>CM055120.1:62463260-65073260 GCA_029206835.1 Rana muscosa
GCGGCGCTAAAAATATTGGTGTAGCTACCAGTGAACGATAAAACCAAAACATGGATAACAAGTGGTTCCAAATGAATAGAACCAAGTGTCTTGATAAAAAAAAAAAAAAAAAAAAATGACTATGGACTAGTGTTGGAACCAGATTTTACTGTCTCCACGCTAGAATACTAATCATGGAACAACAACCTAGAAAAATAAAAACAAACAAAGAAGCAGTCCATGCATAGATTAACTCAGATGTAAGACACATTTTTTAATAAATCCATATCTGGTTTTATTGACCTGCACCATTGGGAGTGTTCTCCTTTTGTTTCACCCCATTTTATATCTTGGATTACTTTGGAGTTCGTATGCTGGAGGAATTGCACCCTGCGATTCGTGCATTGGACCATCCCGCCTGAGACGGCTTGAGATATCCACGGCATCCTGCTCCACCAATCCAGGTCATTGAGACCTACAAGCCCTATTGACCCACTGCCATACGGCAGGTGGGTCCACCTTATGTGGTAAGAGTACCCAATCCCTCCATTTGTCTTTGTGTGTTGTGAGTTTCTACTGTCAACATTGTGGTTTCTCAACAGTCAACTTTGGGGTCCTGATATAAGAAGACACCAATTTTTTTTTATATGACTTTGGGACATATATTTATTTTGTTTTCCATTTGCCACATTAACTATTAATTTAGTGGTGTGCAGTTCACATGGGTTACACCCTTCTTTGATGAAGGACAGACCTATAGTCTTAATCGTTCATCTGAGTTAATCTATGCATGGACTGCTTCTTTGTTTTTTTGTTTTATTTTTCTAGGTGGTTGTTCCATGATTAGTATTCTAGCGTGGAGACAGTAATATCTGGTTCCAACACTAGTCCACAGTCATTTTTTTCTTTATCAAGACACTTGGTTCTATTCATTTAGAACTACTTGTTATCCATGTTTGGTTTTATCGTTCACTGGTAGCTACACCAATATTTTTAGCGCCGCACTATTTGTTTGTATATGCTGTGATTGGACGCCTGTCAGGCATCCAATCATAGCAGAGATGACATGAAGAGAATGGGAGAAGACATGGAGGACTCGGAGGGAGCGTGGAGGACGGCGCTGACCCGAGAAAGGGAAGTGCCGGGCTGGGGGGGGGGGGGGGGGGGGCAAACTGACATCATTTGATGGGGCACACTGGCGGCTATTGATTTTTTTTTTTGAGCACCAGCCGCCACTGGACTTTACTGAATGGGCTTAAATCTACTTCAAAGGCAGGCCCACTTCAAAGAGTAACTCTGTATCTAAACTGATCATACAACAGACCCTTAATAATAAAGGCTAAAAAATAAGTAGAGAAAAAAAAAATGTGGAAAAGGAACGGAGAGCCGGTGTGGCTGTGCTGTCACTTGTGATTTAGTGTACAGAATTGGCACAGACATAATTTTCTAGGGTGCCAAGTCATTGACTTCACAGAGCAAATGACCCCCACTGCAAGGAAATACATTTAAAAGGGCATTAATGGATTTTATTTATTTAGGGATTTATATTCATGTTGTATATATAGACAGCAATCTGCCATGTTTTGGAGGCCTCACAGCTAGCCTTTAATACAAGGGATTCTGTTGGGAATAGCTGGGCTCCCAGGTATGTGTGGTTGTGATTTATAGATACTCAGGCAGATGAAAGGCACCAGTATGCTCACCGTGTACTGATGTGGCTCCTCTTCTCCTCGCCACCCTCTAATGCAAACAAAAAGGCGCTGCTCTGATGGCAAAGAATAAAGAGGCATCTTGTGTAAATGCAACGTAGATATTATAAATGCAGGCCGGAGAACTCACAGATGATGACTGGCCAATGGAGTCTGAACTTCGGTCTAAACAAAGTCTCTTCTGTTTCTTCTAAGGGACACCTACTTTACATTTTTAAAAATAACAGATCTTCAGAAAGCCTTCCAATATAAGTGGTTACCCACGTCCACTAATGCTTTAAAGTGCTAGATCACCTTTACGAAAGAAAAAAGGGAGGTCAACACCGGACAACCCTACCCCCCTCCCCAGTCTCCGGCTGTACTTACCCCCGAGGTTGCTGGGGTGTCTGTGCCCCCGAAGCTGGTCCAGGGATTTGAAATTCCTGCTCTTCTCAGTCAGTGCTTCTGGGATAGACCAGATCGATTCTTATTGGTTACCACCGTCACTGTGACAAGGCTGTCCATTCAGAATCCATCTGGTCCATCCTGGAAGAAATGCACAGAGAAGACAGAAAAGAGCAGGGATTTTAAATCCCTGGCCCAGCTCTGGTGGGGCACAGACACCTCAGCAGCCCCGGAGGCAAGTACAGCAGAGACTGGGGGTGGGAAGGGTTTCCAGTGTTAGTTCAACTCTATATTATTTTTTTATTAAAAAGGCGATTTTACGTTAAAGTAAAACTATAGGCAAAACTTAAACAAACAAAAAACAAATTTGGATAGAGTAAGGAGGGGTTATAACCCCTGTAAGATAGACTTTTGCCCTCTTTGCTGCATTGGGGAGATTTCCCTTCACTTCCTGTCCTGTAGCCATAATAGGAAGTGAGAAGAAATCCCTCCAAATTAGGGAAATCCCTTGGGGACCCCGAGGTCACCAGAACTGCTGTACCCATTGGAAGATTTCCCCTCTATTACCATATATACTCGAGTATAAGCCGACCCGAATATAAGCCGAGGCGCCAAATTTTACCACAAAAAACTGGGGAAACGTATTGACTTGAGTATAAGCCTAGGACGTTCATCTGCATGCCTCACTGTGCCCAATCTCCCTACCTGATCTCCAGGGCTGTGTCACTAGTCTGACGTTTAACATAGGAGTCTATGGAAGGGGTGCCCGGATTTGAAAAATCGGTGCTCCCCGGCCGTAGGTTACCTGGACAACAAACTTTGCACACTTGTAGAGGAAGAGTGGGGCTACATGTGTGCACAGTTTGGGGTCCAGGGGGGGATCTACGGCTGGCCGGGATCAGGCGCACAAAGTTGAAGATGGACACAGACTTTAGTATAAGCCGAGGGGGGCATTTTTAGCACCAAAAAAAAAAAATGTGCTGAAAAACTCGGCTTATACTCGAGTATATACGGTACTTTTCTGGGGACAACCCAAAATTTGGGATTTTATTTTACTTTCACTGTCAAAGATAACGGTAATCAGGACAAATAGAGAGGGGGAATTTCCTTAACAGAAAACATACAGGGGTTCCAATCCGTCTCCACTCCATCCAAAAAAAAAGACTTTAGTTATACTTTAATTCTATTACTGCCACCAACATAAACAACTACATCGGTGGCTTTATGGGGTTTTGCACACACTCCTGGCGACTGCAGCTCCATTCTGGAGCTGTCCCATGCAGAAATCTCTTTTCACTACAAGATCTGACTCGGAAAATATAAAGATAGATAAAATACTGCCTGGGGAACCTCCGGGTTCTGGACTCCCCCCCCCCCCCCCCCCCCGGAGGTTCCCCAGGCAACTTGTACGTGACGTGGAATATATTGCTTGTTTTGTCAAGTGGACAATCTAACTCCGAGTGACACTTTCCTTATTCCACAGTACCATGGTTTTTCTTCGGTGGGTAGAGTCTCCAATAGACATGTGCACTCCCGAAAAATGTGTTTTTATTTCATTTTTCGGGTCATTCGTTATGATCGCAAATCGAAAGAATAACTAACAATAACTAAAATTATTAAAAAGAGGAAGTAAACCCTGATGGGTTTTACTTCCTCTTTTTCCCTGCAAAGTAAGAGCATAATGGGCTAGTATTAGGGTTGTCCCGATACCGATACTAGTATCGGTATCGGGACCGATACCAAGCATTTGCGCGAGTACTTGTACTCGCGCAAATGCTCCCGATGCCCAGGCCGATACTTTTTTTTTTTTTTTCCTCAGAGCGGGGGGTGGAGAGCATGGCGGAGACCGGGGCGGAGAGTGTGCGGCGGGGGGCGGAGAGTGTGCGGCGCGGGACGGAGAGCAGGGCGGAGAGCGTGGTGGGGGCGGAGACCAAGACGGAGAGCGTGGCAGAGACCAGAGCGGAGAGCAGAGCGGGTCTTCAGGCGGGTAAGTAAAATTAATCTGATCCAATTGCCTTGCCTGTCTGCTGCTCAAATGCTACCTGTTCCCCCTTCACCTCCATGCCGCTGTGCCCCCTTCACTTCCATGCCGCTGTTCCCCCTTCACCTCCATGCCGCCGTCCCCCTCCGTGCTGCCGCCCCCTCCGTGCTCCTCCTCCACCCCCTTGGTATCTCAGGATGGAGAGCGGAGGTAGGAGCCGATAAATCCGGCTCCTTACTTGTCTGAATGTACCGAGTCATCACTGACTCTGTCCATTCACATAACTGAAACATCGTAAACTGTGTTTACAATGTTTCAGTTTATGAATGGAGAGGAGCTGCTGTCTTCTCTCCATTCATTTTCAGCGCAGCTGAGGCTGCTGAGAAAGGGACTGGGGAATATGTGTCCCTAGTCCCTTTCCCTGTCTCAAAGGGGAGATGTCAGAGGTCTGTTAAGACCCCTGATATCTCACCAAAGCCCCCCACAACAGGGCTGATAAAAAAAAAAAAAGAATAAAATAAAAATGAATTGTAAAAAAAAGAAAAGAAAAAGAAAACACACACACTGACACTGTCCACCCCCCCCCCCCCCCCCTTAAAAAAATAAAGCATTGTAAAAAATAAATAAATAAAATAAATAGTAACAAAAAAAAAAAAATACTGACACATGAGATTAAAAAAAAGTATCGGTACTTGTACTCGGTCTTAAAAAAGTGGTATCGGGACAACCCTAGCTAGTATGCATTGCATACTAGCCCATTATGTGCCACTTGCCTGCAAAGGAATCCCATAATGTCACCGCTGTGTGGAAGTATCTATCTTCACCCCTCTTCCTTTTGGTGCTGTGGACTCCGGCTCTCTGACTGGCCAGAGTCGCATGCACGCGGGAGCCACCAGTCATGGCACAAGCCCTTCAGAAACGGCACGGTCGTGTCTTTCCTTCAGTGCGCATGCGCCGATGACGTTGGCGCAAGCATATATGGTAAATATCTCCTAAACCGTACAGGTTTAGGAGATATTTCCAGTACCTGCAGGTAAGCCTTAACCACTTCAGCCCTGGAAGATTTTACCCCCTTCCGGACCAGAGCACTTTTTACATTTTGGCACTGCATCGCTTTAACTGACAATTGCGCGGTCATGCAATGCTGTACCCAAACAAAATTTGCATCCTTTTTTTCCCCACAAATAGAGCTTTCTTTTGGTGGTATTTGATCACCTCTGCGGTTTTTATTTTTAAACAAATAGAACGGAACAAATTAATAATAGAACATTTTTATTATTATTAATAATAATAATAATAATAATAATTAATAATAAGTTACGCTCCATTCGTTGAGATATTTCGGATAATTCGTAACCTCGGATAAATTTGTTACGTTCATTAACAGACAATTTTGAAAAAGGAGATTCCAAGTCATTATTAGTTAGTTATTAGTTCAGATTTTCGAATTTTCAAATATTCGGAAAGATTTGTTAAACGAGTTTTCGTTAATTGGGATGTTTTCGAATCAACTAATTTGTCGAAATTTGTTAAAATAAAAAATGAATTCAGAACGAAACTAATTGCACATGTCTAGTCTCCAACCACTTGAGTCCCCATTAGGCACTGCCGGTCCTACATCGTATGTGATGACTTTGGAGTGCCTGGCCAATGCATTGCATCGGTAGGAGAGAAGAATATCAGAGTGCCAACCATTGCAGGACCATGGATTAACTCTGTTATATCATAGACTATGTGTTTGCCATAATTATGACCGGTCACTGCTGCTCTCTCTCCTTGTGCAGGGTGACTGGTCTCATCTCCGCCCCCTCCTGTAGTTTTCTGCAGGCAGCTTGTAGTGGGTGGAGCCAGCTGGGTCCCTCCCAAAGCCCTGGACACCACAGCGATTATATCACCGCTCCTTTACATGGTGATATCAGACTTTCCAAAGGCATTTGGCACACACAAAGTTGGTTTTTATCCTTTGTGGCTATTAAGTATTACATTTAAAGCGGAGGTTCTGCCGAAATGTTTTTTTTTTTTTTTTAAAAGCCAGCAGCTACAAATACTGGTCCAGGGCACCCACGATGTCAGCAGACGAGGTCGAGCAGTCGCTTGGTCCTCAGATGCTGCCGCCGCCATTCTCGGTGAGGGAATCAGGAAATAAATGAAGCCTTGCGGCTTCACTGCCCGGTTCCCTACTGCGCATGCGCAAGTAGCGCGCCGTCACTGGTCCACGCTCTCTCCTGGGAACAGTGTGTTTCCCAGAAGACAGCGGGGGGGGGGGGGTGACACGAAGGGGCGTGACTCCCGCTGGAGTCAGTACCCGGAAGTGGTGCAAATACCTGTCTCAGACAGGTATCTGCACCCCCCTCCCCCTGAAAGGTGCCAGATGTGACACCAGAGGGGGGGTGGGGTTCCGAAAAGCGGAAGTTGCATTTTTGGGTGGAACTCTGCTTTAAAAAAACGTAGTTGTGCCCCGAGTTCAGCTTTAAGTGTTCAGACTTCTGCTTTATCCCAACTGCAAGTAAGCAGAAGCCAGAGCAACCTATTAACACAGTAAAATCAGACCCTTTCATTCTAAAAACATCATTACAATGCATACAAAGTGCTCTCATCAGCAAATGGGTGGCTAGAAGCTGGTAAAAACAAGTGAATGAGCTGCAATTTTACTGCCTCCCGGCCACCCAGCTGGATTCCACTATTGCAGGCAGACAGGGCCCTACACATGTCACTGCATTGGTTTACTTCACAGCCATGGCATTTTTAACCCAGCTTGCAAAGTTTGACAGGTGGCACCGCCTGTCAAACGTACCCATTAAGGTCAATGTAAAAAAAAAAAAAAAAAAAAGAAGACATGCAGCAATAGTGTCAAATGTGATTCATATGTACTTCCTCAGCATTTCCTGACATTTCAACATATGATTTGTTTTCCAGAGTCATTATGAAGCCATCAGCACTTTACCCTCTCAGTGGCTCCAGCCTACAAGGATGATGTCTGCTCCTCCCGATACCGGCTGCCGATGCTGCACTGAGCTCAGTTACTGAAATGCTGACACTTTACCCCAATCCAGAGCATGTGACACAGGATTTACTCATTACAAGACTATCGTCACTGCAAGGGTTAAAATTTAATAGGCATCCCTCAACCATCTGAGAAGTTACGCAACATCTCAGAGAAGCCACAAAATTTTAGACCTCACTGTATAAAAAAAAAAAAAAAAAAAAAAACACACAACACACACACACCACATGGTAAAATAGACGAAGACACTAAAAACACGTTTGTGCTGCCATTGCTGAGCTATTAGCAGTAAAAAATCATTTTCTGGATTTCCCTGAAAGTGATCTCACTCTGTTTACAATCAGGTGATGTTGATTGGAAGACTTCAGCAAGACTTTTTGTTATAGAGTGATGAGAGTTAAGTGGGGTACACACTATTATAAAAAAAACAAAAAAACAGGCAAACGATCTTCCAATTTTCCACGTTGTTTCACAGCAAGTTGGAACCGAGGAAGGAAATAATGTACGAAAATTCTTGTAAGACTAAGGCTTTTTTTTTATTATTATTGTTGCCTATGGTTTCTGATCATGTGCAGTCTTTCATTTCTGATTATTCTCATATGAAAATGGTGTTCATTAACCACTTGCCACCCAGGCCAATGCTGACATTTCTCTCCTACATGTAAAAAATCATTATTATTTTTGCTAGAAAATTACACAGAACCTCCAAACATTTTATATCTCTCTATCTTCATCGGTTATACGGCTGTTGTCTAGGGGTACCTGGGAGAGAGAGATAAGACACACCACGGCCCATGTCCTCCATAGCTAAGAGGTGAAGGCCAGCTAATTGTTTTTTTTGTGTAGGTGTCCTAGAGTCAAGTCCAGTCCTTCGTCCCTGACTGCTTTGCTTCTAGTAACCAGAGTTCCACACAGTGAATAGGTACAACTTAGTTTTATTCTTCTTGACAAGCAATAAAACAGTTTATTTACTTTGGAAAATGGGGACAGATCGAGGCACAATCCTTTCCCTTCTGCTGCTGACCACTGTGCTGTCACCAGTGGTGAATAGTCACTGCCACTGACTAGGTAATATAGAACGTGAATTACCTTCATCACTTTGCCCCTGTCAGAGGAAGAAATCCGTCCAAGGGAGAAATGGAGGCCTCTCCATCACCAGTGATGCTGCGCCGGACTCTTCAGAGAAGTTACTGCACACCAGTCCTCACGAACTCAGACATGGGCACCCAAGGAGTTAGGGCCCCCTCGGATTCCTCCACCCTCGCGGAACTCAGTCGAAGGTACTAAGCCCCAGGCATCCGCCATAGTACCTCACCCCAGGCTAAAAGGTGCCTGAGATGGACTCCATCTCCGCTCCGGCTAGGTCAAGGGCACCTAGGCCTGGAACACCGGAACGCCAGCACCCAGGCTGAAGGTGCCTGGGTGCGGCCGCATCTTCTGGCTCCTGACTCTAACCCCGTGATCAGGGCGTCCGCCCCATTTATCTCCTCTCCCTTCGCGCCACAGCGGGTTCCCCGCCCCGCTGTACCAGCTCCAGGGGAGGACAAAAAGGTACAGTCTTGCGGTGCGAGCCCAACCCCGGTCCAAGGCAACAACGCCACCTATAGGCCGGCTGGAACTTCACACTACCAGAGTCCTCCAAGACTCACAAAGGGAACCTTGAATTTCCTAACAATCAAGGCATCTGGGTTACACTACCACCCAGATGCTTCCCCTAAATTCAAGTACCCGCCACACACACACACACACACACACACACACACACACACACACACACACACACACATACACATATATATCAGAAAAAAAGGAGGGGAACACCGAGGACGAGAAAAAAAAAAGGAGGGGAACACCGAGGACGAGAAAAAAAGGGGAACACCAAGACGAGAAAAGAGGGGAACAGGGAACACCAATACGAGAAAAGAGGGGAACAGGGAACACCAATACGAGAAAAGAGGGAAACGGGGATCACCAAGACAAGCAAAGGACAGAATGGCGTTTCATCTGTACAATAAATAAGAGATGAAGATGCACACACTCTGCTGGGGGTCAGACTGTAGTGCCATGGAATTAGGGTCCGTTCAGATGTCAGTTTCAGTGTGTTGCGTTAAAATTCAGCAAACATGAATGCATGCAACACAACACAAGAGGGAAAACAAATACAAAATAAATTGTTGCTAGTATTTTGACCATACAGGGGCCTTTTGCTTCACTGTGGATGACATTAAAAAGAATGGCAACCTGTATAAAAATGCAACACAATGCACATGAAAATAAATGTTAGGCTCCGTTCACATCCGACCATTCATAGAACACGCATCACGATTGTGGTGCTATTGATTGTTAAGGACAACAAATGTGCGGTAAAACATGCGCAAAGCTCTACGCCCAAAAAAGGTGCGTTTGTCTAGCATAGGACAGCCCATTCAAATGGATGGTCTGCCCTATGCATGTCACGTGTGAACGGGGCCTTAAATACAAGGTGCATGCATATGATAGAATACATTTTCTCTTACCAACTGCTCACCAAAATATTGGACCTCAATGTTCCAGAAATCAGATTTGCATGTAGTGTCACACACAGTAATCTGCAGTGCAACAAGATGAGTGAGACTCCTTGAAATGGCAAACTTCCACCACCCTGTGCTAGTCAAGGCTTACCAGTAGGATGGAAGGAGAGTTTGTGTGGTATGGTGTGAAAGGCCTTAGTGTCCAAACAGAGAGCCTTCCGATGGAGAAAACGCACACCAACAATCGCCAGTACCTTTCAATAACTTTGCTCCAAACAGATTTCTACCTCGTTTCAGTTTGCTCTATAAAGATGAGCTGGGGCATCCTCCCAACTGCTCTGTAGTTTTTATTTTACTCCAGTGATCTGTGGGCCGAGTCATTCACTGCCTGCAGCCCGCCTCTTCATTTATGAGGGCTGCCCATTGGAGTTAAAAACACAGCGCTGCAATTTTGTTTCACATGTGATAATCTCAATTCAGCTGCCTCCACTGATACATTCAGGGTTCAGTCAGGCTGGGTTCACACCTATGCGAATTGGATGCAGCTTACACCGCATCCAATTTGCATAACATTTTAAAATCTATTAGTTTTAATGCATCAGGTTCACACATGTGCGTTGCATCCGCACTCTGCATTGTCTGAAAAACGTGTGCGAATTGTATGCACATTATCTTCTATGGGAACGCATCTGATTCGCAGATGTGTTCTGTCCTGAACACAAATTCTCTCCCTGCTCACTACACCTCCACCACCCCCCCCCCCCCTCTCCCAGGTCAGCCGATTCGCAGCTACAACGGAGAGGAACCGCTGAACAGCTGTTTCTTCTCTTCGCAGAGAGAACGGAGCTGGAAATTCGCACGGCACGTGTGTGAATCCAGCCTCACGGTGCATGGGTTAACATATGCGAGGTGCATTGCATTTTTTTGGAACATGTTATAATGCGTTGGCATTAGGGATGAGCTCCGGCGTGTTCGCATTGAACACGTGCAGAGCCCGCCAGGATGTCGGCACCACGCTGCACTAATCACAGCCATGGAGACATTTCCCGATCTCTGCAGCCGAGCATCGGGAAGTGTCTCCCTGCCTGTCATTAGCGCAGCGTGGTGCCAACATCCTGGTGGGCTCTGCACGTATTCAATGCGAACACACCGGAGCTCATCCCTGGTAGGCATGTATTTTACCTTGAATTTATGTGCATTTGAATACGTTGCGCTGTAAAGAGGTAGCGCGTGCTGTACTTTATTTTTCAGTGCTGGGCAAATGCAATGCTGGTGTGCATTCATAAAGGAACCATTTTTTGGTTGCCATGCCTTAGGAATACACTCACAAACGCACCCCAGCGCATCGGGTGTGAATGAACCCTCATAATAAAAGGTTTGAAGGTAACGGTTTTAGCCTAGGTTCACAGTGGAGTAATTTGGCATGCGATTTGACATGTCAAATCGGCAGTAATTCCCGGCAATGGCACCGTCCGAATCGGCCAATTCCCAAAAGTCGTTTCTGTACTACTTTTGGTGACTTCTGGGTGTGATTTATATAGACATCTGTGCAGCAACCCCCACAGATGTCTCTGAAATCGCCCCCTGAAGTCGGGACCGACATGCAGGAATGAACTTTCACATTCCCTGTGAGTGTGAAGCTGGGCTAAGGACTGGTTAACCCTGGGTTGGGGAGGTAACGTGTGTTTTTACCACTAACCAACCACTTCCCCTTTTGGGCCCTTTCACATTGATCAGTTTTTGATGCCCTCCCATTGACTTACAATGGAAGGTGCTTTTGAAAGACGACACTAAAGATGCAGCATGCAGGACTTTTTCAAAGCGCAGCTCACCTGCAGTGTGAAGAGTTCCATGGGATTTAAATGCATACATTTTTCTTCTGATTTTTAAACCTCAAAAGCCCCAAATTGAGGCGCTTTGCGGACACTTTTAACCCTTTTTCGGCCGCTACCGGGGGTTAAAAGCGCCGCAAAAACAATGGTAAAGCAAAGCGCTGATGCCCCCAACACCCCAGTGTGAAAGTGTCCTTATTGCCTTTCTTTTCTAAGGTTCTCTTTGTTTCTTTTTGAGTTTGTTTTTATTTATAATAAAACAGTTATATAAGGGCCAGTTCCCACCACATGCAGTCCAGTGTGTTTTTTTTTTCTGCATCAAAAACGCATGGAAAGTAGGTTTTATGTTTTTTAATGGCATAATACACACCAGTGCTTGCATTGTCAGTGCGTTCCAGAAAAAAAAAAAAAAAGTATAATGTGCTGCATTTTTCCTGCACTGGACTGTATCAGAACACTGTAAAATGCATCAAAAACGCACATGTCCCTACGTAAGGTTAGGGAAAAAAAATGCACGTCAAAAACGCACATGCAGAAAAGCATCTGGAACACATCCAGACTTCTATGGTGTTAACTGACCCTAATAAAATTTCAAAACTGTAATAACAAAAATACCAACAATGAGGGCCAGTTCACACCTTTTTTTTTCCCCCTCGAACTGCAAGCACTGGTGTGTACTATGCCATTAAAAACCATAGAACCTACTTTCCATGCATTTTTGATGCAGAAAAAAAATCCGCAAAATGACTGCATGTAGTGTGAACAGACCCTAATGAAACTTCACAACTATAATAACAAAACATATCAACAATGAAGACCAGTTCACACCACATGCAGTCCAGTGTGGGGTTTTTTTTCTGCATCAAAAACACATGAGAAGTAGGTTATATGGTTTTTAATGGCATAGTACACACCAGTGCTTGCAGTTCCAGAAGAAAAAAAAAAAAAAAGTAGGACATGCTGCATTTTTCCTGCACTAGACTGGAACGCTGTAAAAAGCATTAAAAATGCACTGGAACTCACATGTCCTTATTTAAGGTTAAGGAAAAAAAAAAAGAAAGAAGGGGGGGGGATGCACTGGACTGTATCAAAAAATGCATCAAAAACAGAAAAGCATCTGCAACGCATCCGGACTGACAGTTGCCAAAAACAATCACTGAACTGACACTTTTATACATACATTTCTAAGTTGTAAAGTTAGTATGACAACTCCATTCATTCATTACTTTGGCAGAGCTGATTGATAATAAAAATCCATCCACACTCACCTGGCAGGGACAGAGCCAACACACTTCATTGATATTTCCATGGAGAGTTCAGGGGGCTCAGTGGAGGGGAGATCAGGGGGCTCAGTGGAGGGGGGACCTGTGAGCGGACATGGACTTCATCTGACTAATAGGACAGTTCTAACTTCAGCTTTCATGGAAGGTTGTAAATGTGGGTTTGTGGGAGGTTTCATTAGTGGTGAAGAGGAGGAGGAGGAGGAAGATCTCTCATTGGGTTCCTGTGAGGTTTTAATTCTCTTAAAGGGCAACTGTCCACTCAGTGCAGGTCTACGGGCAGGAGGAGGTAAAGGGACTTGTGTTTGTTTATGTAGCAACCGGCCCTCTTTCTCCACTGTCCTTGACTCGCTCACAGGAGAAAAAGGCACACAGTCCCCACCATGCCGTACCCCCTGGTTTGCAGAGGTTAAGCACACTTGTTTTAACTTACGGGTCTTGCAGCAGGGTTCCCCTCAAAGTTGGTTTCTGTCCCTAGAATGTAAGGACAAAGTCTCTATACCCCAAGTAACTCCAAGGTCTACACCAGTGTCAACTCCAACATAGAGTTTATTTTTCTTATGCATGAACATCTACAAAGTTGAGAAGAGAGAAAGGTGTTAGGAAGACAGATTAATTCAGGCACTCTTGTTTCTTCGCCACTCGATCCCGAGTGGGTATAGCTCACCCAAGGGGGCTAGCAGCCGGCGTGTAGCTCGAACAGTCTATCAGATTCCCTAATGGATGCGTTCAGGAGATCCTCTGCCACAGAATCTATAGTGTCCCAAACCTCCTAATGGTCCCGTTGTTTTGATCCCTTTTTTCGGATGGAATGACATCCCTCCAGAGAGTTACTGGGCCCCTTTCTTCACTGTGATCTCTCACCAGTCCTTCGGAACGGTCCTCCCCAGCCTCCTCCTCTAGAAACGGGTTCCCTCGCAAGGCGGCACCCTGGGATTCTTCCTCCCCGAAGTGGGCTCCAGCTAAAGGTGCTGGGCCCAGGGCTGAAATTGCAGTCCCAGGACTAAAGGTGCCTGGGACTGAAGCACACGTGGCCCCATGGCCTGGAGGGCCATGCACCACGCACCAGGACTCCGACTCTGGAATGAAGAACAAAAACCAGACATCTGCTCGATATGTATCCTCTCCCAGTATGCACAGCAGGTAGACCACACCCACTGCACGGCTGCCGAGAGAGGACACTAAATCGCTACTCCATCACCTGTGGTTCAACCCCGAGTACAAGTGACAGCGCCACCCATACTTCTTAGGGGAACTGCACACCAGGTAAAACAGCAGCAAAGCAGAGTCCAGCAAATTGAAAGATTCAAGCCAACTACCACTCGAATCACCCCTAAATTTAGCATAGCAATCCCTAAATTTAGGACCCCCCGCTACATTTACATTCGCCTACCTCCAAGTCCAGCCAGGTCCAGGAAAAAACAAAACAGGACTATGTCCTTTTCCATGTTTCCAAACCTAAACATGACAGATCAGAGGTAGCCTAATGTAAACAGACTCATAGATCCATGAGGGGGTCTGCCAGAGTCCCCTGTCAAAATGCGGAACAAAAAAGTGAATATGCATGGATGTCACAAAAGTGATATACAGTCTATCCGGAAAGTATTCACAGCGCTTCACTTTTTCTAGGGTTGCCCCAATACCACTTTTTTAAGACCAAGTACAAGTACCGATACTTTTTTTCAAGTACTCGCCGATACCGATTACCGATACTTTTTTTCAAGTACTCGCCGATACCGATACTTTTTTTAACCACTAGTCTACCGCCTGCCGTCATATGATGGCGGGACGATGAGGCTCTCGTTCTGGGCGGACGTCATATGACGTGATCGCCTTTCCGAGCCACTAGGGGGCGCACGCGCCCCCGCCGCGGCGCTGGGGACCCGATGCGCGATTGCCCAGTAACTGAGCAGGACCATGGATCTGTGTTTGTAAACACAGAGTTCCACGTCCTGTCAGTGAGAGGAGACCGATGGTGTGTCCCTTGTACATAGGGACACCGATCGGTCACCTCCCCCAGTCAGTCCCCTCCCCCCACAGTTAGAATCACTCTCTAGGGAACCCATTTAACCCCTTGATCGCCCCCTAGTGTTAACCCCTTCCCTGACAGTCATATTTATACAGTAATCAATGCATTTGTATAGCACGGATCGCTGTATAAATGTGAATGGTCCCAAAAATGTGTCAAAAGTGTCCAATGTGTCCGCCGTAAGTCACGATAAAAATTCCAGATCGCCGCTATTACTAGTAAAAAAAATAATAATAATAAAAATGCTATAAATCTATCCCCTATTTTGTAGCCGCTATAACTTTTGCGCAAACCAATCAATATACGCTTATTGCAATTTTTTTTTACCAAAAATATGTAGAAGAATACATATCGGCCTAAACTGAGGAAAAAATGTATATATATAAAAAAAATTGGATATTTATTATAGCAAAAGTAAAAAATATTGTGTTTTTTTTCAAACTTGTCACCCTTCTTTTGTTTATAGCGCAAGAAATAAAAACCGCAGAGGTGATCAAATACCACCAAAAGAAAGCTCTATTTGTGGGGAAAAAATATATAAAAATTTCATTTGGGTACAGTGTTGCATGACCGCGCAATTGTTATTCAAAGTGTGAGAGCGCTGAAAGCTGAAAAATGGCTTGGGCAGGAAGGGGGTGAAAGTGCCCTGTATTGAAGTGGTTAATGTCATGTGACAATTTGACTAATGGGCACTGATAGGCGGCACTTATGGGCACTGATAGGCGGCACTTATAGGCACTGATAGATGGCACTTATGGGCAGGCACTGATGGGCACTGAAATGCAGCACTGATTGGCAATTGCATAATAAATGACATGAATAATGAGAGGCAAGGAAGGATTTTGCAATGCTATATGGCAGTGTTGGCGAACCTTGGCACCCCAGATGTTTTGGAACTACATTTCCCATGATGCTCAACTACACTGCAGAGTGCATGAGCATCATGGGAAATGTAGTTCTAAAACATCTGGGGTGCCAAGGTTCGCCATCACTGCTATATAGCATTGCAAATTCCTTCCTCGCCTCTCATATGCTGCGACGCCCATCTTGGTACACCTTGCACTTGGCTGCAGTAAGCCAGCAGAGGACATCTTGTTACACCCAGCCCGAACGATATGGGCTGGGTGTAACAAGATGTCCTCTGCTGGCTTACTGCAGCCGAGTGCAGGGTGTACCATGGGCGTCGTGATGTTTACATCACTTCCTGTACCGAATGTGACAGCTCCAGTCACCGTTTTGGGAGGAATATGCGGCGGCGCCCTGCACCCCGGCCCCGGCCAGCTTACCCCTGTGTTCCACTGCTGCCAGACCGATCTCCGCTCCGCCCTCTCTGTCCGCCGACTTCCGGTTCCAGGTATCGGATCTGGCATCGGGAGCATTTGTTTCGAAATTGCTGCATTTGTAAATTTCAAAAGCCAATATAAAGGAATATTAGTGGTAAAAAAAAAGCACTTGTGGGTTTCACTAATAGTTTTTTTTGTATAATTCTCCTTTTAGGGGCGTGGCAGGGGGAGTATCCTATGCCTACATACTTCTGCCAATAGGTGTCCCTCATTCCCATCTCAAAAAGTTGGGAGGGATGAGATCCCAGCCCGGCCATTTAGGGCGACCAAAGAGATGAAACCCTGAAGAAAGCCCAACTAAAGATGGAATGGCTCTCACACGGGGCACGGATTCAGCGGCATGCGCAGTGCGGTCCCGGGAAAACTGGCCCCTAGTACGCATGCGCCTGATTTCCGAGTTACGCATGCGCAGCGAGGTCATGAGAAAACGGACCCCTAGTACGCATGCGCCGGATACCCACCCGATGCATGCGGACTGCGATCTCTGAAAAGCCAGCCCCTAGTACGCATGCGTCGGATTCCCGGCCGATGCATGCACAGTGCGATCGCAGGAAAATTGGCCCCTAGTACGCATGCGTCGGATTCCCGGCTGATGCATGTGCAGTGCGATCTCAGAAAAGCCGGCCCCTAGTACACATGCATCGTATTCCCGGCCGACGCATGCGCAGTGCGATCGTGGAAAATCAGCCCCTATTACGCATGCGTTGGCTTCCCGACCGATGCATGCACGGCGCGATCTCAGAAAAACCGGCCCCTAGTACGCATGCGTGAGATTCCCGGCCGACACATGCGCAGTGCGATCGCAGGAAAACTGGCCCCTAGTCTAGTACGCATGCGTCGGATTCCCGTCCAATGCATGCGCAGTACAGGCTCGGAAAAATGTTCAGTCATGGCTGAGGGGGGTGAGCAGTATTCCGATCTTTACTAGGAGGAGCCGAGAATGAGAGAGAGCGGACAGGAGGAGGGCTGAACCTCCGGTCCGCCCTCCTGAGAGGCGCGGCTTCCTCTGTATTCATGGTGTATGGTACCTGGAGATCCGCTCCATAGAGGAGCAATTCCCAAGATCGCCCCCTACAGTCCATCTACCGCATACTGAGTCCTCAATGTCTTCTCCCGTCCTCTTCCTGTCCTCTGCCATGATTTGACGCCTGATAGGCATCCAATCACAGCGCCTGTCGCTTCAGCCAATCAGGTGACAGGTAACCAGACCCGAGCACCTGATTGGCTGAGAGGCGGGTTAGTGTTAGGAAAGCGATTTATTTGCTTCCCTAACACAAGTCAACACTAAGTAAACAGGGAACGCACAGCATTGCGCCCGCTGTTCACCATTTTGGACGCCTATTAGAGCCTATGGCTCTAACCAGGCACTTCCAAAAACACTCCGCCGCTGTAATTCAGATGCCCGGTGCCCGACAATCTATCTATGGTGATAGAGTGGTGACAGGAGAGAGGGGGCGGCGCTGCTGCACCCTTTATGGACGCACCGCGACTGCAGCAGTGCCAATAATTGTTAATGACACCCTCACACATCTGCTGAGATGTGCGTATTCACATGCACCACAATTCACGGTGCTGTGGCACCATGTTATTTTGAAAAAGGGTTCCACCTCCAATTTGCTTGCCTTGCAGAACAGTCTGATGATAGATTTAATGACTATAGTTGTAGGCAGGACTTTCAAGCATGCCCCTTTACCTCCCCGGTGGGCAGCATTCAGCAGACGTGCCTCAGGGAGGCATGATATACATATGAATGCCACCTTTATTTACATATCAATGCAGCTGGTCCACGGCTAGTTACATATGAATGCCGTCGCTATTTACATATCAATGCAGATTATTTACATGTAAACACAGGGCCTGCAGGTGAGTCATCTGTACACAGCAATAGGCAGAGCTGAGCAACATTAATAACAGAACTTCACACTGAGATATCGGGACACAGCACGGGACTAAAACTTCAAGGGAATTTGAACTGGGATAGTTAGCCAGTATGCATACGTCATGTGTGAACGAGGCCATCTATAACAGCCTAACAATAAAGGTGACTAAGGCCCCATTTAAACTTGTGTAACTCCAAAGTTGCACGATTTCCAGTGTGACGTTGGAGCACGACTTTGGGCGTGGCTTTGATTCGACGTTACGCTCTCTAGATCAAACGTTACATAAAAGTAGTACAGGCCCTCTCTAAAATTCTCTGCGACTTTAAGTGGCCCTAGCTTGAAGGAGTGCCAAAAGAATGAGCTGTGACTTGTCATGCAAAATCGCACAAGTGTGAATGGCGCTTTACAGAACACAGACAAAATAATTCATGCAGCTTAGTAAATTGATCTCATTTATCTCAATATTCTCAGTATAACAGAAGTTTCGAAAAAAAAGTTGTTTGGTGTTATGTTTTTGTGTCATTAATGGAAATTCAGTTCCTTAACGTTGCTGATGATTGCTGGTCAGTGATATTTCATGTGATTGAAGTGACTCATGAATTTCTGCTGTAACCACGATGATTGAAAACCTAAAAGTACTCAAATCTCAAAGCAATGACTGGATCTGTACAAATACATAACAATAACAACCTAGCACTATTAACCTCTTCAGCCCCGGAAGATTTACCCCCCTTCCTGACCAAGCCATTTTTTCCGATACGGCACTGTGTTACTTTAACTGACAATTGCGCAATCATGCGACACTGTACCCAAATAAAATTGATGTCCTTCTTTTCCCACAAATAGAGTTTTCTTTTGATGGTATTTGATCACCTCTGCACTTTTTATTTTTTGTGCTATAAACAAAAAAAGAGCGACAATTTTGAAAAAAAAAAAAAATATATATATTTTGTATTTAATGCTATAAAACATATCCAATAAAAAAATGTAAAAAATCGAATTTATTCATCAGTTTAGGCCAATATGTATTCTGCTACATGTTTTTGGTAAAAAAAAAATCCCAAAAAGCGCATATTGATTGGTTTGCGCAAAAGTTATCGCATCTACAAACTATGGGATAGATTTATGGAATTTTTATTTTTTTATTGTTTTTACTAGTAATGGCTGCAATCAGTGATTTTTAGCGGGATTGCGGCGAACAAATCTGACACTAAGTGACACTTTTTGGGGACCAGTGACACCAATACAGTGATCAGTGCTAAACACTGTCGCTGTATGACACTGGCAGGGAAGGGGTTAACATCAGGGGCGAGCAAAGGGTTAAATGTGCTCCTAGGGAGTGCTTGCTAACTGAGGGGGGTGCTGTGACTGGAGGAAGACAGAGATCAGTATTCCTGCTTAGCAGAAATACAAGATCTCCATCTTCCCCTCTCACAAAATGAAGGTCTGCCTTGTTTACATAGGCAGACCGCCGTTCTGTCTCTCCTGAGAACAATTGTGAGGTGTTGGCAAACATCAGGTCTGCCGAACTCGCTGATTGGCTCCTGCTGTGTTCAATCAGAGAATAAATATCATAATTAATGTTTAAACCACTTCCCAACCAACGTATGTATACATACATCCTCATCAGGAAGTGGTTATACCAGGATTATGGCTGCAGCTGTGATCCAGGTATAATTTTTTTTTTACAAGCAATGGGCGGTCAGGTAAAAGTGATCTGAGTGGTTTTACAGCAGCCCCATCACTTTTACATGGCGTGGAAAGGGACCCCCCTGCCGCCACCTTACCCTGACTCTTCCGTTCCACTGTTGAGTCCAGGACCGATGCAACCTGTCACATCGGAAGGACACTAAAGAGTTGGAGCTACTTCCATTCTCTGATCTCTTCTGTGATGTAAAAAACTGGAGGCGGTGAGGATTTAGTCACTTCCAGTTTCAATTGTTTGTTTACTAGCTGTAACCAGCAATCTCGGTTTGATCGGCTGCTTTGGAGGGCAATGGAGAGACCAGGGGGTCTAACATAGGGTGACCAGACGTCCCCAATTTCCAGGGACAGTCCCCGGATTATGGATACTGTCCCCGGAGACCGCCTGTCCCCGGATCTGACCCCAGATTGGAGGAGGGGGGGGGCAAGACCCAGCATCTCCCCCTGCATCTCTGACTGTCAGTTTAGTATGCAGTGGGGGGAGGTGGAAGGCGACGATCGGCAGCTCTATGGTGTCCGTGGGATCTCCCTGGGGCTTGTAGTTCTCTTCCCGAGTGTATACAGTGGAGAGGGGAGGGGCCTCTGAACCAGGCATGTATCAGTTTCACTCTTCAGTCGCTCTACTCGTACACACTTGCTGATACATGCTTGGGTCAGAGGCCCCTCCCCTCTCCACTGTATACAGTTGGGAAGAGAACTATTAGCCCCAGGGAGATCCCGCGGCCCACGGACACCACAGAGCTGCCGATCACTGCCTCCCACCTCCCCACACTGCATAGTGAACTGCAACAGAAGTGATCTGAGGTGCAGGGGGAGATGCTGACCACAGACTATCAACATGCAGGTGAGTGACTATGGGGTGAAAGTGTGGGTGGGGGGGGGGGTACAGACATGTGCTGGGGTTGGAGGTGGAGTGGGTACAGAGCACAGATGTGTTAGGCTCCTTTCACACTGGCGGACTGATCGGGTGTCCCTGTCAGTTTTTCAGGCAGACCCAATGGTCATCCATTGCCCTCTATGGAGCGGTAGGTGTCCGCTGACACCCATCACCATCCGATCCGGTCCACTAAAAACAGACAGATGGGAGATCCATTTCCTGGTGAGTCTGCATTGCTGGGCACTGGTGAGGCCTGTAATGAACACTGCTGCTCTGTCTCTGGATGATCGTCTGAGGACTCAAAAGCCTGTAATGCTGGCTGCACACAGTCGCTTGCATGCTGGGAGCAGAAGCAGGCGGAGCTCAGTGGAAACTAGAAGTTAGTTCACGAGGGTAAACGTCCCTGCCTCACATTTTCATTTGTTAACGAAAACAGAATTGATTTTTGTCATAGTTTTCGTCAGTGGGCGAATAGACTGTGCACTTTGCAAATTGCAGTTGCACACTGCAAGAGCAGTTGCTCCAGAGCTTTTTTTTTTTCCTTGCATGTGATTGGGTATTCTTTGCAAAGTGAAGCTTTACCTCATTTACTACGCTCTGGGGCAACTGCACTTTGCACAGTGTAGTTGCCTTTAGTAAACCATCCCCTAATTTAGGGTGACCAGACATCCCCGGTTTCCGGGGACAGTCCCCGGATTGAGGACACTGTCCCCGGACCAAGTCTGTCCCCGGATTGGATTTGAACAGGGGCTGGGGCAATTTCAAAGACAGTCAGTGCAGAATTAAAAAATAAATAAATCTGAATTAACCCCCCCCCCCCCCCCCCCCGCTCCTACTAGCCTAGGGAGGTGTATTTTTTTTCCATTATCTGTGCCCCTTTCTGATGATCATGTGCTGTTTGGACGGAGGGAATATTTCTTCAGTTTCGGGCGCATGCCCATTCAGCTCCGCTCGCATGTTCTTCTGCCTTGGCTCAAGTCCCGGCCAGCCGCCTGCCTGCTTATCTCCTTGCCTTCCCTGGTGGAGTGATCTTCCTCCGCTTCCCACCCAGTAGTAGCCGGGGCCCGGAGAGTAAAACTTGACAGGCTGTGAGGCGGGCGGCGGCGGTGACGGGCAGAGAGTCTCTGATTGCCGCCATTACTAGTAAAAAAAAAAATATGTCCCCAGATTTAAAAATCTGGTCACCTTACCCTAAGTGTCACTCTGATTTACATATTAAAAGTGTATTTACAGCCAAAAATTTATTCTGTTTTGAATAGTGTGGGGAAGGGTTATAACATCTGTCAGGTATGTCTGTGTCCCCCTTTAGGGCAATTTCCCCTTGTTTCCCCCAGCTAGTCACACGGGTGTCACAAGACAGCAAGCGAAGGGGGAAAAAAAAATCCAAAAAGTATCCAAAAAGTTCTGGCTGCCATTCTATTTTTTTTTTTTTTTACAGCAGCTTGCACATTAAAAAGCATCTATGTTTCATAAGGCCATTTCCTTTTTTTTCTACTTTATTAAAAGAGACACAAAATGACATGCCGTGCGTTGTGTAAAATCCAGCGTTCCTGCATCTGTACACAACACACCAGTACCCAACTCAGTGCAGCGTTTTGGTGGGAACATGTGTAGCGCCACCCTGGGTATACTGGGAGCAAAGAGGTACCTCCAGAAACAGAGAGCGAGCTTACATTCACCCCAGGGCTGAGTCAATGGCTATAATGGGAAGTTTAGAACAAATGTGGGCGCCAGTCACTTTAGTATTTTTCAATGCTTTAATGAAGAACTTGGAACCAGTAATAGGATAGATGGTTAGGGGAGGTTTCAGATACCTTTAGCAGATCACTGAGGACTCCTTGAATCCAAAGGACAAAAACAGATTTCTTTAGAAGATCTTGAATACCTGGATATGTCTCTCACACAGACCTAGCAACCAGTATGGTTTTCTGGATAAGCCTCTCTCACAGGACTTAGCAGCCAGTAGAACTCACGGATACGTCTCAGTAAACAGACTTAGCAGCCAGGAGTTAGTTACCTTGAATTAGAATATCAGCTTCACAGTACCAGAACCTAAGCCATCCGGCAGTACTGTGAGGGTAGATTAGCTTAGGTGCGTCCTCCAAACGAGTCACCAGGCCCTCCTGAGAGACCAGCCTTCATCCTGGCTCTCTCCAGCAAAGGGCCCTCCCCTGGATCTCCTCAGCTTGGCTTCTTCCACGCAGGCAAGACAGCATAGGACCACCTCAGGATTAGTAGCCCCCAGACAGGCTTCTGGGCCTACTTGCAGAGCTTTGCCTCAGGCCAGAAGGGCCCGAGGTCCGGACTGACCAGAGCACATGACGTCTGTCCCATAAATACCCTCTCCTAGAATGCACAGCGGCAGAAAACCTCCTACTGGGCTGTTTCTGGAAAAATAATATTCATTACAGCTTAACTGTGTTGTAATTCGCATGCTGGCCTGTGGTACCAGTGACACCTACTGGCAACAGTGAGAAATGCACAACAAGCCAAGTTCAAGGCAGAAACCAAATAAACTATATACAATGAACCTGAGCTGTTTACAACTTAGGCAAAAAACTAAATTTACATTATAGCCCCTTTGTTTTAGGAACAGGGGGGCTACACATGGCATATAGAAAATAATTGTTTTATACTGTATGTGTACTGGTGCTGGGCTGCATAGAACTCAATTGGTATGGTGTGAACGAGCCCTTACTAACAATCTGGTAGTATAATTTTTTGTTCTGAAAGATGGATTTTTATTTAAAACAAAACTACTGATCATTTTAAAGAAATTCTGATGTCAATTTATTTTCAGAAGTTTTATAGAAGAACAAAAGACCCAAACATTGGTAACAAGACACATCTACTGTATATGAGGAAAACAGAGCAATGGAAATAATGAAATAGAAAGATAATTTGTGCTTGTCAGACAGATTTTGTGCATGGGATGTGCTTCTTTGTCTGCGATCTCATAGAATAAGTATCATTGCCTACCTACCAACTTACTGATTCCAAAGGTCTTTTTGTGTGTAGTTTGTGAACAAATGAAAAACCTGGCTAAAGGAATCCAATTCCACTGAAGAGGCATTAAAAGCACTAACCCCAAGGCTGGTATTATGCCTAAAAAGATATGAAAAGAAGAGGGTGCACCAGCCTTGTGCATTATCCCAAGATACAGTGGAACCTTGGATTACGAGCATAATCCGTTCCAGGAGAATGCTTGTAATCCAAAGCACTCACATATCAAAGTTAGTTTCCCCATAGAAGTCAATGGAAGCAAAGATAATTAGTTCTGCATTCACTTCTATGGCATGCAATACCGCATGTTGCCAGAGGTGAGGGGGGGGCGCCGGAGAACCTCGGAAATACTCGGGGACAGCTCGGCTGATCTCGGAAACAGAGTATTTCCGAGTGATTTAGAGTATTTCCAGACAGGTCGGAACCATTCTGAGTTTCACTGGCGCCCTCGCACCGCACACCCCTTTAGCTTGAATTCTGCTCGTTTTGCGAGACAACATTTGCAAACAGTCAGGATTAAAAAAAAAAAAGTTGCTCGTTATTCAAAACGCTCGTTAACCGCTTTACTCGTAAACCAAGGTTCCACTGTAATTTAATAATAAAAAACACAGTAAAATACTACTCACAAACATGTGGTAAACAAAAGTTTGTAGAAACCACTAAAATGTGGTAATCAGTCCTCCAGGAAACAGGGAAGAACCTCAGAACCGTTGCTGGCTGAGACGTTTTGACGGAGTACCTTCTTCCTAAGAGCGGCTGTGTTTTTTATTATTAAATTATCTCGGGATAATGCACAAGGCTGGTGCGCCCTCTTCTTTTTTGTGCCTACTAGGATAATCCCTATCCAGGAGGGCAGCAAGGCCAAAGACACTAGCCCTTGATCATCCGGCCATCACACTAATGCGCAGGAGTGTTTGTTTGCTATTACTTGGTATTTTGCCTACTTGGGCTGGCAATAGACAGAGCAAAATTTCTTTCCTGCAACCATGGGTTGACAGTCAGTGTTGACAGGGGAATCCCTCCCGCTGAGCCATAGTGTTCTCCCGGCAGGGAGGTGGGGGAAGTGATTATTGCTATAGGCTATAACAGCCCCTTGCAATAATCGCATGTAAAATCCAGAGGGCTGGTTGTACTCAAGCTGATTGATTGATCAACTTGGGTACATTCAGCCTGTTCATACATGGTTAGAATCTTGGCTGGTTCCTGCTGAACCAGCTGAGATTTGAACAGTCTATGACCATCCTTAGTGCAAGAAGCCAGTACTGTATAATGAACAGGACACTGGGTAGAAAATAAATGGTTGAGTCACCTTCTGGCACTGAATGTTGACTTCCACTACCAACAGCATGAGCTCTGAGTTCCCAGCTGTCTGTAATGCCCATTACTTTGTTGGAATTTACATGCATTTTAAAAGATGGATAACGTAGCAGTTAAAGACCAGGTTAAGCTGACAACTCCTTCAAGGCTGTTTTTTCTTTACTCCCCTAGAACGGTGGTGGTCAACTGTCAGGAATTAGGAGGCCTCAAGTGTGGCCGCTGTTGTAACCAAAGGGCAGCATGTAAGATTCAGTGAGTGTAATGCCACGGAAAACTACCAGACTGTACACATGCAACAGGGGATGGCCAAAGACTATGGGCGTACTACAAGAGTTTGGTAGAGACTGCAAACTTGTGTAATGCCGCGTACACACGATCGTAAATTTCAACAACAAAACCGTGGATTTTTTTCCGACGGAACGTTGGCTCAAACTTGTACATACACACGGTCACACAAATCTTGTCAGAAATTCCAAACGTCAAGAACGCGGTGACGTTCAAGACGTACGACGAGCCGAGATCAATGAAGTTCAATAGGCAGTTCGGCTCTTCTGCTTGATTCAGAGCATGCGTGTTTTTTTGTGCGTCGGAATTGCATACAGACAATCAGAATTTCCGACAAGAAACTTTTCTTGATGGAAAATTTGAGAACCAGCTCTCAAATTTTTGTGGGTGGAAATACCGACAGCAAATGTCTGATGGAGCCTACACATGGTCGGAATTTCCGACAAAAAGCTCACAACAGACATTTGTTGTCGGAACTTCCAAATGTGTGTACGCGGCTTTATGCCGCGTACACACGATCTGGTTTTTTCGACGGTGGAAACACCGTCGAGAAAATCGACGTGAAAAACGAGGAACAGCTTGTTCCCCCCACACACGGCCGCTTTATTTATTTTTTTTGGTCGAAAAAAACGACCGTGTGTGGGCTCCCCGGCAGTGTTTTCATATGTTTTCATATGGGAAAACTGCCGCGGAAAAAAACGACGGGAATCACGACGAGAAAAATTAGAGCATGTTCTAATTTTTCTCGTCGTGATTAATGCCGTTTTTCCCGTCGAGAAAAACGACAAAAAGCCCACAGACGATCGTTTTTCTCGTCCAAAGGAAAAAATGTAATTTTTCTCGACGGGAAAAATGATTGTGTGTACGCGGCATAAGAGTTGTTGGAAACTAGGAACGTGTTTCAGAAGACAGTCGTTGATCAAATCACTGATCAGATCACTGCTTCCTTATAAATTATTGCATTCTCACTTAAAATTTACTTGGGCTACATTTGGTATATTTATCAGCAAGTTCCATCATAATGATCCAAGGAAAAAAATAAAAAGAGAAAAGGAATGAACACAGAAAAAGTAAGATTGTGGTAAATATATAAACCAAACCATTTAACTACTAGAAGTCAGTCAAAAGGCTATTTTTCCTCCACTGGCCTAAGTAAGCACCGAGGTTTGCAAAGCACAGACGACTTTCTACAGGGGACTCATGACGCCACAATACGTGCCAAAGGGCCGCAGGTTGGGCACCGGGGCTCTAGTGATACAAGGAAATAGTCAGCGATTTAACACCTTCGCTCATATTAGTTCTGGGTGAACTGAGCCATCATATGATCCATTTCATTCATTTCCTCTCTACATCTTTGTGCTGCAGTATGACAGTGAAGATTGGAAGGAACACAGACATTGAGAGCACAGATCATGGTCAGTACAATCAGGTTTGGATAGGAATCTTTACTGAAATCCAAGCCCAGGATCTTCTCTCTGAACTCGTTGTCACAATAAAAAAAAAAAATATGCAGACGTGCGGGGCTCCGCCCACCCAGACGCATCATTCATTCACAGAGTTCTGTGAATGATAGAACTACAAGTACTGACAGCCATTGTGGCTGTTGGCTTGTAATTCTCAATGAACTACGAGGGCGCTGTTGAGCGCTCTAGGTAGTTTATTGTTTTTTCTGTCTTTGTGTAACTGCCTGTCTGTACGAGGTACGAACAGAAAGCTTGCAGACAGATAGTTGCTCTTTCCTTCATTAATCCCTTTGAGGAGTAGTCTTTGGCTAAGTAGTGGAGGATCAGGGAGACTCTGGAGTCTGCGGTATTTTGTTTGGTGGCCCTTCCGCGCTGTTGATCTCTTATAATTTGGAGATCATTACCATTTCATAAAGGAACTGGCACACTTGATATTAAGGTGGTTTGGGACTTTTGCACGTGGATTTTCACTTATTTTCAAGATTTCACAAGTGGACTTTAACCACTTCCTACCGGGTCATAGACATATGACGCCGGCAGGAACCCTCCCTCCCTCCGGGCGGACGTCATATGACGTCCTTTTTTCCCGGCCGTCTATGGGGCGCACGGCAACGCTTGTGACCCGGTGAGTGTGCCCGGCGGTCGCGATGTCCGCTGGGCACCCGCGATTGCCCACGATCACGGCAGAAGTGTGGATCTGTGTGTGTAAACACACAGATCCACCTCCTGTCAGAGGTGAGGAGACCGATGTGTGTTCCCAGTACAGAGGAACACAGATCGGTCTCCTCCCCTTGTGAGTCCCCTCCCCCTACAGTTACAATCACTCAATAGGGAACATATTAACCCCTTGATCGCCCCCTAGTGTTAACCCTTTCCCTGCCAGTCACATTTACACAGTAATTAGTGCAGTTTTATAGCACTAATCGCTGTATAAATGTGAATGGTCCCAAAAACGCGCCAATAGTGTCCGATGTGTCTGCCGCAATGTCACGGTCACAATAAAAATCGCAGATCGCCGCTATTACTAGTAAAAAAAATAAAAAAATAAAAATGCCATAAATCTATCCCCTATTATGTAGACGCTATAACTTTTGCGCAAACCAATCAATATACGCTTATTGCAAAAAAAAATTACCAAAAATATGTAGAATACATATCGGTCTAAACTTAGAAAAAAAATTGTTTTAAAAAAAAAAAATTGTGATATTTATTAAATCAAAAAGTAAAAAATATTGCATTTTTTTCAAATATGTCGCTCTTCTTTTGTTTATAGCACAAAAAATAAAAACCGCAGAGGTGATCAAATACCACCAAAAGAAAGCTCTATTTGTGGGGGAAAAAGGACGTCAATTTTGGTTAGGTTCAACGTCGCACGACCGCGCAATTGTCAGTTAAAGCGACGCAGTGCTGCATCGCAAAAAGTGCTCTGGTCAGGAAGGGGGTAAATTCTTCCAGGGCTGAAGTGGTTAATATACACTCACCGGCCACTTTATTAGGTACACCTTGCTAGTACTGGGTTGGACCCCCTTTTGCCTTTATTCTTCGTGGCATAGATTCAACAAGGTGTTGGAAACATTCCTCAGTTGCTGCAAATTTGTCTGCTGCACATCCATGATGCAAATCTCCCTTTCCACCACTTCCCAAAGGTGCTCTATTGGATAAGATCTGGTGATTCTGGAGGCCATTGGAATACAGTGACCTCATTGTCATGTTCAAGAAACCAGTGGTGAGATGATTTGAGCTTTGTGACATGGTGCATTATCCTGCTGGAAGTAGCCATCAGAAGATAGTCATAAAGGAATGTACATGAATTAAAAAAAGAATACAGTAAAGTTAGCCCAATTTTTATAATATAAAGACGATGTTACGCCGAGAAAATAGATACCCAACATGTCATGCTTTAAAATAGCGCACACTCGTGGAATGGCGACAAACGAAAGTAATTCAAAATCTCCATAGGCGACGGTTACCAGTTTAGAGTTACAGAGGAGGTCTAGTGCTAGAATTATTGCTCTCACTCTAATGATCACGGCGATACCTCACATGTTTACATTTGCGGTCGCCACTTACATTTAAGTTCGCTTCTGTGCACGAGCATGGAAGGATGGGGCTCTTTAAATGGGGTTTTATTTTTACACTGTCCCTTTAATTTTTTATTTAATTTTTTATTACATTTATTGCTGTCACAAGGAACGTAAACACCCCTTGTGACAGCAATAGTCATATATATATTTTTTTGGAGGGATCTGGGGTCTATAAGACCCCAAATTCCTCCTTTGCACTTAAAAGCATTAAAAACGCCAAGTTTGGCTGTTTTGAATACAGTACTTAATTTTTTTTTTAAATCTGGTGTCTTTAAGGCTCCAGTAAACCGGAAGTGACGTTGTGACATCGCCTCCAGGCTTACTAGATCCGATACCAATCAAAGCTTATTTCGGCTTTGTTCAGGTCTCCGGCCAACCAGCGGACATGCCAGCTGGTTGCCCGGGCCTCCCGGTGGGATGGGAGAGCCCTGGGGGAGCGGCGGAAAGTGGCAGGGGGAGACGCATCGGTTGTTATCACAAGAAAGCCGACCATCGGCTCTAAAAAAACAGTACCGGGGTGATGCGTGCAGCTGGTACAACCACTTGAAGCAGAGTGACGTACAGGTACGTGATTTTGCGGCAAGTGGGTAAACGATCCTCAGTTGGTACTAAGGGGCCCAAACTGTGCCAAGAAAATATCCCCCCCACCATTACACCAGCAGACTGAACCATTGATACAAGGCAGGATGGATCCATGCTTTCATGTTCTTTATGCCAAATTCTGACCCGACCATCTGAATGTCACAGCTGAAATTGAGACTCATCAGACCAGGCAACAGTTTTCCAATCTTCTATTGTCCAATTTTTTGTAGCCTCAGTTTCCTGTTCTTAGCTGACAGGAGTGGCACCCGGTGTGGTCCTCTGCTGCTGTAGCCCATCAGCTTCAAGGTTCGATGTGTTGTGCGTTCAAGGATGGTATTCTGCATACCTTGGATGTAATGTGTGCTTATTTTATTTACTGTTGTCTTTCTATCACCTCACACCAGTCTGACATTAACAAGCCATTTTCATCCACATAACTGCCGCTCACTGTATACTTTCTCTTTTTTCGGACCATTCCCTGTAAACCCGAGAGATGGTTGTGCGTGAAAATCCCAGTAGATCAGCAGTTTTTCAAATGCTCAGATCAGCCCGTCTGGCACCAACAACCATGCCACGTTCAAAGTCACTTAAATTCCCTTTCTTCACAATTCTGATGCTCGGTTTGAACGTCAGCAATTCGTCTTCACCACATCTAGATGCCTAAATGCATTGAATTGCTGCCATGTGATTGGCTGATTAGCAATTTGGGTTACCAAGCAATTGAACAGGTGTACCTAATAAAGTGGCCAGTGAGTGTTTTTTTTTTTCTTTTTAAGCTCTCTCTTTTATCATGCACACGTTTTAATTATATGTTCTGTGATGGACACTTCACCATATATTTTGATGTATATTGTGTATGAAGTCTTTTATTATGAGTTATGATTATATATGACTTATTTCAAAGTTATTGATATATATTGGTTTTGCGCACTTTTTAGGTAGTTATTAAAAAAATTGTTCAGCCCATCGAGAAAGGGGGAAGGATTTCATCGTATCCAGACTGTGTAAAAAATAAACATTACCTTCAAAAATGGGATTTCCAGTCGACATTTTGCACAGCTCGTGTCTAGGGATTGCTAAAGAGCTGTTGTGCATAGAGGCTGTTGTAAGCTTTTTATTGCCTTCTCTTGTGTTGGATGGGATAGCAAGAAGGATGATAGCACAGCTCACCTGAACTAGCTTTCTACTGGAATTTAGAGCTGGATATTCCTTTCCTACGGTTTGTAGAATTATTTACAATCAACACAATATAAGTAAAGTTAGGTTACATAGATGATGCAAACAGACAAGGACTGCCCAACGCACACAGGTAGTTATGAATGAGATACATTCTAAAATAAGTAAACTAACTAAAGAGGACCAGCTCGACCTATAAATCTGTGGAAAGACTGCGTAGTCAGGCAGGGTCACAAGTCTTTGAACCGGAACGCAGTCTCTTCTAATTTCAAATAATATATAACAGGCTTTTCACTGCTGGCAGGAATGTGTGACCCATTCTACATCTCCTTGTGATGCAGTTACATCGCTGACTTCAGCTTCATTCTACCTGTGAAAATAGAATAAGACTCCCATAAGAACAATATTAACATGTTTGGTCAGATAGGAAACAGTTTCTATAGCCAGGTAAATATAAAATATTACATATCGGTAAATTAATATTAAAGAGGAAGTAAACCCTATATATATATATATATATATATATATATATATATCATAGGCGTGCGCACAGGGTGTGCCCAGGCACACCCTAATCACCCCATGCACATTAGTGTTATCACTCTGTGTAGCAGCAGGAACATGGGAAATATCTCCCTCTTACTGGCTCTGCCATATGCTCTTCTTTTTTACTGTGCCGACAGGGAGATCAATGTGCCGGGGTCATATATATGTAGATACATACACACGCATGTGTTTTTGAGCTTAAGGGTGCACACCCTAATGCAATAGGCTCCGCACACCTATGAGATTATATATATATATATATATATATATATATATATATATATATATATATTTTTTTTTTTTTTTTAAATAAACTGCAAGAGAAAGGCATAATGAGCTAGTATGCACAGCATACTAGCTCATTATGTGTCACTTACCTGAGATTGAAGCCCCCGAAGACTGCCTCGGTCCCGTCCACCACCGCCATGCCCCCTCGTCGCTAGTTCCTGTTTCCGCCGCTCCGGCGCTGTGATTGGCCGGAGGGCCGATGACGTCACTCCCAAGCATGTGCGCGGGAGCCGTCAAATCCGTCATTGCCGGATTTATGAATGGAAGCTCTCAGTGAGCCTGCGCCGTTATCTACGGCGCACATGCGCCGTAGACAACGGTGCATTCTTAACCACTTGAGACCCACGCTATAGACGAAAGACGTCTCAAGTGCTGGGTGGACGTCCCTGGACGTCCTGCTGTGTTACATCCCGCCGCGCGCCGCCGAGGGCGCACGGTGGAAAACAGCTGTCACGTGATGCCGATGGCGGCCGCGATGTCCGCCAAGTACACCGATCGGCTGTTACAGAGGCAGGATGTGGATCTCTGTGCGTAAACACAGAGATCCACGTCCTGTCAGGGAGAGAGGAGACCGATGCTGTGTCCCCTTGTACATAGGGACACAGCATCGGTCACCTCCCCCACACAGTAAGAATCACTCCCAGGGAACATATTTAACCCCTTGTAGGCGCTATAACTTTTGCGCAAACCAATCACTAAACGCTTATTGCAATTTTTTTTACCAAAAATATATAGAAGAATACGTATCGGCCTAAACTGAGAAAAAAAAATAGTTTTTTAAAAAAAAATTGGGATATTATTATAACAAAAAGTAAAAAAATATTGTGTTTTTTTTCAAAATTTTCTGTCTTTTTTTGTTTATAGCGCAAAAAATAAAAAACGCAGAGGTGATCAAATACCCCCCAAAGAAAGCTCTATTTGTGGGGAAAAAAAATGATAAAAATATAATTTGGGTACAGCGTTATCATGATCGCGCAATTGTCATTCAAAGTGTGTCAGCTGAAAGCTGAAAATTGGTCTGGGTACGAAGGTGGTTTAAAGTGGTTGTAAACCCACTTTTGCAACTTGCACCTACAGGTAAGCCTAGATTAAGGCTTACCTGTAGGTGCAAAAAATATCTCCTAAACCTACACGGTTTAGGAGATATTTGCTAAAAATGACATGCACCAATGTCTACGGCGCATGCGCGCCGTAGACAACGGCGCATTCATAGGGTTAATCCCATTCACAAATCCGGCTTAGCCGGATTTGAAGGCTCCCGCGCGCACGCGCGGAGTTACAACTTCGCCGCTCCGGCCAATCACATGATTGGCCGGAGCGGCGATAACCGGAAGTAACCTTCCGGCTATCGCTGCAGCGATGGCTGCGGCTGGAGAGGGAGAGGAGGACGCCTTTGGGGGCTCCAATCTAAGGTAAGTGATGCATAATGAGCTAGTATGCTAGTCATATTAGCTCATTATGCCTTTGTCTTGCAGGTTTAATTTAATTTTTAACAGGGTTTACAACCACTTTAAGTGCCCAGTAAGCAAGTGGTTAATGACAAATATTTCCTAAACCATGTAGGTTTAGGAGATATTGCAAACACCTACAGGTAAGCTTTGATCTAGGCTTACCTGTAGGTGTTTGTTGTCAAAGTGGGTTTACAACCACTTTAAGTGTCCATGCACACATAGCCTGTTATCAGCAGTTTTGGGCAGTGGCGTTTTTGAGCAGTAAAAACAAAACTGGGTTCTGAGAGACGTTCTTCAGCTGTAAAAACGCTCTAACGCTGATAAACATCGATAAACGCTCAAAAACGTCACTCAACAGCAGTTTTTTAAATTTTTGATCCATTGAAAAAAAAAAAAAAATTTCTTAAAAAACAAAAACAAAAACACTAAATAAACGCTAATGAACACTATTGCAAAAACGCTGAAAAAAAAACAGGGCAAAGCTACTGGCGGTTTTATAACGTTATTTTAATGTCCAGTGTACATGAGGCCTATGGAGCTCTATGTTCCTTTTCACATATTACCAGGTGAAACGTATAACTGAACTTCCAATAAACAGAGTTGAGATTCAATTTTTTTCCTTAAAGCGCACCAATTTTTCTATTCTTTTTTTTTTCTGTTTCAAATATTTTATTGAATTTTATAATTACCAGCAAAATTCCATTAACAGAGCATATACATAAATATAATAGAAATAGATATTCTATTAACAGAACATGTACAATAGTATAGTAGAAAAAGGCGTAATCATTCAGGAAAGTAACTCTTATAAATGTAAATGAAAATAGATAACCTAGCGGATTGTAGGATAAGATTATGTAACATGAAGTGTCAATCATAGCTTCATGGCAGCTATTTGACGAAAAGTAATTGAGAAATTAAGTTGATTGAAATAATATAATTATGTCATCTACGAAGAGAATAGAATTGAATGAACCTATAAAGAAACATAAAGTTAATGTGTTGTAGAATAGCTGGAGGAATAAATTAGGCTAAACCAGGACCAAGTTCCTTCTCTTGGCTTGGCTTTATCTGGTGCGAAGGTCAAAAATCCCAACCATTCAAAGCATCTTCTATTACAGTTGGTATAGCAGATCTTTTTTTTTTCTAAACTGCAATGCATACTAGCACATTAGGAAATACTTACCTTAGAATGAAGCCTTGTAGTGCTGCACGATCAGCGCTGACAGGCACTTCCATTTTCACCTGGTCTTCCTTATGGGTTCACATCCTCTGGCCATCTGATTGGCCACGTTGCAATGACGTCACTTGCGCGTAGGAGTCACGGACCGTGGCACAGAGCTCTGAAAGGATGGCGTCCCTTCAAAGCGCATGCGCAGTGACATCACCGGCTGCACGCAGTGTGAATATCTCCTAAACGGTGCGGTTCAGGAAATATTCATAGTACCTACAGGTAACTTATTAAAGGCTTACCTGTAGGTACAAGTTTACAGAAAGGGTTTACTTCCACTTTAAGCCGGCCATAGATGGTTCGAACCTCGGCCAGTTCAGCAGGGACCAGCCAAGATTTTAACCATAACAAACAAACATTCTTGTGCATTAGTGTGATGACCGGGTGATAGATGAATGAAGGGATAGTGTCTCTGGCCTTACTGCCCTCCAGGATAGGGGATATCCTAATAATCACAAAGGAGGAATAAGAAGAGTGTGCAACAAGCCTTGTGCATTATCCCAAGATATTTTAATTAGTAAAAACAATTAAAAAAATTACTCACAAAAGCCTGTAACGACCACTTGTTTGTGGCAATCAGTCCTGGAACTGACAGTCTCCAAGTAGCAGAGGAGAAGACATTAGGACCACTGCTGGCTGACGCGTTTCGAAGGAGTACCTTCACCCTCAGAGCATTTATTTGTTTTTATTATTACATTATCTTGGGATTATGCACAAGGCTGGTGCGCCCTCTTCTTTATAAGATTTTAACCATATATGGGCGTGCTGATTTGACCCAATCGATTGTCTTGAGTACAACCAGCATGTCGGGTTTTCGGCATGCAATTACTGCCAGCAGCTATAGCCGGTAACAATAATCACTGTGTTCTGCAGGATAATCACGCGGCTGCAGGAAAGAAAATCGCACCATCTATGGCTTGCCTTTTTATGGTGACAACCTGAACCTGAAGTTACCAAACATTGAGCAATATGAGACAAACGAGTCAACACCTATACTTTGATTCTACTCCAGTGCAAAGCATACAGGTTAATGTCTAATTTACAGACGTTTCACTGGAGTGTAATATATAAGGAGAGTCAGTGAAAACTTGTGTAATGATATACAGTACAATTTTTTTTTTCTAAGCGGAAACCTAAAAATACTTAGCAGTGGGGCTGTGCCTGCACTCCAAGGTTAAACTGCTGGTTTATTATTGCTATCTGATGAGGCCATCACTGGGACAGAAAATTGGGGAAAATCTTTCTATAACTAGGTTTCACATAGCAGTATAACCTGAAAGGGGTTCTAACCCTCCCACTATCCCAAAAAAAAATAAGGGTTTTGGTAGAACATTAACTTCAACCCTAACCTAACTTGCACCAATATAACCATTGATATACAGTAAGAACAAAACGTTACATATACAGCTCACTTTGATCGATATTTACCGTTCACAGCAGCACAGAAGAGATACAGTCATGTCATTGTCTTCCCTGTACCGGCCTGATGTCGGCAAGTCTTTACATTCTGAGATAAAGCTGTGAAGTTCTGACTCTGGAAATCCCTCTTTCTGGTAATTCTGCAACGGTGGAGTGTAAAATAACATTCTTTTATTTCTTCATGTAATAAACATTGGTCATTGGTCAGGCACAAGAGCCCAACAAAAATATTTCTGTAAACTGAAAGTGGGTTACATAACATAAAGAATTGAACCATAATGTCCTATTTACTAAATGCGGCTAAAAGCTGGATCTCTAAATACTGGAAAGCCACCAAACTACCCCTGGTAGCCAAACAATGGAAACAGTTCCAGACCTTATTCTCGAATAATTCTCTAATAACATGATCATTAGTGATATGAACAAAACCCTGGGTTGATAACACCAACTTTAATGGAACAAAGACACTATTCCTCTTAGTAGGGATAGCCTTTTAGCCTCGTTCATATGGGCATACTTAAAGTGTAAGTAAACCCCCCCTATCGTTTTCAGACAAGGAAGCTGCCATCTTTGCCTCTGTTTAACCTACAACTGCCATGATTCTGCACGTGATCAGTTATGACACCAGCCATTGGATGGTTTGACCGTTTGGTTGAGAGCACAACCAATGGGAGTGTTACATTTCCGGCACGTGCTGGAAATGAAACAGTTTTATGGATGGGTTTACTTTCACTTTAAGAATACATCTGTGCAAAAGGACTGTGTTTGCCCCAGCGGGATCCATAGGTGTCTCGGATACATTCACTACATCCCAATTTGACATCTGCGTGGGTGCATGTCTCCGAACATAGGCAGTAGGAGTTCCTTTGACATGCACCCACACGGATGTGAAATTGGGAGCAGCGGCTGTGGCCTCGTACACACGGCCGAGAATCTCGTCAGGAAAAAAAGTTGTTTTTCCTGACGAGATTCTTGAACAAGAAACTTGTCCCGGCCGAGTGTACACACGTACGATTCAAAAGAACCGCCGTTCTTTTGAATGGCACGAACGCGGTGACGTCATCGACTACAACGAGCGTGCGCTCGTCACATTCGATGCCGTCGCCGCCATCTTGCTACACCCTACCTATGCCTAGGAAGCTACCGCGCATGCGTCAAAATCATTTCGAGCATGCGCGGGTTTCCACCGCAACAGGTAAGTGTACACACTCTCGGGTTTCCCGACGAGAAAATAGAGAGCAAGTTCTCTATTTTTCTCGTTGAGATTCTGGCCAGTTTTCTTGACGAGAAACCTGAAAGCCTCGTACATATGGCCGGTTTTCTCGGCAAGAAAGCTCTACCAGCAGGTTTCTTGACGAGAAAACCGGCCATGTGTACGAGGCTTCTATCTGTGCAATAGACATGACTAGAACTGCCTGCGGAACACCTGTGCAACCCGCGCAAAAACAGACCTCACACAGGTAAAAGCAGCGCTCCACCCAAAATGGGAAGCTCCGCTTATTTACCTCCCCCTCCATGGTCACATTTGGCACCTTTCAGGGGGGAGCAGGTACCTGGTTTTGACAGGTACCCGCTCCTACTTGCGGCTAATCTCGCCGCGGCAAAGTCACCGGGAAGTTTGGCCCCCTCCTCCTTCCCCTGCAGCCGGGCTATTCACAAAGCACTGCGCACTTCGCACATGCACAGAAAGGTTTCCCTTACAAGAAATGGCAGGAGGGAGAACCTGAGAGCCAATTGAGAAATTGACTTGGGTGAAGACACCAATGGATCCCTGGACAGGTAAGTGTCCTCATATTAAAAGTCAGCAGCTACAGTATTTGTAGCCGCTAACTTTTACTTTTTTCTGATGGAGCCTGGAGCTCCTCATTAAGTACACCCATGTTAATGAGACCTGATTGTCTGTGTTGTGGGATGGCTAGGAAATTATAGTTTAAATTTAACCCCTTCCCAGCACTTCTTGGCAGCACTTTAATTGGGACGGACTTCTCAATCACGTGATCATTATGATTGTCTGTCACATTGGTCATATGATTGGGAGTCTGTTCCACCAGCTTCTCATCATCATCAGAGACTGAGATCTGACTATGATAGCTTCATCACTGTGCTGGGACCGCGCAGTCAGCACACTGTCAGCACAGAAACCTTGGCTCCCATTAATGTATATGGGGGTTAAAGTAACACTAAAGGTTTTTTTTTTTATTAAAATAACAAACACGTTATACTTACCTGCTCTGTGCAATGGTTTTACACAGAGCAGCCCCGATCATCCTTTTCTGGGATCCCCCTCTGGTGCTCCAGGCCCCTTCTCTTCGGCGAGTGCCTCTAGGGAAAGCCACTCTCCCTGGGGGCACCCATGCGTGCTCGCTCCCAAGCTGCCCAGTCTGTGTCAATTGGCACAGAACGGGTAAATCTGCCCCGCCCCCCCATAACAGCATTTGATTTACAGCAGTGGGAGCCACTGGCTGCCTCTGCTATCAATATTCTCAATGAGGAGGGAGACAGCTGCTCTTGTGCATATCGCTGGATCAGATCGGGATCAGGTGAGAATAAGGGGGGGCTCCTGCAGTACAGAAGGTTTTTTACTTTGTTACTGCACAGCAATGAATAATGTTTTGTTTCATGTGAGTTCCCCCTTGTCAAATACAGTGCATCTGGAAAGTATTCACAGCGCTTCACTTTTTCCACATTTTGTTATGTTACAGCCTTATTCCAAAATGGATTAAAATTCATCATTTATCCCATAATGACAACGTGAAATAAGTTTGTTTGAAATCTTTGAAAACATATTAAAAATAAAAAAAAATCACATGTACATAAGTATTCACAGCCTTTGCCATGACACTCAAAATTTAACTCAGGTACATCCTGTTTCCACTGATCATCCTTGAGATGTTTCTACAACTTGATTGGAGTCCACCTGTGGTAAATTCAGTTGATTGGAAATTAATTGGAAAGGCACACACCTGTCTAGAAGGTCCCACAATTAACAGTGCATGTCAGAGCACAAACCAAGCCATGAAGTCTAAGGAATTGTCTGTAGACCTCCGAGACAGGATTGTATTGAGGCACAGATCTGGGGAAGGGTACAGAAACATTTCTGCAGCATTGAAGATCCTAATGAGCGCAGTGGCCTCCATCATCCATAAATGGAAGAAGTTTGGAACCACCCAAGTGGTTTGCCCGGCCAAACTGAGAGATCAGGGGAGAAGGGCCTTAGTCAGGGATGTGACCAAGAATCTGATAATCACTCTGACAGAGCTCCAGCGTTTCTCTGTGGAGAGAGGAGAACCTTCCAGAAGAACAACCATCTCTGCAGCACTCCACCAATCAGGCCTGTATGGTAGAGTGGCCAGACGGAAGCTACTCCTCAGTAAAAAGGGACAGGACAGCCTGCCTGGGGTTCGCCAAAAGGCACCTGAAGGACTCTCAGGCCGCGTACACACGACCGGTTTTCTCGGCAAAAAACGACAAGAAAACTGCCGGGAGAGCTTTCTTGCCGAGAAAACCGGCTGTGTGTACGCGGCTTTCAGTTTTCTCGTCAAGAAAACTGCCCAGATTCTCGACGAGAAAAAAGAAGACCTGCAGTCTTTTTTCTCGTCGAGAATCTCGTCGGCCTGTTTCTCGACGAGAAACCCGAGCGTGTGTACACTTACCTGTCGCCGTGGAAACCGGAGCATGCTCGAAATGACTTTGACGCATGCGCAGTAGCTTCCTAGGCATAGGCAGTAGCAAGATGGCGGCGACGGCATCGAATGTGACGAGCGCACGCTCGTCGTAGTCGATGACGTCACCGCGTTCGTGCCATTCAAAAGAACGGCGGTTCTTTTGAATCGTACGTGTGTACACTCAGCCGGGACAAGTTTCTTGTCAAGATTCTCGTCAGGAAAAACGTTTTTTTCCTGACGAGAATCTCGGCCGTGTGTACGAGGCTTCAGACCATGATAGACAAATCTCTTTGGTCTGATGAAACAAAGATTGAACTGTTTGGCTGAATGGCAAGCGTCATGTCTGTAGGAAACCAGGCACTGCTCATCACCTGGCCAATACCATCCCTACAGGGAAGAATGGTGGTGGCAGCATCATGCTGTGGGCGGTTTGGGGGGCGCAAACAAACTGAAAGATTCTGAAAAAGGAGCAGCAATTGCAGCCTCCCTGTGCCCATAAAACGCAGCCACTGTGCCATTAATCGCAGCCACTATGCCATCAATTGCTTGCTGCCACTGTGCCATCAAGTGCAGCCACTGTGCCCCATCAAGTGCAGCCACTATGCCCCATCAAGTGCCGTCACTGTGCCCATCAAATGCCTCCATTGTGCCCCATCAAATGCAGCCACTGTGACCCCCGCCATTGTGCCCCATAAAATGCCGCTATTGTGCCCCATCAAATGCCGCTATTGTGCCCTATCAAATGCAGCCACTGTGACCCCCGTCCACCCGCTGTCTGACCGGCACTTACCCCATCTTGGTGGTGGGTCAAGCAGCGGCGAGCTGTGTCCTCCGTGTGTCTCGTCTTCCTGCTAGGCGTCCAATAGCAGTGCGTGTCCTTTCAGCCAATCAGGGGATGAGTATCAGACCCGCGCTACCTGATTGGGGGAGAGGCGGTTCAGTGTTAGAAAAGCAAATATTAATTTGCTTTTCAAACACACCTGGGTGGGCTCCGAGTTCACCTTTTTTGAAGCCTATGGCTCTAATGAGGTGCTTCAAAAAAACACTTCCGCCGCTGTAATTCAAGCGCCTAGGGTCCTAAAAAGGGGCCAGACGCCTGAATAGGAGGTGGCAACGGTGGCCATGAATAGATGCATGAATCTATCCATTCTACATAGAGGAGGGTGGCTGGAGAGAGGGGAAGCATAGAAGGAAAGATGAATGCAGCAATGTACAGAGACATCTCTGATGAAAACCTGCTTAGGAGCACTCAACCTCAGACTGGGGCGAATGTTCATCTTCCAACAGCCAAGCACCCTAAGCACACAGCCAAGATAACAAAGGAGGGGCTTCTGGACAACTCTGTGAATGTCCTTAAGTGGCCCAGCCAGAGCCCAGACTTGAATCTGATTGAACATCTCTGGAGAGATCTGAAAATGGCTGTGCACCGACGCTCCCCATCCAACCTGATGGAGCTTGAGAGGTCCTGTAAAGAAGAATGGGAGAAACTGCCCAAAAATAGGTGTGCCAAGCTTGTAGCATCATACTCCAAAAGACTTGAGGCTGTAATTGGTGCCAAAGGTGCTTCAACAAAGTATTGAGAAAAGGCTGTGAATACTCATGTACATGTGATTTTTTTCGTTTTAATAATTTTGCAAAGATTTCAAACAAACTTCTTTCACGTTGTCATTATGGGGTATTGTTTGTAGAATTTTGAGAAAAATAATGAATTTAATCCATTTTGGAATAAGGCTGTAACATAACAAGATGTGAAAAAAGCTGTGAATACTATCTGGATGCACTGTAAGTACACAATAGTTTTCTCCAAAGGTGGTGTATGACACGTTCTTTTATATTGCATGCTTTGTGCAATGTATTGAAAAATGTTAATAAAACCTATAATGAAAAAAAAGTCACAGTACAACCCCGGAGAAGATTCAGTACATTGTATTTGTTTAACATACAAAGCTTACCTAAGCAAAGTTCTGTTTGTTCTATGAGGGTGTCACTGATTCTGATAGCTTGGGCACCTAAATTCTAGTATTAAGCGTTAAGGATGACAAACGCAATTGAAAGCATTCCAAAGACAGGACACTGTTTGCAGATAGTTTTCAGCGTTAAGTCTAGTAAAAACAGGCTGGTTCAATAAAAACCGCCCTGAATTCGGCCCGTGCGTGCGTATGGCAGCCGGTCCGACAGGTGCTGACCGTTCGGCCGGCTTCTGTCAGACGGGCATGCTGGGAAACCAGCAGCTGACCGACTCCCGATCAGGGCTCTCAGCCAATGGCTGGCATTTTGGCAGTGGACCATCCCCCTGTCAGAACACAATAGCACAGAAGGGGAGAGCGCTGTACTAACATCGGATTGGTAGCACAGCGGCTCCGACCTGAACTGTCAGTTCATTTTTCGTTCAACCCGCAAAAAAAAACTGCCAGTGTGTACTATACAGAAGGCTACTGTTATGCCGTGTACACACGGTCGGTTTTACCGATGAAAACAGTCCGATGGACTTTTCTCATTGGACAAACCGATCGTGTATGGGCCCCATCGGTCTTTTTTCCATCGGTGAGAAAAAATAGAACATGTTTTAAATTTATCCGATGGGAAAAAAAACAATAGCAAATTCTGATCATCTGTGTGGAACTCCATCGGACAAAAAACCCACGCATGCTCAGAATCAAGTCAACGCATGCTCAGAAGCATTGAACTTAATTTTTCTCGGCTTGTCGGAGTGTTTTACGTCACAGCGTTTGGGACGGTCGGATTTTTGACTGATGGTGTGTAGCTTCATCTGATTTCCGATGAAAAAATCCATCGGATTAGAATCCATAGGAAATCCGATCGTGTGTACAGGGCTCTACTGATCACTTAAGCCCTTTGAGCCCAATGTAACTTTCTGTATCTATTACCGTAATGCAGTCGGGCTGCATATACTGTAATAAATATGCTGCCCTTTTTATTTTATTTTTTGTTATGAGCTGTAGCAAGGGTTAAAGGATAAGTTCACCTTCCATCCGTTTTTAGGCTTGATGCACATCTATGCATGTTGCTTTTGAGTGTTTATGCAGTGCTTGCCGCATTTTTACCGTGATTTGCGTTTTTTTTTTACACTGTATATAGCTGGTTGCTAAGGAGGGGGCCGGAAAGCCGGGCGCCGCATCCTTAACAACCAATGAGTCATCAGCTGTTAGCGGGCTTACCGCTGAATGTAAAAAAAAGAATTGCGTGGACGTGCCCGCGGGTCGAGCGGACTAGATGTCTGCCGGTGACCCACGATCGCCTAGTACAGAGGCAGAACGGAGATCTGCCTTTGTAAACAAGGCGAATCCCCATTCTGACAGGGGACATGTCAGAGATCTTCTGTTCCCAGTCATCAGGAACAGTGATCTCTTTCATGTCCTTGGCAGCCCATCCCCCCACCGTTAGAACACACCCAGGGAAAACATTTAATCCCTTGATCGCCCAGTAGTGTTAACCCCTTCCCTGCCAGTGTAATTTTTACATTGATCAGTGCATTTTTATAGCACTGATCAATGTAATAATGTCACTGGTCCCCAAAAAGTGTCATTTGGGGTCAGATTTGTCCGCCGCAATCCTTCTAAAAATTGCAGATCGCCACCATTACTAGTAAAAACAATAGAAAATAAATAAAAATCCCTAAATCTATCCCATAGTTTGTAGACGCAATAAATTTTGCGCAAACCAATCAATATACGCTTATTGCGATTTTTTTTACCAAAAATATGTAGAAGAAACTGATGACTAAGCTAATAAAAAAATTTGTTTTTTTATATTTTTTTGGATATGTATTATAGCAAAAAGAAAAAAAAATGTTTTTTTTTTCAAAATTGTTGCTCTTTGTTTATAGCGCAAAAAATAAAAACCGCAGAGGTGATCAAATACCACTAAAAGAAAGCGCTATTTGAGGGGAAAAAAGGAAGTCAGTTTTGTTTGGGTACAATGTCGCACGACCGCACAATTGTCAATTAAAGAGATGCAGTGCCGTATGGCAAAAAATGGCCTGGTCATTAAGGGGGCAAATTCTTCCGGGCTGAAGTGGTTAACAGCGCTTTTTATCCCTGAGGTCAACATGACCTCAACCCTATTGAACACCTTTGGGATGAATTGGAATGCCATTTGCGAGCCAGGCCTTTTCCTCCAACATACACTATATTTCCAAAAGTATTGGGTCGCCTGCCTTTACACGCACATTAACTTTAATGGCATCCCAATCTTAGTCCGTAGGGTTCAATATTGAGTTGGCCCACCCTTTGCAGCTATAACAGCTTCTACGCTTCTGGGAAGGCCGTCCACAAGGTTTAGGAGTGTGTCTATGGAATGTTTGACCATTCTTCCAGAAGCACATTTGTGTGGTCAGGCATTGATGTTGAATGAGAAGGCCTGGCTCACAGTCTCCACTCTAATTCATCCCAATGGTGTGCTATCAGGTTAAGTTCCTCCACCCCAAACTTGCTCATCCATGTCTTTATGGACCTTGCTTTGTGCACTGGTGCGCAGTCATGTTGGAACAGGAAGGGGCCATCCCCAAACTGTTCCCACAAAGTTGGGAGCATGAAATTGTCCGAAGTGTCTTGGTATGCTGACGCTTAAGATTTCCCTTCACTGGAACTAAGGGGCCACGTCCAACCCCTGAAAAACAACCCCACACCATAATCCCCCCTCCACCAAACTTTACACTTGGCACAATGCAGTCAGGCAAGTACCGTTCTCCTGACAACCGCCAAACCCAGACAAGTCCATTGGATTGCCAGACAGAGAAGCGTGATTCATCACTCCAGAGTATACGTCTCCACTGCTCTAGAGTCCAGTGGCGGCGTGCTTTACACCACTGCATCTGACGCTTTGCATTGCAATTGGTGATGTAAGGCTTGGATGCAGCTGCTCGGCCATGGAAACCCATTCCATGAAGCTCTCTATGCACTGGTGTTGTGCTAATCTGAAGGCCACACAAAGTTTGGAGGACTGTAGCTATAGACTCTGCAGACAGTTGGCGACTTCTGCGCACTGTGAGCTTTTGTCATTTTACGTGGCCTACCACTTTGTGGAAGAGTTGCTGTTGTTCCCAGTTGCTTCCACTTTGTTAGAACACCACTAACAGCTGACCGTGGAATATTTAGTAGCAAGGAAACTTCATGGATGGACTTATCACAGGACCGTGCTTGAATTCAATGAGCTCCTGAGAGAGAGACCCATTCTTTCACAAATGTTTGTAGAAGCAGTCTGCCTGTCTAGGTGCCTGATTTAATACACCTGTGGCCACAGAGGTGATTGGAACACCTAAATCCAATGATTCAGAGGGGTGTTCCAATACTTTTTTGCAATATAGGTGTATGTACCGGACCTCATGAATGCTCTTTTGGCTGAATGGGCACAAATTCCGACAATCAACAACTGTGTTTATAAAGTAGCGTGGAGGAAGACTTGGGATAATGTGTGACAACAGCAGTAAAGTAAATTGGGGGTGTTTTCTATAGTAGCTATTCCCAATTTTAGTTTTCAAATGCATTTTAAGGAATGAAAGCTAAAAGTCAACTTGAAATGAACCCACCTTAATTGTATCATAAGTGTCAGTAATCAGAGCAATGAAAAGGCTGAGAACCATATAGATGAATAGGCTGATGAAGGAGTAGAGGTAGACACGGCTGAACAGCCACACTAAATAGCTCTTCTGTTGCATGATGGAAAATGTAGTGAACATATCATCGCCATTTATAAGTGAGAACAGACACTCGGACACCATGTCCAGAGACCGGAACTAGGCAAGAAACAAACATAACAGTCAGTACAGCTACACCTGCTCTCAGGGACCATTCATATGGTGCCAAACTGGTGCATTACCTTGGTGTGATAGGGTCCCAGAACAATCCAGCCACAGAAGCAGTAGCCTAAGTAGATCATGGCTGCACAGCAGCAAAAGCGCATCACGTTTGGAAGTGCGGCTCTCAGAGTAAGGATCAAGAGCTGCGAAAAGCAAATGCATATAAAAATAACTTTACATAACCTGGCATTCTTTCAATACAATCAACATCACTTCCACAGTTTTGCATAATAATATACTAGTGTATGTTACGTTCTGGAGATAACAGCTTGGCACCAGCCTATCCATCCTGCCATAACAGGATAGGCAGTACTGTGGCTTTATTGTTAGCACTTCTGTCTTGGAGTTCTCAGATCAAATCCCAGCCAAGACACTAAAGCTGGCCATAGACCGTTCGAATCTCAGCTGGTTCAACAGGGACCAGCCGAGATTCAAACCATGTACAGGCAGGCTAATTGCATCCAAGTTGATCGATCAACTTGGGGACAACCAGCATGTTGGATCATTCAAGCGATTATTACCAGCGGCTATAGCCCCTAGCAATAATCACTGTGTGTTCTCCCAGCAGGGACGGCTGTGTTACTGGAGGAATTGAGTGATTTTCTTTCCTCCAATCTGTGGTTGCAGGAAAGAAATTCGCACCATCTATGGCTGGCTTAACTGCATGAAGTTTGCATAATCTCTGTGCTTGTGAGGGGTTTTCTCCCACACGCTAAATACATTCTTGTAGGTTACTTGGCTTCTGTCTAAACAGGTCCTAATATGTGTTTGCATGTGTGCATACATGTATCATAATGACCTTAGACTGTAATATCATTGTGGGCATATACGGATATGAATAAATAGTATGTAAAGAACTGTGTAAATGGTAGGCGCTGCAGAGTTCCCGATATGCTGGTCAGAGGATGATGTCAGTGATCTCCTTTCTTTCTGGGCCTGAACGCACAATTTTTCCTGTAAAAAATTTCTAGAAGCACTGAGGACAGCATGAAAAAAAAAAAAAACTGTTTCTATGGTAATATGGCTAAAACCGCAGCTCCAGAATACATGTACATGTAATGCAGGTCATAGTGGTACTACCAAAGTCCACAGTTATAAGGTATAAAGCCTTCAGCCTTAACAACAACTTTAAGGAGCACAACTGAGAGTTAGTGAAAATTTGCCAGCAGCTAAATCCATTTATTTATTCCATTAATTACTCCACTTTTCCAGATTTATGAGATATCTGTAGCTGCAAATAAAAGCAGAAATATCCGTACGGTAAATTTACATAAGGAAAACCAAATAAAAATGAAAACAGCTACATGGGGAGTACTTACATTGTATTTCTGAAAGAACCCCAAATAACGGATAACTCCAAGCCATACTAGCATGGTAGATGTCCCCAGGAGAATGCTGCACACATCATAACTTGCCAGGCTCTGCTTGAGAAGAAAAACATGGAATTAGTGTACAATGGGGGTTGATTTTTGAAAGGCAAATCCACTTTGCACTACAAGTGCACTTGGAATTGCAGTCACTGTAGATCTGAGGGGAAGATCTGAAATGAGGGGAAGCTCTGCTGATTTTGTCATCCAATCATGTGCAAGCTAAAATTCTGTTTTTTATTTTCCTTGCATGTCCCCCTCAGATCTACAGGGACTGCACTTTCAAGTGCTTTTTCGTAAATAACCCCCATTGGTTTCTCATTTTTTTTCATTACAATTTTAAATGGTAAAAAGAAAGACACATGCTAGGACCATGATACAAAATAACAGAGAACAAGTTTACCTCTGAATTACAATGCCATGTAAGGCTTTTGGACATGCGTTTTGCTTCTGAAAATGTAATCCCCATGTTAAACTTTTTTATTTTTGGTACATTTCAGTACACGTTCTCCATACCTACAGAAGATGCCTAGTCTTACTTCTGTCTTAGCTGGTCCCCAAACTGCTGCCCCCGCTGCCTTGTTTGTGGGTTTCTCCTTTACCTAACCAGCTGCTAACAAGATGCCTACATACACAGTCCTGGCCTGGCCAAAGCCCTGCAAGACATACCCTGCTCTCTCCTCCTCCCAGAACGACAGCTGCAGCAGCCTACCTGCAATGCCTCAGTACTCTCCTCTATAACCCGCAAGTTTGGGGAAGCAGCAGGGACTGTCCAGGAGCCAGCGATTGTGCCATGGTGCTTTTTAGGGTTAAAACAGGCGGTATGGAGGTAACATTTAATGGTAATTATGACCAGATTATTAATTATATTGAGGAGGAGATACAGATATTAACCACTTCAGCCACGGAAGGATTTACCCCTTTCCTGACCAGAGCACTTTTTGCGATTTGGCACTGCGTCGCTTTAACTGACAATTGCGCGGTCGTGTGATGTTGCCCCCCAAACAAAATTGATGTCCTTTTTTTCCTACAAATAGAGCTTTCTTTTGGTGGTATTTGATCACCTCTGCGGTTTTAATTTTTTGCGCTATAAACAAAAAAAGAGCGTCAATTTTGAAAAAAAAGCAATATTTTTTACTTTTTATTGTAATGCCTTGTACACACGACCGAATTGTCCGATGGAGTTCCACTCAAGCTGTCTTGCATACATACGCGGTCACACAAAAGTCCGACCATCAAAAACGCGGTGACGTACAACACGTATGACGAGCCGAGATTAATGAAGTTTAATAAGCAGTTCGGCTCTTCTGTTTGATTCTGAGCATGCGTGGTTTTTAGTCCGTCGGAATTGCATACAGACGAACGGACTTTCCGATAGGAATTTTTGTCCGTCGGAAAAAAAGAGAACAAGTTCACTATCTAAGTCCGTCGGAATTTCAGAAGGAAAAAGTCCGATGGGGCATACACACGGACGGAATATCCGATGAAAAGGGCCCTCTGACTTTTTCCATCGGAAAATCCGGTTGTGTGTACAAGGCATCATAAATATCCCCAAAAAATATATAAAAAAACAAAATTCTTCCTCAGTTTAAGCCGATATGTATTCTTCTAAATATTTTTGGTAAAAAAAAAAAATCACAATAAGCGTATATTGATTGGTTTGCACAAAAGTTATAGCGTCTACAAAATAGGGGATAGATTTATGGCATTTTTATTATTATTATTTTGTTATAAGTAATGCTGGCGATCTGCGATTTTTATCGTGACTGTGACATTGCGACAGACACATCAGACACTTTTGACACTATTTTGGGACCAGTGACAATTATACAGCAATTAGTGCTACAAAAATGCACTGATTACTGTGTAAATGACACTGGCAGGCAAGGGGTTAACACTAAGGGGTGATCAAGGGGTTAACTGTGTTCCCTTTCTGTGCTCTAATTGTAGGGGGGATGGGCTACCTAGGACATGACAGAGATCACTGCTTCCGATCACTGGGAGCAATAGATCCCTGTCATGTTGCTAGGCAGAACAGCGAAATGCCTTGTTAACATAGGCATCTTTCGTCGTTCTGCCTCTCCGTGTCACGATCGCGGGACATCGAGTCCGCAGAACCCGTGGGCATGCTCTGGCGGCATGCGCGTCCGCTGCCAGCGCGCCGATTTAAAGGGGACGTACTGTACAGGTTCACCCATTTGCGCAGTCCTGCCATTGTGCCGATGTACATCGTCGTGTGCTGGTCGGCAAGCGGTTAAACGAGTTGTAAAGGCAGAAGGTTTTTTATCTTAATGCATTCTATGCATTAAGATAAAAAACCATGTGTGTAGCAGCCCCCCCCAGCACCCCCTAATTACTTACCTGAGCCCCCTCTCTTTCTCCAGTGATGTCCACGAATCTAAGCCGTCCGGGACACTCCTTCTGATTGGCTGAGACACATTGGCTCCCACGGCTGTCAATCAAAGTCAGTCAGCCAATCAGGGGAGAAAGGGGCGGGGCCGGGTCAGGGCTTCGTATCTGAATGGACACACGGAGCTGTGGCTCGGCTCGGGTGCCCCCATAGGAAGCTGCTGACGGTGGGGGCACATGATAGGAGGGAGGGGCCAGGAGAGATGAAAAGAGACCTGAGAAGAGGAGGATCTGGGCTGCTCTGTGCAAAACCAATTTAAAAATAAATGAAATAAAAGGTAAAAGGTGAAAAAAAGGTGAAATAAAACAAATCAAATAGTACAGGTATACAGGCACAGGGAAAGGGTCTGTGAATAGTATATAAAGCATGAGGGGAGGTGCAGCACCTCACAAGTCCAGTTGCAAGAAATAGAACTTGTATTAAAGTTAAAGTTAGGTAATTCACAACAAGCCCGGTAGGAGGACACCCAACCAAGGACACTCACAGGATGTAACAGCAGCGTATAGCAGAACAGGTCTCGGATGTACCAATAGAATCTGTCTTGGGGGTCGAAATGCGGCCTGGCCAGTCCATACCGAAGTGAGGAGGCTTCCAGGAAGTATGGCGTGTTCCTATCCGATGGGTAACCTGTCCCTACACTAACCACATGTGAAAAGCACGCCAAGCCCAGGAGCCAGAATTTCAAATAGACTCTGCCTGACCCAAGATGGCCTCTAGAGTCACATGGGGCAGCACCATCCAATTGGATAGCTTCCCCAGTGACCCAGGAAACCATAGAGGAACCATGTTCCTCTCAACTCCCCCTTCAACTGCAATGCTGCTATGGTCAAGCGCCTCCAACAGTGGAGAAAACAGACTGCACCTGTCTACAAGCAGATCACACAGAAAAACTGAGTACAGTGATATAACTGATGTTCAGTTTATAGATCCTATGGTATATAATACAGGTTTGGATTTTTGAACAGTATATATTTTAAATGAATTGTGAAGAACAGGGCAGTTTAAAGACCAGGGGGTGCACGGACATTATTGCCAATGTGATAGACAGCCCCAATTGCTCAAGGGCTTGGATTGTGATGGTGTATATGTACCACCCAGAGTCTACCCTTTATTAGGTAGACGGGATTAATAATGAGATACACTCTACCACAACCATTAAATAACAGTAGGAGAGAGTTACCGCTCAGATGTGACTGGTGACTCATTCACAAGATCCAGAGCCGTGGGTGCAGGCAATTAATATGACAATGTAAAAAATCTGAGGAAAACGCTTGGACAGCCGCACTCCAAAAAAGGTTCTTTTATTTAAAACAAAAGCAAAAATAACATGCCACAGCAAAAAAACAGCAAGTATGAGCTGACGTTTCGCACTGCGATTCAGTGCTTAATCATAGCTATGTAGTGAGGAGCTAGGGGGAAAGTTTGGACTTTCCTTACAAATCTTCTTTTGCCTCTCTGCGAGCTCTACACTTAAAGCTGAACATCACAACAGATACCATCAGTTTATGTCAGGTGAAACAGGGAATGAGGTAGAGCTGTAATAAATAATAAATGATGGCACTGGAAATTACATACGTCAATCGATTGCTAAAAACTGTTTACTGATCAGCTGGTGCAGGGAATCAGGTGTAGCGATAGAAATCGGAATATTCTTCATCAATGAATAATTTATAGAAAAAGTGGCATACAGAATCAGGTAATGAGGAATTGTAGAGGAGCTGATAAGGTGATAAGAACTACAAAGTTTACCGATTGCATCAGGTAGAACAAGGAGCTAGTATCTTTGGACCTAGGAACATTTAACAAATCAGCTTGAAGAAGGAAACAGGTGTTGCATAAATGATTAGGGCATAACAGAATTTGGTGGACCCACTGTTTCCCTATGGGTGACAGCTCACTAAGACAGGCCATAGATGATGCGATTTTCTCTCCTGCAACCATGTGTTGCAGTAAAGAAAATTGCTCGATTCTGCCATCAACACAGTAATGCCGTGTACACACGATCGTTTTTAATGTCATTTTCAAAAACGACGTTTTTCTCGACGTGATTTTTCTTGTTTCCTCTCAAGCTTGTCTTGCATACACACGTTCATTAAAAAAAAAACGCTCGAGCAAGGCGCAGTGACGTACAACACGTACGACGGCACTATAAAGGGGAAGTTTGGTTCGAATGGCGCCACCCTTCATGTTAGTAAAGTTTGTTGAGCGACGATTCGCGCTTTTCAGCCTTGTGCTTTTCAGTCCGTTACAGCGTGACGAATGTGCTATCTCCATTACGAACGCTAGTTTTACCAGAACGGGCGCTCCCGTCTCATACTTGATTCTGAGCATGCACGTTTTTTTTCCCCTCGTAAAAGCATACACACTACCGTTTTTCACGTCGTTAAAAAAAACGACGTGAAAAAATAGAGCAGGTTCTCATTTTTTTTAGCCCATTTTTCACGTCGTTAAAAAGGCTCTGGAGCCTACACACGACCGTTTTTAATGCCCAATTTAAAAAATGGCATTTTTAACGACGTGAAAAACGGTCGTGTGTACGCGGCATTAGGCTCCATGCACACTGGCTTAAAAATTGCTGCTTCTACAAGAGTTTTGTGTTCTGCCTGTAGAAGCAGCTCAATGTTATTCTATGTGTCCATGCACATTAGGACGATTGCAGGAATATTTTGAGCTCAATGTTTAGAGGCAGGAACAAAAACCCTTCTGGTTTGCGTTTCGGATCGGTGCTTACTGGCAGAAAAAAATTAAAACTCTCCTAAACTCGTGTAAACTTTCTATAAAAAATCTATATGAGCGTGTTTTACTGCCAAAAGAACAGACATTTTTTAAGCCCAGTGTGCATGGAGCCTCAGTGTTTATAGGGAACTCTCTCCTGGGGAGCTATTGTGTTCTTCCGGCAGGATGGGATGGGGGGGGGGGGATACACAGTGATTATTGCTAGCTGCTATAGCCACTGGAAATAATTGCATGCTGGAAATCCGACATGCTGGTGGTACCCAAGTCGGTCAATGAATCAATTTGGGTACAATCAGCCTGCCCATTCTTGGATCGAATCTCAGCCAGCCCCTGCTGAAACGGCTGCAATTTCGAGACATCTATGTTCGGCCTAACAGGCATGACACATGCTGAAACGGCACAAAGGACAGGAGTAACATTCTCAGGAAGGTGGTCTGTGATAACAGACAAAAGCAGAAACAAGTCAAACAGTCAGAGCAGTTACAAAAGTCCAAATCACAGAAGTTATCCTGAACAGTGCAGACAGAAGTCAAGAAGAACCTGTTGATGAACAGGCAATGTCCAACAGTCTATTTAAGCATTCCTGAAGGGGGCAGGTGTGCACTGCAGAGTGATCTAAGCTGCATCGCTGAGTAATGACCAGCAGTTGGCGAAGGCTCAAGGCCAATCGTTACATACGAACAAAGAAGATGAAGCCAGGTGACTGAAAACTAACAGTAATAGGAAGCAGAAACCCTGCAGGAGTGGAATAGGGTTGTAGATAAGCCAACATGTGTAATGATAAATGTATACATAAAAGGAGTAAGTATATGGCAATGGACCTTATGAACACCCTAGAAAGCAGGTCATATGTGGTAATGATAGCTAAGAATAATTATCAAACCAGTAAGTACCAGGAGGCATGTGCTGTAAGTTATGAAAAAGTAATAGCACATGTGGTGCAGGGAATTGGCTACCATAATGGAAGCTCTAAACTGCTATTAGAACAAGCCATGTAAGGATCGGTAGTGATAATGCAAGTCATTAGCTTGCTTCATCACACTGCAATATGGCATCACCATGGTACTCAATACAGATTTTAAATATCAGCTTTTGGTTGAATGACCCTTTACTGAATTAATGGATTGCTTGTTTACATAATTATTTTACCCTGGGATAAATATCCAAAGTCAAATCAAACTGTGCCTTACTGTCAGTGTGCTTATTGACTACAAATGAGTTACAGACAAAAATTTGAAAATAACACTAAATTCCCAATCACAGGTATCCCTAGAATTCCCTTTCTCCCCTTCGTGTTTTCCTTTCCCCTCCACCTTTTTTTTTATTTTTTATTATTTGTGACTTTATTATTTGGTGGTAATTCACACTTAGAGACCCCCTAGCACATAACATAATCCAAAGATTATGGAAGAATTGATGGATAAAATGCTTCATATATTCTTTCACCCCTACCAAGCACCCACAAACCTCTATAATAATAATATTAATGAACAGACTACACTAGAGATATCAGAATGCTATGTATTGCAGTGATCTCCAAACTGTAGCCCACTGCATGTCTTTATCCATCCCACAGTGCACTGTTCCTCCCACTGATATGAGGCACTACCCCTCCCACTGACACCAACAATGAGCATCATTCCTTCCACTGACACCAACAATGAGCATCATTCCTTCCACTGACACCAACAATGAGCATCATTCCTTCCACTGACACCAACAATGAGCATCATTCCTTCCACTGACACCAACAGTGGGGAACTATTCCTCCCACTGACACCAACAGTGGGGAACTATTCCTCCCACTGACACCAATGATGTGGCATTTTTCCTTCCACTGACACCAATGACATGGTACTATTGCTTCCACTGACACCAACTATGGGGCATAATTAATCTCCCTGATATCAATAATAGAACACTATTCCTGTCACCAATATCAATGATGGGGCACTATTTCTCTTCCTACTGACCACAGGAGCTACAGTGCCTTGAAAAAGTATTCATACCCCTTGAAATCTTTCACATTTTGTCATGTTACAACCAAAAGCCAATTTATTTTATTTTTTTATGAAATAAATCACAATACTTTATTATAAAAGTCAGCATTGAGTGCAATTCCTCATGAAAGTTTTAAGAAAACACTACAGCTATGAAACAAAAGTAAGCAGAAAAAGTTGGCAACATACATCCAATGAGAACTCATGTGCCAATCATTTTATTTACCTTGGACTTTAAACAATTTTAGGTCTCATCTTTAAATGTACCAGACCTGTCCAAAATCGCAAAGGAAGAATCAGAATTTTGGGCCTCGTTTTCATGTCCTTGTCCAGAAGCAGAATACTCGCCAAAATTATAATTAGGTCTTGTTTTTTCATAATTTTCAAGGCTGTTCATGAGACCCAAATACAAAGTCTAATTAATAAGGTATTCTGCACCCAATCTCTGATCTTCTCTCATTTTTCACAATTTGCAGGCCATGGTCTGACCCAGCATATCCAATTCATCTTCCTTGGTATTGAGCAGCTCTGTAACTTGGGTAAAAAATTGTTGGCCGTTCAAATCTTCAACTTGACCTTTTCTCCGTCTCCGGCGTCTTTGCTTACGAACTGTAGGTTCAGTGGCTGTCTCCTCCTCCATTGTGTGAGTCTTGATGTGTTCTGGAAAAGATGCAGCAACAGGCCAAATCTGTAACGTTCACTCACTTCATCACCAAGATGAACCCAGGAATGCTCACAACCCTCCACACACAGCCGCCATCTTGTCCCGCCGCCTCTTCCTCCAACTTAAATGTATTTTATTAGGATTTTATGTGATAGACCAACACAAAGTGGCACATAATTGTGAAGGAAAATGATAAATGGTTTTTTACATTTTTTTACAAATAAATATGTGAAAAGTGTGGCATGCATGTATTCAGCCCCCCTGAGTCAATACTTTGTAGAACCGCCTTTCACTGCAATTACAGCTGCAAGTCTTTTTGGGGATGTCTCTACCAGCTTTGCTCATCTAGAGAGTGATATTTTTGTCCATTCTTCCTTGCAAAATAGCTCAAGCTCTGTCAGATTGGATGGAGAGCGTCTGTGAACAGCAATTTTCAAGTCTTTCCACAGATTCTCGGTTGGATTTAGGCCTGGACTTTGACTGGGCCATTCTAACACATTAATATATGCATTGATTTAAACCATTCCATTGTAGCTCTGGCTGTATGTTCAGGGTCGTTGTCCTGCTGGAAGGTGAACCTTCGCCCCAGTCTCAAGTCTTTTGCAGACTCTTAACAGGTTTTCTTCTAAGATTGCCCTGTATTTGGCTCTATCCATCTTCCCATCAACTCTGACCAGCTTCCCTGTCCTTGCTAAAGAAAATCATCCCCACAACATAATGCTGCCACCACCATGTTTCACGGTGGGGATGGTGTGTTCAGGGTGATGGGCAGTGTTAGTTTTCTACCACACACAGCGTTTTGCTTTTAGGCCAAAAAGTAACATTTTGGTCTCATCTGACCAGAGCACCTTCTTCCACATGTTTTCTGTGTCCCCCACATGGCTTCTCGCAAACTGCAAATGGGACTTCTTATGGCTTTCCTTCAACAATGGCTTTCTTCTTGCCGCTCTTTCATAAAGGGCAGATTTGTGGAGTGCACGACTAATAGTTGTCCTGTGGACAGATTCTCTCACCTGAGCTGTGGATCTCTGCAGCTCCTCCAGAGTTATCATGGGCCTTTTAGCTGCTTCTCTGATTAATGCTCTCCTTGTGGTGAATGGCCATGTCTTGGTAGGTTTGCAGTTGTGCCATACTCTTTCCATTTTCGGATGATGGATTGAACAGTGCTCCATGAGATGTTCAAAGCTTGGGATATTTTTTTATAACCTAACCCTGCTTTAAACTTCTCCACAACTTTATCCCTGACCTGTCTGGTGTGTTCCTTGGCCTTCATGATGCTGTTTGTTCACTAAGGTTCTCTAACAAACCTCTGGGGGCTTCACAGACTAGCTGTATTTATACTAAGATTAAATTACACACAGGTGGACTTTATTTTAGTTAGGGATATCAGAGTAAAGGGGGCTGAATACAAATGCACGTCACACTTTTCAGATATTTATTTGTACAAAAAAATTGAAAACTATTTATCGTTTTCCTTCCACTTAACAATTATTTGCAACTTTGTGTTGGTCTAACACATAATTCCCCAATAAAATATATTTACGTTTTGGTTGTAACATGACAAAATGTCTAAAATGTCAAGGGGTATGAATACTTTAAGGCACTGTATGTAATTTTTTACTCCAACTAACCACCAAGCCTGAGACATTGTCTACTTACAATGACACAGAGGCATTTTCTACTCTCACTGGCCACAGTCCAGCCCTCCTAATGTCTGGGGGACAGTAAACTGGCTCTTTGTTTAGAATGTTTGGAGGCCCCTGCTATATTGCATGTATACAGCTGTACATGTTGAAACAACCTCCAATGGGGATGCCCAGGGAAATTGTAAAATATCTGGGGCTTCTTGCTGGATACTTAGGCCCACTGATCTTATTATGGATAGAATATCATTGTGAGGTTATGTGTCCTAAATTCTCTTTATCCAACTTTTCCTATTGCCATGGTACTGATGGTGACTTTGTTTGTGTCTTGACTTGTGTAACAATTGTGCTGGACTGATGTCGATTGTTTTATTGAACTCAATTTTATTTTCAATAAAATTTACTTTTGTCCGAGAGAAAAACAATTAAGCTCCAATTCCATCACTTATAAGCAGGGCTTTTTCTTCAGAGAATAAATAGGTGCAAAAATTCAACAACCCTGGGTGGGAGGGTCTTCAAGGCACATTGTTGAATAAAACCAAGAGCGCGTTACGTACAGAGTGCAGGGTTCAGGAGTGCATTATGCAAAGGATGCAGGGTTTCATAAGTGCATTATGTACGGAGTGTGCTAAGCACAGAATGCAGAGCTCAAGAGTGCGATACTCACAAATATGCAAAGTTCAGGAGTGCGCAACGCACACAGTGCTGGATTCAGGAGTGCGCTAGGCAAAAATGGCTTCTCCCAAATTCTCCCCAACCCACTCCTAGTACAGAGCTCTCCTCCCACTAACAAATTTCCCCCGCTTCCCCTAAACAGTACCAAAGAAAGGGACTGCTGCAAAAAAAAACAGCTACAATTTGTATCAGGTGAGTGCAGGCCGAAAAAAAATGAAACTGAAACTTTTTACAAGGGCATAATTAATTTTAGGAAGAGTTCAATATTAAGGCCCTGATGTTTCTTGCCTACTAACCTTTGCCTGGATCTCCATCTTCAGAATGGAACCTACAATGGATAAAATATCACTCACAATAATGAGAATGTACCAGCCATTGACAAACTCCATTTGGTCTGACCAGGGCACAGCCTTTGACAATCGTTGTTGAACATACATTACATATTCCTGAAAAATGAATAAATATATGGTTTATTAACCAAGTATGGGTATTCATAAGTTGGCAGAACTCATGTACTTGAGTAAACAATTTCCTTACTGTTTTATGAACTGTGAGCTTCCAAGCATACACCTAATGAGCATCCACCAAACTTTAGACCACATTTAAGCCTCTCTATGACTAAGCCCATAAGTATGAAACACGTCTGAGAGGGGTGGTCTACTGACAGGGATGAACGTGTTGCTTTTATTGCAGAATTAAAATTGTCTGAGCCGAGTGATGTCATCAGTGTGTGACTTTTGCTTTTTCACATTTAAACCTAATTGTCACTGCCAAATCTGTTTTAGGTCAAATTATTATTTTCTTCTCTTGGTTTTACTTATTTTACATATAACTTAGAGCAGGTACTGGGCAGAGGACAGTCGATGACCATAGAGAATGGCATCTGCACAATAGCGCGTGTTGTGGGAGAGACAGACTTTATTCTCTATGACTATTTCAAAGCGAGAAGTAGAAACGGGAGTTAAAGGTGCATATTAATTTGATTAAAAACAAATTTAAATTTATACATTTTATTTAATAGACATTAATTTAAAATATTATATAAAAAAACACAACACAAATAAATTCATACGGTCGTTGTACAAAAGTTTTTTTAACATGTTTTGCCATATTAATGGCTTCTTCAGGGGCTTTTGCAAGACTTTATGTACAGTATCTCTATAAATAAACAAAAAAGAATTTTTCTTGTCTACCTAAAAAAAAATTATTTTATTTATTGTGATACTGTACATAAAGTCTTGCAAAAGCTCCTGAAGAATCCATTATTATGGTGAAACATGTAAAGTTGAAAAACTTTTGTACAACGACTGTATGAATTTATTCCTGTTGGTTTTTATATAGTTTTTTAAATTGATGTCTATTAAATAAAATTTGTTTTCAATCAAATTAATATGCACCTTAAAGCTCCTATTTCTACTTCTCCCTTTGAAATGTTTCTACTATGGGGAGGTGGTGCATGTGAATAAGACCTCTCATTCTTGGTTAAATCTATTTATTCCCTATGTATGTTTCGCCATCCTGAGCCTTTAAGCTCACCACCAGAAAGATCTTATTTACCTGTAACAGGCCTTGTGGGGACATACCAGTGCTCACCTTCCCAGTGCTTGTCAGCCACTTAAATCACTGCCCTGGGAATTCCATTTACTTTTGGAAATAGGACATCCTCCCTACATCTTTACAAGTTTGAGCAGCCAGTCATTGAAATTACCATTTTAAATTTGAAGCATAAGGGATCATCCATAGCCCAATGTATATTTCAGCCTATTTATGAAGTCACAGTACTAAAGCAGATCAACCAGCGCAAATAAAATTAACACAAAAAGAATTGCAGCTGAACACTGAGGGTCAAAATATCAAATCCCCAAGTAAACTGGCATAAAAGCAGTGCAGCGCAGCAAAAAAAAATTACATTTAAATAAAAATAAAAATAAAACCCAAAATAAATCATAAAAAACAAACAATAATACTGAGAACGGTAGTAAATAGTTAAAAACAATGTGTCCATAGAATTCCTCTTAGCAAGAATAGAAGCAAGCCCAAGACAGTGTCCATATAAGAAGTGACTCCTAAAGATTATCAAATGGTGACTTATGTGATATTCCTCCACCACCGAAATAGGTTTGCAGCTCACCTCAGAGCATGGACCCCTGAACCAGTCAGTCAGGTCATGCAAGCATGTTTCCCTTGTGGGACAAATATTCCAAGGTAGATAAACTCAGGAAGGCAATACGATAGGGGGAATCCACAGGTCACTAGATCAGAGCTCCGGTCCGGGTGTAATAATATGCAAGAGAATATATAGAGATCTAATGCTCTCCGTATGGTACAACATATGTTTATTTTAAAAAAAGAAGAAATGCACTTACATACATAGCACTGTATAAACCCCAGTGCATGGGAATGCCGGCATGTAATAAAACGAGTGACCAGGTGTAACGAGTATCAGCATGGAAGAGAGGCGCGGGTGACGTCACATCTGCTCACGTATTCCGTACGCGTTGCGTCCTAGCACTGGGCGGGACTTCATCAGCGGTACGGAACAGCGTGAATCACCCGCTATAAATATCAATGGAACGTGGAACCGGCCAATCACAGCACAATCAACAATCGATTGTCATGGAAACCCTGCCAGCAGGGGAATAAGACGGAGGCCGGTACGGACCAAAATGAAGAAAAAAGCAAAGATCCCTTTAAAAGGGAAAAACTTTACTGCACCACTTGCGTGGAGCATATAATTTTGCTCAATCGATTATCAAATCAAGAAACAAATGAACAGTATGTGAATCGTAACCCACGTCTCCTGCTGACACTGAAAATACAATATATACTATCCCAATATATTAAGAAAAAATTTAAAAGAAGGGAAAGATAGCTGGAATCAGGGAAATCAGTGACAGGTCATGCATATCTAAAATACACTGTTGACCCTATTGAAAAATTCCTAAACAAATAATTTAAAAAAAATATACATATAAATAATGTAAAATGAGCATAATAAAATACCACAGAAATTCATTTTAAAATCAGGCAAAATAAAATAAAATATGGCAAAATTAAAAATTCAACGATCAGAGATAAAACAATTTAAATCAAATTCAACATTCAAGCCAGCAGGTACTAAAACTTGTGTCTCGTGTATCCACTGAGATTCCCTGCGGCTTAACTGGCGTATAAAACTACCACCTCTCCAATGTTTGATTACTCGTTCGATGCCCCAAAATTTCAAACCTCTAGGGTTTTGATTATGCATCAATTTAAAATGTCTAGACACATTGTGTGTTTTAACTCCTCTTTTAATGTTGTTCACATGCTCCCCTAGACGAACGTGAAGTGGTCTAGAGGTTCTACCAATATACTGAAGACCACATTCGCATTCTAGCATGTAAACAACACCTATAGTGGTGCACGTAATCAACTGACCTATCTTATATGATTTTTTGGTAGCAGTGGCAAGAAAATCTTTCCTCTTTTTTATATTGCACTTAGAATGCTTGCAGGCTGTGCATCGCCCGCAAGCATAAAAACCAGCGAGGAAGGAGAAGAGTCTGTTTTCAGAATGCACTGGGGGGTCAACAACTCCTGGTGCCAGACAATCACGCAAAGACGGAGCTTTCTTATAGATAAATGCTGGGCGTGATGGCAACAGCGGGCCCAAAACCTTGTCTTGCTTTAGTATTGACCAGTTATTTGAAACAAGTTTTTCAAATTTCTTATATTGTACGTTATAATTGAGTACCATTTTGAAATTCGAGATACTAATATTGGTTTCTCTGACTTTATCAGCTACCAATGATCCCCTATCCAAGGAACGTACATTCTCTATCTCTTTATCTAAAGAGTCCCTATTATACCCTTTCTGTTGGAATCTGGATGACAAAATCTGTGCCTGTGTGAGAAAGTCCTCCTCCCTTGTGCAATTTCGCCTGAGCCTAATAAACTGACCTTTCGGTATATTGCATAGCCACGATTTATGGTGGCAACTATCAAGTGGTATGTATGCATTACGATCAGTAGGCTTAAGATAATTACACAGGCGGAATTGCTCACTATCCTTCCAGATTTCCAAATCTAGGAACACAATATTTTTCATACTAATATTCCAGGTTAATTTAATATTCTTGGTATTCTCATTCATTGTCCCGATAAAGTAATCAAGACTGGGACGATCCCCCTCCCAAATTAGAATGAGATCGTCTATGTACCTTTTGTAACAGACTAACTGGGGGGGACGATTCTTGAAAACCACGTCCTCCTCCCAGTGGGCCATAAAAAGGTTGGCCACACTGGGAGCAAAACGGGCTCCCATCGCGACCCCCCTTGTCTGCAAAAAGAACTGACGATTGTACCAAAAATAATTTCTAGATAAACAAAAACCCAGACTGGTCAAAAGAAAATCCTTATGTTTAGCCGGAAGATCTGAAGATGCTAAAGCCCACTGCACGGAAGACAAAGCATCCTCATGTCCTATTATAGTGTACAGTGAGCCTACATCCGCAGTGACAAGGATACTGGATGGTGAGCATGTGACAGCCTCCAATAATTGAATAATATGTTTGGTGTCCCTAAGGTAGGCTCTAGTTTCTGACACCAGGGGTTGCAGAAATGAATCTATATACTGCCCCACTCTCGAGCTAATGGAGTCAATGCCATTAACGATAGGCCTCCCCGGAGGGTTGGCACTATCCTTATGGATTTTTGGAAGGCAGTATATGATTGGTGTTCTACAGAACAAAGGATCTAAATAGAGGGCCTCCTTTTTATTAAGGACACCCATAGTTTGTCCTGATTCTACTAACAGATGAAGCTCATCCTTATATGTCAGCATAGGATCCCTATTCAAAATACGGTAAGTATCATGATCACTCAATAACCGATCCATTTCTGCTGTATAAACAGCTTTATCTAGAATAACCAATCCACCCCCTTTATCCGCCGGACGGATAATAATTTCTTTACGTTTTTCTAGAGATTCCATCCCCTTTTTAATGTACTGTGGGTCCATCACTTTCCTTATCCTCATTTTATCTAAGTCATTAAACATCATATGTTTAAACACCTCTAAGTATTTATTATCAACATTCAGAGGGTTGAAAGTGGACTTATTACGTAGGTTGGAGTGGACACCATCAGCTACTCTAGTTGATTTTATGGGGTTAGTCAAAAAATATTTTTTCATATTGAGGTTTTTAACAAATTTTTGAATGTTGACATAAGTTTGGAATTTATTGAGATTTTTTGTTGGGGCAAACTTCAAACCCCTATCCAACACTCGTAACTCGTCATCATCCAAAGTGCAACTGCTCAAATTATAGATCCCTGTGCCTATTGGGGTTTTGGTCTTTTGTATTCTCCTTCCCCCTCTCCTTCCTCTCTGGCCTTTCTTTTTTGAGATTGACCATTTCCTTGTGGAATCTGTTGAGGTTGGTGCCTCCACCAATCGCCTGGGTTCGGTTGGTATGAGGGACCCCTCCCTGACCCTTGGTTCGATTGATTGTACGGAGGACCCCTCCCTGGCCCACTCTGGGCCCCTGAAAAATCCCCTCCCTCCCTTATAGCCTGATTTTGGAGGGGGGTAAATCTATTTATAATAGGTACCTGACCACCTCGTGGGAATGTAGGTTTGCCTCTATTTTGATTATGAGAATAGGGGGCTTGATCATATCCATGACTCTCCCAACCATGGGGGGATTCATATTGATATTGATGGTGGGGGTAATTTCTAGATGGAGATTGATAAGAGGATGAATTTCCTCTTTTACCTCTACCACCACCTCTCTTTCCCCTAAAGTTATTACCTCTATATGGCTGATCTCCCCTCTGGGGCGGGGGGCCTACTACAGAATAATCATAACTATGAATCGTTTCTCTAATAGGGGTGGGGGCAGATGATGGAATAATGTCCTGAATAGGAACATTATCTGAGACAAGCGGGTTGGAAACGTTGACATTTTGCCATTTAAAAATATTGCCTTTATTAAAATCATCAAAATCCCGGATGAATTTTTTCTTTTTCTTATTTTGGATTTCTATATCCCATTTACACAATTTGTTTTTGAGTTCAGCTGATAACCGCAGGAACTCTTCACTTTCTTTGAGGGGTTCTATAAGATTTTTTATGTCCCGAATCTGAGATTCTATCGCTAACATTTTTCTTTCTTTACGTGAAAGTAAAAATTCTAGCAATTGTAAACCTTTTAGGACAAAAAATTCTCCCCACTCTTTCATCGCTTGTTTATCAATATATCACAATTCAGCTGCATTTATGGATGTATTTCAATATCTAGAGATACGTGAGGTCAAATTAGGGGATGTTTTTTCCCGAACCCCACCCAATGAACAAATTAATGATGTGGCTCATTCGTTCAAAAAATTGGGCCACTTATTTGAGAAAAAGGTTAAAATATGGTGGGACATTGCATCTTTTAGACAGTATTTGGCTGCTAAACTGGTTCCACGCCGTTTAAGATGGGATGTCCCACCTAATGATGGGCTCTTAGATGATGAGTCGATGAAAGAGTGGGGAGAATTTTTTGTCCTAAAAGGTTTACAATTGCTAGAATTTTTACTTTCACGTAAAGAAAGAAAAATGTTAGCGATAGAATCTCAGATTCGGGACATAAAAAATCTTATAGAACCCCTCAAAGAAAGTGAAGAGTTCCTGCGGTTATCAGCTGAACTCAAAAACAAATTGTGTAAATGGGATATAGAAATCCAAAATAAGAAAAAGAAAAAATTCATCCGGGATTTTGACGATTTTAATAAAGGCAATATTTTTAAATGGCAAAATGTCAACGTTTCCAACCCGCTTGTCTCAGATAATGTTCCTATTCAGGACATTATTCCATCATCTGCCCCCACCCCTATTAGAGAAACGATTCATAGTTATGATTATTCTGTAGTAGGCCCCCCGCCCCAGAGGGGAGATCAGCCATATAGAGGTAATAACTTTAGGGGAAAGAGAGGTGGTGGTAGAGGTAAAAGAGGAAATTCATCCTCTTATCAATCTCCATCTAGAAATTACCCCCACCATCAATATCAATATGAATCCCCCCATGGTTGGGAGAGTCATGGATATGATCAAGCCCCCTATTCTCATAATCAAAATAGAGGCAAACCTACATTCCCACGAGGTGGTCAGGTACCTATTATAAATAGATTTACCCCCCTCCAAAATCAGGCTATAAGGGAGGGAGGGGATTTTTCAGGGGCCCAGAGTGGGCCAGGGAGGGGTCCTCCGTACAATCAATCGAACCAAGGGTCAGGGAGGGGTCCCTCATACCAACCGAACCCAGGCGATTGGTGGAGGCACCAACCTCAACAGATTCCACAAGGAAATGGTCAATCTCAAAAAAGAAAGGCCAGAGAGGAAGGAGAGGGGGAAGGAGAATACAAAAGACCAAAACCCCAATAGGCACAGGGATCTATAATTTGAGCAGTTGCACTTTGGATGATGACGAGTTACGAGTGTTGGATAGGGGTTTGAAGTTTGCCCCAACAAAAAATCTCAATAAATTCCAAACTTATGTCAACATTCAAAAATTTGTTAGAAACCTCAATATGAAAAAATATTTTTTGACTAACCCCATAAAATCAACTAGAGTAGCTGATGGTGTCCACTCCAACCTACGTAATAAGTCCACTTTCAACCCTCTGAATGTTGATAATAAATACTTAGAGGTGTTTAAACATATGATGTTTAATTACTTAGATAAAATGAGGATAAGGAAAGTGATGGACCCACAGTACATTAAAAAGGGGATGGAATCTCTAGAAAAACGTAAAGAAATTATTATCCGTCCGGCGGATAAAGGGGGTGGATTGGTTATTCTAGATAAAGCTGTTTATACAGCAGAAATGGATCGGTTATTGAGTGATCATGATACTTACCGTATTTTGAATAGGGATCCTATGCTGACATATAAGGATGAGCTTCATCTGTTAGTAGAATCAGGACAAACTATGGGTGTCCTTAATAAAAAGGAGGCCCTCTATTTAGATCCTTTGTTCTGTAGAACACCAATCATATACTGCCTTCCAAAAATCCATAAGGATAGTGCCAACCCTCCGGGGAGGCCTATCGTTAATGGCATTGACTCCATTAGCTCGAGAGTGGGGCAGTATATAGATTCATTTCTGCAACCCCTGGTGTCAGAAACTAGAGCCTACCTTAGGGACACCAAACATATTATTCAATTATTGGAGGCTGTCACATGCTCACCATCCAGTATCCTTGTCACTGCGGATGTAGGCTCACTGTACACTATAATAGGACATGAGGATGCTTTGTCTTCCGTGCAGTGGGCTTTAGCATCTTCAGATCTTCCGGCTAAACATAAGGATTTTCTTTTGACCAGTCTGGGTTTTTGTTTATCTAGAAATTATTTTTGGTACAATCGTCAGTTCTTTTTGCAGACAAGGGGGGTCGCGATGGGAGCCCGTTTTGCTCCCAGTGTGGCCAACCTTTTTATGGCCCACTGGGAGGAGGACGTGGTTTTCAAGAATCGTCCCCCCCAGTTAGTCTGTTACAAAAGGTACATAGACGATCTCATTCTAATTTGGGAGGGGGATCGTCCCAGTCTTGATTACTTTATCGGGACAATGAATGAGAATACCAAGAATATTAAATTAACCTGGAATATTAGTATGAAAAATATTGTGTTCCTAGATTTGGAAATCTGGAAGGATAGTGAGCAATTCCGCCTGTGTAATTATCTTAAGCCTACTGATCGTAATGCATACATACCACTTGATAGTTGCCACCATAAATCGTGGCTATGCAATATACCGAAAGGTCAGTTTATTAGGCTCAGGCGAAATTGCACAAGGGAGGAGGACTTTCTCACACAGGCACAGATTTTGTCATCCAGATTCCAACAGAAAGGGTATAATAGGGACTCTTTAGATAAAGAGATAGAGAATGTACGTTCCTTGGATAGGGGATCATTGGTAGCTGATAAAGTCAGAGAAACCAATATTAGTATCTCGAATTTCAAAATGGTACTCAATTATAACGTACAATATAAGAAATTTGAAAAACTTGTTTCAAATAACTGGTCAATACTAAAGCAAGACAAGGTTTTGGGCCCGCTGTTGCCATCACGCCCAGCATTTATCTATAAGAAAGCTCCGTCTTTGCGTGATTGTCTGGCACCAGGAGTTGTTGACCCCCCAGTGCATTCTGAAAACAGACTCTTCTCCTTCCTCGCTGGTTTTTATGCTTGCGGGCGATGCACAGCCTGCAAGCATTCTAAGTGCAATATAAAAAAGAGGAAAGATTTTCTTGCCACTGCTACCAAAAAATCATATAAGATAGGTCAGTTGATTACGTGCACCACTATAGGTGTTGTTTACATGCTAGAATGCGAATGTGGTCTTCAGTATATTGGTAGAACCTCTAGACCACTTCACGTTCGTCTAGGGGAGCATGTGAACAACATTAAAAGAGGAGTTAAAACACACAATGTGTCTAGACATTTTAAATTGATGCATAATCAAAACCCTAGAGGTTTGAAATTTTGGGGCATCGAACGAGTAATCAAACATTGGAGAGGTGGTAGTTTTATACGCCAGTTAAGCCGCAGGGAATCTCAGTGGATACACGAGACACAAGTTTTAGTACCTGCTGGCTTGAATGTTGAATTTGATTTAAATTGTTTTATCTCTGATCGTTGAATTTTTAATTTTGCCATATTTTATTTTATTTTGCCTGATTTTAAAATGAATTTCTGTGGTATTTTATTATGCTCATTTTACATTATTTATATGTATATTTTTTTAAATTATTTGTTTAGGAATTTTTCAATAGGGTCAACAGTGTATTTTAGATATGCATGACCTGTCACTGATTTCCCTGATTCCAGCTATCTTTCCCTTCTTTTAAATTTTTTCTTAATATATTGGGATAGTATATATTGTATTTTCAGTGTCAGCAGGAGACGTGGGTTACGATTCACATACTGTTCATTTGTTTCTTGATTTGATAATCGATTGAGCAAAATTATATGCTCCACGCAAGTGGTGCAGTAAAGTTTTTCCCTTTTAAAGGGATCTTTGCTTTTTTCTTCATTTTGGTCCGTACCGGCCTCCGTCTTATTCCCCTGCTGGCAGGGTTTCCATGACAATCGATTGTTGATTGTGCTGTGATTGGCCGGTTCCACGTTCCATTGATATTTATAGCGGGTGATTCACGCTGTTCCGTACCGCTGATGAAGTCCCGCCCAGTGCTAGGACGCAACGCGTACGGAATACGTGAGCAGATGTGACGTCACCCGCGCCTCTCTTCCATGCTGATACTCGTTACACCTGGTCACTCGTTTTATTACATGCCGGCATTCCCATGCACTGGGGTTTATACAGTGCTATGTATGTAAGTGCATTTCTTCTTTTTTTAAAATAAACATATGTTGCACCATACGGAGAGCATTAGATCTCTATATATTCTCTTGCATAATATTACACCCGGACCGGAGCTCTGATCTAGTGACCTGTGGATTCCCCCTATCGTATTGCCTTCCTGAGTTTATCTACCTTGGAATATTTGTCCCACAAGGGAAACATGCTTGCATGACCTGACTGACTGGTTCAGGGGTCCATGCTCTGAGGTGAGCTGCAAACCTATTTCGGTGGTGGAGGAATATCACATAAGTCACCATTTGATAATCTTTAGGAGTCACTTCCTATATGGACACTGTCTTGGGCTTCTATTCTTGCTAAGAGGAATTCTATGGACACATTGTTTTTAACTATTTACTACCGTTCTCAGTATTATTGTTTGTTTTTTATGATTTATTTTGGGTTTTATTTTTATTTTTATTTAAATTTAATTTTTTTTGCTGCGCTGCACTGCTTTTATGCCTATTTATGAAGTCACAACTTACTAGGGACATTTAGTCAGTCTGTGGGCAGGAGAGCATGAGTAAGGTAAGTACATATTACCTATAATCATTTCTATAAAGTGAACCTGTTACTTTGCTAAATATAGACAACATACAGATTCACTTAGTAATAAATATAGAAACCAAAATATGCTGTTTTAAAGCTCTTCTAGTATACTATTGCAAAGAGATACTTGCACATCTCAGCTGATCTACAAAGACTCATCTGACTCCTCTAAGCAGTGCTCCTTGAAATCCCACTGCCCATGGTAAATACAGCCTTACTTATACTACCGTGTTTCCCCGAAAATAAGCCCGGGTCTTATATTAATTTTGGCAACAAAATACACAGTAGGGCTTATTTTCAGGGTAGGTCTTACCATGTAATGTGCTGTCTTCTCTCCCCTACTCTCTCCCTGCCTGACAGGAATCCACAGTGTGAACTGAGTTAAAATGCTTGTAAAATCCTATAATCCACTCTATTACAGTATTATATAATGTACAATGTGTGTGTTTCTGTAATATAATTGTGCCAAATACCTTCACTATAGCGCCGCTCTGCGCTTCTGTGACCCGCCGGAGCTCTCTTCTCCGCAATTATATTACAGAAACACACACATTGTACATTACATACTATTGTAATAGAGTGGATTATAGGATGTTACAAGCATTTTAAACTAGGGCTTATTTTCGGGGTAGGGCTTATATTGCAGCCCTCCTGGAAAATAACGATAGGTCTTATTTTCAGGGTAGGTCTTACTTTTGGGGAAACACGGTAAATTAAACGTTTTTAAAAATGTATAAAACATGGTTGATTCAAAGAAATTGACAGATTTAAAATTAGCATCCTTCTGGTAAATATTAATGTTGAACAAAACTGTACTGTTATTAAAAGCTGTAAAGAGAGACTTACTCTTTGAAGGTGAATTCCCTTAACCACAGAACGTATGCAGAGGGATAAGGAGGAAATACAGGTGACGATGATAATAGCATCAAATATCATCATGTAATGTGTATTCTTCTGTACTGTAAAGAATGACAAGATCAGTGCTTATTGGGAATGGATGAGGATTCATGAAGGCATATTACAAAATAATAACATACAAAGTGCTAAAGAGGAAAATAAGTATGGAGGCTTACAGTGTTTGCTTATATTTCTTAACCACTTGCCACCCAGGCCAATTCTGACATTTCTCTCCTACATGTAAAAATCATAAATTTTTTTGCTAGAAAATTACATAGAACCCCCAAACATTATGTATGTTTTTTAGCAAAGACCCTAGAGAATACAATGGCGGTTGTTGCAACTTTTTATCTCGCACGGTATTTGCGCAGCAATTTTTCTGACGTGTTTTTTCGGGGGAAAAAAACAGTTTTGTGCTTAAAAATAAAAAAAACAGTAAAGTTAGCCCATTTTTTTTGCATAATGTGAAAGATGAAGTTACGCCAAGTAAATAGATACCCAACATGTCACGCTTCAAAATTGCACACGCTCGTGGAATGACACCAAACTTTGGTACTTAAAAATCCCCATAGGCAACACTTTAAAATTGTTTACTGATTACATGTTTTGAGTTACAGAGGCGGTCTAGGGCCAAAATTATTGCTCTCGCTCTAACGTTCGTGGCGATACCTCACATGTATGGTTTGAACACCGTTTTCATATGTGGGCGGGACTTACCTATGCGTACGCTTCTGCGTGCAAGCACACAGGGACAGGGGCACTTTACTTTTTTTTTGTAAGGTTGACACTTTTTAAAAATAAATAAAAAATTTGATCACTTTTATTCCTATTACAAGGAATGTAAACATCCCTTGTAATAGGAATATGGCATGACAGGTTCTCTTTACAGTGAGATATGGGGTCAATAAGACCCCACATCTCATCTCTAGGCTGGGAATAAATAAATATAAAAAAAACGAGGCGGCACCGTTTTTTTAAATGCAGAGACCGGGCGTGACGTCATAACATCGCACCTGGCCTCCGAACGATCATAGAGACTCTGGCGACCATCTGGTCTGCCGGAAATCTTTAACCAAGTCCTAAATAATACATTGGAACCTAGCCATACACTAAACCTAGCACTACTGTTAACTTTAATGCCTAACCCTTGATCCCTAAACAAAACTTAAAAGAGAAGTATGGGTTAAATTTTTATCTTGGATTCATACTTACCCCAGTGGATGGAGCATCAGACTGATGCTCCATCTGTCCCCCGCCGTCTCTTCACTGAGAACCAAGCCACCGAACATTGCTGATGGCTCGGTTCTCACAGATCCCCGAGAGGAAAGCTGCTGACTGTCAGTCATTGGATTGCTGAGTCGTGGAGGGGCGGGGAGAGGCTGTCTCAGCGGCTCGCTGAGACTGCCATCAATCAGGGCAGCTGGCAGATCCGACTTGGAAGTCGTGATGACGCGCTGCCCCGACTGATGGCAGTGACGTCAGCGGAGAGCGGACTTCAGACCACTCTCCACTGAAAATGGGGGAACAGGAGTGCAAAACGAATTGCACTCCTGTGACTCTTAGGAGAAGCCCAGCCTAAAAAGCTCAGGCTGGACTTCTCCTTTAGGTACCCGCTATGGGGAAAACATATGAAAGGGTAGAACATGAAGGAAATTAGCTGCCCCTAGAAGCCAATTATAATATACAGTAGCTCTCATGCTCTGTAAAACAGGGAAGACAAGTACATCTCATAGGCCAAAATAACTTTTCTTCAAATAACTGCACTTCCCTAAGTACTTGATAAATCCATAGGTTGTCAATTTTTTTAAATGCCACCTCTCATTCTAAAGTCTACAGATGTTCTGCTTATCAAAGTCCACACAGGTAAATCCCATATGAGTGTTTGCAGATAATAAATCATCAAAGCAATACTTACTGGATCCAGAAACGTGCCAGTCTCTGCATTCCTGGATGCTAATATCGTTATCCAGTGTTATTTTAATCCGTCCACTGTGTGCTTTATTATCAAACGTTATCTGGAAATAATTGATGCAACACACAGGTCATTATACAGGAGATATCTAAAGGTTACAGTGTATTCATACACTTCCCTACCCCAATCTGTCTGACTATCTACTATTCTATCCACTTTTAGGTGATCCCTGAAAATCCATCCCTTCAGAGAAGCCTAACTTGCCTCCACCTAACAACTATACTTTTATTTTCTCCATCAGCTCATCCCCCACAGCGATTACCTTTTGTATCACTTGACCCTCCCTTTTAGATTATAGGCTCTCCGATTCCTCCTGTATTGAATTGTATTGTAATGCCCCGTACACACGGTCGGACTTTGGACCGGCCAAAATCACATCGGAATTCCATCGGAGTAAAAGAGAACATGTTCTCTATCTAAACTCTGACGGAATTCTTCGGAATTTCCGATGGAAAAGTCCGATGGGGCATTCACGGTCGGAAAATCAGAGAAAAGCTCCCATCGGACTTTTTCCATCGAAAATTCCGACCGTGTGTACGCGGCATAACTGTACTGTTTGCCCTAACGTTGTAAAGCGCTGCGTGAACTGTTGACACTATATAAATCCTGTATAATAATAATTCACTCTATCTATACTCATGTTGCTCATACCTTCTATATATTACAGCAGCATTAAACCCAAAAACAAAAATTGTATTTCTCTATTGTCCATAGAGGGACACAGCTCTGATTATAAGCAACATAGGGTTTTACTGCTGACTACGGGAAAAATGGACACTAGGCAATAAAAACTGAAGGCCTGTGTCTTAAAGGGTATAAACCCTCCCAGCTCACCAGTTACACTTAGGGTCCTCAGCAGAATGCATGTCTTCTTTCTCTCTGCTAGATTATTATTTTTTGCTTGATTGAGAAGCATTTCTACGATCAACCGCGCTGGTAGATTCATACCAGATATATAAAATCCTGGAAGTCTCTCCAGTCTGCAAACAGTGCTGGTAGATTAATACTGGATAGTCCTGGGAGCCTCTCCAGCCACCCTACATAGATTTGTAGATTTATAATGGAGATCCTGGGAGTCTCTCCGGTACATTAGATGCAGAATTTAGCAGTTTTCATCCTGGTGCTTTCTCTGCGGTAGTCCTGTGATCCTGGTGATCTTGTCCCCAGCAGTTTACTTGTGGCTGGGGCCTTTCTCTGCATACTTCACTGTGTGGTTTCCAGCCATATGCCTTGCAGCTGAGATTTGCTGCGCAAGATTTACTGTTACTGTCCTTAGCCATTTCCATTGCACCTGGGGACTTTTCCGTGAAGTACTCATTATGTTAGTCCCCAACCATTTCCATTGTGGCTGAAGACTGTTTCCCTGCAGCACTCATTTTCTTGCCCCCAGCCATCTCCTTGCTGCTGGGGACTTTTTTACTGCAACCATCTTTTTGTTGGTCCTCAGCAATTTTTTTGCGCCTGGGGACTCTTTCATGTGGCCCTCCCTCAGGACTTGATTGATGACACAGCTAGTTGCCTGTGCACGCACATGCATGATCTCCACACAACCACTTCAGGAAGACTGCAGCTAGCAGTTAACCATTTGATGGTCCATGCCCCTCTGCACACCTGACATTGCTTCCCATGTGCTGAGGTGACTGACGCAGCTATTTGAGGACTTGACAGCTCCTCTCGTGCCTGTTCCATTTGTGGGAATTTTTCTTCCACTGTTGCTTGAAGTGACATAAAGGCACAGAGCCTCTTCTTTTAACCTTGGTTACACTGGTCCAGGCTGTGAGAATTCCTAGAGCAGGGATCTCAAACTGGCGGCCCTCCAGCTGTTGCAAAACTACAAGTCCCATCATGCCTCTGCCTTTGGGAGTCATGGTTGTAACTGTCAGCCTTGCAATGCCCCATGGGACTTGTAGTTTCGCAACAGCTGGAGGGCTGCCAGTTTGAGACCCCTGTCTTAGAGGAATCAAAAGGTGTATTAATCTCTTTCTGTGGGTAGCATATCTGCTTCCAGATGGGTGAATTGCCTGTTTCTGAAAATCATTCTAATGTATGAAATGCTGAATTTGACACAGGACAGAATTGTCCACTTTGTGCTTCTAATAAGCTGTACAAGGGATGAACTAGACCACTCTTATAAATGCATGTGATATCCAATAAACAATAATAGAAAACTTAAAAGTCCATAATAAACAGTAAAGCGCTGAGTGCAAATGAATACATTCGGACATGATAAAAAAAAAGGTGACACCCAGAAAGTAGTGCTCTTCCTCTTTTCCCAGTAGAAGCACCCTCATTCACCAGAAATGTATGACCTCTTTTCTGAAAGAAGTTCAAAACTCGCTTATGGTATCCCCAACGGGTGCTCCCGCATGTAGTAGTTAGTCAGATGACAGTATCCTGTACACATGGATGACTGGATCTCACAATAGAATTTATAGTATTCCTACATCTTTAAGAGACTCTGTGGAGACCTTCCTCGCCTCCTCTGTCCTCTCTCCGCATTGTCCTGAAGCTGTTGCCTTGTCTGCTTCACAGGATGGAGAGCATTCTAGTCATTTTTTCATAGCTTTGAATAGGCCTTGCAAAGTGTGGTATACCAATCTCATTCACCTGTTAGCATTTGCCAGATTGCCCGGATCTGGTATTTCAGGGACCAATCTTCCATCGTGTTTCTCGCTCAATGGCTTTAACAGCTTGGCTGTTGAAACCTAGGTTCTCAGAGACAGATTCTGTTACCTTCACAATGCTAAAGCTTGTAAATCTACTTACTGAAAGATTTACTATCGTACGTACATTTTCGATAATGTGAGACAGGGGGTTTCCCTGCATGTTTTTTCTGTGGGTTATGGCCTTTTTCATCAGTTGGGGGTGGAACAATATTTAGCCCTCAGCACCATCAAAGGTCAGGTATCCGCCTTATCCATTCTCTTTCACCATCCTCTTACTACTAATATTTTTAATCTGCACCTTCATTCAAGGGATTGCCATGTTGTTCCGCCTGTTTGACCCCACTCCAACCACGGGATCTGAACCTAGTCTTATTGGTGCTTTAAAATTCTCTTTTTTAATCTATTTTGGACATTTAATTTGCATTGTTATCCCGTGAAGGTTGAATTTATTGTGGCTATCATTTTGGCTAGAAGTGTTTCAGAGTTATCAGCTTTATACTGTAAGGAGCCCTTTTTGATCCTACACAAAAAGACAAAGTTAATTCGAGGCCAAGAACTTTCTTTTTGCTCAAGGTGGTCTCTGATGTTCACCTTATCAGTGCCAGACTCTGGTTCATCCCAGGGAGATTTCTCTTCATTGATTGGATGCTTCTTTCAGGAAAATAGAATCTCTGTTTATTATACAAGAAGGTCCTCAAGTGGGTTCTTTGGCTTCAACTTCCACTATTCCTAAGTGGATTCAACAGGCTATTGCGGAGGCCTATGCGTTATGAGATAACGTGCCTCCTTTCTCTGTTAAAGCCAAAGAGAACATTTTGGGCTTTTCAATATTAGGTTTCTGTGTCTCAGATTTGTAAGAGCCCAGTCACACAGGGGCGGCGCGACTTGTCCCGCAACTGTGCCGGGCGATCTGAAGACGACTTCAAAGGTGACTTAAAAAATGACTTCTGTATTGAAGTCAATGGAAGTCGCCCTGAAGTTGTCTTGAAGTAGTACAGGAACCTTTTTCCAAGTCGGAGCGACTTCAGTCGCTCCTATTAGAACGGTTCCATTGTACAGAACGGGACGCGACTTGTCATGCGGCTGAGTCGCCTGATGAGTCGCCCCTGTGTGAATGGGGTCTAAGGCTGCAACCTGGTCTTCTGTTTACACTTTTCCTTAGTTTTACAAGATTGATGTGTCTGCCTTGATAGATGTTAAAGCTCTACAAGCAGCTGTTAAATGCATTTTTTTTTTTAGTGGTTGGGCTCTTATTAGCTGTACTCTCCCTTTGGTTACTGCATTTGAAAGTCCCTACCTTGCCTATTATCACCAAAGCTTTGTCCCCCCCCCCCCAATAGATGACAGAGAAAATAGGATAACTGAATCGGGGGTGCCACATTTCCCCTTACGTATTGTCTTTTCAATTGTTGGTGGTTGTTAATTAAGGGCCTGGCTCTTTAAATTTGCATGAAGTGTCCCCTGGCTGCTATATTGCTCACATCCTAATGAATCATATTGAGAGACATGTTCTATTGCCTAGAAATGCTGACTTTTGCATGGAGTTGCTGGGCTGTGGCATTGTGGAGCTGTTGTGCAGAAGTCCTGCAAACACAACTATTTTTTCACCAGGTCACAGCTACCCGAGGCCGCCGTGCCATCAGAATCAGTGGGTTTGAAGTACTGTACACATCACTCCTCTTCAACAAATACATGGGGTCCCCCACTTATGAACGCCAGACTTCCAAACAACTCCTACTTATGAACGGGACCTATCTGCCGTTCTGCGCATGCGCTGCCATTTTAGACGGCGGGCACATTTGACGGAACATCGGAAAACATCGGAAAACGACGTATCTCCCGTTCTGCGCATGCGCGGCCATTCGACGGAACATCGGAAAACAACGTATCTCCCGTTCTGCGCATGCAAGGCCATTCGACAGAACATTGGAAAACATCAGAAAATTACGTAATTGCCGTTCTGCGCATGCGGTTCCGACTTACAAACATTTTCGACTTCTGAACAAACCTGAAGTCCCTAACCCGTTCGTAAGTCGGGGACCCCCTGTATGTAGTTCAATAAATGAATGAATGAGTATAAGCAGCTTTCACTACTCTTTTTGAAAAGAAGAAATTTTTACTTTAAACCAAAGTGCAAAATCTGGTGCAGCTCTTCATAGAAATCAATCCAAGCTTCCAGGTTTTTTTTTGTCAAAGCTTAATTGAACAAGCTGAAGTTATATGCCGATTGGCTACCATGGCACAGCTGCACCAGATTTTGCACTTTGAGTTTTAGTAAATCAACCCCTTAGACCCCTTTCACACTGAAGGACCCCGATCAGGCCGGCCTATCAGTTTTTCAGGTGGACCTGATTGGAGCACCCATTGCTCTGTATGGAGCGGCGGATGTCAGCAGACATGTTTACCACTGACACCTGATCCGATGCTTTCCGCTAAAAACAGACTGATGGTGATCGTTCCCCATCTGCCCGGCGGCTCGGATTGGATGACAGTCGGATGGAAACGGACTGGCGTTCCGTTTTCCATCCCACAGACCAAAGTCCACCAGCTCCCCTAAAGATGTGCTCTCACCTGGTGGAGGACTGACCGCACTTATCCACACCTTCATTTTGCTTTTTTAACACTGGTTCACATTTGTATTTTGTTTTCTGTGGACTGAGCACATCTCTCTAAATTCAGCTCCTCATTTTCTCATCGTTGTTAATGGTGATTATTGATGTTTATTTTGAAACATAGATACTGGTTTATTTTATTTGGCAATATTGGTACACTGTTATTTGTGAACTTTGAACACATCACCACATTCATCACTATTCACCAGCCATTCACGTTTTCCCTTTATTGATCTTTTATTTTATATTATTGACACCCGGCCGTGTCATAATGAGCGTATGACCTTTTATATTTCATTTGGATTTTGCACTCTTTGTGTTAGCAACTAATTGTATTTGCACTGTAGCGCAGCACACATATCTTTATATCTATATTTAGTGTCCAGTAATACTGGTGTGCTGTGCCCTCTCCCCGAAGGACAGCACCTTCTGTGGGAACAGAGACATTCTTGGAATGTAAATTTCAGGCATGAGACACAATACAAGTGAAAGTAAGCCAATTCCTCACTATCATTAATAAACAAGGGGGTTAACACACTGGGTCAAAGGTAGAGAAGAAATATATCAGATTTTGGGTGTAAACCAGAAGTACTGCGTACGCACATTCATCACATGTATGCTAAAGAGGATTGAGATGTATACAGAATGAGCTGATTACTATCTAACTCACAATGGATACAAAATAATCACTCTGGATATTAACCACTTCAATACCAGGCACTTATACACCTTCCTGCCCAAGCCAATTTTGAGCTTTCAGCGCTGTCGCAATTTGAATGACAATTGCGCGGTCATGCTGCACTATACCCAAACACATTTTTTATCATTTTTTTCCCACATATAGAGCTTCCTTTTGGTGGCATTTGATCACCTCTGCGATTTTTATTTTTGCGCAACAAATAAAAAAAGAGCGAAAATTTGGAAGAAAAATGTTTTTCTTTGTTTCTGTTAATTTTTTTTGTAAATAAGTACCTTTTCTTCTTCAATGACGGGCACTGATATGGCTGCACTGACGGGCACTGATATGGCTGCACTGACGGGCACTGAAAAGGCGGCACTGATGGGCACCGATGAGGTGGCACTGATAGGCGGCACTGGTATGCGGCACTGATGGGCACTCATAGGCGGCACTGATGGGTACTTATAGGTGGCACAGACGGGCACTGATAGGTGGGCACTGATGGGCACTGATAGGAGGCACTGATGACACTGGTGGGTGGCATTGCTGGGCATCACAAAATTTGTTTGTGCCATGATGGTGCCAGTCAGTGCCCATTTGTGGGCACTGATTGGCATATGTTATGCCTACATTTGTACATGTGGATGGCCATGGGGGACTTACCTGGCCATCCACATGTTAGGTGCTTCCCTGGTGGTCCTGGGCAGCATCCTGGTGGTCCAGTGTGGGCATCCGAGGGGGGGCTGCGCTGATAAACAATCAGCGCAAATCCCCCCCTGTCAGGAGAGCCGCCGATCGGCTCTCCTCTACTCGCGTCTGTCAGACGCGAGTGAGGAAAAGCCGATCAACGGGTCTTTCCTGTTCACATCGTGATCAGCCGTGATTGGACATGGCTGATCACGTGGTAAAGAGCCTCCGCCGGAGACTGACACACCGCACCACCGATCGCTGCGATGTTATCCTGCTGGACGTCAATAGACGCCCGGTCAGGATAACTGAACCACTTCCCGGATGTCAATCTGCAATTGACTGGGCGGGAAGTGGTTAAAGGAGAAGTATAACAAAATATTTTTTGGCTGTACTTCTCCTGTGGATCACAGGAGTGCAGTTTGTTGTACAAATATGAGGTCAAACCTAAACACTTTCAATTTGTATGCAATCAGGTAGGCCCTTGCACTACATAGTTGAAGGTGAATCTAAAGGAAATCGAACAACAAAAGTTGTATAGTGTGTATCCAGCTTTATTTTTAAACAAAAAACAAGACTTTAGTATCACTTTAAGAATATCTAAAACAAATTAGTAAAAATAATTTACTATATTTTCTGGGTACACTTTAGATTTGAATAATATTTAAAAATGGGCTTGCTGAATACATTTTAATTTCTCAATTTGTTTTTGGTTTACTAGCTCTATAAATGTGACTCAAAAAAGTGTAGAACAATATAGCGAGCTATTACATGTGACCAGATAACAATAATGATGAATTTATAAATGGAGGTAATCAGATGGTACATCACACGTACTCACTGTCACTGTAAAGTCGTAGCAGTCAGGCAGCTCATGGTGACGGATGGTCTGCAAGTTGATAGCTTTTAGCTTAAACATGATCTCCACTGTTAAAAGTCTAGAGAAGTAAATAATTCACATGTTAAAAACTTGCTGGAAAAAATAAAACAAAAACGGGGCTAGCTTTGAGAGATCACTCACCGATAAAAGTCCAGAGTTAGGTTCCAGAAGTTCCCATGAAGAGCGAGATCATTTATCGGGGTCATTGGTTCCACAACAAAGCACTCTACAAGCAAGAAGGAAGGGAATGCCTATTAACATCCAAATATAAGTCACTTAAAGCTGAACTCTTGGCAAACTGATAAATACACCGATAAAATACACATGGGAGCCGACATACCTGCTAAAGGATACATATTTCTTTCTACCCTGTCTTGTGATTTACATAGCACTACTAGGCAGCACATCCAGATGGGGGGCCTGACTTCTCACTACTACAGTTAAGCCAAAAATCTAGGTCATCTACGTGACCCCCCAACTTGTGACTGGATAGTGAAGGAGCAGCAACAGCCTAATAAGGTTATATTTCTGCTCTCTCCACTTCTCAGTATGTTCCCTGTCAGTACATGTAAATGTATGACACCTAATTGGTCCCTAGTACTGCCTCTCCATCTCACAGCCTGAATGCTTCTGTAGCAGGGATTACTAAAGACTGATACTAAGGCCAGCCATACGCCGTGCAAATTTCTTTCTTGCAACCATGGGCTGTGGGAAAAAAAGTTGCATGATTCCCCCATCAGAACAGACAGTGCTGAGAGGGGAATCAGCAATTGTCCTCTCCCGGCTGGGGGGGAGGGGCAGGAGAAGCCATCCCTGCCAGGAGAAGACAGTAATTATTGCTAGCAGCTATAGCAGCCACTTGCGATAATCGGAAGCAAATCCAGCAGGCTGGTTGTACCCAAGTTGATCGATCGATCAGCTTGGTACATTCAGCCTGCCTATTAACAGTTCGAATCCAGCTGAAACGGACGAGATTTAAACCGTGTATGGCCGACCTTAGTCACACTCTGTTATTTACACTAGTTGCATTAACAACACATTTGAGGTTTCTTTGTTATATAAATACATAACTGCATTTAATGGTGTATTTACAAACCTGCCTAGAGTTCACCTTTAATTGATAAGAGCAGGATTTTTAAGTGGGGAATCCATATAACATGTGTAAAATAAATAGCGGTAACATGGTGTATTTCTGAAAATAAAACATATTCAGTGACTGATTACTCAGTGGTTCTAATCTTTATTCTGCCATTCAGAACCTGATCATCCACAAGGTGACCTAGACCGGAGCGAAGGGCCTGAGGGATCTCCAGGGGACCCAACAACACCCTTCATACTCCTTCAATAAACCTGGGAAATAGCACAATTGGTCAAAGCTGTGAACCGGCCTGTCACTTTACAAGGGAGGATACTCTTATAATTGGTGTCTGATGAGGAGGTGCCATGCCATTACAAACTATGCAAAGTGAGTTTTGCAATCTTCATCAAAATCAATCGAACGAATGGGGAACCAAAGCTGCCAGGGCCCCATTCGGCCTTAATCCCCACGTAGGCATGCCAAATACCTGGGATAGGCTTGTGGCATGTCTGTGCATATGCATGAAAACCAGGAATCAACAGGAAAAACAAAACATTCAAGATGGCAACGCGAAAAAACTGCAAGAAAGACCACCTTTTTTTTTTTTTTACCATATTAGGGAGGAAAATGTAAGCAACAATTTTTAGATATTTAAGTTATGCTATGTGAATGTGAATATGTAAAAAATTGAAAGTCAAAAAACTACCCTTATGCCCTGTACACAGGAGCGGAGATTCCATCGGAAAAACCTTGGATGGCTTGCATACACACGGTCACACAAAAGTTCTCGGAACTTTCGACCGTCAAGAACACGGTGACGTACAACACTACGACGAGCCGAAAAAATTAAGTTCAATGCTTCCGAGCATGCGTCGAATTGTTTCCGAGCATGCGTCGGAATTTTGCGCATCGGAATTGCTACAGACGATCGGAATTTCCGATCTGAATTTTTTCCATCGGAAAAATTGAGAACCTGCTCTCAATCTTTTCCTGGCGGAAATTCCGAAAGCAAAAGTCCAATGGAGCCTACACACGGTCGGAATTTCCGACCAAAAGCTCACATCAGACTTTTGCTGGCGGAAGTTCCGACCGCGTGTACGGGGCATTAGAACCCTTTCACGCTGGAGGCGTTTTTCAGGTGCTTTAATGCCAAAAATAGCGCCTGAAAAAAGCCTCATCTGCAAACCCAGTGTGAAAGCCTGAGTGCTTTCACACTGGAGCGGTGCGCTTGCGGGACGTCAAAAAAAGTCTTGCAAGCAGCTGCTTTGAGGCGCTTTGGGAGCGGTGGATACACCGCTCCTAAAGCGCCCCTGCCCATTAAAATCAATGGGCAGCAGCGCTTTGCGGGTGCTTTTAACCCTTTATTAGGCCGCCAGCTGGGTTAAAAAACGCCCCGCTAGTGCCCAAAAAAGCGCCACAAAAAAGCGCCGCCCTTAAACTAGCAGCGCTTTACCGTCGACGCGCGGGCGCTGGCAGTGTGGCAGGACTCTTAGTGAAAACACAAGCTTCAGTTACAGTCCACGCCTATAAAGAAAAAAGGAGGGCGAAAAAACGCCTAGTGCATTATCTTCGACACAATTAATATTTCTTGAAAAAAATCGCCAAAGACATACTCACAAACATGAGAAGATAAAACGCATGTCATACAAAACTCCAGAGCCAGGAATGACAAATTTGGAATCATCCCTGACACTGGAGTTGTGTATGACATGCATTTTATCTTCTTATGTTTGTGAGTATGTCTTTGGCGGTTTTTCAATAAATATTTATTGGTGTCGAAGGTAATGCACTAGGCGTTTGCGCCCTACTTTTTTCCTTATAGGGATTGTAGCTGAAGCCTGTGGTTTCCCTAAGGCCTCATTCAGACCTTGCATAGCCGGAATGAGTGTTCCTGCTTGTGATTTTTACTGGGCGATTTACACGCAGAAACGTGTGTTGCACATAGGGATGCCGATTCACTTCAATGGGTTTCTCTATGCACGTTTGTCGCCCAATAGAAGCTCCTGCTCCTTTGTGGGTGGCAAGCTTAGCATGCTTTTTAATCTTGCGTAAAGTAGCACACAAATGGGTGTCACGCGGTTTGCTGCAATTTGGAATAACAGGCAGAATCGCGGCAATTTATTTCAAATCACCTTATGTGAACAGAGCCTAAGGGCCATGGTCGACACACATGGAGTGCAGGCCTGGGCTTTATCATATTGAGGAAAGGAGCAGGATTTGCTCCTGAAGGGACTAGTCCTTGGAGTGGAGGGGGAGCCAAAGGGATAACAGGGAGAGGGCTTTGAGCGGTATATAAAAGCAAGTGTTATTCACATTTGGCTGCAAAAGTGGAAATACACTGCAGACTCCAGCATAGGGAGAGTGCCTGGTGCCTAATGACTACAGATTCTTACAGGTTTTGTGCTGCATATGAGAAGTTATTACATGCATTGACTCTGGACAGCTAGTGGAAAAAAAAAAAAAGACTTTTAATCCAAAAATTGCTAATAAGAAATGGCAGTTTACAAGGAACGGCAGGAAGAGTTTGTGAAACCCTGCAGATAGGACCGAGTTGTGGCTTGTGATTACCTTCCTCAATCTTAGGGTCAATATCAAAGGTTTCATTTCCGGGGAAGATGCTGCCCTGCTTATAGAAATACTGGCAGACAGTCATTCCATGTCTTCCTTCTTCTCCTATATCATAGGCATGATTGCCAACAGAGATATTTCTGAGCTCCAGGTACTAGGAAGAAAGAGTTTAGCAATGATTAAGATGATAGGAGAAAACAACAACAACATACAGTATTAGAAGATTTCTGCCTTGGGCATGTAGGCATTTGGTTAAAGGGTTAGAGCACACCTGTCATGAGCTCATAAAAAGAAAAAGAAAATTAGCTACATAGCAGGCACCTTCGAGTTCCACATATTTCCTTTAAAAGGTAAGATGTGGAACCCAAGCCCATGTCTCCAAGCTACTGCTGTAGCTGCCTTTTTGATATGGGGCAAATACTGTATGTACATTTTCTTTGTCATCCCACAAGGCAGCACTTAGTGCCTGAGTGACCTTTAACTAGCCTACGGACTTTCATATGGGAGCATGTCTAGGCCTAATACTAATTTTCAGAGCCTGGTGTCTACCATGGCAGAGCAGGGAGGTAAGAACTGTAAAGATAAGATGTGCCATAGGATGGTGCCTGCTTTAAAGCTGTGGGATTACTTTTTTTATGTGCACATGATAGGCAGGCTTTAAATGAGTATTCAATACAGTGCAAACAGATTCAGCCTCGGCAGTATACCGAGTGATCGGCATATCACTCGGTCTGTTCCTCTGTGACTTCTTCCACATCACTTCCGGTGGGCCCCAGATGTCACTTCTGGTTGCGGTGCCGTCTGACCCTGTTTGAAGAAGTCCTTTCTGTTTGGCTAAGACACACAGCAGGCACGATTGGCTCCCACTGCTGTCAAAGTCAGTGAGACAATAAGGAGAGTGAGGGGGCGGGGCCGAGCTGCGGTTTAGTGTCTGAATGGACACACAGAGCAGCAGCTCGACTCGGTGCCCCCATAGCAAGCTGCTTGCTGTGGGGGCACTCAGCAGGAGGGAGGGACCAGGATCGCTGGCAAGGGACCCGAGGAGAGGAGGTTTGGGGCTGCTCTGTGCAAAACCACGACACAGAGTAGGTAAGCAAAACATGTTTTTAAACAAAAACTAAGAGACTTTAGTATCACTTTAAGTTTTGGTGATTGAGTTTTTATCTCTATAGAAGGGAAGGATATTGCTTATTGCCAAGGCTCCCTGAGCACGGTGTTTAAATAAGCCAATTTGCATTGGACATCATGGCATTGTAGCAAATTAAAAGGGCTGCATGCTAGCTCAGCCCACAGAATAGTTTCCCCTTTATGGGTGACCGACACTTCCCCATATGCCCCTTTGTACCATCACTTGGCCAAAGCTGGGGTCATTAAATACAATATTTCATAGCCTTACTCTTTTAATAGTGAAAGTGATGTGATTATAAACATCTTCCTGTTGATAGACTGCATAGGTGTCAACTCTGGCATCCTTGTAATCTTTCAGAAACAAGTGCTTGAACGCGATTGTGTTCTCCTCCTTGAAGGTAACGACCAACTGATTGCTGAGTCCAAACAACACCAACTATAGGAAAGACAATGATTGTCAATCAGGCTGCCAATTTGTAGAACGGTCAATTTGTTCAGCAGGCGTAGAGTACAGATTGATCAAAACCTAGTAAGTCTAAATAGAACATGCACTTTGTTTAATGCCATCAGCCTTTCATAACAAAGAAAATCACAAGAACCAAAAAGGTATTAAAGTACCGTATATACTCGAGTATAAGCCGACCCGACTATAAGCCGAGGCACCTAATTTTATCACACAAATCTGGGAAAACTTATTGACTCGAGTATAAGCCTAGGATGGGAAATGCAGCAGCTACTGTAAGTCGAAAAGAGGGTCAACAATGCCCATTTGCAGCCTCACTGTGCCCATTTGCAGCCTCACTGTGCCCATTTGCAGCTTCACTGTGCCCATTTGAAGCCTCACTGTGCCCATCTGCAGCCTCACTGTGCCCATTTGCAGCTTCACTGTGCCCATTTGCAGCTTCACTGTGCCCATCTGCATCCTCACTGTGCCCATCTGCAGCCTCACTGTGCCCATCTGCAGCCTCACTGTGCCCATCTGCAGCCTCACTGTGTCCATTTGCAGCCTCACTGTGCCCATTTGCAGCCTCACTGGGTCCATCTGCAGCCTCACTGGGTCCATCTGCAGCCTCACTGGGTCCATCTGCAGCCTCACTGTGCCCTCACTCATTTACCTTTGATCTCCCTCTGTGTCATGCTGCAGTCGGCGGCTGTCCATTGTAACAAAGCCCCGCCTCCTCTTCGTCCGTGATAGACGGAACACTGAACACTGATCTCAGCATTGTATCAGTGTTCAGTGTTTCATCTATCACGGAGGAGGCGGGGCTTTGTTACAATGGATGGCCGCCGACTGCAGCATGACACAGCAGGGCTTTTTAAGCATCAAAAAAATGTGCTGAAAAAGTCGGCTTATACTCAAGAGTAATTTAGAGTTTTTCATAAAGATAAAAGGAAAAAATGTTCCTATTTTTTTACAGAAACAAGATGCTTTTGTTAATTTCCAGGAATATTAGAATGCATATTGCAGCCGAAAGGCGATTTTGCTTGTTATCAATAGAAGCCTGTCCTTGTTTTCAAGCAGAGTTTGTTCAGCAGACGTACATTACAATGCGGTCATGTCCTTGTAGGTCTAAATATAATACGTACTTTGTTTTAATGCCGCCTAAGAGCCAGCCTTTCCAAAAAAATATATTCCCGTAAAGCGGAACTAAAAACTCTCTCAACCAACATTAACTGTTTTTAATTCTTATGCTGCTCACATTAGTAAATAGATAGGAAGGTATATTATATTTATTTGTTTTAAACGTTATTTCTTACATTTCTTCAGTTGCTTCGAGGTTTTTGGCTTAGGCGAAACTGATGTCCTACATTCCAGGAGTCTTCATGGAGGGGCTTTCTCAGCTAAACACACCCTCCTGCCTGCATGCCTGAGCTAAGGACATATCGATTCCATGAAGTAAATGCTACATGAATCTGCCCTTACTTAAGGTGACTGTGGCTAGGGAGGTGTTTCTCAAAGTGATTTCTCAACAAAATAAAGTGCAGAGACATATGGATGGATGGGAGTTTGTTTGAATATTAAAAATGAATTAAATAGCGTTTTTTTGTGGTGCGCAGATACAGTTTAGTTCCGCTTTAAAGCGGAGTTACACCTGTTTTTAGAACTTTGTCTTAAAGGAAAGACCACTCCTCCACCACTTGTTTTTTGGCCAACTATTTTTTTTTTTTTTTTTTCTAACTTACCTTTTCGGAAGAACTAAGTGTACTTCCGTTCCAGCCGGGCCACGGCACAGAACGTCATGTCCTCTTGAGCGGTGAGCCCCGCCTCTGTCTTCTGCGACCTGTGTGTGTCCCAGAAGACAAGCTGGCCATTCACAAAGCGCCGCGCAACTCACGCATGCGCAGTAGGAAACCGGGAGTGAAGCCGCAAGGCTCCACTGCTGGATCGGCCTCGGGGGGTGCCGACATCGCGGGCTCCCTGGACAGGTAAGTGTCCTTATTAAAAGTCAGCAGCTACAGTGTTTGTAGCTTCTGACTTTTAAAAAAAAGTTTGTGGCTGGAACTCCGCTTTAAGCACAAGAAGCAAAGTAGACATTTATATTTTTATGAAACATCATCCCATTACATTGCCTTGAAAAAGTATTCATACCCCTTGAAATTTTCCAAATTTTGTTATATGTGATAGACTAACACAAAGTGGCACATAATTGTGAAGTGGAAGGAAAATGATAAATGGTTTTAATTTTTTTTTTTTTTTATATCTGAAAAGTGTGGTGTGCATTTGTATTCAGCCACCTTTACTCTGATACCCCTAACTACAATCTAGTGGAACCAATTGCCTTCAGAAGTCACCTAATTAGTAAATGGAGTCCACTTGTGTGTAATTTAATCTCAGTATAAATACAGCTGTTCTGTGAAGTCCTCAGAGGTTAGAGAACATTAGTGAACAAACAGCATCATAAAAGGCTAAGGAACACATCAGACAGGTCAGGGATAAAATTGTGGAGAAGTTTAAAGCAGGGTTAGGTTATAAAACAAAAAAATCCCAAGCTTTGAATATCTCACATGGCACTGTTCAATCCATCATCCGAAAATGGAAAGAGTATGGCACAACTGCAAACCTACCAAGACCTGGCCGGCCACCTAAACTGACAGGCCGGGCAAGGAGAGCAATAATCAGAGAAGCAGCCAAGAGGCCCTATGGTAACTCTGGAGGAGCTGCAGAGATCCACAGCTCAGGTGGGAGAATCTGTCCACAGGACAACTATTAGTCGTGCCCTCCACAAATCTGCTCTTTATAGAAGAGTGGCAAGAAGAAAGCCATTGTTGAAAGAAAGCCATAAGAAGTCCCGTTTGCAGTTTGCGAGAAGCCATGTGGGGGACACAGCAAACATGTGGAAGAAGGTGCTCTGGTCAGATGAGACCAAAATTTTACTTTTTGGCCTAAAAGAAAAACGCTATGTGTGATGGAAAACTACCACTGCACATCACCCTGAACACACCATCCCCACCGTGAAACATGGTGGTGGCAGTATCATGTTGTGGAGATGCTTTTCTTCAGTAGGGACAGGGAAGCTGGTCAGAGTTGATGGGAAGATGGATGGAGCCAAATACAGGGCAATCTTAGAAGAAAACCTGTTAAGAGTGTGCAAAAGACTTGAGACTGGGGCAGAGGTTCACCTTACAGCAGGACAACAACCCGAAACATACAGCCAGAGCTACAATGGAATGGGGTTTAGATCAGGGGTCTCCAAATATTCTAAACAAAGGGCCGGTTTATTGTCCTTCAGACTCTAGGAGGGCCAGCGGGAGTGGAAATTTCCCTGGCATCAGTGGGAGTAAGCATTGCCACATTTGGTATTGGGGGGTAGGAACAGTGCCCAGTCCTTGGTATCATAGGGAGGAATAGTACCCCATTTTTGCTGTCAGTGGGAGAAATGATGCCCCGTTGTTGGTGGCAGAATAGTGTCTTGTATCAGTGGGATGAATAGTGCCAAAAGGGCCGGAAAAAGGCAAGCAGAGGGCCACGTCCGGCCCTCGGGCCGCAGTTTGGAGACCACTAGTTTAGATCAAAGCATATTCATGTGTTAGAATGGCCCAGGCAAAGTCCAGACCTAAATCCAAGAATCTGTGGCAAGACTTGAAAAATGCTGTTCACAGACGCTCTCCATCCAAACTGACAGAGCTTGAGATATTTTGCAAAGAAGAATGGGCAAAAATGTCACTCTCTAGATGTGCAAAGCTGGTAGAGACATCCCCAATAGACTTGCAGCTGTAATTGCAGTGAAAGGAGGTTCTACTAAGTATTGACTCAGGGGGACAAATGTACGCCACACTTTTCACATATTTATTTGTAAAAAATTTTGAAAAACATGTATCATTTTCCTTCCAGTTCACAATTATGTGCCACTTTGTGTTGGTCTATCACATAAAATCCCAATAAAATAAATTCATGATTTTGGTTGTAACATGACAAAATGTGGAAAATGTCAAGGGGTATGAATACTTTTTCAAGGCACTGTATCTTCCAGTAACTGAGTTGAGCCCACCGACGATATCTTTGACTTTGCTGCTAAAGTGCAGAGTGTGAGTGTGGTAACCCTAAGATACTCTGGACTGACAATGACATGGAACGGGCCAAATCAGTACAGCTTTTTATTAATGTCTGTATCATCTATCACAACCCCAAAAAAGTCCAAAAAAGTTGGGATGCAGTATAAAATCTACATAACAACAGAATACAATGATTTACAAATCTCATAAACCCTAATTTTATTCACAATAGAAAACATATCTAATATTTAAACCATCTTTTCTCAGCCACAGTTCCTCCAGAGGTTGTTAGGGGTTCCTTGAGCAAGGAGCAATTTCTCCCATTCAGATAAGTTGCCACTGAAACCAATTATCCACTATCTCCGCTTTGCTCACTATCTCCACAATCCTCACTATATCCCCACTATCTACAGTATCCTCACTATACTCACTTTGTGCAGATGGAGCTGCCTATTACTCTATGGGGACGGAGGGGCTGTACCAACACAACCACAAGTCTAATGCCTCATACACATGATCGGACTTCCATCAGACAAATCCGTGGAAGTAGCATGCGTGTTTGTACTTTGGATTTTAGTCCGACGGACTTGTGTACACACGATCGGATAATCCAACGGAACACATTTGTTGTCGGACAATTTGAGAGCATGACCATCCAACATTTGTTGTCGGAAATTCCGACAACAATTGTCCGATGGAGCATATAGACGGTCGGATTATCCGACAAAACGCGTCCATCGAACAATTGTTGTCGGAATATCCGATCGTGTTGACGGGCCTTTAGGGCTTGTTTACATTTGCTTCAAAATGTGACATTGGACACACTTTTTTAAAGCGCTCTGAATGCCAATCAAAGCACCTCTCACTAAATAAAGTGGTTAGCTTACAGTCCTGTTCATACATTGTGTTTGCTTTACTTTGCTTTGTGAAAGAGACCTACAAGTAACTCTGATTATATATGGCAAGCTTGGATTCCTAATGTTGGCACACCAGATATTTGTGCAGTCACTCTTCCTTTACGCCATACTTTTCCTCTGTATCCTTTACATCCCATCTCCGTGTCTGTAACTAGAATAACCTGGGCATTGAGATTTCAAATGTTAGGGTTTTATACATTTTGTCATAACCGCTTCCCGACCGCCGCACAAGGATATACGTCGACAGAATGGCACAGCTGCGCAAATGGGCGTATATATACGTTCCCATGAATTTGCGAGCCGTGTGGTCGCGCACGCCGCCGCACTTCGCGACCCTGTCGCAAGCTCCGTGACCGTGCCCGCGGGACTCGATGTCCGCCGGTGTTCCGCAATCAGGTCACAGAGCTGAAGAACGGGGAGATGTTAGTGTAAAACACAACATCTCCCCATTCTTCCTAGTGACATGTCACTGATCGTCTGTTCCCTGTCATCGGGAACAGCTATCAGTGATGTGTCACGGCAAGCCACACCCCTAACAGTTAGAAGCACTCCCTAGGTCACACTTAACCCCTTCAGTGCCCCCTACAGGTTAACCCCTTCACTGCCAGTGTCATTTTTACAGTAAACAGTGCATTTTTATAGCACTGATCGCTGTAAAAATGACAATGGTCCCAAAATGGTGTCAAAAGTGTCCAATGTGTCCGCCATAATGTTGCAGTCACAATAAAAAATCGCTGATCGCCGCCATTACTAGTAAAAAAAAAATATTAATAAAAATGCCATAAAACTATCCCCTATTTTGTAGACGCTATAACTTTTGCGCAAACCAATCAATAAACGCTTATTGCGATTTTTTTTTTACCAAAAATATGTAGAAGAATACGTATCGGCCTAAACTAAGGACAAAAAATGTTTTTATATATATTTTGTGGGGATATTTATTATAGCAAAAAGTTAAAAATATTGATTTTTTTTCAAAATTGTCGCTCTATTTTTGTTTATAGCGCAAAAAATAAAAACCGCAGAGGTGATCAAATACCACCAAAAGAAAGCTCTATTTGTGGGAAAAAAAGGACGTCAATTTTGTTTGGGAGCCACGTCGCACGACTGCTCAGTTGTCAGTTAAAGCGACGCAGTGCCGAATCGCAAAAAGTGGAAGTGGTTAAAGATGAATAAAAACATTTCTAACTACCAAAAAAGGTCTCTACATTTGGGTAAAGTCAATGTTGGACATAATGAGACACCCACACAAACACATTTCTGGCTATAGAACGTACCTGAATGGTTACCAGTGCTATTTTTAATATCTGAATACATAGCTTCCATGGCTTGCGGCCCCGGGCACGAAATTTTTCACAGGGGTTCATGAAAAAGAATTTGAGCTTTCTCCTCAGTTGGTCTTCCATTAGGAGCTCCTCAGACATGGAGCAGGTCTTGCTCATGTATGGACTCTCATGTTCTTCCACTGAAGCAGAAGCTTTCACTGTTCGGTCTGGGCTCTCCATTGCTGCAAGATGGATCATGAATTTAGAAATGCAAAAATCAATAGAAGGTTATTTCCACATTGAAATAAGGGTGGTTATAACCAGATTTGGATTTAGAAATACATTTTGTGAATTCTGGTAAACCAGGGCAGGAGGAAACAAGGAAACGCATCTAAAGCTTTTACAATAGGACCAAAATAAAGCAGGCCAAATGCATGAGACTACAGCCATGTACTACTATCCTATGTGGACAGATTGGATGACAGACTTGTGTAGGGCTGCAACTAACGATTATTTTCATAATCGATTAGTTGGCCGATTATTGTTTCGATTAATCGGTTAATAACCGTAAAAAAAAAAAAAAAGGTAATTTTGCTGCGATTTGCATTTTTTCCTTTTTTTTTTTGGCCAATTTGTTGTTGGGCAGACTAAAAAACACAAATTGCTGCAAAAACACATTATTACATGCTTTTCTGCAGCTTCTCTATTGAAGTATATTGAACCAAAAAAACAAAATAGCACCGTTTGGCGGTAAAAAAAGTACTTGCCCTTTCCAAATACGCAGCAGCTGAAAAAATCATGGATGTGAACGTGTCCCATAGGAAACCATGTAAATGACCTGTAGTGTGTTTCTGAGGTGTGACCCAGGCCTGAGATGTTTAGTAACATAATGGGGTTAAAAAAAATAAAATTAGTACAAAAAGAGAAAATAATCGCTGTAAGGGGTTAATTTTTTACTGTGCGAGAGTGAAAGTAATATTTACAGTAGCGATTTGCTCTTTTTGTACTGTAAGGGGGTCATTTTAGTTTTTTTTAACCCCATTATGTTACTGGCCGATTAATCGATTATGAAAATAGTAATCGATTAATTTCATAATCGATTAGTTGTCGATTAATCGATTAGTTGTTTCGGCCCTAGACTTGTGTATTTGATACATGTAAGTATTGCTGGTCGACCCTTGTCTAGAGACAGGGACTTTCTTGGGTACTTCAGAATGCCTTGTCCTGATCATTGCTCCCCAGATACCAAAGGTTAGTGGCGTTTCCTCCCTAACCCCCTAGCTCCTAGGAGGCTCTTACCGTATATACTCGAGTATAAGCCGACCCGGACATAAGCCGAGGCACCTAATTTTACTACAAAAAACTGGGAAAACGTATTGACTCGAGTATAAGCCTAGGGTGTCCATCTGCATGCCTCACTGTGCCTCACTGTGTCCATGTGCATACCTCACTGTGTCCATGCCTCACTGTGCCCATGCCTCACTGTGCCCATGCCTAGACTGACGTTTAACATGGGAGTCTATGGAAGGGGTGCCCGGCTTTGAAAAATCGGTGCTCCCAGGCTGTAGGTCTCCCAGACAACAAACTTTGCACACTTGTAGAGGAGAAATTGGGCTACATGTGTGCCAAGTTTTGGGTCCAGGGGACCTACAACCAGCCGGTACCGGGTCCCCAAAATCACTAGAGAAATTACCGTTTAACATGGGAGTCTATGGAAGGGGTGCCCGGCTTTGAAAAATCAGTGCTCCCCGGCCGTAGGTCCTCCGGACCATAATCTTTGCACACTTGTAGTGGAAAAGTAAGGCTAAATATGTGCCAAGCTTGGGGTCCAGGGAACCTACGGCCGGCCGGTACCGAGTCCCCAAAATTCCGGGAGATCAGGCGCAAAAAGTGACTCGAGTATAAGCCGGGCTTATACTCGAGTATATACGGTACCTATAATAAGATACAGCAAGTGAAGTCAGTGGTGATCCTCATACTTGTTCCATTTCAATAACCCAGAAAGAAATAATCAGAGAATCAGTGGGAGAACCAAGTTGCTAGCATTTTCAGATGGTAGTCGGGAATTAAAAAAAAAGCTAACTATTTGTCTCACTAAAGTTTTCCCTGTAAGGAATATTTTTTTTTTTTTTTTTTATACAGTTTTCAGTACAATAACTATCACTAACCCATCGGAGATGAAAAAAAAAAAATCCCTCTATAGTGTGTACTTGTCTCAGTCCAGAGCACTAATGCCGCGTACACACGATCGGAATTTCCAAAAACAAATGTTCGATGGGAGCTTGTTGTCGGAAATTCCGACCGTGTGTACGCTCCATCGGACATTTGCTGTCGGAACGTCCGACAACAAATGATTGAGAGCTGGTTCTCAATTTTTCTGACAACAAAAGTTGTGGTCGGAAATTCCGATCGTGTGTATCTAATTCCGACGCACAAAAATCCTACGCATGCTCGCAATCAATTCGCTGCATGCTCGGAATCAGTGAACTTAATTTTTCTCGGCTCGTCAGTGTTTTACGTCACCGCGTTCTTGACGTTCGGAATTTCCAACAACATTTGTTTGACTGTGTGTATGCAAAGCCAGTTTGAGCGAAAATCCGTTGGAAAAATATCCACGGTTTTGTTGTCGGAATGTCCGATCGTGTACGCGGCATAAGTGTCATTTCTGTCTGCTGCTTCATTCCTCTGCTATCAGCATGAGTCACTTCTAACAAGTTTTCCTGACGTCAAGAGAATAAAGGTTAAAGGGGTAGGACCTCCAGCTGATTGACAACCTCAGCTCTGTTCCTGTGTGAAGGGGGCGGTGTCCCTTCCCTCCAATCAGCTGTCAGACCTCTCCTCACTGAGCTCTGCCGGGTGTAACTTCAACTCCCTGCCCCCTTTTTTCTGAACTCTCAGACAAGCTTTAAAATTCAGCACTTTGAACAGATGTAGAGAAGACCTCAGATAAACAGGTACAACTTATGCAGGAGGATTTGTTTCATCTCTGTGTATCACCTGAGGCCAGTTACTTCGCCGGGTATATGTAAGGAGTTACAACCACTATAAGCCAGCCTCTAAAGGCTGGCACACTGACTGCATTAACTCCTTTGTGGCATCGCACAAAAAGGGAGGAGCTTGGATGAAAGGCCACCATTATTCACAAAGTCAGCCACAAACCCCAGCCCCAGTTAAAGCATTGCTCTTCACTACATTACTACTGAAGAATTCACGTAATCAGTGTGCTCCATATTGACCAGCTTGTGGAAATAAGATATTCTGCATTTACAAGCAATACGTACAAAAAGTACTACGATTTGCAATACAATGCGACCCTATTAAAAAAGGATGTGTACATAACGGTAATACGTATCCAACACAATGTCTCTTAACCTTTTTTCAGTCAAAGCACCCTTTAAAACTATGGACAGTCTTGAGGCACCCCATTCTAAATTCCCACACGTAGGACACTCAACGTTAGAGGTGATTTATTCTTCCAAAGCAAATACACTTTTGCACACTGGTACTGACTAGTATTCCAATGTTTCTTTTTTCCCTCAATTTCTCTCCATCAGTCAGCTAATATCACCCCAGTGCTGATGGAGGGGTCCGAGGAGGGTCAAACAAGGATGCTGTGGAGGCAACATACAGCCTCCTTATTAACCGATGACATCATTGGTTGTTAGGATGCCAGTGTCTAGAAATGTGCAATGGTGCATAATGAAAACCGGTGGCTTTGTGTAACTAAAAGGCAGGCTTGATCCATCTGCTGACGTGTTTACACTTTTTTGACCATATTTTGGGCATTTTGCCAAGGCACCCCTGAAGAAAGAACAAGGCACCCTGATTGAAAAAGGCTGATCTAGCAGGCTCCAGCAGTAACCACAACATCACCGCAAGTGTACAGTTCATCCCACAGTCGGCTAAAAACACTGACATCATTGTTGTGGGCAGCACTTGCCATCCATCCAGGCCAATTCTGACACTGCGCTCCTCCATGTAAAAATCTACCGTATATACTCGAGTATAAGCCGAGGCAGCTAATTTTACCACAAAAAAATGGGAAAACGTATTGACTCGAGTATAAGCCTAGGGTGTCCATCTGCATACCTCACTGTGTCCATGCCTCACTGTGTCCATGTGCATGCCTCACTGTGTCCATGTGCATGCCTCACTGTGTCCATGCCTCACTGTGCCCATACCTCACTGTGCCCATGCCTCACTGTGTCCATGACTAGACTTACGTTTAACATGGGAGTCTATGGAAGGGGTGCCCGGGTTTGAAAAATCGGTGCTCCCCGGCCGTAGGTCCCCCAGACAGCAAACATTGCACACTTGTAGTGTAGAACTGGGGCTACATGTGTGACAATTTTATGGTCCAGGAGACCTATGGCCGGCTGGTACCGGGTCCCCAAACTTACCAGAGAAATTACCATTTAACATGGGAGTCTATGGAAGGGGTGCCCAGATTTGAAACATTGGTGCTCCCCCGGACAATAAAGTTTGCACACTTATAGAGGAAGAGTGGGGCTATATGTATGCCAAGCTTGGGGTCCAGGGGACCTATGGCCGGCCGTTACCCGGTCCCCAAAGTCCGGGAGATCAGGCGCAAAAAGGTGACTCGAGTATGACCCGAGGGGGGCATTTTCAGCACAAAAAAATGTGCTGAAAAACTCGGCTTATACTCGAGTATATACGGTAACCATTTTTTGCTAGAAAATTACTTAAAACCCTCAAACATTATATATTTTTAGCAGAGGCCCTATAGAATAAAATGGTGGGTGTTGCAATTTTTTATGTCACATGGTATTTGCGCAGCGTTTTTTTAAACGCAATTCTTTTGAAAAAAACACTTTCATGAAGTAAAAAACAAGACAAAAAACACTAGTTAGCCCAATGTTTTTGTATAATGTAAAAGATGATGTAACGCTGAGTAAATAGACACTGAACATGTCATGCTTTAAAACTGCGTCTGCCCGTGGAATGGAGGAAAACTGCGGTACTTAAAATTCTCCATAGGCGACGCTTTAAACAGCTTTACAGGTTAACAGTTGAGAGCTGCACAGGAGGTCTGGTGCGAGAATTGTTGGTCTCACTCGGATGTTCGCGATAAAACCCCACGTTTTCGCGGAAGGGAGTTTAACAAGACACGTAGCCACTCATTAAAATTAGATGAAAAGAGGTTTAACCTTAAACTGCGTAGAGGGTTCTTTACTGTAAGGCCCCTTTCACACTGGGGCGGTTTGCAGGCGCTATTTTGCTAAAAATAGCGCCTGCAAACCGAGCCTAAACAGCGGCTGCTGTCTCTCCACTGTGAAAGCCCCGAGGGCTTTCACACTGGAGCGGTGCGCTAACAGGACGTGAAAAAAAGTCCTGCTAGCCGCATCTTTGGAGCGGTGAGTATACCGCTCCTCCACCGCTCCTTCCCGAAGAAATTAATGGGACACCACGGCAATACCGCCCGCAAACCGCGGCTGTAGCCGCGGTTTGCGGGTGGTATTAACCCTTTTTCGGCCGCTAGCGGGGGTTAAAACCGCACCGCTAGTGGCCGAATACCTCAGCAATCCCACGGTATAGCGCCGCTAAAAATAGCGCCGCTATATCGCCACCGCACCCACCGCCCCAGTGTGAAACCGGCCTAAGAGTGGCAAGGATGTGAAATTCCCTTCCACAAGCGGTGGTATCAGCGGGGAGCATTGATAGTTTAAAAAAACTATTAGATAAGCACCTGAACAACAACAACATACAGGGATATACAATGTAACACCAACATATAATCACTAGGGCTGCAACTAACGATTATTTTCATAATCGATTAGTTGGCCGATTATTGTTTCGATTAATAACCTTAAAAAAAGTGTGGCCATACAACGTCTTCCTTCAAAAAAAAAAAATACATTTTTTTAAACGTTCGTTCGATTTTCTAATCGTCAGTGGGGTCAAATCCACGTTTGTTTTCAACCACAGTGAATTTTCAGACCGTGTATGTGGTTTTCGTTCAGAAATTACATTCATTTTAAAACTGAATGTTAAAAGCAAGTGAAAATTTCAAACAACATTCTTTCCTTCAGCGAATGTACAAAGATTTTTCGTATTAAGATAATATTAACAGTAGTGATTATTTGCTCTTTTTGTTCTATAAAGGGCTAATTTTCGTTTTTTTTAACCCATTATGTTACTGGCAGATTAATCGATTATGAAAATAGTAATCGATTAATTTCATAATCGATTAGTTGTCGATTAATCGATTCGTTGTTTCGGCCCTAATAATCACACATATAGGTTGGACTTGTTGGACTTGTGTCTTTTTTGATACTATGTGTGGGGCGATCACCATTTACATATACATGTGGGAGTAACGTATGCATTCACATTAGCACGTAAGCATGGTGGGACAGGGGCGCTTTAAATATGTTTAATATTTTATCCCCAAAAAATCTTTTTTTTACAGTTTTTGTTTTTTGGATTAACTTTATTGCTGTCACAAGGGATGAACAACATCCCATGTGACAGCATGGGCCATGACAGGTCCTCTTTATGGAGAGATCTGGGGTCTATTAGACCCCAAATCTCTCCACTAGCCTCCAATGCAGCCGATCAGACACATATCAGTCTGATCGGCTGCTTTCCTGGTCGCTGATGGCCAGGTAAACACAGAGCCAAAACCGGAAGTGACGACATAACTCGTTGCTCTCGGTTTCCGGGGTTACAGAGTGAGGAACAACGTCAGTTCCTCTCTCTCTGTTCAGGGCAGCTATTGGTGTCTGCTGCATCGCTTCCAGGCACTGCGAGATCGTACAGTAGAGCTTGGGAGAGGCGGTGGTGGGAGGGGGGTGGGACTTCCTTCCACCACCAACAGAAGTGATCGAGTGGCTAAATAGCCACTCGGATCACTTCTGCATGAAAGAGAACCGCCGGCTGAAATTACCGGATTGATGCCTGTAGGTGCAGGCATTTATTCCAGTATAACCACTGAAACCAGGGGATGTCCATGGACGTCCTCCCGGCGGTAAGTGGTTAAACAAAAGTATGGACTTTCCAACCAACATTGGTTTAGGTATTTACAACTTCGGCATGCCTTCTCCACTCAGTTCGGTTCTCAATCCATATTTCTCCTTCAATCTAATCTAGAATCTCTGTTACGAGACTATCCATTAGATAAACCCATGTCTAACATCTATAAAGCACTTCTGCCCTCAGTTCATTTTGGTCTGGAAGGCATGTATGCTAAGTGACAGGAAGAAATCCCAGATTTAGATACAGAGAACTGGGAGGATATCTGGGAATACCCGTTTCTTCAATTGGTAGCAGTTAGAGATCGCCTTATTCAATTTAAAATTATCCATCGGGTATATCTGAGACTGCAAAGATTGAATAACATTTATCCAGGGGCCTGTCCCCACGGTTGCAAGTGTGGCAATGGCGATGCTGACTTCCGCCATATGTTATGGTCCTGTCCCAAGTTGCAGGTTTTTTGGAAAGCAGTTACCCAATTCATAACTTCCTCGACTACAATTCTAATCCCCCTGACCATGTTGGTCTGCTTCTAGGGCCTTGTAAGGACCCTGGCTCACCCGAGCAACCAAGACCCTCATAGGCTTGCTCTTATTTTACGCAAGGAAAACTACAGTTTTAAAATGGAAACAAACTGAGGAACTCTCCTTAAACTTTTGGAAGGCTTTGGTTAACTCTGCTATTTACTTATATAAAGCCACGTACCACTCCCGTGGATGCTTAGCCAAATTCGACAAAGCATGGAATATCTGGCCGGAATGCCACCCAATAGCTGAAATAAATCAAAAGGCTCCTGACTGCTGTTCTTTCGGCTGGGATGAAAAAGCCCTATATTGTTCCTCCCCATTACTTGAACTAAGAATGTTAAGCCTAGTACACATATCTTCCTCTTATTTTTTAAGCCTAGGATGAGTATTTGTTGTCTAGGATGTGCCCTATTGATGTAACACTTCATCTGTGGAACCGAGCAGTGCAAAGGTTTTAGCATTGTTTTTTATTGATAACCTTGAGGTTAGTTTTTAGTTTGCATGCAAATGTATTTTCTGAGCCAGGGAATGCCCAGATCCCACGCACATGATCCTTAATGGCATCCCAGAATTTCAATATTCAATATTGTTCAGTCTCCCTTCTAATTCATCCTAATGCCGCGTACACACGCTAGGAATTTCCGACAACAAATGTTCGATGGGAGCTTTTGGTCGGAAATTCTGACCGTGCGTAGGCTCCATCGGACATTTGCTGTCTGAATTTCCGACAACAAAAATTTGAGAGCTGGTTCTCGAATTTTCCGACAACAAAACTTGTTGTCGAAAATTCCGACCGTGTGTACAGAATTCGACGCACAAAAATTTGACGCATGCTCAGAATAATTAAACCTAATTTTTCTCGGCTCGTCGTAGTGTTGTACGTCACCGTGTTCTTGACGTTCGCAACAACATTTGTGTGACCGTGTGTATGCAAGATTTTGAGCGAACATCCGTCGGAAAAAAAAAAATCCACGGTTTTGTTGTCGGAATGTCCGATCGTGTGTACGCGGCATTAAGGTTTTATATTGGGTTGAGGGCAGGCCAGTCAAGTTCCTCCACCCCAAGCTCGCTCATCTATGTCTTTATGGACCTTGAGCCAGCTCTCATGCACATCGCTGGCTCGAGATTGGGCTCCGGTATGTGGTGGTAGCTGCATGCAGAAGGTTTTTTACTTTTAATGCAGAGAATGGCTTAAGGTAAAAAAAAAACTTCTTGACCTTACAACCACTTTAAGTCAGGAATCTTAGTTTTAAAAGTTTAAAATAGACTGCAGGTTCATGTTTAAGGCATGTTTATGAGTGGAAGAAGCATGGGAACTATGATGTAATACCTGGTCAATCTTCGCAAGAGCTCCAGATAGATTCATGCCAACACAGTAAGTTCAAAAGGTCTTCATTACACCACCCTGACCCGTATTTCTGCCCACCTTTCAATATTTGCACAACTATGTACATAAAATTTTAGGATTGTATGCTGCTTTCTAAAACTTTTCCAACATCTACCCTGTATTTTAGGCTTACTACATAGCATGGCTGTGATCAAACCTAATAAAAAAGACTGGGCAGTCAGCTCAGTCATCAGATTGAAAATACTATAATCATGTTCTAATTAAAGGTGGGGGCAGGAACAATCAAGCCCTTGTTTAAAAATGAAATGACCCAGCTATTCAACGGACAGGACAGAAATAATGAAAGGATAAAATAAGACTTGCTTATAATTAAATGTCCCACAATAGTAAAACATAATTAAGAATACCAGCAGACCCTGAATCTGGAGTAAACAAGGTATTATTGCTGTAGATCAGGATTTTTCAATCAGAGGTTGTTGGGGTCCCCTCAGCAGTGGCAGATTCCCCTCCTGTCTACAATGACCTCAAATGTCATATTCTAAGGACAGGAAAATTAGGTGACACTTCTCCGATGACTGCCAGTGTAAGGGGTCGCTATTATTTTTTTAGTCTGTGTTTATTTAAAGGCCACTAAAATTATTATTTTTATTTTAAGATTATTATTGTCTTATACAGCAGGGGGCTATTGTGAAATGATCTGCTCAGGGTGACAAAAACTCTGGGTATGCCACATTCTTCAACTTCCTGGTTATGCCAATGTACAGGGTGACCGATGGGAGTCGGACAGTTTTGAAAATTTGAAATTGATTTATTTTTACAAAAACAGCGGTCAAGACATGCCACTTTAGTTACTTATTCAGTTATGAAAAATTGATGCAATTTAGATGACGACCATCATCTTGAATTCAACTTTCAATCCTTCGCTTGAAATTGTCTATCACTCGGGCCAACAGCCGTTGATCAATACCGTGTTTCCCCGAAAATAAGTCCGGGTCCGGGTCTAATGCCCTGTACACAAGATCGTTTTTTCCGATGAAAAAAGTCAGATGGACTTTTTTCATCGGAAAAAACGATTGTGTATGGGCCCCATAGGACATTTTTCCAAAAAAACGATAGGAAATTCCGATCGTCTGTGTGGAACTCCAACGGAGAAGAAACCCACGCATGCTCAGAATCAAGTCGACGCATGCTCAGAAGCATTGAACTTAATTTTTCTCGGCTCGTTTGAGTGTTTTACGTCACAGCGTTTTGGACGGTCGGAATTTTGTCTGATGGTGTGTATGCAAGACTGATGGAAGTCAGCTTCATCGGAATTCCGACAGAAAATTCCATCGGAAATTCGATCGTGTGTACAGGGCATTGTATTAATTTTGGCAACCAAAAAACAGGGTAGGGCTTATTTTCGGGGTAGGGCTTGCTATTTAATGTGCTGTCTTCTTTACTCCTCTCCCTCCCTGCCTGACAGGAATCCCTTATGTGAAGTAAAGTAAAAGTGGTTGTGGGCTGCTAGATCCCTCTCTATTACAGTAGTATATGGAGGGAAAGGTGTGTGTTTCTGTAATCTATTGTGTCAGGTACCTTATTATAGCGCCACTCTGGGCTTCCATAGCTAGCCTGCCTGAGCTCTCTCCCACGATCCGAGCATTGCAGAGGGAAGGGGTCGAGATCCCCCGCTGACAGGCAGGAGAAGAGGAGAAGACAACCACTTCAAACTAGGTCTTTTTTTCGGGGGAGGGCTTATATTGCATACCTCCTGGAAAACCAAGGTAGGTCTTATTTTTAGGGTAGGTCTTACTTTCAGGGAAACACGGTAGTGAGCACTTCTTGTCGGATGGCATCCTTCAATTCATTCAAATTACAGGCTTTGTGAGTGTACACACATCGTTCTTCAGGTACCTTCATTACTGAGCTCCCGAAAATCCTAGAAACACTCAAAAAAGACCTCTCCACTCTACTCGTTACAGTGTGGTGTGCGGTTGCCCCTTTTGGCGTTATCGCCCTTTTAAATGCAGCTTTCAATTCTTCACTTGAAATTGTCCATTACTCGGACTAACAGCTGTTGAACATTCGTGAGCATTTCTTGTCGGATGGCATCCTTGAATTCATTCAAATTACGGGGTTTGGGAGTGTACACACAGCTCTTCAGGTACCAGCATAGGAGGAAATCACATGATGACAAGTCAGGAGACCTTGGGGGCCATCGCACATCACCAAACCGTGAAATGAGGCACCCAGGGAACATCTTTTGAAGAACTTTTTTTGGTGCACTGGCAATATGCACTGTGGTATCATCCTGCTGAAAATAAACATTTCATGTTTATTCATCATCTTCGCAGTTCTTGTTGTAAGAAGGTGTTCAACAAGCTGCTGCTAACAAAGCAAACAGAATATTGGCATGCATTAAAAAGGGGATTAACTCCAGAGATAAAGCGATAATTCTCCTACTTTACAAGACTCTGGTCCGGCCGCACCTGGAGTATGCTGTCCAGTTCTGGGCACCAGTCCTCAGGAAGGATGTACTGGAACTGGAGAGAGTACAAAGAAGGGCAACAAAGCTAATAAAGGGTCTGGGGGATATTAGTTAAGAGGAAATGTTGCGGGCACTGAACTTATTCTCTCTGGAGAACAGAGGCTTGAGAGGGGATATGATTTCAATTTACAAATACCGTACTGGTGACCCCACAATAGGGATAAAACTTTTCAGCGGAAGGAAGTTTAATAAGACACGTGGCCACTCATTAAAATGAGAAGAAATTAGGTTTAACCTTAAACTGCGTAGAGGGTTCTTTACTGTAAGAGTGGCAAGGATGTGGAATTCCTTTCCACAGGTGGTGGTTAAAGCGGGGAGCATGGATAGTTTCAAAAAACTATTAGATAAGCACCTGAACGGGATACAGGGATATACAATGTAATACTGACATATAATCACACACATAGGTTGGACTTGATGGACTTGTGTCTTTTTTCGGCCTCACCTACTATGTAACATTCCGAGTTAACAGTCATGGTTACGCCGATAATACCAAAAGGGGCAACCGCACACCACATTGTAACACATGCAGAGTGGAGAGGTCTTTCTTGAATGTTCCTAGGATTTTCGGGAGCTCAGTAACGAAGGTATCTGAAGAACGGTGTGTACACTCACAAACCCCGTAATTTGAATGAATTGAAGGATACCATCCGACAAGAAGTGCTCACGATTGATCAACAGCTGTTGGCCCAAGTGATGGACAATTTCAGGCGAAGGATTTCAGGCGAAGTTGCATTCAAGATGATGTTCTTCATCTAAATGATATTATTTTTCATAACTGAATAAGAAATTCAAATGGCATATCTTGACCTCTGTTTTTGTAAAAATAAAAATAAATTAATTTCAAATCTACGGAGTACTGATTTTTTCAAATCTGTCCGACTCCCATCCGTCACCCTGTATTATGACCTGTAAATTTTATCATTTTTAGTAGTTTTCCAACACCTAAAAATTATTGCATGGGTTCCTCTGGGGTAAAAATTTTTTGGAAAGGGTCCTCTAGCTCAATGTTTCTCAACTCCAGTCCTCAAGTACCCCCAACAGGCCATGTTTTCAGGATTTCCCTCAAATGAAATGGCTGTTGTAATTACTAAGGCCTCTTTCACACGGGGCGGATCCGTGAAGATCCGCCCCGTGAAGCTCCGCTTGCTCAGCGGGGATCGCTCCGTTGATCCCCGCTGAGCCGACGGATGACTGGGCGGTCCCCGCACACTGTGCAGGGACCGCCCTGTCAGAGCGCCGCTCTCCCCTATGGGGAATCGGATGACGACGGACCGTAGAGTCCGTTGTCATCCGATCCGCTCCGCAGACGGAAGGAAAAATAGGATTTTCCTCCGTCACACTTTTTCGGAGCGGAGCGGAAAGGGTGTCAGCGGACATGTCACCGCTGACATCCGTGCTTCCATAGGGGTGCATGGAGGATCCGTTTCAGGTCCGCCTAAAAAACTGACAGGCGGACTTGAACGGACCTCCGTGTGAAAGAGCCCTAAGGCTGTCAAACTGATAAAATCACCTGTGCAAAATAATGAAAAGCCTGAAAACATGACCTGTTGGGGTACTTGAAAACTGCAGTTGAGAAACATTGCTTGGGCCCCTTTCACACGGACGGACCGTTCAGGTCCGCCTGTCAGTTTTTTAGGCGGACCTGAACGGATGCTCCGTGCACCTCTATGGAGCCACAGATGTCAGCGGTGACATGCCCACTGACATCCGACCCGCTCCGATCCACCAAAGTGTGACGGAGGAAAACCCTATTTTCCATCTGTCTGGCGGACAACTAATGCAGCCACCACATGTGATTGGTAAGTGGCAATATACAATGTATTACATTTTTAGTTTAATTCTGCTTTAAACACAACACAATAAGCTCATAACATGGATCATGATGCGATAAACCCTAACAACCCTTAAGCAGGCTAATGCTGTGATACTGCTCTCATACTTGGAGAAATTAATAATAAAGTCTTTGTTTAAACACTTGAGTACAAACCTTCATATACTGCACCTCTTTATTACTGGGCCATTTTACACTTTTCAATTAATTCAAGCTCTGCAAGCTGAGATAACATGCACTGCATTGATACATTCACACAATTTCACAGTAACCATGAGATAAAACAAAGTTCAGGAATATTCCTTTATCCCATTGTTTTGCAACTCTATGTACATTAGAAACTGTATGATTGAATCGGTTCTGATATCGCTGTTTTACTAACCTGTAACATTTTTTTGAGTATAGCCTCACTTACAAAGATATAATAAAGAAATAAATAGTGCCATCATCCAAAATAGATACTGAAAAATTGGACCGGGTGAACATGGGGTGATGGTTGCTAATGCCAATTCGCCCACATGGACACCAGAAGAAGGGATATTGGGTGGACTTTTCTGGGCACTGATAACATAACAAAAAAATTGTTTATATAAAAGTATATTTATTACATAAAAGAACAGCAATTACAATTAAAAACATTTGAGCCAAACCCCACAAGGAAAACAGCTTAGTTACTAACGGCTACACCGTCACACATCTGTTAGTGGTGGAGAAGGCGAAAAACCTCAACCGGTTTCGCGGTTGATACCGCTTCTTCAGGAGGGTCTGTATAATACATAATATACAATAAATGAGCTAGCAATGACAATTACATGTAACATATAAGGGTACAATATTTTAGAAACATAGATACAGTCAATGTTAAAAATGCTTTTCTGCTCACCGAGTGATATTAATGGGTCAGGCAAAGGCTCAAATGGAACCCCCCGCGGCGAACAAGGGGGACATGTGTGGTGCTCTCTGGTAAGGTAATTAATTTCTGTTAGGATATATCTAAGGTTGGAACTCTGAGTAATAGGGGAGGGAACACCAGGTGTGAGTGTGGAAAGAGGGAGGGAAAGGAGGGAGGAAGAGGAGAAAAGAGAAGGGAGGGGGGAAGGAGGAGTGGGTGAGAATTGGGAGGGGGGAGAAAAACAAAGTGGAAAGAATTGAAAGAACGTCTAGAGCCCATAAACAAGGAAATTATTGTTAAAAAAAACAGGCTAAATTCAACAAGGACAAAGCTGCTTTCTCAGAGGGGTATGCTTATAAGTGGTCAAACAAGGGCCCTGTGAGGAGGGGTTTCCAACGTACTAACTATACCCGAAACCCCACTACAGAGGCCGAGTCTGACTCATCACTTTCATCTGTACCCTCACAACAGAGTACCACACGTCATGCTACTGCATCGACAGTGAATTCGTCTCGCAAGAGATTAAGATATGGGGACAGTACTCCACCCACTGGCCCCAAGAAGGGCAAGAAAGGCCCTTCTGGATCTAAAACACGTGGACTGTCATCACGTGGCGTGGTCGATACCACCGGCCCCACTATGAGTGCGGCCGCTGGATCCACTTCACTCCATGGGGCGATCCCCAAAATCCTCAATTCCGCATTAATGACTAATAAGTATACCAAAGTAAATGAAGATGCTATTTTTTTAGATCTAAAGAAACAACAGGGAAACCTAGACACATTTGTCCTAAAAACCACTCAACCACTGTCACTCCTGCCCCAGAACATCCCGAGCACAATACCCACTTAAATATTATTAATCTCACTTCTTATGCACTTTCTGAGGATGAGTCCTCAGTCTTACAATTAGGTTTGGGCTTCTGCCCACTAGACCCTTTGAAAGTCACTGAAACAATCAAAGATCTTTATCTATTTGCTCGAAATCTTACGTTCAAATTTATCTATGATCATGATCGTACCAATATCAGATTGGAGCGTGAGCTTGCGGAACGCACAAAACAATTTACTATGGAGGAGTTTCGCGCGCTTCCATTTGAGCCTTTGCCTGACCCATGAATATCACTCGGTGAGCAGAAAAGCATTTTTAACATTGACTGTATCTATGTTTCTAAAATATTGCACCCTTATATGTTACATGTAATTGTCATTGCTAGCTCATTTATTGTATATTATGTATTATACAGACCCTCCTGAAGAAGCGGTATCAACCGCGAAACCGGTTGAGGTTTTTCGCCTTCTCCACCACTAACAGATATGTGACGGTGTAGCCGTTAGTAACTACGCTGTTTTCCTTGTGGGGTTTGGCTCAAATGTTTTTAATTGTAATTGCTGTTCTTTTATGTAATAAATATACTTTTATATAAACAATTTTTTTGTTATGTTATCAGTGCCCAGAAAAGTCCACCCAATATCCCTTCTTCTGGTGTCCATGTGGGCGAATTGGCATTAGCAACCATCACCCCATGTTCACCCGGTCCAATTTTTCAGTTTTACTAACCTGACAGCTTATTATTCTAAATAGGAAACCTTCATTTTGTTTGCAAATATTAAAGATTCCAACTACCAGCAAGAATGAGTCCTTACATTTAAAGAGCACCTGTAATTTCAGATCCATCATGGCAATGCCTGTTAGCGGACATCCACTCACCTGCAGTAATCAGTGCTATAAATAGCCACTGATTACTGTATAAATGACACTGGCAGGGAAGGGGTTAAACACTAGGGGGCGATCAAGGGGTTAAGTGTGTCCTAGGGAGTGATTTTAACTGTGGGGGGGATGGGCTGAATAACTTTGTTTTTTCAACACGGCCTACTATATTCATATACATATGCTCCTGAGGAAGCGTTTTATGAACGCGTAACATGTTGAGCAAGCTCTCCACCTCCTCTGGACCCACTGCCTGGTTATCAATCTTATAGTTTTATGATTATTGCCTTGTTTCCACTCGTTCGAGTTCAATTAAGGAAAATGTACTGTATGATGATTACTATGATAACCTCTGTGGACCAGTTATAACATTTGATCAAATACTTTGATGTTTTATGACTGTTTTATATGAATTAATTATTCCACATTAAAATACCTTTAGTTTTTTACTTTTGTCTACCGTGTTCCTTCAAAGTCCAACCATTAGCCCGCAGCACGGACGGCGAGTGTGGTAGGAGACGCTGTTCTCATAGAGCCTGGTTCGGCACTTTTAAATGTGAACAAATGCCTGATTGTTATTGCATACATGTGAGTGTACATCTGTACGGTGTTTTTATGAGTTGGAATTAAAAGTTTGAAACGGGATTACGCTATGTCCGCTTCCTTTGTTTTCCTATGGTGAATGATAAGCAATCTGACTAATGACCAGGAGTGAGGGAAATGTTCTGCCGGGATCTCCTTCACTGATGGGCTATTATTTGATTGCTCTGTGGTAAGAGTCTACTCAGAAGGGGGCTTCTGTACACACACCCCTCCTTTTGTTTGCAGCACATGAGTGAAGGTGTCTTTTCCTAATTTCTTCTGGTGTCAGCAGTACTTCATCTATCAGGAGTTTTTGGACGTTTCTCTTTTATTCCCACATCTTTCAACCTACAAGTGTGATTTCACTAGGGCTGCAACTAACAATTATTTTCATAATCGATTAGTTGGCCGATTATTGTTTTGATTAATCGATTAATCAGTTAATAACCGTAAAAAAAATGAAAAAAAAATAAAAAGGTAATTTTGCTGCGATTTGCAGTTTTTTTATTTATTTTTTTGGCCAATTTGTTGTTGGGCAGACTAAAAAACACAAATTGCTGCAAAAAACACATTACATGCCTTTCTGCAGCTTCTCTATTGAAGTATATTGAACCAAAAAAACAAAATAGCACCGTTTTGCGTTAAAAAAAGTACGTGCCCTTTCCAAATACGCAGCAGCTGAAAAAATCATGGATATGAACGTGTCCCATAGAAACCATGTAAATGACCTGTAGTGTGTTTCTGCAAAAAGCACCAAAAAAAACACAGAGGTGTGATCCAGGCCTGAGATGTTTAGTAACATAATGGTGTTAAAAAAAAAAAAAAAAATTGTACAAAAAGAGCAAATAATCGCTGTAAGGGGTTAATTGTTTACTGTGGGACAGTGAAAGTAATATTTACACTAGCGATTTGCTCTTTTTGTACTGTAAGGGGGTCATTTTAGTTTTTTTTAACCCCATTATGTTACTGGCCGATTAATTGGTTATGAAAATAGTAATCGATTAATTTCATAATCGATTAGTTGTCGATTAATCGATTAGTTGTTTCGGCCCCAGATTTCACTAATATGGACTTGTATCAATCAATGTTGATGTACCGTATATGTTATTACATATATTAGCGCTATCTGGTTTTACAATTATTTGTACTTAGTACACAACTATTTGTTTTAACCCTTTGTTCAGCTTCTAACTTTTTCAATTAAAGTAATACTATAGGTTCGATAAAAAAAAAAAAAAAATTATAACAAACATGTCATACTTACCTCCGCTGTGCAGTTCGTTTTGCACAGAGAGCCCCGAACATCCTCTTCTGGGGTCCCACAGTGGCCCTCTCAGCTCCTCCCCGCATCAGGGAGGCGCTTTATCAAGGGGGTTACCTTGCGGGCGCGCTCCCGTGTCCAGCATTCGGCGTCCGTAGCCGCCGAATGCAGGATTCGGCCCCGCCCGCGTCACTGGATTTGATTGACAGCAGCAAGAGCGAATGGCTGCTATCAATCTCTATCCAATGAAGAGCCGAGAACCCGTGGAGAGAGCGATGGCGGGACGGAAATTTGGGGCTCAGGTAAGTTAAACGGGGGGTTGGGGGCGGACACTGCAAGGTGTTTTTTAACCTTAATGCATAGGTTTTATTGCAAAGCTGCACCAGATTTTACACTCTCCAGGTTTAGTAAATCAACACCAAAATGTTTTGCATAAGAGCAGAAACCACAATGAGGGACATTTATGAATGAAACAAATTAGTGACACAATGGGGTTGATTTAGTAAAGGCAAAGTGCAGTTGCATTCTGCAAGTGCAGTTGCTCCAGAGCTTAGTAAATGAGAAGAAGCTCTGCTGACTTCTATCATCCAATCATGTGCAAGAACAAATGCTGTTTTTTTTTTAACTTTCTTTGCATGTGATTGGGTATTCTTTGCAAAGTGAACCTTTACCTCATTTACTAAGCTCTGGAGCAACTGCACGTGAAGAGTGCAACTGCACTTTGCAAAGTACATAGCCTATTTGCCTTTAGTAAATCAACCCCAATTAGTCACAAATCAGGTTAGGTCTCCTTCAGTCTCTGACAGGTTTACATCTGTATTCCAGAGTAGGGATGAGCTCAGTGATCAGTCTGAATACAAGTTCGGATGTTCAGACATTTGTCCCAATGTTTAGGGAATTTGACGCAGATAAATATCACAACTTGCTGCTGTCAATGGTTACTAAGGAAGGATCTAGGTTTAGTAAATCTACCCTATTGTGTTAGACTTTATTACATGATCACTGTCATTTATGATTTATATTAGTGCATGCATTATCTAAGCCCAGGTTCACACTGCTGTGGGTTCAGTTCAGCTGGAATTGCACGATTTCAACCCGGCAATGCAGTCCGACTTCAGGGGCGATTTGATGGACATCTGTGCGGGTTCGTACACAGATGTCTATACAAATCGCCTTCCGAAGTCGCCAAAAGTAGTACAGGAACTACGCAAAGTGAGCGCCGCACTGATTCAGACAGTGCCATTGCTGGCAACAGCCGCCGATTTGGCATGCGATTTGACATGTCAAATCGCATGCCAAATTGTACCAGTGTGAAGCTAGGCTAAGAAAATGATTGTTTGGCCAGTATTGTTTTTGGTTAAATAGCACTGTACCTTAAAGGTTTTTTTTTTTTTTGTTAAGGTGCTTCGGCACCATGTGACAGCAGCTCTCACGGTATTAATATTTATTTTAGGTAGCACGGATCTTTTTCCTGTTTTCACAACTTAGAATCCGGCACAGAATGTTTACTAAACGTAGACATATATATACAAACGCACACACACATATGATATGTCTGTATATCTATATAAAAAAAAAATCTATAAAATATATATATAGATCTATATCTATATATAGATATATATATCTATATATAGATATAGATCTATATAGATCTATATATAGATAGATTTTTTTGTTCTCTTTATAATGGCCGGTACACATGATCAGAAAATCGTACGAATAATACCGCTTTAGAATCGATCGTACGATAATCTGATCGTTAGTACACAGCATTCAAGAGCCGATCATGACAGGCCGTGCGAAAATATTCATTAGGACAAGCACAAAACTTTTTCTCATACGATACCAGATAGTACAATTTTTGTTTAATCATTGTCCCAAAATACATTACAAATACAATGCAATACATGACAGCGCGTCCCGAATTTTTATTCTGTAGTATGAAAACCTTTGTAACTTTAGTAACCCTCTTTGTTTTTAATCTGGAGACTAGCATGCCAAAAAAAAACGTCCTATAATCACATTGTGTGTACCAGGCTTAAGCTTCTTTAAATAGTCAATTGAAAAGCCAAGATGACGTTAGCGGTAAAGCGGCGCTTTACCATCGTTTTAGCAGCACTTATTGGCCGCTAGCGGGGTGCTTTTGATCTCTGCTAGCGACTGAATAAAGGGTTAAAATCACCCGTGTTGCGGTGCTGCCGAAGCACTTTGCAGGCGCTTCGGAAGCGCTGCCCATTCATTTCAATGGGCAGGGTGTTTTTGGAGTGCTGTATACAAAGATGCTGCTTGCAGGACTTTTCAGAACCTCCCGCAAGCACACCGCCCCAGTGTGACATGGGCTGGCATGGGAGGCGTTTAAGGCGCTATTTTTAGCACTAAAATGCCTGAAAAACGCCTTCAGTGTGAAAGGGATCCAAGTAGTTAAGAGTAAATGTAACATTCTTTTACAAAGGGTTTATAAGAGGTTAAGTTATACTCATGTAGAATCAATAGATAAACAGAGAAAAAAAGTGTCCAAAACTTAACCAAACTATTTAATCATTTGAGAGCTGGAGAGCATTGTAGGTAAAAAGTGTACATACAATATATAGAGCACAGCTAATACAGCATGGAGAGAGGACACTTATAGAGTATTGTTTAGAAGAGATGAGTATATAATATATAAACACTGCAAAGTCTTACTATATATTGTACCTTGGTGATGGGTATACATTAGCAGGATACACATGTATACAGTACAGACACTTATAGAAGGTCCTCTGCATCCCAGTGTCATGTGTCCCCCCCCCCCCCCGCTCAGGATGATGGGTGTTGTACTCACCGACAGGCACTTCTCCCCAGATGCTCCTCTCCTCTCCTCTGTATTCCGTTATCCCAGACGGAGATTGGACCTGGATTTATTGTCCCAGGAGGTCATGAATTCTTATTTCTACATCCTCAGCTCTGCGGGTGACTGTGAGGGTCCCTCTAATGTCCTAAGACAAAGGATCAGAATCGTGTTAGGTCAAAAGACAGTTTGATCTCCCCCCCCCCCCATACATTATACCAGCCACCTTAGTAGTCTCTCCTCTTCGTAGCAGTCTCTTTTTCTGAGTGGCAGTTATCTACAACTCTCTCCCCTCCCCCGTCTTTCTCTGACAAACTTTATTTCAGTGTCAGTTTCTCCAGTCACTGGCAGTCTATATCTGTCAATGAAAATCTCTTTGTGTTCTTGTTATAAACTGTCATCCACGTCTTCTATATCCTCCTCCTGCTCCTCCTCATCCTCACTACTTGTCTGTCTGTCTGCAGGAGTTGTCAGTGTTCATCCAGGATCTCCATCTCTCACTGTCACTCTCTGCCCCTCCCCTCCCCCTCAGCCTATTACAGATTGATGTCAGACCCCGCCCCTCTCTGCACCTCCACCTGTTCTCTCCCTGATGAGCCTCCTCCCAATTATCCTCTCACATGATCAGTGCCTGGCCTGTCTCCCCCCCCCCCCCTCCTTCCTCTCTACCCGACACTATAAGTCAGTCTATAGCACTGCCTGCTCTATAGATCCCTCCATGTGTCATACCCCCCCCTCCATGTATTATACCCCCCATGTATTATACCTCCCCCCATGTATTATACCCCTATACCTCCCCATGTATTATACCCCCCCATGTATTATACCCCCCCATGTATTATACCTCCCCCCATGTATTATACCCCCCATGTATTATACCTCCCCCCATGTATTATACCTCCCCCATGTATTATACCTCCCCCCATGTATTATACCTCCCCCATGTATTATACCTCCCCCCATGTATTATACCCCCCATGTATTATACCCCTATACCTCCCCATGTATTATACCCCCCCATGTATTATACCCCCCCATGTATTATACCCCCCATGTATTATACCTCCCCCCATGTATTATACCCCCCATGTATTATACCTCCCATGTATTATACCCCTATACCTCCCCATGTATTATACCCCCCCATGTATTATACCCCCCCATGTATTATACCCCTATACCCCCCATGTATTATACCCCCCATGTATTATACCCCCCCCATGTATTATACCCCCCAATGTATTATACACCCTCCATGTATTATACCCCCCCCATGTATTATACACCCCCCATGTATTATACCCCCCAAATGTATTATACCCCCATGTATTATACCCCCCATGTATTATACACCCTCCATGTATTATACACCCTCCATGTATTATACCCCCCATGTATTATACCCCCCATGTATTATACACCCTCCATGTATTATACACCCTCCATGTATTATACCCCCCCATGTATTATACCCTCCATGTATCATACCCCTATACCTCCCCATGTATTATACCCCCCATGTATTATACACCCCCCATGTATTATACCCCCCCATGTATTATGCCCCCCATGTATTATACCCCCATGTATTATACCCTTCATGTATTATACCCCCCATGTATTATACCCCCCCATGTATTATACCCTTCATGTATCATACCCTTCATGTATCATACCCCCCATGTATTATATCCCCCCCCATGTATTATACCCCCCATGTATCATACCCTCCATGTATTATACCCCCCATGTATTATACCCCCCATGTATCATACCCTCCATGTATTATACCCCCCATGTATTATACCCCCCATGTATCATACCCTCCATGTATCATACCCTTCATGTATCATACCCCCCATGTATCATACCCTCCATGTATTATACCCCCCCCATGTATTATACCCCCCATGTATCATACCCTCCATGTATCATACCCTTCATGTATCATACCCCCCATGTATCATACCCCCCATGTATCATACCCCCCATGTATCATACCCTCCATGTATCATACCCCCCCCATGTATTATACCCCCCATGTATCATACCCCCATGTATTATACCCCCCATGTATTATACCCCCCATGTATTATACCCTTCATGTATCATACCCCCCCCCCCCATGTATTATACCCTTCATGTATCATACCCCCCCATGTATTATACCCTTCATGTATCATACCCTTAATGTATCATACCCCCCATGTATCATACCCTCCATGTATTATATGTATTATACCCTCCATGTACCCCTGCTCCAGTGAGGCTCCTCTCTGTCTCTCTCTCTCTCAGGTTGGCGCATCTCTGTCAGATTCTCCGTCACGTGACCGGTCTGCTAGCTCTGCTGCATCCATGGAGACGCATGAGGGCGGAGCTGCTCTCCCCATGGCTTCTTCTGCGGCCAATCACGGTCTGTCACCGCCAATTTTTCTGTGCCACCGGAGGAAGTTGTTTATTGGCTGCCGGGCTGTCAGGTGCTCTATGCACAGCCTTAGCAACCAGCGGCTGCTAGGGACGCTGTGCGGAGAGAGCGGTACGGATCCGGTGTACACTGATCCCCATCAGAGAGAGGTAAGTGTGTGCGCTCAGCACAGGAGGGTCACTGCCCGGCCACATGTACCACTAAAGCAATGTGTTCCTGATGTTATCCGGTATGATTTACATCTGGACGCCTCTGGGGGGCCAGAGAAGGGCCAGACATGCTGTCACCAGGTCTCTGAGAAAATGGCAGCTGGAGCCCACCATTGCAGACATTTTCCTGTCCATCGTGGTGGTGATTATTATTATTATTATTATAAAACCTGTATAATTATTATTTATTTTATTATTATTATTATCTTTAAAGCAGTTATGTCTTTCCTAAAATAATACACATAATATACTCACCTGCTCTGTGTAATGGTTTTGCACAGTTTGACCTCGATCCTCCTCCTCTGGGGTCCCCCGACGGCGCGTTCGTCTCCTCCTTTCTCTGTATGCCTCCATAGCATGCCGCCACCTCCTGTGCCACAGCTGCGGGCATCCATTGACACACACAGCGTGCCTCGGTCCCATCCCCGATCCCTGTTCACAGAATTCCATTGACAGCAGCAGGAGCCAATGGTTCCCATTGCTGCCTCTGTGTCCTGATTTAGTTTAAGGATGTGGTGTGACATCCATGCTGAGATGTCAGTTAGTAAGTTTGTAATGCGAGAGGAGACTGAAGGAGTGAGGTGAGGAGTAGACAGATAGATTTGGGTGTCATCGGCATTGCATATCCCTGGCGTATAGGTTGTATTGAGAGCTGTGGGAGGTTATCAAGTGACCAAGGGAGGAGGTGTAGATGGAGAAGAGAAGTGGTCCAAGAACAGAGCCTTGGGGGACCCCCACAGAAAGGGGCCAATGGCGAGGAGGAGACAGAGTTGTAGGTAACACTGAAGGAGCGCTGTGATAGATAGGCAGAGAACCAGGATAGAGCAGAATCTTGGAAGCCAAGGGAATGGAATTTATTAAGGAGCAGGTGGTCAATGGTATTAAAGGCTGCAGAGAGGTCGAGTAGAAGGAGTATGGAGTAGGGCTGGGCGATTTCTCCCCCCAAAAAAATCTGCAATTTTTTTTATAAAAAACTCGATTTACGATTCGATTTTTTTTTATTATATTAATTAAAGTGCATCAACAAACAAAATTGCAAAGGCAAACCCTTTCTCTAACTGCAAAGTCAGTGTGCAACAAAGATTGTTAAACATCCAAATTATTAATACTGTATTTGGATTTAGCTAATAAAACAACAAACAACAGAAAAATCCCAAAAATCGATTTTCTTCAAATCTGAATCGATTTGAACTCAAAACTCGATTTAAGATTAAAATCGATTTTTTTCCCAGCCCTAGTATGGAGTACTGGCTTTTACTTTTAGCAGTTAGTAAATCGTTAGTGATTTTTACCCCCATCAAATTCTCTGCAGCTATTACCTTTTATACCACCACCCCCCACTTTCTTTAGAATGTAAGCTCTACGAGCAGGGTCCCCCTGTACCTTCTGTATTGAACTGTACTGTAATTGTGCTGTCCCCCCGATACATTGTAAAGTGCTGCATAAACTGTTGGTGCTATATAAATCGTGTATTATAATAATAATAATAATAATAATATCTTAATGCATAGAATGTATTAAGATAAAAAACCTTCTTCCTTTACAATCCCTTTAAGGTAACAAATATAATGTGTACTTGCACGCTGCTATGTTGCTATTGAGTAAAATGAACCCTAAAATTCTTGCGGATCGCTCACACCAGAACACCTTCTCATAGGTAGTGTGTACAAAATAAAAAAACCTCAACCAGTGGTGCCGCACTTCTATAAAAATTTATGATGCTATCGCTTTAAGACCCCTTTCACACTGGGGCGCTTTTCAGGCATTTTAGCAATAAAAATAGCGCCTGTAAAGCGCCTCTCAAGCCACCGCAGTGTGAAATCCCGAGTGCTTCCACACTGGGGCAGTGCGCTTGCAGGATGGGGAAAAAAGTCCTGCAAGCCGCATCTTTGGGGCGATGCGCGAGCGGTGTATACACCGCTCCCAAAACACCCTGCCCATTGAAATGAATGGGCAGCGCTGCCGAAGCACCTGCAAAGCGATTTGGTAGCGCCGCAACACGGGCGCTAATAACCCTTTCTTCGGCCACTAGCGGGGGTTAAAAGAATGTGGTCTCTATCCGGTTGCGGTCAGGACTGTGCAGGCCAGTCAAGTTCCTCCACCCCAAACTCGCTCATCCATGTCTTTATGGGCCTTGCTTTGTGCACTGGTGCACATCATTTGGTGGAGGAGATATTATGGTGTGGGGTTGTTTTTCAGGAGTTGGACTTGGCCCTCTTATTTCCAGTGAAGGGAACTCTTAAGGCATCAGCATACCAAGACATTTTGGACAATTTCATGCTCCCAACTTTGTGGGAACAGTTTGGGGATGACCCCTTCCTGTTCCAACATTACTGCGCCACCAGTGCACAAAGCAAGGTCCATAAAGACATTGATGAGCGAGTTTGGGGTGGAGGAACTTGACTGGCCTGCACAGAGTCCTGACCTCAACCCGATAGAACACCTTTGGGAGGGATTAGAGCGGAGACTGCGAGCTAAGGCCTTCTCGTCTGACATCAGTGCCTGACCTTACAAATGTGCTTCTGGAAGAATGGTTAAACATTCCCATAGACACACTCCTAAACCTTGTGGACAGCCTTCTCAGAGGAGTTGAAGCTGTTATAGTTTCAAAGGGTGGGCCATCTCAATATTGAACCCTACGGACTAAGACTGGGATACCATGAGGCTGGGTTCACACCTATGCGTTGCGTTTTTGAGCTTGGAGTCTTTGCCAAGTTCGCAATCAGTCGTTCAGCGGTTCCTTTGCGTTTTTAGCTGCGGACTTGCCGACCTGGGAAGTCTTGCCGCTGTTATCATGAGGGGGAACTCCATGCCAAATTTTAAATAAAAAACCGGCATGGGTTCCCCTCCAGGAACATAGCAGGCCCTTAGGTCTGGTATGGACTTTAACGGGAACCCCTACGCCAAAAAAACGGCATGGGGTCCCCCCAAAATCCATAGCAGACCCTTATCCGAGCACGCAACCTGGCAGGCTGCAGGAAAAGAGGGGGGGACGAGAGAGCGGCCCCCCTCCCTCCTGAACCATACCAGGCCGCATGCCCTCAACATGGGAGGGTGGATGCTTTGGGGCAGGGGGGCGCCCTGCGGCCCCCCCACTCCAAAGCACCCTGCCCCGATGTTGATGAGGACAGGGCCTCTTCCCGACATCCCTGGCCGTAGGTTGTCGGGGTATGCGGGCAGGGGGCTTATCGGAATCCAGGAGCCCCCTTTAATAAGGGGGCCCCCAGATCCCGGCCCCCCACCCTATGTGAATGCGTATGGGGTACATCGTACCCCTACCCATTCACCTGGTGTACAAAAAATGTCAATGCCGTGTGCGCGGAGCGCATTCACTTATATAGGCATGGGCGTGGTCACCGGGTGATGCCACCCAGTGACCCCGCCCCCATATGACATCACAGTCCCATCATTCCCCGGGGGATGTCGGGAAGAGGCCCTTTCCTCATCAACATGGGGGCAGGGTGCTTTGGGGTGAGGGCATGTAGCCTGGTACGGTTCAGGAGGGAGGGGGGGCCGCTCTCTCGTCTCCCCCTCTTTTCCTGCGGCCTGCCAGCTTGCATGCTCGGATAAGGGTCTGCTATGGATTTTGGGGGGACCCCCACGCCGTTTTTTTCGGCGTTGGGGTTCCCGTTAAAGTCCATACCAGACCTAAGGGCCTGCTATGCTCCTGGAGGGGAACCCATGCCGTTTTTTTATTTAAAATTTGGCGTGGAGTTCCCCCTCAAGATCCCTGTTCAGAACGCAACACATGTGCGAATCAGATGCGTGCCCATAGAACATAATGGGCCTGAATTCGCACCTCAGCCGCACCACAACGCACACGTTTTTTCGGCAATGCGGAGTCCAAATGCAGCGCACATATGTGAACCAGCCTCATTGAAATCAATGTATTTTATAATATTATGCGAATTGGATGCCGTGTAAGCATAGGTGTGAACGGGGCCTTAAAGTTCATGTGAGTGTAAAGGCAGGCGCCCCAATACTTTTGGTAATATAGTGTAACTCAGGTCTCGTAAAGTTCTGTATGTGTCAAGAACGATGTCTCCTCTTTGCCCTTGGTTATATAATGTGGAAATTTATTACATACTCGCTTATTATTCTGATCATCAGCCCACTATCTAATTAGAAGAGCAGAAGACACTAATGCCTTATACACACGATCGGATTTCCGATGGAATAAAATCCGATGGACTTGTTTCATCGGAAATTCCGATCGTGTGTGGGCCCCATCTGACTTTTTTCCATTGGAGTAAAAAAATAGAACATGTTTTAAATTTTAGAAAAATCCACGCATGCTCAGAATCAAATCGACGCATGCTCGGAAGCATTGAACTTAATTTTTCTCGGCTCGTCGTAGTGCTTTACGTCACCGCGTTTTGGTCGGAATTTAGTCTGACAGTGTGTATGCAAGACTGATGGAAGTCTGCTTCATTGAAATTACGACGGAAAATTCCATCGGAAATCCGATCGTGTGTAGGCATTACTGTATATGCCCCCATGAAAACAAACACACAAGCCTTGCTGATAAACAGCCGCTGTCCCCCAGCCAGTGTTTGTGTTGGCTCAGGATAAATGGCGGCATCTCATCTGACCCATGAGATATTACTGAAGGGAGAGTTTCATAAAGAAAGTTCTCTGTAAACTGATTCCCACTGACAGGGCCTGCTAATAACTTCTGGAGGAGAGCTGTGTGTGCCTTTCTAAAATACTGTATATACTCGAGTATAAGCCAAGTTTTTCAGCCCTTTTTTTAGGAAAGTATACCCCTCGGCTTATACTCGAGTCAGTACCTGAAAATCTTGTTATTCCGCGGCCGGCGTCCATTGTTTAAATCTCGCGGCTTTCTTCAGGTCCCTTCCGCGATAGGCGTTTCCAGCAAACACTGTGTTGCGCCTATCATGGACGTTCTCTTGTCCGACGTCCGTGATTGGTGGAACACTGAACACAGTGCCTGCTGCTGGGAAACGGAGTCCGAGAATGAGAGGATCTCCGTGATAGGCGCAACACTCAACACAGTGTTTGCTGGAAACGCCTATCACAGAAGGGACCAGAAGAAAGCCGCAAGATTTAAATAATGGACGCCGGCCGCGGAATAAAAAGATTTTCAGGTACACTGACTGACTCGGGCACAGGGAGGCTGCAATGGACACAGTAAGGGGGCACGGTGAGGTGGCAATGGGCAGTGAGGTGGCAATGGGCACAGTGAGGTGGCACAGTGAGATGGCAATGGGCACAGTATGGTTGGGCAATTGGCACAGTGAGGTGTTAATGGGCACTTCCCCCCCCCCCCCTAGGCTTATACTCGAGCCAATACGTTTTCCCAGTTTTTTGTGGTAAAAGTAGGTACCTCGGCTTATACTCGGGTCGGCTTATACTCGAGTATATACGGTAACCACTCTTGTTAGTTAAAGTAGAACTATAGGCAAAACTTTTTTTTTTTTTCATTTTGGATAGAGCAAGGGAGGGTAATAATAACTGTGAGTTTTTTTTTCCCACAATCTGTGTCCCATTGCGGAGATTTCCCTTAATTTCCTGTTCCATAGCCTAACAGGAAGTAAGAGGAAAGCCCTAAAAATTAAGGGAATTCCGTGGGGACCCCCAGGTCACCAAAACTAGTGTCCCCACTGGAATATTTCCCCTTTATTACTTTTCTGAGGGCAACCCAAAATTTGGGATTTTCTTTTACTTTCAGGCCTCATGCCCACGGACGTTTTACAGCCGCGTTTTTGAGCGTTTTTTACAGCTTAAAAATGCCTGTCCATGTTAGTCTATAGCTTCATGCCCACCTGGGCGTTTTTAAGCTACAAATAGCATAGGCGTTTTTAAGCTGTAAAAAAAACCCAGGACCAGTGCGTTCCGCGGCGTCGGCGTTAGGCATAAAAAAAACGCGAAGCGTTAAAAACTTGCAAAAACGCTGCACCGTTTTTGAGCTCTGGCGTCTTTATCTTTTTTTTTTTTTTTTAAATACGGTCGAAAAATTTATACAGAAACATGGACAGGCGTTTTTAAGCTGTAAAAAAACGCTCAAAAACGCGGCTGTAAAAACATCCGTGGGCATGAGGCCTAAGCTTTGAATGATAATAGTAAACAGGGAGCACAGGCAGCAATACAAATTGACAAGCATTCTTATCCTTCTGCTTTCTATCCAAAACTTAAAAAATAAAATTTGCCTTAAGTTATACTTAAGAAGAATCAAAGGGGGAGACTGGGAGTCCTCCCTTCGGGCACAGCTTGATCCCTTTTGGGGTGCCTCGGAGGGGCAGGGGCTTCCATCCCTCCAGGGGACATTTCCGCTGAGGCCTCTCAATGTAGATTTTGGGTTAAGCTCTTTTTTAAGATGTACTAATCAATCTATTACATATATATAAATATCACTTCTTTTTCTTTCATCTTCTGTAATATATTAGTAATTGGTTTGCTAATTATCCTTATTATCCTTCACTAGTTTTTTCTCCGGGAAGACATTGGTCAATACTGATTTGTATTTTAATTTCTTGTAGGTTACCTAATGTATGTATGATGGTTTTTTTTTATTTCTTGAAAATAAAATACTTTGAAAGTAAGAAGAATCAAAGGTATTTTTTTTATTTATTTTTTGGATAGAGTAAAGGAGTGTTTTAACCCCTGTCAGTTTTTTGCCACCTGTGTTCAATTGGGGAGAATTCCCTTCACCTCCTGTCTTATAGCCAAAACAGGAAGTGTAAGGAAATCCCTCCAAAGTGAGGAAATCCCGGGTGGTCACCAGAACTGGTGTCCCTATTGGAAGATTTCCCCTCTATTCCTGTTCTAATGTCATCCCAAAATTTGGGATTTTTTTTTATTTTTTTTACTTTTATTCTCAGTGATAATGGTAAACAGAGAGGGTGAATCTCCCTAACGGGGACACAGACAGCCATAAACACCTGACAGATGTTCTAATCCATCTCCACTCTATCCAAACCTCCCAAAAAGTTTTGCTTTTATTATACTTTAACGCTCAAGTCCCAAGCAAAAACATACATTGATGACTGCCCAGCATGAGTTGAATATAAAAGTTTTGAAAAAAGCATTCTTAGGCCTCATTCACTGGCAGTTCAGCTTGTATAAGAGCAGTGTGAACAGAAAGCTTTGACAAAGCATTTGCAGAGCTTTCAGCAAGTTTTTTTGAAGCTTTTAAGACGCCCTTCAGCTCCAGTTGGTTAAATGTTGAACACCTTGACCTTAATGGGAGTGCTGATTGCCACATTAAACAGGCTGCTGGCAGGCTTCAGCACTACTTAAAGCTTGTTGAAAGCTTGCTGAAGCCTGCTAGCAGCTTGTTTAAAGTGACAGTCCGCACTCCTGTTAAGATCTGTGTATAATAAAAAAAAAAACGTTACTACCTAATGGGAGGTGAGGAGAGGGTTGAACTCTTTTATCTGCATAAATAATTTAGTCAGCCTTCACCCTTTCCAAGGGGAAGTCTTATTTAAGGAGCGTAGTGAGGTATTTGTTCATGCTCCTGATGAGTTTAGATGTGACGAAACACATAGGGCGGAGCAATGCATGTGCAGCCGCACGTTGGCCATCTTTGCTGTTGGAAAAAACCCAAACACCGGATCTATGTCTTATGTATGCTGAGGACATGTGAGTGCATCTTTATTGTTTTTTAAAGTAACACTGGTTTTAGCAATATTACACTATTGGAGTGTTTATTTTGTATCCGGATTGGTACCGCTCTTAAACGGGAGTGTATGCTATATTGCTGCTGCCTGGATGCTGGAGTTGTTTTGATCTCCACTCTGAAAGGGACCCTCCTGATTGTGAGATGCTGGATCAGCTTTGTTAAAAAAAAGCGCATGTTAACCACTCTTATCAGGGGATCACAGTCCTGACGAGATTCTCGGTCGTGTGTCTTTAGTGTGGCTTTAGTGTCAGAGGCGCATCGGCAGCAGAAGAATTTCTGTTTCCCGACTCCCGAATTAATGGAAGCAAGCAAACATTCATTGATTGGGGCTGGTGAGGCTGCATTTGATGGGCGCTGGTGAGGCTGCATTTGATGGGCGCTGGTGAGGCTGCATTTGATGGGCGCTTCATTAAAAAAGGTGGGGGTATACATGGGCAGGGCAAAGGGGGTAGAGTCAGGGGTGGAGCCGGGGGGGGGCGGCGGCAAAATGAGGTTTCACCTAGGGTGTCAAAAATCCTTGCACCAGCCCTAAACGCGGGTTTACATTTCCAAATAGGAGTTGAAGAGCGCTTTAAAGGCTTAGGAGAAAAATTCTTGAAGCTCGCGGAAAGCTTTGCAAACATTTGCCGAATGTTTCATAAAAGCCTCCTCTTCACACTGCTGTTATATAAGCTGAAGCTTGTGTGAAACAGGCCTAGCAGTGTATGCCATTTTCATATAGGGAAAGTCCATTCATTCCAAAATCAGATATAACAAGTAAACAAAAGTTTTAACTACTTTCAAACAAGAAAGTGAGAAAATCTAATAGGTTATAGTCAGCTTAAAAGAGAAGTATGGGCTTTTTTTTTTTTTTGCAGAATCATACTTGCCTAGGTGGGTGCAGCATCTGTTCCCCGTCAGCTCAAACACTGAGAACCAAGCGATCAAACACCGCTGATCGCTCAGTTCTCAGGGCTCTGTGAGCAGAGAGCTGGTGACTCTCAGTCACCGCTCTCTGCCCCCCCCCCACTTGCTCACTGGAGCGCTGGGCAGTGGAGGGGGCAGGATCAGCCGGCTCAGGCTCTCAGCAGCGCGGTAAGGGGCTGAGCTGGGAGCCGGTCCAAGCATGTGGGTGGATCCCGACTTCATGGTTCACGATCTTGCTCAAGCCTGAACCGGCTCTGTGACGGGTCACAATAGTGCAGAATGAACTGCACTCATGTGATCCACAGGGGAAATACAGCCAAACAAGCATTGGCTATACTTTTCCTGCTTCTGCACACTAAGAAAATGTGTTTAGATCTGTGTCATCATTTCATTTCCTAAGGCCCGGTTCACATAGGGGCGACTCCTCAGGCGACTTGGTCACCTGAGGAGTCGCGTCCCGGTCTGGAACCGTTCTAATAGGAGCAACCTGAGTCGCCCTGACTTAGAAAAAGCTTCCTGTACTACTTTTGGGGGCGACGCAGGGCGACTTGCATTGACTTCTATACAGAAGCCATTATGCAAATCGCCTCGGCGGGCGTCTCAAGTCGACTTGAGGTCGCCCCCGAAGTCGTGCCACCCCTGTGTGAACCGGGCCTAACTGGGAAAATCACATCAATGGGGACACAGATACACAGATGAAAATAAAAACAAGCAAAGACTCGAACCCTTCCCTGCTCTATCCAAAACCAATAAAAAGGTTTTGGCTGGAGTTGGGCTTTAAAGTCTCACAGTGGATGCTTGCACCTGCGGTAATGTGCAATGTTCCAAAATAAATGTATTTCTAATAAATGATAGACATGCATACCTCCCAACTTTTCAAATGTCCGCTGCGGGACATTCATCATTCATTGTTGAGCGGGGGGGGGGGGGGTGCTGCCGCGGGACGGAGGTTTGCTTTTAAACTAACTTCTAATCTAAGTTGTTGAGCGGGGGGGGGGGCTGCCCCGTGCCGCGAGATGGAGGTTTGCTTTTTACATCTAATCAGAGTGTTGTTGAGGGGGTGGGGTGGCACGGGGCAGAGGATCACGGTTGTTGAGCGGGGGGCTGACTACATGTCTTCCGATCCTCCTATTGCGGGAAATTTGATCCTCTCGCGGGACTGCGGGAAATTAGTGGAAGTTCCTGCAGAATCCGTGCGTGTTGGGAGGTATGGACATGTGCATTCGTTTTCGTCCGAATTTCAGGTATTTTCGTTATCGTTTTAACAAACGAAAACGAACGCGCAGAAACCGAAAGATCCGACATAAACAAATGCTTAATTTTCGTTTTAGTTGCAACAACAGTTTGATATAGATAGGAGATTCGACATGAGGCTGACAATAACAATCTGTGTCTATCGAACCTGTGGTCGAATGTGCCTAACCTTAACTCTATTAGTCCAAGATTATTCTACATAGAGAGGAAAGATTCGACATTATAGAGACAGTGTTGGGGTAGACCATTCGACATGAACAACAAAGATTCAACGAACATACAAACGTCAAATCTGTCATTGAAGGCTTATGGTGTCTGTCGAAAGTTCCAAGAAGATTCGACAAGCAGCTAAAATGTACGACGCTGCAATCATACATTTCCGGTCAAATGCTCGGCCCATAGGCTATAGAAGAATTTGAATGTTGGTTGACTAGTAATAATGATTTATAAATATAATTATTACTAGTGTCATACAACATTAGAATTCTTCTATAGCTTGTAGGCGGAACATTCGACCGGAAATGTACGATTGCAGCGTCGTACAGTTTAGCTGCACCATCGAATCTTCTTAGAACATTCGACAGACACCATAAGCCTTCAATGACAGATTTGACCTTAATTCGGAATTTCGGACTAATGCATTTTTTAACGAAATTAGATAAATAAAAACGAATTTCGGGAGTAACTAAATAAATTTCTTTTTCGGACGAAAACAAAATTCCGAAACAAAATATTTCAGTGTGTACATGTCTAATAAATGATGCCATTAGCATAGATAATAGATTCACTTTAAGTGGATTACCGTATATACTCAAGTATAAGCCAACCTGAATATAAGCCGAGGCACCTAATTTTACCACAAAAAACTGGGAAAACGTATTGACTCGAGTATAAGCCTAAGGTGTTGATCTGCATGCCTCACTGTGCCTCACTGTGTCCATGCCTCACTGTGCCTCACTGTGCCCATGCCTCACTGTGCCTCACTGTGCCCATGCCTCACTGTGCCTCACTGAGCCCATGCCTCACTGTGCCTCACTGTGCCCATGCCTCACTGTGCCTCACTGTGCCCATGCCTCACTGTCACTGTGCCCATGCCTCACTGTGCCCAATCTCCCTACCTGATCTCCGGCGCTGTGTGACTAGACTGACGTTTAACATGGGAGTCTATGGAAGGGGTGCCCGTAGGGTGACCACGTGTCCCGAATTGCCCGGGACAGTCCTGCGTTTTGCAGGTCTGTCCCGGGCACCTTCATTCCAGGACAATACAGTGTCCCAGAATGAAACTGACACAGCCACCCCATCTGATGCCCCCAAAAAAGGGCGCCACATCACCGCTTTATTTACTGACAGTACTTGTCCTGGCTAGGAATGCCTGGAGGAGCACAATACCCGGCCCCTGCTTGTGATTGGAGAAATCCTAAATCCCGCCTCTTGTGTCTAATCACTGTGCTGTGATTTGTTACAGCACAAGCTGATTTTTGGCAAGGGGGGGTGTCCCCGAATGGCAGTTTGGAAATGTGGTCACCCTAGGTGCCCGGCTTTGAAAAATCGGTGCTCCCCGGCCGTAGGTCCCCTGGTTTGCACACTTGTAGATGAAGAGAGGGCTACATGTGTGCCAAGTTTGGGGTCCAGGGGACCTATGGCCGGCCGGTACTGGGTCCCCAAAATCACAGGAGAAATTACCATTTAACATGGGAGTCTATGGAAGGAGTGCCCGGGTTTGAAAAATCGGTGCTCCCCGGCCGTAGGTTCCCAGGACAACAAACTTTTCACACTTGTAGAGAAAGAGTGGGGCTACATGTGTGCCAAGATTGGGGTCCAGGGGACCTACGGCTGGCCAGAAGCAGGCGCACAAAGTTGAAGATGGACACAGACTCGAGTATAAGCCGAGGGGGGCATTTTCAGCACACAAAAAATGTGCTGAAAAACTCGGCTTATACTCGAGTATATATTGTGTGTGTATGTGTGTGTGTGTGTGTGTGTGTGTATATATGTATATATATATATATATATATATATATATATTTTTTAGACATCCTACTGCTCTATGATTTTATAATGAACAGTGAAGAGCACACAGTCCCATCTATTCTAACAATAATATGTCCCTGTGGTTGAGTAGTTTCTGATGACTCGGGGTTCATACACATCAAAGCAGTTTGTAGTTTGAATCATGGAAATCCCTCTCCATTCAGTACTATTGCACAATGTTTTCTGGAGAGCACATGATCAGTTCAAAGTCTCGCTGCAGATTGTGATGCTTATAATTAACTTATTTGTAGGCAGCGGCCTCTGCATTGTGTTCACTGAATAACTGAACAAGTTACATCCCAGCCATGGTAATGCACAAGAAAGACCTAATAAAAAAATGATTTTGATTGTCCCAATTTTGATTATCGCTTTCCCTAATCTGAGGATTATGGCAGCTCTTAGGACACCATTGATACAATCTTTTAGCTCAGTTAGTAGTTTTGGGGTCTATTTAGATTGGTGCCTTATGGTGACGTACTGTAATGTGTGGCCGGGACCGGCCAAATTTTGATCAATGTATGGGCAAGCTTATTTTTACAGAAGTCGAACTACCGGATTGACTTCTGTACAACCAGCCTGTTGGGTTTTTCCTGAACAATCAATGCTGTCGGCTATAGCCAGCAACACTGATCAGTGTATTCTGACTGTTTTCAAAGCATTTCAATGGGAGGAGCGTTTTTTGGTGCGTTTGTTTTAACTGAACAAATATGCACCAAAGATGCAGAAAGCAGGATTTTTTAAAGGCCCGTACACACGATCGGCTATTCCGACAACAATTGTCCGACGGACGTGTTTTGTCGGATAATCCGACCGTCTGTACGCTCCATCGGACAATTGTCATAATTTCCGACAACAAATGTTGGATGGTCATGTTCTCAAATTGTCCGGGAACAAATGTGTTCTGTCGGATTATCCGATTGTGGGTACACAAATCCGTCGGACTAAAATCCAAAGTACAAACACGCATTCTCAGAACCAATTCTGACCATCAGACAACATTAGCAGAAGTTTCCCAAAGGGTGGCACTAAAGAGCAGAAAGACAACATAGTTTTGTGTATGTTGGCTGAAAAAGTTCTGCCGTCTGTATGCAGAACAAGTTCACGGCCAACGCCCTTCGGACAAAAATCCACGGATTTGTCCGATGGAAGTCCAATCGTGTGTATGAGGCTTAACACTGCTTCAAAAGGTGCTAATAAAAGCCAACAATAAATTCAAATTAATTTAAATTCTTTATAATAATTAAAAAGTTGAATATGATACAATTTTATTTATAAAAATCCAATTTTTTTGTTTCCGGCCACGTGCATCCTGAATTTTCAGTTTTGGCACAGGAATTTTCATTTCACCTCTAAATCCAATGATTGTTGAGCAAAAACTGTTTATTGCAATATACAGTATTTTAGGCGACTCCTCCTTTCCACCTAGGCAGTCCCTCCCTCTAGGCGATCTCCTGGGACACGTGACAGGTCCCCGGAGACCACCTGTCCACTCCAGAAAGCGCAGCGCGACTCGTGCATGCGCAGTGCGTGCCTGGTCGTGAAGCCGAAAGCTTTCACGGCCGGGTGCCCAGAGGTGCAATGGAGGCGCCGGCAGAGAGAAAGCAACGCTCCGGGCAGTCGCATCGCTGGACAGTGGAACAGGTAAGTGTCTGTTTATTAAAAGTCAGCAGCTAAACTTTTTGTAGCTGCTGACTTTTAATAAACATAAAAAGCCTGGAACTCCGCTTTAACACTTCAATGGCACCCCAGTTGAAAAAAGCTGCTTTTGGAGACCCTCACGTTGTGTGATTTTGTGAAATGAAAAATAAAATGAAGACTTGCCTTTGTTGAAGTTCATCTCTGGTCATTTAAAAAACAACCCTGTCTCCTTCCACTCCACCTGCCCTTAGTTAATATAAATAATAATAATAGTTATTAAAAAAGCTCAGGTCTTATTCTTCTTTGTTCTCCTCTACAATGTTGGAGGGTCATTCTTGCAGTGCCCAGTTGTCTTTTTTGGTGACGTAGGCACTGTCTATTCTTTGTGGACTTCTCCATCACCTGGGTCCTTAAATTTTAAATCGGAACAAAAGTTCACAGTGCGAGTGGGTGGGCTTCCAACACAATGTGCAACTATGCGCAGCATAGTTACACATGTAGCGTCCTGCTACTTTTGAACAGGCGCTATTCTGTAAAATTAGGGTATCTGAGCTGTAAATAGCTCAGAGTGATTATGTAAATTGTTGGTTTCTGTTCCAGCTTTGGCTGTTTGTGCGCATTTCCCACTGTTGCCAGTAGGTGTCAATGTTGTCACAGGCCAGTGTGAGAAATACAGCCAGCTGAACTGTATGGGATACTCTTTCTCCAGAAAACAGCCCAATCAGGAGCTTCTTTGTAGCTGGGCATGCTGGGGGAAGGATATTTAAGGGGCAGTGCCATGTGCTCCGGGGTTCATTCCTGCCTCATGGCCCTCTAGGCCTGAGGCCATGCTGCTGGCTCTTCTACCTCGGGCCCTGCTGGCTCGAGGCTATGCTGCTACAAGTAGGCCCAGAAGTGTGTCTGGGGCCTACTTAACTGAAGGTGGTCCTGTCATGTCTGTCCTGCAGGAAGAAGCCACTCAAGCAGAGAATATTCCAGGGGAGGACCTTACTGGAGAGGACTGAGCTGATGGCTGGTGACTCGTTTGGAGGATGCACCCAAGTTAACCTACCTCACAGTGCTTAAAGGTTCAGGTACTGTGCAGCTGACCTAACTAACTGACTACTGGCATAAGCAATCCTGTGGCAGGGGATTATCCAGGAGTTTCCATTTTTCATTCAAGTCTGTGGCAGAGACTTTGTCCGTGCTTCATAGCGGCTGCTAGGTCGGTGTGAGAGGCCTATCCGGTTGTCGCAAGATCCAGAGACAGAAAGCTGTTGCCATCTGGGATTCAAGAACCGCATTAGTGATCTGCAAAACCAAGGTATCTAAACTTCCCCTAACCCTCTATCCCCTACCTGAAGTTGTTCAATAAAACAATTGAGAAAAAGACTGATGTAACTGGCAATCACCTCTATTTTAATTATCACATAGACTTTTAAGTTCTGGGACGGTGAAATGTGGGGTAACGGCAGGACCCAAAATTAATCCAGTAGCTCCTTCGGGGGTAGTGCTACACACATTACGAAACACTTACTTTACCTGCCAAAGGGACCCCCTGATGCCCCCACCACTCACTTTCATTTTTACTTTGTCTTCTGGGTTCACCATCTATACCCATCTCAGTTTGTTATCCCAGGATGACGTTGCACCTGCACATACACACAGGAGTTAAATAATTCTGGCACAAAGATATGCATTGCATTGTACTCCATGGTGCACATGTGCTTTAAAGCAGTGGTCATCAACCCTGTCCTCAGGGCCCACCAACAGGCCAGGTTTGCAAGACAACTGAAATACATCACAGGTGATATCATTTGCTGCCTACTGATTGCAGTATTCTAGTCTGCAGCTCCCCAAGGTAATACATAAAACCTGGCCTGTTAGTGGGTCCTAAGGACAGGGTTGTCATTGTCATGACATCACAAGAGGTTGGCAACTAGACTGGGATAGGAGAAAGTTGGAGGCAAGCCATTCACCACCACTGGAAGATTGAATAAGTTCCTTATGGGCTTGGAAGCAATTTTTAAAAAGTCTGACTAGTTAGGTGCGAGAGGGTACCTGGGGAAAAAAGTATGGACTCAAAATCCAAATTTTTAGTTGGTTTCTGTCTTCTATTTTCATAGCAAGTGAATAAAGTGATGCTGCCATTGTAGGACACCTAATTGACCTCCATCATAATCCTGGATTAGCTCCTACTGCAATAGAAGACTGTAGTACTTTTTTTTATTTCTTTTTTAACCTTTTTTATGATACATGGGATACATGGGTTCATAATTTAAACAACTTGGGCTTGTTTTAGACTGTACGCTAGCCCAGGGGTGTCAAACTCAATTTCATTGTGGGCCGCATCAGCATTATGATTGCCCTCAAAAGGGCCGGTTGTATCTGTAAGATTAGATGTCCAGCGCATCCCCTCCCCTTTACATTAGATGTCAAGAGCCACCCCACCATCAGAAGTTGAGTCCCCCACTCTCCCTTACATCACAGTGTACCCCCCGTTCCTTATGCTGCTGCTGGGAAGAAGCTGGATGCATTACTTGAAAGCAAAAAGTACAGGGTCTGGAGGAGGACCAGAGGAGGGCTGGAGCTCTCCTGCAGCTGCAGGAGACGTGTGAGGGCCACATGAAATGGCCTGGAGGGCCGGATTCGGCCCACGGGCCTTGTGTTTGACACCTATACACTAGCCATTCTTAACTAGGGTTTCTCCAAAGGTTGCTAGGGGTTTCCTTGAGTTGTGGCTGATTGACCTTCCATTTGATAGTGCCTGGATAGTTCCATGGCCAAAACCACTTGTCATAGCCAGCAGGAGGACATCAATTGTCTTTTTAGCTGTCTGTAAGGGTGGCATTCTGAACACCAATGTAACCCAGTTGCATTAGTTTTAGTAAGGGTTCCTCAAGACCTGAAAATAATTTTAGGGGTTCCTCTGGGGTAAAAGAACACTGTACACAGTCATGTCCTATGTTTTATTAAAAGATGATCAGATTCCCCTGCTTGGGTCCATGGCTCTAGCATAAGGTGACGAGACATCCCCGGTGTCCGGGGACAGTCCCCGGATTAAGGACACTGTCCCCAGACAAAGTCTGTCCCCAGTTTGGTCCCCGGATTGGATTTGAACAGGGGCTGGGGCAATTTCAAAGACAATCAGTGCAGAATTAAAAAAAATTATTCAGAATTGCACCCCCTGCTCTGCCGCACCTACTAGCTTAGGGGGGGGGGGTGTATTTTTTCCATTATCTGTGCCCCTTTCTGATGATCATGTGCTGGTCGGAGCGGAGGGAATATTTCTTCAGTTTCGGGTGCATTCCCATTCAGCTCCGCTCGCATGTTCTTCTGCCTTGGCTCAAGTCCCGGCCAGCCGCCTGCCTGCTTATCTCCTTGCCTTCCCTGGCGGAGTGATCTTCCTCCGTTCCCCACCCAGTAGTAGCCGGGGCCCGGAGAGTAAAGCCCTGTACACACGATCGGTTTTACCAATGAAAACAGTCCGATGGACTTTTTTCATCGGACAAACCGATCGTGTATGGGCCCCATCGGTCTTTTTTTCCATCGGTGATTAAAAATAGAACATGTTTTAAATTTATCCGATGGAAAAAAATCGATAGCAAATCCTGATCGTCTGTGGGGAACTCCATCGGAGAAAAAAACCCACGCATGCTCAGAATCAAGTCAACGCATGCTCAAAAGCATTGAACTTAATTTTTCTCGGCTCATCGGTGTGTTTTACGTCACGCCGTTTGGGACGGTCGGATTTTTGACTGATGGTGTGTAGGCAAGACTGATGGAAGTCAGCTTCATCGGAAATCCGATGGAAAAATCCATGGGATTTTATTCCATCGGAAATCCGATCGTGTGTACAGGGCTTAAAACTTGACAGGCTGTGAGGTGGGCGGCGGCGGCGGCGACGGGCAGAGAATCTCTGATTGCCGCCATTACTAGTAAAAAAATAAATATGTCCCTGGATTTCATTTGAAAAATCTGGTCCCCTTACTCTAGCATGTTTCACCCTGAAGAGGGAATAATCATAATAGTGTCACCCAAAGCTGTGTGGGAAAGTTGGAGGTACTTTGAGCCGTGTCAGTCACCTATTATATTCATTTTAGAGTTGAAGTCTGCTTTACTGTACCAATATTAGCATGTTAATAAATAGATTCACTGTCGTTCTAGCAGAAATTTTCCATCTTCTAATGGCCAGTGTATTCTAATGACTCACTTCGAAGTCACAGTCTCGTGCGTGTTTAGCCTCATCATGTCTGTGATCACCAGATGTTCTACTTCTCCTTAGAGACAAATACTTAGCAAGTAACATCTTAATAAGAAGAAATCCAGGCAACAAGCAAAGCCAGTGACTTGCTAATGCTATTTAGGATATATTACCCCTATGCTAAATCAGAACATCTCTTCAGTTACCTTTAAGTACGTGTACATGTTTATCAAAATGATAACGGGTTGTAGCGCTTCTTAGAGCTGCACAATTCTGGCTAAAATGAGAATCACGATTTTTTCGCTTGGAATAAAGAACACGATTCTCGCGGTATAACAATTTTGCTGTTTAGGTTTTTTTTTAAATTCATTAAAGTGTATTTTTTAAAAAAAAATTGCGTTTGAAAAACCGCTGCGCAAATACGGTGTGACATAAAATATTGCAACAACCACGATTTTATTCTCTAGGGTCTCTTTTAAAAAAAATATATATCATGTTTGGGTGTTCCAAGTAATTTTCTAGCAGAAAATACTATTTTCTTTTACTTGTAAGCAACAAATGTCAGAAAAGGTTTGGTCTTTAACCACTTAAAGGGTTTGTAAAGAAATAAAAAAAGAAATAAAAAAATAACAAACATGTTATACCTACCTCCACTGTGCAGCTCGTTTTGCACAGATTGGCCCCAATCCACGTCTTCTGGGGTCCCCCGGCGGCTGTCTCGGCTCCTCCCCGCAATAACTCACCACCTATATGCAAGCTCGCATGGTGGTGAGTGATTGCGGGCGCGCTCCAGTGATACAGCCAGCGGCTATTGCCGCTCACTGTATCACTCGGCCCTGCCCCCGGTGCGCCGCGTCATTGGATGTGATTGACAGCAGCGCCAGCCAATGGCTGCAATGTTTTCAATCCATCCAAGCGCAGGACTTTCGAGGGGTCAGGTAAGTAAAACGGGGGCTCAGGGGGGCCGGTATTGTCGGATGTTTTTTCACCTTAATGCATAGGATTCATTAAGGCAGGGGTCTCCAAACCCCGGCCCGCGGGCCACATCCGGCCCGCTTGTGGGTTTAATCCGGCCCGCAGCTGGCAGGTCCTTTGTAGTGCACTGTACTGTGTATACAAAGCCGCCCACGCTGCCTGCCACGCCGTTTTTTTGTTTGTTTTTTTGCTGCTGGGAACGCCGAGGTGCGGCACCTCCCCCCTTCCCGCCCACTGTTTAAAATGACTGCTCCACGAGTGACAGGCGCGGCACCTCCCCTCTTCCCGCCCGCTGTTTGAATTTACGATCCTCCGTGAGTGACGTCACAGGCGCGGCACCTCCCCTCGTGGAAGGATCGTCCATTCAAACAGCGGGCCGGAAGAGGGGAGGTGCCGCGCCTGTGACGTCACTCGTGGAGGATCGTAAATTCAAACAGCGGGCGGGAAGAGGGGAGGTGCTGCGCCTGGGACATCACTCGTGGAGGATCGTAAATTGGGAGACAGGAGTTGCAGAAGAGCTGCAATCAGGAGGTAAGAGGAGGCAACACTTTCTGGGGACACTGCTGATGGGGACATTGCTGGGGGCAGTGCTGATAGGGATTTCTGGGGACATTGCTGTGCTGTGCTGATGGGAAAATTGCTGGGGGCAGTGCTGATAGGGATTTCTGGGGACATTGCTGTGCTGTGCTGATGGGGACATTGCTGGGGGCAGTGCTGATAGGGATTTCTGGGGACATTGCTGTGCTGTGCTGATGGGAACATTGCTGGGGACACCGCTGATGGGGACACCAGTGTCCCCATCATTGGTGTCCCCATCAGCGGTGTCCCCATCAGCAATGATGGGGACACCGCTAATGGGGACACCGGTGTAAATGCCACACCGGTGTCCCCATCATTGGTGTGCCCATCAGCGGTGTCCTCATCAGCAATGATGGGGACACTGCTGATGGGGATGCTGCTGATGGGGACACCAATGATGGGGACAAAGCTGATGGGGACACCGGTGTCCCCATCAGCGGCGTCTCCATCATTGGTGTGCCCATCAGCGGTGTCCCCATCAGCAATGATGGGGACACCACTGATGGGGTCCCTGCTGATGGGAACACCGCTGATGGGAACACCAATGATGGGGACACCGGTGTCCCCATCAGCGGCGTCCCCATCATTGGTGTGCCCATCAGCAGTGACCCCATCAACAGGGACCCCATCAGTGCTGATGGGGACACCGGTGTCCCCATCAGCGGCGTCCCCATCATTGGTGTTCCCATCAGCGGTATCCCCATCAGCAATGATGGGGACACCACTGATGGGGACATGGGGTCACCGCTGATGGGGACATGGGGACACCTGCTGATGGGGACACCTGCTGATGGGGACACAGGCACATGGAAGGCTCTGATGGGGACACAGAAGTGTGGAAGGCTCTGACGGAGACACAGAAGTGTGGAAGGCTCAGATGGGGACAGAGAAGTGTGGAAGGCTCTGATGGAGACATGGACACGTGGAAGGCTCTGATGGGGACACGGACGTGTGGAAGGCTCTGATGGGGACACAGGCGTGTGGAAGGCTCTGATGGGGACACAGGCGTGTGGAAGGCTCTGATGGGGACACAGACGTGTGGAAGGCTCTGATGGGAACACAGACGTGTGGAAGGCTCTGATGAAGACACAGGCATGTGGAAGGCTCTGATGAGAACACAGGCGTGTGGAAGGCTCTGATGAGAACACAGGCGTGTGGAAGGCTCTGATGGGGACACAGACGTGTGGAAGGCTCTGATGGGGACACAGACGCGTGGAAGGCTCTGATGGGGACACAGGCGCGTGGAAGGATCTGATGGGGACACAGACGCGTGGAAGGCTCTGATGGGGACACAGACGCGTGGAAGGCTCTGATGGGGACACAGATGCGTGGAAGGCTCTGATGGGGACACAGACGCGTGGAAGGCTCTGATGGGGACACAGACGTGTGGAAGGCTCTGATGGGGACACAGACGTGTGGAAGGCTCTGATGGGAACACAGGCGTGTGGAAGGCTCTGATGAGAACACAGGCGTGTGGAAGGCTCTGATGGGGACACAGGCGTGTGGAAGGCTCTGATGGGGACACAGACGTGTGGAAGGCTCTGATGGGAACACAGACGTGTGGAAGGCTCTGATGGGAACACAGACGTGTGGAAGGCTCTGATGGGGACACAGGCGTGTGGAAGGCTCTGATGGGGACACAGGCGTGTGGAAGGCTCTGATGGGAACACAGGTGTGTGGAAGGCTCTGATGGGGACACAGGTGTGTGGAAGGCTCTGACGGGGACACAGGTATTTGGAAGGCTCTGATGGGGACACAGGTGTGTGGAAGGCTCTGATGGGAACACAGGCGTGTGGAAGGCTCTGATGAGGACACAGGCGCGTGGAAGGCTCTGATGAGGACACAGGCGCGTGGAAGGCTCTGATGGGGACACAGACGTGTGGAAGGCTCTGATGGGGACACAGACGTGTGGAAGGCTCTGATGGGGACACAGGTGTGTGGAAGGCTCTGATGGGGACACAGGTGTGTGGAAGGCTCTGATGGGGACACAGGTGTGTGGAAGGCTCTGATGAGGACACAGGCGCGTGGAAGGCTATGATAAGGACACAGGCGCGTGGAAGGCTCTGATGGGGACACAGACGTGTGGAAGGCTCTGATGGGGACACAGACGTGTGGAAGGCTCTGATGGGGACACAGATGTGTGGAAGGCTCTGATGGGGACACAGACGTGTGGAAGGCTCTGATGGGGACACAATGTACAAGGAGACTGATGGAGGACACAGATGTGCAGAAAGGCTCTGATGGGGACACAATGTGCAAGGATACTCTGATGGGCACACAGATGTGTGGAAGGCTCTGATTGGGACACGGATGTGCGGAAAGGCTATTGATGTCATTGTGGTCAGGCAACGCACTAGCACCTTTGCTTCTATGTGCTGGGTGTCTAGTGTGCTCCTGCCCCTTTAAGGAGGGTGGGGCTCCCTCCAGTCATCTGCCCTTCATCTATCCATCAGCATACATGTGCTTCCACTGAGGAGACCTTAAATTTTAGAGTTAGGACTGCAGTACACAGGGAGCCTTGACGGGGCCTGCAGCTTACACGTGTATTTGCAAATGCGTGCAACTAAACCCCTGTTTTTAAACGCACTGTTAGACAGGTGAATTTGTTTGGTTGCTGATTGGTTGGTAAGTTGAGCTTGGATATTTTGTGTTTTTTGTCTACATGCATCCGCCCATCCAGTGCTCCTTGCTGTGAAGACCTGTCATAGGTGGGGGCAGTGACAGTATTTTGTGTGCGGAAAGGCTCCAATGTGGACACAGGTGTGCAAGGAGTTTCTGGGGACACAGATGTGGTGGAGACTCTGTTGGAGACGCAGTTGTATGGGATGACTCTGATGGGGAAACAGATGTGAGGGGAAGTCTGAGATACAGATATAAAGGGGATCTTGAGGACGGCACAGACATAAGGGGGGACTATGATGAGGACTCTGATGTAAGCGTAAACTCCCAAACCTTTTCCTTGTTCAGATATCTCCTTCAGTTATGGAAGGAAAAAAGAAAAGAAAAGTGGACAGCGAATGCCGCCTGTTTAATGAACAATGGAGCATGAAGTACTTTTTTGTACAAGCAGGTGATAAAGCCTCGTGTCTCATATGCAATGAAATGGTTGCAGTTTTGAAGGAGTACAATTTGCGTCGGCACTATGAGACAAAACACGAACAAAGTTATTCCAAATTCACAGGAACACAGCGTTCGGAAAAATTGCAATCAATGCAACGCAATTTGCTTTCCCAAAAAGCTCTATTTACGCAAAAGAAAAGTGAAAATGAAGCTTTAACTCGGGCCAGTTATAAAATAGCTTATGCCTTGGCTAAAAGAGGAAAACCATTTACTGATGGAGATCTTATCAAGGAGTGTATGATGGAAGCAGTGGAAGAGTTATGCCCAGAAAAAGCTAATTTGTTCAAAACTATAAGTCTTGCACCAAATACTGTTGCTCGTAGAATTGATGATATAGGAAGCAATATAGTTAATCAAATTGCAGAAAAAGCAAAAAATGTTCTGGCGTATTCTCTCGCACTTGATGAGTCAACTGATGTGTGTGATACATCACAACTTTTAGTATTCATTCGTGGTGTCGACAGCGAATTTAATGTCACACAAGAGTTAGCATCAGTGCATAGCATGCACAGCACAGTAACTGGAGAAGACATCTTCAAAGAACTGCAAAAAACTGTGACGGAATACAACCTGGAGTGGAATAAACTGCAATGTGTGACAATTGATGGAGGAAAAAACATGTCTGGGCCGAAGAAAGGTTTAGTTGGACAAATAACAAAAACTTGCGAGGTTGGTGGATTCTCAAAGCCCATGTTCCTGCATTGCATTATCCATCAGCAAGCATTGTGTGGGAAATATCTGGATATGTCTTGTGTTCTGAAACCTGTTGTTTCAGTAGTAAATTTTATTCGATCTCATGGGCTTAATCATCGCCAGTTTCGTGATTTTCTAAAAGAAATTGACTCAAAGTACGTTGACTTGACTTACTATACAGCAGTTCGATGGCTTAGTTGTGGAACAGTTCTATCACGCTTCTTTCATCTCAGAGAAGAAATTAATTCATTTCTAACAGAAAAGAATCGACCCGACCCACTTTTGTCAAACACTGACTGGCTTTGGAAATTGGCATTTTTTGCAGATTTGACAGACCATATGAATCAACTGAATCTGAAATTGCAAGGTGAAACCAATTTGATTTGTGACCTATTTGTGCATGTCAAGTCATTCAGGGCAAAACTCATGCTTTTTGAAGGACAGGTGAAAGACCATAATTTGGTACATTTCCCGTGTTGTGAAAAATTTCATAAAGAAAGCGAAACAGAATTTCCTTCTTCATTTGCAACTGTAATCATTCAGGGCTTGCAAAAACAATTTCAGGAGCGATTTTCTGATCTTGATGGTAGAGCAGATGATATAAAACTGTTTCAAAATCCATTTGACTGCAATGTTGAAACACTCCCAAGTCAGTTTCAATTGGAAATTATTGACCTACAATCAGATGACATGCTGAAAGACAAATATAAAGAAGGAAATTTGATCCAATTTTATAAATCTTTGCAGCCTGAGCAGTTTCCAAATTTGAAGCAATTTGCTCGTAGACTTGTGTCAGTTTTTGGTACAACATACCTGTGTGAACAAACATTTTCAAAAATGAAGTATGTCAAGTCCAAATATCGAGCAAATTTATCAGATGATCATTTGAAGTCCATTCTAATAATTGGCTCCTCAAGCTTGAAACCTCAGTACAGTGACATTTTGAAATTAAAAAATCAGCTCCATCGGTCACATTAAAATTGTTTACATGTTTTTTGTTTTGTGACCATGAAGCACAAAGTTCTTTGCGTTATGTTTTGCTGTTTACACAAAATTGCCAGATCTGTGTTGAAAGTTTGCAGACTGATTTTATTTTTGTTCTACTCATATTAAAGGCTCAAGTTTATTTTGAATGTCTTTGCGTTGTTTTGCTCAAGTTATTTCTCTTTTGTTCTCAGTCATATCATGCTGATTACAAAAACAATCCATGTAAAATATATACATTTATTTAAATTGTATTCATTCATTTTATACATAACTGATTTTTTTCCCGGCCCCCGAATACTTGTAAAATCTACAATGTGGCCCTCGTGTTGAAAAGTTTGGAGACCCCTGCATTAAGGTGATAAAACATTTACCTTTACAACCCCTTTAAGCCCCAGACCATTTGGCTGGCCAAAGACCAGAGCACTTTTTGCGATCACTGCGTCGTTTTAACTGACAATTGCGCGGTCATGCGACGTGGCTCCCAAACAAAATTGCCGTCCTTTTTTTTTCCCACAAATAGAGCTTCCTTTTGGTGGTATTTGATCACCTCCTGCGGTTTTTATTTTTTGCGCTATAAACAAAAATAGAGCGACAATTTTGAGAAAAAAGCAATATTTTGTACTTTCTTGCTAAAATAAATATCCCCAATTTTTTTTTTTAAAAAGCAAATTTTTTCTCAGTTTAGGCCAATACGTATTCTTCTACATATTTTTGGTAAAAAAATCGCAATAAGCGTATATTGATTGGTTTGTGCAAAAGTTATAGCGTCTACAAAATAGGGGATAGTTTTATGGCATTTTTATTTTTATTTTTTTACTAGTAATGGCGGCGATCAGCGATTTTTATCGTGACTGCGACATTATGGCAGACACATCGGACACTTTTGACGCCATTTTAGGACCATTGTCATTTTTACAGCGATCAGTGCTATAAAAATGCACTGTTTACTGTAAAAATGACACTGGCAGTGAAGGGGTTAACCAGTAGGGGGCGCTGAAGGGGTTAAGTGTGTCCTAAGGATGTGTTCTAACTGTAGGGGGGATGGGCTATGTGTGACATGACACTGATCACCGTTCCCGATTACAGGGAGCTGTGATCAGTGTCCTGTCACCAAGAAGAATGGGGAAATGCTTGTTTACATCAGCATTTCCCCGTTCTTCCTCTCCGTGAGACGATCGCGGGTATCCCAACGGACATCGAGTCCGCGGGACCCGCGGTCACACTCACTGAGCTAGCGGCGGGCACGCGCCCACAATGCCGCGTCTTAAAGGGCAATGTGTATATATACGTTAATCTGCCCAGCTGTGTCATTCTGTCGACGTATATCGGCGTGACACGGTGATTTATTAAGCGGTTAAATGGTCGAACTTCCTTCATCTACACAAGTTCTTACTTTTGATAAAAGAACAAAAAGATACTTTGTTTTCACTTATTCGCATGTTATTAAACCTTTTCCAGCTGTGAGAACTCTCTGCACTTCGTGACATGCTGTTTTGAAGATCGGGAAGGGAAAAAGATTGCAATTTCGATTCTTCACGATTAATCGTGCAGCTCTAGCGCTTCTCCTTAATAGTATACCAGTATTAGAACTCCGTATGCTACAGTGCCTTGAAAAAGTATTCATACCCCTTGACATTTTCCACATTTTGTTATGCTACAACCAAAATCGTAAATGTATTTTATTGGGATTTTACGTGATAGACCAACACAAAGTGGCACATAATTGTGAAGTAGAAGGAAAATGATAAACGGTTTTCAATGTTTTTTACAAATACATTTCTGAAAAGTGTGCCGTGCATTTATATTTGGCCCCCTTTACTCTGATATCCCTAACTAAAATCTAGTGGAACCAATTGCCTTCAGAAGTCACCTAATTAGCATATAGAGTCCAACCGTGTGTAAATTGATCACAGTATAAATACAGCTGTTCTGTGAAGCCCTCAGAGGCTTGTTAGAGAACCTGAGTGAACAAGCAGCATCATGAAGACCAAGGAACACACCAGACAAGTCAGGGATAAAGTTGTGGAGAAGTTTAAAGCAGGAATAGGTTATAAAAAAATATCCCAAGCTTTGAACATCTCCTGCAGCATTGTTCAATCCATCATTCCGAAAATGGAAAGAGTATGGCACAACTGCAAACCTGCCAAGATAAAAAGTAAAATACTAATGCTCTACCATAAAGTGTTGATAACGAGTAAATGGCTTGCTATTAAAGTGCTAAGTGAAAGTGTAAAAAGCAGCTACACTTCTGTAGTGTTGTCAGCACCAATGAGTATATAAATATATAGTGAAGCAGCGCTAATTACTAAGAACAATAAAGGATATTGAAAAATATATAATGAAGAGCTAGTGAAAAAAGATACAAATATTTTTTCCCCAAGTGTATCACATCATAATAACATCCCAAACCTACCAAGACATGGCCGTCCGCCTAAACTGACAGTCCGGGCAAGGAGAGCATTAATCAGAGAAGCAGCCAAGAGGCCCAAGCAAAACACTATGTGTGGAAAAAACTAACACTGCACATCACCCTGAACACACCACTCTACAATGGAATGGTTTAGATCAGGGATCCTCAAATTACGGCCCTCCAGCTGTTGCGGAACTACAAATCCCATAAGGCATTGCAAAACTCTGACATTCACAGACATGACTAGGCATGATGGGAATTGTAGTTCCTGAACACCTGGGGGGCCGTAGTTTGAAGACCCCTGGTTTAGATCAAAGCATATTCATGTGTTAGAATGGCCCAGTCAAAGTCCAGACCTAAATCCAATTGAGATTCTGTGGCAAGACTTGAAAATTGCTGTTCACAGACGCTCTCCATCCAATCTGACAGAGCTTGAGATATTTTGCAAAGCAGAATGGGCAAAAATGTCACTCTCTAGATATACAAAGCTGGTAGAGACATCCCCAAAAAGACTTGCAGCTGTAATTGCAGTGAAAGGCGGTTCTACAAAGTATTGACCCAGGGGGGCTGATTACAAATGCCCCCCACACTTTTCACATATTTATTTGTAAAAAAGTTAGAAAACCATTTTATCATTTTCCTTCCACTTCACAATTATGTGCCACTTTGTGTTGGTCTATCACATAGAATCCCAATAAAATACATTTACGTTTTTGGTTGTAACGTGACAAAATGTGGAAAATTTCAAGGGGTATGAATACTTTTTCAAGGCACTGTATAATCCCTCAATAGTAAATCATATAAACGTGATTACGTTTACCCAAGTACATTCATACTGTATAGAAAATAACACAAACCAGATAGTATTGTGTATCGCTATAGGTGATATTACTGGTAGCGCATTAGTCTTTGTCTATGTACATGTTAGCTCAGCCATCCTTCCTAGCCTCTCCCAATACATAAATCTGGGTACCCCTCCAGTATCCCCTCGACCTATGGCAGCTGCAGCCTGATGGTTAAAAATCCTATTGCTGGCCCGCTGACGCCTCTGCACTAATGTCCCATAGACTTGAATGGGATACATGTGCATTCCATCCAAGTCCATGGGACAAGAATGTGGAGGCGTCAGCAGCCAGAATTGTGCCGCACATCGCCGGAGGAAGGCATACTAGAGGTGGTCTCAAGTCTGCCATATTGTGCAAATATGCTCTGAAGACCTATTTTATAGTTCAGTTCCAGAAATTCAACAAAATCTACACTTGAAAAGGGTCAAGGAGTGGTGTAGTGGGTAGCACTCTCGCCTAGCAGTAAAAAAGTGTTCAAATCCCAACCACGACACTACCTGCCTGGAGTTTGCATGTTCTCCCTGTGCCTGCGTGGGTTTCCTCTGGGTACTCTGGTTTCCTCCTACACTCCAAAGACATGCTGGTAGGTTATTTGGCTTCTGTCTAAATTGGCCCTAGTAGGGGAATGTAGGTTAGAGACATTAGATTGTAAGTTCCTTGAGGGTAGTAACTGATGTGACTGTACAATATATATGTAAAGCGCTGTGTAAATTGAAGGCGCTATATAAGTACCTTAAATAATAAATAATAAGGGATAACTACTGGTTAAGTCTAGGAGTGCAGATTCCCTATACTCCTGCAGGTTCCCTCCATTCGTGAGAATGCTCCTGCAAATCACGTGCCTGCCTACTCCATATAGAGTCCGGGGTCAGATGCTCTGCATTGTATGTATTGCCAAGGGACAGTCCAAAGCCTGAAGAGAAGAGTGCTGGAGCAGGGTGCAAGATAAATAATGCAGCCTGTTCAGATCCCCTAGAGCAGTGGTCTCCAAACTGCGGCCCGGGGGTCACTTTTGCTTGCTTTTATCCACTGATACAAACAATGGGGCATAATTCCCCTGATTGACACCAATGAAGGGGTTACATTTCCTCCCAATGACACCAACAATGGGTCACAATTCCTTCCACTGACACCAACAATGGGGCACAATTCCTTCCACTGACACCAACAATGGGGCACAATTCCTTCCACTGACACCAACAATGGGGCACAATTCCTTCCACTGACACCAACAATGGGCACAATTCCTTCCACTGACACCAACAATGGGTCACAATTCCTTCCACTGACACCAACAATGGAGCCCAATAAAATCAATGATGGGGCACAATTCCTCTCAATGACGCCAACGATGGGGCCCAATGACATCAACAATGGGGCACAATTCCTCCCACTTACACCAATAATTCAACGCAATTATTCTCATTAAAACAAACAATGGGGCATTATTTTTTTCCCACTGATGCTGGGACCTTTTCTACTGCCACTGCCCACAGTCCAGGCTTCCTAAAGTCTGAAGGACAGTAAACTGGCCCTTTGTTTAGAAAGTTTGGAGACTCCTGCCCTAGACCGAATGAGTATTTAACCCTTGCATTGTGGGGGTGGAAGGCAGTGGCGGCTGGTGCTCAAAATTTTTGGGGGGGCGCAAACAAACTGAAAAAAAAAAATCAATTGCCGCCACTGTGCCCATTAAACGCAGCCACTGTGCCCAAACGCCACCAGTTTGCCCCCTCAAATACAGCCAGTTTGTTTCCATATACAGCCAGTGTGCCCCCATATACAGCCAGTGTGCCCCCATATATATATATATAGCCAGTGTGCCCCCATATACAGCCAGTGTGCCCCCATATACAGCCAGTGTGTCCCCATATATATAGCCAGTGTGCCCCCCATATACAGCCAGTTTGTCCCCATATACAGCCAGTTCCCCCAAATGCAGCCAGTTCCCCCCCATATACAGCCAGTTCCCCCCAAATGCAGCCAGTTTGTCCCCCATATACAGCCAGTTCCCCCAAATGCAGCCAGTTTGTCCCCCATATACAGCCAGTTCCCCCCAAATGCAGCCAGCGTGTCCCCCATATACAGCCAGTTCCCCCCAAATGCAGCCAGTTTGTCCCCCATATACAGCCAGTTCCCCCCAAATGCAGCCAGCGTGTCCCCCATATACAGCCAGTTCCCCCCAAATGCAGCCAGTTCCCCCCATATACAGCCAGTTCCCCCCAAATGCAGCCAGTTTCCCCCATATACAGCCAGTTCCCCCCAAATGCAGCCAGCGTGTCCCCCATATACAGCCAGTTCCCCCCAAATGCAGCCAGTTTGTCCCCCATATTCAGCCAGTCCCCCCCATATTCAGCCAGTTTGTCCCCCCATATTCAGCCAGTTCCCCCCAAATGCAGCCAGTTTGTCCCCCATATACAGCCAGTTCCCCCCAAATGCAGCCAGCGTGTCCCCCATATACAGCCAGTTCCCCCCATATACAGCCAGTTCCCCCCAAATGCAGCCAGCGTGTCCCCCATATACAGCCAGTTCCCCCCAAATGCAGCCAGTTTGTCCCCCATATTCAGCCAGTTCCCCCCATATTCAGCCAGTTTGTCCCCCATATTCAGCCAGTTTGTGCCCCATATTCAGCCAGTTTGTGCCCCATATTCAGCCAGTTTGTCCCCCAAATGCAGCCTGCCCCCCCCCCCCCCAGCCCTGCACTTACCTTCCTTGGTCCGCGCCGTCCTTGATGTGTTCTCCCGCCCTCGATGTCGCTTCAGCCAATCAGGTTACCGGTAACCAGATCCGGTGAACCTGATTGGCTGAAACCTCCACACAGTCTTCTTCCAGGAACGCACCCCCGTGCGTACCTGGGAGGAGTTTTTGGAAGCCGAATACAGCCTGAGAGCTGTATTCGGAAAGCCTATCAGAGCCGCTAGCTCTGATAGGCACTTCCAAGTTCCACCCACCGCCGGCCGCCGCTCTAATTCATATGGCCGGCGCTCACCAGGAGGCCGGCCATATGTATAGTGGGCAGAGCGGCAGCGGTGACAATTAACAGTTTCATGCAAAGCATGAATCTGTGTATTGTCTTTCAGTGGCGGTGCGGGAGCGAGAGGGGGCGGCGCTCCGGCGCCCTCTATGGACGCACCGCCACTGGTGGAAGGGCCACTGCAAAGGTAGATTTTGTCAAATAAATGGAGTTGAGATTTAAGGCTGGACCCACATTCTACAAAATAATTGTACAGTGCATCCGGAAAGTATTCACAGCGCTTCACTTTTTCCACATTTTGTTATGTTACAGCCTTATTCCAAAATGGATTAAGTTCATTATTTTCCTCAAAATTCTACAAACAATACCCCATAATGACAACGTGAAAGAAGTTTATTTGAAATCTTTGCAAATTTATAAAAAAAGAAAAACACTTCTTTCATGCTGTCATTATGGGGTATTGTTTGTAGAATTTTGAGGAAAATAATGAATTTAATCCATTTTGGAATAAGGCTGTAACATAAAAAAATGTGGAAAAAAGTGAAGTGCTGTGAATATTTCCTGGATGCACTTTATAATCTCTGTACAGTGTCCTTTAAAGTGGTTGTAAACCCAATAAAAAAAAACCCTGCAAGACAAAGGCATAATGAGCTAGTATGCATAGCATACTACAGTAGCTCATTATGAATTACTTACCTTAGATCGAAGCCCCGCAATGGTCCTCGTCCCCCCCTCCGGCGGCGACATCTCTCCCGGGGGTTACTTCCGGGTATCGCGGCTCCGGCGCTGTGATTGGCCGGATCCGCGATGACGTCACTCCTGCACATGCGCGCAGGAGCCGCCGGTAACGGCACACAGACTGAAGCAACGGCACATAGGTGCCATTGCTTCAGTTTGCTTTAGTGCGCATGTGCCGATGGCATCGGCACATGCAGGGGACAGGGGATATCTCCTAAACCGTGCAGGTTTAGGAGATATCCTGGGTAGCTACAGGTAAGCCTTATTATAGACTTACCTGTAGCATAAAGTGGCTGTAAAGGGTTTACAACCACTTTAAATTATCAATCAGCTATGTACTGTGGGGGTTGATATAAACAATTCATATAATTTAGATCTTTTCAAAGTATAGTTGGCAAATTGAAAGGAGATTGTACATTTCATTTGCCTAGAGTTCAGCTTTAAATTCTTCTCCCCTTCCTTGGGAATAGAGCTATTCATACTACACTTGTGCATGCTGCAGTTTAGCTGACTCTTCTGTAGGCTGCAGTGATAGGCCCTCCAAAGTCACTCTATTACTTATTACAAAAAACTCACTAAGTTTATAATAGATTTGAATGAGGCCCTTTCGTTTACATCTCACTTTTTTCTTGTAGCAGAATTTGCACTAGTGATGTCTACATGTGCTACCCATAGTGTCCACATGGTGGTGGTATAAAACAGGTAAATCGCCTATGTTTAGCGATGTTTCTGAATTCTTTGGTCCTTCAGATTCATTGATGTAATGTGACTTTCCAAACAAGAACCTACTTTAATATGGAAGGAGAAAATAACCACGATGAAAGACAAAAGGGCTTATTTAATATCAATGTGCATACAGCATTGGTGTACAGAGAACCACAGCAACAAATTTTAAAGTAGCTTATGGTAGGACAATCCGATGAGAGTACTAGTTATATTTTTTTGCACACTATTTTGACATAAAGAAACACACTACCTTGTTTTGTTTTTGTATTAGAAATGCAGAGGTTGCCTGTGTAGCGGGGTGCTATATTTAAGGGAAGTATCTGAGTGGTAATAAGGCTCAGATACACAAACTGTTAGGGTTCATGGACCATTTCTGTCCTTGGGAGATAGTACTGATGTGCAGTTCCCTGGGGCCTATAGGTGGCGCTGTTGCCATAGGCCCGGGTTGAACCACGGTACAGGGTTGTACCTTTTCTTGTCCCCTCTTGACAGCAGTGCGGTGGGGCGGGGAACCACCTGTGCCTGTCCGGAGAGCCTGGGTATGGGTGTTGTCTCCGGGTGCCCTAGGCCCGGAGGCAGAGTTGCTGTTCCATCCCAGACACCTTCAGTCTGGGGTGAGGTACTAAATAGGAGGCCGGAGCCCAGCAACCTTCGGCTGGGGTCCGCTAAGGATTGAGAGCTCCCAGGGTACCGCCTTGCGAGGGGACCTGTATCTTGGATCGAGGAGGCCAAGGAGGTGACCCTTTCTGAAGACCCAGCGCAGAGTCGTGGTGACGGTGAGGGCCTCTGGTAACTCTCCGGAGGGATGTTGTTCTCTTTGACATGGGCCAAGTTCTCCAGGAAGGCAGTGCATGTTCTGTAGGTCATAGTGGCAGTGACTCTACGCACACCAGGTCAGTGGCAGTGACCATGTTCAACAAGTCAGTGGCAGTGACTTTCATATTCATTAGGTCTGTGATAAAGATCGCACGCCAAACCTGTTCGTGTATTTTAGAACAGTAAGAGAACCAAGATTTGAGTTTGTGCCTGGACCTCTCTCCCACCTTATCTGACCTGTGTCTCGTCTCAACCTGTCTGCTCTTAAAGGGACTATTTATTATCCATGTGAAATAAATACAGAAGTTGGACTTTCAGTTGGTGTGGACAGTGGCTTTACTCGGAAGGATTAAGGACGTCTTTCTGGCCAAGCCAGAAGTGAGATCAGCTTGGGAGGATTCAAACACCAGCTGCAGGCAGGCCCGAGAAAACTAACACCGCTCAACCTCCCCATCCAGGAGGGTACGGGCTTGTAGTGCGGTGTGCCTCAGTCTTTCCTGCGGAGGAGCCAAATTAAGAAAAGCAGGTAAAGTCTGGGGTGGGTGCGCTATACGTGGGGGGAGTGTGTAGCGGGGTCTTGCTTTTCAGTCCCGCGGAAACTACATTACCCAGTAGACATTAAGACACCAAGGGTGCATTGCTCCGCGCAGGGACTGCTGGGGTGGACTTTATAAGAGAAGGCGGAGCGAAAATCTTTCTCTTTGGACACCGCCCGCCCAGCAAGTGGTACTCCTGTCTGAGTTTGCTGTGACGTTGGGCCCGAAGCCTGAGCCCTTCTCCAAAGAGCCTTCCGCTCTCACCGAGGAACATCTCTCCATTGTTGCTGCATCGTTGCCAGGAGGACCGAAGACTCGGATGTTGAGAGACCTGTGTACCTAGACACAGCAGCGGAAGAAACGGACACGGACTGGTCCGGTTGGGTGAGAGAGCACCTGCTCAGAGCCAGATACAGTATCCCTGTTACTCTTGTGGATTACAGTTTATTCTTCAAAGTGCACCACCGTTTGCTAGCAAAGATTTCTCTGCAAGACTTTCACTTAGTTCAGTCAGGCCTGACTGGGTAGCGTAGACATTGCAGGGCGCCATCTTGTCCACGAGGGAGAATAGCTGCAGCGGAGACAGTTAGGGTTGCATAGTACTGTATACTTGTCTGCTCATTTAAATACTGTTTTATTGCAGGGCTCTGCACATGACATGTACACTGTTGTTCTTTTGCTTACCCACTACATTGAGTAAACACATACGGGTCAAGTATACTGGTGTTGGTGTCATTTACTCAGCAGAAGTGTCGGTTAGATATAGTTTTAACTTATTGCTGTGTGTTCTTGTCATAGGACTGTCACCGTGAGTTGCAGGCCACACAATTCTATCATCCCCTACTAACTGTGCCAAGGGAGGGAAGAGCCGATTGCCAGGGGTTGACAGCGGTGCACTACAGGGCCCAAAATATACCAGCAGCCCTCTTAGCTGGGGGTATCGCTATACCTGTATTCATTTTTTTTTTTTTTAAACAGAAGCTTTTGCGCAATACATACCTTCAATCTGGAGATGGGGCCCATCTCTGGGTAAAATAGGAAATTCCCCCTATCCTTCCCACCTATTGGTATTTAACAAAAAAAAACTTTCCTAAGCCCCCTTTAAATTAGATGTCACATTACCTTCAATTTATTCTATCACCCTGTGCGGCTTTATGTGCCATTCATTGTGAACGGCACCAAAAATCATTTTATAGTAGCTGCCAATGCATAACGCATGAAGTGTGCCAACAAAAACAGTGCATGGCCATTATTTGTCTGTTATGGGTGCGATTGCAGCATATTCACAGAAATGCAACCTTTAAAGAAGTCCATAGGGATGCAACACGTCAGTGAGGAGGGACTTATGACATCATTACACCTGGGGGATACACAGCAGGATTGTAGCCACCGACTCAAACATTAGCTGGCATATCTGAGTATTAAGTGCAATTTTAACTTATTCTTTATAATAAATGAATGGTACACAGTCACACTATGAGGTTCTCCTTGCTTCTATGCGCTTATCCATGGATGATTCTGACGATTACATACCGGGCTGTAATAGGACTTCTGGAGCCCATCTTATAGTCCGCTGAGCTGGGGAGGATCTCTGGATTGTAATATTAAAGAGTAACTCCACTTTTGTTGAGAAAATACATTCCCCTCTGGGAGATCTGTGTACATTGCAGGGATTTTACCAAACTTTGTTGCAGATTCCTACCATTTGTTATTCTGAAGATCTAGATGTTTGTGTCCATTTTCAGAATGAATCTGAATGGGGGCAACTTTATCATTATTAATCAGCTGCTGCACCTGCAGTGCTCTAATGAGGAAAGTGGTATGGTTTGCATCCCTTTAAACATGATTTCCCTTTGGGAGTATCTCACCAAAAATTACTTTTTTGCAGGTGGTGCTGTAAATCTGATTTGCATCTTAGTGTAGATTTAGAGCCGGTTCACACAGGGGCAACACGACTTTGTGCGCGACTTTGCGAGGCGACTTGGACACGACTTGAGCGTGAACCACAGCGCAACTTTGAGCGACTTGAAGTCGCCTCCAGGACAGGGGACTTTTCCAGTGGCCAATCAAAGAGTAATCAGCTCTGTGGGAGGGAGGGGTTTGCCTGAGAAAACTATTTTCTTTTCCTGGAAAGTTGCTTCAGTTCAGTTATGAAATTTGACATGTTGCGCGAATTGGGGCGACACAAGTCATATCCCAAGTCGCGGTAGTGTGAACCGGCTCTAAGTGTAGACGTCTGGGAAAATCAGTACACTTAGGCCCCTTTCACACTGGGGCGAGGAGGTGCGCTGGCGGTATAGCGGCGCTATTTTTAGCGCCGCTATACCGCTGTTTTTGCCACGATATTCGGCCACTAGCGGTGCGGTTTTAACCCCCGCTAGCGGCTAAGAAAGGGTTAAAACCGCTTGCAATCCGCTTGCAATGGGCAGCAGCAGTAAAGGAGCGGTATACACACAGCTCCAAAGATGCGGCTAGCAGGACTTTTGGAGCGGTCCTGCTAGCGCACCGCTTAAGTGTGAAAGCCTTCGGGCTTCCACATTGCAGACTGCAGGGCAGGATTTTTTCAGGCGCTATTTTTAGCGCCAAAACGCCTGAAAAACGCCCCAGTGTGAAAGGGGCCTAATCACTCAAGCAGTAAATTACATTTTTAGGGGGTGTTCTGTACACATCTGTATATTGCATTTACAGAAAATGACAGTGGCTGCAGATTGAAAGGGAAAGGTAATTTTTTAATAACATTTAATTACGATGTGAATTGAGATGCAATTGTCTACACCAGGGGTCTCAAAACTATGCTAAAAGAAAACAAGGACAGAGGACGCACCAGCCTTGCGCATTACCTTTGCAACACAGGGAATTTATTTAAAAATAAAGAAATGTGCTCACAAGCGAGTGTATAAACCATACCAATAATGCAAAGTCCATCATTGGCCTCATCCAGCAGGGTCTGCTGACCAGTAGACTTGGGTGGGATGTGAAAGTCCAAAGTGAGCTAACATGTTTCAAGGATGACCCCTCTTCCTCAGAGCTGAGTCTCCAAATTATGGCCCTACAGTTGTTCAGGAACTACAGCTCCCATCATGCTTAGTCATGTCTGTGAATGTCAGAGTTTTACAATGCCTCATGGGATGGGTAGTTCCACAACAGCTGAAGGGCCGTAGTTTGGAGATCCCTGGTCTATGCTATACTTTTTTTTCCCCCCACAAAAGTGGGGTTGCTCTTTAAGCTTTTGTTGACCTTACCTATTAGTGAGGTCCACCGATTAATGTTCACATGGACCCTTTTTTTTTTTTCATATGCACTAGGCCTCATGCCCACGGACGTTTTTACAGCCGCTTTTTTTACAGCTTAAAAACGCCTGTCCATTATTGTATACATTTTTCGACCATATTTTTTTTGAAAAAAAAATTAAAAAATAAAAATAAAAAAAACGCCGGAGCTCAAAAACACAATCGCAGCGTTTTTTTAATGACTAACGCTGATGCCGAGGAACGCACTGGTCCTGGGGTTTTTTTACAGCTTAAAAACGCCTATGCTATTTGCAGCTCAAAAACGCCTAGGTGGGCATGAAGCTATAGACTAACATGGACAGGCGTTTTTAAGCTGTAAAAAACGCTCAAAAACGCGGCTGTAAAAACGTCCGTGGGCATGAGGCCTTAGTGTATTAATTTTGATCAATGCCGCCTTACTTGTTATGAAATGTGCTGTATATTTATTCTGGGTTGTTACATACAGTATGTTGATTTTTTTTTTTTTTAAAGGAGCACTGCACTGATAATTTTAGGTTTGTGTATCTTTATATTATTTACATTTTCAGTGTATTTATGTGGATTCCACTTGTAGCCAGAAACCTTTTTGCTTAAAATGATTACCAACAGAAGGCAGTTTCTTAACAGCAAAGTAGTCTAAAGACTCTTCCTGGGTATTTCACACTCGTATTTGTGAGCGTTCTCAGCACTCTCTCACAGTCCTGTAGTAATGCTAATAATTGGTTTCTTCTACTTTTTCTTTCAGCAATGTCCACCCAAGGTTCATCTAGATCTCCATCCCGCGCCTCCCGTGGATCCGCACGAAGACCTAAGAGTAAAGAGAAGAAGCCAGGGAGTGCAAGCAGGAAGGGCAAAAGCTCCGGTACTTCTTATTCCAAGATTCTTTAGAGCTCACTGTGACATAGTTATGCTGCGTACACACGACCGTTTTTCCCGTCAAGAAAAATGAAATTTTTTCCTTTGGACGAGAAAAACGATCGTCTGTGGGCTTTTTGTCGTTTTTCTCGACGGGAAAAACGGCATTAATCACGACGAGAAAAATTAGAACATGCTCTATTTTTTCTCGTCGTGATTCCCGTCGTTTTTTTCCGCTGCAGTTTTCCCATAGGGAAACACTGCCGGGGAGCCTACACACGGTCTTTTTTTTCGATCAAAAAAAAAATGTAATTTAAAACGGCCGTGTGTGGGGGGAACAAGCTGTTCCTCGTTTTTCACGTCGATTTTCTCGACGGTGTTTTCACCGTCGAAAAAATTGATCGTGTGTACTCGGCATTAGTCTGGTTGAAAAATCCTATACCCACAGTTGATCCAGAGGAAGGCAAAAAAAAAACTCAGCAAGGCATGATCCAATTTGCTCCAGCAGGGGAAAAATTCCTTCCTGATCCCCTGAGAGGCAATTGGATATTCCCCGGATCAACTTTACCTATAAATGTTAGTATTCAGTTATATTATGTACATTTAGGAAAGTATCCAGGATTTTTCAAAGCAATCTACTGAGCTGGCCAGAACCACCTCTGCAGGGAGTCTATTCCACATTTTTACAGCTCTTACTGTGAAGAAACCTTTCCGTATTTGGGGATTAAATCTCCTTTCTTCCAGACATAAGGAGTGCCCCCTTGTCCTCTATGTTCATCCCATTATTTGTGTCAGTCCATCTGTAGAGTTTTGAGCAGTCCAGTATTTGACCCTTTGCAGCTACTAGCTAATATAAAGGCAACCTGCACTAAGGAAGTATGAATGGCTGCCATTATTATGGTCCTAGAGCTGGGCGATTTTTGGCCCCAAAAAAAATATGCGATTTGTTTTAAAAAAACTTGATTCGAATAAAAACATTTTGGACACCGCGCCGGGCAGGAGTTTTTAGGCGAGGCCGCGGCTTCGGCTCAGTCGGCCGCGATCCTGGGAAAAGGCCGCGGCGTCCGGCCTCGCGGCCTTTTCTCAGCGAGCTGCGGGCAGGATTTTTTAGGCAAGGCCTAGTCCGCAGAGTGCCAGTCCTATGGAAAAAAAAAAATCGAAAAAATCGATTTGGTCAAAATCTGAAATCGATTTGACCTCGCAACTCGATTCACGATTCAAATCGATTTTTTTCCCCAGCCCTACTTGGTCCCCCTTCTGAAAATATTTCCCTGGCTGTCATGCTGATCCAATAACTTCAGCAGACTAGAAGCTCTGACTTCATTATGACTTTCCTAATGCGCATGCTGGTTCCGGGTCAGAAGTACTGAAGGCGGAGACTGACAGGTAACTAGCATTTTTAGAAGGAAGGCAGCAACCGCAACTTCTGTACAGGTTCCCTTTAAAGTGTACTTTCTGTCTAACCCCTCTGACCTAAAGTAAAGGCACCCCCACCCCTGCCGAAGATGCATACTTACCTAAAGTACCTAATGCGTGGCTGCAGGATTTGTGCTGCGCAATGTGGTTTGGTGTGGCGCAATCTTAAAAGTTGCACCTGCCATACTTTATTTAACATTCTTGCATATTAAATTTATTGGGCTGTTAAAACCGTAATGTGCGGGAATGTGCAAAAACAGAACACACCCTTTATGGTGTAAACAGGTCCTTAAAGTGACATTAAGCCCTGGTTCACACTGGTGCGTTTTGACATGTGATTTGACAGAAAAATGCAGTCTCTGTACTACTTTTTGCGATTTCGGGCCGCTATTTACATTGACATCTGCGCAGAAACCTGCAAAGATGTCTCTGTAATCGCGGCCGAAATCGGGACTGACAAGCGGGAATGAAATCGTGCGAGTTCAGCTGAACTTGCACGGCTTCATTCCCGCAGCCCAGTGTGAACCTGGGCTCAAGGCAGTTTTAAAAAAAATTACAAACATGTTATACTTACCTGTTCTGTGCAGTGGCTTTGCACAGAGCAGCCCAGATCCTCCTCTTCTTGGGTCCCCCGCTGGCACTCCTGGCCCCTCCTCCTGCCGATTGCCCCATAGCAAGCAGCTTGCTATGGCAGCGCCTGAGCAGGCTCACTCCTGAGCCACTGCTATCTGTGTCCATTCACACACTGAGAGCAGTTCAGCCCCTCCCCATCCCCCACTCTCTCCTCTGGCTGTAATTGACGGTAGGGAGAGCGAATGGCTCCCGCTGCTGTCTTAGCCAATAAGGAGGAAGAGACTCAAGAGAGCCGCTTCACTCGTGCACAGTGCTGGAATCAGATGGGGCTCGTATAAGGAGGAGCTAGGGGGCTGCTGCATAGAATGCATGAAAATTAAAAAACCTTGGACCTTTAGAACCACTTTAATGTGCATAAAAGTGGGTTACTTATGCGTTGCCAAATCTTTTGTTCTCTAAATAATGAAGTGAGCTGCTGCCAACACCTATAAATGTGTCCCCGTCCATACACTTAAAACTAACTAGAATCAAAATGGTGTAGCGCAATTTAATTGTGAAAATAACAAAAACAAATAAATCTGTCTCTGTTTTTTCTATAAAAAATAAATTAAAATCTCCATATATTGCTAAATAGTGAATCTACACTCACATTTCCTGGGCTCCAAGGCAGCACAGTGGCTAAGTGGATAGCTCTTCTGCCTGGCAGCACTAGAGTTGTTGGTTCAAATCCCAACCATGGCACTACCTGCATGGAGTTTGCATGTTCTCCCTGTGCCTGTGTGAGTTTCCTCCCAGACTCCGAAGATATGCTGAAAGGTTAAAGCTTCCTTTAAAAAAATAATAAAAAACATGTCATAGTTACCTGCTCTGTGCAATGGTTTTGTACAGAGCGGCCCTGATCCTCTTCTACTGGGGTCCCAGCCGGCGCCCCAGGCCCCTCCTCTTTGGACAAATTCCCCCATGGAAAGCGGCTTTCTCCAGGATCCGTTTCTCCCCAAACAGGCCAGCGCAGTACACGATAAAGACACACATTGCTACTTCTAAAAATCTTCAAACTAACTTTATTGTTCCAGCAGGAATGATAACACCCTACCCCAATACCTCTATTCGACGCGTTTCACCCCCTATTGTGGTTTAATTATAGCCCCAGTAAAAGGTGAAAGAAACATATCAGCAAGAGGTGCTGGTTGGAATGTTCTCATTCCTGCTGGAACAATAAAATAGGTTTTAAGGTTTTTGCAAGTAGCAGTGTGCATCTTCATTGTGTACTGCTTTTGATGATTGCCAAAATGTAGACCTTTATAACTAGAATTGTCAGAGTTCTTTCTTGTAAGTCCACCAGTGTCTGTGTGTCTCTGAGTAATTTTATTTTATGCTTGCAGCTAAAAAGCGTGAAGATTCTGCAGCATCTGTCAGATCGGGTAAGTGACAGTTCTGAACTTTGTAAGACAACATCCCACTACTGCCTATTCCATACCTGACATGTGTCTTACATGTGTTTCTATTCATTCCTATGGAAGGTGCATTTGAATATAAAATCCACATTCAGGATTTTTAACCACTTAAGGACCGGGCCTATTTTTCAAACTTGTTGTTTACAAGTTAAAATCTTAATTTTTTTGCTAGAAAATTGCTTAGATCCCCCCAAAAAAATTCTAACACCCTAGAGAATAAAATGGCGGTAGTTGCAATACTTTTTGTCACACCGTATTTGCACAGCGGTCTTACAAGCGCACTTTTTTGGGGAAAAAAAACACTTTTTTTAATTCAAATAATAAGACAACAGTAAATTTAGCCAGATTGTTTCATTTATTTTTTATATTGTGTGTGAAAGATGATGTTACGCCAAGTAAATTGATACGCAACATGTCATGCTTCAAAGTTGCGCCCGCTCGTGGAATTGCGACAAACCTTTACCCTTAAAATTCTCCATATGCCTAGGTCAAGGGCTAGAATTATTGCTCTCATTCTAACGATAGCGGTGATACCTCACATGTGTGGTTTGAACACTATTTTCATATGCAGGTGCTGCTCACATATGCGTTCGTTTCTGCAGGCGAGTTCGGTGGGACGGGGCGCGTTTAAATTTGTTTATTTATTTTTTCGTATTTATTTTACCCTTTATTTTGAATTTTTACACTGTTCTTTTAACCTCTTGACAACCGCATCACGCGGATATACGTCGGCAGAATGGCACGGCTGAGCAAAGTGACGTGTATATATATATATACGTCACTTTGAATTTCCCTGGCGCGAGCTCCGTGACCGTGCCCACGGGACCCGCGGACTCGATGTCCGCCGGTGTCCCGCGATCAGGTCACAGAGCTTCAGAATGGGGAGAGGCCAGTGTCTCCCCGTTCTGCCTAGTGACAGGACACTGATCGTCTGTTCCCTCTCATCGGGAGCAGCGATCAGTGTCGTGTCACTCGTAGCCACGCCCCCTAACAGTTAGAATCACTCCCTAGGACACACTTAACCCCTTCCTAGCCCCCTAGTGGTTAACCCCTTCACTGCCAGTCACATTTACACAGTAATCAGTGCATTTTTATAGCGCTGATCGCTACATAAATGTGAATGGTCCTAAAATAGTGTCAAAAGTGTCCAATATGTCCGCCATAATGTCGCAGTCACGATAAAAATCGCTGATCACCACCATTACTAGTAAAAAAAAAAATATTAATAAAAATGCCATAAAACTATCCCCTATTTTGTAGACGCTATAACTTTTTTGTGCAAACCAATCGCTTATTGCGATTTTTTAATTTTTTTTACCAAAAATATGTAGAAGAATACTTAGCGACCTAAACTGAGGAAAAAATTTAGTTTTTTTATATATTTTTTGGGGATATTTATTATAGCAAAAAGTTAAAAATATTGCTTTTTTTTCAAAAATTGTCGTTCTATTTTTGTTTATAGCGCAAAAAATAAAAACCGCAGAGGTGATCAAATACCACCTTGTGGGAAAAAAAGGACGTCAATTTTGTTTGGGAGCCACGTCGCGTGACCGCGCAATTGTCAGTTAAAAGCAACGCAGTGCCGAATCGCAAAAAGTGGCCCGGTCAAGTGGTAAAAAAAAAAAAAAAAAATGGTGTCACTTTTATTCCTATTACAAGAAATGTAAACATCCCTTGTAATAGAAAAAAAGCATGACATGTCCTCTTAAATATGAGATCTGGGGTCAAAAAGACCTCATATCTCATATATACACTAAAATGCAATAAAAAAATAAATATAAATGAAATGTCATTTGAAATAAATAAATAAATAAATGTCCCTTTAAGAGCTATGGGCGGAAGTGACGTTTTGTTGTCGCTTCCGCCCTGCAATAAAATGGAGACGGGTGGGGGCCATCTTCCCCTCACTCATCTCCATACCAAGCCAGGGAGAGGACGCGATCGGCGGCGGCTCCAGTAAGCAGCGGAGGGCACCGGAGCGAGGCAGAAGGGGGGGAGCCCTCTCCCGCCGATTAAAAGTGATCTTGCGGCGAATCTGAAGAAGAGGATACCGAGGTTATGGCAGCCACCATAACACAACAAAATCCCTCTTCAAACAGCCGATGTAAAACGACGGCGGGCGGGGTCCATAAGTGGTTAAAGTATAACTAAAGGCAAAACTTTTTGTTTTGTTTTGGATACAGTGGAGAGGGATTAGAACACCCATCTATTTTTATTGCTGCCTGTATGCCCATTTTATCCCCTCTGTGTCCTGTTTACCATTATCATTGAAAGTGAAAGAAAATAAAAAAAATTGAGTTGTCCCTAAAATAGCAATAGAGAGGAAATTTTCCATTGGGGACACTAGTTCAGGTGACCTAGGGGTCCCCAAGGGATTTTTCCTAATTTGCAGGGATTTCCTCTCACTTCCTGTTTGGCTATGGGACAGGAAGTGAAGAGAAATATCCCCAATGGAACAAAGATGGCAAAAATAACCCTCCCGTACACTATCCAAAATAAAAAAGGTTTTGCTTATAGTTCTACTTTAGTTCACAAGCACTAAAACACAGTGTGATTGTAAAGCCCTGTACACACGATCGGATTTCCTATGTTTTTTTAACCAATGGATTTTTCCATCGGAAAACCGATGAAGCTGACTTTCATCAGTCTTGCCTACACACCATCAGTCAAAAAACTGACCGTTCCAAACGCCGTGACGTAAAACACTCCGATGAGCCGAGAAAAATTAAGTTCAATGCTTCTGAGCATGCGTCGACTTGATTCTGAGCATGCGTGGGTTTTTTATCCGATGGAGTTCCCCACAGACGATATTAATTTGCTATGGGTTTTTTAACCATCGGATAAATTTAAAACATGTTCTATTTTTAAACACTGATGGAAAAAAGACCGATGGGGCCCATACACGATCGGTTTGTCCGAAGAAAAAAGTCCATCGGACTGTTTTCATCTGTAAAACCGATTGTGTGTACAGGGCTTAACAGAGCGTGGAGTGTGCTATGATATCAAACAACCATCCAGAATCCATTTTTAGTAGACAGAACTGTGCATGATTGGAAGGGATGAGCGCACACAACACATCATCTCTGCTTTCTGCACTGCTCAGTGTGAATGTGTGTTATTCTGAAACTTGGCAGGGCGAGCTGGACTATACACAGAACAAAGACAATTATCCTTGAGAGGAAAATCTGCAAAAGTCATTGGGGAAGTCAGTTTTCAGGAGTTTGTCAGATTTCATCGGAACGGAATTCAATTGTTTAGTTCAGGGTTCTGTTTATGTACGGGTATCATCGCTCAGTGATGGGCGTTTGTCCCGCGCCGCAACATCCTTTAGTTTCAGAAGTACCTCTGTACCTTTCTATGCAATAATAATAAACAGCTCGGCTTGGTTGTATCTAATGTGGCAAAAAAAAGAGCAATAAAAGAATAAAAGTAGAAAAAAATAAATTGTTGTTATCTTTAAAGAAAAGAAAAAAAAATAGCAGTGCTGTCCAATAGCAGTTAAGGTGGTTGTAAACTCTTCCATATACCCAGTGAAGGGACTATAATCAGGTGATACAGGAGTTGAAACAAATCCTCCTACATAAGTTGCATCTGTCAATCTGCAATCTTCTCTTCATCTGTGCTCAATTTTAAGTTTTTACCCCTTCCCCCCCCCCCCCCCTTCATGACCAAGCCATTTTTTGCGATACGGCACTGCGTTATTTTAACTGACAATTGCGCGGTTGTGCGACGCTGTACCCAAATAAAATTTATGTCCTTTTACCAAAAATAGAGCTTTCTTTTGAGTGGTATTTAATCACCTCTGTGTTTTTTATTTTGTGCGCTATAAACAACCAAAAACCGAAAATTTTGAAAAAAAAAATATATTTTTTACTTTCTGCAATGATACACATCCAGTAAAAAAATTAAAAAAAATCAAATTTCTTTATCAATTTAGGCCAATATGTATTCTGCTACATATTTTTGGTTAAAAAAAATAAATAACCATATATTGATTGGTTTGCACAAAAGTTAAAGTATATTAGGAATATATTTATGGCATTTTTTTTTTTTACTTGTAATAGCGATCAGTGATTTTTAGCGGGACTGCGACATTGCGGCAGACAGATCGGACACTTTTGACACTTTATTGGGAACCAGTGACATTATTACAGGGATTAGTGCTAAAAATATGCACTGACACTGTATAAATGACACTGGCAGGGAAGGGGTTAACATCATAGGGTTAAGTGTATTCCCTAATTGTGCTTTCTTAGGCACTGGGGCTGGAGCGGTGGTGGCGGTACAGCACCGCTATTTTTAGCGGCGCTTTACCGCTAATTTCGCGGCGGTATTCGGTCGCTAGCGGGGCGGTTTCACCCCCCGCTAGCGTCCGAAAAAGGGTTAAAAACCACCGCAAAGCGCCTCTGCAGGCGGTATAGCCGCGGTGTCCCATTGCTTTCAATGGGCAGGAGCGGTGGAGGAGCGGTATGCACACCGCTCCTTCACCACTCCAAATATGCGGTTAGCAGGACTTTTTTTACTGTCCTGCTAGCGCACCGCTCCAGTGTGAAAGCCCTCGGGCTTTCACACTGGAGAAACAGCAGCCGCTGTTTAGGGTCGGTTTGCAGGCGCTATTTTTAGCACAATAGCGCCTGCAAACCTGCCAGTGCCAGTGTGAAAGGGGTCTTACTGTCGGGGGAAGGGCTCACTGCATGGACACTGTGATCCATGTTCATGATTAGCACAAATACTAGATCAGTGTCCATGCCTGACAGCACAGGGGTCTGCTTGTTTACATCAGCAGACCGCCGTTCTGTCTCTGTGGAGCCGCAATCGCCCGCTGATTGGCCACAGGGGGAGCCCCCAATCAGCATGTGATCACAGCTCTGACGGCACGCGCGCCCCCCAATGGCTATTGACAAAATCACGTACAGGTACGTGATTTTGCGCAATTGAGCCACTTTGCCACAGTATATGTACGGCAGGCGGTCGGGAAGAGGTTAAAGCTTGCCTGAGAGATCACTAGCAATACTGGTGACGAGTGATTTGCCCTCTCTGCCAGCCTGAAGGGGATGGAATAATCACAAGATTATGTGTGTTTCTTTACAAATATTTGGGCCAGTAAATCAATTCCTTTTATTTGTGTTCAACTGTGAATTTGGCTGGCCAGAGTCATCCTTGCACTTCGCACTAGCGGTTGGTGTACTGTGGCTTAGGAGACCTCAGTAATAGTGGCAAGGTAAGTAGTGGAAAAAGGAGCAACACTTAGGCGGCATTCACACTATGACATGCAACGTTATATTCATATTCACCTTTTTGCGCGTTGTTGCAGTAAATGTATAGGACTGCCCAATCATTTCAATGGGCTATCTTACGTGTGAAAAACTTGGAAGAGCAGCTCATGCTCCAGATGGTGGCAAATGTTTTTTGCGCATTTTATAAACACTATAGTATGAATGCATCGTTACTGACAAACGGACAAGAAACCGCTGGTTCTGTGACTGTACCACTTTGTACATATGAACTGAAGTCACCTGAATCAAAGAAAAGAGAGGGCACCACCATCTAAGTGCAACTGTTGTAAAAATAGTGGCATAAAAACATGCATGCCCTCACTACAGTATGTGGGGAGTGAGCATGTATCATAGACATCATCCCTCCGTTCAGCAGAGTTCGTCAAGGAAGCAGCTGGTAACTGCAGAGTTTGCCAGGGAAGCGTCCACACATCATCAGCCTGTGAAGTCACCCCCAAAGCCAGCCAGCCGGAACATCCAGCTGCTTCATCACACTGTTTACATTCCAGCATGGTTCACCCTACTGCCGCCTGTCACCTAACCGCTTCCTGGCGTAACTCTGCAGATACCAGTCGCTTCCCTGGTGAACTCTGCTGTTATTGGCCGCTTCCTTGACAAACTCTGCTGAACGGAGGGATTGTGTCTATTATACATGCTGACTCCCCACATACTGCAGCGAGTGCATACAGTACATGTTTTTATGGTATCGTTTTTAGCTGCACTTAGATGATGGCGCCCTCTCTTTTCTGTTGTATGGGCACTACAGTTTCTCAAGACTTGGGTTAAGAGGAGCTGCAACCATCATCCAGTGGCTGAACTGTTTCCATCCACTTTTATTAGGACTTTACACCCGCTCCCCCAGGTTGTTGTTTTTTTATCTCTTCTTATTTATCTACACTCAGTTTTTGTGCCATAGTGGTTTAATAGTGTGCTTTACTGTAAACTCATTAAAGACACCAGTGTGTAAATGCATGAGCCATTTATAGTAGAGTATTTTATTACATAGACATAAATTTGTGTCCACTCACCCCACTGTCACCCCGCAGTGTCACACATCAGACAGAATTCCCATGTAGGAAATTACACAGATTTCATTGTGCTGTGTACTAGATGAACCTTCTCACTCTTCCACATTGCCTGGAGCTACTGCGATCAAAAGAGATGCATTGTATCACACGTCATGTGTAGGGGAGACAAGATGACTTCTTTTATCCCTGACCTTATCCAGGCTTCTGACACTGATGATGGCTTGTTTTGTATACATGAGGGCCAGATATAAGAACAAGTAGATCGCTTTACAAAGCGCCGCTTCCAGCAAAGAGTTTGAAGACTTTATTAAACGTATCTAAGTATATCCGATGCACGGTGCTTGAAAGGATCACTTTGCAGCAATAAATGCTGATGACTTAAAGTGTACCTGTCACAAATCTGGTATAGGATGGGGAAGAATGCAAAATCGGATATTAATAACATATATTAGGAAAACGAATGCAGCCACCACATCTAATGCCCCGTACACAAGATCGGTTTTCCTGTTGGAAAACGTCTGATGAGAGCTTTTGGTCGGGAATCCCGACCGTGTGTATGCTCCATCAGACTTTTTACAACAGGAAAACTGCTGGGAAAAGATAGAGAGCAGGTTCTCTTTTTTTCTGTCAGGATAAAAACTGTTCAGAATTTCCGATCCTGTATACAAATCACAATGCACTAAATTCCGACGCATGCTCCGAAAAAAAATCGACGCATGCTCGGAAGCATAGAACTAAATTTTCTCGGCTCGTCGTAGTCTTTTACGTCACCCGCGTTCTTGGCAGTCAAAAGTTCACCAAACTTTTGTGTGACCGTGTGTATGCAAGGCAGGCTTGAGAGGAATTCTGTCGGAAAAACCATCCAACTTTTTCCCGATGGTAAAAACCGATCGAGTGTATGGGGCATAAGAAATTAATATGCTGCAGTATAATAAATGATATATAATAATTTGCTTTTGGGTTTAATACTGTTTTAAATGACTACCAGCATCTTTCTGTGGGCCCAGGTTGTCAAGGACTCACCCCCTGTGACTGCGTCATCAAGTGACCATTAACGAAGGAGTATGCGGCAGAGAACTGGATCATGTAATGAGGTGGCACTATTCTCTGCAGAGTTCAGGACTACTGCACATGTCTACATTACAGTGCATTCCATAGTGACCATTTAAAGACCCAGCATTTTCTAACACTTTTTGTTCGCATATAAAAATCATAATTTTTTGATAGAAAATTACTTGGAACTCTCAAACTTTTAAAAAATCTTGACGCTTTATAAGCCTTTACAGGTTACCAGTGTACAGCTACAAAGGAGGTGTGTTCTATCAGAAAGCCGCTACCCATCAGAAAATACAACATTAGTGACGTTCCGTCGTGGCCATCTTGGTACACCTGCACTCGTCCGCAGTAAGCCTACAGTCTGAAGTCGTCAAGCGGACATCTTTTTACACCTACCGGAGTCTTGCATTTCACACTTATTTTTACCAGTAAACTGAGATTATATAGTGAAATACAGTATTTAGAAATCCGTCAAACTGTTTTGATGTTGAATTTTAAAAGCAGCAGTGTTCTGTCAGATTAGCAAACATGTGAGATCAGCAGGCTTGCTGCTGCTTTTAAGATTCAACATCAAAACAGTCACACGGACTTCTAAATACTGTATTTGACTATATAAGCTCAGTGGGTGTAAAAAGATGTCCGCTTGACGCCTTCTGACTGTAGTCGTGCGGGTGTACCAAGATGGCCTTTCCTGGAATGTCACTTCCGTTACATATTCTGATGGGTAGCAGCTTTCTGACAGGACAGGTCTGGTGCTTGAATTATTACTTTCTCTTGCTCTGACGTTGGTGGCAGCACCTTTGCATTTGCATGAGAGCGGGGGGAGGCGGGGGGGAAGCTGTGCTTGAAAAAAAAAATTGTTTTATTTTATTATTATTTTTTTTGCCACAAGTATCACTTGTGGCAGCAATAGGCAGTGACAGGTACTCTTTATGGAGAGATCTGGGGTCTATTAGACCCCAGATGTCTCATCTGCGGTGTGATCGGATGCTTTCAAGATTTAAAAATTTCGCTATTGCCAAATTAGGCAAAGTGTGGAAAATATGGCTTGACTTTATCTCCACCAATGCCTCTCAAGAATAGATGGTATACTTGATGTACTCTAAATATTCTCCCTAAGCTGACATCTGCTAAGACCCCCACGCCACGATACCCCTTTGTTTGAACCCCTTAGTATTCCAAGCCTAGTACCAAGTTTCCCCTTGGGAAACCTCACCCCTATTGAAGAAGGGTAGCACATTCTGACTTAACAACGTCTTCAAATGGAGTGACTGAGCAGTAGATATAGAAGTTTCATCAATGCACCGTTAGGTAGATAACCCGTTGTTATGTACCTGGTTTATAAGCTGTTTTATTTTGAGCCGGGGAATGCCCCAACGGCTATGTTTTTGTAACTATCTTACTTCTATAGAAAAAAACAATAAGGAGAATAAAAAAATAAAAAAATTGCTATTTACATTTGAGCAAACCAAAAGTGGAGCTCATCGGAGACTTTCCGGTCCTCCATGGGCTCTGTGGTAAGCTGTGGAACTGTTGGCTTCAGTTCCGGGTATCTCCGGTGGGACAGAGTTCTCAGGGAGGCACTGCCACCTGAAAAAGCAATGCAGCAGCTAATTAGCCACTCAGAGGCTTCTACAAAAAAGCTCATTGCCTCCTGAAAAAACAAAACCAGGATAATGCCTGTAGCTGCCCGCAGGCATCATCCTGGTATACCACTTTAAAACTGTAACGTATATGTACGTTGGGCGGCCTTCAAGTGGGTAACACACCACCAAGCGCTGCATTACCAGTGATGAAATAGATCTGATTTTCAGTCCGCTGTTGAGCGTTGACACCCTATTAAAATAAATTGACTGCCTTAAAGGGGTTGTAAAGATTCGTGTTTTTTCACCTTAATGCATCCTATGCATTAAAGAGTAAGTAAACCCGTTTTTGTTTTTCCTGCAAAAAAAAACCCTGCAAGAGAAAGGCATAATGAGCTAGTATGCATAGCATACTGGCTCATTATGTGTCACTTACCTGAGATCTAAGCCCCTGAAGCACTCCTTGTTCCCCTCCGCCGCCACCATGTCCCCTCCGAGCGTCTTCTGTGTATCGCCGCTTCGGCGCTGTGATTGGCCGGAGCGGCGATGATGTCACTCCCGCGCATGCACGTGGGACCGGCAGATCCCAGGGCATGCGCGCGGTTCCGACATTATTCCATTAAGAAAACCGGCACGCTCAGTGTGCCTGCGCCGTTGTCTATGGCGCGCATGCGCCGTAGACATTGGTGCAGTGTTTTCTGCAAATATCTCCTTAACCGTGTAGGTTAAGGAGATATTTCTTGCACCTACAGGTAAGCCTTAATCTAGGCTTATCTGTAGGTGCAAGTTGTCAGAGTGGGTTTACAACCACTTTAAGGTGAAAAAACACCTTGCAATCTCGGGCCCTCCACCTTACTTACTAAGCAAGTTTTACTTACCTAAGCCACGAAACTCTGTGGGCTTGTTCCCGCGATGGTTTCCCCCAGCTTGAGGCGGCTCGTCATTGCAGATTGATAGCAGCGCAGCCATTTGCTCCCGCTGCTGTCAATCAAATCAATGACGCGGCGCGCTGGGGGGTGTGGCCGAGTGATACAGTCAGTGGCTATAGCCGCCGGCTGTATCACGGGAGCGCGCCCGCAAGCTAAACCCCCTTGGGAGAGCGCTTCCCAAGAAGGGGGTTAGCTCTTGCGGGGAGGAGCCCAGACAGCCGCCGAGGGACCCCAGAAGACGTGGATCGGGGCCACTCTGTGCAAAACGAACTGCACAGTGAAGGTAAGTATGACATGTTTGTTATTTAAAAAAAAATATATATATATATATATATATATATATATATATACCTTTACAACCCCTTTAAAGTGGATGTAACCCCAATTCATGAAATTTGAGCTGGTCACATATAACTGCAGTTTTTTGTTATCTCTCTCCTGAATCGTTCCGTTCCTCTGTTATCAGCCTGATAACTCCTGACAAATTCTCGGACACATCAGATAAAAGCAGCTTGAAATTTCTGTCCGGGGAGGTTGCTATAATAGATTAGCAGGGAGCTGGCCCTGTTACAAAACACCTCTGAGAGTCTCTGCCTATGATGAGGGGGGGTGTGTGCCTTTGCTCCAATCAGCAATTTTAGCTATCTTGGCTGTATGCCCAGACTCATACTCTGTGTTAAACAGGAAGAGAAAATTTACTAACACGATCTGAACTTTCTAAACGTGAAGACAGCAGATATGGATGTAAAACTTATGTAGGGAGATTTGTTTCATCCCTGTGTATCATCTGAGGCTGTTCACTTCACTGAGTGTATGGAGGGTTTACATCCACTTTAATGCAATGCACATTAATGTGGAAGTGTTAAACACGTGACATTGGATCAGCTAGGTGAATGACTCCCAGCGTCATTAAACTCACTTCATGTGAGCCCAGGGTGTCAAGGACACGCCCTCTGTGATCGCATCACCAAGCGTCCCTGGACTCAGGGGTATGCTGCAGAGAACTGGATCATGTAATGAGGTAGTACCATTCTCTGCAGACTGTCACATGACCGGACCAATATATACAGACTTTTTTTTTTTTTTTTACTTGGGCTGAATGAGCTCCAAAAACCAGGAAAGAGGCTGCCCAGCTCCAAATGGAGCTTCTCAATCACAGAGCATTAAGCACACCCTTTGGTGAAATGGGCCAAGGCTTTCCAGATGGAGATCAGCTGTAAACTTGAATAAACCTCCTAGAACCTGACAAAGTCCTGTATGGATCATAACCTTCTGCCAGGCTTTGATCCAGTGCCGGTGTCGGGCAGAAGGCAATCAGTCACTGGTTACAGAGCGGCGGCAGAGCTTTGATATCAAATAAATAAGTTGATTGTTTGCACAATGCTGCACTTTGTATTGCATGGCTGAATAAACACACAAGTCCGACACATGAAATCTTGTAGGATATAAAAGCCCAACCAAATGGCCTCCTCCTTTTTCCCTTTTCATCGGTCACTGACCTCCAGAATAAGATTTGCTGGGGTCGGTACATCCTTCATCTTATTTTCAGCCCGCATTTCCTTCCTCCAATATACTATGTTTACCGGTGATAACCACATTCCGGAGCTGGAAGGCCAGCCTATAATCACAGGCCTGTCACCATTCCTGAAAGTTTTTCTTTTTTTTCAACTTATTCACAAAATCTGAAGTGGTTTACCATAAAGGACACAAAAGGTTTGCTTAGATTAAAAAAGATTTATTTTAAATAGTCAGACCAAAAAAAAGGTGATATTTTAGATATGGGTGGAGGCTGGTGGAGAAAATAGCTTTAGTTTAGAGTCTCCAAATGCTCCAGTTTTTTAACTCTTGTCACCTTTGCCATGAAGTCTCACTGTTTGCATTTAACCACTTCAATACAGGGCATTTTCACCCCCTTCCTGCCCTGGCCAATTTTTAGTTTTCAGCGCTGTTGCACTTTGAATGACAATTGCGCAGTCATGCAACACCGTACCCAAATGAAATTACTTCCCCCACAAATAGAGCTTTCTTTTGGTGGTATTTGATCACCTCTGCAGTTCTTATTTTTTGCACTATAAACAAAAGAAGAGGGACAAGTTTTTGAAAAAAACACAAAAAAAATTACGTTTTGCTATAATAAATATCCCAATTTAAAAAAAAAAACTGTATTCTTCTACATATTTTTGGTAAAAAAAAAAAAATCCTAATAAGCGTATATTGATTGGTTGGCACAAAAGTTATAGCGTCTACAAAATATGGGATAGATTTATGGCATTTTTTTATTTTTCTTTTTTTTACTAGTAATGGCGGCAATCTGTGATTTTTATCGTGACTGTGACATTGCGGCGCACATATTGGACACTTTTGACACTATATTGGCACCATTCACATTTATACAGCGATCAGTGCTATAAAAATGCACTGATTACTGTGTAAATGTCACTGGCAGGGAAGGGGTTAACACTAGGGGGCAATCAAGGGGTTAAATATGTTACCTAGGGAGTGATTCTAACTGTGGGGGGAGGGGACTCACAAGGGGAGGAGACCGATCAGTGTTCCTCTGTACTGGGAACACACCATCGGTCTCCTCTCACCTGACAGGACGTGGATCTGTGTGTTTACAAACACACAGGTCCACGTCCCTGCTCTGTTACCGGCAATCGCGGGTGCCCGGCGGACATCGCAGCCCCCGGGCACGCACATCGGCTCCCAAGTGACGCGGCACGCGCGCACCCCCTAGATTGCCGGGAAGCCGAGGATGTCATATGACGCCCGCCCAGGATGGGAGATCCCTCCTGCGAATGCCATATGTCTATAGGCGGGTAAGGAAGTGGTTAAAGTGGTTGTGAGCCTCTGATATTAAATATGAACAAAGGATATCCCTCTATAGCAAGGGTCTCAAACTGGTGGCCCTCCAGCTGTTGTGGAACTACAAGTCCCATATTGCCTCTGCCTGTGGGAGTCATGCTTTTAACTGTCACCCCTGCAATGCGTCATGGGACTTGTAGTTTCCGAAAAGCTGGAGAGCCGCCAGTTTGAGACCCCTGCTCTATAGTGTGTACTTGTCTCAATCCAAAGCACTCAAGCCTCGTACACACGACCGATTTTCTCATCCAAAACCGGCAAGAAAAGTGCCGCGAGAGCTTTTTTCTCGAGAAAAACGTTTGTGTGTATGGTTTTACGATGAGAAAATTGCCGTGAATCTCAACGAGAAAATAGAGAACCTGCTCTCTATTTTCTCGTCAGGATTCCAGATTTCCTCGTCGTGTTTCTCGTCGGCCTGTTTTGTGCCGAGAAAATGGTTCGTGTGTATGCTTTAACGAGTCTTTCAAAAGCGCGCATGCTCAGAAGCAAGTATGAGACGGGAGCGCATCTTCTGGTAAAACAAGCCTTCGTAATGGAGAGAGCACATTCGTCACGCTCAAAATTATTGCATCGTTTAAATGTTCTGCATTGAAATCTTCGTTAGAATGTTACATTAATCAAAACGAGTGACCTTCTTTTGCTGCTGATATTCACACAGAGTTATGACTTATTTTTTAACCTTTTTCATGCTGCTCTTAAGAAGATTTAGGTGTATTATATCGTGCAAGTTTTTATGAATATTTTAAATTTTTATATTTTTCAAACTGATGTTAATTTTAATTTTGCAATGTTTTGATAGTGATCTCCCATTGAATATTTTAATATATAGTTGTTAAATTTTACACCCTCTTTTTGGGAAATCAGATTATTTTATTTTTTAGGGGGGTTGTTATCTGTCCCTTTTTTTGTCAGTCAAATGTCTCTGCTTACTCCAAAGCTAAATTAAAATTTTTTACAAATACACATAGTCAAGTATGAACTTAAACAAAAATAACATTTATTCATGTTTCAAATAAAATAAAGAGAAGGCAGTGCTGGAGAAGCTGCTGCCATTTGTGCATCCCAGGGACCCCAGACCACACATCAACCCTGTGTGGACACTAAAATTGGGAGCTTGAGAAGGGCCACATTTCTGAGCACAATCTGATGCTGGCCTCCCAGAGGTCAGGAACAGCAGCAGGTGAGATATATGTCCCAAGTGTGTGGTACTACAACAGGCTGCCTACTGTCCGACCACAATGAAGCAAGGCCATCACTTCCTCGTCTTCCTGGCAACCTTCCCTGAAGCCTTCCCTGCAGCCTTCCTTCTTCGTTTGGCTGGAGGCTGGGCCACTGGAGGGGTACTCCTGTCAGGAGGAGGAGGAGGTGGAGGAGAAGGGGGTGGCGCAGAAGAACAAGGTGGAGGTGGAGGAGAAGGGGGTGGGGCGGAAGAACAAGGTGGAGGAGGTGGAGGAGAAGGGGGTGGGGCAGAAGAAGAAGGTGGAGGTGGAGGAGAAGGGGGTGGGGCAGAAGAAGAAGGTGGAGGTGGAGGAGGAGGTTGAGGTTGGGACAGTTGTGCCACCTCACAAATTGCAGTATTGGGGGTAATTTTTCCCATCACCCCCTTGTTGAGCAAGGTGATGAGCAGGGGCTCGCATAGGAGGCGTTGCTCCATGCTCATCACCTTGAACTTTGCCTCCACTAGGCCGGCAATGGCCTCTTCAGGGGATGTGGGCTCTTTGAGGGTGGCATGGGCCTCTTTAATAAGGGCCATTGCTGCCTCACTGGTGGTCCTGTCCCTCCTGCCTCTTTTGGGAAATCGGATGGGAGGCACCTGTGATCTGGTGCTTCTCCTTTTCCCTGCCACCTCCTGGCTGCCACTGGGCCCTGCCACCTCCTGGCTGCCACTGGGCCCTGCCACCTCCTGCCTTCCACTGGGCCCTGCCACCTCCTGGCTGCCACTGGGCCCTTCCTCCTCCTGCCTGACAGTTTCCAGACCCTCCTCCTGGCTGATTTCATCCTGTGTATGAAAAAGGGACATAGTTTAATATGTTGCTTTAATCTTTGCCTCAAAATTTATAATCATGATTGAAGCAATTAGAATGTAAATCCTGAAATCATTTTCTAAAATTTACAACTACATCAGATTGACTATTTAGCACCCAATTAAGTGCAGACTAATGTCTAGAGATCTTGATTTCACTTGTGGAACTCTAAATAGTTTATGTTTGTCATCTTGACATATTTGTCAAACATTAATTTTATCCCAATACATTTTCATTTAATACTATACCTGGCTCCAGATGGCCAAATCAGGATCATCCAGGATGGCTGCCTCCTCTTGCTCCAGAGAAGGCTCAGGTTGGCTGCAGGGAAGTCTGGGGGGAAGAGTGGAGAGTGATGGCCTTGCCTCAATGTGGTCATCCAGGAAGGACATCCTGCTGTAGTACCACAAATTCGGGACATAAACATCATCTGCTGCTGCTCCTGACCTCTGAGAAGCCAGGACCTTAGAGCGTTCAGTCCTGTAGGTACCTCTCAAGCTCCCAATTTTAGTGTCCACCTGTTTTGCTGTGGCTGTGGGCACCTTGGTCTGCACAAATGGGAGCAGGGTCTCCAGCGCTGCTTTTCTCACCCCTCTTTTTTTGTGGATGGGGTTTTTCGTCTCCCACAGAGCGGGCAGCTCCCTTACCCGGTCTATAAATTCCGCCAGGAAATCTCTATCACTAATGAAGACATTCATATTGTACAGTATCTGCAAGTAAAATAAATAATATATAACTAATGTGAGGCAAACAGTCTAACCTCCTTAACATCGTAGTCACCATATATATCCTCCAACATTCTCCAGACAGTATAGGCCAACAATTTGTCCAACTCACAAAATCACATACCTTCGTTCGCACGTCCGTAACTTGAACTCCTCTCTCCGCACACCGAACGTAGTGTAGTCACATGTGTGTTTGGTATATATACACCACGCATGCGTCAAACTACGAACACGTCGCCCGCCCATGACGTTCTAACTAACATCTTTTCCCCGCCCCTTCTCTTTCGGCGCGCAGACAGATATGGCGGATTTACAGCAGGTGTCTGATAATTCCGCAACTAACGAGGAGGAGACAAGCCCAGAGACCGAGGAAACGTCACGATCAAGGAGGAGATTCAAGGCATCTAATATGTCTTTTGCGGAAATGGCGGAGATGGTGGACATCTTGCTCAAGTCTGATTATGACGCAAAGCATGGGCCGTATAGCAAACCTAATAGAAGGAAGGCCAAAATCCTCAAGAAAGTCGTGAAGAGTCTGAAGACGAATTTCGGGGTGAAACGCTCAAATGAGCAGCTCAGAAAGAGGTGGTCAGACCTCAAACTGAGGGAGCCAGAGCAGTTAAGGAGCATTAACAGAATGCTATCAAAAAGTAAGTAAAATGTACACTTTTCGGCTATTAATGTTTTTATCAACTTACATGTTGCTCCTTTTTGTGATTTTATCATATTGGACTCCCTTCCATAATTTAATAATTTGAACTTGGTTTGGCACAGTAATCGTTCGTTACGTTACAGACACTTCGTTCGGCCTCTATCCGCTGTTTTGGCTTATTTTATAGCCACAAAAGTAATTAGACATCTGCGTGTTTTTTTAACATTTTTGTTCCAAATTTTTAGGTTGGATGATGTGTTTGTAAAGAGAATGAAATGCAAACTTTTATCAGTGTAAAGGAGACGACACTCAGCAGCTGCTTCCACATCTGTACTTTGGAGCACTATAGTGTGGGCCACCAGACCTGCCTTTTTTGGGTGTCCCACACAGGTGCATTAGTGATTTTTTGTGGTGCCTCCATGTCTAAAAACTGACAGCCAAAGGTGAATACTAAACATATTTTTGGTTCCAAATAATGCATTCATCTTTAAATTCTGCACAAACATACACTTGTACCCCACTTCCAAGCAATTTAGCCTGTTTTTATTTTTCATAGCGAATTTCAGTGTGATAAATAGACCTTTTGTTTGATTCTCATAGGGGAGAGAAGACTGGGAGGAGAACACTCCAGGGAGCACAGGAACCCCACAGCTTCACAACAACCCCAAACTCCCACAGACCCACAACCGAAGGATGTTGAGGAAGTTGAGGTGGAGGAAGGAGAAGTGCAGGAAGGAGAGGTGGATGACGTTGTGGAACTGGTCACCACAACAGGTCAGTATCTGTCACCACAGCTTCAGGTAAGAGAGGTAGGCCTGCAGAGTTATAATACCTTTTTATTTTGTTTTTAGGGGATGTAAATGTTGTGGTGAAGGATAGTACACGTTTCTCTGCTGACAGTGCCCTCCGAATAATACAGCAAGTGATGGAATGTAGCACGGAACTGGACAGAATATAACAAATAATTCAAGTGATGGATCAAACATTTAAAGACATTCTAGATGTTTTGGGGAGAATCGAATAAGTCAACCAAACCCCCATTTTTTTTTTTTCAGGAATGACTGTTCTTCAACCTTTTATACTGTTTTTGACAATGCAACCAGCCAAAAATTGAATATGCACACAGTGTGTCAACATGTGCCATCTGCCATCAGGGGATATCCATGTACGTCTTTTGGGGGTGCAATCCCTTCCTCGTATCTAAAGTAGGTGAACTGAGGAAGGGGTTGCACCCCCAAAACATGTCCATTGATCACCCCTGATGGCAGATAGCACATGTTGACAATAGGGATCAGGAGTCTCAAATCCCTAGTGGAAAATAATACAAAATGTGTGCATATTCAATTTTTGGCTGGGCAAGGGGTGGCAAGACCCCATATTAGGACGGGCACATAGAGACATAGTTTGTGTAAGTGAATGTGTCAGATTGCTCAGAGGTATCCAATGTTGTAATTTTTGGAATGCAACTGTTTTTGTATTTTCCTAAGAAAAGAATTGGCGGTTTGTGGCCAGGAAAAAAAAAAAATATATATAAAACAAAAAAAAAAGGAAACGTGTGTGAATGTGCACAGAGTAAAATGTTTGAACAGAAACAACGTGTAGCTTCTTTTTTCAATACGCTCTAACCTTATTTGTGTTTTTTTTAAGGTTACATAGTAAAATGGTTGTTATTTACTAAAGGAAAATACACTTGGCACTACAAATGCACTAAGACAAACTAGGAGACAGGAAACAAACCAAAGTTAAAATTAGAAATCAGAATTTTATTTAACTCATTCTCCAGGAATCTTTAGCCATAGCCTGGCATAGGAATTGCCCCCCTACCTGTGAAATATTCCATATATTTGTCCCGAACCTCACGGGCATTTTGGGGGAGCAAGCCAGGACGGGCAGATTCCAGGCCCGGCAGGGGATTAGCAGGTGAAAGTCCAGCCTCAGGCAATACTGAGGCCATATATGAATTGGATTTTCTGCTGAGAAAATTGTGTAGCACACAGCAGCATAAAACTACATAGTTTATTTTGTAGTCCGCCAAGTGTATTGAAGTCATAAAAATGCGGAACCGGCTGGCCATTATGCCGAAGGCATTTTCAACGACTCTTCGGCCCCTGGCCAGCCGGTGATTGAACACCCTCTTCTCTGGGGTCAGGGTCCTGTGAGGAAATGGCCTCATAAGATGCGGTCCGAGTCCAAAGGCTTCATCAGCCAAGAAAACAAAGGGGAGTCCTTCAATATTCCCTGCATCCGGTGGCAATGCAAGGTCGTCACTCTGGAGACGGAGGGCAAACTCTGTCTGGATGAAGGATCCCCCATCGGACATCCGGCCATTCTTCCCTACATCAACATAGAGGAATTCATACCGTGCTGACACCACCGCCATCAGCACAATGCTATGAAACCCCTTGTAATTGAAGTAGTAGGACCCAGAACGGGGTGGCGGCACGATGCGGACGTGCTTCCCGTCTATGGCACCACCGCAGTTGGGGAAGTCCCACCGCGTGGCAAACTCCGATGCCACAGTCTGCCATTCCTGTGGCGTGGAAGGAAGCTGGGGAGTCAAACAAGATGAAAGAAAATTAGAATTTAAAAATATTACATTACAAGGAGATTATAATAAAAAAAATTAGAGGCCAACATCAATCAAATTCTACGTTTATTAAGGTGTTTTCAATAAGTATAATGGAAGGCTCATGTTTCATATTCATCACCCCCTCTGATGGTCCATTAATACATTATTTTGGGGGGGGGTAGATGTGTTTGGCCACAGGATAGCAGTGCAGTGGCGGTGCGTCCAGAGTGGGCGCTGGAGCACTGCCCCTTCTCTCCTGTGCCCGTCACTCAGAACAATACATAGGTTCTTGCCTTGCATTAACCTATGTATTGTCAATGCCGCCCACTATTCAGGTGGATGGCCCCCTGTTAAGCGACCAACATATGAATAACTGCGGCATTTATGGGGTGAAAATTGCATATCAGAAACAGGGAGGCAAATAGGCTTGCACATTACAGCCTGAGGGATGTAATTGGCTTCATAAAAGTTAAATAGGGGACGCAGGGGGGGGGGAGCATTCCTTGGGTAAACACTGACAGGCTGCTCTGCCAATCATGTTCACCAAGTCTGTTTAATGGTAACATGATTGGCTGATGCAACATCAAGGGAAGGAGAAGACATCAAGGACAGAAGAAGGATGGCGCTGACCACAAGAAGGTATGTGCAGGGCTGGGGACAAAATGGCTGCATTGGAGGGGACAAAATGGCTGCATTGGAGGGGACAAAATGGCTGCATTGGAGGGGACAAAATGGCTGCATTGGAGGGAACAAAATGGCTGCATTGGAGGGGACAAAATGGCTGCACTGGAGGGGACAAAATGGCTGCATTGGAGGGGACAACTGGGGGCGTTTAATAGGCACCTTTGCAAAAATGGAGGAAGTTTATTTCCTAAATTGGGGTTGGACCCCCAAACATTTGTTGCAACAGGCGCCCCTGCTGGAAAGGTTAGTGAAGGGAAATATGCATGGAGGAGAAAAAAGGGGCAATCTAAAGCTTCCAACATGCATGGGGACAAAGGGGACATTCTCAGCATATTACAATCATGGTAATTAGGGAAGGATGAAAGAAATACAATACATTAGCATACATGTAATACATAAAATGTGATGTTAAAGGAGAAAACTTACCCTAATATAGTCCTCCTGCAGGACTTGTATAATGGCAGAACAGGTGTCTGGGATTATGAGGCCCAGAGCCTGGGGGGAGATGCCTGTCGTGAACTTCAAGTCCTGAAGACTTCTCCCTGTCGCCAGGTAACGTAACGTGGCGATGAGCCTCTGCTCAGCACTGATGGCTTCCCGCATAACGGTGTCCTGCCTGGTAATATAGGGGGACACCAAAGCCAACAGTTCCTGAAAAACGGGGTCAGACATCCACAGAAAATTCCTGTAGTCCTCAGGATTATTCTCGACTATCTCCCGCAGCAGAGGCATGTGGCAGAATTGATCCCGCTGGAGCAACCAATTCTTGGTCCATGAACTCCTCCTCACACCATTCATGGACTGGTCTTGGTCCAAAACAAGCAGACCAACACCAAGCGCACGCACAGCACGAACTCGACGACGAGAACGTCCAGGCGACATGGCTAGGAAACGGTCGTCTTATCAGAACGTACAGAACAGAACGCACTTTAGAACAGCAAGGCCTATGAATAACGAACTGAAAAACAGAAACGAACAGGCAAAAACGCACTGTAAAACAGATACGACCTGCCTAGACGCCCTGAAAGTCAAGATACGAACCCACAAGCACAAACTGAACCTCAGAAAACGAACTGAAAAGCACGAAGACTGAAAAGCGCGAATCGTCTCTTCCCAAACTTTTACTTCACACGCGGTAACACAAGATCAGCAAAAGCAGCCCAAGGGGTGGCGCCAAGAAAAAAGATCTTCCCCTTTATAGTGCCGTCGTACGTGCTGGACGTGAGCGTGGAGAACAACGAGGAAATTGGGAAATGTCAGTGTGTACGCATAGAAAGCTTGACGAGAAACTCGTCAAGGTTAACAAGAATCTCGTCGAAAAAAACTTTGTGTTTTTAACGACGAGAAACTCGGTCGTGTGTACGAGGCTTCAGTGTCATTTCTGTCTGCTGCTTTGTGCCTCTGCTATCTGCAGGAATCACTTCTGACAAGTTTTCCTGACGCCAAGAGAAAAAAGGCGACGGGAGAAAGCTCCAGCACACAGCCTGCGATTGACAGCCTCAGCTCTGTTCCCATGTGCTGTGTGAAGGGGGTTTGTCCCTTCCCTCCAATCAGCTCTCACTGATCTCTACAGAGTGTAACTTAAGCTCCCCGCCTCCTGTTTTCTGAAAGCTCAGACAAGCTGTATAAATTCTGGACTTTGGCTGCAGAGAAGAATTTGTAACAGATAAACAGGTAAAACTCATGAAGGAGGGTTTGTTTCATCTCTTTGTATCATCTGAGGCTGGGCACTTTACTGGCTATATGTAAGGGTCTACAACTACTTTAAAGCTTAAAGAGGTTGTAAACCCTCAAGGTTTTTCACCTTAATGCATTCTATGCATTAAAGTGGAGTTCCACCCAAAATTGGAACTTCCGCTTTTCGGAACCATCCCCCCCTCCGGTGTCACATTTGGCACCTTTCAGGGGGGACGGGGGTGCAGATACCTGTCTAAGACAGGTATTTGAACCCACTTCCAGGCATAGTCTCCCGTGGGAGTCTACGCCACTTCCCCCCCCCCCCCCCCCCGCTGTCTCGTGGGAAACACACTGGTTCCAGGAGAGAGCGGAACCAGTGATGGCGCGAGGCTTCACTTCCTGATTCCCTCACCAAGCATGGCGGCGGCAGCATCCGAGGACCGAGCGATTGCTCAGCCTCGTCTGCCGACATCACGGGCGCGCTGGACAGGCAAGTGTCCATTTTTTAAAAGTCAGCAGCTGCAGTATTTGTAGCTGCTGGCTTTTAAAAAAAAATAATTTGGGTGGACCTCCGCTTAAGGCGAAAAACCTCCTGTGATGCAGCAGCTCCCCTTTTACTTACCTGAACCTGGTCTTTCCAGCAATGGGGACGAGCACACCAGCTCCAGCTGATGTCTCAATCCTGATTGGATAGATTGATGGCAGCGCAGCCATTGGCTCCCACTGTTGCCAATCAAATCCAATGACGTGGAGGCAGGGCTGCTGTCTGTATCAATGGGAGCAACAGCAGGACACGGGAGCATGCCCGCGCGAGTGGCCCGGGGGAGAACGACTCTCCAACGGGGCACTCGAGAAGACGTAGAGCAATGAGCGCCTCTGAGGGACCCAAGAAGAGGAGGATCAGGGTCACTCTGCAAAACCAAATGCACAGAGGAGGTAAGTATAACATATTTGTTTTCTTTAAAAAAACGAACCTTTACATATCCTTTAACTCAAGGATAAGCAATAATGGTCTAAATACAAGAGTCATGTGTATTCTTAGTTGAATCTTGGAGTGCTTTGTGTATGTCCTCCAGATCTGTGCAGTGATCCGGTGTGAAACTTTACCTCTGTATGAGAACTTTCTGTAATAAAGACCAGTCATTTCTGCTCTCTCTCCTTGTGCAGGATGACTGGTCTTGTCTCCGCCCCTGTAGTATACGATGTACTTGTTACCATCCTGTGATGTCATATCTTTTGTTTTTTATGTAAGAGGAATAAAGGGACTTTTGTTACTTCGGTGTGCAGCCACCTATTTTTTCCTCCATATCCCTTCAGCAAGCGGAGTCCTCTCCCCAGCTCACCTGGAACCACTCCCCTGGAGCGGCGTTTCTCTTGTTCTGACTGTCATTATCTGCGGGCAGTTTGCAGTGGGTGTGTCCTGCTTTGGTTCCACCCACAGCTCTGCTCTATGTGCAAGTTATGTGTAGCACACTTATGCTAACGCTGTTTATTTGCATATGGTAAGACATGGCTTTGCAATCGTTTTTGGCAAACACAAAGTGGATTTATATTCTTTGTGGCTATTGAGGAATATATTTAGATGAAAGTTTTTTTGCCCGGAGTTTAGCTTTAACTATCTTTTTATTGTAAAATTTAATTCTAAGGCCCCATGCACACGAGACGCTGTTATTTGCTGTTGAACGCGCGTTCAGAGGCAGTTGGACGCTTTTTTCAACTGCTCCTGAACCCATTCAATGTTATCCTATGTGTCCATGCACACACTCTCGTTTTTTGGCGTTTACAAGCAGTTGCGTTTAACCTCGTTTTTCCAGAAGCAAAAAAATGGGTTCAGACGCAAAAGTTTTCCACGTTTCAGACGCTAAACGCTGCTAAACGCGGCTAAACGCGGTACCGGCGTTTTGCCGCATTTGCGTTTATAAGCGTTTTTAAAGGTGACCTATTTTTTAACATTAGAAATCTCAAAAATGATGGCAAATGATGAAAAACTATTAAAAAATATAAAAGAAAACTGTAATTGCTTGCATTGCATTGTGGACAATCCACAACTTGTGGCAGGTAACGTGGCAAGTGGACAATCAACAACTTGTGTCAGGTGATGTGGCCAGGTGACGTGGCCAGGTGACGTGGCAGGTGATGTGGCAAGTGGACAATTCACAACTTGTGGCAGGTGACGTGGCACGTGATGTGGCCAGGTGACGTGGAAAGTGGACAATCCACAACTTGTGGCAGGTGACGTGGCTAGATGACGTGGCAGGTAATGTGGGCAGGTAACATGGCTAGGTGACGTGGCACGTGATGTGGCCAGGTGACATGGCAAGTGGACAATCCACAACTTGTGGCAGGTGACGTGGCCAGGTGACGTGGCAGGTGACATGGCAAGTGGACAATCCACAACTTGTGGCAGGTGACGTGGCCAGCTGACGTGGCAGGTAACGTGGCCAGGTGACATGGCAAGTGGACAATCCACAACTTGTGGCAGGTGACGTGGCCAGGTGACGTGGCAGGTGACATGGCAAGTGGACAATCCACAACTTGTGTCAGGTGACGTGGCCAGCTGACGTGGCAGGTAACGTGGCCAGGTGACGTGGCAGGTAACATGGCCAGGTGACGTGGCCAGGTAACGTGGCAAGTGGACAATCCACAACTTGTGGCAGGTGACGTGGCACGTGATGTAGCCAGGTGACGTGGCAAGTGGACAATCCACAACTTGTGGCAGGTGACGTGGCCAGGTGACGTGGCAAGTGGACAATCCACAACTTGTGGCAAGTGATACGCTAAATACAAGTACACTGCTGCTCTCTCAGCTGCTGCTACTCACTCTGGTCTCACAAACTGGTTGAAATGGTTAAAATTTACTCTTTTTTGAGCTTAGGGAGGGTCTATGATGAAACGCTTATAAACGCAAACGCGGTTAAACGCCGCTAAACGCGGCCGCAAAACGCGCGTTTATAAACACCGGTTTCAGCGTTTAAAAACGTGTGTTCAGCAGAGTTTGCACCTGCGTCTCGTGTGCATGGGGCCTTAAGGGAGCAAGACCCTGTTTTAGCCTGCAAGCTCAATTGAGTCTCATTTTTTCTGATAGCCTCAGCCCGGGCACCAACCTGCAGCTGTCCCCCGCCGGCTCTAAGCACGAGAACTCGGCAATCACATGACTGCTGATCGATCAGTTCTTACGATGACATGGAAAATATAGAGAAAACACTTCTATGGCCACATCCGCATGGGAATTTGATATAAAAGAAAAAAATGGGCATAAGATAGCCCAAAGGTCGGACTTTAACCACTTAAGCCCCGGACCATTTGGTAGCTAAAGGACCAGAGGTGAATTCAGAATTTTGCACTGCGCTGCTTTAACTGTAAATTGTGCGGACATGCAATGTTGTACCCAAACTAAATTTGCGTCCTTTAATTCCCACAAATAGAGCTTTCTTTTAATGGTATTTGATTGTCTCTGCGATTTTTATTTTTTGCGATATAAACGGAAAAAGACCGAAAATTTTTAAAAAAAATGATATTTTCTACTTTTTGTTATAAGAAAAATCGAATAAACTCAATGTTAGTCATACATTTAGGCCAAAATGTATTCAGCCACATGTCTTTAGTAAAAAAAATGACAATAAGCGTATATTTATTGGTTTGCCCAAAAGTTATAGCGTTTACAAACTAGGGTACATTTTCTGGAATTTACACAGCTTTAAATTTATGACTGCCTATCTCATTTCTTGAGGTGCTAAAATGGCAGGGCAGTACAAAACCCCCCCAAATGACCCCATTTTAGAAAGTAGACACCCCAAGGAAATTGCTGAGAGGCATGTTGAGCCCATTGAATATTTTTTTTTTTTGTCCCAAGTGATTGAATAATGACAAAAAAAATAAAAATTACAAAAAGTTGTCACTAAATGATATATTGCTCACACATGCCATGGTTATATGTGGAATTGCACCCCAAAATACATTCTGCTGCTTCTCCTGAGTACGGGGATACCACATGTGTGGGACTTTTTAGGAGCCTAGCCGCATACGGGACCCCGAAAACCAATCACCGCCTTCAGGATTTCTAAGGGTATACATTTTTGATTTCACTCCTCACTACCTATCACAGTTTTGAAGGCCATAAAATGCCAAAATAGCACCAAACCCCCCCAAATGACCCCATTTTAGAAAGTAGACACCCCAAGGAAATTGCTGAGAGGCCTGTTGAGCCCATTGAATATTTTTTTTTTTGTCCCAAGTGATTGAATAATGACAAAAAAAAAAAAATTACAAAAAGTTGTCACTAAATGATATATTGCTCACACATGCCATGGTTATATGTGGAATTGCACCCCAAAATAAATTTTGCTGCTTCTCCTGAGTACGGGGATACCACATGTGTGGGACTTTTTAGGAGCCTAGCCGCATACGGGACCCCGAAAACCAATCACCGCCTTCAGGATTTCTAGGCACAAATGTTTGATTTGACTCCTCACTACCTATCACAGTTTCGAAGGCCATAAAATGCCAAAATAGCACAAAACCCCCCCAAATGACCCCATTTTGGAAAGTAGACACCCCAAGCTATTTACTGAGATGCATGGTGAGTATTTTACAGCTCTCATTTGTTTTTGAAAATGAAGAAAGAACATTTTTTTTTTTCTTTTTTTTTTTTCAATTTTCAAAACTTTGTGGCAAAAAGCGAGATCTGCAAAATACTCACAATACCTCTCAGCAAATAGCTTGGGGTGTCTACTTTCCGAAATGGGGTTATTTGGGGGGGTTTGTGCCATCTGGGCATTCCATGGCCTCTGAAACTGTGATAGGCAGTGAGAAGTGAAATCAAAAATTTACACCCTTAGAAAGCCTGAAGGCGGTGATTGGTTTTTGGGGTCCCGTACGCGGCTAGGCTCCCAAAAAGTCTCACACATGTGGTATCCCCGTACTCAGGAGAAGCAACAGAATGTATTTTGGGGTGTAATTCCACATATGCCCATGGCATGTTTGAGCAATATATCATTTAGTGACAACTTTGTGCAAAAAAAATAAAAAATTGTATTTTTTCCGCAACTTGTGTCAACATATAAAATATTCCATGGACTCGACATGCCTCTCAGTATATAGCTTGGGGTGTCTACTTTCCAAAATGGGGTCATTTGGGGGGGTTTTGAACTGTTCTGGCATTTTATCCACAACATTAGGAAGCTTACATCCACTCTTCTAACCACTTTTACTTTTTGACACTTTTTGTTTACATGAAAACATATTTTTTTTGCAAGAAAATTATGTTGAACCCCCAAACATTATATATATTTTTAAAGCAAAGGCCCTACAGAATAAAATGGTGGGTGTTGCATTTTTTTTTCTACACAGTATTTGCGCAGCGATTTTTGGGGAAAAAATACACTTTTTTTAATTTTAATGCACTAAAACACACTATATTGCCCAAATGTTTGATGAAATAAAAAAGATGATCTTAGGCCGAGTACATAGATACCAAACACGACATGCTTTAAAATTTCGCACAAACGCGCATTGGCGACAAACTACATACATTTTTAAAAGCCTTTAAAAGCCTTTACAGGTTACCCCGTTAGATTTACAGAGGAGGTCTACTGCTAAATTACTGCCCTCGATCTGACCTTCGCGGTGATACCTCACATGCATGGTGCAATTGCTGTTTACATATGACGCCAGACCGACGCTTGCGTTCGCCATTGGGCAAGAGCAGGGCAGGACAGGGGTGCTTTTTTTTTTTTTTTTTTTTATTATTAATTTTGCTTTTTTATTTTATTTTTAAATTGTTCCTTCCATATTTATTTATTTTTAATCATTTTTATTGTTATCTCAGGGAATGTAAATATCCCCTATGATAGCAATAGGTAGTGACAGGTACTCTTTTTTTTGAAAAAAATGGGGTCTATTGGACCCTAGATCTTTCCTCTGCCCTCAAAGCATCTGACCACACCAAGATCGGTGTGATAAAATGCTTTCCCAATTTCCCAATGGCGCTTTTTATATCCGGGGGGGGACATTCCCTCCCACTGCTTGTAAAAGCAGTCCAGAGGCTAATTAGCCACTAGGATTGCTTTTACATGAAAGCCGGCCGCAGGCTGAAAAGAATGATACCAAGATGATACCTAAACCCGCAGGCATCAATCTGGTATAACCATTCAAAGTCCAGCAACATACCAGTACGTTGCTGGTCTTGTTGGACATGTATTGTAATCTTTTTTTTTCATGCAGCCAGTTGGCTGAACGAAAAAAAAGATTGATCGGTGGGTATGCCCACCATTAGAATACCGCCCTTCATCCACCCACTTCTAATGATGGGCATACATGCACCATTTATATATGCCGAAGCATGGGGGCATCCTCCTGCAAAAGTTATGCCGCACACACATGATCGGACTTTTCCACGGGCAAGCCTCCGTCGGAATTTCGACCGTATGTACGCGGCATTAGGAGCAAAATCACTCCTCCGCCCCTGCTGCCCCAATGCTTCGGCATATTTGCTTTTTTTTTTTAACTGTGGTGATGAAATCACCTCCTACAGCACTGGAGTCGCAGGGATCAGGCCTGTCTCTGCGAACGCTGCAGTTATGTGTGTTGTGTTTTGTAAGTGACAGTGATCGATCGATACTGCACTTGGGTGGCCTGGGCTGGACGGAGGGGCAAAACGCAGGTGCTAGCAGGTATCTGGGCTGATCCCGCTAACACTGCGTTTTTGGGAACCCTAAACTGCTGGGGACGCTAGTATAGATCTGATCAGATCAGATATTGATCTGTTCAGATACTATACCACTAAGGGAGGTGTATGCTTCACGCGTGGGTGTTAGCGTTACTGGCACTAACCTGACGCTGCCTGGGGTGTGACGCAGACCCTCTCTGACGCTAAAACCTAATTGATATCACCCGCCGGGCGATCAGGGGGTTAAACCTTTATTGGGTTATATACGGCGGTTGCCCTGACACTATAAAAAGCAAACTAACTAACCAGCGTCACCCGTAACACTTATATGATGATCACTGGTGAAAGGGTTAACTAGGGGCAATTAGGGGGTTAAAACCTTTATTAGATAATATATGGGGGTACCTGACGCTATAAAAACCTGCGGCGAACCTAAAAAAAATTACTGGCTACCGATCTGCATCACCGACGCTAAGACAGCGATCAGAAAAATGATCGCTTAGCGACAGTGGTGATAGGGGGTGAAAGGGTTACCTGGGGGGCGATCAAGGGGGTTAAACCTTTATTAGATAATTTATGGGGGTACCTGACGCTATAAAAACCTGCGGCGAACCTAAAAAAAAATACTGGCTACCGATCTGCATCACCGACGCTAAGACATCGATCAGAAAAATGATCGCTTAGCGACGGCGGTGCTAGGGGGTGAAAGGGTTATCTGGGGGGTGATCAAGGGGTTAAACCTTTATTAGGGGGGGTTAGGGGGCTACACTGGACCTAAAACTAAATGTAGTGACACTTTTACAGTCACAAATGTCACAGTGATCAGTAAATAAATGGTCACTGCAATCAGTGACACTGTGACTGGGGGGTGATCTGGGGGGGCGATTTATGTGCCTATGTGTGCTGGTGTTAGTGTAGTGTTTGTGCACTAACCTTGATGTCTTCTCTTGTACGGCGTTCGGTATATGTGAGCGCCGCACAAGAGATGACCTCACTTCCTCCTGCTTCCTCTGCCTGTGTGTACATTCGACAGACAGAGGGGGCATTTCCATTCGCCTGGAGCGATCGCGGGGGGGTGGCCGGAATCGAACGGCCGTCCCCTCATGTCGGATCGCTCCCCAACGAATTCCCGACCGCTCACTGTACAGAAGGGGGGTCCGATTGGACCCCCCAACTGTACAAAGGCAATCACGTACACTGTACGTGATTGTGCCTGCCGGTGCCATTGTGCCGACGTATATATACAGTGAGCGGTTGTTAAGTGGTTAAAGGCACAATGGACTGTAGGAGATATAATTTTTATTTATTTATAACAATACAGTAAAACCTTGGTTTGAGAGCAACTTGGTTTAAGAGCGAATTGCAAGACAAGCAAAATGTAAAAAAAAAATTTGACTTGATATACAAGTGATGTCTTGATGCCTTCTTCCACGGACAGTTTGATATACAGTAAAACCTTGGTTTGAGAGTGACTTGGTTTGAGAACGTTTTGCAAGACAAGCAAAATTTTTAAATAACAAGCAATATCTTGATATAAGAGTAGCGTCCTGTCACAACTGAGTATAAAAGAGAAGAGAGGCGCATCTAAGTGTAGCAATATGGTTACATTTATTGAAGGTACAACATTTAGCAACTCACATGGTTGATGATTAAAAGAGGCACATCTAAGTATGCAGGCATCCGGGGTAAAGCTGTCCATATAGACCATTCTCCGCACCACCATCGACGTCATCCCTTCCACGCTGCGCTCCATGAGCACTTTAAGCCTCGCTTTCAGATCGCTCTACTGCAGGGTAGTCTTCCCGGTCATGATTACAGACTGACAGCAGTGAGAGCGGTGGACCGTCAATGTGGACAGATGCCTCTCTCCTCTTTTATACTCTGTAGCTCCTGCTGGATTTTGCTTTGTGGAGGCTTCCATTTCTGGATTGACATTTTATGGTTACACAACCTATCACATTTTTTTATATGGACTATAGACTGAAGGACCTATGAATAAATGGTTGTGGAACGAATCGTCTGAATTTCCATTATTTCTTATGGGAAAATTTCCTTTGATATAAGAGTGCTTTGGATTACAAGCATGCTTCCGGAACGAATTATGCTTGCAATCCAAGGTTTTACTGTACATGGTACAAAAAGCAAAAAAAGGTAAAGAATTAAAAACCTATACACAATACATGACAATGATGAACATGCATAGTATACATATCAGAGGTGGGGGACTTGAGTCACATGACTTGACTCAAGTCAGACTTGAGTCACCTGTTTGAGGACTTGCTTGACAGAATTCAATAAATGACTTGTGACTTGACTTTGACTTGGGCTATATGACTTGCAATGACTTGGCACCACTAACACTAACCGCAAGCCACCGTCTGCCTACCTGATCAGCGTGTCATGCAGACAGACGGCGGCCATTGCAGTGTTCAAAAGCCGCACCTCCTCGTCTGTGATAGGTGGAACACTCAATTTCAAAGCAGGCAGTGTTCAGCCTATCACGGACATCCTCTTATCCTCGTCTGTGTTATGAGGATGAGCGGATGTCTGTGATAGGCGGAACACTGAATGCTGGGAAATTGAGTGTTCCGCCTATCACAGACGAGGAGGAGGCGCGGATTTTGAATACTGGAATGGCCGCTGGGATGCCGCCGATTAGGTACACGGCTGACGGGCATAGTGAAGCATGGGCACAGTGAGAAACGGGCACAGTGAAGCACGGGCACAGTGAGGCATTGGGCACAGTGAGGCATGGGCACAGTGAAGCACAGGCACAGTGAGGCACGGGCACAGTGAGGCACGGGCACAGTGAAGCACGGGCACAGTGAAGCATGGGCACAGTGAAGCATGGGCACAGTGAGGCATGGGCACAGTGAGGCATGGGCACATAACCAATATTATTATTTATTGTTATCCCTCCTATTATTTTTGTACAGTATGGGGTAGATCAGTATTTTGACTTGATTTGTGACTTGACCAAAATAAATGACTTGACTTGACTTGCTTGACTTCTAGCAGGGACTCGACTTGACTTGCTTTCTTTTCGTCACAGTAACTTGGGACTTGCTTGAGACTTGATGGTTAAGACTTGAGACTATGTCTGATACATATACATAGTAGTATGTATACTATGCATGTTCATCTGTCATGTATTGTGTATATGTTTTTAATTCTTTACCTTTTTTTGCTTTTTGTACCATGTATTGTTATAAAGAAAAAAATAGAAAATAAAAATAGCGCCTGCAAACCGACCCTAAACAGCGGCTGCTGTCTCTTCAGTGTGAAAGCCCGAGGGCTTTCACACTGGAGCGGTGCCCTAGCAGGACCGCTCAAAAAGTCCTGCTAGCAGCATCTTTGGAGCGGTGAGAGGAGCGGGAAAGCAATGGGAAACCGTGGCTATACTGCCGGCAATGCACTTCTGCAGAGGCGCATTGTGGGCGGTATTAACCTTTTTTCGACCGCTAGCGGGGGTTAAAACCGCACCACTAGCGGCCGAATTCCGCAGCAATTCCAAAGGTATACCGCCAGCGCACCTCCCGCCCCAGTGTGAAAGGGGCCTAAGTCTCTTAGGTAAATATCAAAAACCTAAAGTGGTTGTTACAATTCATGCCTACAAAGTCCCGCCTTTGAGGGGAAACTCTCTTTTTTGTTTTTCGTTTTAAGTCTCTTAGGTGCCTGCTGAGCAGCAGAGCCAACTGCTGATCAGGCATCTGGGTGGATCCCGACATTATTGTCCTGGAGTGGCTCTGTGATGTCCCGCTGTCAGCTGATTCTGGGTCACAGAAGTGTAAGAGTAAATGCGCTCCTGAGACCCAGAAGTTAGAAGACTGACCAAATAAGCTTTGGCCATACTTCTCGTCTAAGTACTTTGTAGGCTGTTAATTGATAAATAAAAGCTATTTATTTCATTACATTTGAAAGTATCCTCTCTTTACATAAATGTTCACATTCTTTGCACAGTAGTGTAGAGGGGGTACATTTAGGCAGCACTCCAATATGCAGGAACCATGGCTCAGCCCTTGTAATGGACTATACTGATAATAAAGTGACCCATTACCAAAGGGTCAAATAATTTGTGTTGAATATCTCTTCATACGACTCCTAATTTTTAAATCTTAAAAATGACAGGTTGACTTCACAGCATATTTGTAAACTGGGATTCAGATTATAGGAATTTTGAAACAGAACAGCAGGGAAGCAAGTAATTAAGTATGAGGTTTTATTCATGTCCCCAATGGGATTCCATTGTCTTTCTTTCACAATAAGTGACAAATATTTCTTTCTTGCACAATAAATGGCAAATATTTTAAAAGCATTGGCATGTTATGTGTCAGAGCATGAACAACTTGATATCCTGTTTTTATCTTTCATTCCGCAGGTCACCCAGATTATGTCATTCCTCTAGTATTAACCTCTAAAACGCAGGAAATCTTCCAATGTCGTGTGGATGAGGACGTCACACAAGAAAACCCATGCAAACTACTAAAGAAAGAAGAAATACTTAGTGATCTGAAGACCAGGGCTGCAGTTTCGGACTTTAGCCCAATTAAATCCGTTATAACAGTACGTGATGTGTGTTGTTAAAGTTAAATTCTAGGCAGACCAATAAATGCATTAAATAACAGCGAATGCAATAATGTACGGTAGTCATTAAAATGATTAAATGTATAATGAAGCTTAATTCCAGGCAAACAGCAAAATATACAGGGGGTCCCCAACTTACGAACCCCCGACTTACGAACAACTCCTACTTACGAACGGGACCATATCTGCCATTCTGCGCATGTGTGGCCATTTTCTGACATTTTCGACGGCGGGCACATTCGGAAAACATCGGAAAATATTGGAAAATGACGTAATTGCTGTTCTGCGCATGCGGTTCCAACTTACGAACATTTCCAACTTCAGAACAAACCTGAAGTCCATAAGCGGCAGTGTTGGTCATCTTACTTTAAAAAAGTAATTAGTTACAGTTACAAATTACTTCTCTCAAAAAGTAATTGCGTTAGTAACTCAGTTACTACATTGAAAAAGTAATTAGTTACTCAGCAAAGTAACTGACTTTTTTTTTGAGGGCACATAGCACATCAAGGCATGGGGCACATAGCACATCAGGGCACATCGCACATCAGGGCATGGGGCACATAGCAGATAGCACATCAGGGCATGGGGCACAGGGCACATAGCACATCAGGGCACATCAGGGCACATAGCACATCGGGGCACATAGCACATCGGGGCACATAGTACATCAGGGCACATAGTACATCAGGGCATGGGGCACATAGCATATCAGGGCATGGGGAACATAGCACATCAGGGCACATAGCACATCAAGGCACATAGCACATCAGGGCATGGTGCACATAGCACATCAGGGAACATAGCACATCAGGGCATGGGGCACATAGCACATCAGGGCATGAGGCACATAGCACATCAGGGCGCACAGCACATCAGGGCACATGATAGCACATAGCACATCAGGACATGGGGCACATAGCACATCAGGGCATGGGGCACAGGGCACATGGCACATCGGGGCACATAGCACATCGGGGCACATAGTACATCAGGGCACGGGGCACATAGCACATCAGGGCATGGGGAACATAGCACATCAGGGCACATAGCACATCAAGGCACATAGCACATCAGGGCATGGTGCACATAGCACATCAGGGAACATAGCACATCAGGGCATGGGGCACATAGCACATCAGGGCATGAGGCACATAGCACATCAGGGCGCACAGCACATCAGGGCACATGATAGCACATAGCACATCAGGACATGGGGCACATAGCACATCAGGGCACATAGCACATGAGGGCACATCAGGACATGTGGCACATAGCACATCAGGGAGGGGCACATAGCACATCAGGGCAGGGCACATAGCACATTGTTTACCAGCCATGCAGAGTAGCGCAGGAAGCGCGTGTAATAAGTTCTCTCTCATGTCACGGCACTGAAGGCAGTCACGCTACTCCCCGGCGGCCCCTCCTCTCTTCTTGTCCATCCCAAATGATGTTACAAGCAAATGGGGATGGACAAGAAGAGAGGAGGGGCCGCGGGAGCAGCGTGACTGCCGTCAGTGCCATGACATGAGAGAGACCCGGTCATAGAGGAGAGGAGGAATTACATTACTGCCATCTAGTGGCGGTAGATGTAATTGGGGTAACGCCGCCCAAGTAATGGTAACTGCGTTACCATGAGGGGAAGAGTAATCAGTTCGATTACTCGTTACCCTCTAAAGTAACTGCGTTACGTAACTCCGTTTATTCTAACTCAGTTACTTACATCACTGCTAAGCGGTTCGTAAGTCGGGGACCCCCTGTACAGTTGAAACACTTCTAAGAAAGCTAAATGAAACTTCCAGTGCCGCTCTAAGCGGAGACAGAGATCTCCCGCCGGTTGCAGTGAAGGGAGCTGTCATCAGTGCACCAATCAGAGGTGTAAGAGCGTTATCAAAGAGAAGAAAGGGTGCCGCTGACCAACCCACTGCATTATTATGTAGATGAATGTGGCCTAATACAGCGCTGCTCCAGCCATGCCCTCTGACATGTTTTGCCCCACTTACCGGGGCTTGGTCACAGTGCACTTATATGGGAGCTCTTTTACCTGTAAAAAGGACTTGTCTCTATTTATTCCTGAAATTTACGTAGCCCTACCACCCAGCCAAGCCTGGTGACCTGACTTTTTTTTTCTCTGCTGCAGTTAAGCAGCACAGCTTGGTCAGCTCCATGCCCTCAGCTTGTGACCAGACAGTAAGAACCCATTCAGACTTGGAGAAAAAAGTCTGGATGGCCGCACTCCGGTACAATTGCCTTTATTCCATGTAGTAAAAGCAATAAACCATACAGCAAATAGTGGCGAACCACAGGTAACAGCTAACGCATTTCACACCTGGACTGGTGCTTTAATCATAGCAATCTATGATTTCCCATTTAGACTTGTGGTTGGGGGTCATTAAAAACATGCAGTTGATATGTGTTTTTAGCACTCCCCCATCTGCCCCCCCCCCTTAATCTGAAAAGGCAAAATGTATCCCTCCAGTTGAATTTGGTTGGTAGAGTCGCTGATGAATGTGACCCATTTCAAGTGGTTGTAAAGGCAAAAAGTAAAAAAACTTCTGTGATCAAATCCCCCCCCCCCCCCAAACCCCAAATATCGATCCAGAGCGGTGCCTGAGAGAAGCGTCTCTCTCTGATCACTGGACATGGAGGCAGCAGTGGTAGCCATTGTCAATACCTGTGAGGAGGGAGCAACGGGGGGAGCTGAGCTGCACTGTGTGTGTCAATGGACACATATCGCCTGGCTCAAAAGCAAGTCAGCACGAGGCAAAGCCCACATTGCAACAGAAAATTCTAATCCTTTATCAGGTTAAACACAGCCCCCATACATGTATTTAAAGTATAAACAGAAAAGTCAGTGCTACTACCCATACACCACATAGATAGCAGAGCTCCCAGGTGCTCGATTCATAGTCGCTGGCTGAGTAGAGTAATGAGGAAAAAATGATCCGCACTCCGGTCGTTGCTCTTTAAAAAATCTTCATTTTTATTGACAAGCCACAGTGAACAAAATGCAAATAAAAACAGTTGACGTATTTCAGCCTATAAGGCCTTAGTCATAACCCTAATGATAAGGTTATGACTAAGGCTTTATTGGCTGAATCGCGTCAACTGTTTTTATTTGCGTTTGTTCACTGTGGCCTGTCAATAAAAACGAAGATTTTTTTAAAGAGCAACGACCGGAGTGCAGATCATTATTTCCACATGTATTTAAACCATGTATTTAGCTGCCTGTCAGGAGTTTAGATTTAAGGTCACATCATATTTAATAGTTATGTTCGATCTATGACCCAGAGTGGGTATGCACTAGTTAGAGACTAAAGCTGACTACACACTATACAATTTTCTTTAGATTTTTTTTCTTTAGGTTTACCAAAACCATATATGATGTCAAACCTAAACACTCAGTTTGTATGTAATCAGTCGGGCCCTTGCACTCAGGGCCGGTACAAGGGGTGGGCAGAAGGGGCGGATGCCCTGGGCGGGACCATTTACTGGAGGAAGGGGGGCGCAGTATAGGCCACGTTACAGGCTGCCTGTCATGAGGCGGCGGTACCGCTTTTATCTGTGGCTGCAACTCTCCCCTCCCCTCCCACCTCCTTCTCTTGTTTGTCACACAGCGCCGGTCTCCTAACCGGGAGCGCTGTGTATCAGGGAGCTGAGTCTGTGTGTGTGTTCGGCGGTGCCGGTCCCGCCCTCCTAGACCAGCTCATGTGGTAGCAGATTGAATCAGTGTTCCGCCTATCACACGAGCCGGTCTAGGGGGGCGGGACCTTGTTACGGCGCCGCCGGCCGAACACACACACAGACCCAGCTATGTGACACACAGTGCTGCGGGAGATGTCCGCTGTGTGATCCAGCCAGGGCAGGCTATGGTGAGTCTGACTGCATTCCTAGGCAAAGTGAGGCTGTGATTATTGGCATAGAGAGGCTGAAATTATGGACACAGAGACGCTGTGATGGGCACAGTGAGGCTGCTATTATTGGCACAGAGAGGCTGCGATTATGGTCACAGAGAGGCTGCAATTATGGTCACAGAGAGGCTGCAATTATGGTCACAGAGAGGCAGCATTGATGGGCACAGTAAGGCGGCATTGATGGGCACAGTGAGGCGGCATGGATGGTCACAGAGAGGCTGCGATTATGGTCACAGTGAGGCTGCGATTATGGTCACAGTGAGGCTGCGATTATGGGCACAGAGAGGCTGCGATTATGGGCACAGAGAGGCTGCGATTATGGGCACAGAGAGGCTGTGATTATGGGCACAGTGAGGCTGTGATTATGGGCACAGTGAGGCTGCATTTATGGGCACAGTGAGGCTGCATTTATGGGCACAGTGAGGCTGCAATTATGGGCACAGTGAGGCTGCAATTATGGGCACAGTGAGGCTGCGATTATGGGCACAGTGAGGCGTCATTGATGGGTACAGCGGTAGGCTGCATTTGATGGGCACTGGTGAGACTGCATTGATCTCTTGTATCATGTCTGCAGTCTCTGACCATCTTTAGTATGATGTCCTCAGTCTCTAACCATCTCTTGTATCATGTTCTCAGTCTCTGACCGTCTCTTGTCTTATATCATGTCTGCAGTCTCTGAGGGGAGTTTTCTTAATTAGCAATGGTAATGGTAATATGCAGCAGGAAGGGGGTTAATGCACTGTCACTGATGCATTAGTATAGATCCCATCGTCTGTAGGCGCTGTAGCTTTTCATAGCGCGGGGGGGCGCAGTTTTTCATCTTCGCCCTGGGCACCGGATGACCTTGTCCCGGCACTGCTTGCACTACATAGTTGAAGGTAAATCTAAAAGTAATTGAACAACAAAAATTGTATAATGTATATCCACCTTTAGGGATGTCAGTATAATCCATAGATATACAGTATTTTTATTGATTTTTGCTCATTATTTTTATTTGTTTCTTCTGTTGTAGGAGTATCCAGGAGAAGAGTTGTTGCTCGTCCTTGACACAGAGTTTAGATATGGACAGAATTTTTATCTGGTCATAACAGAAGAAGCTAAGGAATCCATTCTGCACGTAATACATTGAGATTTCTTATTTCTTCCATGTTCTTTGATTTATTTTCAAGAAATATATTATAAAAGAAAAGTTGAAAAAACATATCAAACTTCAGCACCGTATTTCCATTTTGATCACAAATGTATGTCTCCATAGGTTACCACTATTATTGTTTGTTTGGATAGACTGTTTTCTAGAATCATACGGAATAGAAAATAGAAAAGGAAGGAGAATGGAAAGAATATATTTTATATAGAGAGAGAAAATTATATTACACAGATGGCTTTGTACTGTAACTTTAAATCATTCAATGATTTCACGCGGGGGCGGCGTCGGCGGTAAAGCGCCGCTATTTTTGGCGGCGCTTTACCGTCAATTTCGCTGCACTATTCGGCTGCTAGCGGGCGATTTTACCCCCCGCTAGCGGCCGAGAAAGGGTTAAAACCACTGCAAAGCGCCTCTGCAGAGGCGATATGCCAGCAGTATAGCCGCGGTGCCCCATTGATTTCAATAGGCAGGATCGGTATACATACCGTTCCTTCACCGCTCCAAAGACTTTTTTTACCGTCCTGCTAGCGCACCGCTCCAGTGTAAAAGTCCTCGGGGCTTTCACACTGGAGAGACAGCAGCGGCTGTTTCAGGGCGCTTTGCAGGCGCTATTTTTACCGTTATAGCCCCTGCAAAGCGACCCAGTGTGAAAGGGGTCTTACTAAACCATTTGTAAATGAATGATAAAAGTCACATTCACTACTTTATAATAATGCTCTTTAGCCCTGGTTTTGAGATGCGATTTGACATGTCAAAATGGCGGCAATTCCTGGCAATGGCACTGTCCTAATCTGTGCGACACTGCATTTGCAGCACCGTACCGATTTCAAAAAGTAGTTTCTGTACTACTTTTTGCAATTTCGGGGTGCGATTTCCATTGACATCTGTGCAGAAACCCGCACAGATTACTGTGAAATCGCCGCCAAAATCGGGACTGACATGCGGGAGTGAAATCGTGCGAGTTCAGCTGAACTCGCACAGCTTCATTCCCGCAGCTCAGTGTGAACCTGGGCTGAAGTGGGGATGGGTTAGAACAGCCTTTCTCAACCTTTTCAACACAGAGGAACCCTTGAAATAGTTCTCCGGTCTCGGGGAACCCCTGCTAAAAATTACAGATCTACAATTCATGAAACCTTAGTGTGATGGTCAGTGGGAAGGATGGTCCTTACACTTGTGGTCATTGGGAAGAATAACCTCCTTACAGATAGCTAAAAAGATCAATGGTGTCAGTAGGAAATTATCTGAGAGGCAGAAATTGCCCAATGCTGAAGGAAACCCTAGCAACCTCTGGAGGAACCTTAGGGTTCCACGGAACCCTGGTTGAGAATCACTGGGTTAGAACCTCAGTCCAGTTTTAAACGTCGTTTCCTTGCTAAGATTTTTGAGAAAGAAAAAAAAAAGAAACAGAGGTTCTTCTCTTTTCCCTCATTTTATAAAAAAGAGAAATATTTTTTAACTTGTTTTTTTGTCTTCTTAAAAAGAAGATCTATTAATTTTTTTCTAACTGTTCTGTCTCTGATGGGACAAAATACATATAGAACTTTGCCCCATATTGACAGGTGCTGTCTAAATCTAGTTATGAGGTCCGTGTTGCCCACCACCCCCCATCTGCTCCTGCCGAGGCCGAACCAACAACATATAGAAAGGAAATGGTTGATTTATTACGGCAGCTTAACTTGGCTCTGAGCACTTTCCATTGACAAACAATGGCAAGAGGAATGCAGAGAGTGGGGAGGGAACCTGTCAACCTATGCATTCCTCTTGCCATTTCTTGCCTGTGGAAAGTGCTAAGTTAAGCTGCCGTTATGGAGCAGCCTTCTCTTTCCTTGCTGGAGTTTAAATGACTAAAGGCCCATACACGCGGTCAGACTTTTTGCCAACAAACTTCAAAATTAGCACGTTTTCCAAAAAATCCTACCGTGTGTACGCTCCATCGGACAAACTTTTTCGGTTTTCATCGGACAAAAGTTCGCTCTGCAAACGGACAAACTTTTCGGCAACAAAAGTCCGATGGTGCAAAGTCCTATCGTGTGTACAGAAATCCATCGGACTTTTGTCCGAAGTACAAATACGCATGCCCAGGACCAATGTTAAAATCAACCAACAATAGCAGAAGTTGACCAAAAGGTGGCGGTAAAGAGCAGAAAAGAGCAGAAAAATGTTGGGAAAGTTTTGGGAAAGTTTGCAGAAAAGTCCTGCCGTGTGTATGCTATGGGTGTGCCCGGCTAACTCCCTTCAGACAAAAATCTGTGGAAAAGTTTGTTTGAAGTCCGACCGTGTGTACGAGGCTTTAGACAGGAAGTGTATTATGGGCTGGATCACCAGGTGAAAATAGAAAAGAAAATGAATACAGCTACCACATTTAAGGATTGGCAAGCTGCAATATATATTATATATAATATATTACATTTTTGCTTCTGGGTTTAACACTAGTTTAAGTGAATTGATGAGCCATTGCACATTACTGCTCAATATCTAATGTGATATTTCTGTTCCTAAAATATATGTTGTGATTAAGCCTTACTGTGAATATGAAAACCAAACCTATGAGCCGCAAAATAACAAACCAACAGTGATGGGAATTTTTTTCTTTTTCTTGTAGCCCCCTGAGTCTGTAATTGATGAAGAAGCAAAGGAAGAAGAAGAAGATTACACCTATCACCCTCCTATTTCCAAACCATGGATTTCTCTTGGTAGTGAAAAGGAAATTGAAGAGGAAATGGTCAGAGAATCTAGAGCAAAGGTGACAGTAACCGTGGGGTACTTGATTAAAGGACAAGTCCTCTTATAAGTGATATTTAACGTGGAGCTCAACCCAAAAGTGGAAGTGTTGGCATGTTTTTTTTGGGGGGGGGGGGCGCGTTACCTAGTTTTGACAGATACCCACTCCCACTTCCACTCAAATCACCTAGATAAAAGTTCTCTTCTTCCCCTCCCTCCCTGCCTGCAGTCTTCTGTGACATGCGCAGTGCGTTCCCAGGGGTGAAATCACAAGCTGTCACAGCTGGGTGCCCACAGTTGAAATGGCGGTGCCAGGGAGAGGCGAGGGAGAGAAGCGACGGCTCGGGTGAGCACATCGCTGGATCCTGGGACAGGTGAGTGTGTGTTTATTAAAAGTCAGCAGCTACAGTTTTTGTGGCTGCTGACTTTTAATAAACACAAAAGCGACTGGAGCTCCTCTTTATAAATACTAGTTGGAATCTAATGTGTTGAATTGAATACCAGTAACTTGGCAGCCAGGTGCCTAAAAAAATGTTCAGAAGACTTCTCCTCATTTCCTGTTCTGGTGACCACCACCTGTGACGTAAGGCGAGGGTGAACCAGGACACATACGGAAATAGAATATTTTTAAGTTGAGATGGGACGAGTTGGGGCCTATGGTTTACAATACACACTGCAATTTGATCGTACAATCTCCTTTAGATCTAACAATAAGTATTTAGTGCAAGGATGTTCTTGGATGGATAAAGATTGATTGGACAGTTCAAATAAGTCTTTGTATATTTTGGTAAATCTAAAATAGATTGTATGTAGATTGTATGGTCAGATTGTACGATGAGCCTTAAGCTGGCCATAAATTATTAATTATTCAGTTTTTTTATTTTTTTGATCATCCAGCAGGCTGATTGAAAAAAACTAAATGGAGTGGCCCATTCACACAATTGAGGTGGATGGAAACCCCCCCCAGCTTCACTCTTGTATTCTGACTCCTCCTCTCTCAGTATACACTGATCAGCTCTGCAGCCAACCGGTTGCATGTGCTGATCGAACGCAAATTTTCCAGCAGTCCTGTTTGGGAGCAGTTGATCACTAGATTGGCTCCGGGAACGGCCATAGATGAATCAAAATTTTGATCCATCCATGGCAAGCATTAGTCATGTTTTTTTGCCCTCTGTATTGCCACGGGGAGATTTTGCTTCATTTTTTGCGTAAGAGCATGGGTCCACCTGTCACAGGAAGTAATGAAGAATCTCTCCAATGGGGACACAGACAGCAATAAAACATAACAGAGGTTTTTAACCCTTCCCCACTATAACAAAAACGAAAAACTGAGCTGGCTAGGGTCTATGGGTTTATGTAGGTAACATGAACTTTAATATGGTTTTATTTTGCTCCTCTGCACTCAATGTATTTTGTGTTTTAGTTGACTTGGGTTCTGTTTTCTTCAGATTAAATTCATGATTTCACGAGTACGTCGTGAATTCGGAGCGCAGGTCACTTTCAGTGATTGCAATGCGTCAGATGTGAAAGACGGGTATATGGAATGCACATCTTATCAAGACAAGCATTTCAACATTATACCTAAGGAGCGAGATACAGGAATACAAGTCGTCCCACTTCTGCAAGAGGAGAGCACCCAGACCCAGTGGTAAGACCACAATCCAGAATTTAAGCCGGCCATACATGGATTGAAATTCAGCCGGTTCAGCTGGGACTGGATGAATTTCGATCTGTGTATGTGCACTTTGGTTGTACAGAAGTCTATCTACAGAGTACAGACCTTTTGATTTTTCCCTAAATGATCAGTGCCACGGGCAATAGCCAGCTGTGCTGATCAGTGTATTCTGCTGGTGGGGAAGTTTCCCTGCTGTCAGAATACAAAGGTTTAGCGGGGAAGAATCCAATGTGTATGGGGGAATCAGGTAATTGTTTTTCATTCAACCTGCTGGCCACCTTAGTGTTTAAGGCCTCGTACACACGACCGAGTTTCTCGGCAAGAACCAGCAAGAAACTTGCTGGCAGAGATGTCTTGCCGAGAAATTCGTTCGTGTGTATGGTTTCTCGTCAAGAAAACCGACATGTAATCTGGACGAGAAAATAGAGAACCTGCTCTCTATTTTCTCGTTGAGATTCTTGTCGGCATGTTTCTCGACGAGAAAAGTGAGTGTGTGTACACTTACCTGTCCTCCCGGAAGCCCGCGCATATTCGAAATGAATTCGACGCATGCGCGGTAGCTTCCTAGGCATAGGTAGGGTATACCCAGATGGCGGCGACGGCATCGAACGTGATGAGCGCATGCTCGTCTTAGTCGATGACGTCACCGCGTACGCTCCATTCAAAGAACCGCGGGTTCTTTGAATCGAGCGTGTGTACACTCGGCCGGGACAAGTTTCTTGTCCAAGAATCTCGTCGAAAAAAACGACATGTTTTTTTCGACGAGAATCTCGGCCGTGTGTACGAGGCTTTAGTCTTAAAGATTTGCTTTGGTGGGGAAGAAGGGAAAAAGGTGAGGGATAGACATGTGCACTGCCGAAAAATTTGTTAGTTTCCGTTTCATTAATTTTTTCGTTTTGTTTTTCAGGTCATTCGTTATGATCGAAAATTTGTAAATTCAAGAATTCGTAAATCCGTAATTTTTTAAATCCTAAAATTCGAAATAACTAGCTAACTAATAATAACTAACTATTAAATTTATAGGTATTGGTATTTCATTTCAAATTTGGCTGTTAGTCAGCGTAATGAATATGAATTTATCCGAAGTTACAAATTGTCTGAAATAACGAATGCCGCATCTAAACAAATGGAACGGAATGAATTAATAATAATAATAATAAAAAGTTTTTATTATTATTATTATCATTATTAATCTTTTATTATTCGTTACATTCCATTTGTTTAGATACGGCATTCGTTATTTCGGATAATTTGTAACTTCGGATAAATTCGTATTCGTTACGTTCACTAACAGACAAATTTAAAAAGAAAATTCCAATACAATACCTATAATTTAATAGTTTGTTTTACTTATTATTATTAGCTAGTCATTATTTCGGGTTTTAGAATTTTTGGATTTTCGTTCTTATTTTCGGATTTTCGTTCTTTTGAATTTTCGTTCTTACTTCCGGATTTCTACATTTTCGAATTTACAAATTTTCAAATTTTTACGAATATTTGGAAAGATTCGTTAAAAGGGTTTTTGTTAATTCGGATATTTCTGAATTAACAAATTTGACGAAATGTTGTTAAAAAACGAATTCGGAACGAAACTATTTGCACATGTCTAGTGAGGGAGATTCTTTCCCCCGCCTCCGATCACAGAGAACCTTGTATAGGGTTTAAGAGATTTTGCTACTTGGCCCATTCAGGACTAAATGACAGGTCACCTTGAAAGCTCACATCCTACCCACTAATTCTTAGCTTCCAAAAGTCTAAACCCTCTGTAAGCTCTGTACCAGTCTGAGCTTACACAGGTTTAATGATCTGCTCCACCTTCTGATTGGCTGCTCAGCCCCTAATCCCTGTATCCTGGGAGGAAAGGGTGGAGGTTACATGTTCCTCCCTCCCTACCTAGGAATAGTGGGTATTTGTCAGTGCTAGTGCAGATTAGGGAAGCAGCACGGCATAGGTGGGTATCATTGGATGAGGGTGCCATATCAAGAGAACCTGTCACATTATGCTGAATGAGCAAAGTGACATATTAGGGGAGATTTACTGAAACTGGTGCACACAGAATCTAGTGCAGCTCTGCATAGTAATCAATCATCTTTCAGTTTTTATTATCAAAGCTTAAAGTGGTTGTAAACCCTTATAATTTTTTTTTTTTAAACTACCTGTAAGAGAAAGGCATAATGAGCTAATATGACTAGCATAATAGCTCATTATGCATCACTTACCTTAGATCGGGGCCCCCGAAGCCGTCCACGTCTCCCTCTTCAGCCGAAGGTTACTTCCGGCTATCGCCGCTCCAGCCAATCACAGCGCCGCACCGGCGCTGTGATTGGCCGGAGCGGCGGAGACGTCAATCTGCGCATGCGCGCGGGAGCCGTCACATTCGGCTACGCCCAGCGATTGCTGGGAAGTAGCCGAATTTGTGAATTGGATTAACCCCATGAATGCGCCGTTGTCTACGGCGCGCATGCGCCGTAGACAGCGGCGCCTGTCATTTAACTAAATATCTCCTAAACCGTGTAGGTTTAGGAGATATTTCTTGCACCTACAGGTAAGCCTTAATCTAGGCTTACCTGTAGGTGCAAGTTGAAAAAGTGGGTTTACAACCACTTTAATTGGACAAGCTGAAGTTAGGAGCTGATTGGTTACCATTTACATCCACACCAGATTCTGTGTGCATCAGTTTTAGCAAATCTCCCTCAGTGAGGCTGATTTATTAGAGTTTAGAATTTTCATGCAATGTATTTACTTCAATTATCCAATCATGCGAAACGCAAATTTTTGCTTAAATTTTTTTTCATATGGATATGATTGGTTAGTTACAATTAATATTTACACAATTTATTGTGTGAAGATTCCCAACTCCTTTAGTAAGTCAGCCTCATTCTCACTAAATAACAAGACTGAATATCATGCAATACAAGCTAGAAACCATCTCTCTTATCTCTGTAGCTGTAAACGTCTTTAGAAAAGTTGGAACATCTTATCTTTTTCGGGATGTGGTGCCAATCATCAACTGACATACTTTATTAATTTAATCTTTAGAACAGTTGTTGTATCACTAAGAAAAATGATAATTCAGGATACCTTACCCTTAAAGTGGATGTAAACCCCATTCATGAAATTTGACCTAGGCACATCTATCTGTAGTGTTTACTAATCTCTCTCCAAAGCTCTAAGTCCCATGTCTTTCTGCTGCTTCGTTCTTCTGTTATCAACATGAGAACTTCTGACAAGTTCTCCGACACAAGAGATAAAAGCGGAGAAATTTGTGCCCGGTATGGTGCTTAGAGATAGATTAGCAGAGAGCTGATCTATTCACAACACAGCTCTGCAAGTTTCTTTCTTCCTCTGCCTATGTGGAGGGGGGTGTGTGCCTTTCCTCCAATCAGCTGTCACACAGTGTATACCAAGACTCCCCTCCCACTGCTGAAAGAGGAAGTAAAAATTCTAACATGGTGTTCACTTTCTAAAGAACATAGCAAGCCGAAGACAGCAGATATACATGTACAACTTATGTAGGGATATTTCTTTAATCTCTGTGTATCTTCTGAGGCTGTTCACTTTACTGGGTATATGTGAGGGTTTACATCCACTTTAAGGTGACTATACACTATTCATTCTGATTGTACAATCTCATTTAGACCTACCATCAACAATACAGTGCAAGGGCCTACCTGATTTGATGCAAATAAAATGAATTACTTAGGTTTGTCCTCATATTACATAGTTTTGGTAATGTAAGGAGATTGTACAGAGATTGTACAGTCAGATTGTATAGTGTATAGCCTGCATTGGTTTCATAAGTAACCTCTTCTGACCATTTGCTGTCTCTCTCATATGTCTCTGTCAGGACTTACCCACAGAATGCCTGCACTCAGTACGAGCCACGAGAGTTTTCAGAAGAAGAAAAACAGGAGTTGCTGACTTCTAAAGATCTAAAAGATTTTATCAATTCCGTGTCCATAAGGTTAGTGTGTCAATAAACAGTCATAAATCAGAATGATGTAATTTTCATTAAACTTATTTGTTCTATAAATTTCTTTAAAGCGAAGTTCCACCCAAAAATGGAACTTCCGCTTTTCAGAATCCTCCCCCCCTCCGGTGTCACATTTGGCACCTTTCAGGGGGGAGGGGGGAGCAGATACCTGCCTAATCCAGGTATTTGCTTCCACTTCCGGGCATAGATCACTGCAGTATCCGCGGCGATCTACGCCATGTCCGGCCCCTCTCCCCCCCCCCCCTCCGCTGTCTTCTGGGAGACTCACAGATCCCAGAAGACAGCAGGGACCAGTGGTATCGCGCAGCACGACTCGCGCATGCGCAATAGGGCACCAGGCTGTGAAGCCTCAAGGCTTCACTTCCTGATTCCCTTACCGAAGATGGCGGCGCCTCCACCCAAGAGCCGAGGGTCAAATCGGCTTCAGGTGAGGACATCGCAGGCGGAACTCCGCTTTAAATAACATTTTAATAGTTTTTAAATGTATTTTTTTTCTATGTGATGATTTTGATGTAAAATGAATTGCGCAGACCTAGTGCAACTGCTATTATTAGAAGATAATATGGTGTAAATAAGATGTATGTCACCCTATTTTTTTATTCGGTGTTGCATCACAGTACTGCTGATCTCCTGCAGCATCTTTGCTGCCATTTCCTGTCTACATGCACTGCAGTGATGGCTGCATGGCATTCCTTTGGATTTTCTGATGGTGAAAACAGTGGACCGTGCCAGTGTGATCAGGCTTCACCCCACCCCCGCCCCCTCCCAGCTTTTTTGCTCTGCGCATTATAAATTTGCCTTTTTAAGGCCACTTTCACACTGATCCGTAGTTTTTTATGCGTTTTTGCCACATTTTCTGTGCATTTCAATGGGGAAGTGCGTTTTTGGTACATTCTTTTTACTGCACCATAAATGCAGCAAACAGGATTTTACTAAATGCAGTAGACCCACAACGGATCAGTGTAAAGAGTTCATAAGATTACATTACGTTTTTCTTTTGCTTTTTTTAGCACAAAAGCGGAGCAAAAATGGATTCCTGTAAAAGGAGCCTTAACGCTGGAATTTTTTTTTTCTTCCTGCAAGGTAAAGTCATAATGTGCTAGTATGCATTGCAATACTAGCACATTATGTGACACTTACCTTAAAACGAAGCTGTTCCAGTGCCGCGATGTCAGCGCTGCAGCCGCTTCCATTTTCACTTGTCTTGCTTCCGGGTTTGCGGGTTCCGGCTCTGTGATTGGCCAGAGCCGCGATGACGTCACTTCCACACATGCGCGCAGGAGCCTCCGTTCAAGACACAGGGCTCGGAAGGAATGGCACCCGTGGCAGTTCCTTCAGACCGCATGCGCCAGTGATGTCACTGGCTGCATTTAGTGTAAATATTTCCTACACGGCACACATTTGGGAGATATTTACACTACCTATACGTAAGCTTTATTATAGGTAAATGTCAGCAGAGGAAGTTTACTTCCTCTCTAAGCAGTAGTATGGCTGCGGTAAGGCCATACCATTGCTTTGTTTTTTGTTTTTTAATGTACCCCTAAATCTTTTCGTAAGAAAAAAAACAACTCTTTTTTTCTCCTTATATCTTTTACTAAATGATGGGTGTATTTATACATCTTAGTGTTATTTGATATTTTATATGTCTAATATAGTTTATTGATAACTGCTCTTTCACTTCCTGCCTCCTTCCACGGACAGTTTGATATACAGTAAAACCTTGGTTTGAGAGTGTTTTGCAAGACAAGCTAAATTTTTAAATAACAAGCAATGTCTTGTTATAAGAGTAGCTTCATGTCACAACTAAGTATAAAAGAAGAGAGGCGCCTCTAAGTGTAGCAATATGGTTACATTTAATGAAGGTGCAACATTTAGCAACTCACATGGTTGATGATTAAAAGAGGCACATCTAAGTATGGAGGCATCCGGGGTAAAGATTCCCACATAGACTGTCCTCCGCACCGCCATCGACGTCATCCCTTCCATGCTGCGCTCCTTGAGCGCTTCAAGCATCGCTTTCAAATCGCTCTACAGCAAGGTAGTCTTCCCGGTCACAATTGCAGACTGACAGCGGTGAGAGCCGGCGGTGCGGGGGATGGTCTATGTGGACAGCTTTACCCCGGATGCCTGCATACTTAGATGTGCCTCTTTTAAACATCAAATAGAGTACATGTAAAAAGCAGTGCAGCGCTGAAAAGTAAACTAAATAAAAACAAAAAACAATGAAACTATATTATTAACATCAAAAGTCCAAAAAATATGTGGCAAGATGAGGCCAGAGGATGTTGAAGGGCAACAGAGGTGTAAGACTTATTAGGTAGTGAATGGGGTGCTTCAATCAATCACCATGCATCCAGACAAGTGTGTCTCCTCCACCAGAAGTACAAACCGCTCACCTGAACATATGGACCTCTGGGCAAACAGTAGGTCAGTCGCGCTGTCCCTTAACTAGGGTAATGGTAAGGTGTTGTCTTCACGTAAGATCCTTTACTCAGGCTCCTCAATCGATAGATGGTCTCCAAATTCACTCATATATAGAATGGATCATGTAAAAGTATAAAAGAAACTCCTAGTGCTCTCCGTTTGAAAAAGCAACACTAATTTATTAGAATAAAAACTACTCACAAACACGGCACTATATCCTAGTGCACGGAATGAAGTCATAGATGGTACATAAAAAGAACCAGGTAGGTGGCTGTCCTGACATCACTACAAGCCCCCCGCACGCGTATCATCCGTGGTGCAGGACTTCCTCAGCGGATATAGAAAGGGCTAATGTGTCAGTACTCAATTTATAACCTCAATTCCTGGTTCAGTCAATTAGATGCCCCGCCCAATCCCAGCAAGAGAACGCCCTCTATGACGAGCGTTACGGAGGACGGCATTGTCGCTTACGATGACTGTTGTTGTTTACCCTGCTGCTGGCATGGCGGAGAGGAAGTCGTCAGTCTCATAAATGGTTAGTGACGCTAGTATTAGGAAATTTAGGCATTTGACCACATCCCCTGTCTGGCATTTGACGTACACACCGCCCATTGGGATAGATCTTTGAAGGATGGTACACGCTGCTCTCTTTTGGTTTATTGCTAATGCATTGATCGTTATGACGATGTGGGTGGGCCTTATAACATTAAGGTGAGCGCTGCATCCCGATAAGTCTTTTGTGATTATGTTGATGCGAGTGATTTTGTTACTGGCATCACCTGTGATGGGCAGTCCTCTTGCTGGGAGTGGGCGGGACATCTAATTGATTGAACCAGGAATTGATGTTATAAATTGAGTACTGACAGATTAGCCCTTTCTATATCCGCTGAGGAAGTCCTGCACCAAGGACGATACGCGTGCGGGGGGGCTTGTAGTGATGTCAGGACAGCCACTTACCTGGTTCTTTTTATGTACTATCTATGACTTCATTCCGTGCACTAGGATATAGTGCCGTGTTTGTGAGTAGTTTTTATTCTAATAAATTTGTGTTGCTTTTTCAAACGGAGAGCACTATGCGTTTCTTTTATACTTTTACATGATCCATTCTATATATGAGTGAATTTGGAGACCATCTATCGATTGAGGAGCCTGAGTAAAGGATCTTACGTGAAGACAACACCTTACCATTACCCTAGTTAAGGGACAGCGCGACTGACCTTCTGTTTGCCCAGAGGTCCATATGTTCAGGTGAGCGGTTTGTACTTCTGGTGGAGGAGACACGCTTGTCTGGATGCATGGTGATTGATTGAAGCACCCCATTCACTACCTAAGAAGTCTTACACCTCTGTTGCCCTTCAACATCCTCAGGCCTCATCTTGCCACATATTTTTTGGACTTTTGATGTTAATGATATAGTTTCATTGTTTTTTCTTTTTATTTCGTTTTCAGCGCTGCACTGCTTTTTACATGTACTCTATTTAAGGACTTTTATATTGACCTTCAGTGTCCAGCTGCTTTTATTAGGGGTTGGTTTTTGCGCTGTCTGATCTTCTTTTTATTTCTTTTAATCATCAACTATGTGAGTTTCTAAATGTTGTACCTTCATTAAATGTAACCATATTGCTACACTTAGAGGCGCCTCTCTTCTCTTTTATACTGTAGTTCCTGATGGATTTTTCTTCTAATCCCCTTGTGGGGGCTTCCATTTGTGGATGGACATTTTATGGTTACACAATTTATTACATTGCTATAATCTTTTTATATGGACTATAAACTGAAGGATTTATGAATAAATAATTGTGGAACGAATCATCTGAGTTGCCATTATTTCTTATGGGGAAATTCGCTTTGATTTACAAGTGCTTTGGATTACAAGCATGTTTCTGGAACTAATTTTTGCTCGCAGTCCAAGGTTTTACTGTAATTTTTATAGGAAATGTTTCTAATAATTTAGCTGTTGTATTAAGAAATTGAACCCCCTCTTTTAAATAGGCTGGAATTGGCACTACAGCAAAACGAAATTCTCAACGCCTTTGTAGATGACTGGAAAGCCTTGTCTGAACAGGAGTGTATGTTCGGTACAAGATCCGACTCTCACCTCAAGGAGTATCAGTCTTTTACAGACCACCAATTTGGCAAAGACAAAACCATCAGCTGCATCGACTGGCACCCCACACTTCATGGTAATGAATGAAATCACTGCCAGGGTGCAGATCTAATAATTGTATGCATGTGAAAGCAATAAGGGATATTTATCAAAGCAGTTTTGTGTTAATTAATGTCCAATTTGTACTTAAAAATGTTGGCATGGATCTTTGGGTCTGGCTTGCGGCCAAAGCGACAGGTTCAGTTCTAATGATTTTGTGGCCAAATAGCCCCCGTCTACCTATTCTCTTTGTTCTGACACAGCTTTAACCTCTTGCAGACCATGTAATGCATATATGCGGTGGCAGATAATTGGGCTTTAATGCCAATCCACTGTACATATGCGTCCACAGCGGCCTGAAGTATGCCGAGAGTCTATTTACAGCATGCTTCCAGGCAGGGCCGGCACCAGCATAAATCTGCCTAGGCAGCTGCCTTAGGGGGCGCCAGGATAGGGGTGCGATAAAATCAGAATTCTGCTGGAGATTCAGAAAGGGCCGCTGATTAGGGGATAGCACCTGTGCCTTGCCCAGGCCAGCAGGGTAGCCCGGGCAGCAGAGGAATCAGATGTGGACAGGAGAGGGGGTGATGCGGGAGGGTAAATACAGGAACCGATCCCGTGTGTGTCACTCCCTGCAACAGCTGAAAGCTGGTTTCTCCTCTTCTCCCTCCCACCAGCATTCAGCTGCTGTAAGGGGGAGACACAAAGGGCATCAGTTCCTGTATTTACCCTCCTACCGCACTGATCACCCTCTCTGTAGACCATCCTCTAACCTCTGGCTGCTCAGGCCCCCCTGTGCTGCCCCCCTATCCCACAGCGCTGCTGGCTTCCCTCCTCACCTGCCAGCTGCTGCTTTCAGGATGGAGTGGGGAAGGGGCCAGTAAATATGTAATATTTACCAGCCTCTTCCTTTTGTAAATAAGCACAGTGATTGATCAGTACCGATCACTTACTGTATTCATTCATAACTTAAGCATAGTAAACTGTATTTATGATGCATCAGTTTGTGAATGAACAGGAGCCTCTGTACAGAGCACTTTCTGTTCATTCACTGTCCAGTGCAGATGAGCTGCAGAGAAAGAGATTGAGGAATTAATGTCCTTTGTCCCTTTTCTCTGTCTCAAAAGTGAGACATCAGGGTTTTGTTTAGACCCCTGATATTTCACCAACAGCATTGTGTAAAAATAAATAAATACAAAATAATTAGAAAATTGTAAAGAAAAAACAAAAGATTAAAAAGCGAAGGGCTCATTCACACAGGTTCTCTGGCGAATGCATAACCTGTGTAGAGAAAAATCCTTGCACCAGCCCTGACTCCAGCACACTGACTGAGCTGTCACCAACAGCTCTTGGTCATGGCTTGTGATCAGGGGCCAGTGGTACGGACTCCCAATCATTTGACCACTGCGAGAGCCAATCACAGCCATCACATAATAGAGAAACTGCAAGTAGGGGCTAAGCACTTTTTTTTAAAGCGGAGTTCCACCCACTTTTACAAATTGGTCTTAAAGTAAAGACCACCCCTCCACCCCTCGTTTTTGGATAACTATTTTATTTTTATTTATTTTTTTCTTACCTTTTTTGAAGTACATAGTGTACTTCTGTCCTAGCTCGACCGCGGCGCAGTGCGTCATTTCTTCTTCTTCGGTGAGCCCTCCTCCTTCTCCCCCACTGCCTTCTGATACCTGTGTGTGTCCCAGAAGACGATGGGGCCATTCAGAAAGCACCGCACGACACGCGCAAGCGCAGTAGGAAACCGGCTGTGAAAACTGAAGGCCCCATTGCTGGTTTCCCTTGGTTACATGGGCGGCGCCTGCACCTGATCTGATGGACGAATCGACTTCAGGGGGGCCGACATTGCGGGCTCCCTGGACAGGTAAGGGTCCTTTTTTTTTAAAAAAAACTTATTTGAGGGTGGAACTCCGCTTTAAGTTAAACTCGCATCTATTGCAGAACTAAGAAGTGCTAGGGAGAACTTTTTTGAAAATCAAGTAGTTTTTAATAAAGCGGAGTTCCACTCGGTTTTGTTTTTATTAAAAGTCAGCAGCTACAAAAAGTGTATCTGCTAACTTTTAATAAACACATTCACCTGTCCCAGGATCCAGCGATTCGGTTCTCTGCCTCGTTTCTCTCCGGCGCTGGCATCACAAATGTGGGCACCCGTCTGTGACAGCTTGCGTAGGGTGACCAGACATCCCTGGTTTCCGGGAACAGTCCCCGGATTGAGGACACTATCCCCGGACCAAGTCTGTCCCCGGTTTTGTCCCCGGATTGGATTTGAACAGGGGCTGGGGCAATTTCAAAGACAGTCAGTGCAGAATAAAAAGAAAATATCTGAATTACACACCCCCACTCCGTCGCGCCTACTAGTTTAGGGGGGTGTATTGTTTTCCATTATCTGTGCCCCTTTCTGATGATCATGTGCTGTTTGGACGGAGGGAATATTTCTTCAGTTTCGGGTGCATGCCCATTCAGCTCCGCTCGCATGTTCTTCTGCCTTGGCTCAAGTCCCGGCCAGCCGCCTGCCTGCTTATCTCCTTGCCTTCCCTAGTGGAGTGATCTTCCTCCGCTCCCCACCCAGTAGTAGCCGGGGCCCGGAGAGTAAGAATTGACAGGCTGTGAGGCGGGCGGCGGCGGCGACGGGCAGAGAGTTGCTGATTGCCGCCATTACTAGTAAAAAAAAAAGAATGTGTCCCCGGATTTCATTTTAAAAATCTGATCATCTTAAGCTTGCGGCTTCACAGCCTGCTGCACACTGCGCATGCGGGATTCGCGCTGTGCCTCCTCAATGGCCGGGCAATCTTCTGGGACTTGTGACGTGTAGATTGCAGAGAGGGAGGTGAGGAGGAGAACTTTCCGCTCGAGTCACCTAGGCGGCCCGAGCGGAAGTGGGAGCTGGTACCTGTCAAAACTAGGTACCCGACCCCCCCCCCCCCCCCCCAAAAAAAAAATTACATTCCAAATGTGACATGTCCGGTGGTTAGGAGTCCTTAAAGCGGAAGTTCCACTGTTGGGTGGAACTCCGCTTTAAGCTTTTGAAATTTTCCAACAGTTAAGTGTAAAAAGAGAAAGCAAATTGCGAGTGTACAGTCTGTTCCAGTTCACAACTCAGAAGAATCACAACCATCCACAATGTGTAATGGTATTATAATATAGGTTATAAGTCAGAGCCGCATGTGCTACACCCTGATAGGCCGCATAGAAGGAGCACTTTTTAAACAGGTGCAGATATTCTGATTTATTATGCAGCTTGCTCCCAGATAATAGCTCTGTCTCTAACTAATATAAAATATAGGAAACAACATATTTAGCAGCCTCAATCATTAAGACAGTATTGACAGTATTTCCCTTAATGTCCTATATGTATATTTACACCTTTTATAAAAGTGCACCTTTAGGACTTCCTAGTTCTGTGCGCAGAAATAAATCTGTCACTTTGGTTGCAAAACATACCCAAAGATTCATGCTAATATGTTTGCATGCATATTACACATTTAAATTTAGAAGAAATGAGGTTTAACCTTAAACTACATAGAGGGTTCTTTACTGTAAGAGCGGCAAGGATGTGGAATTCCCTTCCACAGGCGGTGGTCTCAGCGGGGGGCATCGATAGTTAAAAAAAAACTATTAGATAAGCACCTGAATGACCACTAGACTTGTGCACAACGGAAAAATTCGTTCCGTTTCGGTTCGTTTCTTTCCGGTCCTGTTGATTCGTAATCATTCGTAATTTTGCTAGACGGGATTTTTCGTGTTCGGACTCATTCGTATTTTTGCAAGCGACATTTTTCGTTGAATTTTTTGTTGCTTTATAATTCGTACTTTCGGTAGAGTACGTTGTTTTTCGTTGATTCTGGACACAACTCCTACTTTCGTAACTTTTTTTGGGTTCGTACTTTCGGTAGAGTACGTTGTTTTTCGTTGATTCTGGACACAACTCCTACTTTCGTAACTTTTTTTGGGTTCGTTGATTCGTAATTTTCCGTGTCTCTCTCACAACGACGCTGCCTATTATGCCTAATGTGCTTCGAATGGATTTGTACTTTTCTAAATACATTGCGGTTATTTGTAACGATTCGAAATCTCGTATTTTACTTTCGTTTTTAACATGCGGCTATAGGCTCCGCCCCTGTACACCATTTTGAGAGGGTTCAGCACGGTGAGGGAGAAGCAGAGAGCAGAGCAGAGTGTTATTGTGCTTCGAATGGATTCGAAATCTCGTATTTTACTTTCGTTTTTTACATGCGGCTATAGCCTCCGCCCCTGTACACCATTTTCAGAGGGTTCAGCACGGTGAGGGAGAAGCAGAGAGCAGAGCAGAGTGAGTGTTATTGTGCTTCGTATGGATTCGAAATCTCGTATTTTACTTTCGTTTTTTACATGCGGCTATAACCTCCGCCCCTGTACACCATTTTGAGAGGGAGTTCAGCACGGTGTGGGAGAAGCAGAGAGCAGAGCAGAGTGAGTGTTATTGTGCTTCGTATGGATTCGTACATTCGTAACTTTTTCATAACGAATTATGCCGAAGACATTCGGGCATTCGCTATTTGCGGTATAATTTATTTCGGATTCGGTCTTATTCGTAATTGCTTTGTTCGGAAATTCGAATGCTTCCGAATGTCCGAAAGTTGCTAAATTCGGACGAATTTCAATTCGTTACGAAACGAATTGCACAAGCCTAATGACCACAACATACAGGGATATACAATGTAATACTGACCTATAATCACACACATAGGTTGGACTTGATGGACTTGTGTCTTTTTTTCAACCTCACCTACTATGTAACTATGTAATAATACACAACTGCTTTAATAAATATTCATCACTGAGTTAGAGTTCTGTGTTTTATCTGCCAGGCTTGGTGGCGGTTTCGCTAACTGAACGACTTTCTTTGGAGGATCGAGTGAACTTATCTTCCAAACTTATCCTGAAGCCATCACTGATTCTTATTTGGAGCCTGAGTGACCCCATCCATCCCCAGGTAAGACTGTAAAGTCTGAGTTCTTTTTTCAGATGCAGGCATGGCTGTTCAGCAAAGAACACTGATGATGTGTAAAGTCCAGTACAATCAGATTTCAGACACCAGTCAAAAATAAATCCTGATTTTTTTTTTACTGTGCAAAGAGCTCCTATTCCTCCACTGTGGTTTATTATACATAGGTCTTTGCCAAAGTCATACTGCCTCAGGGAAACAGATTTGTTGGTATCCAACTTTTGAGCTGTCCACACATGCTACCAGACTACATCAATAGGTCTACTGCTGAAGATGAATTTTGCTTTCTGTCTGCAGTCTGTAGATAAACATTCCCCATTTGACAGCGAGCAGGAGACACTGTGCAGCTGCTAGCTGTCAGACATGGCTGTCGCTGACAGCTCCGGTCCCCATTTATGATCAGGGTCCAATTAGACTTGTTCCTGATCATGTAATCATTACATCAGCAATGATATACAGTATAGTGTCACATACAGGCTGGAGGCTTCATTCGTTCATACAGGTGCCACTTCAGCCTAAAAATGTCAGCGCCTATTTGTTTAATACTATAATTGTCAGATACAGTATTAAAAATGTTAATTACATTTATAAATGCATTACGTTTTTTATTTGACATTTTTTCTCCATTTGTCTACCTAGAATAAAAAAACAGAGCATGGTTAAACAGTCAACCAAATAAAAGCCTTATATGTTCTTAAAAAATAAAAAAAATATTCAAGTAGGCAAATTAGTCATAGATATGTGAACCCTTACCTAGTAAAACAATCCGTTCAGTGTAAAATAGAAAAGAGTGTGTGTGTGTATGTGTGTGTATGTGTGTGTGTTTGTGTATATATATATATATATATATATATATATATATATATATATATATATATATATTTATATTATTTTTTTATTATTATTATTTTAAATATATATTTTTTTCACATAACTTCTGTTCTCAGCTTCGTAAAGAGCTCAGAGATCTAGAAGAGGAGATACAGCAGTACAGTGATCTTCCTTGTGACTGGCTGCAAGGGGGGGTGTCAGCACAAGTCTGATCATTGAAGGAGAGGAGGCTGAGTTTCCAATACAGCCAGAAAACTGACCATGGTGTGCTCTCATGCTTAGTGTGGCCAGTTTTTAATAGGAAAGCAGAGGGACTTGCAGGAACACCAGGGATTTCACACAAAGGAAGCAATACAAAGAGAACAGGAGACTTTCTCATAAAAGTACATGGTACAACAGGCACATATCAGGAATATGAAATGTTGGGTTCACATTCTCTTTAACCACTTCCCGCTCGGCCTATAGCAGAATGACAGCCGGGCGATGGTTCAGTTATCCTGACTGGGCATCATATGATATGATGTCCAGCAGGATAAGTGCCGGTGCGCGCGCATGGGGGTGTGCTTCGCAGTGATCGGTGGTGCGGCATGTCAGTCTGACACACCGCTACACCGATCTTGGTAAAGAGCCTCTGATGGAGGCTCTTTACCACGTGATCGGTCGTGTCCAATCACGATGTAAACAGGAAGAGCCGTTTATCGGCTTTTCCTCACTCGCGTCTGACAGACGCGTGTAGAGGAGAGCCGATAGGCGGCTCTCCTGACAGGGGGGTTTGCGCTGATTGTTTATCAGTGCAGCCCCCCTGTGGATGCCCCCACTGGAGCACCAGGGATGCCGCCAGGACCACCAGGGAAGTCCCCAACACGTGGATGGTCAGGTATATCCCCCATGGCCACCAGGGATGCCACAATGTGCCTAATATATGCCAAATCAGTGGCCAACAATGGTGCCAGCCAGTGCCCATTATGAATGCTTGCCAGATCGGTGATTCCTAGCAGTGCCACCCATAAGTACCCATCAGTGCAGCCTTCCAGTTCCTATCAGTGCCCATCAGTGTCATCTATGAGTGCCCATCAGTGCCATCTCATTGGTGCCACCTCATCATTGCCCATCATTGAAGGAGAAACCATACTTATTTACAAAATTTTATAACAGAAACAAAGAATACGTTTATTTTTTCAAAATTTTGGGTTTGTTGCGCAAAAAATAAAAACCCCAGCAGTAATCAAATATCACCAAAAGAAAGCTCTATTTGTGGGAACAAAATTATATAAAATTTGTTTGGGTACAGTGTAGCATGACCGTGCAATTGTCATTCAAAATGCGACAGCGCTGAAAGCTAAAAATTGGCTTGGGCAGGAAGAGGGTGTAAGTGCCTGGTATTGAAGTGGTTAAAGTATATCTGACCCTACATTCACACCTATATATTTTTTAGTGCGTTTTGCAGTTTGCAAAAAACGCACTACAGTTCAATTAACATAGTTTCAGATTCACATCTATGCGTCTTTCAGCAAGTATGTTTTTTTCCCCGCAGCAGATTGCGTTTTGCATGTAATAGACTTCAATGGAGCTTCACCAAAAATGCAAGTGTTGCGTTTTTGGTGCGTTTTGCATATTATTTTTTTCTCCACTTTAACACACTGTGTATAGCTGATTGATAAGAAACCCCCGCTGAGTGCTGATGACTCATCGGTTGTTAAGGACACGGTGGCAAGCTTCCATGCCCGCTCCTTAGCAACCAGCTATACACAGTGTGGTAAAGAGAAAAAAAATCGTAAAATGCATGAAAACTGCATGCAAAAACGCAGGTTTAAAAATGCTCTGCAAAACGCATTGGAAAAATGTATTAAACGCAGCCGCATAGATGCGAACCTAGACTGAAGGCAACATTTTTTTTGTTTAAGATAGAATGGGGAAGGGTTAGAACCCCTGTTAAGCTAGTATTTCTTTTGTATCCTCTCTCTATTTGTCCTGGGGACCACTGTCACTGGGCTGAATGTGAGCAAAAATCAAAAAATTTCCACCAGAACCGGAACAGGGGGAAAATCTTCCTATGGGGACATTCGCTCTGCTGACAACTGTCTAGTGCCGCGTACACACGACCGTTTTTCATGACGAGAAAAATGCAATTTTTTAAATTAGTCATTAAAAACAGTCATGTGTAGGCTCCAGAGCATTTTATAAAAATGTATAACATCGTCCCCTAAAGGTATGATATTGCGCACCTATCAACTCCTGATCACAGATATGTCACCATCTGGTCCTCGGCATGCCTATATGCATAAGTGGAAGCAGGCCTTGGGTGAGGATATACCCTTGAGGACCTGGCAAATCATATGGTCACAGGCCCCTAGGAGTTCTGTCTGTACACTGTACAAAGAAAATCAATACAAAATTTTACTTCGCTGGTACCAGACTCCTGACCTGCTTCACTCTATATACCCATCAGCCGATCGCCATTGTTGGCGCTGTAGTAAAGAAGTGGGGACGCTGTATCATACCTATTGGACATGCCCACTGATTGTCCCCTACTGGCAGACGGTGCATTCTCTTCTCCACTCCATCTTTGATACTTGGGTGCCATTCTACCCTAAATTGTTCCTCTTGGGTCTTCTACCCCCTTCCTTTTCCAAAACCTCGAAAAAACTCCTGGCCCAGGTGCTAACAGCGGGGAGATGCTTGGTAGCCCTGAAATGGAAAAGGAAGGAACCCCCCTCTTTGTTTGAATTGCACTCCAGGATTAGAGATGTTAAGCGGATGGAATTCCTGACTGCATCCCTAAACAATACCCTCGATTCACACAACCAAATATGGGAATTGTGGGACAAACTAAAAGCTTGTGGTTGATATCCCCGGGCGGTGAGGGGGCCTGGGGTCGGGTTGTTGTCCTCTTCTTTCCTACCCTTTCCCTCCTCTCCCTATCCTTGTCCTCTCTAGTCCCCTTGTCTCTATCTACCTTTTCTTTATCCTTTCTCCTACTCCTTTTTTTTTTGTTCCTGATTTTTATCTTAACGAGTCCAACCTTAAGAGCCGGTTCACACCAGGGCGGCGCGACGCGGCACGACTTGTGGGGGCGACCTCGGCGGCGCGATCTCAAGATGACTTGAGACGCCCGCCGAGGCGATTTGCATAAGACTTCTGTATAGAAGTAAATGCAGGTCGCCTTGGGTCTCCCCCAAAAGTAGTACAGGAACCTTTTTCTAAGTCGGAGCGACCTGAGTCGCTCTTACTTAGAACGGTTCCATTGAAAAGCGTGGGACGCGACTTGTCAGGTGACAGAGTCTCCTGGCGAGTCGCCCTGGTGTAAACCGGCTCTTATGGTATTACAGTTGCCTTATAGCTAGCTTTATTGTTTGAATATGGTCACACACGGCTTAGTGTTTATTTGTTATCTATGCCTCAACTTTGTCTCTCTATGGGTGACAATGTGTGTGGACAGTCCGCCTGAGGTTTGCCATGTATCGCATAGCGTGCCTTTTATTTGTATTTTTTATTTTAATTTTTTCTGTATTGTCTGTCTTTTTCTGTTGATGAATTTAAAAAATCAATAAAACTGTCAGTTTTAAAAAAAATTTTTTTTAGAACATGCTCTATTTTTTCTCGTTGTTTTTCACGTTGATGTTTTTCTCGTCGTGAAAAACGGCCGTGTGTACGCTTTAATGACTGAAAAAAACGCACATGCTCAGAAGCAAGTTATGAGACGGGAGCGCTCATTCTGGTAAAACTAGCGTTCGTAATGGAGATAGCACATTCGTCATGCTGTAACGGACAGAAAAGCACAGAGACTGAAAAGCGCGAATCGTCTCTCACCAAACTTTTACTAACACGCGGTAACACGAAATCATCAAAAGCAGTCCAAAGGGTGGCGCCATCCGAATAGAACTTCCCCTTTTTAGTGCCGTCGATACGTATTGTCGTACGTGTTTTACGTCACCGCGCTTTGCTCAAGCATTCTTTTTCACAATAGTGTGTAGGCAAGGCAGGCTTGAGAAGAATCACGTTGTGAAAAACGTTGTCTTTTTCCATGACATTAAAAACGGTCGTGTGTACGCGGCATAAATGATTTACCTCTCTTTGGAGAAGTTTCCTCCCCTTGTGTCTACAGGACAGGAAGTGATGAAAATCTTTTGAAAAGGACACAGATAACAAAAAAAAAAACCTGACGGGTTTAACCTACTCTATCCAAAATGGGGGAAAAGATGGTTTTAGATACACTTTAACTGACGCATTCCGATGCCGGTAAATTTGATTTGGGGATCTAGGTTTCATATCTTGGACACGAAAGGGTTAATCATACCATTCATACCATCTATCATATGTCATGTTTCACTGAATCTAATACACTGAAAACTGATTGGTTGCTATGGGTTTGTAAGCTTGTAAGTTATGGGTTTGTAAGATTGTAAGCTCACATATTCTCCTAAATATCTGGTATTGAATATTAATAATAATAAAATAATAATAATTTCTAATGTCATTTTAATAAAGCCGGAGTTCTAGCACTTTTTTATTTACTATCTTGACAAATGTGTAAAAGTTTGTAACCTAAAAGTGTCTTCTGGTCTGTCCTTTAGCTAATGCTGGAATGTCCAGATGACATATATTGTTTCCGCTTTTGTCCGAGTGACCCCGGGATCATCGCTGGAGGGTGCATTAATGGCCAGGTACTGTGTTGTTCTCCTGTTCCATTAATCCCATACATTTTATCAACCTTCCCACTTAATTTTCTTTTTTTTTTTTTCCCTCTTTTTAATTTCTCAACTTTCTTTTCAGCCCTTTCAGATTAACGCTTTGCTTAAAATAGAACTCTGAGCAAAAAAAAAAAAAGATTTAAAATGAAAAGCCTACAAAGAGATAAAATAGCAAAACTAGTTTTTGCTGCATATTCAGATTCAGTCCAGAGAATTCCTCCACCGTATTTTTGGTTCTGTCAATATTAGTCCTCTGATGACCAAAATCATAAAACCAACTTCCTCTGAGCCCAGGTCACCCTGGACTACCCCAGACTGTGACAGGAAAAGCAGCACAGTGATGGGCTCTCTGTCACTCTACTTTCTCCTCCTATCAGCATGCCTCTTGTCATAACACATACTGATTGGCTTCTTGTACTTATTCTTTCTCTCACACTCCAGATCTGCTTTATAGGGACTGCAGGCTGATACCAAGTCAAATTCAGGTGCTGCATCTAAAAAATACATTTAACGATGCACTAATGAATACAGAGCTGCATTACTTTATGTCTTTTTTATCTGCCTAGAGTTTATCTTTATTCTGCAAACCGTGCTTTCATTTCCATTTTAGCAACACCCTAGAGGCGATCCTCACTCCTGGTTCTGTTTCATCTCTTTTATTGTAGATTGCTTTGCAAGAATCGTATGCAAACTACCTTCTGTCTAATCACATTGCTTTCCCATAACATACAGTTTGGTGTCTGTTCACTTCATAAGTCACGTCAATGTCTCTTGCTATGCTAACCAGTATTCGGGAATAACGTTCCTCCTAGAAAGGTCCGCATTGTAAACCTTGTCTGTTCTTTATCAAATATATTGTGTCCTTACACATCTAAAAATTGAAACCAATAAACTGCCATTCCTGAAAATGCTAATTGCCTGGCTGTCTTGATTTAACCACTTAAGCCCCGGACCAATACGCAGCATAAAGACCAGGCCCCTTTTTGCGATTCGGCACTGCGTCGCTTTAACTGACAATTGCACGGCTGTGCAACGTGGCTCCCAAACAAAATTGACGTCCTTTTTTTCCCACTAATAGAGCTTTCTTTTGGTGGTATTTGATCATCTCTGCGGTTTTTATTTTTTGCGCTATAAACAAAAATAGAGCGACAATTTTGAAAAAAAATCAATATTTTTGCTATAATAAATATCCCCAAAAATATAAAAAAAAAAATGTTTTCCTCAGTTTAGGCCGATACGTATTCTTCTACATATTTTTGGTAAAAAAAAAATCACAATCGGCGTTTATTGATTGGTTTGCGCAAAAGTTATAGCGTTTACAAAATAGGGGGTAGTTTTATGGCATTTTTATTAATAATTATTTTTTTACTAGTAATGGCGGCAATCAGCAATTTTTTTCGTGACTGCGACATTATGGCGGACACATCGGACACTTTTGACACATTTTTGGGACCATTGTCATTTATACAGCGATCAGTGCTATAAAAATGCACTGGTTACTGTGAAAGTGACACTGGCAGTGAAGGAGTTAACCTCTAGGTGGCGCTGTATGGGGTTAAATGTTCCCTGCATTGTGATTCTTACTGAGGGGGGTCGGGCTCGGTGTCATTCTCACTAGGCAGAGCAGGGAAATGCTTGTTTACACAAGCATCTCCCTGCTCCATACCTCCGTGAGACGATCGCGGGGATGCCCGCAGCGATCGAGTCTGCAGAACCCGCGGTCCGAATCACGGGGAAGGCAGGGGGGTCGCGAGCGCGACGTTGGCGGCGCACGCGCGACCCCCGCGTCGGGCAGTTAAAGGGGACGTACAGGTAGGTGATTGTGCCTGTACAAGCCATTCTGCCGACGTGTATATATACAGTGGGCGGTCGTTAAGGGGTTAATACTTGAGTCCCTGGTCTAAAACAGGTAGGCAGGTAAGTGACTGAGAAAGAATAGAAGCCGATAAATTACCCCAACTGATCAGCAATGATCCAAGTTTCTCCAATGAATTTATTGCATTGTATGGCAAAGTTTGTATTTCTTCTGTCTTTTTTCTCAGGTTGTGTTATGGGATATCTCTGCTTATAATGAGCGTCTAACGGCTAAAACTGGAGTAACTAAGAGCACCAGCACAAAGGTATGTCTTGTATTAGGTTGTAAAATTCTTACTACCAGCCAACTTAGCCTTTACATAGCAATCTTATGCTGCGTACACACGACCGTTTTTCATGCCATTTTTAAAATTGGTCGTGAAAAACGGTCGTGTGTGGGCTCCAGAGCATTTTTCTCGACAAGAAAAATGGGCATTAAAAATTTAGAACCTGCTCTATTTTTTCTCGTTTTTTACGTCATCGTTTTTCTCGTTGTGAAAAACGGCCATGTGTAGGCTTTAACGATGTGAAAAAAAACGCGCATGCTCAGAAGCAAGTTATGAGACGGGAGCGCTCGTCCTGGTAAAACTAGCGTTCGTAATGGAGATAGCACATTCATCACGCTGTAACGGACTGAAAAGCGCAAATCGTCTCTCAGCAAAATTTTACTAACACGCGGTAACACAAAATCAGCAAAAGCAGCCCAAAGGGTGGCGCCATCTGAATGGAACTTCCCCTTTATAGTGCCATTGTACATGTTGTCGTACGTGTTGTACGTCACGGCGCTTTGCTTGAGCATTTTTTTAAACGATAGTGTGTATGCAAGGCAGGCTTGAGAAGAATCACGTCGAGAAAAACTTTGTTTTTTTCAATGACATTAAAAACGGCCGTGTGTACGCGCCATAAGTCTAGCCATATATTATACAATTTTCCTTTAGATTTACAAAACCAGATAATATGAGGTCAAACCTGTGACAGATCTAGCCGGGACAGAGGCTTTTGGAGAGGACTGAATGCTAGCCTCTTGCCTTCCGATTATGGGCCAGGGCCTCAAGACAGGAATGCGGATTGGTTATCCCGGCAGACAGACCTGGAACCTTAAGACTACTTTTCCAACATCCTCGAGTTGACCCGTTTGGGGTCCCACTGTGGCTGTTGGACTATTTCCCAGGAGGGAGTATTGTCATGAACCTTTGAATACTGAAGTATTTCTCATTTGAATCTATTACACAGTGGGGGGTCTACTGCACTGTCTTAAGGCTAACCCCCCCTCCAGACGGCTCCATGGTCTGGAAGAAAAGCATTGTTCTGTGTTAGACTGTTTGTTTATGTACTTTAATTACCCCCTGGGGCTTCTGTGTCAATACACATCTCAGTTCTCCTATTCAAGTTATCGGACCAATCCCTGCTGACCCTGTTTCAAGTCCTCATTTGCATGGCCAAGAGAACCTAATTGGGAAATACAATGGACTTTACAATTGACCAATAGGAAAGTGGTTGTTGGGGGCAGGGTGTTCAAACTGCTGTATAAGAGTGTGTGTGTGTGCATCCAATAAAATGAGATTCCTGTTTGAACTTACATACAGCCTGCCTGGTGTTTGTTCTGAGCTATCACAAATGGATTAGAACGGCACATAGCTGTAGTTTGAATCCTGGAGCATCAGATGACCGAACCATCAGACGTTGCGATCTGCAATATGATCCAATAGTAGCAGAGGAGTGTCGGGAGAGTGGAACCGAGTGAGCAAGGGGCTCGTTACAAAACCTAAACACTTTCAATTTGTATGCAATCAGGCAGGTCCTTGCACTACACATTTGAATGCAAATCTAAAGAAAATTGTATAAAGCTAAAGCTGGCCATACATGAGTCATTTTTTTTTTTTTTTTGTTCAATCAGCTGGTTAAACGAAAGAAAATGACTTGAATGTGTGGAGTGTGTGTGTGGGCGAATTCTTCTTGCTGCGCAATTGTATTCTAACAGTGGGGAGGCTTCCCTGCCGTCAGAATACACTGATCAGCACTGCTGGCTATAGTCATTATTGAGAGAATGTTTAAAAATAGGCTTGTTGTACATAAGTCGATTAATAGATCGACTTGTGTAAAACCAGCATGCCCATACATGAATCAAAATTCGGCCGGTCCCTTCTGAGTCTATGGTCAGCTTTAGTACTGTTAATCACAATGAATCGGATGTTCTCATTTTTTACCTGTGACCCATCCATTTCCCTCTTCTGCAGGATTTCACCAGGACCGGGAGCTGATACTGTATATGTTGCTTACAGCAATACCTGCTGGTGAAATCTGGTATTGCAGACTAACCTTAGTGATCTGTCTTTGCCTCCCATACTGAGTGGTTTTTATATCTCAGAAGGATTCCATTAGGTTTTAATGATTTTGATTATGAATATGGATATGCAAGGGAGATTGGCAGACAGTCAAGCAGGACAGTCAATTTTTGCTGTGTACATGGATCTAACCCAAAATTTAGGGGGAAATGTGCCGGGCCAGAAACATGGCAGAAACAAATATTATAAAAAGTAAAAGAGTTCATGGTAAGCATGCCTCAAATTGAATATGGAAAAAAAAGACAAATCCTATTTTAGCTAGCTGTGACAGTTAACAAAATGAATGCCATCTTTTCCTTAGTTTGTGTTCCAACATGAATGTGCTAACATGTCCTCATTCTCTCTACAGGCAACACTGGAACCCAAGCAATCCAATGAGCCACATTTTGTGAGATACTGTGCGGTATCCTCTATAGAACACGGGCACAAGGCTGTCATAACAGACATACACTGGCTCCCAGATTTCTTTGAGGTAAAGGCTTGGATAGGTAACATGTCCATATTGGTTCCAGGATTTCAGATTGCTTGTTAAAGAGGAGCTACAGTCTCCTATCCAAAATTGTAATAAAAGCATCCTTGTGACTTGCAGCATCTAATTTGGATATTCTTATACCCGTCCACCTAATATGTACCTGTAAAATTTGTCATTATATATCTCTTCTGGGTGTTCTGTCAGTGGTCATTGCAGGTATGGGCATCTGAAGCTTGCTCCTTTGCATTTCCGGGATTTTGGTGCAGCTGGCTACCCAGTATTAGTAATGATACTGCTTGGCAAGTATTGTTAACAGGATGCTCAAAGACTCCTGGGATCGATTACACCGATATCCCAGGAGTCCACTGGATAGCCTAATGACGTAATAGCCTAGGAGGCTGGAACCGGAAGTACCGCAAAAAAAAGGTACCTTCAAATAATAGAAAAAAAAAAAGATTATAATATCCATTTATTCATGTACTAAAGGTGGGCATTGTAGCAAAGTATCATTTCTTCAGTGTTGTCACATGAAAAGATATAATAAAATATTTCCAAAAATGTAAGGGGTGTACTCACTTTTGTGAGATAAGCCTAGTACACACGGCCGAGAATCTCGTCAGGAAAAAACCCGTCGTTTTTCCTGACGAGATTCTTGACCAGAATCTTGTCCTGGCCGAGTGTGCGCTCGTCACATTCAATGCCATCGCCTCCATCTTGCCACACCCTACCTATGCCTAGGAAGCTACCGCGCATGCGCCTAAGTAATTTTGAGTGGGTTTCCTCGGCAACAGGTAAGCGTACACACTCTCGGGTTTCTCGTCGGGAAACAGGCCGACAAGAATCCCGATGAGAAAATAGAGAGCAGGTTTTCTTTTTTTCTCGGCGAGATTCTGGGCAGTTTTCTTGACGAGAAACCTGAAATGGATTCAAAAATAGTGCAGCGCTGCACTATTTTTGAATCCATTTTGTCTTTCGCTTTGTTTGTTTGAGTGCTAGCAGCTTCTTACCACTCCTGGTTTAGCGCAGTTTTTTCACTTATATATGAGAAACCTGAAAGCCTCGTACACACGGCCGGTCTACTCGGCAAGAAAGCTCTGCCAGCAGTTTTCTTGTCGTTTCTCGCCGACAAAACCGGTCGCGTGTACGAGGCCTCACTGTGTGTGTGTATATATATATATATATATGTGTGTGTTTTACATGTATATAGCATAAAAGAGCAGGAAGGTTAAAAGCTGGGGTTTTCAATCATCGGGTGAAGGTCTGCCTTTCTCATGTAAAGTGATATTATTATAGGTAATTGTGATCTCTTCTTTTATAGCTCACCCGGACAGGATATCCATATGAAAATAAAAGTGGATGCTGTGTACAGCTTGTCACCTCTTCTCCAGACTGGTAAGGGAAATAATAAAGAAATACACAGATGGCTTATAGGGATTAAGTTTGGACAGTGGAGATTGTGTTGAAAGGGATGCACATTATCATCGTCATTATCTTCACTTCTAAAACTTCAGAAGCATCAGTTGTAGTGGGTTCTTAAAAAGAAAGAAGAGCATTATTTGTAACTGACCACATAACATATTCTCTGTGTTGCAGAAAAATGGAAACCTTTCTTTAAAAAAATTCCCCTTTTTAAATTCCCCTTGCCTCCTAACAGACAGGTAGGAGAATTCATAAAAATAGGACCACTTTGCAGCCACTTCTCTTCCCAGGCATGAACGGTTCGAGAAACAAGCTCACCTTCCATGTTGCAATAATATCTTTTATCTGCAATATTTTTAGGCTCTTGGCTATTTAACCCATTGTAAAAAACAAGCAAAATATTTTTTTGTAATTTCACCTGCTCAATATTTTAAGTTTAAATTATTATGCAAACAATAACCCACTTTTCCTTTAGAACTGATTCCTTATGATGCTTTTTGTGCAAGACATTTTTACATAAATATCTTTCTGTTACTTTTTAAAGTAGCTCTAAATCCAGTTTTTGTAACATGATAAAGTATGGAAGGATTAGAACCCCTGTAAACCTTTTATTGCTGTCTGTGTTTTTGCTGGGGAGAATCACCCTCTGTTTGTCCGGGTGACCATTGTGACTGGGACGGAGTGAGGGAAAATCTAATATTTCTTAGTTGTCACTGGAACAGAAATAGAAGGGACATCTTCCAATGGAGTCACAAGTTCCAGTGACACCTGTCTGGGCCGGTTCACACCAGGAATCACTTGTGCTGTCACGTACTTTGGTTGGAAGCCAAGTTGATGAGAGGGCTTTCCTTGTGGCTCTGGTCCGAGCATCCCTGAATGTGGTGACAGAGGTACAAGGCTCAAAGAAGGACGGGTGCCAGTAGCTTGATAGCAGGTGACTGCCACAGTCAGGGACGTAGTCAAGGTGTGCTAGGATCATACACAGTAAGACAGCAGGGTGATCAGGAGGTGGGCCAGGTCGGTTCCAGGGAAGCAGGCACAGCAAGGTGCAGTAGCAAGCCGAAGTCAGAACCAGGAGATCAGGCAGAGAATAGTCAAAGGCAAGCTGAGGTTATGAACAAGCCGGGTCAGCAACGGGAGATCAGTCAGCACAGGTAAGAGCACAAGAACACGGATCAGGAGAAGCGGAAGAACATCAAGCAGATGGCATCCATCAGGGTCTCCTTTAAATAGACCGTTTGGTGCCGATCCGCAAAGACCTGCGCGACAATACGCACGCTGGATATTAGACTGAGTTTGTCTGTGTGCTGGTACGCGTGCACGAGCATTAGCTGTATGAGAATGTGCATTAGCATTAGCTGTAGAAGAATTAGCATTAGCTGCAGAAGAATTATCATTAGCTGTATGAGAATGAGAATTATCATTAGTTGTATGAGAATTAGTATTAGCTTAACTAGCTTTCTGATATGTGCATTCCTGTGCAATTCAGGTGCAGTGCAATTTCAGCCCATTTATCTGAATGGGTATCTGAATGGGTTGAAATCTCGCCGGACTGCACCAAAGGTAGTGCATGCACTGCTTTATAAAATTTCCTTCAACTGCTTTTGCGACCTGCATTTGGGGTGTCATTAAGTTAATATTGACACCCACTGCAGATTGCAACTGCAGTGCGTTTTGAATGCGGTGAAGGAAATGCACACATAACGCTGGTTTCCTGCACCGTGAACTGGTCTTCTAAGAAGATACTCATTTCCTTTTGTGTCTCAGGAAATTAAGGGAAATCTCCCCAGCGGTACACAAATCACAAATGCAAAACTTGTGTAGCGGGGTGTTCCCCTTTAATGCAGAGAGACAAGAAGTTCCAGGTGAGAGGTGAGTCGGGAGGAAGTAAAGAGACATTATGGAAGTGAAAGCAGAGGAGAGAGAGACTACATCTCCCAGTACATCTTGCAGCACCCAGGGTGCATTGCTCCAGAACAGAGACTGCTGGGGCAGACTTTATAAAGGGGAGGCGGAGTTTTGGTCGGCCTCTTTGGACACCCCTCTCCTAGCAAGAGGATCTCTGTGCTGAACTGCTGTGTGCACAAGGCCTGAAGCCTGGGCCGTGTGCTCCTTTCCAAAGAGCCCTCTGCCAGCCTAGCAGAGCCTTAGAGACATCTAATCCTCCTTGCTGCAGTACACCAGAAGGATTGAAGACTTGGATGTCGGTGGATTCGTGTTCCTAGACGAATCGATGGAGGAAAGGGACTTGGACTTGTCCAGGTGGTGAGAGCTGTTTAAAGACAGATACTTTATCTTTACTATTCGTTGGGATTACAAAGTTGTTCTTCAAGTGCACCACCGAGAGATTGCTAGCAAATATTGTTTCACTGAACTTCCATTTAGATCAGTCAGGCCTGACTGCATAGGTAGACATTGCTGGGTGTTAGTCTACCCATGAGGGGAAGTAGCTGTAAAAGGGCAGCGCTAGAGTTGCATAGCAATACTTTATTATTCTGATTACTCTGTTTATCTTTATTACTGTTTGTTGCAGGGATCTGCAACTTGTTATACTGTTGTTTATTACTTGCCCATTAGCCTCAGTAAAATATCTGGGTAAAGTACATTTGGTGTCAGTTCCGCTTACTTTAATAGGAGTTTTAAAGTATATTCTGTGTATGTTTGTTATAGGACTGCGTCACCAACAGTTGCGATCACGCGGTCCTATCTCTCTATCACCAGCTGTGCCACGGGAGGTTAGAGCCGATTGCCGGGGGTTGACAGCGGTGCACTGCAGGGCCCAAATCAATATCAGCGGCTCTCTTAACTGGGGGTAGCGCTACACGTGGGGGCTCGAGTCCGGGATCCTTGTACGTTGCACGCTGCAATCAAGCCGGTCAGAAGTACCAGCATGGACCCGCTGGCAATGTCACAGTGGTGCGCAGCGATTGGCGCCGATCCAACCGCGGCGGTAGTCATTGTACTCCCGGGGGAAAGATGGAAGGAAGAGGAGATAAAACAGCTCGTATTGTTACTGTCTCCGAGCCACAAAGCATGGGTGATGGATTTTAGGCCAGATCCAGTGATCTCGTTTACATACGCACTGGTAGAATGGAAAAACGAAATCCCAGAGCATTTTAAAAGTCAGAGTATACAAGCCATAGATAATCAGATCTATCACTTGATACATACGCTGCCAGTGAAGGAAGAATGGTTTCAGACACCAAAGCCATCACCCCCACAATTATCTCCACCACTATCCCCTAAAGCAGAAAAGCTTAAGGAACTATTAAGCCCGGGATCACCGCTGGCCGCTATAGGGCCTGAATTGTTGAATGCTCTAGGAGACCTTGTAATTAAGTGCCAGAAAAGCAGTACGGTGCATGTGGAGGCCGGTTACCGGAAGCTTAGCACCTTCTCAGGGAAGCTCCCCGTCCCTGCGGGGGAGGAAGATTTTGACACTTGGGTGGAACAGGCATTGCAGGCAGTAGAAGCATGGGAGGTGCCTGAGGCACAGAAGAGACAGCGAGTCTTAGAAAGTCTGAAAGGTGCCGCGGCAGAAGCGGTGAGGAGCTTCCGGTTTGGAAATGAAAACTGTACAGCTCAAGATTGCCTGGCCATGCTGCAGGAAGAGTTTGGTCAGCTGGAGAAGGTGTCAGAGATGATTTATCAAATTGAACACACTCTCCAGCAGCCGAATGAGAAACTGTCAGAATATGTTAGAAGGCTGAACAGGCAGTTATGCAAGATTGTACTGAAGAAGGGAATGCTGCCCAAAGATGCAGATGAAGCACGCATGAAGCAGATCATGAGGGGAGCGCGGCGCTCAGACCCGGTCTGGCTGCACCTGAAAACCTCAGGAGGAGGAATGTCACTAACCTACTCTGATCTAATAAAAATTATTAGGGACGAAGAGGCGCTGCAGGAAGATCAGCAGGTGGCCAAGGCGAATGTCACACCTGTACCAGTGTTTGTCCATTCGGTCAAGAGCCCAGAAAGAGATGCGGAGGTTGACACTCTGAAATCGCAAATGGCCCAAGTGTTGGAGATGCTGACCTCTTTGATGGAGAAAGATCAGAGAAGACGAGAGAAACCGAGCCCAAGAAAGGAGTTGTTCCCGAACACCTCAGCACCGGCCTCCCTACAGGACCGAGAAGAGGTGATTTGCTATAACTGCGGAGGGAGTGGCCACTTTGCTAACGTATGCTCCAGCCCAAAGAAGAAGAGAACAGATAATTGCAAGCCGGCGGGAAACTCCAAAGGGCCCCGGTGAAGGAGTCAACCGGGTGCCCATCATCTTCAGTGCGCTCCAAACTAAAAAAAAAGGCCAAGAATGGAGGAGACAAAACTCCTAGGAGGAGGTATAGTACACCCCCACCAAGATGTACCCCAGAGGGAGGGGGCAAGACCCCTCAGTGGAAGTACAGCACCCCAAAGAAGGAACATCCACCTAAAAGGAACAATAACATCCCTCAGCGGGTTTGTGCCCCCATTGAGAGGGAGAAAGTCAATGCATGCCAGGCTCAGGAAAAATTAAAGTCCAAAAGGAGCAGGGCAAGGGTCGAAAGCCAAAAAAAAGAGGTGACCCCAGTCCGGCCATACCCAAAGGAACTGGTGGGCCCGTCTCCTACTGTGCCCATTCAAGTGGAAGGAGTCTATACTAAAGCTCTTTTGGACACCGGAGCACAGGTGACTTTACTATACCGGGACTTCTATGATAGGCACTTGAGTCATCTGCCTATCCAGAAGATAGAAGAGCTGGAGATATGGGGACTTGGAACCCAGAGTTTCCCTTATGATGGGTACCTGCCCATAAAGATGACTTTCGACCCATCCGTGGCTGGGAAGGCTGAAGTGTTTGACACCCTGGCAGTTGTGTGTCCCCGGCCGCCTGGAGCCAGCAAGATTTCCCTGATCATTGGGACAAACACGGATCTAGTCAGGAGACTCCTGACCCCTCTAGTGAAAGAGAGAAACCATTCAGCCACCAAAATCCATCCCATGCTAAAGACGGCCTACCAACGACTGGTCTTAGAGCAGAAGACCCCGGGAGAGGGGATAGGGAAGGTGTGGAGACTTGGCAGAGAAGGAGTAGTGCTACAGCCCGGAGAAGTAACCTGTCTTAGGGCCACTGTGAAGCTTTCGTGGGAACAACCTGGCCCCTTTGTCATGCTGGAATCAGACCCAAGGGAAGAGTCCTCAGGCCTGGAAGTGATACCAGAAGTGATTCCGTTCAAGGCTCTGAAGAAGGCCCATGGCAGAGTTCCGGTGAGTGTTAGGAACACTACGGGAGGACCCATGGAGATCCCTGCCAGAGTGTTGCTTGGTCAGGTGAGCCCTGCTGCCCCGGTCACTTGGTCCGAAGTCAAGGGGACGGGTGACAGAGGCGATGTTTGGGAGAAACTGTCCGTGGAAAACCCGAACCTACCCAGGGCTTGGAAAGAAAGAGCCAAGGCCCAGCTGACCAGGTGGGAGAAGATCTTTTCCGAAGATGAATTCGATGTGGGGTGTGCAAGAAGTGCCACCCATCGGATCCGCCTCCAAGAAGATAAGCCCTTCCGAGAGAGGGTCAGGCGGGTCCCCCTGGCAGATCTGGAGGATCTGAGGGAACAACTTGTAGAACTAAAGAAGACTGGTGTGATCCGGGAGTCTAGAAGTCCCTATGCCTCCCCAATCGTGGTGGTCAGAAAGAAGAATGGGTCGTTGAGGCTTTGTATCGATTACAGGACTCTCAACAGGAGAACCATCCCTGACCAATACACCACGCCAAGGATAGAAGATGCCCTACAAAGTTTGTCTGGAGCCAAATGGTTCAGTGTGATGGACCTCAAGAGTGGGTACTATCAAATCCCTATGCACCCAGAAGACAGGGAGAAGACAGCCTTCATAACCCCGGTGGGATTCTTCGAATTCAATAGGATGCCTCAGGGTCTGTCTGGAGCTCCTGCTACCTTTCAACGCCTTATGGAGAAGACTGTTGGAGACATGAATCTTATAGAAGTCCTTGTGTACTTGGACGATGTCATTGTCTTTGGAAGAACCTTGGAAGAACATGAAGCCAGGTTGGAGAAAGTATTGAGAAGACTCAGCGAAGAGGGACTTAAGCTTTCCCCCGAGAAGTGTCGGTTCTACCAGTCTTCTGTGAACTATCTGGGGCACATAGTGTCTGAAGAAGGGGTGGCCACAGATCCTGAGAAGTTGGAAGCAGTCACTTCCTGGCCACGACCCACCACAGTAACAGAGCTCAGATCCTTCCTGGGGTTCTGCTCCTATTATAGGAGGTTTGTGGAGGGGTTTGCTCGGATTGCCCGCCCGTTGAATGAATTGCTAAAGGCAGAAGGGGAAGAGGATGACTCAGGGCCCAGGAGGCCTGGTGAGTCAGTTCAAGATCAGTGGAACCCAAGGTGTGAAGAGGCCTTTCATGCTCTGAAGAGGAGCTTAACCACTGCCCCAGTCCTGGCCTACGCCGACCCTACCAGACCTTATGAATTACATGTGGATGCCAGCCATGAGGATCTAGGTGGTGTACTCTACCAAGAACATGAAGGACAACTGCGACCAGTGGCCTATGTGAGCAGGAGCCTGACCCCCTCAGAAAAGAATTACCCCACTCATAAGCTGGAATTCCTGGCCCTCAAATGGGCGGTAGTAGACAAGCTAAAAGACTACTTGTATGGGGCAGAGTTTACTGTGAAGACAGACAACAACCCCCTGACCTACCTCTTCACCACCGCGAAACTAGATGCCACCGGACACAGGTGGTTGGCCGCATTGTCTGGATTCAACTTCAGTCTGAAGTACAGACCAGGAGCCGGAAATAGGGATGCAGATGCCCTGTCCCGGAGGTCTCATGCCACGACAAATGACTGGGAAGATTGGACCCAAGTGGCACCGGACGGGGTGCGGGCCCTTTGTCAAGGGGCTGAATTCCAAGCCAGAGGAGGCTCCAGAGCAGAAGAAATAGGGGTTACCATGGTAGGAGTCCCCAAACACTATTGTGGGGTAACTCAACTGGAGGAAGACAACCTACCGAGACTGTCCAAGAAGGATTTGAGGTGTGACCAATTGGAAGACCCCATGGGGAGATTGGTCCTCGAAGCCCTGGAGAATCAGGATCCCAACAAATTCCTACATCACCCCTCAAAGGAGGCTCGCCTGTTGAGGAAGGAATTGGACAGGCTACAGGTACATCAGGGAGTGGTCTACCGAAGGGGCCCCTCTGATGACTCAGAAGATAAGTGGCAGTTATTTCTTCCAGAGAAGCACCGAGAGACTGTACTAATTGCCCTGCATGACCATCATGGTCACCTAGGGGCAGAAAGGACCTTCCAGCTTGTCAGAAATCGGTTCTATTGGCCCTGCATGAGGGCAGAAGTAGAGGAGTATTGCCATTCCTGTGCACGATGCATTCAGAGAAAGACCCTACCCCATCAAGCTGCCCCAATGGGCCACTTACAGAGTCAAGGCCCAATGGATCTGGTATGCATTGACTTTCTCTGCCTCGAACCCGACCTGAGTGGATTGGGGAATGTTCTGGTAATAACCGACCATTTCACCCGCTATGCTCAAGCTTTCCCAACCAAAGACCAGAAGGCATCCACCGTGGCCAAGATACTTATGGAGAAGTATTTTGTTCATTACGGACTACCACAGAGACTCCACTCAGATCAAGGAAGGGACTTTGAGAGTCGGTTGATCCGAAGACTTTTGGATTCATTAGGAATAAAGAAGACCAGAACCACGCCTTACCACCCACAAGGAGATGCTCAGCCGGAGAGATTTAACCGGACCCTGCTCAACATGTTGGGAACCTTAGAAACAGAGAAGAAGCAACACTGGAGTCAGCACATATCAGCCCTAGTACATGCCTATAACTGTACCACAAGTGACGCCACTGGCTACTCCCCTTATCGACTTATGTTTGGGAGAGAAGCAAGGCTACCTGTGGACCTGGCCTTTGGCACTTCTATAGACAATACCTCAGCTACATCCCACAAGGGATACGTGGACAGACTTAGACGTAGCTTGCAGGTGGCCTATGAACAAGCCCAGGCGGCTTCGGATCAAAGGGGGGCCCGCAACAAGAGAAATTTTGATCTGAAGGTTCGAGTGCAAGATCTGCAGCCCGGGGACCGAGTACTGCTACGCAATCTGGGGGTCCCTGGAAAACACAAGCTTGCCGACAGGTGGAGATCTGAGCCCTATGTTGTCTGTAGGAAGTTGCCCGGTTTGCCTGTCTACAAACTAAAGCCAGAAGGAAAGGTGGGTCCACTGAAGATGTGGCATCGGAACCACCTGCTCCCACTTGCTGAGGCAGTCAGAATACCTCCCGTGAGAGACTCCCCTGAACCGGCCTCTATCCTGGATATTCCTAGGCCGAACACTCGGTCCCAGACCTCTCGAGCCAAAGATGGGGAGGCCTCCCAATTGAGTACAGAAGAAGGTGGAGAACTGGACTGGCTGTGGCCTCCCTCGACTCTGGGAACGTCCGCCATAGATCTCCCAAATGGAGGGGATACCCCAGATGCAACGCTGAATCCGGAGGCTACTGAATTCATACCCTTCAGTCCCTCAGCTGATTACTGGGAAGATGTTCCTGACACTTGCGCAGAGGAGGACTCTAGAGATTCCATACGTCAGTCGACTTCTGAATCAGAGGTTCCAGAACCAGCAATGTTACCTGAACTTACTCCTGAAGAAGAGCCTGTGGTGCCAGAGTCAGAAGCACCAAGAGAGCAGAGGGCTCGCAGAGTCATCAGGCCTCCCAAGAAACTAACTTACCCCCAAATGGGGATGAGCTCAGAGGACTCTGTTGTAACGGCTAGGAGAAGTGTTGAACAACCTGATCCTTCCACCGTCCATTTGGTGGAGGGCAACCCCAGCTCACTCTCTGGCACAGTTAGGCAGGCCACTCATGGTAGTGTGACCTGTGGGCAAGAGAGTTCCATCCCAAAGTTTTGGTGGAAATTCCCTATGCCAACATCATGCTCGACATTGTCCAAAATGGTAAACAGTATTTGTTGAAGTTTATCTTTGGGGACCAAAGAGTTCAAGTGGGGGGAGTGTGTAGCGGGGTGTTCCCCTTTAATGCAGAGAGACAAGAAGTTCCAGGTGAGAGGTGAGTCGGGAGGAAGTAAAGAGACATTATGGAAGTGAAAGCAGAGGAGAGAGAGACTACATCTCCCAGTACATCTTGCAGCACCCAGGGTGCATTGCTCCAGAACAGAGACTGCTGGGGCAGACTTTATAAAGGGGAGGCGGAGTTTTGGTCGGCCTCTTTGGACACCCCTCTCCTAGCAAGAGGATCTCTGTGCTGAACTGCTGTGTGCACAAGGCCTGAAGCCTGGGCCGTGTGCTCCTTTCCAAAGAGCCCTCTGCCAGCCTAGCAGAGCCTTAGAGACATCTAATCCTCCTTGCTGCAGTACACCAGAAGGATTGAAGACTTGGATGTCGGTGGATTCCTGTTCCTAGACGAATCGATGGAGGAAAGGGACTTGGACTTGTCCAGGTGGTGAGAGCTGTTTAAAGACAGATACTTTATCTTTACTATTCGTTGGGATTACAAAGTTGTTCTTCAAGTGCACCACCGAAAGATTGCTAGCAAATATTGTTTCACTGAACTTCCATTTAGATCAGTCAGGCCTGACTGCATAGGTAGACATTGCTGGGTGTTAGTCTACCCATGAGGGGAAGTAGCTGTAAAAGGGCAGCGCTAGAGTTGCATAGCAATACTTTATTATTCTGATTACTCTGTTTATCTTTATTACTGTTTGTTGCAGGGATCTGCAACTTGTTATACTGTTGTTTATTACTTGCCCATTAGCCTCAGTAAAATATCTGGGTAAAGTACATTTGGTGTCAGTTCCGCTTACTTTAATAGGAGTTTTAAAGTATATTCTGTGTATGTTTGTTATAGGACTGCGTCACCAACAGTTGCGATCACGCGGTCCTATCCCTCTATCACCAGCTGTGCCACGGGAGGTTAGAGCCGATTGCTGGGGGTTGACAGCGGTGCACTGCAGGGCCCAAATCAATATCAGCGGCTCTCTTAACTGGGGGTAGCGCTACACTTGCAAATCACAAATAATAAACTAAAGGGAGCAAATAGTGATTGGCACCATGGAAAAAAAGTAGTAACTCACTGTAATGTTTGTGCTGGAGCACTGTGTGACCCTTCACCTTTTTCTCCTGATGCATGCTGGGAAGGGGCTGTACCAGGAAGTAGTGAGAGTGGTGTGTGAGACTGGAAGCAGCAGCAGCATGATGGACAGAAGGGATTACATCTGGTAATGACAGAATCCTGTTGTATTAGGACTCTATGTAACAAGTCATCATGTTCTGAGTGAGTAATAAACCCTTCCATGGTTAAGAAGTTCATCTGGCCTGTGTGTAACTTGCTGAGCAGATACTTTAGCATTGCTAGCAAAACTCTGAGAGACCCCGTGTCTAAGGGACATAACAGTGGCGATGAGGATTGTGGATTTTAGCACACATGGCCTTCATAGGGTTTATTCAACCATTTGATCCTGCTGCTGAATCATGGAGCTCCTGGGTGGAGAGGCTGGAGCAGTATATGGAAGCAAATAGTGTGGCTGCAGAAAAGAAAGTTGCAGTTTTCCTCACAATATTGGGTCAAGCTGCATATGGCACTCTCAGAGACCTCATTTCTCCAGACAAGCCGGCCTCTAAGCCCCTGCCTGAGTTAATTCAGAAGCTACATGAGCACTACAACCCAAAGCCATTAGAGATTGCAGAGCGGTTTAAATTCTACAGTAGAAGGCAGCATGCCGGGGAGGACATAAAGACTTATATCATTGCTTTACGTAAACTAGCTGCCACTTGTCAGTTTGGAGACTACCTGCAGACGGCTCTCCGTGACATGTTTGTCATGGGACTCTGCGACCCAGCCATACAGAAACGTTTACTCACAGAACCCGACTTGACTCTGACGAAAGCCACTGACCTTGCTACGGTCATGGAGTTGGCTACACGGGACGCCACCCTACTGAAGGCACCACCTGAAACTCCTGCAAGCCAGGGAGAGGAAATATTCCACTCTGCTATCACCCGACACCCAAGACGGCCGTCCCCAAATCTTCCTAAACCTCGCCACCCTAATTCTTCTGTCTCTAGGACACCAACTTGCTACCGTTGTGATAACACTACTCACAGTGCACCTGCTTGCAAGTTCAAGGATGTCATTTGTTTGCTTTGTGGAAAGACTGGCCATATTGGGCGTGTTTGCCGCAGCTCATGCTCCCCGAACACTACCACAAAAGTTAAACGTAAACAGACATTTCATATGGATACTGACAATCACGGCTCCAGCTCTGATGAGGAAACCTGTGTCCAGCATGTTGGACTGTTTCGGGTAGCTGGGAGTACTCCTGCGATTAAAGTGGATGTCACACTCAATGGCTGTCCTGTCTCCATGGATGTTGATACAGGGGCGGCAGTGTCTGTCATTTCATGGACTGATTTAAAGGCATCGGGTCTGTCCCTACCGCTCCAACCTACAAATCTCACACTACAAACCTACAGCAAGGAACTACTACAGCCCTTGGGTTATGTGAAACCCCTTGTTACATTAGGCAACCGCAGTCAAACTCTACGCCTTTATGTTGTCAATAAAGGAGGTCCTCCGCTGTACGGTAGGGACTGGATTAAAGCCCTGGGCATGCCTCCTCTTGCCATTGCCCAATGTACATTGCTTTCTGAGGTAGACCATTGGGTGGAATCCCTGAAGTCACGCTTTAAGGGGGTTTTTGAGGACTCTTTGGGCACAGTAAAAGGAAAAATGGCCCACCTCCTCTTGAAGCTGGGTGCTACACCTCGTTTTTAGTAAGGCAAGATCAGTACCTTTTGCCTTGAGAAAGAAAGTGGAAGCAGAGCTGGACCACCTATTGGCTGAAAAGATCATAACTAAAGTTGATAGAAGTGAATGGGCATCGCCAATTGTGCCTGTCAAGAAAAAGAATGGAGACATTAGAATTTGTGGAGATTTCAGGGTTGCCCTGAACAACCAACTTCTTGTGGATCAATACCCATTGCCTCGACTTGAAGATCTATTTAGCTCATTGGCTGGGGGGCAAAAGTTTACAAAAATAGACTTAAAGCAAGCTTACCTGCAACTGCAAGTACACCCAGATTCACGCCATCTGTTGACCATTAACACTCATAAAGGATTATTCCAATATAACCGCATGGTTTTTGGCATAGCCCCAGCTCCAGCCATCTGGCAGCGAATCATGGATGAGGTCCTGGCAGGCATACCTTTCACTCAATGTCTACTAGATGACATGCTCATCACTGGTCCCACTGATGAAGAACACAGAAAGAATGTTGAAGCTGTGCTAGAGAGACTCCAAAGGTATGGTTTATGTGTCAATCTTTCAAAATGCGAATTTCTAAAGTCTCGACTGGAATTTTGTGCCCACACTGTGGACAGACATGGGTTACACACTACTGAAGAAAAGGTTAAAGCCCTTACCCATGCCCCTACTCCCCAGAATGTCACACAGCTCAGGTCCTACCTTGGCCTCCTAAATTACTACCACCATTTCTTGCCGAACCTAGCACACCAGCTTTACCCATTACATCGCTTACTGAATGCAAGAGCTAAATGGATATGGACAGCCAAATGTGAAGAAGCTTTTCGGCTTTCTAAAGAACTCATTCTGTCTTCTCGAGTTCTGGTCCACTATGATTTAAAGAAACACGTCACCTTGGCTTGTGATGCCTCGCCTTATGGACTGGGTGCTGTGCTTTCCCATGTCATGCCAGATGGCACAGAGCGCCCCATTTCTTTTGCCTCCAGGTCTTTAACCTCAGCAGAGCAAAACTACTCCCAGATAGACAAGGAAGCTTTGGCCATTGTATGGGCCACAAAAAAATTTCATACGTACATCTATGGTCGGGAGTTTACACTTATCACTGACCACAAACCTCTGTTGTCAATACTGAACCCTCAGAAAGGAATTTCTACAACAACCGCATCTCGCTTACAAAGGTACGCTTTATTCTTGGGAGCTTATACTTATTCTATCAGATACCGCTCCCATGATGCCCATGGCAATGCAGATGCGTTTTCCAGATTGCCAATTGGAGACCACTCACCAGGAGACGTACGCATAGTGGAAATACACAGGCCGAAATCCTGCATGTCCACCTCCTTAATTGCCAGACATACAGTCACAGATCCTGTCCTGTCTCAGATATTCTCATATGTTCAGGCTGGATGGCCAGAGAAAATCCCAGGTGAATTTCGTCCGTACTTTGCCAGAAAATGTGAGCTTGTGACTAATGCTGGTTGCCTACAGTGGGGCAACAGAGTGATTATACCTCAGTATTTGCAACCAACCATGCTAAGGATACTGCATGAGGGCCATCCTGGTGTGGTGCGCATGAAGCAGCGAGCCCGGAGCTATGTTTGGTGGCCCCAAATGGACACAGCAATTAAAGATTATGTGGCTCAATGTCCTGGGTGCTGTCAAGCTCAGCGACCCAAAAAGAAAGGAACCCTGCTACCTTGGCCATGGCCGACAGAACCGTGGTCAAGACTCCATCTTGATTTTGCTGGCCCAATCCAGGGTAAAATGTATTTGATCGTGGTAGATGCACATTCAAAATGGCCGGAGGTTTTTTAAATGCCTTCTGTTACCTCAGCTGCTACCATTCTAGTCTTAAGGAAGCTCTTTGCTCAATATGGCTTGCCAACAGCCATAGTCTCGGACAATGGGACTCAATTTACATCGCATGAGTTTCAATCCTTCCTCAGTGGCTTGGGCATCCAACACTGCAAAACAGCTCCTTATCATCCAGCCTCAAATGGGCTGGCAGAACGGTTTGTGCAGACGTTTAAGAAGCACTTACTGTCCACTCTGGACCAGGTTGGACTGTCAGAGGAGAAGCTTCTGGAGTTCTTGACCATGTACCGAAACACAAAACACGCTACTACTGGGCTGTCCCCAGCTTTTCTTATGTTTGGCAGGCATCTCCGCACCAAACTGGATTTAGTTCATCCACAGGAACAGTCACCGACACCTTCTCCGCCAGGCCGTCCTGGATTCCGTGCTGGTGATCTTGTATGGTTTCGGAATTACAGAGTTTTGCCTCATTGGCTTCCTGGCATTATTGATGGACCTCTTGGACAACGAATGTACCTTGTTCGCCTGGAGAATGGCGTTTGTGTTCGAAGACACCTTTCGCAATTGAGAAAGCGCATTTGCCTGCCAGTAGAAACAAACCCGACCTCTCTTTCTACCCAACCACCAGAGTCTACTCAGGGCTCTACTGGTGAAATATGGCATGGTGTCTGGCATGATCCTACAAGTTTACAACCAACTCTTGAAGCGGTTGGTGACCGTATTCCTGAGGAGCCCGGACATGTGCCTGGAGTTGCAGAGACTGATTTGTCTGTTGGACACCCACTGACACCTCCAGAACCTTTGACAGCCTCTACCCCTCCTGGTGCTGTGCCACTTCGTAAGTCTGCCCGCCAAAGACATCAAACTCCTCGTTGGCAAAGCACTGAAATCTTACGGGACACTTTGGAGGTCAGGAAACAGAGACAAAGGGCTCGTAACGTGATGCAGGAGCCACAGAACTGAGTTGGAGATACTACTTGCTGAACTGATCCTGCTTGCCTTGTTTTATGTGTTGAGTATTTTGTTCTATTGTTATGTTTATTTTATTTATTTTTTCCTATTGTTTTTTTTTTTTGTTTTGTTTTTATGGGAAAAAGAGGAGATGTAATGTTTGTGCTGGAACACTGTGTGACCCTTCACCTTCCTCTCCTGATGCATGCTGGGAAGGGCCTGTACCAGGAAGTAGTGAGAGTGGTGTGTGAGACTGGAAGCAGCAGCAGCATGATGGACAGAAGGGATTACATCTGGTAATGACAGAATCCTGTTGTATTAGGACTCTATGTAACAAGTCATCATGTTCTGAGTGAGTAATAAAGCCTTCCATGGTTAAGAAGTTCATCTGGCCTGTGTGTAACTTGCTGAGCAGATACTTTAGCATTTCTAGCAAAACTCTGAGAGACCCCGTGTCTAAGGGACATAACACTCACCAAAAGGTTGGGCCCCAAATTGACATAGGTCAGTATGCGTGTCCTCAGTCTACATGCCACAACTCCTGGTATTATAAACTTAGAAAATGGTCCTCTCTATGACAGCATGTTCAACTTTTATTGCAGCACCATAAATAACATTTAAAAGCTGGCAAACCTTTATTAAAACCAGTGCTGGTTAGTCCAAGCCAACAGCATGTGGCATCAGTGCTCAAGTTTCATCCTACGCATTTCATCCTAGGCCATGAGGACATCCTATTGAATGAAACATGTAGGGTGGATCTTGATTCTCACTCTGAATATAATAAACGATGTTGCCTATTTAGGAATGATAATTACCCTTATATTGGTTTACTTTGTTTAGGGCACAGTATAAGTATATCTAGGTACTGCTACTTATAGAATTACCTTCTCCTACAGTTCAGTTATGTTCTGGGACATCCGGTCACACAAGCCGCAGGCGCAGACCATGGCCGAGAAAAAAACAGACATGAAGCAGCTGGAGCTTCCACTCGGTGTACCGGATACTTTCAAACACATTGATCTGATCTGGAAACCACTCGTTAAGGTACTGCCAACATGCAGGATCCATATTTATATTTCAGTTGTCTCGGTTATATTTCAGTTGGTATGACTACAGCTCTGAATCTGTAGAGCTTCTCCAGAAAAGCGTTAAATGTACCAATACAGTTAACCAAATCCAGCCAAACACTTTGGTGTTATGAATAGAGAAAGATAATTGATTAATAGGTTAGTTCGCCTTTACCAAAAAACTGCCTATGCAGATAAGGGGTGCCTGTAGATAAAAACAAATTGTGCATATTCGGCCAAAGTTGAATAATGCTCTTGCTATAATTGTAGGCCATTCATGTACCTCATGAAGATTGACTGGAAACTCCTAGGACGTTGCTAAAAGCCGCCTAGCTGTTACTGTTCACCATCACAGGAACGCACTCTCAAACACTAAGCTCAGAGCAGTACCCTCTCTATTGTCATCAGAACCGAAAACAATGAGAAATCCAAAATTTTACAGTTGTAATCAGAATAGGAATGGAGGTAAAACACGATCCGAATAAGAGAAATCAGTAGGATTCCCCATCCACGCTAAACGGCGTTGATGGAGGAAACTCTCATGCCTACTGTTGTATTCAGGCAGCCGTAGCACCAGCAGCTGCCTGAATACCCAAGCAGTGGCTGCATCTGATTGGATGTAGCCACTGTTTGGCTGATAATTTTCCACCTGCCTTCGATTTTTTTCTAAATCAATTTTTTGAGCCGGGTGGTGAGGTTAAGGGGGTGCTGACAAAAAGATTGGACAAAATGAGACTTGTATGTTCCCAGCCAGGCTACCCATAGAAGCTGATGTAAACCTGTCACAAACCTGCAGAAGTTCAGCCTGAGCATTAGAGAAAAAATACTTAAAGTGGACCTTAGATCTGGCAACTTTATCTTTCAAACATTGTAAGATGAGTAAATTGTGAAAGAATATCACTGACAGTCAGCAATCTGCAGCTGCTCTTTTGCCTAGGACCGCTTTTCATTCATTCCACAGAGCAGGGTAGCTATCAGGGGGCCGCCATATAAGTGGAGGTGCAAGCTATCACAGGGCAGCCCTTTCTGTTTCTAGAGCCTACTCCGAGAATATGTCAGCAGAGTAATTCAGTAATCAAAAGTGCCTAGCCGCTTCCGGACCGCCCCACGTACATTTACTGCAGCAGGGCGGCCCTTCAGCACGAAATCACGTACCTGTTCGTCATTTCATCATTTCTATTCCAGGGTCTGGGGCGCATGCGTGCTCCGCCGGCAACCCGCTCCCGCTGTGATTGGGCACAGCGGGAGCCAATCAGCGGGTCCGGCGGACCCGATGTTCGCAGTGTTCTGTCAAAAGAGCCAACTCATCAAAATCTCCAATTATGTTGCTTCCGGTGCGGCCGATTCACAATCAGCTGGCGTGACGTCCACACTGCGCATGCGCAGATCGTTGGAGGTCGAGGAAAATGATAGAACACTGCCATCTTGGCACACCTAAAACATTTCTGATTCCTCGTCCTATTGTTAAACTCGAGACCAGCTGATCGTCCTCTATAGTTCTATGAAAGGATCTTTGCCGACAGGCTATCACGTTATAATAAAATTCCAGTGAGCTGCCGCTGTTTACCCGACTTTACCAATAGGATGGGGAATTGGAAACCCCGCCATGTTGGTACACCTAAAACATTTTGGATTCCCCGTCCTAAGAAAGCACAAAAGAGAATCATATGATAAGCGACTGCAGTTCTACCCAGAAGCTTTCTAAAAAGCTAAATCTGACTGCATTCAATTTTCATTAAAAAAAACTATAAAGTTAACAGATTTATTGGATTTATTATTTGAAGTTTTTCTTTACACATACAAATCACGGTTTCAATAAATACACTTTTTTCTTCTTCCTCTGTTTTTTTTAATCTGCTATATAATTAATTTTACAGTGCAGCACCAAGTAAGCTGTTGCTTACATTTTCTGACAGATTAGACTGTGTACTGAATGGGTGCGATAGACGTAGCAAGCAAGATATGGAGAGCATTCCGTACATTCAGCAAAAATACAAACATTAGTCTTTAGTTTGGAAGGGCTGAGCCGCTTCTTCTCAGAATCTGCAGAACAAAGTTTATCAGATGGTCAGCCATCCAGTTTGAGTTGATTGTCCTGATCACATATTTCACCAACTGCACTACATCTAAAATATAACACCCAAAAAGAATGTAACTTATCACAGTTTTCTTCAGTCTGGGATCTCTGCCATCAAACAATGTCAAATATCTCCTTAAGTTATTAAGCGGTTCTTAATGTAGAGGGTGTGGAGATCATTAAGAAGGGACAATGCTGGCACCATTCCTCAATTTCAGTGCAAGCAATACAGACATTTGGGGAAGCGGTGGAGCAACAAACATTAACGCTTGCAATGTGCGGCATAAATACATAACTAAATGCATTTTAAATAAGCCTCTTGGAATTTCCTTTATAGCAAAGCTCAGACTGGGACAAGGAGATGCAGTGCAAGGAGCTAGTTAGTTGGGCTGCAATGCTGCTTTGCTAACAAAAAACATGCTAACACTAATAGGAGGAGAGAGCAGAGTGACAAACAGAGGAGCTCATCGGCCTGCTGCTTCTCCTTCCCTGTCAAATCACAGGCTGGGGGGAGGATCAAGACCTGTAAGTGTAACCTAATGGCAACAGAGAACGACCAGGTCTTTTGCCTTGCTAGAAAGTAGACATGTTTCGTTCTGAATTTAAATTCGGACAAATTTTGTTATACATCCAAATTTACGAATTACAGTAGTAACGAATTTAAACGAATCAGAAACAACAGAAATAAAATTTGAATAGTTTTCTAATCGAATTCGAATTTCCAAAGAGAATAAAATAGAATAGAAAATAAGGGAACAGAATAGAAAAAAATAGAATAGAAAATAAAATAATATACAATGGAGTAAAACAGAACAGAATACAAAATAAAAGAATAAAAATAAATTGATCAGAAAATAAAAGAACAGATTAAAATAGAATAGAATAAAACAGACTAGAATAAAATAGAATATAACCAAATGAATTTCTTCTGAAATTCAAATTTTGAATAGAATAAATTTGAATAGAATAGGAGATATAGAATAGAAAATAAAATAGAATAGAATAAAAAATAGAAAAGAATATAATATACCGTATATACTCGAGTATAAATCGACCCGAATATAAGCCGAGGCACCTAATTTTACCACAAAAAAATGGGAAAACGTATTGACTCGAGTATAAGCCTAGGGTGTCCATCTGCATGCCTCACTGTGCCTCACTGTGCCCATGACTATACTGATGTTTAACATGGGAGTCAATGGAAGGGGTGCCCGGATTTGAAAAATCGGTGCTCCCCGGCCGTAGGTCCCCCGGACAACAAACTTTGCACACTTGTAGAGGAAGAGTGGGGCTACATGTGTGCCAGGGTAACGGGTCCCCAAAGTCCAGTAGATCAGGCGTAAAAAGGTGACTCGAGTATAAGCCGAGGGGGGCATTTTCAGCACGAAAAAATGTGCTGAAAACTCGGCTTATACCCGAGTATATACGGTAATAATTATAACCGTTTTCGGAAATTTGAATAGAATAGAATAGAAAAAAAACATGTCTACTAGACAGGACTGTGCTGTGTGGCAGAGCTGTGTAATTCTCAGAACTAGATGGACAGAAACACTTACCACAACAGTGCTATAGTACAGGGCCTGTGTTGGCCTTTCAATTAAACACTGTCCCTGTGAACCCCATTTATCTCTATCACCAGGTGATTATGGGATTAAAAAGACAAGAATAGAAGTCAGTCTTGTTTGCATTCTTTATTATTTAATCAAAGAAGGTTTTATTAAGCGCAAACAGCGATACAGCAGTCCATATAAAACAAGGCTATGCAGTTAGAGTACAGTACCAACAAAAATGATATGCAGTTTTCATTTTTTACAGGCATAACATTCTTGATACAAAGGCACAATAATAACCAGCTATTTTGCAAACAGGGTATTGTAAAAACCACATTTGCAAAAACTCTAATGGACTAAGTCCAGGTGTGTCAAGCCATGGTGCCCACAATTTCTCATATTTACTGGGACATCCCCTCTGCTGGTATATACACTCACTGGCCACTTTACTAGGTACTCCTGTTTAATTACTTGGTTATACAAATCGCTAATCAGCCAATCACATGGCAGCAACTCAATCCATTTAGACGTGGTGAAGACGAGTTCCTGAAGTTCAAACCGGGCATTAGAATGGGGAAGAAAGGGGACTTTGAACGTGGCATGGTTGTCTGTGCCAGACGGGCTGGTCTGGGTATTTCAAAAAGTACTGATCTACTGGGATTTTCACGCACAACTATCTCTAGGGATTACAGAGAATGGTCTGAAAAAAGGGGAAATGTCCAGTGAGCGGCAGTTGTGTGGATGAAAATGCCTTGTTGATATCAGAGGTCAGAGGAGAATGGGCAGACTGGTTGAAGATGATAGAAAGGCAACAGTAACTCAAATAACCACTCTTTACAACCGAGATATGCAGAATACCATCTCTGAATGCACAACACATTGAACCTTGAAACAGATGGGCTACAGCAGCAGAAGACCACACTGGGTGCCACTCCTGTCAGCTAAGAACAGGAAACTGAGGCTTTCATTCACAAAGGCTCACCAACATTGGACAATAGAAGATTGGAAAAACATTGCTTGGTCTTATGAGTCTCGTTTTCAGCTGCGAAATTCAGATGGAAGATGTGCAACCAACAAATCTGCAGCAAATCTCTGAGGAAGAAAGTGTAGCACCGCTCAGACTGTGGATAAAGAATTCCTTGTGGGTGCTGGTTCCGACTCACTACCGTCGAGAGTAATTGAAGAAAGAGGAAAATTGGTCACACACCATGGAAGGAAGAACTTCTGTAGAATAGTTACTTGATTGTCAAAGTGCCAAAGGACATAAACAGGACGTTACAGAAACCAATGTTCCTGTAACGTCCTGTTTACGTCCTTTGGCACTTTGACAATAAAGTAACTATTCTACAGAAGTTCTTCCTTCCATGGTGTGCGAACAATTTTCCTTTTTCTTCAAATCTCTGAGGAATGTTTCCAACACCTTGTTGAATCTTTGCCACGAAGAATGAAGGCAGTTCTGAAGGCAAAAGGGGGTCCAACCCGGTACTAGCAAAGTGTACCTAATAAAGTGGCCGGTGAGTGTATATCGTTTCTGTCGAAGGGTGTCACCTATACAGAATGTATCCACTTCTTCAGGGAGGGAGGGTCCAAGGATTTCCAGTGGATCAGGAGTCATTTATGGGCCTGAAAGAGGATCTTGAAATTGCCTTACAGGTATGTCTCCCAAAACTCCCAACAGGCAGCATTTGGGGTCTAAAGGTACAGTAGCTTGAAACGTGCTGGTAATCATGTCTACTGCTCCCTTTCAGTAATAGTGTAATTTAGAGCAGTGCCAAAGTAAATTAATAAGATATTTGTGATCCCTTTTACATTTTACGCACAAAGGATCGGGCTGGATACCCATTTTAACGGCGTGTAATGGGCTCTAAGCAAAATATACAATTGGGATACATAGACAGAACAAGTCGTAACAGACAAAAAAATGTCCTCCCATTGGTCCCCCGTTATTGACCTTGTATGCATCCTTGGCCAATGATCCAAGAGGTTCTACAGACACTATAAACAATTCCTGCAGCGCTCACACGCAAATCCTTAGTGCAAAGATGTTGGGGGCAACCTGGTCCACACATCTGTTTTTACAGCGAAATGACACTTGATGTCCTCAGACAGAGTCTGCATAGTAGTATAGCAGGAAGGGGCTTATATCCAGCCCACCTGCTGTGCGAGAAGCTTCAAAGAGGTTGATGACAATGGACTGCGCATGAATGTGCAGTATCGCCCCCAGAGGCCAGGTATGGCAGAACTATCAGTAACAAGACAAGAATCATGAAAGTGCAATGATTGGTCGAGAGATAGACGGGCGGGCAAGGGGAAGGAGCTCGAATGAGTAATGAGTGAGTTTTGTAAAAAGGGTTCGTAACACAGAGCTCGGTCTATTCCCTTTTTGACTGCAAGGACCTCTGTTATCTAGCTGGGACCTTGCTCTGGTGGCCATTTTTGGGCCTAAGACATGTGGCCTGCAGAAGCCTACAGAGGCCTAGTTCAAAGATAAACATAAGAGGAATAAATAACATTTGTAACAATAAGACAAGACCCTTACTCTATAATGTACAGTAAAACCTTGGTTTGAGAGTAACTTGGTTTGAGAGCGTTTTCCTATTAAAAATTGACCACACTAGGCATGGTCAGTTTTATAGCAGTGCTGGGAACTTAGAACTGACACGCCCCCTTCCCCCCTGCACAGTCATTCACTGAGAAGACCAGTGCACTGCTGCTCCTCCTCCCATAGCTCTCTAAGCTCCTTTATGCAGCTGAGAACAGAGCGTATGTGATTACTTATAAAAAAAAGGGGAAATAAAGGTATTTATAAAAAAAAAAATTTATATGAATAAACAAATGTTTTTTACCTTTTCATTTCTATTTTAAAGTAAATGGGTTGTTTTACAAGGTGAGGGTTCACATATACTTTAAAGCGCCCCGAGCTATGCGAAGGTTGTAGAGAGGAGCCAGATGGAAGCAGACGTCTGTCATCCAACATTTCTCTTTTAGAGCAGACTTAGGATAAGGATAAACAGTGCCGTATAAATATCGGAAGTCACTGTTTATACAGTCTGAGCACTGTGACTCATTCAATTATAACTGCAAATCCTCTATAAATACAAATACATTATGTTTCTGGTGTTATGATGGCATGTACAGTAAGGTAATCTGGTGTCAAGATGGAATGTACAGTAAGGTAAGCAGGGATAAAATCGATCACTCGGAGAAGATATGAGTGGGAGGAGGCCAGCTTTCCTCTGGACGGGAGGAATGTCGGTGCTCTTATATTCCCGTTTCCTGTGCATCTTCACAGACCCTGAACCATACCATCTGCACATACGTACAGGATGGCAGAACTATTCAATCTAGTCCTCCTGTCACATATGCCCAGGGACAGCCATTTCCAGGAGATGTGCAAAATTATTCAGTGTATACAAAGAGCTAGTGATTTCTATATCTGTATCTTTCTAGACATCAATTCCTAAGATCGAAACAGGAGGAGAATTCAGCCCTGTAAAGGTCAGCCTGAGAGATGAGCATCACCACTTGAGGACATCAGGTAACATATGACAAGTTCACAGTTGCCTTCTTTTTTTTTTTTGGTCAAACTATATACATAAAACCATGGTCAATTGCAGATGGAGTATACTAACATAAAGTTTATTTATTTTCCCCCAAAAAAAGACATAAAAAAACAAGGGGTACAGATACCCACAGACAGAAATCCAATATCAATAAAGCAAACATTGCAGGTACAAAGTATAGACAGTAAGGCCCCTTTCACACGGGCGGACCGTATGTCGGTTTTTCATCCATCCGTTTTCAGATGAAAAACGGACATACATGTATCCCTATGGGATAGCGGATGTCAGCGGATGAACACGGGGCGGATCATCACGGGATCTGCCCGTGTGAAAGAGCCCCAAATGTAACAGTCAACTACGGGCGTAGCAAGTTCCGAAAAAACATTGTTATATAGAGAGTGGGGGGGGGGGTGAATCGCTAATGCCCTGTACACACGAGCGTTTTTTCGTCGGGAAAGTCCGATGAGAGCTTTTGGCCGGGAATCCCGACCGTGTGTATGCTCCATCTGACTTTTTCCCAACAGAAAAACTACCGGAAAAAGAATGAGAGCAGGTTCTCTATTTGAAACAAGAAATTAAATTAGCGCTGCTCCTGTCAGTTTTATATATACCGGTATATATGTATATATATATATATATATATATATATATGTGTAGCGGGGTCTCTAAATTTAGGTGGGACACCCAGGTGTGTAAGTATGGGAATAGTGGACCACTTGTGTTCGTGGAGGATTGGATGGTGTAATAATCTCTTTGGCCTCTGGGTGGCGGGGTACCTGGAGGCTCAAGGTAGGTTTGCCATCACAGTGCTACCCTTTTTGTCCCTTTCCGGAGATGGTACGGCGAGGGCGGGGAACCTGCCATGGTGTCGATGGGAGGAGATAAAAGGGGGAGACGCCCTAACCACGAGGTCTTCAGGAGGATCTTCTTCACGTGCCCAGGCACCTTAGGCGGTTCTGGATTCCGGCCCAGGCGCCCTAGGCCTGACCGGAATGGAGTTGGAGTCCATCCCAAGCACCTTCAGCCTGGGGTGAGGTACTAAACTAGGAGGCCTGGGGTCCAGTGACTTCGACTGGATCCCGTGAGGGTGGAGACGTCCGAGGGTCCCTGAGGTGGATGGGGCCCATGTCTGAGGTGAGGAGGCCGGGGAGGTTACCCGTCCGGAGAGTCTGGAGCAGCATCAACCCGGTGACGGATGGGCCTCTGGTAACTCCCTTGGAGGGACATCTTCCCCTGACAGGGGCCGCAGCGCAGCGAAGGTACTCCCATCTACGTTCTCTTGAGTCGCTGGTAGAGACTCTCAGATTCTAAGTCCTTTCTAGCTAATGCTATAGTAACCGCTGGCGAGATCGCAGTGGTTTAGCTGATAACCAGGATAGTGCCTTTACCTGCTCATTCCCCGTATCAAAATGTTATCAAGTCGCAACCAGTTGGCTACTGAAGCACTGTTTATTGTGAGATGTACAATAAAACAAGAGTTGGACTGTGATCGGTGTGTGGAACTCTGGTTAATGGGAGCAGAGGGAAGTGTTGACACAGCAGGACTGTATTCTAGACAAAAGCACATAGGCCCGAGGAAATATCTGGTACTGGCCTTCACCTCACCCACAGCTATGGGGAGGACATGGGCCGTAGCGCATCTCACCCTGTCGTGTGACATACCCCTAGACAAAGGAGATGGGGTGAGGCCGCTACATATATATATATATATATATATATATATATATATATATATATATATATATATATATTTATACATATATATATATACACATATTTACACATACATACATACACATACATACAGTGGTGTATTTAGGTTTTGTGCTGCCCTAGGCCTGACTAGACTCGTGCAGCCCCTAATTTAAATATGGTCCACTCCTTCCTGTCAGGGTCACACCCCTTCCTGTTTAAGACTCCCCCAAAATTTTCCAGTGGGGACAATAGTTTTGAGGGCCTTGGGCGGGGGGGGGGGGGTTCCCTTAATCTGCAGAGATTTCCTCTCACTTCCTGTTTGGCTATGGGGCAGGAAATTAAGGGAAAAAAAGGATGAAAAAAAAAAAACACTGGCTATAACAAATAGATGCATCTGTTTATTTTTCTCATCAGCAATCAACAGAAATAAAATTAAGATTCCCTAATATGTACAACTGACACAAGCAAAGGATTGCAGGAGAATCCTACTACCTACCTGCCAGGTATAGGTGACCATGTCAGTGTCCCTTGTGTGTGTGCCATCCCTATCATACCGGCAGCAATGCGGCCGGTTTATGGGGGCGCCAGACCGATTTGTCTTGCGGCCCAGTCCACCTCATAAGACTGACGCTACACTAAAAGTGTAGCGCAAGCCGGCGGGGACTCTTTTCATGCTGCCCCCCTGCAAAGTGCTGCCCTAGGCCTGGGCCTTGTTGGCCTAGGCCAAGATACAGCATTGCATACACATATATATATATATATATATATATATATACAAACGTGCTCAATGCCAATATAGTGCAAAATGACTACAATCAATAAAGTCCATAAAACATGAAATGATGAGCCGGTGACAAGTTCAAATATTCAGTTGACTTTCCATGACAACTTCAAAATCTAAATTTCAGGTGACTGTCCGTGCTCCCCTCCTGAGTCCCCACTCACCAGATGGAAATGGTATATGTGCCTGTATTGAGATGGTGATGTCCGTCCACGGAATTTGTTATAATTGGCCTTGGAGTGTAGGTGTCTGTTGGCCTCCTCCCGATAATCACGGTCCCTCAGGCTCACTCGATCAGCAACAATCCATAGTGGTATAGGTTCAACAAAAACTGAGGAGAGAGCATATAGTGTAATACTGCTATTTTATTTAGATTTTTTTTTAAATCATTACACTTACATCAAAAAAGATAAAAATCATGCAGAGATTGCCGCCTTGGCGTCCACACAGCCTTCACAGATAGCTTAATGCATTTCGCCCCTCCCACTGAGCGTCATCAGAAGCTATTTCCCATCAGGAAAAACTCCTAGCGGGAAAACCGTTCGTCTGTATGCAATTTCAACGCGCAAAAAAACACGCATGCTCGGAATCAAGTCGACGCATGCTCGGAAGCATTGAACGTAATTTTTCTCGGCTCGTCGTAGTGTTGTATGTCACCGCGTTTTTGACTGTCGGAATTTGGTGTGACCGTGTGTACGCAAGACAAGCTTGAGCGGAATTCAGACGGGAAAAACACTTGTGTGTACGTGGCATTATCCAATATTAAACCCGTATCCCACATATTAAAGCATGGTATAAAGAAGACTCGGGAAGGGCAGGTGGCATGGGGGGGGGGGAGGGAGGGAGAGCCTCAGGGTTCTACTCAAGGGTCAGATGAGGGTTCTACTCAAGGGTCAGATGTTTCGCTTTCACCCAAGCTGCCCAAATTTTATAAAATTTCTTTGGACAGTTCCTACATAAGTATGTCCATTTATAAAGTGGAAGGGCTGTATTCACTAAAGATTGCCAGGCCTGTCTAGTGGGCGGTTGAACCTGATTCCATTGTAGGAGCACTGCCTTCCTAGCGTAAAACGATGTGTAGTAAATGAATATTTGTTTTCCTCTGAGGGGCCTCTAGGGAATCACAAATACCCAGGAGGAGAGGGATGGGGCTATACGGGACATTCACTTTCCCTATAGGGTTAATATCGGCCAGAACAGCCTTTCAAAATTCCACCACACCGGTACAGGACCAAACCATATGAAAGAAATCGGCATTATCCGAGTCACATCTAGGGAAACTTGCCGTTCGGTCAGGGTAGATTCTCGCCAAGCGTGCTGGGGAATAGTAGGCGCGGTGTAAAAATTATGAATCTGTCCCGTGCCGAGATTGTTAGGGGTTGATATTGTTGGATACCCTCCTCCCAGTCATCGTCTGCTAAGTCTGGGATATCCCGCTGCCAGAGCGAGAGATGGAGTATACTACATCAGAACCCCATCATGTACAACCGTGTGCATCACTTTTAAGGCTTCCAAAAAACACATTTATCATGCAGCATCTCCTCCCCCCCTTTACCACTCATGGATACATTTACCCCTCCAGCGTCCACCCACCGAAGCCACATCTTCCTAAACTTCTTGGGAGAGCCCTGCACCTCATACGTCATACGATACAAAAGAATGTCAGCATTTATTACCTTCATCCACATCCCTAACATCAGTTTTTCTGTATATATCCACCTCCTTACGATGAGCTTCTGTACCCCGAAATAGAGAATCCTAAGGAATCATTTGGTAAAGATTGGCATCCAACTCGTCTTGTTTAAAAATAGCCAAAATGGCAACGCAAGGGGGAACATATATTAGGAAGATCAAATTTGTCAGCCATAAATTAAGTCACCATAGAGGCCTGATCTTGGTACATTCCCATACCATATGGAGAAAAGTCCCTAAGCCCCCAAGCATTTGTGACAAGTCGTAGAGTCTCTCTTACGCATACAGAACAGTCTAACCGGTGTATAGTACATCTGATGAAGGTACCTAAGCTGAATCATCCTATCCGTCAAAGATATGACCATAGTAAGATAAGTATCAAGGACCTCCTGCCACAGCTCATCCGACAATGCCGGTGCAAAGGCTATCCATATAGATCTTACCGAACCTATCAACCCATGATCCCCAGGTCCCACCACCTGGTAATACCCAGAAATCCTATTAGCTGGATCAGGGTTCAATAGAGTAGTTTCCAAAGAGATATTTTTGAACCTTGACCTCCCCACCCCCAAACTGCGCTACCACCGCATGATGGATTTGAGCATATCTGAAGCGCCAGGTCCTGGGTATCCCAAACTGGTCCCTCAGTTGATCAAAAGTGCTTATCTTACCTTCCTGATATATATGATGTTGGTACTTTATCCCAAATTGGGCCCACACATAGCCATCCAATTTGTGGAACTCTATCAGAGACTTATTACACCATAGCGGACTATTAGGGGAGAGCCTTAAAGGCGCATCTCCTCACAGTTGCCTTCTTACAATGTTGATCTTAGATGTCTTCTTATAAAAATGCTGGTTGTCTGATTGCCATGCTGACCCAATGGCTTTGATACTTTCTGAGACCCTTACCTAGGCAATCGTTCAGTTAGAGTTCTGACTGTGCAATCTCCTCCCATCTTCTGCATATTGCTGTTGGCTGCCAAATGTGAATGACAGCCTCACTAACAATGAGAGCAGGAGTCCCCATTAGATTCCTTTTTACATCAGGGTCCCCATCAGAGTACCCCTTTACATCAGGGTCCCCATTAGATTCCATCATGGTCCCCTTTAGGGGCCCCCCTTACACCAGGGTCCCCATTAGATTCCCTTTTACACCAGGGACCCCATTAAAATTAACTTTTACATCAGGGTCCCCATTTTATTCCCTTTTACATCAGGGTCCCTCCTTTTACATCAGGGTCCCCATCAGAGTCTCCCCTTACATTAGGGTACCCATTTTATTCCCATTTACTTCAGGGTTCCCATCAGAGTCCCCCTTACATCAGGGTCCCCATTAGATTCCCTTTTACATCAGGGTCCCTATCAGAGTCCCCCCTTACATCAGGGTCCCTATCAGATCCCACAATTACATTAGGTTCCCCATCAGAGTCTCTCCTTACATCAGGGTCCCCATCAGGGCCTCCCTTACAGGGTCTGGGTGTGGGTTGGAGAGGGTTGAAGGATAGACTAAAGGCAGCCTCTGCTGACCTTAATCTTCATTCTGTGCACATTGAGGAAATGACACTGACCTTATCTGGGGCCAGAAAAAAAATCTTGTAGTGGGCTGGATGTGGGCCGTAGTTTGGAGGCTCCTGCAATAGGGTAGTGAGGTTACAAGACTTTGGAGACCAAGCATAACCATGCAAGCTCTGGTTCAATGGAGGTGCCAACTGTACATTCCTAAGGCCCGTTAATGTATTGGCCAAATCCACAGGTTCGTTTTATGGATTGAGAGGGGGCAAATAATTATACCATTAAAACATAGGCTTATAAATGGAAGCCATTCATGGCATCTCTATAGAGATCACATTTATGGAGAGACATGCCTCGGTACAGGCAATGTTTCACAGCCAAGCTCCATTATTCTAGAGCCGCTGCCAAGGCTTCCTCTGGCACACATCATCCCTTCCTGAATCTATTTCCGTCATGCTGCCATTAGGTCTTCTGTCCTCAAGATATCAGAATACAGGAACTCACAGCTTCTGTCCATGCCTATAATCAACCCGCTTTAATGACCTAATGCTGGCTGTCTTCACAGGAAACACTATAAAGCTGGATAATGTGTCCACAACGTAAAACAGACAAATACATGACCTGTAATGTCCCTCAGCCACAGCACTGTGCAATTCTCTGTTAAAAAGGAAATCATTAAAAGCAGATAAGTTATACAGTAAACATTCTTGAATCTTTGATACTCGAGGAACACGTCATCCATAGAATTCAGAAATGGGGTAACTGACTTTTATTGGAAAACTACTAGTCTCAGCATGACCTTCCCTTTGCAGTTGTTATAGTTGTACATCATGCAGGGTTGACACACATTCTTTTAATAATAGACTCGAGTTCTACAGCTGATCAAAGGCAAATAATGCATTGACTATTTAAAAGTAGGTCTGGCCAAAGGTGATAATAACTAGACTTGTGCACAACGGAAAAATTCGTTTCGGTTCGTTTCTTTCCGGTCCTGTTGATTCGTAATCATTCGTAATTTTGCTAGACGGGATTTTTCGTGTTCGGACTCATTCGTATTTTTGCAAGCGACATTTTTCGTTGAATTTTTTGTTGCTTTATAATTCGTACTTTCGGTAGAGTACGTTGTTTTTCGTTGATTCTGGACACAACTCCTACTTTCGTAACTTTTTTTGGGTTCGTACTTTCGGTAGAGTACGTTGTTTTTCGTTGATTCTGGACACAACTCCTACTTTCGTAACTTTTTTTGGGTTCGTTGATTCGTAATTTTCCGTGTCTCTCTCACAACGACGCTGCCTATTATGTCTAATGTGCTTCGAATGGATTTGTACTTTTCTAAATACATTGCGGTTATTTGTAACGATTCGAAATCTCGTATTTTACTTTCGTTTTTTACATGCGGCTATAGCCTCCGCCCCTGTACACCATTTTGAGAGGGTTCAGCATGGTGAGGGAGAAGCAGAGAGCAGAGCAGAGTGTTATTGTGCTTCGAATGGATTCGAAATCTCGTATTTTACTTTCGTTTTTTACATGCGGCTATAACCTCCGCCCCTGTACACCATTTTGAGAGGGAGTTCAGCACGGTGTGGGAGAAGCAGAGAGCAGAGCAGAGTGAGTGTTATTGTGCTTCGTATGGATTCGTACATTCGTAACTTTTTCATAACGAATTATGCCGAAGACATTCGGGCATTCGCTATTTGCGGTATAATTTATTTCGGATTCGGTCTTATTCGTAATTGCTTTGTTCGGAAATTCGAATGCTTCCGAATGTCCGAAAGTTGCTAAATTCGGACGAATTTCAATTCGTTACGAAACGAATTGCACAAGCCTAATAATAACTATAGGTAGATCATGATGGGATGAGTTAGCCCCTGTCTTATAGGCTCCAAGATCTCCCTGCCATAATTCCCAACACTTTTTATGTCCACCTGGGAGTTTTGGGTGTTCCCGGACACTTTTTTGTGTGTTCCTCTTGTTACAAATTCCATAAGATTAAATACATAAAAAAAAAAGTAAAAATAAAAAAAAGAGAGAAGGGAGCCCTCATGAAAGCCACAACAGGTGTTCAGTTTTGAGAACAGAAATCTCACCAATTTTTGGTAGTTTTAACTCTCCATCTGCAATATCCATTTTATGCGGACTGACCATTTAAAGAGGAAGTAAACCCTGGTTTAAAAAAAAAAAAAAAACCCCTGCAAAAGAAAGGCATAATGAGCTAGTATGCATAGCATACTAGCTCATTATGAATGACTTACCTGAGATCGAAGCCCCCAAACTGCTCCTCGATCCCCTCCACGGCCGCCGCCATCTTGCCTCGATGTCCCGTCACTGCCGTCAGTGTATCGCCGCTCCGGCGCTGTGATTGGCCGGAGCGGCGATTGACGTCACACGCATGTGCGCTCAGGCCGGCAAGATCCCATTCAGAAAACCGGCAATGATGCCGGCCCACTAGTGCGCATGCGTGTGACGTCATCGGTGCTGTGTTTATAGCAAATATCTCCTTAACCGTGTAGGTTAAGGAGATATTTCTTGCACCTACAGGTAAGCCTTAATCTAGGCTTACCTGTAGGTGCAAGTTGTCTAAGTGAGTTTACAACCACTTTAAACATACAACCTGAATAAAACTGCCTACATACCACAAATGGCAGCCATGGCGACCCAGTTGCTGATATACAAAAACAGTGATGCGCTAAACATAAATTATGCTCATAAAGTGTTGATATATGGAAAAAGTCCAACTGTAGAAAACTCAAAAAACACAGATCCGTGAAATTGCAGATGAATCCAAAAGACCCTCCATCTCGTGCATGCACCGTCACCACAAGCAATATGGACTCTTACCAGAGAGCGTGGACCCTTTATCATGAAGGGTCAAACAGGCTTGATGTAGTAATTTTTTGCAGGGGTCATCAGCTGGAGATGTGTCCTCTGATCAAATTAAGAACATTCACTTAAGGTGACCATAGATACATGGAAATTCAGCTGGTTCAGCAGGGATCAGTCACATTTCCCTGCTGAACCAGCTGAATTTCCATGTATCTATGGTCACCTTAAGTGACTTCCTCCCCAGCCCCTCATCTCCTTCATTACTGAATGCTCTTAATTTGATCGGAGGACACATCTCCAGCTGATGACCCCTGCAAAAAATTACTACATCAAGCATGTTTGACCCTTCATGATAAAGGGTCCACGCTCTCTGGTAAGAGTCCATATTGCTTGTGGTGACGGTGCATGCACGAGATGGAGGGTCTTTTGGATTCATCTGCAATTTCACGGATCTGTGTTTTTTGAGTTTTCTACAGACTTTTTCCATATATAAACACTTTATGAGCATAATTTATGTTTAGCGCATCACTGTTTTTGTATATGCTATTTATTGTGAATATATCTCACTTTAGTGGTGCTGCTGGATATTTTACACTGTAATGGTTTGATCTATACCAATTTATATGTATGATTTTTTTGCACATTCTCAGTATTTCTCTTGTATGTTGATCCAGTTGCTGAGTAGTCTTCGTTATGGGTGTTTATGTTTGTGCCTATAGAGTTGGAAGGAGGAGCACCTAGAATCAAGTTCTCTTGGTTAATAACAATCGGGATCGACTAGAAAAATCTCACTTTCCCAATTGACTTCCTCCAAGTAGGCTCTGACAGTCTGTTGAGGTCATTGTTATTGGGGCACTGGAGTATTTCTTTTAAACAATTAACTGTGCTGCGCTTAAAACGAAACACACTAAAGGGCATACGTAGTGAAAATATATAAATATTCTGATGAGACCACAAATATCACTCCATATGTGAAACCAATACTGATCATGCAGTGCACATAAACACTTGCATTTTGTAAAACAATAAAAAACAGAGTTCATATGAACATATAATAAAAATATAGTAGAAATTAGTCCATAAAGTCCCCGGCAGCATCGACACACACATGTAGGACACCCAACATTTAGAGGTGATTTATTCTTCCAAAGCAAATACACTTTTGCACACTGGTACTGACTAGTAATCCAATGTTTCTCCTCTCCCTCAGTTTCTCTCCATCAGTTGGCTAATGTGACCCCAGTGCTGACGGAGAGGGGCAGGGGAGGGTCAAACAAGGATGCTGCGCAGGTGATCAACACCCTTCTTATCAACACCGATGACATCACTGGTTGTTAGGACGCCGGTGGCTGGAAGGTTGAAAAGGTGCATAATAAAAACCCGTGGATTTGTGTAACTAAAAGGCAGTCTTGAGACACCTGCTGGCTTGTATACAATTTTTGGGCAATTTTTTGCCATTTTGTCAAGGCACCGCTGAAGAAACCCCAAGGCACCATGGTTAAAAAAGGCTGGTGTATAAATTGGCTGCAAGCTAGAAAAATTGAAAAAAGTGGAAGTGCAAACATCATTTAATTGTAATTGTTGGCTTTCTGTAAAGCACAAACTCCTGCAAAGCAGAACTTTTATGCTAGGAAAGGGAGGGCCAGCAGGTACTGCAGATCAGATTTGGATGCATTGCATGATGCTGTCAGGCTAACAATGGGAACATACTTCCAGATCTCAATGATGCACTGCTGCTTTTACATTGCCTGGTCACCAGCATTAAAACCATGAACTCTTAAATAGGGTAGAATTGAAATACACTCCCAAGCAGGTTTGCCAACCTCCCGCAGCATTTTTTACTGACAAAACATGGAAAATTTACTGGCGGAACACTTTTTTTTTTTTCTAGCAACCTGAGAAATGACAAAACTCCTATTGAAAACGAACACAGTGAATATTTAAACAGTATAAACATGATATGGAAAACCTGACAATACCTATAACAAAGTAATTTGCTTGATTTGCACTTAAAAAGTCAACACAGCATGAAATTATCAGCCCCTGATATTTACTGTCAGTTGTAAAAAAAAAATCACTGACTTTTACAAACTGTCAGTAAATTTACTGACGGTTGGCAACCCTGCTCCCAAGTATAAAGGAGTGGTTTTACCAGCCCTCTGTTGCCAACTCAGAGGTTTTGTGGGAAGAGAAGCTGTCCTGGATCCTTGCAAGAAAGCAAAACCTCTGACTCGCCAGGTGCTGAAGGGATAATGTTATCTTCAGCATCTTGTGGCTTGGAAATGGCTCACACTGGTGGGACTAATGCCTCGTACACATGACCGGTTTTCCTGTCAGGAAAATAAAACAACGTTTTTCCCGACAGGATTCCTCTCAAGCCTACCTTGCATACACACGTTCAGGCCAAATACTGCCCGTCCAAAGCACAGTGTCGTACAACACGTACAACGGCTACGACTATAAAGGGGAAGTTCCATTCAAACGGCGCCACCCTTTAGGCTGCTTTTGCTGATCCTTCTGTTAGTAAAAGTTTGGTGAGAGACGATTCGCACTTTCCAGCCTCGTGCTTTTCAGTCCGTTACAGCGTGACGAATGTGCTATCTCCATTACGAGTGCTAGTTTTAGCAGAACGAGCGCTCCCGTCTCATACTTGATTCTGAGCATGCGCGTTTTTTTCCCCTCGGAAAAGCATACACACGAGCGGTTTTCGCGACAGGAAAAAGACTGCCGGAAATCACGACGGGAAAAAAAGAGAGCTGGTTCTAATTTTTTTTGCGGGCAGTTTTCTCGTCGGGAAAACTGCTATGGAGCATACACACGGTCGGTTTTCCCGACAAAAAGCAAACATGGCAGTTTTCCCGTCGGGAAAACCGGTCGTGTGTACGAGGCATAAGGCTTTGCTTTCTTGCAAGAATCCAGGATGGGTAGCTATCACCATTCCCCCCGCCCCCCTACCTAGGCAGCAAGCAGTGGTCCCTCTTCCTGCACCTACTGTCACAATTTTAAAACATTGCAGCTCTGCTCACACAGCCACATCATTCAAGCGGAGGTTCACACAAAAAGTGAACCTCCGCTTTTTGGAACTCTCCCCCCCTCCGGTGTCACATTAGGCACCTTTCAGGGGGGTGGGGAGTGCAGATACCTGTCTAATACAGGTATTTGCACCACTTCCGGGTTCTGACTCCCACGGGAGTCCCGCCTCTTCGCGTCACTACCCCGCTTTCTTCTGGGAAAGTTGTACTTAGTGTCTGCTGGAGCCTGACAGCCTGACTTAGTGTCTGCTGGAGCCTGACATTGCACCTGCGATCTGCTGATCACAGGTACAATGCTTTGCAGGCTCCTAGAAAAAAACACAAACCAATAAAAATAAATGCAATTTTTTTTTTTTTTTGTTTAAACTGTGCCTTTTTTATTTCTATTTTTTTATTTTATTTAAATTAACTTTATTTGTGTATTTTATGTTTGCCTTGAGCTCAGCTTTAAAAGCCCCCCATTCACACCTGTGCGGTTTGTCATGGGATCTGACAGTTCCAAATTGCATGACAATTCGCACCCCATTGTCGGTAATGGAACCGCTCAAATTGCCGCTACTCATGTCGCAGCAACTTTAAAAAGGGTTCCTGCACTTCTTGTTGCCGATTTCATTGCAACTTGCATAGACTTCTGTTAAATTAGGTCGTAAGCTGCAAATCAGAGGTGCAAATCGCACTGATTTGCAGCTTTGAAATTGGGCTGAAGTAGCGCGATTTCAATGCCGCTTCAGTGTGAACCAGAGCTAATATACCTGGGAAAATAAAGAATGCGCAGATTGGGGACAACTGTAAGGATGGTTGCCATTGTCCAACTTCTGTTTTTATTTAGTGCCCTACAGTAACATACCTAATATGGCTTCTAAGATTAGACCAATGGAAACCTCCAACTCTGTATGGAAGTCTTAGTTGTAACTCATCTTGACAGGTTCCCTTTAAATCAGCCCAATACTTTATTCCCTTGAGCGGTGGAAAGTAGAAATACTCCAGATGGAAACAAATGAAGTCATTCCTTGTTTGCACTGATACAGGGATTTGTGGCTACCTCATTCCACCGCCTGGCCGTCTGCATGGCTATTCACATTCCTCACACATCTGCAATATAACTTTTATATTCCTCTTCCTCTCCACAATGTGTAGACAAGCTGCAGATCCAGGTCAAGGAGGAGAAGTCTGAGGGAGGAATTAATTACAGCAGTTTAAGAGCGACTTCAGCCAAAAACACCAAGGTTCTGGAAGATATCAACACCAATTATTTCGCTGCAACCGAAGTAAGTTCTCTCGAAGGTTCGCACAGTAGCTTGCGCTCAATCCCAGCCAAATACACAAAGAAATAAACATCCTAACTAGAAAAGGAACAATGTACCTTTTGCCAGTCCACTTAACAAAGTATCTGTATCGATTACAGTCCTACAAATAAAAAATTACCAGGTGCCATTTCTGCCAGCTCTGAAGTTAAAGCACAGAGGACCTTTCACTTTAAATCAGCTAAATATATTCCAGCATCAAAACAAAAGGTGTGCTAAAAGTAGCCACAGCTTGAGTAGAAGCAAGCAATTGTCCTGCAAGTTTGAAAATGACTTGCTGGCTATTGCTAGACTTGTCAGGCTTCACAAGTGTGTTGCACAATTGCAGCAAGTCCGCATCAACTCCAACTCCAGATCAACTTTCTTTGCAAACATTCTGCAAGTCTGCTGCAAGTTCTGGTTCAGTTATGTTGTGCAATAGTCATCCCACCACAGGGGTCACTGTGGCTGAATTTTCAGTGTAGACTTGCAGGGCTCTTGCTGTAGACTCACCACTGCTACTTTGCTCTTGCTAGAGACTTGCCACGCACATTTGCTACAATTTGGAAAAGTGTCAACTAGAACTTGTGCTTCAAGTGCTCTGCAAGTGTGCAACTTGCCAGTGAAAATGTGCAGCAAGTTAACAGACTTCTAATTCAACACTGCCACGAATTTGTGGCAAGTTATCCTTGCTATCTGGGTTGTTCTCTGTAATGCCACGTACACACGGTCGGAATTTCCGAGGAAAAAAGTCAGACGGAATATTTTCATCGGACATTCCGACCGTGTGTATGCCCCATCAGATTTTTTCCGGCGTAAATTCCGATGGAGTTAGAAAGAGAACATGTTCTGTTTTTTTCCGACGGAAAAAAATTCTATCGGAAATTCCATTCATCTGTATGGAACTCCAACGGAAAAAAAAACACGCATGCTCAGAATCAAGTCGACACATGCTCGGAAGCATTGAACTTAATTTTTCTCGGCTCGTCGTAGTGTTGTAGGTCACCACGTTCTTGACGGTCGGAATTTGGTGTGTCCGTGTGTATGCAAGACAGCTTGAGCGGAATTCCGTCGGAAAAATCCGTCTGAGTTTATCCCGATGGAAAAACGGGTCGTGTGTACGAGGCATTAGAAAACAGTAATCTCTTTGGAAAGATCCAACATGCCCCTTGCTAAGTCAGAACTAGTCAGAACCCAATCCACAGCTTTGACTCATCAGAGAACTTGTACCTCTGTAGAGAGATCTCTGCTTCCACACAGAGAGCAAAGGTATTTCTCTACATCTACAGCATGCTGGCAGGGGATAGGCATTTATACCTAGGATGTGCGCGCCTTTTGTTTTGATGCACCTGGAATGTATCTAGCTGATTTAAACTGAAAATACAGCAATGCTAGTTACCTGCTTATTATTCTGATCCTCTAGCTTCTGTACTTTCTGATTAACTGGCCCAGAACAAGCTTGCAGATCAGGAAAATTAAAGTCAGAAGTCTTTATCTACCTACTTGTCAGTGACTCAAAGTATTGAATTTGGTGGGTCACCATAAAATCCAGGAAGCTAGCATTCTCCAAAAGAGGTCAACAATGTTGGTTCCATGTTTCTCTACCTTTTCTGTGTCTAGGCTGGCGTAATCATTGCTTTGTTTTAATTCAGCTTATCTGTGTATGCCCTATATCTGCAGACAAGGTGAGCAAACAGAAGGAATTGCCTCCACATACTTGTATGATCTTATGTTTCACACCTGGGAGCCATAAATGATGATTTATCTGTGTTGGAATGGACTTTTGCAATCATTGGAGATTACAACCTGGCAGAAACAGGAAGCCTCTGCGTGGGTTCAGTTTAAGAGCAGAGGGCACATCTACAGACCAAGACTGAGAACAAGAAAGGCATCTTGGGTCCCCTTAGATATGCAATTTTCATTTCTCAATTGGCTGTCTGCAAATGTATATTGGGGGGAGGAACTTGGTAACCTTTGTACTGCTTCTAGTAGGTTGTGATCTCCAGTGATTATACAAATGCAGTGCAAAGAAATCATTGTGGCAGTGGAGAGTTGAACCAAACACATATGTGAAACAGATGCTCTCCCTTTTTCAGTCCTGTCTGCAGTTATAGTTCAGACTGCCGAAAGTTGAATGTAAACAGAGCAATGTTTACACTGGCCAAGGCCTGTGCTGGTGGCTCTTCATGAACAAGGCAAGAAAATGAAGAGGTTATATTTACAGAGTCATTCTGTATTTGTGACTATGTTAAAACAGCTCATGTGTTAGTAGCCCCCCCCCGTGTAGGACAAGGGGGCTACTATGTCAATGTAGTTTTTGGCTGAGCAGTAGTTGGCTCAGCTTGATTGTATCGTTTTTCACCTGGTTTTTCCCTAAGCTTAAAGTGATATTAAAGGTTCGGCTTTAAAAAAAAACAAAAAAAAACATTTTATACTTTCCCTGATCCTCCTTCTTGGGCCCCCCGCTGGTGCCCCTGGATCCCCCCCCTTGACCAATTCCCCTCAAAAACCAAGCTGCTTGCTTGTGTGCTCGCTCCGGAGCCCAGCTCTATGCGTCCATAAGACACACAGAGCCGCGGCTCGGCCCCGCTCTCTGCTCATTGGCTGTGATTGACAGCAGTGGGAGCCAATGGCTCCATGTGCTGTCTCAGCCAATGTGGAGGGGGAGTCCCGGGGCAGCTGAGGCTCTCGTGCACATCACTGGATTGGGATCGGGCTTAGGTGAGTATTTTCGTGGGATTGGAATTTTTTTTTACCTACATGCATAGAATGCATGAAGGTAAAAAACCTTCAGCCTTCACAACCCCTTTTTAAGTTGGCATGTGAATTCTCACTGTTGGCAGTAGATGTCACTCATATCACTGGTCATAATATGGAATTTCACAAACAAAAGGAATAAATTATTTATATTTCCTTTTAGCCAATTCAGTAGGAGGTTTGTGCCACTGATGCATGCACGGGGGTGATATAAATATTTGAGACAGCCCATATGCTCGCTCTCTTCCCCTGGGCTGAGTCCTGGGGAGGTGCTGCTGGATGGAGCTTTGCTGTTAGTTTCAATAGCCTGTTAAAAGCACCTAACGTGTGCTGATGTGGTCCTGAAGCTGTCCTGCCTGGTCTGAAGGAAGCTGTGCCAAGGAAGAGACCCAGGGGAGGCCCATTGCTGGAAAGAGCCAGGTAAAATGCTGGCCTTTTAGAAGGGCCTGGTGACTCACTTGGAGGACGCACTGAAATTTGAGAATGTGCTTACAGTGTTGCCAGGTTGGCATCGTGCTACTTGGGGGGGACAGTGGCATTAAGCACAGGCTCACTTTAAGTCTACCAAGTCTCCATAAGATTGAATGGAGAGTGTACTGCACGTGTGGGTCCAGCTGAGAAGATTTTGACAAGGGGCTTCACGGCTTCATGGGCAATATCTTGCTGGATCTGGGACAAGTAAGTACAAGTTGCAGGAGGCAGTGCAATATAAGTGTTATTGCATCAAAAGTGCAGTTATAGTTAAAGGTTAAACATTGCAGTCTTAGCTTAAAAATATTTGCTTCCTGACAACACACTGTTCATTCTGTTTAAATCTAACAATATTAGTATCATCTCCATCAGTGTGCACACAGCCTCCCTGTAGATAGGATTCCCCAAAATAATGTCACCAGCCAATGTCTGTGTTCCATATATTAATTTCGAATGTCAGGTGAGCCCTAGAGACATAATGGTGTTCTTCTTGTGTTGCAGGATGGTGAATTGGTGTACACAGACTGGAAGATGGAGAAAGATGGAGATACGGGAAGGTTTATCAGTAAGAGTGATCCATGTGTTATCACACATGAGACAAAAGTGACTTATTATCAAAAGTGTCAAAAGAATGAATTGTTTCTGCAGCAACCAATCACATTCCTGATGCTATATGGCAGCTTAAATTAGAGGATTTGATTGGATGATGTTGGATTAAAGACTACTAGAATTTTTAAGTGGATATTTTCGTTCATTAAATTATCTAATCATTAGTAGGGTTAACTCAATGTTCACAGTAACAAGAACATTCGAAGAAGCAGGTTTAAAAATAATAATAATAATTCTGAGCAAATAAATTTCTAACATTGTATGTGGCCTTTGTTTGGCCAATCATTCAAAAAATCTGTTAAATATACTGCTGAAAAAGTGTGTTCAAATGTTCAAAAGTTTGAAAATCTACTAGTGTATGGCCAGCTTTGGAATCATTTACCTTTTTAATACCTTTGTAAATGATATTGGGTCTGGGATTAAAAGTACCATTTCTGTCTTTGCAGATGACACTAAGCTATGCAGTGAAATAACATCCTTACAGGATGTCTCCAACTTACAAGCCGACCTCAATCCTCTGTTTAATTGGGCAAATATGTAGAAGATGAGGTTTAATGTTGATAAATGTAAAGTTATGCACTTGGGGGATAAGAATATGAATGCATCATACATACTAGGGGAGTACAACTCCCTCCAGAGGTGGTTCTGGCCAGCTCAGTAGATTGCTTTAAGAAATGTCTGAATTCTTCCCTAAATGTGCATAATATAACTGGGTACTGACACTTATAGGTAAAGTTGATCCAGGGAAAATCCGATTGCCTCTCGGGGGATCAGGAAGAATTTTTTTCCCCTGCTGTAGCAAATTGGATCACGCTCTGCTGGGGTTTTTCGCCTTCCTCTGAATCAACTGTGGGTATAGAATTGGGTATATGGGATTGTATGGTATTATTTTTAATTTATTTTTATGGTTGAACTGGATGGACTTGTGTCTTTTTTCAACCTGACCTGTAACTATGTAACCCGGCTGCAGCTCAGATCTGTTGAGGATCACCCTGTGTGTTTGCACCTCACAAGCTTGTCCTCTTCATTCTTGATGAGTCATTGGCCTGGAACAAGTTGGTACATACCAGGTGTCCCAGCACCGCATTGGCTACCTCCTTTTCCAGATCAGCAGGTTTATCCTTTGTAAAGATGTCAGATCTGGAATCTTTAGCAAGGTTATATCCCAGTTTTCTACCTTATCAAGGCTCAAGGATTTAAAGGATAAGTTCACCTTTAAAAAAATAAAATAAATGCACATCTTTTTGCAGGTAAAACAAAATGTGCATTTATTTATTATTATTTTTATTGCGAGCCTGGAAAGCATTACACGGTCATGGGTGCAATGCAGGGCTCTTGCAGGTTCTGTGTGTAAGCTGTTTGGCCGTACATCATACAGCCAAGTTGTTACACACTAGCAAGAAGCATCAACGCAAAGGTTGCCGGACCTTGTAATTTTCAATTCACAGATCTCTGTGAATGAGTGGCGCAGCCGGGTGGGCAGTGTGTGACAGAGTGGGGGGAGAAGATCCCCCTCCGCCTGCCACATCTGGGAGTCAGGGAGGTGTGTGCGGGGGCCACTGGATTTGTAACATGTTACATGTTACATGTTACACCCATATTCAGGGTGTAACATGCAACATGTTACAAAAGGTGAACTAATCCTTTAAAACCAGATTGTAATCTGACCTCTTTACCTTTCAGCTCATGATATCCTACAAGAATTAATCATTTTCATTTTAGAACATAAAACCCTAATTCCAAAAAAGATGGGACGCTGTGTAAAATCTACCTAAAAACAGAATACAATGATTCATAAACTCATATTTTATTTACAATAGAAAATAGAAAACATATAAAATGTTTAAACTGAGAAAATGTACTATTTAAAAAAAAAATGGGTAATTTTGAATTTGATGGCAGCAACACGTCTCAAAAATGTTGGGAAACAAAAAGCTGGCAAAGAAAGGGGTACTAACAAGGAAAAGCTGGAAGAAAATTTTTCAGCAAATTGGGTTAATTGGCAACAAGTCAGTAGCATGATTGAGTATAAAAAGGGCATCTTAGAGAGTCAGATTGTCTCAGAAGTAAAGATGGGCAGAGGTTCAACAATCTATGAAAAGCTACATCTAAAAATTCTTGAACAATTTCAGAATAATGAAACAGGACAGGGCAATGTTTACTATGGTGTAGTATCCCCTCTTCTTTTAACAACATTTTGGGAACTGAGGAGACCAGTTGCTGGAGTTTTGGGAGAGGAATGTTCTCCCTTTTTTTCCTGATATAGGGTTCTAACTGCTCAACAGTCCTAGGTCTTCTTTGTCATATCTTTCATTTCAAGATGCACTAAATATTTTCAATTGGTGAAAGGTCTGGACTGCGGGCAGATCAGTTAAGCACCCAGACTTTTCTTCTACAAAGCGATGGTGTTGCCATAACTGCAGTATGTGGTTTAGCTTTGTCCTGCTGAAATATGCAAGACCTTCTCTGAAAAAAGACAGTCTGGATGGGAGCATATACTGCTCTAAAACTTGGAAATATCTTTCAGCATTGATGTAGCCTTTCCAGTTGTGCAAGCTGTCCATTCCATGCGCACTAATGCACCCCCTTACCATCAGAGATGAAAGCATTTGAATTGAGATCTGATAACAAGCAGGAAGGTCCCTCTCCTCTGTAGTCCAGAAGATGCAACCCCCATAGTTGCCAAAAAGAATATCAAATTTTGATTTATCAGCCCAACGAACAGTTTTCCACTTTGTAATGGATCGTTTCAAATGAGCTTTGGCCCAGAGAAGATGGCGGAATTTTTGGATCATGTTCAGAAAAGGATTCTTCTATGCATGATAAAGCTTTACCTCGCATGTTTGGAAGGCACGACAAACCATGTTCACAGACGTTGATTTTTGGACGTATTCCTGAGTCCATGCAGTGATGTCCATCACAGGATCATGCCTATTTTTAATGCAGTGCCATCTCATTACGGGCATACAATATTGTGTTTGGGCCTTGTCCCTTGCACACAGAAATTTCTCCAGATTCTTTGAATCTTTTGATGATATTATGTACTTTGGATGATGGTATATTTTAAGTCTTTACAATTTTACGTTAAGGAACATTATTCTGAAATAGTTTGACAATTTTTAAATTGGTGAATTGGTGAACTTTAGCCTTTGTAAATAAAATATGGGTTTATGAGATTTGCAGATCATTGCATTCAGTTTTTTTTTTGATTTTTCACAGCATCCCAACTTTTTGAGAATTGGGGTTGTACTAGTACTATATAGTCAAAAGTTTGTGGGCACCTGACCATCGTGTCTATACAGTATGTGCTTGTTGGACATATTGTTTCAATACCCCGAGTATTATTATGGAATTGGTAAACAGATAAAAGAAAACCCTGCGAGCTGCTATTTGTGTTCACAGTGAGCTAAAATAGATGCTGCTGGCACTGTTCACAATCCCATAAAAATGTGCATAAGCAAATCCAATCAATATATGTGCCGCGTGGTGTTTAGCATACAAACATAAATATTACTGAGTGCAAAAAACAATATATGACAAATCATACCGTGTATAGAAAAACTCCTGTGTTAAAACCAATATAACATGCATTCAATGGTGCTTATATAAAGTCCTCTTATTAGCAGTCCATATAACTCTTGATCCCACCAGCCAATCACCATCAACAAAAATCACTTAATATCCTCCAAGTGCTCCAAAAAATACGATGTGCCACCACACTCGTGCTCCCTCCCTTTCTTGTTCATACATCACGGGACACAGAGCAGCATAGTCATTACTATGTGGGTTATATAGATTACCTTCAGGTGCTGGCACTGGCAACTTCCAAAACAGGAAGTACCCTCCCCTATATAAGCCCCTCCCATCCGGGAGTACCTCAGTTTTTTGCCAGTGTCTAAGGTGTTGGCCAAGGTTAACATGTATTCATCTGGGCTTGTGTACAGGTTCTCTGGGCCTTAGCAAGCTATTCCGGATCCGACCAAAAAAGCTTCATAGCTAAACGGTCGGTACCCGGGCCTTGCAGAGAAGAGCAGGGTTTTGCCTGTAATGCCTCTCTTAGGAGGGCTGGACCCTGGGATCCAGAGCTCTGGTCATACCCAAAACCAAGAGGCTATCTGTGCAGGGTGCTATACAGGTCCAGGGGAGTGGAATCCTTGGGAACCCGGTCCCTGAAGGTCTAGTACAATGCCTGCCGTGAGAGGTGAAGTTTGGGCTTCTGTGGACCAAACAAAGTCCTGCGGCGGGGAAAAGGTAAGTGGGGGCCCCTCAGGAACTTGGTTCTATTGAGGGGACCCCCAAGCCTAATATGTCTTTCTGCCTGTTACCTAAAGGGTATTCCCGCTAATAGCTGTATATGCCTAAGAAATCCTAGAAATGTTTTTTCATAAGGGAAGTTTTAAAAAAACTGTAAACCTGGAAATGTTTTTTCATAAAGGAGGTTTTAAAAAAAAAAAAAAGACAAAGGTGCGGTACCTGTGTTTGTCCACTAGAGGCCGCTGTGGAACGTCTTTTTTCTTGGGACTATTCCTTCCATGGTGAAAGTCCAGGCAGATGAGTGAGCTCTCTATCAGGGAAGCTGCATTCCTCTGTCATGCTGCCAAGTAGTTTCCTTCCATCCCCGAGTCCTGGTGAAACAGGGACCCTGGCTCCTCTCCCTACATGGCGCCAAGAGCGCACACGTGCACGCGCGCGCGCGCACACATGCTTTCCTTTTATAAGGTTTAGCTTAAAAAAAGGGGGCGGAGCCTGGCGGATGACGCGCTCTGTGCGCCCAGCGCTTCTGCGCATGTGCGGGCGTCCCAGCAAGATAAAAGGACTCAGTCCACGCTGCTTGCTATGGACACAGAGCATGAAAAGGAGCTGGTAGCATGGTATAGGGGCTTACAGCGGGCGGTTGATACAGGCATCCCCAGAAAGACGCATTAGTAGACACCCACTGATGTACATAGCAGCAAATTGCATTAGACTATTTCAGTAAGGGGTGTATTGCGGCTGGAATACCTCAGCTTTGAACTAAGGAATATGCCGCCTAAAAAACTCCGAGATATACCTCTCAGGAAGTGTAGGGGGTCTCCATCGGGCTCTGAGGATCTGGAGCAGTCATCTGCACCCTCCTCCCCTGAGAAATCAGAGGTTAATACCCATAAGGAACCCCCGGGAGTGCCAGGTACTGCGGCTGTCCTCAGTCCACCTGCTCCTGCATATATAACAGAGGAGGTTTTTTCCTCAACTCTGGAGGGATTGGAGCAGAGATTGGCAGCATTGATCGCTTCTTCTCTACAGGAAAGAAAGCGCGCCAGATCTCCATCACCTCCATTAGAGTGCCTGTTGGCAGAGCAACAGTCCCAGTAAGGGACCGACCTACCTGAAGGGGATCAGGAGGAGGTTAGCTCTGTTTTTGAGGAATCGACAGTAGATGAACCATTTTCAGCATCGCAGACTGAAAGATTGTGGGTCCAGACCCTAACTGACATGGTTCGATCTGCATTTAAAATGCCTCTTGTTGAACCATCAACTACTGCTGTCTCCTCATTGGGGTCGCTAAAAGCTCCCCAGGTTAATTGCTCCTTTCCAATACATCCATTATTGGAAGGACTTATATACCAGGACTGGGAACATCCTGATAAACTATTTGTTCCGCCTAAAAGGTTTCCGGTGATCTATCCCATGGAGGAAAAGTTCACCCAGAGATGGAATGTTCCTACGGTGGATGCAGCCATCTCTTCTGTGAACAAATCACTGACATGTCCAGTAGATAATGTTCAAATGTTCAAAGATCCAGTGGATAAAAAATTGGAATCTTTATTAAAATCTGCTTTTTCCACAGCAGGGGCTGTTACACAGCCAGCAGTGGCAGCTATTGGGGTCTGCCAAGCTTTAAAGGATCAAATGAAAATGGTCCTGAGGGATTTGCCAGACCAGCAGGCCCAGGCTCTGGCTGATCTGCCTAGAGCATTATGCTTTGCGGTTGACGCCATCAAGGATTCTATCCATCAGGCCTCCCGCCTCACGCTGTCTTTGGTACATATGCGTAGGCTTCTGTGGCTCAAAAACTGGTCTGCTGAAGCTCCCTGTAAGAAGCTCTTAGTTAGCTTCCCATTTCATGGGGAACGCCTTTTTGGCGAAGACCTGGATAAGTATATCCAGAAGATTTCCAGTGGTAAAAGTACTCTCTTACCGAGTAAAAAGAGGTCTAGGGGTCCATCTTTTAAGAGGACTACCTCTCCTATCCCTGCGACGTCTGCTACTAAGCAGTTCCGACGGCCTCCTCGGTCAAACTCAGGAGGTAAAAATCAGGGACAGCCACAGGGTAATAAAAAGCCCTGGATCCGAAGAGGTACTAAACCAGCCTCCAAGTCAAGCCTATGAAGGGCTGCCCCCACTCAAACGGGTGGGGGGAAGACTTCAGTTGTTCGCAGAGACCTGGCGGGAGACGATCAAAGACAGATGGGTGCTCTCCGCAGTAACTCTGGGATACAAGTTGGAGTTAAAAGAGTCTCCTCCGTCCCATTTTATGTGGTCAGGCATGCCAAGAGACCCTCTAAAAAGAGGGTCTCTCCTATTGGCGTTAGAACAACTATTGCTCCAAGGAGTAATTATGGAGGTTCCTATGGAAGAGTGGGGGTTGGGTTTCTACTCAAACCTTTTCACAGTCCCGAAGCCAAACGGGGACATAAGACCCATATTGGACCTAAAGAGTCTAAACAAATTTCTAAACGTCCGGTCTTTCCGGATGGAGTCGATCCGATCGGTCACCGCTGCCCTACAAGGGGAGGAATGGTTAGCCTCGATCGACATCAAAGATGCTTACTTGCATGTTCCCATCTTTCCAGGTCATCAAAAATTCCTACGCTTTGCAGTAGAAGGGCGCCATTTTCAGTTCAGAGCCTTACCATTTGGTCTGGCCACAGCACCACGAGTGTTCACAAAAATTCTGGCCCCACTGTTGGCCGATCTAAGAACACGGGGTGTAACGATAATGGCATACCTAGACGACCTGTTGTTGATGGACCACTCAGTTGCCAAGCTAGAAGTGGTAATTGTCGATACAATCAAGTATCTAGAGTCTCACGGTTGGGTCATCAACCTGGACAAGTCAGCCCTACAGCCAGTGAAAAACCTGGTATATCTAGGGCTACGGCTGGATTCAGACCAGAGGAAGATTTTCTTACCTCTAGACAAGGTATCCTCTTTGAGGGCCTTGGTCCGTCTGCTTTGTGCAAAAAGACAGCCGTCCATACGCCTGTGCATGAGGCTGCTAGGAAAGATGGTAGCATCATTCGAAGCTGTACCATACGCCCAATTCCACTCAAGGAATTTACAAAGGGCCATATTGTCAGCCTGGAACGGAAAAGTTCAGGCTCTAGACTTCCCGATGGCTTTGTCCCCTTCCGTTCGGAAGAGTCTCTGCTGGTGGTTGATCCCCCAGAATCTCCAGAAGGGAAAACCCTTCAGCCCGATATCTTGGAAGGTGGTCACTACAGATGCCAGCCTTATAGGCTGGGGGGCAGTACTGGAGCAATGGTCTCTCCAGGGCAGATGGTCAAATGTAGTAAAAACCCTGCCCATCAATCTCTTAGAGATACGAGCAGCCCGGTACGCCCTAGTAGCCTGGACATCCAGACTCCAAGGGTCCCCTGTCAGAATTCAATCAGACAATGCCACAGCAGTGGCATATATCAATCATCAGGGAGGCACCAGGAGTCGTGCAGCCCAGAGGGAAGTAAGTCACATCCTGGAATGGTCAGAAAAGCATGTCCCATGTATATCAGCTGTCTTCATTCCAGGGGTGGAGAATTGGAAGGCGGACTTTCTGAGTCGCCAACAGTTATGCCCAGGGGAATGGTCCCTTCATCCCGAGGTCTTCCGAGCAATATGTCAGCGGTGGGGAACACCGGATGTAGATCTGCTAGCATCCAGATTCAACGCAAAGGTGGACAGATTTGTCTCCCGGACAAGGGATCCCCTCGCTTGCGGCTCGGATGCTCTGGTGTTCCCTTGGGATCAGTTCAGACTGATATATGCATTCCCTCCGCTACAATTGTTGCCTCGACTCCTTCGCAGAGTCAGGTTGGAGAAGAAGCCGGTGATCCTGGTGGCTCCAGCGTGGCCCCGAAGGGCCTGGTACGCGGAGATCATCAAAATGTCTGTGGGGAGTCCTTGGACCCTTCCACGTCGTCCGGACCTGCTTTCGCAAGGACCGATATACCACCCTTCCTTACTAACTCTAAGTTTAACGGCCTGGCTATTGAATCCCACATCCTAAAGAAGAGAGGTCTCTCTAACTCTGTGGTATCAACTATAATCAATGCCAGGAAGCCTGTATCCAGGCAGATCTACTATAGAGTTTGGAAGGCGTACATCACTTGGTGCGAGGCCAGAAAATGGCATCCACGTAAGTACGTTATAGGCAGAATTCTGGACTTCCTGCAGTGGGCTGTAGACAGGAAGTTTGCCTTAAGTACTATCAAGGGCCAGGTTTCGGCCTTGTCAATACTATTTCAAAGGCCCCTGGCTATGCATTCACTTGTCAAATCCTTTATGCAAGGTGTGACTCGTATTATTCCACCGATTAAGGCTCCCATATGCCCATGGGATCTAAATTTGGTTCTGTCGGTTCTGCAGAAGCAGCCATTTGAACCTTTGCGGCACATTTCCTTGGTTCTACTCACCAGGAAATTGATATTTTTAGTAGCCATATGCTCGGCTAGAAGAGTGTCGGAATTAGCCGCCATGTCCTGTAAAGAGCCATATCTGGTTATCCATAAGGACAGAGTAGTATTACGTCCTCACCCAGCCTTTCTTCCTAAGGTGGTATCGAGGTTTCACTTGAACCAGGATGTGGTTCTTCCTTCTTTTTTCCCCAAACCAAGCTCGGTAGAGGAAAAGTTATTGCATTCTTTGGATGTAGTAAGAGCAGTTAAAGCTTATCTAGAAGCCACTGCTCAGATTCGTAGAACGGATTCTTTGTTTGTTCTGCCGGAAGGCCCCAGAAAGGGTCAGGCAGCATCAAAATCTACTTTAGCCAAGTGGATTAGACAGGTCATAATACAAGCCTATGGCTTGAGAAGTAGACCGCCTCCGTTCAAAGTTAGGGCGCACTCCACGAGAGCAGTTGGAACTTCATGGGCAGTGCATCACCAGGCCTCCCTGGCGCAAATTTGTAAGGCCGCAACATGGTCTTCAGTACACACGTTTACTAGGTTCTACCAGGTGGACGTGAGAAGTCAGGAGGATGTCGCCTTTGGGCGCAGTGTGTTGCAGGCCGCAAAAGATCCTCATGCCTGATGGCGCCCAGCTTATGTATGGTGTATCCCCCCCCTCATGTGGCATTGCTTTGGGACGTCCCACATAGTAATGACTATGCTGCTCTGTGTCCCGTGATGTATGAACAAGAAAGTAGGATTTTTAAAACAGCTTACCTGTAAAATCCTTTTCTTGGAGTACATCACGGGACACAGAGCTCCCACCCCTCTTTTGGGGACACGTATTGCTTTGCTACAAAACTGAGGTACTCCCGGATGGGAGGGGCTTATATAGGGGAGGGTACTTCCTGTTTTGGAAGTTGCCAGTGCCAGCACCTGAAGGTAATCTATATAACCCACATAGTAATGACTATGCTGCTCTGTGTCCCGTGATGTACTCCAAGAAAAGGATTTTACAGGTAAGCTGTTTTAAAAATCCTACTTTTTAAGTTTGCTCTCACATGAAGATGTGTGACCTCACAAATACAATTACGTTTGGTCAAACAGCGCGTTTGTGCCCCTCCTGGGCTTACTAGCAGAATCTAGATCTCCCAGCTCTTTCCTTCCATAGATTGCATTCCCCTAATCAGGTGTCATCAGGGTGCATATTGATTGGAAAAAGATTCCAATAATGCTTATACCTTTAAAAATGCTAACTTTATTAAAACATATGCAGATTGCATACTCACACTCTCCTGGTGCTTCCAGCACACCAGGCTTTGACAGGCAATGTTAGGCCCCTTTCACACTGGGGCGGTGGGTGCGGTGGCGGTATAGCGCCGCTATTTTTAGCGGTGCTATACCGTCAGAATTGCCGCGTAATTGCGGGGGTATTCGGCCGCTAGCAGTGCGGTATTAACCCCTGCTAGTGGCCGAAAAAGGGTTAATACCGCCCGCAATGCGCTTCTGCAGAGGCACATTGCCGGCGGTATTACCACGGTTTCCCATTACTTTCAATGGGAAGGAACGGTGAAGGAGCGGTAAACTCATCGCTCCAAAGATGCTGCTAGCAGGACTTTTGGAGCGGTCCTGCTAGCGCACCGCCTCAGTGTGAAAGCCCTCAGGCTTTCACATTGAGACTGCAGGGGCAGGAGTTTTCAGGCGGTATTTAGGCGCTATTTTTAGCGCTAAATCGCCTGAAAAACTCCTCAGTTTGAAAGGGGTCTTATTGTCTGATGTTTCCCCCAGCTTCACAAGCCGATATCTCCCCACAGGCTGCTAACTCCTCGTTGGGTACAGAAGCCGCCACCATCCTTGCTCCTCCGCGACGTGTGTTGACACAGGGTCACGTGTCTTCCTCAGGGGGATTACAGACCAGGAGAGCATTCATATGGACTTGAATTGAGATCTATGGACTTGGGCTCATCTTTGCTGCTATAACAGCCTTATTCTTTATTTGGAGTTGGAGTGTCTTCCTCAAACTATTGCAATAAAGTTGGAAATGCACATTTATGTAAAATGTGTTTCTATAGCTTTGACAGTACCCTTCACTGGAAACACCTGATTGTTAATAAATTGCAGGGTGTCCACATACTGTACTTTTATCCATATAGTATATACAATGTGGTTTACTAAAAACTCACATCTCCAAATGTTTTGTGGATAACATTTAGTAGACCACATCTTTGCCTTCATGTAAATGAAATGTAGAATGTTTTCTAAACAAGTTTTTCTCGGTTTACTCGGCATCACCAGGCTCTAAACCTACGCAGACCCATGCCGCACATGATGGCCTTGTTCACACTGTGCAGAGATCTCCATTCTTGAAGGACATTGTTCTCTCTGTTGGAGGTTGGAACTTTTCCATATGGAAAGAAGGTGTCACTGTAAGTAGTACATTATCTTTCTATTGGTACAGTGGTTTTTAGCCCCATAGACCCCCCCAAAAAACTGACAGGTGTTTTAACCACTTTCCTATTCTGATTATGAAGACTAAAGACCTTGTTGTATGTGTTTGTATATGGGGTCCATTTTTCTACCTACGATTTAATGGAGTGTGTGTAAAAAATACAATTGTTGAATAATTTTTATGATCAGAGTGTCTTGTTGCTTTTTAGGGTGGGCCGATTCTCCAGTCATGTTGCTCTGAGAAGAGGTACACTGCGGCCCACTGGTCTCTCTCCAGGAGTGGTGTCTTCTTCATTGGAAAGGAAGATGGAAATGTGGAGATATGGGACTTGTTAGAGAAGACGCATGAGCCTTCCCAGACGCAGAACATCTCAGCAGCGTCCATCACCTACATCAAACCATGGATTGTCTCTGGTAAGGGGATTGGCGATCATCACCACTATGGTTTGCAGAGGTGACAGAACTAGAGATAGCTAATGCCTTGTACACACGGTCGGATTTTCCGTCGGAATTAACTCAGACGGGTTTTTCCGACGGAATTCTGTTCAAGCTGTCTTGCATACACACTGTCATGCCAAATTCGAACCGTCACGAACCCGGTGACGTACAACACTACGACGAGCCGAGAAAAATGAAGTTCAATGCTTCCGAGCATGCGTTGACTTGATTCTGAGCATGCATGGTTTTTAGTCCGTCGGAATTTCATCCAGACGAATGGAAATTCAGATAGAAATTTTTCCGTCGGGAAAAAAAGGGAACATGTTCTCTTTTTAAGTCCGTCGGAATTTCCGAAGGAAAGTCAGATGGGGCATACACACCGTCACACGTTCGGAATACCCAATGAAAAAATTCCGCCAGACTTTTTCCATTGGAAATTCCGAACGTGTGTATGCGGCATAAGTCAAGTTATTATGATGAATTATCTCAGATCTCAGGATATTTATTTTACAAATCCTTTCATGATATTAGCAGGGACTCTATTATCACCTTGAAGCACATAATGCAGAGCCAGAGACCTCTGTGCTTATTTTAAATAAAATCCATTCACAGCAAAGCAACAGGTATCCACCCCCAAGCAGCACATACTTGCCTTATTTTTTTTCTTGCTCCTCCACTGCTCCATTCAGCGCCAGGAGCCATAGGAACTTTCTGGTACTTTCAGGTATGGAGAGCATGTGACTCATTCTATTGGACAGATCGGGGCCAATCGGCGCCCTTAGGTGAATAATGCATAGCCCTGTGTAAGCTACAACTCCAGCAATTTATACTGTACACAGCTTTATTTTTACTCCTGATGGCTGAACAGAGTGGTGTGGCAGTGAAAGAACTAAGTAAGTCTATGCATATGTGGATGTCTGCTTTAAAGAGACCCTGTCACCAGACTATTCATTTCAACAACAATCTTTCTATATGAAAGCATGTGCATTTAACATTTTATACATGTGATTAACCTGTAAAAGCCTCCCTTGTGTAGACTTGTGTAGACATCGAAAATCCCTGAGATTGCTGCTGAGTGCTGCCATCTTGGATGTGATGACTGCAGCCCCAGCCGATTTAGAGCTGTTACTTAAGTGACACTCTATAAAATTGTACTTCGCTCCCTGGCTGCTACATAAAAGTTTAAAAGAGAAGTATGGGAATCCGTTTTTTCCCATAATCATACTTACCTAGGTGGATGCAGCATCGGTCCGATGCTGCATCTGGCCCCCGGCGTCTCTGCAGTGAGAACCGAGCCATCGAACATCGCCGATAGCTCGGTTCTCTCAGCTCCCCGAGCAGAGAGATGCTGCCTGTCAATCAGCAGCTCTCTGCTCTGCTCCTTCCCCCCCCCCCCCGAGCGCTGAGCTGTGGAGGGGCGGGGAGTGGCCGTCTCAGCAGCTCGCTGAGAGGCTGAGACGGCTATCAGTCCAGGCACCTGGTGGATCCAGACTCCCAGAGTCTGGATGAGACGGTGCCTGGACTGATTCCAGTGATGTCAGCAGAGAGCGGACTTCAGGGTCACAGGGGTGCAAAACAAATTTCACTCCTGTGACCCATAGGAGAAGCCCAGCCAAACAAACTCAGGCTGGACTTCTCCTTTAAGTAGATATCTGAAGAGGGAGGAGCTGGGCCAGCACAGACAGTAATTAGACACTCCCAGAAGAAAAGAGGGCTATGATGTGCAAGGAGGTAGAGGACTGTGCTAATAGTGAAATTTGCTAGCAAGTTCAAAATGAATAGTGCACATAAATAAAAAGTAATTTATGGAGATAGAACGGAAAAACACCCCAACTATACAATTAAAACACTTGCTTTCTCTGTGCTTTTACCTACATTTTTTGGGGACAGGGTCTCATTTTAAAATGAGACAGAAAGGAGATGTAAAGTATTAAAGTTTATAAAAACAATATATTTTAACCACTTGCCGACCACCCGCCGTTGTTATACGTCGGCTGTTTGAAGTGGAATATCGTTGTTATGGCAGCAACTAGCTGCCATAAGCCTGGTATTCACTTCTTCAGCGGGCGGTCCGCTTTCAGATAAAAGTGGTCTCAGCAGCGGATTCGCCGCAAGATCACTTTTATCGGTTGCAGGAGAGGGCCACCCTATCCCGCCATGCTTCGGTGCCCTCCGCCGCTTACCGGAGCTGCCAGCAGTGGCGGAGGCGATCGGATCCTGTCCCCTCTGTGGTATAGTGCTGAGTGAGGGGCAGATGGCCCCCACCCAAGTCCATACCAGTGCAGGGCGGAAGCAACGTCAAAACGTCACTTACGCCTATAGCTCTTAAAGGGACTTTTTTTGCATGTTAGTGTAAATATGAGATCTGAGGTCTTTTTGACCCCAGATCTCATATTTAAGAAGACCTGTCATGCTTTTTTTCTATTACAAGGGATGTTTACATTTACATAATAGAAATAAAAGAGACAGTTTTTTTTTTTTTTTTTTTAAAGAACAGTGTAAAAAGTAAAAAAAATAAGATTTCTCTTTTTTAAATGCGCCCCGAATGCATACGTGAGCAGCGCCCGCATATGAAAACAGTATTCAAACCCCACATGTGAGGTATTGCCGCGATCATTAGAGTGAGAGCAATAATTCTAGCCCTAGAACTCCTCTGTAACTCAAAACATGCAACCTGTATAACTTTTTAAACATTGCCTTTGGAGATTTTTTTTTTAACAATAGAACTTTTAGAGATTTTTAAAAAAGTTTGTCGCCGTTCCACCAGCGGGCGCAATTTTGAAGCGTGACATGTTGGGTATCAATTTACGTAACATCATTTTCACAATATAAAACAAAATTGGGCTAACTTTATTGTTGTCTTATTTTTTAAATTAAAAAAGTGTATTTTTCCCCAAAAAAAAGTGCGCTTCTAAGACCGCTGCGCAAATTCGGTGTGACAGAAAGTATTGCAACGACTGCCATTTTATTCTCTAGGGCAGGGATCCTCAAACTACGGCCCTCCAGCTGTTGCGGAACTACAAATCCCATGAGGCATTGCAAAACTCTGACATTCACAGACATGACTAGGCATGATGGGAATTGTAGTTCCTGAACACCTGGAGGGCCGTAGTTTGAAGACCCCTGCTCTAGGGTGTTAGAAAAAAATATGTATATAACTTTTGGGGGTTCTTAGTAATTTTTTTATCAAAAAAAATTATTTTAACTTGTAATCACCAAATCTCAAAACGTGGCGAGGGGTTAAAAAAAGGTGACCCCCCCAACCTCGAAAACGGAAACATAACAGAAAGAAAAGAAGAAATGATTTGTTGATTATATGACAATCATAACGCACATACAGTATGTGTATGTATATATACATGACCCTGAATGAACGCTGTCTGGGTTTGGGGCCACACACCTATCCCTGCACACCTGTCAGACTTGGATATGCGGGAGAGTCCATACAGCTGCTGTGCCTATTGATGAACATAAGCTGTCTGCACACTGCTCCAGAAACACAAACAAATGACTCTTCAGCTTCTACAGGCCGGTGCGCCCATATGAATTTGCCCTTAGGTGTATTGTACTTTCAAACACTTTTAATATGAACAGTTAAAAAAAAAAAAAAGTTATGCCTATAGTTAATTATACTTTTTGGGTTTAAATAAAGTGAAGAGGGATTAAAACCCCCCGTCAGGTTTTTATTGCTGTCTTGGCCCCCAGATATAGAGATTCACCCTGTCTTTTTGTTCTGATTACCGTTATCACCAAGAGTGAAAGTGAAAACAAAATCCTACACTTTGGATTGTCACCAGAACAGGAATCGAGGGAAAATCTTCCAATGGGAACATTAGTTCTAGTGACAACCAGGGATTCCCCCGCTTTGGAGGGATTTCCTCTCACTTCCTGTTTGGCTATGGGACAGGAAGTGAAGGGAAATCTCCCCAATAGTACACAGATGGTAAAAAATAACCCTTCCCTATTTAAATGCTCAAACTTCCCTATGCAAAATGAAAAAAGTATTGCTTTAAAACTTTGATAATAAAGAATGTCTTGATAAATAGTATACAGGACATAAGTGAGGCTAGTGTGTGGAGCTAAATGATATATTAACCACTTCAGCCCCGGCAGGTTCACCCCCCCTTCCTGACCAGGCCATTTTTTGCGATATGGCATTGCATTACTTTAACTGACAATTGCGCGGTCGTGCGACATTGTACCCAAATTAAATTGATGCCCTTTTTTTTCCCACAAATAGAGCTTTCTTTTGGTGGTATTTGATCACCTCTGCGGTTTTTATTTTTTGCGCTAAAAACAAAAAAAGACCAACAATTTTGAAGAAAACTTTCTGCTATAAAACATATCCAATAAAAAATTTTTTTTTTAAAATCTAATGTCTTCATCCGTTTAGGCCAATATGTATTCTGCAACATATTTTTGGTAAAAAAAATCCCAATAAGCGTATATTAATTGGTTTGCGTGTCTACAAACTATGGGATATTTTTATTGAATTTTTATTTATTTTTTATTTTTTTCTAGTAATTGCAGCGATCTATAGCGGGACTGCGACATTGTGTCGGACAAATCGGACACTAAGTGACACTTTTTGGGTACCAGTGACACCAATACAGTGATCAGTGCTAAAAAATATGCACTGTCCCTGTACTAATGACACTGGCAGGGAAGGGGTTAACCTCAGGGGTGATCAAAAGGTAAACGAGTGCGGATCATCTTTTTTTCATTCACTTCTATTTAGCCAGCAACTGTGGATCGAGCACTTGGGAGCTCTGCTTTTTATGTGATGTATGGGTTGTAGCACTGACTTTTTTGTTTATATTCTAGACCACTGTTCTGCCTCTGTTGGGAATGATCGGCGGGTTCCGGCAGACATTGGGTCCGCGTGGACCCGCCGATTGGCTCCCGCTGTGTCCAATCACAGCGGGAGCTGGTTGCCGGTGGCGTGTGTACATGCCGCAAACCCGGAAAAGGATATCACGTACTAGTGTGTGATTTCACCTGTAGGAGCCGCCCCCCCTGCAGTACATATACGTGGGGCGGTCGGCAAGTGGTTAAAATATAATGTCCTGCCAATATCCCAACTAAGTAGATACAAAACAAGGAGGAGGCCCCTCATGGGACTTTTGAGGCAGAATTTACAAATACATAAACATATAAAAAGGCAAATGCCAATCTTTATTACAAAGAGTCATAAAAAGAACGGCAGCTCCAAAACAATGTCATGATTCCATACAAGTTGATAATGACATAGAGATGAAACATCACACATGATCGGAACCTCCATTCTTCTCTATGGAGCAGCGGATGTCAGCTGACACCTGCTGGCAATCCGATCCGCTAAAAACAGACGGATGGCGGATTGGATCGGATGACAGTCAGATGGAACCAGACAGGTGGTCCGTTTTCATCTGACCGTCCCATAGAGAACAGCAGGCTGTGTCTGTGTCCACTCTGCATCAGCGGAGCAGACACAGACCTGTCATCTGCCTGCTCAGCAGGGATCAGCGAAGAGATCCCCTGCTGAGCGGGTGGATCCGCTGCCAGCGTCCGCCCCGTGTGACAAGGGCCATACAATACTAGATATTCCCTGCTTGTCAAAGGTATACCGCAAAACTGCCAGCAAACATATGACTTGGTCAGTTTGGGTGTAATCTTCAAGCAGATCCCAACATGTTTCAGAAGATATTATTCCTTCTTCAGGGTACAGCAAGGTATGTCCCCTCTTAAATATAACATACAAAAGTAAATAACAAAAAAGCCACAAAATGAAAAAAAAAGTTGTCCTACTAAACATGCAAATCTTCCTTTTCTGTTAAAAAAAAAAATACTGTAACCAAGTCCCGAGCCTCTACAGGCCCAATGGTGACCTCCAGAGTTAGGGACAGCTGACATCCTTCAGTGTAAAGTGGGTTACGAGGCATGGTGGGTGCAATGTAAGGTAGATTAATGGGCGCCAGACACTTCTTAAATGCAAAGAGATTTATTTTCTCTTAAACGGAACTGTGGGAGAGAGGGTTAGGGCCAGGACAACCTTTAGTAGTTGCAATGTTAATTAGCAGACTCCGAGACTTCAGTAGGTAGACAGCCATACAGGGAAAGGCACCCAGCTGGACACCACATCTGTATGTGTAGACACGCTGTCTCCTATGGCAACAATCTTGAACAGTTTCTAACAAAGGTTGTAATGAACTCTTTCACTTTCTCCACAATATCCTTTTTAGATCTTCATTCAACTGAGCTCCCAGTCTATTACTTAGACCCGCTGATCCACTGCCACTGGATCTCCTGAGCTCTTCCAATATTCTCACTGAGTATCTTCCTCAAGCATCACTTCCGCTTCTCTTCTGGGTCCCTAGCTTGGTAGTCACAGATACTCCTCAAGCGTTACCCCGCTGGCCTGATCAATCCCTGGCTTGGCACACAATACTGCGCTGCAAGCGTCACCATCGCTGGCTGGGTCCCTGGCTTGACACCTGCTGAAGTTTCCTAATTCTTTACCGTCCCCGGTTGGTGAGAATATTGCTCTGGTATTTGCTTCAGCTACTCACTGTGGTCCCTGGTAACAAGGTGGATGGTCCCTTAGTGGCGACAGCTTCCCCTCTATCTCCGACCACGACAGGTTCTCCGGCCGGCAAAACCATCACTTCTGGTTGGACTGCAAGCCGCAATCCCAACCCTGCGCTGCTCTCTTGCTTCTGGATAGGCCCTCAGACAGCCTAGCAGCCAGATATGCCCGGGATAGGCCCAAACTACAGCCTAGCAGCCCAGGCAATACAACACGTCCACCCAGGGAGCCGTCCAGGTGGCACAGAACCTAGATCACCTGACATCACCCAAATAAATAGGCTCTCCCAGCAGGCCAAGGGACCCAATAAGATCCCTGCCCATTGGCTGAGATACCCCATCTATTCCTAAACTGTCATTGCATTGCCCTTGTCTTATCTAATGCCACCAGATACCCGGCCACCTAGTGACAGAAGAGAGAAGTGCAGCAATTCCAGAATTAGGGTGAAATCAACTGACCTCCTATCAATTGGCCAAGGCAACTATACCTGGCAGGTAAATTTACTAGCAACACTGCCTAACCATCAGGGTGCTACAATACAAAAACATAAAAAATAAAAAATGGAGCAGACTAGATCTTTTGTTAAAGATGAAAAATAAAATGCTGAATGCCTTTTAAATATGTAATTTTCAGCTTACTGGTATTATTATTATTATTATTATTGCAGCTAAGCAGCATTTCCTGGCCCTGGCAGACGACAGCGGGACCCTGCATGTTCTAGAAATCCCCTGGACCCTCCACCACCCTTCTTCTAATGAGGTTTGTGCAGTGCAAGGACAGCTTCTTGTTTGGTGAAGAAGTTGTTTTTACTGCCGCTGAGATGTTTTATTTGATCTGGCTTTAGACAGGCTTGCACAATATTTGCTTTTCAGCATTCCTTTATTGCTCCCAAGATATGCTTTTCTTACTTTAGTGGCAAAACAGATGGGTTCTTATGGGGAGACCTGTACTAATGTTTTAATGTTTGGGATAAATTGGTTGATGTTTCCATGGCAACGAGACACTTTAACATGGGACATGCGCCGACACAAAACTTGGCACGTTCCAGACGTTTCTTTGATAAAGAGTAATAACTGCTAATAACTGAAGAAACCGCTGGAAAAACTTGGCTTGATGCTATACTTTCAGTGTATTCACCTATTTAATTAACCACCCAACCCCTCCCCCACAAGTCCTTAATTACCCTGCATATAGGCCGTGTGGCCTCCTTGGTGCCAGAAATCTTACTATGAGGTCTGCCCAGGTGCACCGTAATCCCCATTCATTCCATAGCAAACACTTCATAGGATCAAAATGATCAAATCCACAATCAAATATCCATAACTTCCCTTTTGATCGATTTAGACTTGAATTTGATCAGATTAAATCAAACTGAGTCAATCGGCAATGGCGGGAAATTAGCGATCATTCGGCAAGATACTTTCTTTAGATTGAGCAGATTATGAGATTACATGGTGGAAACAAATAGAAGTTGGATCAAATGGTATGTTGACAATAGATCAATTATTCCTAATGGAACAATTAAATCGGGGAAAAAAAAGACCATTTATTGAAGCGTGTATGGCCACCTTAACCACTAACAGACCGGAAGATTTTCCTGCTTAAAGACCAGGCCACTTTTTGCGATTCGGCTTTGCGTCGCTTTAACTGACAATTGCGCGGTCGTGCAACGCTGCACCCAAACAAAATAGAGCTTTCTTTTGTCTGTATTTGATCACCTCTGCGGTTTTTACTTTTTGCGCTATAAACAAAAAAAGAGCGACAATTTTGAATTTAAAAAAAAAAACAATATTTTTTACTTTTTGCTATAATAAATATCACCAAAAATGTTTAAAAAAAAAAAATGTCTTCATCAGTTTAGGCCGATATGTATTCTTCTACATATTATTGATAGACAACAATCGCAGTAAGCGTATATTGATTGGTTTGCGCAAAAGTTATAGCATCTACAAAATAGGGGATATATTTATGGCATTTTTATTATTTTTACTAGTAATGGCGATGATCAGCGATTTTTAGCGGTACTGCGACATTGCGGCGGACAGATCGGACACTTTTGACACATTTTTGAGACCATTGACATTTATACAGCGATCAGTGCTATAAAAATGCACTGATTACTGTGTAAATGTCACTGGTAGGGAAGGGGCTAACACTAGGGGGCGATCAAGGGGTTAAATGTGTTCCCTCGTAAGTGTTTCTTACTCTGGGGGGATGGGACTGACTGGGGGAGAAAACATATCGCTGTTCCTACTTACTAGGAACAAACAATCTGTCTCCTCTCCCCTGACAGAACAGGGATTTGTGTGTTTACACACACAAATCCCCGTTCTGGCTCTCGTGCCCACGATCGCGGGTGGCCAGCGGCGAACGTGCCTGCCGGCCATGCGTATTAGGTCTTCCGCCATGCGGCGGGCGCACGCGCCTCCAGCGACTCATAAAGGGGACAAGGTACCCATATGTTGTTTTGCGGGAACATGCCACTATGCTGACGTATATCGGCGTGAGCCGGTCGGCAAGTGGTTAACCACTTACAGACCACCGCCGCAGGAATAAGGCTGTTTGAAGAGGAATACCATTGAAGAGGCTGTTTGAAGAGGAATACTCCAGTATCCTCTTCTTCAGCAGGCGGTCCGCTACAAGATAAAAGTGGTCTCTGCGGCGGATACGCCGCAAGATCACTTTTATCGGCGGCGGGAGAGGGGCACCCCCTCCCAACGCTCTCCGGTGCCCTCCGCCGCTTACCGGAGCCGTCGGTAACGGCAGAGGCGATCGGGTCCTCTTGCAGGCTGGATATGGGGATGAGTGAGGGGAAGATGGCCCCCCACCCGTCTCCATATCATGGCAGTGTGGAAGCGACATCAAAACGTCACTTCTGCCCATAGCTCTTAAAGAGAATTTTTTTTTATTTATTTATTCATTTTTTTAGAATGACATTATTTTTTTTGCTGCATTTTAGTCTAAATATGAGATCTGAGGTCTTTTTGACCCCAGATCTCATACTTAAGAGGACCTGTCATACTTTTTTCTATTACAAGGAATGTTTACATTCCTTGTAATAGGAATAAAAGTGACCCAAAATTTTTAAACAAACGCATACGTGAGCAGCGCCCGCATATGAAAACGGTGTTTAAACCACACATGTGCGGTATCGCCGCGATCTCCTCTGTAACTCAAAAAATGCAACCTGTAGAACCTGTAGATTTTTTTAAATGGAGATTTTTAAGGGTAAAAGTTTGTCGCCATTCCACGAGCAGGCACAACTTTGAAGCGTGACATGTTGGGTATCAATTTACTCAGCGTAACATTATCTTTCACAATATAAAAAAAATTGGGCTAACTTTACTGTTGTCTTATTTTTTAATCAAAAAAAGTGTTTTTTTTTTCCAAAAAAAGTTCGATATTAAGACTACTGCGCAAATACGGTGTGACAAAAAGTATTGAAACGACCTCCATTTTATTCTCTAGGGTGTTAGAAAAAAATATATATAATGTTTGGGGGTAATTTTCTAGCAAAATAAATGTTTTTAAGAAAGAGGCTCGGCCCTTAAAGGGTTAGTAAAGTTTTTTTTTTTAAATAACAAACATGTCATACTTACCTCCACTGTGCAGTTAGTTTTGCACAGAATGGCCCCGATCCTCGTCTTCTGGGGTCCCACAGCGGCTGTCTCGGCTCCTCCCCGCAAGAGCTGACCCCCTTCTGGGAAGCACTCTCCCACGGGGGTTGGCATGTGGGCACGCTCCCGTGTGATACAGTGGCGCCATAGCCGCCAAGTGTATCACTTGGCCCCACCCCCCCGGCATCATTGATTTGATTGACAGCAGCGGGAGCCAATGGCTGCGCTGCAATCAATCATCCAATGAAGAGCCGAAAACAGCCGAGAAGACCTGGCCGAGAAGCCAGCGCATTCACGACGCAGGACTTTCGAGGGCTCAGGTAAGTAAACGGGAGGGCTGAGGGGCTTGTAAGCATCGGATGTTTTTTCACCTTAACACATAGAATGCATTAAGGTGAAAAAACGGGAAGCTTTACAACCCATTTAAGTGGTTAAAGTGTTACTAAACCCAGGAGCCTACACTCACTATATCTGGTCTACCACAGTACACAGAACATGGAAATGCAATCATTTTTAGTAACTATAAACTGCTAAATACCTTTTCTCATCAGCAGTATACACAGTATCTCACAAAAGTAAGTACACCCCTCACATTTTTGTAAATATTTTATTCTATCTTTTCATGTAACAACACTGAAGAAATAACACTTTGCTACAATATAAAGTAGTGAGTGTACAGCTTGTATAACAGTATAAATTTGCTGTCCCCTCAAAATAACTCAACACACAGCCATTAATGTCTAAACCGCTGGCAACAAAAGTGAGTACACCCCTAAGTAAAAATTTCCAAATTGGGCCCAATTAGATATTTTCCCTCCCCATTGTCATGTGACTCGTTAGTGTTACAAGGTCTCTGGTGTGAATGGGAAACAGATGTGTTAAATTTGGTGTTATCGCTCTCACTCTCTCATACTGGTCACTGGAAGTTCTACATGGCACCTCATGGCAAAAAACTCTCTGAGGATCTTAAAAAAAGAATTGTTGCTCTACATAAAGATGGCCTAGGCCAGGGATATGCAATTAGCGGACCTCCAGCTGTTGCAAAACTACAAGTCCCATCATGCCTCTGCCTCTGGGTGTCATGCTTGCTGCTGTCAGAGTCTTGCTCTGCCTCATGGGACTTGTAGTTTGGCAACAGCTGGAGGTCCGCTAATTGCATATCCCTGGCCTAGGCTATAAGAAGATTGCCAAGACCCTGAAACTGAGCTGCAGCACAGTGGCCAAGACCATACAGCAGTTTACCAGGACAGGTTCCACTCAGAACAGGCCTCGCTGTGGTCCTGCGTCCTGATAGGTCAGTGCAGTATGAAAACTCCACCTACAAGCTTTAACCAGACACTGCTGGAAGTCACAAGACACTGTATACTGCTAATGAGAAAAGGTATTTAGCAGTTTATATTTAGTAAAATCATTGCATTTCCATGTTCTGTGTACTGTGGGAGACCAGATATAGTGAATGCAGGGTGCTGGGTTTAGTAACACTTTAATTACATTTGAGGTGTTCTGGATACTATTGCCATTTGTAATATTGGGCTCCTAGAGGATGGGAAGACAGAGCACAATAAATTTGCAGCACGTGCAGAAATGAAGGGAGAGTATGATTAATCCAAGGGAGGGATATAAATGACAAGTTTTATAGACTGTGGTTGTGGTTTATATGTTCATAAAAAGATGCCTGTCTCTGTGGCCTGGAGTGACATGTGGAAATCGAGAATGCAGAGTCTAGAAAAATGGTTTGTGGAATTACATCAGTGTCAAGGTATGTACAGTTGAAATTTATACGTCTATGCTGGACTGTGAAGGATATTTTGGAATTTATATATGTGGAATTCTATAGGACCTAATATACACTATATTACCAAAAGTATTGGGACACCTGCCTTTACACGCGCATTAACTTTATTGGCATCCCAGTCTAAATCCGTAGGGTTCAATATTGAGTTGGCGCACCCTTTATAGCTATAACAGCTTCAACTCCTCTGGGAAGGCTGTCCACAAGGTTTAGGAGTGTGTCTATGGGAATGTTTGACCATTCTTCCAGAAGTGCATTTGTGAGGTCAGGCACTGATGTGGACGAGAAGGCCTGGCTCACAGTCTCCGTTCTAATTCACCCTAAAGGTGTTCTATCGGGTTGAGGTCAGGACTCTGTGCAGGCCAGTCCAGTTCCTCCACCACAAACTCACTCGTCCATGTCTTTATGGACCTTACTTTGTGCATTGGTGTGCAGTAATGTTGGAACAGGAAGGGGCCATCCCCAAACTGTTCCCACAAAGTTGGGAGCATAAAATTGCTGTCACAGCCAATGAGGAGGAAGGGACCCGGGAGAGCCGCTGCTCTCCTACACATTACTGGATCGAGATGAGACTCAGGTAAGCATTGGAGGGGGGGGGGGGGCTGCTGCACACAAAAGGCTTTTTACCTTCATGCATAGAATGCATGAAGGTAAAAAAACTTGAGCATTTACAACCACTTTAATGCAGGGAATGCATTAAAGTAAACAATGTCTGGCCTTGAGAACACCATTAAGATTAGCCACTGATTTTTGTGCTGTAGGACTGACCATGAAGAAAGACTTTGGTCACTTCTACAACTTCACTACTACTTTTGTAAAATATCTCAAGCTCTGTCAGATTGGAAGGAGAGCGTCTGTGAACAGCAATTTTCAAGTCTTGCCACATATTCTCAATTGGATTTAGGTCTGGACTTCGACTGGGCCATTCTAACACATGAATATGCTTTGATCTAAACCATTCCATTGTAGCTCTGGCTGTATGTTTTGGGTCGTTTTCCTTCTGAAATGCAAACCTCCATCCCATTCTCAAGTCTTTTGCAGACTCTAACAGGTTTTCTTCTAAGATTGCCCTGTATTCGGCTCCATCCATCTTCCCATCAACTCTGACCAGCTTCCCTGTCCCTGCTGAAGAAAAGCATCCCCACAACATAATGTTGCCACCACCATGTTTCACGGTGTGTATGGTGTGTTCAGGGTGATGTGCAGTGGTAATTTTCTGTCACACATAGCGTTTTGCTTTTAGGCCAAAAAGTTCAATTTTGGTTTCATCTGACAAGAGCACCTTCTTCCACATGTTTGCTGTGTCCCCCACATGGCTTCTCGCAAACTGCAAACAGAACTTCTTATGGATTTCTTTCAACAATGGCTTTCTTCTTGCCACTCTTCCATAAAGGCCAGATTTGTGGAGAGCATGACTAATAGTTGTCCTGTGGACAGATTCTCCCACCTGAGCTGTGGATCTCTGCAGCTCCTCCAGAGTTACCATGGGCCTCTTGGCTGCTTCTCTGATTAAGGCTCTCCTTACCTGGCCTGCCAGTTTAGGTGGACGGCCATTTCATGGTAGGACTTTGCAGCTTTGAGGCAGAACAGTGGCAGGAGGCACTGCAGGTAGTACAGCTGTGCTCCCCCAATGTGGCCCAACGGTTATCCCAGTTATACATTGTCCTGAGAGTTCACTATACCCCGGCTAGATTGTTCAAAATGGGGGAGAGGCCGGACTCGCACTACCTTAGATGTCTGAGAGACCATGGAGATCTCATACATCTGTTATGGCGTTGCCCCAAGTTGCATAGGTTCTGGACAGAGGTCACATCCACGTTAAATAGAGCCTTTAAGGTCACCATACCGATGGATCCAAAACCCTGTCTGTTGGGGATTGTGGATGACATCCCCGCTGAGGACAATCAGAAGCAGGCCTTTGCCAGGGCTCTGTTTCAGGCCCGCAAATTGATCCTTCGGCACTGAAAGGCGATTGATCCTCCAACACTGAAGGAGATAGTAGATAGTTGCTGATACTTTTTTGTACACTGTACTGTTTTTCTGTGTTTGTGTTCCAATAAAAACTTATTTTTTGAGGGAAAAAAAAAGGTTCTCTAACAAACTTCTGAGGGCTTCACAGAACAGCTGTATTTATACTGAGATTAAATTACACACAGGTGGACTCTATTTACTAATTAGGTGACTTCTGAAGGCAATTGGTTCCACTAGATTTTAGTTAGGGGTATCAGAGTAAAGGGGACTGAATACAAATGCACGCCACACTTTTCAGATATTTATTTGTAAAAAAAAATTAAAAAACATTTATTATTTTCCTTCCACTTCACAATTATGTGCCACTTTGTGTTGGTCTATCACATAAAATCCCAATAAAATACATTTACATTTTTGGTTGTAATATGACAAAATTTGGAAATTTCAAGGGGTATGAATACTTTTTCAAGGCACTGTATATAGGATTTATATAGCGCCAAAGAAGGCAGACATTACAGTTACAATACAATTTGGTACAAGAGGAATCAGAGGGCCCTGCTCATTGGAGCTTACATTCTAAGAAGGAGGGTCAAGTGATACAAAAGGCAATAACTGTGGGGGATGAGATGATAGAGAAAGTAAAAACACAGTGTATTAGTTAAAAGTTGGATAGGCTTCTTTAAAGAGAAGGGTTTTCAGGGATCGTTTAAAGATGGATAGATTAGGGGACAGTCTGACAGATTGAGGTAGGGAGTTCCAAAGGATGGGAGAAGCTCTGGAGAAATCCTGGAGGTGAGCATGGGAGGAGGTGACAAGGGACCAGAGAGCAGGAGGTCCTGGGAGTGGCTTGGTTGATATTTTGAGACCAGTTTAGTGATGTAGCTGGGGGCAGCGTTGTGGATCGCTTTGTAAGATGTTGTTAGTACTTTATTCGTTGGGTGAGCAGAAGACAGTGGAGGGATTGGCAGAGAGGGGTACCAGACACTAAGCTGTTGGTAAGGTGGATGAGTCTTGCAGCAGAATTCATGATGGACTGAAGGGGGGTGGCCTATGTAAAGGTAATCCAATGAGGAGGGAGTTGCAGAAGGTGAGGTGAGAGATAACCAGGGAGTGAATAAGAAGCTTAGTGGTGTCAATGGTTAAAAAGGGGCGTATTCTGGAGATGTTTTAATAAAAATATATCGTTTTCTCAGGAAACCCACATGGATACAAAAACATACACACTCCATGCAGATAGTATCCCTGGCCAAAAATAAAACCTGTAATAATACTGCAGGGCAAACGTGCAATAAGTGCCACATTTATAGTAATGAAATCTCACTGTTGGTAAGATATATTAAACTGACCAATCAGAATACCTCTGGATGTAGAAGGTGGTACAAAGTCCAATAAAATCTTTTCTTACAGAACACTGGCATCCAGCATTACTTTGAGAGGGAAGTGAAACATCTGGAATATTATGAACAGCGAAAAGCCTTCCGAGCCTCAGAGAAGAGATCATTGGAGATGAAGGAGCTGAGCAAAAAAAATGTAAGTGAGCATTTTCCAAAAAATATGGCAATCATCTCCATCTTCTAGTCACCCAACTTTAGATTCAGGGGTAACATTTGTCATACATTAGATCCAGGATATTTGGGCCATCTGGTGAGATTTCTTTTTTTTTTCAGGTTTGGCCAGATACTGGAAATTGTATCAAATACTTACTGTAGTTTTCCTTTCCTGGTGCCTATTCATGGCAAGATACTTATGGATCGTCACCTGGAAATCAGAAAATTAGTTTTAAATACTTACCATCATTTTCCTTTCCTCATGCCTATCCATAGGTATGCTGCCATGTGGGCACCAGGAAACATACTGTATATCAAACATCAGGTGTGTGCAGGCTGCTGTAGAAACCATCCCATAATAATGCAGCCACATCACTAACCGATAACTGCCATCCCAGCCAATCACGCATTGGAACTTTTTTCAATTGTAATTTTTGATAAATCAGTAGAGCTTCACAAAGAGGCACACTGTTATGCAAATAAAATGTTTTGAATTTTGGCCACAACCCTTCACTGTTGGTTCATAAGTATGAGCGGGAGGCTCACTAGGAGGGCATGGCAGGTGGGTTTGTGTTTGGGCCAATCACCAACATTAGGAAGTGAAGTGACAGTATTATAATAGAGTCCCCAACTTTTGGGAGTCCAGGACTGCTCTGCAGTTTTACCAAGTGTATTTTAAGGTCCTTTCATGCATGTTAGCAACTCGGAACCAATTACACTGGTCACATGACCCGAATGCTCGCGTCTTGGCATTTAGAAGCTCTTAAAAGGCCGGGAAGCCGTGGCAGGAAGGTTAAAGAACATCTCCAGACACCCTTTAATACACTTACTGTATATACTCGAGTATAAGCCGAGTTTTTCAGCACATTTTTTTGTGCTGAAAATGCCCCCCTCGGCTTATACTCGAGTCACCTTTTTATGCCTGATCTCCTGGACTTTGGGGACCCGGTACCGGCCGACCGTAGGTCCCCTGGACCCCAAACTTGGCACATATGTAGCCCCACTCTTCCTCTACAAGTGTGCAAAGTTTGTTGTCCGTGAGACCTAGGGCTGGGGAGCACCAATTTTTCAAAGACGGGCACCCCTTCTATAGACTCCCATGTTAAACGGTAATTTCTCTGTTGAATTTGGGGACCCAGTATCGGCCGGTCGTATATCCCCTGGACCCGAAACTTGGCACACATGTAGCACCATTTCTCCTCTATAAGTGTGTGCAAAGTTTGTTGTCTAGGGGACCTATGGCCGGGGAGCACCGATTTTTCAAACCCGGGCACTCCTTCCATAGACTCCCATGTTAAACGTCAGTCTAGGCATGGCACAGTGAGGCATGGGCACAGTGAGGCATGGGCACAGTGAGGCAAAGTGAGGCACAGTGAGGCATGCAGATGGACACCCTAGGCTTATACTCAAGTCAATAAGTTTTCCAATTTTTTTGTGGTAAAATTAGGTGCCTCGGCTTATATTCGGGTCGGCTTATACTCGAGTATATACGGTATGTAGTCTCTCCAAAGTCATAGTATCATTGTTAGCTTGAGTATTAAAGTGGTATTAAACCCAAAGGCAAACCTCTATTATACCAATGCTCTGATGTCATGGCTGTATTAATTTTCTTTTTAGGCTTTTGTTTCCTTTTTTTTTGGTAATCCTGTTTTTTAATGTGCCCAAATTACAAGGAAAACAAAAAATACATAAAAAAATATATATCTTTATTATCCCATAAAAAATGAAATTCCTCATAATCTGTGCAGCACAAGCTGCACAGATAAATGTACAATTAAATACTTAGAAATGAAGAAACAATGGATCAACGTGTTTCGTCTGATGAGGGCTTCCTCAGGATCCACTTCATCTTTAGGTCTTTACAATGATGCTACTGCCATTGTGCAGCTTGTCAACTGGGGAAACCCTGGTCAGTCAGTCTCATTTCGCTGTTTGTTGAGATCCTTTTACCACTCTCTGCCTGTGTGACCATGCCGCTCTAGTAGTGATGGTAGGCTTTATGTCACCACTCCCCCTTGACTTCTTGGTATATTGCGGGGTTATGATCTGGGGATTGAGCTGTTGGGCTCTATTTGATATTTATAGATGTCTACTGCTTGCTATTAAGACTGTTAACTAGCCTGTCTGAATGTTGTTACTCTGTGGGTGTTTGTCCCTTGTATGGACTTTTTATATAAAAGGAAAGCGATTTTTTTGGTTGGCTGCATTGTTGTAAAGATCTAAAGACTACGTGGATCCTGGGAAAGCCCTCACCAGGTGGAACACGTGCCTGCCCTATAAGCTTACAGCAGGTACTTTGATGAGCTTACTTCAGAAAGAATACTTGAGGAGGGCACCACCAAAAAGATTATCACTAGAAGTCTAAAATGCAGGCAGGAACCTGGGCAATGTTACGGAACTGGTATGTAGTCCGTTTCTGAAAAGCATTGCCAGGCTCCTCCACCCCCTTCCTCTATGTATAAAACCTTCCATAGAAATATGAGAGGTCAGCAGAGGAAAGTGTAAGCCAATGAGTCCTGGAGGAACTTGGAGTAAAACTTTAGAGGAGCATTGAGTTGTTTTACTTGGAGTTGCAGTTGAACAATAGCCAGTTCCAGGCTCTCCGGCTGTTTTTTTTTTATATCAAAAGCCTGGACCGGTTGCCCATTTTATGTCGGTACACTGCCCTGAGAAGAATGCGGCTTTTCTGTTTCTTTTTTTGGACAGAATGAACAATTCTTAGCCGTCCTGTACAAAGTCCTAACACCTAAAGATTAAACCATTTTGCAGCAGTGTTGAAAACATAACATTGATAAATAATGTTCCACATATAAAGAATGATTCAAATCCTGCTTTGTGCGATCTGTTCAGATTGTCATTTCAATGTATGCTTTCATTTTTTCTATACATCAATCATCATTAATGTGTTTACTGTAATCTGAATAACGTGACTTGTTTTGATTTGAAGGAAACTGCTCTACCAATCAAGACGAAGGAACAGCTGGAGGAGGAGCTAAGTAAAGAATATGCTGCCTATTTGGCCTCTGAGAACACCATCCTCATAGGACTTGGTGTTAGGAAAGAAACCGAAGAAAAAGCAGTGAAAAGCTGATGTTAAAAAAACTGTAAAATGATTATGATTGGATGTTACTTGTTGTATGGAAAATAACAGACTGTTTGCAGTAGGTGGTGTGAGATTGTGTTTTCTACAGGGTGAGAGGTGCATTATTTTTTTTATTTTTTTTTAACGGGTTGGTAAATGGAACAAAAAAAAATGTAAGAAGTATTTTCACTTTACAACAGCTGTGGACAGAGTAAAAAAAGAAAAGGAGGTAAAAAAATAAATAAAAATGATTGAGTATTAAACATAATGCAAAATCAGCTTCCTGTAAAAGGAAAACTGTCAGATAAGGGAAATGCTGACTTATTTTTATTGGCACAGGCTTCATGGCTTGTCATCCTGATCCTTGCTTCACGACCTCCTAAATCACCTTATACAAGCGTTTCATTACTCTGACATCACCTTTTAGCACACAGCGTTCCCACAATATAAATCATTATATACTATATAACTCAAGGTGGTTGATTTACTAAAATTGGAGAGTAGAAAATCTGCATAGAAATCAATCAGCTTCCAGATTTTAACCCCCGTTCACATTGGGTCGATTTGACACGCCAAATCTGAGCCTATTGCCGGAAACGGCACAGTTCGAATCGGTGTGACGCTGACTTTGCAGCGCCGCACTGATTCCCAAAAGTAGTTCCTGCATTACTTTTGGCAACTTCGGGGGCGATTTCAATAGACATCTGTGCATGAACCCACACATATGTTTTTCAAATCTCCCCTAAACTCGCACTGAAATGCGGGTTTGAAATCGTGCGAATTCAGCTGAACTTGCAAGATTTCAAACCCGCCCTCAAGCCTCGTACACACGACCGAGTTTCTCAGCAAGAACCAGCAAGAAACTTGCTGGCAGAGCTTTCTTGCTGAGTAATTCGGTCGTGTGTACGCGGCTATCAGGTTTCTCGTCAAGAAAACCGACAAGAATCTTGACGAGAAAAATAGAGAACCTGCTCTCTTTTTTCTCGTCGAGATTCTTGTCAGCATGTTTCTTGACGAGAAAAGTGTGTGTGTGTACACTTACCTTTCGCCGTGGAAACCCGCGCATGCTCGAAATGACTTTGACGCATTCGCGGCAGCTTCCTAGACATAGGTAGGGTGTAGCAAGATGGCGGACGACAGCATTTAATGTGACGAGCGCACGCTCGTCGTAGTCGATGACGTCACCGCGTTCGCTCCATTCAAAGAACCGCGGGTTCTTTGAATGGATCGTGTGTAGACTTGGCCGGGACAAGTTTCTTGTCCAAGAATCTCGTCAAGAAAAACGACGTGTTTTTTCTTGACGAGATTCTCAGCCATGTGTACGAGGCCTCAGTGTGAACGAGGAATTATTGTCAAAGCCTAATTAAACAAATTGAAGTTAGAAGCCAATTGGCTACTATGCACAGCTGCACCAGATTTTAAACTCTCCAGTTTTAGTAAATCAACCCCAAGGTCTGTGGACACCTGACCATCCCACCAAAGATTTGGGGTCTCACGTTGAGTAAATCGCAGTTTTAAGCCGAAAAATTCAAAACATAAAATACTGTACATGCAGCGCAACCTCACACTCGAACTCTATACACAGTATCCCCCAAATACCTTAGTGTGGCCACCATACACTCTAAAAATGGTTGCCGCTTGGACACTAAGACCCCTTTCACGCTGAGGCGCTTTTCAGGCGCAATAACGCTAAAAATAGCGCCTGCAAAGCGCCCTGAAATAGCCGCTCCTCACACTCCAGTGAGTGTAAGCCTGAGGACTTTCACGAAGGAGCGGTGCGCTGGCAGGACGCTAAAAAAAGTCCTGCTAGCAGCATCTTTGGAGCGGTGTGTATACCGCTCCTGCACATTGAAATGAATGGGCACCACGGCTGTACCGCCGGCAAAGCGCCGCTGTTGTGGGTGGTTTTAACCCTTTCTTGGTCGCTAGCGGGGGGGGGTAAAAGCGCCCCGCTAGCGGCCGAATAGCGCCGCGAAATTGACAGTAAAGCGTCGCTAAAAATAGCGGTGCTTTACCCACCGCCCCAGTGTGAAAGGGGCCTAAAGAGGTGATTTCACTGCACCCTCCACATTTTCAAATAAGATATACAATAGTGCAGCACAACTTATATCAAAATAAACGTACTTATAGCTCTACATAAATAATAAAGAGACAGTGGGGTTTTTTTTTGTTACGAAAGGCAAATCCACTTTGAAGTGCAGTCGCTGTAGATCTGAGGGGGATATGCAAGGAAAATAAAAAACAGCATTTTAGCTTGCACATGATTGGATAAAATCAGCAGAACTTCCCCTCATTTCAGATCTTCCCCTCATTTCAGATCTTCCCCTCATTTCAGATCTTCCCCTCATTTCAGATCTTCCCCTCATTTCAGATCTTCCCCTCATTTCAGATCTTCCCCTCATTTCAGATCTTCTCCTCATTTCAGATCCTCCCCTCAGATGCACTTGCAGTGCAAAGTGGATTTGCCTTTAGTAAATAACCCCCAGTGTGTCAACACGTGAATAAATAACATCAACCAAATATCTCAAAATAAGTCCCATTAATAAGTGATTCCCTTTCTTCTATCTTCTCTATTAGGGATGAGCCGAACACCCCCGGGTTCGGTTCGCACCAGAACTTGCGAACGGACCGAAAGTTCGCGCAAACTTTAGAACCCTATTAAATACAATGGATGCGAACGTTCGAAATTAAAAGTGCTAATTATAACGGCTAATATGCAAGTCATTGTCCTAAAAAGGGTTTGGGGACCCGGGTTCTGCCCCAGGGGACATGTATCAATGCAAAAAAAAGTTTTAAAAACTGCCGTTTTTTTGGGAGCAGTCATTTTAATGAGGCATAAAGTGAAAAAAAAAAAGTGAAATATTCCTTTAAATATCGTACCTGGGGGGTGTCTAAAGTATGCCTGTGAAGTGCCATGTGTTTCCCGTGTTTAGAACTGTCCCTGCACAAAATGACATTTCTAAAGGAAAAAAATGGTAATTTAAAACTGCTTGCGGCTTTAATGTAATGTCTGGTCCCGGCAATATGGATGAAAATCATTGAGAAAAATGGCATGGGTACCCCCCCCCACCCCACTTGTATGGATATTAAGGGGAACTCCGCACCCAAAATTAAAAAAAGGCCCTATATACTCTGAACAGCAGTATACAGGCGGTGCAAACAAGACCGGACTGTAGGTTTGTTCTTAAGTAGAATCTTTTTCTCATTTGGAACAGGTACATTTTTTAAGTGTAGCTCTAGCCAAAAAATCTATTTTTAAGCTTTTTGTAGAACATAGGGAAGGGTTATCACCCCTGTAACATGTGTTTTGCTGTCTGTGCACCTGTTCAGAACATTTCACCTCACTTTCCGTCCCAATGACAAATGTTTTTGGAAAAATAGGATTTTTGTACTCACCGTAAAATCCGTTTCTCTGACGTCCATGGACCGACGCAGCTCTCATACTGATTACATGTGGGTATATGTCCCTGCTCGCAGGAGAAGACCTAGGCAGAATGTTAGAGGTTAAAACATTCTAGAACAAGCCAGAGCTGAACAGCCCCGCCCAGGGGGGCGGTCCCTCCGGACATTACCCTTCCACCTGCAGCTAATCAGCCTCAGTTCGTAACAAAGCAGTACAAACTTAAAAGGAAGGGTGGGTGCTGCGTCGGTCCATGGACGTCAGAGAAACGGATTTTACGGTGAGTACAAAAATCCTATTTTCTCTTATTGTCCATGGACCGACGCAGCTCTCATACTGATTACATGTGGGACGTCCCAAAGCAGTATAAGAAAAGGGTGGGAGCAAAAAAAGAAAGGAACAACCAAAACTTCACTCCAAACCAGCAGAGCCCCTCAACGGAGGAGATGCAACATTAGACAGCGGCCTGCAACACTTTGCGGCCGAAGGAAGCATCCGAAGATGCAGCCACATCAACCTTGTAGAACTTTGAAAAGGTATGAACGGACGACCAGGTCGTCGCCTTGCACACTTGTGCAACCGACGCTTGATGTCGGAAGGCCCGGGAAGCACCAATTGCCTTGGTGGAATGCGCCGCAACCGGAAAGGGAGGCGCCCGCCCCTTAAGGGCATAGGCCTGTATGACGGTCTGCCTGATCCACCTAAAGACGGTGGCAGACGACACCGCTCGGCCCTGTTTTGGACCAGACACAGATTTCCGAATGGAAACAGTAGCAGACAGGTACACTCGTAAGGCTTGTACCCATCTTAATGCAGGAAGCGCAAACTCTCAGGGAAGCGATGGGTGAGGACACAAGGACAGAAGAACAATGTCCTTCTTAAGGTGAAAGGCCAAGACCATCCTTAGAAAAGAAGGATGGTCGTGGGCGCAACACCAACATATCCTTATGGAGGACCAAGTAAGGCGACTTGCCAGACAAGGCTGCCAACTCAGACACTCGTCTAACCGAAGCAATGGCCAATAAGGCCAACTTCCGGGACAAGGTCAAGAGAGGAATCTCTCTGATATTCTCAAAGGGATGTTCTTGGAGAACCGAGATGCATCAAAATCAGATCCCAAGTAGGGAGAGGAGGCTTGACAGGGGGGACCACATGGCGAACCCCCTGCCCAAAAGGTGCTAATCAAGGAATGGCCCGGCAGCGGTCGTTGAAAAAGACAGTCCGGGCCGAAATCTGACCCTCAAAAAAAAGGTATGCAAGGCCAGCTTTTGGGTCACACCACGCTGTAAGAACAGCAAAATCCTGGGAACGGAAAACATCCGAGGATGCCACTCAAGTTCCTCGCACATAGCGATGTAAGCCTTCCAGGTACGGTGAGATATCTTTCTGGAGGAAGATTCCCGTGTCAACAACATAGAAGAGATGACCGAATACGAGAGAACTCGGTCCTTTAGCACCTGGCTTTAAACAGCCATGCCATTAAAGCCAAGGACTGTAAAGCAGGATGAAGTATGCTCTGCGAAGCCAGCGAGGCCACAACAGTAGCAGAGGGTAAGCATATATCAGGCGATACTGCCCCCACGGGCTTCCAACGCGTCTAACGCATCCGCCCAGGGGTCCCTGGACCTGACCACGATCTTGCCACCTTGCGAGCGAGTCGAGAGGCCACAAGGTCCACTTCCGGTGCCCCACCTCCGGCAAAGAAGGTGGAAACACCTCCAGATGCAAGGACCCTTCGCCTGCAATGCACACAGCCGACAGGACCGTCTTGCAGTGAGACGTATGAAAATCCCAAAGAGACTCCGCAATGTATCGGAGAAGGGAGGCCCCAGTGTACAGGGTGCCTCAAATGTTGGCCAATAAAGGCAACTTGACGGAACTTCCCTAGAAACTCGGTCAGAGGACTAGTACCTCAGCCTCCACAGGTGGCGCAAACCCACCCCGGGCACAGAGACCCTAAAGGCTAAAGCAGTTGTAGTGCACCTGCTAGACGACTGATGAATGAAGCAGAGGCTTTTGCCCAGTCATTGAGCTACAAAAAATGCCAGAGATGCAGCCACTAACGGGCGCAACGCCAACCCCAGCCTGGCGAACACAGTCCAAGCCAGCGCTTCTGATCACCACTGAAAGCATGTGGAAAGTGATACCCCTGAAACCAGGGATCCTTGTGACAATGCTCCATCCAGCAGCTACCCATTGATAGGTGCTGATTGTGCAAACACATAGTTTATACTATGTATTGCGTCAAACGCACAAATGGAGAGTGTGGGAGGAAACCCACCCAGCCACAAAGAGCATAATACCACCACATACGGCGTATGTAGTTTAGTATTTGTGGATAAACCTATTAAACGCGTATATACTGTGCCAGCGACGAAGGCGTGCACATCATCGGGGCCTGGACGTAAACCAGCCACACAGATTGCGTACACAACCGTGTAGGTATGTTAGCCTGCGAATAAACAAATTGCACATTTTTATACTGTGCATAGCGCTGAGAATGCGCACACCATTGGAACGCAGGGGAGAAACCTGAGCACCCGGATGAAACCTATGCAGACTGCATACGCATACCGTGTATGGTATTATAGTATGTGTGCTAAACATTTTTGAACAAGCCCATGTGTGCATAGCACCGAAGGCGCGCACACTGTTGGCGCGTGGGAGGAATAGAAGTACCCCACGCATACTCAGAGAATGCAATACCTACAGCTACTGTAAATGTATTTAGTGTAGTGTATAGACAATGTGTATGTTTACACTGTGTATTGCACCAAAGGCATGCATGTCATGTAGCATGGGCAGAAACCCACGCAGACTGCATACCGTATAGGTATTATAGTGTGTGTGCTAAACCTTTTGCACAAGCTCATGTGTGCATAGCACCGAAGGCGCGCACACCGTTGGCGCGTGGGAGGAACCGAAGTACCCCACGCATACTCAGAGAATGCAATACCTACAACTACTGTGAATGTATTTAGTGTATAAACATAATGTGTATGTTTACATCGTGTATTGCACCAAAGGCATGCATGTCATGTAGTGTGGGCGGAAACCCACGCAGACTGCAAAGACATACCGGGTAGGTCCAATCGCACAAATTTAGACTGTGCATAGCGCCGAAGCGCCCACTCGAAAGAACTCCACGCAGACCGCACACAGATACCGTGTAGGAATGATAGCATGTGAATCAACATAATATTGCACATGTTTATGCTGTGCATTTACATTGGAGCGTGGGGGGAAACCGGAGTACCCGGAGGAACCCCACGCAAACAGTATACCCATACTGTAAACATGTATAATATGTGCAATAAACATATTGAACATGTCTATACTGTGCAGAGAGCCGAAGCGCACATATCATGAGAGTGCGGGAGGACACCGGAGCCCCCGCCAGCCCAGAGAGTATGATACATACATATACTGTGAATGTATCTGGAGTCGTGCATAAACATATTTTGTATGTTTATATCATGTATGGCACTGAAACACAGCATTGGAACGTGGGGACAGCCACGCAGACACAGAGACCAATAACACATACATACACTGTGAATGTACGCAGTGTAGAGGTATAGGATGAGTTTAAATTATGGCGCAGAGGCGCATAATCTTCTCTGTATCATTCCAACCTGCTTGACTGTGCTGCTGAAGCAGCATGCAGGTAACAGGTAACCTCTGATCCTCAGACTGTGTGTCTGTCAGAGCTCAAATCATTCCCCAGGAAATGGCGGGAAATGTTACCTCAGGTATCACACATAAGGCTCACAGGGATTAGAGACATAAATGAATAAAGTCCTCCCTCATCCATGCTGCTCTTGAGGCAGCGTGTGAGGAAAACTGAGGAAACTGTGTAAAAGAAAAGCTTGTCACAGCAATTTCAGCCTGAGTGTGATTCTCACATCATCAATGAGATCACTTACAAGCGCCCTGTCATTCACTGACACAGAACTGGAGTCTTCCTCACAAGGGAATGTCCTGTTCATAAACATTAAATATTCAGAGCTAGGGTCCTGAGCCCAATAGCTAGGCCCATATCTGACTCAGAGCACTCCTTCACTAAAGATTTTTGTGGGGGGAGGGGGCTTATAGCTCCTTTTGCTCGCACACCGCTTCCATTCTGACAGGAATGATTCCAGGACTGCTGACAACTGGTCCATAAGGACCGCAGGTGCAGGAAACATATGAACATGTTTAACTGTGCAGCACTGCCAGTTGCCCCAGGCAATGTGGAGAGCAGGTGTATCAGACTCCATAAACGCCACCCTCTGAGACCTTATACACTATACAGTGAATATACAGTCCACCCACTGGCTACGCTGAGGAGGGGATACCCGGGAGGACCCACCAACCCTTAAGGACAGCTCAGTCTGTGAGGAGATTGTGAGGGGATTCGCGCCGCCGCCAGAAATAAATGCGCGGCGGCCACAAGAAAATGGCCGCCATCTGCAGCCATAACTGTGCCACCAATGGCGCACGCAATAATCACCTCACACACCAGAAAAAATGCAGACCTGAGCGCCCAACCAGGCCAGAGTGACCCCCAAGCACCCCACAGCACAGCACCAGTACAGGGTGCAGAGAGCAGCATAACAGGGGGGAGACAGGGAGAAACCCCCACACACAGAAACACAGCCAGCATGTACTCACCTGCAGTAGGAGAGACTACTTACCCGTCCCTTTCAGGGACCCGCTGGCTTGTTTCAGACAGACCTATCACAGAGTCTTACTGCGTAGCTGTCGGCCCGGTCCACCGCGAGAGATACAGTCAGTCAAGTACTGTTCAATCTTGAGAGGACCGCGGGAGCATGAAAGCAACCCGGCCACCCCTGGAGTCATGGGGCATGTCGTGAACTGAGTCTCACGCACGCAAGGCGAGGATCAGCACGCTCGATGGTCGGACAGGGAAGACTACGAGGATACCAGTGTACCCAACCTGTTGCCCAGCCGACAGTTGATTGAAGGTCTCAAAAATAAAATAAAATTCCCAAAGGAATAATCAAAAGTAAAATCTTCCAGGAGACTGGCTCCTGAGAGCCACGTCTTCTCCTTCTGCTAGGCAGAAAAAAACTGAGGCTGATTAGCTGCAGGTGGAAGGGTAATGTCCGGAGGGACCGCCCCCCTGGGCGGGGCTGTTCAGCTCTGGCTTGTTCTAGAATGTTTTAACCTCTAACATTCTGCCTAGGTCTTCTCCTGCGAGCAGGGACATATACCCACATGTAATCAGTATGAGAGCTGCGTCGGTCCATGGACAATAAGAGAAAGTGGGGTTTTTATTGAAACAAGGATTGGTGATAAAGCATCAGTAGAGAGGAGACACCTTTTTCCCATATTAACTTTTACAGGAGAGAATTTGCCTTCCTAGGGGCAGATTTCCTCTCACTTCCTGTTGTCTCCTTCCGTTTGCAAGTAGGAGTCGTTTGTAAGTTGGATGTTTGAAAGTAGTGGCCTGCCGTATATACTCTGCAGAAATTTGCCCCTTAGGTGTCGGTGTTGCCACAACACTGTAAACTCTCACAGTTACTCTTGGTGGGCACTGGAACGCCCTGCTGTGAACTATTATATCAGGTATTGTAATTACATGCCATTGTTGAACAGTGGTAGGAAAAATTGGGCCTTTTGGTGGTGGTGCTGGTGCTACAACACTGTCAGCCCTCACAGTTACTCTTGGTGGGCGCATGAATGGGCCCTACTGTAAATTATTAGATCAAGAATTGTAATTGCATGCCCCTGTTGAAGAGGGGCAGAAAAATTGGGCCTTTGGTGGTGTTGCCACAACACTGTAAGCCCTCACAGTTACTCTTGGTGGGCGCAGGAATGGGCCGTGCTGTGAATTATTAGATCAAGAATTGTAATTACATGCCCCTGTTGAATAGGGGCAGAAAAATTGGGCCTTAGGCACTGGTGCCACAACACTGAACCCCCTCACAGATACTGTACTTGGAGCACAGCAATGAGCCCTGTTGCAAAGTATTGCATCAAAAATTGTAATTACACGCCCCTGTTAAACAGGGGCTGAAAAATTGGGCCTTAGGCGCTGGTGCCACGACACTGCAACCTCTCCCAGATACTCTAGTTGGAGTGCAGGAATGAGCCCTGCTGCAAAGCATTGCATAAAAAATTGTAATTACATGCCCCTGTTAAACAGGGACTGAAAAATTGGGCCTTAGCCACTGGTGCCACAACACTGCAACCCCTCACAGATACTGTACTTGGAGCACAGCAATGAGCCCTGTTGCAAAGTATTGCATCAAAAATGTTAATTACACGCCCCTGTTAAACAGGGTCTGAAAAATTGGGCCTTAGGCACTGGTGCCACAACACTGCAACCCCTCACAGATACTGTACTTGGAGCACAGCAATGAGCCCTGTTGCAAAGTATTGCATCAAAAATTTTAATTACACGCCCCTGTTAAACAGGGGATGAAAAATTGGGCCTTAGGCACTGGTGCCACAACACTGCAACCCCTCACAGATACTGTACTTGGAGCACAGCAATGAGCCCTGTTGCAAAGTATTGCATCAAAAATTGTAATTACACTCCCCTGTTAAACAGGGGATGAAAAATTGGGCCTTAGGCACTGGTGCCACAACACTGCAACCCCTCACAGATACTGTACTTCGAGCACAGCAATGAGCCCTGTTGCAAAGTATTGCATCAAAAATTTTAATTACACGCCCCTGTTAAACAGGGGATGAAAAATTGGGCCTTAGGCACTGGTGCTGGTGCCACGACACTGCAACCTCTCCCAGATACTCTAGTTGGAGTGCAGGAATGAGCCCTGCTGCAAAGCATTGCATAACAAATTGTAATTACATGCCCCTGTTAAACAGGGGCTGAAAAATTGGGCCTTAGCCACTGGTGGCGGCACCCAGAAACAAAAATGTTCTTCCAAGCTATCATCATGAATTGGATCATTGAGGAGGAGAAGGATAGTCAGTCAACATAACAGGACAGTCACTCAGCATCAGCATACACAGTCTTGAAGGGATGTGACATTTCAAAATAAATTATTCTGTTATATCAGCTTCAGGTGCTTGGTAGCTGGTGGTGATCCAAGACTGGTTCATCTTTATGAAGGTGAGACAGTCGCTGCCGCCATTTGAGCCTCACCCCCGCTGTCTTTTGGCAATGTCCAGTGGTGAGTATGGGATTTTCCTTATTCAAGGCCCCCCCCCTGTGCCTTCACATCATGCTTTATACTATATAATTTTCATTTTAGGTACACTACGTACATCTACCCCTGAAGAGCGAGCCAAGCCTCGCGAAACGCGTCGGGTACACTTGATGCCTGTGTGTTTACATGATTATTGTCAGATACTCGCAATATCATTTTACCTATTTTTTATTGGTCTTGTATTTTGTATGAATTGGCCCATGTTCATGACATTAATGTATGTACTGCTTTGTACTTGAATAAATATACACTGCAATTATTCCTGCGATTTTCATTGGCTTAACAGTGCTCACTTCACTCAAAGTCCCAAGGGCGAATCTCTCCTTCTTTCATGAAAATTTAGGGATGGAGGTGTGTCACTGGTGACACCAGACCTTTTCTTTTCTTTTTTCTCATCTTTATGAAGGTCAGTCGATCAACCGAGTCGGTGGACAGGCGCACACTGTGATCTGTGACAAAGCCTCCAGCAGCACTGAATGTGCGTTCCGAAAGAACGCTGGATGCAGGACAGGCCAGTAGCTCAATTGCATACTGTGCAAGCTCTGGCCAGTGATCCATTCTCAAGACCCAGTAAGCCAGAGGATTTTCGGTGGGAAAGGCGTCCAAGTCTGACCTTGCCCCTAGGTATTCCTGCACCATGTATATCAGACGCTGGCGATGGTTGCTGGAACCGATCATACCTTGGGGCTGCGGACTAAAAAATTGTCTGAACGCATCGGTCAGACGGCCACCTTCTCCACCGCTCCTTCTGCTACTGACCGAAGCCTCAGCAACTCGTTGTCCAGGACCAGGAGTTTGTAACCTCCCAGTCTCTGGGAGCGCATTGCACAGACCTTTCTGCAAGGCCTCCCGGAGTTGTCTCATCCTCTGCTCCCTCTGCGACGGCAAGATAAGGTCCGCAACCTTACCCTTGTACCGTGGATCAAGGAGAGTGGCCAGCCAGTAATGGTCCCTCTCCTTGATCCGAAGAATACGAGGATCCTTCCGCAGACTTTGCAGGATCAGGGAGGCCATGCAGCGTAGGTTAGCTGAGGCATTCGGTCCGGAGTCCTCTGGGTCACTAAGGACGACATGATCCGCAGCCACCTCCTCCCAGCCACGTACAAATCCACGGGTTTGTTGGGACTGTAAATCCTTACTAAAAGACTGCTGCTGTTGATGCTCAGTGCCATGCTCCACCTCCATGCTGACACAATCCTCCTCCTCCTCCTCTTCCTGTGTGATGGGTGGGACACAAGGAACACTGTCTGGGTAAAGGGGGCCTTGATAGGCAAGGAAGTCCTCCTCTTCCTGCCTCTGTTCTGCCTCAAGTGCACTGTCCATTATTCCACGCAGCGTATGCTCCAACAGGTGGACAAGACGTACAGTGTCATTGATGCATGCACTGTCACTGCTCACCATCCTCGTGGCCTCCTCAAATGGTGCCAGGACAGTGCATGCATCCCTGATCATGCCCCACTGGCGTGGTGGAAAAAAAAACAAGCTCCCCTGACCCTGTCCTGGTGCCGTAGTCGCACAGGTACTCATTGATGGCCCTCTGCTGCGTGTGCAGCCGCTGCAGCATGGCCAACATTGAGTTCCACCTGGTGGGCATGTCACATATAAGGCGGTTCTTGGGCAGGTTCAACTCCTTTTGCAGCTCAGCCAGGCGAGCACTGGCATTATAAGATCTGCGGAAATGCACACAGACTTTCCTGGCCTGCCTCAGGACATCCTGTAAGCCCGGGTACCTGCCCAAGAACCGCTGCACCACCAGGTTAAGGACCTGAGCCACACAGGGCACATGGGTTAGTTGTCCCTGTCGGAGGGCGGAGAGGAGGTTGGTGTCATTGTCGCAAACCACCATTCCTTGCTTAAGCTGGCGTGGCGTCAACCACCTCTCGGCCTGCCCCTGCAGAGCTGACAGAACCTCTGCCCCAGTGTGGCTCCTGTCCCCCAAACACACCAGCGCAAGAACGGCATGGCATCTTTTTGCCTGCGTACTTGCGTAGCCCCTTGAACGCCTACGGAGCACCGCTGGTTCCGAGAACAAAGCACAGGAAGAGGCCATGGAGGAAGAAGAAGAGGAGGGGGTGGAGGAGAGAGGTGTGTCACAACCAGTAGTAGCATTTTGGAGGCGTGACGGCAGAACAACCTCCAACACTACTGCACCTTGTCCTGCATCCTTCCCAGCTGCCAAAAGAGTGACCCAATGAGCCGTGAAAGAAAGGTAACATCCCTGTCCATGCCTGCTGGACCATGAGTCAGCGGTAATATGCACCTTACCGCTGACCGCCCTGTCCAGCAAGGCATGGACATTGCCTTCCACATGCCGGTAGAGAGCCGGAATCGCCTTCCGTGAGAAAAAGTGGCGTTTGGGAACCTGCCACTGAGGAACCGCACATTGCATAAACTCACGGAAGGGGGCCGAGTCTACCAACTGAAAAGGCAGCAGTTGAATTGCTAGCAATTTAGCCAAGCTAGCATTCAACCGCTGGGCATGTGGATGGCTGGGAGTGAGCTTCTTTCGACGGTCCAGCAGCTGAGGGCAGGGAAATTTGCCTGCTACAATCGGACGTCGGTGTACTGCTAGCAGAGTGCCCGCAAGTACTTGGCTGTGACACACCTAATTCTACACCTTCATTCCTCTCAGTGCAGGTTTCTGAGAGGACTGAATGTATAGTGGGGTTGGAGATCCCAGCTGATGAGGAGCAAGGAGAGGTCAGCTTTGTTCTTTGGTGTGGGTCTTTAAGGTACGCTTGCCAACGAGCTGCATGGCAGGTCAACATATGTCTAGTCAAGCAAGTGGTGCCCAAGCGGCTGATGTTTTGGCCACGCGAGATACGCTTGAGACATATGTTGCAAATAGCAGCGGTGCGATCTGATGCACTCGACTCAAAAAAGGCCCACACCAAAGAACTTTTGGAATAACGGGCAGAGGCAGCGCCCTGCACAGGCGTAGCTCTGCGGTGTGATTCAGTCGGTGTGCTGCCCTTACACTGGCCCCCGGAGGGCATCCTGCCTCGTTGGAGATGTGCCTCCTCCTCATCCTCCTCCTCTCTCCTATCAGGCACCCACGTGGAGTCAGTGACCTCATCATCCCCTCCCTCCTCATCACTGGAGCCAATCTGGCAGTATGCTGCAGCTGCTGGAACATGACTGCCAGATTGCTGTCCTTCTTGAGCATCCCCTCTCTCTGCGCTCACGCTACTGCTTTCCTCTAGCTGGGTATCATCATCAGACCCTTCGAAACGCTGGGCATCCTCCTGGAGCATGTACCCAACACTGTGCTCAAACAGTTCGGGGGACTCCTCAGGAGGACATGGTGGGTCTAGGGAAGGAGTGACTGATGATGATATTGATACGAGGGAAGAGGACGCTTTGGCAGCTGCTTTGCCAGTTCCCTGAGCCTGGGTGAGAGAGGATGAGGGCTTGGTCATCCACTCTACCAAGTCTTCGGCATGATGCGGCTCAACACGTCCAGCTGCTGAAAATAAGCACAAGCGTGTCCCATGGCCATGTGCTGATGACAATGCACCACGTCCACGACCAGCACTGTTGCCCCCAGACACAGAGCCTGCTTGCCCTCTTTTATTGGCTCGTGACTGTCTGCCTCTCTTTGTTGGCCTTCCAGACATAGTAATGGCCTGCAGGGAGATGGGAAAACCAGCAATTGGGTAGTGTATATTGTGCTGGGGGCACAAAACACCCCCTAACTCCAGCAGATGCCTTTATTAGAGAACAGCAATGACGGGTATATACAGGTGAACACTGTGCCACTAACTCCTGCAGATGCCTGTATTAGAGAACAGCAATGACGGGTATATACAGGTGTATACTGTGCCACTAACTCCTGCAGATGCCTGTATTAGAGAACAGCAATGACGGGTATATACAGGTGTATACTGTGCCACTAACTCCTGCAGATGCCTGTATTAGAGAACAGCAATGACGGGTATATACAGGTGTATACTGTGCCACTAACTCCTGCAGATGCCTGTATTAGAGAACAGCAATGACGGGTATATACAGGTGTATACTGTGCCACTAACTCCTGCAGATGCCTGTATTAGAGAACAGTAATGACGGGTCTATACAGGTGTACACTGTGCCACTAACTCCTGCAGATGCCTGTATTAGAGAACAGCAATGACGGGTATATACAGGTGTACACTGTGCCACTAACTCCTGCAGATGCCTGTATTAGAGAACAGCAATGACGGATATATACAGGTGTATACTGTGCTGGAGGCACACAACACCCACTAACTCCTGCAGATGCCTGAGAAAAGAATAGAACATAGAACACACTGTCCCTGCCTATGTATCTCTTTCCCTGCACGCCGAAACACACTGCACGAGGCCGCCGTGCTGGCGGCCTTTTATAGTGTGGGGCGTGTACTAAACCACCCTGAGCTATGATTGGCCACAGGCATCCTGCCTGTGGCCAATTATGGCTCTCCTCGCTGCCGGCGCTGTGATTGGCCAAGCATGCGGGGTCACAGTGCATGATTGGTTAATCACAGTGCGATGGCGCAGTGCATTGTGGGCCGTTCGCGTCACACGAATTTGGCGCGAACGGCCCATAATGTTCGCAATTCGGCGAACAGGCGATGTTCGAGTCGAACATGCGTTCGACTCGAACACCGAGCTCATTCCTATTCTCTATGTGTCCTGTGAACCTCCACCTATAGGTGAAGAAACAGCTTACCTCCAAAATAGACCCCACTAGAGTCTTATTCACTTGTGACCAAGAGTATCGGCTCCACACTCCTCCTCCTCCAGAATGTACCATATGTCCACTCCTTACTTCATACCCACTCACTAAAATGACCGCATGATAAAAGACACGAGGAGGAGGAGTGTGGAGGTTCACAGGACACATAGAGAAGATAAGTGATTCCCGTTTCTTCTATCATTTACTAGATGGACTTGTGTCTTTTTTTCAACCTGACCAACTATGTAACTATCATACCATGGTGTTTAAATAATAGGACTTATTTTGAGATATTTGATTGATGTTATTTATTTGACACTGACATTGACACTGTCACTTTATTATGTAGAGCTATAAGTACATTTATTTTAATATAAGTTGCGCTACACTATTGTATGTCTTATTTGCAGTGTTAAGCTGGCCATAGGTGGATTGAACCTTGTCCAGTTCAGTAGAGAACTGCCAATATTCTATCCATCTATGGGTAGGCCGATTGTACCCAAGTCGATCAATCAGCCAACTTGGGTACAACCAGCATGTTGGATTCATAGCATGCGATTATTGCCAGCGGGTATAGCCACTAGCAGTAATAACTGTGTTCTCCTGGCATGAATGGCTTCCACTCTCCCCCCCCCTCCCCGCTGGGAGAACACAATAGTACCATGGGAGGGATTGCCAGTCAGTGTTGATGGGGAAATCTAGCCATTTTCTTTCCTAAAACCCATGGCTGCAGGAACGAAAATTGCATAATCTATGAACTGCTTTAATGATACAGCATACAAAGACATTTTAGACAATCTAACACCTCCAACTTTGTGACAAAAGTTTGGTGAAGGCTATTTCTTTGTCAGCATGACTGTGCCCCTGTGTACAAAGCCATCTCCATTAAGACATGGTTTGATGTGGAGGAACTTGCGTATCCTGTACAGAACCCTAACCTCAACCTTACGGGACACCTTTAGGAATGAATTTAAATAATGATCCTGAGCCAGGTCTTTTCCATCCGACATCAAAACCCAACCTGACAAAATGCTCTTTGTGTTGAATGGGCACAGATTCTTATAGACACATTAAATTCTTGAGGAAAGCCTGAAGGGTGGAGGCTGTTAAATATACAACGGAAAGGCTAGCTCCATAGTTAATGCCCATTTTAAAATAGGACGCGTCACAATCCTATATAGGCGTAAGGTCAGGAGTCCACAAACACTTGGTCATGAAGCGTAGTTTCATCTTCTTGGTGGCCCTGAATTTTGAGCTGAAAAACAGGCCAGCAAGTTTCCTGGTTCCAGCACTGCAGTCCCCCTATATGATTAGGGCAATATTTTCCAAAGTATAGGAAATGGTTTCCAGTACTTTTGGTGGTACAATGAACATTGGAGAACTGTCTTGTGTGCACACAACATTTGCACCTGTAGAGTGCTGCTTATGTGCATTAAGGTGCAAATAAGAAAAAAAAATGGCAACTACATCACACATATACATTGTGTTATCATACAGTGTGGCATGAATACGCCTAAGGCCAACCATACACATCTCAAATGAGCCGTGTGGGACCCTGTCACCACCACCACCACCTGGCTCCACAAAAGTTGATTGTTTTCCATCCAGCAACTTCAGTTTTTCTAACAGAGACTGCATCCTATCATATTGGTATTTAGACATTGGATGGTGCTGTGGCTGGCAGAATACAATAGCCGGTAATGCAGATTTCTCCAGTCCTGCTGATGTTTATTTGGATGGGCTAGCCATTGTGTTCTTTCACAATCCTTGCTCGATCTATGGGCTGCCTCTGTTTCAACACGTTTAGGTCCTGAAAATTTAAATAGAAGAGACTTGGGAGGTAAGCTGGATGTAAACAGGTGAACGTTTGTTGACATCCGGCTGCTCACAGACCTATATGAAGCTTCTGGTTCAGTCTGCCTGTAAAACGTAACAATGGATTCAATCAGGAAGCCCATATTAAAAGAGCATGAGAGGGCGCGTGCGTTGTGTGGGGAAGCACATATTAAAGAGCCTGCTGTCCTGCGAGAGAGACACGACATTAAAGCGGATGGATCTTCACTGTATCTGAGCACCAGAAACACCATTTAATTTATTTTTATATTTAAAGCAAACTCCCCCATCCATGCCTCCATGCTTTATTTAATGGAGAAATCACTTTGAAAAACTCCTCCTAGGATTTCTGGTCGTGGCCATCTTGAGTAAGGGCAGATGATTTATGTAGCATTTACTTCCTTGAATACATCTGCGGTTACCACAAGCTTGCAGGCAAGAGGGTGTTTTTAGCTGAGAACACCCCTCTTGAAGACTCCTGGGATGTATGACATAATTTGCCTAGGCAAGACACCAGGAAGTAACTAAAGAAATGTAAAAAAAATTAAAAAGTTTAAAAAACAAGTAGATATGATATACTTTACTATCTATTTACTAATGCTAGCAGCATGATGATTAAAAACAATTAATGGTGATTGGGGGAGTGAAGTCCCACTTTAAATGGCTTCACAGAATTATCGAATACTCAGACTAGTGGCAGCTGAGTGGATTTTTCCACAGCAGAAACACGTTCTGGATGAGATTGGAACTGTACTAACTGACTTAATCAAGAAGTATAGCCAAAGCTTTCTTTGGCTGTATTTCTCCTGTGGATCACAGTTCGTTCTGCACTTCTGTAATGCATTTTCAGCAGACAGTGGGCTAAAACCTGCTGTCAACTGATGTCACTCAGCTGGTCCAGGCTCTAAAAAAAAGATCCTTACACCATATGGTTGGGATCCACCCAGATGCCTGGACTGGCACCTGGCTCAGGCTCTCAAGGATACGATGAGAGCCTGAGCCAGCTCTTCCGCAGCCCAGCACTCCAGTGAGCACTGGATGGGAGAGCAGGGGAACCGCTGACCAGTCATGGCTCTCTGCTCAGAGTGGAGGGGGGAGAACTGAGCGATTAACGGTGTTTGATCACTCAGTTCTCACTTCAGAGCCGGCAGGGGACAGATGCAACATCAGATCGATGCTGCATTCACCTAGGTGAGTACAATTGTTTTGTTTTTTTTAAATCCCAAACGTCTTTTTTAATATACACAAACACAATATATAACACACACACACACAAAAAAAAAGAGAACAAATCAAATATTTTATATATTAACAGTTTACCAGATTGTGTTGTAACAGTTGTGGAATACAAGAAAAAAAACATAATATATATTTTATATTTATATATAAATTACATGATGTAGAAAATACACATTTTTAAGCATTTAATAACAGCAGAACTTTTTACATGTCAATAGGCAAGACTGAGTTCACATTGGGTTGTGTAAACAATTTTACAATTTAAAAAATAAAAAAAGGGTGGGGGGAGTATGTAACATGTGAGTAAAATAAGAATAATACAGACAGGCGTGTGTATGTTACAGGTGCAAAAAATACTTCCATTTTATAAAACAGCACTGGCTGCCTTAAAAAAATAACCATATTGCATTGAGTACAAAAATAGAACTTGGTGCTGTATTGTAAAAATATCTGTACCTCATCACCGCACGTTTCGAGGATCTGAGAGACTAGATCTCCTACCTCAGTCAAACATTTCCCAGAACCCTCTGCTGCTGTCTAGTACAACAAAGGTGGTGGCAGCTGGCGGGCTTGGGCTATGCTGTAGGATACATGGGCCAGCTCCACCCACTTTCCCAGAAGCTCACAGTAACCAGCACTGTCTATGTGTGAAGCATCTAGAATCCGGCACTGCAGGAAGCAGGAATATCTTATAAATACAAGTGGGGAATTGTACTGTTTAGCAGGGTCCAGACTTTCCTAAAGGGTTAACCCATCCAAACTTCACATTTCAAGTACATCTAAACCCAAGAACAAGAATATAATATATTGCAGCTTACGAATCCTTAGATGTGGTGGCTGCATTGTTTTTCTTTTTTTCAACACTAAGAACATTTTCTTCAATTACAGAAACATTTTACTTGTTGATTCAGATGACATTTCCTGGGTACTGAACTGATATTTTCAACAATGTTATCAGTTTCCAAGCAAGCTTCTGTGAACTACATACAAAAAAAAAATCACACCTCTCTATGTAATGCAGGAGAGGGGGAGTGGTTTGTAATCCAATAAAGGAGAGCAGCCCAGGGTGGCACAATGCCCCTCCATAGACCCAGCATGGCGAGCGAGCATTGTCACCCTAGGACAGGAAGTGTGATACTGGCAGCATCACAAAGGGAAAATAAAAAGGGAAAAAAGCCTGAGAAAAGAAAACCAATGCAGCCACAAATACTGAAGGATGGGTATGCTGCAACATATTACATTTTTATTCTTTGGTTTAGATACACTTTCAGTTTTGGGTAGATGCCAGAGAGTAAGTGTTTGCCCTTCCAACTTTTTTTTTTTTTTTAATTTTGGAGAGAGAGAAGAATTGAAATCCCTGTCAGGTTTCCATTACTACCCAGGTCTCTGATAGAGACTTTCTTCCTAACTTGCTGTCCCGATGACAATTGTTTTACCAGATCGGAAGTGTGAGGTGAACCTACAACAGAGACATTGAGGTTGATTTACTAAAGGCAAACAGGCTGGGCACTTAGCAAATATAGTTGCACCTCTGCAAGTGCAATTGCTCCAGAGCTTAGTAAATGTGGTGAAACGTCACTTTGCAAAGAATACCCTGCAGAGTAAAAAATAACTATTTTTTTGCTTGCACATGATTGGATAATGGAAATCGGGAGAGCAGCCTCTCATTTACTAAGCTCTGGAGCAACTGCAATTGCAAAGTGCACAGGCTATTTGCATTTAGTAAATCAACCCCATAGATGGCAATAAAAGCTTAAAAGGATAAGCTCACCTATTAGAAAAAAACAAATAATTTTTGCAGGCTCCTTCAGACCAGTCAGTATATCTGTGTACCCGTACATCCCGTATGGGCAGGCAGATACACTGACAGGAAGAAAATCAATGAACTGCCATGGTAGTTCATTGAAAACTACAAGCCAACAACCACAAAGGACCTGTAGTTCATTCACACAAAGAGCTGTGTGAAGGAATGATGAGGCCGTGTGGGTGGAGCCCCGCACAGGGTGTGTATGGGTGGAGCCCCACGCGGGGTGTGTATGGGTGGAGCCCCACACGGCTGCGCCGATTTAAAAAAAGTGACAGCTAGTATAGGAAGATTCTTTCTGTACTGCTGCCACAGGGAAGGGGGTAATGGGCAGCGGCTGCACTGGGACCATGTTGCCCCCTAAAAACGGATGCAACATGTTCCCAAAGATGAACTTATCCTTTAATGGAGTTCCAGCATTCCCCCATTCAAAAAAAAAGGGTACAGGGGGTCCCCGGGTTACAAACAAGATAGGGACTGTAGGTTTGTTCTTAAGTTGAATTTGTTTGTAAGTTGGAACAGGTACATTTTTAGGGGTAGCTTCCGCCAAAAAAATAGTTTTTATACTTTTTGGATAGCATAGGGAAGGGTTATCACCCCTGTAACATTTGTTTTGCTGTCTGTGCCCCTGTTCAGAAGATTTCACCTCACTTTCCATCCCAATGACAAAAGAATTTTGAAAATTTTTGTTTGTTAGGGAAACATGAACTGGTGATAAAGCTCCAGTGGAGGTATATTTTTCCCATAAAAATGCTTACAGGAGTGAATTTCCCTTCCTAGGGGTAGATTTCCCCTCACTTCCTGTTCTCTCCCTCCGTTTGCAAGTAGGAGTCGTTTGTAAGTTGGATGTTTGTAAGCAGGGGACCGCCTGTAATTGATTTCTGTCACTGCTGGAGAGTTGCCATCACATCCTTAGTGGTAAATCATCGTGACAAAGACAGGAAGCGAGGGGCAATCTGTCCAACAAGGCCTTGGATAGCAGGTAAAACCTGACAGGGGTTCTAGCCAAGAAAGAAAAAAGGAAAAAAACATTTGGCTGAGGTCACTTGTGGAATCTTATGTCTGTGAGGGTATCTGCATCTGAGCCCAACTCACCAACTGATGCAGAAAGAGTGCTTAGGCCTCCATTCACATTGAGTGATTTGGGATTGCGAGTCGAATCGGCGTGATTCTGCCCGTGTTTCCAGAGCGCACTAAAATTTCAGCAGCAAAACACGTGTGAAAAAAACAACCTGGTTCAGGACACGCAGAAAAAAAAAAACCACAAACACGAACGTGTGTTCCTGCCATGTGATATGTGAACAGGGCCTAAGACGACTCCTACAGCAGACAGTATAAATCATCCACAGGTCAAACCCTACAAATATAGAAAACAGGAGCCAAAAGGTCATAAAAGCAAACCTATAAACCATAAAAAAATAAAAAATAAATACGTGATCGCTTACATGTTGAGATCTTTATTCACCCAGGCGCCCATGTGTATGAGGCCATAATGTCTAAGTGCTTCCATCCATTCTAGACCCATTAATGTTCCTAACCGTTTACCTATATAAAATTCTTCTTGCATTCCTTTAGCTCAGTTTTCAATCCCAGAATGATACATTTATGGATATACGTGTTAAATACTGACCGGAATTTCCTATATTCCTTTTACGCATTTTTACTGCGATCAACCCAGCTGTGTGAATGGGACCATTTATATGCTGCATTCAAATCTGTAAACAATTATACCCTCTACGGATCAGAAAGCATCTTACATCTGTGTATATGAGGCCTAAGAGGTGGAATTATGTTCATGGTATATAATTCCCACAGCAGAAGGGCGGGCAAGACTCCATGTTTTTTTTAGGGGGGGGGGGGGGGCAAGATCTCACTCCCGATATGTCAGAAAGATACAAGATGCCAGCAGGTGCATCAGGCCACCGACATCCACCCATATGAAGTTCAGGTGAATTGACCCTTTGTCTACACACACAGTTCAGCTCAGCCACTTTGGGAGTTAAAACACAAAAAAATATGGCTTGTAAATGACTAGAAAAGATGTCACAGTGCTAAAGACATAGAGCACAAAGTGGCGCCCTCCCCTCTGAATTCATAGCCCCCCGTCTAACTATTCATCAACAAAATAATCACTTCAACTATGAGCGGGGGGGACAATTCTGTCTTCATTTGAAATACAAGGACCTGCCAGACACTTCAAGGATTCACTGCAAAGTCCAACGTGTCAGCTAAATTGGATTGCACCTTTAAAATATTTACAATATACATATTTTTTTTTTTTAAACAAACAATATTTAAAAGATTTCTATGTACACACATACATACATATATATACTCATTAAATAGCCACTTGAATTATGTTGTCGTTGAATACTTAGGCCTCATGCCCACTGGCGTTTTTACAGCTGCGTTTTTTGCAGCTTAAAAACGCCTGTCCATGTTATTGTAAATATTTTTATTTTTTTTTGAAAAAAAAAAAACAAACGTCGGAGCTAAAAACGCGACCGCGCGTTAGTGCGCGTTTTTTGCGCGTTTTTTGACGCTCGCGTTTTTTTCTACCTAATTCTGACGCTGAGGAACGCACTGGTCCTGGTTTTTTTTTACAGCTTACAAACGCCTATGCTCTTTACAGCTCAAAAACGCCTAGGTGGGCATGAAGCTATAGACTAACATGGACAGGCGTTTTTAAGCTGTAAAAAACGCTCAAAAACGCGGCTGAAAAAACGCCCGTGGGCATGAGGCCTTAGAGTGATTCTCTCTCTGTATATAGATATATATATATATTTTCGATCACCATCATAGGTACCTTTAAAAAGATGGCAGATTTGGCTGTTATAATGGCAAGGGTTATATTGCATATCCTTGTGTTGCATATAACATATTAGCATAGATTAGCTCAGCATCTGCAGGGTTGGGGGATCAGGGTGCTGGACCTCAGTATACATAAAACAGGAGTAACCTTGGACTGCCATATTATAGGAAAGAGAGAAATGTTCATCCTCACAGAATGCAAACAGCCATTCAGGTCACCGGGATCTCCTTAAAGTGTTAATTCACAAAAAAGAATGAAAAGGTCATTTAACTCCACACACCCGCCCCACTGTACTTACTGCCCATGATGCTGAGCTGTCAGTGCTCCTGCCGCTGGCCCAACGGTCTGGGAATTTTAATTTCCCGCTCTTCCTTCCAGGACAGACCAGAGCAATTCACTGTGAACCACTGCACAGAGAAGAGGGAGGGGCGTAGGGATTTAAAATCCCTGGACTGCTGGTCCGGCTGCATGGGCACTGACAGCTCAGCACAGCTGGAGGCAAGTATAACAGTGACCAGGCGGGGGCGCGGGGTGTACAGTGTTACTTCTGTTATATAGTGAACACTTTAAAGCTGAACTCACAGGCAGATATTAAGATATTGCAGCTCTGTAATCATTAATATAGCATGGAATTTAAGCAGTGCCAGTACCAGAATTAGGATCTGTATAAGCCGCTTGCAAATCCCTGTATAGCAGAGCTCAGGCGAGGAAAGGTAAAAACAGCACAAGGAAGCAATCAGTTGTGCTGCGGGAACAAGGAACATGCTAACAGTGGGAGAGAGCAGAGTGACAGAGAGAGGAACTCATCAGTCTACTGCATTTTTCACAGTACAGTTACAGGCTGGGAGAGGGAGAACCTGTGTTGTCTGCATCAGGGAAAAATTCTGCTCTGTAGGACAGGGCTGTGCTGTGTGGCAGAGCTGCGCAAATTTCACAAGTGGATGAACAGAAATACAAATTTTACAGGTAAATCCTGCATGCATGCAGTTCGGCTTTCAGAGAATCAGCAAGCCATCAATGAATCTCGGTGACATCACTGGTTCCACACGTGCAACACGCTGTGCAGACAAATCAACAAAAACTTCTGCCTTCATGTTGTGAAATGATAGGAGGTCCTCAAAGGATCAGTCCACTCAAATTGGATCTGTTTGTATCCAAAGCTTACATATTGATTTATCTGCTCTCAAGAGCGCTGAGGTCAAGTCCCCAGGTTTGCCCCATATTCACACCCATATAGATGGGTTCTTATTCTCACTAAGGCAGCCCATAGATGAATCAATTCTCTCTCCTACCACGGGTAGAAGGAAGGAAATTCAGTGAATGTGTTGATGGGGGATGCCTCCTGCATTGCTATTGTGTTCTGCCAGCAGGGGGAGTCACGTGAAGCCTTCCCGGCCAACAGAACACAATGATTACTGCAAGCAGCTATAACCACCAGCAGTAATTGCATGCCAAAAATCCAACATGCTGGTTGTATCAAAGTCAATCAGTGGATAGACTGGGGTACAATCAGCCTGCCCATTCATGGATTTCTATCCATGTGTGGCCAGCTTAAGGAATGAGATTCTGCTCTGCTACAGCAACAGGAGGGAGGCTACATGAGGAAAAAAAAGGGAGCAGCAAAAGAATCTCAACACAGACACCCACGGGGGGATATAAAAAGGAGTGTTATAACTAGTCAGCATCTGCTTAAAAAAAAAAAAGAAAATACATTTGTTTTGGTGGACCGACTTCTAAAGACCCCTCCACATTTTAGAGCTGCTGTGTGATTTAGATTGACATTAATATCTATAGAATGAAGTGTGACAAGTAATACAGCTGTGAGAATACATTTTGTAGCAGCTACAAGTCTTTCCGCTTCTTTCCTATGGCACTTTGAAGCTACACCTTTCACACAAAAGCCTACCTACAGTGTAAATATCCATGTTTCCTGCTGCCCCCGAATATCTCATGAATTTTCCTGGGTCCTCTTGCTGACCTATAAGGTCATTACAAGATAAGAGATCAGCAGATGGGAGCGCTGGGAGACCCCGGAGAACATCTGATGCAGGTAAACATACACAGACATACAGCTGTTCTGATCTGTCAGAACCGTCCATACCAACCCATCCTCTGTAGCCTGAATGAAGCCTTCTCTCTGCTCCCTGTCATGTGTACACAGAGGAAGGGACACACACAGTTCTGCTCTGACAGACAAGCTGAGACTGTAAGCAGTGGTGACCCCTAAACACTGATACATGTTCTGATGGTCTGCCCTATACACATCACAGATATGATGCAGAGTGTTTTCCCTAACCAATAAGACACAGACATACTAATTCTAATCGCTGCACTGAGGCCGATTGTACACAGTGTGCATTTCTGGTTGCAAGAAAGAAATTTGCAAGATCCCCCCCATCAACACACACACAGCGCTGACAGGGGTATCCCTCCTGCTGAGCAATTGTCTTCTCCTGGTGGGGGCGCAAGTCATCCCTGCCGGGAGAAGACAGTGATTATCACTAGAGGCTATAGCAGTCACTAGCGATAATCACAAGAGAATCCGGCAGGCTGATTGTACCCAAGTTGATCGATCAACGTGGTACATTTAGCCTGCTTATTACTGCTGAACCGGCCGAGATTCGAACCGTGTATGACCGGCCTTATTCTATCACTGGTGCACTAAACAGGGATATTCTTAAAACAAATCTGTACTTTGGTTTAACCACCCATACCACACCAACATATATCTTTACCTGTCCTTCCCTCCCTCATCCCTCTGCTCAGCTGGAGGGAGCGAAGAAAATGTCCCGTACTTCCAGGAACGTGCGACTCACTTGCATGTGAAAGGGCCGGGCCAATCACCAGCACCGTCGCATAGAAAAAGCTGTCCCTGTCCAATTTCAATGTAAGCCACTTGTAGCCTACACAGCATGACTCCAAATGGCAACTAAACAGAGAGGCAAAGGGGGACAAAGGAGGTTGAAGAATAAGTTCACCTTTAGGAGAATGTTACCCCCATATTTAGGGTGAAACATGTAAAATGCTCCTATCCACCAACCTCCCGCAGCCAGCGCTCCCCCCCCCCCCCCCGCTCTGTGGGCTGAGGATATTCTCCCCACATACCAACGTCACAATTCAAAAAAAACTGTGGGGCTCCGCCCACACAGCCGTGTCATTCATTCACAGTTACCTTTTCCCTCCAAATATTGATCTTTTTAACGGTTTACCCCACTTTTAATCCCTCACATTCACCATGCTGTATTACTGGTCTGGCTACAGCAGCGCCATCGTTTCTTCCTTCTGAAGACTACAAGTACCGTCAACCATTGAAGCGGATGTCTTGTAGTTCTCAATGAACTAAAAGGGCGGCGCTGGTGAGTGTCCTCATAGGTTCATAGATCTTCCTGCCATTCAGTAACTGCCTGCCTGTATTGGAGGTATGGACAGAAAGGGGTTGATTTACTAAAGACAAATAGACTGTGCATTTGTGCCAGAGCTTCGTAAATAAGATAAAGTGTCACTTTGCAAAGAATACCCAATCACATGCAAGGAAAAATAAAATAAAAACAGCATTTTTCCTTGGACATGATTGGATAATGAAAGTCAACAGAGCTTCTGCTCATTTACTAAGCTCTGGAGCAACTGCAGTGTCTTTTCGCCTTTAGTAAATAAACCCCAATGTGTACGGAGCATCTGCAGAATCCTGACATTGCATCCGCTAATCAGGGGTGTAATGCTTTACAGGCTCCTAAGAAAAATAATAAAAACACAATTTTTTTTTTTTTAACTGCAGCATTTCCTGTTTTTTTTTTTTTTTTTACAAAAGGTGAACTTAGCCTTTAAGTGTATCCTGCTGGGTATGGAAGGATTAAAGTGAACATTCACATTCTAAAGCCTCGTACACACGATCGGATTTCCATCGGACAAATCCATGGATTTTTGTCCAAAGGGCGTTGGCCGTGAACTTGTTCTGCATACAGATGGCAGAACATTTACAGCCAACATAAACGAAACTACGTGGTGTTTAAGCTCTTTAGCGCCACCCTTTGGGCAACTTCTGTTAGTGTTGTCTGATGGTTAGCGTTGGTTCGGAGCATGCGTGTTTGTACTTTTGGATTTTAGTCCGACGGATTTGTGTACACACGATCGGATAATCCGATGGAACACATTTGTTGTCGGACAATTTGAGAGCATGACCATCCAACAATTGTTGTGGGAAATTCCGACAATTGTCTAATGGAGCATACAGACGGTCGGATTATCCGATCGTGTGTACGGGCCTTTAGACAGTCCACCCAACACTGAATTTCTGGTTATAGATGGATGCTAAACCACCAACTCTGACCAGATCTCTTCACTGGACTTAATGCGACTGACCTGGTTGAAAAAGCACAGGCTCCAGGGCTCTCACCCTCACTCCTTAAGCTTGCCACAGATAGTTTTGTTTGTTTTTGTTCAGCCAGCGGACCTCCACACAACTAGGTGGATGGAGGAATCCTCTCCCACCGGGACATTGTATTCTGACAGTGGGACTACACTGATCAATGGCTGCAGCTGCTGGTCAACAAAAGTTTTCCTGCCTCTCTGATATGACGTCTGTCGAATGGGAATGGCCATACACAGATCAAAGTTTGTCCGGTCCCTGCTGAACCAGACGAGTTTCAATGCATCTATAGCCAGCTTTAGTGAGTCACTTGCCAAAAACAACACGTAGGTCAGTTCACACTTTATATAGGGTGCTGCCCTGTTCACGTTCAGCGACTCACTCAGCAGTGAAAAAAGGATAAGGAATAAAGACCTCTGTACCTTTTAAGGAAAGTCAGCAACAGAAGCAAGCGCATGGCCCTCCTATGTTCCCTTTAATAGAAATCCCATGGGAAAGAGTGGGACCGCCACACCATGGAAGCTGCAGGTAGGCAATAGGTGTGAACTTTGGGGTTGAGATCATAATATTCTTTACTAGGAAGCCATTTGGATATCTTCACACCTCTACATTTTGTGTATTTTATTAAAAATAATAACCCTGCTTGCTACATCTTTGGTAAAGCTTCCACCAGAAAGCAACTTCATGGTGATGAACTTCATGGTGACACAGGCAAAACATGTCTAAACACACAAAATAAAAAACACCCAAAATGAAAAATATAGGATTTTTATAACAGCTTACCTGTAAAATCCTTTTCTTGGAGTACACCACGGGACACAGAGCTAGTCATTACATAATGGGTTAAGGGTCACCAGCGGTGATTGGACACTGGCACAACCAATGGAAGACAGTTCCCCTCCATATAACCCCTCCCATCAGGGAAGTACCTCAGTTTTGTAGCAAAGCAGTAAGGTTCCCATAAGAAGGGGGGGACCTCTGTGTCCCGTGGTGTACTCCAAGAAAAGGATTTTACAGGTAAGCTGTTATAAAAATCCTATTTTCTTTATCGTACACCACGGGACACAGAGCTAGTCATTACATAATGGGACGTCCCAGAGCAATGCTCATATGAAGGGGGGGAGACACAGATCAAACCGACCGCTTGCGGACCAGAAGCCCTATACTGTTGCCTGCAGCACACTTCGCCCGAAGGCGGAATCCTCATGTCCTTTCACATCTATTTGATAGAATTTGGAAAATGTATGGACTGAGGACCAAGTTGCAGCCTTACAGATCTGAGCCATCGAAGCCTGGTGGTGCACTGCCCATGAAGCACTTATCGCCCTGGTAGAGTGCGCCTTAACAGGAAAAGGAGGAGTCCTGTTCTTTAAACCATAAGCTTGAATAATTACTTGTCTAATCCACCTGGAAATGGTGGATTTTGATACCGCTTGGCCCTTCTTGGGACCATCTGGTAAAATAAACAAAACATCTGTTTTACGTATCTGAGCGGTTGCTTGCAGATACACCCTTATCGCTCTCACTAGATCTAGAGAGTGTAATAATTTTTCCCCCGCCGTCCGCGGGTTTGGAAAAAAGGAAGGCAGAACAATGTCTTGATTCAAGTGAAAAGCCGACACCACCTTAGGCAGAAAAGCCGGATGGGGTCGTAGTACGATTTTGTCCTTGTGACAAATTAGATAAGGCTCTTTACAAGAAAGAGCTGCTAGCTCTGATACTCTCCTAGCAGAAGCTATAGCAATCAGAAAGGCCAATTTCCTACTTAATATAATTAAAGGAATATGGCGAATAGGTTCAAAAGGTTGCTTTTGCAACACTGACAATACCAAATTCAAATCCCATGGACACAAGGGAGACCTGACTGGAGGATTTATCCTCAGTACCCCCTGAATGAATGTCCGAACTAGGGAGTGAGATGCCAATGGTCTCTGAAAGAAGACTGATAGAGCCGATATTTGCCCTTTGATGGTGCTAAGGGCTAATTTCATATCCACTCCTAACTGGCAAAAAGCAAGAATCCTACTTATTTCATATTTCAGAGGATTCCAACTTCTGGATTCACACCAGGAAACGTATGCTTTCCAGACTCTATGATAGATGAGTCTGGAGGCTGGCTTTCTAGCATTAATGAGCGTAGAAAGAGCCAGGCCAGAGACCCCTCTCTTTTTCAAAATGTGGGTCTCAGCAGCCAGGCCGTCAAATTTAGTCTTTGTAAGGAAGGGTGGAATACTGGACCCTGTGACAACAGGTCGTGTCGAAGTGGAAGCTTCCAGGGCCTTCCTATCGCCATTTTTACGATCTCGGCATACCAAGGCCTCCTGGGCCAGTTTGGGGCCACTAGGATTACTGGTATTCCCTCCTCCTTGATCCTGCGAAGCAGTCTTTGTAGAAGAGGGATCGGAGGGAATGCATAGATCAGTGAGAACTGATTCCATGGAGTTATTAGAGCGTCTGTCCCGTAGGCTAGAGGATCTCTCGTTCTGGACACAAAGTTGTCCAATTTCTTGTTGAACCTGGCAGCTAGCAGGTCTACATCTGGGTTTCCCCATCTCAGACATATGGCCTGAAAGATCTCTGGGTGAAGAGACCACTCTCCTGGTAGCAGCTGCTGACGACTCAGGTAGTCTGCTTGCCAGTTTTCTATCCCTGGAATGAAGATTGCAGAGATGCAAGGTACATGCTCTTCTGCCCATGCCAAGATCCGGTTCACCTCTCTTTGGGCTGCCCGACTGTGGGTGCCTCCTTGGTGATTGATGTAAGCTACTGCCGTAGCATTGTCGGATTGAACCCGAACTGGGTAGCCCTGTAACCTGTATGTCCAGGTTTTGAGGGCTAGATATACCGCCCGGATCTCTAGCACATTGATGGGCAGGATCCCCTGAGTCTTGGCCCAGGTTCCCTGGGTAGAAGCCTCCTCGAATACTGCACCCCAGCCCGATAGGCTGGCATCCGTAGATACCACCTTCCAGGCCACTGGGAGGAAGGACTTTCCCTTCCGTAAATTCCTGGCTTCTAGCCACCAATTGAAGCTGTGGCGTACTTGTGAGGACAGGCGCATGGGTATATCCAGAGCTTGGCTCTTCCTGTTCCAGGAGGCTAAAATATTGCCTTGAAGTAGTCTCGAATGAAACTGGGCGTAAGGGACCGCCTCGAAGGAGGCTACCATCTTTCCCAATAGTCTCATGCAAAGGCGAATAGACGGCCTCTTGTTTGCTTTGACCTTGTGGATCAGGTCTTTCAGAGACTGTATCTTTGGCTCTGGCAGGTATACCCTGTTTTGGGCTGTATCTATGATCATGCCCAGGTACACTATCCTTCTTTGGGCCTGGAGAGAGGATTTTTGTAAGTTTATAATCCATCCTAAATGCTCCAGGTATCCTACTGTAGTGTCTACAGCGTGATCCAATCCCTCCTTTGACTGATCTATTAATAGTAGATCGTCTAGATAGGCTGTTACCGCAATGCCCCGTGTTCTTAGGTTTGCTAACAGAGGAGCTAGCACCTTTGTGAATACTCTGGGCGCGGTGGCTACACCAAATGGCAGGGCCACAAATTGAAAGTGGCGATCTTCTACCGCAAACCTTAGGAATCTTTGGTGAGCGGGGAGGATTGGTATGTGTAGATATGCGTCTTTGATATCTATGGACGCAATGAATTCTCCGCCTTTTAAAGTAGCGACCACGGATCGAATCGTTTCCATTCGAAAATGGCGAACGTTCAGAAACTGGTTTAGATTTTTTAGATCCAGGATGGGTCTGACTTCTCCGTTCGGTTTTGGAATCACAAAGAGGTTTGAGTAAAAACCTGAACCTTGCTCCTTTTGGGGTACCTCTGTAACCACACCTTGAGCTATTAAGTGATTCAAACCTTTGAAGAAGGATCCTCTTTTTTGTGGATCCTTGGAGAGTCTTGAACTTCGGAATTGAGAAGATGGGATCTCTCGAAATTCCAGTCTGTACCCTGAGGATATTGTGGATACCACCCATTTGTCCTGGGTTTCTGTCCGCCAAGTCGCTGAGAACTGACGAAGCCTTCCCCCCACTCGGCCGAGCGGGGGCGCCCCTTCAATGAGAGGTTTTGGGGGCTTGCTTATTAGCTCTTGAACCCCACGGCTTCTTGTTCTTCTGAGCCTGTTCTTTGGCTTTTTTGGGCGGCTGAAAAGGCCGTCGCCACTGGCTGGAGTCAGATTTCCCGGGAGCTGGGGAGAGAGTGTGTTTAAAACAAGGTCTCTTGTTTTTCTTTCTCTCAGGTAAAAGTGTCGTTTTACCACTTGATATCTTTTGGATATATCTTTCTAAATCTTCCCCAAAAAGGCGTTCGCCATGGAACGGGAAACTTGCCAACAACTTTTTGCATGGGGCTTCCGCTGACCAATGCTTAAGCCAAAGTACTCTGCGCATCTGTACCAGCTGGAGTGTAAGGCGTGATGCCTGTACGATAGAATCTCTCATGGCATCCACTGTGAAGCATAAGGCTTTAGGCAAATTCTCCCAATTTTTAGCCTGCTCTGAAGGCAGCTCCTTCAGCCCCTGCTTTACCTGTTGGCTGACGACCTGACACATACCGACTGCTGCTACTGCAGGTTGGATAATTGAGCCGGCCAAAAGGAAGGAGGATTTCAGTAAGGATTCCAACTTCTTCTCAGAAGGATCTTTAAACACTTGTACATTATCCACTGGACATGTCAGGTTTTTATTTACACAAGAAATAGCCGCATCTACCGTAGGCAGGCTCCATTTCTTTAAAAAAATTTCCTCCATAGGATAAAGAATGTTAAACTTTTTTGGAGGTGAAAAACGCTTATCTGGATGTTGCCAGTCTGCGTACAATAGATCCTCTAGTAACGGATGAACCGGGAAGGAGCATGCACCTTGCAGGGATCTTAATGATCCTAGGGAGGAGACAGGTGATTCTGTTACCTCCAAAGAGGGTAACCTAAATGCAGCTCGCACGGCTCCTGCATAGCATTGCACCTGTGACTTTAAAATCTGGGATACCGAAAAAGGCTCATCCGATATCCCTGATCCGTCTGACTCCTCATCCTCTGCTGATGTAGCCTCCTCCTCATCCTCCTCCTCCTCAGGTACTTCTGAAGGGAAGTCCAATACTGGAGGAGATCTGCTTCGCTTATTGTCCTTTTTAGAGGATTTAGCGATTAAAGTAGCAATTTTCTCCTCCAGATTATTTAGGGCAGCTGATAAAGTGTCCTCAGTGACATATGCAGGCCCAGGCTTCACTGGGGAAGCCGCCATACCTGACAGAGGTAATGGCTCATCCTGTACAGGTGCTTTTGGCAACACAGGAGAGGAAGGTACCGAGTCAGCACAGCTAGAGCCCCCTGTCTCAGGCGGCGGTGCTCTTTTATCTCTTTTTGTCCGCATTACTTCCCCTGGAAGACTTACTGTTTAGACAAAATACAAGGTACCTAAATGCATATACTACCGTGTTCAGTTTAGCAAATACATTAAGTATGCAACTTTTAACACATAACTATGCATAACATGGATGTCTTCTAGGAAGTACCCAATCCAACCACATGGAGTCTTACGTCCCTGTATAGCTGCTGTGTTTCTCTGCCAGTAACAAGAGAACTAACGAGCTTGCTTGCTGCTGCAGTGCTTTTTACACTGACAGTCTTTTAAATTTGGCGCCGTTTCTGTGCCTGCGCGCGCCACGTGCCCGCCTCGGCCCCCCCCCTCCGATAAAGCGCGCTCGCGCGCGGCCTTTAGCGCTACGGTGGTGGCCATAGTGAGAGAGGACTCTCATCAGCCCCTGTCCCCACTTACCTGCATCTGCAGGTGTCTGTATCGGCCACCGGAAGGAGGAGCGGGGTGCTCAAGCAAGCTCAGCAGCGGAGGTGACGAGCAGTGTACTTCGCCGAAGCCGACACTGAACAGAGTGAGGTGAGTATATTCAGCTCTTTACTCCCCCCAGTGGTGGAAAAAAAGAAGACATCCACTTTTTGAAAAAGGTCCCAACCTAGTTATGGACCTTCTAATCTCACCTTATCCACGCCGCAGGTTTTTCTGCTGAAAGTTTTCAGACAGATACCAAACTTCACCCTTCACGGTGGGCTATGTGTGCCAACCTTCAGGGATATGGGTTCCTATTTAAAGGATACCTCTCCCCTGGGCCTTGTACAAGACTCTTACCAGGACTTTATAGCGAAATAGCGAAAGTGCTGGATCTTAGAGCCCAGTCCTCCGAAGAGAGACATTACAGGCGACGCCTCATGGATGAGGCCCGGATCCCATCCAGATTCAGCTCATTTGTAGGCGTCTTGGATGGATCCGAAAGCATAGCTCTTTTACCCCCAGAGGGTCTCTTTGGTAGAGCTTTCCTTTAGCACCTCCTAACGCGTCCAACACCTTTCGACACTGGCGAAAAAACTGAGGTACTTCCCTGATGGGAGGGGTTATATGGAGGGGAACTGTCTTCCATTGGTTGTGCCAGTGTCCAATCACCGCTGGTGACCCTTAACCCATTATGTAATGACTAGCTCTGTGTCCCGTGGTGTACGATAAAGAAATGCAGAGGTGTGAATATAGCCTTAATGTAAAATCAGCATTTATCTAGAACTGAGATCCTTTACACTTTACAGGACATCCCATAGGCACTCTATATGGGAAAACATGTATAAAAATAGCATAGTAGTTATCATTGCATAAAAGACCTTTCGTATCTATTGTGTGAATCTGAAAAAAAAAAAAAAAGAAAAAAAAAGAAGCCCTCTCAGACTGGAGATCCCGTGCACACAGACAGTATCACAGCTTGTGTGACTATTCCTACTTTAAGTAAACTTGTAGTGTTTAAAGCATACCCAAAATGATGAAAAGGAACTTAAAGAAGAACCCTGGTAACCAAAATGAATGCCGATAAAAATTATACAAATTAACGCAGCTCCATATTCAATACTACATCATTAAAGCCAAACTCGGGGTACACAGAAACTTGCCAGCGCGTAACCAGTTATATATTTAGTTCCCCAAAAAGCCCCCCTCCCCCTTCATTGTCAGCTTCCCAACTTTCTTCTACCTCCCTAGCCCACTGTAGTATATATATATATATATATATATATATATATATATATATATATATATATATATATATATAATGACAGAGAGGTAGACATCTAATTCTGGAGTGCCGTTTATAAAACGGAGACACAAAAGTGCTCCTGGGGTGAAGGAGAACTGCAACGCCTGCATCTGAGCGGGCAGAAATGCAGAGGGAACTCTACTCCTTCCGACTAGGGGCGGCTAGTGGTACATTTTTTGGAGGGGGGTGGGGGGTGTAAGCAGTGCACCCACTGAAACCCATCTTCCTGATTGGCCAGGAGGGGAGTCTGGAAGACAATAGCGAAAATTCATTTGCTATTGTCACACAACTGGGTGGGCTCAAGGCCCATCCTTTTTTTGAAGCCTATTTCCAGCCTCTGGCTCTAATCGCATGCTTCAAACCCCCCCCCCCCCCGTTTGGAGTCCATGTGTCCAGCGCCTTTCATGTAGACTGGGGGACCGGACGCATGGATAGGGGGAGCAGCGCCCGTGCGCCCTGCATTACGGGCCACCACTGCTTCCCACCCCATTCTCTACATGTAAAGTCTAAGAAAGTCAGCATGTAAGGGGTGGCATTTTAGGAACACATTATATAAATGATTGGACGCTAGTACGTTTTTAGGCCCAGAGTTCAGCCTTAAATGTATTTTCTTTTTCTCAATACAAGCAGTGCAAGTACCTGAATTTCATTTGGTATCAGCCTCTTGCAATCCCTGTACAGAACTTTAGACTGGGGGGGGGGGGGGGGGGGGGTGTTAGCACACGGTGTCAGTTTTGCTGTGGTGCCCATGGGCTAAACAAGGAACATGCTAATAAAAGGATGGGAGCAGAGTGACAGGGAGGAGCTCATCCGTCTGATGCTTCTACTTTTACCGTCCATGCAAAGGCTGGGGTAGGGATGAGACCTGAAAATGTTATCAAACTGCAGAAAAGTCAATTATGGTCTCCTGCCCCGCGCCAAACAGGGCTGAGCCGTGTCTGGAGTTCAGCTTTATTGTTAACGGACCACATAACGTAAGCGCAATCTCTGAACCAATCGTGTATTAGTAGCGATCGCACTGCTCTGCAGTACCTCAGCATGATGTAATGGAGGGGAATAGACATTGCTGGCTGTCAGTTTTTGGACTACTTTCTGCTGCTATACAAGACTACAAGCTGTTGCCAACGGAACAGAATGGGTAAATCTGTCTGTATTCAGTGATTTTTTTTCTTTTCAAATAGCTCCTCATTTTAAAACTACATCTTAGGTCAGAGTTCTTCCTTATGTCCCCTAAAGTACATTTTTTTACAATGATACATTGATTTCCTAATTTAGGGTATAAATAACAGGCACTTGAACTTTTCTTCTGTTTTTTTTTTCTTTTCATTCATTATGGAAGCATCATAAAAGTTTTACGCGGCAGAACATAAACAGTGAAACTAGTACTGCCGCAAACAGGTCCCATTAGATTTGCACTTAGTGTTAGAAAAGCTTAATATGAGAGAGAAGTCAGTATTTTCCATCCCACTGGCAGACCAGCAGCCACAGCAGCGTGCGTCAGACCCGACAGCGGAGGGACATTTAAATAACCCAACAAACCTGCGATGCAGTCGTCACTGAGCCGGCAGCCAATATTTTCCTCTAAGAGGATACGTACCATAGAATTGTTTATTTCCTGGAAATCCTGCCATGCACATGACAGGAAGCATGGAGACTTATTTCTTAAATGCCATCGCAGCAGAATGCTATACAGGCATAGACCCTCATGGGGTTAAAGGAGGACCATTCTTCTAATGAGAAGAGATAATAACAGAAGAGCGAGCAGAGAGGATTAGAAGGTGACATTCAGCCGATTCTTGCTCAGCTCTCTCTCCAGGTTTCCTATCAGGGTGTCTATGCTCTCCTGCAGATCCTGGAGGTTAACGTCCTGTTCTTCAAACATGCCTTCTGCACTAACTCCTAGCACAGAGTCCACCGATGCTTCTTTGGCTGTGGTGTGCTCACTTGATTCTTGTGTCCGGACGCAGGTGTCCGGGAGTGGGGGGCTTTCCGATGGAACGTCTGCATAATCAGCTTCCTCTCTGGGGACCAAAAACAAGTTTCCTTGGCAGCTGCTCCAGTCTCCTGCATAGCGATTGCTGGAGGGGCTGTCCAGGCGGGCCGCCCTTGGTCTCAGGACTCTGGAGCCGTCCGAGGTGTTTAAATTAAGCATCTGTGGCCGTGACTTCTTCCTTCGCAAGCACGGCTGGAACTCTGCTTGTATGCTGTTTGGTGTGGGATGTTTGGGAGATTCGCTCTTTACTGTAAAAGAATGTAATTTATGTTTAAAACCAATTAAAAACAATACACCATTACATGCTAACTGAGCAGCTTACATTTAACTGATTTTTCAGTTCTGGGTAGAGTCTGATGAACTGAATCCCCCTCCAGTTTCAAAGATCATTTGGATTATCCATTTGAGAGGCTCCATGGTGAGTTGGGTTGGGTGGAGGGTTGCATTTGAAAAGCCAATAACAAACAGGAGGGACAAGTCAGTGCTGGATTGGAAAGGGGATATAAAAGGCCACGATTCAGCCTACCACTGTCCACCCATAACTGAAATATCAGTTCATTCTTTTCAAGCAAAAGCACAAATCATGCCTAAAGAATTAAGTTTTTTTTTTTTTTTCTCTATGTGTACAAAGCACTATGTTTGTTTGAAAGCAAATGCTCTGAATAGTTATTACTTAGCAACAACCAAAGTGCACCTGTTCTGTATCGATAACCACAATGCTGGTAAAAGGAAAGAAGAATGTTGTACTTCACTTTCACAATGATGACATTTTAGTAAACCCTAAAGGGTTAGTTCGCCTTTGCCAAAAAACATCCTATATAAGAAGGTGTGCCTGTAGATAAAAAACTGTGCAGCTCTGACTAAAGCTGGAAAATGCCCTTGCTATAGGTGTGGGCCTTTAACTTACCCCCAGAAGCCTGATTGAAAAACTCCCAGACACTGCATCATCCAGCCCTGCCTTGCTAGAACGTTGCTAAAGCACTCCCAACCTTTACTGCTCACCCACATTCTTACAGGAGCGAGTTCTCTAAACCCCTCACACGTGTGGCCCTCTATTGCCCCTGTCACAGCATCGCTGAGCTCAGAGCTACTGTCACACGGGAGAGAGAGAGAGTGCATGCGAGGGGCTTTGAATCAGCTGAGAGTCTTAGCAACATCCTAGGAACAAGGCAGGAAGGGATGATGCTATCTCTGGGAGTTTTCCCCCCAGGCTTGTGGAGGTAAGTAAATGGCCTACACTCATAGCAAGTGCATTATTTATCTTTGATCCAAGTTGTAGTTAGGCCTAATGTACACGGGACGCTCAGACAACCTCTTCTGAATGTTTTTCTTGACAGCCTGAAACCGGTGTTTAAAACGCATTCGTGTCTAGGAGCGTTTATTTAATCTCTTCAGCCCCGGACCATTTGACTGGCCAAAGACCAGGCCACTTTTTGCGATTCGGCACTGCGTCGCTTTAACTGACAATTGTGCGGTCGTGCGACGTGGCTCCCAAACAAAATTGACGTCCTTTTTTTCCCACAAATAGAGCTTTCTTTTGGTGGTATTTGATCACCTCTGCAGTTTTTATTTTTTGCGCTATAAACAAAAATAGAGCGACAATTTTGAAAAAAATTCAATATTTTTTACTTTTTGCTATAATATCCCCCAAAAATATAAAAACAAACATTTTTTTCCCCTCAGTTTAGGCCGATATGTATTCTTCGACATATTTTTGGTAAAAAAAATAAATAAAAAAAATCGCAATAAGCATTTGATTGGTTTGCGCAAAAGTTATAGCGTCTACAAAATAGGGGATAGTTTTATGGCATTTTTATTAATAATTGATTTTTTACTATTAATGGCGGCGATCAGCAATTTTTATCGTGACTGCGACATTATGGCGGACACATCGGACACTTTTGACACCATTGTCAGTTTACAGCGATCAGTGCTATAAAAATGCACTGATTAATGTAAAAATGACACTGGCAGTGAAGGGGTTAACCTGTAGGGGGCGCTGAAGGGGTTAAGTGTGTTCTAGGGAGTGATTCTAACTGTTAGGGGGCGTGGCTTGCCGTGACACGTCACTGATCTCTGTTCCCGATGACAGGGAACACCAGCAGGCACCTCTCGGTCTTGCGCATGCGCTATTTAACGGCAGCTGTAGCGCCGATTGTTTCTAAAGTTGCCATAATAACGGGTGGCAACGGAGGAAGGTCCCGCCCCGTTGTTATGGCAACATAGATAAACACATCTTGGCGCTGTGATCTTCCTTAAATCACGCCATTTCCTGTCAGAAAATAACGCGATTTTGGATCACAGTACTGCCCACAGACTCCTGGGAAATTATGTGTTATTTCCCAGGAGCACAGGCTAGGGGGGAAGTGACCTAGGATGCCCCAGAACAGGAAGTGGCAGATTAGGAGCACTACATAGCAACAGGGCGATTCCAGTAAGTAAAACATTTTTTTTCCTCCAAATGTTTTTTTAGAGGTTTCCAGGAGTCTGTCTGATAATGTAAAAAAAAAAAAAATTTAGGATGGAACTCCGCTTTAAGTGAACCTGAACTCACAAAGTAAATATATACTTTTTTTATAGGAGATATTAGAAAAGGGTAATTTTTTTACTAAGCAGTACACTGAAAATGTATGCACGGTCTGTAATTCCTCCTGAAAAATAGCACTTACTGGTATAAGCAGTGTGCAGTCACTCCTGCCTCATAGCTGTATATCTGTGGTGTGAGATCTAAGGCACTGCTATCTCTGGAGATTTAGAGTCAAATTTGATGATGTCACAATTGTGCTGATCACTGTTCAGGATGGCTGCCTCCACACAGAGACACCATGTAAAACAAGACAGGGTAAGTCCGTAATGAGGGATGATCCCTCCACGGAGATCATAGGCATTAGTGGGGACTTATCCTTTGCCTTTCGCCTGCCTACATGTCTACTGGTACCTTAAGCTTGCAAACACCTACACTATCCAAGAATTATGTGCTGTATGAACAGCACTAGGCTTTCTGCTGGAACGAAGCATTAGAAGGTTAGAGAACAAACAGAAAATAAATTGAATACATTGTTAGAGGCAGCAAGGCAGGGGCGTACCTAGAGTATTTGGCACCCGGGGCGGATCCTATATCTGGCACCCCCCCCCCACATTAAAATGTAAAAACACCCCACTGTGCCCCCTGCATACCTCTGTATCCTTCAATATCTCTTTGTCACTACTGTGTACCCCCTCTCCACAACTGCACCTCTGGACCCCTTTACATCACAGCACCCTGCACCTCTGGACCCCTTTACATTACACAGCACCCTGCACCTCTGGACCCCTATACATTACACAGCACCCTGCACCTCTGGACCCCTATACATTACACTGCACCCCTATACTTTACACAGCACCCTGCACCTCTGGACCCCTATACATTACACAGCACCCTGCACCACTGGACCCCTATACATTACACAGCACCCTGCACCACTGGACCCTATACATTACACAGCACCCTGCACCTCTGGACCCCTGTACATTACACAGCCCCTTGCAGCCCTGGACCCCTATACATTACACAGCACCCTGCACCTCTGGACCCCTTTACATTACACAGCACCCTGCACCTCTGGACCCCTTTACATTACACAGCACCCTTACACCTCTGGAACCCTTTACATTACACAGCCCCCCACAGTAGAGACCCCCACATAGTGCAGACCCCCACACAGTACAGACCCCCCCACAGTGCAGACACCCCCTACAGTGCAGACACCCCCCACAGTGCAGACCACCCCCACAGTGCAGACCACCCCCACAGTGCAGGCCACCCACGGTGCAGACCCCCACCCACGGTGCAGACCTCCCAACAGTGCAGACCCCCGGCCCCCACACAGTACAGACCCCCCCACAGTACAGACACCCCCTACAATACAGACACCCCCACAGTACAGACACCCCTACAGTGCAGCCCCCCACAGTGCAAACCCCCCCACGATGCAGACCCCCACCCACGGTGCAGACCTCCCTACAGTGCAGACCCCCGGCCCCCACACAGTACAGACCCCCCCTACAATACAGACACCCCTACAGTGCAGCCCCCCACAGTACAGACCCCCCCACAGTACAGACACCCCCTACAATACAGACACCCCCACAGTGCAGACCACCCCACAGTGCAGGCCACCCCCACAGTGCAGACCCCCACCCACGGTGCAGACCTCCCTACAGTGCAGACCCCCGGCCCCCACACAGTACAGACCCCCCCACAGTACAGACACCCCCTACAATACAGAGAGCCCCACAGTACAGACACCCCTACAGTGCAGCCCCCCACAGTACAGACACCCCCTACAATACAGACACCCCCACAGTGCAGACCACCCCCACAGTGCAGACCACCCCCACAGTGCAGACCACCCCCACAGTGCAGACCTCCCTACAGTGCAGACCCCCGACCCCCACACAGTACAGACCCCCCCACAGTACAGACACCCCCTACAATACAGACACCCCCACAGTACAGACACCCCCACAGTACAGACACCCCCACAGTGCAAACCCCCCCACGATGCAGACCCCCACCCACGGTGCAGACCTCCCTACAGTGCAGACCCCCGGCCCCCACACAGTACAGATCCCCCCACAGTACAGACACCCCCTACAATACAGACACCCCCACAGTACAGACACCCCTACAGTGCACCCCCCCACAGTACAGACACCCCCTACAATACAGACACCCCCTACAATACAGACACCCCCACAGTGCAGACCCCCACCCACAGTGCAGACCTCCCTACAGTGCAGACCCCCGACCCCCACACAGTACAGACCCCCCTACAATACAGACACCCCCTACAATACAGACACCCCCACAGTACAGACACCCCTACAGTACAGACCCCCCTACAATACAGACACCCCCACAGTGCAGACCCCCACCCACAGTGCAGACCTCCCTACAGTGCAGACCCCCGACCCCCACACAGTACAGACCCCCCCACAGTACAGACACCCCCACAGTACAGACCCCCCTACAGTACAGACACCCCCACAGTGCAGACCACCCCCACAGTGCAGACCACCCCCACAATGCAGACCACCCCCACAATGCAGACCACCCCCACAGTGCAGACCCCCACCCACAGTGCAGACCTCCCTACAGTGCAGACCCCCGGCCCCAACACAGTACAGACCCCCCCACAGTACAGGCACATAATGTACCTCAGTCTGACGATAAGCGCGGGACATGCACACTTGAACTGGTCAGGTGACGGACGGGTCCCCTCCCCCTGTGTAGGGAGGAGGAGGGGGAGGCGGCTTCACTCTGCTCGGGACTCACCCGAGACTGAACAGAGCCACGGCGCGGCAACGAGAGAGGGGGATCGCTGCGGGTGTCACTCGGCTCGTGACCCCCCCCCCCTCTCTTCTTGCAAAGCCTCTACAGGCTATGTGTGTTCTTCCTGGCGGCCGCGGCTTAAACCCGCCCGCCCCGCTGTCTTCATTTCAGCCGCGGGGGGGGGGGGGGCGCCGGCCTGACACCCCCCCAGTGTCTGTCACCCGTGGCGGCCCGCCCCCCCCCGCCCCCCACTTAGTACGCCTCTGCAGCAAGGTAACTCTTCTCACCCGAGTCCCTGGTCAGGCATTTTAAATGCCATTTCACATCCTCATTGAGAGAAGCATCTGCTACAGTTAGGTAGACACTGCGCAGAGCCAAATATGTAAATAAGACATGCTCCGCCTCTAACGCCATGCTCACTGCACACGGATACACCACTTCACTCACATTACAGACCAGTTACCTGCGTCACGGCTGCAAAATACCTCCGTTGTGTCATCTGCCTATGGCAAACAGTACACAGTGCTTTATCCCCTCACACCTCTGTAATCATATTTTAAATAAGACATCTCTATACTTAGAAGCACTTGAAATGTTCTGGGTGTCATGCACAAGGCTAGAAGAACAGATCTGTGGTTCAGAGGGAACCCCACTAAAAGCAGCATTACATAGTTTTGAAAGGATGGTAATTAGATCTAATGGCTTTAAAACAAGGATCTGGCGACTAGCAAGGTTAATACATAACCTAGATAGCTTCCAAAAAAAGAGTAATTATATTAGCAAAAGGCATAAACAAAAAAACTGTGTTCGTGTGAGGCCAAACAGCATACCTGGCCATAACTGAAGTAAGTAATGAAGGACTTCAATGTGTTTTTTGAAATCCAAGGCACTGGCAAGCTCTTCCGAGTCAATGAAAACCCGGTTATTGTGGTTGGATGTTTCCTGCCTCTGACTCAGGAGGACTGGTCCAAAGCAGACAGCCAGGTTCTGGCAGGTCATCTTGTTCACTTCGTGATAAGAGGCAACCAGCTTCAAGTGATCCAGCAGCATCTTCAAGGTTGCCTAAAAGACAAATATAAAAACGATAAGAGCAGTCCCATGTACTCTTCAGGATATAAAATGCACACAAAAGAAGAAAGCAATAAGGCCTCTTTCACACAGGCACCTCCATGGAACGGATTCCGCTTGCTCAGTGGGGGGGGGGTGTCGCTCTGCTGATCCCCGCTGGTCCTGTCTGCTCCGCTTAGCGGACACAGTCCCTATGGGGAAATCAGATGGAAACAGACCGCCTGTCTGTTTTCATCTGATCCGCCAGACAGAGGGAAAATAGGACCACCATCCGCCTGGATTTTGCTGGCAGGATTGGATCGGATAGCGGCGGATGTCCACGGACATGTATCGACTGACATCCGCTTCTCCACAGAGGAGACTGGATACTGAAAGGGACTTAAATGACAACAGAAAGGCAAGACCGCTAAACTTTTTAAATTGGAACTTTAAATTGAAACAAAATGAGAACAGTTTTTTTAAACAGAACAGAAACATTGGGGTTGGTTTACTAAATCTGGAGAGTGTAAAATCTGTTGCTGCTCTGCATAGAAACCAATCAGATTCCAGGTTTTTTTGTCAAAGCTTAAAGCAGTAGTAAACTGTGACTGTTTAAAAAAACAAAAACAAAAAAAAAAAACACATGTAAACAATTGCATAATGCGCTAGTATGCATTGCATACTAGCACACTATGAAATACTTACCTTGAAACAAAGCCTTCCAGTGGTGCGCTGTCACCGCTGAGAGGGCCAACATCTTCCCCCGGTCTGTCTGCTGGGTTCGCGCACTCCGTCTATGTGATTGGCCGGATGCCGCGATGACGTCTCTCCTGCGCAACTCAGAACTCCAGCACTAACATCCACATGATCCCCCGATGGCATCTTCACCTATTCCTCTTCCTGGTTCTGAAGCTATGGCATTCTTGATTGGCCTGGCAATGATGACGTAACTACCGTGAATGCGTGGGAATTCATTCATGTGGGCAGATTCTGAAATTGTACCCTGAAGTGTGCATGCAAAGCTCAGTGTATATTAAGAGGATTGCAAACAGGCAGTTAAGAATCCCTCATTACAGAAGAGATATAGTATGCTGCCTCTGACTACTAATCCCAGGGGATTTTGACGTTTGACGTCACTGCTGTGCTGCTCACCGTTCTCCTTGCTGGAAGTTCTGACATAGGGAAGCAAAGCCCTGCACCTCTACCAATATGACTGCTTCCACACAGACACCATGCAAAACAAAGCATGGTAAGTCAGTAATGGAGAAAAGATCAGCTGCAGAGAGACCCCATTGGCAATACTGGTGACAAGTCCTTTGCCATCTGCCTGACTTTTTTTGGGTACAACTTCCAGAGTTCAGTTCCTCTTTAATCTAGATGTTACAAACATTTTATAAACTGTGCTGGATGCAGTGTTGGAGAATGTTTGTATACCATTCAGTAGTAGTGATAGCAGTACTCACTCTCTCCACATCAGGCAGCCAGTTCAGGAGCTCCACTGTGTGCTCGGAGTCCCGCAGGTCGTTTTCACAGCCGTTCCCAGACATCTTTAGCGGTTTCTCTGCCATGGCATGTAGAACGGCTTCGTACAGCTGCTTGGTTATCAGTGGAGAAGGGAGCTCTCTCAGGTAATCCTTTAATACACCTACAAAATAACGAGGAAGAAACTCATGAATATTTATAACGGAGTAACTTGGTGCATAGATTTACTATAGAACACTATACACAGTACAACAATATCGGTAGATTCTCAAAATTCACTCAAAATGGAAAACCCAGTTGAATGCCAGTGGCAGATTCACTTACCAGCATTTATACCACATAAACCTGAGCTGTGTTTAAAGAGACTCAGAGGCTCAAAAGAGCCAAAAAAATAAACAAATTTCCCTTCATAAGACATAATTATCCACTCAGTAAATTAGACAGGCTCTGGCTGAGGTCATGTCAGGCCATTCAAAGTACAAATCGTGCAAGCCAAAATTACAGTCTGCTGTCAGGCAGTATTTCACTATAACAGTCTGTGATTTCTAACAGAGGAATCAACAAACACAAAAAGTTTACCCAAGGCGGTAAGATAACAGTAGAATATCACTTCTAGTAATAAGTAGTGCAAAACTCACTCCACCCCAAACTGATATTTTAGTTTTGAGTGGGCACTGGTGGTTTGAATCACCCAGAATCCTATTTCTCTTAAAGACTCCAGTACTAAACGTATCTTGCAGTAGTTTGTGTCTCACCTCCTCCTACAAGGCTACAATATTGTTATCGCTCTCTTGCTAAGAAATCACAATATCTGCATTCTACACTACAGCCCCAGTGTCAGACCAGTATTTGAGACATTCAAGCTGGCATTCAGGCTGCTCTAGTCTTGTCAATCTGCATGGATAGGAAAGCACAGGTCTAGAATATGATCTAGGAGACATGGCACTTTGAAATATATATATACTCTGATTGGATTCGTGGTCATCTGTGCAAGTATTGGACTTTGTTCTGTATTGGAAGTCAATAAAGTGCATTCTCTGGAGAACTTGGGTGTGATGTTGCGGGAAACATAACTTATATACATCATTATAATAACCTAAGGATTGGGTCATCTGTGGACTATACATGATATCACTACAAGTTTTGCAAATGACACAAATATTAACCACTTGCTTACTGGGCACTTACACCCCCTTCCTGCCCAGGCCAATTTTCAGCTTTCAGCGCTGTCGCACTTTGAATGAGAATTGCGCTTAACATGCAACACTGTAACCCAAGGAAATTTTTATCATTTTTTTTCACACAAAGAGAGCTTCCTTCTGGTGGCATTTAATCACTACTCTTTTTTTGCTAAATAAAAGACTGAAAATTGTGAAAAAACAAAAACAAAATTTCATAGTTTGTTATAAATTTTGCAAAACGGGTATTTTTTCCCTTTCACTGATGTGCGCTGATGAGGCTGCACTAACGGCACTGATAGAGGGCACTGATGGGCTCTGATAGGAGGATCTGGTCTGCTCTGTGCACAACCATTGCACAGAGCAGGTAAGTAGAACATGTTTGTTATTTAAAAAAACAACAAAAAAAGGTTTAATATCCCTTTAAATCTGTGAATGGTCAAAAGAAAAAATTATTAAAAACAAAAAAACATATTGGCCGATACACCCCAGCCATACAGCCTGGACCTTGGCCCGCCCCCAGCCTGTGCCTGGACAATGAAGGGGCAGCAGTAGCACATTGATTGGTGGGGACATCTCTGTACTCTCCTTTTCTGTATTGCATGATTCCTACAAGCAATGGAGCACAGACAGGCAAGATCGCTGACCACCCCTCCCCTCTGTACTTTTACTTTGAAGATTTGGATAAAATGTCATCAAGATAAAAAAAGAGACTTCTGCTAGTTCTCTATACAAATAAAGTACCTACTGCTAGACAGAGTTAAAAACAAAAACATAAAAAACCTGTTCTCCAAATACTCCCATATGACCTGGACACTCAATGTCCTCAGGCACTCGCCGATCATCACTAAACATCACAGAACAGGGATCTGCCTGAGGTCACCGTTCTGACAGAGGGGAAAGGATGGATTCTGTGTTCCTGCAAAGCAGGGACTAGAATCCATCTCTTCCACTAGTAAAAGTATCACACATAGTAAAACACAAACACTGGTTAGGCACACATTTAACCCTTTAAATCGCCCTGATGCTTAACCCCTTCCGAGCCAGTGTCATTAGTACAGTGACCATGTATATTTTTAGCACTGTAATAGAGTCACTGGTTCCCAAAAAGTGTCAAAAGTATCAGTGTCCGATAGTCCGCCGTAATATCGCAGTCCTGCTATAAGTTGCTGATCATTACTAGTACGTTTGTAGACGCTATAATGTTCCTGTAAACCAATCAATATATGCTGATTGATTGCAGAATACATATTATTGTAGCAGAATACATATTTGTCTAAATTTATGAAGAAATTTATTTATTTTTCCCAAATTTTTGGTTTTTACATGTTTTATAGCAGAAAGTAAAAAATTGTTGTTTTTTTTTTCCCCCTTTTCAAAATTGGTCTTTTTTTGTTTATAGCGCAAAAAATAAAAAATGCAGCGGTGATCAAACACCACCAAAAAATGCTCTATTTGTGGGGGAAAAAACTAACAAATTTTATTTGGGTACAGTGTTGCATGACCGCGCAATTGTCACTTAAAGTAATGCAGTGTCGTATCGCAAAAAGTAGCCAGGTCATGAAGGGGTGTAAATCAAGTGGTTCTTATACGTGTCCAATTTCTCTAACACATATTAAGATTATATATACACATTACGCTGATCACTCAAATATGTGCACCGAGAAAGAAAGTCTAAAGTTCCTAATAAAATCTCATGCGCAGCTCATTGAGAAAACATGAAGAAATTTGAGACATTGATCTGAAGGGTAAAGTCCATTGGTCAGTTTTGTTTTGAAAGTAGAATTCCTAGACGGACCGCAATGTGTTCCCACTGTCACGCAAATGGCTCGCAACTCCCTGGAGTATTTTACACAAGTATGTGACGGTGAAGAATTCTTCCACATGTCATGTTGTGACACGAGTAAAGAACTCAAGACAACACTGAGACCATGCTTGACCTCCCCATACAGTCTGCTCTGGTATTATCCCAGCGATTGTCTTCTGCACTGAAAATACATCAGCAGGGAACCTCGGCTCCCTTGTCTCCTGTGATGACGGATTGCTCTTGCATCAGAAGACTCAGGCCCCGCTAACCTCTCCAAATAAGGAATCAGATTTTCAGACTCTACTGCAACTTTACCGTGGGAGAAGGAGGAGGGGGGAAATGTTGGATTAATTTAAAGGCATGTTTCACATTTCTTGGGCTCTATGCTTCACACTGGAAGATTTACTAGGCAAATATATGTGCAAATTCCAAGCTCTGGAACATAGTTTACAAGAAAAAAAAAAAAAAAAAGAAGCAAAAACAGCAAATGCAAAATCACAAATTTTACCACATAACTGACCATGACTGGGGTAATATTTTATACAACAATAATTAATTTTAACAATTGAAATATGTATAATGGGTATGGTACATTTTACATTTTTAATGGTTACATTTTAAACTGAACTCCAATCTTCCCTTCAGTCTTGCAGTTGTACAGGCTCCTCTCCTATAGTGGAGTTGCTTACTCTGATTTCACTGCACACTTTGACCTACAAGCAACAGCTCCACTTTTTTCTAGACCAGCCTCCTGGGTTACATTATAATAAACTCAACTGCAGGTAGAGATAGATAGATAGATAGATAATATATATATATATATATATATATATATATATATATATATATATAATCTAACAAAAAAGCATGTATTTTTTTAAAAAGTGATTAAATGTGTTTCTGTAATCCTTAGTACAGAAGCCCTCACAATAGAGCAGGAAGAGGCAGGACTCTTAACTAATCAGGGCTCCTTGTACCCCGTGTGTGGGTACCCAAAGCAACATAACAGAATTAATTCATTGTGTTTCTGCACCTTCATTTTTTGTTCACAGGCTGTGTAGGTCCTTGTATTTCTTAACTTTACAGAAACATTTTACAGAACAACTTAAAAGAAAATATAAAAAGAGGAACACCCTACAACCTCCCCATGAATTGTGGAACATGCTCTAGAGCAGTGTTTCTCAACTCCAGTCCTTAAGGCGCCCCAACAGGTCATGTTTTCAGGATTTCCCTCAGATGAAATGGCTGTGGTAATTACTAAGGCAGTGAAACTGATCAAATCACCTGTGCAAAATAAAGGAAAGCCTGAAAACATGACCTGTTGGGGTGCCTCAAGGACTGGAGTTGAGAAACACTGCTCTAGAGCACAGGTGTCAAACACAAGGCCCTCGGGCCTAATCCAGCCCTCCAGGCTATTTCATGTGGCCCTTGCACCTCTCCTGCAGCTGCAGGAGAGCGCCAGCCCTCCTCTGGTCCTACTCCAGACCCTTACTTTCTGCTTTCAAGCAACGCATCCAACTCTTTCCCAGCAGCAGCATAAGGAAAGGGGGGTGCACTGTGATGTAAGGGAGGGTGGGGACTCAAATTCTGATGGTGGGGTGGCTCTTGACATCTAATGTAAGGGGAGGGGATGAGCTGGACATATAATCTTACAAATACAACCGGCCCTTTTGAGGGCAATCATAATGCTGATTCGGCCCACGATGAAATGGAGTTCGATACCCCCGTTCTAGGAGGTAGAGGTTTGGGGTGTAAATTTGGGCCACGGCTGGAGTTATACATTGACTATAGTGTAGTTTGCCAGGAGACCGAGGACCCAGCTTATGCTGTCTGGCAGAGGAGCCTGGATCACATCATAGGAAACGCATAATTACAAAGCCTTCGGAAGGCAAAGGTTGGTGCTCATGATGTTATTGCGATCCTTTCCTCTTTTTCCATGGATTGGATGATTGAATACTTGGCGCCATTTTAAGTGGATACATGGAAGTGTACATTTGTTTTTACAAATAAACATTTTGATAGTTTTACACTATGTGCGGTTGCTTCCTGTTTCCTCCATACATGTTCGAGAATAGATTGCCAGTCTGATGTGATCGGGAGCCTGTCTTCTGAAGGTAGATTTTTTTCATCCAACTCTGGGCTGGTGAATTTCCCGATCAACTGTCTGGAAGTGCTGAATATGATTGGGGCGATTCTTCATAACTGTGTGGTTGACTCAATATATACCAGTATAGGAGCCCACGCCTTCTGGTAAGTGTGCTGACCCCACATTATGGTGGTGAATCACACAGTGATGGTTAAGATTGATTAAATTTCATTTCTTCATGGGTTATCTCTACTTATCTTATGGCATTTATTTCCTATGATGGACTACTACACATCAAGGTGTTCTTGATTTACCTATGAACTTTGGTTGGGAATCTTTTAGATTATACCATATCACTTGCATATTCTTAACCTTTCAGATTTTCACGTATACTTTATTTTTTCATGATTTGCTTGAGGTGATTGTAGCCGTATTTGTGACAGAGAAAATGGAGTACTGTCCATGATACTTTTCTTATTTGCATCAACAATGATTTGCATGAATTTTGTTGTCATTATATCACCAGTACATTATCCAAAGGACTCTAAAAGCACTTTGAGATAATTCACTTTATAACTTTATAATAAATGAAGGTCTTATATTGTTTTCAGATATCACCTTGAGCTGCACTATTGTTTATTTTATGTGGTTTGCACTATATGTCTAGTGAAGTGCCAGCCGCTACAATACAGTCTTCGAGGGCAGTTTTTATACTTTCTATAAAAAAAATTTATATATGCACATTTTTAAAATCAATGTTGGTGCATTTAATATTTTAATTTTTTTTGCAAAAGTATTGGTTTTGTGCCTAACATACTTTTTGGAATTATGGTAACAAGGTTTAATGCTTGGATGTTTTTCTTAGTAATAAAGGGTTGCTGCCTTGCGACCCTACCCCACAGTCCAAACATATGAAGACTATGGGAGATTGTTGTCACATGCAGTATACAAGCAGTACTTGGAGCTCTGGACAGTGGAGTGGAAGGGGACAAGAGCAGGTGACTCAGGCTCTCGCTGAGCCAGCTGCTGGTCAAGTCAGGCATCTGGGCAGACCCAACATTATTAATCGGGATCCCTGCAGAGCCTGGACCAGCTTTGTGACATCAGCAGACAGGGGCTTTAGCCCACTAATCGGCTGAATCTGGTACACAGGAGTGCAGAACCAAGTGCATGCCTATGACCCACAGGAGAAGTATGGCCAGAAGAGCTTTGGCAGCAATTCTCCTTTAATGTTGCTATAGGCCTCTAGGCAGCCTCTCAGACCAGTTTTCTTTTTTTTCCCCCTCCCTATCAATGTTTGTTGTGCCATATTTTCTCAGTTTGTTGAGGACCATCTTCACTGTGTTCCATGGTATACATAATGTTTTTGTACCCATCTCCTGTCTGATAATGTCTAACAATGAGATCCCTTTTATGCTTTTCAAGCTGCAGAGGATCAAAGTTTTGGAATAGCCCAACCAGAGCCCGGACCCGAACCCAATTTGATTTGCAGTGCTTTTGCAAGGAAGAGTGGGAAAAGATTCCCAAGGCAAGATGTGCCATGCTTTTAGACTTCTACCTCAACAGACTGAATGCGGTCATAAAATCAAAAAGGTGCTTTGACAAAAGTATTCGTTTAACGGGGTGTATATTTATGCAACCACATTGTTCTAAAATGAAATTATATGTTTCCCCCCCTTTTAAAGATTCCAGTTTGTTTTTAGTTGCATTGCACAGACTATACGTCACATCAAAAGGTGAAAGCAATTCAGAAGTGATTTATCTGGGTCTGATTGTGTGTAGACTTTTTATATCCAGTGTGTGTGTGTGTGTGTGTGTGTGTGTGTGTGTGTGTGTGTGTGTGTGTATGTATATATATATATATATATATATATATATATAGTGTATGTATGTATGTATGTATGTATGTATGTATGTATGTATGTATGTATGTATATATTATATATAAAAAAAAAAAAATTATTATCATCACACACACACACACACACCCTGGGGTACTCTCAGACACACATACACCACATTCATATATAAAATCAGTTACTTGGTAAACATTTATAGACAGCAGTAGGCACTTGTAAAGTTTTATAGCTCCAACAGGACCATTTATAGGTCTTTGTGGACACTCTGTAAATCCTAATAGGCTGATGTAGTAACTGGGACTTTTGAACATTTACACACACGGTCTACCCTGTCCAAAACACTTGTAAAGATCTAATTATTGCCTGTACCACAACTAGTTACAAAGAGATACAAGTATCACACATATCCAGAAGTAAATGGTCCGTGCCGTCCTCAGGATCCTAATATTCCACACATTTTCAGCATCCACAATTGGGAGGGACAAAAGGAGACGGATTCTTAATATTGTTAGACATGAAATTATCATTACTGTTTATTTCATTATCAGCTCCTCCTAAATCTATACATTTTGTGTAAACTGCCCTTTAACTAAGCAGTTTAGATCAGCCATGACTTTATGACCACCCACCTAACATGGAATATGTCCCCTGTTTGCCACCAAAACAGCCCCGACCCCTCAAGGCATAGACACCACTACTGTAGACCTCTGAAGGTATGCTGTAGTGTCTGGCACCAAGCCATCAGTAGCAGATCCTTTAAGTCGTGGAAGTTGCAACTGGATTGGGATCTGGCGATTATGGAGGCCAAGTCAACACCTTGAACTCATCGTTGTGTTCCTCAAGCCATCCTTGAACCATTTTTGCAGTGTGGCAGGGCACATTATCCTGCTGAAAGAGGCCACTACCATCAGGGAATACTGATTCCATAAAGGGGAGTACTTTCACATGAATGGCAGGACCCAAGGTTTCCCAGCAGAACATCGCCCAAAGCATCACAATGCCTCCGCTGGCTTGCCTTCTTATACTGCATCCTGGTGCCATCGCTTCCCCAGGTAAGTCACACACATGTAGCCAGCCATCCACATGATGTAAACGAAAACGTGATTCATTAGATCAGGCCACCTTCTTCAATTGCTCTGTGGTCCAGGTTCTGATGCTCACATGTCAATTGTAGGCACTTTTGGCTGTGTACACGGGTCAACATGGGCACCCTGACCGATCTGCAGCTATGGGGCCCCATACACATCCAACTGTGATGCCCATTTATTCTGCTTTCAACATATTTACTTCAGGGACAACATGTTTACTTACTGCCTAGTAAATCCTACTGACTTTCAGATGCCACTGTGACAAGATAAATCAATGTTATTCACTTAACCTATCTGTGGTCAAAGTTATGACTGGTTGGTATATACCGATTATGATCAATGGCATGGGTGGTTAAAAATCACTCACCAGTTTCCATCTCATACTGAGATTTTTGTCTGCTAGGTTGCCTTTCTGCCTTGAACAACTTTTCTGCAATTGGCAGAATTCTCTCTCGTTATTTTTCTATTCTACACTAATGGAGGATTCACTGTGCAAGTGTGACACCATCATTTGGCTTTGTAACGGCCCCAGCATTTGGACTGAACTGGGAATTCTGGTGGATATAATCTCAGACAGTAAACAGATTAATGCCCTGTACACACAAGCGGAATTCCCCTCGGAAAAAACATCCAATTTCCGCTCAAGCCTGCCTTGCTTACACACAGTCACACAAAAGTTCGGTGAACTTTTGACTGCCAAGAACACGGTGACATAAAAGACTACGACGAGCCGAGAAAATTAAGTTCTATGCTTCCGAGCATGCATCGGAATTTGCTCACACGATAGGAAATTCCGATCGGAATTTTGCCCTACGGAAAAATAGAGAACCTGCTATCAAACTTTTGCTGACGGAAATTCCAACAGCAAAAGTCTGATGGAGCATACACACGGGCGGAATTTCCGACGAAAAGCTCCCAATGGACTTTTTCTGTCGGAAATTCCGGCCGTGTGTAAGCTCATGTCTAGGCAAACAATTAAAAATAATCATATGCAGAAACGCATACACATTTCCACATGTTAAGTCTCTTTAAAACACTATTAAAAAAATGCTGATCTGTCAGAATGCCAGTAAGCTCCTAACCTAACCTATAGTGAGCTGCCAATGCTGCCAGTACTGAACTAATCTACCAGTGTTGTCAGCCCTGCCCGTGTTCTACTCTGTTGCTTTACACAATACCTCGCCCTTTCCACCTCCATTACATAAATGGAGGGCGTTTCGTAGTCCAGATAGTATTGGTCAATTGTGTTTCTTTGTTTGGAAGTTCCTTTTAGAAGGATCTAAACCTTGAAGCAGAGCTTCACCTTCTTAACAGCAATGACTCCTTTAATTGCTAGTACCTCTACGTTTTAGATATTTTTAAAACTTTTAATAAGTTTAGATATTTTGTATTTATTTCACATTGCTTCCAGGCCAGTCAGCCACATGATGTCCCATTGACTCCTGGGATATTGGTGTCATCAATCCCAAGAGTCAACAGGCATCCCCTGCTTCTGGCATTGAGTTATTTCAAAACTGGAAATGAAGCGATTACAGGTGGAGTTAAAGAGGAGCTCCGCCTGGGGAAAAAACAATTAAAAGTCAGTAGCTACAAATACTGTAGGTGCTGACCTTTAATAAATGGACACCTACCTGTCCAGGGAGCTTGCGATGTAAGCACCCCAGCTGATTTTCAGGTCGGCCGCCATCTCCACTAAGGGAAACCGACAGTGAAGCCTTTCGGCTTCACGGTCAGTTCCCTACTGTGCATGCGCAAAGTGCACTGTGCCAATTGGCCCAGCGGTGGAGGAAGGGGCCAAACTTCCAAGAGGCGGGGCCGTCTCCCAAAAGTCAAAGACCAATGTCAAAAACAGGCCCCGTTCCCCTCCCCCTGAAAGGTGCCAAAATTGGCACCGGAGGGAGGGAGGAAGCAAATAAGCGGAGGTTCCACTTTTGGGTGGAACTCCGCTTTAAGCCGGGTACACATCATTTGTTTTTTTCCGATCAACCCGCAAAAAACTGTCCTGTCAGCTCCAGTCGGAGCCACTGTACTAACCATGCTAGTTCAGCGATCTCCCCTGCTGAGCTGTTGTGTTCTGACAGGGGGGTGGCCCACCGCCAGAATACACGATCAGCGCTCTCTGCCATTGGCTAAGAGTGCTGATCGGGAGTCAGCCAGCTGCTGGTTTTCCAGCATGCACATCCAAATGAAGCCGGCCGCCTTGTGTCAGACAGACCAACATACAGTACACACGGCCCTTTTTTTTTTAACCGTAAAATGTCTTCCTTCATTCTGCCCGTGTGAACGGGGCTTTAAGCAGCCATTTTGAATGAGGACTGTTAACAGGTTACCATAACAACAGGGTGGGTATTTCCCCATGACACGGCCATTGCTATGACAATCTGTTAACAACAATGTGCGCCACAGGATATGCATGCTGGGTAGCCAGCTGCACAAGAACCATGAAGTATATGGGCGCCAGTTTCAGATTCCCACACAACCAATGGCTGCCGCCAGCATTTCATGACCACAGGATTAGAGGTCGACCGATATATCGGCTGGCCGATATATCGGCCGATATTTGGCCATTTTTGATAAATCGGCATCGGCCGATTTATTATCAAGATTAGGCCGATATTTCAGACTGACCTCCGCTCATTCTTCCTTCTCCACACTCAGCGGCTCTGGCTGCATCAAGCGCCGCGCTGAGTGTGTGAGCAGAGAGGAGAGAGAGACAGAGAGGAGCTGTCAGCTTGATGTCGGAGGTGGGCGGGACCCGGCCGGGGTGGGCGGGACCCGGCAGCTAAATTACACCAGCCAATGATTGGGCTGCTTTAGAAAGGGGGCGGGGCCACATACACGTAGCGACCCGCCCAGATACCATCCCATTAGCTGGTGTAATATAGCTGCTGGGTCCCGCCCACCCCGGCCCGGGTCCCGCCCACCCCGACATCGAGCTGACAGCTCCTCTCTGTCTCTCTCTCCTCTCTGCTCACACACTCAGCGCGGCGCTTGATGCAGCCAGAGCCGCTGAGTGTGTGAGCAGAAAGGAGAGAGAGAGAGGAGCTGTCAGCTCGATGTCAGGGTGGGCGGGACCCGGCCGGGACCCAGCAGCTATATTACACCAGCTAATGGGATGGTATCTGGGTGGGTCGCTATGTGTATGTGGCCCCGCCCCCTTTCTAAAGCAGCCCAATCATTGGCTGATGTAATTTAGCTGCTGGGTCTGCAAAATCAGTGCAATCTGTCAGTGCCGCCAGCCAGTGCCACCGCCAGCCAGTGCCACCCGCCACCGCCAGCCACCGTCAGCACCACCCGCCACCGCCAGCCAGTGCCACCCGCCACCGCCAGCCAGTGCCACCCGCCACCTCCAGCCAGTGCCACCCGCCACCGGCAGCCAGCGCCAGTCAACGCCACCGCCACCCGCCACCGCCAGCCAGCACCACCCACCGCCAGCCAGCGCCGCCCGCCACCAGCCAGCGCCGCCCGCCACCGCCAGCCAGCGCCAGCCACCGCCACCGCCAGCCAGCGCCAGCCACCGCCACCGCCAGCCAGCGCCACCCGCCACCGCCAGCCAGCGCCACTGCCAATCAGTGCCATCTGTCCCAAACTAGTGCCATCTGTCAGTTCCAAACAAGTGCCACCTGCTAGTGCCAATCAGTGCCAATAGTGCCATCTGTCAGTTCCAAACCAGTGCCACCTGCCAGTGCCATCTGTCAGTTCCAAACCAGTGCCACCTGCTAGTGCCAATCAGTGCCACCTGCCAGTGCCAATAGTGCCATCTGTCAGTTCCAAACCAGCGCCATCTGCTAGTGCCAATCAGTGCCACCTGCCAGTGCTAATCAGTGCCTCCTGCCAGTTCCACACCAGTGCCACCTGCCAGTGCCACCTGCCAGATCCAAACCAGTGCCACCTGCCAGTGCCAACTGTCAGTTCCAAACCTGCGCCATCTGCTAGTGCCAATCAGTGCCACCTGCCAGTTCCACACCAGTGCCACCTGCCAGTTCCAAACCAACGCCATCTGCTAGTGCCAATCAGTGCCACCTGCCAGTGCTAATCAGTGCCACCTGCCAGTGCTAATCAGTGCCTCCTGCCAGTTCTACACCAGTGCCACCTGCCAGTTCTACACCAGTGCCACCTGCCAGTGCCAACTGTCAGTTCCAAACCAGCGCCATCTGCTAGTGCCAATCAGTGCCACCTGCCAGTTCCACACCAGTGCCACCTGCCAGTTCCAAACCAGTGCCACCTGCCAGTGCCATCTGTACTGAGGACATCAAGTGTGTGCTAGAGTGACGGGAGTAAGCAGGAAGGAGTGGAGTGGGTGAGGGTTTTTTTTTTTTTTTTTTTTTTTTTAATCGGCCACACAAAAATCGGCCACAAAAATCGGCCACAAAAATCGGCCACAAGCCGCCCAAATTTCTAAATATCGGCATCGGCCAGCGAAAAACCCATATCGGTCGACCTCTACACAGGATCCTAGAGCAATTTGGCAAGTAAAAACTGCACAGACATTAAACAAAGTAGCAAAATTAGATGAGAAATTTGTCAAGAGTCACAATTATTTTTTTATTTACATTTTGGATGGGAGACTGTAGCTCCTCTTTAACTGATGACATTAATTTTGCTGCAGCAGTGTAGTATAAATAATTTTTTAAATATCGTTTTACCATTTTTTATACATATTTTTGCATCGTAGTGCTGCTAAGCACTTCCAGCTTCTTTAAGTCACTTTCTGTCTACATCCACTTGCTCCAGCATAGTTGCAGATCATTGCTCTGGACCGCCTTCCTGCTAAATCAGGGGATCATGCCTACATGATTTTTTTGTCAGCACGACCATTTGTAGACTTCACTAGGGGCTCATGTGACAGGGTGAAAACATAGGAGTACAGCTTAGAGACTGTTGTCACCTCAAAATATAAAGTGCCTGTACAAAGGTCCTTCCTTACAAAATCACCAGGCATTATATAAATAAGGCTGCAAATAGAAGAAAAAAAAAAAAAAAAAAACGGAAAAGATTTTAAACAACTTTTGAGATTCAGGAAATACTTTAAAGCTTATATGAGATTTGGGCGATTAGGTGTTCAATCTACTTTAGTGGTGCACTTGAAGATTACAGGACAGTTGAAAAGTTCAAGGCAGACACCCATACACGAGCTCTATTGACAGGGTCCAGATTATCAATTGACTGCATCACCTGAGGTGTATAAAACAACTGCAAGTCCTCTGACACCCTCATGACTATTTAGTCGACAGCACTCTACTCAGCAGCTGCATTGTCACTCCAAGCCTTGCACATCTCAGTTGTATTGCTAGAAGAAAAGCCTGTGTGTGCGTGTGTTGGGGCCGGCAGCTGCCAAGAAATAAAATTACAAACAGGAAGTCAATCTATCAAAGGCCTCTATTTCGTTAGCTGGAGGTACGATTGCCAAGCTAGAACGGCTAATCCCCAAAAGCATGACAGAAATACCATCTGTGTTTGCTCTAAAACAAAGGAAAGCTTGTTACTGAAAGTCAATGTGGTCTCTGGAGCAAATTGTGAGCCATCACCACAAAAGAGAGCCTTCGCAGGAAGAATTCTCCTTCTCAGAATGCAACTTTCAATACAGGCAGGAACAAATGCACAACCGAAGCCTGAAAAGTTGGCTTAATTGTGGCTCCTGGAAGGAAGGGAGCGTTTTATGCCTTGTGTTCCAATGCAGTGACACCACCGACACGCGTACAATAACGAACACAGGGACTCCGACAGGAGAAGGTAAACATGCTGAGAAATGCAATAGAACAGCAGCTAGGGAGTCCTTTGTGTTCTTTACTTTGTGAATGATCATGGAAGAAGTCTGGCCAACTAAAGGATGGGAACCTTGTGAAAACTAAGCCAACAAAAATGAATGGAGAAGGAAGTTAAGAAATCATTTGATGTAAAGGAATGCTACTGTCAAACTTTAATGAATGTCTATCATGAAGAATATATAATAATAATAATAATAATAATAATAATAATTGACTCTAGGGCTACAGCTTCCTCGTGTTTTTTATTTTTTTATAGAAAAGGCAGCAAGATTCTGCAAGTACTTACCTATCTCCCGATGTAGAGTGTCTTGGAATTCTGCAAGATGACACCTTCACTCCTACCTTTTCATGGATCTGTGAAGCAGAGGAACTAGCAGGGTGCTCAGGCAAAGCCAGCCAATCAGCGATTCTGCCCTACAAAGAGCTGCAATGAAGGAGAATTGAGGGTGGCTGTATTACAGGAAACTATGATCCAGCAGTGGGGAGAATTACCCCATTCTGTGTGATCCATCTATGGCCAATCTTTAGGCTAGGTGCACACCTATGCTTTTACAGGCATTTGAGCTTTTATTTCAGCTTGAAGAAGCTTGTGGTTTTTGTGCATTGTTTTTATTGAACTTCTTCAAGCTCCTTTGAGCATAAGCATTTATTTTATTTTTTTCAAACACTTTTAGATAGTATTTTCTTAACCACTGTATAAAATAAAAAAAGCTGGAACAAACGTTTTTTGCACATTTTCGAGCACCTCTCAAAAACGCGAGTTTGGTGGGGGGTTTTTTCTGCCCGTAGGAGCATATGTGAAAACGCCTGAAAAAGCCATAGTGTGCATGGACACATTGGCTAATATGGAGGGGAGTTTCCAGGCAGAAAAAAAATAAGGGCTCAAAAGCCTGTAGGAGATGCTTATTTGAGCTGCAGTGTGCATAAGCCCTTCGGCTGCTTTCACACTGAGGCGCTTTGCAGCCACTATAACGCTAAAAATAGCGCCTGCAAAGCGCCTTGAAAATGCCTCTCCTCTCACTCCAATGTGAAAGCCCGAGGGGCGCTGGCAGGACGGTAAAAAAAAAAAAAAAAGTCCTATTAGCCGCATCTTTGAAGCGCTGTAGGAGCGGTGTATACACCACTCCTAAAGCGCCCCTGCCCATTGAAATCAATGGGCAGCGCCGCCGAACCGCCGCTGCAGCAGCGCTTTGCGGGTGGTTTTAACCCTTTTTTGCCCGCTAGCGGGGGTTAAAAGTGCACTGCTAGCAGCTGAAAACCTCTGCAAAAACAACAGTAGAGCGAAGCTAAAAATAGCGGCACTTTATCGCCGACGCCTCAGTGTGAAAGCAGCCTTTAGAGTCTACCTGTATTGATGCTTTTACAAATAACCACTGTACAGTGTTTAACCCTAAAGTGATCCTCCAGTTACAAGTGTGTGATTTCCATCATCCCCCCAACTTCTTATACGCCCACTGAGACTTCAGCAGCAAAATCACCTCGCCATAATCTTAGCTATGTACCCCTGATATTGAAATTTCATGGATAGGTGCATTTGACCTGCAGTTGACCTCTTTCTAACCTACATTTGACCTGCTTCAAACAGGTTTTGCATTACCATAGACTTTTAATGGAATGGAAACCCGAATATAAGCTCTTCAATACAAGCCCCTGTGAGGGGGTTAGCTCGGCAGCGGGTGTGTGTGACCCCCGAGATGGGCTCCCCACACAAAAACAGGCCCAGCAAACGGTGGTTGTGGTTTTCAAAATCAAAAAGGTGCGGTTTATTTTCTATTTACAGTGACAAAACACAGCAAAGCAAAAGAAACATAAACAAAATAAATCCTGGTCAACTTGACCTCTGACTAAACATACAGGTTTCCTAACTAACAACTGGGATCAGCCTAGTGCTGTCCTAGTCCCTAAGTCCCTGGTTTTAAATGTCCAAGCAAATAGCCACACAGGCTTTGTCTCACCGCACAGGGGTTCACTCTCCCTAGACAGTCCACACAGGTCTGGTTCCAGGCATGAGCTAACATCTAATGAAGCTGGGAGTTCTTATAGAGGCCTAAATGAGCTGACAAGCTTCAGCTGGTCTCATCAACTCCCTGTCTGTACGACGCCCCACACTCTCCCTAGAGGTATGAGTCATCCATGAGCCCACTAGCCTTATACAACTCTCCACCTAGTTGTATAAGTCGGCGTAAAGCCTGAATCTGGGCGAAATATATCTACCCCCCTGGATGCAACCAGGTGACTTTACCTTCCTGCTGTCACATACCCCCCCCTCTTGTTTTAACCTCGGGGTTGGAACACCAGCAACCAGGCATTCATGTACTCGAGACAAAGCATCCACATTCCCCATTTGAACGCCAGGGCGATGCTTTACTGTGAAGTTGAATTCCTGGAGGGCCAGGAACCACCTATTCACTCTTCTATTTGTTTCTTTGTTTTGAGCCATCCACTTTAACGGAGCGTGATCCGTAACCATGTCAAAGTGCCTACCTAGCAGGTAGTACCGAAGGGAATCTAGAGCCCACTTCACCGCTAAACACTCCTTTTCAACGGTGGCGTAATTTACCTCATGGGACTTCAACTTCCTGCTGAGGTAAATGACTGGGTGCTCTTCCCCGTTCCAGACCTGGGACAATACTGCTCCTAACCCCACATCTGACGCATCACTTTGTACGACAAAGTCTTTAGAGACGTCGGGTGAGTACAACACTGGCTGGCTACATAAGGCTTGTTTCAAGAATTGGAATGCTGCCTCAGCCTCGGGGGTCCATTTAATCATGACCGACCCTTTCCCCTTCGTCAGGTTGGTTAGGGGCACAGCCTTAGAAGCAAAGTGGGGAATGAATCGCCGATAATACCCAGCGATTCCCAGAAAGGCTCGTACCTGCTTCTTGCTGTTGGGACGTGGCCAACTCTGGATGGCCTCGACTTTGTTGAGTTGGGGTTTTATTACTCCCCTCCCAATGGTGTACCCAAGATATTTGGCCTCCTCCTGCCCAATGGTACACTTCTTGGGGTTAGCCGTAAACCCCGCTTCCCGAACAGAGTCCAGGACTGCTTGCACTTTTGGCAGATGTGAGGCCCAATCTGTGCTATGGACAATTATGTCATCCAGGTAAGCCGCAGCATACTTCCGATGGGGCCTCAGCATCTGGTCCATTTTCCGCTGGAATGTGGCCGGCGCATTCTGTAACCCGAACAGCATTCTTTTATATTGGAACGCCCCGTCTGGGGTTACAAATGCGGTTTTCTCTTTGGCCGACTTGGCCAGGGGGATTTGCCAATACCCTTTTGTGAGGTCAAGAGTCGTCATGTATCGGGCTGTTCCCAGCCGGTCGATCAACTCATCTATACGTGGCATGGGGTAGGTGTCAAATTTTGTAACTTTGTTCAACTGTCGAAAATCGTTACAAAATCGCCAGCTCCCATCCGGTTTAGGCACCAACACAATGGGACTAGACCAATCACTTTGGGACTCCTCTATCACCCCTAAGTTCAGCATTTTCTGTACTTCCTCCCGTATTGCCTCCCGTCGGGCCTCTGGGATCCGATAGGGTTTTAACTTCACCCTTTCACCGGGCGGGGTAATGATGTCATGCTCTACCCCAGATGTTTGTCCCGGCAGCTCAGAGAATACCTCCTTGTTGCGAAGCACAAACTCCTTAACCTCCTGTTGTTGGGGTTGTGACAAGGTGGCTGCTATTCCAACCTCCGGAATCACGCAACCAGTTTGAGCTGGTGACCAAGTGTCTGCGACTAGGGACTCTCTATCCCTCCAGGCTTTCAACAGATTAACGTGATAGATCTGTTCGGGCTTTCGCCTTCCTGGTTGTCTGACCTTGTAATTCACTTCGCTCACTTTTTCCATTATCTCGTAGGGGCCTTGCCATTTGGCAAGGAATTTACTTTCAACCGTAGGGACAAGTACCAGTATCCTATCCCCCGGCGAAAAGGTACGGGTCTTGGCTCCACGGTTGTACACTCTCTGCTGTGCTAACTGCGCTTGGGCCAAATGTTCCTTCACGATGGGCATTACCTGTGCAATTCGGTCTTGCATCAGGGCGACATGCTCAATCACACTCCTGTGGGGAGAACTCTCACTTTCCCAAGTTTCCTTGGCAATATCCAACAGCCCTCTTGGGTGTCTCCCATACAGTAACTCAAAGGGGGAGAATCCCGTAGAGGATTGGGGCACCTCCCTAATAGCAAACATCAGATAAGGAAGTAGACAGTCCCAATCCTTTCCATCTCTATCCACCACTTTCTTCAACATTTGTTTTAGGGTTTTGTTGAACCTTTCAACCAGCCCATCGGTTTGGGGGTGATACACAGATGTACGTAATTGCGTCACTTTGAACAATTTACACAGCTCCTTCATAACCCGGGACATAAAGGGTGTACCTTGGTCCGTAAGCAGTTCTTTACAAATACCCACCCGGCTAAACACAAGAGATAGCTCTTTGGCTATGGTTTTGGCCGAGGTATTTCGGAGAGGGATCGCTTCTGGATAACGGGTGGCATAGTCCATTATAACTAATATGTACTGGTGCCCCCTAGCGGACTTGATTATAGGACCTACCAAATCCATGGCGATCCTCTCAAACGGGACCTCAATGATGGGTAGAGGGACCAGCGGGCTACGGAAATGTGGCATCGGGGCCGACCTCTGACACACAGGGCAGGAGGAACAATAATTTTCTATGTCCTTCATCACCCCCGGCCAATAGAATCTCTGTAATACCCTCTCTCGGGTTTTCTCTGTCCCCAGATGACCTCCAAGAATGTGCCCATGGGCCAACTCCAACACCAACTTCCTGTAAGGTTTGGGCACCACAAGCTGCTCAACGGTTTCTTCTGCCCTTTTTGCCACCCGATACAGTAGGTCCTTCTCTACGCTGAAGTATGGGTAAGTGCAGGTATTATCTGGGTTCACTAACTCGCCATCTATTTTCACTACGTTTTCCCGTGCCTTTATTAGGGCGGGGTCTTTCAACTGTTCTGTGGCAAAGTTTTCCCTGTGAACCTCAAGATCAGAAAACTCCACAGACGGTAGGTTTTCGTCTGAGGAGGTGGGCTCCTCTCCAGTTTCTTGAGTCTCCCCTGCCAATACTGATAAGGGAAATTCTGGAGAGTCCTCACCACTCTCAGGGGAGTTCTGGCTATCACATTCCTGGTACATAGGGGCACCAGTGGGGGGCTCAGGATCATCCCACAGTTCCCAGAACTTCGGAAAATCCCTTCCCACAATGGTGTCATGCGGTAACTGAGATACTAAGCCCACTGGATGAGAGAGGGTACCTTTGGGGGTCTCGAAACACACTGTAGTCACTGGATACTCTCGGGTGTCCCCATGCACACAAATAACAGCTACCTTGCTATTCCCAGAGACCTCTGTTTTAACTAACTCAGCCTTTATCAGGGTCACAAGGCTACCTGAATCCAGCAATACCACAACATTTCTACCATTAACACACATTTTGCATAAATGTTTCTCAGTTCCTCGAATGGCAGTGCATGCGACTGTCGCACACAGCGACTGACGTCTGCCCGTCAGAAAGTCACACTGCATGGGTTCCTCCACAACCGGGCAATTGGCTGCAATATGTCCCGCTTGCCGGCAGCGGTAGCAAACGATCCTTCTTGCGGCCTCTTGAGCCGCTGATTTCCCAGGCTGTTCTCGCCAAACTTGGGGTAGAGCTCCCACCCTCTCACTCTCTCCACCCTCACCCCTTGGAATCCTCTTATCCGCCCCTGGGGATGGTCTGGTCTTAGGGTGGAAAGTCCGAGTGTCTCTGGAAGAGGCCGTCAGGTTCTCTGTAGCCAAGTATTTCTCCACACGATCCACAAGACCATCGGCTGTCTCTGGGTCTCCATGGCTTACCCACTTTTGGATGGCAGTAGGAAGAGCTCTCAAAAACCGATCCATTACAACACGTTCCACAATCTTTGGTGCGGACAAAGTCTCTGGCTGTAGCCACTTTCTGCTCAGGTGAATGAGATCATACATTTGAGACCTGGGGGGTTTTCCAAGCTGGAAAGTCCAGTTATGCACACGCTGAGCCCGGACAGCCTGGGTGACACCCAGCCTTGCCAATATTTCAGCTTTTAGCATCGCATAGTCTTTTGCTTGGTTAGGCTCTAGGTCATAGTAAGCTTTCTGCGATTCACCAGTTAACAGAGGAGCCACCAGTCCAGCCCACTGCTCCTCAGGCCACTTTTCTCTTTCAGTGGTCCTTTCAAATGTGGTCAAAAATACCTCTGGATCATCCTCTCCAGTCATTTTTGTCAATAAACGACTCACCCCAAAGGACGCGGTATTAGTGGGACGGCTTTCCTCACTGGTCTGCGGACGTTGCTGCATTGCTGCTTCCATCTGTTGTTGTAGTCTCTGCTCTTGCTTCTGTAACAGGTCTATGAAGCGGGCCTCAGATTGCTGCTGGGCTTGTTGCTGAGCCTCCAGACTCTGTTGCGAAGTTGCGTTTGTCTGCTGCTGGGCTGCAAGGCTCTGTTGATGAGCTTGCTGCTGGGCTGCGAAGTTCTGTTGTTGAGCTGCAAGGCTCTTTTGCAAACCTGCATTTGTCTGCTGTTGATTGGCATTTGCTAGAGCCAGCTGCTTCAGTATCTCCTCCATGCTGGCTTAAAAAAAAACTGCCCGCATTCTACACCAACTGTGAGGGGGTTAGCTCGGCAGCGGGTGTGTGTGACCCCCGAGATGGGCTCCCCACACAAAAACAGGCCCAGCAAACGGTGGTTGTGGTTTTCAAAATCAAAAAGGTGCGGTTTATTTTCTATTTACAGTGACAAAACACAGCAAAGCAAAAGAAACATAAACAAAATAAATCCTGGTCAACTTGACCTCTGACTAAACATACAGGTTTCCTAACTAACAACTGGGATCAGCCTAGTGCTGTCCTAGTCCCTAAGTCCCTGGTTTTAAATGTCCAAGCAAATAGCCACACAGGCTTTGTCTCACCGCACAGGGGTTCACTCTCCCTAGACAGTCCACACAGGTCTGGTTCCAGGCATGAGCTAACATCTAATGAAGCTGGGAGTTCTTATAGAGGCCTAAATGAGCTGACAAGCTTCAGCTGGTCTCATCAACTCCCTGTCTGTACGACGCCCCACACTCTCCCTAGAGGTATGAGTCATCCATGAGCCCACTAGCCTTATACAACTCTCCACCTAGTTGTATAAGTCGGCGTAAAGCCTGAATCTGGGCGAAATATATCTACCCCCCTGGATGCAACCAGGTGACTTTACCTTCCTGCTGTCACACCCCCTACACCTATCAGAGGGGGTGGGAAGGTTCTCTTGCCTATATTTTAGACACTGAGTATTCAGGGCTAGCATTTAACGCTTTGACTTGTAGTCCCCCCACAGCTGCCGAGCCCCAGGTGATGCTACTTGTGGCCTCATGTTGTTCATACAGAGTACACAGTACAACAGTGCCAAATAAAGTGGTAATTACTTTCCTAGATGAACAATACAGAGTGTCATTCTTCCTCTTCTCAATTCCTCCTCCAGTGACTTTTACCGTGCTAATCCCTCCACAAAGGAATATTGTAGGAATTGGGAGATGCCCTTTGCCCTCAGCTAATCCTCCAGCAAGCTAGCTGCTAAATTAGCTCTGTTCCAGGTCCCGGTTATTTTTTCTAGCGTTAAGCTGCTCGGACCCTCGCTGCCAGGCTGCCGCATTCTCCTCCACGCAGAACAGATTTAGACAGCAAGCAAAAAGCGCCATCCACTTCATTAATTCCTCATTTTTCAGAGCCAGTGAACTGTTAAGTGTATGACATGCTTTACTTGGAATCAAATTCACATGGACGAGGGGCAGACATGATGCAACGGGACAACTATGAGCCCCATAACCAGAAGAGGACCGGTTTATTCATTCTCACACACACCAAGAATTACACTTGTAAAACTGATATACATCAACCACCTAAACTTGGATTGCTGTACTTTGGTAAGTGGATTCACAGCTTACATATAAAAAACGCACTCAATGTTTAATGATCGTCAAAAAATAAATAAGGCAAAATGTGAAAAAATCCCTATAAAATCCCTTCCGTCACTGCATTTTTCAGTCTTCAAAAATGCTCTTCACCGATCCAAACAAATTATTTTTATTTAGCCTTGTTCAAACGAGTGGGCTGAGCACCTTAAACAAACAAAAATCAAGCAGAAAGTGTTTTTAATCTGCTAGTAGTGCCAATATCAGAACGTTATCACTGCTCTCTAACATACTGAACACCAACCACACCGCCACTGCGGGAAGAATAGGATCCTGGGACATCACGTGACCAGCCAGAAGACCGCCCTGATTAAAAGCTGAACTAAAGTCTGCTTGAGAAAAAAAAGTCATAGAAGTAGAAGGTCAATAAAGTAGCAAGGGACAAGTGTAAATTAACACCAAAATAGCTGAAAACTTTTTTTTTTTTTTTTTTTTACTTTTATGCAGCATTGTATATTCAGTACTGATATTTAGTTCCATAGCTTTCTTTTTGAGCACATAGCACTGCGCGGCACTGCCCATTCTCTTTTTTGGAACTACCTGTCCCAAAAATTATGTGCCCACTTGTGTCCATGGCAACAAAGGAGGCCTGAAAGTGCAGGAGGACGACAGTCTCAGAGATTCTTGTGGAGTAATCTTAAGCAGACCATAGATGATTAGATTTTCTTTCCCACCACCACGGGTGGAAGTAAGAAAATTTCTTGATTTCTCCCCCAACAACACTGACTGTGTGAATCCCTCCTGCAGCGCTATTGTGTTAATAGCGCTGAAGGTAGTAATAGTAAGTAAAAAAAAAAAAAATCAGACAAACTTGTACCCAACTCAATTAATGGGATTGACTTGGGTACAACTAGCGTGCCCATAGATGAATCGAATTTCAGCAGGGACTGGCCAAGATTTGATCCATCTATGGCCGGCTTCCTAGCTACACCCCCCCTACATTGATCACTACAAAGACAAGGGGTTGATGTGAGGTGGGATGGGTTGTTCTAGCAAAGCCCAGAAGAATGTCAGGTAGTAAACATAATCTTAGAAGTTGGTCCTGCCAGATGAATTTTATACTGGCTGACATTCGGCCAGTATGCACAGCAGCCTGTCCAGTTTCTGTCAAATAGGCATGCTGAAAAACCAGCAGCCGATCGGCAGCCAATGGCTGCGAGCAGTGACCGGTGTATTTTGGCAAGCGGGGGGAGGTCCCCCTGTCGGAACACAATATAGCTCCGGGGTAGATTGCTGTACCATTGTCACAGTTAGTACCGCAAGCTTCTCACAAGCTCCTACAGTGTGTACCAGGCCTTAGGTAACTATACTCGTTTAGATCTTGAAAGAAACAGGTTAGTAAAAATAGTGGAGGTTGTGAATCACATGCAATATAATAATCAATTTGTATGTACCACTGTTTTTTTAGTTTGATTTCTTAATATAATCAAACAATTCTGCAGGAGGTTGGCTGACATTATTACCTGTTATCACGTTGATGTCTGGGTACTCGTTCTCACAAATCTCCACAGTTTTACTATCCCTCTCAAATGCCTCTCTCAGTTCTTTCTTCACCGCTGCTGATCCACAGAGCCGGTACAATCCTATGACCTAGTATGCAAGACCAAAAACAAGGAAGATGAACATATGTGGTCACGTCACATGCTAACCAGCATAGGATTACAATACCGTAAACACACAAACAATATTGATTCAAAGTTACGTCCCTCAGTTATCGCTAAACACTGCACAGATCTAAAAACGGATTGCCAGGGGTGGACAAAACACATGGAGAGTTCAGGAGCTAGTCAGTCCAATCTAGAAGGAGGGAAAACAGCAACTCCAGTTAATCAGAGATGTGCTCCGACTCAACCGATCCAATTTTTGATTTTAGTCCTAAAACTCATGACTAACAACCTGCACAAAGTTCTCCAGGAAACAGACATTTCCAGCGGTGTTGACCTCTGGAGTCTCCCCCAGCTCACACTGGTTCCTCCTGCGGACCTTCAGAACATTACTAGAGACAGTAATGATGTGGAGGTCAGCAGCAGAAACCCGGAAGAAGGCATTCGGCAGCATGGGCTGTGGGAAAGGCAAGTACATACACTCGTCTTCGTTCCTTTGGAAACCTCAGTATAGCAACTGGGTTGCTTTAAGCATCTACTATTGGTTTTACAATTTTTTTCCCCCAGGGGGAAGCATGAACTTACAATGTAAAGCCAACTCTCAGCCAATCAGAGAAGCTTTGTATTCATTGCTATATCACTTTCTCTGAATGGCTGAGCGCCGATCAGATCGACTATGCTGTGCCCCGGGCAGTAGTGTATTTAGGTTTTGTGCTGCCCTAGGCCTGACTAAACTCGTGCACCCCCTAATTTAAATATGACCCACCCCTTCCTGTTTAAGACAAACCCTGACATTTTCGAGTGGGGACACTAGCTATTAGGGCCTGGGGGGGGGGGGGGGGAAATGGATTCCCTTAATTTGCATAGATTTCCTCTCACTTCCTGTTTGGCTATGGGGCAGAAAGTGACGGGAAATCTCTGCAATGGGACAGGGATGGTAAAAAATAAACTGACAGGGGCTATAACCCTTCCTTACTCTATCCAAAATGAAAAAAAAAAAAAAAAAGTGTTGCCTATAGTTCTACTTTAAGCACAAATTTCTGATAATTTTATGGAGAGGACTAAGAAGCTATAACCATGCCAATGGTGCAGCAGAAAACATAGCACAGCAAGGAAGGTTTGTGGTCCAGGCTGATCGGACAGTTAAAATTATAAGCAGCTTGCGTTACACTAATAGTGTAGCACAAGCCGGCCGGGACTCTTTCTGTGCTGCCCCCCTGCAAAGTGCTGCCCTAGGCCTGGGCCTTGTTGGCCTAGGCCAGGATACAGCATTGGCCCCGGGTATGAGACAGGAAGGTCTTGGCTTGAACCCGGAACACAGTGCGGTATGCTATATGTAGCCTCAGCTACATACAGTTTATACAGCACATCCAACAGCCTCACACGTTAGTGAGGGACATAGTTACATTTTGGTGACCTAAACTAATGATGTAAAGTTTATCAAAAGCTGGAGTTCAGCTTTAAAGACAACTGGCCAGGATAGAAATATGGGAGTCAGCCACCACTGGAGGTGCATGTTCCACATCTGTTACCCTGGAGCTCGTCATGTGTGCTTACATCTCTCTCATTCAGCCCCAAATGTAGAGCTGTGTTTGGCCAGCTTAAGCAATTTCCTAACCCAGGGTAAACAAGTGCACACTAAAGTTGGCGATACATAGTTAGATTTTTCAAACCCTTCAAATGGAAAGTCTTAAAAAAAAAAAAAATTGCTTCTCAGAACATTCTTTCTTGCCGAGTCAACTAAAAACATCTTCCAGATCGGCTATTTGAATGGAATCCCAGATGCATTACACAGGTTCTGTTACAATATGTACAATTTTTCACAAATGAAAACCACATTCACAGTTGAGGTTCATTTGATCAAGAAAAATTTCCCATCTTGTACCTTCGCATGTTCTCGTCACTACGGTCGAAAATGAACATTCACCCCACTAACCATTGGGAAATTGAACGAATGCTCTGAAAAGGAAAATGTTTGAACAGAATTATACTAGTGTATGGCCAGCTTAAGTTTCACAACACATAATATCCATGTGCTTGCTCCATGTCTGCAGCTCAACATGCAGTAATAAAAAAGTGGATTGTAAAAATAACAAACATGTTATACTTGCCTACTCTGTGTAATGGTTTTGCACAGAGCAGCCCGGATCCTCCTCTTCCCGGGTGCCTCTTCTGTGCTCCTGGCCCCACAGCAAGTGGCTTGCTATGGTGGCACCCAAGCGCCCCCGCCCCCTTTCTTTGCTGATTTTGATTGACAGCAGCGGGAGCCAATGGCACCATGCTGCTGTCTCAGCCAATGAGGGGGGGGGGGGGGGAGTCCCAGGCAGCCAAGATACTCATGCAACATCGCTGGATAGAGATCAGCTCAGGTAAGTATTAGGGGGGCTGCTGTGCACAGAAGGATTTTTATCCTAATGTATAGAATGCATTAGGATAAAAACCCTTCTGCCTTTACAATCACTTTAAGATAACCTGTATTGAATTGTAACTGTGCTGTCTGCCCTCACGTTGTAAAGTGCTGCGCAAACTCTTGGCACTATACAACTCCTGTATAACAACAACAACAACAACCAAGTCAAGGAAAGGCATTTTTTTTTCTCCTGCAAGTTCCTTAACAAGTTAAAAAATTCTTACCCAGTGAGCCTCTAACCCCCATCCAGGTCCCCCACTGCTGCCAGTTCCAGTGCAGGGGATCGCTGATCCAGAGCTGCTATGGATCCCCCAAACACACTGGTCTCCTGTCTCCCTCCTACAATGACATTGCTTGCCCCCAGGGTGGATAAAGATAAAACATATATATATATATGATTGTTTTGCATTTTTTTTTATGAAGTTGATAAAAATAAAAAAAATCTGATTTAAATATCAGATTTTTTTTATCCATCTCATTTTAATAGATAGTTTTCTATTTTCTATACATTAATAATTTCGTTTATTTTCTATTTAAGATACATTAATAATTTTGTTTATTCAGTATGAAATGGAACTATGAGGCTGTATATTCTGCAATATGTACATTTTTGGTAAACTCATTCAATGAATCCAAGCTATGCAAGCTGAGATAACAAATAACCAACTATATGGTTAGGGAGCAAAATCTCTAATCCCCTCCCCTGAGTATAACAGGCAGAGGAGATATACTGTATATACTATTAGAGGGTGAATCTGGTAAATATCATCAGACGCCGATCAAATTTTTTTATTTTTTAAAGAAAAAAAAAAGTTAAAGAACTGTAATATATTATATGCTGGCCATACGTCGTCTTCCTTCAAAAAAATAAAATAAAAAAAAATCATTTTAAGAACGTTCGTTTTCAACCACAGTGACGGGAAAGTTTAGAAATAGAAAACTTCTTGGTCAAAGGATTTTTCAGATCGTGTATGTGGTTTTCATTCAGACATTACATTAAATTTTAAAACAGAATGTTAAAAGCAAGTGAAAATTTCAAACATTCTTTCATTCAGTGAAAGAATAATATTAACAGTAGTGATTATTTGCTCTTTTTGTACTATAAAGGGCGAATGTTCGTTTTTTAAACCCCATTAACCACTTCCCTACCCAGCCATAGACAAATGACGTCCACAGATGGGATCTCCCATCCTGGGTGGACGTCATATGACGTCCTCGGCTTTGTAGGGGGATATCTGAATGATGCCTGCAGCTAGAGGCATCATTCAGATATCCTTTTGAAGTGCCAGCGATTCTGTGCACCATAAGAATGATCATAGCGGCGGTTCCGCTGCTTGATCGTTCTTATAGGCGGCGGGAGGGGACACCCCCCCTCCCGCCGCCATCCGGTGCTTCTCTGGGCTCCCCTGTGCGATCGGGGACCCGGAGCGAATCTTCCGGCATCGTTGGTGGAGTCACGTGATGAGCATAGAGATGACTGGTGACCAGATGGTCACCAGTCATCTCTATGATCGTCGGAGGCCCGGGCGCGATGTGATGACGTCACGCCCGGGTCTCAAAAATGTAAACAAAGCCGCCGTTGCGGCTGTAAGTATGAAATCAGTGAAAAACTTTTCACTGATCTCATGCTTTCCAGCCTGGAGGAGAGATGTGGGGTCTTATTGACCCCGCATCTCTCAATAAAGAGAACCTGTCACACACATTCCTATTACAAGGGATGTTCATATTCCTTGTAATAGGAATAAAGTGATCAAAAAAAAAAAAAAAAAAGTAAAATCATTGTAAAAAAATAAATAAATAAGTAAAATAAATAAATAAATAATAATAAAAAAAATTTAAAAACGCCCCTGTCCCCGGTAGCTCGCGATCAGAAGCGAATGCACACGTAAGTCGCCCACATATGTAAACGCCGTTCAAACCACGCATGTGAGGTATCGCCGCGTGCGTTAGAGCGCGTGCAACAATTCTAGCACTAGACCTCCTCTGTAATTCTAACCTGGTAACCTGTAAAAAAAATTTAAGCGTCGCCTATGGAGATTTTTAGGTACCGAAGTTTGGCGCCATTCCATGAGTGTGCGCAATTTTAAAGCGTGACATGTTGGGTATCTATTTACTCGGCGTAACATTATCTTTCATATGTTCCCAAAAAATTGGGCTAACTTTACTGTTTTGTTATTTTTTAATTCATGAAACCATTTTTTTTAAAAAAAAAGGCGTTTGAAAAATTATTGCGCAAATATTGTGCAAGAAAAAAATGTTGCAATGACCGTCATTTTATTCCCTAGGGTGTCTGCTAAAAAAACATATATAATGTTTGGGGGTTCTGAGTAATTTTCTAGCAAAAGAATGATGATTTGTACATGTAGGAGAGAAGTGCCAAAATAGGCCCGGTATTGAATAGGTACAAAAAGCCCTGTATTGAAGTGGTTAAGTTACTGGCCGATTAATCGATTATGAAAATAGTAATCGATTAATCGATTAGTTGTTTCGGCCCTAATGCACTGCATTGATGCATTCACACAATGTCACAGTAACCATGAGATAAAACAAAAGTTCAGGAATATTCCTTTATCCCATTGTTTTGCAACTCTATGTACACTACAAACTGTATGATTGAAATCGGTTCCGATATCGCTGTTTTACTAACCTGACAGATTATTATTCTAAATAGGAAACGTTCATTTTGTTTGCAAATATTAAAGATTCTAAAAACTACCAGCAAGAATGAGTCCTTAAAGAGCACCTGTCATTTCAGATCCATCATGGCAGAGCCTGTTAGCGGCATCCACTCACCTTCTGCCGCCACGTCCCTCACCTTGTTGTGTCACTGCCGCATCACCAGCCATCCCATTAAAGTGAATGAATGGGACTGTCAGGACACAGATGACAATTGCTCTTTAAAATTTTGGGATTTAAAATCAAGCCTTTTTACTAGCGATTTAAATCATGAAAAGAAAAAAATAAATAAATAAAGTTTTCCACCAACCCCGCAAGGTACACATTAGCCTTCTACAATGTTGACCTCACATTTTCCTAACAGCCAATATCCCCTAGAAAACACATCACCAGGCGACACACAGACACAATTCTGTAGAAAAGGACACAGACTTTGAACCCAAACTGAAACCCCCCCCCCAGTAACCAGGTAACGCCCCCACACACACACAGCGAGCATCTGCCACCAGCATGTGCAAACCTGGCAGGTGTTAAATCACAAGACATGAATTTTCAGTTGAGTAAACACGGCGAGGCGGAGGAGCGTGCGCTCACTGCTATGGTGTGGAGACAAATCCAGGTACACGGGTCATTATGGAAAACACAGGCCTACACGCTGCAGAACAAGAGCCCCATTATAAGGGCACAATGTAGAGACATACGCTTCTATGATTACACCATTCACATAGAATGAAAATATTATCTTTGTGCCATTAGCTGACAGATGTTGTTTGATTAACGCCCTTGTACTTGGTTATATAAAACCTCATCCTGAAAAATGTAAGCGTCTGTTGCGGGTTATCAACCCAATATTTGTCTTTGTCTTTGTACGGATGTCCACCAAAATCACGGACTGCTCTCAACATTGGATTGCTTACAAGACTCACAGGAGGTTCCAACCAAGGCAAAGGCAGCAACAAAAACCTGACAGAGGTCCTATTCATCTACTACTCTATCCATTACTTAAAAGGGAATTCCACTCCAGCATAACTGTACTTAAAAGGGGTTGTAAACCCTTTTTTTTAATAAAAATAACAAACATGCCTACACTTACCTGCTCTGTAATGGTTTTGCACAGAGCAGCCCCGATCCTCTTCTTCTGGGGTCCTCCTCATCGGGTGCCCCCACAGATAGCCGCTTTCCGCAGGGGCACCCGTGCGGGCTCGCTCCCGAGTCCTGCTGCGCCCACTGACACAGACAGCCATGTCACTGGATTTGATTGACAGCAGCAGGAGCCAATGAGTCCTGCTGCTATCAGTCTGTCCAATGAGGAGAGAGACAGTGGCTGGAGCCGCTGCGCTCCTGCACATCGCTGGATGGGATGGGCTTCAGTAATAAAATGGGGGGCTGGGGGGCCCTGCACTACAGAAGGTTTTTCACATTAATGCATAGAATGGATAAGGAGGGGTAAAACCTTGAGGCTTTACAACCACTTTAAATATATGCCCTCCCCCTCCTGCTACCTAACCTATGTAAAGAACATCTGTATACTTACCTATTTTTGGACTGCTCTGGTCACGTGATCCCCTGTATCAGTGAGCAGTGGGAATTCCAAAAATGGCGATGCCACCCATAGGCTTCCTTGGCCCAGCCATTGTTGGCACTCCCTCCTCTCCCCTGCAGCCACCACTCACTGACACAGGGGGACAGAGCTGGTGATCAGGTTATGGGAGCAGACTAAAAATAGGTAGGTATAGAAATCCTTTTTTACACCAGGTTAGGTCGGATAGGCAGCAGGTAGGGGAGGGAAGATTTTTAAACATAGGTTAGTGTAAAGGAGGCCATAGATTTTGGAATCGCACCACATCCCTGTGCACATCACATGCGATGTCTGTGCGGTGCGATTTCAGTCATACATTTTGTATGGCTGAAATTGCATCGCATCAACACCAGGACCCTTTTTTTCTCCCGAACCTTAATTGCATCGCACAGATGTTCACATCCATGCGATTCTGGTAATCGCACTGCGTTTTGCCATCTGATTCAGGGTGTCGTTGAGATAAGCGACTGCTTAAGAGCGCGATGCAAGGAAACGTAGCGAATCTTGTGTTTCCCGCATTAGTGTGAACCAAGACTTAAAGCGGAGTTCCACCCAAAAATGGAACTTCCACTTTTTGGAATCCCCCCCCCCTCCAGTGTCACATTTGGCACCTTTCAGGGGGGAGGAGGGAGCAGATACCTGTGTAATCCAGGTATTTGCTCCCACTTCCTGGCATAGATCACCGGGGTGATTGCGGAGACCTACGCCACGTCCGGCGCCTACTCTGTCCCCCCTGCTGTCTTCTGGGAGACACACAGGTCCCAGAAGACAGCAGGGACCAGTGAGGACACGCAGCGCGACTCGTGCATGCGCAGTAGGGAACCAGGAAGTGAAGCCTCAAGACTTCACTTCCCGATTACCTTACCGAAGATGGCGGAAGACCACTTTAAGCTGATCTCCCGGCAGATATAAAAGACACCCATTAATACAGCTCTGTAACCATTACCACGGATTTAGAAAGAGGAAATAAACAGAAAAGATCCCTAGCCTGGAAAAAAGACTAGGTGAAAAAATAAAATAGATAAATCAAAAAAAAAAAAAAAAAACTTTTCCATAGTTTGCAGACGCTATACCTTTTGGGCAAACCAATTAATATACACTTATGGGGATTTTTTTAAACAAAAATATGTAGCAGAATATATATTGGCTTAAATTTATGAAGAAATTCGATTTTCTTAAAAAAATAAAATAAAAATTATTGGGTATGTTGTATAACAAAGTAAAAAAAAATGTTTTTGTTTATAGTGTAAAAAATAAAAACCGCAGGAGGTTCAAATACCACCAAAAGAAAGCTCCATTTGTGTGGGAAAAAAAAAAAAGACAAAATTTTTATTTGGGGTGCAACATCGCATGACTGCGCAATTGTTAAAGTAACGCAGTGCAGTGTCACAAAAAAATGGCCTGGTCATTAAGGGGGTAAAACCTTCCAGAAATCAAGTGGTTAAACTTTGCAAGAAAATTCACCAGTAAGGGCCGGTTCAAACTCGTGCGATGCCAGACAGACATCGCATGTAATTCGCAGCGCACTGCTGTTCACATTACATGCAATGTCTGTGCGGTGCGATTTCAGCCATACAGATAGTATGGGCGATGTCGCACCGCATTCGGTCCAAAGACGCACAGGGACCCTTTTTTCTGCTCGGACCAGTCGTTAAGATATAATGACACTTCCCAGCAGTTCGCATATGGCAGTGTGAACGGGAGTGCGATGCGGGAACCCGCAGTGGATTCGCAGGGTTCTAGCATTGCACTAGTGTGAACCCGGCCTAAATGATATAAAAAGAAAACAGGCATTTAGCAGTTATTCTTTTTGTCCAGACCACTTTTTCATCCGTCGCACAGTGTCTCTATGGAACAGCTCTTCCTACACACTGCCGATGAGGATGCCAGCAATGTGATCAGTAATCAGAAGCACAAGCGGGCAGAGTATGTCTGTCTATCAAAGGACTTCTGTGATGCTTGAAGAATGGAGTCTAAGAACTGTTCTGTGTATGTCAGTGCTCTGCTGCCTGTAATCAGGAGTTACTGTATATTGCAAAGGTTTATTATTTTTAATGGATTTGCTTTGACAGGCTTATGTAAAACTTGATTACATATCCTGTTAGTCAAACTTTAGATTTTATGCACAAGCACTTCAATACTAGGCACTTTTACCCCCTTCCTGCACAGGCCAATTTTCAGTGCTGTCACACTTTGCACGACAATTGCGCGGTCATGCAACACTGTACCCATATGACATTTTTAGCATTTTTTTCACACAAATAGAGCTCTTCTTTTGGTGGTATTTAATAACTGCTGGGGTTTATTTTTTGGTAGACAAAAACAGACCGAAAATGTATTTTGTTTCTGTTAGAACATTTTGCAAAACAAATACTCTTTCTTCATAAATTTAGGCCAAAGTGTATTCTGCAAAATTTTTTGGGTGAAAATAACACAAATCAGTGTATATCATTTAGTCTGTAGAAAAGTTAGGCTTCATGTACACGGGACGCTGTTCAACCTCTCCTGAACGATTTAACTTGACAGCTAGAAACCGGCGTCTACAAACGGCCGTTTAGCCGCGTTTACATGCCGCATTTGTGTCTAGAAGTGTTTAAAAAAAAAATTTTTTTTTATTTTTTTTACACATTTAGCGCTTGAAATGGCTCTAAACACAGCTTCTGAACACATTTTTTGGGGGTTCCAAAAAAAGCCTCTAAACTCTGTACTGATAAGATAACAGAGGAGAGTTCAGGGGTAGTTGAAAAAAAACGTCCAACTGATCCTAAGGCTCCAATGTACACTGAAGCTGATAAACTGCAGTTTATTGGCGTTTTTTTAAAACGCCCATTAACTGCACTCTATGTTAGCCTATGTGTTCATGTACACATAACGTTTTTTAGTGTTAATGAGCAGTGGAGTTAATGGGCTTTTTTCTGAACGCAAGAAATTTGCGTTCAAAGTGCCATTTTTCGGCGGGAAAAAACGCAAAACGCTGAAAAACGCTAATAAACGCTCAAAACCGCTGGGCGCCAGCGTTTAGCGTTTTTTGATCCATTGAAAAAAAAAAAAAGCTAAAAAACGCTACACTGAAAAACGCTAATAAAAAACGCTGATAAAAGCTATATTTTAAAGCAGCTTTTTCTGCCAGAAATCTGGCGTTCAAAACGACCGTTTTTGAGCTTCTGTGTACATGGAGCCTTAACGTCCGTTTACCAGCAGCAGTGTACATGAGGCCTAACAGTGTCCATAAACTATGATATATCTGGAGAAAAAAAAAACAAAAAAAAAATCGATCAATCCTGATGTACCGACACGCCTATCATTCCTTGAGGCTCGAAAATGCCAAGACAGTACAAATATCCCCCAAGTTGACCCTTTTTTGGAAAGTAGAAAGTCCAAGGTATTTTAGGCATAGTGAATTTTTTGAAGTTGTAATTTCTTATCACAATTTTTGTTCGAAAATTAAGAAATTAAAATAAAAATATTTCACAATTATTATTATTGTTTTTAACCTAGTGTCACCAGTGTGGTACACCATTATCATATAAAAACGGGTGTGGCAGTGATCAGGGTCACAGACTGGTAACCATATGTAAAAAGAAAAATAATTTGTTTTCAATTTTTTCGTGTTTTTTTTTTTTTTTTTACACACTGTGACCAGAGCAATTCAGTATTACCATAGTAAAACTACTCTGGGGAAGTGATCAGGTTTATTTTTATTTTGTTTTGTTTCTTTACACATTACGATTGCTTATTTCAGTAAAATTCACTGGTATAAACTACCATTTTTACTAAATCATCTAGGGCCGAAACAGCTTATCGATTAATCGAAAACTAATCGATTACCATTTTCATAATCGATTAAAATCGGGCAGTAACATAATGGGGTAAAAAAAAAAAAAAAAATAGCCCTTTATAGTACAAAAAAGAGTAAATATTACTTTCACTGTCCCACAGTAAAAAATGAACCCCTTACAGTAGAGATTATTTGCTCTTTGTACTTTTTTTTTTTTAACCCCATTATGTTACTAAACATCTCAGGCCTGGGTCACACCTCTGTGCTTTTTGCATAAACGCACTACAGTTCATTTACATGGTTTTCTATGGGACACGTTCACATCCATGATTTTTTCAGCTGTTGCGTATCTGGAAAGGGCAAGGACTTTAAACGCAAAACGGTGCTTTTGGTTCAATGTACTTCAATGGAGAAGCTGCAGAAAAGCATGTAATGCGTTTTTGCGGCAATTTGTGTTTTTTAATCTGCCCAACAACAAATTGGCCCAAAAAAATTAAAATTTAAAAATCGCAGCAAAATTACTTTTTTTTTATTTTAAGGTTATTAACCAAGTAATCAAAACAATAATCGGCCAACGAATCGATTATGAAAATAATCGTTAGTTGCAGCCCTAGCCACATCCAATCACATGGTACAAATGGGCTGCGATTGGTCGGGTCTGTACCATGTGATCACTGTGACCAATAATATGGCTCCTGCTGCTATCAATCTGCACTGTGGAGGAGGGAGAAAGTGGAGAAAGACGCTCTCCTGCACAGCGTTGAATCGATATCCAGCTCAGGTAGGTATAAGAGGGGTGATAGGGGGAACCTGGACACACAAGGTAAAAAAGGCTTAAGGCTTTAGAGCCACTTTAAACACCACAACCTCAACAGATGTCATCTAAGTACCTAAAGAACAGGTGCTCCTGACATGCATAGTAACCAAATAGATTCCCCAATCCTTCTGCATGTTAGAACATCGTTGGCAACATAAAAAATGTGTAAACAGTGTTACAAGAGACAAGAACAGCTCTTCCATTAGAAAGTAAGCCAAGTGAAATAAACTCCCTTTACCTGACAACCTCTTTTTTCAATTTCCATAATACACTTCTCCATGAGAAGCGGGACCATCGATCCCGTGTTCTCCTTTTCGACAACATGTCGAGCATCTACCCCGAACAACACAGGGTCGCGGTCCACACCAAGTCGGTCTGAAGAGTTCTGCCACTGCTCCATGAGAGTCAGTTTCACGTAGATCAAACCACGGGGTTCCAACTTGACTGCCAGCTGGTGGGTTTTGGTCACCCTAAAAAGTGGCGGCAGGACCACAGTGCCATGACAACAGACTCTGTTCCTCTTTGGGGTTGGGTCCCAACTAAACACAACCAGTTTTAAGTGCTGGGCATTTTCAAGTTCAATATTGAAGGTGTGAGCCATGTCTAGGAATGACGTCCTACAAGTCAGAAGAGCCGTTCTGGCTTTGTTGACAGAGTCAACTTGGATAGCACAAAACACATCCTTAGAGTCTATCTTAGGAGGCTTTAAATCCTCTGCACCATAAAAGTGAAGGCTCATCAGCCCTGAAACGTACTGGAAGCACTTGGGTTGATCAGAAAAGCTATAGTGCCTGAAGGCATCGATGTCGAAGTCAGACTTTGCATTATTACAAGGAAGTGACTCTTTTCCCTTTGTAGACCTGTTCTCCCCGCCATGTTTGCCCGATTTGGTTATAAGCTCAGGGGAGTCTCCATCACTGAGATAGCCCCCTTTGCTGGAAGATTTGGAAGTGCCCGAACTTTTTTTCTTGTAGCTCTGTTGGGAAGACACGCTGCTATCAAGGTGGTATCGGCTGATGACGTTCCTACTGGCGGCAGAGGCTGCCGTCCCAGCAGAAGACAAAGACGGTGTGCGTCTTACATCCTGACAGTTTCCTTTGGAAGTGGAAAACAACTGGTCAGAGTTACTGTGGCTCGATGTCCCTTTGATACTCAACTTTCTGCTGAGTTCAGGTAGCTTTTTCATCTTCATAGACAGTTTACGAACAGTCCGTGGGGATTTGATTTTATCTGGGAGGGACCAGTTAATGCTTCCTCCTTTCTTTGATGGGTTGGGGCTACAAGGTGGAGAGAAATCAGCTGGGGTAGGTGAATTGACCTTTTGACTACTGGGGGCACTTGGACCTTGAAGAAAACAGAAAGAAATTAGCTCTTCCACACGATCAGCTCACACTTTAACACATCACGATATCAGTAGTGGCATTTCATAAATATCGACTTTTCCAAAGCAAAAAACAAAACATATATTCTTCTCTTACAAAGCTGATGATGGGACAGTGTTCAAACACACTTTTGTTAAGACCTTAAAGTGATTGCCAACTATCAACTTGTAAAACAATTCATTTACTGTAAAATAGAAATGAAAAGGCAAAACATTTGTGTAAAGATATAAAAAGAAAAAAAAAACACATACATTAGAAATACATTTTTTCTCCTTTTTTTTATAAGTGATCTCATTCCCTCTGTTCTCAGCTGAATAAGAGCTGGGGGAGGAGAAGCAGAAGTACACTGAGCTTGCCAGTGAATGGCTGTGCGGGGGAGGGGGCTGCCATGACAAGTCTGATCATTGGAGGAGAGTACACAGAGTTCCTAGCATAGCTAGAGAACTGACCATGGTGTGCTCTTCTGCTTATTGTGGTCAGTTTTTAATAGGAAAGCAAGGGGACTGGCAGGAACACCAGGGATTTTACACAAAGGAAACAATACAAAGAACATACGTTCTCATACAAGTACATAGTAAAGCAGGCACATATCAGGAGTATGAAGTGTTGGGGTAGCAAATGCTTTAAGCCTAGTATACACGATCAGAAAATACAGCTTTCAAAGCAATCGTACGATAATCTGATTGCTAGTACACAGCTTTCGAGAACCGATCATCACAGGTCGAGCAAAATTATCTGATGGGACAAGCACAAAAATGTTTCTGGTACAATACTAGATCAGAGGATTTTCATTTAATCAGTACAGTTTCCGTCTGAATATACAATACGTAACATAACTTCCGAATTTATTTTCTGTTGTACGAGAATTTTCAGAACTTTAGTAACCTCTTTATTTTCGACGTAGAGACTAGAATGCAAAAAAATACATTTATTCGTTCAATAATCTCCAGGCGTGTACCAAGCTTTAGTGTGCATGGAGGCATCAAGTGATGGCTAGCCTTATTTAACCCTCCTACATTTGAACCTATTCATTAGGTTTTCCCCCTCACAGAACATATCTCACTTAGCCTACAGCCAATATTTACTTTCCGCTGATCAAGTGATGCAATAGAAGAACTATCTTCATTCCTCTCACCACTTATATCAGCTAACCCACAGACAACACAGACAGATGTGTGGGTCAGACAGAAAACACCATGACTGCTCAACCTCACAAATCATAGGCCTTATCAGGACTGACAAAGCGGAGGGCAACACATTCTACTTGGGAAGGTCAAAGCAGAAATATGGCCCACTGTGTACAAAAGATGTAGAGATAGTCATTGCATACCAGGGTGTTGCCTACTAAGGTAAAGGAGATAACCTTGCAAAATACATCAGACAAGGAAGCATAAGCTGGGTACACACTGTCTGAAAATTAGCCCACTCAGATGATTTCAGACAGTGTGTACAGCAGTCTGTCCAAAACAAGGCAGTCTAATGAGCTGCTTTTGTTGAGCCAGCGCTGATCAGTGTATTCTGGCTACGAGGGAGTCCCCCTGTCAGAATACAATAGCACAGCGGGAAACATCGCTGCACCAATATTACTTGTATTGATACAGCGATCTGTCAATTTTCTTTTCGTTCAATACGCTTTGTTGAACAAAAGAAAACTTGAAGTGTGTACTGGGCTTAAAAGGGGTTGTACAGCTAAAAAACAAACAAAAAAAAAAAAAAAACCCAAGCAGGTCTGTACTTACCTACTCTGTGCAATAGAATTGCACAGAGCAGCCGGGAACCTCCTCTTTTCGGGGGTCCCCCGCCGGCGCTCCTGGCCCCTCCCCTCTGCCCAGTGCCCCCCCATGGGAAGCTGCTTCCCATGGGGGCACTTGTCTGTGCTTGCACCGGAGTGCCTCTGCTGCATCCATTGACACAGACAGAGATTCAGCCCCACCCCCCACTCCCTCGTCACTGGCTTTGATTGACAGCACTGGGAGCCAATGACTCCCGATGCCCCAGCAAGGCCAGCGAGATCCGTGGGAGTGAGGGGAGAAACGACCTGCCGGTGTGCACGGCGAATAAGGTCTCAGGTAAGTAAAGGGGGGGGGGGGGTGAGGTTGTGCCTGTTATCCTATGGCCTTCCATACAGAGGGCTGGCTGTCCCCGGACACATGAGATCCTGCAGCCTTGGCATATGAGGAACAGCAGCTTCATTCTTGAAAAAAACTTTGATAAATCTCTCCAACCAATAATGTACTAGTCCCACAGACAGCTTTTCACTAAGCATTCTAAAATAGTCAGAGCGCTTTGCACCTTTGCTTCTGTGTACCGTCACTCCTGAACGTAAAAATATCCAGCCCTGCCACATTTGAATTAATAAAAAAAATGATACAGCATCAGCTTCTATTGAGGAGCCCTATATGTAAGCTGTAGCTCTGCTAGACAACACAATAGGGTTTATTTACTAAAACTGGAGAGTGCAAAATCTGAAGCAGCTGTGCAAGGCAACCAATCAGCTTCTAACTTCAGCTTGTTCAATTAAAGCCGAGTTCCACCTGAATTTACATCAATGACTGCAATGGTTAAAGATCACATTCCCATTCATCTTCTACCTCTTGTTGAAGGTAAACGCTGCACTTCTGTCCATCTTCGCCACGGTGAGGTACGTAATTTCAGTTTTCGCATTGGCTCCTGGGATAACCGTGTCATTAATCCCAGGAGTCAATGGGCATCACACACACACACACACACACACACACACACCATGATTCGTTCTCACTGCACATGTGCGAGATCGGAAGGAGCATGCTGGGTAGCAAGCTGCAACTAATCCCAGACGAGAATCCCAGTGGGCTTCAGATGCCCACAATCAGGATGGCTGCTTGCTGGATCAAGAGTTCCAAGCAAGTCCCAAAATGTGTAAAAAAAAAAAAAAATCTAAAATTTTATAACACAGCACATGCCAACTTTAAAAGTATAAGCGGCGACTGTGACGAGGGTTATTTAAAAATCGTTCAGAACTCCAATTGCTTTCTGTACAGAGCTGCACCAGATTTTGCACACTTCAGTTTTAGTAAATCAACCCCAATATATTGGGGGGCACAATCACACCGTTTTTCATGATGTGGCTCTGTGCTAGATGCTCTTCAATTGCAAGTAAAGGGGGTAAATGGGTTTATCTTTTTTTCCCCACAAGATTTTAACCACTACTTAATTCAAATCTGTAAATCAGTAGCCCTTTTATTAAATTAGTTATTTAGGCTCGGTTCACATATGAGCCGCATACGGCTCACAGCAGGGGTCCGGTGTGTCCTGGTTCACCATTTCAGGCCTGATTTCAGCTCTAATTTTGGGCAGAATTCAGACTGAAACAACCAAAAGAGGCACAGCATTTTTGTGCAACATGCACCGGAGCCGCTGCGGAGATATGTGAACCGGCACCATAGAGAGCCAGTCAAAATCTCCTGCTATTGTCAATTGGATGCGGGGATCCCGTATCTAATTTGCAATGGTGTGCACCCAGCCTAAAAAACAAAAAAAAACAAAAGCATGCCGACACACCCGCAGCCGATTGCTCGCCTCACGTTTTTTTTTATTAATTTGTGTACCCCAGACCTAAGGTCCTCAAGGTCATCTTATGGTATTTTAATAAAAGATAGCTTGAATTTCTTGATACTGTGTTCTTCTATGGAGTTGTGCTGACTTGCTACTAGTGAATGAGAGGGTCTTTTGTCCCTCTCTGGTAAACAGCCCGTGTGGGGCGTTGTAGAGCCGCACAGCCCTCCCTCCACAAACACTTCTTATGCAGACAGCAAACCTTCTCATGAACTTCTTTAACTTTCTGTATATTTTAATGCTTTTACATAAGCCTGTCATTAAGAATAGGCCTATCAATGCACCAACACCAATCTAAAGGTTAAGAGAAAAACGAAAAAAAAAAAAAAAAAAAACTTTCATCAGGAGAAGAAAAAAAAAAAAAAAAAAAAACAGTAATGAAACATGGGTGTACAACTGCTGTGTGTAAGCACCGACAGGCAACAAAACATATGATTCTTGAAAGTTACATAGAAGCATAAACACGGCCCTCCCAGCATCCCACAGTGTGTCTAGCCTGGCCACTGATGAATGGGATGGGATTAGGGGATGTGTACCTACGCATCAGCTTGTAGAGAGCCAAACTGACACATCATAGTGTATGTACTTGGAGGTCATTATCATCTTATTATTTTATGCTATTGCACTAACAGCACATCTGGATTGCAGCTGGTACTTCCCTAATCCTGTGCTTCTCATCTCCAGTCCTCAAGGCACCCTAACAGGTCATGTTTTCAGGATTTCCCTCAGATATTAAAGGCTGTGGTAATTACTAATGCAATGAAACTGATCAAATCACCTGTGCAAAATAATGAAAAGCCTGAAAACATGACCTGTTGGGGCACCTTGAGGACTGGAGTTGAGAAACATTGCCCTAATCTCTAGTGTTTACATCTTTCCTGCATGTGAGTGGGCAAAAACCTCAGCGACACCTTCATATCAAAAATAAAACTAAGACCTCAAATCGTAATGTTTGCAGTTTTTTTTTTTTTTTTATTAAAAAGGGGGAAGTTCCGCTTGCCCATCTCCTCCCCCTTTAGGTTTGGCACCTTTTTGGGGGGGGGGGGTGGGCAGTACCTGGTTGTTAACCTCTCCCACTTTTACTTTGATTTCGGAAGTTCGGCCCTCCACTGCTTCCCCCAGTGGCCTTCTGGGACACGTCACAGGTCCCTGAAAGCTGCGGGGCCATTCACAAAACACGGCGTGGCTCGCACATGCGCAGTGCAAAGCCAGCTGTGAATTTTGCAAGGTGTCACAGCTGGCTTCCCAAAGTAAACATGCTGTCATCTGGTCTGGACCGGAAGACACCCAAAGAGCTGGCTCATGTGATGGCGGCGCTGGAATCTTGGACAGGTAAGTGTCCCATTGTAAAATGTCAGCAGCTACAGCATTTGTAGCTGCCGAGTTATTTTTTTCTCTCCAAGGAGAAGAACCACTTTAAACAAATACATCCATCGCAAGTGTTAGTTTTGGATTGTCAAAGAGAAAATAGTATAATCCACAATTAAATTTTTTAAGAATTTGCACCTCGCCCCTCCACCTTTAGGTTGATGTCAGACGGAGGACTCTGCCGTTCGCGACAAATCACCAGCTTGAGCCTGGGTTCACACTATTGCAAACACAGACATTGCATGAGATTTGCACTGCATTGCTGGTGCAGATCACATGCGATGTCTGTGCAATGCGAATTCAGCCATACAGTTGTATGGCTGAACTCGCATTGGATTCGCACAAAAAAGCTGCACTAGAATCAATCCAAGCGATCCGATTCCTGTCCGAATCCACAGTTCACACTGCAATCTGTGAACCGATCTGGGGGTGTCATTAACTTTGTATTGACACCCGCAGTGGTTCACAGAGGGCAGTGTGAACTGCCTGTGGGAGAGATGCGGGAACAGCACTGGAATCGCTCTGGTTCCCGCATCGCTATAGTGTGAACCCGGGCTCAAAGCGCCTTCCACTTACCTCTATGGAATCGCTCACGCCAAACCCTACTGAATCTCGATCACTATTAATGGGAGCGACATCTTACTGCCTCAGCTAGTTAGCTGTTAACTTAGTAAAGAAGCGGTTTCATAGGGAAAGAAAAGGCAGCTTTTTAATGATCCTACAACTGGCCATTTGTCTCCAGTGACAAAATCACCCATCTGACATCAGCCTTATGGAAGCACATAAAAATTGCCATGAATGATGTCAAACAGAATGCAAAAGAAAATTTCAAAACACTGTTGGAAGGAGGTAGGAGTGCGCTTTGTGGTTATAAAATGAGGACAGTTGGGTTTGTGAATAAACCTCCAGAATCTGCACATACATGACAGCACACAGACAAGCAGCAAGCCCAGGTTAACACCTCAATATCAGAAAATCTACAGCTATTCTGCAGCAATGTTTCCAGAAAAATATATCAAAACTTTGGGTTTATGTACGTGGCTTTTCAGAATAAAATGTTGTTATTTGCCTACAGCATTTAGATTGCAGAATTTAGAGCAGGTTGAAAAATGAAACCTACTACTTTAATGCCATGAATACAAAAAGGGTACTTTTAATGATACATGAAGCAAACTGTGATTTAACCACTTCAGCCCCGGAAGAATTTACCCCCATCCTGACCAGAGCATTTTTTGCGATTTGGCACTGCGTCATTTTAGCTAACAATTGCGCGGTCGTGCGACATTGCACCCAAACAAAATTGACGTCCTTTTTTCCCCACATATAGAGCTTTCTTTTGGTGGTATTTGATCACCTCTGTGGTTTTTATTTTTTGCGCTATGAACAAAAAGAGCGACAATTTTGAAAGAAAAATCTATATTTTTTTTGTTTTTGCTATAATTAATATCCCCCAAAAATATATATAAAAAAAACAATTTTTCCTCAGTTTAGGCTGATAATGTATTCTTCTTAAAAAAAAAAGAAAAAAAAAAATCGCAATAAGCGTATATTGGTTTGCGCAAAAGTTATAGCGTCTACAAAATAGGGGATAGTTTTATGGCATTTTTATTCTTCTTTTTTTTTTACTAGTAATGGCGGTAATCAGCGATTTTTATCGGGACTGCGACATTATGGCGGACACATCAGACACTTTTGACACTATTTTGGGACCATTGTCATTTATACAGTGATCAGTGCTATAAAAATGCACTGATTACTGTGTAAATGACACTGGCAGGGAAAGGGTTAAACACTAGGGGGTGATCAAGGGGTTAAGCGTGTCCTAGGGAGCGATTCTAACTGTGGGGGGGGGGGGCTACCAGTGGCATGACAGCGATCACTGCTCCCGATGATAGGGAGCAGTAGATTCCTGTCATGTCTCTGGGCAGAACAGGGAAATGCCTTGTTTACGTAGGCATCTCCCCGTTCTGCCGCTCTGTGCCACAATCGCAGGACACCGACGGACATCGGGTCCGTGGGCACGATCACAGAGTATGCGGCAGGGGCACCGGCAAATTGAAAAGGGACGTACAGGTAAGCCCAATTGCCTGTACGAGCCCTTCTGCCGACGTACATCTGTGTGCGCTGGTCGGCAAGCGGTTAATGTGAACCCTTCATTTATGAAATGATTCAGAAACTCCACATTCATGGCCAGAGTGGCACATGTCCCTGCCATGTCCAGGGCTGGAGACTTTCCAGAAGCCAAGCAGCCTCACCTCCCCGGAGAGGTATCCCTCCCAACAGAGGAAGGCTGGAAACCAATGATTCTGGGACTGGTACAAAGACAGTTTATTGGATTATATGATCAGAAATATTGTAGGGATATGGGAGTGTCCTGTGTTATTTTTCTATGTCCCTGCTATTGTGATTTAAAGGGGAACTAAACCTTCCCCCTCCTTTACAGCCAAGGAAGCTGCTATCTTAGCCTCTGTTTGATCTGCAGTTGCCATGGTATTGCACATGTGATCAGCTATGACACCAGTCATTTGATGGCTTTACATTATGGTTGATGGCGAACATAAGCACACTAGACACTGCGGGGTTAATTTACTAAAACTGTAGAGTGGAAAATCTGGTGCAGCTGAGCATGGTAGCCAATCAGCTTCTAACTTCAGCTAGTTCAATTAGGCTTTAACAAATAAAAACTGGAAGCTGATTGGTTTCTATGCAGAGCTGCACTAGATTTCGCACTCTCCAGTTTTAGTAAATCAACCTCTGCGTGATAGTTATCATTCATGTCATGCCTTAAAATGTAACTGTTTTGGGAAACCGTTAAATCAATGGGTTTAGTTCCACTTTATTCACTGTACCAAGCTTTCCCTGGCTTGAAGAGATGTTCTGTTGCTTTTGCGATGTTTTCCTCTTATCTTTTATTGTCTGTTGTATTGTAAACTTCAAGAAACAATATACTGTATTAAAAAAAACACACACATTTACAAATTTGTATCTTAGCTCAATTGTAGGGCTCCTTCACACCGGTGCATTGACCTACAATGATCGGCACAATGAGTTGTAACAAAACATTGCACTGCCCTACACAATGCACAACATGCTGGACATGCATAACATGCGCCCACTGGTGTGAATATGCTCGTAAAGAAGTAAATGACAGGGCTAGAAAGTAGACTATAAGGTAGCAGTCACACCTGTGAATGCCCCCGCACTCCAATTCTATGTGGGAACCTCAGTGGGGGGGGGGATTCAGCTCCATTGAATGCAATGGGAGGCTGTTGGCTCCTGCGGCTAATCGCAGCTACTTGCAGGTAACCATACATGCAGCGATCACATGCAAGTGATCGACCCTGAATGCTGAATAGAAATGCTTTTCAGATATTCGTTTGTAAAAAAAAAAAAAAAAAAAAAAAAATGAAAAACCATTTTATTATTTTACTTCCACTTCACAATTATGTGCCACTTTGTGTTGGTGTATCACATAAACTCCCAATAAAATACATTTACGTTTTTGGTTACATCATGACAACATGTGGAAAATGACAAGGGGGTATGAATACTTTTTCAAGGCACTGTATACGTTAGCGTAAGAGGCCCCGTGTGCTGTGGTATTGGTGGAGGCTCTTTTCTTATATGAGAAACATTTACATACACTGGAGGTGCCTTATATGCCTTGGATATATATGGACATTTTATTTGAAGGACTGTTCTATAACTAGAAAGGGCTGCATTTTTAATTCTTTATTTATGTTAACAGAATATATAAAGATCTAATCAGGTGAGTTATTCTTCAGAGCTGCAAATCTTTGAAGCAGGATGAAGCACTGACCATAATATCTTCCTACAGCCCTCAAATTTTCCACTCGCGTACTCGCATTTTGCGAGTGGAAAATGAGGGCTGGCGAGGAGCTGGGCTGCCTGGGAGTGGGGTGAGAACATCCGGCGGGCAGGGGTGATCGGGAGCCGTTCTCCCGATGGAAGAGTGCATGGAGTTAGAGGAGAGCCGCGGGATCACCGGGCGGTAAAACACACCATAACAGCTTACATTGAAACTGTCTCCGCTCTGCTCACTGATCTCACACAGCCCGGCCTCCTCCTAACCCCACACCTGTAATAGACAGAACGCGGGTCCAATGCTGGGATGCATTTCTGCACGGTGAGCCTGCATTGATGGGCACAGGTAAGGCTGTGCTGAGGGGAACTGATAAAGTTGTTGTTAATATTTATTTTTGTAACTTAATTCTGCATAAAACATTTAAGTGTCATTTCATGAGATAATTTATGATGGTGTGATTAGGGGCGGGGCACCCAAAATTGTCTGCCTCCTCCTTCTCTCTGCTGACACATTTGGCACCTTTTGGGGGGGGGGGTACCTACTTTTGACAGACACTTGTGCCCACTTCTGGCTCAGTTTGCCATGGTGCAGTGAGCCGGAAGTTCGGACCCCCCCCCCCCGGTCATTCCCCCCACAGCTGACCGATTCACTAAGTGCTGCGTGACTCGCGCATGAACAGTAGGAAACAGTCTGTGGTCTCCCTTAGCCAAGATTGCGACGGCAGCACCCGAGAGCCGATTCATCAGCTTGGGTGAGGACACCGCTGGATGCCTGGACAGGTTAGTGCCCCAATAGTAAAAACTCCTCCTTAAACTCACGTTTATGTCAAGTTTATGTAATATGGACATTTTTAACATTTTATCAGCAGAGGATTTTATAGGTCGTTTTCTGTGGACGGGAATTCTGACCACAAAAAACGCTGTTAAAACATAAACTCTAGTCACATTTAGCACTTCAGAAGAAATTACAATTCTGGCCAATGAAATAAATATACTCCCAAACTGATAAACTCACCTAGACGGTTTAGGTGAGTTTATATTGCTGATTTTCTCTGACTTACCTGAGATTGAAGCCCCCGCAGCGGTGCTCGTTGCCCTCCTCCGTCGGCGCCATCTCTCCACGAGTGACTTCCGCATATCACTTGTGCCGCCACTAATGGCATGATCGCTGTTAGAAGCGGCACGCTCAGTGCACTGTTGTCTACGGCGCATGCGCTGTAGACATCGGTGCCTTTCTTTTGCAAATATCTCCTGCTGCTTTCAAAGTCAGTGAGCCAATGAGGAGTGAGGGGGAGGGCTAAACTGCAGGTCCATGTCGGAATGGACACACAGAGCATTGGCTCTGCTACCCCCATAGCACGCTGCTTGCTGCGGGGGCACTCTGCAGGGGGGAGGGGCCAGGAGAGCCGGCGAGATCTGGGCTGCTCTGTGCAAAACCACTACACAGAGCAGGCAAGTATGACATGTTTGTTATTTTTAAAGAAAAAACAAAAAACTGAAAACTTTAGTATCACTTTAATCAACGCAAAACACACACCACCATTGGACAGGGGAACTACATACTTCAATGAGCCAAGACCACCAGAACACTGCTATAAAGTGAATGGTCATTCAACAATTTACACAATCTTAAAGTGGAATTTAAGGCTCCAACTAAGCCTAAAACTGATCCCATCCCACTTCTGACTCCTATACCAACTACCTTGTAGAAAGAAGATGCTTATATTTAACCCATTCTCAGTGCACTCTGGTCCAGTCACAGGATTGGCTCCAAGTGGCTGCCTTCAGGGGAGAGGAGGGACAGCCAAAAAAGGATGCCCCATAGTAGGCCTATGGGTGATGTCACTGCCTAGACACTCCATCTGTTGTCGGCACTCTCTTCTCCGTTTGAAGCCGGCCGCTGGAGAGATCATGTGACCAGACTTCTACACGGTACATAGTATAGGACTTAGAAGGGAGGTTGGAGCAGTTTTAGGCCGGAACAGAGCCTGGGAAGAGCCTCGAAGTCCACCTTAAGAAGCAGAGAAAAGGTAAAGCAAACTCTCACATTGTCTGTAGCTAAAGGGACTGTGAGGCAATTCATCCACAAAGTTCATAGCAAAAGGTACCGCTACACTTCAACTCATCTGATTCCTCACCTAGCAGAGACATGACAGCCAAAAGAGCAGGTGTTCTAAGCTGTTTGAAATCTACTACAAAAAATGGACCAAAATGCCCCTGCAGTGAACTTAAAGCTCAAATCCAGGACTATGAAAAAAAATTCCACCCTTGCAATGCACAGACCCCCCCTCCCCCACCAACCGCTGCAAGGGTAAAATGCTCATTATGTCTACGGGATACAGAGCAGGTTGTGTTACTAACCCAACTCCCGACTCTGGTGCACTCCTCCTCTGCCCAAAACTTCCGGTCTGTGTTCTAAGTATTTGGCATCATCACATACAATACAGAGACATTAAAAACAGAGTTCCATGGAACTTCCACTTTAAGCATTCCTCGCCCCCTTACACGCCAAATGTTTTTTTTGGGGGGAGGGGGGACTTGGCATTGACAGGTACTTCCGTCGCTTGGCCACGTAGGCGACTCCTCCTCTCCCCCTAGGCGGCCCCTCCCTCTGCAATCTTCTGGGACAAGTCACAGGTTCTAGAAGATTGCCTGGTCACTAGGAGAGCGCAGCGTGACTCGGCTGGGTGCCTACAGTAGCAATGACGGCGCCACGGAGAGTAGGGGGGAAAAAGAGCAAGGCTTCGGGCGGCTGCATCGCTGGACAGGTGAGTGTCTGTTTATTAAAAGTCAGCAGCTACACCTTTTTGTAGCTGCTGACTTTTAAAGAGGAAGTAAATCCTCATTCATTTTTTATTTTATTTTAAATCAGCCCTGCAAGAGAATGTCATAATGAGCTAGTATGCATAGCATACTAGCTCATTAAGATCGACTTACCTGAGATCGAAGCCCCCGAAGTTCTCCTCCATGCCTGTTATCGCCGCTCCGGCGCTGTGATTGGCCCGGAGCGGCGATGACGTCACGCACATGCACGCTCGGGTCGGCAAGATCCATTCAGAAAACCGGCAACGAAGCCGGCCCGCTAGTGCGCATGACGTCATCGGTGCATCGCTTTATAGTAAATATCTCCTTAACCGTGTAGGTTAAGGAGATATTTCTTGCACCTACAGGTAAGCCATAATCTAGGCTTACCTGTAGGTGCAAGTTGTGTGATTGGGTTTACAACCACTTTAATAAAAAAAAAACACAACTTACAAAAAAGTGGAACTCCGCTTTAACCCCACTGCAAGGGTGATGTTTTCATATTGCTGGAGTTTGGCTTCAGGGATAAATTGATCCATGGTGACTACAGCTACAGAGATCAGTGAAGACTTGTTTTAAAGCTCATTTATGACTTTAATGTGTAAATAATTTAGGTTGGATTCACCCTTGCATTACGGCATCTTATCCATGTTGGGCTATTGCAATGACATTCATAATGCATGTTAACAATATAATTAGTATCAAGGTGGACAAGCGTAAATGGGGCCTTATGTCTAAAGCTGGGAAAGTGTTAAAGTCCCAGAATACTTGGATTCTGGGTACATACTCATGGGGGTCCCAGGGGCACAAGAAATCTTACATAAAAAGCATGGTGGAACTGTGCAGAGCTGAGGTTCTAAACTAAATTTCCATCAGAATAATGGAAAGTACTGTATGTGTGTTTGGGGAAAAAAAGCGCACCAAATAACCACAAACAGAAATATTGGAGAACAAATCCTGCTTACCATGCTCGGGGGACCGACTGACTGTGGTGTCTTCAGCAGTCTTGCACACGACCCTCTGCTTGCACAGCTGCACGCCATGGTCTGTGGAATGTGAGGAATCTCCGGCATTGCTCTCAGTGGAAGGAGACATGTGTGAAGGGTCCCCTGTGTTTAGAACCCCTCCAGCTTTCCCCGGTGCCTCGAGCACCTCCTGTCCTGGATCAGAAACCATCTTAGAGGATGCTGGACTGGGGCAGATATAGGGACCATCATCTTCTGGGATGGGGTTGTACCAAATTTCTCCTTCATCATCGGCATCGTTCTCTTCGGTGTGGTCAGTGGGGGGCAAAGCTAAAGGGCTACCAGGAGTGGTGGGAAAGGTTTCGGTCTCAGGTGCTTTAACAGAAATATCTCTGTCCGTTCTGGACAAAAGGAGCTCCGGTTCTTTATTCCCAATTGGATAAGAAATGGAGGTCTGACAAATGGCTTTATACTCGTATCTGTGAGTGCTCTGTGTCAACCAGTTCCGTTTTTTCGACACTGTGATATGGTTCCTCTGCAAGTTATGTTCGTTAACGTCTGTGATCTTAAAGTCCCGTTTAATAAGAGAGGTTGTATAAGCATTTTCAATCAAATCTGTCGAAAAAACAAAAACATGGAATTAAAAAGTAAAAGCAGTAATTCCATATATCATACACTATTCCCACTGAGGCATTCTGTATTGTAATGTCAAACAATTCCCTTTCTACTTTAATCTGCTGTGCCCCAAAAAAATAGAATTGTAATTTTCTTGTAACTAGGCCCGGTCTGTACACTGCTTAGTTACATAACATTTCAGACACTCGGCATCATATGAGCTGCTCAAGTGTCGTCTGCACAGAGTAGTCAAGATAATTCCCATTCCCTGCAGTTAGGGTAATTTCACACTGGGGCGGGTGTGCGTTGGCGGTAAAGCGCCGCTAGTTTTAGCAGCGCTTTTTGGCCCGCTAACGGGGTGCTTTTGACCCCCCCCACGCTAACGAACGAAACAAGCGTTAAAAGCGCCCGTGTTGCGCCGCTGCCGAATCGCTTTGCAGGTGCTTCAGCAACGCTACCCATTCATTTCAATGGACAGAGCCCCAAAGACACTGCTTGCGGGACTTTTTTTCCCATCCCGCAAGCGCACCGCCCAAGTGTGAAAGTACTCTGTCTTTCACACCGGGGAAGCATGAGAGCCGCTTTTCAGGCGCTATTTTTAGCGCCAAAACGTCTGAAAAGCGCCTCAGTGTGATAGTAACCCAAGATGTTTTATTGTTGGCGAGACAAGTTTTTCAGACTTAGGCCACTTTCACACCGAGGCGTCGGTGGTAAAGCGCTGCCATTTTTAGCGGCGCTTTACCGTAGTTTTTGTGGAGGTTGTCGGCCGCTAGCGGGGCGCTTTTAACCCCAGCTAGCGGCTGAAAAAGGCTTATAACCGCCCGAAAAGTGCCGCTGCAGCGGCGCTTTGCCAGCGGTTTGGCGGCACTGCGCATTTATTTCAATGGGCTGCGCATTCATTTCAATGGGCTCCAAAAATGCTGCGGGGAAGGAGCGGCGTGTACACCACTCCTCCACCGCTCCTGCCCATTGAAATGAATGCGCAGTGCCGCCGAATCGCTGGCAAAGCGCCGCTGCAGGGGCACTTTGCGGGCGGTTTTAACCCTTTTTCAGCCGCTAGCTGGGGTTAAAAGCGCCCCGCTAGCGGCCGAAAACCTCCACAAAAACGACGGTAAAGGGATGGAAGTCAGCAGAGCCTCGACACAGATTGCAGGGGAGCCATTTTACTGGCGCTATATTTAGCCCAAAAGCACCTGAAAAACGCCTCAGTATGAAAGGGGTCTTAGGCTCCATGCACAATAGCATTTTTTTAAGCTCCTAGTAGATATTAGCATTTGTTTTTCTGCTCCTAGAAGCGAAATACAGTAAAACCTTGGATTGCAAGCATAATTCGTTCCACAAACATGCTTGTAATCCAAAGCACTTGTATATCAAATCAAATTTCTCTATAAGAAATAATGAAAACTCAAATGATTCGTTCCACAACCATTTATTCATAGGTCCTTCAGTTTATAGTCCATATAAAAAGAATATTATAGCAATGTGATAGGTTGTTTAACCATAAAATGTCCATCCACAAATTGAAGCCCCTACAAGGGGATTATAAGCAAAATCCAGCAGGCGGTAAAGAGTATAAAAGAAAAAAAAGAGAGGCGCCTCCAAGTGTAGAAATATGTTGCTAAGGCCCGGTTCACACTTGTGCGATGCGAGAACACTGCAAATCCACTGCAGGTTCCCGCATTGCACCCGACAGGTACAGCAGTTCACACTGCCATATGCGAACTGCTGGGAAGTGTCATTATATCTTAACGACACCCCCATTTCAGCTCGCGTATCGCATATGTGTGAACACACATGCGATCAGATTCTGGTCCGAACAGAAAAAAGGGTCCTGTACGTCTTTGGACCGAATGCGTTGCGATATCAGCCATACTATCTGTATGGCTGAAATCGCACCGCACAGACCTCGCATGTAATGTGAACAGCAGTGCACTGCGGATTACATCCGAATTACATGCGATGTCTGGCATCGCACAAGTGTGAACCGGGCCTAAATGTTGTACCTACATTGAAATGTAACCATATTGCTACACTTAGAAGTGTCTCTGTTCTGTTTTTTTACTCAGTTGTGTCATGACGCTACTTGTATATCAGGACATCACTTGATGATCTTCCTTGTCTTGCAAAACGCTCTCAAACCAAGGTTTTACTGTAGTGTTATCCCATGTGTCCATGCACACTACTTTAGGCTATTAGGAGTTTGAGCTTCAGTGTCCAGGAGCAGAAAATACATTTTTGTAGTGTTTTTTTTCCAGCAGAAACGTTCCTAAATTTTCCTAAAATGTATTTGAGGTCCCCCCCCCCTCCCCTTTTTACTACAAAAACACGAATGCTCCTAAAATGTTACTACAAAAAGCCATTACCAGCGTTTTTTATCCAGCATTTTTTTCCAGCGTTTTTTTTTTAAAGCTAAAAAACGCTATTGTGCATGGAGCCTAATGCCGCGTACACACGACCGTTTTTAATGACGAGAAAAATTAATTTTTTTTGAAAATGGTCATTAAAAATGATCGTGTGTGGGCTTCCGAGCATTTTTCATGACGTGAAAAATGGCCAAGAAAAAATTGGAACATGCTCTAATTTTTCTCGTCGTTTTTCACGTCGTCGTTTTTCTCGTCATGAAAAACGGCCGTGTGTAGGCTTTAACGACGTGAAAAAAAATGTGCATGCTCAGAATCAAGTATGAGACGGGAGCACTCGTTCCGGTAAAACTAGCGTTCGTAATGGAGATAGCACATTCGTCACGCTGTAACGGACTGAAAAGCACGAAGCTGAAAAGCGCGAATCGTCTCTCAACAAACTTTACTAACATGAAGGGTGGCGCCATCCAAATGGAACTTCCCCTTTATAGTGTTGTACGTCATCGCGCTTTACTCGGACATTTTTTTCCACGATAGTGTGTAGGCAAGGCAGGCTTGAGAAGAATCACGTCGAGAAAAATGCAGACATTAAAAACGGTCGTGTGTACGCGGCATAAAAGGCCTTGTGCACACTGGGCATAAAAAAATGCTGCTTATACAGGCATTTGGCATTTTTTTCTTTCAGCCTGTAGAAGCAGCTCTATTAGCCTCTGGGGTTGACTTACTAAAGGTAAATAGACTGTGCACTTTGCAAGTGCAGTTGCTCCAGAGTTTAGTAAACGAGGGGAAGCTCTGCTGACTTCCATCATCCAATCATGTGCAATCAAAGATGCTTTCCCCCTCTGTCATTCCTTGTATGTGATTGGGTATTCTTTGTAAAGTGAAGATTTACCTAATTTGCCAATCTCTGGACCAACTGCACTTTGCGAGTTAGTCCAGAGCTCGGCAAATTAGGTAAATCTTCACTTTACATAGTTCACTAAAGTGCATAATTGATTTGCCTTTAGTAAAATCAACCCCTATGTGTCAATGCACATTACAGCATTTACACAAAAAAAAAAAAAAACCATCACAAGTGCGCTTTTGAGAAGGGGGCAGAAAAAAAAAAAGAAAGAAAAAGCTTGACGCACCTAAATGTGGCGTTTAGGCACACCAAGGATTTAAGTGCACATTTCTCTAGTGTTTGGGGAAAAATTCTCATGTTGGTGCTATAAAAATCCTGTATAACAAGAATAATAAAAACAAAACGCACATAAGCGTACATAAAAACGTGTGTACAACAAGCTCCATGGGGGTGTTTTTATGCTGCTTTTTTTCTGCCAGCATTTCTGGCATTTTTTTCTTCTGCCTGGATGAAGCTTTTATTTTATTTTTTTTAACACTGAAACAAATCAGATGAGGATATAATGAAGACAGACTATCCTCTTAATCAGTTTTATAGACAGAATATGCTTTTAAGATTTGTAATATTCTCAAAGCAGGAAATATGCTATAATTTTGCTAAAATGCTTAAAATATACCGTACATAGTTCATTTGCAATGCCTCGTACACACGACCGTTTTTCCCGGCAGGAAAACTGCCACGACAGCTTTTCGCCAGGAAAAATGGCCGTGTGTATGCTCCATGGCAGTTTTCCCGACGAGAAAACTGCGGGGGAAAAAAAAAAAAAGAACTTGTTCTCTATTTTGCTGCCAGGATTCCCGGCTGTCTTTTTCCCCGTCATGAAAACCGTAGTGTGTATGCTTTCCCGAGGGGAAAAAAAACGTGCATTGCTCGTAAACAATTCGACGCATGTGCAGAAGCATAGAACGCAATTTTCTCAGCTCGTCGTCGTCTTTTACATCACCGCGTTCTTGGCAGTCAAAAGTTGACCAGACTTTTGTGCGACTGTATGCACGGCAGGCTTGAGAGGAATCCCATTGGGAAAACCATCAGTTTTTTTCCTAATGGGAAAACTGGTCGTGTGTACGAGGCATAAGAGATTTCCCCATAGACAAAACTGGAATTTCACTTCACTCAGTAATTACACCAAGACAACCCGTCACTGGCAAAAAAAAAAAAAAAAAGAAGAAGAAGAAGATGTCCGATATGTGCACAGGGCCTATAATTATGACAACATGGTGTAATCATTATGAAGCCGACTGACAAAACTGTAGATTAAACTACCTTGTCATAAATAACGTGGTGCATTCCCCATTGTACACAGCCTAATCCTAGCATAAGACCGGCCATACACGGTGCAAATGTCTTTCCCGCAACCCAAAGAAATGCGCACGATTCCCCCATTAACACAGACAGTGCTGACAGCAGATTCCCTCCTGCCGGGGGCCATTGTCTGGCCAAGAGTTGAACCGTTAATGGGCAGGCTGAATGTACCAAGTTGAGGTACAACCAGCCTGCCAGATTCTCTTACGATTATTGCTATAGCCGCTAGTAAAGCTGTACGATTCTGGCCAAAATGAGAATCACAATTATTTTGCTTACAATAAAGATCACGATTCTCTTGGCCTAAAATCTTTCAAATTATACAAATAAAAAAAAAAACCTTTACTGGTTAGTTAGTTTGTTTTTTATTAATTTTTTCCCCAAAAAAATTGCATTTGAAAGATCGCTGCGCAAATACAGTGTGACATAAAATATTGCAACAACCACCATTTTATTCTCTAGGGTTTCTACTAATATATATATATATATATATATATATATATATACATACATATATACATATATACACACATACATACATACACACACACACACACACACATACATATACATGCACACCGTATATATAAAATATGTTTGGGGGTTCCAAGTATCCAAGTAAAATTATCTAGCAAAATAAAATTTATTTTGACTTGAAAACAACAAAAGGTCAGAAAAAGGTTTAGTGTTTAAGTGGTTAAACTTTCCTAATTTACATACAGAAGTCTATTACTTTGATGTAAAAGACAAATTGTTACAATGTTTAGACTTAAAGTTCCACTGATAAAGAATGTTGTAAAACTTGGCAGACTGCCCAGACTTTTGAGGTCCAGAGCAGAGAATTCTCTGCATATAAAAGATCGGGAAAGACTTATTCAAGATCGCAACGGGGAAAAAAATTGTGATAACGATTCTTGGCGATTAATCATGCAGCTCTAGCCGCTAGCGATAACCACCGTCTTCTCCCGGCGGGGACAGCTTCCCCTGACAAGAGAAGACATCGATTATCGCTAGCGGCTATAGCAATAATCGTAAGAGAATCCGGCAGGCTGGTTGTGACCAAGTTTATTGATCGATCAACTTTGTTCATTCAGCCTGCCCATTAACAGCTCAAATCTTGGCTAGTTCCTGCTGAACCGGTCGAGATTTGGACCGTGTATTGGCCGGCCTAATACCAGTACCTCATCTAATCAAATGAGCACAAATTAGTATACAATTTAGGACGGATACAATGAATGGAAAGTACCAGCGATGGCTTTGAAGGAGACAGTGAAAATGTTCATATACGGTCATCATGAGAAATGTGCACACAATTTTGTGTGTCTCACACACGGCAGCCCTATGTGCGCTCGTATTCTGAAAAGAAGCCCACGCTCTATTTTGGTTGACAAACGTAGCATGTTTTTAAAACCCGCCTTTTGTGACAATCGCATGCCCATCACGGTAAAAAAAAAAAAAAAAAAATATCACATCGCGTTTGAAGTGCCATTAAAAGAATAATGACACCCAAAAGTGCGATTGTGGCGATTCTGCCCGCCATCCCAAATAGCGAGATGTGAATGGAGCCTTAAAGACGAAGTGACAGCGCCAAACTCCCACAGAGTCAGTGGTGACTGTTTAACCATTTTCTGACTGCCCTATAGCAGTTCTACTGCTATAGGGTTGCAGCTCAGTGCCGGATCATGCCTGCAGGGGGCGCGCGTGTGGCGCCAGCAGGCCGCTTCAGCTGTGATTATTCACAGCAGAAGCCGATTTGCGAGTGCCAGGCACCCAATGTCTGCCGCCATCCGCCAATCGTCAGGCAGGGACTCAAAACTGACAGGGGGAAAGGATGTATTTTGTGTTCCTAAAGTACACAAAAAAACACTGGTTATGCACACAGTTAACTCTTTGATCGTCCCTAGAGGTTTAACCCCTTCCCAGCCAGTGTCATTAGTACAGTGACAGCGCTTATTTTTAGCGCTGATCACTGTATTTTTGTCACTGATTCCCACAAAGTGTCAAAAGTGTCAGGATGTCCCCTGCAATATCGCAGTCCCACTTTAAGACGCTGATCCCCTCCATTACTAGTACTGAAATAAAATAATAATCCATAAAATGTATGCCATAGTTTGTAGATGCTATAATGTTAGTGTAAACAAATCAATACACGATTATTGGATTTTTTTTTTTTATCAAACACATGTAGCAGAATACATATTGGCCTACATTTATGAAGATATTAGATTTTTTAAATTGAATGCAGTGCCATATAGCAAAACATGGCCTGGTCATGAAGGGGGGGGGGGTAAATCTTCTGGAGGTCAAGTGGTTAAAACTGAGAACATTTTGCCTGGACTGACTCTTTCCTAGTCCTCTTTTTAAGTTTAACAAAAATACATGAATTTCAAATCAAAGAAACACATCCTTGAAGACTTTAGCAAAGAGAGAGTGAGTGTACAGTCTGTTCCAGAGAGAGATCTATGTTCTATTACATAAGCTCTGTATAATTCTACCCTTTTTCCCCTTCATCTAGCAGGCCCATTACTTCACTTGCAGTCTTGTCCCCGTCCACACCAGGAACAATGCAAGGATTATACACGCAGCAGCTTTCGCTGAGAAAAAAAAAAAAACACACACAGGGAGAATGTGTAGACACTGAGCAAGCCTTGAGCACACTTCATTTCACAGCTATAGCCTTACATTCTTGGGGAAGTTAAACACTGCCAGAATATAATTTGGCCAGACAAGTTCCTTGAAGTCCTAACAGAAAGTCTTTTGACACGGCAATGGGTACGATACCACAGGCACGTTTTAACTTGTACTGCATTCCATGAAAAACACTGCACGGGACTGTAACACATCAGAAATCTGCCTAGCAATCTCCCAGTGGTGGTTTATCATTAACCCCAGGTTACTAGATGATATGTTCTATTAATGAAGGGGAGGCAGAGATACAATCAAGTCTATTCAGCGTGAAGAGCTCTCTGGCTACTATGGGACTGCCAAATTCATTGTTGGTGTTAATATTTCAGTTTCAGGGAATATTTCAAACCCAGCAACAGCGTGGGTAAGAGTGCAGGACATAAGGGGAGATCTTTTACAAAAAAAAAAAACCACACACCTTTGTTAGTACAATAAAGAAGGATGAGATGATTTACCCTCACCACCAGTACTAGAGTCAACCTTTATGACAAGAAGTGAAGAAACAATCACAGTAGTAGTGGCGCTTACTACAGTAACTTACAGCTTCCAGAGATTAGCCAGCTGCAGGGTTTAGGGGTACACTGTGTACAGAGTGCAGCGGTCAGGGGTGCCCCGCCTACAGAGGTCAGGGTTGGCCTGCCTACACAGGTCAGAGGTGCGCTGTGTACAAAATGTAGGGTTTAGGGGTGCGCTATGTGCAGAGTTCAGGGCTGTGCTGTGTACAAAATGCACGGTGTAGCAAAACCCACCCCCTTAAGCTTCCTCACATCTCCCTCTCCTACCTGGCCTGGCTCTAGTACCTCTGTGTAGGTGATGATCCTTGCAGGGAGATCATGCTCTCTCTCTCTCTCTCTCTGGGGATTTGTCCCCGTCGTGAGTGCGTGCAGGGATCTGTTAGATCTGGGAGACACCGAGCAAAGCTGCCGCTTGTAAACACAGAAAGCTTCTGTGTTTACAAGTAACAGTGGTGAGCAGAGGGTGGAGGGTGAGAGCCGGAGGCGGCTGAATGCCAGCTGCAAAACTGGGTGCGAGGACTACATGACAAGGCCACGACTGGCTGGCTTCGGCCCGGGGGCCTTTGTGTTTGACATTAGGGATCTAAGATATATGAACTTTTTTTTTTATATAGTACACAAAGTATTACTCCAACTGAGAATGTGGGGTGAAACATGTCACAAGTGGTCCTGGGGGCGGGGCCATGTGCCGAAGCTTGCTGGTTGATTAAAGTTTTGCCTGGGAAGACATCACTGGTGTGCAGCCTCTCTTTTGGATTATACTGACCATTTATCTAAAACCAGTCTGTGCCCCATTGGGGAGGCTTCCCTTTACTTCCGGTCCTGTAGACTCAGCAAGAGGTGAGAGCATCTTTCCAGTGGGATAAATCCACTCTCAAGCAACCCATAGATTACTTGTGAAAGAATTGAAAATTGCTCGATTCCCCCATGAACACAGTCCATGCTGATAGGGGAATACCTCCCGCAGCGCTATTGTGTTCTGCCGGCAGGGGGGGGGTGTCGCAGGAAACCATACAGGCCAACATAACTCAATGATTACTGCTAGCGTAATCAAATGTGTAGTAAACAAAAAAAAAAAAAAGACAGAAGAGGACTGATTGTACCAAAGTCCATTGGTGGATCGATTTGGGTACAACCAGTCTGGGTATGGGTCGAAAATTGGCCAGTCCCTGGCGAGCTGAATTTCGATCCGTTTGGGGTTGTTGTTAGGAGTCAGTGTTCCAACTAGAAGATTTCAACTCAAATTTTTGAATTACCCTCCCTTTCATTCCCAGAGACAATGGTGATCAGGACAAAAGGTTCCACTTTAGTTATTCCTTCTATATCCTCTATTCCTCCACGTAGTTAAACTAATTTAAAACTGTTAGACTAACTGCATTGGACTCATGTAATTTTCCACTAGTACGGCTGCATACTGGGTCTATTGTGACTGCCAAAGCATCTCTTACTTCCGGTACGGAGAATCCCTGTACACAGGAATAAATGCAAAAATCACAGGGAACCAATTAGGATTGAATTTGGACACAGATCTGATGCACAATAACAGGTCAAGGCTTATATTAATTAATTACACAAAACTAACAAACTTCCAAAAGCATGTTTTAGTATCATTAAACAGATCTCAGGAAATAAAAGTTTGAAATCTCTACGGCAGGCTACCAGCCACTCCTCCACAATCTAAGTTTACAAAACACCAATTTACATAAATCAGACCCTGTCAGCAACTTCAAACAGCAGCACCTTCTAAGAGAAACATGGTTCATACTTACCTTGCATCTTTCCAGATGGTGAGAGAAATCTTTGTTGTCAGAAAAGTAGGTTTGCACTATGTTTCTTTATGGTACTACTTGTTAAAGCGGTATTCTGGGCAAAAAAAAAAAAGTAAATAAAAAATGGACACTTATCTGTCCTGGAGTCCAGCGATGTCGGCACCGCAGCTGATGTTTCCATCAGCTGTCGAGTGCTGCCGCTGCCATTGCGGGTAAGGAAACCTGGCAGTGTAGCCTTTCATCTTCACGCCGGGAACCCTACTGCACATGCACGATGCCCCGCTCCTCTCTCCTATTGGCCCGGTGGCCGGGGGAGGAGGAGGGAGCCCCGTGGTCCAGATTCTCGGAAGTGGGAAGTTAAAGACAGGTATCCTGTGCCCCCTCCCCCCTGAAAGGTGCCAATTGTGGCACCGGAAGGGGGAGGAGGAGGAGGAGGAATCTGATGAGCGGAAGTTCCACTTTAGGGTGAACTCTGCTTTAAGCTAGCGGATGCTGTGTACCAAGTCATTTTACAGTGTTTTGCTAACCTTTGATTGCTCCCTTTTGGTCTGTTAAATATACAATTGAAAGCGTTTTGTTATATCTGTTCAATAAGTGCAAAAAAAATAAAAATAAACTGTTAATCCTGCCACAAATCCAGCGCTGTCCTGTACAATTTGCAGTCTTCTCTCAAGCATGGTTATCAACCTTGCCCAGTTCACCCGAACTACAGAATACATTCCTACAAGGTTATAGAGGAGGAGGAGGATAAGAGAGGTGCTCTGTAGTCCTAACACTTCTTTGCCCTGGGATGATATGCTGATCCTCCATAGATACAGTATTATAAGTTAGGGTGGTCACCCTAGAACAGAAAGCATGTCACTGGCAGGAACTTTGCTGTGATTGATTCCAAGGCAACAAACGTGTTCTTTCAATAGGCACAATGTCTACTTTTACTGAAAGCCAGCATTCTGTAGATTTGTTTGTGATGGGTGGGGGGGGGGGTTCTTTTCCTGTTGAGTAGTGGAATTTTGTGTACAGCAATGGGCTTTGAATAAATTACTTGGGCAGAAGAAGTTCCCTCTCCCACACCCTCTGATTGCTGGCATTAAAAAAATAAAAAAAATAAAAAACACACACACACACACACACACAATGTAAATTTCCTTTTTACTTATACAAGGCCGCGGTCACATGATGGATAACTGAACATCTAGCAAAGGAACCAATATATATGTTAAAATGGTTCTTCACCCTGGAAATAAAATTAAAATAAAAGTCAGCAGCTATAAATACTGTAGCTGCTGACTTTTAATATAAAGGACACTTACCTGTCCAGGGATCCAGCACTTTCCTCAGTCGGGCTAGTGCTTCACTAGTTTCTGGGTTCCTGGCGCCAGCATCTTTTGTGCGGGAAGCAGGCTGTGACATCCTGCGGCTTCACAGCCAGCTTTCTACTGCGCATGCGGCAGTCCTGCAGCCTTCTAGTCCCAGAAAGTTGTGGGTGAAAAGAAGGGGGCCAAACTTCCGCTCAGATCACCTCTGGGATCCAAGCGAAAGTGGGAGTGGGTACCTGTCCAAGCCAGGCAACCCCCCCCCCCAAAAAAAAACATGACATGCCAAATGTGGTAGATGGGGGGGGGGGGGGTGTAGGACTTAAAGCGGAACTTCTCCTATTTGGGTGAAATTCCACTTTAATTTTCAAAGACCTCTGAGAAAATTGTAGCATCATTGGCGCTGCAATTTTCTCAGACATAATGCTCCAGTACCAAGTCTTTTGTCCTTTGTTTATAATAGAGGGGGACCTTTTTCAGGTGTCCATGACACCGCCTACATTCCGTGGATATTTCAGAGACCAGACAGCGTTGGCACATCTGCAGTACTAGATAAATGGCCGCCCCATCCATACACGGCACCGGCAATGGACCCCGACAGCAGGTTTAAAGTGGACCTTTGCCCCTTTCATGGAAAAAAAATCACATCAGTATACTGCTCTGCAGGCTGATATGCATTTGTTTTATATTCAATAGTTTAAACATTTTTTTTGCTTTTACTTACAATTACTGTTTTTTCCACTTCCCGGTTTGTTTGGACGCACTGCTGATGTAACTCTGGCCTTACAGCTGCATCCTGGGAAGTTTCTGTCACATGTTCCAAGAGACAGACCCAGAGTTCTAGGCAGAGATCCAGGAAGTAATGGTAGATGGATTCATCTGCCCTTAATAAAAATGGCCACTACAAGAATAATGGGAAGGAAAGGAAAAATAAGGCATGCAAAGAATAAAAAAGCCTGCAACTATCTAGAAGTATATGATGTTCGTAGACTATCATTACTAACCATTTTTAAGGTGCCCTTTGTTGTAATTTTTCTGATAAAGGGTGAAGTTCCTAAACTCTTCTTCACAAGGTAAAAATTGCAGTATTGGTTATGGGGAAGGATGAGAAATTCACATTTTGACCAGAGCTGGGCTTTAAAGGATTTTTTTTTGTACAAAAGAGAAATATGCAGGTTGCCATTGCCACCCTCTTAAAATTTTTAGCCCAATGGGTTTCGTCCTGATCATCTGAATTTTATTTACTCTGATGCCGATTGGGGAGGAGTTAAAAGAGAAGTATAGATTTTATTTTTCTCCAGAATCATAATTACCCAGGTGGATGCAGCATCGGCCCGATGCTGCAACTGTCCCCCACTGGCTCTAAAGCCTCGTACACACGGTCGGACTTCGATCAGAGACTTTTCCGTGGATTTTTGTCCGAAGGCAGTTGGTCCGGAACACCCATAGCATACACAAGCTCGGACTTTTCTGCAAACTTTTCCAAATCTTTTTCCAACATCACGTGGTTTTTCTGCTCTTTACCGCCACCCTTTGGTCAACTTCTGCTATTGTTGGTTGATTGTAACATTTGTTTTGTCCATCAGACAAAAGTCCGATGGTTTTCTGTACACACGGTCGGACTTTGCTCCATCGGACTTTTGTTGGCCAAAAGTTTGGCCGTTTGCAGACCGAACATTTGTCCGATGAAAACAGGAAGAAAAAAAAAAGAAAAAAGTTTGTCCGATGGAGCGTACACACACGCTCGGATTGTTGGTACAACTTGCTCAAGATGAAGTTTGTTGGCCAAAAGTCCAACCGTGTGTACGGGGCTTAAGACTGAAAAACGAGCGATCAAACCCCGCTGATCCCTTGGTTCTCAGAGCTCCCTGAGCAGAGAGCTGTCACCAGCTCTCTGCTCTGCCCCTGTGGAGCGCGGGCTGTGGAGGGGGTGGGAGCAGCTGGCTCAGGCTCTCAGCGGCTCGTGGATCCCAACATTATTGATGCAAACTTTCCCCAGCATGGCCGGCTGCGATTTCAGCCCACTGTCTGCTGAAAACAGGTCACAGGAGTGCAGAACGACCTGTACTCCTATAATCCACAGGAGAAGTACAGCCAAACAAGCTTTGGCTATACTTCTCCTTTAAAGCTTAGCGCCACATTTAATGTCCCTTTAAAATAGCTTGTTTGAACCTAGCTGGTCCAGCTGAACTATTTACTGCACTAACAGGTGCGCTGTATTAACTGTATATAGCCCAAGCTACATACAGTATACAGAGCCATGTTCCAGGACTGGGATGAGCACTTCCCATCCCATACCTAGAACAAAATACAGTCAGGCCGAGTGCTTTTCAGCCAAAGGAAGCTTTGTATTCTATGAATGCTCCCTCTGATTGGATGAGACAGAGATTGTAATATCTGGCCACCCCCTTCGACCCCAGCCAATCAGAGGAAGCTTTGTATTCATTCAAAGAATACAAAGCTTCACGTGAATAGCTGAACAGTGCTCAGCCTAGGGCTGGGCGATTTTCCCCCCCAAAAAAATCTGTGATTTTTTTATAAAAAACTCGATTTACGATTCGATTTTTTTTTATTATATTAAACTGCATCAAAAAACAAAATTGCAAAGGCAAACCCTTTCTCTAACTGCAAAGTCAGTGTGCAACAAAGATTGTTAAACATCCAAATTATTAATACTGGATTTGGATTTAGCTAATAAAACAACAAAAAATCTTGAGGTTACTCTTAGTTGAATTGAACTGTGCCCGTGCTTCACTGTGCCCAATGCCTCACTGTGCCCAATGCCTCAATCACTGTGCCCATGCTTCACTGTGCCCGTACCTGATGCAGATTTTCATGGGATACGGATTTTACTGCTACACCGGCGGCCATTCCAGTATTCAAAAGCCGCGCCTCCTCCTCCTCGTCTGTGATAGGCGGAACACTCAATTTCCCAGCATTCAGTGTTCCGCCTATCATGGACATCTGCTCATCCTCATAACACAGACGAGGATGAGAGGATGTCCGTGATAGACGGAACACTGCCTGCTGTGAAATTGAGTGTCCCGCCTATCACAGATGACGAGGACTCGGGAGGCGCGGCTTTTGAACACTGCAATGGCTGATCAGGTAGGCAGATGGCGGCTGCGGCGAGTAGATGTAATGCCGCCCAGTGCCATTCCGGATACGCCCCCTGCAGCCCTGCTACAGAAACTTTGAAGGAAAAAATAAATAAAAAATCTAAAAAAAAAAAAAAAAATCGATTTTCTTCAAGTCTGAATCGATTTGAACTCAAAACTCGATTCAAAATTAAAATCGTTTTTTTTCCCAGCCCTAGCTCAGCCCCGCTATTCTGTTCCAAGAGTAGGACAGAAGAAGTGCTCATCCCAACGCCGGAACACAGCACTGTATACTGTATGTAGCTAAGGTTACATGCAGTTAATACAGCCTGCCCAGCAAGCGCACCTGTTAGTGCAGTAAATAGTTGGTTTTGGTCAGCTTGGCCCAAACAAAACAAATAAAAAAAAAAAAAGTGACAATAAACGTGGCGTTAGCCTTTAAAATTCTGATTCTTGGTCTGAGAAGCTCTAGCGGGACAGAGACTACCCCAACAGCCAGACAACTAGCGTTTTGGGGAGGAAAATTCAGCAATGGCAGCATACGTATTATTCTCAGTACAGGTTCTCTTGAACACAGGTCACTACAGAAGAATTACAAAATGAACAAATTCCGGAGTACCAAAAACCTGTCAGGGTGGAGATTTTCGGACTAGCAATATTTTGTTCTGCAAAAAAATAAAAAATAAAAAAGCACTGGGAAGGCCTAATGCTTGAGTCTCGTAATCTCAAGATTTAATTTTATTTACTGTCAGAAGTAAAGCACCTGCCAGTTTGTGGCCAATTCTTTTAGACCAAAATGAATGCCTATTCTTCATGTGGATGTCCTTTTAAACACACACAGAACTATGCAGTGTTGACAACAGCTGTCCGTTAACAGCAGTCATTTCATTAGGTGACCTTTAGGTAGTAGAATCTGTTTCCCCTTCTAAATGTGTTTTGCATTATAAATAGCTCACCAATCGCCTCCTGAACATAATAAAAGGACAGGAAGAAATGTCTGATGGGATTGCATTCTGTTATGAAGTGCCAACAATACCAAACTTCAGGATACAGAATTCCAGCCGAAACAAAAACTTTAGTAAAAATTGTTTAGATCTCCAAACATAAATAAAAAACTTTTTTGCCGGTTTCTGAAGCTAGGGAGTTGCAATTAGGCAAATCAGCTCATTTGTTCAACCAGACACCCAGAATAACGTATTTTCTGCTTCCGTCCCCAGCTGCAAAATCCTTAAGAGGCGGATTGTACAGATCCCCTCCAATGCGTCATCAAAACACAAAGACAAGAAAATAAAAACGGTTCCAGATTCCGCGTAGAAGTATTTTGTTCACGATTCAGATCTCTTCAGCCAAGACAGGCAGAACTGGCTACAAACAATTCCTAACTTCTTTATATATTCCGAATTTGGAGAACTAATAGCAAGCATTCAAACACAGCAAACAAATTTATCTGCATGTAAAAACAAACAAAAAAAAACAAACACAACCACACAATTAAAAAGAGTACACATTTGTCTTTAGCCCCATGCACACTGGGCATTTAGACCCGACGCATGGGGCTGTGATGCTTAGCTGCGGACGGTGGGCACAGGTGTACCGACCAGCTCCACGACGGGCAGCCTGTCAAACTATGACACGTGTCAAACACAAGGCCCACGGGCCAAATTCGGCCCACCAGGCCATTTCATGTGGCCCTCGTACCTCTTCTGCAGCACCCCTTTGTTTCTGCCTCCACCATGTCTCAGCAGCAGAAAGGAGGAGAAAAGTCATCTGCCAGATCCTGCACTTCTCTGTGCAGCCGTAGAGAGATGCTTATCTCAAACAGTCAGCAGTAGAGAGGACAGGACTCCTCCTACAGATCCTGCGCCCCTCTGTGCAGCTGCAGCACCCTCTCCTCTCTAGTAAAGAAAGGGGAGCTCCCGCGCTGTCTCCAAAACTAACTATAGGGGGCACTGCTGCAAGACACCTGTGAATCTAATTCAAACAAAACAAGTGGAAATTATAAAAGGATAGTGGTGTCAGCGCTGTGAAGGGGTCAGGGAAGTGAAACGGAATGTGACTGATAACACACTCGATGCAGTAACTTGACTCTTGTTACAAATTGGTAAACACATAGACAGGTGAAAATATATAGTATGCTGATATAACACACTGTGGTACAACTGATGACCAAGAAATCCAACAAGCCCACAGATATAACAAGTGAAAAGTGAGAAATAGAATACAAACGGTGCACTAAAACACAGAAAAATATATTAAAACAAAATATTAATTATTTTTATTATCTTTTTTATAAGTCCAGATAGGCGAGTGATCCAAAAGATAATGTTGCTACCCTCTCAGCATTCACCAGACACGGGCAGCTGACTCCAGCCCACCTCTGGTCCTCCTCCAGACTCTGTACTTTCTACTTCCCAGTTCCACCCCCTAGCTTCTTCCCATGAAGAAAAAGAAGAAATGGCTGCACATCCAAAGTTTCCAAAAGTGCCTTTTATTGCAGACGGTCAAAATACACCAGGGACACCAGGTGTTAGTCACGTAGACGCGTTTCACACATCTGATCTGTGCTTAATCATTACCATTGCTTCTTCCCAGCAGCAGCACAAGGTAAGGGGGGTGCACTTTGATGTAAGATGGGTGGGGTGCTCTGGACATCTGCTTACAATACAATTCTTTGCCTGTTGAAAAAGATGGTCGCAGACCGCTGGCATCATCCACAAGAAACTTTATTGGAGACTGCTCAGACAGAACACTATGGCAGAACCATGTTATGTCGGAGCAGTCTCCTTTTGTAAAGTTTCTTGTGGATGATACCAGCAATGTGTGACCCTCCTTTTCAGACTTGCATCATCTGCTACAGCATGTATTTCAATTTGAAAATAAATAGCAAGCGCTTGCAAGTCCTGTTATACACATCTCATTTTTTTTTTTTCACTTATTGAGCAGATAACAAAAACTATTTTGATTATAGAGTTAACAGGCCAAAATGCTTCTGAGTGAAAACAGCAATTCTCTATAAAACCGCTACTATACAGCAAATACAACCAGAGCACACAGAAAAGCAGCTCTGCTGTATATAGTCAGGTCCCGCCTAAAGCAGACAGCATAGAACAAGCAAGACTCAGTCCAGCAAACAGGCTGATATTATGTGGTTTGTTTTCCTTTTTGAGGCTGAATAAAGGATACCATTTAGCCACTGCTGGCTGAGTGCTAACACCACTGTAATATTTGTGTCTCTCCCACTGAAGGCTTTAAAGTGGAACTCTACAGAATCATTTTTCAATAATTACCAAAGGCAGTATTATGTGTAATCTCCAACAGAAAGTTTTCTGTAGTCCTAACACACTTCCAGTCCTAGGGTGACAATGCTGCTCCTCCACAGATACAGTGCAGCGAGTGACCGTTGTCACCCTAGGACAGGAAGCGTGTTCCTGGCAGGAAAGAAAAAAGAAAGAAAAGGAAAGAAAAAAAAAGGAAAGAAAAAAAAAAAAGGAAAGAAAAAAAAAAAAAAAAAAAAGGAAAGAAAAAAAAAAAAAAAAAAAAAAAAAGGAAAGAAAGAAAAAAAAAAAAGGAAAGAAAAAAAAAAAGGAAAGAAAAAAGGAATGAAGAAAGGGGTTGAGTATAGCCTCAGTTATAATAAAAGGTAGACTAACAGTATATAGTGCCCTCATCCATAATAAATGTTGAGTAGGGAACCCATCGGACATAGGGTGGTGGTTGCTAGGGCCATCTTCCCCTAATAGTCACTCAGGATTAAAGGTTTTGTGGACTTTTTCAGGCACTGATATGACAACATACAAAATTTGCATAAAAAATATAATTTGTGTTTATCAAAAGGAAAAAACAATAATATTTAAGAACATAGACCGCACCCCACAATATAGGACAGCATGAGTTGGTGACACAACAGCCGTTACAATCTATTAAAGTGGAGCAGGCCAAGCCTCAACCGGTTTCGTGGCAAAAAAACGCTTCTTCAGGAGGGTCTGTACAAAACATAATATACATTATAAGTACACTAGCAATATGTTAATACATATATAAAACGTATTTAGTATCAATAATGTAATCAAAAAGTCAAGGTCTGTTGACTGCTCACCGTGAGGACGTTCAGAGGTGCAACGACTGCCCAAGTAAACCCCCCGCGGCGAATGAGGGGGAATATACGTATATGGTGCAGATTGATACAATCTAGTGATAATGATTAGAATAATATTGGATTAGATAATCTATATTTGAACTAATTTGACATGGGACACCCAGTGCAAACAGTGAAGGGAAGAAGGGGAGGGGAGAAAAGAAGAGGGGAGAGAGTTGGGGGAGGAAGAGGGAGGAAGAGGGAGAAGAAGAGGGGAAGGAGAGGGGAAGGATTGGGAGGGAAGAAGAAGGGGGAAGGGGGGGGGGGTTTGGTAAAATGTGAAAGGAAGAAAAAGGGGAAGGGGATTGGATGAGGAGGGGGAGGAGTTTGAGGGGGGGGAGAGGCAAGGGAGGGAAAGGGGGAGGAAAAGAGAAAAAGGAAACCAAGGGAAGAAAAAAGAAAAAAAGGGGGGAGGAAGCGGAATGGGAAACAAAATGGGAGTGGAGGGTGGGGAAAAAGGGGGGGGGGGGGAAGGACAAGGGGAAAGAAGGAAAAAAAGAAGAAGAAGAAGAAGAAGAAGAAGTAAAGAAGGAAAAAAAGAAGAAGAAGAAGAAGTAAAGAAGGAAAAAAGAAGTAAAGAAAGAAGAAAGAAGGGAGAAGAAGGAAGAAGAAAGAAGGGAGAAGAAGAAAGAAGAAAGAAGGGAGAAGAAGAAAGAAGGGAGAAGGGAGAAGAAGAAAGAAGGGAGAAGAAGAAAGAAGGGAGAAGAAGAAAGAAGAAAGAAGAAAGAAGAAAGAAGGGAGAAGAAGAAAGAAGGGAGAAGAAGAAAGAAGGGAGAAGAAGAAAGAAGGGAGAAGAAGAAAGAAGAAAGAAGGGAGAAGAAGAAAGAAGGGAGAAGAAGAAAGAAGGGAGAAGAAGAAAGAAGAAAGAAGGGAGAAGAAGAAAGAAGAAAGAAGGGAGAAGAAGAAAGAAGAAAGAAGGGAGAAGAAGAAAGAAGAAAGAAGGGAGAAGAAGAAAGAAGAAAGAAGGGAGAAGAAGAAAGAAGGGAGAAGAAGAAAGAAGAAAGAAGGGAGAAGAAGAAAGAAGAAAGAAGGGAGAAGAAGAAAGAAGAAAGAAGGGAGAAGAAGAAGGGAGAAGAAGAAAGAAGAAAGAAGAAAGAAGAAAAAGAAGAAGAAGAAGAAGAAGAAGAAGAAGGAAAAAAAAAAAACACAAGATGGATGGGGAGGGAAAAATCGGGAAAGGGGGGGGGGAGGGGGGGGAAGAGGGTGGTGAAAGAAAATGGGAGAGAAAGGGAAGAGACAGCCTCAATCTCCCAGTAAGATGGGAATACCGACAACACGCCACTGTGCCCAGCAGAAAGGTGAGGGGGGAAAAGAAAACAAACCAGGGGACCCTGGGGGGGGGGGGGTCGGTCGGGGTCAAGGCTGAGCTATATAGCCAGCACATGTAAATAGCTCTTACCAATATTAAAACAGGTTGCAATAATGGAAAAACCTGACGAGGATCTAGACAGCCAGAGGGTTGTGGTAACCCAGGTATGGAGCCCAATATCCAGCAAAGGTAGAGGGACAAGATTGTAGGCTATATATAAAACCAAAAGTTGGGTATAAGAATCAGCAGCTTTAAGCAAACTAAAGAGCAGCTAAGCAACCTATGGCTATGTAAAGCACTCACCTCGGCGTCTCGGTTCCTCGCATACGGTTTCCCAGGGAGAGTGTGCATGCACCACTCACACTAAGGGCTTGCAAACAAGCTGCTTATGTGTGTTCCCTGACCCCGCCGTCAGACACACCGCGAGTAACGTGCGGCGCGTGACGTCACGGGGGTCATCCCTTCCGCACTCTGCAAAGCTATTGTGCAAGTGCGCGTCGATTAACCCAAGGCCGTGAGGCCAGGTCAGTCGGCGCAAGTACGGGATGGCATCAGTCATCCCAACCAGGAAGAGAACTCATCCGCTAATGGGGTGAAAGTAGGAAGTCGTCACATCACATGATGCGTCAGCAGACAGAGACCAAAGCAATGGGAATATAATGCAATAACAATGTGCATATAATGGCAATATAAGGCATTTAACAAATAATTAACAATACCTTTCACATTTCACCAAACCCCCCCCCTTCCCCCCTTCTTCTTCCCTTCCAATCCTTCCCCTCTCCTTCTCCCTCTTCCTCCCCCAACTCTCTCCCCTCTTCTTTTCTCCCCTCCCCTTCTTCCCTTCACTGTTTGCACTGGGTGTCCCATGTCAAATTAGTTCAAATATAGATTATCTAATCCAATATTATTCTAATCATTATCACTAGATTGTATCAATCTGCACCATATACGTATATTCCCCCTTATTCGCCGCGGGGGGTATACTTGGGCAGTCGTTGCACCTCTGAACGTCCTCACGGTGAGCAGTCAACAGACCTTGACTTTTTGATTACATTATTGATACTAAATACGTTTTATATATGTATTAACATATTGCTAGTGTACTTATAATGTATATTATGTTTTGTACAGACCCTCCTGAAGAAGCGTTTTTTTTGCCACGAAACCGGTTGAGGCCTGGCCTGCTCCACTTTAATAGATTGTAACGGCTGTTGTGTCACCAACTCATGCTGTCCTATATTGTGGGGTGCGGTCTATGTTCTTAAATATTATTGTTTTTTCCTTTTGATAAACACAAATAAATTATATTTTTTATGCAAATTTTGTATGTTGTCATATCAGTGCCTGAAAAAGTCCACAAAACTTTTAATCCTGAGTGACTATTAGGGGAAGATGGCCCTAGCAACCACCACCCTATGTCCGATGGGTTCCCCCCTCAACAAAGAAAAAAGGAAAGAAAAAAAAAATAAATAAAGGAAAGAAAAAGAAAAAGGAAAGGGAAAGAAAAAAAAAAAAAAAAAAAAGGAAAGAAAAAGAAAGAAAAAAGGGAAAGAAAAAAAAAAGGAAAGAAAAGGAAAAGAGGAAAGGAAAGGCAGCCACCCAGTGTTATATTCGTCAAATAAAAAAGAAAAAAAAAATTGCGACTAAATTAATACTATTTTAGTTGACGAAAACAATTCAGATGACTAAAACTAAAATTACATTTTAGTCAAAAGACTATGACTAAAAAACTAAATTGAATTTATATTACAACAACAGGGAAATCTGTGTCTGTAGTGCATGTTCAAACCTTAAGGCTGCATTCACACCTGAGCGTTTTCAGCTCATAAAAACGCTTGTAAAAACCGCCTAAAAAGCAAAATCCTATTGATTTCAATGGCACCTGTTCACATCTGAGTGTTTTGTCACCTAAAGCAAAAACGCCTGAAAAACGCCCTAAGCTCAAAAAAAAGAACATGGGCTTCTTTGGGGCAGATTACAGGCGTTTTTCTGCTTTTTACATTGGTGACCTGTATAAAATTGCGGCAAAAAAGCACGACTTCGAAATTCTCAGGTGTGAATGCAGCCTAATACCATAAATAATAAGCATGTTGTTAGATTGTTACTCCAGGAGTATATATAGTGTTTGACAGTTCTAAAGTAATAATGCAATAAAATTTAACTAAACCCATTTTTTAGTAGACAAAAATGTACTGGGGATTTTAGTAGACTAAAAACGACTCAGATGACTAAAACTAAAATGGCGCCGTTTTAGCATTTTAGTCAAAAGGCTATAAATAAAAAGGCTATAATTAAAACTAGAAATGTAAATTTGATGTCAAAATTAACAGCCACCACATTCAAGGAACGGTAAGCTGCAATATACAGTGGAACCTCGGATTACGAGCATAATCTGTTCCAGGAGAATGCTTGTAATTCAAAGCACTCACATATCAAAGCGAGTTTCCCCATTGAAGTCAATGGAAATGAAAATAATTTGCTCCGCATTAACTTCAATGGCATGCAATACCACATGCGGCCAGAGGCGGGGGGGCGCCAGAGAGCCTCGGAAACGGCCGAAAAGACAGAGGACACCTCGGCAAACCTCGGAAAGACTTTGTTCCAGAGGTCCGCAATGCTGTCCTCGGGCCTTTCCATGCATTTCCGAACCGTGCCGATCGGCTCCGGCGCCCCCCCACCTCAGGCCAAACGCGGTACTGCACACCGCTTTGGCCTAAATCATGCTCGTTTAGCGAGACAACACTCGTAAACCGAGTTATGATTTTTAAAAATACAGTGCTCGTATTGCGAAACGCTTGTTACTCGCAATCCGAGGTTACACTGTATTACATTTTTGTTCTCGGGTCTAGAAAATTTCAAAGGACTAAAAATATTCATTAAACATGGTTTGCTCTCCCCAACTTTCTAATCTACATGCTTGTTCCAAGTCAGTTGCTAACAAAAGTACAGAAGCCGTCCAGACACAGCCTGGAAATTGGCATGCTCAGGAGATAGGCAGTGGCAGCTTCCATTTTACTCCCAGCACAGGTTTCTCAAAAGGGAACTTGATCATGCCACTGATGACTTTTATATAGTGGTGCAACGGATCGTCACCGATCTGTGATCCAAACGGCTCAACCTGTTCGGATCGGCACACCACGCGCTCCGCTGCCTCGGCCATAGGAAAGGCCGCGGCTTCGGCCTAGCTCCAGCCATCTTGGTACACCCGGCGGCGGCCGCCGTCTTGTCAGGAAGTGACGTTTCGTTGCCGCCGCCATCTCACTACACCCCACACTCCTGCACAGTAATGATGGAGTGAGAAGGGGGCAAGCGGACATCTTGTTACATCCACTGGAGTTTTAGATTTCACAGTTATTTTCAACACAAAAAACAGAGCTTATATTCTTAAATACAGTATTTTTAAGTCCGACAGACTGTTTAGATGTTAAATTTTAAAAGCAGCAGCAAACCTGCTGACCTTACATGGTTGCTAATGTGACAGAACACCTCTGATTTTCACATTACCTAAATGTGAAAATCGGAGGTGTTCTGTCACATTAGCAAGCATGTAAGGTCAGCAGGTTTGCTGCTGCTTTTAAAATTTAACATGTAAACAGTCCCTCGGATTTACAAATACTGTATAAGCTCCGTTTTGTTTTGAAAATAACTGTGAAATCTAAAACTCCGGTGGGTGTAACAAGATTTGTCTTGTCTTTTTTTTTTTTCTGCTGATCCGAAAAATTATCCGATCCGTGACTCTGATCCGAGGATCGATCCGTTCCGTGAGTTTTTTGATCCGTTGCACCCCCTACTTTTATAGAAAGTTGTAGGCTCCGTGTTCATCTTATCCTCATCATACTACTTGGTATATTTTGGCCACCTCTCCTGCCAATATTTTTGTACATTTAAAAAAATAAAAAATAAAAAAAAACAGTAATTTTACATTTTTTTTTAATTTATTTTTTATTACCGTTATTGCTGTCACAAGGAATGTAAACATCCTTTGTGACAGTAATAAGCATGTGACATGTACTCTTTATGGAGAAATCAGGGGTCTATAAGACTCCAAACTCCTCCTCTGCACTTCAAAGTATTCAAAACGTCAAGATCAGCGTTTTTGAATACCATACTCTTTTTTTTTTTAATTGGCGCCTTTAAGATGCCAGTAAGACCCCTTTCACACTGAGGGCGTATTGCAGGCGCTACAGCGTTAAAAATAGCACCTGCAATCAGCCATTAAAAAGCTGCTCCATTGTCTCCAGTGTGAAAGCCCGAGGGCTTTCACACTGGGGCGGTGCGCTAGCAGGACGGTAAAAAAAGTCCTGCTATGGAGCGGTGTGTATACCGCTCCTGCTCATTGAAATCAACGGGACAGCGCGGCTATACCGCCCTCAATGTGCTGCTTCAGCAGCGCATTGCGGGCGGTTTTAACCCTTTCTCGGCCGCTAGCGGGGGTAAAACCGCCCCACTAGTGGCCGAAATGCGCAGCAAATCCGCCCATGGCGGCGGCAGTAAAAATAGCAGCGTTTTACCGCCGACGCTATGAGCGGCTCAGTGTGAAAGGGGTCTTATCCGGGAAGTGATGTCATGACATCGCTTTCGGATTACTAGATCCAAAAGCTGAACAAAGCATTGGCTTTTTTCGGGTCTTCGGCCTCCTGGTGGGACGGGGGCGACGTAATTTCATTTCAGCCGCATAGGTGACGATGTCTGCCAGATGCAGAAGAGCCCTGAGGCCATTCTATAAAAAAAAAAAAAAAAAAAAGGAGTATAATATAGGACACAAATACCGACCTTCAAAGTCAAATGTGGAAACTCGGGATTCTGTTTTATAAAGTTCCTTTAAGATGGCCCCTCTGTAACCTGATGCCATGGTCACCAATAGCCAGAAAAAGTTCAATTCAATTGGTGAGGGAAATCAAACTATTTTCTTTCCTTCCATGAAAAAAATAAAAAAAATAAAAATTATTAAATCGCATAATCTATGGGCCGCTGGAATCCACCAGGGCCAGTCGCACTCTCTCTCTCTCTCCACCTCTCTCTACTGACATCTACTCAAAATCAGAAGAGCCCTCCACAAAACACTCTTACCCTGAGGGCAGCTGGCTTGTGCCTATGCAAATTAAATTTACATGGCGAGGTGGGGTGGTTTCAACTTGCTCTAACTGGTAAAATGTAGGACAAAATTGGTTGGAGGTGCTGAACTACAAGTCCCAGCATTCCAGAGAGGCCAAGCAGAAGCTTGTAGTACTAAGAAGCTGTATGAGTATTGTACTAAGCCTCATAAGCAACATGCCGATCTCCCGAAACAAAAATGAAAAGAACAGCAAGGGCAAACAAAAAAAACCCTTGGCAGCACACTATGCAGACTCTACCCTGGAGTGAACCGGTGACAACATATCTGAGTGTCCTACCACTGCTTGCAGGGTGATAAATCTCCAGCAATCTGTCAGATAAGACCAAGGGCCTGTATGAACACAGCTCCGAATTCCATGTCTCTCTCTCTCTGCCCATAGCAAGCAGTTCAACAATTGGCACTATGCTGCAAGGATATTTACATTCACAACACAGCCAGCAGTGATTAAATCCACACATCTACTGGGCCACTTTTCTCTTTGTCGATTAAACAAAACAAACAGGAGAAAAAGAAAAAAAAGGAGCGTTTCTACAGACGGTGTTACAGGTTTTAGCAATCCAGACATGTAAAACAGATCTTGCTGCGAATACAGCAACAATTCTTCATCCTAAATGTGTCCGCAACACAGGGGGCAAATCTGCCAACCAATAGGAGAGGCTGTATGCAGGGCAATCAGCATTCCCAACACAGTAGATATAAAATAAGTGGACTGCTTCAAGCTGACCATAGAGGTGGATATGTAATCAATTACAATCTCTTTATCCGCTAAAAAAAATCCCCAAAAACGAAACAATCATTCGTCCACAAGCAGGATTTGGTCATTTGCAAAAGTCAAAACTGGGCAATAAATTCAAAGCGATTACTTTTTCCGCCGAGTTCGGTTGGGGCAATTCAGATCCCAATTCTCTGCAATCAACCCAACTGCTTTACCTGGCAGCGATGAAATTAAAAGTTCAATAACTCTACCAAATTGCCCCTCGTATAGCCAGCCTAAAACTCCTTTTACATGCGTGCCGTCCAGTTTATTCAGGAACTGGGTGGATGATACTTGTGACATTCCATCCAGTGTGGAGGTCCATTTAAGAACTGGAGCTTTCCATATTACATCTATGGGCAGCTGGATTATTATTATTATAGAGGAGTTATATATCGCCAACAGTTTGCGCAGCGCTTTACAATATAAAGGCAGACATTACAATTTGGTACAAGAGGAATCAGAGGGCCCTGCTCATTAGAGCTTACAATCTAAAAGGGGAGGGTCAAATGATACAAAAGGCAATAGCTGTTGAGGATGAGTGTTAGTTAAAAGTGGGATAGGCTTCTTTAACGAGAAGGGTTTTCAGGGATCGTCTAAAAGATGGATAAATTAGGGGACAGTCGAACAGATTGGGGTAGGGAGTTCCAAAGGATGGGAGAAGCTCTGGAGAAATCCTGGAGGCGAGCATGAGAGGAGGTGACAAAAGGGAGATAGAGAGCAGAAGGTCTTGGGAGGACCGAAAAGAGCGGCTTGGTTGGTATTTTGGGACTAGGTTAGTGATGTAGCTGGGGGGCCGAGTTATGGACGGCTTTGTAAATTATTGTTAGTACTTTGAATTTTATTTGTTGGGTGAGTGGGAGCCAGTGGAAGGATTGGCAGAGAGGGGTGGAGGACACTGAATGGTTGGTTGGTAAGGTGGAGGAGTCTTGCAGCGGAATTCATTATGGACTGAAGGGGGGGGGGATAGTCTATGTAAAGGTAATGGATGAACAGAGACTTGCGTTATTTTCCATTAGACCCCAATCATGTTTAGGTCCAGAAAATGTAAAAATAAAAAAACAGAGCATGCAGACCTCCATTTTTTTTTTTATTGAACCTGGACATACCTATTGGTAAGCAGATGTTAATGGACATCTTTCATGTCCATAACCTTACATGAAGCTTCTGATAGATCTGTCTTAAAGTGGTTGTAAACCCGTTTTTTTTTGTTTTTTTTTAAAACACCTGCAAGACAAAGCCATAATGAGCTAGTATGACTAGCATACTTGCTCAATATGCATCACTTACCTTAGATCGGGACCCCCGAAGCCGTCCTCGTCTCCCCCTCCAGCCGTCCTCGTCTCCCCCTCCAGCCATCGCTCCACAGATACCTGGAAGGTTACTTCCGGGTATCGCCGCTCCGGCGCTGTGATTGGCCGGAGCGGTGAAGACGTCACTCCGCCCATGCACGCAGGAGCCATCAAATCCGGATTTGTGAATGGGGATTCTGACTGAATGCACCGTTTTCTATGGCGCGCATGCGCCGTAGACATCAGTGCATGTCTTTTTTTGCAAATATCTCCTAAACCGTGTAGGTTAAGGAGATATTTCTTGCACCTACGGGTAAGCCTTAATCTAGGCTTACCTGTAGGTGCAAGTTGCATAAGTGGGTTTACAACCACTTTAAAGTGGTTGTAAACCCACTTTTTCAACTTGCACCTACAGGTAAGTCTAGATTAAGGCTTACCTGTAGGTGCAAGAAATATCTCCTTAACCTACACGGTTTAGGAGATATTTACTAAAAATTACAGGTGCCGCTGTCTACGGCGCATGCGCGCCGTAGACAACGGCGCATTCATGGGGTTAATCCCATTCACAAAATCGGCTACCTCCCAGCAATAGCTGGGCGTAGCCGAATGAAAAGGCTCTCGCGCGCATGCGCAGAGTGACGTCTCCGCCGCTCCGGCCAATCACAGCGCCGGAGCACCGCTGTGATTGGCTGGTGCGGCGATACCCGGAAGTAACATTCCGGCTATCGCCGCAGCGATGGCTGCGGCTCAAGGCAGGGACACGGACGGCTTCGGGGGCCCCGGTCTAAGGTAAGTGGTACATAATGAGCTATTATGCCTTTCTCTTGCAGGTGGGGTGCAAAAAAAAGAAAAAAAAAAAAAAAAAAAAAACACACGATAAGTGGGTTTACAACCACTTTAAGAATGGACCTGATCGGACTGCCCTTGTGGGGCCTAAAGGGTATGCAAAATCTAAAAGCCTCTGCCTAGTTATTGATAGTGAATAAAAGCATTTAAAGCAGAGTTCCACACAAAAGCTTTGAAAGGTACCTGATCCCACTTCCACTCTACTTTGCCCGAGCGGACCTTTATGAGACCCTCATGAAATTGTTGATATCCGAGATTGGAAAACCTCTGCATCTAACAAACCCTTCTCCACATAAATAAAGTCCACTTGCTGAGTTGGGCACAATTCTAGCAGCGTGCAATACAGTGAACATAGGATGGATGCACAAGGCCCCTCTACATTGGCAAGAAGGTGAATTGATTTACACTATTGGAGTCGTGTCAGTGCAGCCATCTACTTTATATACTTGGGGAAAATTTGATCACCAAAGATGTTTTCTTCAACACCGTTAAGAACGTGTTGGTCATTGGGTATTCAGACAGCTGAAGCTGGCAGAGGATGCAGTCACTGTTCAGCCAGTAAATTTTCCACCCAACTCAGTCCATTTTTAAATTGCCATTTGTCAAGCCGAGTAGCGATTGTAGAGGCACCCACAGTTTGAATTTCTGCAGAATCAGACAAAATCTGAGCCTTCTATGTGGGCCTCTACACACTAGAAAAAGTTCTGTGAAAGGCTGCAGGGCTACCACTCTTGTCTACCAGGAGGGAAGAACGGCTTACCAAAATCATTATACTCAGGCTCCATTCCCACCTGGGCATTTTGGGATCATCGTAGAATCGCTACATCTCTGCCCACGATCTTAAAAACGCAGTACAATTGCAAAACGCAGGTTCAGATGCCATTATTTTCAATGGTGCAAGTTGTGCCACGATTGTCACGGCAATGCGCAGCAAATCACACCACATGAAGCTTGTTGCCCAAAAAGGAACAAAGGCTCCTTTTTGGGCAATGAGCTTTACGTGATTGCCACGCGATAAATCACGTGAAAATAGTGGCAAAACCGCACCATGTTTCAGGTGCCATTGAAAATAAAGGCATCTGAACCTGCGGTTTGCGATTGTATTGGTGGGAATGGAGCCTTAAACTGTGCCGCTAGGCTTCTCTCAGGACACAACTATCACTGTCAAACTCTCAAAGACACAATCATTGTTCAGGTTCCTGTACTACTTTGGTGCAATTCCAGCATGATTTTGGCCCAACAGAATATGCAAACCACTTGAAAGCAGCATCCAAGTTGCACTACACAATTGCACTGAAAGTCAGATCAAAATTGGATTAAAGCAGTGAGATTGAAAAAAAAATATTGAAGTAGCTAGGTGGAAAAAAAAATTGTCAAACGAACAGCGACTGCATCCAATCAAATGCAGCCACCGTACAGGTATTCAGGCAACCATGGGCACTGCAGTTGCCCAAATAGAATAACCATCAGGCGCGGTTCCTCCATCCATGTTGTTTTTTTTTTTTCAACATCAATATGTTCCTTTGAGACAAAAAGTCAAAAGCATGATACAACATTTGTCCAAAATGGACCAAATCAAAAAGATACAGTACAGATGAGGTTTCCATCCATGCCGTTTAGCATAGGTGGGAGAATCTTAGATTTCTCTCATTCAACCAGCGGGCTGAACAAGAGAAAGCTTTGGTCATCATTTCTCTATTCTACAAGTGTGTAAATACAGTAATTAACACGACCTGAACAGTGAAAGACTTAAAAAAAAATAAAAAAAATAAAAAAATTCTAGGACCAGTGTGCTGCTACTTCTTCCTTTCATATCAGGTCTGAACACCAATAATGCAACAGGAGCTTCCCCTATTTTTCTGAAAGCAGAAAAGGGGAATAAAAGTGGAACTCCTTTTGTCCTTCTTTCTAATCTTGTTTGGTTTAGGAATAATTAGGAAGCTTCATTCACACAGACCTGTACATCTGTGTAGAGCAGTGATTCTCAACCTTCCTAGTGCCGTGACCCCTTGATAAAAATTTCCCAAATTGTGGGGACCCCCAACAGTAAAATCATTTTTGTAGCGTGGGTTGTCAGCACCCAAGGCAAGGCAGTAATTTGCGCCCCTAACCCACAGACATTTAGCGCTCCCTGAGTCTCCTCCACTCGTACAGTATTAAAACCCCCTTATGGTACATTTTAGGATGTACCATTCTTTGTTCTCCTTTCTTTCCCCTTTTCTCTCTCTCTCTCTCTCTCTCTCTCTCTCTCGCTATACTAATTTCTTGTCCCCCCCCCCCATTCCTCTCTAGACATCTTTCGTGTTCTTTCTCTCCCTTTTTCTTTGTTCCCCCCCCCCCCCCTCTTTTCCTCTCCCTTCCATGTATTCTCTATTTGTATTCCTTCTCTCAAGCCCCATACACACTATCAGTTTTCCTGCAGGTTTTTGTCTTCAGGTTTACCAAAACCATCTAATATGAGGTCAAACCTTAAGTTTCAATTTGTATGCAATCAGGCAGGCCCTTGCACTACATGGTTTTGGTAAACCTGAAGAAAAAAACCTGCAGGAAAACTGATAGTGTGTATGGGGCTTTACTCCTTGCTGGCGGGGAGTTGGGATGAGTGGCAGTGCTGGGGGGGGTTCTGATCAGCCAACTTAGGCGCTCTTGATCAAGGTCATCTGCTAATCTGAGAAGCGTAGTGGGGACTTTTAATGGCAACTATAATCACAGCCTGGTAGTGTTACCCACTGTGTCTCCAGCTATGTGGTGTCTCGCAGCAGTGACACCTATGGCAAAATCAGGAGATGGGGTCTCCTCCCACGTCAACTGACCTCTAATCTCTCCTCCAACCCATGCCGTGAACTGAATGGGCAGCTGCGAAGAGTCAGAGTGGGCGGCCACGAAAAAAGGCTGGGAGAGCAGTGCGGGCTTCAGGAACAGGCCAGGATTCGGTGACCCCTGGTAAATTGTAATTTGACCCCCAGGTTGAGAACCACTGGTGTAGAGGATGGCGTTTATGCAACCAGGGAATGACGAGAGAGAGAGAGAGAGAGAGGAGAGAGAGAGAGAGAGAGAGAGAGATCAGAATGCAGATAATCCATAAAAGATAATATGATGCTTGCAGAGCGACACCGTGAGTTGCATGGTGTCACTGGTAAATGGCTGTCAGTTTCCAGTGCTGACTGCTAGTCAACCAGCCTGCCAGAAGTCAAACGTGTTGCTATGCATCTATCAAGGTACGCATCTATATGGCTGTTTCATGCTCAGAGTAATTTTAGGGTGAACTTCCACTTTAATTGTGCATGATGATGATGTCCAAACGCCAACTTCCCTAGCAAATCCACACACATACACCAACATATACTCTGGTCTAATTGCCTAACCAAGAACAAATTGTTACCTACCCAACAGTATAATTTGCCTGTTGATCTTTGCGCCTGGAAAATAAGCCCTGTCTCAAAGTGCTAATTTGTGAAGTATAGTTAGATCACCCGCAGTTGTTATGCAAATTCAAAGCAAATCAGTTAAGAAGAAAACACGTACTGCACACATTGAACCCCATTGGTCTAAATACACGCTCAATCTGCTATGTAAAGCGGACTCTGTAATTAGAGAATTGGAAACCGTAAGCAACTTTTATATATCTTTATATGGTATTACCCAGCAGAGGCAGCAAAGGAATTTGCTTTGTTTAATATGGGTCATGACAGTTGCATTCTTAATGTATACAAATGTCGGAGAGCAGGCCAAACACTCTAAATATACATTATAAACATAACATTAAATATCGTGAAGCAAGTTTTAGTAATTCAAGTCCTCAGCAGTGAGGCACCCTGAGTCCCGGTGTTGTGACTAAAAGGCGAACGAACCCGGCAGAACATCGAACAACATCACTTCCTGTGACATGTAATCAACTGTTTTAGAGAACCACACGCACTGCGGCATCGCTGACGTCAGGACACTGCATGTCAAATGCCTCGACTGACAGCCATCTTGCTACACCCGCACCTGGCCGTACTAAGCCTGCAGGCAGAAGACGCTAGCAGACATTTTTTTCACACCCACCCAAGTCTTGAATTTTATACTTATTTTTAAGACTAAACTCTGCTTATAAGCTGTATTTACAAGTCCCCGATACTGTTTTGAGGTTGAATTTTAAAAGCAGCGGCAATCCTGCAGATCTGACAGGTTTGCTAATCTGATAGAACACCGCTGCTTTTAAAATTCAACATGAAAATAGTGTCAGGGACTTGTAAATACTGTTGTGCACTACATAAGAGGAGTTTACCGTTAAAAATATATATCTGAGACTTGGGTGGGTGTAAAAATATGTCCGCTAGCACGGCGAGGTGTAGCAAGATGGCCGTCGGTCGATGAATCTGACAGGCAGTGTCCTGACGTCAGCGATGACGCAGTGTGCAGGCGCAGTGCATGTGGTTTTCTAAAACAGCTGATTACACCTCACAGGAAGTGACGTGGTTCGATATTCTGCCAGGTCAGAACTCCGGCAGGTTTTATCACCCTAATGCTAATCTGAATGCTGCATCTACAAAAGTGGAGGCCCAACCACCATAACTTGCTGGGACTTTTACTCACCGGGCGGACTGTGGGTTGCCCAAATATATAAATCAGAAAGAAAAAAATAAAAATAAAAAAAAAAGACATATGTGCTGTTTTTTGTACAAAACTGCTACCCAGGTCCCAAAATGACTGAACAATCTTTTCCACTCCTTTGGTTGGACCCCATGCTGCACGCTCTTTATCCTCAAAACACTTTAAAATCCATAGTTTTGACTCCGTTAATGAAGTTAGAGTGGAGTTCCAGGCATTATTTTTCACTCCACCACCCCTGTACATCATGTCCATCCGCATGCCCATTGGCTCAGAGCATATAAGTGTCAATCCCAGGAGCCAATGCGCATCCGCTACCTGTAGCATCACGCCGCACTTTGTACTATATGCGCATGCGTGAGATCGAGAGGCACATCCTGGGTAGCAAGCAGTGCAGTATCCCAGGAGGAGGAAAATGAGGGGGCTTCAGATGCCCACACTAAAGTTGGGAGATCACTCGCTGGGGACTACAAAGTTAGTTTATTTTAAAAGATCGTGATTTATAAAACCTACATTTCATATGTAGGTGTGACCATCACAGGGGTTATTAACAAAAATAAAATAAATAAATAAAAACCAAATTTATATATAGAAATATAAAAACACAACCCAAGCTGGAACTCTGCTTTAAGCATTTAAAAATCTGCATACACATTATCTTCACTAAAATGTGACGTTACAGCACAAGTAAAATATATACATTTTTTTTTTAAACATGCAGTAGACAGAATAGGGAAGCAGTGGTAACAATATGAAGAAAAAGGATACAAAAAATAAAAGTGGCATTAAGAACACAGATGTTTATGCATGAGCCTATAGCATTATTATTATTATTATTATTATTATTATTATACCATGCCAAGAGTCCAGGACCCACCACCATGTCACCTATTAGTACACAGATATTGGAAGATAAATAAGACCAGTGCTTTTCCACCACCCAAAAAAAAAGAAAAAAGAGAGAGAAGCTTTGGCAGACATTTGCAGGCCTGGAGCTGGGCCCATGCCCCGCTCGCCTACCTGTCATTGGGGGTCTTTCCATCTCTCCAGGCATCTTCAGGGATGTCGCTGAAGTGTCCTGGAGATGCTCGGATTTGCAGCTTCCAGTTGGACTTGACTCCCGCTTGCTGGATCCGCTGGCTTTCTGAGAGGATCCAATGATGCGTTCCTTCACTTCCAAAGACAACAAGCGTCCTTTGTACATCCATTTTTGCATTTTCTTCACTGTCCGGCCCGATGGCTTCTGTGAGACTCTGTGACTTTCCGCACTCATGTCTGCACCATGCCTACCATTAGTGACTGTAACTGAGACCGAGTCCCCTGGTGTTTGGTGTATATAATCAGAGGGATTACGAGTGACACTCTTAGAGGCTCTCCAGTTCACAGAGGATAATATGTCCCGGGGGCTGCCCTCACTGTCAGCATCCGTGTGCTGACCAATAGAACCCTGGCTGTGCTCAAAACCACAATCAGATGACAAGTTGCTATGGACAGGGCTGTACTTTATCTGACTATCGCTGTGGCACTTATTCAAAGTTCTGAAGGCTGGCAGGCTGTAGACGGCGTCAACGCTTTTGCTAAACGTCTGCATCCTGTTAAGCTGGGAGCTTATTAAAGCATTCAAAGACACCAAATCGCTATGAGACACTTGTTTTGGACTGGCATCATCAGAGGACCAAACATCGCTTTCTACAACCCTTGCAGAGGACTGAGAATAAACGCTATCCTGGGACTGGGAGCTAGAGGGGCAAGTTTCTGTTCTGCACCCGATTTTGCTAGAGGGGGTCTCAAGAGGCATGTCATGCATGGCATGCATTAATAAATAATAAGCCTCTTGCAACTGAGACCTCAGTCTGTCAGTCTCTAAGTACATGTCCACGCTGCCTTTCCGCTCTTGATGGCCATCATCCGCCACCGGGGATACCACGGCATTGTGCATGAATGGGGTTGGGGGCCCAGAAAAATGGCTATTGCACTGAGCCTCACTTGGGCTAGTGATAAAGAGGTGCTCATTATCATAATAATCATCTTCCTCACTGTCCTCGGAATGGTTTCGGGCGTTCCCATAATACGGGGCATTTACGAGTCCCAGGGGGGGTATGTGGCAGTTTGTGGAGAAAGAACTGCTTCCTTCAAAAGTACTAGAGCACCACTGTGAGTTTTCTACATATCGGGGACCTGTATGAGGCTCCATGGCTGGACTAGATTTAGGGGAATAGATGAAATTAAGAGGGTACGATGGGGAAGGCTCCTTCTGAAAAGGCCACTGTCCCTCAACATGAGGGTTTGCGGTGTATGGAGCGCTATTTGGAGGCTTAATCTGAGTCTCTGGTTGGAACTGAAAACCTCCGTAAGAGTAACGTCCCATGATGGCATCCTTACCATTTATACCACATGACAGAGGGTGCGACTTGGCGTTGTTGTCTCTTTCCATGCCATTGGGCAAGCAATCCGTGTTGCTGATATTACTATAATGGGAGTATCGGCACCCATGAATGGGCTGATTGGAAGATGCGGGTCCTGATGCCGTTTCCCATTTGGAAGGATGAGAGTAATTGTTATTATTGTGGTTCTGAGAAGACCAATCTTTACTGTGATTGCCAGCCAGTCTGCTCTCTTCCGGGGTCACCGTCTTGATTCCACATGGCAGTCCTGCAGACCCCAATAGAATGTCAACAGGGCTGCTTAAATAAAATTCCCCTTTGATGCTATCTTGGGACTTTAGCCTGCACCCCAAAGCCAATTCTGAACCCATTCTTCAAATCATCTGCAGATACTACTATGCACTCCCTGGCGGCCTCATACAGCTGTGGTCAGCCTCCATAGAGGACCTTTATGGAAGCATTCTAGTCTGCACTCAGAGGAGCTTGCAATCAACCTAAACAAATGATACTAAAATCCTCAGCAGCCCCTAAGAAGTACCCCGGACACCCAGATGCTTACAGCTTTCATAGGTCTCCAATCTGCACTAACCACTTTAATTAAAATAGGAGGAATCAATCTATCAGGGGTACTTAATATGGACACAATAACAGGCCTCTGCATCCCCTAAGACTCACACCCAAATCCTTACATTTACCAGCACGGTAGCCTACACCCACCAATTGTGTTACAGCTCCAAGAGGGGTTGGTAGTGCGCTTACCAGGCTGTATATTACAGTTGCCCTTATGATGCCCCCACTCACCACCTAGCCTCTGCAGTTGTCAAAGCCCAGTAATATTTTCCCACTAACTCTACCATTATAATAAGAAGTCCTCTTCCTGCATCCTAATATGTCACATGGCTCAGTAGCCCCTTGATGCACTTCTTCACACCCACCCTGATCCTTGTTGTTATCAATAGACTCTAACCTGCACTCCCATTTCTTGTCATTATTCTAAAAGATGCCATTTGTTCACCCACAATAGATTCTACCTATCATAACAAATCTCTGCAAGGTCTTCCATGATGCTTCTGGCCGTGGCTGTGGAGCTCTAATCTGTACCCACTAACCCATCCCTCACCCCTTTATAATTATTACATCCACCAATAATTCTATTACATAATCTGAAATGCTCCTTTAGCTGAACTAACGCCAAAACATACATTATAGTTCACATGGCTCCCTGTGATGCACCAACTGCAATTATACTACAGTTCTTAGGGGGTCCATCACTGTGCAGCCCAACATGACAGCTACACCCACCCACACTTCACACTTATCAGGGCACTCTAGCTGGCATTTTCTGGGGTCTGTGCAGTGCCCCCAGTATGATAAATAGCATTCAAATGGAGCCGTCACTGGGGAACTTTAGCCTGCACCGTCCAGAATAGTCCCTGGGGTACTGTATTCTATACTCTCTAATGAAACAGTCCCTGGGGCACTCTATTACCGGGGCACTCTATTACCAGGGCACTCTAGAGGGGAACAGTCACTGGGGCACTGTATTCTTCTGTCTCTAGCAGAACAGTCACAGAGGCACCAGCAGAAATAATAGGACTCTATTCTGCCCCCTCCAATAAACAATAACCAAGAATTGTATTCTGCGCTCTACCGGTCACCAGGGCACTCTGTTCTCTACTCTCCAACAGGACAGTAAGGAAGCGCTCTATTCTGTCCTCTCCAGGGGAACACAATATTCTGCCCACTCCAATAGAACAGCCACTGAGCACTCTATACTGCCCTCTCCAGCAAGGCCATCCCCTGAGCACTCTATACTGCCCTCTCCAGCAAGGCCATCCCCTGAGCACTCTATACTGCCCTCTCCAGCAAGGCCATCCCCTGAGCACTCTATACTGCTCTCTCTAATAGAAATCTATTATGCTTTCTCCAGCAAGACAGTCACTGAGCTCTCTATACTGCACTCTCCAGAAAGACAGTCCCTGAGCTCTCTATATTGCTCCCTCCAATAGAACTCCATACTGCTCTTGAACACACTATACTGCACTCTCCAGCAAGACAGTCATCAAACATTCTACATTGCTTAGGACAGTCAACAAGCACTCTATATACGGCTCACTCCAATAGAACTCTATTATGCTTTCTCCAGCAAGACAGTCTACAAGCACTCTTTCTAGCAGGATAGCCAACAAGTACAGTATACTCTCTGAGCACTCTATATTTCTCTCTTCAACATAACTCTTTATTGCATTCTCCAGAATGACAGTCAACAAGCACTCTACCCCAATACTGATCAGGACAGTCTCCAAGCACTCTATACTGCACTCTCCAAGATTGGCATTCAACAAACACTCTTTACTGCACTCGCCAATGAATCGAGCTCTATTCTGCTTTCTTCAGCAAGAGAGTCAACAAGCACTCTATATTGCATTCTTCAAAATAACTCTATACTGCTCTTTCCAGCGGGACAGTCACTTAGCACTCTATATTGCTCTATTGAATAGAATTTTATTCTGCTTTCTCCAGCAAGACAGTCCACAAGCACTCTATACCGCTCTCTCAAACATGGCAGTCACTGAGCTCTCTATACTGCACTCTCCAGCAAGACAGTCATCAAACATTTTACATTACTTAGAACCGTCGACAAGCACTCTATATACGGCTCACTCCAATAGAACTCTATTATGCTTTCTCCAGCAAGACAGTCAAGAAGCAATCTATACCGCTCTCTCCAGCAGGATAGTCAACGAGTACTGTACTCTGCTCTCTCCAGAAAACACTCTATAGTGATCAGGACACTCTCTGAGCACTCTATACTGCACTCTCCAGTAGAACAGTCAACAAGCACTGTATACTACTCTCTCCAACAGAACTCTACACCGCTCTCTCTAGGAGGATAGTCAACAAGTACTGTACTCTGCTCATACCAGAAAGACTCTCTCAAAGCTCTCTATACTGCACTCTCCACAAGCACTCTATACCACTCTCTCCAGCAGGATAGCCAAAAAGTATTTTATTCTGCTCTCTCCAGAAAAGACCTCTCTGAACACTCTATACTGCACTCTCCAATAGAAAACTATACCGCTCTGTCCAGCAGGAAAGCCATCAAGTACTGTACTCTGCTCTCTCCAGAAAGACACATTCTAAGCACTCTATAGTGACCAGGACACTCTCTGAGCACTCTATACTGCACTCTCCAGCAGGTCAGCCAAACACTTTATACCGCTCTCCCAATAGAACTCTATACTGCTCTCTCCCGCAGGATAGTCAACAAGTACTGTACTCTGCTCTCTCCAGAAATACACTCTCTAAAGCTCTCGCTATATTGCTCTCTCCACAAGGACGCCAACAAAACACTCAAACATTCTACATTGCTTAGGACAGTCAACAAACACTCTATATACGGCTCACTCCAATAGAACTCTATTATGCTTTCTCCAGCAAGACAGTCTACAGGCACTCAATACCGCTCTCTCCACCAGGACAGCCAACAAGTACTGTACTCTGCTCTCTCAAGAAAGACACACTGAGCATTATATATTGCACGCTCCACCAGGACAGTTAACAAGTACTCCATTCTGCTCTCTCCAGAAAGACAGTCACCAAGCACTCTTCAGTGATCAGGACCCTCTCTAAACAAACACTCTATACTGCACTCTCCTGCAGGACAGCCAAACAGCACTCTATACTGCTCTCTAATAGAACTGTCAACAAGTACTGTACTCTGCTCTCTCAAGAAAGACTCTCTAAGCACTCTATATTGCACTCTCTACAAGGACGCCAACAAAACACTCAAACATTCTACATTGCTTAGGACAGTCAACATTCTATATACGGCTCACTCCAATAGAACTCTATTAGGCTTTCTCCAGCAAGTCAGTCTACAAGCACTGTGTAGCGCTCTCTCCACCAGGACAGCCAACAAGTACTGTACTCTGCTCTCTCAAGAAAGACTCTCTATATTGCACTCTCCACAAGGACGCTGAACAAACACTCTATACCGCAGGATCGTTAACAAGTACTGTACTCTGCTCTCTCCAGAAAGACTGTCTCTAAGCTCTCTATAGGGATCAGGACACTCTCTGAGCACTCTATACTGCACTCTGCAGCAGAACAGTCAACAAGCACTCTACACCGCTCTCTCCAATAGAACTCTACACCGCTCTCTCCAGCAGGATAGTCAAGTACTGTACTCTGCTCTCTCCTATAGACTTCTATTCTGCACTCTATATTACTCTCCTATAGACCTCTATTCTGCACTCTATATTACGCTCCTATAGACCTCTATTCTGCACTCTATATTACTCTCCTATAGACCTCTATTCTGCACTCTATATTACTCTCCTATAGACCTCTATTCTGCACTCTATATTACTCTCCTATAGACCTCTATTCTGCACTCTATATTACTCTCCTATAGACCTCTATTCTGCACTCTATATTACTCTCCTATAGACCTCTATTCTGCACTCTATATTACTCTCCTATAGACCTCTATTCTGCACTCTATATTACTCTCCTATAGACCTCTATTCTGCACTCTCCAGCAGACCAGTCAGTAGGAATAGTTCAGTCCTCTCTCCTGCACTTTGGCCATCTCTGGTGAAGTTCTAACAGTACATATTTCAGGTGTGACTCCCTGCCCTCCTCCTATTGGTCCCTGGTATCACCTCTGACAGTTCATGTTGCAGGGTCTATGCTCCCCTCCTCCGGGCCCCCCTCTTTACCTTCTCCGTTAGTCTCCAGTCCCCCCGGCGGCCCCTTCTTGGCTCTCTTTCCCCGCAGTTTGGATAGAGTCCTCCGCAGAGGATCGGCCATTCCTCCCCAGTGCCCTCAGCACTCGCAGCGGCTGCCCCGGGCGGCGGAGGGCTCCTCCATGCTGCAGTCGGTGCTCCGCTCTCCGGGGCTCCTCTCCCCGCTGTACATACTTGGAATATTTGTGAGGTGAGAGGCCGCGGACCCGGCGCATGCGCGCTCCCTCCTCCGCCCCCTCCCCTTCGTGAGGCGGGCTCTGGCCTACTGCGCTACGGCTGTGTCAGCGCTGCACTCCACAAATCTCTGTGTACAATATGAAGTGTCCGCCTCCCCCCCTCACCACACCGTGTACTCTCACTGAGATAGTTCCAGTCCTCTCACACAAATGTCTGCTGAATAAAACTGAAAAACACCCAGTGCTGAGATTATTAACATGACTGCAGGCCCCTTCTGCCTCACAAAAGGTCCCCTGACACACAATATTCGGATTTTCTGCAGATTTATATGGAATGTTCAATATTTACTCATAAAGTACCATAGGGGCCAACATGGAGGACACACTGAGGGCCCATTCACACCTAACCACTTCCCATCCACACCAATTCTGACACCTCCCTCCTAAAAGTAAAAATTCACCTTTTTTTTTGCTATAAAAAAATAAATACAACCCCCAAACATTTTATATATATATATATATATATATATATATATATATATATATTTAGCAAAGGTCCTACCTAGAGAATAAAAGAATATTTATTTTTTGCAATTTTTTTATATCACACAGTATTTGCACAGCGGTTTTTCATAGGAATTTCTATTGGAAAAAATACACTTAAATAAATTTTATTGCACATAAACACAACATAATACCTATTTTATTTTTTTTGTAAAATATAAAAGATGATGTTATGCCAAGTAAATAGATACCTAACATGTCATGCTTTAACTACCTCAATTCCGGGCCTATTCTGGCACTTCTCTCCTTCATGTAAAAATCATCATTTATTTGCTAGAAAATTACTCAGAACCCCCAAACATTATATATATATATATATATATATATAGTTTTTTTGACACCTTAGGGAATAAAGTGGCGGTCATTGCAACTTTTTATCTCGCACGGTATTTGCACAATAATTTTCAAACACCTTTTTTGGGGAAAGAAAAACGATTTCATGAATTAAAAAAGAAACAAAACAGTAAAGTTAGCCCACTCATGGAATGGCGCTAAACTTCGGTACTTAAAAATTTCCATAGGCGACGCTTTAATTTTTTTTCCAGGTTACCAGTTTAGAGTTACAGAGGAGGTCTTGGGCTAGAATTATTGCACACGCTCTAACGCACGCGGCGATACCTCACATGTGTGGTTTGAACAGTGTTTACATATGTGGGCAGGACTTACATGTCTGTTGGCTTCTGAGCCCGAGCTACCGGGCACAGGGGCGTTTTAAAAAAAAAAACGTTTTTTTTTTTTCTTTTTCTTTTTTTTTTTTTTTTTACACCTTTTTTACTTTTTTTTATTTTTATTTATCACTTTTATTCCTATTACAAGGAATGTAAACATCCGTTGTAATAGGAATCTATCATGACAGGTCCTCTTTATTGAGAGATGCGGGGTCAATAAGACCCCACATCTCTCCTCCAGGCTGGAAAGCATGAGATCGGAAAAAAATAATTCACCGATCTCATGCCGACAGCCGCGTTCACGGCTTTGTTTACTTCTGGGTACTCCGACGGTCATAGAGATGACCGGTGACCATCTGGTCACCGGAAATCTCTATCCTCATCATCCGGCGCCGGCTGATTTGTTCTCCGGGCCCCCGATGGAACGGGAGAAGCACCGGATGGCGGCGGGAGGGGGGACGTCCCCTCCCGTCGCCTATAAGAACAATCAAGCGCAGGACTGCCGCTATGATCATTCTTATGGTGCGCAGAATCGCCGGCTGAAAAGAAGGATATCTGAATGATGCCAGTAGCTGCAGGCATCAGTCAGATATCCCCACCTCAATACCAGGACGTCATATGACAGCGTGCGGTATTGAGGTGGTTTAAATTGCATCTACCTGTGGAATGGCAGCAAGCTACGGTACTTAGACCCCTTTCACACTGGGGACGCCCGTGCGTTAGCGGTAAAGTGGCGCTCATTTTAGCGCTTTTTGGCCACTAGCGGGGTGCTTTTAACCCCAAAGAAGGACTTAAAACAGCCGTGTTGCTGAGCTTCCGAATCCAAAGCGCTTTTTAGGAGCTTCGGAAGCGCTGCCCATTCATTGCAACGGGCAGGGGCGTTTTGGGAGCGCTCCCAAACCGCCCCAAAGATGCTGTTTGTTCTATTGTTAAAAAAAAAAGATGCTGTTTGCAGGACTTTTTCTAACGTCCTGTAAGCGCACCGCCCGGGTGTAAAAGCACTCAGGCTTTCACATTCGGGCACCATGGGAGTCAGTTTACAGACGCTATTTCTAGCGCTAAAACGATGAAAACTGCCTCAGTGTGAAAGGGGTCTTAAGATTCTCCATGGGCAACACTTTAAACACCTTTACAGGTTACCAGTTTAGTGATACAGAGGAGGTCTGGTGCTAGAATTATTGCTCTCACTCTGATATTTGCGACGATACCTCACATGTGTGGTGCGATCACCGTTTACATATACAGTGGGGCAAAAAGTATTTAGTCAGATACCAATTGTGCAAGTTCTCCCACTTAAAAAGATGAGAGAGGCCTGTAATTGTCATCATAGGTATACCTCAACTATGAGAGACAAAATGTGGAAACAAATCCAGACAATCACATTGTCTGATTTGGAAAGATTTTTTTTTTTGCAAATTATAGTGGAAAATAAGTATTTGGTCACCTACAAACAAGCAAGATTTCTGGTTCTCACAGACCTGTATCTTCTTCTTTAAGAGGCTCCTCTGTCCTCCACTCATTACCTGTATTAATGGCACCTGTTTGAACTTATTATCAGTATAAAAGACACCTGTCCACAACCTCAAACAGTCACACTCCAAACTCCACTATGGTGAAGACCAAAGAGCTGTCGAAGGGCACCAGAAACAAAATTGTAGACCTGCACCAGGCTGGGAAGACGGAATCTGCAATAGGCAAGCAGCTTGGTGTGAAGAAATCAACTGTGGGGGCAATAATTAGAAAATGGAAGACATACAAGACCACTGATAATCTCCCTCGATCTGGGGCTCCACGCAAGATCTCACCCGTGGGGTCAAAATGATCACAAGAACGGTGAGCAAAAATCCCAGAACCACACGGGGGGACCTAGTGAATGACCTGCAGAGAGCTGGGACAGAACGTAACAAAGGCTGCCATCAGTAACACACTACGCCACCAGGGACTCAGATCCTGCAGTGCCAGACGTGTCCCCCTGCTTAAGCCAGTACATGTCCGGGCCCGTCTGAGGTTTGCTAGAGAGCATTTGGATGATCCAGAAGAGGATTGGGAGAATGTCATATGGTCAGTTGAAACCAAAGTAGAACTGTTTGGTAGAAACACAACTCGTCGTGTTTGGAGGAGAGAGAATGCTGAGTTGCAACCAAAGAACACCATACCTACTGTGAAGCATGGGGGTGGCAACATCATGCTTTGGGGCTGTTTCTCTGCAAAGGGAACAGGACGACTGATCCTTGTACATGAAAGAATGAATGGGGCCATGTATCGTGAGATTTTGAGTGCAAACCTCCTCCCATCAGCAAGGGCATTGAAGATGAAACATGGCTGGGTCTTTCAGCATGACAATGATCCCAAACACACCGCCCGGGCAACGAAGGAGTGGCTTCGTAAGAAGCATTTCAAGGTCCTGGAGTGGCCTAGCCAGTCTCCAGATCTCAACCCCATAGAAAACCTTTGGAGGGAGTTGAAAGTCCGTGTTGCCCAGTGACAGCCCCAAAACATCACTGCTCTAGAGGAGATCTGCATGGAGGAATGGGCCAACATACCAGCAACAGTGTGTGACAACCTTGTGAAGACTTACAGAAAAAGTTTGACCTCTGTCATTGGCAAAAAAGGATATATAACAAAGTATTGAGATGAACTTTTGATATTGACCAAATACTTATTTTCCACCATAATTTGCAAAAAAAAAATATTTCCAAATCAGACAATGTGATTGTCTGGATTTGTTTCCACATTTTGTCTCTCATAGTTGAGGTATACCTATGATGACAATTACAGGCCTCTCTCATCTTTTTAAGTGGGAGAACTTGCACAATTGGTGGCTGACTAAATACTTTTTTGCCCCACTGTACGTGCGGGAGTAACATATGCTTTTTCATTTGCGCGTAAGTACGGGGGAGACGCAGATACTTAAATTGTATTTTATTTTATTACTATTATTAATTTGTTTTATCCACTTGACCTCTGGAAGGTTTACCCCTCTTCCTGACCAGGCCATTTTTTGCGAAACAGCACTGTATTATTTTAACTGACAATTGCGCGGTCGTGTGACACTGTACCCAAATAACTTTTTTCCCCACAAATAGAGCTTGCTTTTGCTGGTATTTGATCAACTCTGCGGTTTTTATTTTTTGTGTTATAAACAAAAAAAGACGGACAATTTTGAAAAAAAACACAATATTTTTTACTTTCTGCTATGAAACATATCCAATAAAAATATAAAAAATAGAATTTCTTCATAAATTAAGGCCAATATGTATTCTGCTACATATTTTTGGTAAAAAAAATCCCAATAAACGTATATTGATTGGTTTGCACAAAAATTATAGCGTCTACAAACTATGCAATAGATTTACAGAGTTTTTTTTTTTTTTTACTAGTAATTGCGGCAATCAGCAACTTATAGCGGCACTGCGACTTTGCGGCAGACAAATTGGACACTAAGGGTGCTTTCACACCGAGGCAGTCTGCGGCATCCGCGGTAAAGCGCCGCTATTTTTAGCGGCGCTTTACCATCGTTTTTGCGGAGGTATTCGGCCGATAGCGGGGCGCTTTTAACCACTGCTAGCGGCCAAAAAAGGGTTAAAAACCACCCACAAAGCGCCGCTGCATTCATTTCAGTGGGCAGGAGCAGTGGAGGACCGCTCCTTGCAGGAGTTTTTTTAAAGTCCTGCCAGCGCATCGCCTCAGTGTGAAAGCACTCAGGCTTTCACACTGAGACTGCAGGGAAACCGTTTTTCAGGCACTTTACAGGCACTATTTTTAGCCCAAAAGCTCCTGAAAAATGTCTCAGTGTGAAAGGGGTCTAAAGGGTTGATTTACTAAAGGCAAATAGACAAGTGCAATTACTCTAGTGCTTAGTAAATGAGCAGAAGCTCTGCTGACTTCCATCATCCAATCATGTGCAAGCAATTCATTATTTTTTTTTCCTTGCACTTCACGTGATTGGTTATTCTTTGCAAAGTGAAGGTTTACCTCACTTACTAAGCCCTGGAGCAACTGCAGAGTGCACAGTCTATTTGCCTTTAGTAAATCAACCCCAGTGTGTTTAGGCTGCATAAAAAAGAGGGGCTGGCAGTGATATTTCATTAACTTTGCTTTCCTACTAATAGCGGCAGGAGGGAAGGAGGGGGGGAGGAGACAGCTCTCTCTCACACACACACACACACACACACACACACACTGAAGCTGACAGGCAGGGAGCGAGGGGGAGAGAGGAGAGCAGCGCATGACGAGGCACGTAAACTGACCACAATAATCAGGGATCAGCAGCCATGATTACTGACAGACTATTTGCGTTTATCAACCCTTAAGTGACACTTTTTTGGGACACCAATACAGTGATCAGTGGTAAAAATATGCACTGTCACTGTACTAATGACGCTGGCAGGGAAATGGTTAGCATCAGGGGTGATCAAAGGGTTAAATGTGTTCCGAGGGAGTGCTTGCTAATTGTGGGGGAGGTGTTTTTACAGAAACACAGGATCTCTACCTCCCCTAATAACAGAACGGAAATCTGCCTTGTTTACATTGGCAGACTGCCGATCTGTCTCTCTCGGGAACGATCGGTGGGTCCAGGCGGATATTGGGTCCGCTAGACCTGCTAATTGGCTCCCACTGTGTCCAATCACAGCAGGAGCAGGCCGCTGGCGGCGCGCACGTGCGCCCCAGATCCGGAGGTGCAGAATAACGCACAGGTACGTGATTCCTCACAGGAGAGCTGCCTTGCTGCCGTATATGTACTGTATACAATCGGCAAGCAGTTACACGCCTTTACAGGTATGTTTATTTCTTTTGTTCAATTAAAACCTTTTGTCTGAGGAAAAAAAACACCTTTACAGGTTACCAGTTTTGAGATACTGAGGAGGTCTGGTGCTAGAATTTTTGCTCTCACTCTGATTTCGGCGATAAATACCTCACATTTGTGGTGCGATCGCCGTTTACATATGCATGCGGGAGTAACATATGCTTTTGCATTTGCACGGGGAGACGCGGGTGCTTTAACTACTTGCCGACCACACGCCACAGATGTACTTCGGCAAGGTGGCTCGGCTGTGCAAATCGCTGATTTCTGTTCTGTCTGTGTGACAGTGTGTATGCAAGACAGCTTGAAAGAATTCCGTCGGAAAAATCCGTCAGAGTTTATCCCAACGGAAATTCCGATCGTGTGTGTAGCGGGCAGGTACTTTTCAGTATGTTGATTCGGGTGGAGACATCAGTGGTGTCCAGTTCCCTGCGGCCCAGCAGGTGGCGCTGTCACTTTGGGCCGGGGTTGAACCATCGCTGGAGTGCCGTACCCTTTTTGGTCTCTCGCAGCGGTTGTACGGCGGGGCGGGGAACCCGCTGTGCTAGCTGGGAGAGGCTATAAAGGGGGCGGACATCTTAGCCACGAGGTCCGAGTCCCAGGCACCTTTAGCCTGAGGGCTGCCGTCCAGTGGTCGGTGTCCAGGCGGCCTAGGCCTGGACACGTGGCGTTCGGGAGTCACCCCAGACACCCTCAGTCTGGGGTGAGGTGCATCGTTCAGGCCCGGGGCCCAGCTTCTTCCACTGGGATCCGCCCGGGAGGAACCATCCTAAGACACCCACAGAATCGGGTGTCTGAATCCAGGCGTAAGGGACCGCGCAGGTGACCTTCCCGTAGATCTGGTGCAGCAGATTGCCAGTGCCGGGATAGGGCCTACGGAGACCGTCGGGATGGATGTCCTCGCCAAACAGGGGCCATATTCACACGGAAGGTGGTCCATGTTCTAAGGTCGGTGGCAGAGACCGTTACTCTAGGGTCGTGACAGAGACCGTTACTTAGGCCCGTGGCAGGGGCTCCAACAGTTCACCCGGTAGGTGGCAGCTACCAATTTCACGGTTGGTGGCAGAGACCGTACGCCAGGCCTATCCGCACGAGAAAGGGATAGGAGAGTTCATTGTGCCTGGGCCTAATCGTATCCACACCCCTGTCTGTCTGTTATGGAAGTTCAACTGATTATGTTCATTCTGGCATTGAAGAAATAAAGGAGTGTTGAACTTCTAATGGTGTGGGGCTCTATTACTGGCAGATACACCTCCACGGAAGAAGCGGAGGCTCCATATGCAGGATGCAGACCCGTAGGTAATTCAGAAAAGACTTTGCTCAAACCTCACATACACGGAGGGTGAGAGCTTGGCGTAGTATCCTGCACTCTCTCCTCCAGAGTACCCCTAGACAACAGCCATAAACAACCAATACAAGAGAGAGAGAGAGAGTGAGGCCGCTACATGTGTATAAGGCATTTCAGTGCATATTTGTAGCACTGATCACTGTATTAATGTCACTGGTTCCCAAAAAAGTGTAAAAAATGTCAGTTAGGTGTCCGATCTGTCTGCCGCAATGTCGCAGTCCCGCTAAAAATCACTGATCTCCGCCATTACTAGTAAAAAAAATAATATTAATAATAAAAATGCCATAAATCTATCCCCTATTTTGTAGACGCTATAGCTTTTGCGCAAGCCAATCAATATACGCTTATTGTTTTTTTTACCAAAAATATGTAGAAAAGTAGATATTGGCCTAAACTGATGAATAAATTTGTTTTTTTATATATTTTTTTTGGGATAAGTATTATAGTAGAAAGTAAAAAATCTTCTTTTGTTTATAGCGCAAATAAAAACGCAGTGGTGATCAAATACCACCAAAAGAAAGCTCTATTTGTGGGAAAAAAGGACGTCAATTTTGTTTGGGTACAACGTTGCACAACCGCGCAATTGTCAGTTAAAGTAATGCAGTGCCGTATCGTAAAAAATGGCCTGGTCATTAACCTCCCTGGCGGTATTCCCAAGTGTAGCTCGGGGTTAAATTTCAGTACCATTAATGGTAACCCCGAGCCACACTCGGGATTGCATCTCTGAATCCTGGTACAGCGTACTTACCTTGTCACCAGGATCCTGCAATGTCCCCCCGCTGTGTCTGCGGGCTGTGTCTTCTGCCTGAAGCTCTGTGTTCCGGGCTCCGTTCCCTGCGAGCATCGTGACGCATGGGGCGGAGCCCGGCGGCAAATTTAAGAAGTACAGATTACATTACTGTATCAAATCATTTCACCTCCCTTTTGTCCCTAATGCTTTGTCGAGTGCCCTGCGTGCAGTTTTGTGATATATATATATATATATATATATATATATATGTGTGTGTGTAGCGACCTCACCTCTCACTCCCTCCTTCTCTGTCAATGTCAATGGCTCTCGTCTAGGGGACCAGGGAGGAGAGTGTGACGCACCACCAGCTCGTATCCTCCAGTGTGTAGAGGTGTGAGCTATAACCAATTACCTTCGGGTCTGTGCCCCTGTCCAGAGCCAAAGCTCCCCTTGAGGATGATCCTTTAACTCCCAGAAAGCCAAGTTCCACACCATTAAAAGTCCAACACTTATTTATTCTTTTAGAGCAATAAATAGTCCTTTGAGAGCAGACTGGTCAGACAACGAACAGACAAGGTGGTGAGGAAGGTCCAGGCACAAACATGAACTTGTTACTCTCCTGTTTCGGCATGCGCAAACAGGCTTGGCGCACGGTCGCTGACACCGACCGCGAGGGTGGTCGCTGACACCGACCAGGTGAAATAGAATTTGAGGTCTCTGCCACCGACCTGGGTTTCAGTTGGGTCGCTGGCACCGACCGTGAAAACGTGGACTACCTTCTTGAGATGCAGCCCCTGTCAGGGGAGTCATCCATCTGGACGGTCACCAGAGGCCTCCGCCGTCACCAGCCAATGCTGCGCTGGATCTCCGGGAAGGTCACTTCTCTGGTCCCCCTCGCCCGAGATTCGGGTGTCCAATACCGGAGGACACCCTAGGAATCCTCCATCCCTTGCGGGACCCAGTCGAAGGTACTGGGCCCCAGGCCTACAGAGAGTACCTCACCCCAGACTAAAGGTGTCTGGGGTGGAATCGCAGCTCCATCCCCGGGCCGAGGGCGCCCGGAGACCACCAGCACTCACACCCAGGCTGAAGGTGCCAGGGCGTGGACCCCGAGCGGAAGATGTCTGCCCCTTTTATCCCCTCTCCCAGCATGCACCGCAGGTTCCCCGCCCCGCTGTACTACTGCTGTGAGAGGACAAAAAGGGTACAGACTTACAATGGTGGTTCAACCCCGGCCCATGGCGACAACGCCACCTACATGCCGCAGGGAACTGGACACCCTTGTATCCTCCACTGGCATAAATTGGTCCATGAACCCTGACAATTGCTGCATCTGAGCCATTTATCACTCAGATGCATCCCCCCTAAATGTAACCACCCGCTACACATATATATATATATATATATATATATATATATATACACACATATACATATATACTGTATACTGTTCTTTCTGCCTGGAAACTTGAGATTGTCCATAGCAACCAAAAAGTGTCCCTTTACGTCAAAAGCGGTTTTAGACCAGCTAGAAAACAGCGATAGTAAATTAGAACACTTGCAGAACTGAGCGATAGTGATTCGTGACGAAAATGTATTTTATTATATTATTCTTTTTTATAATTATTTTTAGTTATTTATATTATTATAATTTATGATTTTGTGTTTCAAACTTTATCATACCCGGGATGTCTACTAGACTCTTGTTTGGACAGATTTAAGTGAGTTATTACTAAGAATTACAGGCCTACAATATAAAACGTCACATTTCTATGCAAAACAATTGTACCGCTTTGAGACGCAAAAATCTGACATAATCATACCGCCAGGGTGGTTAAGGGGGTAAATCCTTCCGGGACTGAAATGGTTTATTTTTTTATTTTTTTATTACTATTATTTATTTTATACAAAATAATTTTTTTACTTTCCTTTCAGTAATAACTTGATTGCTATCACAAGGGATGAACAACATCCCTTGTGACAGCATGAGCTGTTACAGGTCCTCTTTATGAAGCGATCTGGAGTCTAGTTCAGCCACTCAAATCACTTCTGCTGGAAAGGGAATCACCGGCTAAAAGAAATGGACGTTCTACGTGTGGAAAGTGTTTAAAAGGTAGGTTCACCTTTGCAAAGCAACTTCCTGTGTACTTAACCACTTCAGCCCCGGAAGAATTTACCCCCTTCCTGACCAGAGCACTTTTTGAGATTCGGCACTGCGTCGCTTTAACTGACAATTGCGCGGTTGTGCGACGTTGCACCCAAACAAAATTGACGTCCGTTTTTTCCCAGAAATAGAGCTCTCTTTTGGTGGTATTTGATCACCTCTGCGTTTTTTTTTTTTTTTTGCGCTATAAACAAAAAAAAGCAATATTTTTTACTTTTTGCTATATTAAATATCCCCAAAAAATGTATAAAAAAACTAATTTCTTTCTCAGTTTAGGCCAATATGTATTCTTCTACATATTTTTTGTAAAAAAAAATCGCAATAAGCGTATATTGATTGGTTTGCGCAAAAGTTATCTACAAAATAGGGGATAGTTTTATGGCATTTTTATTATTATTTTTTTTATAGTAATGGTGGCGATCTGCGATTTTTATCATGACTGCGACATTATGGCGGACACATCGGACACTTTTGACACTATTTTGGGACCATTGTCATTTATATAGCGATCAGTGCTATAAAAATGCACTGATTACTGTGTAAATTACACTGACAGGGAAGGAGTTAAACACTAGGCGGCGATCAAGGGGTTAAGTGTGTCCTAGAGAGTGATTCTAACTGTGGGGGGCTGGTCTCACTAGCACATGATGACAGAGATCACTGCTCCCGATGACAGGGAGCAGTAGATCTCTGTCATGTTGCTAAGCAGAACAGGGAAATGCCTTGTTTACATAGTCACACTCACGGAGCACGCGGTGGGCGTGCACACGCCCACTATGCCGCGTTTTAAAGGGGACATCCATATGCCCAACCGTGCCATTCTGCCAACGTAAATAGTCGTGCGGCGGTAGAGAAGCAGTTAAAGTGAAACTAAACCCTCCTTTCCTTTACAGCCAAGGAAGTGGCCATCTTGGCCTCTGTTTGAACTGCAGTTGCCATAGTGCTGCACATGTGATCAGTTATGACACCAGCCATTCAATGGCTTGACATTTTGAGCTATTTGAGAGCTCACATAATCAACCAGTAACTGTAACAGTTATCATTCTAGGCCTGCCGTGAATAATAGCTGCTTTGAGAAACCATTAAATCAGTGGGTTTAGTTCCGCTTTAAGGGGCACAGGTATGGAAACAATCCCTGGAATTCATAAAGACTGGCGCAGACAGATTTAGCAAAAGTGTCTCTCCTGCATTCTTTTTCTTATAGAACATATGCAAGATACTTTTACAAAATCTGTCTGCCCCCAGGGTCTCTTTCTCTGTACACCAAGACAGTTGGTCTTAACTGCTTGCCGACCGCCCCACGCAGATATACTTCTACAGGGCGGTCGCTCTGTGCTGGATCACGTATCTGATACAAGATCAGCGCTTCTGGGTAGGGGGCGTGTGCGGCCGCCATCCCGAGCGCGCTATGATTTGTTACAGTATAAGCCGATCAGTGGGTCCTGACCAATGATTGAACGCTGGCACCTGCTGATCGGCTCTGTCATTCAAGGAAGGGAGCTCTGTGTTGTAAACAACACAAAGCTTCGAACACTGACAGGTGATCTTGCTGATTTTTTATTTCCTGCAAATATCATGTTTGTTAAAAAAAAAAAAAAAGAGGGTTTACAACCTTTAAAAGGGGTTGTAAAGGTTTAATAAAAAATAAATAAATAAATAACATGTTATACTTACCTCCACTGTGCAGTTCGTTTTGCACAGAGTGGCCCCGATCCTGCTGTTCTGGGGTCCCTTGGCTGCTCTCGCGGCTCCTCCCCGCAATAGCTAACTAACAGCCACTGGGAAGCTCTATCCCGAGGGGGTTACCTTGCGGGCGCGCTCCCGTGTCATACAGTCAGCGTCCATAGACGCTGAGTGTATGACTCGGCCACGCCCCCCGCGTCATTGGATTATGTTGACAGCAGCGGGAACCAAATGCTGCGCTGCTATAAATCTATCCAATCAACGCAGAGATTCCGTGGAGAAGAGGACGCCGGGGGACGCGCAGAGCAGGTGAATGGGCTCAGGTAAGTAAAACGGGGGGGGGGGGCTGGGGGGCCCGTGACAGCCAGGTGTTTTTTCACCTTAATGCATAGGATGCATTAAGGTGAAAAATCACAAACATTTACAACCCCTTTAAGCCAGGGTGCATGGAGACTTAGGGGTTTATTTACTAAAGGCATACACACTGTGCACTTTGCAAAGTGCAGGTGCATTCTACAAGAGCAGTTGCTCCAGAGTTTAGTAAATAAACAGAAGCTCTGCGAACTACCATCATCCAATCATTTACAAGCAAAAATTCCGTTTTTTTATTTTCCTTGCGCGTAATTGGGTATTCTTTGCAAAATTAAGCTTTACCTCATTTACTAAGCTCTGGATCAACTGCATTTGCAAAGTGCACAGTCTATTTGCCTTTAGTAAATCAACCCCATAGTGTAGCTATTGATGTCAGTGTCAATTCGTGTACCCCCACAGCAAGCGTCAGCTAGTGTCAGATTGTCCGCCACACTATCACAGTCCCATTATAAGTCGCTGATCATCGCCATTACTAGTATAAACAAAAAAAAATCCCAGATGGTATAACTTTCGCGCAAACCGAATAATTTACACTTATTGGGATTGAGACATGTAGCAAAATAAATTTTGACCTAAATTCATGAAGAAATTTTATTTATTTTTTGGGGATATATTTTATTGGACCTGCTAAATGTTTTATAACAGAAAGTAAAAAACGATTGTTTTGTTTTGTTTTTTCAAAATTTTCTGTCTTTTTTTATTCATATAAAAAAATAAAAAACCCAGTGGTAATTAAAGGGGTTGTAAAGCTTTCATATTTTTTCACCTTAAAGTGGAGTTCCACCCTGAATTTTATTTTTTTACCAAAAATAAAAAAAAAAATAGAAAAAAAATAAATGTTTTACTTACCAGAAATAGCGGTTGCTATGCGGAAGTTCCTAATCTGCCTCTTCATCCTCCGCGGATGGTCCTTGTCCTACTCGCGGTGTCTTCTGGTCAATGGGGCGCGCTGCCTTCTGGGAACTGTGTGTATCCCAGAGAGCAGCCGCCCCATTCACAAAGCGCCGCGCAACTTGCACATGCGCAGTAGGAAATCCCTCAGTGAGGATGGCGGCGCGGGGACCTGCCGCGATCGAGCGATCGGCCCCGGGGGGGGGCGACTTTGCGGGCGCCTAGGACAGGTAAGTGTCCTTATTAAAAGTCAGCAGCTACAGTGTTTGTAGCTGCTGACTTTTAAAAAAATAAATAAATCGCGGGTGGAACCCCGCTTTAATGCATCCTATGCATTAAGGTGAAAAATCATTGCACTCTACGGCCCCCCCGAGCCCTCGTTTTACTTACGTGAGCCCCGAATCTCCGTGGGCACGATCCCGCATTGCTTTCCCCTAGCTCTCTCTGCACAGATGTCTCTGAAATCGCCTCGAAGTCGGACTGACATGCGGGAATGAAATTGTGCGAGTTCAGATAAACTCACGTGAGTTCATTCCCGCAGTCAGTGTGAACCTGGGGCTTAAAAGTAGCACAGCATGGACCAAATTCAAAAGCAAGTTCTAGACAAGTACATGAATTTAGCACATTTTGCAACATTTTTAGATCACCTTCCCAAAATCTGTCTGCATCGCCGCAGATGCGGCGTCTCACCGATTAGGACGGTGCCATTGCCGGCAAATGCCGCCGATTTCGCATGTGAAATCGCACCAGTGTGAACCAGGGCTAAAGGCTCGTTTTTTTTTTTTTTTAACCACTTCAGGCCCAGGCCAATTCTGACACTTCGCTCCTACATGTAAAAATCATTATTTTTTTGCTAGAAAATTACATAGAACCCCCAAACACTATATATGATTTTTTAGCAAAGACCCTAGAGAATACAATGGCGGCCATTGCAACTTTTTATCTCGCACGGTATTTGCGCAGCAATTTTTCAAACGCGTTTTTTTGGGAAAGAAAAAACAGTTTCATGCTTTAAAAAAAAAAAAAAAACTGTGAAGTTAGCCCAATTTTTTTGCATAATGTGAAAGATGAAGTTACGCCGAGTAAATAGATACCTAACATGTCACGCTTCAAAATTGCACACGCTCGTGGAATGGCGCCAAACTTCGGTACTTAAAAATCCCTATAGGCGACGCTTTAAAAATGTATACTGGTTGCATGTTTTGAGTTACAGAGGAGGTCTAGAGCTAGAATTATTTCTCTCGCTCTAACGTTTGCGGCGACACCTCACATGTGTGGTTTAAACACTGTTTTCATATGTGGGTGTGACTTACGTATGCATTCGCTTCTACGTGCGAGCACACGAGGACAGGGGCACTTTAAAAAATAAATAAAAAAATAATAATTTATTGTTAATTTTACTTAAAAAATAAATAAAAATTTTGATTACTTTTATTCCTATTACAAGGAATGTAAACATCCCTGTAGCTGCAGGCATCATTCAGATATACCACCACAAAGCCCAGGACGTCATATGACGTCCTCTGGGCGCCAAGTGGTTAAATAACAAATATGCCTATACTTACCTGCTCTGTGCAAGGGTTTTGCACAGAGCGGCCCCGATCCTCGTTTTCTGGGGTCCCCCGGTGGCGCTCCTGGCTTCTCCTCCTCATCGAATGCTCCCACAGAGACCCACTTTCCAAGGGGGCACTTGTGCGGGCACGCTTCTGAGTCCAGATGCTGCGTCCATTGACACAAACAGCAAGACTCCATCCCGTCCCCCAGCTCCCGCGTCACTGGATTTGATTGACAGCAGCGGGAGCCAATGGCTTCCGCTGCTATCAATCTATACAATGAGGACCCAAGACAGTGGCTGGAGCTGCTGGGCTCGTCCTCGGAGCTGGAACGATCGGGCTCAGGTAAGAAAAAGGAGGACTCTGGGGGGCAGCTGCATCACAGAAGGTTTTTCACCTTAATGCATAGAATACATTAAGGTGAAAAACCCTGAGAGCCGGTTCACACAGGGGCGACACGACTCTGGCCGCGACTTTGTGAGGCGACCTGAACACGACCTGAGCACGCACCACAGCGTGACTTGGGGCAACTTGCAAGGCGACTTCAAGTCGCCTCCAGGACAGGAGGCTTTCCGGTGGCCAATCAAACAACATTCAGCTCTGTGGGAGGGAGGGGTTTGCCTGAGAATTTTCTCTTCCTGTATTGTTGCTTCAGTTAAGACAGTGATCCGACTTTGGAGGCGACTTCCATTGAAATCAATGGGTACAAGTCGCATACAAGTTGCCTAGAAGTCGGAGTGAAGTAGTACAGGAACATTTTCTGAAGTCGGAGCGACTTCAGTAGTGTACATTAAGACGGCTCTATTCACTTACATTGACTTTCTCAACCACGCGACTTGGGGCGACTTCAAGTCGGATCCCAAGTCGTCCCTGTGTGAACTGGCTCTAAGGGTTTACAACTCCTTTAAAGACACTTTAGCAAAATCTGCCTGCACCAGTTTCTCTTTCTGTACGCTAAAAAGAGAGTTGATCTTACTAGAGCCTCGTACACACGGTCGGACTTCCATCGGACTTTTCCGTGGTTTTTTGTTCGAACGGAGTTGGTCGGGAACACCCATAGCATACACACGCTCTGACTTTTCTGCAAACTTCCCCAAAACTTTTTCCAACATCACATGGTTTTTCTGCTCTTTTCTGCTCTTTACCGCCACCCTTTGGTCAACTTCTGCTATTGTTGGTTGATTGTAACATTATTTGTTTTGTCCATCGGACAAAAGTCCGATGGTTTTCTGTACACACGGTCAGACTTTGCTCCATCGGACTTTTGTTGGGCAAAAGTTTGTCAGTTTGCAGACCCAACATTTGTCCGATGAAAACAAAAAAAAACCAAAAAAAAGTTTGTCCGATGGAGCGTACACACGGTCGGATTGTTGGTCCAAGTTGCTCAAAATGAAGTTTGTTGGCCAAAAGTCCGACCGTGTGTACGGGGCTTTAGCTCCACTTTTGTATGATGCAAAATGTTGGTATCTTATTTAGAATTTGGCGCATTCATTGCGCCACAATATAAAAACGGTGCATTGTAGAACTACCTGAATTTGAAATTGAAAGGGGTTTAGGTTTGACCTCATATTATATGGTTTTGGTAAATCTAAAGGAAAGTTGAACAAGAATTTGTTATAGTGTATGGCCAGCCTTACTTCAGCTTGTTCAATTAAGCTTTGACAAAAAATAAATAAAAATGGAAGCGAGTTTGCATTTCCTCCCTGTGCCTGTGTGGGTTTCCTCCGGGTAATGCTGGTAGTTAGTTGGCTCCTGTCTAAACTGGCCTTATGTGTATTTATAAATGTGAGTTAGGGACCTTAGGTTGTAAGCTCCTTGAGGGCAGAGACTGATGTGACTTTTTAATATACTGTATACGTAAAGGACTGCATATATTGACAGTGCTACAAAATTACCTGTAATAAATAATAAATAAATAACTTTAGCTTGTTCAATTAAGCTTTGACAAAAAAAATACTGGAAGTTGATTGGTTTCTATAAAGTGCTGCTCCAGATTTTGCACTCTCCAGTTTTAGTAAATCAACCATTGTGTTTTTTTATGCAGTGGCGTTGCTATGGGGGTGCGGGGGGTGTGACCCACACCGGGTGACACCCGCCAGAGGGGTGACACTGGGGCCGCCGCTAAACAGTGTACTGTTTTGCTTGTATGAGAGCGGAGCGAGCAGGGCACTCAGCCGTAAGGGGAGGCTGCCTGTAACACCCCCCAGTCAGGCTAATATCCCAGAGTGAGCCTGAGTTGGTGGGCGGAGCTGAGGGTGTGGCTGCCTCCGCCACTCCTCCCACAGACTCATTCACTATGGAAGATGCTGCAGCTGAAGCAGATAGAGGCGAGGACACAGCAGCTCCCGCCGGGGTCTTCATCTGCAAGTATGAGGCATGCTATGTAAGTTACTCTGCACACTGCACAGTGTCACTACATCGAGTTCTAACCTGCCCTGTACCACCCCAACCTGCCCTGTAACACCCCAGCCTGCCCTGTACCACCCCAGCCTGCCCTTTACCACCCCAACCTGCCCTGTACCACCCCAGCGTGCCCTGTACCACCTCAACCTGCCCCGTACCACCCCACCCTGCCCCGTACCACCCCAGCCTGCCCTGTACCACCCCAGCCTGCCCTGTACCACCCCAGCCTGTCCTGTACCACCCCAGCCTGCCCTGTATCACCCCAACCTGCCCTGTACCACTCCAGCCTGTCCTGTACCACCCCAGCCTGCCCTGTACCACCCCAGCCTGCCCTGTACCACCCCAACCTGCCCTGTACCACCCACCCCAGCCTGACCTGTACCACCGAAACCTGCCCTGTACCACCCCAGACTGCCTTGTACTACCTCACCTGCCCTGTACCACCCCAGCCTGTCCTGTACCACCCCAAACTGCCCTATACCACCCCAACCTGCCACTATACAACCCTATACTATCATTTACAGGGGCTGTTTGGGGTGCGCCCCATGACCGAGCGCTGCCTGCAGGGTGCTGGGCAGCCTAGAAAGGAGGGAGGTGACGCCATGTTTTACCTCACCAGGTGACACCAACCCTAGTGACGCCACTGCTCTTATGGCCTCTGTATGAAATCGGACCTGAAAACTGTGAACGAGGACGCACCGGACTCCTGCTGTGAGCTGATGCGTGCTCATATGCCTCAAAGTCAGATTTCTGAGTCTATAAATGCAGTAGTCTCTATTAGGAGGGTTTATAAGCCTCCACCCATTCTATGCAGAAAATATAATCCATTTATGCAGGATTGCTTTCCTTGCCACAAAAGATATTGTGATACTTGTTTAATTGCACTAACAAACATTTTTAGGACAAGTTTTTGGGGTATACCATCTTCTTCTGTAGTCCAAACAGTACGTATCATTTTCCAGAGACACAGCAGCTGAGTTATGTAGGCCATTCATGATATTGCCTTGGAGGGTCACAGAACACAACAATACCATCATGACATATTTACTAAAATTGATGAGCAGAAACTTCCTTGTGGCAAGTTTTGAACAGAACATCATTTAAGGATCCCCATCGTAAAACAATGTAGACTTGTTTTACTCATCATTGCTGAAGCTGTTAATCTACATGTCTGTCACAAATAACTAGATCATGCCTCAAGGTCAAATACCGTTCCTTGTAAGCAGTGACCTTTAACGGACACCCACCTGGAGGAGGGCAAGGTTTCTGTACATAGGCTGCCGACATATGTATTGAAAGAAAATCTTTTGTGCAGAATCCAGATAGTGGAGATTCTAGGGGGCCTATTTATAAAGAGGCAAATGATTGGTTTGCTGATCGTTTAGCATGATCATTGGATGGTTTGTCTTATTTATAAAACCTGTTCACCCTCAACATTTTCCCTAAGTGGCCACAATTTAAAATATTTGTCAAATGTCAGTGTAGCGGCCTCACCCCATCTCCTTTGTCTAGGGGTATGTCACATGACAGGGTGAGATGCGCTACGGCCCATGTCCTCCCCATAGCTGTGGGTGAGGTGAAGGCCAGTATCAGTAACTTCCTCGGGCCAATGCGTTTTAGTTATGAAACTCAGTCCTGCTATGCTGACACCTCCCTTTGCTCCCATTAACCAGAGTCCACACACCGACGATCACAGTCCAACTCTTGTTTTATTGCAAGATCTACAATAAACAGTGCTTCAGTAGCCAACTGGTTGGAACATTATAACAGCCTGATACGGTGGGATGAGCAGGTCGAGGCACTATCCTGATTTCAATCTAAACCACTGTGGTTTCACCAGCGGTTATCGTAGCCTTGACTAGTACAGAACATAGAACTTGTGAGTCTCTACCAGCAACTCAAGAGAACGTATTTAGGAGTACCTTCGCTGCGCTGTGGCCCCTATCAGGGGAAGATGTCCCTCCAAGGGAGTTACCGGAGGCCCATCCGTCACCGGGTTGATGCTGCTCCGGACTCTCCGGACGGGTGACCTCCCCGGCCTCCTCACCTCAGATGCGGGTCCCGTCCACCTCAGGGACCCTCGGATCACTTCGCCCTTGCGGGACCCAGTCAAAGTCACTGGGCCCCAGGCCTACGATTTAGTACCTCACCCCAGGCTGAAGGTGCCTGGGATGGACTCCAACTCCATTCCGGTCAGGCCTAGGGCGCCTGAGCCGGAACTCCAAACCGCCCGCACCCAGGCCTAAGGTGCCTGGGTGCGTGAAGAGAAAATCCTCGAAGACCTCGTGGTAAGGGCGTCTCCCCCTTTTATCTCCTCCCATCGAGACCACGGCGGGTTCCCCGCCCTCGCTGTACCATCTCCGGAAAGGGACAAAAAGGGTAGCACTGCGGCAGTGACTCTACCTTGAGCCTGTGGGTACCCCGCCACCCACAGGCCAAGGAGAATAATACACCACCCAATTCTCCACGAATACAAAGGGGTCCAAAACCTCTCATAATTTACACACCTGGGTCACACTACTACCCAGGTGTACCCTAACTAAATTTAAAGACCCCGCTACATCAGTAATTCACTTCAATGAAACTCTAGTTCATGATAACATGAGAAGTATTATTATTATTAATAACCACTTCAATACCAGGCACTTTCCCCCCTTCCTGCCCAGGACAATATTTAGCTTTCAGCGCTGTCGCACTTTGAATGACAATTGCGCGGTCATGCAACTCTGTACCGAAGCTAAATATTTAGCATTTTCTTCCCACAAGTAGAGCTTTCTTTTGGTGGTATTTTATCACCTCTGCGGTTTTTAATTTTTGCGCTATAAATGAAAAAAGACCAACAATTTTGAAAAAAAAAAAAATGATGGGCACAGATAGGTGGCACTGATAGGCAGCACTGACGGCACTGATAGGCAGCACTGATGGGCACTGATAGGTGGCACAGGATAGGCAGCACTGATGAGGAGCTACTGACAGGCATTACTGAGTTGCACTGATTGGCACTTTGCCGGGGCACTGACAGGCATTACTGATGGGAAACTGATTGACACTTTTTTGGGCACTGATTGGCACTATTGTTGTAAGGTGACCAGATTTTTAAAATGAAATCCGGGGACATATTTTTTTTTGTACTAGTAATGGCGGCAATCAACGATTCTCTGATCACCGCCCGCCTCACAGCCTGTCAAGTCTTACTCTCCAGGCCCCGGCTACTACTGGGTGGGGAGAGGAGGAAGATCACTCCACCAGGGAAGGCAAGGAGATAAGCAGGAAGGCGGCTGGCCGGGACATGAGCCAAGGCAGAAGAACATGCGAGCGGAGCTGAATGGGCATGCACCCGAAACTGAAGAAATATTCCCTCCGCTCCGACCAGCACATGATCATCAGAGAGGGTCACAGACAATGGAAAAAAATACACCCCCCTAAGCTAGTAGGAGCGGTGGAGCAGGGGGTGTAATTCAGAATTATTTTTTTTTAAATTCTGCACTGACTGTCTTTGAAATTTCCCCAGCCTCTGTTCAAATCCAATCCGGGGACAAAACCGGGGACAGACTTGGTCCGGGGACAGTGTTCTCAATCCGGGGACTGTCCCCTGAAAACGGGGATGTCTGGTCACCCTATATTGTTGCCACTGATCGGCACTTTTATAGGCACTAACAGGCGTTTATAGAGGGGGACAGGCTGGCAGGTGATGGGCACTGATTGGCAGCTGATGGGCACCTTTTGATGGGGGCTGTGCTGATTATCAGTGTACACACCCCCTCTGACAGATAGAGCCGCCGATCGGCTCTCCCTGTCAGCGTGAAATGAGGAAAAAAGTTTACCGAGCACTTCCTGGTTCACGCGATGATCAGCTGTTATTGGTCACAGCTGATGATGTGTTAAAAAGCCTCCGTCAGAGGCTTCATACCACAATCGGAGTTGCGGTGTGTCAGACTGACGCACAGCACCTGCTCTGTTATCCTGATCACGTCATATATCCAATCAGGAAAACAAATCCACTTTGCCGCCATCATTTTGCTATACGGCAGGCGGCAAGTGGTTAATATTATTCACAATTTATATATCGCCAACAGTTTGTGCAGTACTTTACAAAATAAAAAATCTCTATAATGGAGATCAGACAGAAGTCATCCAGTGGAGGGTCCCACCACCAATATTTATGCTCCTTATCAAATTGATCAGACCTCTAAGTAATAGAGGATCAATCTAGAGTGGATATGAAGTATTGAAACTTGCATTGGATTTTATTAAAAAATCATACTCCCAGGATAAAGTATAAACACAGGTATGTAATCAATACCGCCATCGCCTGGTATTGAGCATGTGCGATGACGTCACAGGTAGCGCCCTCCAACGTGTTTCGTGTAAACACACATCATCAAGGGAACGTAGCGCGTTCCCCTAATGACATGTGTTTACACAAACTGCATTGAGAGGCGCTACCTTTAACGTCATCGCACACGCTCGATGTATAGGAATACAGTGAATATAATTTTTTAATAAAGTCCAATTTACGTTTTGATATTGGGCCAAATCTTTTTGAGAATTACCTGATTAATTATCACTGATACGGTCCACTGGAGCTCTGAGAGAGAAGTTGGAGCTTTTCGATCTGTTTGATTACCAGCTGTTGTCAGTTGCCTCAGGCTGGGTTCACACTGGGGCGACAAACGCTCCGACATTGGGAGCTCATGTCGCATGACGTGTGAAAATCAATGTTTCCCTATGGGAGCCGTCTTAACTGGTCTGACACATGTCGGTCTGACTTTGAAAATGCTCCCTGTACTACTTCTGTCCGACTTTGATCCGACTTCAGCCCATTGACTATCATTGAAGTCGGATCAAAGTCGGACCGCAGTCTTGCATGATCCGACTTTGGCATGCGACTTGTGCTGTGCTGCTCTTGACGGGGAACTCCAGGCCAAATTTTAAATAAAAAAACCGGCATGGGTTCCCCCTTCAGAAGCATACCAGGCCCTTGCGTCTGGTCTGGATTTGAAGGGGAACCCCTACGCCAAAAAAACAGCGTAGGGGTCCCCCCAAAATCCAAACCAGACCCTTATCCGAGCACGCAACCTGTCAGGCCGCAGGGGAAGAGGGGGGGGCCGAGAGAGCGGCCCCCCTCCCTCCTGAACCGTACCAGGCCGCATGCCCTCAACATGGGGGGTTTGGTGCTCTGGGGCAGGGGGGCAACCTGCGGCCCCCCTACCCCAAAGCACCCTGCCCCCATGTTGATGAGGACAGGGCCTCTTCCCGACAACCCTGGCCGTTGGTTGTCGGGGTCTGCGGGCGGGGGGCTTATCGGAATCCGGGAGCCCCCCTTTAATAAGGGGGCCCCCAGATCCCGGCCCCACACCCTATGTGAATGAGTATGGGGTACATCGTACGCCTACCCATTCACCTGGTGGAAAAAAATGTCAATAAAAAACACACACAGCTTTTTAAATTAATTTATTGCACAGCTCTGGGGGTCTTCTTCCAAATTCGGGGGTCTCCGGTTCTTTCTTCTGCCGGGCCTCCGCTATCTTCTTCCAGCTCTTTTGCTAGCGGGGCCCGGTCTTCTCCGTCGCCTTCTTCTTCTCCCGCTCTCCGGTTCTTTCTTCTGCCGGGCCTCCGCTATCTTCTTCCAGCTCTTTTGCTAGCGGAGAGGCCCGGTCTTCCCGTCGTCTCGTCAGGCTCTCAGTTGTCCTTCTGCCGGCCCCTCCACTATCTTCTTCCAGCTCTTTTGCTAGTGGAGGGGCCGGTCTTCCCGTCGCCGTCTTCTTCTCTCTTCTCCTCCTCGATGTTGACGCGTCGCTTCCTCCCGCTGTAATGCTGGCTGTTCGCTCCGCTCCGAATTAATATAGGCTTCTCATGACGTCACAGTCACATGCTCCGGGTGGCCCCGGAGCATGTGACTGTGACGTCATGAGAAGCCTATATTAATTCAGAGCGGAGCGAACAGCCAGCATTACAGCGGGAGGAAGCGACGCGTCAACATCGAGGAGGAGAAGAGAGAAGAAGACAGGGACGCGACGGGAAGACCGGCCCCTCCACTAGCAAAAGAGCTGGAAGAAGATAGTGGAGGGGCCGGCAGAAGGACAACGGAGAGCCGGACGAGACGACGGAAAGACCGGGCCTCTCCGCTAGCAGAAGAGCTGGAAGAAGATAGCGGAGGCCCGGCGGAAGAAAGAACCGGAGAGCGGGAGAAGAAGAAGGCGACGGAGAAGACCGGGCCCTGCTAGCAAAAGAGCTGGAAGAAGATAGCGGAGGCCCGCCAGAAGAAAGAACCGGAGACCCCCGAAGTCGGAAGAAGACCCCCGGAGCTGTGCAATAAATTAATTTAAAAAGCTGTGTGTGTTTTTTATTGACATTTTTTTTCCACCAGGTGAATGGGTAGGGGTACGATGTACCCCATACTCATTCACATAGGGTGGGGGGCCGGGATCTGGGGGCCCCCTTATTAAAGGGGGGGCTCCCGGATTCCGATAAGCCCCCCGCCCGCAGACCCCGACAACCAACGGCCAGGGTTGTCGGGAAGAGGCCCTGTCCTCATCAACATGGGGGCAGGGTGCTTTGGGGTGGGGGGGCGCAGGTCGCCCCCTGCCCCAGAGCACCAAACCCCCATGTTGAGGGCATGCGGCCTGGTACGGTTCAGGAGGGAGGGGGGGGTCGCTCCCTCGTCCCCCCTCTTCCCCTGCGGCCTGCCAGGTTGCGTGCTCGGATAAGGGTCTGGTTTGGATTTTGGGTGGGACCCCCATGCCGTTTTTTCGGCGTAGGGGTTCCCCTTCAAATCCAGACCAGAACCAAGGGCCTGGTATGCTCCTGGAGGGGGAACCCATGCCGTTTTTTTATTTAAAATTTGGCCTGGAGTTCCCCCTCAAGATTCATAGCAAACACAGTGCCTGGTGTTGGCGGGGATCCAAGTCGGATCCCCGTTCATTGAAAGTCGGACATACGTCGGCTTCATGTCGCGGGCAAAGTCGGATCCAAAGTAGGATGGCTGTCGTGTCGTATTAGTGTGAACCCAGCCTTAGGCCGGGTTCACACTGGTACGACAAACGCTCCGACATTGGGAGCTCATGTCGCATGACGTGTGGAAATCAATGTTTCCCTATGGGAGCCGTCTTAACTGGTCCGACACAATTCGGTCCGACTTTGAAAATGCTCCCTGTACTACTTTGGTCCGACTTTGATCCTAATTCAGCCCATTGAATATCATTGAAGTCGGATCAAAGTAGGATCCTTGTCCTAACTATCCGACTTTTGACATCCGACATGGTGATTACAGCAGCAGTAAAAGGAATTTATCTCACACTGGGTTTGTTTTGATTGGTCAAAGGACAAGTCAGACTAGCACAAAGTCGGATCAAAGTAGTATCCTGTTCATTCAATCGGATGGATGTAGGACCAATGTAGGACTGATGTCGCAGAGCAAAGTAGGATGAAAGTCGGATGACTGTCGTGTAGTATCTAGACAGCATTTGGACCTGGGCCAGAAAGGCGGAAGTGCTGGCTGCGATACGCTGAAAAAAAGATCACCACTTAATTTTATTTTTATTTTATTCCTCCATAAATGGTATGTAGTGCAGATGGATGAATCTCCAGCTGCAGCTACTGTATTCTGACAGCCACCAGTGGTCAACTGTTTAGCACGGATGGGCCCAAGTGTGCAGCGGCTGGGCGTTAAGGCCCGCCCACCCAGCGGTTGCATGTGCATGCATTATGGCAATAGGAAGGTGCTTAGGGTACAAAGGGAAAGTGGCACTACAGAGTCTTTACCCTAGCTGTACATTTTTGCCCTGAGATAACCTATCCCACCCTCCCCCTTCCTACTGTATTGCTTGACTCTCCCTCTTAGATTGTAACCTCTAATGAGCAGGGCCCTCTGATTCCTGCCCTCATGTTGTAAAGCGCTGCATAAACTGTTGGCACTATATAAATCCTGCATAATAACAATAATATCGATCTTGTGCTTTGCCCATTTGCCGGTCTTCTCTCCTCTTTCCCCACTTTCACAAGCTTGGCTGAGAGCCGCAGGAGCCAATCCTATGCGCAGAGAGCAAGGGCTGGGGCTGAGCCACGCTGTGAACGTCTATAGACACACACAGCCCAGCTTGGAATTGAGCCTGCAAGTCTGCCCCCATAGCAAGCGCTTGCTATGGAGGCAGACACAGAAGAGGAGGAGCCAAGAGTACCGGCGGGTGACCCCAGAAAAGGAGGCTTGGGGCTGCTCTATGCAATACACAGTGCAGGTGAGTATAACATTTTTATTATTTTAATTTAAACAGTTTAATTAAAATTGTTTTCAGCTGACCACACACCGGTCAAATTTTTTTCTGAAAAATAGAAAAATACATTTTTGAACCTTTATTCGGTTTTTGAGTTACATAGTTGGTGAGGTTGAAAAAAGACACAAGTCCATCCATGTTGTGGTCATTAAGGTACCCATTTAATAGTTTGTTTAAATTATCGATGCTCTTCGCTGAAACCCCTGCTTGTGAAGGAGAATTCCACATCCTTACCGCTCTTACAGTAAAGAACCCTCTATGCAATTTATGGTTAAACCGCTTCTCTTCTAATTTTAGTGAATGGATGTGTGTCTTTTTAAATCCCCCTTCAATTAAAAGTTTTTTCCCTATGCTAGGGTCACCAGTACGGTATTTGTACATTGATTTCATATCCCCTCTCAAACATCTCATCTCCAGAGAGAATAAGTTCAATGCTTATAGTCTTTCCCCATACCGGAGATCCTCCATCCAGTCCCTTAAAGCGGTTGTATACCCTCTTGTGATACATGCACCTACAGGTAAGCCTACATTAAGGCTTACCTGTAGGTGCTTGCAATATCGCCTTAACCTACATAGTTAAGGAGATATTTGCAGAAAAGCGAGCACCGATGTCTACGGCGCATGCATGCCATAGATAACAGCGCAGGCGCACTGAGCGCGACGGCTCTTGAATGGGAGCCTGCCGGAAAGTGCCAGAATACGCGCATGCGTGGGGATCGTGCTGTTCTTCGCGCATGCGCGGGAGTCACAGTGCCAGAGCGGCGATACCCGGAAGTCACTCCGGGTATCATGGCGGCGACGGAGGACGTGTCCGAGGACCGCTGCGGGGGCTTCGATCTAAGGTAAGTAATTGATAATGAGCTAGAATGCTAGTCATACTAGCTCTATATGCCTTTGCCTTGCAGGTTTAAAAAAAGAAAAAATAGTTTTGGGGTATACAACCGCTCTAATTAGCTTTGTTGCCCTTCTCTGGACTCTCTCCAGTTCCAGCACATCCTTCCTGAGGACTGGTGCTCAGAACTGGACGGCATACTCTAGGTGCGGCCGGACCAGAGTCTTGTAGATTGGGAGAATTACCGCTTTATCTCTGGAGTGAATCCCCTTTTTAATGCATACTAATATTCTGTTGGTTTTGCTTGCAGAAGTTTGGCATTGGATGCCATTGCTGAGCCTGTCATCTACTAGGACCCCCGGGTCATTTTCCATCCTAGATTTCCCCAGGAGGTTCTCCCCCGATCGAGTAAATTGCATTCGTATTTTTGGCACCCAAATGGATTACTTTACATTTTTCAACATTAAACCTCATTTGCCATGTAGTTGCCCACCCCATTCATTTGTTTAGATCTTCCTGCAAGGTTTCCACATCCTGGGTAGAAGTTAATGCCCTGTTTAGCCTTGTATCGTCCGCAAATACTGAGATTGAGCTGTTTATCCCATCCTCCAGGTCGTTTATGAACAAATTAACAAGGATTGGTCCTAGGACAGATCGTTGGGAGACCCCACTTCCCACACCAGACCATTCTGAGTACTCCCCATTTATCACCACCCTTTGGACTCGCCCCCATAGCCACTTTCCAATCCAGGTACTCACCCTATAGTCCATGCCATTAGACCTTAGTTTGTACAGTAAATGTTTGTGGGGTAGTTTTTAGTGGGGTCAACGCTAAAAGCAAATAAAATGGTAAATTAGGTAAAGCTTCAGGTTACAAGTGTAGCACTACTCCCGTAGGAGCTGCTGGTTAGTTTTGGGTTTTGCACGTTACCTCTTCAGCTTCGTTGTCCGGGTAGGAAAGTCTGTAGTAATGCAATGTCCACACAGATGTAAAACCTCAAACTAGGCTTTATTTTCTTATGCAGAGAACGTTGAGAAGTAGAAGGTATAGAAGAGTAGGGGAAGGTTCAGGCTCTCAGCGTTACTAGCCAAAAATATCAGCTCACAGTCACTCACCACTCTCAGTGTTTAGAGTGGGTATTGGTCACCCGGATAGTCCCCTCTCACATGGCCTAGCAACCGGGATGACACACGAATCAGCAACAGGGCAGTCTCTGCCACAGACTGCCCAAGATGAAATGGGTCTCTGCCACAGACCTCTTCAAATGAATAAAGTCTTAATGAAAGGATAGTCCAGGAATCCTCTGCCACAGGATTTCAAAGTCCCAAACTTCCAGCCGTACAGTGAAAGAGCCTTTAAGCCAATCCGGCGAACTGTAGGGCTTGTAGTACAGTGGATCCCTCCTTGATAAAGTCACCAGGCCTCACCCGAGACAGCAGCACTTTGTCGGTCCCCTCCAGGACAGGTCCTCCCCTGGCCTCCTTCATTAAGACAGCTTCCTCCCCATTTGGACGGACAGCTTGGGATCCCCTCTCTGAATGTAGGCCTCAGCCAGACTAGCTGGGCCTACTAGATAGCGATGCAGCCTCGGGCCAACGTGGCCCCGAGACCAGAACCACACATCTCGCGCCCGGAGGGCTGCGGAGTGGGAACGGACCCCGATCAATGGCGTCTTTCCCTTAAGTATCCCCTCCCAGCAGGCACAGCGGGTCGACCACTCCCACTGCACCACTGCTGAGAAGGGCCACTCAATGCACCATGGCTTGCCCGTGTTCCAACAGGTGCCTGAGGTAAAAAAAAAAAAAGCATTTGTGCTTGCACATGATTGGGCGATGAAAGTCGTCAGAGCTTCCCCTCATTTACTAAGCTCTGCAAAGTGCACAGTCTATTTGCCTTTAATAAATCAACCTCAATGATGGCAAGATCAGCTGATCTGACTGATGACTTTTCAGAATTTCCATACAAACGTTCTAAAATCTAATCATGCATGGCCAGCTTTATTTCAGGCTTTTTTAATCCTTTGGTAAAACATTTTCCCTTGTTAATTAGGGCTAGCATGTAACCTGAGCGTAGAATGGTTCATTTATTACTGTTTATCAATTAACCACCCACAGCAGGAAGCAGGTTGATTGGTTTTTTTAAACACTTCCCTGTAGCCGAAAGAAGACATAAATCTGAGATTTAATTCTACATATTTTATTTGCTGCCTGTTTGTGCAAGAGTGGTCAGATACGATCGCTTGTGAATACACAGAAGGTTTTTACAACTTGTCACACACAAGAAAGAAAATAAATTCTCTTGCTTAAAAAAAAATGTACACAGGAATAACAATTTTCCCAGGCCCGGAGAAGTATTTATATCCGTTTGTCCTAAAACAATATCAAGACATCTTTTAGAATGAGCGACTATATCAACCAACATTTCCTTCCTGTGCAAAACATTCCATGTTTTACGAGCTGTTAAAGAAGCATTTTCTGTGCTGTAGGAGGAATCTTGACTTAATATAAATGCTAGAGCCGGGGGTGTTTTTATACTGTAAGGAAAGGGACCAGGGACCTGAAAGAATGATTCGCACCTGGCCCCTATGCCCTGATTGAGTTACACACAGGTACCCTGGTGACTTTTAATGTCCGCACCCCTATTATCAGTTATATAAATCGCAAGGAGCGCCTTTTAAGTCATCCTCTGTTTAATAAATTCAGTGATAGGACTTTGATAATTCCACCCTGGTTGGATACAGACATTAAATTACACTCTCCGAGTTTAAATTAGCTAAATATCGTCCAGGTGCCTCAAAACATAAGGTGTACAAAGTCTTAAGCCTCGTACACACGAACGAGTTTCTCGGCAAGAAGCGACAAGAAAATTGCCAAGATAGCTTTCTTGACGAGAAATTCGTTCGTGTGTATGGTTTCTCGTCAAGAAAACCGACAAGAATCTCGACGAGAATGATAGAGAACCTGCTCTCTATTTTCTCGTCGAGATTCTCGTCAGCCTGTTTCTCGACGAGAAAATTGTGTGTGTGTGTACACTTACCTGTCCGCTGGGAAGCCCACGCATGCTCGAAATGACTTTGACGCATGCGCGGTAGCTTCCTAGGCATAGATAGGGTGTAGTAAGATGGCGGCGACGGCATCGAATGTGACGAGCGCACGCTCGTCGTAGTCGATGACGTCAACGCATTTGCTCCATTCAAAGAACCGCGGGCTCTTTGAAAGGAGCGTGTGTACACTCGGCCGGGACAATTTTCTTGTCCAAGAATCTCGTCAAGAAAAACGACGCGTTTTTTCTTGACGAGATTTTCGGCCGTGTGTACGAGGCTTCAAGCTGGCCATAGATGGACCGAATTTCTTTTCTGTCCCGCGGAGCTATTGGGAGGGAGCGGTTCCAGCCAGGAGAACACAGTGATTATTGCTAGCAGCTATAGTCACTGACAATAATCGCATCAATCTGGTTGTACCTAACAGCCTGATCAACCGATCAACTTGGGTACAATCAGCCTGCCCATACATGGTTTGAATCTCAGCCGGTCCCTGCTGAACTGGCACAGATTCCAACTGTCTTTGGCCAGCTTTTTTTTTTCTTTTACAAGAAGGTCTTTGGCCAACTTTACAGTGCTTTCTTAAGAAAGCAGTTATTGCCACAGTAGAAAAACATGCCCCCTGCCAGGATGCTTCAGAGAAGCAGTACAACACAACCCTACTTTCTTACCCTACTTATAGCTAGAGTTCATCGATCAGCAGCATTATGTTTGCTAATTGCATGAGCAAGGCTGAAGATGCATGCATTGCAGCCCGTGGACTGATACTTAAGCCCCGTACACACGGTCGGACTTTTGGCCAACAAACTTCATTTTGAGCAAGTTGGACCAACAATCCGACCGTGTGTACGTTCCATCAGACAAACTTTTTTTGCTTTTTTCTTGTTTTCATTGGACAAAAGTTGGGTCTGCAAACGGACAAACTTTTGCCCAACAAAAGTCAGATGAAGCAAAGTCCGACCGTGTGTACAGAAAACCATCGGACTTTTGTCCGATGGACAAAACAACTAATGTTAAAATCAACCAACAATAGCAAAAGTTGACCAAAGGGTTGCGGTAAAGAGCAGAAAAGAGCTGAAAAACCACGTGATGTTGTAAAAAGTTTTGGGAAAGTTTGCAGAAAAGTCCGAGCGTGTGTATGCTATGGGTGTTCCCGACCAACACCGTTCGGACAAAAAAACCACGGAAAAGTCAGATGGAAGTCCGACCGTGCTTTTTAAACAGATAGTTTGCTGCTAAATGACGCCCCTGGAAGCAGCAACACTCAATGCTATGTCCGCCTACAAACTGGCTGATTAGCTTTCACCAATTTGCGCATGGCCAACACGCAGACCTTGGAAGCACACTGGCTGCTTCTAAGGTCAGTCAGATGAGCAGTTACCGTCAGGGGCGGCCTGTCCATTAAGGGCACAAGGGTGCTGCCCCCTCTCTCCAGCCACCCCTTCTATGTAGAATGGATAGATTCATGCATTGCATGGCTGCTGCCGCTATCCCCTATTCAGGCGTCCAACACCTTTTAGGACGCCGGGCGTCTGAATTAGAGCGGCAGGGGTGTTTTTTTGAAGCACCTGATTAGAGCCATAGGCTCTAATAGGCTTCAAAAATAGGCTCTAATAGGTGTAGCACACGGACCTTCTTCTCACCTGGCTCACTTTTAAGATGATAAGGCACACCGTGCTATATGCCCGTACTCTCCTGTTTGAAGAGGTTAAGCGGTGTTCACAAATTGTTGGGTTCCGCAGCGAGTTACCTTCCCTGGGCTGGTTCCTATCTCTAGAGTGTAGGGAAAAGTCTGTTGTTTGTGTATCAATAAGGCCAATGTCCAGACAAGGTTAAACCTCAATGAATGAAGGTTTATTTTCTTTATGCTTGAAATCAGACAGGAAAGTTGAAAATGAAGAATACAATAACAGGGAGGCAGGTTCAGGCACGCGGCACTTAATATCACCACTCAATCCTAAGTAGACTCTGCTCACCCGGATAGTTCCCTCTCACGGTCCTAGCAGCCGGAGTGATGCACAAACTTTACTTTATTTTCCTAGGGACACGATCGGAACCCATTTGCCTAGTTCCAAACTTAAGGACCTAGGTGCAAGTTGAAGCACGCTACCATGCCTGTGGCGGACTTGTGGAATCCCTCTGTAGGTGACCAGGCCTCATCCGAGGTGGCTCCCTCTCCAGAATGGGTCACCCTCGAGTGCCCTGGAATTCCTCTTTAGATGGTAGGCCAGCTAAAGGTGTGGGACCTACATGAAGAGTTGCAGCCCCAGGCTAAAGGTGCCTGAGACTGATACACCCATGCGCACTCCCATGGCCTGGAGGGCCATGAGACGCAGATGGACTGCTCCTCAGTACTGCTCTTCAGTACCCCTTCTTCTCCCCTCCTAAGATGGCGTCTGCCCCGTATGTATCCTCTCCCAGCATGCACAGTGGGCCAACCACGCCCCCCGTACAGCTGCCTGGAGAGGACACCCAAGGGTTCAACCCTGACCTGTTATGGCCACGTCACCCACAGGCCTCAGGGAACTGTACATCAGCAACACCACTTGGCAAAAGCAGAAGAACAAAACCGAACAATTGAAGCAGTCTGGGTCTGGCTACTAACCCAGACCAACCCCTAAATTTAGGTACCTAGCTCCCCTGAAAGTAAAGGGGCGCTACATATGCTTCAAAAAAGGTGGACTCGGAGCGCAGAGCATTGCACTCGGAGGCCACCCAGGTGTGTTATAAAAGCAATCAAATATTTGCTTTTCTAACACTAAAACGCCTCTCTGCCAATCAGGTAGCGTGGGTCTTATACCCATCATCTGATTGGCTGAAAGGACAGGCGCTGCTATTGAATGCCTAGCAGGAAGCAAGAAGAGACACACAATTGATGGGCACAGTGGCTGCATTTGATGTGCACAGTGGCTGAAATTGATGGGCACAGTGGCTGAAATTGTTGGGGCACAGTGGCTGAAATTGTTGGGGCACAGTGGCTGAAATTGATGGGGCACAGTGGCTGAAATTGATGGGGCACAGTGGCTGAAATTGATGGGGCACAGTGGCTGCATTTGATGGGGCACAGTGGCTGCATTTGATGGGCACAGTGGCTGCATTTGATGGGCACAGTGAGGCTGCAATTGATGGTTTTTTTTTTCAGTATTTTTCTGAATTTTTCAGTTTGTTTGCCCCCCCAAAAATTTTTGAGCATCAGCCGCCACTGGTTACAGTACATGCAAACAGCGGTGGTGATGGCCACTGACAGTTGCAGCTGTGGCACAAACAGTGTGCAAGTGGCATTTACAACTGCTGACAAGAGTCTACTGATTCATGCTCGTGGCTGCCCCTGACCACAGATAAACTGCTGTATGAATGTAGCCTTAGTGTCATAGCTGTGCGCACATTTGCAAGCACATGCTTATGTGTGTGAACATGCATACTCGTCCAGCACTGGCTTTGGTGCCAATTGCCCTATTTAAAGCCCACCCCAACCTAGGAAAGTTGCTCATCAGTGACCCATGCCTAAACTGTGTTTCTCCTATCTTGTGTTTGACCCGTTTTGCTTCCTGACTCCGTTGTACCAGTATCTTCTCTGCTGACCTTGGCTTGTGTCCTGACTTTGCGTTCTGCCTGCCGGCTTGGTACCTCTGCTGCCCGTTTGGTCTGTCGTTGCTGACTTGCTCTGTCGTTGCTGACTTCTACTCTTCCTTACTACATTTTTGCATCCTTTTCCAGCATACTCATGTGCCTGGTCTGCAAACCTGCATTCTGCACAGATCCAATCCAAAACTTTAGAACACCTTAGCAGGGTCTAGATTAGCCTTTTTCAGCCATGGTGCCCAGGGGTGCCTTGGCAAAATGCCTAAAAATTTATCAAAATTTGTATACAAACCAGTAGGTCGATCAAGCCTGCCTTTTAGTTACACAGAGCCACGGGTTTTCATTATGCACCATTATGACTTTCTAGACACTGGCATCCTAACAACCAGAGACATCATCAGTTAATAAGGCGGATGCCTGTTGCCTCCACAGCATCCTTGCTTGACCCTCCTGTGCCCCTCTCCCTCAGCACTAGGATGACATTAGCTGACTGATGGAGAGAATATGAGGGAGAAGAGAAACATTGGAATACTAGTCAGTACCAGTGTGCAAAAGTGTATTTGCTTTGGAAGAATAAATCACCTCTAACGTTAGATGTCCTATGTGTGGATGTTGCTGCATTGTGTTAAGCTATTAGAATAGTTTTTTACATTTTAGTACGGGGTGCCTCGAGACGGTCCATAATTTTAAAGGGTGCCTCGACTGAAAAAAGGTTGAGAAACACTGATGTAGATAGTCTCCAGATCTGCTGCACCTTAATTCATCACAAGCATTACTCCACTCCTCGTCCTGATACACTCAGTCACCAGCTCCCCTGGACAGAATGTGTATGGGAAGCTGTCTTGCCAACTCAGCCTATACAAGGTAAGTCAGATTGTAACGTGTGTAGACAGCTTAAAGGAACACTAAAGAGAATTTTTATTTTATTTTAAATAACAAACATGTTATACTTACCTCCACTGTGCAGCTTGTTTTGCACAGAGTGGCCCCAAACCTGGTCTTCAGGGGTCCCTCGGCGGCTGTCTTGGCACCCCCCCGCGAGAACTTCCCACCTTCATGCGAGCTCCCTCGCATGGTGGAAAGTTCTTGCGGGCGTGCTCCCGTGATACAGCTGGCGGCTATAGCCGCTCACTGTATCACTCGGCCCTGCCCCCCGGCGTGCCGTGCCATTGGATATGATAGACAGCTGCACGAGCCAATGGCTGCGCTGCTTTCAATCAACCAATGAATGAGCTGAGAAGCCTGCGCGTTCACGGCGCGGGACTTTTGAGGGGTCAGGTAAGTAAACGGGGGGGGGGGGGGGCTGGGGGGCCGCTAATGCTCGGATGTTTTTTCACCTTAATGCATATGTAGCACTACCCCCGTAGAAGCTGCTGGTTTAGATTTGGGCCTGCCGTTACCTCACTGTTCCGTATGCTCGTCTCAGGAGTTCTCCTTGAAGAGTTGTCCAGAAGTTTGCACCAACACAAAGTCTCTTTCAAGGGTTTTATTGATTAAAGTTTCCAACAGAGGGGGTTGAAGGGATGGGAAGGACTCAGGTACCTTAATTGCCGATCACAGGAATTTTCCTAGGTCCAGAGGAACAACTGTCTCCACGCCACCACCGGATAGGCCCACTCTCACCGGCCTAGCAACCGATGCGTAGCTCGATCACCTATAGTCTCTGCCACAGACTTGGTGCAAATAGAACAGTCTCTGCCACAGACTTGGTGCAACCCTTCCCTGGGTAACCTTCTGATGAAAAGAACACAGCTCTCAGTGCCAGGATCTTTCAGCCGTTCCAGCGACACTGTGAGGTATATTTTGATCTGGATACATCCTCCAATTGAGTCCTCAATTGCTCGGTCCCTTCCCACAGGCAAGGCAACACAGGATCATCCCTGGATCAATAGGCCCCAGTAACTCCTGGGCCTACATCTCAGTAACGGAGCCTCAGGCCAACGTGGCCCTGAGGCGAAAACTGCCAGTACATCCCTGAGGCCATGAGGGTCCTCAGGTCGGGATCGGGCGGGCAGTGCCCACCACCAACGAATGATGACGACCCCACAAAAATGTTGTCTGTCTCTTAAGTACCCTCTCCCAGAATGCACAGCAGGTTGACCACGACCCCTGAGCTGCTTCTGAGAAAGACATACCCAATGCATTCAGCCTTTCCAATCCTGACCAGTGGTGACAGCGACACCCACTGTCAGGAGGAAAATCATGCAACCAGCTGAACTGAAACAGAGTATAATTTGAAACACAATCCTTCTGAGTCAAACTATTGCTCAGACAATTATAATTTTAACACATAGCGCCCACTCATTGGAAGCAGGGCGCTACACATAGAATGCATTAAGGTGAAAAAACATGTACCTTTACAACCCCTCTAAGTTTTGGTCTTCTAAATTGCAAGTGAGCATCACTTTTTTCTCTAGGGTCCTTGTTCCATTTGGTGGTGCACTTTGGTGGACACCTTGCTACATATTTTGGGTGTGATCCAAAACCCCCCATTACAGCTGTTCCATGGCCTACTCATACCCATACCATACCATTCTTATAAAGTTGGGCAATTTGAAGCCAAGCATTTTTTCAAAGAACAAACATTCATTGCTCAGAGCTAAAACACGTAGAACATCTTATATTGCCTGATTACTGTGACTGATTTTTAAATAGGTCCCCTCATTTGCAATTATAAGATTGAGAAAGGACAGAGATACACTAGAACTCACTGTGCTGTAATCTGTTTAAAGGAAAGTTAGTTTGGCATCAGCCGTCCGCCTGTGAACGCACGTCGCCAGCTGATTATATTAGATGCCAGAACAGTCATGAGACACATTCTATATAACCAGCAGGAAACACGTACTGACACATAGCTGGATGAGTGCACATAGCAACCAGACATTTGTCACCCGTCTACAAGCCAAAGAGGGGACTAAAGCCACGTTGACAATGGTGAACCCAGTATAACGTCTTCTTCAATGGCTCTTTCACAATATGCTAACAGGTGATAAGATAAAGAATGCAGAGAAGATCAATATAATAAAAGGAAACAGTAGTGCTTTTTACAGTTTATTGCATTAATATGTTAATGTGAACAGTCTTATGCTCTTAGATAAATAAAACATACTAGTAAGGTTTGATCATGGAATCCCTGCTAAAACAAATGATCAGACTGGCTGATTTTCCTCCTTACTGTATTAAAGTCCTGAGACCATTAACAAACCCTTCCCTCCTTGCACAACATAGCCCTCTCCTCTTCAGAGATTGTTTAATTCAGCCTTTCTCAACCTTTTTGCCACACAGAAACCCTTAAAATATATTTTCAGGTCTCACGAAACCCCTGCAAAAATCAATTCATTGGGAAAAATAGCAACGGTGGTCAGTTGGAAGAATGCAACCCTTACAAACAGCTATAATAAATGGATAATTGGTGCCATACTGCTGTCTCTGCCAAGTAGCATTGGCCCCAAAACTATGAAGGCACCATCAGATGGGAGGTCGATCAGCCAAAACTCAAGGAACCCCTAGCAACTGCTGGAGGAACACTAAGGTTCCACAGAACCCTAGTTGAGAATGGCAGGTCTAATTACTTTCTGAGGTGGCTAAAGTCCTCCAACCCTCACCTGTCCTTCCTTTATTACCTTTCATGTAGCTGCCAGGAAAGAAGCAAAGGGGAATTCTAGTGACAGCTATGAGTATTTTAAAAAAGTTCAAATATGTCACTCCAATATATAGCAATTGGGATGTAGATCCAGTCCAGAAAATCCAGAAAAAGAAGGAAATCAGGTGAAAAGATGATAAGAGAGCCGCCACCAGCACCCAAACACACTGACTCTTACCGTCAGTACATAGGTAATGCACATATAGGGTATTCCAAACCAAGGAACATAGGAACTCTTAATTCACCAGATAATTCATCCTTAAAAGAAATCATCCGCCAATCCTCTTTCTGCGGACCAATTCAATTTGAGGTGTACTTAGAAGTCAGCAAGGGGTTTAGCCAGAGCAGTTCCAATAGCAAGCCAATGAGAACATGTGTAAACAAAATGAAAGAGAACACAACTCATTGCGCAGACATCCCATCAAACGAAGATTTATTAGCAAAAATTGTGTATGAATGCACTCACATAAAAACGTTAAAAGACAGGCATGTAATCAAGAAAGCGGCCAGCGCTTCCTACACATCAGATGGCGCTCATCCTTCCGAAGGTCCAGCAGCAATACTGCATCAGCTTTCTTCCACTCGCTCGACGTTTCTCTACCAACGTGTATCATCAGGGGCGTCACGCCCCCGATGACACACATTGGTGGAGAAACGTCGGGAGAGTGGGGGCTGATGCAGTATTGCTGCTGGACGGTCGGACGGATGAGCGCCATCTGATGGGTAGGAAGCGCTGGTCAATCAAGTCTCAGGGTCCACTTTCTGTGGGAGGAGAAGCAACAGTCCCGGAGCGAGGAGTAGCAGCCCCACCATCTGCCTCCTAAGGTAAGAAGGCCTCTGATCGCCACCTTCCCGACCGCCTCTCGCGGAAGGGGGGGAATCACCACCTTTCTGTCCATCTCCCACGGTTTGTGCTGATTTGCGCCCCCCCAAATATTGAGCACCAGCTGCCACTGGTTATATCAGAACCAAAAGAGGGACATAGAGGATGAATAAGGGACAGAGGGATTTGGTCATAAAAGAAGGGATAATTCCTCTAAATGAGGGGCAGATGGGGGCTATGCCCCTTGTCTGATCTTTACTATCCGGGGAGGTTCAGACAGCAATTCAGAAGTTTAGGAGGAACGCAAAATAACCTTGAGAATCCTCCATCTGGCAGAGGCCCAGCTAAACCGATGGATGCAAAGTGTGACCAAACTTCAAAATTTGCTGCCACGGATTAGACCATCTGGATTCCTCATGTTTGTTCTCAAACAATAGTCTGCTGTCCAGAGGTGGAACTGTGAAAATAATGCCAGAAAGCTGGGACATTTATAAGAAGCGGATGCACATTAAGACAGAAAGGTCATGCTTCACATTCTGATAGAATTCTTTCCATGCCATTTTTGGTCTGATCCCTCTTCTAGTATCTAGAATAGAAGGAATGCATGCATTGTTCCTGAGCAAGACAGATGGATGTGATCAGTAACATTTTATTGCTGCACCAGCCCCCCCATATTTCACTGCACCGTGCCAGCTACTCTAATTCTTACGTCCCGCTGCTATTATTCCACATTCTCCACACTAGTGTTTTCTCTTGGCTGATTCCAGACATGACACATTACAAAAGAAAGATATATGGGGCTATAGAAAATCATTTCAGAAAAAGATACAAAGTTCTTCCAAGAAGATTGACATTAACATGTGAAGATGATTTATTCCTATATTGAGTTTGGTTGGATTTTTTTTTTTTTTTCCTGGACGTTCATTGAAAATATAATTAAAGGGAAAGTATCATATATTTTCAAAGAGCACAAAATTTGTGTTTTATACACTTAATTTACTAAAGGCAAATTGACTGTGCACTTTGCAAGTGCAGTCGCTCCAGAGCTTAGTAAATGAGCAAAAGCTCTGCTGACTTCCATCATCCAATCATGTGTAAATAAAAATGCTGTTTTTTTTAATTTTCCTTGTATGTGATTGGTTATTCTTTGCAAAGTGAAGCTTTACCTCATTTACTAAGCTCTGGAGCAACTGCAGAGTGCACAGTCTATTTGCCTTTAGTAAATCAACCCCAGTGTGTTTAGGCTGCATAAAAGAGAGGGGCTGGCAGTGATATTTCATTAAAGCGGTTGTATAGTCTTTTTTTTTACTTTTACCTACAGGTAAGCCTATACTAAGGCTTACCTGTAGGTAAAAGAAATATCTCCTAAACCTACACGGTTTAGGAGATATTTGCAAAAAAAGACATGCACCGATGTCTGCGGCGCATGCGCGCCGTAGACAACGGTGCATTCACAGGGTTAATCCCATTCAGAATTCCGGCGCTGCCGGAATAGAAAGCTCCAGCGCGCATGCGCGGAGTGACGTCTTCGCTGCTCCGGCCAATCACAGCGCCGGAGCGGCGCTGTGATTGGCTGGAGCGGCGATACCCGGAAGTAACGTTCCGGGTATCTGAGGAGCGATGGCTGCGGTCGGAGCGGGGGACGAGGATGGCTTCGGGGGTCCCGATCTAAGGTAAGTGATTCATAATGAGCTAGTATGCTAGTCATACTAGCTCATTATGGCTTTTTCTTGCAGGTGATTTGAAAAAAAAAAATTTCGTCTGGGTTTACAACCGCTTTAACTTTGCTTTACTACTAATAGCGGCAGGAGGGAAGGAGGGGGGAGGAGACAGCTCTCTCTCACACACATACACACATACACACACACTGGAGCTGACAGGGAGGGAGGGAGGGGGAGAGAGGAGAGCAGCGCATGATGAGGCACTTAAACTGACCACAATAATCAGGGATCAGCAGCCATGATTACTGTGGTCAGCACACAAAGGGAGACACAGGAACAGGCAGGATCAACCAGGTTTTTTAAAGATTAGAGAGGGACAGGTTAGATAGCACAAGCCTCCTTAAAAGAGAAGTTATTCACATGTCACATTCCATCACATATCCCAAAATAGGAGGATTAATCCTTATTTTAGGACAAGAGCCACGCTGTTTGTGTTTATGGATGCAGGCAGCGCAGCTCGGGATTGGCTTCCTATGGTGGCACACTGAGAGGAGGAGGAGGAGCCTGGAGCGCCAATGAGGTACCCCAGAACACAAGGATCGGGGCTGCTCTGCGCATAACAATTGCACAGAGCAGGTAAGTATGACGTGTATTTTTTTTTTTTAGAAAGTTTACAATCTCGCTAATATTTTATAACCATTTATTCCAAACTGCATACAGCTGTTTCAGGCTACTTGGCAATGGAGTAGGGCTTGGGACCCAATAAAATAGTATAACCATACAGGTTATCGTGAGAAGGAAATAAGCAATCAAAAAACCTTCCAACTGAATCAGTATGTAGCTAGGGTGACCACATTTCCAAACTACCATTCAGGGACACTCCCCCTTCCCGAAAATCCGCTTGTGCTGTAACGAATCACAGCACAGTGATTGGACACAAGAGGCGGGATTTATGATTTCTCCAATCACAAGCAGGGGGTGGGATTGTGGTCCTCCAGGCATTCCTGGCCAGGACAAGTACTGTCAGTGAGTAAAGCGGTGATGTGGTGGACATTTTTTGGGGGCATCTGATTGGCCCGGGGGTAGCTTTGTCAGTTTCATTCCGGGACACTGTATTGTCCTGGAATGAAGGTGCCCGGGACAGACCTGGAAAATGCGGGACTGTCCTGGCCAATCCCGGACACATGGTCACCCTATATGTAGCACAGTAATGTATTCTCATTCCATCACATCCTACAATATTATTATTATTATTATTATTATACAGGGTTTATATAGCACCAACAGTTTGTGCAGTGCTTTACAACATGGGGGCAAACAGTACAGTTACAATACAATTCAATAAAGAAGGGATCAGAGGGCCCTGCTCCTTAGAGCTTACAGTCTAGAAGCGAGAGAATATATAAAATTAAAATAAAGCTTTTGAACAGAAACCTCTTTTTATACTGTTCTATACTACTAAGGGATTTGAGGCATTTCATGTTAAATTGCTTAGTTCTGCATTCTGCTCGGACTTACTACATAAGTCACATTATATCATGTTCTGAAAAGGATGTGGTTTGGCCTCTACCATCTGGAGTGCGGAGTCTTGCAGGACAAAGAGTTCCCATCAAGAGAAAGGATCTTGAGGAATGTGTAATTTTATTGGAGAGAGGCTGAACTATCAGGGGCTCTTTATTTTTCACTATAATTGGTATTTCATGCCATGGTATATACAGCACTGCACAAGACGATCATTTTTACTGCAGGGTTTTGTCTGTTATTTATAGTGAAGTTGGCCTCATGCAATGGAAAACACTGGCTTGCTGTATTCTGTTCTAATCATTTTCCTGTTTTAAATTGTGAGACTTTAAGCTTAAAAGAATATGCCACTTTCCACCCAATTTTCCATAACCTCCAGCCTATCTTACAAAATAATATAATTGTAAGATTTTCTTTTTAGTGATAAAATAATCCCCATGCTTAGTGTATCGCTCTACCAAATTGTGCAAATTAAATGTAATAAAACGTTTGTGCTGCAACCACTACACAGTGCAATCACAACACGTGTATAATATTACAATCAATTAAAGAAGTGAAACTCTCCACCATTCACAATAAATAAATGTAAAACTACAAATATAATTCCTCATCAAATCATATGTAATCCATGCATAAGTCGCATACACATTCCAATTAGTCATGATCAATCAAAATCACAATAATGCAAGTGTCCTAAAAAGATCAATCCAGTTAATTCAATCCTCAATTGGATCCACCACAGCAATCCCAGGATAGGTGAGCACAGTCTATTGCATTAGGGTATGCACCCCAAAGCTCAAACACACATGCCTGTCAGTAGGGCAGAGGACGGTGTCAGTAAAACAGTGTACAGTGTCAGTAGGGCAGAGATTGGTGCCAGTAGAGCAGAGATTGGTGTCAGTAGGGCAGAGATTGGTGTCAGTAGGGCAGAGATTGATGTCAGTAGGGCAGAGATTGGTGTCAGTAGGGCAGAGATTAGGGCAGAGATTGGTGTCAGTAGGGCAGAGATTGGTGTCAGTAGGGCAGAGATTGGTGTCAGCAGGGCAGAGATTGGTGTCAGCAGGGCAGAGATTGTTGTCAGTAGGGCAGAGATTGGTGTCAGTAGGGCAGAGATTGGTGTCAGTAGAGCAGAGATTGGTGTCAGCAAGGCAGAGATTGGTGTCAGCAAGGCAGAGATTGGTGTCAGCAAGGCAGAGATTGGTGTCAGCAAGGCAGAGATTGGTGTCAGCAGGGATTGGTGTCAGCAAGGCAGAGATTGGTGTCAGCAGGGCAGAGATTGGTGTCAGTAGGGCAGAGATTGGTGTCAGTAGAGCAGAGATTGGTGTCAGTAGAGCAGAGATTGGTGTCAGTAGAGCAGAGATTGGTGTCAGTAGGGCAGAGATTGGTGTCAGTAGAGCAGAGATTGGTGTCAGTAGAGCAGAGATTGGTGTCAGTAGAGCAGAGATTGGTGTCAGTAGGGCAGAGATTGGTGTCAGTAGAGCAGAGATTGGTGTCAGTAGAGCAGAGATTGGTGTCAGTAGAGCAGAGATTGGTGTCAGTAGAGCAGAGATTGGTGTCAGTAGGGCAGAGATTGGTGTCAGTAGAGCAGAGATTGGTGTCAGTAGAGCAGAGATTGGTGTCAGTAGAGCAGAGATTGGTGTCAGCAGGGCAGAGATTGGTGTCAGCAGGGCAGAGGTTGTTGTCAGTAGGGCAGTGGTTGTTGTCAGTATAATACAGAATAGGTGGATATTTATTTCACAATAACAGTAAATGCAGCATTCCCAATTGTAAGATTTTAACAGATCCTCCTAACATTTTTATGTTAGCAGTCATAGTGACAGGTCCTCTTGTTGGGTCACCCCACCCTTGCTAATATTTACCTTCGCCATGCTTCCCCACTGCTTTGTTTGTCTGATGGAGCCATCAGTAATGGTATTTCTAGGTCTGGAAAGCATTCCATCTTCTCCCCTTACTCCCAGAGTTCAGTGCTCAAGCCTGTGGCCAATAAAGGAAAAAATGGCAAAAAAGCTGAACTCCAGAAAAATAAAAATTACCCTTGGAATGAAACTTTCGTTGCACTGTAAGGGTTAAAATAGTATTAAAAGATAAGTGTTTTTACCATTAGGGTTTGATGACATGTGCAGCCAGGGGGGTGTCATAACCAGATGGCTGAGACGCAGTTTTACCGCCCACTCGAACACAGACATGTAGACATGTTAAACAGCATGCTGCATTCAGAAGGCGTTATTGACACTGAATACGATCTATGCAAGTCTATGGAGCTGCAACTGCATGCTAGTCAAGCAATTGTGATGCAGTGGTGCAGAAGATACAATGTTAAATCAGGTGGTGAGGAGGTGACATATCGCCTCCTCACCACCTGTAAAACGCCTCTAAAAAAGGGATCCACCGCAGACTGCTTTTCAGAGGGGCGACAAGGGCTGCTTCTAATTATATGTGCTGCAGCACAGCACGACGTGTTGCAGTGAGTTTGTAGCCCACTGAAATAATATGACACCTGAATAGTTTTGTCTCAGCCCCCATTAATGCAGTGCGTTGATGGGAACAGGTCCTATACAAAGCAAGGCTTTTTGCTTTGACTTTGTGTTAGGACTGTTGGGCAACACTGCCTATTGTAGCCCATTGGGGGTGATATGGATGAGCCCTAAATACACTTTTATCTATTCCTTAAAAAATGTATTCCTTTCTGGAGTCCATAATTCATTAAAATAATGTCCAATTCCAACCAAACAAGGGACTGAAGTTGGTAGGGAACGGGTACAGATTTACTAAGGGCTTGTCCATAGCAGCCCTATTGTGCTACATTGGGCAATGTAGCCCAATGCAGCCCATTGGGGACTGGTGTTGATGAGTCCTTAATACATTTTTATCTCTAACTTAAAAAATTAAATCCCTTGTGGGGTCCATAATTCATTAAAATAATGTAAAATTCCAACCAAACAAGGGATTGAAGTTGGTAGGGAATGGATACAAATTTACTAAGGGATCATCCACAGCATCCCCATTTGACTATGTTGGGCAGAATTGCCCAATGCAGCCCATTGGGGGCTGGTATGGATGAGCCCTTAGTAAATAAAAAAAAATCAGATTCCATTCCCAACTTGAATTCCATTGGACTATGTTGAGCAGCATTGCCCAGTGCAGCCCAATAGAGCTGGTATGAATGAGCCATTAGCATATTTTTTTTATATTGCCTATTAACATCAAGCTTATTGGGCTATGTTGGGCAGCGTTGCCCAATGCAGCAAATGGGGCTAGTATGGATGAGTCCTTATTCATTTTTTTCTATTCCCTACAAATTTCAATTTCACTGGGCTATGTTAAGTTGCGTTGCCCAACACGGCCCAATGGGGCTGGTATGGATGAGACTTTAGTATATTTGTATCTATTCCCTACCAACTTCAATCCCTTGTGGAGTCCATAATGAATTAAAATAATGTAAAATTCCAACCATGATAAGGCTGTTTGTTGTTGGAAGGTCTCACAGCAGAAGCATGTAAAATATTTACTTTTCTCATGGGAACGAATATTTCTGCAGAAAGTTTCCATCAGAAAATTTCTGCTCTGTCCTCTTCCTGAATTCTCACTCTCAATGAGGCTCTGGGAACTGAAAAGTCCCTGCTGTGAAGAGGAGGCAGCAATAGTGCAGAAAGTGTATGTTCCCTCTAATATTCTGCCTGTAACAAATATGCTGCCTGTTTTTCGGTTTCTCAGGGAGAGATTCCTAATGCCGCGTACACACGACTAGGGTTGAGCGAACCCGAACTGTAAAGTTCGGGTCCGTACCGAACTTTAGCTTTTTCCCGAACCCAAACCCGAACCCGGACTTTGCGCAAAAGTCCGGGTTCGGGTTCGGCAATCTAATTACGCAGTTAGAAATGCTTCAGGGGCCAGCCAATCACCTTTTGATTAGCTGGTGTGCCCTTAGAAGCCATCATAGCCATGCCTACTAATGGCATGGCTGTGATTGGTCAGTGCAACATGTGACCCAGCTTCTATATAAGCTAGAGGCACACAGCACACGCGTCACTCTGCTTCAGAATAGATAGGGAGAGGATCTTGTCTGCTGCTGCTGCTTTTAGGGAGAGATTGAAAAATACATGAGTTAGTCCTGATTCTGGAATCTGAGGGAAAAGATAGAGAGATAGTGTAGTGTAGGGCCAGGTTCCTGTTGGTGCTTTCAGGGAGAGAGATATATTATATAGGAATAGGAGTCCAGATTCAGAGATATAACTCAGCGATCTGCATAGGTTTACCTGTTTGTGTTGCAGTGCAGTCTTTTTACACTGCCATGAGCCCAGTGTCAGAGAAAATCTACCTTTTATCTGCAAGCTCAGTGCACCAGCACTGCATATATTACGTTGAGAGATACACCGTTTCCATACTGTGGGTGTATTCTGCTCTTGGAAAAAGATCCATTTAGGGCAAAAAAAAAAAAGGCACTTTATTGTGCTCTTTTCCAAAAGACCCATTAAGGGCAAAAAAAATAAATAAATTGCATTTTATTTTGCTTGTGCAAAAAAAGACCCGTTTAGGGCAAAAAAAATTAAAAAAAATTGCACTTTAATGTACGCTTGCAAAAAGACCCATTTAGGGCCACAGAAAATATTTTGCAGTGTGTTATACATATGTGGAGGCGTGTGAAATAAACCATTTCTATATATTTGTCTTCTACTGTGCTATACTAAAAAAACAATTTTTTTTTTTTAATAGCAATTTCTGCAGTTCTGTAGCTGTGCGATTCAGCGGTTACGTACTGTGGGTGTATTGTGGTCTTCCAAAAAACGCCATTTAGAGCCACAAAAAATATTTTGCAGTGTGTTATACATATGTGGAGGTGTGTGAAATAAACAATTTCTATATAGTTTTCTTCTACTGTGCTATACTAAAAAAACTAAAATTTTTTTGAATAGCATTTTCTGCAGTTCTGTAGCTGTGCGATTCAGCGGTTACGTACTGTGGGTGTGTTGTGGTCTTCCAAAAAACGCCATTTAGGGCCACAAAAAATATTTTGCAGTGTGTTATACATATGTGGAGGTGTGTGAAATAAACAATTTCTATATAGTTTTCTTCTACTGTGCTATACTAAAAAAACAACATGGTTGAGCAGTATGTGTCCACAGGCCTAAACGTACTGGATGACGGGTCTGCCCCCTTTAACTTCTGGGTCTCCAAATTGGGCACATGGCCTGAGCTTGCCCTTTATGCCTTGGAGGTGCTGGCCTGCCCTGCAGCCAGTGTATTATCTGAACGTGTATTTAGCACGGCAGGGGGCGTTATCACAGACAAGCGCAGCCGCCTGTCCAGAGCCAATGTGGACAAGCTCACGTTCATTAAAATGAACCAGGCATGGATCCCACAGGACTTGTCCGTACCTTCTGCAGAATAGACATGTATACCGGTGTTGTGACAAAAACTGTCCGGCCATCAGATTGTGTCCGGCCCATACTGCGAAGGCGCAGCGCTTGCGCAGTACAGAGGACAAGGAGATTCACAAAATCTCCGAAGATGAACGGCGCCTGCGCTGTGAGTGCAGGTCCAAGCCCCACCATCCAAGTGGACATACGGTAGCACATAGTAACAGGGCCCCTCACGGGCTCGGTTCGATCGCCACGCTTCGGGCACGGCCTCACTTGGCTCGGCTTGAACCACGGATGGTGTGGCCTTCACCTGAACTCACCACGCAGGCGCCGTTCATCTTGGGAGATTTTCGAAATCCCCTTGTCCTACATACTGAGCAAGCGCAGTACAGGGTGGACACTATTTGACGGGGGACAGAATTCGACACATCACCGGCCTTACCCAGCCATTGTTGTATTTTTTAACCAGTGTTGGCTACCTCGTCCTCCTCCTCCGCCGCTTCCACCTACACAGCCACATCCACCGCCACCTCAACCTCCTACTCCATATGGACCTCGTCCTCCTAGGTCAAGATTATAATTTTTATTAAATTTTTTTGTAGCGCACAGATCCTTTCCCCCTTACCTGCCTTTATGTTGTTGGCTCCTCGCAGGAGGGAGAAAGGCACACCGCACTACCAGCCCGTACCCTCCTATATAAAGAGGTTGAGCGGTGTACTTGACGGGCCGTGTCCACAGCCGGAGTCAAAACTCCTCCACAGGATGATTCTCACCTCTACTGTAGGTAGAGGCAAGTCCTTTAATTCCCAGTAAAGTCAATGTCCACACCAGCTGAAATTACAACTCTTATTCTCTCATGGCAAAATAAACTCTACTCGGATAGAAAAGGTTAGAGCAAAGAAACAGGACAGCTTAAGGTGTGGAGGAGGTCCAGGCACAAACGTAGCACAGTCACTTCACTGCTTAGGTTTCTCAAACAGTTTTAGGTGCACGGTCTCTGCCACAGACCTTGAGGTTGGTCTCTGCCACAGACAGGGTGTACAAGGTCCCTGCCACGGACCTGGAGAACTTTGGTCTCTGCCACAGACCAGGGTGTATAAGGCCCCTGCCACGGGCCGGGTGAATAAGACCTCTGATACAGTCAAGATGACCTTGAGCTTCTCCTTCTACGAACCTAGCCCATATCAAGGGGAAGACATCTCTCCAGGGAGTCAACAGACCCTTCCTTCACCGTGACTCCCGCATCGGTCCATCAGAATGATCTTCCCTTCCCTGGAACATGGTCCCCTACACGAGGCGGCACCCTAAGACTCCTCGACCCTTAGCGGACTCCAGACGAAGGCTCTGGACTCCAGGCTTTACTCCCGCACCTAGGCCTCCATACCCAGGGCAGCAGGAACTCCAGGATAGTACCTCACCCAGGGCTAAAGGTACCAGAGATGGAACAGGAACACATGCACCCAGGCCGAAGGCACCTGGGCGTGGACCCCACTGGACATCAGCCCCCAGGCCAAAGGTCTGCCCCTTTTATATGCTCTCCCGGCATGCACAGCAGGTTCCCCGCCCCGCTGTACTACTGCCAAGAGGGGATACAAAAGGCACAGCACTGTATCGGCGGTTCAACCCTAGCCTACCATGGCAGCGCCACCTGTAGGCCGCAGGGAACTGCACACCAATACTGTCCCCCGAGGACAAAATGGTCCATGAATCCTACAGAATTAGGGTGTTTGAGCATATTTACCACTCAAACACTTCCCTTAAATTTAGCACCCCGCTACATTTTTATTTCAAAGTATTTTATTTTCCCACTAGCTTATCCATTAAATTGAATAATTTTTTCCAGAAAGGGCATATTCTGGGGCATTCCCACCATATGTGTGGCATCGTGCAGTTGAGTTTCTGAGGTTCTTAATGACTTCCCGTACCTCTTCTGCTGAAAAGGGGGCCTCCAGCATATTTTTTATTTTTATTTTTTTATGTTATTTTAAGTTATTTCCCAATCCACATTTGTTTGCAGAGCACTTGCCATGCTCTTAACAATATTTTGCTGCCATTTGCAGCCCTCTAGCCCTTTCCATTACTTTTTTAGAGCCTTTTTAGTCCTTAGAAGTCTGGGTCCCCATTGACTTCAATGGGGTTCGGGTTCGGGTTCGGGTTAAAGTTCGGTCCCGAACCCGAACTTTTTTCCGAAGTTCGGCCGAACCCGTCGAACCCGAACATCCAGGTGTCCGCTCAACTCTACACACGACCATTTTTCTCGTCGGAAAAAGTGAAATTTTTTCTCTTTGACGAGAAAAACGGCCGTGTGTGGGCTTTTGGTTATTTTTCCCGACGAGAAAAACGGCATTAATCACGATGAGAAAAATTAGAACATGCTCTAATTTTTCTCGTCGTGATTCACGGCATTTTTTTCCGCTGCAGTTTTCCCATAGGGAAACACTGACGGGGAGCCTACACACGGTCGTTTTTCTCGACTAAGAGAAAAAATGACGAGAAAAACGGCCGTGTGTAGGGAAACAAGCCGTTCCTCGATTTTCCCGTCGATTTTCTCGACGGTGTTTTCACCTTCGAGAAAATCGATCGTGTGTACGCGGCATAATTGAGTTCCCATTATTCCAAGCATTTTTTTTAATTATAGCAATGACTTGATGGGGGTTGATTACCAAAAGGAGCAGAGCATGTTCACTTTCAAACTGAAATTTCACTTGTCTTAGTAGATGAGGTGAAACTAAGTAAAAATCAATCTTGCAGAGAATCCCCAATCATATGCAAGAAATAAAAAAAATAGATTTTTGCCTGCAGACCATTGGATGATTGAATTCAGAATTATTACTCCTCACAAAATTTAAACATTCCTTTGCTAAGAGGAAATTAATTTAGTTTAGTGAATGAGGTCAAGTTCTGCTGATTTTAAAGCCCAGCTCCAGGAAAATAGTAAATAGATACCAAACATGTCATGCTTTAAAATTGCGTACGCCTGCGGAATGGTGACAAAACGTGTACTTTATACTATCCATAGGCGATGCTTTAACCACTTAAGCCCTGGACCATTTTGGCTGGTTAAAGACCAGGCCCCTTTTTGCGATTCGGCACTGCGTCGCTTTAACTGACAATTGCGCGGTCGTGCGACGTGGCTCCCAAACAAAATTTACGTCCTTTTTTCCCCAAAAATAGAGCTTTCTTTTGGTGGTATTTGATCACCTCTGCAGTTTTTTTTTTTTGCGCTACAAAACAAAAATAGAGAGACAATTTTGAAAAAAATTCAATATTTTTTACTTTTTGCTATAATAAATATCCCCAAAAAATATATAAAATTTTTTTTTTCCTCAGTTTAGGCCGATACGTATTCTACATATTTTTGGTTAAAAAAATCGCAATCGGCGTCTATTGATTGGTTTGCGCAAAAGTTATAGCGTTTACAAAATAGGGGATAGTTTTATGGCATTTTTATAAAAAAAAAATTTTTTACTAGTAATGGCGGCGATCAGTGATTTTTTTCGTGACTGCAACATTATGGCGGACACATCGGACACTTTTGACACATTTTTGGGACCATTGTCATTTTCACAGCGATCAGTGCTATAAAAATGCACTGGTTACTGTGAAAATGACACTGGTAGTGAAGGGGTTAACCACTAGGTGGCGCTGTAGGGGTTAAGTGTTTCCTGCATTGTGTTTCTAACTGAGGGGGGGTTGGACTCTGTGTCACATGACACCGATCTCCTCTCCGAGTACACGGAGCCGAGATCCGTATCATTGTCACTATACCTCTGTGAGACGATCGCGGGGTTTCCCGCTGCGATCGAGTCCGCAGGACCCGCAGTCGGACTCACGGAGATGGCGGCAGGGTCACGAGAGCGCCGCCGGCGGCGCGCGCGCGACCACACGGACAGGCACTTAAAGGGGACGTACAGGTACGTTGATTTCCCTTGTCCGTGCCATTCTGCCGACGTATATCTACAGGAGGCGGTCGGCAAGTGGTTAAAAGCCATTACAGGTTACACCTTTTGATTTACACAGGAGGTCTGGTGCTAGAATTATTTCCCTTGATCTAATGTTTGCGGTGATACCTCACATGTGTGGTGCGATCACTGTTTACGTACTGAAGTGTGCCTTCGCCTTTGTGCGCGAGTACGGGGGGAACGCGGGCACTTAAATACTTATTATTTCTATTTTTACACTGTACCTTTACAATTTTTTTGTTTGATCACTTTTATTGTTATCACAAGGAATGTAAACATCACTTGTGATAGCAATAGGCAGTGACAGGTCATCTTTACAGAGACATCTGGGGTTTATTAAACCCCAGATCTCTTCTCTGCCCTTAAAAGCTTTGGATTATACCAAGATCGGTATGATCAAATGCTTTTTTTTCAAACCAGTAATGGTTTGTTTATAACCGGCGCAATTGGAAGCAACAAAATACTCGTTGCTTCTGGTTTCTCAGACCATAGAGATGATCGGGGGGAACAGGAGAGCCCAGGAAGATGGTGGGGGGAAGGGGTATAACCCCTCCTGCCATTTGTAAAAACAATCCAGCGGCTATTTAGCCACTAGGATTGCTTTTACATGAAAGTGTTCCGCCGGCTCTAAAAAACGATATCAGGATTAGCCCTGGTTCACATTGATGCTACTTTGAAATCGCGCTACTTCACTTGAAGTAGCGCGATTTCAAAGTAACAAGGTCAGCGCTATTTCAGGTGCTACTTAATAGACATCTGTGTGGCTTCATACACAGATGTCTATTGAAGTCGCACCTGAAATCGGCGAAAGTAGTGCAGGAACTACTTTTGAAAATCGGTGCGGTGCCCCAAAATCGATGTTGCACCGATTGGAACAGTGCCATTGCCGCCAATAGGCTGCGACTTTTCATGCGATTTTATCTCTCAAATCGCATGACAAATCGCTCTAATGTGAACCTAGGCTGAAGCCTACATCGGTACGTTGTGCGGCGGCATGTGGTTAAGCAGGATGATCTCTTGAGACTGCAGTGTCCCACTGGCCTGGATGGAGCGTTGGCCCATTATAAAGTGCCTGGAGCTTCCAGGTTAATGGAGGCCCCTGGAGTCAAGGTGTTCCCCTATTAATGTTGAACTGTGTAATAGTGAACCATCAATCAGGCTTGGGTTACTGACCCTCCAATATATGACATTTCTGAAACTTTTACTTGACAGATTCCGAGGCTCAAACAAACATACAGCTCATTACAGAGCTCCCAGTCCTGAAATCTAATATATGGTCGAACGTGCAGGGCCCTTTGATTCCTCTTATATTGAATTGTATTGTAACTCTCTGTAACTGCCTGCCTTCAGTTTGCAGAGCACTACGCAAACTGTTGGCGCTATATAAATCCTTAACAATAATAATAATATTAATAATGTGGTCAAAGGTACCACCTATGGAGAAGAGAAGAAGAGGGACTCTGAGAAGATACCACCACTAACAGGAAAACAATGGTGCTTTCCCAACAGCTGTCTGCCAAGTGTCTGGTGGTATGATAACCATGAGATCGAAAATTACAGAATGTCCATTGCAAGATTTAGCCAGATGAGTGCTTTTTGGTTATATTTGTTACACTCTGTCGCTCTGCTGCATATACAGATGAGCTTCTATCGACTCATCTTCTGTCGGAGGAGGAGGCAATATGTATATGCAATATGTACACTGTGACTGGGTCTCATCTGTCACATTTATCTTTTGTATGTCGGCAGACAGATGTAATTAAATAGACTAATGGGGCAGTGACCTCATCCACCCAGTGGCCTCAGGCTCCTTCCACAATCCCTGTCTTATTGATCTATTGTTGGCACACACTACTTGTCCTTATGTACTTGCTTCATAGATAAAAGTATTGCTGAAGGTCTTCAGGTAATAGGAGATAACGTTTGGAACCTTTCACATTGTTTGTTGGACTGCCGATACGAGTGAACTGGCCGAATAAGCTCCAGTATTTGGCGTATGACGTACATAGATGGCCCACAAACACAGGAGGCCAATTACTTATGGAAGAACCAATGGAGTTTGAATAATATTTATAGCTCCCATCTGTTCTTCATTTGGAAGGACTGTCCCTCTTTGCTCCTCAGTTGTCCTTTTTGGCTTGATGTATACAAAAAAAAAGTTACAATTAAGACCCAAAAGTGTAATAGTACATATATTGAAATTCTCTTTCGTTTTTTTTTTTTACATTCGTACAAATTGATCCACAGTTCTACTGTCTCTGTACCCTTAGGCCTGATTCGAACCTATGCATTGTTAGTGCTTTACTGCATTTTGCAGATTTCAAAAAACAGAACGTGTTCCATAGGAAACCATTTTAAATGAAATGTAGTGCAAATCTGCAAAAAGCACTAAAAATGCCTAGGTGTGAATCAGGCCTTATCCACTTAACGACCGCTCACTGTATATATACGTCGGCAGAATGGCATGGACAGGCACAATCACGTACCTGTACGTGCCTGCCTTCGTATAGTTGGGGGGTCCCATCGGACCCCCCTTCTATACAGTGAGCGGTCGGCATCGTTCCGGGAGCGATCCGTGATGAGGGGACAGCCATTCGTTTCCGGCCACCCCCTCGCGATCGCTCCCGGCGAATGAAAAGCTTCCTCTGCCTGTGTAATGTTTACACAGGCAGGAGGAAGTGATGTCATCTCTCCTGCGGTGCTCACATATACCGAGCGCCGTTGAGAGAAGACACAGGTTAGTGCACTAAACAGCACACTGACACCAGGACACATAGGCACACGATCGCCCCCCAGGCCCCCCCAGACATCCCCAGATCACCCCCCCCAGATCACCCCCAGCCCCCAGTCACAGTGTCACTGATTGCAGTGACCATTTATTTACTGATCACTGCAATCAGTGACATTTGTGACTGTAAAAGTGTCAGAGCAGAGTGTTTTAGGTCCAGTGTAGCCCCCTAACCCCCCCCCCCAATAAAGGTTTAACCCCTTGATCGCCCCCCAGGTAACCCTTTCACCCCCTAGCACTGCTGTCACCAAGCGATCGTTTTTCTGATCGCTGTATTAGTGTCGGTGATGCCGATAGGTAGCCAGTTATTTTTTTTAGGTTCGCCGCAGGTTTTTATAGCGTCAGGTACCCCCATATATTACCTAATAAAGGTTTAACCCCTTGATCGCCCCCCAGGTAACCCTTTCACCCCCTTTTGCCAGTGTCACTAAGCGATCGTTTTTCTGATCGCTGTATTAGTTATGCTGGTGCCGATAGGTAGCCAGTTATTTTTTTTTAGGTTCGCCGCAGGTTTTTATAGCGTCAGGTACCCCCATATATTATCTAATAAAGGTTTTAACCTCCTAATTGCCCCTAGTTAACCCTTTCACCAGTGATCACCGTATAAGTGTTACTGGTGACACTGGTTAGCCAGTTAGTTATTTTGTTATTTAGGTTCCCCGTCAGGTTTTTATATAGCGTCAGGTACCCCCATATATTAACTAATAAAGGTTTAACCCCCTGATTGCCCCTAGTTAACCCTTTCACCAGTGATCACCATATAAGTGTTACAGGTGACGCTGGTTAGTTTGTTTGCTTTTTATAGTGTCAGGGCACCCGCCGTATATAACCCAATAAAGGTTTAACCCCCTGATCGCCCGGCGGGTGATATCAATTAGGTTTTAGCGTCAGAGAGGGTCTGCGTCACCCCAGGCAGCGTCAGGTTAGTGCCAGTAACGCTAACACCCACGCATGAAGCATACACCTCCCTTAGTGGTATAGTATCTGAACAGATCAATATCTTGGTGTGGTCAGATGCTTTGAGGGCAGAGGAAAGATCTAGGGTCCAATAGACCCCATTTTTTTCAAAAAAAGAATACCTGTCACTACCTATTGCTATCATAGGGGATATTTACATTCCCTGAGATAACAATAAAAATGATAAAAAAAATAAATATGGAAGGAACAGTTTAAAAATAAAATAAAAAAGCAAAATTAATAATAAAAAAAAAGCACCCCTGTCCCGCCCTGCTCTTGCGCAATGGCGAACGCAAGCGTCGGTCTGGCGTCATATGTAAACAGCAATTGCACCATGCATGTGAGGTATCACCGCGAAGGTCAGATCGAGGGCAGCAATTGTAGCAGTAGACCTCCTCTGTAAATCTAATGTGGTAACCTGTAAAGGCTTTTAAAGGATTTTAAAAATGTATGTAGTTTGTCGCCACTGCGCGTTTGTGCGAAATTTTAAAGCATGTCATGTTTGGTATCTATGTACTCAGCCTAAGATCATCTTTTTTATTTCATCAAACATTTGGGCAATATAGTGTGTTTTAGTGCATTAAAATTAAAAAAAGTGTATTTTTTCCCCACAAAATGCGTTTGAAAAATCGCTGCGCAAATGCTGTGTGGAAAAAAAAATGCACCACCCACCATTTTAATCTGTGGGGCCTTTGCTTTAAAAAAATATATAATGTTTGGGGGTTCAACATAATTTTCTTGCAAAAAAAAAAAATGTTTTTCATGTAAACAAAAAGTGTCAGAAAGGGCTTTGTCTTCAAGTGGTTAGAAGAGTGGATGTAAGCTTCCTAATGTTGTGTATAAAATGCCAGGACAGTTCAAAACCCCCCCAAATGACCCCATTTTGGAAAGTAGACACCCCAAGCTATATACTGAGAGGCATGTTGAGTCCATGGAATATTTTATATGTTGACACAAGTTGCGAAAAAAAGACAATTTTTTTTTTTTTTTTTGCACAAAGTCGTCACTAAATGATATATTGCTCAAACATGCCATGGGCATATGTGGAATTACACCCCAAAATACATTCTGTTGCTTCTCCTGAGTACGGGAATACCACATGTGTGAGACTTTTTGGGAGCCTAGCCACGTACGGGACCCCAAAAACCAAGCACCGCCTTCAGGCTTTCTAAGGGTATAAATTTTTGATTTCACTCCTCACTGCCTATCACAGTTTCGGAGGCCATGGAATTCCCAGATGGCACAAACCCCCCCCCCCCCCCAAATGACCCCATTTTGGAAAGTAGACACCCCAAGCTATTTGCTGAGAGGTATGGTGAGTATTTTGCAGATCTCGCTTTTTGTCACAAAGTTTTGAAAATTGAAAAGAAGAAATAAATTATTTTCTTTCTTCATTTTCAAAAACAAATGAGAGCTGTAAAATACTCACCATGCCTCTCAGCAAATAGCTTGGGGTGTCTACTTTCCAAAATGGGGTCATTTGGGGGGGGGGGGTTTGTGCTATTTTGGCATTTTATGGCCTTCGAAACTGTGATAGGTAGTGAGGAGTGAAATCAAAAATGTGTGCCCTTTAGAAATCCTTAAGGCGGTGCTTGGTTTTCAGGGTCCCGTACGCGGCTAGGCTCCTAAAAAGTCCCACACATGTGGTATCCCCGTACTCAGGAGAAGCAGCAAAATGTATTTTGGGGTGCAATTCCACATATAATCATGGCATGTGTGAGCAATATATCATTTAGTGACAACCTTTTGTAATTTTTATTTTTTTTTTGTCATTATTCAATCACTTGAGACAAAAAAAATTAAATATTCAATGGGCTCAACATGCCTCTCAGCAATTTCCTTGGGGTGTCTACTTTCTAAAATGGGGTCATTTGGGGGGGTTTTGTACTGCCCTGCCATTTTAGCACCTCAAGAAATGAGATAGGGAGTCATAAATTAAAAGCTGTGTAAATTCCAGAAAATGTACCCTAGTTTGTAGACGCTATAACTTTTGCGCAAACCAATAAATATACGCTTATTGACATTTTTTTTACTAAAGACATGTGGCTGAATACATTTTGGCCTAAATGTATGACTAAAATTTAGTTTATTCGATTCTTCTTATAACAAAAAGTAGAAAATATCATTTTTTTTTTAAAATTTTCAGTCTTTTTCCGTTTATATCGCAAAAAAAAAAAAATCGCAGAGGCAATCAAATACCATTAAACGAAAGCTCTATTTGTGGGAAAAAAGGACGCAAATTTCGTTTGGGTACAACATTGCATGTCCGCACAATTTCCAGTTAAAGCAGCGCAGTGCCAAATTTTGAAACACCTCTGGTCCTTAAGCTGCATAATGGTTCCGGGCTTAAGTGGTTATGCAGTATCTGGACATTTGTTTCATTGTGGAGACTTGCTATATCCTCTCCTATAATGGTTTGCTATACTCGCCTATAATAGGTGTCTAACCTATAATAGGTGTCTAACCTATAATAGGTGTCTGATTCACATCTTTGCATGTTTCTTTTGAGCATTTCTGCAGTGCTTTTTGCTGTGCTTTCTGCATTTTTGTACCGCGATTTGCGTTTTTTTAATGCTTTTTTTATTTGGGAGGGGGGGACAATTTGTTGTTGGGCAGATTTAAGAACACAAAACACAAATCGCAGCAAAATCACAGTAAAAACGCACTACATGCTTTTCTGCAGCTTCTCCATTGAAATCTAATAACCCAAAAAAGCACCAATTTTTCATTTAAAAAAGTCCCTGACACTTTTCAAAAACGCAAAGACACAAAAATAGATTGATGTGAACATGTTCCATAGAAACCCATGTTAAAAAAATGTCCTGCATTTCTGCAAAAAGCAAAAAGCATGAAAAAACACATTGGTGTGAATGGAGCCTGAAACCTAATTAAATGGGTTTGTTCAGTTTGGAGAAATTAGATTTGAAGGCTTTTTGCAATTGCAATTTGAGTAATGTGATAATGTGTTACCACAAATTTTGGTGCGCTGCTACACATGTATGTCAGAGCTTCAATGTCTTAGTGCATTAACGTGTAATTCAAGCTGAATGTCACTGTAACGCACCGATGCGCCCTATCGCAAAGGCGTGTTTTAGGTCTTAGAAAACAGTTCTAACTTGAGTTGGGCAATAATCACTGCACCGCATCAATGTCACACGCATGGAACTGTTGAAAAAAGGGCTGCACTAACCTCAAGAATATCCAGTCTCTCTCTCCGGCTCGCTGCTCTGCCCCCCCTCGCTCACTGGTGCGCTGGGCTGTAGAGGGGATGGGAGTGTCCGGCTAGGCTCTCAGCAGCCTGCTGAGAGGCTGAGCCGGGTGCCCGTCCAGGCATGTGGGCAGATCCCTACCATATGGTCGCAATGTTGCCCCATGCCTGGACCGGCTCTGTGATGTCAGCCGACGGCGAGCTTCAGCCCATTGTCTGCTGAAAAAAGGTCACAGTGCAGAACAAACTCACTGCACACCTGCGATCCAAGCAGTATTGACCCCCATACAGTGGCGGCTGGTGGCCAAATTTTTTGGGGGAGTGCAAAAAAACAGAAAAATTCTGAAAAAAACCCATCAATTGCAGCCTCACTGTGCCCATCAAACGCAGACACTGTGCCATCAAATTCCGCCACTGTGCCCATCAAATGCCACCACTGTGCCCATCAATTGGAGCCACTGTGCCCATCAATTGCAGCCACTGTGCCATCAAATGCAGCCACTGTGATCCCGCCCCCGCCTGCTCACCGTCTGCCCGGCACTTACCCTGTCTCGGTGGGGCAGTGGATGACAGCAGCGAGCGGTGTCCTCCATGCATCTCCTCCCATCCTATGCTGATAGGCATCCAGTCACAGTGCCTGTCGTTTCAGCCAATCAGGTGTCGGGTAACAGACATTGGCGGAGAGGCGGTTCAGAGTTAGGAAAGCGAATGTTCATTCGCTTTTCTAACACACCTGGGTGGACTGCAAGCACCAAGCATGGTGCTCACAGGTCACCTTTTTTGACGCCTATTAGAGCCTATGGCTTTAATCAGGTGCTGCAAAAACACCCCCAGCTGCTGTAATTTAGCAGCCCGGCACCCGAAAAGGGGCCAGGCACCTGAATAGGGGGTGGCAGTGGTGGCCATGGATAGATTCATGCTATGCATGACCGCCACAATGTCGCAGTCCCGCTAAAAATCACTGATCCCCGCAATTACTAGTAAAAACAATAAAAAAAAAAGTCCCTAAATCTTTGCCCGACTTTGTAAACACTATAACTTGTGAGCAAAACAATCGATATACGCTGATTGGGATTTTTTTTAATCAAAAACATGTAGAAGAAAATATATTGGCCTAAGCTGATGAAAATTTTATTTTTTTTACACTTTTTTATTGGATATGTATTATAGCAAAAAGTTAAAAAATATATTTTTTCTTCAAAATTGTCCCTTGTTTTGGTTAATAGCGCAAAAAATAAAAACCTGCAGAGGTGATCAAAAAAAGAAAGCTTTATTTGTGGGAAAAAAGGACATAAATTTTATTTGGGTATAGCGTCGTACGTCCGCGCAATTGTCGGTTAAGTAACGCAGTGCCATATCGCGGAAAATGGCCTGGTCATTTAGGGGGTAAGTCCTTCCGGGGCTGAAGTGGTTAAAGGACGGTTTTCTGGAATACATCTCTCCATACATAACAGTTATTATGCTCCTCTGTATTGTAGACAGGTTGCCATGTACACATACACAGAACACTAGTCTAGACACACCTATTTAAATTGGGTACACTTCAATGCATTCCTGACCTACACTCTACATGCATAACAATCTATGTTCACTACAGACGTAAATGGAGACTGACTGGAATAATTGCAGTTAACTACAAAATAGAACACAGCACTCCGTAGCAACACGCTTTGATCCCTGCAGACATAAACCCTCAAAAAGACCCTCAGACTGATTTGAAAGCTACAATATAGATGAAATCTATTTAACGAGGGGGGGGGGAGAACTACAGAGTTTGCCACTCCAATGGAGTTTAGTCCCCTATAAGGGTGGATTCACACCTATGCATTTTTAGTGCTTTTTGCATTTTGCAGATTTGCACTACAGTCCATTTACCATGGTTTCCTATGGAACACGTTCTGTAGAGCAAATCTGCAAAATGCAAAAAGCACTAAAAATGCATAGGTGTGAATCCAGCCTAAGGGTACAACCTAGCTGCGACTATATGCGAGAAGAAATGATGAAAGCAATGGGATGCTGCCAGCTCTCACAACTAATCACACCCACTCACATTTAATCTCTCAAGCAGTAAAAGAACATGCAAGTGATTTGCCCAGGGCCAATTACTCACAGCTAGTTGCAGCAAGTGGGCGTGATTAGCTGTGCAAGCCAGCAGCCTCCAATTGCTGTCAATGGGGCTGCTGCTTGCAGTTACTCGTGGGAACGCCCGCTGGGGTTCTCGCACCTAATTGCGGCTAGGGTGCATTCACAAGTCTAAATGCACCCTAATGGCTGCTAAAAGGTGCAGAAATCCTGGAAGTCACTCTTATGATCTGAAATGCAGACTTTTCATCAGAAATGAACTATAGGCAAACTTTTTCTTTTTTCATCTGTGTCCCATTGGGGAGATATGAATATATGGTGAGATTACTACGCTTACCAAAAGTAGTGAAAGTGTAAATAGCAGCAAGCACAATAGACAAAATTGAAGGAACATATAAAATAAAGTGTAGCGCTGTGATAAATAAAAGCAATGTTACCAAAATTAATAAGTAACTGTGGAAAAAAAAAATAATAAAAAAAATATATATATATATATATATATATATATATATATATATATATATGCAGAATACAATGACATAAATCTATGTCACACAGATCTATGAGGATCATAGAACAGTGAATCAATAATTAAGTGCATCCGTGCAAAATTTATACAAAATGTTATTAAGTGCAAAGCAAATGCAAGGGGAAGGAAATAATTGATAGGTGAATCAAAAAATAAGTTCAATGAAGAACTGTATGGCAATAAAATGTGCTAGATGGTCCATATTGTAACAGAACTGATGAGGCACGATCAAATTCTGAAACCAATGGCAACAAAGACAGAAGTCAAATCACCCTGGGGTAAGGGGTAAACACTCTTACCGGAGACTGTGGACCCACTTGCCAGCGACAGTGGATCAATCAAGCTGAAGGGAATGGAATGGAAAACCGGAACTTTGGTGCTGGTCACTGGAAATCCTGGTGATGCATGCAAACACTATTATCTAATGAGAACATGATGGTTATAAGAAGAAAAACGCCTCCATATGGAGTAGATCTAAATGGATGGATTTATTTAAAAGGTCGGTACAGACATCATGGAGAAGTGTACAATAAAATTGTGATTACACTTTCAAAGCAATGTGAAGAGCTAGGCTAGCAGACTGACACATTTAGTTTATACATTGGGGAGATATATCTTTACTTCCTGTCCCACAGCCAAAACAGGAAGTGGGAGGAAATCCCTGCAAATTAAGGGAATCTATTGGGGGGGGCCTATTTACAATTATTTTCTGACCAAATCAACCCTTAGACCCCTTTCATACTAGGGAGGCGGCCGCATTCATGGTAAAGTGCTGCTCGTTTTGGCGGCGCTTTACCGCTCTTTAAGTGGCGGTTAAAAACTCCTGTGTTGCGGCGCTTCCGAATCGCTTTTCAGACGCTTCGGAAGTGCTACCCATTCATTCCAATGGGCAGGGCGTTTTGGAAGCGCTAAATACAGCGCTCCCAAACTGCTCCAAAGTAGCTGCTTGCAGGACTTTTCGGAATGTCCCGCAAGCGCACAGACCTAGTGAGAAAAGTCACACTTGAATGAATGGGAGGCAGTTTTTAGGGGTTTAGCATTGGCTATTTAAGCGCCTGAAAACCGTCCCAGTGTGAAAGGGGTCTTAGCTTGTCTCTTAAATACAAAGCCTGCCTGATTGTTTGTTTTTTTCTTTATTAATTATTACTTAAGCTTCTATGTGGAAATGGAAATCAGATCTCGGCATCTCCCTTGACTCACAAGTAGGGATGAGCTTCATGTTCGAGTCGAACATACATTCGACTCGAACATCGGCTGTTCGATCGTTCGACGAAGATCGAACGATTTGGGCCGTTCGCGCCAAATTCGAGTGACGCGAACGGCCCACAATGCACTACGCCATCGCAGTGTCATCCAGGCGCTGTGATTGGCCAAGCATGCACTGTGACCCCGCATGCTTGGCCAATCACAGCGCCGGCAGCGAGGAGAGCAATGATTGGCCACAGGCAGGATGCCTGTGGCCAATTATTGCTGAGGGTGTTTAGTACACGCCCCACACTATAAAAGGCCGCCAGCACGCCGGCCTAGTGTAGTGTGTTCCGGAGCAGGGAAAGAGAAGCATAGGCAGGGACAGTGACATTTTTTTTTCTTGCTTAACCTGGATTCCTTTAGTTTAGGGAAAGAGAAGGATAGGTAGGGAGAGTGTCAGTCTGTTTTACTGTGCTAAACCTTGTTTGTAGGGACAGGGAAGGACAGTGAGGGAAATTCTCATTGTGCTATACTGTGCTAAAGCATTCCTCATCAACCATCTTTAAAAAAAATTTTTTATAGGGACAGAAAACTATAGGTAGGGAGAGTGTCAGTGTGTTTTACTGTGCTAAACCTTGTTTGTAGGGACAGGGAAGGACAGTGAGGGAAATTCTCATTGTGCTATACTGTGCTAAAGCATTCCTCATCAACCATCTTTAAAAAAAAAATTTTTTATAGGGACAGAAAACTATAGGTAGGGAGAGTGTCAGTGTGTTTTACTGTGCTAAACCTTGTTTGTAGGGACAGGGAAGGACAGTGAGGGAAATTCTCATTGTGCTATACTGTGCTAAAGCATTCCTCATCAACCATCTTTAAAAAAACATTTTTTATAGGGACAGAAAACTATAGGTAGGGAGAGTGTCAGTGTGTTTTACTGTGCTAAACCTTGTTTGTAGGGACAGGGAAGGACAGTGAGGGAAATTCTCATTGTGCTATACTGTGCTAAAGCATTCCTCATCAACCATCTTTAAAAAAAAAAAATTATAGGGACAGAAAACTATAGGTAGGGAGAGTGTCAGTGTGTTTTACTGTGCTAAACCTTGTTTGTAGGGACAGGGAAGGACAGTGAGGGAAATTCTCATTGTGCTATACTGTGCTAAAGCATTCCTCATCAACCATCTTTAAAAAAAAAAAAATTATAGGGACAGAAAACTATAGGTAGGGAGAGTGTCAGTGTGTTTTACTGTGCTAAACCTTGTTTGTAGGGACAGGGAAGGACAGTGAGGGAAATTCTGATTGTGCTATACTGTGCTAAAGCATTCCTCATCAACCATCTTTGAAATCCTTGTTTTTTGGACAGTCAGGGAAATTGTCATTGTGCTATTCTGTGCGAAAGCAATCATCCTCAACCATATTTAGAAATCCTTAAGTAAAGGGACAGAGAAGGACACCTGAAGGTAGCCCTTATTGCTTTTTTTCCCATCTCCCTGCAGGCCATCCATTAGAATGTCTGGAAGGCAAACAAGGAGAGGCAGACAGTCAGGAGGCAATAAAAGAGGGCAAGCAGGCTCTGTGTCTGGGGGCAACAGTGCTGGTCGTGGACGCGGTGCATTGTCATCAGCACATGGCCATGGGACACGCTTGTCCTTCTTTTCGGCAGCTGGACATGTTGAGCCACATCATGCCGAAGACTTGGTAGAGTGGATGACCAAGCCCTCCTCCTCCTCCTCATCCTCTCTCACCCAGGCTCAGGGTACTGGCAAAGCAGCTGCCAAAGCGTCCTCTTCCCTGGTATCAATGTCAGACTCATCAGCAGTCACTCCTTCCCTAGACCCACCATGTCCTCCTCCTGAGGAGTCCCCCGAACTGTTTGAGCACAGTGTTGGGTACATGCTCCAGGAGGATGCCCAGTGTTTCAAAGGGTCTGATGATGAAACCCAGCTAGAGGAAGGCAGTAGCGTGAGAGCAGACAGAGGGGATGCTCAAGAAGGACACCAATCTGGCAGTCATGTTCCAGCAGCTGCAGCATACTGCCAGATTGGCTCCAGTGATGAGGAGGGAGGGGATGATGAGGTCACTGACTCCACGTGGGTGCCTAATAGGAGAGAGGAGGAGGAGGAGGATGAGGAGGAGGCACATCTCCAACGAGGCAGGATGCCCTTTGGTGGCCAGCGTAAGGGCAGTACACCGACGGAATCACACCGCAGAGCTCCGCCTGTGCAGGGCGCTGCCTCTGCCCGTCATTCAAAAAGTTCTTTGGTGTGGGCCTTTTTTGAGGCTAGTGCATCAGATCGCACAGCTGCTGTTTGCAACATATGTCTCAAGCGTATATCGCGTGGCCAAAACATCAGCCGCTTGGGTACCACATGCCTGACCAGACATATGTTGACCTGCCATGCAGCTCGTTGGCAAGCCTACCTCAAAGACCCACACCAAAGAACAAAGCGGACCTATCCTTGCACCGCATCAGCTGGGATCTCCAACCCCACTATAACTTCAGTCCTCTCTGAAACATGCACTGAGAGGAATGAAGGTGTAGAATTAGGTGTGTCACAGCCAAGTACTTGCGGCCACTCTGCTAGCAGTACACCGACGTCCGATTCTAGCAGGCAAATTTCCCTGCCCCAGCTGCTGGACCGTCGAAAGAAGTTCACTCCCAGCCATCCACATGGCCAGCGGTTGAATGCTAGCTTGGCTAAATTGCTAGCGCTTCAACTGCTGCCTTTTCAGTTGGTAGACTCGGCCCCCTTCCGTGAGTTTGTGCAATGTGCGGTTCCTCAGTGGCAGGTTCCCAAACGCCACTTTTTCTCACGGAAGGCTATTCCGGCTCTCTACCGACATGTGGAAGGCAATGTCTTGGCCTCGCTGGACAGGGCAGTCAGCGGTAAGGTGCATATTACCGCTGACTCATGGTCCAGCAGGCATGGACAGGGACGTTACCTTTCTTTCACGGCCCATTGGGTCACTCTTTTGGCAGCTGGGAAGGATGCAGGACAAGGTGCAGTAGTGTTGGAGGTTGTTCCACCGCCACGCCTCCAAAATGCTACTACTGGTTGTGACACACCTCTCTCCTCCACCCCCTCCTCTTCTTCTTCCTCCATGGCCTCTTCCTGTGCTTTGTCCTCTGAACCAGCGGTGCTCCGTAGGCGTTCAAGGGGCTACGCAAGTACGCAGGCAAAAAGATGCCATGCCGTGCTTGCGCTGGTGTGTTTGGGGGACAGAAGCCACACTGGGGCAGAGGTCCTGTCTGCTCTGCAGGGCCAGGCCAAGAGGTGGTTGACGCCACGCCAGCTTAAGCCAGGAATGGTGGTTTGCGACAATGGCACCAACCTCCTCTCCGCCCTCCGACAGGGACAACTGACCCATGTGCCCTGTGTGGCTCACGTCCTTAACCTGGTGGTGCAGCGCTTCTTGGGCAGGTACCCGGGCTTACAGGATGTCCTGAGGCAGGCCAGGAAAGTCTGTGTGCATTTCCGCAGATCTTATAATGCCAGTGCTCGCCTGGCTGAGCTGCAAAAGGAGTTGAACCTGCCCAAGAACCGCCTTATATGTGACATGCCCACCAGGTGGAACTCAACGTTGGCCATGCTGCAGCGGCTGCACACGCAGCAGAGGGCCATCAATGAGTACCTGTGCGACTACGGCACCAGGACAGGGTCAGGGGAGCTTGGTTTTTTTTCTCCACGCCAGTGGGGCATGATCAGGGATGCATGCACTGTCCTGGCACCATTTGAGGAGGCCACGAGGATGGTGAGCAGTGACAGTGCATGCATCAGTGACACTGTACCTCTTGTCCACCTGTTGGAGCACACGCTGCGTGGAATAATGGACAGGGCACTTGAGGCAGAACAGAGGCAGGAAGAGGAGGACTTCCTTGCCTCTCAAGGCCCCCTTTACCCAGACAGTGTTCCTTCTGTCCCACCCATCGCACAGGAAGAGGACGAGGAGGAGGAGGAGGAGGAGGAGGATTGTGTCAGCATGGAGGTGGAGCCTGGCACTCAGCAGCATCAACAGCAGCAGTCTTTTAGGGATGATTTACAGTCCCAAGAAACCCGTGGACTTGTACGTGGCTGGGAGGAGGTGGCTGCGGATCATGTCGTCCTTAGTGACCCAGAGGACTCCGGACCGAATGCCTCAGCTAACCTACGCTGCATGGCCTCCCTGATCCTGCAAAGTCTGCGGAAGGATCCTCGTATTCTTCGGATCAAGGAGAGGGACCATTACTGGCTGGCCACTCTCCTTGATCCACGGTACAAGGGTAAGGTTGCGGACCTTATGTTACCGTCGCAGAGGGAGCAGAGGATGAGACAACTCCGGGAGGCCTTGCAGAAAGGTCTGTGCAACGCGTTCCCAGAGACTGGGAGGTTACAAACTCCTGGTCCTGGACAACGAGTTGCTGAGGCTTCGGCCAGTCAAAGAAGGAGCGGTGGGGAAGGTGGCCGTCTGACCGATGCGTTCAGACAATTCTTTAGTCCGCAGCCCCAAAGTATGATCGGTTCCAGCAACCATCGCCAGCGTCTGATAAACATGGTGCAGGAATATCTAGGGGCAAGGTCAGACTTGGACACCTTCCCCACCGAAAATCCTCTGGCTTACTGGGTCTTGAGGATGGATCACTGGCCAGAGCTTGCACAGTATGCAATTGAGCTACTGGCCTGTCCTGCATCCAGCGTTCTTTCGGAACGCACATTCAGTGCTGCTGGAGGATTTGTCACGGATCACAGGGTGCGCCTGTCCACCGACTCGGTTGATCGACTGACTTTCATCAAGATGAACCAGTCTTGGATCACCACCAGCTACCACACACCTGATGCTGATATAACAGACTAATTGATTTTAACATGTCACATCCCTTCAAGACTGATGCTGATGCTGAGTGCCTGTGCTGTTATGTTGACTGGCTATCCTCCTCCTCCGAGTCCTCAATGATACGATTGATGATGATAGCTTGGAAGATCATTTTTGTTTATGGGTGCCGCCACCAGTGCCTAACGCCCAATTTTTCAGCCCCTGTTTAACAGGGGCGTGTAATTACAATTTTTGAAGCAATACTTTGCAACAGGGCTCATTGCTGTGCTCCAAGTACAGTATCTGTGAGGGGTTGCAGTGTTGTGCCACCAGTGCCTAAGGCCCAATTTTTCAGCCCCTGTTCAACAGGGGCATGTAATTACAATTCTTGATCTAATAATTCACAGCAGGGCCCATTGCTGCACCCACCAAGAGTAACTCTGAGGGCTTACAGTGTTGTGGCAACGCCACCACCACCACCACCACGAAAGGCCCAATTTTTCAGCCCCTGTTCAAAAGGGGCATGTAATTACAATTCTTGATCTAATAATTCACAGCAGGGCCCATTCCTGCACCCACCAAGAGTAACTCTGAGGGCTTACAGTGTTGTGGCAACACCACCACCACCACCACCACCACGAAAGGCCCAATTTTTCAGCCCCTGTTCAACAGGGGCATGCAATTACAATTCTTGATCTAATAATTCACAGCAGGGCCCATTGCTGCACCCACCAAGAGTAACTGTCAGGGCTTACAGTGTTGTGGCACCAGCACCACCATCAAAGGCCCAATTTTTACTACCACTGTTCAACAATTATATGTAATTACAATTCCTGATATAATAGTTGACAGCAGGGCGTTCCAGCACCAACCAAGAGTAACTGAGTGCTTACAGTGTTGTGCCAACACCAACAACTAAGGGGCCTATTTCTGCAGAGTATATACGGCAGGTCCCTACTTTCAAACATCCAACTTACAAACGACTCCTACTTGCAAACGCAAGAAGACAACAGGAAGTGAGAGGAAATCTACCCCTAGGAAGGAAAATTCTCTCCTGTAAGAATTAATATGGGAGAAAGGTGTCTCCTCTGTACTGATGCTTTATCACCAATCCTTGTTTCAAGAAAAACACCACATTTCAAAAACAGTTGTCATTGGGACGGAAAGTGAGGTGAAATGTTCTGAACAGGGGCACAGACAGCAAAACAAATGTTACAGGGGTGATAACCCTTACCTATGTTTTCCAAAAAGTTTAAAAATAGATTTTTGGGCTGGAGCTACACTTAAACAATGTACCTGTTCAAAATTACAAACAGATTCTACATAAGAACAAACCTACAGTCCCTGTCTTGTATGCACCGCCTGTATACGGCTGTTCAGAGTATATAGGGCCTTTTTTATTTTATGTGCAGGGTTCCCCTTAATATCCATACAAGACCCAAAGGGGCTGGGGTAGGGGGGGGGGTCATGGGGTAGCTATGCCATTTTTCTTAAAGATTTTCATCCATATTACCGGGACCAGACATTACATTAAAGCCGCAAGCAGTTTTAAATGGCTTTTTTTTCCTTTAGAAGTGTCATTTTGTGCAGGGACAGTTCTAAACACGGGAAACACGTGGCACTTCACAGGCATACTTTAGACACCCCCCAGGTACGATATTTAAAGGAATATTTTACTTTTTTTTTTCACTTTATGCATCATTAAAATGACTGCTCCCGAAAAACGACCGTTTTTAAAACTTATTTTTGCATTGATACATGTCCCCTGGTGCAGAACCCGGGTTCCCAAACCCTTTTTAGGACAATAACATGCATAATAGTCGTTATAATTAGCACTTTAGAATTCGAACGTTCGCATCCATTGTATTTAATAGGGTTCTAATGTTCGTACGACCTTTCGGTCCGTTCGCGGGTTCTGGTGCGAACCGAACCCGGGGGTGTTCGGCTCATCACTACTCACAAGGAGATGGTTGGTTGATGGCTTCCTAAGTCTTGCTCCCAGAATGCACTTGAAATTAATTCAATAATATATAATATAAGCCACTGTACCACTTGTACCTAATTCTGACTCCAGTTGCACAATATATCCCAGGACCTGTTTTTGGGGGTTGCTCGGAGCTGGGCACTTCCGCCCACATATGTTGAATCTATCCAATTGTTCAAACCTTGAGGACCCAGGTCCATGATATGTTAAACATACTCTTTGAGGTGGACATTCTGATGGCACCTGCCGTGGCATTACTCAATTTAAAACCAGAGGCTAGCTGATGAACACCCTCTCCTTGAAAGCTGTAAAATGTAAGGTACACTGGATGCTTGAGAATGATAAATGAATGGCTAATCTTACTGATGCATGCCTACCTTTCAAAAAACCTGGGACCCATGGATCACATAATTCATGTCAGCAGACTCTGACCACTGTCTCCTTGACCTGTGAGTGGTCATTCTACTTTCCTGAGGCTGAACGGACACCTCCCAGGCTTCCACGATGCTCACCCCCCCCCACCTCCTACCCCCCTCCCCCATTCTCTATCTATCCTCTCTTTTTCTCTTTCTCTTCTTACTCAGTTCCTCCACTCTTCTATACATTCATTGCACACCAGTGGCATTGCACCAGCCAACTACTGGTCATACCTATCTGTATTATATTGATTACACCTGCTGTTGTGGAAATTTTATGAAAATGTATTTAATATGTATTGTCATAGTGTCTCCCATTGTTAGTACTCCCGCAGCCCACTCTAAAGAGCTGACTGGAGCAGACTGATGCTGGTTGAGTTCCGTCTGGTAGTGGAAAACTTCCTAGGATTGGAGAAAGGTGTTTGCAGAGTGGGAATATGTCCGCCAGCGAAGCACAGAAGGATCGTCTGAGGGGATATGTTCACTCTGCAAGGACATTATCGGTTATAGGCGGATGTACGCTCTTGTCTCTGCTGTGTCTGATCAGCACGGTCGGGATTCATAGCGTACACCTGCAGAAAACCTCCCATCCACAAGGAACGGTAGTATAATCCTTTAGCCATTATTCATTGGTTGTTGGTATTAACTCATTCTGTTGGAAGGATCTTGTGTGCACTCCCCCCCCCCCTTTCCCTTCCTGTGAGTGCCCTCCCCTTTACTGTTTGTCATTTCCTGTGATGTCATTTTGTATTGAGGAAGCGATTGGCTATTGTTGCCATTACTTCCTGTTTGTCTTTTACGAATAAAAGAGCCAAGCCCACTGCTCTCTGGGAGTCATGCTGAAGGAGCTGAGAACGTAAGCTATGGTGATGCCTTTTTACTTGGATTGCTGGGTTTTAGATATAAGGGAAATAGAGTGCTAGGTAAAATGCATTATATCATTAGACAAAATGTGTGCTTATTAGCACAGGAGATATGGCTGTGCGCTTGACGTACAGCCTTATCTCCATGACACTGCCTGTCAGTGTTTGAGTCTTAAGCCTAGTGCACACAATGAGATTATTTTTTGCATGCTAGTCTCCATATTGAAAACGAATAGGTTACTAAAGTATGGAAATTCTCGTACAACAGAATAAAAATTCGGAAGTGATGTAATGTATTGTATTTTAGAAGGAAAACTGTACTGTTTAAACTAAAAAAGTTTTCATGTTTGTCCCTTCATGAAATTTCGGATGAAAGCTGTACTAACGATCAGATTATTGTACAATTGCGATGAAAACTGTATTTTTTGTACGATATTGACCTGCGTGCCTTGTCCATGCCGTATGTACTTTGCACTGGACATCTCGTGAAAACAATAAAAAACTATTTAAATTTTTACTTAAAATCCCACTTTAAGTGATTTTGTTGCTGTTGAGTTGCTGGAGACAATAGATTCCCTGATGTGACAGAGGTCCAGGATTGTGGTTCAATATACAATTTACCAGAATCCACCAAAAAAATAATAATCAGTTTTGGTCAGACTCATCTTTGAAGACAGGATACGAATAATTAAAAAGGTTTACTTGTTTAGTCTTTTGTTATAAAACAGTGAGAAATCTTGTATTCTAAATATTTTGAATTTAAACTGTAAGCAAAAATGTAACATTCTATTCCAGGATCCACATCAAAACATCTCTTCTTTCAAACAGGACAAAATGTGAATATAATTTAGCTTGCAATCCTGAAGACACTTTGATCTGAATCCCACTTGTCAATTAAACGGTTTGAGTAGGAGCCAGGATAAGTCGTTCCATGTAACGGAGAACAAGCTGAAATAACAGAAGATGAAAAGCACCGAGCTCTCAGATCATGACAAAATGCCCCAAATCGATTTCTAATGATCCAATTTAAAGGGAACATCAGAAATGAAACATTAATTTATTTATATTTTTTGCATAAAAGCGTTGCATTGTTGAATTCCAACTTTGCCTTTAATCAAATCTAAATTGCCCTTTCAATTACTGTAAATACAGGGCGTGTAGCACAATGGGCTCACAAAATATCAGAAGTGCATGCTGAGTGGTGAGCAATCTAGATGAATGTATAGTCCTTATACTGTACACACGGGATCCATGTCCCTATATTTTAAAACCACTTTCTAACTGGGAAATGGGGCTGGTGTCTAGATCCCAAAAATAAACAGTTGTTCTTGTGTATAAACCTACTGCCACATGGTGTCTCTTTATAGATCAACATGCTCTGGAATCCCCAAGAACTGTAAAGGTGGGTACCCACTATAAGAAAATTAGGTGACCAAAAGTCTGGTTTTTATTGATGTTTCACAGCAAGTTGAAACCGAGGATAGAAATAATGTATGAAAATTCTTGTATGATAGAGGCTTTTTTGTTGTTGTTTATGATCATGCGCAGTCCTTTGTATCTTATTTTTCTCATACGAAAAACCATATGTAAAGAGTACACATTAAAGAAATAATCCACACCTTAAGTTCAGCTGTATTTTTACTGTGGTGTTTGGCAAAATGTCGTGGGACACTGTATTTGGGAAGACTTTCTTGAATGAACCGTCAGTGGTCACCGAACCTAGCCCGCAGTGTTCTAATTGTTCTGACCACATAGAGCAAACCACATGGGCAAGATAAACAGTATGCAACACATGTTGTCGAACAGTTGTAGAACGACTTAATTATTGCCATTGGTTGTAAAGGCTTTTTTGCCATAAGGAACATGTAAGCAACAATACATACCCACTAGAGGAATGAGAGTTAGTTGTTTAATAGTAGTGACTTTGGCTTGGGGTTTCCTTTTATTAGGTGCAATTTTACTTTTTACATTAGGTGCCCCTCTATACACAGACTTTGGTAAAGCTGGGATGGATGCTGTTAAATGATGATCCTGTGTTAGGATAGACCAGTGTTTCTTGAATATGTTTTCCATCTTACGATGTACTGCATGATATTGCGTAATGAACCAGGTAGTAGGTTCCTGGACCTTTTTGGATGAAGAAGAAAAATTGTCTGACAGATAAAAAGAACTGGCTTCATCTATCAATTTGGAGGGATATCCTTCATATAGACTGTTTAGCTCAATAGACACTTAGATCTGACCAAGAAGCGCATGCTTTGAAACATGTCCTGACGTCACTTGTGATGCGACTCCAAGTGCTGGTTCCGAGACGAGGAGACGGATGTCCAGACGGTTGTCCCTCTTAGCTATGAGTAAGCATCACACGATGTGAAACATGTCAGCTATTTTTTTCCTGTTGTTCACTTTATTTTGACTGTATAGTTGTGGTTGTTTTTGGATTTTACCTACCCAATAAAGACTTTGTTTTATGGAGTGCGGCAGTCCAGGATTTTTCTCTATCCAATCCCATATCTTCTACAGAAGTTGATTTTGCTCTCAAACAACTGAAGCCAGGGAAATCTCCTGGCCCTGATGGTTTAACACCAGGATACTATAAAACATTTCAAAATATAACTCAACCACATCTTCTAAAAGCCTTTAATTTTTTATCTCCAGATCATCCTCCACCACGTGACCTCCTCACAGCTCATATAACTGTTATTCCGAAACCTAAAAAAGATCACTCTAGTATCTAATTATAGACCAATCCTGTTATTAAATGTCGTTCTCAAACTTTACGCCAAAATTTTTGCAAATCGTCTTTTACCCCTCTTACCTAAGATTATTTTGTTAGACCAAGTTGGTTTTATACCAGGTAGAGAAGCAAAGGATAATACCAATAAGGCAATTAATTTACACAGATGGTTAACATCCTCCCAAAAATTTGTTTTTTTCCTGTCTCTGGATGCAGAGAAGGGGTTCGATAGATTGGCCTGGGACAATATGTTGGAAGCCCTTACAAAGCTTGGCTTACCAAATTGTATGTTGCACTTCATTATGGCATTATACTCATCCCCAACGGCAAGGGTTAGAGTAAATGGCCACCTATCGGACGCCTTCCCAATATCTAATGGTACTCATCAGGGTTGTCCTCTATCCCCTTTAATTTGTGTACTCACTCTTGAACCTCTTTTACAAAAACTGAGATCTAACCTTGACATTAAAGGAATAACCATTGCTCAACATACATACATACAAATTGGCGGCTTTTGCAGATGATATTCTTTTATTTCTTAATGACCCTCTTATTACCATTCCCAACATTCTCAAAGACTTTAATTTATTTAAAACTTTAACTAATCTTCAAATTAATTTTAACAAGTCAGAAGCCCTAAATGTTTCCCTGGATAAAGAAATAATCTCTCAATGTCAATCCAATTTTCCTTTTAAATGGTGCACAGATTCAATTACTTATTTAGGTTATCCAATTACCCACACATTACCCACACATTAATCGAATTTATACTCTAAAAACTACCTACCAATCCTCCACAATATCTAGAAAGATTTAAAATCGTGGTCTACTGGTCTTTTTTCTTGGTTTGGCAGAGCATCCATAATTAAAATGAACGTACTCCCAAGAATTCTTTATATTTTACAAACTGTTCCAATAAAGTTGCCACTAGCCTTTCTTACTTCATTTCGTTCTCTTTGCTCAACTTTTATATGGAGTAAAATGAAACCCAGATTAAGCTTTAACAGATTGACCGTGCCCAAACTTAAGGGTGGTACTGGATATCCTGATTTAAGTAAATACTACTGGGCCTGACAGTTAACTACAATAGTTGATTGGAATGTCCATTCCCTTACTAAAGATTGGGTCAATATTGAACAATCTTTCTCTCTCTTGCCTATTCATCAACTACCCTGGACACACCCTAACCACATTCCATCAAATTGTAAACAACATCCTCTAATTAGCAAAACTTTACAAATTTTCAAAAAAGCTTGTCAAAAATTTCAAATATCTTCTTCTCCAGGCCCACTTACACCTATTCGCAATAACCCTGACTTTCTACCGGGCAACTCAAACTCCTTCCTCTCAGACATCTGGCCTCACTCTACCATGAAAGCAGCACAACGTTTTCAACATAATTCCTGTAACGGCACCCCAAATACGAAAGGGGGGTTAAACACTGTTTAAATATTCCCCTCCCCTGGACACACATCCACTCGCTACCAATCTTCCACAGCCAGGCGACCACTTCCCATATAATTAATCCTTCTGGAAGAACGAGACGCACGCTCTGTATCTTCCTAAATCGAATGCCTTTTATTGAGAAACATTGTAACTTTTATATACATCTAATACACATTAGTTTAACATGAACAATGGCCCAGCTCCACCCACACATTACAAGGCTCAACACATTATTTTGACGTCTGTTAGGAGACAACAGACTTTAATAATCCCCTTTATGTTTGAATGACTATGCATAACCTTTATAGTCACCAGACTGTCTGATACTTCACAATACACACAAGGACAGACTTAATTTCCCCAATCCACATCACCACAAACAATGAACAGGTCTTCTAGAAGCTGGAATTCATTAACATTACACTAGACAGGTGATTGAGGCTGAACACCTCAGTATCTCTCAATTAACCTGTTGAGTTCAGAAACAGTAAATAGTCCTTTACAGATATCCTTGGGGATATGGTGGATAAATATTACAGACCCATTTTAGGTAGCCCAAGATATATTTCTTAATGTCCATTATTTCCTGGCTCACCCTGTGTCCAAAGTGACCCTCCTGTCACACATCTCCCCTTTCGGCAGGAGACTAACAGAGGAGGCGACCCCAGACGGGTTGACTCCGACGTTAGTCCATAGGTCCATTCCTCTAATGCCGGTATCCACACAGTACCCCAAATAAATTGCTCCAAACAGAGCATTACTTACCCAGCCAACCTCTGCCTCTCTCAGAGAACATACCCGCCGCTGGGGAGAGGCCTGGACTGGCCCTTCTCCCTGGAGTCCTTTCAGCCGCTGGAGAGAAGACAGGGTGACTGGGCTCAGTCCGTCATGCTGTTGGGGATCTGGGTCGACTGCCCGGCATCCCTGGGGTATACAAGTGGAGGCTGAAGTCCCATCCCCTTGTGGCAGGTGAAAATCCCCCAGTGCTTGCAAAGCAAGGCTGACATCCTCCTGTCTCAGCGTCGCACCATTTTCTGGGGTTGTGTCAGTGAGGACTGAAGTCCCATCAAATACCACAGGAACTCCCTCTTCTGATAGTTGAGAGCAGAGGCCCACGGCACTCTGCTCTGTTGCCAGCTCTTGTGCTGGGTTGCTGTGAGTGGAGACCGCAGTCCCATCCACCGATATCCGCTCAAGTGGCAGTTGTGCGCAGCGGCCAGTAGCATTCTGCCCTGCTGCCAGTGATTCAGCTGGGGGTAAAAGCTTTACCACCTCAGCTTGTTGCTGGAGAGAGGGGCCAACTGCCCCGGCTCCCTGAAACTCCACAGTTGTTTCCGGTGCTGGGCAGAGGTTGCTATCACTCTGCCCTGTTGCCAGCACTTCTGCTGGGGACTTCACACCATCTGCTCTGGCTAACTGTTGGGGAGGGAACAGGGCTGCTTCTCCTCCCTGCATCTCTGAAATCCCCTGGGAAAGAGGAACCATCACCTTCTCACCTTGGGCCTCCAAAACTGCCACGGGTGTAGAGCCGGGGTTTGCAGTACTCTGTCCTGCTGCCAGTACTTGGGCAGGAGATGCATAATCCCTAACATCCTCTGAACAGTCCCTTAAGTCCATACCTTCTGTAATCTGTGGCTGGGGAGATGAGCCAACTGCCCTAGCTCCCTGGAACTCCATATCATCCACTTCGGCTTTAGGGATGGCAATCTCCAGATTTTCCACTGCTGATTCTTCAGCCAGGCTAGCTCCCTGGAACTCCATATCATCCACTTGGGCTTTAGGGGTGGCAATCTTCAGATTTTCCACTGCCGATTCTTCAGCCAGGATTTCAGAGTTGTCCACTGGTATTTCCTGATAGTCCCAGGCAAAGGGGGCCCTACCCTGCTGCTGAGCAGATTCTAGCAGCTGTCTGTAGGCGATCTCCGATTGCCGTATTTCCGCCATTCTCCGCTCATGTTGCCGCTCTAGTTCTCTCTTTTGTCGCTCTCGTTCTCTCTCTTGACGCTGTCGTTCTCTCTCTTGTCGCTCATCCTGCAGCTGTATGCCTCTAATGGCTTCCTGTATGGCGGTCTCTGATGGGTTAGCACCATATAATGCCAAGCGCTGTTGAACTCGTTGCTGAAACAAATCTTTAACTGACCGGGGTCCTGCATCACCCTTCTTCTGGTCCATCTCGGCTCTCAAGTAGGTCTTTCAGCGTGACTTTCCTGCAGGCTGCATAGCTGGTCATTCACTGTGGTGGTTTGGAGTGTCCCAGGAACTGGAGGGAAAATCCCGCTGCTGCCAACCAATGTAACGGCACCCCAAATACGAAAGGGGGGTTAACGCCGTTTACGATGTTCCCCTCTCCTGGACACCCACTCGCTACCAATCTTCCACAGCCAGGCGACCACTTCCCATATAATTAATCCTTCTGGAAGAACGAGACGCACGCTCTGTATCTTCCTAAATCGAATGCCTTTTATTGAGAAACATTGTAACTTTTATATACATCTAATGCACATTAGTTTAACATGAACAATGGCCCAGCTCCACCCACACATTACAAGGCTCAACACATTATTTTGACGTCTGTTAGGAGACAACAGACTTTAATAATCCCCTTTATGTTTGAATGACTATGCATGACCTTTATAGTCACCAGACTGTCTGATACTTTACAATACACACAAGGACAGACTTAATTTCCCCAATCCACATCACCACAAACAATGAACAGGTCTTCTAGAAGTGTCAGGGAAATCCGTCCAACAACGCCAATCAGCGCCCAATGCGCACGCGCGGCGGAATGATGCTTCGGCGCATGCGCGGGACGGCGCTTCTACGTTCTCGGGTGCGCGCACCGACGCAGCGGCGCGCGCGCATGCGCGGCGGCGCACCAATAGGAATCCAGGCGGGCCTATTTAAAGAGACCCAGTTGCACTGACAAGTTGCTGGTTTGTCAGCTTTCCTGTATACCCAAGACTCTGGAAAACTATCTTGAAAATCTCCTTGTGACCCGGACTGGCTTGATTCCTCTGATCTCTCTCCTGGACCTGACCCTCGGTTTGTTATACGGACTTCTGCCTTCTCCTGTGTTTGACCCTCGGCCTGTGACTCGGATCTGCTGCCTGTCTACAATCCTTGACCTCCTGCTTGTACCTTTTGGACTTCCGCGTTTCCTTTGAACTCCTGCCTGGTTCCCGGTATTCTCTGGACTTGTTACCTTTTACTGTGCTAGACCCCCAGCCGGGACTGTTACCTTGCAATTGCAACCCGGACTCAACCTGCACCGGCTTCCATTATCTCCTGCTGTTGAACTTTACCAATCCGGCTAGTTCCTGCTTGAAGCCTGTTTCTTCAGTCTACTCAGCACTACCGGACCGTCTACAAGTACCCACCACCTGCCGGTAGCCGGTGCCGCTTCTCGCCATCCACTCCCTGTCTCAACTCCAGGGGGGGTGGAGTGCGTCAAGTCGCAAAGGTGAACCACTCTCGGCATCTCGGCCTCAGTAAGTACATACCCTTACAGTACAAACCAGCCAGATGTCTGAGGCCGACAGGGTGCGTTCACCGTTCGAGACCCTATGTCAGCAAGTCACCGCACTAACCGATGCGGTTCAGAAATTACAAGAAGGTTATGTCCAAATGGATGGCCGCTTTCAGCTACTTACTGGAGCTACAGGACCAGCATCACCAGCTGCTACCGTTGCCAATGTTGCCTCCACGTCTCAAAATCAGGCAAATCCCACCGTAGTAATGGCTACCCCTGAACCCAGGGTCCCCCTGCCTGAGCGATTTTCTGGCGTCCGTAAGAAATATCGGGCTTTCAAAAACGCATGTTCTCTTTACTTCGCCCTTCAACCCAGGACTTTCTCTTCAGAAGTGGTAAAGGTGGGGTTCGTCATCTCCCTTCTAACCGACGAACCTCAGGCCTGGGCCCATGGCCTGATGGAGCAAAGCAGCCCCATACTAGATTCCGTGGACACCTTCTTCGAGAGTATGGCGCAGCTGTATGACGATCCTCGGCGATCAGCTACAGCTGAGTCTGTTCTCCACAGTTTAACCCAGGGGAGAAGGCCGGTGGAGGACTACACGGCAGAATTCCGGAAATGGTCAGCTGACACTGGCTGGAATGAGACGGCCCTTAAATACCAATATCGCCAAGGACTGTCTGAGGCTCTTAAAGACGAGCTGGCCAGGATTGGTGTTCCAACTACTCTGGAAGATTTGATCCAGTCTGTCACTCAGCTTGACAGACGCCTGCGGGAGCGGCGTTCTGAGCGTTTCCAGACTACCCGTCCAAACTGGACTTTGCTCCGATCAGCTTCTGCCTATCCACCCATCCAAGTTCCTACAGCATCTTCTCCTCCCGAGCCTGAACCCATGCAGCTTGGTCTGGTTCGTCCTCCCCTTTCTCCTGAGGAAAAGCAGCGCAGGCGTCAGGCCAATCTGTGTCTTTACTGCGGGGGTACTGGCCATTTCCTTCGGAGCTGCCCAGTGAGACCTAGTAAGTGTACCCTCAAAGACACTTTGAACTACCAAGTTTCTGGCTTACCACAGACTTATGTTGTTCTTTCTATTTCTCTACAGCTACCAACAGGAGCAACCCGCCTACCGGCGATTATTGATTCAGGAGCCTGCAGCTGCTTTCTGGACTCTTCACTTGCTTCCCAACTTCACTTTCCTCTGCAAACCAAGGACCGTTATCTTCAGGTTCGTCTGGCGGATGGATCCCTGCCTTGTTCAGGGGTAATTACGCAAGAAACAAAACCCGTCCTTGCTATCACGGATTCAGGCCACCAAGAATACCTTCGATTTGACCTCATCCCATCTCCCATGTTTCCCATCATCCTGGGCCTCCCCTGGTTACAAGCACATGAGCCTCATATAAACTGGGCCAAAAGGGAAGTTAACTTCACTTCTTCGTATTGTTCCCAACACTGTCTTTCCGCACTTCCAACTGTCTGTGCTACTTTAACCCCTCAACCGGATAACCTACCACATGTTCCATCAGCATACTTAGAATTCCAGGACGTCTTCGACAAACAGCAGGCCGACCGCCTACCTCCACATCGTCCCTACGATTGTCCCATTGACCTTCTGCCTGGCTCCAAAATTCCATTCGGCCGCATCTTTCCCTTGTCCGAATCTGAGTTGAAGGCCCTCAAGTCTTACATTGAGGAAAATCTGGAAAATAAATTCATTCGCCCCTCTTCTTCCCCAGCCGGCGCCGGAATCTTTTTCGTTGAAAAGAAAGACGGGACTCTGAGGCCCTGCATCGACTATAGGGAATTAAATAAAATTACTATTAAAAATAGATACCCGCTTCCTCTCATCCCGGAGTTGTTCCAACGATTCCGATCAGCTCGGATCTTCTCTAAACTGGACCTTCGAGGGGCCTACAACCTCATCCGGATCAGGGCTGGAGACGAATGGAAGACGGCTTTTAGATCTAGGTTCGGCCATTTTGAATACTTGGTCATGCCATTCGGGCTTTGCAACGCCCCAGCTACTTTCCAGCACCTGGTCAATGACATTTTCCGTGAACACCTGGACGACTTCCTAGTAGTCTACTTAGACGATATTCTTATTTTTTCGTCCTCCCTTGAACTGCACCGAATCCATGTCATCAAGGTCCTCACTATTCTCCGAGAACATAGACTTTACCTCAAGGCCGAGAAATGTGACTTTGAGAAAACCACTGTGCAATTTTTGGGATTTATTATTTCTACCAATGGGGTCGCAATGGACCCGCAGAAAGTCAAAGCTATCCAGGAATGGCCAGCCCCAACAGACAAGAAAGGGGTACAACGGTTTATAGGTTTCGCCAACTTCTACAGGAGGTTTATTGTGGGGTTCTCTTCTATTGTGGCACCTATAACCCAACTGACATGCTAGGGCTACCGCTTTCACTGGTCACCGGAAGCTCAGGATGCCTTCGATAAACTAAAAAATGCATTCACATCGGCACCTGTATTGAAGCATCCAGATCCGCTACTGCCGTTTACTCTGGAAGTAGATGCTTCAGAGTCAGCCACTGGGGCCATCCTCTCTCAACGGCAGGGCCCCAAATCCCTTCTTCATCCAGTAGCCTTTGCCTCTCGTAAACTAACTTCTCCGGAACGTAATTATGACGTCGGAGACCGGGAACTATTAGCTATCAAATTCGCCCTGGAAGAATGGCGATCCCTTCTGGAGGGAGCCCCTCACCCTGTCATGATATTCACGGATCATAAGAATCTAGAATATCTGAGAACAGCAAAACGTCTTCGACCCAGACAAGCCCGATGGGCCCTCTTCTTCACCAGGTTTAACTTTCATATCTCTTATAGGCCCGGTTCCAAGAACGTGAAGGCGGATGCACTCTCTAGGATGTTTCCCGAGACCCCTCAAGCAGAGGAACCAAGTACCATCCTATCAGCACAAAACTTTCTGCTCATCCCACAGGCTGATCTACTAACCTCCATAAAAGCCGCCTCTAAGCATTGTCCTGACCAAGTAACCTCTTCCCTAGAGAAGCATAATGACTTGCTCTGGTCCCAAGGTAAAGTCTTCGTCCCTCTGGAAACAAGGCAACTGATTCTGAAAACTTTCCACGACCACAAACTAGCTGGTCACTTTGGAACCAAAAAAACCATGGAACTAATCTCTCGCTCCTTCTGGTGGCCTGGTTGGAGACAAGATTGCAAGTCCTATGTTGCCTCCTGTACCCGTTGCCAACGGTATAAGGGACCCAAAACCAAGAGTTGGGGACTACTCAAACCTTTGCCTATCCCTGAACGTCCATGGGCAGATGTGTCCATGGACTTCATTGTAGATCTACCGCCCTCTGGAGGTTTTACCACGATTCTGGTCGTAATTGACCGCCTCTCCAAAATGGCACACTTCATGCCCATGATCGGTACCCCCTCTGCTGCAGATACAGCCAAAGCCTTCTTTCAGGAGATAATCAGGCTCCATGGGGTGCCTAAGAGCATCACCTCTGACAGAGGCGTTCAATTCACGTCGAAATTCTGGAAGGAACTTTGCAAATCTTTAGAAGTCAAGATTTGCCTATCATCGGCATATCACCCCCAGAGCAACGGACAGACAGAGAGAACCAATCAAACCCTAGAACAATATCTCCGTTGTTTTTGCTCAGCCTCACAAGACGATTGGTCCTCCCTATTATCCTACGCTGAATTTGCATATAACAACTCGGTGCATTCAGCCACCAGTCAAACTCCTTTTTGGGCCAACTTTGGCTTCCATCCTTCCTTCCTCCCTGATGACATTCCGGAGAGCTCTGTTCCTGCTGTTCAAGATCGGATAGCCTTTGTTCAATCTAATTTTCTGAGACTCCAGGAAATGATGCAAAACGCCCAGGAGTCTTACAAGAGACATTACGACAAGGGTAGGAAGGAAAATCCAGTCTTCAAAGTTGGGGAGGAAGTATGGCTCTCCGCCACCAACCTCAAATTGCCGATCCCTTCACGGAAATTGGGACCAAGATTTATAGGCCCTTTTAAAATCAAGCGAGTAATCAACCCTGTGGCCTTTGAATTGGCACTGCCCGACTCCTACAGGATACACCCGGTCTTCCACACGTCTCTGTTGAAACCAGTAGTCTCCAGCTCCTTCCCAGGAAGGGATGAGCCACCTCCTCCACCTGTGGAGGTTGATGGTGAAAATGAGTACGTGGTGGAATCTATCTTGGGCTGCAGGAAAAGAGGCAGGCAGTTACAGTATTTAATCAAATGGAAGGGGTATCCCCCAGAGGACAACTCTTGGGAACCATCTAGGAACCTACATGCTCCCCGCCTAATTAGAGTCTTTCACCAGGAACATCCCGAGTTGATGTCTAGTCTGGGCGTCCGGAGTCCGCCCCTAGGAGGGGGGCACTGTCAGGGAAATCTGTCCAACAACGCCAATCAGCGCCCAATGCGCACGCGCGGCGGAATGATGCTTCGGCGCATGCGCGTGCGCGGGACGGCGCTTCTACGTTCTCGGGTGCGCGCGCCAACGCAGCGGCGCGCGCGCATGCGCGGCGGCGCACCAATAGGAATCCAGGCGGGCCTATTTAAAGAGACCCAGTTGCACTGACAAGTTGCTGGTTTGTCAGCTTTCCTGTATACCCAAGACTCTGGAAAACTATCTTGAAAATCTCCTTGTGACCCGGACTGGCTTGATTCCTCTGATCTCTCTCCTGGACCTGACCCTCGGCTTGTTATACGGACTTCTGCCTTCTCCTGTGTTTGACCCTCGGCCTGTGACTCGGATCTGCTGCCTGTCTACAATCCTTGACCTCCTGCTTGTACCTTTTGGACTTCCGCGTTTCCTTTGAACTCCTGCCTGGTTCCCGGTATTCTCTGGACTTGTTACCTTTTACTGTGCTAGACCCCCAGCCGGGACTGTTACCTTGCAATTGCAACCCGGACTCAACCTGCACCGGCTTCCATTATCTCCTGCTGTTGAACTTTACCAATCCGGCTAGTTCCTGCTTGAAGCCTGTTTCTTCAGTCTACTCAGCACTACCAGACCGTCTACAAGTACCCACCACCTGCCGGTAGCCGGTGCCGCTTCTCGCCATCCACTCCCTGTCTCAACTCCAGGGGGGTGGAGTGCGTCAAGTCGCAAAGGTGAACCACTCTCGGCATCTCGGCCTCGGTAAGTACATACCCTTACAAGAAGCTGGAATTCATTAACATTACACTAGACAGGTGATTGAGGCTGAACACCTCAGTATCTCTCAATTAACCTGTTGAGTTCAGAAACAGTAAATAGTCCTTTACAGATATCCTTGGGGATATGGTGGATAAATATTACAGACCCATTTTAGGTAGCCCAAGATATATTTCTTAATGTCCATTATTTCCTGGCTCACCCTGTGTCCAAAGTGACCCTCCTGTCACAATTCCTTTTTGGAATTATCGGATTTAAATTCACAAATATTAGATCGACCTTTCCCCACTTTGGGCCTATTTCCAAGTTAGACATTTTTTGAATGATCCTGTATGCTAGACAATACACTACTTTCGAAAAGTTATGTACTAAAACAGAACCACAGAGACATGTCATTTCGGAAATTTACTCTCTATTGTTCTCTAACCTCAACCCCAAATCTAATATTGCTAGCCAACACTGGAAAAAAGAACTGTCTATCAACCTAACTGAGGAAGAATGGAGTGTTATTTACACATACATACACAAAGGTTCTATTAATGTATCTACACAAGAGAATGGATATAAAAAAAATTCCAGATGGTACAACACTCCACTTAAAATGCACAAAATCTCCCCCTCTATACCATCTAATTGTTGGAGATGTTCACACGAAGATGGCTCATTATTACACATATTTTGGTCCTGCCATTCCATTCAACCTTTTTGGAAAGAGATTCACCGTCTTACTACTCACATTACTACGCTCCCTATTATTTTATCACCGGTACAAGTGCTCTTACATCATTCCAATATTCCTAAATCTCAATACCATAAATCTGTTGCTCTACATTTAATTAACGCTGCAAAAATGTGTATCCCAGCACTGTGGAAAAATACCTCTCCTCCAACTATTTCAGATTGGTTTAAACGTATAAATAAAATAGCTAACATGGAAGAATTAATTCACCAAGCCAATGATACTCCTGATAAATTTAATAAAATTTGGAACTGCTGGCGACCTTTTCAAAAATCTACTATGTTCAATAAATTATTGTCCCAATGATACCTTAATGTTAATTGATTTTCATGTCCAACATGGAAAAAGCATACCTCCCAACAGTCACGGATTCTGCGGGACAGTCCCGGATTCAGACTTAGGTCCCGCAGTCCCGCTCAGCTGAGCTGTTTCCCGGATTCCCTTCATTGCCACTCACTCTTGTAGAGTGCAGGCAGTTTTCAAAGCTTGTGAGCAGCTTATAGATTGACCCATCATTTAATTTACATTTGCTGGGGCCCCATCCTTCCATCAGTGGGGCCCCAGGAGGCAGTAGCAGATTGGTACTCTTTTTTTTTACTGTAGGGGCGGAGGCAGCTAAGCCGCATTTGCCGACAGTTAGTTTAAAGTTCCGGCCCCCAGCCTGTCTGTCTCTGGCGGAGTGATATGAAAGGGATGCCTGTCTGCCTCACTCCCACAGTAAGTGTTGAGGGCAAAAAGCGGGACTGCAGCCGGCGGTGACTGTGAGGGGTACATGGAGGGCTTCTCTGACATCTGACAGATAGGTGATGTTTCTGCTCCCCCTGCATGGCTGCACCTACACACTTTCCCCTGCCTGCAAACTCTCCTCTCAGTCCGGTGATCTGCCAAGCTGGTTCCGCCTATCTGTATGGTTCCGAGCTCGACTGCGCAGGCGCAATCGGAGGCAACGGAAATCTCTGAGCTTTAACAGCTGTTCGGCAGCACCTGCGCAGTCAAGGGGGGGAAGCATATCGATAGGACGCGCTCGCTCCCGTTGCTTAGATACACAGGCCGCTTTCCTCTTCATACAGCAAGGGGCGGCTCAAATGTGATATTGAGCAGTGCGATTTTTTTGTTTATACCCATCGCTCTATCCAGCAAGGGGCTGGATAGAGCGTCGTGTATAAACAAACAAATCGCACTGCTCAATATCACATGTGAGCCGCCCCTTGCTGTATGAAGAGGAAAGCGGTGTGTGTAATGAAGCATCGGGGGCGAGCGCGTCCACAGCTGCCGAGCCTATGGTTCCTCCTATCGATCTGGTTTCCTCTTGACTGCGCAGGCGCAAGCCAAGCCGACGGAAATCTCCGAGCTTGAACAGCTGTTCGGCAGCGCCTGCGCAGTTGAGCTCGGAACCATATCGTTAGCGGAACTAGGTCGACAAGACACCGGCTCATCTGCTTTTCTCCACTCCTTCCCCACCACTGACAGCTCCACTACTCCTCTCCCTGTAATCAGTGATTTAAGTCCCCCAGCTCTGATTACTGCTCTCCTCCCCGATGGCATCTCTGATCCTAATGCATGCCTGCACCCTTTCCCTGCCAGAAGTTCCTGATAGACTTCTGAGCTCCTCCATTCCCCAGATACTTCTCCCATCCACAGCCCAACTCCCTCCACTTCACACTGAAATTTAGCCTGCACTATCCCCCTCTTAGCTGTCTGTATCCTAGTCTTAGGATCCCTGTCTATTTCATTCATATCCCTGGATCACCCCTCCTAACACTCCCCCAGTGCCTGATGTAAAGGGGAACTCTTGATTTGAAAATGGAAGACTGCTGATGTAATGAGGTCTCCAGATGTAAAGAGAGAATACTAAAGTTAAAGGAGGAATACCAATATTTAAGGGGGACTCTGATGGGAAGGGAGCCCCACATTTAAGGGCCATTGTAGATGTAAAGGAGGACTCCTGCTGTAAAATGGGACTCTTGTCAGATGTTAAGTATAGGGAGCTCCTGATTTAAAGGGCCACTGCTGATGTGAGGACTCCTGCTGTAAAAAGGGAATCTAATGTGAAAGGGTGGCTCTTAATGTACGTGGAACTACTGATGTGAAGGAGGGGAGTTTAATGTGAAGGGGAGATTCTGATATAAAGGGTGACTAAGTATACCTCAGCCCTTGACTGTATCTCATGCCGCGTACACACGACCGTTATTCATGTCATGGTAAAAAAACAACGTTTTTCTCGACGTGATTTTTCGTGTTTCCTCTCAAGCCTGCCTTGCATACACACGTTCATGAAAAAAAAACGCTTGAGCAAAGCACAGTGACGTACAACACGTACAACGGCACTATAAAGGGGGAGTTCCATTTTAATGGCGCCCCCCCTTGGGAGGCTTTTGCCGATCCTCGTGTTAATTAAGTTTGGTGAGAGACGATTTGCCCTTTTCAGTCTTCGTGCTTTTCAGTCTATTACAGCATGACAAATGTGCTATCTCTATTACGAACGCTAGTTTGACCAGAATGAGCGCTCCTGTCTCATACTTGATTCTGAGCATGCACGTTTTTTCCCCCCTTGTAAAAGCATACACACGACTGTTTTTCACGACGTGAAAAACGACGAGAAAAAATAGAGCAGGTTCTAATTTTTTTGAGGCCATTTTTCACGTAGTTAAAAATGCTCTGGAGCCTACACACAATGGTTTTTTGTTTTTTTTTAACAAGAAGACACACAGATGCTGAAAAAGCGTTCGATAGGGTGGACTGGGATTACTTAAAACTGACCCTGCGACATTTTGGGCTGGGACCCAAAATGTTTTATCGCATTACTTCCCTCTATTCTAACCCCACGGCACAAATTCGCATAAATGGCACTTTGAGTGACTCATTCCAACTATTTAATGGGACCAGACAGGGCTGACCTCTTTCTCCCCTTTTATTTGCCCTTACTCTTGAACCCTTTTTGGCAACCATAAGATGTAATTTAAATATACATGGGATTCAAGTAGGTAATAAAACGCACAAATATGCGGCATATGCGGACGATATTTTATTTTTTATCCAGCAGCCTCGTATCTCGCTTCCTAATTTAATGTCAGCGTTTTCTACTTTTCAGACACTCTCCAACTTTAAAATTAACCTTTCTAAGTCTGAAATTCTAAATATTAATCTACCTGGAAGGGAGGTGGAAAATTTAAAACCCCTCTTCCCTTTTAGATGGGTTCAACGAAGTATGAAATATCTGGGAGTGAATCTTGTGCCTCATATTCAGTCCCTCTTTAAATATAATTACATCCCATTATTGAATAATATTAGAAGGGATCTACAAAAGTGGAACACGCTGACACACTCATGGCTGGGTAAAGTGAGTATAGTTAAAATGAACATTCTGCCTAGAGTTCTTTTTCTTTCAAATGATCCCATTGGGTGTGCCTATAGGATTTTTTTCCCTATTACAGACCATGGTCTCCCGCTTTATTTGGAGGAACAGTCACCCCAGAGTATCTAAGGAAGTATTATTTCGCTCCAAGGAAGCTGGGGGACTGGCCCTTCCAAATTTTAAGGCTTATTATAATGCTGTGATTCTGTCTAGAATATCCGAATGGAAATATGCTGCTAATTCCAAACTCTGGGTGAGTTTGGAACATGCTCTTAGTAACACAGACCTAGCAACTACACCCTGGTTGCCACGCTTACATAGACACCTTGCTCCAAGTACCTCCATTTTAACCACTTCCACCCTTGATGTATGGGATGCCTTACATAGGAAGTTCTCGTGGTCATATGCTTCTCCTCTGTTACCGCTTTTGGACCACGATTATTTCTTACCTGGCCTACTAGATCCTGGCTATAGGTCGTGGTTGCCAGAAGAACCTCTTCTACTACATCATGTTCTCCGAGCAAATGTGCTTAAGCCTCTTAAGGAAATTCTCGGCCTCAAGCCCATTATGTTTCTTGACAAATGGAGGTATAATCAATTGCAAGGTTTCCTTAGAACTCTGCCTCAGCCGCTTAGAGGGATACAGGACTTAAACAGTATTGAGGAAGTTTTTAATTCAACGGACCCACCTGAACATTGTATCTCGGTATTCTACAAATTACTCATCAAGCTCCAAGGTGATACTTATCCTCCCTTTCTCGCTAAGTGGGAGGCAGACTTGGAATCCTGCCTCTCAGACAGCCAAAAGGATAAAGTCCTACAGCTGACTCATATCTCTTCAATTGCATCAAGGATGGCTGAGGTCAATTACAAACTACTAACCAGATGGTACTATACCCCATCAAAGCTTCATCAGATGCTCCCCGACAACTCCCCGTTGTGTTGGAGGAATTGTGGGAACAGAGCAACCCACGCTCATATATGGTGGTCGTGCCCACTCATCCGCCCCTTCTGGTCTAGCATTATTCAAATTATCCAACAAATATCCAATATTAATCTCCCTGCTGATGCATGGACCATTCTCTTCCATGCTACCAAGGAACCTGTCAGAAAATACAAATGTTCTTTAGTTCCACATCTGCTTAATACGGCTAAAGCACTTATACCTACCCTTTGGGGTCAGCCTGAGACTCCATCCGTGAAAAAGTGGTTTCAAAAAATTTCAGAGGTCCATCTCATGGAAGATATCACTCATTGTAACAAGGACACTTTCCAACGACACACTTTAACTTGGACTCCGTGGATGGAGTTCAAGGACACCACAACCTATAGAGAGATACTTGCACAATCCCACTGAGACCCGTTTACATCTATTGAATAAGCTATTTATATCTTAAGTAGTGATGAGCCGAACACCCCCGGGTTCGGTTCGCACCAGAACCCGGGAACGGACCGAAAGTTCGTACGAACATTAGAACCCTATTAAATACAATGGATGCGAACGTTCGAATTCTAAAGTGCTAATTATAACGACTATTATGCATGTTATTGTCCTAAAAAGGGTTTGGGAACCCGGGTTCTGCACCAGGGGACATGTATCAATGCAAAAAGAAGTTTTAAAAACGGTCGTTTTTCGGGAGCAGTCATTTTAATGATGCATAAAGTGAAAAAAAAAAGTCAAATATTCCTTTAAATATCGTACCTGGGGGGTGTCTAAAGTATGCCTGTGAAGTGCCACGTGTTTCCCGTGTTTAGAAATGTCCCTGCACAAAATGACACTTCTAAAGGAAAAAAAAGCCATTTAAAACTGCTTGCGGCTTTAATGTAATGTCTGGTCCCGGTAATATGGATGAAAATCTTTAAGAAAAATGGCATAGCTACCCCATGACCCCCCCCCCCTACCCCAGCCCATTACCAGCCCCTTTGGGTCTTGTATGGATATTAAGGGGAACCCCGCACATAAAATAAAAAAGGCCCTATATACTCTGAACAGCCGTATACAGGCGGTGCATACAAGACAGGGACTGTAGGTTTGTTCTTATGTAGAATCTGTTTGTAATTTTGAACAGGTACATTGTTTAAGTGTAGCTCCAGCCCAAAAATCTATTTTTAAACTTTTTGGAAAACATAGGTAAGGGTTATCACCCCTGTAACATTTGTTTTGCTGTCTGTGCCCCTGTTCAGAACATTTCACCTCACTTTCCGTCCCAATGACAACTGTTTTTGAAATGTGGTGTTTTTCTTGAAACAAGGATTGGTGATAAAGCATCAGTACAGAGGAGACACCTTTCTCCCATATTAATTCTTACAGGAGAGAATTTTCCTTCCAAGGGGTAGATTTCCTCTCACTTCCTGTTGTCTTCTTGCGTTTGCAAGTAGGAGTCGTTTGTAAGTTGGATGTTTGAAAGTAGGGACCTGCCGTATATACTCTGCAGAAATAGGCCCCTTAGTTGTTGGTGTTGGCACAACACTGTAAGCACTCACAGTTACTCTTGGTTGGTGCTGGAACGCCCTGCTGTCAACTATTATATCAGGAATTTTAATTACATATAATTGTTGAACAGTGGTAGTAAAAATTGGGCCTTTGATGGTGGTGCTGGTGCCACAACACTGTAAGCCCTGACAGTTACTCTTGGTGGGTGCAGCAATGGGCCCTGCTGTGAATTATTAGATCAAGAATTGTAATTGCATGCCCCTGTTGAACAGGGGCTGAAAAATTGGGCCTTTCGTGGTGGTGGTGGTGGTGGTGGTGTTGTCACAACACTGTAAGCCCTCAGAGTTACTCTTGGTGGGTGCAGGAATGGGCCCTGCTGTGAATTATTAGATCAAGAATTGTAATTACATGCCCCTTTTGAACAGGGGCTGAAAAATTGGGCCTTTCGTGGTGGTGGTGGTGGTGGCATTGCCACAACACTGTAAGCCCTCAGAGTTACTCTTGGTGGGTGCAGCAATGGGCCCTGCTGTGAATTATTAGATCAAGAATTGTAATTACATGCCCCTGTTGAACAGGGGCTGAAAAATTGGGCCTTAGGCACTGGTGGCACAACACTACAACCCCTCACAGATACTGTACTTGGAGCACAGCAATGAGCCCTGTTGCAAAGTATTGCTTCAAAAATTGTAATGACACGCCCTGTTAAACAGGGGCTGAAAAATTGGGCCTTAGGCACTGGTGGCACAACACTCCAACCCCTCACAGATACTGTACTTGGAGCACAGCAATGAGCCCTGTTGCAAAGTATTGCTTCAAAAATTGTAATGACACGCCCCTGTTAAACAGGTGCTGAAAAATTGGGCCTTAGGCACTGGTGGCACAACACTCCAACCCCTCACAGATACTGTACTTGGAGCACAGCAATGAGCCCTATGGCAAATTATTGCTTCAAAAATTGTAATTACACGCCCCTGTTAAACAGGGGCTGAAAAATTGGGCCTTAGCCACTGGTGGCGGCACCCATAAACAAAAATGATCTTCCAAGCTATCATCATCAATCGTATCATTGAGGACTCGGAGGAGGAGGATAGCCAGTCAACATAACAGCACAGGCACTCAGCATCAGCATCAGTCTTGAAGGGATGTGACATGTTAAAATCAATTAGTCTGTTATATCAGCATCAGGTGTGTGGTAGCTGGTGGTGATCCAAGACTGGTTCATCTTGATGAAAGTCAGTCGATCAACCGAGTCGGTGGACAGGCGCACCCTGTGATCCGTGACAAATCCTCCAGCAGCACTGAATGTGCGTTCCGAAAGAACGCTGGATGCAGGACAGGCCAGTAGCTCAATTGCATACTGTGCAAGCTCTGGCCAGTGATCCATCCTCAAGACCCAGTAAGCCAGAGGATTTTCGGTGGGGAAGGTGTCCAAGTCTGACCTTGCCCCTAGATATTCCTGCACCATGTTTATCAGACGCTGGCGATGGTTGCTGGAACCGATCATACTTTGGGGCTGCGGACTAAAGAATTGTCTGAACGCATCGGCCAGACGGCCACCTTCCCCACCGCTCCTTCTTTGACTGGCCGAAGCCTCAGCAACTCGTTGTCCAGGACCAGGAGTTTGTAACCTCCCAGTCTCTGGGAACGCGTTGCACAGACCTTTCTGCAAGGCCTCCCGGAGTTGTCTCATCCTCTGCTCCCTCTGCGACGGTAACATAAGGTCCGCAACCTTACCCTTGTACCGTGGATCAAGGAGAGTGGCCAGGCAGTAATGGTCCCTCTCCTTGATCCGAAGAATACGAGGATCCTTCCGCAGACTTTGCAGGATCAGGGAGGCCATGCAGCGTAGGTTTGCTGAGGCATTCGGTCCGGAGTCCTCTGGGTCACTAAGGACGACATGATCCGCAGCCACCTCCTCCCAGCCACGTACAAGTCCACTGGTTTCTTGGGACTGTAAATCATCCCTAAAAGACTGCTGCTGATGATGCTGAGTGCCAGCCTCCACCTCCATGCTGACACAATCCTCCTCCTCCTCCTCCTCCTCCTCCTCTTCCTGTGCGATGGGTGGGACAGAAGGAACACTGTCTGGGTAAAGGGGGCCTTGAGAGGCAAGGAAGTCCTCCTCTTCCTGCCTCTGTTCTGCCTCAAGTGCCCTGTCCATTATTCCACGCAGCGTGTGCTCCAACAGGTGGACAAGAGGTACAGTGTCACTGATGCATGCACTGTCACTGCTCACCATCCTCGTGGCCTCCTCAAATGGTGCCAGGACAGTGCATGCATCCCTGATCATGCCCCACTGGCGTGGAGAAAAAAAACCAAGCTCCCCTGACCCTGTCCTGGTGCCGTAGTCGCACAGGTACTCATTGATGGCCCTCTGCTGCGTGTGCAGCCGCTGCAGCATGGCCAACGTTGAGTTCCACCTGGTGGGCATGTCACATATAAGGCGGTTCTTGGGCAGGTTCAACTCCTTTTGCAGCTCAGCCAGGCGAGCACTGGCATTATAAGATCTGCGGAAATGCACACAGACTTTCCTGGCCTGCCTCAGGACATCCTGTAAGCCCGGGTACCTGCCCAAGAACCGCTGCACCACCAGGTTAAGGACGTGAGCCACACAGGGCACATGGGTCAGTTGTCCCTGTCGGAGGGCGGAGAGGAGGTTGGTGCCATTGTCGCAAACCACCATTCCTGGGTTAAGCTGGCGTGGTGTCAACCACCTCTCGGCCTTGCCCTGCAGAGCAGACAGGACCTCTGCCCCAGTGTGGCTTCTGTCCCCCAAACACACCAGCGCAAGCACGGCATGGCATCTTTTTGCCTGCGTACTTGCGTAGCCCCTTGAACGGCTACGGAGCACCGCTGGTTCAGAGAACAAAGCACAGGAAGAGGCCATGGAGGAAGAAGAAGAGGAGGGGGTGGAGGAGAGAGGTGTGTCACAACCAGTAGTAGCATTTTGGAGGCGTGGCGGTGGAACAACCTCCAACACTACTGCACCTTGTCCTGCATCCTTCCCAGCTGCCAAAAGAGTGACCCAATGGGCCGTGAAAGAAAGGTAACGTCCCTGTCCATGCCTGCTGGACCATGAGTCAGCGGTAATATGCACCTTACCGCTGACCGCCCTGTCCAGCGAGGCCAAGACATTGCCTTCCACATGCCGGTAGAGAGCCGGAATAGCCTTCCGTGAGAAAAAGTGGCGTTTGGGAACCTGCCACTGAGGAACCGCACATTGCACAAACTCACGGAAGGGGGCCGAGTCTACCAACTGAAAAGGCAGCAGTTGAAGCGCTAGCAATTTAGCCAAGCTAGCATTCAACCGCTGGGCATGTGGATGGCTGGGAGTGAACTTCTTTCGACGGTCCAGCAGCTGGGGCAGGGAAATTTGCCTGCTAGAATCGGACGTCGGTGTACTGCTAGCAGAGTGGCCGCAAGTACTTGGATGTGACACACCTAATTCTACACCTTCATTCCTCTCAGTGCATGTTTCAGAGAGGACTGAAGTTATAGTGGGGTTGGAGATCCCAGCTGATGCGGTGCAAGGAGAGGTCCGCTTTGTTCTTTGGTGTGGGTCTTTGAGGTAGGCTTGCCAACGAGCTGCATGGCAGGTCAACATATGTCTGGTCAGGCATGTGGTACCCAAGCGGCTGATGTTTTGGCCACGCGATATACGCTTGAGACATATGTTGCAAACAGCAGCTGTGCGATCTGATGCACTAGCCTCAAAAAAGGCCCACACCAAAGAACTTTTTGAATGACGGGCAGAGGCAGCGCCCTGCACAGGCGGAGCTCTGCTGTGTGATTCCGTCGGTGTACTGCCCTTACGCTGGCCACCAAAGGGCATCCTGCCTCGTTGGAGATGTGCCTCCTCCTCATCCTCCTCCTCCTCCTCTCTCCTATTAGGCACCCACGTGGAGTCAGTGACCTCATCATCCCCTCCCTCCTCATCACTGGAGCCAATCTGGCAGTATGCTGCAGCTGCTGGAACATGACTGCCAGATTGGTGTCCTTCTTGAGCATCCCCTCTGTCTGCTCTCACGCTACTGCCTTCCTGTAGCTGGGTTTCATCATCAGACCCTTCGAAACGCTGGGCATCCTCCTGGAGCATGTACCCAACACTGTGCTCAAACAGTTCGGGGGACTCCTCAGGAGGAGGACATGGTGGGTCTAGGGAAGGAGTGACTGATGATGAGTCTGACATTGATACCAGGGAAGAGGACGCTTTGGCAGCTGCTTTGCCAGTACCCTGAGCCTGGGTGAGAGAGGATGAGGAGGAGGAGGAGGGCTTGGTCATCCACTCTACCAAGTCTTCAGCATGATGTGGCTCAACATGTCCAGCTGCCGAAAAGAAGGACAAGCGTGTCCCATGGCCATGTGCTGATGACAATGCACCGCGTCCACGACCAGCACTGTTGCCCCCAGACACAGAGCCTGCTTGCCCTCTTTTATTGCCTCCTGACTGTCTGCCTCTCCTTGTTTGCCTTCCAGACATTCTAATAGATGGCCTGCAGGGAGATGGGAAAAAAGCAATAAGGGCTACCTTCAGGTGTCCTTCTCTGTCCCTTTACTTAAGGATTTCTAAATATGGTTGAGGATGATTGCTTTTGCACAGAATAGCACAACGACAATTTCCCTGACTGTCCAAAAAACAAGGATTTCAAAGATGGTTGATGAGGAATGCTTTAGCACAGTATAGCACAAGGAGAATTTCCCTCACTGTCCTTCCCTGTCCCTAGAAACAAGGATTAGCACAGTGAAAGAAACTGACACTCTCCCTACCTATAGTTTTCTGTCCCTAGAAAAAATGTTTTTTTAAAGATGGTTGATGATCAATGCTTTAGCACACTATAGCACAAGGAGAATTTCCCTCACTGTCCTTCCCTGTCCCTAGAAACAAGGATTAGCACAGTAAAACACACTGACACTCTCCCTACCTATAGTTTTCTGTCCCTAGAAAAAATGTTTTTTTAAAGATGGTTGATGATCAATGCTTTAGCACACTATAGCACAAGGAGAATTTCCCTCACTGTCCTTCCCTGTCCCTAGAAACAAGGATTAGCACAGTAAAACACACTGACACTCTCCCTACCTATAGTTTTCTGTCCCTAGAAAAAATGTTTTTTTAAAGATGGTTGATGATCAATGCTTTAGCACACTATAGCACAAGGAGAATTTCCCTCACTGTCCTTCCCTGTCCCTAGAAACAAGGATTATCACAGTGAAAGAAACTGACACTCTCCCTACCTATAGTTTTCTGTCCCTAGAAAAAATGTTTTTTTAAAGATGGTTGATGATCAATGCTTTAGCACAGTATAGCACAAGGAGAATTTCCCTCACTGTCCTTCCCTGTCCCTAGAAACAAGGATTAGCACAGTGAAAGAAACTGACACTCTCCCTACCTATAGTTTTCTGTCCCTAGAAAAAATGTTTTTTTAAATATGGTTGATGATCAATGCTTTAGCACAGTATAGCACAAGGAGAATTTCCCTCACTGTCCTTCCCTGTCCCTAGAAACAAGGATTAGCACAGTGAAAGAAACTGACACTCTCCCTACCTATAGTTTTCTGTCCCTAGAAAAAATGTTTTTTTAAAGATGGTTGATGATCAATGCTTTAGCACAGTATAGCACAAGGAGAATTTCCCTCACTGTCCTTCCCTGTCCCTAGAAACAAGGATTAGCACAGTGAAAGAAACTGACACTCTCCCTACCTATAGTTTTCTGTCCCTAGAAAAAATGTTTTTTTAAAGATGGTTGATGATCAATGCTTTAGCACAGTATAGCACAAGGAGAATTTCCCTCACTGTCCTTCCCTGTCCCTAGAAACAAGGATTATCACAGTGAAAGAAACTGACACTCTCCCTACCTATAGTTTTCTGTCCCTAGAAAAAATGTTTTTTTAAACATGGTTGATGATCAATGCTTTAGCACAGTATAGCACAAGGAGAATTTCCCTCACTGTCCTTCCCTGTCCCTAGAAACAAGGATTAGCACAGTGAAAGAAACTGACACTCTCCCTACCTATAGTTTTCTGTCCCTAGAAAAAATGTTTTTTTAAAGATGGTTGATGATCAATGCTTTAGCACAGTATAGCACAAGGAGAATTTCCCTCACTGTCCTTCCCTGTCCCTAGAAACAAGGATTAGCACAGTAAAACACACTGACACTCTCCCTACCTATAGTTTTCTGTCCCTAGAAAAAATGTTTTTTTAAAGAGGGTTGATGATCAATGCTTTAGCACACTATAGCACAAGGAGAATTTCCCTCACTGTCCTTCCCTGTCCCTAGAAACAAGGATTATCACAGTGAAAGAAACTGACACTCTCCCTACCTATAGTTTTCTGTCCCTAGAAAAAATGTTTTTTTAAAGATGGTTGATGATCAATGCTTTAGCACAGTATAGCACAAGGAGAATTTCCCTCACTGTCCTTCCCTGTCCCTAGAAACAAGGATTAGCACAGTGAAAGAAACTGACACTCTCCCTACCTATAGTTTTCTGTCCCTAGAAAAAATGTTTTTTTAAAGATGGTTGATGATCAATGCTTTAGCACACTATAGCACAAGGAGAATTTCCCTCACTGTCCTTCCCTGTCCCTAGAAACAAGGATTAGCACAGTGAAAGAAACTGACACTCTCCCTACCTATAGTTTTCTGTCCCTAGAAAAAATGTTTTTTTAAAGATGGTTGATGATCAATGCTTTAGCACACTATAGCACAAGGAGAATTTCCCTCACTGTCCTTCCCTGTCCCTAGAAACAAGGATTAGCACAGTAAAACACACTGACACTCTCCCTACCTATAGTTTTCTGTCCCTAGAAAAAATGTTTTTTTACAGATGGTTGATGATCAATGCTTTAGCACACTATAGCACAAGGAGAATTTCCCTCACTGTCCTTCCCTGTCCCTAGAAACAAGGATTAGCACAGTGAAAGAAACTGACACTCTCCCTACCTATAGTTTTCTGTCCCTAGAAAAAATGTTTTTTTAAAGATGGTTGATGATCAATGCTTTAGCACAGTATAGCACAAGGAGAATTTCCCTCACTGTCCTTCCCTGTCCCTAGAAACAAGGATTAGCACAGTGAAAGAAACTGACACTCTCCCTACCTATAGTTTTCTGTCCCTAGAAAAAATGTTTTTTTAAAGATGGTTGATGATCAATGCTTTAGCACACTATAGCACAAGGAGAATTTCCCTCACTGTCCTTCCCTGTCCCTAGAAACAAGGATTAGCACAGTGAAAGAAACTGACACTCTCCCTACCTATAGTTTTCTGTCCCTAGAAAAAATGTTTTTTTAAAGATGGTTGATGATCAATGCTTTAGCACACTATAGCACAAGGAAAATTTCCCTCACTGTCCTTCCCTGTCCCTAGAAACAAGGATTAGCACAGTGAAAGAAACTGACACTCTCCCTACCTATAGTTTTCTGTCCCTAGAAAAAATGTTTTTTTAAAGATGGTTGATGATCAATGCTTTAGCACACTATAGCACAAGGAGAATTTCCCTCACTGTCCTTCCCTGTCCCTAGAAACAAGGATTAGCACAGTAAAACACACTGACACTCTCCCTACCTATAGTTTTCTGTCCCTAGAAAAAATGTTTTTTTAAAGATGGTTGATGATCAATGCTTTAGCACACTATAGCACAAGGAGAATTTCCCTCACTGTCCTTCCCTGTCCCTAGAAACAAGGATTAGCACAGTGAAAGAAACTGACACTCTCCCTACCTATAGTTTTCTGTCCCTAGAAAAAATGTTTTTTTAAAGATGGTTGATGATCAATGCTTTAGCACAGTATAGCACAAGGAGAATTTCCCTCACTGTCCTTCCCTGTCCCTAGAAACAAGGATTAGCACAGTGAAAGAAACTGACACTCTCCCTACCTATAGTTTTCTGTCCCTAGAAAAAATGTTTTTTTAAAGATGGTTGATGATCAATGCTTTAGCACACTATAGCACAAGGAGAATTTCCCTCACTGTCCTTCCCTGTCCCTAGAAACAAGGATTAGCACAGTGAAAGAAACTGACACTCTCCCTACCTATAGTTTTCTGTCCCTAGAAAAAATGTTTTTTTAAAGATGGTTGATGATCAATGCTTTAGCACAGTATAGCACAAGGAGAATTTCCCTCACTGTCCTTCCCTGTCCCTAGAAACAAGGATTAGCACAGTAAAACACACTGACACTCTCCCTACCTATAGTTTTCTGTCCCTAGAAAAAATGTTTTTTTAAAGATGGTTGATGATCAATGCTTTAGCACACTATAGCACAAGGAGAATTTCCCTCACTGTCCTTCCCTGTCCCTAGAAACAAGGATTAGCACAGTGAAAGAAACTGACACTCTCCCTACCTATAGTTTTCTGTCCCTAGAAAAAATGTTTTTTTAAAGATGGTTGATGATCAATGCTTTAGCACAGTATAGCACAAGGAGAATTTCCCTCACTGTCCTTCCCTGTCCCTAGAAACAAGGATTAGCACAGTGAAAGAAACTGACACTCTCCCTACCTATAGTTTTCTGTCCCTAGAAAAAATGTTTTTTTAAAGATGGTTGATGATCAATGCTTTAGCACACTATAGCACAAGGAGAATTTCCCTCACTGTCCTTCCCTGTCCCTAGAAACAAGGATTAGCACAGTGAAAGAAACTGACACTCTCCCTACCTATAGTTTTCTGTCCCTAGAAAAAATGTTTTTTTAAAGATGGTTGATGATCAATGCTTTAGCACAGTATAGCACAAGGAGAATTTCCCTCACTGTCCTTCCCTGTCCCTAGAAACAAGGATTAGCACAGTGAAAGAAACTGACACTCTCCCTACCTATAGTTTTCTGTCCCTAGAAAAAATGTTTTTTTAAAGATGGTTGATGATCAATGCTTTAGCACACTATAGCACAAGGAGAATTTCCCTCACTGTCCTTCCCTGTCCCTAGAAACAAGGATTAGCACAGTGAAAGAAACTGACACTCTCCCTACCTATAGTTTTCTGTCCCTAGAAAAAATGTTTTTTTAAAGATGGTTGATGATCAATGCTTTAGCACACTATAGCACAAGGAGAATTTCCCTCACTGTCCTTCCCTGTCCCTAGAAACAAGGATTAGCACAGTGAAAGAAACTGACACTCTCCCTACCTATAGTTTTCTGTCCCTAGAAAAAATGTTTTTTTAAAGATGGTTGATGATCAATGCTTTAGCACACTATAGCACAAGGAGAATTTCCCTCACTGTCCTTCCCTGTCCCTAGAAACAAGGATTAGCACAGTAAAACACACTGACACTCTCCCTACCTATAGTTTTCTGTCCCTATAAAAAATGTTTTTTTAAAGATGGTTGATGATCAATGCTTTAGCACACTATAGCACAAGGAGAATTTCCCTCACTGTCCTTCCCTGTCCCTAGAAACAAGGATTAGCACAGTAAAACACACTGACACTCTCCCTACCTATAGTTTTCTGTCCCTAGAAAAAATGTTTTTTAAAGATGGTTGATGATCAATGCTTTAGCACACTATAGCACAAGGAGAATTTCCCTCACTGTCCTTCCCTGTCCCTAGAAACAAGGATTATCACAGTAAAACACACTGACACTCTCCCTACCTATAGTTTTCTGTCCCTAGAAAAAATGATTTTTTAAAGATGGTTGATGATCAATGCTTTAGCACAGTATAGCACAAGGAGAATTTCCCTCACTGTCCTTCCCTGTCCCTAGAAACAAAGATTCGCACAGTAAAACACACTGACACTCTTCCTACCTATCCTTCTCTTTCCCTAAACTAAAGGAATCCAGGTTAAGCAAGTGTAGCGGGGTGTTCCCCTTTAATGCAGAGAGACAAGAAGTTCCAGGTGAGAGGTGAGTCGGGAGGAAGTAAAGAGACATTATGGAAGTGAAAGCAGAGGAGAGAGAGACTACATCTCCCAGTACATCTTGCAGCACCCAGGGTGCATTGCTCCAGAACAGAGACTGCTGGGGGAGACTTTATAAAGGGGAGGCGGAGTTTTGGTCGGTCTCTTTGGACCCCTCTCTCCTAGCAAGAGGATGTCTGTGCTGAACTGCTGTGTGCACAAGGCCTGAAGCCCGGGCCGTGTGCTCCTTTCCAAAGAGCCCTCTGCCAGCCTAGCAGAGCCTTAGAGACATCTAATCCTCCTTGCTGCAGTACACCAGAAGGATTGAAGACTTGGATGTCGGTGGATTCCTGTTCCTAGACGAATCGATGGAGGAAACGGACTTGGACTTGTCCAGGTGGTGAGAGCTGTTTAAAGACAGATACTTTATCTTTACTATTCGTTGGGATTACAAAGTTGTTCTTCAAGTGCACCACCGAGAGATTGCTAGCAAATATTGTTTCACTGAACTTCCATTTAGATCAGTCAGGCCTGACTGCATAGGTAGACATTGCTGGGTGTTAGTCTACCCATGAGGGGAAGTAGCTGTAAAAGGGCAGCGCTAGAGTTGCATAGCAATACTTTATTATTCTGATTACTCTGTTTATCTTTATTACTGTTTATTGCAGGGATCTGCAACTTGTTATACTGTTGTTTATTACTTGCCCATTAGCCTCAGTAAAATATCTGGGTAAAGTACATTTGGTGTCAGTTCCGCTTACTTTAATAGGAGTTTTAAAGTATATTCTGTGTATGTTTGTTATAGGACTGCGTCACCAACAGTTGCGATCACGCGGTCCTATCTCTCTATCACCAGCTGTGCCACGGGAGGTTAGAGCCGATTGCCGGGGGTTGACAGCGGTGCACTGCAGGGCCCAAATCAATATCAGCGGCTCTCTTAACTGGGGGTAGCGCTACACGTGGGGGCTCGTCCGGGATCCTTGTACGTTGCACGCTGCAATCAAGCCGGTCAGAAGTACCAGCATGGACCCGCTGGCAATGTCACAGTGGTGCGCAGCGATTGGCGCCGATCCAACCGCGGCGGTAGTCATTGTACTCCCGGGGGAAAGATGGAAGGAAGAGGAGATAAAACAGCTCGTATTGTTACTGTCTCCGAGCCACAAAGCATGGGTGATGGATTTTAGGCCAGATCCAGTGATCTCGTTTACATACGCACTGGTAGAATGGAAAAACGAAATCCCAGAGCATTTTAAAAGTCAGAGTATACAAGCCATAGATAATCAGATCTATCACTTGATACATACGCTGCCAGTGAAGGAAGAATGGTTTCAGACACCAAAGCCATCACTCCCACAATTATCTCCACCACTATCCCCTAAAGCAGAAAAGCTTAAGGAACTATTAAGCCCGGGATCACCGCTGGCCGCTATAGGGCCTGAATTGTTGAATGCTCTAGGAGACCTTGTAATTAAGTGCCAGAAAAGCAGTACGGTGCATGTGGAGGCCGGTTACCGGAAGCTTAGCACCTTCTCAGGGAAGCTCCCCGTCCCTGCGGGGGAGGAAGATTTTGACACTTGGGTGGAACAGGCATTGCAGGCAGTAGAAGCATGGGAGGTGCCTGAGGCACAGAAGAGACAGCGAGTCTTAGAAAGTCTGAAAGGTGCCGCGGCAGAAGCGGTGAAGAGCTTCCGGTTTGGAAATGAAAACTGTACAGCTCAAGATTGCCTGGCCATGCTGCAGGAAGAGTTTGGTCAGCTGGAGAAGGTGTCAGAGATGATTTATCAAATTGAACACACTCTCCAGCAGCCGAATGAGAAACTGTCAGAATATGTTAGAAGGCTGAACAGGCAGTTATGCAAGATTGTACTGAAGAAGGGAATGCTGCCCAAAGATGCAGATGAAGCACGCATGAAGCAGATCATGAGGGGAGCGCGGCGCTCAGACCCGGTCTGGCTGCACCTGAAAACCTCAGGAGGAGGAATGTCACTAACCTACTCTGATCTAATAAAAATTATTAGGGACGAAGAGGCGCTGCAGGAAGATCAGCAGGTGGCCAAGGCGAATGTCACACCTGTACCAGTGTTGGTCCATTCGGTCAAGAGCCCAGAAAGAGATGCGGAGGTTGACACTCTGAAATCGCAAATGGCCCAAGTGTTGGAGATGCTGACCTCTTTGATGGAGAAAGATCAGAGAAGACGAGAGAAACCAAGCCCAAGAAAGGAGTTGTTCCCGAACACCTCAGCACCGGCCTCCCTACAGGACCGAGAAGAGGTGATTTGCTATAACTGCGGAGGGAGTGGCCACTTTGCTAACGTATGCTCCAGCCCAAAGAAGAAGAGAACAGATAATTGCAAGCCGGCGGGAAACGCCAAAGGGCCCCGGTGAAGGAGTCAACCGGGTGCCCATCATCTTCAGTGCGCTCCAAACAAAAAAAAAAGGCCAAGAATGGAGGAGACAAAACTCCTAGGAGGAGGTATAGTACACCCCCACCAAGATGTACCCCAGAGGGAGGGGGCAAGACCCCTCAGTGGAAGTACAGCACCCCAAAGAAGGAACATCCACCTAAAAGGAACAATAACATCCCTCAGCGGGTTTGTGCCCCCATTGAGAGGGAGAAAGTCAATGCATGCCAGGCTCAGGAAAAATTAAAGTCCAAAAGGAGTAGAGCAAGGGTCGAAAGCCAAAAAAAAGAGGTGACCCCAGTCCGGCCATACCCAAAGGAACTGGTGGGCCCGTCTCCTACTGTGCCCATTCAAGTGGAAGGAGTCTATACTAAAGCTCTTTTGGACACCGGAGCACAGGTGACTTTACTATACCGGGACTTCTATGATAGGCACTTGAGTCATCTGCCTATCCAGAAGATAGAAGAGCTGGAGATATGGGGTCTTGGAACCCAGAGTTTCCCTTATGATGGGTACCTGCCCATAAAGATGACTTTCGACCCATCCGTGGCTGGGAAGGCTGAAGTGTTTGACACCCTGGCAGTTGTGTGTCCCCGGCCGCCTGGAGCCAGCAAGATTTCCCTGATCATTGGGTCAAACACGGATCTAGTCAGGAGACTCCTGACCCCTCTAGTGAAAGAGAGAAACCATTCAGCCACCAAAATCCATCCCATGCTAAAGACGGCCTACCAACGACTGGTCTTAGAGCAGAAGACCCCGGGAGAGGGGATAGGGAAGGTGTGGAGACTTGGCAGAGAAGGAGTAGTGCTACAGCCCGGAGAAGTAACCTGTCTTAGGGCCACTGTGAAGCTTTCGTGGGAACAACCTGGCCCCTTTGTCATGCTGGAATCAGACCCAAGGGAAGAGTCCTCAGGCCTGGAAGTGATACCAGAAGTGATTCCGTTCAAGGCCCTGAAGAAGGCCCATGGCAGAGTTCTGGTGAGTGTTAGGAACACTACGGGAGGACCCATGGAGATCCCTGCCAGAGGGTTGCTTGGTCAGGTGAGCCCTGCTGCCCCGGTCACTTGGTCCGAAGTCAAGGGGACGGGTGACAGAGGAGATGTTTGGGAGAAACTGTCCGTGGAAAACCCGAACCTACCCAGGGCTTGGAAAGAAAGAGCCAAGGCCCAGCTGACCAGGTGGGAGAAGATCTTTTCCGAAGATGAATTCGATGTGGGGTGTGCAAGAAGTGCCACCCATCGGATCCGCCTCCAAGAAGATAAGCCCTTCCGAGAGAGGGTCAGGCGGGTCCCCCTGGCAGATCTGGAGGATCTGAGGGAACAACTTGTAGAACTAAAGAAGACTGGTGTGATCCGGGAGTCTAGAAGTCCCTATGCCTCCCCAATCGTGGTGGTCAGAAAGAAGAATGGGTAGTTGAGGCTTTGTATCGATTACAGGACTCTCAACAGGAGAACCATCCCTGACCAATACACCACGCCAAGGATAGAAGATGCCCTACAAAGTTTGTCTGGAGCCAAATGGTTCAGTGTGATGGACCTCAAGAGTGGGTACTATCAAATCCCTATGCACCCAGAAGACAGGGAGAAGACAGCCTTCATAACCCCGGTGGGATTCTTCGAATTCAATAGGATGCCTCAGGGTCTGTCTGGAGCTCCTGCTACCTTTCAACGCCTTATGGAGAAGACTGTTGGAGACATGAATCTTATAGAAGTCCTTGTGTACTTGGACGATGTCATTGTCTTTGGAAGAACCTTGGAAGAACATGAAGCCAGGTTGGAGAAAGTATTGAGAAGACTCAGCGAAGAGGGACTTAAGCTTTCCCCCGAGAAGTGTCGGTTCTACCAGTCTTCTGTGAACTATCTGGGGCACATAGTGTCTGAAGAAGGGGTGGCCACAGATCCTGAGAAGTTGGAAGCAGTCACTTCCTGGCCACGACCCACCACAGTAACAGAGCTCAGATCCTTCCTGGGGTTCTGCTCCTATTATAGGAGGTTTGTGGAGGGGTTTGCTCGGATTGCCCGCCCGTTGAATGAATTGCTAAAGGCAGAAGGGGAAGAGGATGACTCAGGGCCCAGGAGGCCTGGTGAGTCAGTTCAAGATCAGTGGAACCCAAGGTGTGAAGAGGCCTTTCATGCTCTGAAGAGGAGCTTAACCACTGCCCCAGTCCTGGCCTACGCCGACCCTACCAGACCTTATGAATTACATGTGGATGCCAGCCATGAGGGTCTAGGTGGTGTACTCTACCAAGAACATGAAGGACAACTGCGACCAGTGGCCTATGTGAGCAGGAGCCTGACCCCCTCAGAAAATAATTACCCCACTCATAAGCTGGAATTCCTGGCCCTCAAATGGGCGGTAGTAGACAAGCTAAAAGACTACTTGTATGGGGCAGAGTTTACTGTGAAGACAGACAACAACCCCCTGACCTACCTCTTCACCACCGCGAAACTAGATGCCACCGGACACAGGTGGTTGGCCGCATTGTCTGGATTCAACTTCAGTCTGAAGTACAGACCAGGAGCCGGAAATAGGGATGCAGATGCCCTGTCCCGGAGGTCTCATGCCACGACAAATGACTGGGAAGATTGGACCCAAGTGGCACCGGACGGGGTGCGGGCCCTTTGTCAAGGGGCTGAATTCCAAGCCAGAGGAGGCTCCAGAGCAGAAGAAATAGGGGTTACCATGGTAGGAGTCCCCAAACACTATTGTGGGGTAACTCAACTGGAGGAAGACAACCTACCGAGACTGTCCAAGAAGGAGTTGAGGTGTGACCAATTGGAAGACCCCATGGGGAGATTGGTCCTCGAAGCCCTGGAGAATCAGGATCCCAACAAATTCCTACATCACCCCTCAAAGGAGGCTCGCCTGTTGAGGAAGGAATTGGACAGGCTACAGGTACATCAGGGAGTGGTCTACCGAAGGGGCCCCTCTGATGACTCAGAAGATAAGTGGCAGTTATTTCTTCCAGAGAAGCACCGAGAGACTGTACTAATTGCCCTGCATGACCATCATGGTCACCTAGGGGCAGAACGGACCTTCCAGCTTGTCAGAAATCGATTCTATTGGCCCTGCATGAGGGCAGAAGTAGAGGAGTATTGCCATTCCTGTGCACGATGCATTCAGAGAAAGACCCTACCCCATCAAGCTGCCCCAATGGGCCACTTACAGAGTCAAGGCCCAATGGATCTGGTATGCATTGACTTTCTCTGCCTCGAACCCGACCTGAGTGGATTGGGGAATGTTCTGGTAATAACCGACCATTTCACCCGCTATGCTCAAGCTTTCCCAACCAAAGACCAGAAGGCATCCACCGTGGCCAAGATACTTATGGAGAAGTATTTTGTCCATTACGGACTACCACAGAGACTCCACTCAGATCAAGGAAGGGACTTTGAGAGTCGGTTGATCCGAAGACTTTTGGATTCATTAGGAATAAAGAAGACCAGAACCACGCCTTACCACCCACAAGGAGATGCTCAGCCGGAGAGATTTAACCGGACCCTGCTCAACATGTTGGGAACCTTAGAAACAGAGAAGAAGCAACACTGGAGTCAGCACATATCAGCCCTAGTACATGCCTATAACTGTACCACAAGTGACGCCACTGGCTACTCCCCTTATCGACTTATGTTTGGGAGAGAAGCAAGGCTACCTGTGGACCTGGCCTTTGGCACTTCTATAGACAATACCTCAGCTACATCCCACAAGGGATACGTGGACAGACTTAGACGTAGCTTGCAGGTGGCCTATAAACAAGCCCAGGCGGCTTCGGATCAAAGGGGGGCCCGCAACAAGAGAAATTTTGATCTGAAGGTTCGAGTGCAAGATCTGCAGCCCGGGGACCGAGTACTGCTACGCAATCTGGGGGTCCCTGGAAAACACAAGCTTGCCGACAGGTGGAGATCTGAGCCCTATGTTGTCTGTAGGAAGTTGCCCGGTTTGCCTGTCTACAAACTAAAGCCAGAAGGAAAGGTGGGTCCACTGAAGACGTGGCATCGGAACCACCTGCTCCCACTTGCTGAGGCAGTCAGAATACCTCCCGTGAGAGACTCCCCTGAACCGGCCTCTATCCTGGATATTCCTAGGCCGAACACTCGGTCCCAGACCTCTCGAGCCAAAGATGGGGAGGCCTCCCAATTGAGTACAGAAGAAGGTGGAGAACTGGACTGGCTGTGGCCTCCCTCGACTCTGGGAACGTCCGCCATAGATCTCCCAAATGGAGGGGATACCCCAGATGCAACGCTGAATCCGGAGGCTACTGAATTCATACCCTTCAGTCCCTCAGCTGATTACTGGGAAGATGTTCCTGACACTTGCGCAGAGGAGGACTCTAGAGATTCCATACGTCAGTCGACTTCTGAATCAGAGGTTCCAGAACCAGCAATGTTACCTGAACTTACTCCTGAAGAAGAGCCTGTGGTGCCAGAGTCAGAAGCACCAAGAGAGCAGAGGGCTCGCAGAGTCATCAGGCCTCCCAAGAAACTAACTTACCCCCAAATGGGGACGAGCTCAGAGGACTCTGTTGTAACGGCTAGGAGAAGTGTTGAACAACCTGATCCTTCCACCGTCCATTTGGTGGAGGGCAACCCCAGCTCACTCTCTGGCACAGTTAGGCAGGCCACTCATGGTAGTGTGACCTGTGGGCAAGAGAGTTCCATCCCAAAGTTTTGGTGGGAATTCCCTATGCCAACATCATGCTCGACATTGTCCAAAATGGTAAACAGTATTTGTTGAAGTTTATCTTTGGGGACCAAAGAGTTCAAGTGGGGGGAGTGTGTAGCGGGGTGTTCCCCTTTAATGCAGAGAGACAAGAAGTTCCAGGTGAGAGGTGAGTCGGGAGGAAGTAAAGAGACATTATGGAAGTGAAAGCAGAGGAGAGAGAGACTACATCTCCCAGTACATCTTGCAGCACCCAGGGTGCATTGCTCCAGAACAGAGACTGCTGGGGGAGAATTTATAAAGGGGAGGCGGAGTTTTGGTCGGTCTCTTTGGACCCCTCTCTCCTAGCAAGAGGATGTCTGTGCTGAACTGCTGTGTGCACAAGGCCTGAAGCCCGGGCCGTGTGCTCCTTTCCAAAGAGCCCTCTGCCAGCCTAGCAGAGCCTTAGAGACATCTAATCCTCCTTGCTGCAGTACACCAGAAGGATTGAAGACTTGGATGTCGGTGGATTCCTGTTCCTAGACGAATCGATGGAGGAAACGGACTTGGACTTGTCCAGGTGGTGAGAGCTGTTTAAAGACAGATACTTTATCTTTACTATTCGTTGGGATTACAAAGTTGTTCTTCAAGTGCACCACCGAGAGATTGCTAGCAAATATTGTTTCACTGAACTTCCATTTAGATCAGTCAGGCCTGACTGCATAGGTAGACATTGCTGGGTGTTAGTCTACCCATGAGGGGAAGTAGCTGTAAAAGGGCAGCGCTAGAGTTGCATAGCAATACTTTATTATTCTGATTACTCTGTTTATCTTTATTACTGTTTATCGCAGGGATCTGCAACTTGTTATACTGTTGTTTATTACTTGCCCATTAGCCTCAGTAAAATATCTGGGTAAAGTACATTTGGTGTCAGTTCCGCTTACTTTAATAGGAGTTTTAAAGTATATTCTGTGTATGTTTGTTATAGGACTGCGTCACCAACAGTTGCGATCACGCGGTCCTATCTCTCTATCACCAGCTGTGCCACGGGAGGTTAGAGCCGATTGCCGGGGGTTGACAGCGGTGCACTGCAGGGCCCAAATCAATATCAGCGGCTCTCTTAACTGGGGGTAGCGCTACACAAGAAAAAAAATGTCACTGTCCCTGCCTATGCTTCTCTTTCCCTGCTCCGGAACACACTACACTAGGCCGCCGTGCTGGCGGCCTTTTATAGTGTGGGGCGTGTACTAAACACCCTCAGCAATAATTGGCCACAGGCATCCTGCCTGTGGCCAATCATTGCTCTCCTCGCTGCCGGCGCTGTGATTGGCCAAGCATGCGGGGTCACAGTGCATGCTTGGCCAATCACAGCGCCTGGATGACACTGCGATGGCGTAGTGCATTGTGGGCCGTTCGCGTCACTCGAATTAGGCGCGAACGGCCCAAATCGTTCGATCTTCGTCGAACGATCGAACAGCCGATGTTCGAGTCGAACGTATGTTCGACTCGAACACCGAGCTCATCCCTAATCTTAAGGTTGATTCCCTGTGGTTATCCTTTGGCTTATCCCTTAAGAGACTAAAATGTACTGTGACAAACATTTTATTGGATACAATGCATGCTGGCCTCCCCTTTCCTCCCTTTTCTTTCCTTCTTTACACCCCTATCTTTGTTCTCTTCCTTTTCTCGGAGAGAGTGAGAGAGGGGGATTAGACTTGTTCTTCCCTGAGGCTTCCCCTACTCCCCCCCTCCCCTTTTTTTTGGCACAGGTGACGATAATTTTACCTGTTATTTTTCTTTCTACATACATGTTTTGTCACTCCATCAGTGTAGTCACTTGCAAATTCATCCCTTAGTCCTCTATACAGTCCACTTTTAGATTTTAACACTAGTTTTTTAGTTTGTAGTAGTTTTTGAAGTCACTTTTTTTCACTCTTTATTATTTAATTTCACGTTAGAAGATATCAACACTAGAGTGATAGCACATAATATATCTGGGGGAGAGTATGGGAGATTGTATTCCCCCATACCCCCCCTTTCTAAAATCATCCCCACTCCCCCCCCCTTTTTTTCCCTCTCTCCCTCTCTCTCCCCCTCTCCTTTTCCCCATCTCTCTCTCTTTTCCTCCTTTTTCTTTCTTTTGGCACAGGTGACGATAACTTTACCTCTCACTTTTCTCTCTATATACATGTTTTGTCACTCCATCAGTACAGTCACTCGTAAATTCATCCCCCAGTCCTCTATACTGTCCACTTTTAGACTTTAACACTTGTTTTTCAGTTTGTAGTAGTTTTTGAAACCACTTTTTGTCTCTCTTTATTATTTAATTTCACTTTAGAAGACATCGACACTAGAGTGATAGCACATAATATATCTGGGGGAGAGTATGGGGGACTGTATTCCCCCATCCCCCCCCCCTTCTAAAATCATCCCCACTCCCCCCCCTTTTTTTTTTTCTCTCTCTCTCTCTCTCTCCTTTTCCCCATCTCTCTCTCTTTTCCTCCTTTTTTTTTTTGTAATGGGAAATATTGAGACTGTAAATGTGTTTCATGTATTGTAATGTGTGTTATATATGTTTTTGGAAAATTAATAAAAAAGATAATAAAAAAAAAAAAAAAAAAACAAGAAGACACACAATCGTTTTTAATGACCAATTTAAAAAATGGCATTTTTCTCATCATGAAAAACAGTCGTGTGTACGTGGCATAAGTGTATACATGGCAGGTTTATGTCAGTGAGCCTCTCACTCATAGCACAGAAATTAGGGAGTATTTTGTGGGTACAAGGACTGCGTACTTTACCACTGTAAAGCCGTCTTAAGCCCAATATCAAAAATTTATTATATTGCAGCTTAGAAATCATTAGATGTGGTGGCTGTATTCGTTTTTGTTTCTTTTTAGGCTTTTTCACCTGGTGATCTGGTCAGTATACCTCCTGTATTAGTGAGACAGAACTCTGTATGAAGGAGTAATGGGGGCACCATTGAACAGCAGCATTTGCAATCTGGATGGATGGGAGTGTTAGATGGACTAGCAGATTTAGATGCACTAACACTTTATAAGCAGTTGCAGCAAACAGATTTTTTCTTTCAGGATAAAGGTCTTGCATAAATAAATAAAAGCTGATCATTGTAAGCACCCCTCTCAGTGGTAAATGGTTTGTCTCTAACTGCTACATCTGCAGGACAGCTTGTTCTTTTGAAAAACAAAAAACATACTGGCTGGATCACCAGGTGAAAATAGAAGTAAGCCTAAAAAAGAAAGCAAATGCAGCCATCACATCTAAGAATTGGTAAGCTGAAATATAATAAATGTTTGCAGGTTTAATACCGCTTTAGACTCTATTTAACCATGTTCCTTTAAGCCACCTCAATATTCAACTTATTTAAGCCACGCCCATTATTGTCGCGGTGCGCTCTGCATGTCTTTTCCATTCCAAGGTGTCCCTCTTTCTCAAGTTCCAAAGTTGGGAGGTATGAAAAAAATACTTTATTACTTTTAATCAATACTTTTTACTTTTTTTTTTTTTTTTTTACTTTTTTCCCTTTCTACCCTGAGTTTGCTTCCTTCTTGAATTAATATTTGTTTCAATCTTTTTATTAAAGTTTCGTCATACAAAAAGTATAAAAAATATACATTAAGACACTTGTGAGGGGGTTAGCTCGGCAGCGGGTGTGTGTGACCCCCGGGATGGGCTCCCCACACAAAACAGGCCCAGCAAACGGAGGTTGTGGTTTTCAAAATCAAAAAGGTGCGGTTTATTTTCTATTTACAGTGACAAAACACAGCAAAGCAAAAGAAACATAACCAAAATAAATCCTGGTCAAGTTGACCTCTGACTAAACATACAGGTTTCCTAACTAACAACTGGGATCAGCCTAGTGCTGTCCTAGTCCCTAAGTCCCTGGTTTTAAATGTCCAAGCAAATAGCCACACAGGCTTTGTCTCACCGCACAGGGGTTCACTCTCCCTAGACAGTCCACACAGGTCTGGTTCCAGGCATGAGCTAACATCTAATGAAGCTGGGAGTTCTTATAGAGGCCTAAATGAGCTGACAAGCTTCAGCTGGTCTCATCAACTCCCTGTCTGCACGACGCCCAGCCCTCTCCCTAGAGGTATGAGTCATCCATGAGCCCACTAGCCTTATACAACTCTCCACCTAGTTGTATAAGTCGGCGTAAAGCCTGAATCTGGGCGAAATATATCTACCCCCCTGGATGTAACCAGGTGACTTTACCTTCCTGCTGTCACATACCCCCCCCTCTTGTTTTAACCTCGGGGTTGGAACACCAGCAATCAGGCATTCATGTACTCGAGACAAAGCATCCACATTCCCCATTTGAACGCCAGGGCGATGCTTTACTGTGAAGTTGAATTCCTGGAGGGCCAGGAACCACCTATTCACTCTTCTATTTGTTTCCTTGTTTTGAGCCATCCACTTTAACGGAGCGTGATCCGTAACCATGTCAAAGTGCCTACCTAGCAGGTAGTACCGAAGGGAATCTAGAGCCCACTTCACCGCTAAACACTCCTTTTCAACGGTGGCGTAATTTACCTCATGGGACTTCAACTTCCTGCTGAGGTAAATGACTGGGTGCTCTTCCCCGTTCCAGACCTGGGACAATACTGCTCCTAACCCCACATCTGACGCATCACTTTGTACGACAAAGTCTTTAGAGAAGTCGGGTGAGTACAACACTGGCTGGCTACATAAGGCTTGTTTCAAGAATTGGAATGCTGCCTCAGCCTCGGGGGTCCATTTAATCATGACCGACCCCTTTCCCCTTCGTCAGGTTGGTTAGGGGCACAGCCTTAGAAGCAAAGTGGGGAATGAATCGCCGATAATACCCAGCGATTCCCAGAAAGGCTCGTACCTGCTTCTTGCTGTTGGGACGTGGCCAACTCTGGATGGCCTCGACTTTGTTGAGTTGGGGTTTTATTACTCCCCTCCCAATGGTGTACCCAAGATATTTGGCCTCCTCCTGCCCAATGGTACACTTCTTGGGGTTAGCCGTAAACCCCGCTTCCCGAACAGAGTCCAGGACTGCTTGCACTTTTGGCAGATGTGAGGCCCAATCTGTGCTATGGACAATTACGTCATCCAGGTAAGCCGCAGCATACTTCCGATGGGGCCTCAGCATCTGGTCCATTTTCCGCTGGAATGTGGCCGGCGCATTCTGTAACCCGAACGGCATTCTTTTATATTGGAACGCCCCGTCTGGGGTTACAAATGCGGTTTTCTCTTTGGCCGACTTGGCCAGGGGGATTTGCCAATACCCTTTTGTGAGGTCAAGAGTCGTCATGTATCGGGCTGTTCCCAGCCGGTCGATCAACTCATCTATACGTGGCATGGGGTAGGTGTCAAATTTTGTAACTTTGTTCAACTGACGAAAATCGTTACAAAATCGCCAGCTCCCATCCGGTTTAGGCACCAACACGATGGGACTAGACCAATCACTTTGGGACTCCTCTATCACCCCTAAGTTCAGCATTTTCTGTACTTCCTCCCGTATTGCCTCCCGTCGAGCCTCTGGGATCCGATAGGGTTTTAACTTCACCCTTTCACCGGGCGGGGTAATGATGTCATGCTCTACCCCAGATGTTTGTCCCGGCAGCTCAGAGAATACCTCCTTGTTGCGAAGCACAAACTCCTTAACCGCCTGTTGTTGGGGTTGTGACAAGGTGGCTGCTATTCCAACCTCAGGAATCACGCAACCAGTTTGAGCTGGTGACCAAGTGTCTGCGACTAGGGACTCTCTATCCCTCCAGGCTTTCAACAGATTAACGTGATAGATCTGTTCGGGCTTTCGCCTTCCTGGTTGTCTGACCTTGTAATTCACTTCGCTCACTTTTTCCATTATCTCGTAGGGGCCTTGCCATTTGGCAAGGAATTTACTTTCAACCGTAGGGACAAGTACCAATATCCTATCCCCCGGGGAAAAGGTACGGGTCTTGGCTCCACGGTTGTACACTCTCTGCTGTGCCAACTGCGCTTGGGCCAAATGTTCCTTCACGATGGGCATTACCTGTGCAATTCGATCTTGCATCAGGGCGACATGCTCAATCACACTCCTGTGGGGAGAACTCTCACTTTCCCAAGTTTCCTTGGCAATATCCAACAGCCCTCTTGGGTGTCTCCCATACAGTAACTCAAAGGGGGAGAATCCCGTAGAGGATTGGGGCACCTCCCTAATAGCAAACATCAAATAAGGAAGTAAACAGTCCCAATCCTTTCCATCTCTATCCACCACTTTCTTCAACATTTGTTTTAGGGTTTTGTTGAATCTTTCAACCAGCCCATCGGTTTGGGGGTGATACACAGACGTACGCAATTGCATCACTTTGAACAATTTACACAGCTCTTTCATAACCCGGGACATAAAGGGTGTACCTTGGTCCGTAAGCAGTTCTTTACAAATACCCACCCGGCTAAAAACAAGAGATAGCTCTTTGGCTATGGTTTTGGCCGAGGTATTTCGGAGAGGGATCGCTTCTGGATAACGGGTGGCATAGTCCATTATAACTAATATGTACTGGTGCCCCCTAGCGGACTTGATTATAGGACCTACCAAATCCATGGCGATCCTCTCAAACGGGACCTCAATGATGGGTAGAGGGACCAGCGGGCTACGGAAATGTGGCATCGGGGCCAACCTCTGACACACAGGGCAGGAGGAACAATAATTTTCTACGTCCTTCATCACCCCCGGCCAATAGAATCTCTGTAATACCCTCTCTCGGGTTTTCTCTGTCCCCAGATGACCTCCAAGAATGTGCCCATGGGCCAACTCCAACACCAACTTCCTGTAAGGTTTGGGCACCACAAGCTGCTCAACGGTTTCTTCTGCCCTTTTTGCCACCCGATACAGTAGGTCCTTCTCTACGCTGAAGTATGGGTAAGTGCAGGTATTATCTGGGTTCACTAACTCGCCATCTATTTTCACTACGTTTTCCCGTGCCTTTATTAGGGCGGGGTCTTTCAACTGTTCTGTGGCAAAGTTTTCCCTGTGAACCTCAAGATCAGAAAACTCCACAGACGGTAGGTTTTCGTCTGAGGAGGTGGGCTCCTCTCCAGTTTCTTGAGTCTCCCCTGCCAATACTGATAAGGGAAATTCCGGAGAGTCCTCACCACTCTCAGGGGAGTTCTGGCTATCACATTCCTGGTACATAGGGGCACCAGTGAGGGGCTCAGGATCATCCCACAGTTCCCAGAACTTCGGAAAATCCCTTCCCACAATGGCGTCATGCGGTAACTGAGATACTAAGCCCACTGGATGAGAGAGGGTACCTTTGGGGGTCTCGAAACACACTGTAGTCACTGGATACTCTCGGGTGTCCCCATGCACACAAATAACAGCTACCTTGCTATTCCCAGAGACCTCTGTTTTAACTAACTCAGCCTTTATCAGGGTCACAAGGCTACCTGAATCCAGCAATACCACAACATTTCTACCATTAACACACATTTTGCATAAATGTTTCTCAGTTCCTCGAATGGCAGTGCATGCGACTGTCGCACACAGCGACTGACGTCTGCCCGTCAGAAAGTCACACTGCATGGGTTCCTCCACAACCGGGCAATTGGCTGCAATATGTCCCGCTTGCCGGCAGCGGTAGCAAACGATCCTTCTTGCCGCCTCTTGAGCCGCTGATTTCCCAGGCTGTTCTCGCCAAACTTGGGGTAGAGCTCCCACCCTCTCACTCTCTCCACCCTCACCCCTTGGAATCCTCTTATCCGCCCCTGGGGATGGTCTGGTCTTAGGGTGGAAAGTCCGAGTGTCTCTGGAAGAGGCCGTCAGGTTCTCTGTAGCCAAGTATTTCTCCACACGATCCACAAGACCATCGGCCGTCTCTGGGTCTCCATGGCTTACCCACTTTTGGATGGCAGTAGGAAGAGCTCTCAAAAACCGATCCATTACAACACGTTCCACAATCTTTGGTGCGGACAAAGTCTCTGGCTGTAGCCACTTTCTGCTCAGGTGAATGAGATCATACATTTGAGACCTGGGGGGTTTTCCAAGCTGGAAAGTCCAGTTATGCACACGCTGAGCCCGGACAGCCTGGGTGACACCCAGCCTTGCCAAAATTTCAGCTTTTAGCATCACATAGTCTTTTGCTTGGTTAGGCTCTAGGTCATAGTAAGCTTTCTGCGATTCCCCAGTTAACAGAGGAGCCACCAGTCCAGCCCACTGCTCCTCAGGCCACTTTTCTCTTTCAGCGGTCCTTTCAAATGTGGTCAAAAATACCTCTGGATCATCCTCTCCAGTCATTTTTGTCAATAAACGACTCACCCCAAAGGACGCGGTATTAGTGGGACGGCTTTCCTCACTGGTCTGCGGACGTTGCTGCATTACTGCTTCCATTTGTTGTAGTCTCTGCTCTTGCTTCTGTAACAGGTCTATGAAGCGGGCCTCAGATTGCTGCTGGGCTTGTTGCTGAGCTTCCAGACTCTGTTGGTGAGCTTGCTGCTGGGCTGCAAGGCTCTGTTGATGAGCTTGCTGCTGGGCTGCAAGGCTCCTTTGCAAACCTGCATTTGTCTGCTGTTGATTGGCATTTGCTAGAGCCAGCTGTTTCAGTATCTCCTCCATGCTGGCTTAAAAAAAAAACTGCCACTGGTTCTCCACCAACTGTGAGGGGGTTAGCTCGGCAGCGGGTGTGTGTGACCCCCGGGATGGGCTCCCCACACAAAACAGGCCCAGCAAACGGAGGTTGTGGTTTTCAAAATCAAAAAGGTGCGGTTTATTTTCTATTTACAGTGACAAAACACAGCAAAGCAAAAGAAACATAACCAAAATAAATCCTGGTCAAGTTGACCTCTGACTAAACATACAGGTTTCCTAACTAACAACTGGGATCAGCCTAGTGCTGTCCTAGTCCCTAAGTCCCTGGTTTTAAATGTCCAAGCAAATAGCCACACAGGCTTTGTCTCACCGCACAGGGGTTCACTCTCCCTAGACAGTCCACACAGGTCTGGTTCCAGGCATGAGCTAACATCTAATGAAGCTGGGAGTTCTTATAGAGGCCTAAATGAGCTGACAAGCTTCAGCTGGTCTCATCAACTCCCTGTCTGCACGACGCCCAGCCCTCTCCCTAGAGGTATGAGTCATCCATGAGCCCACTAGCCTTATACAACTCTCCACCTAGTTGTATAAGTCGGCGTAAAGCCTGAATCTGGGCGAAATATATCTACCCCCCTGGATGCAACCAGGTGACTTTACCTTCCTGCTGTCACACACTGTACAGTCATATTACCGCTTCTGGGATTCCAATCATTAGAATCATAACGCCCAGGGGCCCACGTTATAGTACCCAAAAAAAAAAAAAAAAAAATCTGCTGAAGAATCTCTAACATGGGCTGGAGCGTAATGGCACTTTTGGATATCTTACAGAAAACTACTGCACCCCTGAACCACCAACTCCCCCCGACATCTCGGGTTTCAACTGGTGAACTTCCCGCCCAGAGGAGCCGTCCCCCCATCTGCTTGTCGGGGGGGGGGGGGTTCGACTCCCCAGCCTGTGCGGGCAACCCTCAGTGCAGTTCAGACCGACAATGGTCCTATTAATTACTTATAAACCGGTGAAAGCAGGGAGTCGTGCAGACCTCTAAGGCCTGGGGCTGACTCCAAAACTAACATTCATTAAGAAATTAGAAGCAAGGAAATAGGGAGGAAGGAAACAAAGCAAGAAAAAGAATAGTTGAGAAGAGGGAAAAAGGGGGAGGGAGGGAAGGAGCCTCGATCAAGCACCCCGACGCCCCTAAAGAAAAAAAACAATGTTAAGCTGGAGGTCCTCCGGGGTCATTAGTGAGGTAATGAAGCCAAGGGTCCCACACCTTATGAAAGAGCTTCATTTTGTCCTGAGCCAATGCCGCCAACCGTTCGTTCAGCATCAACCAAGACAATTTACCTTTAAACTGATCAAATGGCAGAGCCGCCGATTTCCAGTTCCTAGCGATGGTTATCCTTGCTGAAATGAATATAAATATCAAGAGTCGTCTGCAATTCTTGGAGGCCTCTGCTATTCCACTCCCTAATAATGCTTGTTTAGCTGACTTAATCAGGTTAACCTGAGTGAGGGAGTAAATGAAATTATATACCCGGATCCAAAACCTCCGAACCTTGGGGCATGTCCACCATATATGAAAGGTGGTACCGACCTGGCCACAACCTCTAAAGCAAAACGGGGTTGCCCCCGATATAAAAGTCGCCAGCCTGGCCGGCACCATATACCACCTTAGCAGAACCTTGTAGTTCGCCTCTATTATGGATGTATTGATGAGCGACCGACAGGCTGTCTCTGCTATCCTATGCCAGTCGTCCAATTCCAGGGTTTCCTTCAGATCGGTCTCCCAGTGGACCATATAGTTCAGCTTTGTCGATGTGCTCAACAACATCGAATAGACAGCGGACAGATGACCCTTGATTTTGTCATAGTTACGGCACATATACTCCATTGGAGTAAGAACTGCGAGGTCACTCTTTCTAGCAAGGGTTTGCATATAATGTGAAACCTGAGCATATCTAAAACTCTCTGCTGGAGGCATAAGATACTTATCAGTCAATACCTTCTCAGGTAGCATACCCCTGCGATCACATAAGTCAGCTATGCGTAGGAGACCTTTATTGGTCCACCACTCAAATGTCAGGGGGGTGAGACCCGGGGTGAAAGCTCTATTGCGTAGTAGAGGTGCCAGTGGAGAATGAGGAGATTTAAATTTGTGAGATCTGGATAGTCTGTCCCATATTTCCAAAGACATTGATAAAGTAGGGCATAATATAGCAGGTCGCTCTTTAATAGAGAGCCACAAAATGTGAGAAATTGGAGTGGGAAGGCAAGAGTGGGATTCCATGGCCATCCATATGGCCGGTGCCCGTTGGGAATGGAACCTAGTGAGTTGTGCCACCTGGGCAGCATAAAAATATTTCAAGAAATCAGGCAAGCCTAGGCCTCCCTTCTGTTTTAACGCATATAGGGTACTCCTATTCACCCTAGGTCTCTTGTCTCCCCAAATAAATTGCAGTACCTTATTCTGAAATTGTTGAAGGTCGTTACGGGTCAAGGAAACTGGCAAGGTACGGAAAAAATATAACAATCAGGGTAGAACATTCATTTTTATTGAGTGTAGTCTGCCGAACCACGACGGTGGATGAACCTGCCACTTAGCCAAATCATCTGTCAGTCGCTTAAAAAGGGCAGGATAGTTCCTTTTGTACAACGTGCCAACAGATGAGGTCAAATGTATACCTAAGTAAGGAAGAGCATCTGATTCCCATTGAAATGGAAATGTTTGCTCAAGTGTCGTCTGGGTGGAGCTCAGCAATGACAAATTCAGCGCCCTTGATTTACTATGGTTAATTGTCAACCCCGATAAGACAGAAAATGGTTGCAAGATTGCATATAAGTTGGGTAGGGATGTAATTGGCGAAGTCAAGGTCAGCAATAGGTCGTCAGCAAAGAGTAGGCATTTGTGTTCATAGTCCCCGCAATAAATTCCCTGAACATCCCTGCTTGAACGAATTTTGATCGCAAGTGGTTCTATCGCCAGTGCGAATAATAGCGGTGACAATGGGCATCCCTGTCTAGTTCCTCTGCAGATTGGAAATGTTTGAGAAGTATATCCCCTGAGCATTAGTGAAGCGCTCGGGGAATCATATAATATGTGGAGGAGATCCAGAAAGCGCCACCCAAATCCATAGCGGGTAAGGACGTCAAATAGATATTCCCAGGAAATGGAATCAAACGCCTCCTGGACGTCCAATGAAAGCAACATTCCCCTCCTGGGTCCTATGCCGTCCCAATCAGACTGAACTGCCGAAACGAGATTAATTAACCGACGTGTTTGATCTGATGCCTGTCTATTCGGGACAAAACCAGCCTGATCAGGGTGAATATAGCACTCAAGAAAGGTATTGAGTCTGTGGGCCAATATTTTAGTTAGGATTTTCAGATCCGTATTGATTAAAGAAATCGGGCGGTAATTGATGCAATCCCCGTGATCCTTACCCGGTTTCGGAATGACGCTTATGTACGCCATATTTTCATGGCAGGGAAGCCTACCACCTCTCCACAGGTCGTAAAAGTAGGAGCATAAGTGAGGGGTGAGGAGATCCTGATACTTTCTATAATAGTGGCCTGGAAAGCCGTCAGGCCCCGGAGCTTTAGTAGGATGCAGTGTTTTGATTGCGGCCGTGACTTCAAGTTCCGTGAAAGCTCTGTCCATCAGCTCCGCGTGGGCCTGTGTCAGTGTGGGCAGCTGTAAGTTGTGGAAGAACGCGTCTGCTCCAGATGGATCAAACGTATTTTGCGCCCCATACAGCTTAGCGTAGAACTTATGAAATTCCCCTATAATCTTTTCAGGGTTTTGGGTGGTAAGGCCCGTGGATAATCTCAATTTGGGTAAAGTCGGCGTATATGGTCGAGGGACCAGTTTTCTAGCTAGCATTGTGGTCGGTTTGTCCCCCATAGTGTAGAACCTATGTTTGGACCAACTGATATGTTTCTCCGCTTGCGTAGTCAGACTAATATTAAGAGCTAGTCTGGCTTCATCGATTTTGTGCCTTATATCTATCCGGGGATTCCCATGTTGTTCGTTCATTAAGTCCTCTAGTTTAATCTCCAGTTTCTTAATCGTCTGTTCCCTGTCCCGTTTCACTCTAGTTGCCACTTGTAATAGAATGCCCCGAATCGCAGCTTTGTGAGCCACCCAGTTTATTGCGGGGGACGTGTCTGCAGCCTTATTAAGTCTAAAGTATTCTCGTATTTCCTTTTGTATTTCCACAAAGATTATAGGGTCATTCAGCAGACTCACATTGAGTCTCCACGGGGAGGGTTTTGACTTGGTCCACAGTCCTGTGATAGAGAGTTTGATCGGGGAATGGTCCGACCAAGGGGTAGACAGAATTTTGACTGTCTTAATAAATGGGAGTAAAGGCGTGCATACTAAAAGATGATCTATCCTAGAATAAGTATGATGTACCTGCGAAAAGTACGTGAAGTCTCTGACCGTGGGGTTATTTTCACGCCAGCTATCAATAAGATCGTGGAAGTGAAATAAGCGCGCCACTTTGCTGCTCCCATTCGGTGGGCGTTTCAAAATTGGTTTAGAGGAGTCAGACTTATCCATAATTCTATCCAAGGGAATATTGCTATCACCCCCCATTACCACCTGACCCTGGACCTTGGGCATCAGAATTCGAAGCATTTTGCTAAAGAATTCCGGCTGTCCAGTGTTTGGGGCATAATATGATATAAAGGAAACCTCTCTGTCGTGGAGCCGCCCCACTGCCATAATATACCTACCCCCCTTATCTTTAACAACAGTAACAGGGACGAAGGGGGTCCGTTTCGAAAAACAGATAGCTACCCCCCCCTTTTTCTCCCATCCCCCTGCGAGATAAAACTGCGGATACTTCGCACTGAGGTAACGAGGAGTTGAGGTGTGTGAAAAATGAGTCTCTTGTAAGAGAAGGACATCAGCCCTCTGCTTGTGATAGAACTGAAATGCTTTAGTCCTCTTGGCAGGGGAATTAAAACCATGTACATTGTGGCTAACTATGGAGTAGTCAGTGTTGTATGTCGTGGCCATCGTGGCAGGGCAGAGCACTCTTACCTTGCGTTGTCAATGGGGTGGTCGGTGCCACTGGAGCAAAGTCTATCAGCCTCCCCGACCCTTCGGACCTTGATACGGGGGGAGGGTGCCAAACCGAGGCTCGCAAGAGAGAGGGGGAAAAGAGGAAAAGAAAAGGTGTTAGAAATACAGCAAGACAAAGAAAAACACTTGTGGGCCTTAGGCCCAGAAAACGAGAATAAAACATTTTTAACTGATATATGAAAGCATGGGGAACAACCCCCGCCGGAGACAAAATCCGGCACATTAGGTGCAAGGGTACCATCCTCGTCAGAGAATAGGTAGTCTCGCAATTGGGTGGCATGTGTAGCCACCCCGACCCAACTCGAACAAGCGTTAATTAAACAGGTCATGCGAGGTCAATCAAAAATAACATAAACCAGTCGACACAGCATGGCATAATAGGTTAACTGTAGTAAGACATGTTCCCCAGGGCGACGTCTGAAGGGCAGGAAGGGTCCCCATCGGTCGTTCCTGCCCCCAAGCCACAACCCAACATGGCATCTACACACTGTGCCAGGTAAAAACCCCAGTCTCAAGAATACTGTGGTTCTGGCAAACAAGGTGGGGTTCTATGAGGCAAAAGATTAACCTTCTGACAGTCATTATAAAGGCCAGGAAACCAGGTAACTTCAGTGAACAGAGCACAGGTATGATGGCCCCATCCAGCTCATAGTCCATCATGAGCCCGGGCCAGACCTATGCGACCAAAAACCAGCAGGTCCCAGGAAAGGGCAGAAAAATGGCAACAAGTCTCAAGTGTTCCGACGAGTATTTCTGGCCTGAGAGCGCGTGCGTTCTTGCCACATTGGCGAAAGTGGACGGTTATCCCGGCGTGGGGGAGACGAAGTCGGAGAGTCCTGAGTGACGATACCAAGCTCGAGCAGTAGGGCCTCCCCTGCCTGGAACGTGGAAAATGAGTGGGACTTTCCCTTATATGTGAAGGACAGCTTAAATGGGAACGCCCATCTATATTTGATCTGCTTATCCATAAGTTGCTGTAGTAGTGGTCGCAGGGTTCTGCGTTTTTGGACTGTTGACGGGGCCAGGTCGGTGAAGAGCTGTATTGGAGCTCCAAACAGCGACAAGTCTGGTCTATTACGGGCTGCAAACATCATCTTTTCTTTGACGCGATAGTAATGCGGCTTGACAATAATGTCGCGTGGCAATCCGTCAGATCTTGGGACTGTTAGTGCTCGGTGAATGCGATCCACTTCCATTTGGGGAGCTGTAATGTCAGGAATGAGGGTTTTCATTAGGTCTTTTATAGCCCCCTCCAAATCTGTGTGAGTTTCAGAGAGTCCACGGATGCGTAAATTGTATCTACGTGAGCGATTCTCCAAATCTTCGATTTTCGTGAATGCTTCCTCCAATCTGTCTTGGAGGTCAGTGACCATGGCCGAGTTCTGATTGACTTTTTTAATAGTATTATCTACTTTGGTTTCAATATGCTCAAAACGTACGCCTAGGCTGTGGATATCCTTTTTGAGGTCTGTGGTAATCAGCGTGCAGGCCTTAGAAAGTTCCTGCTGCAGCATGGTGGAGAACCGACCCAGCAGTATAGCATCTGGGGAGTAATGTGTCAGCTGGGGAGGTGGTAAGTCCTGGCCAGACTGGCTAAAAAGGGCCTCAGTAAGATCTGCCATGTTTCTATCTATAGAGGAAGCAGGGGAGTTCACTGATTCCTGGCCATCAGAACACATAGCAGGGGATAAAGAATGCAAAGGTGACTCACCCAGCTGGATAGCCTCCCCCTCTCCTGAGGATTGAGATGAAAAAGGGTCTGGATGGCTCTGGATTGAGTTGATTGCCCCCTCTCTGTGATGTACCATCCGACTTAGCTGCTGTGCTGCCTCGTGTGTCTGGCTTGCCGGGCGCCATCTTGGATTGCGGCTGTGCTGTGGGGGAAGGCCCCGCTCTCCTCTGGGCTGTAGGCTGCTTAAACTGTCCCTTTCGTGGCTGGCTCTGCGCCCTCCGATTCATCACCTCCCCGGGTCTCCTGTGGATCTGGTCCTGGCTCTCTGACCTCGCTGCCTGCACTGCTATTCGCTCCGGTGGGTCGGGGTGTCGGGAGCCCGGTCAGCACACGTCCATCCCTGAGTCCCCGTGCATGCGCACTCTTGAATTAATATTTGAAGGAAAATTGTCTTCTCTTTTATTCCCCATATTAATGTTATCCCTTTTATATAATAATATTCTTATTATTATACCCTTTACACTTTTGATAAAGTCACGTTTAAACCTTTACTCTAACTAGGATTTGCTAGAGGTCCGAAGACCGCAATCCTGTTGATTATTCCTATATCTATTATAAGTGACTTTTAACAATTGTTATAACTTTATATTTAAATAATTCAAATATTTTATCAAACATTATTTCTCTATAATATAGCCAATTGATTTAGTAGAAATCATAATAATAAACGACAGCAGGATGGTGAAACAAAACACAGGCTACTGGTAAGCAGCAAAAGACGGTATCCTCCAGGACTCTAGAGCTAAGAACGCCAAAAATGTGGTGCACCGGTGGAGACCTGGTGCATGGGCTGGGCAGAGAATCTCTGTCCACAGTATAGCCCCAAAACAAAAGTGTGGCCGACAGCACACAGGGAGGCTCCTTCCAGGCCCGCTATCATACGCTGTGTCCAGGCTTTCAGCTCGGCCACACTTTTGTTTTGGGGCTATACTGGACCGACGGCTAATGTCACTCGCTTCATGTGTACACTGTATCATCATCTCCTGTTTACTGGATATGTATCTCCTTTATTATTGAGTTTACCTATGTTACTGTAGTTTTAAAACTATACTAGAGCATTACCCTGGGTCATGTATTAGTAATTATCATCTTGATAATTCTGAAAGTATTTATGTATTTTTTACTACTTTTCTAAAATAAAATAAAAAAACCCTAGATTTCTACATTTTTTACCCATGTGCCGTCAAAAGTCCATTTCTTAGTTCATTTAGTATCTCTCCTGCTATATCGGGACGTTGGCACATTTGTACCTGTGCATCCACAGTGTCACCCTGTGAGGATGCACATTTAAGCAATTCCTTAAAAAAATATATATTCTGGATGTAAGGGGGTACTCTGCTAGGCACTGCTGAATGTAAGTGGCAACTCTGTTGGGCAATCTTGAATGTAAGAGGGACTCTGCTGGGATCTCCTGGATGAAAGGGGGAACTTATTTGTTCATTTGAATGTTATTCCTTCATTTACAAAACATATGATGTGGCCCTCGTACTGAAAAGTTTGCAGACTTCTGTACTATAAAACAATAGAAATGTTGATGGCACATATTCAATCCAGCACCTCTCTCAGCATCCAATGTAATAAAACCGGTGTCTTGCACTCGTGGCACCTTGACCTAATCAGATGGTGTGCAGAGACATCTCAGTTACAATCACACCCTTTCATCTGATTGACTATTAGAGGCAGCACTTGTTGTACATACCCTTTAGCTACAGAAAAATCTGTATTAACTGGACACTGACATCAAAGCCGACTTCACTGGAGTACTACATACAAGCAAGAGTTGAAAGGACTTCTGGGAAAATGCATTTTCTAAGTACCGAGTATACTCGAGTATAAGCCGACCCGAATATAAGACTGAGGCACCTAATTTTACCACAAAAAAATGGAAAAACTTATTGACTCGAGTATAAGCCTAGGGTGTCCATCTGCATGCCTCACTGTGCCTCACTTTGCCTCACTGTGTCCATGTGCATGCCTCACTGTGCCTCACTGTGCCCATGCCTCACTGTGTCCATGCCTCACTGTGCCCATGCCTCACTGTGCCCATGCCTCACTGTGCCCATGCCTCACTGTGTCCATGCCTCACTGTGTCCATGACTAGACTGACGTTTAACATGGGAGTCTATGGAAAGGGTGTCCGGGTTTGAAAAGTCGGTGCTCCCCGGCCGTAGATCCCCCAGACAACAAGCTTTGCACACTTGTAGAGGAGAAATGGGGCTACATGTGTGCCAAGTTCTGGGTCCAGGGGACCTATGACCGGCCAGTACCGGGTCCCCAAATTCACCAGAGAAATTACCGTTTAACATGGGAGTCTATGGAAGGGGTGCCCGGGTTTGAAAAATCGGGGCTCCCCGGCCGTAGGTCCCCCGGACAACAAACTTTGCACACTTGTAAAGATAGTGGGGCTACATGTGTGCCAAGCTTGGGGTCCAGGGTACCTACAGTCGGCCAGTACCGGGTCCCCAAATTTCGGGAGATCAGGCGCAAAAAGGTGACTCAAGTATAAGCCGAGGGAGGCATTTTCAGCACAAAAAAATGTGCTAAAAAACTCGGCTTATACTCGAGTATATACGGTAAGTTGGGCTATCAAATGACAGCTTTCAAATAAAAGAGAGATACAGAAGCTGTCTTGATAATTTTAGTTTCCTGCCTGCTTCTGGTTCTAGTAATACTGGCCCTGACCCAGAAAAGAGGAATTCAGCCAATGATGTCAGAGGAAGGTCAGAACTCCTTAGGTGTACTCACATGACTCAGATAGCATTCATGCTTGAGGGGCGTCATGAAAGCCAGGCAACTAGCATCTTTATAAGGAGCTCTCATCGTCCTCTAACCAGGTGAAACTGGGTGCTCTGCCGGCTGTGTGCAACTCTCTTTAATCTTTCCCCCCAGGTTCTGTGTGTCATGCAGCAGCCGGTGACGTAAAAAAAGTCTCGACCTATGCAGGGTCTCGACCGCGTCACTTCCGGTGCAGCTACGTCAAAAACACAGCTGATGGCGGGCTCGACTGCGCATGCGCGGCTTCAACGGACCTATACCGCGCATGCGCAGACGCCCATTTCGGTCCATGAAAATTCTGGACTCGAGCGGGCGGGCGGAGGCGTTGCGAATTGCTCAACATCGTCGTCAAGCACCGCCTCCAGTCCCGCCCCCAACACGCCCTAGCCTGTTCTGTAGAAGGGGGGCGGACAAGCTAGCCACCGAGGTCGACATAAAATATAGTGCTGCACCGCCTCCAGCCCCTAACACGCCCCTAGCCTGCTCTGCTGAAGTGGGGTGGGCCCCATGCATAGCACTGTGTATATCACAATGGCAGGTCATGAAAAATATAGAACTTTGCCTGTGGGAGACATTAAGACATAGAAGACATTACTCATCAAACTGAACCCCCCCCCCCACTCAATTGCAGCCTCACTGTGCCCGTCAAACACAGCCGCTGCACCCAGCAAACGCATCCGCTGTGCCCGTCAAATGTAGCCGCTGTGCCTGTCAAACGCAGCCACTGCACCCAGCAAACGCATCTGCTGTGCCCGTCAAATGCAGCCGCTGTGCCCGTTAAATGCAGCCGCTGTGCCCGTCAAACGCAGCCGCTGTGCCCGTCAAACGCAGCCGCTGTGCCCGTCAAACGCAGCCACTGCACCCAGCAAACGCAGCCACTGTGCCCGTCAAACGCAGCCACTGTGCCCGTCAAACGCAGCCGCTGTGCCCGTCAAACGCAGCCACTGTGCCCGTCAAATGCAGCCACTGCACCCAGCAAACGCAGCCACTGCGCCCGTCAAATGCAGCCACTGGGCCCAGCAAACGCAGCCACTGTACCCGTCAAATGCAGCCGCTGTGCCCGTCAAATGCAGCCGCTGTGCCCGTCAAACGCAGCCGCTGTGCCCGTCAAATGCAGCCGCTGTGCCCGTCAAACGCAGCCACTGCACCCAGCAAACGCAGCCACTGTGCCCGTCAAATGTAGCCACTGTGCCCGTCAAACGCAGCCACTGTGCCCATCAAAATCCGCTGTGCCCGTCAAACGCAGCCGCTGTGCCCGTCAAACGCAGCCACTGTGCCCGTCAAATGCAGCCGCTGTGCCCGTCAAATGCAGCCGCTGTGCCCGTCAAACGCAGCTGCTGTGCCCGTCAAACGCAGCCCCTGCGCCCAGCAAACGCAGCCACTGTGCCCGTCAAATCTAGCCACTGTGCCCGTCAAACGCAGCCACTGTGCCCGTCAAATGCAGCCTCTGTGCCCGTCAAATGCAGCCGCTGTGCCCGTCAAACGCAGCCACTGTGCCCGTCAAACGCAGCCCCTGCGCCCAGCAAACGCAGCCACTGTGCCCGTCAAATCTAGCCACTGTGCCCGTCAAACGCAGCCACTGTACCCGTCAAACGCAGCCGCTGTGCCCGTCAAACGCAGCCACTGTGCCCGTCAAATGCAGCCGCTGTGCCCGTCAAACGCAGTCGCTGTGCCCGTCAAATGCAGCCGCTGTGCCCGTCAAATGCAGCCGCTGTGCCTGTCAAACGCAGCCGCTGTGCCCGTCAAACGCAGCCACTGTGCCCGTCAAATGCAGCCACTGCACCCAGCAAACGCAATGACTGTGCCCGTCAAACGCAGCCACTGTGCCCATCAATTGCTGCCAGATTGTCAAGCCATAGCTGTGCTCCCTGGGGATAAGCTGATCGCCCATCCGTGCTGCTGGAGGGAGCCCAGACGACCATAAATGAAGGACCTGCAGACTTGGTCATGGTAAGTGAGACCATCCCATATCCCACTCCATATTCCCCGAGGACAGGGACCACCCCCGAGGACAGGGACCCCCTCCCCCCCAAGACAGAGACCCCCTTCTCCCCCCTGAGGACAGGGACCCCTTCTCTCCTGGGGACAGGGACTCCCTTCTCTCCTGGGGACAGGGACTCCCTTCTCCTCTGGGTACAGGGACACCTTCTCTCCTGTGGACAGGGACTCCCTTCTCTCCTGTGGACAGGGACTCCCTTCTCTCCTGTGGACAGGGACCCCCTTCTCTCCTGTGGACAGGGACCCCCTTCTCTCCTGTGGACAGGGACCCCCTTCTCTCCTGTGGACAGGGACCCCCTTCTCTCCTGTGGACAGGGACCCCTTCTCTCCTGGGGACAGGGACTCCCTTCTCTCCTGGGGACAGGGACTCCCTTCTCCTCTGGGTACAGGGACACCTTCTCTCCTGTGGACAGGGACTCCCTTCTCTCCTGTGGACAGGGACTCCCTTCTCTCCTGTGGACAGGGACTCCCTTCTCTCCTGTGGACAGGGACTCCCTTCTCTCCTGGGGACAGGGACTCCCTTCTCCTCTGGGTACAGGGACACCTTCTCTCCTTTGGACAGGGACCCCCTTCTCCCCTGGAAACAGGGACCCTCTGGGCCACTCACCTGGGAACAGGAACTCCTCCTCTCCTGGGGACAGGGACCCCCTTCTCACTCTGGGGCAGGGATCCTATCTCACCTGGGGGCAGGAATCCTATCTCACCTGGGGGCAGGAACTCCGTCTCACCTGGGGGCAGGAACTCCATCTCCCCTGGCAACAGGGACTTCATCTCACCTAGGGACCCCATCTTCCCTAGGGATCAGGACCCCACCTCCCCTAAGAACAGGAACCTGATCACCCTGTGTGTGCCAGCCTCACTGCCCTGCCTGCCATGTGTCCTGTGTGAGGGCCCTTCTGTGACAGCTCTTATCAGTACTTCATCCCACTGTGTGATCCCCCTACATGACTGATCCCTCTGTGTGCACCCCTTACATGGGGAACCCCTCTGTTTTCTCCCCCTACATGTCTGCATTCTCTGACCATCACCTGTACCATTTCCACATCCTCTGACTGCCTCCTGTATCCTGTCCGCCATCCTCTGACCACCTTCTCTATCCTGTGCACATGTTCTGACCACCTATTGTCTGCAGCCTCTAACCACCTCCTGTATCCTGTCCGCAGCCTCTAACCTGTCTGCAATCTCTGACTATCTCTTGTCTTTTATCGTGTCTGCAGTCTCTTAGGGGGAGTCTGGAGAGGAATCAAGAGTAAGAGCGTCGCCGGGATTGGGATTACGGGAGGAGTCAGACGTGTATGGACTGTGGAAAACAGACTACAGAATAAAACCAGAGCCACCAACCTAGAGCCATCTAACTGAGACCTGCACGCTGCACCAGAGAGGAGGTCAGTGACAGCGCCGTCAGGTCAGTCTGAGGGGGGGTCACTGATGTAAGGGGGGAGTGAATACAATTATGTAAGGAGGCACTGATATAAAGGTTTCCCCTTATCTCAGTAACACCCCCCCCCTCTTACCTTAGTGTATTCACTCTGCGAAAGGTGGTCTCCGGTCACCAGAGTCTCCCTCCCCCCCATCACATTTCCCGGCATTCCCCTTTACATCAGAGTCGGCAGGATTCCCCCTTACAGTGCAAGGGAACACAGATGTAAAGGAAAATGCTGCAGAGCATAATCTAAGGAGGAACTCTGATGTAAGGAGTGCTCTGGTCACCAGAGACCACCTTATATCAGAGTCCACTGCATTCCCATTTACATCAGAGTTCCCACTTACATCTGGGTCAGCAGAGTTTCCCCTGTAAGATTAGAAGGGATGGAGGCCCAGAGACATGTCCAGAGTACACAGAGGATACATGGGTTAGATTAGAAGGGATGGATGTCCAGAGAAAACAGAGGAGGCCTCCATCCCTTCTAATCTAACCCATGTATCCTTACATAATTGTATTCACTCCCCCCTTACATCAGTGACCCCCCCTCAGACTGACCTGACGGCGCTGTCACTGACCTCCTCTCCGGTGCAGCGTGCAGGTCTCAGTTAGATGGCTCCAGGTTGGTGGCTCTGGTTTTATTCTGTAGTCTGTTTTCCACAGTCCATACACGTCTGACTCCTCCCATAATCCCAATCCCGGCGACGCTCTTACTCTTGATTCCTCTCCAGACTCCCCCTAAGAGACTGCAGACACGATAAAAGACAAGAGATAGTCAGAGATTGCAGACAGGTTAGAGGCTGCGGACAGGATACAGGAGGTGGTTAGAGGCTGCAGACAATAGGTGGTCAGAACATGTGCACAGGATAGAGAAGGTGGTCAGAGGATGGCGGACAGGATACAAGAGGCAGTCAGAGGATGTGGAAATGGTACAGGTGGTGGTCAGAGAATGCAGACATGTAAGGGGAGAAAACAGAGGGGTTCCCCGTGTAAGGGGTGCACACAGAGGGATCAGTCATGTAGGGGGATCACACAGTGGGATGAAGTACTGATAAGAGCTGTCACAGAAGGGCCCTCACACAGGACACATGGCAGGCAGGGCAGTGAGGTTTGCACACACAGGGTGATCAGGTTCCTGTTCTTAGGGGAGGTGGGGTCCTGATCCCTAGGGAAGATGGGGTCCCTAGGTGAGATGAAGTCCCTGTTGCCAGGGGAGATGGAGTTCCTGCCCCCAGGTGAGACGGAGTTCCTGCCCCCAGGTGAGATAGGATCCCTGCCCCCAGGTGAGATAGGATCCCTGCCCCCAGGTGAGATAGGATCCCTGCCCCAGAGTGAGAAGGGGGTCCCTGTCCCCAGGAGAGGAGGAGTTCCTGTTCCCAGGTGAGTGGCCCAGAGGGTCCCTGTTTCCAGGGGAGAAGGGGGTCCCTGTCCAAAGGAGAGAAGGTGTCCCTGTACCCAGAGGAGAAGGGAGTCCCTGTCCCCAGGAGAGAAGGGAGTCCCTGTCCACAGGAGAGAAGGGAGTCCCTGTCCACAGGAGAGAAGGTGTCCCTGTACCCAGAGGAGAAGGAAGTCCCTGTCCCCAGGAGAGAAGGGTGTCCCTGTCCCCAGGAGAGAAGGGAGTCCCTGTCCCCAGGAGAGAAGGGGGTCCCTGTCCACAGGAGAGAAGGGGGTCCCTGTCCACAGGAGAGAAGGGGGTCCCTGTCCACAGGAGAGAAGGGAGTCCCTGTCCACAGGAGAGAAGGGTGTCCCTGTCCACAGGAGAGAAGGGAGTCCCTGTCCACAGGAGAGAAGGGAGTCCCTGTCCACAGGAGAGAAGGTGTCCCTGTACCCAGAGGAGAAGGGAGTCCCTGTCCCCAGGAGAGAAGGGTGTCCCTGTCCCCAGGAGAGAAGGGAGTCCCTGTCTCCAGGAGAGAAGGGGTCCCTGTCCACAGGAGAGAAGGGGGTCCCTGTCCACAGGAGAGAAGGGGGTCCCTGTCCACAGGAGAGAAGGGTGTCCCTGTCCACAGGAGAGAAGGGAGTCCCTGTCCACAGGAGAGAAGGGAGTCCCTGTCCACAGGAGAGAAGGTGTCCCTGTACCCAGAGGAGAAGGGAGTCCCTGTCCCCAGGAGAGAAGGGAGTCCCTGTCCCCAGGAGAGAAGGGAGTCCCTGTCCACAGGAGAGAAGGGAGTCCCTGTCCACAGGAGAGAAGGTGTCCCTGTACCCAGAGGAGAAGGGAGTCCCTGTCCCCAGGAGAGAAGGGAGTCCCTGTCCCCAGGAGAGAAGGGGTCCCTGTCCTCAGGGGGGAGAAGGGGGTCTCTGTCTTGGGGGGGAGGGGGTCCCTGTCCCCAGGAGAGAAGGGAGTCCCTGTCCCCAGGAGAGAAGGTGTCCCTGTCCCCAGAGGAGAAGGGAGTCCCTGTCCCCAGGAGAGAAGGGAGTCCCTGTCCCCAGGAGAGAAGGGAGTCCCTGTCCCCAGGAGAGAAGGGGTCCCTGTCCTCAGGGGGGAGAAGGGGGTCTCTGTCTTGGGGGGGAGGGGGTCCCTGTCCTCGGGGGTGGTCCCTGTCCTCGGGGAATATGGAGTGGGATATGGGATGGTCTCACTTACCATGACCAAGTCTGCAGGTCCTTCATTTATGGTCGTCTGGGCTCCCTCCAGCAGCACGGATGGGCGATCAGCTTATCCCCAGGGAGCACAGCTATGGCTTGACAATCTGGCAGCAATTGATGGGCACAGTGGCTACGTTTGACGGGCACAGTCATTGCGTTTGCTGGGTGCAGTGGCTGCATTTGACGGGCACAGTGGCTGCGTTTGACGGGCACAGCGGCTGCGTTTGACGGGCACAGCGGCTGCATTTGACGGGCATAGCAGCTGCATTTGACGGGCACAGCGGCTGCGTTTGACGGGCACAGCGGCTGCGTTTGACGGGCACAGTGGCTGCGTTTGACGGGCACAGCGGCTGCTTTTCACGGGCACAGCGGCTTTTGACAGGCACAGTGGCTAGATTTGACGGGCACAGTGGCTGCGTTTGCTGGGCACAGTGGCTGCGTTTGCTGGGCGCAGTGGCTGCGTTTGACGGGCACAGCAGCTGCATTTGATGGGCACAGCGGCTGCATTTGACGGGCACAGTGGCTGCGTTTGACGGGCACAGCGGCTGCGTTTGACGGGCACAGCGGCTTTTGACGGGTACAGTGGCTGCGTTTGACGGGCACAGTGGCTACATTTGACGGGCACAGTGGCTGCGTTTGCTGGGTGCAGTGGCTGCGTTTGACGGGCACAGCGGCTGCATTTGACGGGCACAGCGGCTACATTTGACGGGCACAGCGGCTGCATTTGACGGGCACAGCGGCTGCATTTGACGGGCACAGCGGATGCGTTTGACGGGCACAGCGGCTGCATTTGACGGGCACAGCGGCTGCATTTGACGGGTGCAGCGGATGCGTTTGCTGGGCGCAGCGGCTGCGTTTGACAGGCACAGCGGCTACATTTGACGGGCACAGCGGATGCGTTTGCTGGGTGCAGCGGCTGCGTTTGACAGGCACAGCGGCTACATTTGACGGGCACAGCGGATGCGTTTTCTGGATGCAGCGGCTGCGTTTGACGGGCACAGCGGCTGCATTTGACGGGCACAGTGAGGCTGCAATTGAGTGGGGGGGGGGGGGGGGTGTTCAGTTTGATGAGTAATGTCTTCTATGTCTTAATGTCTCCCACAGGCAAAGTTCTATATTTTTCATGGACCTGCCATTGTGATATACACAGTGCTATACACGGGGCCCGCCCCACTTCAGCAGAGCAGGCTAGGGGCGTGTTAGGGGCTGGAGGCGGTGCAGCACTATATTTTATGTCGACCTCGGTGGCTAGCTTGTCCGCCCCCCTTCTACAGAGCAGGCTAGGGCATGTTGGGGGCGGGACTGGAGTCCGCCCACTCGAGTCCAGAATTTTCATGGACCGAAATGGGCATCTGCGCATGCGCGGTATAGGTGCGGTGAAGCCGCGCATGCGCAGTCGAGCCCGCCATCAGCTGTGTTTTTGACGTAGCTGCACCGGAAGTGACGCGGTCGAGACCCTGCATAGGTCGAGACTTTTTTTACATCACCGGCTCTCACTCACTTCACTGCTGTGTGATCAGAGCAAGCTGTGTTCTTCCCACCCTTCGCTTCCCTGCTGTGTGATCAGAGCAGTCTGTGTTCCTCTCACCCCTCGCTTCCCTGCTGTGTGAGCAGAGTAGGCTGTGTTCCTCTCACCCCTCAATTCACTGCTGTGTGATCAGAGCAGGCTGTGTTCCCCCCACCCCTCACTTTCCTGCTGTGTGATCAGTGCAGGCTGTGTTCCTCTCACCCCTCGCTTCCCTGCTGTGTGAGCAGAGCAGGCTGTGTTCCTCTCACCCCTTACTTCCCTGCTGTATGATCAGAGCAGGATATGTTCCTCTTAGGGTGACCACATTTCCAAACTACCATTCAGGGACACCCTCCCTTCCCAAAAATCAGCTTGTGCTGTAACAAATCACAGCACAGTGATAAGACAGAAGAGGCGGGATTTATGATTTCTCCAATCACAAGCAGGGGGCGGGATTGTGCTCCTCCAGGCATTCCCGGCCAGGACAAGTACTGTCAGTGAGTAAAGCAGTGATGTGGCGGCCTTTTTTGGGGGCATCAGATTGGCCCGGCGGGTGGCTGTGTCAGTTTCATTCCGGGACACTGTATTGTCCTGGAATGAAGGTGCCCGGGACAGACCAGCAAAATGAGGGACTGTCCCGGGCAATCCGGGACACGTGGTCACCCTAGTTCCTCTCTCCCCTTGCTTTCCTGCTGTGTGTTTAGAGAAGGCTGTGTTCCTCTCACCCCTCGCTTCACTGCTGTGTGAGCAGAGCAGACTGTGTTCCTCTCACCCTTCACTTCCCTGCTCTATGAGCAAAGCAGGCTCTGTGTGAAATCCCTGCTTGCTCCTGCCCCCCTCTTCTTGGCAGCAGAGGATCTGAACCAATCAGTGGCAGGAGTACATGTTATTCATCGGCTGCCATTAAGTTTGGTAAATGTAGTCCTTAAAGGGGCACAGTGCAATGCAAGTGAAGGGAGGCTAATGGAGCTGTGAACCTCACTACTCAGTGTTCCCTGCATAACAAAGGAGGAAAGATATGATTTTTTCCTATGCATTTTTGGAGAGACCTAGATCTTTTGTGAGAGTAAGTCAAGCTGTACAGACTGGAGCCAGAGTTTCTTGCAGCACAGGGACCAGAGAGTGTAGACTCACCACTGGGGTGTCTGTGCCTACACCAGAAAGGACACAGACCTGTTGCTGGTGACTGAGCATAGCACCAGTGAGACTGAACCATTAAGAGATTACTTGCTGAGCTGGGACTGGAGCTGGAAAGACCCATTGTTGGTAATGTCTACAGCAAGGGAGAACCAGCGAGGACCAGAGTTGAGAGATTGAGCCTTGTGAGGACCTGTGTGTGAGGACTGAGTCATCAGGTCCTGGGTACCCGAGGACAGCAAGCAGCCACAGTATTTGGAAAACATTCCTGTGCACCAGGAGTGGTGAGCTGCATCATTTGTGTATATCTCAAAACTGACACAGTTAATGCAATAGAGGCTGTTCCTTACTTAGCAGCCCATCAGCTATCCATTGTACACCCTTAAGGGACAGCTTTATGTGTACCACCTCACAGAAAAGCCCCAGCTTCAGCCCGCTCAACATTTCACACTAGGTGCCAGATATTACATAAAGAGTGATCTCCTGGGCAATTTCTTGGAATTGGTTATTACAGAATTACAGTGAGACTCCCTGCTGTTATATACTGTTTAGGTGGTTCCTTAATAATGCTGTTCAATCCGTTAGTTTAGTAATAATGTGGTCTAAGCTCATTTCTATACTTAATGCTAGTATTTAAATCAGTTAGCCTAACATATTCTAACATGATCTTGCCCAGTTTATTTTTAGTAATGACAGGGACGCTGGCCAGCCACACCATTCACACTGGTTCTTTGTGCCAAAAAATACCAGTGCTCGATTCCCAGCACTATTAATGAATATATTTTGAACTTTTCATCAAATATTATTTTAATGTACACATTAAAATTATGAGATTATACAGTGCCTTGAAAAATAATTCCTACTCCTTGAAATTTTTCACATTTTGTCATGTTGCAACCAAAAACTTAAATGTATTTTATTGGGATTTTATGTGATAGACCAACAAAAAGTGGCACATAATTGTGAAGTGGAAGGAAAATTATAAATGGTTTTCCAAATTTTTTACAAATAAATATCTGAAAAGTGTGGCGTGCATTTGTAGAACCACCTTCCGCTGCAATTACAGCTGCAAGTCTTTTTGGGAATGTTTTTACCAGCTTTGCACATCTAGAGAGTGAAATTGTTGCCCATTCCACTTTGCAAAATAGCTCAAGCTCTGTCAGATTGGGTGAAGAGCAGCAGTTTTCAAGTCTTGCCACAGATTCTCAAGTGGATTTAGGTTGGGACTTTGACTGACGAGCTTCCCTTTCCCTGTTGAAGAGAAGCATGCCCACAACATGATGCTGCCACCACCATGTTTCACAGTGGGGATGGTGTGTTCAGGGTAATGTGCAGTGTTAGTTTTCCACCACACATAGCATTTTGCTTTTAGGCCAAAAAGTTCAATTTTGGTCTCATCTGACCAGAGTACCCTCTTCCACTGCTTTGTCCCCCAAATGGCTTCTCGCAAACTGCAAACGGGACTTCTTAGGGCTTTCTTTCAGTAATGGCTTTCTTCTTGCCACTCTTCTATAAAGTGTGGAAACAAAAAGTGTAGCACTAATCAAAAAAATGAACAAGAATGCATGACGCACTCAAATGAGTATATAAAAACGGTGCAATATAAAAAAAGACACTCAAATATTAAGTAAAAACAGTAAGAAGTCCTCATATATACAAAATGTCTATATGCGAAATACAAGTGAAAACTTGTGCAACTGAGTGTCCTAAAGTAATTCAAAAATGAAGGCAATGGTGAAATTCAAAAGTGGGTGAAGACTTTGAAGGGAAAGGTGACGGTGAGAAGATGAAGAGAACCACCACCAATAGGTAAGGAGCTTACCAGATAGTTTGAACCCAGAGGAACATTTGTTCAGTGGGTCAAACGGGCTTGGTGTGGTGGAACCACGATGGAACCTGGACATGATACTTACCTGCTCATATTGATTGGGATATTCCCGGACCACTACTGCATATGAGGTTATCTGCTAAGAGGTCATCTTTCTTCTGCGGTTTCTCTCTCCATGTTGATGTTTGGCCATTTTCAGCACAGCAATTTGCAGCATACAGATTGTCCAGGTTCCATCGTGGTTCCACCACACCCAGCCCGTTTGACGCACTGAACATATGTTCCTCTGGGTTCAAACTATCTCGTAAGCTCCTTACCTATTGGTGGTGGTTCTCTTCATCTTCTCACCGTCACTTTTCCCTTCAAAGTCTTCACTAGTGATGAGCCGAACACCCCCGGGTTCGGTTCGCACCAGAACCCGCGAACGGACCGAAAGTTCGAACGAACATTAGAACCCTATTAAATACAATGGATGCGAACGTTCGAATTCTAAAGTGCTAATTATAACAACTATTATGCATGTTATTGTCCTAAAAAGGGTTTGGGAACCCGGGTTCTGCACCAGGGGACATGTATCAATGCAAAAAGAAGTTTTAAAAACGGTCGTTTTTCGGGAGCAGTCATTTTAATGATGCATAAAGTGAAAAAAAAAAAGTCAAATATTCCTTTAAATATCGTACCTGGGGGGTGTCTAAAGTATGCCTGTGAAGTGCCACGTGTTTCCCGTGTTTATAACTGTCCCTGCACAAAATGACACTTCTAAAGGAAAAAAAAGCCATTTAAAACTGCTTGCGGCTTTAATGTAATGTCTGGTCCCGGTAATATGGATGAAATTCTTTAAGAAAAATGGCATAGCTACCCCATGACCCCCCCCCCTACCCCAGCCCATTACCAGCCCCTTTGGGTCTTGTATGGATATTAAGGGGAACCCCGCACATAAAATAAAAAAGGCCCTATATACTCTGAACAGCCCTATACAGGCGGTGCATACAAGACAGGGACTGTAGGTTTGTTCTTATGTAGAATCTGTTTGTAATTTTGAACAGGTACATTGTTGAAGTGTAGCTCCAGACCAAAAATCTATTTTTAAACTTTTTGGAAAACATAGGTAAGGGTTATCACCCCTGTAACATTTGTTTTGCTGTCTGTGCCCCTGTTCAGAACATTTCACCTCACTTTCCGTCCCAATGACAACTGTTTTTGAAATGTGGTGTTTTTCTTGAAACAAGGATTGCTGATAAAGCATCAGTACAGAGGAGACACCTTTCTCCCATATTTATTCTTACAGGAGAGAATTTTCCTTCCTAGTGGTAGATTTCCTCTCACTTCCTGTTGTCTTCTTGCGTTTGCAAGTAGGAGTCGTTTGTAAGTTGTATGTTTGAAAGTAGGGACCTGCCGTATATACTCTGCAGAAATAGGCCCCTTAGTTGTTGGTGTTGGCACAACACTGTAAGCACTCACAGTTACTCTTGGTTGGTGCTGGAACGCCCTGCTGTCAACTATTATATCAGGAATTTTAATTACATATAATTGTTGAACAGTGGTAGTAAAAATTGGGCCTTTGATGGTGGTGCTGGTGCCACAACACTGTAAGCCCTGACAGTTACTCTTGGTGGGTGCAGCAATGGGCCCTGCTGTGAATTATTAGATCAAGAATTGTAATTACATGCCCCTGTTGAACAGGGGCTGAAAAATTGGGCCTTAGGCACTGGTGGCACAACACTGCAACCCCTCACAGATACTGTACTTGGAGCACAGCAATGAGCCCTGTTGCAAAGTATTGCTTCAAAAATTGTAATGACACGCCCCTGTTAAACAGGGGCTGAAAAATTGGGCCTTAGGCACTGGTGGCACAACACTGCAACTCCTCACAGATACTGTACTTGGAGCACAGCAATGAGCCCTGTTGCAAAGTATTGCTTCAAAAATTGTAATTACACGCCCCTGTTAAACAGGGGCTGAAAAATTGGGCGTTAGGCACTGGTGGCGGCACCCATAAACAAAAATGATCTTACAAGCTATCATCATCAATCGTATCATTGAGGACTCGGAGGAGGAGGATAGCCAGTCAACATAACAGCACAGGCACTCAGCATCAGCATCAGTCTTGAAGGGATGTGACATGTTAAAATCAATTAGTCTGTTATATCAGCATCAGGTGTGTGGTAGCTGGTGGTGATCCAAGACTGGTTCATCTTGATGAAAGTCAGTCGATCAACCGAGTCGGTGGACAGGCGCACCCTGTGATCCGTGACAAATCCTCCAGCAGCACTGAATGTGCGTTCCGAAAGAACGCTGGATGCAGGACAGGCCAGTAGCTCAATTGCATACTGTGCAAGCTCTGGCCAGTGATCCATCCTCAAGACCCAGTAAGCCAGAGGATTTTCGGTGGGGAAGGTGTCCAAGTCTGACCTTGCCCCTAGATATTCCTGCACCATGTTTATCAGACGCTGGCGATGGTTGCTGGAACCGATCATACTTTGGGGCTGCGGACTAAAGAATTGTCTGAACGCATCGGTCAGACGGCCACCTTCCCCACCGCTCCTTCTTTGACTGGCCGAAGCCTCAGCAACTCGTTGTCCAGGACCAGGAGTTTGCAACCTCCCAGTCTCTGGGAACGCGTTGCACAGACCTTTCTGCAAGGCCTCCCGGAGTTGTCTCATCCTCTGCTCCCTCTGCGACGGTAACATAAGGTCCGCAACCTTACCCTTGTACCGTGGATCAAGGAGAGTGGCCAGCCAGTAATGGTCCCTCTCCTTGATCCGAAGAATACGAGGATCCTTCCGCAGACTTTGCAGGATCAGGGAGGCCATGCAGCGTAGGTTTGCTGAGGCATTCGCTCCGGAGTCCTCTGGGTCACTAAGGACGACATGATCCGCAGCCACCTCCTCCCAGCCACGTACAAGTCCACTGGTTTCTTGGGACTGTAAATCATCCCTAAAAGACTGCTGCTGATGATGCTGAGTGCCAGCCTCCACCTCCATGCTGACACAATCCTCCTCCTCCTCCTCCTCCTCCTCCTCCTCTTCCTGTGCGATGGGTGGGACAGAAGGAACACTGTCTGGGTAAAGGGGGCCTTGAGAGGCAAGGAAGTCCTCCTCTTCCTGCCTCTGTTCTGCCTCAAGTGCCCTGTCCATTATTCCATGCAGCGTGTGCTCCAACAGGTGGACAAGAGGTACAGTGTCACTGATGCATGCACTGTCACTGCTCACCATCCTCGTGGCCTCCTCAAATGGTGCCAGGACAGTGCATGCATCCCTGATCATGCCCCACTGGCGTGGAGAAAAAAAACCAAGCTCCCCTGACCCTGTCCTGGTGCCGTAGTCGCACAGGTACTCATTGATGGCCCTCTGCTGCGTGTGCAGCCGCTGCAGCATGGCCAACGTTGAGTTCCACCTGGTGGGCATGTCACATATAAGGCGGTTCTTGGGCAGGTTCAACTCCTTTTGCAGCTCAGCCAGGCGAGCACTGGCATTATAAGATCTGCGGAAATGCACACAGACTTTCCTGGCCTGCCTCAGGACATCCTGTAAGCCCGGGTACCTGCCCAAGAAGCGCTGCACCACCAGGTTAAGGACGTGAGCCACACAGGGCACATGGGTCAGTTGTCCCTGTCGGAGGGCGGAGAGGAGGTTGGTGCCATTGTCGCAAACCACCATTCCTGGCTTAAGCTGGCGTGGCGTCAACCACCTCTCGGCCTGGCCCTGCAGAGCAGACAGGACCTCTGCCCCAGTGTGGCTTCTGTCCCCCAAACACACCAGCGCAAGCACGGCATGGCATCTTTTTGCCTGCGTACTTGCGTAGCCCCGTGAACGGCTACGGAGCACCGCTGGTTCATAGGACAAACCACAGGAAGAGGCCATGGAGGAAGAAGAAGAGGAGGGGGTGGAGGAGAGAGGTGTGTCACAACCAGTAGTAGCATTTTGGAGGCGTGGCGGTGGGACAACCTCCAACATTACTGCACCTTGTCCTGAATCCTTCCCAGCTGCCAAAAGAGTGACCCAATGGGCCGTGAAAGAAAGGTAACGTCCCTGTCCATGCCTGCTGGACCATGAGTCAGCGGTAATATGCACCTTACCGCTGACCGCCCTGTCCAGCGAGGCCAAGACATTGCCTTCCACATGCCGGTAGAGAGCCGGAATAGCCTTCCGTGAGAAAAAGTGGCGTTTGGGAACCTGCCACTGAGGAACCGCACATTGCACAAACTCACGGAAGGGGGCCGAGTCTACCAACTGAAAAGGCAGCAGTTGAAGCGCTAGCAATTTAGCCAAGCTAGCATTCAACCGCTGGGCATGTGGATGGCTGGGAGTGAACTTCTTTCGACGGTCCAGCAGCTGGGGCAGGGAAATTTGCCTGCTAGAATCGGACGTCGGTGTACTGCTAGCAGAGTGGGCGCAAGTACTTGGCTGTGACACATTCTACACCTTCATTCCTCTCAGTGCATGTTTCAGAGAGGACTGAAGTTATAGTGGGGTTGGAGATCCCAGCTGATGCGGTGCAAGGAGAGGTCCGCTTTGTTCTTTGGTGTGGGTCTTTGAGGTAGGCTTGCCAACGAGCTGCATGGCAGATCAACATATGTCTGGTCAGGCATGTGGTACCCAAGCGGCTGATGTTTTGGCCACGCGATATACGCTTGAGACATATGTTGCAAACAGCAGCTGTGCGATCTGATGCACTAGCCTCAAAAAAGGCCCACACCAAAGAACTTTTTGAATGACGGGCAGAGGCAGCGCCCTGCACAGGCGGAGCTCTGCGGTGTGATTCCGTCGGTGTACTGCCCTTACGCTGGCCACCAAAGGGCATCCTGCCTCGTTGGAGATGTGCCTCCTCCTCATCCTCCTCCTCCTCCTCTCTCCTATTAGGCACCCACGTGGAGTCAGTGACCTCATCATCCCCTCCCTCCTCATCACTGGAGCCAATCTGGCAGTATGCTGCAGCTGCTGGAACATGACTGCCAGATTGGTGTCCTTCTTGAGCATCCCCTCTGTCTGCTCTCACGCTACTGCCTTCCTCTAGCTGGGTTTCATCATCAGACCCTTCGAAACGCTGGGCATCCTCCTGGAGCATGTACCCAACACTGTGCTGAAACAGTTCGGGGGACTCCTCAGGAGGAGGACATGGTGGGTCTAGGGAAGGAGTGACTGATGATTTGTCTGACATTGATACCAGGGAAGACGACGCTTTGGCAGCTGCTTTTCCAGTACCCTGAGCCTGGGTGAGAGAGGATGAGGAGGAGGAGGAGGGCTTGGTCATCCACTCTACCAAGTCTTCGGCATGATGTGGCTCAACATGTCCAGCTGCCGAAAAGAAGGACAAGCGTGTCCCATGGCCATGTGCTGATGACAATGCACCGCGTCCACGACCAGCACTGTTGCCCCCAGACACAGAGCCTGCTTGCCCTCTTTTATTGCCTCCTGACTGTCTGCCTCTCCTTGTTTGCCTTCCAGACATTCTAATAGATGGCCTGCAGGGAGATGGGAAAAAAGCAATAAGGGCTACCTTCAGGTGTCCTTCTCTGTCCCTTGAAACAAGGACTTTCACAGTGAAAGAAACTGACACTCTCCCTACCTACAGTTTTCTGTCCCTAGAAAAAATATTTTTTTTAAGCACAATATAGCACAAGGACAATTCACTCACTGTCCTTACAGGTCCCTGGAAACAAGGACTTGCAGAGTGAAAGAAAAAAAACACTCTCCCTACCTACAGTTTTCTGTCCCTAGAATAAATGTTTTTTTTAAGCACAATATAGCACAAGGACAATTCACTCACTGTCCTTACAGGTCCCTGGAAACAAGGACTTGCAGAGTGAAAGAAAAAAAACACTCTCCCTACCTACAGTTTTCTGTCCCTAGAAAAAATGTTTTTTTTTAATCACAATATAGCACAAGGACAATTCACTCACTGTCCTTACAGGTCCCTGGAAACAAGGACTTGCAGAGTGAAATAAACTGACACTCTCCCTACCTACAGTTTTCTGTCCCTAGAATAAATGTTTTTTTTAAGCACAATATAGCACAAGGACAATTCACTCACTGTCCTTACAGGTCCCTGGAAACAAGGACTTGCAGAGTGAAAGAAAAAAAACACTCTCCCTACCTACAGTTTTCTGTCCCTAGAAAAAATGTTTTTTTTAATCACAATATAGCACAAGGACAATTCACTCACTGTCCTTACAGGTCCCTGGAAACAAGGACTTGCAGAGTGAAATAAACTGACACTCTCCCTACCTACAGTTTTCTGTCCCTAGAATAAATGTTTTTTTTAAGCACAATATAGCACAAGGACAATTCACTCACTGTCCTTACAGGTCCCTGGAAACAAGGACTTGCAGAGTGAAAGAAAAAAAACACTCTCCCTACCTACAGTTTTCTGTCCCTAGAAAAAATGTTTTTTTTAATCACAATATAGCACAAGGACAATTCACTCACTGTCCTTACAGGTCCCTGGAAACAAGGACTTGCAGAGTGAAATAAACTGACACTCTCCCTACCTACAGTTTTCTGTCCCTAGAATAAATGTTTTTTTTAAGCACAATATAGCACAAGGACAATTCACTCACTGTCCTTACAGGTCCCTGGAAACAAGGACTTGCAGAGTGAAAGAAAAAAAACACTCTCCCTACCTACAGTTTTCTGTCCCTAGAAAAAATGTTTTTTTTAATCACAATATAGCACAAGAACAATTCACTCACTGTCCTTACAGGTCCCTGGAAACAAGGACTTGCAGAGTGAAAGAAAAAAAACACTCTCCCTACCTACAGTTTTCTGTCCCTAGAAAAAATGTTTTTTTTAATCACAATATAGCACAAGGACAATTCACTCACTGTCCTTACAGGTCCCTGGAAACAAGGACTTGCAGAGTGAAAGAAAAAAAACACTCTCCCTACCTACAGTTTTCTGTCCCTAGAATAAATGTTTTTTTTAATCACAATATAGCACAAGGACAATTCACTCACTGTCCTTACAGGTCCCTGGAAACAAGGACTTGCAGAGTGAAATAAACTGACACTCTCCCTACCTACAGTTTTCTGTCCCTAGAATAAATGTTTTTTTTAAGCACAATATAGCACAAGGACAATTCACTCACTGTCCTTACAGGTCCCTGGAAACAAGGACTTGCAGAGTGAAAGAAAAAAAACACTCTCCCTACCTACAGTTTTCTGTCCCTAGAAAAAATGTTTTTTTTAATCACAATATAGCACAAGGACAATTCACTCACTGTCCTTACAGGTCCCTGGAAACAAGGACTTGCAGAGTGAAATAAACTGACACTCTCCCTACCTACAGTTTTCTGTCCCTAGAATAAATGTTTTTTTAAGCACAATATAGCACAAGGACAATTCACTCACTGTCCTTACAGGTCCCTGGAAACAAGGACTTGCAGAGTGAAAGAAAAAAAACACTCTCCCTACCTACAGTTTTCTGTCCCTAGAAAAAATGTTTTTTTTAATCACAATATAGCACAAGGACAATTCACTCACTGTCCTTACAGGTCCCTGGAAACAAGGACTTGCAGAGTGAAATAAACTGACACTCTCCCTACCTACAGTTTTCTGTCCCTAGAATAAATGTTTTTTTAAGCACAATATAGTACAAGGACAATTCACTCACTGTCCTTACAGGTCCCTGGAAACAAGGACTTGCAGAGTGAAATAAACTGACACTCTCCCTACCTACAGTTTTCTGTCCCTAGAATAAATGTTTTTTTAAGCACAATATAGCACAAGGAGAATTCACTCACTGTCCTTCCAGGTCCCTGGAAACAAGGACTTGCAGAGTGAAAGAAAAAAAACACTCTCCCTACCTACAGTTTTCTGTCCCTAGAAAAAATGTTTTTTTTAATCACAATATAGCACAAGGACAATTCACTCACTGTCCTTACAGGTCCCTGGAAACAAGGACTTGCAGAGTGAAATAAACTGACACTCTCCCTACCTACAGTTTTCTGTCCCTAGAATAAATGTTTTTTTTAAGCACAATATAGCACAAGGACAATTCACTCACTGTCCTTACAGGTCCCTGGAAACAAGGACTTGCAGAGTGAAATAAACTGACACTCTCCCTACCTACAGTTTTCTGTCCCTAGAATAAATGTTTTTTTAAGCACAATATAGCACAAGGACAATTCACTCACTGTCCTTCCAGGTCCCTGGAAACAAGGACTTGCAGAGTGAAAGAAACTGACACTGTCCCTACCTACAGTTTTCTGTCCCTAGAATAAATGTTTTTTTTAAGCACACTATAGCACAAGCACAAAACACACTGACACTCTCCCTACCTATCCTTCTCTTTCCCTAAACTAAAGGAATCCAGGTTAAGCAAGAAAGAAATAACAGTCACTGTCCCTGCCTATGCTGCTCTATCCCTGCTCCGGAACACACTACACTAGGCCGCCGTGCTGGCGGCCTTTTATAGTGTGGGGCGTGTACTAAACACCCTCAGCAATAATTGGCCACAGGCATCCTGCCTGTGGCCAATCATTGCTCTCCTCGCTGCCGGCGCTGTGATTGGCCAAGCATGCGGGGTCACAGTGCATGCTTGGCCAATCACAGCGCCTGGATGACACTGCGATGGCGTAGTGCATTGTGGGCCGTTCGCGTCACTCGAATTTGGCGCGAACGGCCCAAATCGTTCGATCTTCGTCGAACGATCGAACAGCCGATGTTCGAGTCGAACGTATGTTCGACTCGAACACGAAGCTCATCCCTAGTCTTCACCCACTTTTGAATTTCACCATTGCCTTCATTTTTGAATTGATTTAGGACACTCACTTGCACAAGTTTTCACTTGTATTTCGCATATAGACATTTTGTATATATGAGGACTTCTTACCGTTTTTTACTTAATATTTGAGTGTCTTTTTTTATATTGCACCGTTTTTATATACTCATTTGAGTGCGTCATGCATTCTTGTTAACTTTTTTGATTAGCGCTACACTTTTTGTTTCCACGCTTTTTACTATTTGTCTACTTGTTGTGTTAGCAGCTTATCCAGAGGGCAGCGCGGAATTATTTTGTATGCCACTCTTCTATAAAGGCCAGATTTGTGGAGTGCACGACTAATAGTTGTCCTGTGGACAGATTCTCCCACCTGAGCTGTGGATCTCTGCAGCTCCTCCAGAGTTACCATGGGCCTGTTGGCTGCTTCTCTGATTAATGCTCTCCTTGCCCGGCCTGTCAGTTTAGGTGGACGGCCATGTCTTGGTAGGTTTGCAGTTGTGCCATTCTCTTTCCATTTTCAGATGATGTATTGAACAGTGCTCCGTGAGATGTTTAAACCTTGGGATATGTTTTAATAACCTAGCCCTGCTTTAAACTTCTCCACAACTTTATCCCTAACCTGCCTGGTGTGTTCCTTGGCCTTCATGATGCTGTTTGTTCACTAAGGTTCTCTAACAAACCTCTCAGGGCTTCACAGAACAGCTGTATTTATACTGAGATTAAATTACACACAGGTGGACTCTATTTACTAATTAGGTGACTTCTGAAGGCAATTGGTTCCACTAGATTTTAGTTAGGGGTATCAGAATAAAGGGGGCTGAATAAGAATGCACGCCACACTTTTCTGATATTAATTTGTAAAAAATGTTGACAACTTTTTATCATTTTTCTTCCACTTTACAATTATGTGCCACTTTGTGTTGGTCTATCACATGAAATACCATTAAAATCCATTTACGCTTTTGGTTGTAACATGACAAAATGTGGAAAATTTCAAGGGGTGTGAATACTTTTTCAAGGCACTGTAAAATATGTGCTCACTAAAATTATACTGTGGAACTCCAATAGGGTATGCTACTCATTGCATGTCAACAACAGCTTACAGTCCACCTGTAACCTACCTCTGTAGGTTTTATTATCATTCTTCACATTTCATGCTTGTTTAAAATATTCTGAAGTGAAAAATCTCCAGCTCTGCTGTGAAAACACTTGGAAGTTGCATCAAGCAGAGGCCTCAAGGCTCTCTGGCTGCTCTTAATCTATGACATGTAGATCTCTAGCAGATAAGAGCTTTCTAACACAAATTCTTCACATTGATCAACATGCATCCCGGAGGGAAAATCCTGGTATTTTTATGGTGAAGACAGTGATGGGTTTATCAGAGATAATAGGGGCATGTAAAAAATGTGAAGGAAAATGTCTAGTTTCTTATTGGTCAACAGCTTAAAGCGGAGGTCTACCCAGAATTTTTTTTAACACTAAAATTCCTATAAAAAAAATGATTTTTTTTTTTATAGAATTTTTTTTTTTATACTCACCCGAAATGCCCGTTGCTATGCGGAATTCCCCTAATCTGCCTCTTCCTTTGCCTCGGTGGTCCTCCTTCCACTTCCTCTTCTTGTGAATGGGGCGCGCTGCCTTCTGGGAACTGTGTGTAATCCCAGGAGGCAGCTGCCCATTCACAAAGCGCCGTGCGAGTCGTGCATGCGCAGTAGGAAACAGGCAGTGAAGCTGTAAGGATTCACTGCCTGTTTCCCTTAGTCAGGATGGAGGAGCCGGGACCTGCCAGAACCGAGCGATTGCCGTCAGGGGCCCGACATCGCGGGCGAGTAGGACAGGTAAGTCACGGGTGCTTCATGTATATTAGCAGATATAGAACCACTAACCGCCGCAAATTAAGAAGCGGGGGGGGGCGAGGCAGCCACGAATTGAGATGTGGGGGGTGCCGCGAACAACAAAAGAACAACAAAAAAAAGGGGGGCCTTGGGGACCTCTGGGCCCCTTACAAAAAAAATTAAAAATTTATAGAAAAAAATTAATAATTATTTTTATTAAACAAAAAGGGGGGGGGTTGCCATCCGGGGCCCTGGGGACCTCTGGGCCCCTTACAAAAAAATAAAAAAATTATAGAGAAAAAATATATATTATTTTTATATAAAAAAAAGGGGTGTTGCCATCCGGGGCCCTGGGGACCTCTGGGCCCCTTACAAAAAAATAAAAAAATTATAGAGAAAAAATATATATTATTTTTATATAAAAAAAAAAGGGGTGTTGCCATCCGGGGCCCTGGGGACCTCTGGGCCCCTTACAAAAAGAAAAAAATATATATATATATATATATATAATATATATATTTTATAAAAAAACACATAAAAAAGGGTTTCGCACTAATATCTAGGACTAGATATTAGTGTGAAACGCGTCGGCTGTGTATCCTACTGTTTGCTGTGACTTGTAGTGCTTTTATCCTTTTACCAATAAAGGCAACCAAAAGTTTTTTTGGAGCGCGGCTGTCCATATATTTTCTTCCTAATCAGGCCCTTGGGGTAATATTTCATCCTCTGACACCAACAACGGAGCATTAATTCCCCCCCCCACTGACACCAACGAAAGGGCACAATCCCTCCCAATGACACCAACGATGGCCCACAGTTCCTCCCAATGACACCAACGATGGGGCACAGTTCCTTCAAGTGACACCAACGATGGGGCATGATACTTTCCATTCCATGACACCAAAGATGGGCCACTTGTGCCTGGACATTTTCTACTTCCAGTGGACAGTAAACTGGCCCTGTGTTTAGAAAATTTGGAGACTCCTGCTTTAGAAGAAGGGGATTCTTTGAACAGTGGCAGGTTGACTTCCTATTCCTATCTGCCTGCATAGTTCTTGGGTGAACACCACTTGGGTCAACACGAGTCAGCGTTATTCCACCAAGGATCTCTTAGCTGTCTGCAAGGGTGGCTTTCCTCCCACTGAGCACCAATGTAAGAACAGTGTAAGAAGTAGCGATAAGCTTGGGTTTGGCCAAACCCGAAAGGTACCCGTGATTCCTGGGCCAATGAACTGTAGGTGGGGGACTATATTTGGTCGATGACACTGGCCTAATATGGCCATGTTAGGTCAACGATGTCTCTAGCTTTCCCACCCCTTTGTGTACATGTGACTATAAGGTGGAGAATCTCCAGCCGCAGCTCTTTGACAGATGAGTAATGGGTTCGGAGCAAACCCTGAGTGGAGCCAAACGTACTTCTCCACTGACCACTGATGTAAGGGAGTCTCTCTGTGTTTCTTTTCTGGCCATTATTATTATTTTTTATTTTGTGATTATTACGGAAATATTTTAAAAAAATTGTTTCGTTAGAAATGTGTTAAAAATGATCCACCATGCGCATCAAATACTCTAGGTGTGCCATATTCTTTTTATTATAACGAGGGCTGTACTGAAAGTAATGCAAACGTTCACATGTTGGTGGGGTAACTCTTCCTCCACAGTAATTATTTTTTTTCTTTGCATGTAAATACTAAATTCAAAGCAGAAGCAACATGCTATCATTGAGTTCTTGTGGAAGAAGGGATGCAGGCTGTCCAACATTGAGAGAAGGCTACAGAATGTTTACAGAGATGACACCATTGAAAGAGCAGTATCTAATATACAATGAGCTGTAGAAATAATTTTTAGCAATGGTTTTCTAAGACCAGAACATTTTTCAAGGGTTCCTCAGAGATTGAGAACTGCCTTAGTATAGATATTGCAATCTGATTATTTACATTTTCCTTTAGATTTCCCATTTTCTATGTGTTATGAGGCTGCTGGGGAAGAGTCAAACTGGCACTTGCCCAGGGCCTTCACTTTCTGATGGAGCCTTGACTTAGCTTAGGTAATTGCAGTGTGGCGCCCAAGGCGGGTGCCTCTTCTTCCTAATCCAAGCCTTGGCAGTTCCCAAATCTCTATCCTGCAAGGCTCTCTTTAAAAATGTGATGATGTTCTATTGTTAAAAAATAAATACATGTGATGATGTCACCTGATCTACTAAAACAGGGGTCTCCAAGCTTTCTAAACAAAGGTCCAGTTTACTGTTCTTCAGACTTTAGAGTGGTCTGGTTGTGGCTAGTGGGAGTATAAAATGCCCTGGCATTAGTGGGAGTCAACAATACCCTATTTATGGTATTCTAGAAAAAATGTCACATCATTGGTGTCAGAGGAAGAAATAGTGCCCCATCATTGCTGTCAGTGGGAGGAATCATTAATGTCAGTGTGATGGAATAGTGCCAAATCGTTTCTGTCAGTGGGCAGAATAGTGCCCTATTGTTGGTGTCAGTGGGAGGAATAGCCCTCCATCGCTAATGTCAGTGGGAGGAATAGTGCCCCATCATTGATCTCAGTGAGAGGAAAAGTGCCCCATCATTTGTGTCAGTGGGAGGAATAGTATCCCATCATTGGTGTTAGCGAGAGGAAAAGTGTCCTTTCTTTGGCGTCATTGGTGTCAGTGGGAGGAATAGTGACCCATCATTGGTATCAGTAGGAGGAATAGTGCCCCGTCATTGGTGTCAGTGGGAGGAATAGTGACCCATCATTGGTGTCAGTGGGAGGAATAGTGACCCATCATTGGTGTCAGTGGGAGGAATAGTATCCCAGCATTTGTGTCAGCGGGAGGAATAGTTTCTCATCATTGGTATCAGTGAAAGGAATTGCGCCTCATCATTGGTGTCAATGAGGGGAATAGTGGGTCATCATTTGTACCAGGGAGAGGAATAGTGCCTCATTGTTGGTGTCAATGGGGGTGGTGGTGGGGGGGGTATAATAGTGTCCCATCATTGGTGTCAGTAATAGTAATAGTGCAGCATCATTGATATCAGTGAGAGAAATAGTGCCTCGTCTATGGTGTCAGTTAGAGGAATAGTACGTCATCATTGGTATCAGTGAGGGGAAAATTGTTGTCCCATCATTGGTGTCAGTGAGAGGAATAGTGCATCATCATTGGTATTAATGAGAGGAATAGTGCCTCATCTACAATTTCAGTGGGGGAAATAGTGTTCCATCATTAGTGTCCGTGAAAGAAATAGTGCATTATCGTTGGTGTCAATGAGAGGAGTTACGTCGTTAATGTCAGTGGGAGGAATGGTACTTCTTCAGTGGTATCAGTGGGAGAAATAGTACATCAACCATAGGTGTGCGCATCTTATTGCATTAGGGTGTACACCCCAAATCTCAAACACACATGCATGCAATTATGTATATATGAGCAGGGTTGCCATTAAGACCCCTGTGACCCCTGAAGCTCTGCCAGTGATGCATGGGGTGATAAGGGTATGCCCAAGCACATTCGGCACACCCTGTGCGCATGCCTATAACATCATCATTGGTATCAGTGGGAGGAATAGTGCCCCACCCATCATTGGAGCACAGGTGTGTCAGGAGGAAGGTGCCTCTGAAGCTGCTCTGTGAGAAGGGAGTGGTGGTGAAATCTATCCCAGCTCCCTGGCCCCCTTTCTGGGGAGGCCATGGAGGCCAGCAGGGCGTCTCCTGCTGGAGGCTCCCAGCCATCTCCTGGGCCATCAGGTGAACTGCCTGCCTCTGCACAAGCCGATCTCTCTACCCCTGGTGAGGATGAAGGCTCGGAGGCCATTCGGGAGCGAGTGGTGGCCGGGATTAAGGTCCTGAACAGGGAGAGGGACAAGCTCTACAAGCTGAGAGCGGAGTTGAAGCGCCTGCGAAGGCAACGTGAGGGCTTACACAGCCAGAAACGGGGATCCATGGATCTGGAAATCCAGCTGGCCAAGGTCCGTGTGGATCATCAGGAGACCATCGTGGCCATGATGGAAGGCAGAGATGGGCCCTTTAAAGAGAAGTTTTGCAACGACAAAAGGTTTGGAAGGGTGACAAAGATGGAGGTGGAGGAGGAGGAGACCCCCAGTTCTGACCCCCTGCCCCCCCAGGGAGAGGTAAGCAGCCCCAGGCCTTCCCAAGATTCAGGAGGTATGCTGAAGGCCATCCAGGTAATGGAGTCTCCTATGCGGGGGGATCAGATGGTGTTTAATGAGGAAGACATTACTGATGATGTGCCTGATAAAGTGAAGCCTGCTAAGTCCCATGTTGTGGATAAGACTGTTTTTGTTCCTTTTAACACTGTGACTGACAATGTGCCTAATGACAATCAGGCTGCTAGTCCTGTGTGCAGCAATGTTGTGCCTGCTGAGGCTGCAATGCAGCAAGAGTTACATTTAAAAAAATGTCATTTCTGTGGATGGACTGCAAGTGTCAGCACAGCCCATTAACCCTTCTTTGGCTGAGTCCAAAGCTGTTTGCCCCACTGCTGCTGAGGACTCTACAGTGCAGCATCAGGAGACAGCTGGTATTGCAGCCACTGTGACTATTCCTGATGGGAATTTGAATAGTTCTGTGACTGATAACAATCACCCCAGTACCAGTGTGATGAACAATCCTGCTACAGATCCTGCCATTTCAGTTCATACAGTTGATAATAATAATAATAATATACAGAGTGATGTGGCTTCAGTGTCAGCCCTTGGCCCTGATAAACCTACTTTTGCACAGGTGGCACACTCTGCTCCTGGTAGTCCCGCTCCCAAGCGGGGTTTTCCACTGCAAGCTGCCACCTTGAGCACCCCAAGATCTGGTCTTGGGTCTCTGGCTTCTGCTGGGGGTCCAAGACGTAATGTAGTTATCCTGAAATGGGAAGGTGGTGCCATCCCTCCAGCACGGCGTGCAGTGGTGGACTTGATATTGGAGATGGGTTTTGGTGCAAATGACCTGTATGCCTTTATACATGTAGCTGGGACAAGGGACTATACGGTTAGCTTCACCAGGCCAGAGGGTCTTGACCTGTTCTGGGAGCGATATGAGGCTCGGTGCAGGTCAAGACCTGAATGGGAAGGTCTGGTCCCAGTTGCGGTGACTCAGAGGTCAACAGTAAAAAAAATAACCATTATCCTGACCAATGAGAGTGTTCCTGCTCGGGATCTAGAGGTCTGGTTAAGGAACTATGGGGAAGTTTTGACCAAACCTAATAAAATCCATGATGAGCGTAACATCTGGACTGGGGGATGGTCGGTAACAGTCAGGTTGGCCAGGGATGGGAATGTTGTCCGTCACCTGCCCTCCTCAGCTTTCATAGGGAGGGATAGGATGACTGTTTTCTACCCTGGTCAGCCGAAGCTGTGTCACCGCTGTGGAGAAAAGGGGCACTTGAGCTCCTCCTGTTCAGCCTTGATGTGTTCAGTGTGTCGGGGTCAGGGTCATATGGCTAAGGACTGCACTAAGATGATCAGGTGCAACCTGTGCCTGCGCCTTGGCCACCCCTACAGCAGATGTCCTGAAGCCTGGCACAATATGGAGAAGGAGGTAGTAGAGGACATGTCAAGGCTGGACAGGATGGAGGGTGAGACCCCTGGTGTACCATCCTCCTCTGCGGTGACCCCCTCCCCTGGTCCTGCTCAGGATCCCTCTCCAGTTCCTGTGGCCACCCCTCCTGTGTCTGTAAGTACTCCTTCTGTTTCTGTCTCTGTGTCCCCCCAGCCTACTGTACCCTCTCCTCTTGTGTCGGAACCTTCCAAGTCTGTGCCCCCCGAGTCTGTTACCCCCCAGGAGTCTACCCCTCCCGAGTCTGACTTAAAGGGATCACCCCCCCCACCAGCGTGTACTAAAAAGGGCGCCCCTTCCTCTGTAAAGAAGTCTTGTGGAAAGACTTTAAAGAAAAAAATAAGAGATGAGGGCATCTCTGAGGCTGACCTGCGGTACCTGGAGGAGAGAAGGAAGGTTGGGAGGCGGAAGAGGCAGGCGGTGAGGACGGAACGGGGACGAGAAGCTCCGGTTTCTGTCTCCAGCCGTCATAGGTCCTCCAAGTGGGATATTTCTTCATCTGGAGCTTCTTCTGAAAGAAGTTCCGATTCTGAAATGGACTTTGAGGCGGCCTCTAGAAAGAGAGAGGCTTCTGGTGATGAGCAGCAGAGGGGAGCTAAGAAGCAATCCACCCAATAACCCAAATGGCGGTTCCCCCTCCGTTAAAAGTGGTGACAATTAATGTCGCCAGCATTAAGTCAGTAAGAGCTCGTTCTATGGCCTTCTTTTTGTTCAGCCAATTAGATGCTGAAATTTTATTTTTGCAAGAGACTAGGCTCACCTCCTTGGCAGATATTCATATGGCCAAGAGAGAGTGGAGGTATGGTCCATCTTACTGGTCTCTTGCGGCTGAGCCTTACGGCGGTGTGGCGGTGTTGTTTAAAACCGGCATGGTAACTGTCCGGCGGGTTATTGAGGTGGAGATTGGGAGATGTATGGTCTTAGACGTCCTTGTGGGAGGGCAGGACCTGCGCCTAATCAATGTTTATGGGCCACACACAAAGTGGGACAGGAAATGCCTTTTTACAAGGATCAAGCCATTTCTTTTTACATCCCGGCAAGTGGTCTTTGGAGGTGACTTTAATACAGTAACTAGGCCCAAGGACAGGAAGGACTTCAAGGACAGGCTGGGATATGATAGCGTTTTTTTAAATAGTATGGTTAGGGATGCTGGTCTTGTGGATGTGCACATTAAGCACCTCCCAGATGACACCGGGTTCACTTTTCATCGTGGTAATAGTCAGAGTAGGATAGATAGGTTTTTTTTGAAGGAGGCCTCTGCTTTCTCGCCCCCAGTGGTGCAGGCAGTAGAGTTCTCTGATCACTGTATGCTATCTGTGGTACTGAATGCTTCAGACGCCCCTCAGAGGGGCAAGGGCATCTGGAGATTAAATTCGACACTACTCAAGGAAGAACATGTTAGACAATCCTTTGAGGAATTCTTTCAGGCACAGGTGACCATCCTGGACTTTTGTAGCAGCAAGGCTGAGTGGTGGGAGCTGACCAAAAAGAGGATCGCTGGATTCTTCAGGGGCCTAGCCAATAGAAATCAGTTTAATAAATACATGACCTACCAACGTTTACGGAGGAAGCTGGATATTCTTGTCTCGAGAGGAGGAGATCCTGGGGCAATCTCCGAAGTGAAACTCCTTCTCAGGAAGTGTCAATATGACCGGCATGCCTCTTTGGTTCTGGAGAGGGACTATGGAAAGTACCACTCGCCTGACCCTTACCAGAACTGCAAACAAGGTGTAGCTGTTAAAACGGTCGTTGGCCTTAAGGACAGTACAGGTTCCTTGACAAAGTCCAGGTCAGGGATTCTGGAGGTCGTGAGGTCCTTTTATGCCGACCTTCTTGGGAGGAAAGAGCTTGACCGTGACAAGATGGAAAGCTTTTTGGACTCTACTCCAGGTCTAAATGGTGGAGATGTTCCATTGATGAATTTGACAGAGGAGATCACAGTCGAAGAGGTGATGAGGGCAATTGAACAGCTTGCCATCAAAAAGTCGCCTGGACCGGATGGCTTGACGGCTGAGTTTTACAAAGCCTTTAAGTCTATTCTGGCCCATTTGGTAGAGGTTTTTAACAGTTGCCTTGCTGAGGGGGTGCTTTCCCCTTCCATGAGGCACTCGGCTGTGATTCTTCTTTCAAAGGGTAAAGATCCTTCGATGATTGAGAATTGGCGCCCCATCAGCCTTCTTAATGTCGATAGAAAGATACTGGCAAAGATATTTTTCTGGCGCCTATCGTCAGTGGCAGAGTCTTTGCTTTCTCGCCATCAGCACTGTTCGGTCCAGGGTAGGAGCACCTTCACAGCGGTTTTAGCTGTCCGGGAGGCCTTGGAGCGGTGCAGGGCTGCAGGCTGGGGAAAGTATTTGCTGACATTGGATCAGGCAAAGGCTTTTGATCGTGTTAACCATGAGTACCTGTGGTTGCTCCTTAGTAAGTACGGTCTGCCGGGTGGGTTTGTCGATTGGCTGAAAGTCTTGTATAAGGGGGCAGAAAGCTTCCCTCTTGTTAATGGTTGGGTTGGACAGTCCTTTGGGGTTGGCTCCGGGGTGCGCCAGGGTTGTCCCCTGAGTCCCCTGCTCTATGTGTTTGCAATCGACCCCTTCGTCAGGAGGCTAGAGAGCGGCATGTTGTGTGGGGTACCAGTGGGGCTCCCGGGTGAGCCGCCATTGAGGGTTGTTGCCTATGCGGATGATGTGTCGGTGATTGTCACTGGGACGGATGAAGCGGAGGAGGTGGTCTCTCTGACATCACGGTATTCTGAAGCATCAGGCTCCAAGATCAATCAGGAAAAGACTGAAGTTTTCTGGATGGGAAAGGATGGTGAGGGTTTTGATCTCCCGGACACCTTTCCAGTGCCCCAGGAAAGAATTAAGATACTAGGCATTGAATTTGGACCCGGCGATTATGGCCTCAAAAACTGGGAAGGCAGACTGGAAATTGCCAATACTAAGGTGGTCAGCTGGAAGAGATGGAAGTTATCTATGAGGGAAAGGGTTGATCTGATTAAGACTTACCTGATTCCGATCTTCTTGTATGTCAGCTTTGTCTGCATCTTGCCAGTGTCTCTCTATGCTAGGGTCAGTAGTGTGTTCTTCCAGATGCTGTGGGGGAACAGACTGAACCCCATCAAGAGGAATGTCACCTACCTATCCAGGAGGGAGGGTGGCTTAGGTATGGTCAACCCAGTTCTTTTCTTTTCACTGCTATTTCTAAAGTTTAACATTGGTAATATGCTTGCAGTGGAACCTCCTGGATGGGTAGGCATATTTAGATCTTGGTTTAGGCCTTTTCTACGACTTTGGGAAGAAGGTGGCCAAGTGAAGAATCGCAGGGGTCATCGTGGTCAGCTACCAGCCTATGTCGCTCCGTGCCTGAAGTTACTGCGGCAGTGGCGATTGTCGGCTGAAGATCTCAGATCAGTTCCAAGGAAAGTCCTTATGAGTCGAGTCTTGAGCGAAGTCTTTCATGACCCACTGGCCTTAAGGGATTGCCCGGGCCCAGTTTTGAGGGCGGGGTTAAGACTGATTAATTTGGATAGAGTACCCCCTAAATTTAGGGATCTGGCCTGGTTGTGCTTCCATGGGAAGCTCTATGTTCGGGGCAATTTGAAATTCCGCAGTGGGATGGATCGTAGCTGTCCTCGGGAGGAGTGTGCAGATGAGGAGGAGACTATGGACCATTTTCTGCTTCATTGCCCTTTTAACATAGAGGTGTACAAACAGGTGGGGCGGGCCCTCGGTGTCCCTTTCCTCTCCAGGCTGGGTTATGCTGAGTGGGTGTACGGAGCATTCAATACCGGTGGAGTTTTTTGTTTGGATACACTTTTTTTAGTTAGCCTAGTAGTCCGTTATTTCACCTGGAATGCACGGTGTCAGGTCAGCATTCGGCAAAAACTCCTTCCTGTTGAGGTGGTGGTGTATGACATTTTGCATGAGGTGGGGAAGATTCGGGAGCTTGAGAGAGACAAGCGGGGTCAGGGGGCTTGGTTGAAGGCGTGGAGGGGTTTCAGGCCTCCCTGACTGCCAGGAGTCTCTTTCCCGGGTGTGGCTGTCTGTCTCTTATCACCCTAGATTATCAGTATTTTTGATGAATTTTTGATAAATGGCTGCGTACATAGGTGATGGGTTGTGCCTCTTAGGCCCTCTCTGCTGCTTTATGTAGATAGTTTTCTAGGGATGTTTTGGTAGTGGATTATGTATATATTGTATATATTCTGAACATGGATGTGTATTCCTTTGTTTTCTGTTGAAGTTTTGTACTATGGTTTTGTTTTTTACTTTTGTATAAAAATTGGTTGCTTGATTATTTTCAATAAAAGATCAATAGTGCATCATCATTGGTATTAATGAGAGGAATAGTGCCTCATCTACAATTTCAGTGGGGGAAATAGTGTTCCATCATTAGTGTCCGTGAAAGAAATAGTGCATTATCGTTGGTGTCAATGAGAGGAGTTACGTCGTTAATGTCAGTGGGAGGAATGGTACTTCTTCAGTGGTATCAGTGGGAGAAATAGTACATCAACCATAGGTGTGCGCATCTTATTGCATTAGGGTGTACACCCCAAATCTCAAACACACATGCATGCAATTATGTATATATGAGCAGGGTTGCCATTAAGACCCCTGTGACCCCTGAAGCTCTGCCAGTGATGCATGGGGTGATAAGGGTATGCCCAAGCACATTCGGCACACCCTGTGCGCATGCCTATAACATCATCATTGGTATCAGTGGGAGGAATAGTGTGTCATCATTGGTATCAGTGGGAGGAATAGCATCCTAAAGGCTGGATAAAGGGCAAACAAAGGGGCCACATCTACCCCTGGGCCACAGTTTGGAGACCACTGTACTAAAATATCAATTTATTCCTGGGTTGTGACTCCAGTTAGTGGAAGTCGGTATTCTGTGATATCCTTTGCAGTAGGGGACAGGTAAGTAGTGTCTCCGTGGTAATGCTTTCCATTAGGAATTTTAACAAAACTCAAGTGAATAAACCAGCTACAGCCCACCCAAATCTGCATCATCATTCATGTGACCAGATTTTACTAAGAGTATATTTTCCTGACATTCCCTCTGTAAGGAATAAAAGACTTCCGCAGGTCTTACAGCTGGTGTTTGCAGAAATCAGGCCAACAAGATGCACATTCCTTTTTTCCTGCGAGATTTCTGAGAAAGACACTTTTTCTGCTCCAGTGCCAAACTGACAGAAAGGAATTAAGGAATTATTTTGTCTCAATGGAACGCTGTGGGAACGGTTCCCGATATATTTGCAGAACAAATAAAATAGGAGAGGCTGCAGCTTCGGCTAACAAAAACACAAGACGCAGTCATTTAGATGTGCGCCCGATAAGGGAGAACCCACACAAAAGCGCGCCCTTCGCGTCTTCGTGGATTTCATTAGAATGAGGTGGAAGGGGTATAATTACCCGAGAACAAAAGAATCGCAGGAACTGTTTATATTTTGTTGGAAACGAGCATGCACAATGCCTGCATATTTTCCCCAACAACGCAAAGAAAGTCAGTGAACACGCAGACTCTTCACGGAGGAATTACGCTGTTTAGACAACAAGTGCTTACATGTGTTAAAAGCACATTTCTTTGTTAAAGTGACACTAATCCTTATTCTCCAAAAATAATCCATACACTACTTAAAGGAGAAGTAGCACCAAAGCTCATTTGGCTGTACTTATTCTGTAGATCACAGGAGTGCAGTGGGTTTGTTCTGCACTCCTGTGACCTGTTTTCAAGAAGACATCACAGAGCCGGTTCCAGGTTGGGGAAAGATCGTGACAATATCGTTGGGATCCACCCAGATGCCTGGACCGGCACCTGGCTCAGCCTCTCAGCAAATTGCTGAGACACTAAGCCAGCTGCTCCCGCCCCTTCCATAGCTCAGCACTCCAGTGATCATGGGGGGGGGGCAGAACAGAGAGCTAGTAACTGACAGTCGCCAGCTCTCTGCTCACGGAGCACTGAGAACTAAGCGATCAGCGGTGTTAGATCGCTCGGTTCTCAGCCTTAGAGCCAGCAGGGGACAAATGCATATTTTTGGTAAAAAAAAACAAAACGCAATAAGCGTTTGATTGGTTTGCGCAAAAGTTATAGCATCTACAAAATAGGGGTCAGTTTTATGGCATTTTTATTAATATTTTTTTTTTTTTACTAGTAATGGCGGCGATCAGCGATTTTTTATTGTGACTGCGACTTTATGGCGGACACATCGGACACTTTTGACACATTTTTGGGACCATTGTCATTTTTACAGCATTCAGTGCTATAAAAATGCACTGATTACTGTAAAAATGACACTGGCAGTGAAAGGGTTAACCACTAGGTGGCGCTGCAGGGGTTAAGTCAGTACTAAGGAGTGATTCTTACTGTTAGGGGGCGTGGCTACACGTGACACGTCACTGATGACCGTTCCCGATCACTGGGAACGGTCATCAGTGACAGTGTCACTAGGCAGAATAGGGGAATGCCTTGTTTACAAAGGCATCCCCATGTTCTTCCTTTGCCAATCGCAATCGCCTTTGGAGTTCCCGGGACCCGCGAGCACGCTCACGAGGTACGCGGCGGGCGCGCGCCCGCTGGGCGGCAAATTTAAAGGGACGTATAGGTACGCCAATGTGCCTGTCCGTGCCATTCTGCTGACGTATATCTGCGTGCAGTGGTCGGCAAGTGGTTAAAGTGGAACTGCATACAAAATCAAAAATAGTAATGTCAGTTTTTGTTTTCTGAGACTCCCCTGTAACATAGTTTTAGTTTACCTGTGCAACCTGCCAGTAGATCCATTTTTTTCCCACTTACTTTTATAGGATGACAACACTTCCCATTCTGAAGTGAAACTATAGAGCAGGACTGTCACTTTGTGCACAGGGTAGTCTTAGAAAAACAAAAAGGGTTGTATTTTTTTTATTTAAATTGAAAAACAATTCTCCCAGTGAAAGTGCATGTAAATTAGTTCTGTGCAAATAGGGGAGGGGGGATAGAATATTATTAGGCTATATCCTGAGCTAGGCAAATGTTTTTCATTGATTTAAAACAGTAAATACTGGATATGGCCAGTAGGTGGTGCAAAGTATCATCCGAAACGCCAGCTGGTGGCCACTAGATGGTGCTAAGTGTGCTTTCCAATCATACTTATTGCCATCTAGTGGCCAATTGCTGCGTTTTCTGTTTTAAATCATGGAAAAACATTTGTCCAACATAGGAAATAGCCTAATAACATTCATTTTTTTCTGTTATGCACACGGAATGAATGTAGATGCACTTTCACTGGATGAATTTCTTTGCATTTTTTTTTAATAAATGCACCACATAGTGTTAATAGGACTTTGAACCTTTCGCTGCCAGAGCCATTTTTGCATTGTTCCTGCACACACATTTAAAAAATAATTTTAGTTAAAACCCCAAAACATTATATATTTTCCGAAAGCAGACACCCTAGAGAATACATCAGTGGTAATTCCAATCTTTTTGATTTTAGGACACACAAATCCAGTATCTTACTCAATTTTTGGTAAAACATAAAAGATGAGGTTGTGCCAAGTAAATAAAATACCTAAGCATACCTAAGTCAAGGCTTAAAACTTATAAACTTATATTTTCAATAGGTGACACTTTAAAATCTCTTACAAGTCATCAGTTCAGAGTTAGCCATGAATACCGGGCCTAGAAATATTGCTCTCACTCCAGTGTGTGCAGCAATATGTAACGTGCATCACAATCAACGTTTTGCCCGGGACATGTGTATTTACGTTTATATGTGCATGTATGTGGACGTGGGGGGCTTGAAAATTGTTCAAATCTTGATTAAACACATTTAAAAACATAAAGTAGAACTTAAAGTGGTTGTAAACCTCTGACATGAAATATGAACAAAGAAAATACCCTCAATAGTGTGTACTATAGGGAGCTCCACCACACAGCCTGTGATTGCCTCAGCTCTGTTCCCGTGTGCTGTGTGAAGGGGGTGTGTCCCTTCCCTCCAATCAGCTCTCAGCTCTCCTCACTGAGCTCTGTAGAGTGTAACCTGAGCTACCCGCCCCCTGGTTTCTGAAAGCTCGGACAAGAAGTATAAATTCTGGGGTTTGAATAGCTGTAGAGTAGAGATGGACACAGATGAACAGGTACAACTTATGGAGGAGGATTTGTTTAATCTGTGGGTATCACCTGAGGCCAATCACTTAACTGGGTATATGGAAGGGTTTACAACCAATTTAAATTGGACCTTCAGTAATTTTTTCAACTTTCCATCTATTAAAACTTCTGCCCTTGTTGTTTTCATTTTGGATAGTAATTTTTTTTTCTGCCAGTAAATTAAACAGCCCACTTCCTGTTTCTTGTCTGGTCTTTAGCCTAGGCTTATGACATCATACATAGCTCTCCCTCTCATTTTCGTGAGAGTGTCCCAGGAAGGGAGGATGAGTCATAAGAGGGCCAATGAGAGCTGCAGGGCTGCAGAGCTGGAGGTGTGCCTCTGTGTGTCTGTGTAAATCCAGGAAGTGAACAGGCAGCCACTTCAGCTGCCAACAGTTAAAATGGTTGCAGCCAGACTCAGTGGAGGGAGATTTCTGCAGCACATTTGGCAAGTACAGAATCACAGTATATATAAAATAATATGCAAAGTGGTTGGAGGGAAGCTTCAGAATGGCAAAGATGTTGTTATTACAAATTATGTGAGCAGACTGCAGTTCCTCTTTAAAGTGCAAGTTCACCTTTTCAGGAAAAATTTAAAAGGTGAACTCACACCCTGCGGGGGAGGGGAGGGAGCACCAACAACAGATGAGCCATGTGTGACACCACCACTCTCGGAACTCCCAGTGGTTATTGAGTGCTCTCTCTTCTCCCCTGCAGCTGCCACTGGCTGACACAAGGGATCACATAGGAGGGCTGAAAATAGGAGGGGGGAAGGGACCATGTAGGTTTAAGCTGGAATTCTACTTTAAATCTTGTAAACCTTGCATTGCTTATCCCTCTTCTAGTTTAAGCTCTGCTGTACAGGGACTGCGAGTGGCTATTCCCAAGTCACATTCAGGTACAACACTTCTTGCATTTAAAAATGCATTTAAGAGCGTTACATAAATGTATATATTCATATCTGCCTGACAAAGTCCAAGTAAAGCAGGCTCAGTAGGCTCTGGTGACTTTGTACAATAAGAATGTCCCCTTCGCTTGTTATCGTCACCTGTCACCATGATGTCCTCAGCGGTGTCAGCAGCACAACCTGCAGCAAACACAAAGATTTGGCAGCCTACATAAGATGGCTTTGTTCCATACAGGAATGTTACTAGCTCTCAAAATAACAGCACCACTGAAATATAATAATTGTACCGCCATTTCTACTTCCAAGCCCTATATCACTATAGGACAGAGGAGTGCCATGGAGGCCGGAGGAAGGAACCACATCAACCAGCAGGGGGAGCAGGCATCCAACACACCTGTGCTGATCCACAGTGGGAGGGGTAGGTACTGAAGCTGCACGATCTTAATCCAGCATTTCCACGACTCATGTAGAAAGTGCAGAGCCGTTCCCCTGCTCACAGCTGTCAAAAAAAAAAAAGCAGCCAGCAATGTTTATCAACAACATCGCTCAGCGCAGAAAGACACAGGTAAAAGAAGCATTGCACCTTTCTGTGTATTCATTTACAGATCAAAGGGATGAACTTCGGTCTGCAAATAAAGTAAGTTTAACCGCTTAACGACCGCCCACTGTATATATACGTCGGCAGAATGGCACGGACAGGCATAATCACGTACCTGTACGTGGCCCTTTAAATGCCTGGCGTGTGGTCGCGCACGACGTCGGCGCTGCGCTCGCGACCCTGCCGCCTTCCCCGTGAGTCGGATCGCGGGTCCCGCGGACTCGATTGCCGCGATCGTCTCACGGAGGTATAGAGCGGAGAGATGCTTGTGTAAACTCTGACTAGTAACAATGACACTGATCTCGGCTTCGTGTACTCGGAGAGGAGATCGGTGTCATGTGACACAGAGCCCAACCCCCCCTCAGTTAGAAACACTATGCAGGGAACACTTAACCCCTACAGCGCCACCTAGTGGTTAACCCCTTCACTGCCAGTGTCATTTTCACAGTAACAGTGCATTTTTATAGCACTGATCGCTGTGAAAATGACAATGGTCCCAAAAATGTGTCTGATGTGTCCGCCATAATGTCGCAGTCTCGAAAAAAATCGCTGATCGTCAGCAATACTAGTAAAAAGAAAAAAATTTATAAAAATGCAATAAAACTATCCCCTATTTTGTAAACGCTATAACTTTTGCGCAAACCAATTAATAAATGCCGATTGCGATTTTTTTTTCCAAAAATATGTAGAAGAATACGTATCGGCCTAAACTGAGGAAAAAAACGTTTTTTTATATATTTTTGGGGGATATTTATTATAGCAAAAAGTAAAAAATATTGCATTTTTTTCCAAAATTGTCATTCTATTTTTGTTTATAGCGCAAAAAATTCAAAAACTGCAGAGGTGATCAAATACCACCAAAAGAAAGCTCTATTTGTGGGAAAAAAAATACGTAAATTTTGTTTGGGAGCCACGTCGCACGACCGCGCAATTGTCAGTTAAAGCGACGCAGTGCCGAATCGCAAAAAGGGGCCTGGTCTTTAACCAGCCAAAATGGTCCGGGGCTTAAGTGGTTAAAACAACATCGTCAAGTAAAAAAATACATTGTTTTGTTTGTTTTTTTATTAAATTGTTCCTCTGTTTAACCCCTTATTAACTCTTAATTTACTCTAATCAGCCTTAATAACTCCTTATTCTCCTACTCCATTTGTTTATTATTTTCCTGCTGATTTATTGTTTATTTACTTCTATTTTATTAACTATTAATAATTAAGACTTTTTTTTTGTTTGCTTTGTTCAATAATATTTTTACACCTTTTAACATATATTTACACGTTTCACATTGAAAAAAGCGCAAAAATAAATAAATAATTGTTTTATTTTTTTATTTCATTTGTAAAATAACTTTTGAATGCTTTGTGCCATTGCTGACAGTGGACGTGTAAACAGTAAGACATAATACTCTTTGCTTCAGTCAGATGTAAAGAAATGTAATGAAAAATAATGTAATGTGTAAAGAAATAAAAAAAAAATCAATTAACTTATATTAGGGTCTTTTTTTTTTTTTTTTTAGTACTCGCTGATAACAATTCCTAATACCTACTGTTGGGAATTGGTATCAGCGAGTACTAAAAACAAAAAACAATAACACAAAAAAAAGAGACCCTAATATAACTTAATGGCAATTTTTTTTTTTTCTTTACACATTACATTATTTTTCATTACATTTCTTTACATTTGACTGAAGCAAAGAGTATTATGTCTTATTTTATTGCCATCTTGTTTGAGGACCTAATGTTCAGGGGTTGTAAATCTTTTAAAACAAAAAAGTTTTTCAGAATCGGGAGAGAATTGTGATCTTTATTCTAAGCAAAAAAAAAATGTGATTCTCATTTTATCCAGAATCGTGCAGCTCTAGTATGTACTAATACTTTACTTTGCAGGGAGGATTTATTTTACGAGATCCCTAATCAGCAGGATGCACAAGATCTTCTGATTGCAGAACTATAGGTGTGACCCAATAGAGGTCATGTCAGACCTCTGCAGAGAGACCACTGCTTCTACACTGAGAGTAAGGACCCATTCACACCTGAGCGTTTAGTAGCTTGACGGTACAAAACGCTCAACATCAAAAATTTCAGGGTCTTCAATAGTAACAGGTGTGTAGGCGCTTCTGCCTTCCTACATTACAGCTCCGCCCCGGTGCTCAGACTCCATTGCCTCTACAGTGCCTTGCGAAAGTATTCGGCCCCCTTGAACTTTTCATCCTTTTGCCACATTTCAGGCTTCAAACATACAGATATAAAATTTTAATTTTTTGTGAAGAATCATCAACAAGTGGGACACAATTGTGAAGTGGAACGAAATCTATTGGATATTTTAAACTTTTTTAGCAAATAAAAAACTGAAAAGTGGTGCGTGCAAAATTATTTGGCCCCTTTACTTTCAGTGCAGCAAACTCACTCCAGAAGTTCAGCGAGGATCTCTTAATGATCCAATGTTGTCCTAAATGACTGATGGTGATAAATAGAATCCACCTGTGTGTAATCAAGTCTCTGTATAAATGCACCTGCTCTGTGATAGTCTCAGGGTTCTGTTGAAAGCGCAGAGAGCATCATGAAGACCAAGGAACACACCAGGCAGGTCCGTAATACTGTTGTGGAGAAGTTTAAAGCCGGATTTGGATACAAAAAGATTTCCCAAGCTTTAAACATCCCAAGGAGCACTGTGCAAGCGATCATTTTGAAATGGAAGGAGTATCAGACCACTGCAAATCTACCAAGACCTGGCTGTCCCTCTAAACTTTCAGCTCAGACAAGGAGAAGACTGATCAGAGATGCAGCCAAGAGGCCCATGATCACTCTGGATGAACTGCAGAGAACTACAGCTGAGGTGGGAGAGTCTGTCCACAGGACAACAATCAGCCGTACACTGCACAAATCTGGGCTTTATGGAAGAGTGGCAAGAAGAAAGCCATTTCTCAAAGATATCCATAAAAAGTCTCGTCTAAAGTTTGCCACAAGCCACCTGGGAGACACACCAAACATGTGGAAGAAGGTGCTCTGGTCCGATGAAACCAAAATCGAACTTTTTGGCCACAATGCAAAACGATATGTTTGGCGTAAAAGCAACACAGCTCATCACCCTCAACACACCATCCCCACTGTCAAACATGGTGGTGGCAGCATCATGGTTTGGGCCTGCTTTTCTTCAGCAGGGACAGGGAAGATGGTTAAAATTGAGGGGAAGATGGATGCAGCCAAATACAGGACCATTCTGGATGAAAACCTGTTGGAGTCTGCAAAAGACCTGAGACTGGGACAGAGATTTATCTTCCAACAAGACAATGATCCCAAACATACAGCAAAATCTACAAAGGAATGGTTCACAGATAAACGTATCCAGGTGTTAGAATGGCCAAGTCAAAGTCCAGACCTGAATCCAATCGAGAATCTGTGGAAAGAGCTGAAAACTGCTGTTCACAAACGCTCTCCATCCAACCTCACTGAGCTCGAGCTGTTTTGCAAGGAAGAATGGGCAAGAATTTCAGTCTCTCGATGTGCAAAACTGATAGAGACATACCCCAAGCGACTTGCAGCTGTAATCGCAGCAAAAGGTGGCTCTACAAAGTATTAAATGCAAGGGGGGCCGAATAATTTTGCACGCCCCACTTTTCATTTTTTTCTTAGTTAAAAAAAGTTTCAAAAATCCTATAGATTTCGTTCCACTTCACAATTGTGTCCCACTTGTTGGTGATTCTTCACAAAAAACTAAAATTGTATATCTTTATGTTTGAAGCCTGAAATGTGGCAAAAGGATGAAAAGTTCAAGGGGGCCGAATACTTTCGCAAGGCACTGTATATAACACGGATCACAGGAGAAATGGTCGGCACCCGGGGTGGCATTAAACAAGAGTCTTCCTTTATTGAAAAAGCACGTATAGTTTCTTGCTGACCGCCTCACGTAGGGGTACGGCGACATAGATGGTCTCCTGTGACGTATCACGTATCTATTTCATGATCCATCACCTCCGAGTAGGGGGCGTGCCTGCTGTGATTAGTCACAGTACAGGCCGATCAGCAGGTGCCAGCCAATGATTGACCGCCAGCACCCGCAAAGCAAGGAAATAAAGACCAGCACATCTCTGAGTAAAAGCAGCTTACAGTACACACCTAAACACTGGTTAGGCACACATTTAACCCTTTAATCACCCTAGATGTTAACCCCCCTCCCAGCCAGTGTCATTAGTACAGTGACAGTGCATATTTTAAGCACTGATCACTGAATTAGTGTCACTGGTTCCCACAAAGTGTCAGTTAGTGTCAGATTGGCCGCAAAACTATTGCAGTCCCGCTATAATTTGCTGATCGCGGGCATTACTAGTATGAATTTTTTTTTCCAATATATATCCCATAGTTTGTAAACGCTATAACTTTTGCGCAAACCAATCAATATACGCTTATTGGGATTTTTTTATACTAAAAACATGGAGCAGAATACATACTGGCCTAAATTTATGAAGAAATTTGATTGTTTACATTTTTTTTATTGGATATGTTTTATAGCAGAAAGTAAAAAATATTGTGTTTTTTCAAAATGATCTTTTATTTTTTATTTTCTTCATAACCCCCCAAAAAAACTGTGGTGATCAAATACCACCAAAAGAAAGCTCTATTTGTGTGAAAAAATGTAATACATTTTATTTAGGTACAGCATTGCATGACCGTGCAATTGGTAGTTAAAATAACGCAGTGACAAAAAGCAGTTAGAAAAGGGGGTTAAATCTTCTGGAGCTGAAGTGGATAATAACTGTAAAACAACCGACGCGTTTCGGTCATCAGGCCTTAGTCATGATGACCGAAACGCGTTGGAATGTTTTACAGCTATTATACATGCTTTTTCAATAAAGGAAGACTGTTGTTTGATGCCATCCTGAGAGACGACCGTTTCTCCTGTGATCTGTGTCTTAAATAGTGCCTGTTTACAACTGATTGTCAGGCACCTGACGCTTGAAAAATTACTTATTTTCAGGCAGATTTGAGCTTTTCAACTCCATGGACTTCAATGTGAGCACCTGAAAAATACACAGAAACATGTTATACCCGTTTTCAGGCAATCCAATAATAAAGGTCTATGGGGCCAAAAACACCATCCTGCCTCAAAGAAGCTCCTTTATGGCACATCAATACTAAAACATGCAAAAAAATTGCAAGAAAGCACAAAATAAAGTCTGGAGAACACCAAAAACGCTGATGCTCAGGTGTAAATGGAGCCTGAGGCTTTTTCTATGCAACATGCTGGAAGGGGACAGGCTTATCTTTCTTGTGTAAACTACTAATCCCATCAATCCCCATTTAATGGAGATGAACAGAAAACAGACATGTTTGAAGACCAATCAAGTGTGGAGATCATGAATCCCTCCATAGATACAGGGGATAGCAGGGGAGGGCTGGTAGCCTTAGGCCTGGGGGGCAAGTCCAGTCAAGTGGCCCACTGAACTGCCGAATCAGCTCACCATCCATGGCCCATCTGGTTTTCAATGCAGCCTCACCAGTGCTTATCAGTGCAGCCAACTCCAGTGCCCATCAATGAAGCCTGATCACTGGGGCAGGTTACGGATGGTGGGGGAGATGGGGGGTCAGCTAGGGGTGTCGGGGTCGCTCACCTCAGCGATCTCAGTTCAGCAGGTTCTTGCACGCCACGGTCTCCTAGGGGGGGGTAACGCTCCTAATCCTGGAGTCAAGTTGCAGCCAGCGCCCAGCCCTGCGTTCCGACTCCCTGCCTCTGCCCGCTTCCAAGAATCCGGTCCCAGGGAGTTGTAGTTTCCTCTGCGCTGCTGTGTTTTCCACCCACCGGAAGCTTGAGCACGGACTACAACTCCCAGAATGCAACAGCTAGTGGTCGGCCGCCATGGCCGTGCCCCCGGCCCGACTTCCTAGACCAGAATAAAAAAGAAAATGGTAGCAGGCAGCGGCTACCGGACATTTTGAACATAAGTTAGGGCAGCTTGGGAGGCAATTGCCACCCTGTCCCCTGGCCCAGCCCTCCCCTGGGGGATAGGTTAGTGTAGCCATACGGGGAAAGGTAGTATGTTATGTAAAGGGTCACCAAGTAAAAACCTGATAAAAGAAAAACGAATGCAGCCACTACGTCTAAGGGCTGACAAACTACAATATCAAACATTTTGGGTGTGGATACACTTTAACATTTCTGGGTTTTTCTTATAACACAGCAACTCTTTTTGAGTTCAGGTCCACTTTAACCTCTAATAGCTCAGAACTATCTTTAGTACAACATAAACTTTTCTATGTGGCTCAAAGTGCATAGATATTCACATTCCAGAAAATAAAGAACGAATGTGTCCAAGGGAGCAGGAACAAATTGGGACCACATTACCACCATCTAAAAATAGCATTTTTGGATCTGATCAGCATAATTTTTAGCCTATTACTCACAACAAAATGTTAGTTCAGCAAAATGAATCATTGCCTTTCCTTAGAACTTTTTAATGCAAACATTTGTTCTAAGTTCACATGTAGAATACATTTCAAGGCTTTATGTTTTTTTTAACATAAAGCTGAACACTAAGCAGATATTAAAGACACCAATTAACCACTTGCTGTCCGCCCTATAGCAGATTTCCTGCTACAGGGTGTCCGTTCTATGCAGAATCATGTACAGTGCCTTGCAAAAGTATTCCCCCCTTGGCATTTTTCATGTTTTGTTGCCTCACAACCTGGAATTAACATGGATTGTTTGAGGAATTGCATCATTTAATTTACAGAACATGCCCACAACGTTGAAGATGTTTTTTTATTTTTTTTTCAATGTAAAGCAAACAAATAGGACAAAATAACAGGAAAAGTCAATGTGCATAACTATTCACCCCCCTAAAGTCAATACTTTGTAGAGCCACCTTTTGCGGTTATCACATCTCCAAGTCACTTTGGATAAGTCTCTATGAGATTGCCACATTTTACCACTGGGATTTTTGCCCATTCCTCCTTGCACAACTGCTCCAGCTCCTTCAAGTTGGATGGTTTGCGCTTGTGAACAGCAATCTTAAAGGCTGGGTTCACACTTGTGCGTTGCGTTTTTGAGCTCCGGAGTCTTTGCCAAGTTCGCAATCAGTCGTTCAGCGGTTCCTTTGCGTTTTAGCTATGGACTTGCTGACCTGGGAGAGGAGAGGGAAGTGTACAGTGGTTGACCGCGATCTCGCCGCTGTTATCATGAGGGGGAACTCCACGCTAAATTTTAAATAAAAAAACGGCATCGGTTCCCCTCCAGGAGCATACCAGGCCCTTAGGTCTGGTATGGATTTTAAGGGGAAATCCAAACGTCGAAAAAACGGCGTGGGGGTCCCCCCAAAATCCATACCAGACCCTTATTCGAGCATGCAGCCCGGCCGGTCAGGAAAGGGGGTGGGGACGAGCGAGCGCCCCCCCTCCTGAACCGTACCAGGCCGCATGCCCTCAACATGGAGGGGTGGGTGCTTTGGGGCAGGGGGGCGCCCTGCAGCCTCCACACCCCAAAGCACCCTGCCCCCATGTTGATGAGGACAAGGGCCTCTACCCGACAACCCTGGCCGTTGGTTGTCGGGGTCTGCGGGCTTTATCATTTCCCGGGACTGTAACGTCATACGGGGGTGAGGTCACCAGGTGGCATCACCCGGTGACCTTGCCCCATGCCTATATAAGTCGTTGCGCTCCGCGCACACGGCATTATAGCGGCAGAGAGCGTTGAGTCAACATCGGGAGGAGAGAAGAGGGAAGAAGACGACGATGAAGACCGGGCCCCCGCTAACAAAAGAGCTGGAAGAAGATAGCGGAGACGCCCGACACCGGAGAGCAGAAGAAGAGACCCCCGAAGTCGGAGGAGACCCCCGAAGTTGGAAGAAGACCCCGGAGCTGCCTAATAAATTACTTTAAAAACCTGTGTACTGTGTTCAGAATGCAACACATCTGCGAATCAGATGCGTTCCCATAGAACATAATGGGGAGACAATTCGCACCGCAATGCCTAGAAAACACACACATTTTTTGGGCAATGCGCAGTGCGAATGCATCGCACATATGTGAACCAGCCTCGTTGAAATCAATATATTTTAAAATGTTATGCGAATTGGATGCGGTTTAACCCGCAACCAATTCGCATAGGTGTGAATGGGGCCTAAGTCTGACCACAGACATTCTATTGTATTGAGGTCTGGGCTTTGACTAGGCCATTCCAACACATTTACATATTTCAACTTAAACCACTCAAGTGTTGCTTTAGCAGTGTGCTTGGGGGTCATTGTCCTGCTGGAAGGTGAACCTCCATCCTAGCCTCAAATCACACACAGAGTGGTACAGGTGTTGCTCAAGAATATCCCTGTATTTAGCACCATCCATCTTCCCCTCAACTCTGACCAGTTTCCCAGTCCCGACTGCTGAAAAGCATCCCCACAGCATGATGCTGCCACCACCATGTTTCACTGTGATGGTGTTCTTTGGGCGATGTGATGTGTTGGGTTTGCGCCAGACATAGCGTTTTCTTTCTGGCCAAGAAGTTCAATTTTAGTCTCATAAGACCAGAGCACCTTCCTCCATACATTTTGGGAGTCTCCCACATGCCTTTTCGCAAACTCAAAACGTGCCATTTTGTTTTTTGCTGAAAGTAATGGCTTTCTTCTGGCCACTCTGCCATAAAGCCCAACTCTATGGAGCGTATGGCTTATTGTCGTCCTATGTACCGATACTCCAGTCTCTGCTGTGGAACTCTGCAGCTCCTCCAGGGCTACCTTATGTCTCTGTGCTGCCTCTCTGATTAATGCCCTCCTTGCCCGGTCCGTGAGTTTTGGTGTGCGGCCTTCTCTTGGCAGGTTTGCTGTTGTACCATGTTCTTTCCATTTGGTTATGATAGATTTGATGGTGCTCCTAGGAATCATCAAACATTTGGATATTTTTTTTATAACCTAACCCTGACTTGTACTTCTCAACAACATTGTTCCTTACTTGTTTGGAGAGTTCCTTGGTCTTCATGGCAGTGTTTGGTTAGTGGTGCCTCTTGCTTAGGTGTTGCAGCCTCTGGGGCCTTTCAAAAGGGTGTGTATATGTAATGACAGATCATGTGACACTTAGATTGCACACAGGTGGACATCATTTCACTAATTATGTGACTTCTGAAGGTAATTGGTTGCACCAGAGTTTTATGGGCTTCATAACAAAGGGGGTGAATACATACGCACATGCCAATTATTAGGGTTGTCCCGATACCGATACTAGTATCGGTATCGGGACCGATACCGAGCATTTGTGCAAGTACTTGTACTCGCACAAATGCTCCCGATGCCTGACCCGATACTTGATCGGTGGGCGGACTCAGTGGGCGGAGAGGATGGGCGGTGTCAGAGGCGGAGAGGGTGGGCGGTGTTAGAGGCGGTGTCAGAGTTGGAGAGGGCGAGCGGTGTCAGAGGCAGCGTCAGAGGTGGAGAGGGCGGGCAGTGTCAGAGGCGGCGTCAGAGGCGGAGAGGGCGGGCGGCGTCAGAGGCGGAGAGGGCGGGCGGCGTCAGTGGGCGGAGCGGGCGATGTCAGCGGGCCGGAGAGTCCTCACCTGCACTAGAGAAATAGCTAGGTAAGCTGTCAGAGTGCAGCCGCATCAGGATCGGTGACCGGACTGTCACATTCGGTCACCGGTCAGCTTGGAAATCCCGACGCCCATCTTGGCACACCCTGCACTGGGCCACAGTAAGCCAGCAGCTGACATCTTGTTACACCCAGCCCGAACTATTTGGGCTGGGTGTAACAAGATGTCTGCTGATGCCAAGTGCAGGGTGTATCATTTAGTCATGTCATTTATTTCTGCATTTCAGTGCCATCCACCTGTCAGTACCAGACACCTGTCAGTGCCATCAGTGCCCATAACTGCCGCCTGTCAGTGCCCATAAGTGCTGCCTATCAGTGCCAGCCGCCTGTCAGTGCCCATAAGTGCCGCCTGTCAGTGCCCATAAGTGCCGCCTGTCAGTGCCAGCCACCTGTCGGTGCCATCTAACAGTGCCAGCCACCTGTCAGTGCCATCAGTGCACATAAGTGCTGCCTGTCAGTGCCATCATTGCCCATAACTGCCGCCTGTCAGTGCCCATAAGTGCTGCCTATCAGTGCCAGCCGCCTGTCAGTGCCCATAAGTGCCGCCTGTCAGTGTCCATAAGTGCCCCCTGTCAGTGCCCATAAGTGCCGCCTGTCAGTGCCAGCCACCTGTCGGTGCCATCTAACAGTGCCAGCCACCTGTCGGTGCCATCTAACAGTGCCAGCCACCTGTCAGTGCCATCAGTGAACATAAGTGCTGCCTGTCAGTGCCATCATTGCCCATAAGTGCCACCTGTCAGTGCCAGCCACCTGTCAGTGCCATCTAACAGTACCAGCCACCTGTCAGTGCCAGCCACCTGTCAGTGCCATAAGTGCCGTCTATCAGTGCCATCTATCAGTGCCCATCAGTCAAACTGTCACATGGCATTAAAAAAAAAGTATCGGTAATCGGTATCGGCGAGTACATAAAAAAAAGTATCGGTACTTGTACTCGGTCCTAAAAAAGTGGTATCGGGACAACCCTACCAATTATCATTTTTTTATTTCTAAAAAATAGTTTTTTGTATATATTTTTCTAATTTTACTTCACCAACTTAGACTATTGTGTTCTGATCCATCACATATCATTCATATTAAAAAAAAACATTGAACTAAAGGCTGTAATGTAACAAAATAGGTAAAAAGCCAAGGGGGTGAATACTTTTGCAAGGCACTGTATATATACGTGATTTTTTTCTTCTGGGTAGGGGGTGAACGCGCCACTTCTGCTGTGATTAGCCACAGCAGAAGCCGATCAGCAGGTGCCGGCCAATGGATGTCCACCGGCACCTGCTCATCAGCGAGGTGAGAGGCTGGATGGAGCTCTGTCTATGTAAACAAAGCACAGCTCTGTCCTGACAGCGGGGATGTGATGAATTTTCTTTCCCTACAAAGCAGGGAAAGAAAATCTATCTCATCCCTTTTTTGAAAGCAGCACACAGAGTACACAAAAAAAAACACTGGTTAGGCACACATTTAACCCTTTAATTGCCTTAGATGTTTAACCCCCTCCAAGCCAGTGTCATTAGTACAGTAACAGTGTATATTTTTAGCACCGATCACTGTATTAGGGCTCATTTACACTTGCTTTGGCTTCAACACACATTAAGGCTGGGTTCACACTGATACGACACGACAGTCATACAACTTTCATCCTACTTTGCTCTGCGACATCAGTCCTACATTGATCCTACATTGGTCCGACATCCATCCGACTTTCATGAACAGGATACTACTTTGATCCGACTTTGTGCTAGTCTGACTTGTCCTTTGACCAATCAAAACAATCCCAGGGTGAGATAAATTCCTTTTACTGTAATCACATGTCGGATGTCAAAAGTCAGATGGTTAGGACAAGGATCCTACTTTGATCCGACTTCAATGATATTCAATGGGCTGAAGTCGGATCAAAGTCGGACCAAAGTAGTGCAGGGAGCATTTTCAAAGTCGGACCGACATGTGTCGGACCAGATAAGACGGCTCCCATAGGGAAACATTGATTTTCACACGTCATGCGACACGAGCTCCCAATGTCGGAGCGTTTGTCGGACCAGTGTGAACCCAGCCTAACGGCTAGTTTAAACTTCCTTCAAAACAAGGCTTCGGACAGGCTTTGTTAAAGCTCTCTGAACGCCAGTCAAAGCTCCTGTCACTAAATAAAATGGTTATCTTACAGTCCTGTTTACACCTTGATTTTGCTTTGCATTGCTTTGGCTTTGCTTCAAAAATTATATCCCATGTAGCTTTAGTGGTGCTTCAAAGCGTCTTCAAAGCCTCCATAGAAGTCAAACCGCCCCAGTGTAAAAGGGGCCTTATGCCCCATACACACGATCATTTTTAATGTCATTTTTAAAACTGACGTTTTTCTTGTCATTTTTTTTCTTGTTTCCTCTCAAGCCTGTCTTGCGTACACACCATCATTTTAAAAAATGTTCAAGCAAAGCGCAGTGACGTACAGCACGTACGACGGCACTATAAAGGGGAAGTTCCGTTCGAATGGCGCCACCCTTCATGTTAGTAAAGTTTGTTGAGAGACGATTCGCTCTTTTCAGTCTTGTGCTTTTCAGTCCGTTACAGCGTGACAAATGTGCTATCTCCATTACGAACGCTAGTTTTACCAGAACGAACGCTCCGGTCTCATACTTGATTCTGAGCATGCGCGGTTTTTTTCACGTCGTTAAAGCATACACACTATCGTTTTTCACGTCGTTAAAAAAAACGACATGAAAAACGACGTGAAAAAAGAGAGCATGTTCGAAATTTTTAATGGCCGTTTTTCACGTCGTTAAAAATGCTCTGGAGCATACACACGATCATTTTTAATGGCCATTTTTTTTAATGGCATTTTTAATGGCATGAAAAATGATCGTGTGTATGGGGCATAAGTGTACAAAATGTTCATTATTTCTTAGTGGGGTCAAATCAACATTCGTTTTTTTTTACTGTAGTGATGAGAAAATTCAAAGGAGCAGAATGGACATTTTTCTTCAAGAAAGCAAATCCTGATTGTGAATGTGGTTTTCGTTCAGGGAAAAAAATGTACATCTTGTTATGGAACCTGTTCAATAGGTCTGGGATTTCATTCACAAAGAAGGTCTGGACAAAATTGTAAGTCTTTTGAATGCAATTAGTTGACTCAATGATGGCAGGAAATAATGTTCTGATGGTTTGGGTCACTGGCATTTAAGAGTGTGGCCTAGATGAGATGTTGGTGGCTTGGTAGCCCCATGACCACGGAGAGGAAAAGAGAAAAAAACAAAAAGGGTTAATAAAGAGTGTAGAGGGGGGGGGGTGAAGAGGGGTAGAATGTGAGGAACTTTGTCAGGGTCCATTTATTATTTTAATGAAAAAATATGGAAACTTACCTTAAAATTATATTAAAATGGTAAAGTGTGATTTTAGTGATCGGATTGGCATATACTTTATAATAGAGCAGACTCTCCCTCATAAGAAACATGTGCTCGTCATGTTGTACCATGCTCATCATATCTAAATAACTTCACAGTAGGACTCGTGTCACATCTAAGTCATGTGTGCCAGCAGCAAACTGAAAATGGACGTTCTGGAATTGAATTAAAGAAATTAGTGAACATTTCTCAGAATTTCATGTCCAATTTTGTGGAATGAGATTACCATTCCTATAGGCCCCTTTCACACTGAGGCATATTTCAGGTGTTTTAGCGCTAAAAATAGTGCATAAATAACGCCTGAAATACTCCTGCCCCAGCATTCTCAATGTGAAAGCCCGAGGGCTTTCACACTGAGGCGATGCGCTGGTGGGATATAAAAAAATCTCCTGCAAGCCGCATCTTTGGAGCGGTGAAGGAGCGGTGTGTATACCGCTCCTTCCCATTGAAATGAATGGGACACCGCGGTAATACCGCCCGCAAACCGCGGCTGTAGCCGCAGTTTGCGGGCGGTATTAACCCTTTTTTGCCCGCTAGCGGGGGTTAAAACTGCACCGCTAGCGGCCGAATATCGCGGAAAATACGACGGTAAAGCGCCGCTATACCGCCACCACACATGCCTGCCCCAGTGTGAAAGGGACCATAGTGTAATACAGCATTTTTCAACCATTTTTTTAGTTGTGGTGCCCATTAAAGATATGTAAACTCTTGAGGCACCCCAATCTAAAATGTAAAAAAAACATAAATATTACTTATTAACGGGAAACTTGAGCCTGGGATGATGCACACAACCACCGTAATGGAATTAATTTCACAACAGAAGCCCTCATTTACATCAGAGCTATCACATCAGAGTTCCCTGCATCGCGTTAGAGGTCCCTCCATCACATCAGAGGTTCCTCCATCACATCAGAGCTTCCTCCATCACATCAGAGCTTCCTCCATCACATCAGAGCTTCCTTCATCACATCAGAGCTTCCTTCATCACATCAGAGCTTCCTTCATCACATCAGAGCTTCCTTCATCACATCAGAGGTTCCTCCATCACATCAGAGCTTCCTTCATCCCATCAGAGCTTCCTTCATCCCATCAGAGCTTCCTTCATCCCATCAGAGGTTCCTCCATCACATCAGAGGTTCCTCCATCACATCAGAGCTTCCTTCAGCACATCAGAGCTTCCTTCATCACATCAGAGCTTCCTTCATCACATCAGAGGTTCCTCCATCACATCAGAGCTTCCTTTATCCCATCAGAGCTTCCTTCATCCCATCAGAGCTTCCTTCATCCCATCAGAGGTTCCTCCATCACATCAGAGGTTCCTCCATCACATCAGAGCTTCCTTCAGCACATCAGAGCTTCCTTCATCACATCAGAGGTCCCCCCATCACATCAGAGGTTCCTTCATCACATCAGAGGTTCCTCCATCACATCAGAGGTTCCTCCATCACATCAGAGATTCCTTCATCTTCATCACATCAGAGGTTCCCCCATCACATCAGAGGTCCCCCCATCACATCAGAGCCCATCATCTGATCAGAGGTCCTGCCACTACATCAGAGGTTCCTCTATCACATCAGAGTTGCCCCTTCGGATCAGAAGCCCCCCATTACATCATAGCCCACCTTCCTATACATCAGAGGTCCTCCTATACATGAGAGAGTCCCAGTACATCAGAGTATCCACATCACATGAGAGTCCCTCCACCACATAAGATCTCCTCATCATAGAGTATTCCCATCACATCAGAGTACCCCAATCATAGGACCACCCATCACACAGTCCCTTCATCACAGAACCCCCCCAATCGCACAGTCTCTCCAACACAGAGCGCCCCAAACACACAGTCCCCCTAATTACACAGTGCTCTATCACAGACCCCCCCCCCCAATCACACAGTACTCTTATCACACAGTTCCCTATCACAGACCCCCCCCCCATCACACAGTCCCCAATCACAGAGCCCCCAATCATACAGTCTTCTCTTCACATTAGAGCCCTACGTTTTGGCTCGAGCAGTGTGGTAGAGGTTAGCAGGTGTAGAAGGTCTGGAGTAGGTGGGCTTCTGTCTTCTACTTAAAGGGGTTGTAAAGGTTCGTTTTTTATTTTCTAAATAGGTTCCTTTAAGCTAGTGCATTGTTGGTTCACTTACCTTTTCCTTTGATTTACCTTCTAAATGTTTTTTTTCTTTGTCTGAATTTCTCACTTCCTGTTTCTCCTCACTAAACTTCACACCATCATCCGAGTGGTGTGGAGTCAGCCAGAACAGTTTACTGAACAGTTTACTGAGGAGGAACAGGAAGTGAGAAATTCAGACAAAGAAAACAAAGAAAAAAAAAGTTTAGAAGGGAAATATAAGGGAAAGGTAAGTGAACCAACAATGCACTAGCTTAAAGGAACCTATTTAGAAAATAAAAAACGAACCTTTACAACCCCTTTAATGCTGGGGGGCGGCCCTGCATACTGCTTGCTCTGGATGGTAGGTCGCCCGCTAACACCATAGCAATCAATGACACTATGCTTCCTGCCCTACAGAATTATTGGATGTTATTGTGCTGGCAGCCACACCATGGCAACTTATGACCCCTATACCTCCCAACCTTTTAATGGGAACGATGGGAACGAGGGACACTTATTAGCAAAAGTACGTAAGAATTGGACACAACCCCTGCCATGCACCCTTAAAGGAATATCATATAAAAAAAATTATTAGTTAATACCACAATTTCTTTTTTTTTTTTACCACTACATTTCCTTTATACTGGCTTTGGAAATTTACAAATTCAGCGATTTAGAAATTGGATGAAAGGTTTAGCACCGGGAAACACTTTTTCAAAGACAAAAAGTGCATTTTATATACAACTATATAGATCAGACCAAAATAAGTGACACATGAGGAGAAAAGAGGGACAGAGGGAAATTATTCCAAATCAGGGACAGTTGGGAGCTATGTTGTATCTCACTAATACGGGAGGCGTGTTACTGTCCAGATCACTAGGTGAAAACAGAGGGAAAACAGGCCAAAGAAAAGAAAACAGATGCAGCCACCATATCTAATGTTGGTAAGCTGCAATATAATACATTTTTGGTTTTGGGTTCTATACCACTTTAACCACTTCAATACCAGGTACCTACACCCCCTTCCTGCCCAAGCCAATTTTTAGCTTCCAGCGCTGTCGCACTTTGAATGACAATTGCGCGGTTATGCTACACTGTACCCAAACAATTTTTTTTAATTTTGTTCCCACAAATAGAGCTTTCTTTTGGTGGTATTTTATTTTTTGCGCAACAAATAAAAAAGACTGAAAACTTTGAAAAAAAAAAAGTATATCTGTTATAAAATTTTGTAAATAAGTACGTTTTCTCCTTCAATGACAGGCACTGATGAGGCTGCACAGATGGGCACTGATGAGGTGGTACTGATGGGCACTGATAGGCGGCACTGATAGGTGGCACTGGTATGCAGCACTGATGGGCACTCATAGGCGGCACTGATGGGCACTGATAGGCGGCACTGATAGGCTGCACTGATGGGTACTTATGAGTGGCACTGATAGGTGGCATGGATGGGCACTGATAGGTGGGCACTGATAGGTGGCACTGATGGATACTGATGGGTGGCACTGATGGACACTGATGGGTGGCGCTGCTAGGCATCACTAATCTGGCAGGCATTCATAATGGGCACTGACTGGCACCATTTGTGGGGACGGATTGGCATATATTGGGCACACTGTGGCATCCCTGGTGGACATAGGGAGCATACCTGGCAATCCATGTGTTGGGGGCTTCCCTGGTGGTCCTGGCGACATCCCTGGTGGTCCAGTGTGGGCATCCCCAACAATCAGTGCAGACCCCTCCTGTCAGGGGAGCCGCTGATCGGCTCTCCTCTACTTGCGTCTATCAGTCGCGAGTGAGGAAAAGACGATAAATGGCTCTTCCTGTTTACATCGTGATCAGCCGTGTTTAGACGCGTGTGTCAGACTGACATGCCGCACCACCGATTGCCACGATGTGCGCCCCCAAGGGCGTGCGATCGCGGCTTATCCTGCTGGACGTCATATGACGCCCAGTCAGGATAACTGAACCAGCGCCTGACCGTCATTTTGCTATAGGCCGGTCGGGAAGTGGTCTTCATTTTTATACACTGCTTAGAAAGTGCACGTCCTGTTAGAATTTTCTCTTTATGGTTCCCCTGTAGGTGTGGATACTTGCTATACACTGTGAGAAACTGTGAGACAGCTGATTGGAGAAAAGGCACACACGACCTCCCCACACGATGCAGAAAGTGCCTGTGACTAATCTATTTATAGCAACCCCCCCCCCCCCACATACACTTCTATCTCCTATCTCAGGGAGCTTGTCAAAAGTTATCAGGCTGATAACAGAATAACGGAGCATGACAAAGCTAAGGCACATAGTACTTTGAGGAGAGATAATAAAACACTGCCCAGCTCAAATTTCATGAATCAGGCTTACATCCACTTTAAGAAACATGGAAGTAGGGAGGGTCTAGCTAGGACTAACCCAACTAGCTCTAAACAGGAGGGGAGGGCACAGGAAGATACCGAAATCACATTAGTAAACAAGTTGCAGTGGCTCAAAACTACCACTAGATGTCAGCGTGCTACAGAAAAATGGTAATCTCATGCAGTTTAATACAAGATAGAAAGAAATATATGAAAGTGGGGCAAAACAGTCATGTTTTTAAATAGATACATTACATAACGCCATTCATCAACTCTCCACCATAACACTTTAAAAACTGTTTATTTTTGCAGTTTCCTTTTAACCCTTGGCAACTCAGAAACAACTATAATACCAGATAATGCTAGCGATTTTTATGTCATAACAAGACATTATTTATATACAGCTGAATATGTTGGATCATAAATATGTCACTATTTGTCTATGAAATTAAAATCTCCAATAAAAATGATTGCACAAGAAACAACTATAGCATAGTTTAAGCCTTGCAGCATGTCTAGTGTCCTTACACCGCATAGATACAATATTCACCTTCCAGCAAATAGAGCAAGGAGCCAAGTGTGCATGAATAGTTTTGGGATCACATTACCGTCATATATAAAAATAGCCAGTTTTATTGTTTATTTTTAGCCTTTTACTCACAATCAGATGTTATTTCACCAAATTGGATCATTGAGTGCACATTGATATCCAATAGAGAGGTAGATTGTGTGAATAAGCCCAGTTTCCAGGGTGTGCGGCAATTTACACTATTCGGCCAAAAGTCCATCACACCTATATGAGCATACTGGACATTCCACTCAAAAACCATGGATGTTAATGTGCAATAGGCCTCCCTTTTGCAGCTCCACACTTCTCAGAAGGCTTTACACAAGATTCTGAAGTGTGTCTGGGAATGGGTGCCTATTTACATGCAGGGCGCCGGACGCATGGATTCCAATGGGGTTTTTTTTTTTTTTTTAAGCACATGATTAGAGCCTGAGGCTCTAACTGGCTTTAAAAAAGGGTGGAATCGGGGCGCAGAGCACTTCCCCCTGAGCCCACCCAGTTATGTGACAATAGAAAATTAATATTCGCTATTGTCTTCTTGCTTCTCCTTCCGGCCAATCAGGAATTGGGTCCTGAGACCCGATTGGCCGAGAGGAGAAGCGACTGTATTGGCCGGCACCGGGGAGGATGTACAGGGAGATCTGTGAGATGGCCGTCCTCATTGGAGCGATCTCTCTGCTCTGCACCACCGCACCGGGGAAGATGTACCGGGAGATCCGGGAGATGGCCGTCCTCATCGGAGCGATCTCTCTGCTCTGCACCACCGCACCGGGGAAGATGTACCGGGAGATCCGGGAGATGGCCGTCCTCATCGGAGCGATCTCTCTGCTCTGCATCGCCGCAAACACAGCTAGCCACAACAAGCCAGAGCCGCGACCGCGTGAGTACCATCCACCGACCAACCCACATGGTATGATAGGGATCAGATAACCGTCTGACTGACCGAACGGTGGTGGGGGTCAGGTGGTTAGTTTGCTGCCCCCCCAAAAATGGAGCACCAGCCGCCACTGGAATATGACATTTGTAAGGACAGGTACTGATGTTGGACGAGAAGACCTGACATAGGGTCAGGGCTCCATGTAGGCCACTTGAGTTGCTCCACATCAAACTCATCAAACCATGTCTTTATGGAGCTGGCTTTGTGCACAGGGACATGGCCAAGCTGGAACAGAAAGGGACTATCTCCAAACTATTACCACAATGTTGGAAACACACAATTTGGAGGAGGAGCCAGGAGCGCTGCCGGGGGACCCCCAGAAAAGACAGATCGGGGCCGCTCTGTGCAAAACCCTTGCAGAGAGGAGGTTAGTATGACATGTTTGATACTTTAAAAAAAAACAAAAAACCTTTACATTCACTTTCAAAAAGTTTTTTTGTAGCTCGAATCAGGCAGATTTGAGCGTTCGTGGTGTGTTTTTACTCCTACAGAAATTAATGGAAACACACCATTCGTGATTTTCTGCTCAAATTAACCGCTTGCCGACCGTGTCGCGTAGATATACTGCGGTACAAGGACTCGGCTGCGCAAAATCCCGTACCTGTACGGGGCGCGCTCTCGCCGCGCTAGCAACCATCTGATTTGGTTCAGAACCGATCAATCTTCAGGTCCAGGCCAATGATTTATGGCCGGGACCTACTGATCGGTTCTGCCCAATGAAAACTTCCCCTGCCTGTGTAAGTGTAAACACAGGTAGGGGAAGTGATGTCATCCTCCTCGTGGAAGTCTTTTCGTTCCAGAGAGAGGAGAGATAAGATCTTACCGTGAGTTTCACCAACACTACACTAACACCAGTACACGTAGGTACACGTTTCACCCCCGATCACCCCCCCAGTTAACCCCCTCACCCCCTGTCACTGTGTCACCCAGTGCAGTTGTCAGATTTTTTACTGATCACTGTACTAGTGTAATTAGTGACACTAATAAGTGTTATGCCGCGTACACACGATAGTTTTTCACGTCGATAAAAATGCAATTTTTTAAATTGGGCATTAAAAACGATCGTATGTAGGCTCCAGAGCGTTTTTAACGACGTGAAAAATGGGCTAAAAAAAATGAGAACCTGCTCTATTTTTCACGTCGTTTTTCACGTCGTTTTTTTTAACGTCGTGAAAAACGGTAGTGTGTATGCTTTTACGAGGGGAAAAAAACCAACGCGCATGCTCAGAATCAAGTATGAGACGGGAGCGCTCGTTCTGGTAAAACTAGCGTTCGTAATGGAGATAGCACATTCGTCACGCTGTAACAGACTGAAAAGCACGAGGCTGAAAAGCGTGAATCGTCGCTCAACAAACTTTACTAACATGAAGGGTGGCGCCATTCGAATGGAACTTCCCCTTTATAGTGCCGTCGTACGTGTTGTACGTCACTGCGCTTTGCTCAAGCGTTTTTTTTAATGAACGTGTGTATGCAAGACAGGCTTGAGAGGAAACAAGAAAAATCACGTCGAGAAAAACGTTGTTTTTGAAAATGACATTAAAAACGATCGTGTGTACGCGGCATTAGAGTAATTAGTGGTAGGCCCAGATAGCTTTAGGGACCCTCTAACCCCCCATAATAAAGGTTTAACCCCTTGATCATCCCCCATCACCAGTGATCACCGTATTAGTGTCACGGGTGATGCTAGTTAGTTAGTTATTTTTTATAGCATCAGGGCACCCGCCATATATTACCCAATAAAGGTTTAACCCCCTGATCACCTGGCGGGTGATATCAGTTAGGTTTTAGTGTCAGTTAGGGTCTGCATCGCCCCAGGCAGCACCAGATTAGTGCCAGTAGCACTAACACCCACGCACGCACCATACACCTCCCTTAGTAGTATAGTGTTTGAACGGATCAATATCTGATCTGATCTATACTAGCGTCCCCAGCAGTTTAGGGTTCCCAAAAACGCAGTATTAGCGGGATCAGCCCAGATGCAGTATCGATCGATCACTGTCACAAAACACTAAACACATAAAAAAAAAATATTTTTACTATGTTTTATTGTATTTGCTTTGCAGGTATGGTATGTCTTACTGTTATACTGTAATGTTACTTTGTTTTATTGTTAACCATCATTTGCTTAGCAGGTACGCCATTCAGCTGCAGCACTGATTTATCTAACTTGACAGCAACAGCGTTTGCTCCCGCGATACGTAAATCAGCGACTCCAGCGCTGTAGGAGGTGATTTCACCACCACAGTTAAAAAAAATTAGAAGTGGGTCGATGAAGGGCGGTATTCTAATGGTGGGCATACCCACCGATTGATCTCTTTTTTTCGTTTAGCCTACAGGCTGCAAGAAAAAAAGAAAAAAAGAGCATTACAATACTGTATATGGCCAACAAGTACAAGCAATGTACTGGTATGTTGCTGTAATTTGAGTGGTTATTCCAGAATGATGCCTGCGGGTTTAGGTAACATCTTGGTATCATTCTTTTCAGCCCGCGGTCAGCTTTCATGTAAAAGCAATCCTAGCGGCTAATTAGCCTCTAGACTGCTTTTACAAGCATTGGGAGGGAACATCCCCCCCCCACCATCTTCCATGGTTTTCTCAGGGAACCCGAGAATGCAGCTGGTGGTTCCACCAGCTGACCATAGAGCTGCTCAGAGGCCAGAACAGCTCCAATCATCTCTATGTCCTAAGAAACCAAAAGCTGCGAGCATTTTATGACTTAGGTTTTGCTGGATATAAACAGTGCCAATGGGAAATTGGGAAAGCATTTTATCACACTGATCTTGGTGTGGTCAGATGCTTTGAGGGCAGAGGAGAGATCTAGGGTCTAATAGACCCCAATTTGTTCAAAAAAAGAGTACCTGTCACTATCTATTGCTATCATAGGGGATATTTTCATTCCCTGAAATAACAATAAAAATGATAATAAAATAAAAATAAGATAAAAAACCAAAATAAAGAATACAAAAAAATAAAAGAGCACCCCTGTCCCCCCGTGCTTACGTGCAAAGGCAAACGCAAGCATTGGTCTGGTGTCATATGTAAACAGCAATTGCACCATGCATGTGAGGTATCAAAGCAAAGGTCAGATCGAGGGCAGTCATTTTAGCAGTAGACCTCCTCTGTAAATCTAAAGTGGTAAACTGTAAAGGCTTTTAAAGGCTTTTAAAAATGTATGTAGTTTGTCGCCGCTGCACATTTGTGCGCAATTTTAAAGCATGTCGTGTTTTGTATCCATGTACTCGGCATAAGATCATCTTTTTTATTTCATCAAACATTTGGGCAATATAGTGTGTTTTAGTGCATTAAAATTAAAAAAAGTGTTTTTTTTTTCCCCAAAAAATTGCGTTTGAAAAATCGCTGCACAAATACTTTGTGAAAAAAAAAATTGCAACACCCACCATTTTAACCTGTAGGGCCTTTGCTTTAAAAAAATATATAATGTTTGGGGGTTCAATGAAAATTCTTGCAAAAAAATAAAAAATTTAATGTAAACAAAAAGTGTCAGAGAGGGCTTTGTCCAGTGGTTAGAAGAGTGGGTGTGACATAAGCTTCTAAATGTTATGCATAAAATGCCAGGACAGTTCAAAACCCCCCCCCCAAATGACCCCTTTTTGGCAAGTAGACACCCCAAGCTATTTGCTGATTGGCATGTTGAGAAAATTACACTTTTTTTTTTTTTTTTTTTTGCACAAAGTTGTCACTAAATGATATATTGCTCAAACATGCCATTGGCATATGTGTAATAACACTCCAAAATACATTCTTCTGCTTCTCCGGAGTACAGGGATACCACGTGTGAGACTTTTTGGGAGCCTAGCCGTGTACGGGACCCCAAAAACCAAGCACCGCCTTCAGGCTTTCTAAAGGCGTAAAATTTTAATTGTACTCCTCACTACCTACCACAGTTTTAGAGGCCCTGAAATGTCAAGATAGCACAAAACCCCCCCAAATGACCCCATTTTGGAAAGTAGACACCCCAAAAAAAAATCCTAAGAGGCATGGTGAGTATTTTGCAGCTCTCATTTATTTTTAAAAATGAAGAGAGAAAATATTATTTCTTTTTTTCTTTTTTCAAAACTTTGTGACAAAAAGCGAGATCTGCAAAATACTCAACATGCCTCTCAGCAAATAGCTTGGGGTGTCTACTTTCCAAAATTGGGTCATTTGGGGGGGGGTTGTGCTATCTGGGCTTTTCAAACTGTGATAGGCAGTGAGGAGTGAAATCAAACATTTACGCCCTTATGCCACGTACACACGTACGTTTTTAATGCCATTTTTTAAGCCAACGTTTTTCTCGTCGTTTTTTTTCTTGTTTCCTCTCTAGCCTGTCTTGCATCCACACGATCATTAAAAAAAATGCTCGAGCAAAACGCAGTGACGTACAACACGTACGACGGCACTATAAAGGGGAAGTTCCGTTCGAATGGCGCCACCCTTCATGTTAGTAAACTTTGTTGAGCGGCGATTCGCGCTTTTCAGCCTTGTGCTTTTCAGTCCGTTACAGCGTGACGAATGTGCTATCTCCATTACGAACGCTAGTTTTACCAGAACGTGCGCTCCCGTCTCATACTTGATTTTGAGCATGCACGTTTTTTTCCCCTCGTAAAAGCATACACACTATCGTTTTCACGTCGTTAAAAAAAACGACATGAAAAACGACGTAAAAAAATAGAGCATGTTCGAAATTTTTAATGGCCGTTTTTCACGCCGTTAAAAATGCTCTGGAGCCTACACACGATCGGTTTTAATGGCCATTTTTTAAAATGCCATTTTTAACAGCATGAAAAACGATCGTGTGTATGGGGCATTAGAAAGCCTGAAGTCAGTGATTGGTTTTTGGGGTCCTGTACGCGGTTGGACTGCCAAAAAGTGGTATGTGGTATCCTCATACTCAGGAGAAGCAGCAGAATGTATTTTGGGGTTCAATTTCACATATAACCATGCCATGTTTAAACAATATAGCATTTAGTGACAACTTTGTGTAAAAACAAAAAATATATATTTTTATTTTCTTGCAACTTGTGGCAAAATATAAAATATTCCATGGACTCAATATGCCTCTCAGCAAATAGCTTGGGATTACTACTTTCCAAAATGGGGTCATTTGGGGGGGGGGGGGTTTGTGCTATCTTGCCATTTTATAGCTTTCGAAACTGTGATAGGTAGTGAGGAGTGAAATCAAAAATTTGCGCCCTTAGAAATCCTGAAGGCGGTGCTTGGTTTTCGGGGTCCCGTACGTGGCTAGGCTCCCAAAAAGTCCCACACATGAGGTATCCCCGTACTCAGGAGAAGGTTTGTACTGCCCTGCAATTTTAGCACCTCAAGAAATGAGATAGGCAGTCATAAACTAAAAGCTGTGTAAATTCCAGAAAATGTACCCTAGTTTGTAGACGCTATAACTTTTGTGCAAATCAATAAATATACGCTTATTGACATTTTTTTTACCACAGACATGTGGCTGAATACATTTTGGCCTAAATGTACAACTAAAATTGAGTTTATTGTATTTTTTTTTTGTATTTTTTTTTATTTTGTATTTTTTTTTATAACAAAAAGTTGAGAATATTTATTTTTCCTGTTTATATCCCAAAAAAAAAAAATCGCAGAGGCAATCAAATACCATAAAAAGAAAGCTCTATTTGTGGGAAAAAAAGGAGGCAAATTTCATTTGGGTACAGCATTGCATGACCGCGCAATTACCAGTTAAAGCAGCGCAGTGCCAAATTGTAAAAAGTGCTCTGGTCATTCAGCAGCCAAATCCTTTCGGGGCTGAAGTGGTTAAAAAATTGAAAACATAAAATGGTAATAATATATGAATAAGTAAATGTAAAATAAATACACAAATAACTAAAAATCATCATAAATATATAAAATAAATAAATAATGTGTAATACTACATAAATAAATAATAATAATTAACCCCATACCTTAAAATATATAAAATAAATAAATTATTATTATTATAAACGCCCAAACCTGAAAAAAGTTATTAATACTTATAATAATAATAAAAATTATAATAATTATAATTTATTTATTTTGTGTTAGGGTGTTTAGTTATTTATTATGTTTATTTGATTTTTTTTAAGGGTTAGAGGTTAAGGTTAGGGGTTAATTATTTATTTATTATTACCTAGTATTCATTTATTGAATGTATTTAATATTTATTACCTTTTGTACTACCACCACTCCCTTTAGAATGTAAGCTCTACGAGCAGGGCCCTCCTGTACCTTTTGTATGTATTACATTGTAAAGCGCTGCGTAAACTGGCGCTATATAAATCGTGAATAATAATGTAGTAGTAGTAGTAGTAGTAGTAGCAGTGCTCTCAAGCTCAATTGTCTCCCCTTCCCATGCTTGTCGCCAGGACTTCTCCAGAGCCTCTCCCATCCTCTGGAGCTCTCTAACTCTAACTCTATCTCCTACTCAGACTGCCTTTAGGCAATCCCTTCAGACTCAACTCTTTAGGGAAGCCTAGCACACCTCCAACTGAACTTGTATCACTTCCATCAACTCATCCCTCACAGTTATTACCTTTTGTACCACTTGCCCAACCCTATTAGATTGTAAGCTCTTAAGAGCAGGGCTCTCTTAACCCTCTTGTATGTTATTATATTGTAAATGTACTGTCTCTCTTTATATTGTAAAGTGCTACGCAAACTGTTGGCGCTATATAAATCCTGTTGAACAATAATAATCAAGTATTTTGGGGGGCGCTTTCAGAAGACGCGCCAAAGACGCCTGATCTAATATAAGTCTATAGGAAAGCCTGGGCAACCCACATGAGAAACACGTGAACACTGCTCTGCACCCCCACTGCGGCCCAACCACAGCGCAGCAGTGTGAAAGCGCCCTTAGTCATCACAGGCGCCCTTTGAGGATTGAATAAGGCCTCAGGTACACAGATGGTTTGGCGCATCAAGATCAAATCCTGGCACCTTCAGGCGCCCAGGAGATACAGCGCTAGACATGTGCAATTTGTTTTCTAATTAGTTTTTCCACTAGTTAGTTATTATTCGACAAATTTAACAAATTCAGAAATATTCCAATTAACGAAAACCCGTGTAACAAATTTTTCCGAAAATTTTTAAATTCGATAATCCGAAAATAAGAATGAAAATTCAAAAGAACGAAGATAAGAACCAAAATCCGAAAATTTTAAAAACTGAGAATTCGAAAGTCCGAAATAATAACTAAACTAACTAATAATAACTAACTATTAAATTATAGGTATTGGAATTTCCTTTCAGATTTGGCATTTAGTAAATGTAACGAATCCAAAATTATCCGAAGTTACGAACTATCCGAAATAACGAATTCCGCATCTAAACGAATGGAACGTAACAACTTAACAATAATAATTGGTATAATTCGTAACTTCGGATAAATCCGTATTCATTACGTTCATAAACAACCAAATTTAAAAGGAAATTCCAATACCTATAATTTAATACCTAGTTGTTATTATTAACCCCTTCCTTACTGGGCACATATACCCCCTTCCTGCCCAGGGAAATTTCAGCTTTCAGCACTGTCACGCTTTGAATGACAATTGCGCGGTCGTGCGACGTGGCTCCCAAACAAAATTGACGTCCTTTTTTTCGCACAAATAGAGCTTTCTTTTGGTGGTATTTGATCACCTCGGCGGTTTTTATTTTTTGCGCTATAAACAAAAATAGAGCGACAATTTTGAAAAAAAAGCAATATTTTTTGATTTTTGCTATAATAAATATCCCAATTTTTTTTTTTTATATATTTTTTTCCTCAGTTTAGGCCGATACGTATTCTTCTACATATTTTTGGTAAAAAAATCGCAATCAGCGTTTATTGATTGGTTTGCGCAAAAGTTATAGCGTTTACAAAATAGGGGGTAGTTTTATGGCATTTTTATATATATATTTTTTTTTATTAGTAATGGCTGCGATCAGTGATTTTTTTGGTGACTGCGACATTATGGCGGACACATCGGACACTTTTGACACTAATTTGGGACCATTCACATTTATACAGCGAACAGTGCTATAAATATGCACTGTTTACTGTATAAATGTGACTGGCAGGGAAGGGGTTAACACTAGGGGGCGAGGAAGGGGTTAAATGTGTTCCCTATGTGTGATTGTTACTGTGGGGGGAGGGGACTGACTGGGGGAGGTGACCGATCTGTGTCCCTATGTACAAGGGACACAGCATCGGTCCCCTCTCCCTGACAGGACATGGATCTGTGTGTTTACACACACAGATCCATGTCCTTGTCTCTGTAACCGCCGTTCGCGGGTGCCTGGCGGACATCGCGGCTGCCAGGCACGCGCATCGGCATCTCAGTGATGCGCCGGGCGCGCGCGCCGCCGCCGGCGCTCGCGCGCCCCCCAGTGGCCAAATAGCGGAGGCCGTATATTAACGGCCTCCCGGCATTTGACAACCACCTTGCGGCCGTATATTCTCGTACTGTGGGCGCAAGGTGGTTAAGTAGTTAGTTATTAGTTCGGATTTTCGCATTTTCGGCTTTCCAAATTACCGAATTTTCAGATTTCCGAATTTTCGAATTACGAATACCGCATCTAAACGAATGGAACATAAGTAATTTGAATTTTTCCGAAGTTACAAATTTATTCGAAATAACGAACTTCGATCATAAGGAATGACCTGAAAAACGAATGAAACGAAAACCTAAAATGAACGAATTTTCGGCAGTGCACATGTCTACACAGTGCCCAGCCCCACTGCATGCAGCCTGTCACACTCTATGACAGGCTAAAATACAACAAAGGAGAACTACACAATCTACAAAGCACTCACTAGGAAATATCATAAAGCAATCTTCAAAGCAAAAAGAGACCATTTCGCAAACACCATCGCAAAAGCCCTAAACCGCCCCCGCGAACTCTTTAAACTAGTAGCTCAGACCATGAATCCCACCTGTTTGGAGTCTTCAGCAAACGAAACTCAGGAATTCTGCAATGAACTATCCAATTTTTTTATCGACAAAATTGATAACATTAGGAAAATAATTCAGCAGGAAAAATCAAACAACCCCACACAGCCAAAGGAAGAAAAGAACCAGATAAATATTCTGCAATCAAAGAAATTTACTCTGGTCCCAATTACAATCGACACTACTAAAAACATCATCAGAAGCCTCCGAGATAGCACTTCACCGAACGACATCATTCCGGCAAAACTGCTGAAAGAATGTACCGACATCTTGGCACCCCACATAACACACTTCATCAACCAATCGTTCAAAGAAGGTATTGTGCCGACTTCCCTTAAACAAGGAATAATCAAACCCCTCCTAAAGAAACCTAACCTTGACCCGAATGACCCAAATTTTAGAAGACCGGTAACAAGCCTGAACACCATCTCCAAGATTATCGAGAAAGTTGTAACACAACAGCTATAACTTCATTTGGATACCCACAATCTCCTGGACGCACTTCAATCGGGGTTCCGCCCGAGCCATGGGACGGAAACGGCACTTCTCAAAATATGGGACGACGTACTAGAAGCAGCAGATGACGGAGAATCATGTCTCCTGGTGCTGCTGGACCTCAGTGCAGCCTTTGACACAGTAGATCACAAAATCCTACTTACGCGTCTCACCGAAGTAGCAGGAGTCGCAGACACGGACCTACCATGGTTCGCATCCTTCTTAGAAAACCGATCCCAGACAGTGAAACTGGGAGCCTTTACCTCGGCACCACGCACAAATACATGCGGAGTACCTCAAGGATCACCCCTGTCACCGGTACTCTTCAACATCTACCTTCGGCCACTCCTCAAAATCATCAGTGAACAGGACATGCGTTATCACTCCTATGCAGATGACACTCAACTATACTTTCGCATCAACAACAAAAAAGATCAATATTACGGACTGGAAAAATGCCTTACATTGATCAACAATTGGATGACAGAGAGCTCCCTCAAGCTTAATGGATCCAAAACAGAACTGCTTATTTTCCACGCTAACCGAAAGAAAAACGCCAGGACCACATGGACGCCACCCACCATCCTGGGACAAAACATAACCCCAAGCACCAAAGTTAAAAGCCTGGGAGTTATCTTTGACTCAGACATGACTATGGACGCACAAATAGGATCAGTAGTCAGTGGATCCCACCACCTTCTCCGCCTGCTACGAAGACTCATCCCGTTCATCCCGGAAAAAGACAGAGCAGTAGTAGTCGGAACCATTATCAATTCACGGCTTGACTACGCTAACTCACTTTACCTAGGACTACCCAAATACCAAGTTGCACGTCTACAAGTCGTCCAAAACACAGCGGCCAGACTGGTAACAGGGAAAAAACCCTGGGAATCAATCGCACCATCCCTGAAAAGCCTCCATTGGCTAGCCGTAAAGGATCGGATCACATTCAAGACCCTCTGCCTCACCCACAAATGCGCACAAGGAAACGCTCCTGAATACTTATGCGAGAAAATAAAACACTACACCACTACTCGTGACCTTCGATCAACTAACCAAAACCTCCTCCACATCCCCAAGACCCGCTACAAAGCCAAGGGAGAACGAAGGTTTGCTGTCCAAGGACCAAGGCTATGGAATGCGCTACCCACGAATATCCGCATGGAAGAAAACCATCGGGCCTTCCGGAAAATACTAAAGACCCAGCTCTTCTAACGATCTCAACGACACTGGATGCAAAGCGCCTTGAGGCGATTTAGTTCGCAATTGCAGCGCTATACAAGTTACTCACTCACTCACTCACTCACTCACATAGCGGCTGGACACTATACCAAGAAGTGCTCACTTTTCTGGCCATATGCATTTAGGGAGTGAGGAATTCAGCATTTGAGCCGTACGGGCCTGAGTGCATACAGAACTGGTGTCCCCATTGGAAGATTTCCCCTCTATTCCTGTTCTGGTGACAACCCAAAATTCGGGATTTGATTTCACTCTTGGTGATAACAGTAAACAGGGCAAATAGAGAGGGTGAATCTTCAGGGAGAGAGGGAATAGAGGGTGAAACAGACATCAATAAAAACATAACAGGGGTTCTAATCCCTATCCACACTATCCAAAACTGAAAAAACTTTGGCTATACATTAAATTGTTTATTGCATGAACCAGTTTATGTAATAGCGTGCCTTTATAAAGTCATGATGTTTTACTTCCATGAATGTTTATGAATGTTCGTTCATGTTATGAAGGGAACTATTTAACCTTAAAGAGGAACTGCAGCCTGCTCACATAATTTGTAATAAAAACATCTTTGCCATTCTGAAGCTTCCCTCCAACCACTTTTCTTATTATTTTATATATACTGTGATTCTGTATTTGCCAAATATGCTGCAGAAATCTCCCTCCACTGTGTCTGGCTGCATCCATTTTAACTGTGGGCAGCCAAAGCTGTTTCCTGTTCACTTCCTGGATTTACACAGACACACAGAGGCACACCTCCAGCTCTTCAGCTCTCATTGGCCCTATCATGACTCACCCCCCCCTTCCTGGCAATCTCTCACAAGAGTGAGAGAGAGAGCTGTGCATGATGCCATAAGCCTAGGCTTCTTATCAGACAAGAAACAGGAAGTGGGCTGTATAAGGTATTTACTGGCAGAATAAAAATGTTTTACTAGCCAAAGTTAAAACAAGAACAAGGGCAGAAGATTTAAAAGAGAAGTATGGGCTTTTTTTTGTTTTTTTTTGTGCTATTTACACTTACCTCGGTGGATGGAGCTTCAGGCCGATGCTCCAGCTGTCCCCCGGCGTCTGTGCACTGAGAACCGAGCCACCGAACATCGCCATTGGCTCGGTTCTCACTCCTCCCCGAGCAGAGCCATGCTGTCTGTCAGTCAGCATGGCTTCTGCTCTACTTCTCAGCGTTCATTGGAGCGCCGAGCAGTGGAGGGGCGGGGAGAGGCTGTCTCTGCGGCTCGCTGAGACGCTGAGACTGCCATCAATCAGGGCAGTTGGCGGATCCCGACTTGGAAGTCGTGATGACGCGCTGCCCCAACTAATGGCAGTGACGTCAGCGGAGAGCGGGCTTCAGACCGCTCTCCGCTGAAAATGGGTCACAGGAGTGCAAATTGAATTGCCCTCCTGTGACCCAGAGGAGAAGCCCAGCCTAAAAAGCTCAGGCTGGACTTCTCCTTTAATAGATGGAAAAATAAAAAAATGACTGAAGTTCCGCTTTAATGGCAATTAGCATTACCAGTAAAATCATTTAGATCACCATCAGTCAATTAAGTACTGTAGTTGTCCTGTCATCTACTTAAAGTGGTTGTAAACCCTTACAGACCACTTTGACCTACAGGTAAGTCTAGATTAAGCCATACCTGTAGGTGCAACAAATATCTCCTTAAAGTGGAGTTCCACCCAAAAGTGGAACTTCCGCTTAAACCACTCCTCGCCCCCTTACATGCCACATTTGGCATGTCATTTTTTTTTCGGGGGGAGTGGGGGCTTCAGTAGGAGTGGGACTTCCTGTCCCACTTCCTCCTTCCGCCCTGGGACCGCTTAGGCGACTCGTCATATCGCCTAAGGCGGCCCCTCCCTGTGGGCGATCACCTGGGACACGTGACAGGTCCCAGGCGATCGCCTGTCCACTCAGGGAGCGCAGCGCCGCTCGCACATGTGCAGTGAGTGCCTGGCCGTGAAGCCGAAAGCTGTGAATGGAGGCGCCGGCGGAGAGCGGGGGAGCGGAGTGAAGCTCCAAGCGGCCGCGTAAGGTTACCATGTGTCCCGGATTGCCCGGGACAGTCCTGCATTTTGCAGGTCTGTCCCGGGCACCTTCATTCCAGAACAATACAGTGTCCCGGAATAAAACTGACACAGCCACCCCCCAGGCCAATCTGATGCCCCCCAAAAAGTTTGCCACATCACCTCTTTACTCACTGACAGTACTTGTCCTGGCCGGGAATGCCTGAAGGAGCACAATGCCCGCACCCCGCTTGTGATTGGAAAAATCATAAATCCCTCCTCTTGTGTCCAATCACTGTGCTGTGATTCGTTACAGCACAAGCTGATTTTTGGGAAAGGGGGGTGTCCCTGAATGGTAGTTTAAAAATGTGGTCACCCCACGGCCGCGTCGTTGGATAGTGGAACAGGTAAGTGTCTGTTTATTAAAAGCCAGCAGCTACACTTTTTGTAGCTGCTGACTTTTAATAAACAAAAAAAAGGCTGGAACTCCCCTTTAACCTACACGGTTAAGGAGATATTTGAAAGAAAGAGGGCACCGATGTCTACGGCGCAGGCGCACTGAGTGTGCCGTTAGCGAAGGCGATCATGCAGTCACTGCCGGCTCCCACATGCATGCGCGGGAGTGACGTCATCGCTGCTCCGGCCAGTCACAGCGCCGAAGCAGCGATACCCGGAAGTCACTCCGGGTATCATGGCGTCGACGAAGGAGGCGAACGAGGGCCGCTGCAGGGGCTTCGATCTCAGGTAAGTAATTCATAATGAGCTAGTATGATATGCATACTAGCTCATTATACCTTTGTCTTGCAGGGTCTTATTTTATTTATTTTTCTTGAGGAGGGTTCACTTCCTCTTTAATTCAACTAAACTAGTAATTTGCAGGAAATTGTCTAATAGGATCCACATGTGGTTCACATGGTACCCAGCACATTATATAACATTCATTTCATAGTTTGATCTTTGTCTACTGTAAGTCACGAGTGATAATGTAATTGCCTTACAGAACTTTTTCAATTATTTTCAGAACTGGATATTAACTTTTGACGCATGGGATCTCATTGTGAAATAATAGTTCAGCTTAAAGTAGCATTTAACTCTTGCGGTGCAGGGAGACCATTTTTTTTTTCTGGTGCCCAGAATGGGTATTTAAAGTTGAATTCCAGACCAACAACTGGAAATACAGCTGGAAAAACATATATGTGGCTGTTTTTCCTGTAAAAAAGATTTGTAATGCCTCGTACACACGATCAGTTTTTCCGACAAGAAAAGTACGATGTGAGCTTTTTGTCAGGAATTCCGCCCGTGTGTGCTCTATCACACTTTTTCTGTGAGAATTTCTGCAAAGAAAAGATTGAGAGCAGGTTGTCTATTTTCGTGTCAGGAAAAATGCCTATCGGGAATCGCGATCGTCTGTATGTAATTACGACGCAAAAAAAATCACGCATGCTCAGAATCAAGCAGAAGAGCCAAACTGCCTATTGAACTTCATTGATCTCGGCTCGTGTACGTGTTGTACGTCACCGCGTTCTTGACGTTCGGAATTTCTGACAAGATTTGTGTGACCGTGTGTATGTAACACAAGTTTGAGCCATTTTCCGTAGGAAAAAAAAAACACGGTTTCTTGTCGGAAAAACTGATCGTGTGTACGAGGCATAAGTCTGTATGTCTGTCCATCCAGTCCTGAGATTTTTTCACAGCTCAGCCCTGTTGGGCAGTGCAGAAGACCCGAATTTTCTCAGCTGCAGATGAGTGAAGCCTCGTACACACGGCCGAAAATCTCGTCAAGAAAAAAACACGTCGTTTTTCTTGACGAGATTCTTGGACAAGAAACTTGTCCCGGTCGAGTGTACACACGCTCCTTTCAAAGAACCCGCGGTTCTTTGAATGGAGCGAACACGGTGACGTCATCGACTATGACGAGCGTGCGCTTGTCACATTCAATGCCGTCGCCGTCATCTTGCTACACCCTATCTATGCCTAGGAAGCTACCGCGCATGCGTCAAAGTCATTTCGAGCATGCGCGGGCTTCCCGGAGGACAGGTGAGTGTACACACACACAATTTTCTCGTCGAGAAACAGGCTGACGAGAATCTTGACGAGAAAATAGAGAGCAGGTTCTCTATATTTCTCGTCGAGATTCTTGTCGGTTTTCTTGACGAGAAACCATACACACAAACGATTTTCTCGGCAAGAAAGCTATCTTGGCAATTTTCTTGTCGCTTCTTGCCGAGAAACTCGTTCGTGTGTACGAGGCTTGTCACTTAGAGGTCTTGTCGCTTCCCCAGCCTGGGACTGGAAAGTGCAGTTTCACACTATAGCAATGTCAGACATCGCATGTGATTCGCAACGCACTGCTGTGCAGATCACATGCGATTTCTGTGCAATACAAAATCAGACATACAAATTTTATGGCTCAATTCGCATTCAGACCAAAATCGAATGCGAATTCAGCCTTACAATCTGTATGGCTGAATTTGTATCGCACAAACATCGCATGTGATCCGCACAGCATCCGATTCATGTCCAAACTGTCAGATCGCAGTGCGATATGCGAGCTGAAATGGGCATGTCATTAACATTGTATTGACACTCCCGGCAGTTTGCATATGGCAGTGTGAACTGCTGTGCGAGTCGGGGTGTGAACATCCATGCAATCCGATTTTGGTGCGGACCAAAAAAAGGGCCCTGTGCAAGTTTGATCCAAATGCGATGCAATATCAGCCATACTATCTGTATGGCTGAAATCACATCGCATGGACATCGCATGTGATTTGTACTACAGTGCGGTGCAAACTCGCAGAGCGCGCTGGTGTGAACGCCACTTAGTGTGATCTTTGCTGCCCAGGGCCTGCAGGAGGCCGACACCAAGTCAAATTCTAGTAAGTAAACAGTTCATTCACAGGGACGTATTGATCAGTACGCACATGCAAAGGAGCCGTCTTCGTCTGTGCAGACCCGTGATAACAACCTGTTGAAATCAATGCAAGACCACCGGATCTCCACGCACATCCCGGAGTGTGCATCAGTGCGGGTACGTTCCACGAATCAGGATGCAGACTGACTGGGTTCTTATGCATGCACTGGAATCACATGGAGATCTGTGCAGGTCCGTGCAGCCGGCAGCCTCTTATTGATTTCAACAGGCTGCTTTGCATGAGCCAGCAAGGTACAACTGTGCATCCTGTGCGGATGAATAGAGCCGCTTCACAGGCATACGGATCAATGTGTATAAATTAAGTGCTGCACTAAAAATCTACCATAGACATAAAAATATCCAAACAGTCTTTAGTATAGGGTTACTTAGGGGATTCACCCGGACATTCCTGGTTTTGAATCATGTGTCTGGGTTTCAGGCGAACTGAAACCCGGACATATTATTCAGACTGGGCTGTGGCTCCCCAAGTAACCAAGATAGTCACACACAAATCTGTTGCCTTCTGGATTCTGCGGGCGGCTGTCAGGGGGCAGGTTCGGCATCACTGGGGGGCAGGGCGATGATGTCAGCAAGAGTAATTAGGCCACACCCACTTTTCGCTATGGCACGCTATGCGCACTGCATTACTACTCTCCTTGGGGCACCCAAAGGTGTCCCAGGCCGCTAAAGCAGTAGTGTGTTTAGGTTTTGTGCTGCCCTAGGCCTGACTAAACTCGTGCACCCCCTAATTTAAATATGACCCAACCCTTCCTGTCAAGGCCACACCCCTTTCTGTTTAAGACCCGCCCTAAAATTTTCGAGTGGGGACACACGTTCTGAGGGCCTGGGGGGGGGCAAAGGATTCCCTTAATTTGCATAGATTTCCTCTCACTTCCTGTTTGGCTATGGGGCAGGAAGTGAAGGGAAATCTCTGCAATGGGACAGGGATCGTAAAAAATAAACTGGCAGGGGCTATAACCCTCCCTTACTCTATCCAAAATGAAAAATAAAAGTGTTGCCTATAGTTCTACTTTAAGCACAAATTTATAATAATTTTATGGAGAGGACTAAGAAGATATAACCATGCCAATGGTGCAGCAGAAAACATACAGCACAGTGAGGAAGGTTTGTGGTCCAAGATGATAGGACAGTCAAAATTAGAAGCAGCGCCCCCCCACCCCCCCTCCACAGTTGCGGAATGCCAGCCGGCCGCATACCGGAAGCTGTGCGGCCTCTTTATGGGGGCGCTAGACTAATTTGCCTCTCAGCCCAGTCCGCCCCATAAAACTGTTGCTACACTAATAGTGGACTCTTTCCGTGCTGCTCCCCTGCAAAGTGCTGCCCTAGGCCTGGGCCTTGTTGGCCTAGGCCAGGATACATTGCTGCGCTAAAGTGTTCGGGTTTGTCTTGAAGAAAAGGTGGCAACCCTACTGTAGTACAGGGCAAAAAAAAAAAAAGAAGAAGAATCTGAATCTTCAATAGAAACAGCGTCTGAATCTTCAGTGTGAACTCCATTCCACATGTACCATCACTAAGAAAAAAGAAAGACTCAAATCTGCTTTCCAGATACATATGACTCTCAAGAATATAAGACATAACTCCCAACAGTCCCGGATTGGGCGGGACATTCCCGCATCTTCACCTTTGTCCCGCGGTCCCGCTGTGAAGGAGGTAGGTCCCGCATCATTGTTTGCAGCCTGGGTTAGCTGTGTGCTCACAGCTCAGCGCTTTCACTTTAAAATACAGAAGCCTGGTTTTTGTGTTAGAAAGTGGAATTATAACCTCGCCCGCAGCTCCTGAAACAGCCTGCCTGCTCTTCACATGGGACAAGTGCTGGTCTGGCAGAGTGCAACATGTTCAAGGACAGGAGGGGGAGAGAAGCTCCTGATGAGCTGCAGCATGATCCCCATTCTCCTACCTGGTGTGGAAGCTCTGGAGCCCACAATTAGTACACTGAAAAGGAAGATTTTCCTGCAGTAGATGGAAGAGCCAGAAGGGTACCCATGGGGACGATGGTGGAGCTTTGGGGAGGGTAGGGGAGCTAAAGATTAGGGCAGAGCAGAGGAGAGGAGTTGTGTTGAGGGGGGATGCACCCTGTATATAGCTCATCTCAGAACCCTGCACTCTGTATATAGCTCATCTCAGAACCCTGCACCATGTATATAGCTTATCTCAGAACCCTGCACCCTGTATATGGCGCATCTCAGCCCCTTGCACCATGTATATAGATAATTTCAGAACCCTGTATATAGCTCATCCCAGAACACTGTATATAGCTCACCCCAGAACCCTGCACCCTGTACATAGATCATCTCAGAACCCTGCATCATGTATATAGATCATCTTTGAACCCTGCACTCTGTATATAGCTCATCCCAGAACCCTGCACCCTGTATATAGCTCATCTCACAACCCTGTACCCTGTATATAGATAATCTCAGAACCCTGCACCCTGTATATAGCTTATCTCAGAACCCTGCACCTGTATATAGCTCATCCCAGAACCCTGTATATAGCTCACCCCAAAACCCTGCACCCTGTATATAGATAATCTCAGAACCCTGCACCATGTATATAGATCATCTCAGAACCCTGAACCCTGTATATAGCTCATCCCAGAACCCTGCACCCTGTATATAGCTCATCTCAGAACCCTGCACCCTGTATATAGCTCATCTCAGAACCCTGCACCCTGTATATAACTCATCTCACAACCCTGCACCCTGTATATAGCTCATCCCAGAACCCTGTATATAGCTCACCCCAGAACCCTGCACCCTGTATATAGCTCATCTCAGAACCCTGCGCCCTGCATATAGCTCACCCCAGAACCCTGCACCCTGTAGATCATCTCAGAACCTGCACCCTGTATATAGCTCATCTCAGAACCCTGCACCCTGTATATAGATCATCTCAGAATCCTGCACCCTGTATATGGATCATCTCAGAACCCTGCACCCTGTATATAGATCATCTCAGAATCCTGCACCTTGTATATGGATCATCTCAGAACCCTGCACCCTGTATATAGATCACCCCAGAACCCTGCACCCTGTATATAGATCATCTCAGAACCCTGTATATAGCTCATCTCAGAACCCTGCACTCTGTATATAGCTCATCTCAGAACCCTGCACCATGTATATAGATCATCTTAGAACCCTGCACCCTGTATATAGATCATCCCAGAACCCTGCACCCTGTATATAGCTCATCTCAGAACCCTGCACCCTGTATATAGATCATCTCGGAATCCTGCACCCTGTATATGGATCATCTCAGAACCCTGCACCGTGTATATAGCTTATCTCAGAACCCTGCACTCTGTACATAGATCATCTCAGAACCCTGCATCATGTATATAGATCATCTTTGAACCCTGCACTCTGTATATAGCTCATCCCAGAACCCTGCACCCTGTATATAGCTCATCTCACAACCCTGTACCCTGTATATAGATAATCTCAGAACCCTGCACTCTGTATATAGCTTATCTCAGAACCCTGCACCTGTATATAGCTCATCCCAGAACCCTGTATATAGCTCACCCCAAAACCCTGCACCCTGTATATAGATAATCTCAGAACCCTGCACCATGTATATAGATCATCTCAGAACCCTGAACCCTGTATATAGCTCATCCCAGAACCCTGTATATAGCTCACCCCAGAACCCTGCACCCTGTATATAGCTCATCTCAGAACCCTGCACCCTGTATATAGCTCATCTCAGAACCCTGCACCCTGTATATAACTCATCTCACAACCCTGCACCCTGTATATAGCTCATCCCAGAACCCTGTATATAGCTCACCCCAGAACCCTGCACCCTGTATATAGCTCATCTCAGAACCCTGCGCCCTGCATATAGCTCACCCCAGAACCCTGCACCCTGTAGATCATCTCAGAACCTGCACCCTGTATATAGCTCATCTCAGAACCCTGCACCCTGTATATAGATCATCTCAGAATCCTGCACCCTGTATATGGATCATCTCAGAACCCTGCACCCTGTATATAGATCATCTCAGAATCCTGCACCTTGTATATGGATCATCTCAGAACCCTGCACCCTGTATATAGATCACCCCAGAACCCTGCACCCTGTATATAGATCATCTCAGAACCCTGTATATAGCTCATCTCAGAACCCTGCACTCTGTATATAGCTCATCTCAGAACCCTGCACCATGTATATAGATCATCTTAGAACCCTGCACCCTGTATATAGATCATCCCAGAACCCTGCACCCTGTATATAGCTCATCTCAGAACCCTGCACCCTGTATATAGATCATCTCGGAATCCTGCACCCTGTATATGGATCATCTCAGAACCCTGCACCCTGTAGATAGATCATCTCAGAATCCTGCACCTTGTATATGGATCATCTCAGAACACTGCACCCTGTATATAGATCACCCCAGAACCCTGCACCCTGTATATAGCTCATCTCAGAACCATGCACCGTGTATATAGCTTATCTCAGAACCCTGCACTCTGTATATAGATCATCCCAGAACCCTGCACTCTGTATATAGATCATCCCAGAACCCTGCACTCTGTATATAGATCATTCCAGAACCCTGCACTCTGTATATAGATCATCTCAGAACCCTGCACCCTGTATATAGATCACCCCAGAACCCTGCACTCTGTACTCAAGTGTCCCTCATTCTGAAGTTCAAAAGTTGTGAGGTATGAGAGTCAAATATCGCTTTTATAATCATATAGAGGATCCACAATCCCAGTCTCCCTCAGTAAAAGGTGGTCTGCGTCTGTGTTTTTTCTGTACAAGTCACCTATAGGAAACCCATACCAAAATCATTCTGAACTATTAGTAGATGTACTGTAGTGCTGCTGTGGTTTACAGACTTCGTTTTAGCTTTAGAGCCATCATGCATCAAACAAAAGACAGAAAATGCTGCCATCTAGTGGCCAAATATATTACAGCAGTCCTGCCAGACTATGATAACAAAGTGAAATAACACCAGGCAGATATACAGGCGTTTTTAAGATTTAAGTATATTTCACTATTACTTTTTTCACAGTTTATACCAATATAATAGATATACAGGCGAAACTCAAAAAATTAGAACATTGTACAAAAGTTCATTTATTTCACTAATGCAACTTAAAATGTGAAACTAATATATGAGATAGACTCATTACATGCAAAGCAAGATAGTTCAAGCTGTGATTTGTCATAATTGTGATGATTATGGTTTACAGCTCATGAAAACCCCAAATCCACAATCTCAGAAAATTAGAATATTACATACAATCAATATAACAAGGATTGTACATAGAATAATATCGGACCTCTGAAAAGTATAAGCATGCATATGTACTCAGTACTTGGTTTGGGCCCCTTTTGCAGCAATTACTGCCTCAATGCGGCGTGGCATGGAAGCTATCAGCCTGTGGCACTGCTGAGGTGTTATGGAAGACCAGGATGCTTCAATAGCGGCCTTCAGCTCTTCTGCATTGTTTGGTCTCATGTCTCTCATCTTTCTCTTGGCAATACCCCATAGATTCTCTATGGGGTTCAGGTCAGGCGAGTTTGCTGGCCAATCAAGCACAGTAATCCCACGGTCATTGAACCAGGTTTTGGTGCTTTTGGCAGTGTGGACAGGTGCCAAGTCCTGCTGGAAAATGAAGTCAGCATCCCCATAGAGCTCATCTGCGGAAGGAAGCATGAGGTGCTCCAAAATCTCCTGGTAGACGGCTGCGGTGACCCTGGACTTAATGAAGCACAGTGCACCAACACCAGCAGATGACACGGCTCCCCAAATCAACACAGACTGTGGAAACCTCACACTGGACTTCAAGCATCTTGCAGTGTGTGCCTCTCCATTCTTCCTCAATACTCCGGCTCCTTGCTTTCCAAATGAGATGCAAAATTTGCTCTCATCAGAAAAGAGGACTTTGGACCACTGAGCACCAGACCAGGTGTGTTTTTCTTTAGCCCAGGTAAGACGCTTCTGATGTTGTTTGTTGTTCAGGAGTGGCGGCTTGACAAGAGGAATAGGACATTTGAAGCCCATGTCCAGGATCCGTCTGTGTGTGGTGGCTCTTGATGCACTGACACCAGCCTCAGTCCACTCCTTGTAAAAGTCCACAACACTTTTGAATGGCCTTTTCCTGACAATCCTCTCCAGGCTGCGGTCATCCCTGCTGCTTGTGCACCTTTTTCTTCCACACTTTTCCCTTCCACATAACTTTCTATTAATGTGCTTTGATACAGCACTTTGGGAACATTCAACTTCTTTTGCAATTACCTTTTGAGGCTTTCCCTCCTTATGGAGGGTGTCAATGATGGTTTTCTGCACAACTGTCAGGTCAGCAGTCTTTCCCATGATTGTGATTCCTACTGAACCAGACGAAGGCCCCTTTCACACGGGACGGATCTGTGAAGATCCGCCCCGTGAACCTCCGCTTGCTCAGCGGGGATCACTCCGCTGATCCCCGCCGAGCCGGCGGATGACAGGGCGGTCCCCGCAAACTGTGCAGGGACCGCCCTGTCAGATCTCCGCTCTCCCCTATGGGGGGATCGGATGAACACGGACCGTCTGTCCGTGTTCATCTGATCCGCTCTGCAGATGGATAGAAAAATAGGATTTTCTTCCGTCTGCAGAATCGGAGGATTGCGGACCCGGATGAGATCGGGTGTCAGCGGATATTCATCCACTGACACCCGCGATCTCATAGGGACCAATGTATGTCCCTTTTTCATCCGTAAACGGATGGATGAAAAAGCGGACATATGGTCCGCTGGTGTGAAAGGGGCCTAAGAGACCATTTAAAGGCTCAGGAATCCTTTGCAGGTGTTATGGCATAATAAGCTGATTAGAGTGGGACACTTTGAGCCTAGAATATTGCACCTTTTCACAAGATTCTAATTTTCTGAGATTGTGGATTTGGGGTTTTCATGAGCTGTAAGCCATAATCATCACAATTATGACAAATCACGGCTTGAACTATCTTGCTTTGCATGTAATGAGTCTATCTCATATATTAGCTTCACCTTTTAAGTTGCAATAGTGAAATAAATGAACTTTTGCATGATATTCAAATTTTTCAAGTTTCCCCTGTACAAGACACAAATTATTGCAGCGCAATATTCATTATTAAGTCAAATGCTAGGACTCCAGAACGACATATTCAAAGAGGCACTGGGAACTTTCATACTTGCATATGCAGACAAATAAAGAAGAACTTCAAACAAGGACGATAGCTCTGGCGAGGTGGCACAGCAATCTTCCATCTGTAGGCACCTGACAGGAGCTCAAACCGTAGAAACACAGAAAGGAGTGTCAGACCAAAACTGAATGAAAGTTTCCATGAACATTTTAATTGGTAAATAAGTAATACAGTGCCATCTTAATAGCATCATGGGCCCCTGGGCAAAGTAATGCTATGGGGCCCCTACAAGCTTGCCCCAATTTACGCACCTACTCTCATGAATGAAAGTACAACATTTCTACTTTACAGCATGTCACTTGCCACCCGTAACCTGCCTCCAAATTCAGCGTGCCACTTGCCACCGTCACCTGCCTCCAGATTCAGCGTGTCACTTGCCACCCGTCCCCTGTCACCAGATTCAACATGTCACTTGCTACCGGTTCCTTGTCACTTGCCACCGGTCCCCTGCCACCAGATTCAGCGTGTCACTTGCCACCCGTCCCCTGTCACCAGATTCAGCGTTTCACTTGCCACCGGTTCCTTGTCACTCAGGCCATGCTGGCAGTTGTAGTCCCCTGTCACTCAGGCTATGCTGGCAGTTGTAGTCCCCTGTCACTCAGGCCATGATGCTGGCAGTTTTAGCCACTCACCTCTGCAGCTCTCTATCGTTCTCCCAAGTCTTGCTGACGATGGGTTCCCTCACAGCATTCTCCACTGCCCGCACCTGAAGTTCATGGCCTGCAGGGTGATGATCTGGCTCCGCACCGTGGGGGCCACCACACTACTCTTGGCCCTCCTTGGGGCCCCGGCATCCACCCTCCTCAGTCCGCCGTGGAGCACAAATCTCACCCGACCCCTCATGTCACTGGAATACCGCAGCTCTCTAGTGGCCGGAGTCAGGAGGAGGGGCCGGGTGCCGCTCTGTGGTGGCTGGGGACGAGTCAGGAGGCGGGGCCGGGTGCCGATCTGGGTGCGCGGAGTCAGGAGGAGGGGCAGGGTGCTAGTCTCTTGTGGCTGGAGTCAGGTGGAGGAGCTGGTGTGGTAGGCGGTGTCAGGGAGGGGCAGGGTGGCGCTCTGTTTGTGGGGCGGAGTCAGGAGGCTGAAAGCGAATATTGGCCCGCCCATCCCCGACATCAGAGACTGAATCTGACAGCTGCACTTATTTGTCTGGCTCTGATGGGGCCCCACGGCCTGTGCCCAGGGGTGCCCGCTCAGTAAGACAGCCCTGCTTGGCTGGGGTCGCTGGGCAGGTGGGGCCCCCGGGCAACTGCCCAGCGTGCCCATGCGAAAAGACGGCCCTGAAGTAATATAATAACAGCCAATGTGTTTTGGGGGCAACACCCACTCCAGGGGCATACCTAAAGCATCTGGCACCCCCCAACTGACTGTGTCTGGGGTGGCTCCAAAGGAGAAGGAGAGGATAGGTAAAAGACACATTGATGTATGTCCAGCCATGGGTATCTAAGTTAGGTTAACCTATGGGGGGAGAGCCAGGAGAAGTGTCAGTTTGCATTGTGTGCATGAGTGCATTGTGTTTGTTAACAATCCCTTAGCCCACGTTCACACTGGGCTGCGGGAGTGAAGCCTGCGAGTTCAGCTGAACTCGCACGATTTCACTCCCGCTGGCAGTCCCGATTTCAGCCACGATTTCAAAGACATCTGAAACAGATGTCAATGTAAATCGCGGCTGAAATCGCAAAAAGTAGTACAGAAACTACTTTTTGTAATCGGGGCAGCGCCGCACCGATTAGGACGGTGTCATTGCCCGCAATTTGCGGCAAATTTCGCCGATTTGACATGCGATTTGACAAATCGCATGTCAAATCGCACCAGTGTGAACCAGGGCTTATTGCTTTAAAATACAACTTTGATGGGCAGAAAAGCCCTGAAAACTAAAAAATACAACTTTGACACTTTTTCCATCTCAATACCTTATTTTCACGGGGATGTCTGTCTTCCTAATAGACTTCTCAAGGTGTAAAAAAGTGTTGACCTCTATGCAACTGTATATAGCTAAAGACAAGGGTGGGACAATGGCAATTGGATGGGCACCAGGAGAGGAAAATTACAATTAGATTACAATTAGAACGAGGAAGGCCCTCTGATTCCTCTTGTACCAAATTGTATGTCTGCCTTGATTTTGTAAAGCGTAGAGCAGGGATATGCAATTAGTGGCCCTCCAGCTGTTGCAAAACTACAAGTCCCATCATGCCTCTGGGTGTCATGCTTGTGGCTGTCAGTCTTGCTATGCCTCATGGGACTTGTAGTTCTGCAACAGCTGGAGGTCCACTAATTGCATATCCCTGGTGTAGAGCAAACTGTTGGCACTATATAAATCCTGTATAATAATATCAATAATAAGTATGGGTAAATCTTTTCTGGTTTTCCTAATGCCCAAATGGTAGCATATGTATGGGTAAGAAATACTGACACAATAAGAAATGGCTGCACACCACGGCAAGTCCTTGCACCATTTATTGTGTGATCTCCAAAATAAAGTGACACAGACAGAAGGTTTTTTTTATCCTAATGCAGCAGCCCCCCTCCCCTCCCCTAATACTTATCTGAGTCCCATCTTGATCCAGCAATGTTGTACGAGAAAATCGGCTGTCTGGGACTCTCCCTCCTGATTGGCTGAGACACACAGCGGGCGCCATTGGCTCCCGCTGCTGTCAAACCAAGTCAGTGAGCCAATCAAAGGAGAGAGGGGGTGGGGACACGCCACAGCTCTGCGCCTGAACAGACACACAGAGCAACGGCTCGGCATGGGTGCCCCCATAGCAAGCTGCTTGCTGTGGGGGCACTTGGTAGGAGGGAGGGGCCAGGAGAGCAGGCAAGGCAAGGGAACCGAGAAAAGAAGGATCCGGGCTGCTCTGTGCAAAACCACTGCACAGAGCAGGCAAGTATAATATGTTTGTTATTTTTAAATTTAAAAAATTTGACTTTAGTATCACTTTACCTGATTAAGCACAGTGTTTGTGTGAAACTGTCAACTAGCAGCAGCCTGTGTCCGGTTTGTGTCACTTTATTTTGGAGATCGAAATAAAAGGTGCAAGGACTTGCCGTGATGTGCAGCCCTTTCTTCCTGGATTGTATGTATTATGGAGGCGAGGCCATTGGCGTAGCGTGGGGGTGCTGTGGCTCCGGGCGCAATATCTAGAAAGGCGCAGGAGTCCCGACTCCCGCTATTTCGATTTCCGACTCAGGACTCCACATCTGGGAGTCCTGAGTCAGCCACTGTCTGTGCCCCGCCCCTGACGCTTTCCCTGTTTCTGTGCTAGTGCGGTCGGAGCTTCCCCAGCTGTCCGGCCTCAGCGATGGACACTCTCTGCAATTGGCTGCATTCAGTCATGTGTAGGCAGAGCTGGCTTTGGCGGGTGATCGCGGCTTGCTCCCGCCTAGCTGTCCAGGTCTCATTGCTGGCTGTGCCTGGGAGGGCTTCCACCACACTCTGCAGTTCGCATATGGGAGACAAGAGCCCAAATGAGTGGTGGCTGTGTACTGCCGTGCCGGGGCCGGGCTCAGCAGTGAACAGGAAACGGATCAGGTAGGATGGAGATGGCCAGGGTGACACGTTCTCTGCCTGGCTGAAATGAGATGGAGGGAGGAAGTTTATCTGAAGTGCCGCTCTTCTACCACTTCTGGGACACCTCACACCCTGGGAGGGGGACACATTCCCACAGACTGGGAAATCATAATTTCCAACATGTACCCAGAGCTTTCTGTCTGCCATGTGCTTCATACAAACTTCAAAACAAAAAGGTTTACCCATGGGACTTTGAGTGAGGTGAGCACTATTAAGCCAATAAAAATAGGTGTAAATACAGTATATATTTATTCAAGTAAAAAGCGGTACATACATTAATGTTATGCACATAAGCCAATTCATACAAGATACAGGAAAATAGGTAAAATTATGTTACAAATATCTGTAAATAATCAGCCAGTCCTTGGCATCCTTTCACCACATTCCCTCATAGTCTCCATGCCCCACCACCCTTGGCTCTGGTCTCTTACCTATACATATGTTACCGTACGCCTACTTTACTCTATTACCTCAACTGTCTAACATACATATTTACATTTAGAGCCAATACTCCTTATGGACCCATTGAGACTTTTGGGGACACACAAATTTCATCCATGCTGTGCCTTCCTTCCGTTTGGCCTGGGTTGGGACTTTGTTCGGCTCCGCCTTCTCAGCTCCCTTGCGACACATCCACTGCCGCCATCTGGGAGCTTTACATCCGCTGTTTTCTGGCTATGTCCAGTGGTGAGTATGGGGTTTCCCACATTAAGGCCCCCCTTACCCTGTGCCTTTAATATACTACATAATGTATCCTCTCATTTTAGGTACACTACATGCATCTACCCCTGAAGAGCGAGTTGGGTCTCGTGAAACGCATTGGGTACACCTGATGCTTGTGTGTTACATGATTATTTACAGATATTTGTAACATCATTTTACCTATTTCCCTGTATCTTGTATCAATTTGCTCATGTTCATGACATTAATGTACGTACCGCTTTTTACTTGAATAAATATATACAGTGGAGTGGAGTTATGAGCATAATCCGTTGCAGGAAAATGCTCGTAATCCAAAGTACTCGCATATCAAAGCGAGTTTCCCCTTCAATGGCATGCAATACCGCATGCAGCCAGAGGCGGGAGAGCCTCGGAAACAGCCGGAAAGGCCCGAGGTCAGTTCGGCTGACTTCAGAAAGGCTCGGGAATGTAGTATTTCCGAGCATTTCTGAACGGCGCCCCCCCCCCCCCCCTCAGGCCAAATGCGGTCCTGCACCTCTTTGGCCTGAATCCTGCTCGTTTTGTGAGACACTCGTTAGGATTAGAGTTAGGATTTTTCAAAATACAGTGCTCGTATTGCGAAACGCTCGTTAACCGCGTTACTCGCAATTCGAGGTTCCACTGTACTCTATTTACTCCTGTTATTTTTATTGGCTTAATAGTGCTCACTCACTCAAAGTCCCAAGGGCGAACCTTTTTGTTTTGAAGCATTTTGCAGGGATGGAGGTGTCACTGGTGACACCAGACCCTTTCTTATTTTTCTCTGTGCTTCATACATGGGGGGTCAGTGTATAATATATAGTACATGGTATATAACACATCACATGGGGGGGGGCAGTGTATGCATAATTCATGGGGGGGGGGGTATGTGTGTGTATAATACATGGGGGGGAGGGGGTCAGTATATATTACACATGGGGGCCAGTGTATATATAATATATGGGGAGTCAGTGTACATATATAAAATTCAGTGTATATAAAATATATGGGGTAATGGGCGGGGTTAGTGTATATAATACATGGGGGTAGTGTGTACATATAATACATGGGGGTTAGTGTATACATAATACATGGGGGTTAGTGTAAATATAAAACATGTGGCGAGGGGGGAGGGGGGAGTCAGCGTATACACAATACATGGGGGGGCAGTGTATACATAATACATGGAGGAGCAGTGTATAATACATGGGGTGATGGGGGTCAGTGTATATATAATACATGGGGTGATGGGGGTCAGTGTGTATATATGTGATGGGCGCCAGTGGCACAGATGCATTTTTTTAATTACATACATGTGCTTATGGGGTAAGTAAGGGGTTTAATACTGTACTAGTGGAAGGCAGTACTAAAAGTACACGAGTTAGGGGGTGCAAATTACTTGACATGCCCCAGGTGCTGACAACCCACACTACGCCACTGGATCCTGCTATGCTAAGATGTGACAACATAGTATCTATTATAGCGGTCTACTGAAATATTGGTCGATTTTTGGCATTTTTTTTTATTAATCGGCATCGGCCGATTGTGCTGCAAATTAGGCCGATGATGACTTGCAAATGACTTCTTTAATAGAAGTCAATACAAGTCGCCTGAAGTCTCCCCATGGAGTGACTTGTCTCTCCTATCTGGGCAGCCTGCCAAGTCTGAGAACACTGATAAGTAGAAACATTGTATCTCTTTGCACTCAGGCTTTCACACTGAGACTGCAGTGGAGCCATTTTTCAGGAGCTTTACAGGCGCTATTTTTAGCTCAAAAGCACCTGAAAAATGCCCAGTGTGAAAGGGGGCCAACTTAGATTTTATGAGATGAAGAAGAAAAAAAAAATATATAATAAAAAATCAGCCTAACATATCGGTCCAAAAAAAAAAAATTGGGATCATATATTGGCCATCGGCCGCTGCGATTTATAAATATCTGCATCAGCCAGAGAAAAACCCATATCGGTCGACCTCTAATCTATATATCAGGATGGAGTACATCTTAAAGTGCTACTAAACCCAGGACCCTACATTTATTATACAGGCGGTCCCCGGGTTACAAACATCCGACTTACAAACTAGGAAATCTACTCCTAGGAAGGGAAATTCACCCCTGTAAGAGTTATTATAGGAAAAAGGTGTCTGAACTGAATCTTTATCACCAATCCTTGTTTCCAGAACAACCCAACATTTTCAAAATCCAATTGTCATTGGGACAGAAAGTGAGGTGAAATCTTCTGAACAGGGGCCCAGACAGCAAAACAAATATTACAGGGGTGTTAATCCTTCCCTAAAAAAAAAAGAAAAAAAAAAAAGAAAAAAAAAAAAAAAAAAATTTGAGCTGGAGCTACACTTAAAAATTTCACCTGTTCCGACTTACATACAAATTCAACTTAAGAACAAACCTACAGACCCGATCTTGTTTGTAACCCGGGGATTGCCTGTATCTGGTCTCCCACAGTACACAGAACATGGAAATGCAATAGTTTTTGTAAATATATAAACCTTTTCTCATCAGCAGTATATAGCAGTCTGGTGACTTCTATCAGTGTCTGGTTAAAGCTTGTAGGAGTTTTCATTCTCCTCTGTGGCTGCAGGACCCCTGACCCTCTGTCTAGACAATGCTAATTGGCCCTGTGCTTATCACATGCACCCTCCCACAAAAAAAAAAAAAAAACTCTAGCAATATACACCAAACTGAGCATGTGCAGAGTGCCCCCAAGGCTCTGTTCTATCGGGAGATGAATTGTGAAAGAAGGGAAGGATCAGAGAAGACAGGATTAAACAGCATTTTTATACAATGCAGAGGTTTAACCCCTTAGGTTCCACAGTGAGTATACCAAGCATGTTTTACTGCATATACACACTGATTTTATTGTTGTGGGTTTAGTAACACGTTAAAGCGACATTAAACCCACAAATATAATATATTGCAGCTTACCAATCATTACATGTGGTGCCTGTATTTTTTCTGGTGATCTGGCCAGTAACGCACCTCCTGTATTGGAGAGACACACCTCTGAATGAAGGCGCACAGGAGGCACCTCTGGAGAGAAGCATTGGCAGTCTGGAGGGCGTTAGATGTACTAGCATCTAAATACATCTTAAATACACAGACAAATTGAAGGTAAACTCCAGCTAATACTTTATAATCAGTTACAGCGGTTTTTCCTTTCGGGATAAAGGTTTCACATAAATAAATGCTGATCATTTTATGCAACTACAAGAGAGTTTGTTCTGTTGAAAAAAAGACTTACTGGTCAGATCACCAGATGAAAATAGAAGAAAGAAAACCTAAAAAAAGGAGATTAATTGGTAAACTGCAATATAATAAAATGTTTGCTTTTAGGTTTAATACCGCTTTAAACTCTGGTTGAATTATAAAGAAAACAAAAAAACTTAAAGGAGCCAAAGGGCACACGATTTTATCAAATGTAGATTTTATTTCGGTGGACTATTTACAAATTATTTGTACCTGTAAAACAGCCCCTGTGGGGGATTATTACAATAACTTAGTTTGAAACACGCTCCTTTATAAAAGGTTTCTAAGACAATGCAGACGAGCGGCAGAACCAAACTGCATTTTTGCCGATTGAGAAAAATTAAAAAAAAGTAAATAAAAGCATTGATGTATTGCTAGACAGAAGGCTCTTTACAACTCATTATATTCACCAAGACAAGTGTGTTCTATACACCATATACAGTAGTCCTGCTATCTCACATGTATGCTCAGGAACTGATGACTAGAGACATGTCAGAGATCTACACTCAGTTATGACTGCACTCTGGAGGTCAGGTGACTCCAGGGGAACGGTTTTCCAATCTTTCCAATCAGATCCAGACTGCTTGTGTCCAAATTACAGCTATGAAACCTTTCGCTTTTTTGCGGTTGATGGCTCTTCCTCTTCATCTGGAAGAAAAACAAAATAAATAGCAGAGATGAGGGCTTGCAGTCTAAAGTGAGAGCTTTAAAACAATAGTAAATCTAGATTCAAAACAATGGTTTTGCTTTAAGGCTTCATTCAGAAAAGGCACCAACACCCGTTCTGTGTGCAGGCTCCCGTTGTTATTGCACCTTCATCTGCCCCAGGCTACGTGTATGTAAATATAGTGGCTGCACGGACACAGCCACATGTAGCAGCCTATTAAAATTTGACATGCGAGCAGGAGCGACTGCATAGATCTGAATGCAGGCAGTGTACATTAGGGTCCATGCACCTAATCCTGCCTGCATGTCAAATTTTAACGTGCGGCTGCAGCCAGCTGTACAGGTTGCCTGTATGCAGCTTGGGTCAGATGCAGGTGAAATAACAAAAAGGGAGCCTGCACACAGGACGGGTGTCAGCATCCGTTTGAACGAACCCTAAAGCAGAAACTAAATTAAAAAAACTCCTATCAGATAAATATTTGTAGTAAAGACTATGGGATTGGTTTACTAAAGGCAAATAGACTGTGCACTTTGCAAGTGCAGTTGTGCCAGAGCTTAGTAAATGAGGCAAAGGAGGTTAATAACCACTTGACCTCTGGAAAATTTACCCCCCTTCATGACCAGTAGTGGTACAACGGATCGGTGGTGATCCGTACGGGTCACCCCGTTCGGATCGGATCACCACGCGATCCGCGGCGCCTCGGTCGTAGGAAAGGCCGAGGCTTCGGTCTAGCTCTGGAGCGGCGGCCATCTTGGTACACCCGGCGGTGGCCGCTGTAGTGACGTTGCGCCGCCATCTTGCTCCACCCCACACTCCTGCACAGTAATGATAGAGAAGGGGCCAAGCAGACATCTTGTTACACCCAACGGAGTTTTAGATTTCAGTTCATTTCAACACAAAACGGAGCTTATCAGCTTTAATACATTATTTGGAAATCCATCCGACTGTTTACATGTTAAATTTAAAAGCAGCAGCAAACCTTACATGCTTGCTAATATGACGGAACACCTCTGATTTTCACATTTAACATTTAGTTAAATGTGAAAATCAGAGGTATTCTGTCACATTAGCAGCACATTTGCTGCTTTTAAAATTTAACATGTAAAGAGTCCGTCGGATTTACAAATACTGTATTTAAGCAAATAAGCTCAGTTTTGTGTTGAAAATAACTGAAAGCTAAAACTCCGGTGAGTGTAACAAGAGATTGTCTTTTTTTTTTGCTGATCCGAAAAATTATCCGTTCCGCGACTCTGATCCGAGGATCGATCCGATCTGTGAGTTTTTTGATCCGTTGCACCCCTAATGACCAGGCCATATTTTGAGATACGGCCACGGCACTTTATACCTTAAAGCAGGGGTCTCAAACTGGCAGCCCTGTTGCAAAACTACAAGTCCCATGAGGCATTGCAAGGCTGACAGTTACAAGCATGACTCCCACAGGCATGATGGGACTTGTAGTTTCGCAACAGCTGGAGGGCTGCCAGTTTGAGACCCCTGCTTTAAGGCAAAAACTTTTTTTTCGTTTTGGATAGCCGATCAGCCGGTGCCAACAGACATCCATTGGCCAGCACCTGCTGATCGGCTTGTGCCGTGTCTAATCCCAGCAGCGCCGCGGTGCGCGCCCCCTACCTGGAAGTGCTGGATCACATACTAGATACGTGATCCAGCACAGGAGAGACACTTTGCATCTGTACATCTAAGTGATGTGGTCAACAAGCAGAGCTTTTCCTCATTTACTAACCTCTGGAGCAACTGCACTTGCAAAGTGCAGTCTATTTGCCTTTAGTAAATCAACCCATATATTTCTCTTCTGCTATAAAATATTGCCCCCTGCCTGCTAGCAGTTTCTTTTATGAATTGCATAATGACAGCTGCACATGGACAGTTCAGGTATACAATCCTGACATCTTACAGATGTCAGAAGTGCTGAGATGAATGAATTATCGTGCACATGAATGGAAGTTAAAGTAGAACTATAGGAAAAAGGTTTTTTTCCATTTTGGATAGGGCAAGGGAGGGTTTTAACCCGTCAGATTTTGTTTCACCATCTGTGTCCCATTGGGAAGATTTCCCTTCACTTCCTGTCCCATAGCCAAACAAGAAGTGAGAGGAAATCCCTGCAAATTAAGGGAATTCCTTGGGTCCCCCAGGTCACTAGAACTATTGTCACTATTGGAAGATTTCCCCCCTATTATGGTAATTTTCTGGGAACAACCCAAAATTTGGGATTTTCTTTTAATTTTTAATGTTAATGGTAAACAGGACAAATAGAGAGGGTGAACCTCTAACCGTGGCACAGACAGCAATAAAAACTGACAAGCAGTCTAATCCCTCTCCTAACTATCCAAAACTAAGAAAAAAGTTTTGCCTTTAGTTATACTTTAAGCCATCTAAACCCATCTAATCAAGATGGCTGAAGACTCAAGTTTTCAGAAGACAGAGAAGAAATGGAAGCACCAGCGACAAAACCATGGATGTCGCAGCGATGGATCGGGGCATTTTACAAGGTAAGAGTACCACTTTATTACAAAGGTTCCTTCAGAACTGAAAAAGTTAAAGTGGTTGTTAACCCACTTTCAGAAATTACCATAACCCGTTCTGTATCTTAATACAGTGTTCCCCTGTCTCTGTGCTTTATTTAAAAAATTCCCCATTCCCGCCTGCTGCGGGAATAACATTTATCTGTATACTATCCATTCTGCGTATAAATACAGTGTTCACCTGTCTCTGTGTTTTATATATATAAAAAAAAAAACTTTCTTCACCGTATGTCACAGCGGCTCCCGGTGCTCATGTAACCAGCTGTGTCTCCTCTCTGCCCATATGGAAGAAGCAGCGGGGGGGCAGAGATTTCCCCGCTGTCGTCAGCAGGACGCGAGGAGGAGAGGAGACACAGCTGGTCACGTGATCGCTAGGGAGCCACTGTGAGATACAGTGAAGGAGGTATTTTTTTTAATAAAACACAGAGACACTGGAACATTGTATTTATATACAGATAAATGTGTTATCCCTGCAGCAGGAGGGGAATGGGGCGGCACTGTCACTAGGTTACACACAGAGGGGAGGGGAGGACGACAGGAGACAGACACAGAAGAGCAGGCTTGCGGATGACAGAGGCACGCAAACAGACAACGGTATCAGGGGCTCAGCAGCCATGATTATCGTGGTCTGTTTGCAGGGGGGAGGGTCTAGCCAGGCAGGATCAGCCAGGTATTACAGGTGTTACAGGTTGCCAATATACACAGCACAAGCACTGTGCTGTATAACATGCTTTAAAAGGAACAGAATCTGTGTTTGTTTTTTTGAGGTTAACAAAAGCTTTAATTCCGTTTTAAAGCAAAACTAAAAGCAAATCACTACATCTCACAAAAGCTTTACCATATCCATGCAATTTATTTTTTTCAAATAACGTTTTTATTTTATTTTTAGAAAAATAAAACATCAGTACATAGGTACAAATATCGCAAACGGACATAAGCAGAAATGAAATTATGAACATGCCTAGTGAATATACACTAAAGTTGTGAAGAAGGAAACCCTCCTCCGATCTTTGGCATCGCACATTTCAACAGTAGTAACAGTGCTTCAAATTAAGTATATAGTGCACAATACCCCGAGACTGATGCCTCACTTGACTTTGCATAGTTAGTATCCAGATAAACCAACAAAAAAAAAAGGAAAATAAAAAAAGAGCGGGAGGAGGGGGGTGAAGAGTAGGGGAGACCAGATAGGAGAAGACACTAGGTTACCTCGACAACTCTGTTGCCGGCTCAAAACGAGTCCTCCTGAGAATGCCACTGCATGCAATTTTTTAAAGTTACCTTCAATCGATTCAAATCTGCAACTTTCATCAAAGTGCTATATAAGCCCAAGAACAAAAATTTTATAAACTGCAGCTTACTAGTCCTTAGATGTTGTGGCTGCATTCTTGTGCTAGGGTGATAAAGCCCACTCACTGTACTGTATCTATGGAAGAGCAGTGTTATCACCTTAGGACAAGAGATGTGTTTAGGATTTCAGCACATCTCCCCCTTTTGTGAATAGATTACAAAGCTTCTTAACTAATGATCCTACCAGTGACAGCACTTCCTGTTGCAGACTGACAATCCTAGGCCACTGCCTCAAAATTAGCAGAAGCAAAGCTGACCTTGTTTAGCTAGCCATTGGGATATCTACCCAGTATATCAGATTAGCAACCCAATGGCCAAATAAACTGAAAAAAAACCCCAAAAAGGCAGCTTTCCCTGCTGCATTACTTACCCTCCTGGTGCAGTCCCTTGCAGTCTGGTTGAATGATGGCCATTGATGCTCAACCTGGAAGTTAACGCACAGGCCATCATGTCCACACCCCTTGTAGTCCTTTGGACCAAAGAAGCTGTATTCAACAGACAGTCTGCCAGTAGTGGCGGCACACACTTCACTGCTGCATGAGGTATGTGCATCACTCCACAGAACTCCAAGAACATAGTAAGCTGACTCACCTAACTGCCATTGAGAAGATTTCCCTTCATGTCCTGTCTCAACCAAAACAGGAAGTGAGAGGAAATCCCTCCAAAGTGAGGAAATCCCTGGTTGTCATCAGAACTGCCATTTAAAAACACATACACCTGGAAGATTCACCTGCAATGAATGTCAGATTTACTGCTTTCTGCCCCACAGGGTATATAAAGCCAAAACCTTTTTCCTTTTAATATATTTTACTGAAAGAAAGACAGGAAAATTATAACTACATAATATAAAACCCAAAACTTATTTTTAGCAGTTTTATATCATGTAGGAAAGGGTTAGCACCTCTATCAGGTTATTTTAATTTTGGAGACAGAAATCTCTCCAAAGGAGAGAGTTGTCGTAGGAACAGGTGTCCTCACTGGAGGATTTTCCCTCACCTTTTGCTTGGATGACAACTCAAATTTTTGGGATTAAAGCAAGCCATAGATGATTTGATTTTCTTTCCTGTAGCCATGGGTCACATGAATGACTATCGCTCGGTTCCCTTATCAACACAGTCAGTGTTGATGGGGGAATTCCTCTTGCAGTGCTATTGTATTCTGCTGGTAGGAGGCACGGGGAGCCGTCCTGGCTGGCAGAACACAATGATTACTGCTAGCCGCCGGCAGTAATCACATGTAAAAAAAATCTGATCTGATGGATCAACTTGGGTACAACCAGCCTGCCCATAGAAGGGTTGAATCTTAGCTGGTCCCTGCTGAACTAGGACAAGATTTGATCCATCTATGGCTGGTTTTCCCCCCCATGTTCTGTCTCTGCAACAAAGCTCACCAGGACAGAGGAATGAATCTCCTCAGCGGGGAAAGAGGCAGCAATAAAATCTGACAAAGGGTCTAATCCTACTCATGCCCTTTAAGTTGTATACAGTATGGAGATTGCATGACCTAGGAATGTTCTCTTACCTGGAGAGTCAGCAGCTGTCTCGTCATCTGGAAGAAACTTAGCCTTGGTCACCTGTTGAGGAGCATCATCTCCATTGTCCTGGTACATACTGGACCATTTTATAGCCATGTCCATTTCAGGGGGTGGCCCCTTCTTTTCTTCTACCTTGTAGGATGCTGGAGGAGGAACTGCATTCATCTTCCACATTTTAAAGTCTCTGGGAGGCTGTTCCAATAAAATAAGAACATTACAGATTATCAGATACCGAAGAAGAGAAGAGAGCAAGTGAGGTTTGCTAAAAAAAAAACTAATTGTAAAGCAGAGCTGTGAAATAATGAACTCTGTATATAATATTCATTCTAGAATGAGTTTAGTTGGCCCTGTTCAGGCTTGTGAAGTCTCCATTAATCCTGACCGGAATCTGTCAAATTCTTCTTGATGCGAAAGGGAGCGGAACACAGACACGGCATCACAGCTGGCATGGTAAAGGGGCAGCAATCTATAGAAACAAATCTCCAACATTGGATTTTGGTGTAAAGATTAGGCAAGTGAAAATGGGAGTTTAAAAGGTGCAGAATAAACTTTGAAACAATATAAATTTCATAATTTTATTAAACATATATAAAATTCAAAAATTATTTTGAAAAAAAAAAAAAGCCAGCACATAAAAATCATGCGGTCGCAATACAAAGTTTTGTTTCTTCTTTTAAATTTTTTTTTTCAATTTATATGTTTAATAAAATTATGGAATTGATATTGTTTCAAAGTTAATTAATTCCTTTAAACTCCCATTTTCACTTGCCTAATCTTCATAATTATATCTTGGGGGGTGGTGCTTGTACCAAGACCTCTCATCCCTGGTATATAATGTATTTATTGGATTTTGGTGAATGTTGGGATGATGTTTGTACAGATCCCACATGGCAACAAACAGAAGGAAAATGTTTTCAATAGAGGTGAAAAGAAACGTCAACTTGTATGAACACCCCGGACAAACCAGGCAACTAATATGTTTGGCAAAGTTTATTATTTTACTGTACTTATCGCTCTTGTAAGTCCCTCATCACAATGACTCCACTTCTCCTGTGATCCCCTCCTTCCCACCTCTCCGCGGTCACCTGCCCGTCCCCCATCGCTCTCCGCGGTCACCTGCCCGTCCCCCATCGCTCTCCGCGGTCACCTGCCCGTCCCCCATCGCTCTCCGCGGTGATCTACCCGTCCCCCATCGCTCTCCGCGGTGATCTACCCGTCCCCCATCGCTCTCCGCGGTGATCTACCCGTCCCCCATCGCTCTCCGCGGTGATCTACCCGTCCCCCATCGCTCTCCGCGGTGATCTACCCGTCCCCCATCGCTCTCCGCGGTGATCTACCCGTCCCCCATCGCTCTCCGCTGTGATCTACCCGTCCCCCATCGCTCTCCGCTGTGATCTACCCGTCCCCCATCGCTCTCCGCTGTGATCTACCCGTCCCCCATCGCTCTCCGCGGTGATCTACCCGTCCCCCATCGCTCTCCGCGGTGATCTACCCGTCCCCCATCGCTCTCCGCGGTGATCTACCCGTCCCCCATCGCTCTCCGCGGTGATCTACCCGTCCCCCATCGCTCTCCCCGGTGACCTACCCGTCCCCCACCTCTCCCCCGGTGACCTACCCGTCCCCGCCTCTCCCAGGGGCCTACCCTTCCCCGCCTCTCCCGGGGACCTACCCGTCCCCGCCTCTCTCGGGGACCTACCCGTCCCCGCCTCTCTCGGGGACCTACCCGTCCCCGCCTCTCCCGGGGACCTACCCGTCCCCGCCTCTCTCGGGGACCTACCCGTCCCCGCCTCTCTCGGGGACCTACCCGTCCCCGCCTCTCTCGGGGACCTACCCGTCCCCGCCTCTCTCGGGGACCTACCCGTCCCCGCCTCTCCCGGGGACCTACCCGTCCCCGCCTCTCCCGGGGACCTACCCGTCCCCACCTCTCCCGGGGACTGACCTACCTGTCCCCATTTCCAAATTGCCCCCCCATCCAAATATATTCCCGCCCCCCACCCCTCCTCCAGGGTCACCTCCTCGGGGGGTCGGATGAGCCTCTTCTCCCAGTTAATGGAGGTGGAGCTGGAAGGGGCGGCCAGGAAGGCCGGGCGGCTGACAGTCTGGAAGAGCTCATCGGGTCCGGGAAGGCGGCGTGGTGGGGGCGGCCTCTTCACCTCCGCCGCCCTCTTCTCCCTTTCCCCGTCCTCCTCCTCACTACTGCTCTCCGAACTCCCATACTCCGCGAAATAACTCAGAGGATCCTTCTCTTCCGCCGCCATGGTGCACCCTGCAACACCGTCCCTCAACAGCCTCGCTTCCGGGGGGGGGGGACATTTCCGGGTGCACACTCACGCACTCTCTGCGTACGGAAGGAGAGAGGAGCGTCCTGCTGCCGAACAGCGCCACCCAGCGGCCCCTCCGCGCACTGCGCCCTCTGCAGAGCCCTGTGGTCACCTTCTGCACAGACATCTGTATGGGGGCTGCACTGCTGAAAATGCCATCTGCTGGGCTGTCACCGTCTTCTGAGTCACAGGCATGCAGGACAAGAGTCAGAGAGAATCTAATAGGCCTGAGCTCTATTCATGTCCTTGTCAGCAACTCAGAAAGTACTCGTGTCTTTAATCTTAATCGTCGACAGGGGCAGTTTTTTTATTTTTTGCACGCGTGTTAAAATCTGCATCTTTTTACTAGAAATTATTGTAATCCCCCCCCCCCTCCTTTCCACCCCAAAAAGTGTATATTTCCTTTTTTTATCAAACGCATATTTTCAGGAAAAAAATACATTAAAGCGGAGCTCCACCCAAAAGGTGAAGTTTCTCTTTAAGGCCTCCTCCCCTTTTCCAGTTTGTGAACTGGAGCTTTTGGGGAGGGAGGGGATTGGAATTGGGTACCTGATTTTGACAGGTACCCGCTCCCACTTCCGTTCCAATGGCCTTTGGCAATTGTAATCGGAAATTCTCCTCCCCCCCCCTCCCTCCCGAAATCTTCTGGGACACATGACAGAGTGCAGCGCGGGTTCGTGCATGCACAGTGGGCACCCAGGGTGAAAACGGCTGTGGTGAGTACACCGCTGGATTCTGGGACAGGTAAGTGGCTGTTTATTCAGTCAGCAGCTACTGTATTTCCCTCCCTCTATAGACGATGTAGCACCCTGATGTTTAGGCAGTGTTGCTAGTAAATTTATTTGCCAAGTGATAGTTGCCTTGGCCAATTGATAGGAGGTCAGCTGATTTCACCCTAGCATCAGGAGGGCATCAGGTGGGCACAGTACAGAGGTCAGGAGGGCACAGTACAGGGGTGAGGAGGGCACACTACAGAGGTCAAGAGGGCGCAGTACAGGGGTGGGGAGGACACAGTACAGAGGTGAGGAGGGCACACTACGGAGGTCAAGAGGGCACAGTACAGGGGTGGGGAGGGCACAGTACAGAGGTGAGGAGGGCACACTACGGAGGTCAAGAGGGCGCAGTACAGGGGTGGGGAGGGCACAGTACAGAGGTGAGGAGGACACACTACGGAGGTCAAGAGGGCACAGTACAGGGGTGGGGAGGGCACAGTATGGGGCTGGAAGGAAACACACAGGGTCAGGAGGGCACACACTAGCTAGGGGGGCAGTAAAAACCCAGAGGCAGCGACAACCTGTAATAAATCCAGTTATTTCTCCCAGCGCTACATGAAAAAGATGCCATCTTCCCATTTGTCAGCAAACATGCAGCACTTCTATGCTAAGCTGCAGTAACTCAGACTTGGTTAGCATAGAGGTGCCTGCAAATGAGTTTACCTCCGCAGTCCGGACTCGGCTTATCTCCTCAGCGTGCTTTCCAGCAGGAGTTATCTCATAGGTCAGGCACATCCCCGCCCCGCCCGCTCCTACATCCAACAGGAGGCTCCGTCTTAGGGATGTCCCTTTGTTCAGGAGAGTGCCCGCAAAGCAACGGGGGAGCGAGGAAGGGGGTGGTACAGGGGGCGGAGATTCCAGTCTATGCGGACAGTGGACAGCAATCCCCAGTACAGTGATCTGCGATGTGCTGTCCCGCACGCGCCGCGGCTTTGATTTCTGGGAGCTTTCTGACAGTTCGGGAGTATGGGCAGCGCGGTCTCTAGGAGCAGCTTCTTTGGGCCCCCAACAATGACTGGGCCCTGGGCAGCTGCCCCTTTTGCCCTGCGGTAAAGCCGGCCCTGGGAACCGCTATAAAGACCTGACTGATATACTCAGGGGTCCATTAGCTGAGGTGAGCTACTATAACTACCACTGGTGGAGGTTGTCACGAAAGTCACTTGAAGTACCATCTTTCTCATCGTCTTCCAGGACGGCACATGAGAGATGACTGGTCCACTTGACAGGAAACACAATCAACCAAAAGAGATTAAAAACCCCACCCCTCCCTGTGCTCCTCAGTTTTTTGATTGTTTCCCCACAGCGAAACAGTTTATTTTTTTCCTGAAGGACCCAAAGCCTGGTGCTGAAGGTCCCCCCTGGGAGCCAGGCCGAAAGCTTAGGAAGCCTCTGGGCCGTTTATTCTAATTTTCAATTGGGAAATTGGTAACGATGGGGATTTCCAATGATAAGCTATTAGCCAATGGATGGATACACAAATTGTATGGACTATTCTTAATTGAAACGTGTTCAAACCCAAAATCGGGGCGAACAAGAGACAATTGGGAAGGGTAAGGGTTATAATTTTGTTTGAAATTTTAGAAGAAAATTTCTCTAGTCGTTTCCATAATTGGGCTGCTTTTTCACAGTCCCAAAAAATGTGAGAGAAGGAGCCGATTGAGGTGCAATCTCTAAAGCAGGTAATGGGAACTGTGGGAAATATAGAATGGAGTTTGGCTGGAGTATAATACCACCTGGTAAATAGTTTAATTACAGTTTCCCTAATTGTGATAGATTTAGTGCATTTAAGAAGATTGTCAATACATTCAGACCATTTCTCGAGGGGCAATACAAAGTCGTATTCCTGTTCCCATTTGAGCATGTATGGTAATTTATCCTGGTTGGTGTTATTGATCAAGTTTAGATATATCTCTGATATTAGGCCTGTTCTTCTTGGGTATTTAGTACAGATATTCTCATAGAATGTGGGCGATGTATTGTCTAACAGTGGGAAATTTGAATTATAGAAGTTTCTAATTTGGAAAAATCTGTATTGGGAATGTCGTATTTACCTTATGGAAAATTTTTTGCATACCTTGCATAATACCATGCACCTACTGGATAAAAAATGGAACCTATGGTTCAAATATTCAGACTATCTTTTAGACCCATATTAGAATCCCCTTTTCACATCCAATTCTTTTATACACAAAAACAACCCTGCATTTCAAAACACTACTGAATCATTTATTTTTTATATGTAATAGATGTTGTCATAAATAAATAAAGGCGGTTACTCTGTCATAAATCATTATAATTATTGATTGAAAATACTGTAATTCTCTGATGTCATGACATAATGTTTGTACCATTATTTTGTACACAATAAAAAAGTTTGTAAACAAAAAAAAAAAAAGGAAGCCTCTGGGCCATGGCTGGACGGTCCCGTCCCTCCTGGGCGGTATCCCATCCGTTAGTCAGGGGGGAGGAAATAGCCCTGGAAGAACCCCCTGAGTACTGAAGGCTCCTAGATGCAGGGCACCTAGACCTTCAGGGGCCACATTTCCTCTTTTTCCCCCCTACCTGTCTGGGCGTCCATTCCGGAGGGGGGGTTGGCTTGCATCCCGTGCAGATGTCCGTATATGGTGGTCCCAGCTCCCGGCGTTTCAGAAGAGGTGTTCACTCCCTCCTCTGGCGTCGGGGGTGGAAGTCATGACGCGCCGCGTCACTTCCGGTTCTGGTCTCCGGCAAGATGGCGGCGGCCGGCGTCTTCTTTTCTCCAACCATTACCGCCAGAACGCCGCCAGAAGAAGAGGCGCCCACAGCTTTCCTCCAGTCGCCCCAGGACCGCATTGGAGCGCAATGGAGCGGGAGGAAGGACCGTCTGCGGCCGCGGCTCTAGAGGAGACCACAGGGGGTGAGTCTACCCAGCCAGCAGGGGTTATGATAGGGGTGGTACCCTGACTCTTCCCTTTGCTTACCACTGGGCCCATTGTTTGATGTTGCCTGTGTGTTTGTTTTCTTACAGGGGAGTATGTCACTGCCCAGGGGGTTGTTGGTCGTTCATCTAAAGCCCCTGCCTGCATCAAAAAATGCGGTTATTGCAATGACAGATTGTCCCCAGATTATTCCAGGCCCTTCTGCCCAAATGTATACAGAAAGTGGCAGGAAAGGAAACTTCTCAGATCATGAAGGATTTCCTCTCCATCCAGAAAGAAATGCTTACCACTCTAAAGGAGTTTCAAGCTTCTGCTAGGACCAAGGAACCAGTATCCCAGACCAGTAAGGAAGGTTGTTCCTCACAGGAGAGTTCCTCCTCCTCCAAAGTGTCCAAAAAACAGACGGTTCTCTTTAGGTCTCGTCTACCGGAAGACTCAGATCTAGAAGAGGACTCGGATGCCCCGAGTCGGGCTCTATCTGACGAGGGTCAGGTAGACAGCTCAGAAGAGGAGGAGGATGGGGTCAGATTGGGTAGGCATATCTTCTCAGCGGATGATATGGAAGGTCTCCTCAGCGCAATTTATGCGTCTGAAGAGATCCAAGATCCACCGGAACAAATTCCTGCTAGGGATAGGATGTACCGGGGTTTGGTGAAGTCCCAGTCCAGAACCATCCCTGTCCATGAGGCACTCAAGGATATTATTCTTAGAGAATGGAAAGATCCTGAGAGGAAGCTTTTAATGCCCAAAACATGGAAGCGTAGGTGCCCCTTTAAAGACGAAGTAGTAAATAAATTCTTTAAGACTCCTAGGTTAGACGCCTCCTTAGCACAGGTGTCGAAACAGACCGACCTCTCCTTTGAGGATACAGGTAACCTAAAGGACCAAATGGACCGGCGCGCCGAGTCCACCTTACGTAGGGCATGGGAAGCCAATGCGGCAGACATGAGCCCTGCATTGGCCTCAGCCTGTGTGGCTAGGAATACTGACACATGGATTGCCAAGTTAAGGGACCATGTCTCTCGTACTTCCATGGCCAAGGAAGTCTTAGACTCCTTGCAGCTCATAGGGAGTGCGGTAGCTTACCTGGCAGATGCTGAGGTGTGCGAGCTACCGCAGAGACAGGAGCCCTCTTAAACTCTGCTCGACGAGCAGTGTGGGTCAAGACATGGGACGGTGACAGTGCGTCCAAGTCCCGCCTATGTGGTCTTCCCTTCGAGGGCTCCTGTCTCTTCGGTACCGGACTTGACCAGGCGCTGTCAAGGTCCACCAAAAAGGGTCAGAAATTCCCCACCAAACCTAAAAAGGAAAAAATAGTTTTTTTTCGGGGCCCCCAAAATAAGAACCGGTTTTCAGGCAAGAAATCCGTTTTCAACAAGCGGTGGAGTGCCGGGAAGGATAAGCAGAAGGGCAGCATCCTCTTTCCCAGCCCCAAGATTGGCGACAGTCACCAAGTGACGTGAGGGTGGGGGGAAGGCTTTCCCATTTTCTCTCCGGGTGGGAAAGTGTAACTCAGAGCCCCCATGTCCTTCAGATTTTAAGGGAGGGTTACAAACTGGAGTTTTTACACTCCCCTCCCTTGCGGTTCCTATTAACCCATCTTCCCAGGGATCCCCTCAGAGCAGCAGGACTTCTGCAAAACGTCGCAAAATTAGCAGAACAGAGTGTAATTGTCCCGGTCCCAGAGGGACTAGGGGTCTATTCCCACATCTTTGTTGTTCCGAAGCCGTCGGGGAAATACCGTTTAATAATAAACCTGAGACCCTTGAATGCTTGCTTGCATCACAAGAGGTTTCAGATGGAAAGTGTGTACACCCTCAGGAAGCTATTGCTGAAGGGGGTGTTCATGGTAACCATCGACCTAAAGGACGCTTATTTACACGTCCCGATATTTCCTGCTCACCAATCTTTCCTGAGGTTTGCAATCCCCTCTGCCCAGGGGGTGCAGCATTGGCAATTTGCTGCTCTCCCTTTTGGTCTGACCTCCAGTCCAAGAGTTTTTACCAAAATCATGGCAGAGGTGATTGCTTTCCTTCACTTGCAGGGAATCTCAATAGTCCCATATCTAGACGATCTGCTTCTCTTCAACCAGAGTCGGGACCTCCTCCTCGTGGACCTAGCCAAAGTCATAGAGACTTTGGAGTCCTTGGGCTGGATCATCAACAGGGAGAAATCCTCGATGATCCCGGACCAGAGAAAGGTTTACTTAGGTTTCCTGATAGATTCCTTAGAGGGAAGACTAGTTTTGCCTCAGGACAAGGTGCAGAACCTTCTGTCAGCAGTCGGTTCTCTGTTGGAGCGGGGAGAATCCTCTTTCAGAGGAATCATGAGAGTGCTGGGTCTAATGACCTCTTGCATTCCAGCTGTGCCGTGGGCTCAGCTCCACTCCAGCCCGCTCCAGCAATTCCTCCTTCCTCCTGGGATGGGGCAAGAAGTTCACTAGACCTCAGGGTCCCTCTTCCAGTGGCAGTAAGAGAGTCACTGAGGTGGTGGCTTCTTCCTCAGAATCTAGAGGGCGGTCGTCCATGGGCCCAGATCGACCCCCTAAGGATTACCACAGATGCAAGCTCCTGGGGTTGGGGAGCACACCTAGGCGAGCTCCAAACCCAGGGTTCTTGGAACAAGGGTCAGAAGGGCTCTCCCTCGAACTTTCGAGAATTACTGGCAGTTCGGGAGGCCCTGAAGGCTTTTGAGAACAGAATGCAGGGCCGAGAGCTACAGATTCAGTCTGACAATGCTACCACAGTAGCGTTCCTGAATCATCAAGGGGGCACCAGGTCTCGTGCCCTCCTGACCTTATCTCTGGAGATCCTTGAGCTGAGCAGAGATTCGGATTCCCTCCATCTCGGCGGTACATATAAAAGGGGTTCACAACGTAGAGGCAGACTATTTAAGTCGCCATCCACTTCTCCAGGGAGAATGGGAGTTGAACCCAGAAGTGTTCAACCAGCTGTGCCATCGGTTTTGTGTGCCAGAGATAGACCTCTTCGCCCGCAGGGAAAACAGGAAGTTAAAAAGATTATTTTCCCTAAGCCAGGATTGGGGCTCACAGGGAGTAGATGCGTTTGCCCAGGTGTGGGACTTTCACCTGGCTTATGCCTTTCCCCCTCTGGGTCTAATTCCGAGAATCCTACAAAAGCTGGATCTTTCAGAGGGCAGTCTCATCTTAATCACCCCTTGGTGGCCCAAGAGAGCCTGGTTCCCCGTTCTGGAGAACTGGTCTGTGACTCCCCCTCTCCGGTTACCAGTTCGGACAGACCTTCTCCGTCAGGGTCCGGTCTTCCACCCAGAGCCCGGTTTCTTCAAACTGACGGCCTGGTGCTTGAAAGGCAGAACTTGCAGGAGAAGGGCTGCTCTGAGAGAGTGATCTCCACTATTCTTTCAAGCAGAAAGGAGGTCACTAGGCGTATATACGCAAGGATATGGGGGGTCTTCTCTCACTGGTGTCTGACCAAAGAGGTTCCCCAATGAGAAACCCCGGTCATCTTGGAGTTTCTCCAAGATGGTGTTGATTTAGGGCTGACTACCAAGACATTGAGAGTGCAGGTAGCAGCTTTATCTTACTTTCTGGACAGGAGATTATCTCTGGATCCCCTATATTAGGAGCTTCCTGAAAGCTAGAGATAGAATGTCCCCAGTACAGATTGCCAGTGTCCCACCCTGGGATCTTTCCTTAGTTTTGCTTATGAAGCGACCATTCTAAGCACAGGATCACTCGCCAATGTGGACACCACCTCCATCCAAGGATCTATATTCATACCTTTAGATCACAACAACACCATTGCAACCTCCCTATGGACTAAGTTGATGTGTCTCAACTCTGTTCCAAAAAAAAAAACACATTACTATTTGTCCTTGGATCGACTGAGTGTACCCCTGTTGCTTTGTGCTTACCAGCATTGATCGCCTTACCAATACCATTACATTTACACGATACTACCTCCTTGACTGGCGGCACCTCTTAAAAGATCGCCATTGTCTAGGTAGATGGGCTGAGTAATTGTTGTTTGTTTTTTCAACACGGCCTACTATATTCATATACATATGCTCCTGAGGAAGCGTTTTTTGAACGTGTAACATGTTGAGCAAGCTCTCCACCTCCTCTGGACCCACTGTCTGGTTATCAATCTTATAGTTTTATGATTATTGCCTTGTTTCTACTCATTTGAGTTCAATTAAGGAAAATGTACTGTATGATGATTATTATGATAACCTCTGTGGACCAGTTATAACGTTTGATCAAATATGTTGATGTTTTATGACTGTCTTATATGAATTAATTATTCTATATTAAAATATCTTTAGTTTTTTACTTTTGTCTACCATGTGCCTTCAAAGTCCAAACCATTAGCTTCTAGCTTAAAATTCGCAAACTGCTAGTATACCTCCAAAGGTTAAGGCGAATTCCACTCGCTCTCTGGCGACCTCCTGGGCAGAAAAGGCCGGAGCTTCGGTCGAACAAATCTGCAGGGCTGCAACTTGGTCGAGCCAGAATACCTTTATGAAGCATTACAGAGTGGAGTTGCTGTCGCCTCAGGACCTCTCGTTTGGGAGAAAGGTCCTACAGGCGGTTGTCCCGCCCTAAGGTAGGCCTGCATGTTACTTGCTTTTCTCTCATGTACCGTCCTGGAAGACGATGAGAAAGTACTAGTTACGCTTACCGGTAACGTCGTTTCTGGATGTCTTCCAGAACGGCAGGCCTATTTCCCACCACTATTGTTTAGTATATTGATATGTACATATAAAGTTGTTGTGGTATGTTATTTTCACTCTCGTGCACTAGTGTGGAGTACTTTTTCACAAACTGAGGAGCATAGGGAGGGGCAGGGTTTTTAACCTCTTTTGGTTGATTGTGTTTCCTGTCAGGTGGACCAGTCATCTCTCGTGCCGTCCTAGAAGACATCCAGAAACGACGTTACCAGTTGCTGGTGTATGCTCATCACCTGTGTTTTGAAGAATAATATGAAAAGCATGGACTGTTTTCTCCTAAAGATATCGATTCTATAATTTTAGATGTGTTTTTAGATGCTTTGTGCTGCACTGCTGTTTTACATTTTGAGTTTGGGGATTTGATAATTTGACAATCAGTGTTCTAGCTGCTGTGTTTTAGGTTATTTGCGCTGGTTGTATTACTATTTTAAGTTTGCTGTACTACTACCTTTATCACTAGCTATTGGACAAAGGCTTGGCCGACTACCCGATCCGGTTACTGAACTCTAGCTATGTTTTGACTACGCTTACTCTGTTTACCTTTTTGTGATTTAACTGTACTTCTGTCTCGGTCTGATTCATGTGTAGCACTACCCCATAGGAGCTGCTGGTTATATTTTTGGGCCTTTGCCGTTACCTGTCTGTTCCACCGTATCCGTCATAGGGGTTCCATTGAAGAGTTTGCACAGATGTCAGCACCTACACAGTCTCTTTTCCAATGGTTTTATTAAATAAATGTCATTTAAAGGGATGGAGGGTTAGGGGAGATTCAGGTACCTTGCTTTGCGGATCACGGGTACTTTCTTCAATCCAGAGGACAAACCGTTTCCACAACTGGATATAGCAACCACCGGATAGGCCTCTCTCACTTACCTAGCAGCCGGTGCGGTGCTCGGTCAAAAGTCTCTGCCACAGACTTGAAGAATACACTTGTAGCGGCCTCACTCTCTCTCTCTCTCTTGTATTGCTTATTTGTGGCTGTTGTCTAGGGGTACTCTGGAGGAGAGAGTGCAGGACACTACGCCAAGCTCTCACCCTCCGTGTATGTGAGGTTGGAGCAAAGTCTTTTCTGAATTACCTTCGGGTCTGCATCCTGCATATGGAGCCTCTGCTTCTTCCGTGGAGGTGTATCTGCCAGTAATAGAGCCCCACACCATTAAAAGTTCAACACTCCTTTATTTCTTCAATGCCAGAATGAACATAATCAGTTGAACTTCAATAACAGACAGACAGGGGTGTGGATACGAGTAGGCCCAGGCACAATGAACTCTCCTATCCCTTTCTCGTGCGGATAGGCCTGGCGCACGGTCTCTGCCACCGACCGTGAAATTGGTAGCTGCCACCTACCGGGTGAACTGTTCGGGGCCCCTGTCACGGGCCTAAGTAACGGTCTCTGTCACGACCCTAGAGTAACGGTCTCTGCCACCGACCTTAGAACATGGACCACCTTCTGTGTGAATATGGCCCCTGTTTGGCGAGGACATCCATCCCGACGGTCTCTAGAGGCCCTATCCCGGCACTGGCAATCTGCTGCACCAGATCTACGGGAAGGTCACCTGCGCGGTCCCTTACGCCTGGATTCAGACACCCGATTCTGTGGGTGCCTTAGGATGGTTCCTCCCGGGCGGATCCCAGTGGAAGAAGCTGGGCCCCAGGCCTGAACGATGCACCTCACCCCAGACTGAGGGTGTCTGGGGTGACTCCCGAACTCCACGTGTCCAGGCCTAGGCCGCCTGGACACCGACCGCTGGACAGCAGCCCTCAGGTTAAAGGTGCCTGGGACTCGGACCTCGTGGCGAAGATGTCCGCCCCCTTTATAGCCTCTCCCAGCTAGCACAGCGGGTTCCCCGCCCCGCCGTACAACCGCTGCGAGAGACCAAAAAGGGTACGGCACTCCAGCGATGGTTCACCCCGAATCCAAAGTGACAGCGCCACCTGCTGGGCCGCAGGGAACTGGACACCACTGATGTCTCCACCCGAATCAACATACTGAAAAGTACCTACCCGTTACACACTTATGCCGCGTACACACGATTGATTTTCTCGACGGTGAAAACACCGTCGAGAAAATCGACGGGAAAAACTAGGAACGGCTTGTTCCCCTACACACGGCCAATTTTCCCGACATTTTTTCTCTTGGTCGAGAAAAACGACTGTGTGTAGGCTCCCCGGCAGTGTTTCCCTATGGGAAAACTGCCACAGAAAAAAATGCCGCGAATCACGACGAGAAAAATTTCTCGTCGTGATTAATGCCATTTTTCTCGTTGGGAAAAATTATCAAAAACCCACACACGGTCGTTTTTCTTGTCAAAGACAAAAAATGTAATTTTTCCCGACGAGAAAAATGGTCGTGTGTACGCGGCATTAGTCTGCTCAATCCTCTGCCACAGGAGTGTATGATCCAGAACCTTTTGCAAAGTCCAAGTATAGTCCCACAGTACCAGTTTCTTTCAGCCAACCCGGCGACACTGTGAGGTAGATGGGTCAGGATGCGTCCTCCAATTGAGTCTCCAGGCTCTTCCTGAGATACCAGCCCTTTTGGCTCGGTCCTCTCCGGGAAAAGTCCTCCTCAGGTTTCTTCAATTGCTCGGCTTCTCCCCGCAGGCAAGACAGCACAGGACCACCCCTGACTAGTAGGCCCCAGAACTCCTGGGCCCACTTCCAGTAACGAGGCCTCGGGCCAGCCGGCCCCAAGGCAGGAAAACTGCTACAGCACACCTTAGGCCAGGAGGGCCATCAGGTCAGAGAGACCCAGAAGACGGTGTCTGTCCCTTAAGTATCCTCTCCAAGAATGCACAGCAAGGGGACAAATCCCACTGAGCGGTTTCTGGGCAAGAGGTACCCAATACATCCAGCCTGTTGCCTTTCCAACCTTGACCTGTGGTGACAGCGACGCCCACAGTCAAGTGGAAAAATGTGCAGCACAGCTGGACTGAAACAGAAACCAGAAATGTACACAATTATTCTGAGCTAAACTACAGCTCAGACAACTAAATTTACAAAGAGCGCCTTCTCAATAGGAGCAGGGCGCTACACATGGTTTCTGACAGTAGGCGAAGGCCATGAATTCAGAAGATGCAGCCAATCCACTTGTTGGTAATATTTTTTCCAGATTGGATGACCTGGATCACCGCATGGATCAGTTTCCCACGGTGATACAGACGCTACTGAGTCACACGGCTCGTCTAGCATCTCCCACTGTGGCCGCTCCGGTAGTCTCTGTCCAGGCACCCGCCTTGTGTATTACCTCTATAAGAGGTATGTCTGGTTCTGCTCCGCTTCCCCAGCGATTTGGGGGCGATCCCGTTCAGTGCAGAGGGTTTCTCAACCAGGTTGAGATATACTTTGAGATGCTGCCCCAGGCATTTCCCACGGACAGAAGCAAAGTGGGTTTTGTGATATCTTTGCTTTCTAACAGAGCCTTGGCCTGGGCAAACTCTCTATGGGAGACGCAAAAACCCGTGGTCCTGAGTTACCCAGAATTTGTGGCTTCCTTCAAAAGGGTATTTGACGTTCCCGTACGCTCCGCTTCTGCTGCCAAGTGCCTCATGTCCATCAAACAGAGTATGAGGTCGGTTGCCGATTACGCCATTGAATTCCGTACTCTGGTAGCAGAGGTTGCTTGGAACAATGAGGCCCTCGTGGCTGCTTTTTCTCATGGTCTCTCTCAGATAACATCAAGGATGAGATAGCAGCCCGAGATGTACCCACTGAGCTGGAGAAGTTGATCACATTTGCCATCCTCATTGACTCCAGACTCAGAGAGAGATTCTGTCTTAAGGAACGCTTGCGGAAGCCTCCTGTACAGTTGTCTCTGAGCTTTTCAGTCCCACCCTTGCCTCCCTCACCTCCCATGCCTCCTGGTACCGAGTCGGTCTGTGAAGATGAACCCACGCACTTGGGCTTCATGCGTCTCTCTGCGGACGAGAGAGCCCTTAGGAGGAGGGAGAGATTATGCCTTTATTTTGGCCAGGCTGGTCACTTTGGCCAGGCTGGTCACTTTTTGAAGTCTTGTCCTACCCGTCCAGGGAACGCCCAAACCTTGAGGTTCTGTGATGGACAGACCTTAGGTGGCGTTGTTTCGTCTCCAGTTTCCCAGAAGGATAAGCCCCTGGTTTCGGTTACCCTGTCGGGGGCTGAGTCATCCGTCGAGATACAGGCTCTAATCGACTCCGGGGCTGCAGGCCTGTTCATGGATGCTGCCTTTGTATCAAAGCACTCGATTCTGCTGCAGCTGCGTGACACTCCACTTGCCATTGAGGCTCTTGACGGGAGACCTCTACAGCCTGCCCATGTGACTCATGAGACTGGTCCATTGTCCATGGCCGGAGGGGCTCTTCACCATGAGATAATCCAATTCCAAGTTATTTCCTCACCTAAGTTTCCGCTGGTTATTGGTTATCCTTGGTTACAGAGGCACAACCCCTCTTTTGATTGGCTCCATGCTGAGGTTCTGTCCTGGTCACCACAATGCAGTAAGAGATGCTTTCAAAAGGTAGCCAAGGTCCTGTGCACCTCTTCACTCTCCTCCCTACCGCGATTTTAGCGATGTCTTTGACAAAGGTCAAACCAGTACTTTGCCTCCACACCGGTCGTATGATTGCGTAATTGACCTTCAACCTGATGCCATACCCCCTCGTGGCTGGGTTTACCCTTTGTCGGTCTTGGAGGATAAGGCCATGGAGGACTATGTTGCAGACGCACTCACTCGAGGTTTCATCCGCAAATCCTCGTCTCCTGCTGGTGCTGGTTTCTTTTTTGTGAAGAAGAGACCTTGCATTGATTATAGGGGTCTCAATCGTCTCACCATTAAGAATGCCTATCCGATTCCGTTGATTACGGAGTTATTTGACCGCCTTAAAGGAGCAACGGTTTTCACAAAGCTTTATTCAAGAGGGGCATACAATCTCGTGAGGATTAATGAGGGCGACGAGTGGAAAACTGCCTTTAATACCAGAACAGGTCATTATGAGTATCTCGTAATGCCTTTTGGCCTCTGTAACGCTCCGGCAGTTTTCCAAGAGTTTAGCCTCGTACACACGACCAAGTTTCTCGTCATTAAAAACACGTTGTTTTTCTCGACGAGATTCTTGTTAACCTTGATGAGTTTCTCGTCAAGCTTTCCATGCGTACACACTGACAATTCCAAATCTCGTTGTTGTTCTGCGTGGTCACGTCCAGCACGTATGACGGCAGTATAAAGGGGAAGATTGATTTCAATGGCGCCACCCCTTGGGCTGCTTTTGCTGATCTCGTGTTACCGTGTGTGAAGTAAAAGTTTGGGAAGAGACGATTCGCGCTTTTCAGTCTTCGTGCTTTCAGTTCGTTTTAGCGTGATGAATGTGCTATCTCCTTTACGAAGGCTTGTTTTACCAGAAGATGTGCTCCCGTCTCATACTTGATTCTGAGCATGCGCGCTTTTTGAAGAGTCGTAAAAGCTGTGAGGGGGTTAGCTCGGCAGCGGGTGTGTGTGACCCCCGGGATGGGCTCCCCACACAAAACAGGCCCAGCAAACGGAGGTTGTGGTTTTCAAAATCAAAAAGGTGCGGTTTATTTTCTATTTACAGTGACAAAACACAGCAAAGCAAAAGAAACATAAACAAAATAAATCCTGGTCAACTTGACCTCTGACTAAACATACAGGTTTCCTAACTAACAACTGGGATCAGCCTAGTGCTGTCCTAGTCCCTAAGTCCCTGGTTTTAAATGTCCAAGCAAATAGCCACACAGGCTTTGTCTCACCGCACAGGGGTTCACTCTCCCTAGACAGTCCACACAGGTCTGGTTCCAGGCATGAGCTAACACCTAATGAATCTGGGAGTTCTTATAGAGGCCTAAATGAGCTGACAAGCTTCAGCTGGTCTCATCAACTCCCTGTCTGCACGACGCCCCACACTCTCCCTAGAGGTATGAGTCATCCATGAGCCCACTAGCCTCAGCTGGGCTTCATCAACTCTCTCCCTAGTTGTATAAGTCGGCGTAAAGCCTGAATCTGGGCGAAATATATCTACCCCCCTGGATGCAACCAGGTGACTTTACCTTCCTGCTGTCACATACCCCCCCCTCTTGTTTTAACCTCGGGGTTGGAACACCAGCAATCAGGCATTCATGTACTCGAGACAAAGCATCCACATTCCCCATTTGAACGCCAGGGCGATGCTTTACTGTGAAGTTGAATTCCTGGAGGGCCAGGAACCACCTATTCACTCTTCTATTTGTTTCCTTGTTTTGAGCCATCCACTTTAACGGAGCGTGATCCGTAACCATGTCAAAGTGCCTACCTAGCAGGTAGTACCGAAGGGAATCTAGAGCCCACTTCACCGCTAAACACTCCTTTTCAACGGTGGCGTAATTTACCTCATGGGACTTCAACTTCCTGCTGAGGTAAATGACTGGGTGCTCTTCCCCGTTCCAGACCTGGGACAATACTGCTCCTAACCCCACATCTGACGCATCACTTTGTACGACAAAGTCTTTAGAGAAGTCGGGTGAGTACAACACTGGCTGGCTACATAAGGCTTGTTTCAAGAATTGGAATGCTGCCTCAGCCTCGGGGGTCCATTTAATCATGACCGACCCTTTCCCCTTCGTCAGGTTGGTTAGGGGCACAGCCTTAGAAGCAAAGTGGGGAATGAATCGCCGATAATACCCAGCGATTCCCAGAAAGGCTCGTACCTGCTTCTTGCTGTTGGGACGTGGCCAACTCTGGATGGCCTCGACTTTGTTGAGTTGGGGTTTTATTACTCCCCTCCCAATGGTGTACCCAAGATATTTGGCCTCCTCCTGCCCAATGGTACACTTCTTGGGGTTAGCCGTAAACCCCGCTTCCCGAACAGAGTCCAGGACTGCTTGCACTTTTGGCAGATGTGAGGCCCAATCTGTGCTATGGACAACTACGTCATCCAGGTAAGCCGCAGCATACTTCCGATGGGGCCTCAGCATCTGGTCCATTTTCCGCTGGAATGTGGCCGGCGCATTCTGTAACCCGAACGGCATTCTTTTATATTGGAACGCCCCGTCTGGGGTTACAAATGCGGTTTTCTCTTTGGCCGACTTGGCCAGGGGGATTTGCCAATACCCTTTTGTGAGGTCAAGAGTCGTCATGTATCGGGCTGTTCCCAGCCGGTCGATCAACTCATCTATACGTGGCATGGGGTAGGTGTCAAATTTTGTAACTTTGTTCAACTGACGAAAATCGTTACAAAATCGCCAGCTCCCATCCGGTTTAGGCACCAACACAATGGGACTAGACCAATCACTTTGGGACTCCTCTATCACCCCTAAGTTCAGCATTTTCTGTACTTCCTCCCGTATTGCCTCCCATCGGGCCTCTGGGATCCGATAGGGTTTTAACTTCACCCTTTCACCGGGCGGGGTAATGATGTCATGCTCTACCCCAGATGTTTGTCCCGGCAGCTCAGAGAATACCTCCTTGTTGCGAAGCACAAACTCCTTAACCTCCTGTTGTTGGGGTTGTGACAAGGTGGCTGCTATTCCAACCTCAGGAATCACGCAACCAGTTTGAGCTGGTGACCAAGTGTCTGCGACTAGGGACTCTCTATCCCTCCAGGCTTTCAACAAATTAACGTGATAGATCTGTTCGGGCTTTCGCCTTCCTGGTTGTCTGACCTTGTAATTCACTTCGCTCACTTTTTCCATTATCTCATAGGGGCCTTGCCATTTGGCAAGGAATTTACTTTCAACCGTAGGGACAAGTACCAGTATCCTATCCCCCGGGGAAAAGGTACGGGTCTTGGCTCCACGGTTGTACACTCTCTGCTGTGCTAACTGCGCTTGGGCCAAATGTTCCTTCACGATGGGCATTACCTGTGCAATTCGGTCTTGCATCAGGGCGACATGCTCAATCACACTCCTGTGGGGAGAACTCTCACTTTCCCAAGTTTCCTTGGCAATATCCAACAGCCCTCTTGGGTGTCTCCCATACAGTAACTCAAAGGGGGAGAATCCCGTAGAGGATTGGGGCACCTCCCTAATAGCAAACATCAGATAAGGAAGTAGACAGTCCCAATCCTTTCCATCTCTATCCACCACTTTCTTCAACATTTGTTTTAGGGTTTTGTTGAATCTTTCAACCAGCCCATCGGTTTGGGGGTGATACACAGATGTACGTAATTGCTTCACTTTGAACAATTTACACAGCTCCTTCATAACCCGGGACATAAAGGGTGTACCTTGGTCCGTAAGCAGTTCTTTACAAATACCCACCCGGCTAAACACAAGAGATAGCTCTTTGGCTATGGTTTTGGCCGAGGTATTTCGGAGAGGGATCGCTTCTGGATAACGGGTGGCATAGTCCATTATAACTAATATGTACTGGTGCCCCCTAGTGGACTTGATTATAGGCCCTACCAAATCCATGGCGATCCTCTCAAACGGGACCTCAATGATGGGTAGAGGGACCAGCGGGCTACGGAAATGTGGCATCGGGGCCGACCTCTGACACACAGGGCAGGAGGAACAATAATTTTCTATGTCCTTCATCACCCCCGGCCAATAGAATCTCTGTAATACCCTCTCTCGGGTTTTCTCTGTCCCCAGATGACCTCCAAGAATGTGCCCATGGGCCAACTCCAACACCAACTTCCTGTAAGGTTTGGGCACCACAAGCTGCTCAACGGTTTCTTCTGCCCTTTTTGCCACCCGATACAGTAGGTCCTTCTCTACGCTGAAGTATGGGTAAGTGCAGGTATTATCTGGGTTCACTAACTCGCCATCTATTTTCACTACGTTTTCCCGTGCCTTTATTAGGGCGGGGTCTTTCAACTGTTCTGTGGCAAAGTTTTCCCTGTGAACCTCAAGATCAGAAAACTCCACAGACGGTAGGTTTTCGTCTGAGGAGGTGGGCTCCTCTCCAGTTTCTTGAGTCTCCCCTGCCAATACTGATAAGGGAAATTCCGGAGAGTCCTCACCACTCTCAGGGGAGTTCTGGCTATCACATTCCTGGTACATAGGGGCACCAGTGGGGGGCTCAGGATCATCCCACAGTTCCCAGAACTTCGGAAAATCCCTTCCCACAATGGCGTCATGCGGTAACTGAGATACTAAGCCCACTGGATGAGAGAGGGTACCTTTGGGGGTCTCGAAACACACTGTAGTCACTGGATACTCTCGGGTGTCCCCATGCACACAAATAACAGCTACCTTGCTATTCCCAAAGACCTCTGTTTTAACTAACTCAGCCTTTATCAGGGTCACAAGGCTACCTGAATCCAGCAATACCACAACATTTCTACCATTAACACACATTTTGCATAAATGTGTCTCAGTTCCTCGAATGGCAGTGCATGCGACTGTCGCACACAGCGACTGACGTCTGCCCGTCAGAAAGTCACACTGCATGGGTTCCTCCACAACCGGGCAATTGGCTGCAATATGTCCCGCTTGCCGGCAGCGGTAGCAAACGATCCTTCTTGCCGCCTCTTGAGCCGCTGATTTCCCAGGCTGTTCTCGCCAAACTTGGGGTAGAGCTCCCACCCTCTCACTCTCTCCACCCTCACCCCTTGGAATCCTCTTATCCGCCCCTGGGGATGGTCTGGTCTTAGGGTGGAAAGTCCGAGTGTCTCTGGAAGAGGCCGTCAGGTTCTCTGTAGCCAAGTATTTCTCCACACGATCCACAAGACCATCGGCCGTCTCTGGGTCTCCATGGCTTACCCACTTTTGGATGGCAGTAGGAAGAGCTCTCAAAAACCGATCCATTACAACACGTTCCACAATCTTTGGTGCGGACAAAGTCTCTGGCTGTAGCCACTTTCTGCTCAGGTGAATGAGATCATACATTTGAGACCTGGGGGGTTTTCCAAGCTGGAAAGTCCAGTTATGCACACGCTGAGCCCGGACAGCCTGGGTGACACCCAGCCTTGCCAAAATTTCAGCTTTTAGCATCACATAGTCTTTTGCTTGGTTAGGCTCTAGGTCATAGTAAGCTTTCTGCGATTCACCAGTTAACAGAGGAGCCACCAGTCCAGCCCACTGCTCCTCAGGCCACTTTTCTCTTTCAGCGGTCCTTTCAAATGTGGTCAAAAATACCTCTGGATCATCCTCTCCAGTCATTTTTGTCAATAAACGACTCACCCCAAAGGACGCGGTATTAGTGGGACGGCTTTCCTCACTGGTCTGCGGACGTTGCTGCATTACTGCTTCCATTTGTTGTAGTCTCTGCTCTTGCTTCTGTAACAGGTCTATGAAGCGGGCCTCAGATTGCTGCTGGGCTTGTTGCTGAGCTTCCAGACTCTGTTGGTGAGCTTGCTGCTGGGCTGCAAGGCTCTGTTGATGAGCTTGCTGCTGGGCTGCAAGGCTCCTTTGCAAACCTGCATTTGTCTGCTGTTGATTGGCATTTGCTAGAGCCAGCTGTTTCAGTATCTCCTCCATGCTGGCTTAAAAAAAACTGCCTGCATTCTCCACCAACTGTGAGGGGGTTAGCTCGGCAGCGGGTGTGTGTGACCCCCGGGATGGGCTCCCCACACAAAACAGGCCCAGCAAACGGAGGTTGTGGTTTTCAAAATCAAAAAGGTGCGGTTTATTTTCTATTTACAGTGACAAAACACAGCAAAGCAAAAGAAACATAAACAAAATAAATCCTGGTCAACTTGACCTCTGACTAAACATACAGGTTTCTTAACTAACAACTGGGATCAGCCTAGTGCTGTCCTAGTCCCTAAGTCCCTGGTTTTAAATGTCCAAGCAAATAGCCACACAGGCTTTGTCTCACCGCACAGGGGTTCACTCTCCCTAGACAGTCCACACAGGTCTGGTTCCAGGCATGAGCTAACACCTAATGAATCTGGGAGTTCTTATAGAGGCCTAAATGAGCTGACAAGCTTCAGCTGGTCTCATCAACTCCCTGTCTGCACGACGCCCCACACTCTCCCTAGAGGTATGAGTCATCCATGAGCCCACTAGCCTCAGCTGGGCTTCATCAACTCTCTCCCTAGTTGTATAAGTCGGCGTAAAGCCTGAATCTGGGCGAAATATATCTACCCCCCTGGATGCAACCAGGTGACTTTACCTTCCTGCTGTCACAAAGCATACACACGAACCATTTTCTCGTCGCAAAACAGGCCGACGAGAAACACGACGAGAAAATCTAGAATCCGGACGAGAAAATAGAGAGCAGGTTCTCTATTTTTCTCGTTGAGATTCACGGCAGTTTTCTCGTCGTAAAACCATACACACGAACGGTTTTCTCGACAATAAAGCTCCGCGTCACTTTTCTTGTTGGTTTTGGACGAGAAACTCGGTCGTGTGTACGAGGCTTCAATTAACAATGTCCTCCGAGATTTGTTGCAGTTATGTGTGGTGATCTATCTCGATGATATCCTCATATTTTCCAAGTCCCTGGAGAGCCACCACACAGATGTCTGTCGAGTGCTACAAAGACTAAGAGAGAACAATCTCTATTGTGAACTGGAGAAATGTGAATTCCATCGGGAATATGTCAAATTCCTGGGTTATGTTATTTCCACGGCTGGTTTTTCGATGGACCCAGAGAAACTTTCTGCTGTCCTACAGTCGCCTTGACCCGTGGGTCCTCTGCAGCATTTTCTTGGCTTTGCCAACTATTATCAGAAGTTTATTCGTAACTTCTCATCTCTGGTCAAGCCCCTGACTGATATGACCAGAAAGGACGGTAACCCACAGAGTTGGTCTCCAGAGTCCATTAAGGCTTTTGAGAGTCTTAAGACTACCTTTGTTTCTGCTCCTGTGTTGGCTCATCCTGATCCTACATTGCCTTTTATCCTTGAAGTTGATGCTTCTGAGACTGGAGTTGGAACCCTTCTGTCTCAACATCCTAGCTCTGACAGCGCTATGCATCCGTGTGGCTACTTTTCCAAGAAATTGTCACCTGCGGAGTGCAATTAAGAGATTGGTGACAGGGAGCTGTTGGCGATCATTTTAGCCCTGAAGGAATGGAGACATCTCCTCAAAGGTACCACTGTGCCGGTTCTCATTCTTACTGACCATAAAAATCTCACATTCTTGTCTGAGGCTAAGCGCCTCTCTCCCAGAAGGGCACGATGGGCTCTTTTCTTGTCGAGTTTTAATTACATTGTGTCATTCTTACCCGGTACTAAGAATGTAAGGGCTGACGCCTTGTCACAACAATTTTCCTCCACTTCCAAGATGGAGTCGGTTCCGGTTCCTGTGATTCCTCCTGATCGTATTCTGGCTACGGTTCACACCAGTCTCACTTCTCCTTTGGGAGACAAAATTCTTGCTGCTCAGGTCGATGCCCCTCCTGAGAAACCTTGTGACCGCTGCTTTGTTCCCGAGAGTCTCCGTACTGCCGTGCTCCAGACCTACTGTTCTCCCAAGGCTGCTGGCCACCCTGGGAAGAATCAACTGTTTTGGGCCATTTCCCAACAATTCTGGTGGCCTAGTCTACGTGATGATGTAACCGCCTTCGTAGCTGCCTGTTCCGTGTGTGCTCAGAGTAAGACTCCACGACACCTTCCAGTGGGCCTCCTACAACCCATACCCAATGGAGAGAGGCCCTGGACCCACCTGTCTATGGATTTCATTGTGGAGTTACCCAACTCACAGGGCAACACAGTTATCCTTATGGTGGTGGACCGGTTCTCGAAAATGTCTCACTGTATTCCACTTAAGAAGTTGCCTACGTCTAAGGAACTGGCTTCCATTTTTGCTCGGGAGATCTTTCGTTTACATGGCCTACCCAAGGTCATTGTCTCAGACAAGGGAAGTCAGTTTGTGTCCCGGTTCTGGCGAGCCTTTTGTGCACAGTTGGGAATTCAGCTTGCTTTCTCCTCTGCGTATCACCCGCAGTCTAATGGGGCCGCAGAACGAGACAATCAGTCCTTGGAGCAATTCCTGCGTTGATATATTTCTGACCATCACAACAACTGGTCAGACCTCTTACCATGGGCGGAGTTTGCTCACAATAGCGCTCTGAATTCTGCTTCCCATTTGTCCCCGTTTATGGCGAACTATGGTTTCCAACCTTCCATGTTGCCTGACTCGTTTGTTCCTCAGAGTATTCCTGCGTTAGAGGAACATCTCCGTGATCTTCGTTCCACTTGGGTACAAGTCCAGGAGGCTTTGCGACAGGCTAACGAGAGGTACAGACTTCATGCTGACCACAGACGCCTGCCTGTGCCTTCCTACCAGGTTGGGGACAGGATCTGGCTGTCATCTCGCAACCTCCGACTTCGTGTTCCTTCTCTGAAGTTCGCACCTTGGTTTATTGGGCCTTTCCGTATCCTTTGCAGAATAAACCCAGTGGCTTACGCATTGGACCTTCCTTCCAGTATACGTATCTCTACTGTAATGTTTCATGTCTCCTTACTGAAACCTTTGGTCTGCAACCGTTTCACCACCTCGTGCCACGTCCTCACCCTGTACAGGGTGAGAACCATGAGGAGTATGAAGTACAGTCCTTTGTAAGTTCCGTGGGCACATACAGTACCTGGTGCATTGGAAGGGGTACGGTCCGGAGGAACGCTCTTGGATCCCATCCTCGGACGTACATGCCCCTGTCCTCCTCCGTGATTTCGATAGACGTTTTCCCCTCAAGCCTGGTGGTCCTCCAAGGGGGAGGGGTCGTTGAGAAGGGGTACTGTCAGGGCTGGGCTCAGCCCTTCCTTCTCTGTGCCGGCAGCTCAGCTGTCAGCTAATTGCCAGCTCCCATCTCTCCACAGTGATCCACCTGTTGATGATCCTGCTCATCAGCTCTGTCTACTTAAAGCCTTCCAGTTAATTTGCTCTCTGCCTTCGCCTGTGTTAACATCACAAGAGACTTTCTCCTGCATTCCTGTTGAAGACCTGCTTGACTGACGTTCCCTCTGGCTACAGATCCTGCTTGCTGTACTACTACCTTTATCGCTGGCTCTTGGACATTGGCTTGGCCGACTACCCGATCCGGTTACTGAACTCTGGCTATGTTTTGACTACGCTTACTCTGTTTACCTTTTTATTTTTATTATTAAGTAAGTGTGATTTAACTGTACTTCTGTCTCGGTCTGATTCATGGTTTCTGACAATCTCCCTCTCTCTATATACTGTATCTCCCTCTCTTTATACTGTATCTCCCTCTCTTTATATACTGTATTTTCCTCTCTCTATATACTGTATCTCCCTCTCTCTATATACTGTATCTCTCTTTCTCTAGATACCGTATATAGAGAGAGGGAGATACAGTATCTCCCTCTCTCTATATACTGTATCTCCCTCTCTCTATATACTGTATCTCCCCCTCTCTATATACTGTATCTCCCCCTCTATATACTGTATCTCCCCTCTATATACTGTATTTTCCTCTCTCTATATACTGTATCTCCCTCTCTTTATATACTGTATTTCCCTCTCTCTATATACTGTATCTCTCTTTCTCTAGATACTGTATATAGAGAGAGGGAGATACAGTATCTCCCTCTCTCTATATACTGTATCTCCCTCTATATACTGTATCTCCCTCTCTCTATATACTGTATGCACAGAGCTAGACCAGGATCGGGTTCAAGTAAGTATTTAAGGGGCCACAGGGGAGCTATTATTCATTTTTTTTTTACCTTAATGCAGAGAATGCATTAAGGAAAAAAAACCAAAAAAAAACCCTATCTTTATAACCACTTTAAGGTGCGGTTGCGAAACGTCAAAAGTGATCATTTCCTTTTTTAGCCTTGTAAAAACATAATAAAACAAATCTCACAAAGCATTTGAGGAACATCATCTGACATGAAAGTTTAAAACACTCATTAACGCTATAAGTGCAATAATGCATGTTAAAGGCCACTGTAGAATTGCCTGTGTGTTGCCTGTGCGTTGCCTGTGTGTTGCTAAGGGCTCGTTCACACTAGCTTTGCTCTTTAAAGAACAATCCTCAGATCTTCAGAGAGTATTTGACAGTCATGCCGCGTACACACGATCATTATTCACGGCGGTTAAAAAACCGCTGTGAATAATGACAGGAAAAACGAGGGAACCGCTTGGTTCCCTACACACGGTCGTTTTTCCCGTCATTTTTTCTCTTGACGAGAAAAACGACCGTCTGTGGGCTCCGCGGCAGTGTCTCCCTATGGGAAAACTGCCACGGAAAAAAATGCTGGAAAAAACGATGAGAAAATTTAGAACATGTTCTAATTTTTCTCGTCGTTTTTTATGCCGTTTTTCTCAACGAGAAAAACGACATAAAGCCCACAGACGATCGTTTTTCTTGGCGGAAAAAAAAAATGCCGTTTTTCTCGTCGAGAAAAGCGGTCGTGTGTACGCGGCATCAGTGAGGAAGTCTTGTATCACCTCCTCACCTCTCTTTCTTGCTTTCACAGATCAGTTTTTCTTCCGCTTTTGAGTTAAAAAAGCGAAAGAAAAACGTGTGACCTTGTGATCCTATGGAACTCTTCACACTGATCTGTTGTGGGTCTGCTTGGTTTAGTAAAATCCTACTTGCTGTATTTTTGGTGCAGTAAAAAAAACTGAACCAAAAATGCACCTCCCCACTGAAATGCATAGAAAAATGCGTTAAAAGCGCATCCGTGGTTGCGTTTTTTGAGTCACTCGTTCTGTGAAAAATGCACCGCAAATGCAGTAAAATCGCAGTAAAAATGCATATACTACGTGTAACACATGTATTTTGGTACAGATCAGTCTGAAAGTGCCCTAAGCCCCTGTTCACGCCGACAGTTCCAAGTCGCATGACAACTCGCACCGCATTGCTGGCAATGGAACCGTTCAAATCGCCACGACTCAGCGATTATGAAAAGTTTCTGCACTACTTTTTAGCGATTTAATTGCGAATTGCATACACTTCTGTTAAATGAAGTCACAATGAAATCGTCGGTGCAAATCGCACTGATGTGCGGCTTTGAAATAGTAGCACGATTTCAAAGCCGCACTGGTGTGAACGGGGGCTATCCCCTTGAACTCAGTTGCAGAGTGGTCTCATTCACTTGAGTGGGTTGCATTCAGCAGGTGGTGGCTCCTGCAGAAAGAAACAAGGGGTATAACACCTATGGCATGTTTGTTGTCTTTGCAGCTAAAGGGGGGGGGGGGCATTTTACGGCCCCAACCGCTAGTGTGAATAAGCCGTAGATTCTGCAGCGTGTGATGGCTCTGCCCTGGATTATTGTATGGAGTGGACAGAGCAGCCATTGGGACCAGTGCCCCCTAGTGCCATGGGAGGGAACTCCATCTAGTTCTTTTGTGCCCCACATGCACCGTGTGTACTCTCTCCTATCGCAGTCGCTCAGCTCATTGTAGGCTTTAAAGTGGTACTAAACCCCCCTGTCTATTACAGCCAAGGAAGCGGCCATCTTGGCCTTTGCTTGATTTGCAATTGTCATGGTGCTGCACATGTGATCAGTAATGACAACAGCCATTTCATGGCTTGACAGTTCAGTTGAGAACACAAGCAACTGTGACAGTTATAATTCACAGCATACCTTAAATGTATCTGTTTGGGGAAACCGTTATATCAATGAGTTTAGTTCCACTTTAAGAACTTATTTCACAACCAGCTTCAAACATCTTATATACAGGGCAGCTTCACATTTTCAATTCCCCATTTGATCTTCTCCTGGTGTCATTCTGTGGCCTTTTTCCTATTTTTGCTAGGTTGACATCTGTGTGTTTGTGGGCTGCATTTACACAGGGATGGCAGCCCATTCATTTCAATGGTCTGCTGTGCCTGCGTTTCCGCCCAAAAAAAGGGAGTGCACCTTTTTAAAAAATGCAGCCGCAGGAAAATCACATGGTCTTTTTCCCCTTGCGATTTCCATGCGGTTCCCACACTGCGATTTTACATGCATGTGGGTGGCATTCAGAATGAATGTCAGCCCAGTGTGTTTCCACAGAGCAGTGAGTTTTCACTGCAGGTGGTTGCAAGTGTGGGAATCGCTGCAATTCCCACAGCCACAAGCAGAAGTATAAACCTGGGGTTAGGCTCACTTCACACCTATGCAGTTTGCTTTTGATAGTTTCTGCCATGCTTTTTGCTGTGTATTTTTGCTCATGCAATTTTGCGTTTTGCTTTTTTTATGCTTTCTTTTTGCCAGTTTGTTGTTGGACAGATTAAAAAAAGCAAAACGTGGTGACATCGCTGCAAAAACACAGTACAAGCTTTTCTGCCGCTTCTCCATTGAAGTTGTTGTTATAAAGCTGCTGCATTATCTTCTCCACATCACACCACTAAGCATAGATAGTTCCTGTCTGTTCTTTGCAATCAGATAAAATGTTCCATCATTTTGGATAGAGTAGAGAAAGATTAGATCCTCTGTCAACACTCAAAGATTCTAATTCAATTGTAAACTTTATTTGTGAAAACAGTCTAAAACATTTTGTATGTTTCCAACATGTTTCAGGGATAGGACACCCTCTTTATCAGGACTTAGAATATTGCTGGATACAAGAGATGGATTCTGGGGGTGAGGATGCAGGTTGTACCTGCACAGCAATAGAGGTTAAAAGACAGCACATGTTTGGGTGACAACTGTTTAAGAAAGGATTTCATTTACTCAGGAGCCGTGGTAGTTAGAGCCCCTCATGTGTGGCCCCCGACACTCCCAGAGGGCTGCACATTTGCAAAGCATTTTGATGCATTGAATTGCATTATATCAGATTAGACAACACATTCAAAATAAATAGGCTGCAATGCACCTCAATGTCCAGAAACTTTGTTGCTGTATTTTATTTAACACAACACGCACTGAAGAGAAAATGGGAGTAAACTGAGCCCAATTGTTGGTGTCAGGAAATAATAGAAACTCCCAGCATTGGTGTCAGTGGCCACAGTAGTATCCCTCAGAATTGGTGCTCGTGACAACAATCAAACCCCCCAGCATTGGCACCAGTGACCGCAGTAATAACCCCCAGCATTGGTGTCTGTGGCCTTAGTCATAACCCCCAGCATTGGTGTCAGTGGCCTTAGTCATAACCCCCAGCATTGGTGTCAGTGGCCACAATCATAACCCCCAGCACTGGTGCAAGTAACTGCAATAATAACCACCAGAATTGGTATCAGTGATCTCAATCATAACCCCCAGCATTGGCGTCAGTAACCGCAGTAATAATCCCCAGCACTGGTGTCAGTGGCTACAGTCATAACCCCCATCATTGGTGTCAGTAGCCACAATCATAGCCCGCAGCATTGATGTCAGTGACCACAATCATAACCCCCAGCACTGGTGCCAATGACCGCAATAATACCCCCAGCATTGGTGCCAGTGACCGCAATAATAACCACCAGCATTGGTGTCAGTGGGCACAATCATAACCCCCAGCATTGGTGTCAGTGGCCACAATCATAACCCCCAGCACTGGTGCCAATGACCACAATAATATTCCCAGAATTGGTGCCAGTGACCACAATAATAACCACCAGCATTGGAGTCAGTGGCCACAATCATAACACCCCAGTATTGCTGTCAGTGGTCACAATCATAACCCCCAGCATTGGTGCCAGTGACTGCAAAAATACCCCCAGCATTGGCACCATCAAACGCAATAATAACCCCCAGAATTGGTGTCATATACTGCAATAATAATACCTTCAATGTATGTTAGTGGCAATGCTCTACTACCCCAAACCCCTCCCCACCACCACCCTTAACCCATTTCCTGCATTGATAGTCAGTGACAGCATTATTTAAAACACCTTCCACCTTGGTGGTCAGTAACAATATTAATTAGCCACCCTCTGTATTGGTGGTCAGTAGCAGGGTTATTAATACTGCACTGTGCTTACTTACCTGATCACCCTATCCCCACCCCCAACCCCCCCGATGAAGTCATGCTGGGACTATACTGCTGTTAGGTGGAGCTCACTCTGCTTGGCAGTATCACTTTCATTTCAGTTCTGGGTGTAGGAATGCAGAGTGTCCCAGCACCAGTGTGCTTTTCAGTGCACTGAGCTTTTGCGCTCATAGAATTAACATCTGCTGCATTAAGCTCATAAGGGGCTCACTTTGGGGAGGACAAGGGAGGATTTTAAAATTTTCCTGCAGTTGGGCTTCAAATCAGAAAATACCACAGTTGGCCACTAGATGGGGCTAAGTATTATAGGCAATTCCTCTGATACTTAAAGCCATCTAGTGGCCAACTGTGGTATTTTCCATTTTAAATCAAAGTATTTGACCAGCGTTTGAAATAGCCTAATAACAATTAGATTTTTTTCCCCCCTTTTCCCACAGAACAAATATACATGCACTTTCACTGGGTGGAGTTGCTATGCAGATGTGTTATAAATACACCCCATAGTGTGTTTGTGTTAATGTTAAACGCTGCATGATTTTTTCCCGGTACAGTTTGGTGTCCAAAAATGTTATTTGAGAATCTTTCCAAAATTGTGGTACTTTGTCAGAATATAATACGTTCTGATAGTCTTGGATATTTTCAGAGGTTGGAGGGTGAAGTGGACCTTAGGGGTTGAAACTGACTGTCAATCGGGATGCTGACACACACGTCTTCATGCTCCTGTGGAAGGGTCACTGGAAGAGGAGGCGCTCCGAATTCTCCGGGCCTAGGAAGCCGAAGTGAATAGGGAGAACTTTGCCTGGGGCTCCTTGCTCTGTTTTCTACAATAGGCTGATCGGTTAATGTCAGGGTTGTGTTAAAATAAGGAGAAAGGCTGGATTCACCCTCGGGGTGATAAAGAACCGTGGATTCTGTTTCCGGTGACAATAACTTGCCATCTGAAGAGTGCTGTCTATAAAGATCACTACTTAATCCATTTAGTGTGGCCGGCGAAGTGCTCAGGCAGCAACCTGCAAGACAAGGTTTACATAAAAATCATTAAAGTAGACATAATTGCTAAATGAATGACAGTATGCTAAAGCACTGGGTATTATAAGATATGCAAATGGGTGATATAAATGTAATGCAAAAAAACAGGATACACAACCCAATTTTTTTGAAAAATATAAAAGGTGATGTTAAGCCGAATGATATAAATTTTACTATCCATAGGCAACACTTTAAAAGCCTTTACAAATGACAACTTTAGATTTACAAAGAAGGCCTGGTGCTAGAATAACCATGATCGGATATTCGAGGTGATACCTCACATGTGTGGGACGATCGCTGTGTGCATGTGTGCACAGGAGAACGAGAGCACTTTTTTTAAATAGTTTTTTTTTTTTTAAACACTGTCACTTTAAATGTTTTTAATCATTTTTATTGCTGTCAGAGGGAATGTAAGCATTCCTTCGGACAGCAATAGGCATGATGTGACAGGTACTCTTTATGGAGAAATCTGGAGTTTGTAAGACCCCAAATCTCTCCTCTGCCCTTTAAAAGCATTCAAAACACCAAGATCGGTGAGATCAAATGCTTTTGTTTTTTGAAAATGGCGCTGCTGACATCCAGGGAAACTGGAAGTGATGTCAGGTCATCGCTTCCGGATTACCATAACCAAGCGCCGAACAAAGCCAAGATCGGCTTTGTTTGGTTCTCCAATCAGCCGGCAGAAGCACCGGCTGGTCGATTGGGACTCCCTGTGGGACAGAAGATCCAGTTAAAGCCGCAAAATGTGGAGGGAGGGGGGGGGACATTCCCTCCTGCTGCATGTAAGAGTAATCCAGTGGCTAGTTAGCTGCTAGGATTGCTTTTACAAGAGAGCCAGGCGTCGGCTATGAAAAAAAATGGCTGCAGGCATCATCCCGGTATAACCACTTGAAGTCTAGTATCGTGCGGGTATGTCGCTAGTCAGCAAGTCGTTCAATAATACTTTCACCATTTCATCTTGTTGCAGCTCAGTGTTGCTGATCTCTTTGCAGCCTCCTTGTGGCCACATCTTGTCTACATACACTGCAGTGATAGCTGCATGGCATTTCCCAGGGCGGGTGTACTGATGGTGACCACAATGGACCAGGCCTGTGTAATGTATTTTGAAATGGCCACTTGTAGTCCATATCAAAAGTCCATGTGACATTGCAGCATACCTCCCAACATTTGGGAGATGGGAACGAGGGACACCTATTAGCAAATGCATGTAGTAATAGGACACACACCCCTGCTACGCCCCCTTAAAGGAGAATTATACGTAAAAAAAAATATATATATATTTTTAACCCATAAGTCCTTTTTTTTACTACTATGATTCCTTTATACTGATTTTGAAATTTACAAATGCAGCAATTTAGAAATTGGATGAAAGGTTTAGCTCTGGGAAACGCTTTTTGAATGATAAAAAGTGCATTTTATATACAACTATACAGATCAGACCAAAATGAGGGACAAATGTGGAGGAAAGAGGGATAGAGAGACTTTGATGCAAATCAGGGACAGTCGCTTGAAACCAGGGACAGTTGGGAGCTATGCTGCAGGAGCACAATTGGGAGACCGGGGCAAAGTGTTATAACAGGAAGTGGCTAAACAAGAACCTTCATGACAGGTCCACCAGGTATTATTTTGAAGGAAACCTTCAAGCCCTGTACACACGATCGGATATCCTATGGTTTCTAGTCCGATGGATTTGTCCATCGGAAATCCGATGAAACTGTTTTCCATCAGTCTTGCCTACACACCATCAGTCAAAAAACCGACCGTTCCAAACGCGGTGAGGTAAAACACTCCGATGAGCCGAGAAAAATTAAGTTCAATGCTTCTGAGCATGCGTCGACTTGATTCTGAGCATGCGTGGGTTTTTTATCCGATGGACTTGCCCATAGACGATCGGAATTTGCTATCGGTTTTTGATCCATCGGAAAAATTTAAAACATGTTCTATTTTTTAAAACCGATGGAAAAAAGACCGATGGATCCCATACATGATCGGTTTGTCCGATGAAAAAAGTCCATCGGACTGTTTTCATCGGTAAAACCGATCGTGTGTACGTGGCTACAGATTTAAAAGCTTTTAAGATTTTCTTCACACCTGCCTAAAACTTTTATGAGGGGGGCGGGGGGTGAGGGGGAGGGAGGTCTGGAAAGAGAAACTACCTAATGTACACCAAATAAACTAAATCTAATATCTACCAACCAGATGCAGTAACGTGTTGCCAACAAATGTGTAACATAGGTGGTGTGTACATAAACTAAATGAATCACACCTGTGCGCCTAGAAGGTGTATAACCAACAGGGAAAAGAATAATGATGCGTGCAAAAATGTGTATCACTCTAAATGATAAACCTGTGTATATGGTATATAACCAAACATTAATCTATATTATCAACAGTAAAATATAATAACAATATATAATAAAAGGTGTATAACACACAGCTGGAAGCGGTGAAAACCTCCAAACAAACAAAATATAACAATATATAATAAGGTGTATAACATAAAATTGTGACAATGAGATCCTCCAGAGGATGATAACAAAAGTCAAATATATAGCAAGTCCCGTCACCCGTAAGTGCTTGAAAGAAAAAACTGCAGTGCAAATCCATCCAGTGCTCGTTAGCAGCTTACCTCCCTGCTGGGAAGAGACAGCCTGCACTGGAACTTCAAATGTGAACAGCGATGCAACAATCTTGCATGAAGGTATGCTCTCACTCACATGGATGCATAGGGATACACAAACAAAAAAGGGGAAATTTATAGCGTGACTCTGTGGATCCAGCAAGCAAGTGACCAAAAGATGTAATCTCACACTCACATGAAACTAGTGTAGCGGGGGTCTAAATCTAGGGGGAGCACCTGGGTGGTAGTATGATCCAGGATGTACCAATCATGAGAGGGTTTAGACCATTTAAGTCAAGGAGGACTTTGGTAGTGTGCTGTTCTCCTTGACCTGTGGGTGGCGATGTTGTCCCGAGTCGAGGTAGAACCACTGCCGTAGTGCTACACCCTTTTTGTCCTGCTCTGGCAGTGGTACAGCGGTGCGGGGAACCTGCTGTGCCGGCTGGGGGGAGGGCATAAAAGGGGTAGACGCCCTTGCCACAAGGTCTTTTTGCTATCCCGCGCCCAGGCACCCTTGGCCTGGGTTCTGGCGGTCCGGAGTCCCGGCCCAGGTGCCCATGGCCTGGTCGGAGCAGTGTTGGCGTCCATCTCAGGCATCTTAAGCCTGGGGTGAAGTACTACACCGGAGGCCTGGGGTCCAGTGACTTCGACTGGGCTCCGCAAGGGTGGATGAGTCCGAGGGACCCTGAGGTGGATGGGGCCCGTATCTGAGGCGAGGAGGCCGGAGAGGTTACCCTTCTGAAGAGCACGGAGCAGCATCAACCCGGTGACAGAGGGGCCTCTGGTAACTCCCTTGGAGGGACATCTTCCCCCTGACAGGGGCCGCAACGCAGCGAAGGTACTCCAGTTCATGTTCTCTAGAGTCGCTGGTAGAGACTCCGAAGATTCAAGTTCTCTCTCAAGCCGATGGCTGTAGCAACCGCTGGTGAAACCACAGTGGTTTAGTTTGATTGTTAGGACTGTTCCTCGACCTGCTCACCCCACTGTATTGAACTGTTTTATGGGTCCCAACCAGTCGGCTGACAAAGGACTGTTTATTCGTGTGCTATAATAAACAAGTGTTGGACCCTTATCGGTGTGTGGTACTCTGGTTAATGGGAGCGAAGGGAAGTGTCAGCACAACAGACTTGGCTTTTAAAGAAACACACAGGCCCGAGGAGAACAACAGGTACTGGCCTTCACCTCACCCGCTGCAATGGGGAGGACATGGGCCGTGGCGCATCTCACTCTTGCATACAAGATACCCCTAGACAAGAGCTATCGGATAACCGATTCACGAGAGAAGGGAGTGAGGCCGCTACACTAGTGAGCATGGACATCAATCCTACGAACGCCGAGCTTGTATGTATTGCAGGATATGGTGATTCCAATCATGCGGTCCTTAAGCTTGCAGCAACCCCAGAGTGCCAGTGGAACATGTGTAAAAAACATACAAGGTGCACATAGTGTGGGTCTGTAACCACTAAGGCATTTATTTAAAATTGGTAAAACACTCACATTTCATATGTGGGAAAATGACAATCTAAAACGAGCGCCAAGCTCGTCTCCTCTCCTGCAGCTGTCGGTATATCTGTGCTGATCCTAACACGCGTGTCGTCATGTCACATGACTTCTTCAGAAGATAACACTAGATACACAATATGGGGTTTAAATAGTCTGCCTCACAGGACGTGCGGCAGCCATTTTGTTGGAGTCCGGTCATTGTGGTAAATGGATGCCAGCGCGGCCATGTTTGCTGTGAGATCACAACAGCAGAACATAAAGGAAATGATGCAGACCCGGCCATGTTTGTTGTGGTCGTAGGCCAGCAAACATGAAGAAAGAGAATGGCAATGTATATTTTGCAATCACGCCAATCAATCAGTATATATTAGCAAACAAAGTAAATGGGAGGTGAGACAAATTGAGCAAAAAGCTCAAAGCTGGATCCAGGGCCATTCCTAATGTGAAAAATCTTGGTATAACGGCAACGCACAGATACATTGCAGCTGCTGGTGGAGGAAGGACAAATATAAAAGAAACATATATCATACATTCAAATGAAAGCAATATCAGTAGATAAGGTTAAAATATATATATATAAAGCAATGTATATATACACATGTAAAAATACACAATATTGTTAAAATTATTAAAAAAGGGTCTTTTGAAATAAAAAATTATGAAATGTGATATATCAAGAGCTACAAACTCATATAATATGTAAATACTGTATTTATTGGCGTATAACACTCACTTTTTCCCCTTGAAAATAGAGGGTAAACTGTGCCTGCGTGTTATACGCAGGGGGCTGTGTAAAGTTTTTTTCCTGAAACTTTCCTCTTAAAGTTAGGGTGCGTGTTATACGCCTGTGCGTGTTATACGCCGATAAATACGGTACATATCCCCAAAGAAAAGATGGAGAAATGCAGGAACCAAGATGAAATTCAAAGGCAATGAAAACTACCGAGTAGTGTTGAGCGGACCCGAACTGTAAAGTTCGGGTCCGTACCGAATTTTGGCTTTTTCCCGACCCCGGACCCGGACCCGGATTTTGCGCTAAAGTCCGGGTTCGGGTCCGGATTCGGGAATTTAATGGCGCAGTTAGAAATGCTTCAGGGGCCAGCCAATCACCATTTGATTAGCTGGTGTGCCCTTAGAAGCCATCATAGCCATGCCTACTAATGGCATGGCTGTGATTGGTCAGTGCAACATGTGACCCAGCATGTGACCAGCTTCTATATAAGCAAGAGGCACACAGCACAGATCGTCACTCTGCTTTTAGACAGTGTAGGGAAAGGATCCTGGCTGCTGTTGCTGTGAGGGAGAGAATTATATGATAGGAGTTAGTCCTGATTCTGCAATCTACTGATAGAAAAGATAGAGAGACAGTGTAGTGTAGTGTAGTGTAGGGGCAGGATCCTGTTTGTGCTTTCAGGGAGAGAGATTTAGATAGGAGTCCAGATTGAGAGATATAATAGCTCAGCGATCTGCATAGGTTTACCTGTTTGTGTTGCAAGCTCAGTGCACCAGCACTGCATTACGTTGAGTGATACACCTATTCCATTTAGTGGCTGTATTGTGCTCTTGCTAAAAGACCCATTTCGGGCAGAAAAAAAAAAAAAAAAAAAAAGGCACTTTATTGTGCTTTTGCTAAAAAGACCCATTTTTGGGCCCCCCCCCCCCCCCAAAAAAAAAGGCACTTTATTGTGCTGTTGCAAAAAAAAAAGGCACTTTGTTGTGCGCAAAAAAGACCTATTTTTGGGCAAAAAAAATATTTTGCAGTGTATATCTCTAGTTGTGTGAAATAACCAATTTCTATATATTTTTCTTGTACTATGCTATACTAAAAAAAAAAAAAAAACTTTTTTTTTGAATAGCATTCTCTGCAGCTGTGCGATTCAGCGGTTATATACTGTGGGTGTGTTGTGCTCTTCCAAAAAACGCCATTTAGGGCCACAGAAAATATTTTGCAGTGTGAAATACACATCTGGAGGTGTGTGAAAAAACAACATTATTTTTGAATAGCATTCTCTGGCCTCTGCAGCTGTGCGATTCAGCGGTTATATACTGTTGGGGTTGTTGTGCTCTTCAAAAAAACGCCATTTAGGGCCACAGAAAATAAATTGCAGTGTGAAATACACATGTGGAGGTGTGTAAAATAAACAATTTCTATATATTGTACAGTGCTATACTAAAAAAAACAACATTTTTTTTGAATAGCATTCTCTGCACTTCTATAGCTGTGCGATTCAGTGGTTAAATACTGTGGTTGTGTTGTGCTCTTCCAAAAAACGCCATTTAGGGCCACAGAAAATATTTTGCAGTGTGAAATACACATCTGGAGGTGTGTGAAAAAACAACATTATTTTTAAAAAGCATTCTCTGGCCTCTGCAGCTGTGCGATTCAGCGGTTATATACTGTTGGGGTTGTTGTGCTCTTGCAAAAAACGCCATTTAGGGCCACAGAAAATATTTTGCAGTGTGAAATACACATCTGGAGGTGTGTGAAATAAACAATTTCTATATATTGTACAGTGCTATACTAAAAAAAACAACATTTTTTTTGAATAGCATTCTCTGCACTTCTATAGCTGTGCGATTCAGTGGTTAAATACTGTGGTTGTGTTGTGCTCTTCCAAAAAACGCCATTTAGGGCCACAGAAAATATTTTGCAGTGTGAAATACACATCTGGAGGTGTGTGAAAAAACAACATTATTTTTAAAAAGCATTCTCTGGCCTCTGCAGCTGTGCGATTCAGCGGTTATATACTGTTGGGGTTGTTGTGCTCTTGCAAAAAACGCCATTTAGGGCCACAGAAAATATTTTGCAGTGTGAAATACACATCTGGAGGTGTGTGAAATAAACAATTTCTATATATTTTCCTTGTACTGTGCTATACTAAAAAAAACAACCTTTTTTTTTTTGAATAGCATTTTCTGCAGTTCTGTAGCTGTGCGTTTCAGCGGTTAAATACTGTGGGTGTGTTGTGGTCTTCCAAAAAACGCCATTTAGGGCAAGATCCTAAATTTGGAAAATATGAGGGGAAGGTCAAAGGGACGTGGTGGCCCCGGTCGTGGTGCTGCTGGTGGAGCTCCTGTTGCAGGGAGAGGACGTGGTGGATCTGTGCCAGCTACACGCACAAGTGAAACACCTTCCTCAGGTGCGAGTAGGCGACCGAGCCTGCAGCGGTATTTTGTCGCGCCTAATGAGGCTGTACCAATGTTTAGGCCAGGACAAGTACAGGCGATAGTAGATTGGGTTGCTGACAGTGCCTCGGGTTCCTTCACATTGTCTCCCACCCACTCTTCTGATGAAAGATCAGAGTTGGCACCTGAAGCCCATGTCCATCAGTCTTTCACCTCACCCCCTTGCAAATCAGCCAAGCAGTCTGAGCCCCAAATCATGCAGCAGTCTCTTCTGCTTTTCGATGACTCTGTTAGCAGGGTTTCCCAGGGCCATCCACCTAGCCCTGCCCCAGAAGTGGAAGAGATTGAGTGCACCGATGCCCAACCACTTATGTTTCATGATGGGTACATGGGAGGACCATCGCAGCACGTCTCGGATGATGACGAAACACAGGTGCCAACTGCTGCTGCTTTCGCAATTGTGCAGACAGACATGGAGGGCAGGGGTGAAGACTGGGTGGAAGATGATGTGGAGGACGATGAGGTCCTCGACCCCACATGGAATCAACGTTATGCAGGTGACCAGTGTAGTTCGGAGGAAGAGGCGGTGGTCGCACAGAGCCACCAGCACAGCAGAAGAGGGAGCAGGGTGCAAAAACGGAGCATTCGTCCCCTAGACAGTACATCTGCTACTGCCCAACGCAGCAAGGGACCGAGCACACCAAAGCCAGGTCCAAGGACTTCCCTAGCGTGGCAGTTCTTCACACAGTGTGTTGATGACAAGACACGAGTGGTTTGCACGCTGTGCAATCAGAGCCTGAAGCGAGGCATAAACGTTCTCAACCTGAGCACAAGCTGCATGACCAGGCATCTAAGTGCAAAGCACGAGCTGCAGTGGAGTAGACACCTCAAAAACCAAGAAAGGTCTCTGGCTCCTCCTGCTTCCTCTTCTGCTGCAGTCTCGGCCTCTTCATCCACCTCTGTAGTGACAGTGGCACCTGCCACCCCGCAAACAGAGGATCTGCCAGCAACACTACCACCTGGGTCACCAACCATCCCCACAATGTCCCATGGAAGCGTTCAGCTCTCTATCTCCCAAACATTGGAGCGGAAGAGGAAGTACCCCCCTAGCCACCCGCGATCCCTGGCCCTGAATGCCAGCATTTCAAAATTCCTGGCCTTTGAAATGCTGTCATTCCGTCTGGTGGAGACGCAGAGTTTTAAAAGCCTGATGGCATTGGCTGTCCCGCAGTACGTCGTGCCCAGCCGCCACTACTTTTCCAGGCGAGCCATCCCTTCCCTGCACAACCAGGTGGGGGACAAAATCAGGTGTGCACTGCGCAACGCCATCTGTGGCAAGGTCCACCTAACTACGGATGCGTGGACCAGTAAGCACGGTCAGGGACGTTATATCTCTCTAACAGCACACTGGGTAAATGCAGTGGCGGCTATGCCTGAGGCAGATAGCGGTTTGGCGCATGTCCTTCCACCACCGAGGATTGCAGGGCGCTTCAGTTTGCCTCCTGTTGCTAACTCCTCCTTCTCCGCTTCCTCATCCTCTACCGCCTTCTCATCCATTCAGCGTAACACCTTCACCACCAACTTCAGCACAGCCAGGGGTAAACGACAGCAGGCAGTTTTAAAACTTTCCTGTTTGGGGGAAAATCCCCACACCGCGCAGGAGTTGTGGAGGGACATGGAACAACAGACCGATGAGTGGTTGCTGTCAGTGAGCCTCAAGCCCGGCCTGGTGGTGTGCGATAATGGGCGAAATCTCGTAGCAGCTCTGGGTCTAGCCGGTTTGACGCACATCCCTTGCCTGGCGCATGTGCTGAACTTGGTGGTCCAGAGGTTCCTTAAAAATTACCCCAATATGCCAGAGCTGCTGCAGAAAGTGCGGGCTGTCTGTGCGCACTTTCGGCGTTCTCACCCTGCTGCTGCTCGCCTGTCAGCGCTGCAGCGTAACTTCGGCCTTCCCGCTCACCGCCTCATATGTGACGTGCCCACAAGGTGGAACTCCACCTTGCACATGCTGGCCAGACTGTGCGAGCAGCAGCAGGCAATAGTGGAGTTTCAGCTGCAGCAATCACGCGTGAGTCGCTCTGCGGAACAGCACCACTTCACCACCAATAACTGGGCCTCCATGCGAGACCTGTGTGCCTTGTTGCGCTGTTTCGAGTACTCCACCAACATGGCCAGTGCCAATGACGCCGTTCTCAGCGTTACTATCCCAGTTCTATGCCTCCTTGAAAAAACGCTTTGTGCGATGATGGAAGAGGATGTGGCACAGGAGGATGAGGAGGAGGAGGAGGAAGCGGGATCATTTCAAAGGCTTTCAGGGCAGTCTTTCACAAGTGGCTACGAGGGTGGGTTCCTGCACCAACAAACGCCAGGTACACAATTGTCCGGCAGAAAGGGCACAGTTCTGGAGGATGACGAGGTGGAGGAGGAGATGGAGGAGGAGGAGGAGGAGGAGGAGCCATGTTCACAGCAGGGTGGCACTCAGACCAGCTCGTGGCCATTACTGGTGCGTGGCTGGGGGGATACAGAGGACACAGACGATACACCTCTCACAGAGGACAGCTTTTCTTTGCCTCTGGGCAGCCTGGCACACATGAGCGATTACATGCTGCAGTGTTTCCGCAACGACAGCCGAGTTGCCCACATTTTAACTGGTGCTGATTACTGGGTGGCCACCCTGCTGGATCCCCGTTACAAGGACAACGTACCGTCCTTAATTCCCTCACTGGAGCGGGATCGTAAGATGCGCGAGTACAAGCGCACGCTGGTAGACGCGCTGCTGGTGGCATTCCCACCTGACAGCGGGCGTACGGTGGAAGCACAAGACGAAGGCAGAGGAGGAGGAAGAGGTCGCCAACGCAGCCGGGGCACCGGCAGCACCTCAGAAGGCAGGGTTAGCATGGCCGAAATGTGGAAAAGCTTTGTCAGCACGCCACAACAACCAGCACCACCAGCTGAGATGGAACGTCTTAGCAGGAGGCAGCATTTCACCAACATGGTTGAGCAGTATGTGTCCACAGGCCTACACGTACTGGATGACGGGTCTGCCCCCTTTAACTTCTGGGTCTCCAAATTGGGCACATGGCCTGAGCTTGCCGTTTATGCCTTGGAGGTGCTGGCCTGCCCTGCAGCCAGTGTATTATCTGAACGTGTATTTAGCACGGCAGGGGGCGTTATCACAGACAAGCGCAGCCGCCTGTCCAGAGCCAATGTGGACAAGCTCACGTTCATTAAAATGAACCAGGCATGGATCCCAGAGGACTTGTCCGTACCTTGTGCAGAATAGACATGTATACCGGTGTTGTGACAAACTGTCCGGCCATCGGATTGTGCCCGGCCCGTACTGCGCAGGCGCAGCGCTTGCGCAGTACAGAGGACAAGGAGATTCACAAAATCTCCGAAGATGAACGGCGCCTGCGCTGTGAGTGCAGGTTCAAGCCCCACCATCCAAGAGGACATACGGTAGCACATAGTAACAGGGCCCCTCACGGGCTCGCTTCGATCGCGGCCTTGCTTGGCTCGGCTTGAACCACGGATGGTGTGGCCTTCACCTGAACTCAACACGCAGGCGCCGTTAGTCTTGGGAGATTTTTGAAATCCCCTTGTCCTACATACTCAGCAAGCGCAGTACAGGGCGGACACTATTCGACAGGGGACAGAATTCGACACATCACCGGCCTTACCCAGCCATTGTTGTATTTTTGAACCAGTGTTGGCTACCTCGTCCTCCTCCACCGCCGCTTCCACCTACACAGCCACATCCACCGCCACCTCAACCTCCTACTCCATATGGACCTCGTCCTGCTAGGCCAAGATTAAAATTTTTATTTTATTTTTTTGTAGCGCACAGATCCTTTCCCCCTTACCTGCCTTTATGTTGTTGGCTCTTCGCAGGAGGGAGAAAGGCACACCGCACTACCAGCCCGTATCCTCCTATATAAAGAGGTTGAGCGGTGTACTTGACGGGCCGTGTCCACAGCCGGAGTCAAAACTCCTCCAGAGGATGATTCTCACCTCTACTGTAGGTAGAGGCAAGTCCTTTAATTGCCAGTAAAGTCAATGTCCACACCAGCTGAAACTCCAACTCTTATTCTCTCATGGCAAAATAAACTGTACTCAGATAGAAAAGGTTAGAGCAAAGAAACAGGACAGCTTAAGGTGTGGAGGAGGTCCAGGCACAAACGTAGCACATTCACTTCACTGCTTAGGTTTCTCAAACAGTTTTTGGCGCACAGTCTCTGCCACAGACATTGAGGTTGGTCTCTGCCACAGACCGGGTGTACAAGGCCCCTGCCACAGACCTGGAGAACTTTGGTCTCTGCCACAGACTAGGGTGTATAAGGCCCCTGCCACGGGCCTGGAGAACTTTGGTCTCAGCCACAGACCAGGGTGTATAAGGCCCCTGCCACGGGCCGGTTGAATAAGGCCTCTGATACAGTCAAGGTGACCTTGAGCTTCTCCTTCTACGAACCTAGCCCATATCAAGGGGAAGACATCTCTCCAGGGAGTCAACAGACCATTCCTTCACCGTGACTCCCGCATCGGTCCATCAGAATGATCCTCCCTTCCCTGGAACAGGGTCCCCTACACGAGGCGGCTCTGGACTCCAGGCTTTACTCCCGCCCCTAGGCCTCCATACCCAGGGCAGCAAGAACTCCAGGATAGTACCTCACCCCGGGCTAAAGGTGCCCGAGATGGAACAGGAACACATGCACCCAGGCCGAAGGCACCTGGGCGCGGACCCCACTGGACATCAGCCCCCAGGCCAAAGGTCTGCCCCTTTTATATGCTCTCCTGGCATGCACAGCAGGTTCCCCGCCCCGCTGTACTACTGCCAAGAGGGGACACAAAAGGCGCCACCTGTAGACCGCAGGGAACTGCACACCAATACTGTCCCCCAAGGACAAAATGGTTCATGAATCCTACAGAATTATGGTATTTGAGCCTATTTACCACTCAAACACTTTCCTTAAATTTAGCACCCCGCTACATTTTTATTTCAAAGTATTTTATTTTCCCACTAGCTTATCCATTAAATTAAATAATTTATTCCAGAAAGAGCGTATTCTGGGGCATTCCCACCATATGTGTCGCATCGTGCCGTTGAGTTTCTGAGGTTCTTAATGACTTCCTGTACCTCTTCTGCTGAAAATCGGGCCTCCAGCATATTTTTTTATTTTTTTATTTTTTTTATGTTCTTTTAAGTTATTTCCTATCCACATTTGTTTGCAGAGCACTTGCCATGTTCTTAACAACATTTTGCTGCCATTTGCAGCCCTCTAGCCCTTTCCATTACTTTTTTAGAGCCTTTTTAGTCGTCAGAAGTCCGGGTCCCCATTGACTTCAATGGGGTCCGGGTCCGGGTTCGGGTTAAAGTTCGGTCCCGAATCCGAACTTTTTTCCGAAGTTCGGCCGAACCCGCCGGACCCGAATATCCAGCTACCCGCTCAACTCTACTAACGAGCACTGGGTGGATTTGCACTGCAGTTTTTTCTTTCAGGCCTGGTTCACACTTGTCTGACAAACGCTCCGACATTAGGAGCTCATGTCGCATGACGTGTGAAAATCAATGAATCCCTATGAGAGCCGTCTTAACTGGTCCGACACAAGTCGGTCCGACATAAAAAATGCTCCCTGTACTACTTCTGTCCGACTTTGATCCTACTTCAGCCCATTGAATATCATTGAAGTCGGATCAAAGTAGGATCCTTGTCCTAGCCATCCGACATTTGACATCCGACATGGTGATTACAGCAGCAGTAAAAGGAATTTATCTCACCCTGGGATTGTTTTGATTGGTCAAAGGACAAGTCAGACTAGCACAATGTCGGATCAAAGTAGTATCCTGTTCATGAATGTTGGATGGATGTCGGACCAATGTAGGATCAATGTAGGACTGATGTCGCAGAGCAAAGTAGGATGAAAGTCGGATGAATGTCGTGTCGTATCAGTGTGAACCCAGCCTCAAGCACTTACGGGTGATGGGACTTGATATATATTGGACTTTTGTTATCATCCTCTGGAGGATCTCATTGTCACAATTTTATGTCATACACCTTATTATATATTGTTATATTTTGTTTGTTTGGAGGTTTTCACCGCTTCCAGCTGTGTGTTATACACCTTTATTATATATTGTTATTATATTTTACTGTTGATAATATAGATTAATGTTTGGTTATATATCATATACACAGGTTTATCATTAAGGCCTGGTTCACACTTGTCCGACAAACGCTCCGACATTAGGAGCTCATGTCGCATGACGTGTGAAAATCAATGAATCCCTATGAGAGCCGTCTTAACTGGTCCGACACAAGTCGGTCCGACATTAAAAATGCTCCCTGTACTACTTCTGTCCGACTTTGATCCTACTTCAGCCCATTGACTATCATTGAAGTCGGATCAAAGTAGGATCCTTGTCCTAACCATCCGACATTTGACATCCAGCATTGTGATTACAGCAGCAGTAAAAGAAATTTATCTCACCCTGGGATTGTTTTGATTGGTCAAAGGACAAGTCAGACTAGCACAAAGTCGGATCAAAGTAGTATCCTGTTCATGAATGTCGGATGGATGTCGGACCAATGTAGGATCAATGTAGGACTGATGTCGCAGAGCAAAGTAGGATGAAAGTCGGATGAATGTCGTGTCGTATCAGTGTGAACCCAGCCTCAGGCTGGGTTCACACTAGTGTGACCCCACATCTGTCCTACTTTGGATCCGACTTTGCCCTGCGACATGAAGCTGACATATGTCCGACTTTCAATGAACGGGGATCCGACTTGGATCCCCGCCAATATCAGGCACTGTGTTTGGTATGAATCTTGAGGGGGAACTCCAGGCCAAATTTTAAATAAAAAACCGGCATGGGTTCCCCCTCCAGGGGCATACCAGGCCCTTGGATCTGGTCTGGATTTGAAAGGCCGCCCCTACGCTGAAAAAAACGGCGTGGGGGTCCCCCCAAAATCCAAACCAGACCCTTATCCGAGCACGAAACCTGGCAGGCCGCAGGGGAAGAGGGGGGGGACGAGAGAGCGGCCCCCCTCCCTCCTGAACCGTACCAGGCCGCATGCCCTCAACATGGGGGGTTTGGTGCTCTGGGGAAGGGGGGCGACCTGCGGCCCCCCCACCCCAGAGCACCCTGCCCCCATGTTGATGAGGACAGGGCCTCTTCCCGACAACCCTGGCTGTTGGTTGTCGGGGTCTGTGGGCGGGGGGCTTATCGGAATCCGGGAGCCCCCTTTAATAAAGGGGCCCCCGGATCCCGGCCCCCCCACCCTATGTGAATGAGTATGGGGTACATCGTACACCTACCCATTCACCTGGTGGAAAAAAATTGCAATAAAAAAACCACACAGCTTTTTAAAGTATTTTATTGCACAGCTCCGGGGGTCTTCTTCCGACTTCGGGGGTCTCCGGTGTCGTCGCCACCGCTCTCCGGTTTTCTTCTGCCGGGCCACCGCTAACTTCTTTTTAGCTCTTTTGCTGGCGTAGGCCCAGTCTTCTCCGTCGCCTTCTTCTCCCGCTCTCCGGTTCTTCTCCCGCTCTCTGGTTCTTTCTTCCGCCGGGCCTCCGCTAACTTCTTTTTAGCTCTTTTGCTAGCGGAGGCCCGGTCTTCCAGTCGTCTCGTCCGGCTCTCCGTTGTCCTTCTGCCGGCCCCTCCACTAACTTCTTTAGCTCTTTTGCTAGTGGAGGAGCCGGTCTTCCCGTCGTCGGCGTCTTCTTCTCTCTTCTCCTTCTCGATGTTGACGCGTCGCTTCCTCCCGCTGTAATACTGGCTGTCCGCTCCGCATTAATATAGGCTTCTCATGACGTCACAGTCACATGTTCCCATGACGTCACAGTCACATGCTCCGGGGCCATGTGCCCCGGAACATGTGACTGTGACGTCATGAGAAGCCTATATTAATGCGGAGCGGAGCGGAGAGCCAGTATTACAGCGGGAGGAAGCGACGCGTCAACATCGAGGAGGAGAAGAGGGAAGAAGACGCCGACGGCGACGACGGGAAGACTGGCTCCTCCACTAGCAAAAGAGCTAAAGAAGTTAGTGGAGGGGCCGGCAGAAGGACAACGGAGAGCCGGACGAGACGACGGAGAAGACCGTGCCTCCGTTAGCAAAAGAGCTAAAAAGAAGTTAGCGGAGGCCCGGCGGAAGAAAGAACCGGAGAGCGGGAGAAGAACCGGAGAGCGGGAGAAGAAGAAGGCGACGGAGAAGACCGGGCCTCCGCTAGCAAAAGAGCTAAAAAGAAGTTAGCGGAGGCCCGGCAGAAGAAAGAACCGGAGAGCGCGGCGACGACACCGGAGACCCCCGAAGTCGGAAGAAGACCCCGGAGCTGTGCAATAAAATACTTTAAAAAGCTGTGTGGTTTTTTTATTGCAATTTTTTTCCACCAGGTGAATGGGTAGGGGTACGATGTACCCCATACTCATTCACATAGGGTGGGGGGGCCGGGATCCGGGGGCCCCTTATTGAAGGGGGCTCCCGGATTCCGATAAGCCCCCGCCCGCAGACCCCGACAACCAACGGCCAGGGTTGTCGGGAAGAGGCCCTGTCCTCATCAACATGGGGGCAGGGTGCTCTGGGGTGGGGGGCCGCAGGTCGCCCCCCTGCCCCAGAGCACCAAACCCCCCCATGTTGAGGGCATGCGGCCTGGTACGGTTCAGGAGGGAGGGGGGGCGCTCTCTCATCCCCCCCTCTTCCCCTGCGGCCTGCCAGGTTGCGTGCTCGGATAAGGGTCTGGTTTGGATTTTGGGGGGACCCCACGCCGTTTTTTCGACGTAGGGGCGTCCCTTCAAATCCAGATCAGACCCAAGGGCCTGGTATGCTCCTGAAGGGGGAACCCATGCCAGTTTTTTATTTAAAATTTGGCCTGGAGTTCCCCCCTCAAGAGCAGTACAGCACAAGTCGCATGCCAAAGTCGGATCATGCAAGACTGCGGTCCGACTTTGATCCGACTTCAATGATAGTCAATGGGCTGAAGTCGGATCAAAGTCGGACCAAAGTAGTACAGGGAGCATTCTCAAAGTCGGACCGACATGTGTCGGAACAGTTAAGACGGCTCCCATAGGGAAACATTGATTTTCACACGTCATGCGACATGAGCTCCCAATGTCGGAGCGTTTGTCGCCCCAGTGTGAACCAGGCCTCAGGCTGGGTTCACACTGATACGACACGACATTCATCCGACTTTCATCCTACTTTGCTCTGCGACATCAGTCCTACATTGATCCTACATTGGTCCGACATCCATCCGACATTCATGAACAGGATACTACTTTGATCCGACATTGTGCTAGTCTGACTTGTCCTTTGACCAATCAAAACAATCCCAGGGTGAGATAAATTCCTTTTACTGCTGCTGTAATCACCATGTCGGATGTCAAATGTCGGATGGTTAGGACAAGGATCCTACTTTGATCCGACTTCAATGATATTCAATGGGCTGAAGTAGGATCAAAGTCGGACAGAAGTAGTACAGGGAGCATTTTTAATGTCGGACCGACTTGTGTCGGACCAGTTAAGACGGCTCTCATAGGGATTCATTGATTTTCACACGTCATGCGACAAGAGCTCCTAATGTCGGAGCGTTTGTCGGACAAGTGTGAACCAGGCCTCAGAGTGATACACATTTTTGCACGCATCATTATTCTTTTCCCTGTTGGTTATACACCTTCTAGGCGCACAGGTGTGATTCATTTAGTTTATGTACACACCACCTATGTTACACATTTGTTGGCAACACGTTACTGCATCTGGTTGGTAGATATTAGATTTAGTTTATTTGGTGTACATTAGGTAGTTTCTCTTTCCAGACCCCCCCCCCCCCCCTCACCTCCTTCACTAGTTATAATCACAGCGCAGCCACCATCACCCTTCTTTCATATATTCACTTCTGTCGGCTTGGATCAGACCCTCCGGTGACTGCTGCAGTGTCCCCAGCCCCTTTTTTCCCTTTTCTTTGATCCCCATCCCTTCTAACTAGTTAAACACCCAGCTAGCGCGGGGGTTCTTTCTTTTTATATACACCGATACTCTTCCTGCAGACAAAATGGTTGATAATTTCCTAACAATTTAGGTGTTTGAGCATAACTACCACTCAAACACTACCTCTAAATTGAGGACCCCACTACATAAGCTTAGTTTGAATTCACTACGGCCTTTGGTATATCCTTTAATATTTATATTATTTCTTATTGCTTGTGCAAGGGGATCAATTGCTAACGCAAATAGAAGTGGGGGAAAAGGCAACCTTGTCTAGTACCTCTACTTAAGGGAAAGAAATCAGAATTGTTACCTGGGATTTTAATTCTTTTTTGTGGGGAGTGGTAAATGGCTTTGAAACCATGTATAAATGTATCCGAGATGCCAAATTTGGGGAGTAAATGATTGAGGTAAGACCAGTTCACACTGTCAAATGCCTTGTGGATGTCTAGGCTGAGAAGACAAACTGGGTGTGAGTGGAGATTGGAGAATAGCATCTTGAATGATGTTTGTGACCAACCTAATGTTATCTACAATCTGTCTGCCTGGGATGAAACCAGTTTGGTCTGTGTGAATTAAGGTCGTGATAACTGCCGCAAGTCTATCGGCCAACAATCTACCAAAATTTTTTTAGATCGTTGAGGACTGAGATGGGGCGAAAGTTTTGTGGGAGGGTATGGTCTTTAAGTGGTTTTGGAATTGGGGATAAATTAACAGTACAGACCCTGTACATTTAAAAATGCAGTTCCCTGTATTAGAAAAGGCAACTCTTTGTTGGCCTGTGTTTCTTCCCCCCCTATTCTCCAGTGTTGCAGCCACCATTAGTGTCTTTGGCATTCAACTCTTCTGGGAGTGTGTCCATTGCCATGTCATGTTTCCACCCTCCGACACCGACGGAAGCTGCAACACTAACAGGGTCGATTTAATAATACAAAGTTTAGCTTGTAACACAAGGGCTCTCAGGAGTGTATGTTTAGAAGAACCATATTAGCCATTGCTTCTAAGCAAAAAGTAGTCCTAGCTAATGGTGCTGGCATTTTAAATGTCAGCACAGAAACTCTTGGAACTCCTGGGCATCTTTCTATTACCGTTTCCACCAAAGATTCACACAACTTTCACCCAAGTTTCTTGCATTTTTCTACTTGAATGTTGTATAGCACTACCCCCATAGGAGCCACTAAGTAGTTTGCCCTGATCCTTTTCCCAATATTTTCCTTGCAGCACAACTCAGTTCCAATCATTCTTCAGGCTCATTAAAGTGGAGTTCCACCCAAAAATGGAACTTCCGCTTTTTGGAATCCTCCCCCTCCGGTGTCACATTTGGCACCTTTCAGGGGGGAGGAGGGAGCAGATACCTGTGTAATACACCGGGCATAGATCACTGCGGTGACCTATACCATGTCCGGCGCCTACTCCGCCCCCCCACCCGCTGTCTTTTGGGAGACACACAGGTCCCAGAAGACAGCAGGGACCAGTGGGATCGCGCAGTGTGACTCGTGCATGCGCAGGAGAGAATGGCTTCACTTCCTAATTCCCTTACCGAAGATGGCGGCAGCAGCAACCGAGAGCCAAGGGACAAATCGGCTTCGGGACCCGACATCGCGGGCGCCCAGGACAGGTAAGTGTCCATAGATTAAAAGTCAGCAGCTGTAGTATTTGTAGCTGCTGACTTTAAATATTTATATGACTTTATATTTCGGCGGAACTCTGCTTTAACCAATCTAGGGGGTATGCTTTTTCTGTTGCTTCATTGTAGAACTTGGATAGGCAGTGAGTCACCATAGCTCCCAACTGTCCCTGATTTCGAGGGACTGTCCCTGATTTGGCGCAATGTCCCTATGTCACTCTTTCCCCCTCATTTGTCCCTCATTTTCGTCTGATCTATATAGTTGTATATAAAATGCACTTTTTATCTTTCAAAAGGTGTTTCCCAGTGCTAAACCTTTCATCCAAAATCTACATAGGTTTGTTAGTAGGTGTCCCTCATTCCCAGTCCCGGATTTTGGGAGGTATGAGTGAGTAATTGTAGGATACTCCAGTAATCCTTAGCAACAATTTGAGTGGACTAGGCTTTGTATTTTGTAGTAACAACTTGAGAAGGTTTATCTTCCTCTGTGGAGAGTCCAAGCAAAGTCCTTTAACAGAATTAAATAGACTGAGCTCTTCAGGACACAGGACCCAATGTCCCCTTTAAAGTGGTAGTAAAGGCTGAATTTTTTTTTTACCTTCATGTATTCTATGCATGGAGGTAAAAAAAACTTGTGTATACTGCTCCCCCCACAGCTCCTCCTAATACTCACCTGAGCCCCCTTTCGATCCAGTGATATGCACGAGAGCCTCAGCTGTCACGGGTCTCCCTCTCCTCATTGGCTGAGACAGTAGCAGGAGCCATTGGCTCCCACTGCTGTCAATCACATCCAGTGAGCCAATGAGGAGAGAACAGGGATGGGGCCGAGCCACGGCTCTGTGTCTTATGGACGCATAGAGCTAGGTTCGGGAGCGAGCATGCACCAGTGCCCCCAAAGAATGCTGCTTGCTATTGGGGGCACTGGTCAAGGGGGAAGAGCCAGGAGCGCCAGCGGAGGACTTAGAATAAAAGGATCAGGGCTGCTCCATGCAAAACTACTGCACATAGCAGGTAAATATAACATGTTTGTTATATTTAAAAGAAAAAGCTGAACCTTTAATACCACTTTAAATATGCTGACTACAGCCCAGGAGGGGTGGCAAACTGCACTCAGTCTCTAGGATCTCTCTCACCAGTTTGTACTCACAAATGTCCTTGGAAAATTGGTTGCCTCATTACAATATCCTCGTGACACTTTCACTCTGTGATAACAGACCAGATCCTAATGCCTTGTACACACGACCATTTTTCCGGCAGGAAAAAAAACGATGTTTTTCCTGATGGGATTCCTGTCAAGCCTGCCTTGCATACACACGGTCAACAAAAGACCGCTGAACTTTTGAATGTCAAGAACGCGGTGACGTCAAAGACTACGACGAGCCGACAAAATGATGTTCTATGCTTCCGCGAATGCGTCAAATTGTTTACGAGCATGCGCATTTTTTTTTCCCCTCGGGAAACCATACAGATGACCGGTATTCTCGGCAGGTTTTTTTCCTGTCGGGAAAATAGAGAACAAGCTCTCATTTTTTTCCCCGCAGTTTTCCCGGCAGGAAAACTGTGATTGAGCATACACACGGCCGTTTTTCCTGGCGAAAAACTGTCATGGCAGTTTTCCTGCCGGGAAAACCGGTCATGTGTACGAGGTATAAAATGACAGTCCCTTAGTCAGCTTTTCACAAGTTTCAGCAAAGCAAGCCTCCAGGTAGCCCACCTGTGGCTTTGACACTCTGCAGGTACAAGGCTGCATGGCCTAGGGGGCTAGAAGCCCCCCTAGGCTGTGTTCTCCTTCTCAGGATAAATACCCCACTACGCTCAGTTCCAGAGTATTTATACAGACTCCCAGTTACCATCTGGGCCCCTCTCCCAAGGGATTGGCCAGGGCTGTATGAATATTCAGCTGCTGATTAGACTCTTCTGCAGCCACTGAAACATAGAACAGGCCAGAACAATCAACACAGGTACACTCATTACAGTGAGCAAGTACTAAATTTACCGAACAGTGAACCGTGGCTCCACTGGATACAGTGAGCCAGAATAAACTTTACCTAATCCTAGCACCTTACTAGGAGGGTGCTACGCTTATGGGAAAAATAAGTGAATATTTGGCGAAAGTTTGGCCAACATTGGGTGAAAACATTGATAAATAGATGCTTTAGTTTCAAGAAATGCTTAGTAGATGTAACTTTATATTATACATTTAACCCCTTGAAACCTAAGCCTTTTTCTGACACTTGTTGCTTCCAAGTAAAAATCAGTATTTTTTGTTAGAACCCCCAAATATTATTTATATTTTTTAGCAGAGACCCTAAAAAATAAAATGGCGGTCATTGCAATATTTTATGCCACATTGTATTTGTGTGGCGGTCTTTCAAACGCAATTTTTGGGGAAAATATACACTTTCGTGAATTAAAAAAAAACCAGTAAAGTTAGCCCATTTTTTTTTTGTATAATGTGAAAGATGATGTTATGCTGAGTAAATAGATACCTAGCATGTCATGCTCTAAAATTGCGCACACTCGTGGAATGGTGACAAGCTACGGTACTTAAAGTGGTTGTAAACCCTTTTTGAAAAAACAAAACTAACTAACACCTGCAAGACAAAGGCATAATGAGCTAGTATGCATAGCTGTGACAGCAGGCAGGTAAAGTCACCAGGTTGCATCCAGGATGGAAGGTATATATGTCCTAGATTCAGGCTTTATGCCGATTTATACCACTAGGGGGAGTGCTGGGAGTCTTGCAGGGGAAGAGTTAATGAGCCCAGCTGAATCAAGTGGCTCATTGAGGCCTCTACAAGAACTCCCAGCATGCTAAGGGAGATGCTCCATCCTGGAACCAGTTCTGTGTTGTGCAAGACTGGGGAGCTTGTTTCTGTCCTGTGCGGTGAGACAAAGCCTGTGTGGCTAAAACCTTAAAAAAAACAGGGAGATAGGGGCTGGGGCAGCACAAGGCTGCACCTAGTTGTCAGACAGGGAACCTACGTGTGTAGTAAGCGGTCAAGCTGACCAGGATTTCTTTTTTGTATGTTTATTTTTGTTTTGCTGTTTTCCCCTGTAAATAGTTTAAATAAACCGCACCTTTTATTTTTGCAACTATAAACTCCGTCTGCTGTGCCTGTTTTTGTGTGGTGAACCCATCCAGGGGGTCACACACACCCACTGCTGAGCTAACCCCCTCACAGTTAGTGGAGAACCAGTGGCAGTTTTTTTTAAGGCCAGCATGGAGGAGATACTGAAACAGCTGGCTCTAGCAAATGCCAATCAGCAGCAGACAAATGCAGGCTTGCAAAAGAGCCTTGCAGCCATAGGTGTGCGCAGCCTATAGCATTAGGGTGTGCACCCCAAAGCTCAAACACACACACGATCTTCATTCAGAAAGGGAAGGGGCCAGTAAATGACATACCGTATATACTCGAGTATAAGCCGACCCGAATATAAGCCGAGGCACCTAATTTTACCACAAAAAACTGGGAAAACTTATTGACTCGAGTATAAGCCTAGGGTGTCCATCTGCATACCTCACTGTGCCCATGCCTCACTGTGCCCATGCCTCACTGTGCCCATGCCTCACTGTGTCCATGACTAGACTGACGTTTAACATGGGAGTCTATAGAAGGGGTGCTTGGATTTGAAAAATTGGTGCTTCCCGGTTGTAGAGGAGAAATGGGGCTACATGTGTGCCAAGTTTCGGGTCCAAGGGACCTACGACCTGCCGGTACCGGGTCCCCAAAATCACTGGAGAGATTGCCGTTTAACATGGGAGTCTATGGAAGGGGTGCTCGGGTTTGAAAAATCGGTGCTCCCCGGCTGTAGGTCCCCCGGACAACAAACTTTGCACACTTGTAGAAGAAGAGTGGGGCTACATGTGTGCCAAGTTTGGGGTCAAGGCCGGTACCGGGTCCCCAAAGTCCGGGAGATCAGGCGCAAAAAGGCGTCTCGAGTATAAGCCGAGGGGGCATTTTCAGCACAAAAAAAGTGCTGAAAATTCAGCTTATACTCAAGTATATACGGTACTCATTTACCAGGCCCCTTCCCCCACTCATTCTAAAACATCCTCACAGCAACAGCCGGCGGGAGAGGAGAGAAGCCAGAAGTGCTGTACGGAGAAGGGGAGGAGCTAGGGAAGTAGGGGGGATTTGTGCTGCACAGGGTGAATAGGGTGTGCCTGGGCACACCTGGCACACCCTGTGTGCACGCCTATGACTGTGACCCCATCTGAAAAGATACTGTGACCAACACGGATCATCATAAGAATATGACTTTTGACAGCAACAAGTTATACTGATTGGGTATATCCGCTATAGAAAAAAAGAGACGCAGTAGCAGCAATCTGACAGAGTAAATGATCTTTTAAAGGTTAATTTCTCAACTGAATTTGGGCAGCGTTTCATGGCCTAATGGTTAAGAAGCCAGACTTCCAAGTGCTGTGCTGAACGACCATAGGATCAAATCCCCATGAGGCTGCTACAAAAGCATGGCCCAGAGAGGTGGGCCAGTCTTTTTTTTTCGTGTCTAAACCCTCCCTACCACCCCTGCCTGCGTCTAACCCCCCTCCCCCAACCGCCGCTGCCTCTGTCTGAACAGCATATTTTGTTGCTTGTAAATCTGACTTCCTAATAAATTTAATTTTGGTTTTAATTCTCATGATATAAAATATTAAATGTGTGGGCCTTTTGGTGATTATATTTTTTTGGAGGGGCAACATTTTAATCCTGGGCCCAGGCAGCACAATATCTTGGGCCGGCACTGCCCCTATCTGAAAATATACCATGACCCCCTAACCAAAAATATACTATGACCCCCTATCTTAAAATATGCTGTGACCCTCATCTAAAAAATATGCTGTGACCCCCTATCTGAAAATATACTGTGACCCCATGCTTATACTCGAGTATAAGCCGACCCGAATATAAGCCGAGGCACCTAATTTTACCACAAAAAACTGGGAAAACGTATTGACTCGAGTATAAGCCTAGGGTGTCCAACTGCATGCCTCACTGTGCCTCACTGTGTCCATGTGCATGCCTCACTGTGTCCATGCCTCACTGTGCCCATACCTCACTGTGCCCATGCCTCACTGTGCCCATGCCTCACTGTGCCCATGCCTCACTGTGTCCATGCCTCACTGACGTTTAACATGGGAGTCTATAGAAGGGGTGCTTGGATTTGAAAAATTGGTGCTTCCCGGTTGTAGAGGAGAAATGGGGCTACATGTGTGCCAAGTTTCGGGTCCAAGGGACCTACGACCTGCCGGTACCGGGTCCCCAAAATCACTGGAGAGATTACCGTTTAACATGGGAGTCTATGGAAGGGGTGCTCGGGTTTGAAAAATCGGTGCTCCCCGGCCGTAGGTCCCCCGGACAACAAACTTTGCACACTTGTAGAAGAAGAGTGGGGCTACATGTGTGCCAAGTTTGGGGTCAAGGCCGGTACCGGGTCCCCAAAGTCCGGGAGATCAAGCGCAAAAAGGTGTCTCGAGTATAAGCCGAGGGGGCATTTTCAGCACAAAAAAATGTGCTGAAAATTCAGCTTATACTCAAGTATATACGGTACTTACTTACCAGGCCCCTTCCCCCACTCATTCTAAAACATCCCCACAGCAACAGCCGGCGGGAGAGGAGAGGAGAGAAGCCAGAAGTGCTGTACGGAGAAGGGGAGGAGCTAGGGAAGTAGGGGGGATTTGTGCTGCACAGGGTGAATAGGGTGTGCCTGGGCACACCTGGCACACCCTGTGCGCATGCCTATGACTGTGACCCCATCTGAAAAGATACTGTGACCAACACGGATCATCATAAGAATATGACTTTTGACAGCAACAAGTTATACTGATTGGGTATATCCGCTATAGAAAAAAAGAGACGCAGTAGCAGCAATCTGACAGAGTAAATGATCTTTTAAAGGTCAATTTCTCAACTGAAATTGGGCAGCGTCTCATGGCTTAATGGTTAAGAAGCCAGACTTCCAGTGCTGTGTTGAATGACCATAGGATCAAATCCCTATGAGGCTGCTACAAAAGCATGGCCCAGAGAGGTGGGCCAGTCTTTTTTTTTTGTGTCTAAACCCTTCCTACCACCCCTGCCTGCGTCTAACCCCCCTCCCCCCAACCCCTGCTGCCTCTGTGCCTCTGTCTGAACCCCACAACCACTGTTGCGTGTAAATCTGACTTCCTAATAAATTTAATTTTAGTTTTAATTCTCATGATATAAAATATTAAATGTGTGGGCCTTTTGGTGATTATATTTTTTTGGGGGGGCAACATTTAAATCCTGGGCCCAGGCAGCACAATGTCTTGGGCCGGCACTGCCCCTATCCGAAAATATACTGTGACCCCCCATCTGAAAATATACCGTGACCCCCTATTCAAAAATATACTATGACCCCCTATCTGAAAATATGTTGTGAAACTCATCTAAAAAATATGCTGTGACCCCCTATCTGAAAATATACTGTGACCCCCCTTTCTGAAAATATACTGTGACCCCATCTGAAAATATACTGTGACCACCTATCCAAAAATATACAGTGACCCACATCCGAAAATATACTGTGACCCCATCTGAAAAGATACTGTGACCCCATCTGAAAATATACTGTGACACCCTATCCAAAAATATACAGTGACCCACATCCAAAAATATACTGTGACCCCATCTGAAAAGATACTGTGACCATCACGGATCATCATAAGAATATGACTTCTGACCCCATCTGAAAATATACAGTGACCCCCTATCCAAAAATATACAGTGACCCACATCCGAAAATATACAGTGACCCCATCTGAAAATATACAGCGACCCCATCTGAAAATTTACTGTGACCCCCCATCCGAAAATATACAGTGACCCACATCCGAATATATACTGTGACCCCATCTGAAAATATACTGTGACCCCATCTGAAAAGATACTGTGACCAACACGGATCATCATAAGAATATGACTTTTGACCCCATCTGAAAATATACTGTGACCCCCTATCCAAAAATATAGAGTGACCCACATCCGAAAATATACTGTGACCCCATCTGAAAAGATACTGTGACCCCCTATCTGAAAATATACTGTGACCCCCTATCTGAAAATATACAGTGACCCCCTATCTGAAAATATACAGTGACCGCAATCCGAAAATATACAGTGACCCCATCTGAAAATATACTGTGACCCCATCTGAAAATATACTGTGACCCCATCTGAAAATATACTGTGACCCCCTATTCAAAAATATACTGTGACCCCCATCTGAAAATATACTGTGACCCCATCTGAAAAGATACTGTGACCAACACGGATCATCATAAGAATATGACTTTTGACTCCATCTGAAAATATACTGTGACCCCCTATCCGAAAATATACAGTGACCCACATCCGAAAATATACTGTGACCCCATCTGAAAAGATACTGTGACCAACACGGATCATCATAAGAATATGACTTTTGACCCCATCTGAAAATATACTGTGGCCCCATCTGAAAATATACTGTGACCCCCTATCCGAAAATATACAGTGACCCACATCTGAAAATATACTGTGACCCCATCTGAAAATATACTGTGGCCCCATCTGAAAATATACTGTGACCCCATCTGATAATATACTGTGACCCCCTATGCAAAAATATACAGTGATCCACATCCGAAAATATACTGTGACCCCATCTGAAAAGATACTGTGACCAACACGGATCATCATAAGAATATGACTTTTGACCCCATCTGAAAATATACTGTGGCCCCATCTGAAAATATACTGTGACCCCCTATTCAAAAATATACAGTGACCCCCATTTGAAAATATACTGTGACCCCATCTGAAAAGATACTGTGACCAACACGGATCGTCATAAGACAATGACTTTTGACCCACATCCGAAAATATACTGTGACCCCATCTGAAAAGATACTGTGACCAACACGGATCATCATAAGACAATGACTTTTGACCCACATCCGAAAATATACTGTGACCCCATCTGAAAAGATACTGTGACCCCCTATCTGAAAATATACTGTGACCCCCATCCGAAAATATACAGTGACCCCATCTGAAAATATACTGTGACCCCATCTGAAAATATACTGTGACCCCATCTAAAAATATACTGTGACCCCATCTGAAAATATACTGTGACCCCCTATTCAAAAATATACAGTGACCCCCATCTGAAAATATACTGTGACCCCATCTGAAAATATACTGTGACCCCATCTGAAAATATACTGTGACCCCATCTGAAAATATTCTGTGACACCATATCCAAAAATATACAGTGACCCACATCCGAAAATATACTGTGACCCCATCTGAAAAGATACTGTGACCCCCTATCTGAAAATATACTGTGACCCCCTATCTGAAAATATACAGTGACCCCCTATCTGAAAATATACAGTGACCGCAATCCGAAAAAATATACTGTGACCCCATCTGAAAATATACCGTGACCCCCTATTCAAAAATATACTATGACCCCCTATCTGAAAATATGTTGTGAAACTCATCTAAAAAATATGCTGTGACCCCCTATCTGAAAATATACTGTGACCCCCCTTTCTGAAAATATACTGTGACCCCATCTGAAAATATACTGTGACCCCCTATCCAAAAATATACAGTGACCCACATCCGAAAATATACTGTGACCCCATCTGAAAAGATACTGTGACCCCATCTGAAAATATACTGTGACACCCTATCCAAAAATATACAGTGACCCACATCCAAAAATATACTGTGACCCCATCTGAAAAGATACTGTGACCATCACGGATCATCATAAGAATATGACTTCTGACCCCATCTGAAAATATACAGTGACCCCCTATCCAAAAATATACAGTGACCCACATCCGAAAATATACAGTGACCCCATCTGAAAATATACAGCGACCCCATCTGAAAATTTACTGTGACCCCCCATCCGAAAATATACAGTGACCCACATCCGAATATATACTGTGACCCCATCTGAAAATATACTGTGACCCCATCTGAAAAGATACTGTGACCAACACGGATCATCATAAGTATATGACTTTTGACCCCATCTGAAAATATACTGTGACCCCCTATCCAAAAATATAGAGTGACCCACATCCGAAAATATACTGTGACCCCATCTGAAAAGATACTGTGACCCCCTATCTGAAAATATACTGTGACCCCCTATCTGAAAATATACAGTGACCCCCTATCTGAAAATATACAGTGACCGCAATCCGAAAATATACAGTGACCCCATCTGAAAATATACTGTGACCCCATCTGAAAATATACTGTGACCCCATCTGAAAATATACTGTGACCCCCTATTCAAAAATATACTGTGACCCCCATCTGAAAATATACTGTGACCCCATCTGAAAAGATACTGTGACCAACACGGATCATCATAAGAATATGACTTTTGACTCCATCTGAAAATATACTGTGACCCCCTATCCGAAAATATACAGTGACCCACATCCGAAAATATACTGTGACCCCATCTGAAAAGATACTGTGACCAACACGGATCATCATAAGAATATGACTTTTGACCCCATCTGAAAATATACTGTGGCCCCATCTGAAAATATACTGTGACCCCCTATTCAAAAATATACAGTGACCCCCATTTGAAAATATACTGTGACCCCATCTGAAAAGATACTGTGACCAACACGGATCGTCATAAGACAATGACTTTTGACCCACATCCGAAAATATACTGTGACCCCATCTGAAAAGATACTGTGACCAACACGGATCATCATAAGACAATGACTTTTGACCCACATCCGAAAATATACTGTGACCCCATCTGAAAAGATACTGTGACCCCCTATCTGAAAATATACTGTGACCCCCATCCGAAAATATACAGTGACCCCATCTGAAAATATACTGTGACCCCATCTGAAAATATACTGTGACCCCATCTAAAAATATACTGTGACCCCATCTGAAAATATACTGTGACCCCCTATTCAAAAATATACAGTGACCCCCATCTGAAAATATACTGTGACCCCATCTGAAAATATACTGTGACCCCATCTGAAAATATACTGTGACACCCTATCCAAAAATATACAGTGACCCACATCCGAAAATATACTGTGACCCCATCTGAAAAGGTACTGTGACCAACACGGTTCATCATAAGAATATGACTTTTGACCCCATCTGAAAATATACAGTGACCCCATCTGAAAATATACTGTGACCCCATCTGAAAATATACTGTGACCCCATCTGAAAATATTCTGTGACACCATATCCAAAAATATACAGTGACCCACATCCGAAAATATACTGTGACCCCATCTGAAAAGATACTGTGACCCCCTATCTGAAAATATACTGTGACCCCCTATCTGAAAATATACAGTGACCCCCTATCTGAAAATATACAGTGACCGCAATCCGAAAAAATATACTGTGACCCCATCTGAAAATATACCGTGACCCCCTATTCAAAAATATACTGTGACCCCCATCTGAAAATATACTGTGACCCCATCTGAAAAGATACTGTGACCCCCTATCCGAAAATATACAGTGACCCACATCCGAAAATATGACTTTTGACCCCATCTGAAAAGATACTGTGACCAACACGGATCATCATAAGAATATGACTTTTGACCCCATCTGAAAATATACAGTGACCCCATCTGAAAATATACTGTGACCCTATCTGAAATTATACTGTGACCCCATCTGATAATATACTGTGACCCCCTATCCAAAAATATACAGTGATCCACATCCGAAAATATACTGTGACCCCATCTGAAAAGATACTGTGACCCCCATCCGAAAATATACAGTGACCCCATCTGAAAATATACTGTGACCCCATCTGAAAATATACTGTGACCCCCTATTCAAAAATATACAGTGACCCCCATCTGAAAATATACTGTGACCCCATCTGAAAATATACTGTGACCCCATCTGAAAATATACTGTGACACCCTATCTGAAAATATACAGTGACCCACATCCGAAAATATACTGTGACCCCATCTGAAAAGGTACTGTGACCAACACGGATCATCATAAGAATATGATTTTTGACCCCATCTGAAAATATACAGTGACCCCATCTGAAAATATACTGTGACCCCATCTGAAAATATTCTGTGACACCATATCCAAAAATATACAGCGACCCACATCCGAAAATATACTGTGACCCCATCTGAAAAGATACTGTGACCACCTATCTGAAAATATACTGTGAACCCCTATCTGAAAATATACAGTGACCCCCTATCTGAAAATATACAGTGACCCCCTATCTGAAAATATACAGTGACTGCAATCCGAAAATATACTGTGACCCCCTATTCAAAAATATACTGTGACCCCCATCTGAAAATATACTGTGACCCCATCTGAAAAGATACTGTGACCCCATCTGAAAATATACCGTGACCCACATCCGAAAATATGACTTTTGACCCCATCTGAAAAGATACTGTGACCAACACGGATCATCATAAGAATATGACTTTTGACCCCATCCGAAAATATACTGTGACCCCATCTGAAAATATACTGTGACACCCTATCCAAAAATATACAGTGACCCACATCTGAAAATATACTGTGACCCCATCTGAAAAGATACTGTGACCAACACGGATCATCATAAGAATATGACTTTTGACCCCATCTGAAAATATACTGTGACCCCATCTGAAAATATACTGTGACCCACATCCGAAAATATACTGTGACCCCATCTGAAAATATACGGTGACCCCCTATCTGAAAATATACTGTGACCCCCTATCTGAAAATATACAGTGACCCCCTATCTGAAAATATACAGTGACCGCAATCCGAAAATATACAGTGACCCCATCTGAAAATATACTGTGACCCCATCTGAAAATATACTGTGACCCCATCTGAAAATATACCGTAACCCCCTTTTCAAAAATATACTGTGACCCCCATCTGAAAATATACTGTGACCCCATCTGAAAATATACTGTGACCCCATCTGAAAATATACTGTGACCCCATCTGAAAATATACCGTAACCCCCTTTTCAAAAATATACTGTGACCCCCATCTGAAAATATACTGTGACCCCATCTGAAAAGATACTGTGACCAAGACGGATCATCATAAGAATATGACTTTTGACCCCATCTGAAAATATACTGTGACCCCATCTGAAAATATACTGTGACCCCATCTGAAAATATACTGTGACCCCATCTGATAATATACTGTGACCCCTTATGCAAAAATATACAGTGATCCACATCCGAAAATATACTGTGACCCCATCTGAAAAGATACTGTGACCAACACGGATCATCATAATAATATGACTTTTGACCCCATCTGAAAATATACTGTGACCCCCTATCCAAAAATATACAGTGACCCACACCCGAAAATATACTGTGACCCCATCTGAAAAGATACTGTGACCCCCTATCTGAAAATATACTGTGACCCCCATCCGAAAATATACAGTGACCCCATCTGAAAATATACTGTGACCCCATCTGAAAATATACTGTGACCCCCTATTCAAAAATATACAGTGACCCCCATCTGAAAATATACTGTGACCCCATCTGAAAATATACTGTGACCCCATCTGAAAATATACTGTGACCCTATCTGAAAATATACTGTGACCCCATCTGAAAATATACTGTGACCCCCTATTCAAAAATATACAGTGACCCCCATGTGAAAATATACTGTGACCGCAATCCGAAAATATACAGTGACCCCATCTGAAAATATACTGTGACCCCATCTGAAAATATACCGTGACCCCCTATTCAAAAATATACTGTGACCCCCATCTGAAAAGATACAGTGACCCACATCCGAAAATATGACTTTTGACCCCATCTGAAAATATACTGTGACCCCATCTGAAAATATACTGTGACCCTATCTGAAAATATACTGTGACCCCATCTGAAAATATACTGTGACCCCCTATTCAAAAATATACAGTGACCCCCATCTGAAAATATACTGTGACCCCATCTGAAAAGATACTGTGACCCCCTATCCGAAAATATACAGTGACCCACATCCGAAAATATGACTTTTGACCCCATCTGAAAAGATACTGTGACCAACACGGATCATCATAAGAATATGACTTTTGACCCCATCTGAAAATATACTGTGACCCCATCTGAAAATATACTGTGACCCAAATCTGAAAATATACTGTGACCCCATCTGAAAAGATACTGTGACCCCCTATCTGAAAATATACTGTGACCCCCTATCTGAAAATATACAGTGACCCCCTATCTGAAAATATACAGTGACCGCAATCCGAAAATATACAGTGACCCCATCTGAAAATATACTGTGACCCCATCTGAAAATATACCGTGACCCCCTATTCAAAAATATACTGTGACCCCCATCTGAAAATATACTGTGACCCCATCTGAAAAGATACTGTGACCAAGACGGATCATCATAAGAATATGACTTTTGACCCCATCTGAAAATATACTGTGACCCCATCTGAAAATATACTGTGACCCCATCTGAAAATATACTGTGACCCCTTATGCAAAAATATACAGTGATCCACATCCGAAAATATACTGTGACCCCATCTGAAAAGATACTGTGACCAACACGGATCATCATAAGAATATGACTTTTGACCCCATCTGAAAATATACTGTGGCCCCATCTGAAAATATACTGTGACCCCCTATTCAAAAATATACAGTGACCCCCATTTGAAAATATACTGTGACCCCATCTGAAAAGATACTGTGACCAACACGGATCATCATAAGACAATGACTTTTGACCCACATCCGAAAATATACTGTGACCCCATCTGAAAAGATACTGTGACCCCCTATCTGAAAATATACTGTGACCCCCATCCGAAAATATACAGTGACCCCATCTGAAAATATACTGTGACCCCATCTGAAAATATACTGTGACCCCATCTAAAAATATACTGTGACCCCATCTGAAAATATACTGTGACCCCCTATTCAAAAATATACAGTGACCCCCATCTGAAAATATACTGTGACCCCATCTGAAAATATACTGTGACCCCATCTGAAAATATACTGTGACACCCTATCCAAAAATATACAGTGACCCACATCCGAAAATATACTGTGACCCCATCTGAAAAGGTACTGTGACCAACACGGTTCATCATAAGAATATGACTTTTGACCCCATCTGAAAATATACAGTGACCCCATCTGAAAATATACTGTGACCCCATCTGAAAATATACTGTGACCCCATCTGAAAATATTCTGTGACACCATATCCAAAAATATACAGTGACCCACATCCGAAAATATACTGTGACCCCATCTGAAAAGATACTGTGACCCCCTATCTGAAAATATACTGTGACCCCCTATCTGAAAATATACAGTGACCCCCTATCTGAAAATATACAGTGACCGCAATCCGAAAAAATATACTGTGACCCCATCTGAAAATATACCGTGACCCCCTATTCAAAAATATACTGTGACCCCCATCTGAAAATATACTGTGACCCCATCTGAAAAGATACTGTGACCCCCTATCCGAAAATATACAGTGACCCACATCCGAAAATATGACTTTTGACCCCATCTGAAAAGATACTGTGACCAACACGGATCATCATAAGAATATGACTTTTGACCCCATCTGAAAATATACAGTGACCCCATCTGAAAATATACTGTGACCCTATCTGAAATTATACTGTGACCCCATCTGATAATATACTGTGACCCCCTATCCAAAAATATACAGTGATCCACATCCGAAAATATACTGTGACCCCATCTGAAAAGATACTGTGACCCCCATCCGAAAATATACAGTGACCCCATCTGAAAATATACTGTGACCCCATCTGAAAATATACTGTGACCCCATCTGAAAATATACTGTGACCCCCTATTCAAAAATATACAGTGACCCCCATCTGAAAATATACTGTGACCCCATCTGAAAATATACTGTGACCCCATCTGAAAATATACTGTGACACCCTATCTGAAAATATACAGTGACCCACATCCGAAAATATACTGTGACCCCATCTGAAAAGGTACTGTGACCAACACGGATCATCATAAGAATATGATTTTTGACCCCATCTGAAAATATACAGTGACCCCATCTGAAAATATACTGTGACCCCATCTGAAAATATTCTGTGACACCATATCCAAAAATATACAGTGACCCACATCCGAAAATATACTGTGACCCCATCTGAAAAGATACTGTGACCCCCTATCTGAAAATATACTGTGAACCCCTATCTGAAAATATACAGTGACCCCCTATCTGAAAATATACAGTGACCCGCTATCTGAAAATATACAGTGACTGCAATCCGAAAATATACTGTGACCCCCTATTCAAAAATATACTGTGACCCCCATCTGAAAATATACTGTGACCCCATCTGAAAAGATACTGTGACCCCATCTGAAAATATACCGTGACCCACATCCGAAAATATGACTTTTGACCCCATCTGAAAAGATACTGTGACCAACACGGATCATCATAAGAATATGACTTTTGACCCCATCCGAAAATATACTGTGACCCCATCTGAAAATATACTGTGACACCCTATCCAAAAATATACAGTGACCCACATCCGAAAATATACTGTGACCCCATCTGAAAAGATACTGTGACCAACACGGATCATCATAAGAATATGACTTTTGACCCCATCTGAAAATATACTGTGACCCCATCTGAAAATATACTGTGACCCACATCCGAAAATATACTGTGACCCCATCTGAAAATATACGGTGACCCCCTATCTGAAAATATACTGTGACCCCCTATCTGAAAATATACAGTGACCCCCTATCTGAAAATATACAGTGACCGCAATCCGAAAATATACAGTGACCCCATCTGAAAATATACTGTGACCCCATCTGAAAATATACTGTGACCCCATCTGAAAATATACCGTAACCCCCTTTTCAAAAATATACTGTGACCCCCATCTGAAAATATACTGTGACCCCATCTGAAAATATACTGTGACCCCATCTGAAAATATACTGTGACCCCATCTGAAAATATACCGTAACCCCCTTTTCAAAAATATACTGTGACCCCCATCTGAAAATATACTGTGACCCCATCTGAAAAGATACTGTGACCAAGACGGATCATCATAAGAATATGACTTTTGACCCCATCTGAAAATATACTGTGACCCCATCTGAAAATATACTGTGACCCCATCTGAAAATATACTGTGACCCCATCTGATAATATACTGTGACCCCTTATGCAAAAATATACAGTGATCCACATCCGAAAATATACTGTGACCCCATCTGAAAAGATACTGTGACCAACACGGATCATCATAATAATATGACTTTTGACCCCATCTGAAAATATACTGTGACCCCCTATCCAAAAATATACAGTGACCCACACCCGAAAATATACTGTGACCCCATCTGAAAAGATACTGTGACCCCCTATCTGAAAATATACTGTGACCCCCATCCGAAAATATACAGTGACCCCATCTGAAAATATACTGTGACCCCATCTGAAAATATACTGTGACCCCCTATTCAAAAATATACAGTGACCCCCATCTGAAAATATACTGTGACCCCATCTGAAAATATACTGTGACCCCATCTGAAAATATACTGTGACCCTATCTGAAAATATACTGTGACCCCATCTGAAAATATACTGTGACCCCCTATTCAAAAATATACAGTGACCCCCATGTGAAAATATACTGTGACCGCAATCCGAAAATATACAGTGACCCCATCTGAAAATATACTGTGACCCCATCTGAAAATATACCGTGACCCCCTATTCAAAAATATACTGTGACCCCCATCTGAAAAGATACAGTGACCCACATCCGAAAATATGACTTTTGACCCCATCTGAAAATATACTGTGACCCCATCTGAAAATATACTGTGACCCTATCTGAAAATATACTGTGACCCCATCTGAAAATATACTGTGACCCCCTATTCAAAAATATACAGTGACCCCCATCTGAAAATATACTGTGACCCCATCTGAAAAGATACTGTGACCCCCTATCCGAAAATATACAGTGACCCACATCCGAAAATATGACTTTTGACCCCATCTGAAAAGATACTGTGACCAACACGGATCATCATAAGAATATGACTTTTGACCCCATCTGAAAATATACTGTGACCCCATCTGAAAATATACTGTGACCCCATCTGAAAAGATACTGTGACCCCCTATCTGAAAATATACTGTGACCCCCTATCTGAAAATATACAGTGACCCCCTATCTGAAAATATACAGTGACCGCAATCCGAAAATATACAGTGACCCCATCTGAAAATATACTGTGACCCCATCTGAAAATATACCGTGACCCCCTATTCAAAAATATACTGTGACCCCCATCTGAAAATATACTGTGACCCCATCTGAAAAGATACTGTGACCAAGACGGATCATCATAAGAATATGACTTTTGACCCCATCTGAAAATATACTGTGACCCCATCTGAAAATATACTGTGACCCCATCTGAAAATATACTGTGACCCCTTATGCAAAAATATACAGTGATCCACATCCGAAAATATACTGTGACCCCATCTGAAAAGATACTGTGACCAACACGGATCATCATAATAATATGACTTTTGACCCCATCTGAAAATATACTGTGACCCCCTATCCAAAAATATACAGTGACCCACATCCGAAAATATACTGTGACCCCATCTGAAAATATACTGTGACCCCCTATCCAAAAATATACAGTGACCCCATCTGAAAATATACTGTGACCCCATCTGAAAAGATACTGTGACCCCATCTAAAAATATACTGTGACACCCTATCCAAAAATATACAGTGACCCACATCCGAAAATATACTGTGACCCCATCTGAAAAGATACTGTGACCCCATCTAAAAATATACTGTGACACCCTATCCAAAAATATACGGTGACCCACATCTGAAAATATACTGTGACCCCATCTGAAAATATACTGTGACCCCATCTGAAAAGATACTGTGACCAACACGGATCATCATAAGAATATGACTTTTGACCCCATTTGAAAATATACTGTGACCCCCTATCCAAAAATATACAGTAACCCACATCCGAAAATATACTGTGACCATAGGTGTGCGCAGCCTATAGCATTAGGGTGTGCACCCCAAAGCTCAAACACACTCACGATCTTCATTCAGAAAGGGAAGGGGCCAGTAAATGACATACCACCACTGTTGCGTGTAAATCTGACTTCCTAATAAATTTAATTTTGGTTTTATTCTCATGATATAAAATATTAAATGTGTGGGCCTTTTGGTGATTATATTTTTTTGGGGGGCAACATTTTAATCCTGGGCCCAGGCAGCACAATGTCTTGGGCCGGCACTGCCCCTATCCGAAAATATACTGTGACCCCCCCATCTGAAAATATACCGTGACCCCCTATCTGAAAATATGCTGTGACCCTCATCTAAAAAATATGCTGTGACCCCCTATCTGAAAATATACTGTGACCCCCTATCTGAAAATATACTGTGACCCCCTATCTGAAAATATACTGTGACCCCATCTGAAAATATACTGTGACCCCATCTGAAAATATACAGTGACCCCATCTGAAAATATACTGTGACCCCATCTGAAAAGATACTGTGACCAACACGGATCATCATAAGAATATGACTTTTGACCCCATCTGAAAATATACTGTGACCCCCTATCCAAAAATATACAGTGACCCACACCCGAAAATATACTGTGACCATAGGTGTGCGCAGCCTATAGCATTAGGGTGTGCACCCCAAAGCTCAAACACACTTACGATCTTCATTCAGAAAGGGAAGGGGCCAGTAAATTACATACCGTATATACTCGAGTATAAGCCGACCCGAATATAAGCCGAGGCACCTAATTTTACCACAAAAAACTGGGAAAACGTATTGACTCGAGTATAAGCCTAGGGTGTCCATCTGCATGCCTCACTGTGCCTCACTGTGTCCATGCCTCACTGTGCCCATACCTCACTGTGCCCATGCCTCACTGTGTCCATGACTAGACTGATGTTTAACATGGGAGTCTATAGAAGGGGTGCTTGGATTTGAAAAATTGGTGCTTTCCGGTTGTAGAGGAGAAATGGGGCTACATGTGTGCCAAGTTCCGGGTCCAAGGGACCTACGACCTGCCGGTACCGGGTCCCCAAAATCACCAGAAAGATTACTGTTTAACATGGGAGTCTATGGAAGGGGTGCTCAGGTTTGAAAAATCGGTGCTCCCCAGGCGTAGGGCCCCCGGACAACAAACTTTACACACTTGTAGAAAAAGAGTGGGGCTACATGTGTGCCAAGTTTGGGGTTAAGGCCGGTACCGGGTCCCCAAAGTCCGGGAGATCAGGCGCAAAAAGGCGACTCGAGTATAAGCCATGGGGGGCATTTTCAGCACAAAAATGAAAAGCTGAAAATTCAGCTTATACTCGAGTATATACGGTACTTACTTACCAGGCCCCTTCCCCCACTCATTCTAAAACATCCTCACAGCAACAGCCGGCGGGAGAGGAGAGGAGAGAAGACAGAAGTGCTGTACGGAGAAGGGGAGGAGCTAGGGAAGTAGGGGGGATTTGTGCTGCACAGGGTGAATAGGGTGTGCCTGGGCACACCTGGCACACCCTGTGCGCACGCCTATGCTTGCAGCTCAACAACAGAACTTTGCAGCCTACCAGCAAGCTTATCAACAGAGCCTTGCAGCCCAGCAGCAAGCTCACCAACAGAGTCTGGAAGCTCAGCAACAAGCCCTGCAGCAATCTGAGGCCCGCTTCATAGACCTGTTACAGAAGCAAGAGCAGAGACTACAACAAATGGAAACGTTAATGCAGCAACATCCGCAGACCAGTGAGGCAAGTCGTTCCACTAATACCGCGTCCTTTGGGGTGAGTCGTTTATTGACAAAAATGACTGGAGAGGATGATCCAGAGGTGTTTTTGACCACATTTGAAAGGACCGCTGAAAGAGAAAAGTGGCCTAAGGAGCAGTGGGCTGGACTGGTGGCTCCTCTGTTAACTGGTGAATCGCAGAAAGCTTACTATGACCTAGAGCCTGACCAAGCAAAAGACTATGTGATGCTAAAAACTGAAATATTGGCACGGCTGGGTGTCACCCTGGCTGTCCGGGCTCAGCGTGTGCATAACTGGACATTCCGGCTTGGAAAACCCCCCAGGTCTCAAATGTATGATCTCATTCACCTGAGCAGGAAGTGGCTACAGCCAGAGACTTTGTCCGCACCAAAGATTGTGGAACGTGTTGTGATGGATCGTTTCTTGAGAGCTCTTCCTACTGCCATCCAAAAGTGGGTAAGCCATGGAGACTCAGAAACGGCCGATAATCTTGTGGATCGTGTAGAGAAGTACTTGACTACAGAGAACCTGACTGCCTCTTCCAGAGACTCACGGACTTTCCACCCTAAGACCAGACCATCCCCAGTGGCGGGTAAGATGATTCCAAGGGGTGAGGGTGGAGAGAGTGAGAGGGTGGGAGTTCTACCCAAGGTTTGGCGAGAACAGCCTGGGAATTCAGGGGCTCAAGAGGCAGCAAGAAGGATTGTTTGTTACCGCTGCCGACAAGAGGGACATATTGCAGCAAATTGCCCGGTTGTGGATGAACCCATGCAATGTGACTTTCTAAGGGACAGACGTCAGTCGCTGTTTGCGACAGTCGCATGCACTGCCATTCGGGGAACTGAGAAACATTTATGCAAAATGTGTGTTAATGGTAGAAATGTTGTATTGCTGGATTCAGGTAGCCTGGTGACACTGATAAAGGCTGAATTAGTTACTACAGGGGTCTCTGGGAATAACAAGGTAGCGGTTATTTGTGTGTATGGGGACACCCAAGAGTATCGGGTGACTACAGTGTGTTTTGAGACCCCCAAAGGTACCCTCTCTCATCGGGTGGGACTAGCGTCTCACTTGCCTCATGATGCCATTGTGGGAAGGGATTTTACAAAGTTCTGGGAACTATGGGATTGTCCTGAGCCCCCCACTGGTGCCCCTATATACCAGGAATGTGATAGCCAGAATTCCTCGGAGAGTGGTGAGGACTCTCCAGAATTTCCCTTGTCGGCATTGGCAGGGGAGACTCGAGAAACTGGGGAGGAGCCAACATCCTCAGACGAAAACATGCCGTCTGTGGAGTTTTCTGATCTCGAGGTTCACAAGGAAAATTTTGCCACAGAACAGTTAAAAGACCCCACCCTAATAAAGGCACGGGAAAACGTAGTGGAAATAGATGGCGAGTTAGTGAACCCAGATGAGACCTGCACTTACCCATACTTCATCGTGGAAAAGGACCTACTGTATCGGGTGGCTAAAAGGGCAGAAGAAACCATTGAGCAGCTTGTGGTGCCCAAACCTTACAGGAAGTTGGTGTTAGAGTTGGCCCATGGGCACATTCTTGGAGGTCATCTGGGGACAGAGAAAACCCGAGAGAGAGTATTGCAGAGGTTCTATTGGCCTGGGGTCATGAAGGAAACAGAAAATTATTGTTCCTCCTGCCCTGTGTGTCAGAGGTCGGCACCGATGCCACATTTCCGTAACCTGCTGGTACCTCTTCCCATCATTGAGGTCCCCAATGGATTTGGTAGGTCCGATAATGAAGTCCGCTAGGGGGCACCAGTACATTTTGGTTATAATGGACTATGCCACACGTTATCCGGAAGCGATTCCTCTCCGAAATACCTTGGCCAAAACTATAGCCAAAGAGCTATCTCTTGTTTTTAGCCATGTGGGTATTTGTAAAGAACTGCTTACGGACCAAGGTACACCCTTTATGTCCCGGGTTATGAAAGAGCTGTGTAAGTTGTTCAAAGTGACACAATTGCGTTCATCTGTGTATCACCCCCAAACAGATGGGTTGGTTGAAAGATTCAACAAAACCCTAAAACAAATGTTAAAGAAAGTGGTGGATAGAGATGGAAAGGATTGGGACTGTCTAATTCCCTATTTAATGTTTGCTATTAGGGAGGTACCGCAATCCTCTACGGGTTTCTCACCCTTCAAGTTACTTTATGGGAGACACCCCAGAGGGCTGTTGGATATCGCCAAGGAAACCTGGGAAAGTGAGAGTTCTCCCCACAGGAGTGTGATTGAGCATGTCGCCCTGATGCAAGATAGAATTGCACAGGTAATGCCAATCGTAAAGGAACATTTGGCCCAAGCGCAGTTGGCACAGCAGAGAGTGTACAACCGTGGAGTCAGGACCCGTACCTTTTCCCCGGGGAATAGGGTATTGGTACTTGTCCCTACAGTTGAAAGCAAATTCCTTGCCAAATGGCATGGCCCCTATGAGATAATGTAAAAAGTGAGCGAAGTGAATTACAAGGTCAGACAACCAGGAAGGCGAAAGCCCGAACAGATCTATCACGTTAATCTGTTGAAAGCCTGGAGGGATAGGGAATCCCTAGTTGCGGAATCTTTGTCACCAGCTCACTCTGATTGCGGGATTCCTGAGGTTGGAATAGCAGTCACCTTGTTAAAGCCCTAACAACAGGAGGTTAAGGAGTTTGTGCTTCGCAAAAAGGAGGTTTTCTCTGAGCTGCCGGGACAAACGTCTGGCGTAGAGCATGATATTATTACCGATTATTACCGATGAAAGGGTGAAACTAAAACCCTATCGGATCCCAGAGGCCCGACGGGAGGCAATACGTGAGAAAGTACAGAAAATGCTTAAGTTAGGGGTGATAGAGGAGTCCCAAAGTGATTAGTCAAGTCCCATTGTGTTAGTGCCTAAACCGGATGGGAGCTGGCGATTTTGTAACGATTTTCGACAACTAAACAAAGTTACAAAATTTGACACCTACCCCATGCCACGTATAGATGAGTTGATTGACCGGCTGGGAACAGCCGATACATGACAACTCTTGATCTCACAAAAGGGTATTGGCAAATTCCCCTGGCCAAGTCGGCCAAGGAGAAAACCGCATTTGTAACCCCAGACGGGGCGTTCCAATATAAAAGAATGCCGTTTGGGTTACAGAATGTGCCGGCCACATTCCAGCGGAAAATGGACCAGATACTGAGGCCCCATCAGAAGTATGCCGCGGCTTACCTGGATGATGTAATTATCTACAGCACAGATTGGGCCTCACATCTGCCAAAAGTGCAAACAGTCTTAGACTCTATCCGGGTAGCTGGGTTTACGGCCAACCCCAAGAAATGTACCATTGGGCAGGAGGAGGCCAAATATCTTGGGTACACCATTGGGAGGGGAGTAATAAAACCCCAAGTCAACAAAGTCGAGGCCATACAGAATTGGCCACGTCCCAACAGCAAGAAGCAGGTACGAGCCTTTCTGGGAATCGCTGGTTATTATCGGCGATTCATTCCCCACTTTACTTCTCAGGCTGTGCCCCTAACCAACCTGACAAAAGAGAAAGAGTCGGTCATGGTTAAATGGACCCCAGAGGCTGAGGCAGCATTCCAATTCTTAAAAAAAGCCTTATGTAGCCAGCCAGTGTTGTACTCACCAGACTTCTCTAGGGACTTTGTCGTACAAAGTGATGCATCAGACATTGGGTTAGGAGCAGCATTGTCCCAGGTCTGGAACGGGAAAGAGCACCCAGTCATTTACCTCAACAGGAAATTGAAGTCCCATGAGGTAAACTACGCCACGATTGAGAAGGAGTGTTTAGCGGTGAAGTGGGCTCTAGATTCCCTTCGGTACTATCTGCTAGGTAGGCACTTTGACATGATTACTGATCATGCTCCTTTAAAGTGGATGGCTCAAAACAAAGAGACAAATAGAAGAGTGAATAGGTGGTTCCTGGCCCTACAGGAATTCAACTTTACAGTAAAGCATCGCCCTGGCGTTCAAATGGGGAATGTGGATGCTTTGTCTCGAGTACATGCATGCCTGATTGCTTGTGTTCCAACCCCAAGGTTAAAACAAGAGGGGGGGGGGATATGTGACAGCAGGCAGGTAAAGTCACCAGGTTGCATCCAGGATGGAAGGTATATATGTCCTAGATTCAGGCTTTATGCCGATTTATACCACTAGGGGGAGTGCTGGGAGTCTTGCAGGGGAAGAGTTACTGAGCCCAGCTGAATCAAGTGGCTCATTGAGGCCTCTACAAGAACTCCCAGCATGCTAAGGGAGATGCTCCCTCCTGGAACCAGATCTGTGTTGTGCAAGACTGGGGAGCGTGTTTCTGTCCTGTGCGGTGAGACAAAGCCTGTGTGGCTAAAACCTTTAAAAAAACAGGGAGATCAGGGCTGGGGCAGCACAAGGCTGCACCTAGTTGTCAGACAGGGAACCTACGTGTGTAGTAAGCGGTCAAGCTGACCAGGATTTCTTTTTGTTTTGCTGTTTTCCCCTGTAAATAGTTTAAATAAACCGCACCTTTTGTTTTTGCAACTATAAACTCTGTCTGCTGTGCCTGTTTTTGTGTGGTGAACCCATCCAGGGGGTCACACACACCCGCTGCCGAGTTAACCCCCTCACAATAGCATACTAGCTCATGTAATACTCACCTGAGATCGAAACCCTGGCTGCGGTGCCCGTACACAGCACTAGCCGGCGACATCACACCCAGGGGTTACTTCCGGGTATCTTGGCTCTGGCGCTGTGATTGGCCGGAGCCGCGTTGACGGCCCCTCTGTGCATGCGCGCGAGAGCCACTGGTAACGGCACACTCACTAAAGCAACGGCACATACGTACCATTGCTTCAGTTCGCTTCAGTGCGCATGTGCCGATGACATCGGCACATGCAGGGGACAGGGGATATCTTCTAAACCGTGCAGGTGTCATGGATATGCAGTAGTGTTTGTCTGCCATCTTACCTTCCTCCTCATGTGTTCATCTAGAGACCAGACCTCCTTCACCTGGCTTCCTTTATAATCTCCTCCCAGCCTGACTCCACCCCAGGCCCTATCACTGAACACTATATTAACCTGTGCACTGCAAGCCTGCTTTGCTGATCAACGTGTTTGTTAGGCATTGTGTGTTTGGGTTCCTGCCTGCCGTGTGCTACGTCTGTCTCTCTGTTACGTTATTGGCTTGTCCCTGACCATCCCTGTCTGCTCGTGACCCTTGACCTTCGGCTCGTTCTTCGTTATCCTTGTCTGCTTGTGGCCCCTGACCTTCGGCTTGTTATTCGGTTCTCTCTATCGTGTGCTGCTGCTTCCCCTTATCCTACGGGGCGTGAGCTAGGAAACTCCAGGGGCCGCGACCTGGTCCCAGCCTGCAGCGTAACATCCTCACCACTAGAGGCCCTGGAGAAGACCAGCTGGGTCTTAGACTCCGCGCCCTGGGGAATCTTGGCTCTCGCTTCCGTTGGGATCCCGGTTGTGCTCCTCTGGTCCCGCTTTCCACAACCACCCAGTTTCCTATCCACAGAAGCCAGCCATAGGGTTCACTACCTCGCGGTGCACTCCTGTCCCCCTACGGTGTGCATCTGTCACCTGGCCACAGGTGACCCTGACAGTTTGATCAGCCATGAACCCGGCTGACATCCCGTTACCCGTGGATGATCCGTTGCAGGGCATAGTTTGCAGACTTGAAACCCAGGAATCGAATCAGACTCAGGTGATGCGATTCCTCCAGGATCTGGCTTCTCGCTTTGAGCAGCTTCAGGCCTCCTTGGGAACCCTGAATCCGCAACCTCAAATACAACCAGCGGCTGCACCTATTGCACCAGTCGGAGCCACACACTCACTACAACTGCCAGCTCCGTCCCGTTTCTCTGGGGACTCCAAGGCTTGCAGGGGGTTCCTTAGTCAATGCACAATTCATTTTGAGCTCCAGCCCCAAAACTTCCTGTCTGATCGGGCTAAGGTAGCCTATATCATTTCCCTCCTCTCTGGTGAAGCTTTAGCCTGGGCAGCCCCTCTGTGGGAACTGAATGATCCAGTGGTTTCTAGCCTGTCTGGCTTCTTGAAACTTTTTCGGAATATCTTCGAAGAACCGGCTCGTGTCTCTTCAGCGGCCAGCACCCTTTTACGTCTCCGCCAAGAGTCTGCTTCTGTGGGACAGTATGCCCTTCATTTCCGCATACTGTCGGCTGAGTTGAGCTGGAACAATGAGGCCTTAGTCGCAACCTTTTTGCATGGCCTGTCTGATAGAGTGAAGGATGAATTAGCAGGAAGAACCATCCCCACTGATCTGGCCGGCGTTATCTCCTTGTGTAACCAGATCGATATTCGCTTTCAGGAGAGGACCTTAGAAAAGCAACGCCAGCACTCCTTGGTTCTTAGTCAGCCTGAGCTCCCCCCTCTTCGACCCGTAGAGCATCTCCTACCAGCTGAGGAACCCATGCAGCTGGGTCGGACCAGGCTATCCCCCGAGGAACGTGCTAGGCGCAGAACTCTTGGTCTGTGTCTTTACTGTGGGGGCAAAGGTCATTTTCGTGACACTTGCTCTCTTTGTCCAGAAAAACGTCCGGGTCCACTTCATCTGGAAAGTGGAGTATTGGACCCAGAAATATCACCTTCCCCTTCTCGTCTTCTGCTTTCTGTGTTCCTTCATGTTGGTGCTTCTTCTCATTCGGTCTCAGCATATCTGGATTCCGGAGCCGCTGGTAATTTCATGGACTGGGAAATCGCATCGTCCATGAGACTTACTCTTTTGCCCCTCACCACGCCATTGGTGGTCTTGGCGATTGATGGTACTGTTCTCCCAGGGGGACCTATCCGCTTCCAGACCCTCCCTGTTAAGATGTCGGTGGGTACACTCCACCAGGAGTGGATATCCTTCCTTATCTTACCCAAGGCCTCAACGCCTATAATTTTGGGTCTCCCATGGTTACAGCTCCATTCTCCTCATGTGGACTGGACTACTGGACAGATCCTGGCTTGGGGTCCCTCCTGTTCCTCGTCCTGCCTACCCAAGGTTGCCCCCTGTGAATCTGAGCCGGTCATTCATTCCAGGTTGCATAACCATTTACATTTCTCTGTCCCTAACCACCCTTGGACGCACAGCCAGGCTAGCTTGTCTACAAGTCCTGCAGTCGCTACGTCTTGCGATGCGATTCAGGTAGTCGCTACACCTGACTCAGCTATTCACTCTGCCTCTGTACTAGTTATGCCAGTCCAGCCCATGCCCAGTGAGCCTCTCACTTTTTCTTGTTCGGGACATTCTGCTTGTCCTTCAGCTATTCAGCTTGACTCCGGCGACATGTCACCTTCTAACCAACCTGACTTCAGGGTTCCACTGACATCTGCCCAGTCTGATGGTCCTGTGCAAGATGACCAGTTCCCCTTTAAGGGTCTAGGGGACCCTCCTCAGATTCCTGTTGATCGTCTCATGCCCTTGCTTATTCCTAGAGAGCCTTTGGTCCTCAATAGATCTTCTTGTCATCTCCCTACCTCGTTTTCAGTCTCTGAGGATAATCTTAAGTACGAGGTTAGACAAGTTCTGGATTCTCGGCTCTGCAGAGGCATTCTTCAGTACCTTGTGCATTGGAGAGGTTTTGGTCCTGAGGAGGCGTCTTGGATCGCTGCATCTGATGTCGCTGCACCTCATCTGTTGAGAAGGTTTCATCAGAGATTTCCCTTTAAGCCTGGGTCCAGGCGGGGGAGGGCCCATAAGAGGGAGGGTACTGTCATGGATATGCAGTAGTGTTTGTCTGCCATCTTACCTTCCTCCTCATGTGTTCATCTAGAGACCAGACCTCCTTCACCTGGCTTCCTTTATAATCTCCTCCCAGCCTGACTCCACCCCAGGCCCTATCACTGAACACTATATTAACCTGTGCACTGCAAGCCTGCTTTGCTGATCAACGTGTTTGTTAGGCATTGTGTGTTTGGGTTCCTGCCTGCCGTGTGCTACGTCTGTCTCTCTGTTACGTTATTGGCTTGTCCCTGACCATCCCTGTCTGCTCGTGACCCTTGACCTTCGGCTCGTTCTTCGTTATCCTTGTCTGCTTGTGGCCCCTGACCTTCGGCTTGTTATTCGGTTCTCTCTATCGTGTGCTGCTGCTTCCCCTTATCCTACGGGGCGTGAGCTAGGAAACTCCAGGGGCCGCGACCTGGTCCCAGCCTGCAGCGTAACATCCTCACCACTAGAGGCCCTGGAGAAGACCAGCTGGGTCTTAGACTCCGCGCCCTGGGGAATCTTGGCTCTCGCTTCCGTTGGGATCCCGGTTGTGCTCCTCTGGTCCCGCTTTCCACAACCACCCAGTTTCCTATCCACAGAAGCCAGCCATAGGGTTCACTACCTCGCGGTGCACTCCTGTCCCCCTACGGTGTGCATCTGTCACCTGGCCACAGGTGACCCTGACAGCAGGTTTGTCCATAGGCGAAGCTTTAATTTTATTTATTTTTACGGTTACCAGTTAGAGTTACAGAGGAGGTCTTAAAAGCATTCAAAAAAGCATTCATGTTTTGAATTCAATAATTTTTTTTTAAATCTGGCGCCTTTAAGGTTTCAGTAAACCGGAAGTGATGTCATGAAATCGTTTCCAGGTTACCACATCCGAGACCCGATCGAAGCCGATTCTGGCTTTCTTCGGGTTTCCGGCCAGCTGGCGGACATTCTGGCCGGTCCCTTGGGCCACCCGGTGGGACAGGAGAGCCTGGGCGAGCCGCGGAAGGCTAAGGGAGGGGGGGGGGACGTCCCCTTACGCTGCTTGTAATCAGGGCTCATGCAAGGATTTTTGACATCCTAGGCGAAACCTAATTTTGCTGCCCCCCTTGGCTCCACCCCTTTTGCCCTGCCCATGTATATCCCACTTTTTTAACAAAGCGCCCATCAAATGCAGCCTCACCGTTGCCCATCACATGCAGCCTCACCAGTGCCCATCAAATGCAGCCTCACCGGTGCCCATCAAATGCAGCCTCACCAGCGCCCATCAAATGCAGCCTCACCAGCGCCCATCAATGAATGTTTACTTGCTTCCATTCATTCGGGAGTCAGGACACATGCCTGCTGATGCTGAGACTTAGTTGCTTGCTGCAGAGAGAAGAGAGTAGGAACACCAGTGGCCGGGCGACCTAGGCACTAGTGCACCCAAGGCGGCTGCCTAGTGGTAGCACTGGCTCTGCTTGTAATAACAGCCGAGTGGCTGAATAGACGCATCAGTTGTTCTTACAAGAAAGCTGACCGTCAGCTCTAAAAACGGTACCGGGGTGATGCCTGCTGCTGCCCGGTACAACCCCTTGAAGCAGTAAGGCCGTATATTTGCGTTATGTCAGCGTGAAGTGATTAATTATAATTTTTGTCTTGATTTTTGTTTCTTTCATTATTTCTTTTCATTGTATCATTACATCATAGTGTTTGAAAGCCGATTGTAAGTGCCAGATGGACACCGCATGGGAAATGGATAGGTTTGTTCTCAGTCTAAAGCCCCCGAGGCTAAAATATACATCACAAGTAGTATAAAGGAATACAGCAATCTCTTCTAAGACCTAATAAAGGCTTTGTCTTATCTTCAATACAGAGTTTACATTACAGCCTTGAGCGGGACACACTTACCTTTGTTTGATTCCAGTTTCTTGTTTTTCAATCGGAGTACCTCGTCTGTGATCTTGTCAATGAGAAAATCCTGCGTTCGTAGCAGTCTAATTGATTCAATCAGCTTGTCAAGACCTTTTTGAATACGAGGAAGTGCCGCGGAACATACAGGAACGAGAGACACAGACGAACGCCGGAGCTGTTACTGCCATATCGTTGTATTGTGATTACTGCTTTCAACGATCTTCGACATTGTAAGTGCAATACTTTTTAATAAACTAAGCTGGTTTGACATACTACCCTATGGAATTCTTCTTTTATGCCTGAGTTTAAGGTTGGACGAGGAATCTACACCATTGAATTTTAAGGCTGTGGGGGAAGCCTAATTTCCCTATGCTGGGTGAGACTGTTGGATGCAGTCATGAGCATCTGGTAAGCAGGATATATATCTTTCTCACCCGGGTGTCACCATTGTATCCATTACTTCAAGTTTGGGAGCAAGCTTTCTTCTTTTCTTTGGAACACTTCACTTCACATTGGATTGTTGTTTATTTTTGATGGACTTTGTTTATGAATTTCTTCACGGATTAGTTATTAACATTATTTTTATTGTTAATATTTTTTTATTTAATAATTTTTCGTGGTTCACTACTGCACTTATTTATAATTTATTTTATATTTTGTGTTTAACTATTTAGTTGATTATCAACCTATTTTATGTTCTCCTAATTTAATTTTGGAGATCTTATTTCAGCGCTGCATACCTTTGTTTTTTAAAATATACATCACAAGTAGTATAAAGGAATACAGCAATCTCTTCTAAGACCTAATAAAGGCTTTGTCTTATCTTCAATACAGAGTTTACATTACAGCCTTGAGCGGGACACACTTACCTTTGTTTGATTCCAGTTTCTTGTTTTTCAATCGGAGTACCTCGTCTGTAATCTTGTCAATGAGAAAATCCTGCGTTCGTAGCAGTCTAATTGATTCAATCAGCTTGTCAAGACCTTTTGGGTTTTTCGCCAGTCGGTCCAGCAGCTCGCCCGCTCTTTTACTGCTGGTAGTCTGGTTCATAATTTCCTCTGTGTCATCCTTGTTTAGTATTCTATTTGAACGCAAGTAATCAAAGTGCCTTTCCGCAATCAGTTTGTCACACAGGTAATGACGTAGGCATTCGATGGCCTGGAAAACAACCGGTGGAATCAAGAATATATGCGTAGTCTTTTTGATGTTTTAGACAGGTTTTAAGCAGTATTAAACCCAAAAGCAAGGATTTATTATATTCCAGCTTACCAATTCTTAGATGTGATGGCTATATGTTTCCTTTTTTTTTGGGCTTTCTTTCTTCTACTTTCATCTGATGATCCAGCCAGCAAGTCTGTAGTTTTTTTAAATCACAAGCTCTCCAGCAGAATGTATGTTTACAGGGATGAGACAGACCATTTACCACTGATGGGGGTGCTTAGATCAGCTTAATGATCAGCTTTTATTTATGTAAAACCTTTGTCCCAAAAGGAAAATAACTGTGGCTGTAACTGATTATAAAGTGTGAGCTGGATTGAAAAATTCAATAAAAATCTTTAACGGAAAAAATAAATAAAGTGTGAGCTGGAGTTTGGCTTCAAATTGTTAGTGTATTTAAATCTGCTGGCACATTTAACCCCCCCCCCCCAGCCTGACAATGATGCTGTCTGCTGTGCCTCCTGTTCTCATTCCTCCAAAGTTGTGTCTCACTAATACAGGAGGTGTGTTACTGGCCAGATCACCAGGTGAAAACTAATGCAGCCACCACATCTAATGATTGGTAAGCTGCAATATAATACATTTTTAGTTTTGGTTTAATATTACTTTAATGATCTACAAAGAGACACATTCTAGTCTCTAAAGAATTGAATAGCACAGCTCCCTGTAAGAGAAAAGCCATTATGTTCACCTTTCGGCCAGCGCATGTCTCCTAACTCTATTCCGTTTTAGCTCTGCAACCTCCCTCAGTGTCTTTGGAATTCGACATTTCCAGGAGTGTCCAATGCCTGTGTCCCCCAACATGCACCCTGGTTCCATCCTTTCCCCCTATATAAGTACATGGCTAAGCAATGACATGGAGGTCAGAGGAAGGAACTACATATGGCATCAGATGTAGGCATCCAAAAGTCCCAGAGGTGTCGAAGGCTGTCTGTGTCTCAATGGAGAGAAAGGTAGAGAGACAAGGACATGAGTAATCCAAGGACATGTTCTAAGAAAAATTCTTAATTGTACCTAAGCAGTACCCCAAATTTTTTTTTTCTCCTCCTGATTAATAGCAGTGCACTTTCAGGTATGTGAGGGTGCCTAGGCACTGCTGTCCTGTATCCTCGCTATATATCATCAATATAAGATCTAAGGCACTGCGGTCTCCTACCGTCAATCTTGGGATTTGGTTATATCAATATGTTGCTGCCTGTGGTTTTTCATGCTGGAGAGGAAGCTGTACTGGAGGACCTGCATAGCAAGGATCCCCCTGCTTTCAGCACTTCTCCTGCTGCTTCATGAATATTCTACCAGTTAGATAACCATTTATCTGTGGTCAGATCTAGCATGAGAAAGCAAAGTCCTGGTCCTCTACCAACATGGCCAACATCAGTGTATTTTGACAGTGCAGCGAGTCCCTGCTTTCAGAATCCAATGTGCAAGCGGGGAGGATTCCTCTATCACCTTGATTGTGTGGATGGCCGGAACCCATTCATTTTTTTGGGCTGAACGAAAGAAAAATGTCCATCTATTAGCCAGCTTTATGCTAGCTTTAGACAGATGTCTCCAGAACAGGTGTCCCCATTGGAAAAATCCCCTTACCTTTTATTCTGAGGAAAACTGAAATTTTAGATTTCCCCTTAAGCCGCGTACACACGGCCGGTTTTCTCGGCATGAACCGACAAGAAAACTGCTTGCAGAGCTTTCTTGCCGAGAAAACCGTCCGTGTGTACGAGGCTTTCAGGTTTCTCGTCAGGAAAACTGACCAGAATCTCAACGAGCTTTCTTTTTTCTCGTCGGGATTCTCGTCGGCCTGTTTCCAGATGAGAAACCCGAGTGTGTGTACACTTACCTGTCGCCGTGGAAACCCACGCATGCTTGAAATGACTTTGTCGCATGCGCGGTAGCTTCCTAGTGTAGCGGGTATGTACTTTCCCGGGTGTAAATTTGAACCTGACGGAGACATTGGTGATGTGAAATTCCCTGCAGCCCAGCGGGTGGCGCTGTCGCCCTGGGCTGGGGTTGAATCATTGCTGTGTGTCGGGCCTCCTTTTTGTCCTCCCTCGGTAGCGGTATGGTGGGGCGGGGAACCCACCGTGCTTGCTGGGAGAGGGTATAAAGGGGCCGGCCATCTTTGTCACGGGGTCGGAGTCCCAGGCACCTTCAGCCTGCGAACGGTGGTTCGTGTCGGTTCTCTAGGCGGGCCTAGGCCTAGAGGACAGCCGGAGGTCGTGTTCCATCCCAGGCACCTTTAGCCTGTGGTGAGGTACTCAGATGGAGGTCTGGAGCTCAGTGCCCAACACCGAGTTCCGCGAGGGAAGGAGATCCTAGGGAACCCCGGGAGTGGGTACCCGAATCCGGAAGGCGTAATGGACCGGGGGGAGCTCCTCACTCGAAGACCTGGTGCAGCAGATTGCCAGTGACGGGTGAGCCTCTCATCGGAGACTGCCTGGAAGGAAATCCCCCCTCGCTCGGAGACCGCAACCCACTTTCAGGAAGGAAAGTGGAGAACACATTGTGTCTGGGCCTACTCGCATCCACACCTCATTTTCTGTTCTGTTTCTACCAAGGGAGTTCAACTGATGGTGTTCATTCAAGAAGAATAAAGGAGTGTTGAACTTTAATGGTGTGGGGCTCATTTCCTGACAGACATTGTTCAAGGTAACTCTCGGTGGAGGCTCCAGGTGCACAGCGCTGACCCGAAGGTAAAAGAACTTTGCTTATACCACACTGACACCTGTGGTGAAAGCCAGGCGTGGTGTCCCTGCTCCCTTCCCCTCTGAAAGGTACCCCTAGACAAGAGACAGACGAGCTGAAGAAAGAGGGGAGTGAGAAGGGCGCTACACTAGGCATAGGTAGGGTGTAGCAAGATGGCGGCGACTGCATCGAATATGATGAGCGCACGCTCGTCGTAGTCGATGACATCACTGCGTTCGTGCCATTCAAAAGGACGGCGGTTCTTTTGAAAGGTACGTGTGTACACTCGGCCGGTACAAGATTCGGGTTTTTCCCTGACGAGATTCGTGTGTACAGGGCTTAAGTTTCTGTCTCGATTACAATAGTAATTGCCTCAATGTGGACACAAAGAGCAGGGGTCTCCAAAGTTTCTGAACAAATGGCCAGTTTACTGTCCTTCAGACTTTAAGGGGCCAGACTGTGACCAGCGGGAGTCAAAAATGCACTGGTATTAATTGGAGTAAACAATGGCCCATCATTGGTATTCGTGGGAGGAATATTGCCCCATTGTTGGTATTAGGGGAAGAAATTGTGCCCCATCATTGGTGTCAGTGGGAGGAATAACATCCCATCATTGGTGTCAGCGGGAGGAATAGTATCCCATCATTGGTGTCAATGGGAGGAATAGTATCCCATGGTTGGTGTCAGTGGGAGGAATAGTATCCCATGATTGGTGTCAGTGGGAGGAATAGTATCCCATGATTGGTGTCAGTGGGAGGAATAGTATCCTATGATTGGTGTCAGTGGGAGGAATAGTGTCCCATCATTTGTGTCAGTGGAAGGAATAGTGCCCCATCATTGCTATCAGTGGAAATAATAGTGCCCTATTGTTGTGTAGCGGGTATTTGAATTTAGGGGAGGCATCTGGGTGGTAGTGTAACCAGATGCACTGATTGTTAGGGAATCTGAGACCCTTTTATGGTTCTTGGAGGACTCTGGTGGTGTGAGGTTCCCTGTGGCCTGCAGGTGGTGCTGTTGCCCTGGGCCGGAGCTGAACCCTCACCGCAAGACTGCATCCCTTTTTGTCCTTTCCTGGCGCTGGTACAGCAGGGCGGGGAACTTGCTGTGACGCAAAGGGAGAGGAGATAAAAGGGGCGGACGCCCTGACCTTGGGGTTCAGAGTCGGAGGACGCAGCCGCGCCCAAGCACCTTCAGCTTGGGTTCTGGCGTTCCGGAGTTCCGGGCCCAGGTGCCCTTTACCTGGCCGGAGCAGGAGATGGAGTCCATCCCAGGCACCTTTAGCCTGGGTTGAGGTACTAATGTGGAAGCCTGGGACTCAGTACCTTCGACTGAGTTCCGCGAGGGTGGAGGAATCCGAGGGGGCCCTAACGCCTTGGGTGCCCGTGTCTGAGATGAGGAGGCTGGTGAGCAGAACTTCTCCGGAAAGTCCGGCGCAGCATTTGCTGGTGACGGAGAGGCCTCCGGTAACTCTCTTGGATGGATGTCTTCCCTCTGACAGGGGCTGTGATAGCGAAGGTAATTCATGCTCTTGTTCTATATAGTCGGTGGCAGTGACTATACATCATAACCATTTGGTGACACCACAGTGGTTAGCTCTACTTAAAGGATTGTGCCTTGACCTACTCCCCACAAATACAGGAGTGTTCTATGGGTCTCAACCTGTCTGTGCTGTATGACTATTTATTGCTGGAAGAGAATAAATATGAGTTGGACCTTTTCAGTGTGTGGAACTCTGGTTACTAGGAGCAAAGGAAAAAGGATTTGACTCTGGGACACACACACAAAACCCGATAGTTCTGGCTTTCACCTCCAGTCTCTCTGGAGGACATGGGCCGTGGTGTATCGCATCCCTCCCCCCAGTACTAACCCCCCTAGACAAGACCAACAAGCCGAGAATGAGAAGGGGTGAGAGGGGTGAGGTCGCTACAGTTGGTATCAGTGACAGGAATTATACCCCATTGTTAGTATCAGTGAGAGGAATAGCACACCAAGGGCCTGATCAAGACAAGCAAAGTTCCACATCCAGCCCCTGGGCCGCAGTTTGGAGGCCACTGGCCTAGAGAGACTCTTTAAATTTGCCTTTACATGCAAATAGCCAAAATGGCATTATTTCACAATTTTATGTAAGATTTTGGGAAACAAAACCTCCTTATTTTGCTCATCCCTGACAAGTAAACGTAACCATGGTTGGATATTAGGTGGCCCTCTAATATCTGTGTGTACTTGTATGGGACTTTTCTGTGGTACGCTGTATCATCTCTGACTCATTTCGTAAGCAAATTAACCAAAGCGGCCCTTGCGTTTAAATACGTAAACCTCGTCAGCTGAAAACCAAGTCATTTTTGTACTTACATCCCTTTTAATTTCTGCCATGTCATCCTCATCCAGCCTCAGTGTAGTCATCTTGGCCTCCCCCCTCAGGCTTTCCTGTTCATACAGCATCCAGCAGAGGGGCAAACTGCAGTCAGGTGTTTGGGGAAGGGAAAGCCGGAAAGGGCAGAAACACGGAGATATATTGAATTATCTCTTACGTGAATGAGCCTGCCTTCCCCTTCCAACCGCACATTGGTTTCTAGTGTTTTCTACGAGACTTCCTGTCACAAAAAGGTGAACTGAACAAGAAAGTCCCGTCTGAGGGCTTCCTGTCAGTGAGGTTGTCACAGGCATTGTGCTTAGCACTTCCTCATACTTCTGTCAGTGACGTGTTTGGGCACATTTCCTGAATTCCTTTGGTACGCAAACACAACATGGCTGCAGATTGCTAGCTGTTATCTCCGACACGTATCTACCAACCTGTGACATCATGAGGGAAATTAAAGGGGTGCTCTAGATCAGTGTTTCTCAACCTTTTTTCAGTCAAGGCACCCTTTAAAATTATGGACAATCTCAAGTCACCCTCCAAAATGAAGGACAGTCCTGAGGCGCCCCATTCTAAAATGTAAAAACTATTCTAATAGTTTTACATAATGCAGCAACATCCCCACACGTAGGACACCCAACGTTAAAGGTGATTTATTCTTCCAAAGCAAATACACTTTTGCAAACTGGTACTGACTAGTATTCCAATGTTTCTCTTCTCCCTCAGTTTTTCTCCATCACTTAGCTAATGAGACCCCAAAGCTAATGGAGAGAGGCAAAAGGAGGGTCAAACAAGGATGACATGCAGGCGACTGACACACTCCTTATCAACTGATGATGCCATTGGTCGTTAGGAGTTTGGCAGCTAGAAGGTTGTAATGGTGTACAATGAAAACCTGTGGCTTTGTGTAACTAAAAGGCAGGCTTCATTCACCCACTGGCTTGTATACAATTTTGGGGCAATTTTTAGGCATTTTTCATTTTGCCAAGGCACCCCTGAAGAAGCCTCAAGGCACTCTGGTTGGAAAAAGCTGCTCTAGGCAAATGTCATTTATTTTGCCCTAAAAATTGCTTAAATCACTTAGCCCCGGTTCACACCAAATGTGGCTTTAACCACATTTGGGGGCAAATCCTTCCGGGGCTGAAGTAGTTAAAGAAATATATCTAAAGCCAAAACCCTTTTTTCTTTTTTTTTTACTTTGTATAGAAGAGTTAATGGTTAAAACCACTGGTATTTTTTTTTTCCCGTCTATCTCATTAGGGGATTCCCCATTCACTTCCTGTCCTGTAGACTCAACAGGAAGTGAGGTAAGCCCCTGTCAGAGTGCTTCCACATGTGCGGCTATACTGCCACAATGGATTGTTTTTCAGAGGGCATCTGACAGGTTGTGAAGAGGTAGTACATCATCTCTTCCCTGCCTGCTTTAACTCTCAAAGTGCTGTACTACCGTGCCAAAGCCATGTGCATTTCATGTGGTTGCAGGGTGGTTGTGGCATAGCTTCATTAACATAAATAACCTATCCATGCAAATGCAACATGCTATTTATCTTTTGCAAAGCATTGAAGCCACGACATGGGTACAGCACTGAGCAGGTGCTTTTATTTTTTAAGTGGGGTGGTAAAACCGCAGCTCAACCGCTTGTTTATACCATTAGACAGTTGTCACGGGTACAAGTGTCCCCATCAAATCAAAATTGTGGATTTAGCCTCAGGGCCGGGACAAGGGGTGGGCAGAAGAGGGTGGCTGCCCTGGGCACTGTGGTATCATGTGAGGTGGGGTGCAACAAAGAGATTGTGGGGGGGATTTGTGTTTTGAGGAGGAATTTGGGAGGCGGCAGGGGGTTCGAATTGTTCTATGAGGGGAAATTTGATGAGGTGTGCTAGAAGTGCTGATTTTGGGGGAAGTGATTTTTTTGTGTGGGGGGATTTGTGATAGTAGGGAGGATTGGGGGATTTGTGCTGGGAGGGGGGATTCGGGGGATTTGTGCTCGAGGAGGGGAAAATTGAGGGGTAGAGGATTTGTGCTAGAGGAGGTGATATGGTATAGGAGGGAGGGGATTTGTGCTAGGAGGTGAATTATTGTGTTTATTTTTTTTTTGGGGGGGGGGGGGGGATTTGTGCTTCGAGGAGGGATTTTGAGTGGGTAGGAGGGGATGTATATTTGGAGGGGAAATTTGAGGAGTAGAGGATTTGTGCTAGGATAAGTGATTTTTTTTTGGGGGGGGTGGGTGCTAGTTGTGATTATTGGGGGTTGAGGAAGATGTATATTGAGAGGGGAAATTTGAGGGATAGAGATTTTCTATTAAAAGAAATGAGGGGGGGGGGGTTGTGCTGGGAGGGGGGATTTCAGCAGGGGTGGATTTGTCCTGGGAGGAGGGAGTATTTATGCTTAGAGGGTAAGCATGCAGAATTTTTTTTGGGGTGGGGGGGATTTTTGCTGACACACAATTCTTATACACCTGGGGGGGGCGCAGCTTGGTATGTCCGCCCTGGGCTCTAGATGACCTTGTCCCGGCACTGTTTGCACTCACTTTCATCCCCGGTGACAATGGTGGGTTCGCCCCTATGTGTTGCAGGAGCGTCTATGGCAGAGGTGCCCAACCAGTGGCCCGGGGGCCGCATGTGGCCCACGGAGCCCTCTGATGTGGCCCGCGACCTCCTGCTCTGGAATGGCTGATTGCAAGCGCAGATCGCAGATCGCCAATCCATCATCCCAGAACATCAGTGTTGTGAATGAAGTGATGCCAAATATGGGCATATCTGTTCTGCAGTGGTTACTTGGCTGCTTTCAAACTGATCCACAGGTGCACCGCCTACCTCCAATACATAGTTACATAGTAGGTGAGGTTGAAAAAAGACACAAGTCCATCAAGTCCAACCTGTGTGTGTGTGATTATTAGGGATGAGCTCGGTGTTCGAGTCGAACATACGTTCGACTCGAACATCGGCTGTTCGATCGTTCGACGAAGATCGAACGATTTGGGCCGTTCGCGCCTAATTCGAGTGACGCGAACGGCCCACAATGCACTACGCCATCGCAGTGTCATCCAGGCGCTGTGATTGGCCAAGCATGCACTGTGACCCCGCATGCTTGGCCAATCACAGCGCCGGCAGCGAGGAGAGCAATGATTGGCCACAGGCAGGATGCCTGTGGCCAATTATTGCTGAGGGTGTTTAGTACACGCCCCACACTATAAAAGGCCGCCAGCACGGCGGCCTAGTGTAGTGTGTTCCGGAGCAGGGAAAGAGAAGCATAGGCAGGGACAGTGACATTTATTTTTTCTTGCTTAACCTGGATTCCTTTAGTTTAGGGAAAGAGAAGGATAGGTAGGGAGAGTGTCAGTGTGTTTTACTGTGCGAATCCTTGTTTCTAGGGACAGGGAAGGACAGTGAGGGAAATTCTCCTTGTGCTATAGTGTGCTTTAAAAAAACATTTTTTCTAGGGACAGAAAACTATAGGTAGGGAGAGTGTCAGTGTGTTTTACTGTGCGAATCCTTGTTTCTAGGGACAGGGAAGGACAGTGAGGGAAATTCTCCTTGTGCTATAGTGTGCTTTAAAAAAACATTTTTTCTAGGGACAGAAAACTATAGGTAGGAAGAGTGTCAGTTTCTTTCACTGTGATAATCCTTGTTTCTAGGGACAGGGAAGGACAGTGAGGGAAATTCTCCTTGTGCTATAGTGTGCTTTAAAAAAACATTTTTTCTAGGGACAGAAAACTATAGGTAGGGAGAGTGTCAGTGTGTTTTACTGTGCGAATCCTTGTTTCTAGGGACAGGGAAGGACAGTGAGGGAAATTCTCCTTGTGCTATAGTGTGCTTTAAAAAAACATTTTTTCTAGGGACAGAAAACTATAGGTAGGGAGAGTGTCAGTGTGTTTTACTGTGCGAATCCTTGTTTCTAGGGACAGGGAAGGACAGTGAGGGAAATTCTCCTTGTGCTATAGTGTGCTTTAAAAAAACATTTTTTCTAGGGACAGAAAACTATAGGTAGGGAGAGTGTCAGTGTGTTTTACTGTGCGAATCCTTGTTTCTAGGGACAGGGAAGGACAGTGAGGGAAATTCTCCTTGTGCTATAGTGTGCTTTAAAAAAACATTTTTTCTAGGGACAGAAAACTATAGGTAGGGAGAGTGTCAGTGTGTTTTACTGTGCGAATCCTTGTTTCTAGGGACAGGGAAGGACAGTGAGGGAAATTCTCCTTGTGCTATAGTGTGCTTTAAAAAAACATTTTTTCTAGGGACAGAAAACTATAGGTAGGGAGAGTGTCAGTGTGTTTTACTGTGCGAATCCTTGTTTCTAGGGACAGGGAAGGACAGTGAGGGAAATTCTCCTTGTGCTATAGTGTGCTTTAAAAAAACATTTTTTCTAGGGACAGAAAACTATAGGTAGGGAGAGTGTCAGTGTGTTTTACTGTGCGAATCCTTGTTTCTAGGGACAGGGAAGGACAGTGAGGGAAATTCTCCTTGTGCTATAGTGTGCTTTAAAAAAACATTTTTTCTAGGGACAGAAAACTATAGGTAGGGAGAGTGTCAGTGTGTTTTACTGTGCAAATCCTTGTTTCTAGGGACAGGGAAGGACAGTGAGGGAAATTCTCCTTGTGCTATAGTGTGCTTTAAAAAAACATTTTTTCTAGGGACAGAAAACTATAGGTAGGAAGAGTGTCAGTTTCTTTCACTGTGATAATCCTTGTTTCTAGGGACAGGGAAGGACAGTGAGGGAAATTCTCCTTGTGCTATAGTGTGCTTTAAAAAAACATTTTTTCTAGGGACAGAAAACTATAGGTAGGAAGAGTGTCAGTTTCTTTCACTGTGATAATCCTTGTTTCTAGGGACAGGGAAGGACAGTGAGGGAAATTCTCCTTGTGCTATAGTGTGCTAAAGCATTCCTCATCAACCATCTTTGAAATCCTTGTTTTTTGGACAGTCAGGGAAATTGTCGTTGTGCTATTCTGTGCAAAAGCAATCATCCTCAACCATATTTAGAAATCCTTAAGTAAAGGGACAGAGAAGGACACCTGAAGGTAGCCCTTATTGCTTTTTTCCCATCTCCCTGCAGGCCATCTATTAGAATGTCTGGAAGGCAAACAAGGAGAGGCAGACAGTCAGGAGGCAATAAAAGAGGGCAAGCAGGCTCTGTGTCTGGGGACAACAGTGCTGGTCGTGGACGCGGTGCATTGTCATCAGCACATGGCCATGGGACACGCTTGTCCTTCTTTTCGGCAGCTGGACATGTTGAGCCACATCATGCCGAAGACTTGGTAGAGTGGATGACCAAGCCCTCCTCCTCCTCCTCATCCTCTCTCACCCAGGCTCAGGGTACTGGCAAAGCAGCTGCCAAAGCGTCCTCTTCCCTGGTATCAATGTCATCATCAGTCACTCCTTCCCTAGACCCACCATGTCCTCCTGAGGAGTCCCCCGAACTGTTTGAGCACAGTGTTGGGTACATGCTCCAGGAGGATGCCCAGCGTTTCGAAGGGTCTGATGATGAAACCCAGCTACAGGAAGGCAGTAGCGTGAGAGCAGACAGAGGGGATGCTCAAGAAGGACACCAATCTGGCAGTCATGTTCCAGCAGCTGCAGCATACTGCCAGATTGGCTCCAGTGATGAGGAGGGAGGGGATGATGAGGTCACTGACTCCACGTGGGTGCCTAATAGGAGAGAGGAGGATGAGGAGGAGGCACATCTCCAATGAGGCAGGATGCCCTTTGGTGGCCAGCGTAAGGGCAGTACACCGACGGAATCACACCGCAGAGCTCCGCCTGTGCAGGGCGCTGCCTCTGCCCGTCATTCAAAAAGTTCTTTGGTGTGGGCCTTTTTTGAGGCTAGTGCATCAGATCGCACAGCTGCTGTTTGCAACATATGTCTCAAGCGTATATCGCGTGGCCAAAACATCAGCCGCTTGGGTACCACATGCCTGACCAGACATATGTTGACCTGCCATGCAGCTCGTTGGCAAGCCTACCTCAAAGACCCACACCAAAGAACAAAGCGGACCTCTCCTTGCACCGCATCAGCTGGGATCTCCAACCCCACTATAACTTCAGTCCTCTCTGAAACATGCACTGAGAGGAATGAAGGTGTAGAATTAGGTGTGTCACAGCCAAGTACTTGCGGCCACTCTGCTAGCAGTACACCGACGTCCGATTCTAGCAGGCAAATTTCCCTGCCCCAGCTGCTGGACCGTCGAAAGAAGTTCACTCCCAGCCATCCACATGCCCAGCGGTTGAATGCTAGCTTGGCTAAATTGCTAGCGCTTCAACTGCTGCCTTTTCAGTTGGTAGACTCGGCCCCCTTCCGTGAGTTTGTGCAATGTGCGGTTCCTCAGTGGCAGGTTCCCAAACGCCACTTTTTCTCACGGAAGGCTATTCCGGCTCTCTACCGGCATGTGGAAGGCAATGTCTTGGCCTCGCTGGACAGGGCGGTCAGCGGTAAGGTGCATATTACCACTGACTCATGGTCCAGCAGGCATGGACAGGGACGTTACCTTTCTTTCACGGCCCATTGGGTAACTCTTTTGGCAGCTGGGAAGGATGCAGGACAAGGTGCAGTAGTGTTGGAGGTTGTTCCACCGCCACGCCTCCAAAATGCTACTACTGGTTGTGACACACCTCTCTCCTTCACCCCCTCCTCTTCTTCTTCCTCCATGACCTCTTCCTGTGCTTTGTCCTCTGAACCAGCGGTGCTCCGTAGCCGTTCAAGGGGCTACGCAAGTACGCAGGCAAAAAGATGCCATGCCGTGCTTGCGCTGGTGTGTTTGGGGGACAGAAGCCACACTGGGGCAGAGGTCCTGTCTGCTCTGCAGGGCCAGGCCGAGAGGTGGTTGACACCACGCCAGCTTAAGCCAGGAATGGTGGTTTGCGACAATGGCACCAACCTCCTCTCCGCCCTCCGACAGGGACAACTGACCCATGTGCCCTGTGTGGCTCACGTCCTTAACCTGGTGGTGCAGCGGTTCTTGGGCAGGTACCCGGGCTTACAGGATGTCCTGAGGCAGGCCAGGAAAGTCTGTGTGCATTTCCGCAGATCTTATAATGCCAGTGCTCGCCTGGCTGAGCTGCAAAAGGAGTTGAACCTGCCGAAGAACCGCCTTATATGTGACATGCCCACCAGGTGGAACTCAACGTTGGCCATGCTGCAGCGCTGCACACGCAGCAGAGGGCCATCAATGAGTACCTGTGCGACTACGGCACCAGGACAGGGTCAGGGGAGCTTGTTTTTTTTTCTCCACGCCAGTGGGGCATGATCAGGGATGCATGCACTGTCCTGGCACCATTTGAGGAGGCCACGAGGATGGTGAGCAGTGACAGTGCATGCATCAGTGACACTGTACCTCTTGTCCACCTGTTGGAGCACACGCTGCGTGGAATAATGGACAGGGCACTTGAGGCAGAACAGAGGCAGGAAGAGGAGGACTTCCTTGCCTCTCAAGGCCCCCTTTACCCAGACAGTGTTCCTTCTGTCCCACCCATCGCACAGGAAGAGGAGGAGGAGGAGGAGGAGGAGGATTGTGTCAGCATGGAGGTGGAGGCTGGCACTCAGCATCATCAGCAGCAGTCTTTTAGGGATGATTTACAGTCCCAAGAAACCAGTGGACTTGTACGTGGCTGGGAGGAGGTGGCTGCGGATCATGTCGTCCTTAGTGACCCAGAGGACTCCGGAGCGAATGCCTCAGCAAACCTACGCTGCATGGCCTCCCTGATCCTGCAAAGTCTGCGGAAGGATCCTCGTATTCTTCGGATCAAGGAGAGGGACCATTACTGGCTGGCCACTCTCCTTGATCCACGGTACAAGGGTAAGGTTGCGGACCTTATGTTACTGTCGCAGAGGGAGCAGAGGATGAGACAACTCCGGGAGGCCTTGCAGAAAGGTCTGTGCAACGCGTTCCCAGAGACTGGGAGGTTACAAACTCCTGGTCCTGGACAACGAGTTGCTGAGGCTTCGGCCAGTCAAAGAAGGAGCGGTGGGGAAGGTGGCCGTCTGACCGATGCGTTCAGACAATTCTTTAGTCCGCAGCCCCAAAGTATGATCGGTTCCAGCAACCATCGTCAGCGTCTGATAAACATGGTGCAGGAATATCTAGGGGCAAGGTCAGACTTGGACACCTTCCCCACCGAAAATCCTCTGGCTTACTGGGTCTTGAGGATGGATCACTGGGCAGAGCTTGCACAGTATGCAATTGAGCTACTGGCCTGTCCTGCATCCAGCGTTCTTTCGGAACGCACATTCAGTGCTGCTGGAGGATTTGTCACGGATCACAGGGTGCGCCTGTCCACCGACTCGGTTGATCGACTGACTTTCATCAAGATCAACCAGTCTTGGATCACCACCAGCTACCACACACCTGATGCTGATATAACAGACTAATTGATTTTAACATGTCACATCCCTTCAAGACTGATGCTGAGTGTCTGTGCTGTTATGTTGACTGGCTATCCTCCTCCTCCGAGTCCTCAATGATACGATTGATGATGATAGCTTGGAAGATCATTTTTGTTTATGGGTGCCGCCACCAGTGGCTAAGGCCCAATTTTTCAGCCCCTGTTTTACAGGGGCGTGTAATTACAATTTTTTTAGCAATAATTTGCCATAGGGCTCATTGCTGTGCTCCAAGTACAGTATCTGTGAGGGGTTGGAGTGTTGTGGCACCAGTGCCTAAGGCCCAATTTTTCAGCCCCTGTTTAACAGGGGCGTGTCATTACAATTTTTGAAGCAATACTTTGCAACAGGGCTCATTGCTGTGCTCCAAGTACAGTATCTGTGAGGGGTTGTAGTGTTGTGCCACCAGTGCTTAAGGCCCAATTTTTCAGCCCCTGTTCAACAGGGGCATGTAATTACAATTCTTGATCTAATAATTCACAGCAGGGCCCATTGCTGCACCCACCAAGAGTAACTCTGAGGGCTTACAGTGTTGTGGCAACGCCACCACCACCACCACCACCACGAAAGGCCCAATTTTTCAGCCCCTGTTCAAAAGGGGCATGTAATTACAATTCTTGATCTAATAATTCACAGCAGGGCCCATTCCTGCACCCACCAAGAGTAACTCTGAGGGCTTACAGTGTTGTGGCAACGCCACCACCACCACCACCACGAAAGGCCCAATTTTTCAGCCCCTGTTCAAAAGGGGCATGTAATTACAATTCTTGATCTAATAATTCACAGCAGGGCCCATTCCTGCACCCACCAAGAGTAACTCTGAGGGCTTACAGTGTTGTGGCAACGCCACCACCACCACCACCACGAAAGGCCCAATTTTTCAGCCCCTGTTCAACAGGGGCATGCAATTACAATTCTTGATCTAATAATTCACAGCAGGGCCCATTGCTGCACCCACCAAGAGTAACTGTCAGGGCTTACAGTGTTGTGGCACCAGCACCACCATCAAAGGCCCAATTTTTACTACCACTGTTCAACAATTATATGTAATTACAATTCCTGATATAATAGTTGACAGCAGGGCGTTCCAGCACCAACCAAGAGTAACTGTGAGTGCTTACAGTGTTGTGCCAACACCAACAACTAAGGGGCCTATTTCTGCAGAGTATATACGGCAGGTCCCTACTTTCAAACATCCAACTTACAAACGACTCCTACTTGCAAACGCAAGAAGACAACAGGAAGTGAGAGGAAATCTACCCCTTGGAAGGAAAATTCTCTCCTGTAAGAATTAATATGGGAGAAAGGTGTCTCCTCTGTACTGATGCTTTATCAGCAATCCTTGTTTCAAGAAAAACACCACATTTCAAAAACAGTTGTCATTGGGACGGAAAGTGAGGTGAAATGTTCTGAACAGGGGCACAGACAGCAAAACAAATGTTACAGGGGTGATAACCCTTACCTATGTTTTCCAAAAAGTTTAAAAATAGATTTTTGGGCTGGAGCTACACTTAAACAATGTACCTGTTCAAAATTACAAACAGATTCTACATAAGAACAAACCTACAGTCCCTGTCTTGTATGCACCGCCTGTATACGGCTGTTCAGAGTATATAGGGCCTTTTTTATTTTATGTGCGGGGTTCCCCTTAATATCCATACAAGACCCAAAGGGGCTGGTAATGGGCTGGGTGGGGGGGGGGGGGGTCATGGGGTAGCTATGCCATTTTTCTTAAAGATTTTCATCCATATTACCGGGACCAGACATTACATTAAAGCCGCAAGCAGTTTTAAATGGCTTTTTTTTCCTTTAGAAGTGTCATTTTGTGCAGGGACAGTTCTAAACACGGGAAACACGTGGCACTTCACAGGCATACTTTAGACACCCCCCAGGTACGATATTTAAAGGAATATTTGACTTTTTTTTTTCACTTTATGCATCATTAAAATGACTGCTCCCGAAAAACGACCGTTTTTAAAACTTCTTTTTGCATTGATACATGTCCCCTGGTGCACAACCCGGGTTCCCAAACCCTTTTTAGGACAATAACATGCATAATAGTTGTTATAATTAGCACTTTAGAATTCGAACGTTCGCATCCATTGTATTTAATAGGGTTCTAATGTTCGTACGAACTTTCGGTCCGTTCGCGGGTTCTGGTGCGAACCGAACCCGGGGGTGTTCGGCTCATCACTAGTGATTATATGTCAGTATTACCTTGTATATCCCTGTATGTTGTTGTCGTTCAGGTGCTTATCTAATAGTTTTTTGAAACTATTGATGCCCCCCGCTGAGACCACCGGGGAAGGGAATTCCACATCCTTGCCGATCCACTAAAAGAAAAACATAAGGGGATCCATCCCCTTCCACCTGGGTGGATCGGAGCATAGGGCTCATAGAGTAGAGTGGGCTGTGTCCGCTCTCCATATGCAGTGGATGCAGACCGGTCATCCGCCCACTCCACTCATTGTGGCCCACGACCGGTTACAAAGTCACTTAAGTGGCCCTCGCTCTTTAAAAGGTTGGGCATCCCTGGTCTATGGTATCACAATACATATGTTATGTTTTGAAGTTCTGCCGTGCTCTTAATTTTTAATGCCATCACAACGCACTCACGCATGTGTGTTTTAATGACCACCATGCATGACATTGCACTATCGTGTTTTGTGGTGTGCTGCATTTTACAAAAAAAAGTACATGGCTCTTTACTGGTGCGTTTTAATGCGTTTAAAAATCTCTCCAATGTGCGAAAAATCCCTGGTTGTCACCAGAACTAGCGTCCCCATTGGAAGATTTACACTCTATTCCTGTTTTGGCATCAATCCAAAATGTAGGATTTTCTTTAACAGTACAAGTAGAGAGGATGAATCACACCAATGGGAGTACAGGCAGCATTAAGAACCTGACAGGGGGTCTAATCCCTCTCCACTATATCCAAAGCTAAAAAAAAGACATATTTGGATAACTCCAATCCAGAGCTTTAGGGCACTTTGAAGGCCTCAAGGAAGTTGCCTGAAAACTTGGCAGATATAGGCAACTCTGACCTTGGTATCGGGGGCTTCTTAGGGGGTCTATCGATAAAGCGGTAAAAGTGACTTTCCTGACAGACTCCATGGCAGCCTACGTGTGGGTTAATCCCGCCCCTCATACCTCATAGGACCCTTCTCCCATAAATCTTTGCTCTGGGCCAGAGGCCGTGTTCCTTTTTTTGTCCTCCTCCTAGGACCAAGATATAGTCTTACCTTTTCATGAAGTTTTCCTGTAATCCAGGCCTGGCGGTGTGCACGGCGATACGTTGGTGGTTAGCGGTGATCCTCTCTGCAGTCCAGCAATTCTAGCTATTAGCAGGTGGACATGGGCGATATAATGTGATACCATGAAGAGCTTACTAACCTGGCCATTGGCAGGCAAGCGGCAATATGGCCAAACGTCCCAGCTATTAGCGGGAGGCTTTGTAAACACCCGATCGTGCGGTGGGCGAGCGAACAGCTCCCCAGTCCAAGGTTCTGGTCCGGATCGTGCCGTGGTGGTGGTAATGTACAAACATATTCCGTTTATATGGCAGCCGTATCTCTGTGTTTTGTGTGTCTCCTTATTTTCTATCAAGCTCCAGTGAGTGGCCACGGCGGCTGGAGCGCAGCTGCGTTCCAGCTCACCGTTTCAGGAAGTCGCTGCGCATCCGCAAGCCGCGAACAAAGATTCCGTGCTTGGTTCGTGCAGGCGCAGTTTCGCCAAAATGGCGGCGGTGGTCGCGCATGCGATTGGCCGCCACCGGATGGCAACTTTTTCCGGCGCAGGCGCGCTGTGGGGCGGTGACATTGTTAACGGTGGCAGATTTAAATAGCTGTCAAAGCAGCTATTTCTTGGGATGACTTGCAGGCTTATGCGGTGTTTACCCCAGGCACTGGTCTCTGGTTTACAAGGTAAATTGTTTGCTGCAGGCTCCCTGGGTGCTGGCTATGTTTTGTTATGTGCTCTCTCATGCCTGTTGTCACTCCTGTTTCTCATAAGGCTTTAATGATTCATTTCACTTTCAAACTGCCTTGCCATGGATATGTCACCGCCCTCTTGTGGCCAACCCTTGCGCTGCAGGTAGGATTTATTTATTTTCTACCTGTGAGGCTTGGGTTCACTCATTCAGGAGCTCTTAACCCTTTCTTTTTCACTCAGCTTTTCTAGGTCTGAACACCAAAGCACGGCAAAGACCGTCCTAGGTCTCAACGTTGTCACTCCTCTTCAAGGTCCAGACGTCAGATCTTCCTTTAGATCTAGGTACCTCAGATAGGAGTCTAAAACCACCTCTGGGTGTCACTCTCACCGCCACTCCAGCCGCTCTGTGAGGAAAGCCTGCTGGGTATGCGGGGCCCAGGTTCCTGAAGGCAAATCGCTCTGCGAGCGATGCTTTTCTAAAGTCGCATAAGAAAGAGAGGGTGGAGACCAACAAGTGGAAGCGCTGGTCAGAAAGGTGGTCCGTGAGTCCCTGAGTAAAGGGGATTCTGGTCATACCCACAACCCTGCTGGCGACACTATGTCAGTCCCTATTAGGGATGATCTCAAGACTCCAGGCCCTTCACAGCCGAGCCATTCCTCAATTGAAGCCTCAGACAGTGAGGTGGAGGTAGATGACCCTGGTGCAGGTTTTGAATTTGCCCTAGTACCACAGCTGGTCAAAAGTTGTCAAAGAAGCTTTGAGATGGAAGAGCCAGTGGAGGCACCCTCCAAACAGAGGAAATATTTTAAACACCTCAAAAAAGAACGCCCTAATTTCTCCTTTTTGGGTGAACTCAGCACAATAATTACCGACGAATGGGGTGGTGTTGAAAGGAAGAATTGCCTGTTAATGAAGGTATCAAAAATGTACCCATTTAAAAGCAAGGATGTAAAACACCTGGAGTCGGCTCCTCTCATTGACTCAGCCCTAATGAGGATGGTGAGGCACGTCACACTCCCATTGGAGGATACTGTTTCCTTTAGGGATTGCCTGAAGTGGAAAATTTATACCGACCTCAAGCGGATCTACTTTTACAGCGGGTATGACCTGCAAACCAGCTCTAGCTCTCGCAGCCCTTTCTAAAGCGATGGAAGTCTGGGCAGACGACGTAGATGCTTCTCTGAGGAGCATCTCGGAAGAACTGGCCAGGAGCTCACCTATTCATGGGCTAAGGTTGACGTTGGCTTTTCTCGTGGGGTTTCCCTAGACATAATTCGCCTGGTGGCTCGGATCATGCTGACATCTGTCACGGCTAAGCGTGCCTTGTGGCTGCGCCCATGGGTAGCTGACCCTGCCTCCAAGCAGGCATGGTGCAGGATTCCATTTGGGGGTTCGTCCCTCTTTGGGAACATATCGGACAGTGCCATCACCCGTGCCACAGGGGGCAAGTCGGGGTTCCTTCCCCAGGATTGCCGTCTGCTAAACCAGAAGAGAACACAGCCCAGCCGTGAGTTCAAGAAGACCTGGAAGAAAAAAACAGCCTTCAGGCCAGAAGTTTTCAAAAGGGGCATCTTCTGGTGGACAAGAATCCCCTAAGTCTTTATGATATTGCACCTGCCTAAAACAGAGCGAGTCGGCATCCTTGCCTCTCTCGGAAGAGAAAAAGCAAATTCTCTTGTCTCTCTTGTGGCTCAGGGCGCTGCAATTCCAGTTCCAGACGACAAAAGGTTTTAAGGGGTCTACTCGCCCCTCTTCATGGTGTTGAAGAAAAACGTCTCCTGGAGGCCAGTTATAGACCTAACCCACTTGAATTATTTTATCTAGAAGGAGAAGTTCAAGATGGAGACACTACTCATGATCAGTCAAGCAATCCAACCAGGCGATTGGCTTGTCTCTATAGACCTGAAGGACGCCTACTTCCATGTTCTGATCGCGTCAGAATTCCAGAAATACCTTTGCTTTGCTGTCGATCAAATCCGTCTGCAGTTCACCTGTCTCCCCTTCGGGCTTACAACATCGACTCGTGTGTTTTCAAAACTTGTTGGCTGTCGTGGCTCTGATCAGGACCAGAGGTATCCGTCTGTATCACTATCTAGACGACCTGCTGTTGTCTCGGGACAAGGAGCAGTTGCTAATCCACAGAACCCAGGTCATTTCCACTCTACTCGAGTTTGGTTAGCTTCTGAATCTGGAAAAGAGCCATCTGGATCCTACGCAGTCCCTGGTATTCCTCGGGGCACACTTCAACGCTATCAAGAGCACCATCTTGTTACCCCTGGAAAAATCCCAGTGATCCGGGACAGAGTTTGGCTTGCAATGTCGTCCTCATCTCCAAGCCTCTCAATGCCTAAAGATCATTGGCACCATGGTGGCAACAACACCCATAGTAAAGTGGGCTCAGTGGAAAATGCGGCCCCTCCAGAAGGGTTTCCTCCAGCAGTATAATCCAGGGCTTCGGGATCACTTTATCCAAATAACCTCATCCATGCGGGAGAGCTTTCCTTGGTGGCTACAACAGAGGAACCTCCTCAATTGTCACTCCATCACACCTGTGTCTTGGGTCACCATCACTACAGATGCCAGCAACAGGGGCTGACAGAAGTAGCCCAAGGCATATGGAATTTTCCCTCTCACAGGATAGTCTCCAATGTTCTGGAACTCCGGGCAGTGTTCTGCGCTCTGCAGGCCTTTCACCACTTAACAGCAGGAGACTCAGTCCTCCTAAGACTGGACAACACAACGGCAGTCGCATACATCAAGAGACAGGGGGGTACTCACAGTCTCTCCCTGTCAAAGGAAATAGAGCCCATCATGATCTGGGCCCAGAAAAACCTGGCCAACCTGACAGCTGTCTATCTCCCTGGAGTCCCGAACGTTCAGGCAGATTTTCTGTTGAGTTTCTCTGTACAACGAGTGGACTCCCCCCCCCCCCGAAGTCTTCATGTGGGTCCTGTCCCTGGGAGTCATTCCGGAAGTAGACTTGTTCGCCTCCCCATGCAATTTCAGACTAGAGAGATACTACACAAGGTCTTGGTATTCCCAGGCTTTTGGGTAGATGCTCTGACAGACCATAGGCGGTTCCACAGGGCCTATGCCTTTCCCCCGGTTCCTGTCATTCTCCGTTTTTTGTCGAGGCTCAGGATGGAAGAAGCAGAGATAGTGGCAATAGTCCCGTACTGGCCAAACAAGCCATGGTTTCCACTGCTGATGCAACTCAGCTTCCGGGACCCAGTTCCTCTACCCTCCAGACCAGATCTCCTATCACAAGGGGCATTTCTACATCCATGCCCGGCCCATCTACATCTGATGATCTGGTTCTTGAGAGGGGAAGGTTGGAGGCCCTAGGCTGTCCAAGTAGGGCCATCTCCACAATATTAAATGCCAGAAGAACAGGCACCAACAGGGTCTACCAGAGGATTTGGAAAAAGTTTTCAAACTACACCTCTTCCACTGCAGGTTCTTGCAATAACCCAAAGATACATGATATCCTGGGCTTCTTACAATCGGGATTGGATCTCTCATTGTCAGTCAGCTCGCTGCGAGTCCAAATTGCTGTAATCTCTGCCTTTACAGGTGTTTCCTGGGCTAGACACCCTCTTACTCAGTAGTTTTTCAGAGGAGCAATAAGGCTCAGACCTCAGAGCCAAGTTTTTCTAATTGGGATCTTCCCCTTGTCCTGGATTTTTTCTTAGGTAGAGAGTTGGAACATGAAGATCAATCTTCTGTCAAATGACTCTCTCTAATAGTTGTCTTCTTGGTGGCTATAACATCGGCCAAGAGGGTCTCTGAAATCAGCTCTCAGGGATGCAAGGAGCCATTTCTAAACTTTTTAATTTCTATGTTGGGTTCAAACCCCAAAGTGGCATCTGTGTTTCATGACAATCAGGAGATTGCTCTTCCAACGTTCAGATCTACCGAGGATTCCAGTGTTTATCCCTTAGATGTTGGAAAAGCTCTGAGTCAGTATCTTGAAGCTACAGCTTCTTTCCGTCAGACTGACCACCTGCTCGTTCTTTTCACAGGAAGTATAAGGGAATGCGTGCCTCTTCCAGATCTATCGGAGCATGGATTGTTCAGGCCATTCAGTGGGCCTATAAAGCCAAGGGCTTGGCGCCTCCAGAAGCGGTGACTGCTCACTCAACTAGAAGTGTCTTCATCATGGGCGGCATCACGTCACGTGCCTCCAGAAGTTATTTGCAAGGTGGCCTTGTGGTCTTCAATTAACACGTTCATGGCACACTACTGCGTAGAGCCAGCCTCATTATCTTCTGTTTAATTTGGTTTACGTATCTTGTCTGTTGATGGTGCCAATTAAACCTTTTTTCTTTTGTCCAGCACTCTGCCCACCCGGGTGTGTATGGCTAGTTATTTCCCACACGTAGGCTGCCATGGAGTCTGTCAGGAAAACGGAAAATTTATATCAAATACTTACCGTAATTTTCCTTTCCTGATGGACTCCATGGCAGCAGGAGTTCCCTCCCAGTGGCTGGAGTAGGCTAAATTATGGAACACGGCCTCTGGCCCAGAGCAAAGATTTATGGGAGAAGGGTCCTATGAGGTATGAGGGGCGGGATTAACCCACACGTAGGCTGCCATGGAGTCCATCAGGAAAGGAAAATTACGGTAAGTATTTGATATAAATTTTCCGTTTTCACCAAACATTCTGTAGACTCAATCGCTGTAATTTAAAACACATGGGCCTGGGCGATTCTCCTGCAGAGAATGTGTGCTGAGCCCCCGATCACATTGGAGCGACTTGTCGCATGACAAGTTGCATCTTATTGCTGGAAATCACACTGTTCAAATCAGCTTTGCGGTGCCACATTAATTTGAAAAAGTAGTTCCTGAACTACTTTTGGCGATTTAGGGTGCAACTTGCATAGACATCTGTGCATGAAGCCGCACAGATGTCTTCCAAGTCGCACAGACTTTTAAAATTGTGCGATTCCAGAAGAAGTTGCATGATTTCAAAGCCACAGTCAATGTGAATGAGGGCTTAAAGTGGTTGTAAACCCTTTTGTGTTTTTTTTTTTCTAACCTGCAAGACAAAGCTATAATGAGCTAGTATGACTAGCATACTAGCTCATTATGTACCACTTACCTTCGATCGGGGCCCCCGAAGTCGTCCGTGTCCCTCCCCTAGCCGCATCCATCGCTGCGGCGATAGCCGGAATGTTACTTCCGGGTATCGCCGCTGTGATTGGCCGGAGCGGCGAAGACGTGACTCCGCGCATGCGCGCGTGAGCTGTCAAATTCGGCTATGTCGTCGAATGTTGCGACCTAGCCGAATTTGTGAATGGGGTGACGTCAGCGTCGCCGCATTTACATACAAATATCTCCTTAACCGTGTAGGTTAAGGAGATATTTCATGCACCTACAGGTAAGCCTTAATCTAGGCTTACCTGTAGGTCTTTGTTTAAAAAGTGGGTTTACAACCACTTTAATGTCAGATTCATTCACTGCATTGTAAAAATGCCACTCATTTGTTGGTTCATCAAGGCTGCAATAAAAAAAAATAATCAGCAGGAGGCGCACATGTCCAATCTATTTTGCTTGCTATAAAAAGTATTCTCTTGATTGCGCACAACTATTTACCGTGTTTCAGTTCAGTGTACCTGTTGGTTATAAATTACTAATTTTTTTATTTATTTTTCTTAAGTTGTTACATAAACCTGATTTTTCTTTTGTATATGAGCTAATCAACATGTGTTGTTGTTGTAGTAAATACCCTATTTTTATGTGTCATTTGTAACAATATCATAGTTGCCAACATTTCAATGAGGAGGGAGGACAGGAAGATGAAGAGGTGGAAGAAGAGGTAAAGAGGGAGATGGGAAGGTGTAGAAGGGGACAGGGGAGTAAAGAGGGGGACAGGGGGGTGAAGGGGGGAAGGAGAGGTGAAGAGGGGGACAGGGGGGAAGGAGAGTTGAGGAGGGGATGTGAAGGTGAAGAGGGGTCAGGGGGGTGAAGGGGGGAATTAGAGGTGAATAGGGGGACAGGGGGGTGAAGTGGGGATTTAGAGGTGAAGAGGGCGACAGGGGGATGAAAAGAGGGGGAAGGAGAGGGGAAGAGAGGGGACGGGAAAGTGAAGAGAGGGACAAGGGGTAAAGGGGGGAAGGAGGGGGGAAGAGGGTGGACGGGAAGGTGAAGAGAGGGACAAGGGGTAAAGGGGGGAAGGAGAGGTGAAGAGGGGGATGGGAAAGTGAAGAGAGGGACAAGGGGTAAAGGGGGGAAGGAGAGGTGAAGAGGGGGGACGGGAAAGTGAAGAGAGGGACAAGGGGTAAAGGGGGGAAGGAGAGGTGAAGACGGGGACAGGCGGGTGAAGGGGGGAAGATGAGGGGGACAGGAATGTGAAGAGGGGGACAGAGGGATGAAGGGGGGAATTGTAGCGCTTGTCCCAAATTGGTCCACGTTATGTTAAATTTAGGGGGTGTTCTGAGCTAATAGTTGGGCTCAGACTTACTGATTTTTATTCTGCTTATGCTCTGTTTGTGATACTGCCTGGCAGTTATATTCCCTGTTTGCCTGTAGGCGGCACTGCCACCGCTGGCCCATGTTGGAATACATGGGTATCACAGCAGTATTGGGTGTCCTTTCTCGGCAGCCGTGCAGTGGGCGTGGTTAGCCCGCTGTGCATGCTGGGGAGGGGTAAATAAGGGGCAGACGCCATTGGTTCTGGGTCCTTCTGGTGCGCCTTGTGGCCCTCATGGCACGGGGTGCGTGTGTGTATTCTAGCCCTGGGCACCTTCAGCCCGAAGCTACATCTCTGCTCGCCAGGCCCAGCTCTGCTGGTTTGGGCCTACATTTCTGAGGGGTATTCCAAGCTGTCCATCCATGGGAAGGAGGCTCTTGAAGAGGGAGCCAGGGGAGGACCTGCCCAGAGGAGACTGGCAAGGTGCCGATGTCTCATGAGAGGCCTGGAAACTCATTCAAGGAGGGATACACTCAAAGCTCTATTATTGCTTGTCAGGAGGTTTGGGACTTTTAAGATCCTGTGCTAGAGGATTCCCGGACGCATCCTAGCTCATCAGGTCTGTGGCAGAGACCTTTATTCATCCATAGCAGTTTGTGGCAGAAACTGTCTAAAACTGATCCGTGCGTCATCCAAGCTGCTAGGACCGAAATAAACGGAACTATCCGGGTGAGCAATACCCACTCATGCTTGAGTGGCGACGTTTACAAAACCAGCAGCTCCTTCGGGAGGGGTAAGTGCTACATGTGGGGGCTCGAGTCCGGGATTTGCAGCTACCTCCCGCAATTGGATTACTTTCTATGTTTTTGGAAAAGTCGGCCATTGAGGAAGTTGGACTGTGTTACTGTGCTTTGAACGAGAAGAAGGGGTTAAGGCTTTTTTTTTCTAACTGCGCAGTTTGTGGACGTATCCTGAGTAAGAAAAGCCTGCAAGCTACGTGCAGGCAGAGAAAAAGGGGAGGAGCCCCGTCACCTGTGTGCTATACGCGGGTGTATTTGGCGCCAAGGAACAGAGAGAGTTTGGATCGAGCAAGAGGAGCAACAGGTCTTCACTTCCATGGACCTCAGCCCTGTCGGGACCCCGGGTGTTCCCCGTGCCTACTACCATGGACATTGCTCAGCTTGCAGGCCTGGTTCACACTGGTCCGACAAACCCTCCGACATTGGGAGCTCATGTCGCATGACGTGTGAAAATCAATGTTTCCCTATGGGAGCCGTCTTAACTGGTCCGACACATGTCAGTCCTACTTTGAGAATGCTCCCTGTACTACTTTGGTCCGACTTTGATCCGACTTCAGCCCATTGACTATCATTGAAGTCGGATCAAAGTCGGACCGCAGTCTTGCATGATCCGACTTTGGCATGCGACTTGTGCTCTGCTGCTCTTGAGGGGGAACTCCACACCAATTTTTTTTTTTTAAACGGAGTGGGTTCCCCCTCCAGGAGCATACCAGGCCCTTGGGTCTGGTCTGGATTTGAAGGGGAACCCCTTACACTGAAAAAACGGCGTGGGGGTCCCCCCAAAATCCAAACCAGACCCTTATCCGAGCACGCAACCTGGCAGGCCGCAGGGGAAGAGGGGGGACGAGAGAGCGGCCCCCCCTCCTTCCTGAACCGTACCAGGCTGCATGCCCTCAACATGGGGGGTTTGGTGCTCTGGGGCAGGGGGGCGACCTGCGGCCCCTCCACCCCAGAGCACCCTGCCCCCATGTTGATGAGGACAGGGCCTCTTCCCGACAACCCTGGCCGTTGGTTGTCGGGGTCTGCGGGTGGGGGGCTTATCGGAATCCGGGAGCCCCCCCTTGATACGGGGGCCCCCAGATCCCGGGCCCCCCACCCTATGTGAATGAGTATGGGGTACATCGTACCCCTACCCATTCACCTGGTGGAAAAAAAATGTCAAGAAAAAACACAACACAGCTTTTTAAATTAATTTATTGCACAGCTCCGGGGTCTTCTTCCGACTTCGGGGGTCTCCGTGCTCTTCGGTTCTTTCTTCTGCCGGGCCTCCGCTATCTTCTTCCAGCTCTTTTGCTAGCGGGGCCCGGTCTTCTCCGTCGCCTTCTTCTTCTCCCGCTCTCCGGTTCTTCTCTCGCTCTCCGGTTCTTTCTTCCGCCGGGCCTCCGCTTACTTCTTTTAGCTCTTTTGCTAGCGGAGGCCCGGTCTTCCCGTCTTCTCGTCCGACTCTCCGTTGTCCTTCTGCTGGCCCCTCCACTAACTTCTTGTAGCTCTTTTGCTAGTGGAGGGGCCGGTCTTCCCGTCGCCGTCGCCGTCTTCTTCTCTCTTCTCCTCCTCGATGTTGACGCGTCCCTTCCTTCCGCTGTAATACTGGCTGTTCGCTCCGCTCCGCATTAATATAGGCTTCTCATGACGTCACAGTCACATACTCCGGTGGCCCCGAAGCATGTGACTGTGACGTCATGGGAGCATGTGACTGTGACGTCATGAGAAGCCTATATTAATGCGGAGCGGAGCGAACAGCCAGTATTACAGCGGGAGGAAGCAACGCGTCAACATCGAGGAGGAGAAGAGAGAAGAAGACAACGACGGCGACGGGAAGACCGGCCCCTCCACTAGCAAAAGAGCTACAAGAAGTTAGTGGAGGGGCCGGCAGAAGGACAACGGAGAGCCGGACGAGACGACGGGAAGACCGGGCCTCCGCTAGCAAAAGAGCTAAAAGAAGTTAGCGGAGGCCCGGCGGAAGAAAGAGCGGGAGAAGAACCGGAGAGCGGGAGAAGAAGAAGGCGACGGAGAAGACCGGGCCCCGCTAGCAAAAGAGCTGGAAGAAGATAGGGGAAGCCCGGCAGAAGGAAGAACCGGAGAGCGCGGAGACCCCCGAAGTCGGAAGAAGACCACGGAGCTGTGCAATAAATTAATTTAAAAAGCTGTGTTGTGTTTTTTATTACCTTTTTTTGCCACCAGGTGAATGGGTAGGGGTACGATGTACCCCATACTCATTCACATAGGGTGGGGGGCCCGGGATCTGGGGGCCCCCTTGTCAAGGGGGGGCTCCCGGATTCCGATAAGCCCCCCGCCCGCAGACCCCGACAACCAACGGCCAGGGTTGTCGGGAAGAGGCCCTATCCTCATCAACATGGGGGCAGGGTGCTCTGGGGTGGGGGGGGGGCCGCAGGTCGCCCCCCTGCCCCAGAGCACCTAACCCCCCATGTTGAGGGCATGTGGCCTGGTATGGTTCAGGAGGGAGGGGGGGCGCTCTCTCGTCCCCCCCTCTTCCCCTGCGGCCTGCCAGGTTGCGTGCTCGGATAAGGGTCTGGTTTGGATTTTGGGGGGACCCCCACGCCGTTTTTTTGGCGTAGGGGTTCCCCTTCAAATCCAGACCAGACCCAAGAGCCTGGTATGCTCCTGGAGGGGGAACCCATGCCGGTTTTTTATTTAAAATTTGGCCTGGAGTTCCCCCTCAAGATTCATACCAAACACAGTGCCTGCTATTGGCGGGGATCCAAGTCGGATCCTCGTTCATTGAAAGTCGGACATATGTTGGCTTCATGTCGCAGGCCAAAGTCGGATCCAAAGTAAGACAGATGTCGTGTCACACTAGTGTGAACCCAGCCGCAGCCCCACTTACTGATACGGAATCCGGCTCAAGCCCCGGGCCGCTTTGCGTTGTACATGTGTCGAGATGCGGAGGCCCTGGGCATGCTCTGCCCTAGATGCAATGGACTGGCTGTACAGCTGCGCCCGTTCGGACGATGCTTGTCTTGCGGGGAGTTCCTTTTTGAGGTGGACCAGCCCACCCAACCCCCCCGAGCTTATCGGGTCAACTGGGTTACAGGCGCCGTCACTTTGGAGGAAGTTGCCTATACCCCTATAGTCAAGCCCACGCGCATCGCATCTGCTGCTACGGATGCATCCGGAAAAGATGCCCCTGCCGCTGCAGAGCCATCGGCGGACACCGCGGCAGACGCTGCCACCACCACCACTGAAGTCTCCATCCCGCCAGCAAAACGGAAGGTGGGCTATGTCAAGGCCTCCCGCGACCGCGGTCAGAGCCTGCCCCAGCGCCTGCCGGAATCGGACCTCGAAAGCGGAAAGATGCCCGAGAAGTCCACGCCAGGGGGCGGTAAGGAGGCTGGGGGTAATACGTCTGATTCTACCCGTGTGTACCTGCCTGCCGAGGAGTTGGATTCTTCAGACATTGAATCTTCATCCGATGTTGGGGATGATGGGGAAATTGATGATATTTTCCTGAGAAAGGGTTGGGACAGTAGGAGATGTGTTACTCCGACCCGCAGTCTTCGAGGGGGATCACCCATGAGCTCTGGGGACACCACACCCCGGGTGGAAGTCCCTGCTTTAACAGAGAAGGTTGTACCTGTACTGAGCGAAAGACTTTTGCCGGAGCCTACTTCGGCTTTGGTCCGGAGGTCCCCGGATTTGTACGTGATGCCTGGGATGGGAACCCCTGCGTCTCTGCCTAAACTTGCACGCTTGCAGCGGATCCTAATTAAAAGGGTGGCTACCGAGTATGGCTTGGAGTTCCCCTATGTATCCAAGGAACTAATGTTCTAGATTGAGTCTTGCTGTAAGCAGTGGCACAGGGACACCATCTGGGACTATCTTAAGGTACCCAAGCCGTACAGGAACTTTGATCACTAAGCTACCATGACTGACCGATTCAGGGGTTGCCGCCTGGACTGTGGTTATGGCCGGCACATCCACGCTGACCGAGTTGTACTTTGCTGCCCAGGAAGAGACGATGTGACATATTTTATAACTACCCTGGACAAGCAGTGGAAAGTTTTTATCTGTGACACTCTGAGATAGGAACTTGACTTTGCCGTTTGCTTTCCTGTCCTTTCACAGAGAGGAGCACCCTGGAATAAGTAATTTTTGTCCTCTACTGAAAAGAGGTTCATTACTTTAACCACTTGACAACTGGGCACTTAAACCCCCTTCCTAACCAGACGAATTTTCAGCTTTCGGTGCTCTCACATTTTGAATGACAATTACTCAGTCATACAACACTGTACCCATATGAAATTTTTGTCCTTTTTTTCACACAAATAGAGCTTTCTTTTGGTGGTATTTAAGCACTGTTGGGTTTTTTATTTTTTGCGCTATAAGAGAAAAAAGACTGAAAATTTTGTAAAAAAATGAATTTTTCTTTGTTTCCGTTATAAAATTTTGCAAATTAGTATTTTTTCTTCATACATTTTGGCCAAAATTTATACTGCTACATATCTTTGGTAAAAATAAGTACAAATTGGTGGATATTTTTTGGTCTTTGTGAAAGTTATAGAGTCCACAAGCTACGGTGCCAATATCTGAAAATTGATCACACCTGAAGTACTGACGGCCCATCTCATTTCTTGAGACCCTAACATGCCAGAAAAGTACAAATACCCCCCAAATGACCCCTTTTTGGAAAGAAGACATTCCAATGTATTTAGAAAGAGTCATTGTGAGTTTTTTGAAGTTGTAATTTTTTCCCACAATTCTTTGCAAAAATCAAGATTTTTTTTTCTTTTTCACAAAATTGTCATATTAGCAGGTTATTTCTCACACACAGCATATGCATTCCACAAATTACACCCCAAAACACATTCTGCTATTCCTCCCGAGTATGGCGATACCACATGTGTGAGACTTTTACACAGCGTGGCCACATACAGAGGCCTGACATGCAGGGAGCACCTTCAGGCGTTCTGGAGCACCCAGGCCAATTCTGACATTTCTCTCCTACATGTAAAAATCATCATTTATTTGCTATAAAATTACATAGAACCCCAAAACATTATATATGTTTTTTTAGCAAAGACCTTAAAGAATATAATGGTGGTCATTGCAACTTTTTATCTTGCACGGTATTTGCGCAGAAATTTTTCTAACGCGTTTTTTACGGAAAAAAACTGTTTTGTGCCTAAAAGAAAAAAAAAACAGTAAAGTTAGCCCAGTGTTTTTGCATAATGTGAAAGATGAAGTTACGCCGAGTAAATAGATACCAAACATGTCACCCTTCAAAATTGCACACGCTCGTGGAATGGCGCCAAACTTCGCTACTTAAAAATCCCCATAGGCAACGCTTTAAATATTTTTACTGGTTATATGTTTTGAGTTACAGAGGAGGTCTAGGGCCAAAATTATTGCTCTCGCTCTAACGTTCGCAACGATACCTCACATGTGTGGCTTGAACACCGTTTTCATATGTGGGCGGGGCTTACGTATGCGTTCACTTCTGCATGCGAGCTCGCGGGGGCAGGGGCGCTTTAAAAAATATATATATATTTTATTGTTCATTTTACTTTATTTATTTTAGTTTGACATGTTTTTCCGCCCCAAATTTTTTTTTTAGCACTTTTATTCCTATTACAAGGAATGTAAACATCCCTTGTAATAGAAATATGGCATGACAGGTCCTCTTTACAGTGAGATATGGGGTCAATAAGACCCCACATCTCACCTCTAGGCTGGGAAGCCTAAAAAAAAAACAAAAAAAAAACAATCTTGGCTTTGATCGTAGCGGTGAGTCGGTAGAAGCACCGGAGGGCAGCGGGAGGGGGGGGCATCCCCTCTCACCTTCCGTAAGAGCGATCAAGCGGTGGAACAGCCGCTATGATTGTTCTTATGGTGTAGGGAATCGCCGGCTGAAAAAGCGAATATCTGAATGATGCCTGTAGCTGCTCCCATCATTCAGATATCTCCACACAAAGTCAAGGACGTCATATGACGGCCGATGGGCGGGAAGTGGTTATTGCAGAGTATTGCCGGGTATTGAGGAGTATTGCCGGGTATTGAGGAGTATTGCCGGGTATTGAGGAGTATTGCCGAGTATTGAGGAGTATTGCCGAGTATTGCCGAGTATTGCCGAGTATTGCCGGGTATTGACGAGTATTGCGGGGTATTGCAGGGTATTGCAGGGTATTGTGGAGTATTGCAGGGTATTGTGGAGTATTGCCGGGTATTGTGGAGTATTGCCGGGTATTGTGGAGTATTGCCGGGTATTTGGAGTATTGCCGGGTATTGTGGAGTATTGCCGGGTATTGTGGAGTATTGCGGAGTATGGCAGGGTATGGGCAGGGTATTGCACAGTATGGGCAGGGTATTGCACAGGGTGTATTGCAGAGTATTGGCAGGGTGTATTGCAGAGTATTGCACAGGGTATTGCAGAGTATTGGCAGGGTGTATTGCAGAGTATTGCACAGGGTATTGCAGAGTATTGCACAGGGTATTGCACAGGGTATTGCAGAGTATTGCACAGGGTGTATTGCAGAGTATTGCACAGGGTGTATTGCAGAGTATTGCACAGGGTATTGCAGAGTATTGCACAGGGTGTATTGCAGAGTATTGCACAGGGTGTATTGCAGAGTATTGGCAGAGTATTGCACAGGGATGGCTGAGCAGGGATGGATGGATGGCTGGATCTGTGACTGCAATTGTCACAGATCCAGCCCACAGCTGACATGGGGGAGGGAGCGGACATGATCCGCTCCCTCCCCTCTCCTCTCACACTGTACCGATCGGTACAGAGAGGGGAGGGAGGAACCGGCGTCATCAAATGACGGCGGTCTGTTTACAAGTGATCGCTCCATCATTTGACGGAGCGATCACGTGGTAAACGGCCGCGATTAGCGGCCATCTACCGTGATCCGTGATGCGCCGGGTCTTCCGGACCCGGCGGTCACGGACATATCCTGGAGCGCGCCCCGGGGGGCGCGCGGGAGCAAGATTCTGTGAGGACGTCCCTGGGACGTCCACTCAGGATAACTCGACCGCGCTGTGGACGTCTTTTGTACATGGCGCGGTCGGGAAGTGGTTAAAAGAGGAAGAGACAGAGAGCGTTTTTGGTTTTTTTTTTCTCTCTGAAAGGAACAGTTTTTTTCCTCTGAATGAACTCTGGGGATTAGTCAGTTAGGATATTGTGGTGAGAGAACACCATGGTCAACAATGGGATGTTTCTTTGTATTTGTGTTGCAACCCCTGCGTAACCAGTAAAAGGACGTTGTGACTCTGCTGACATTAGGTGGCAGTGGTCTGCAGAAATAGAGATACTTTATTGCTATTACAGCACTTAGGATTAGGAAAACCTTTTATGCTAGGCTTGGCATTTAAAACTTAAAAGAAGGGAACTGCTTCCTCTCGGGGAAACGGTTTACTTCTCTGTACATAGAATGTGATTAGTGGTTAGGATGTTTGCATTTTCCATGCATGTTGTCTGTGTTTTCTTACAGGTACCAGAGCTACTATCAAGAAGACCACCTGAGAATGGGGTGGGGTAGGTAGTCAGTCAGTGATGGGATGTGTATATTTGCATATGTAAAGTTGAAGTGTCATATCTGGAGAGCTATATCATTTGTTGTGTGCTTTTCTTCCTTTTCTTCCTTTTCCTTCTCCCTCCCCAAATTTTGGTTTAGGTACACAGCAGATTTTTATTTTTTCAAAACCTTCAGGATTGAAGGATTTGTTTCCTCAGCCACTGGGGACAGTGTCTTTTGTACAGGGTGTGTGTGTGTAGCATTGGTCCACGCTATGTTAAATTTAGGGGGTGTTCTGAGCTAATAGTTGGGATCAGACTTACTGATTTTTATTCTGCTTCTGCTCTGGTTGTGATACTGCCTGGCAGTTATATTCCCTGTTTGCCTGTAGGTGGCACTGCCACCGCTGGCCCATGTTGGAATACAGGGGTATCACAGCAGTATTGGGTGTCCTTTCTCGGCAGCCGTGCAGTGGACGTGGTTAGCCCGCTGTGCATGCTGGGGAGGGGTACATAAGGGGCAGACGCCATTGGTTCTGGGTCCTTCTGGCACGCCTCGTGGCCCTCATGGCACGGGGTGCGTGTGTGTATTGTAGCCCCGGGCACCTTCAGTCAGAGGCTACATCTCTGCTCGCCAGGCCCAGCTCTGCTGGTTTGGGCCTACATTTCTGAGGGGTATCCCAAGCTGTCCATCCATGGGAAGGAGGCTCTTGAAGAGGGAGCCAGGGGAGGACCTGCCCAGAGGAGACTGGCAAGGCGCCGATGTCTCGGGAGAGGCCTGGAAACTCATTCAAGGAGGGATACACTCAAAGCTCTATTATTGCTTGTCGGGAGGTTTGGGACTTTTAAGATCCTGTGGCAGAGGATTCCCGGACGCATCCTAAAGCTCATCAGGTCTGTGGCAGAGACCTTTATTCATCCATAGCAGTTTGTGACAAAACTGATCCGTGCGTCATCCCGGCTGCTAGGACCGAAAGAAACTGAACTATCCGGGTGAGTAATACCCACTCAGGCTTAAATGGCGACATTTACAAATTCTTTGTGCCTTTGGTGCTGCGTGCCTGAACCTTCCCCTATACTTCTCTCGTTTCCTGCTTTCTCCTCAAGTTCCCACAGCAAAGAAAATAAAGCCTTACTGTTTAAGGTTTTACATCTGTGTGAACATTGGCTTTTCTAAAGACTCTCTACCCTGACAAATGTCGTGGAAGAATTCCCTTGGGCTTTGTACGCAAATCCACACCGCGCCTAAATGTGGACTTCCAGCGTCTAAATGCACACAAAGCACAAAACAATTCCTTCGTGCTTAAAAGCACGTTTGTATCAAGCTCTTTGGTACAAGGAATATGAAGTACTTCAATGGCACCAGGTAGAATCAGAAACGATGCTGCTTCAAGCTGGAGTCTCAAGCGTCTGGGCAGAGCTCAGCCACCCGGATTCTTTTATTCATTGGAAACAAAAGGATAACAAAACAGGAAGTGATGGCCCCAACAGCCAATCACTTCCCTTAATACAAAATGACATCACAGGAAATGACAAACAGTAAAGGGGAGGGCACTCACAGGAGGGAAAGGGGAGGAAGTGCACACTCCCCATCTTAATCAGCATGGAGCCCACACAATACTGTTCAAAGTAAACAGTATCTAGTGAGATCATTCTACTTGTTCTTATAGTTTTGGGACAATCTGCGGGGACATTGCTACTGCTGTTGTCAATATACGGTACAAGTACACCGACAAGGCAGATATCAATGTCCTCTTGTAAATACAGATATGTATCCATAAAGCGGATAACGAAGTCCGCAAGAGAGAATTAATAGGTTTCTCTCATTATGCGGACTTCGCTTCTCTAAAGTGTATAGCCATTGGAAAGCATGCAGTCCAGCGCATTGCGCTTGATATCTACAAACCAACAAACGCCCACACACGCAGAGAACACGTTTCAATCCCATAAGAAGGTTTTCATACTGACCGTTTTTACCGCTGGTCTCGATTCAACCCAAGTGCGCTCTGCTAGAGCGCTCCTCGATTAAACATCAGACACAGGGAGACAGATGACAATCTATAAAACGCACATCCTAGAATAAAATGTCCACATAAATCTTATATAATAAAATTTCCACAACACAACGGAAGCCTTGGAGGTAGTCTGCATGACCTAAAACAAAACCAGCAGCTCCTTCGGGGGTAAGTGCTACAGGGGAATGATAGGTGAAGAGGGGGATGGGAAAGTGTAGAGGGACAAGGGGTAAAAGGGGGAAGGAGAGGTGAAGAGAGGGACAGGAAGGCTAAGAGGGGGACAGGGGGATGAAGGGGGGAAGGAGAGGTGAAGAGGGGGGGTGGGAAAGTGTAGAGAGGGACAAGGGGTAAAGGGGGGAAAGGAGAGATGAAGAGGGGTACAGATCAGTAAAGAAGGAGACAGAGGGGTAAGGGAAGTGGAGACAGGCAAAAGGGGGGTGAAGAAGAGGGGCGTGGCCTAGCTATGGAGGAGTGAAGACGTGTGTCTCTTCAGCTCCTCGTCCACCGCCGCATCCATAGCACCAACGAGGGGAGATATCACCCCCCGGAACGCCAGCAAACATGTCGCAGGGACGGCGGGCGCTCTCCCAGCAATCAAGGGTGGACGGGACCCGACAGGAGCAGCTGGATGCCTTCTTCAGTGGGTCCCACGGCCTGGGACACGAGGCCTCCAAGATGGCGCCGATGCCAAAAACAACCAAGGCAGCTAAGGCTGTTCAGAAAGCGTCGGCCCGGCAGCAGCAACAGCTCGAGGACTCCCAGATCCCCTCTCCGCGGATGGTGAGTGACACTGCCCCTCCACTCTCCCCGGGATCTTCTGCCCCTCCTGATCAAGGCCCTGATCTGACTGCTTTCATGGGCGATGGAGACATAAAACGCCATATTTGGGCCCTCCCTACTCAAGAGGACCTTGAAAAATTTACAGCCAGGGTGGAGAGGGACTTCAGGGAGGACATAGCCCAGCTTAAGGCTGACACTAACCACTTGGGGGCTAGGATGGAAAGAGTGGAGCACAGACTTGAAGAGGCCCTGCCTGCCATCTCTATGCTTCAAGCCAGATGCTGCACCCAGGATCAGAAAATTGAGACTTTACTGTGTCAGTTGGATAACTTTGAGAACCATAGCAGGCGAGCGAACATCCGCATACGCGGCCTGCCTGAAGCCACAGCACCTAAAGACATTGTTCCTACTCTGGAGGATGTATTTAGAGAGATTTTAGGCCTGCCTGCTACTGCACCTATTGAGATTGACCGTGCTCACAGAGCCTTCAGACCACCCTCTCAGGATGTGGATAACCCTAGAGATGTCATATGTAAGCTCCATAAGTATACACTGAAGGACAAGATCATGCAAAAGATGCGTGGGAAGTAGTGATGAGCCGAACACCCCCGGGTTCGGTTCGCACCAGAACCCGCGAACGGACCGAAAGTTCGTACGAACATTAGAACCCTATTAAATACAATGGATGCGAACGTTCGAATTCTAAAGTGCTAATTATAACAACTATTATGCATGTTATTGTCCTAAAAAGGGTTTGGGAACCCGGGTTGTGCACCAGGGGACATGTATCAATGCAAAAAGAAGTTTTAAAAACGGTCGTTTTTCGGGAGCAGTCATTTTAATGATGCATAAAGTGAAAAAAAAAAAGTCAAATATTCCTTTAAATATCGTACCTGGGGGGTGTCTAAAGTATGCCTGTGAAGTGCCACGTGTTTCCCGTGTTTAGAACTGTCCCTGCACAAAATGACACTTCTAAAGGAAAAAAAAAGCCATTTAAAACTGCTTGCGGCTTTAATGTAATGTCTGGTCCCGGTAATATGGATGAAAATCTTTAAGAAAAATGGCATAGCTACCCCATGACCCCCCCCCCCCCCCTACCCCAGCCCATTACCAGCCCCTTTGGGTCTTGTATGGATATTAAGGGGAACCCCGCACATAAAATAAAAAAGGCCCTATATACTCTGAACAGCCGTATACAGGCGGTGCATACAAGACAGGGACTGTAGGTTTGTTCTTATGTAGAATCTGTTTGTAATTTTGAACAGGTACATTGTTGAAGTGTAGCTCCAGCCCAAAAATCTATTTTTAAACTTTTTGGAAAACATAGGTAAGGGTTATCACCCCTGTAACATTTGTTTTGCTGTCTGTGCCCCTGTTCAGAACATTTCACCTCACTTTCCGTCCCAATGACAACTGTTTTTGAAATGTGGTGTTTTTCTTGAAACAAGGATTGCTGATAAAGCATCAGTACAGAGGAGACACCTTTCTCCCATATTTATTCTTACAGGAGAGAATTTTCCTTCCTAGTGGTAGATTTCCTCTCACTTCCTGTTGTCTTCTTGCGTTTGCAAGTAGGAGTCGTTTGTAAGTTGGATGTTTGAAAGTAGGGACCTGCCGTATATACTCTGCAGAAATAGGCCCCTTAGTTGTTGGTGTTGGCACAACACTGTAAGCACTCACAGTTACTCTTGGTTGGTGCTGGAACGCCCTGCTGTCAACTATTATATCAGGAATTTTAATTACATATAATTGTTGAACAGTGGTAGTAAAAATTGGGCCTTTGATGGTGGTGCTGGTGCCACAACACTGTAAGCCCTGACAGTTACTCTTGGTGGGTGCAGCAATGGGCCCTGCTGTGAATTATTAGATCAAGAATTGTAATTACATGCCCCTTTTGAACAGGGGCTGAAAAATTGGGCCTTTCGTGGTGGTGGTGGTGGTGGCGTTGCCACAACACTGTAAGCCCTCAGAGTTACTCTTGGTGGGTGCAGCAATGGGCCCTGCTGTGAATTATTAGATCAAGAATTGTAATTACATGCCCCTTTTGAACAGGGGCTGAAAAATTGGGCCTTTCGTGGTGGTGGTGGTGGTGGTGGCGTTGCCACAACACTGTAAGCCCTCAGAGTTACTCTTGGTGGGTGCAGCAATGGGCCCTGCTGTGAATTATTAGATCAAGAATTGTAATTGCATGCCCCTGTTGAACAGGGGCTGAAAAATTGGGCCTTTCGTGGTGGTGGTGGTGTTGCCACAACACTGTAAGCCCTCAGAGTTACTCTTGGTGGGTGCAGCAATGGGCCCTGCTGTGAATTATTAGATCAAGAATTGTAATTACATGCCCCTTTTGAACAGGGGCTGAAAAATTGGGCCTTTCGTGGTGGTGGTGGTGGTGGCGTTGCCACAACACTGTAAGCCCTCAGAGTTACTCTTGGTGGGTGCTGCAATGGGCCCTGCTGTGAATTATTAGATCAAGAATTGTAATTGCATGCCCCTGTTGAACAGGGGCTGAAAAATTGGGCCTTTCGTGGTGGTGGTGGTGGTGGTGGTGTTGCCACAACACTGTAAGCCCTCAGAGTTACTCTTGGTGGGTGCAGCAATGGGCCCTGCTGTGAATTATTAGATCAAGAATTGTAATTACATGCCCCTTTTGAACAGGGGCTGAAAAATTGGGCCTTTCGTGGTGGTGGTGGCATTGCCACAACACTGTAAGCCCTCAGAGTTACTCTTGGTGGGTGCAGCAATGGGCCCTGCTGTGAATTATTAGATCAAGAATTGTAATTGCATGCCCCTGTTGAACAGGGGCTGAAAAATTGGGCCTTTCGTGGTGGTGGTGGTGGTGGTGGTGTTGCCACAACACTGTAAGCCCTCAGAGTTACTCTTGGTGGGTGCAGCAATGGGCCCTGCTGTGAATTATTAGATCAAGAATTGTAATTACATGCCCCTTTTGAACAGGGGCTGAAAAATTGGGCCTTTCGTGGTGGTGGTGGCGTTGCCACAACACTGTAAGCCCTCAGAGTTACTCTTGGTGGGTGCAGCAATGGGCCCTGCTGTGAATTATTAGATCAAGAATTGTAATTACATGCCCCTTTTGAACAGGGGCTGAAAAATTGGGCCTTTCGTGGTGGTGGTGGTGTTGCCACAACACTGTAAGCCCTCAGAGTTACTCTTGGTGGGTGCAGCAATGGGCCCTGCTGTGAATTATTAGATCAAGAATTGTAATTACATGCCCCTTTTGAACAGGGGCTGAAAAATTGGGCCTTTTGTGGTGGTGGTGGTGGTGGTGTTGCCACAACACTGTAAGCCCTCAGAGTTACTCTTGGTGGGTGCAGCAATGGGCCCTGCTGTGAATTATTAGATCAAGAATTGTAATTACATGCCCCTTTTGAACAGGGGCTGAAAAATTGGGCCTTTCGTGGTGGTGGTGGTGCTGGCGTTGCCACAACACTGTAAGCCCTCAGAGTTACTCTTGGTGGGTGCAGCAATGGGCCCTGCTGTGAATTATTAGATCAAGAATTGTAATTGCATGCCCCTGTTGAACAGGGGCTGAAAAATTGGGCCTTTCGTGGTGGTGGTGGTGGTGGTGGTGTTGCCACAACACTGTAAGCCCTCAGAGTTACTCTTGGTGGGTGCAGCAATGGGCCCTGCTGTGAATTATTAGATCAAGAATTGTAATTATATGCCCCTTTTGAACAGGGGCTGAAAAATTGGGCCTTTCGTGGTGGTGGTGGTGGTGGCGTTGCCACAACACTGTAAGCCCTCAGAGTTACTCTTGGTGGGTGCAGCAATGGGCCCTGCTGTGAATTATTAGATCAAGAATTGTAATTGCATGCCCCTGTTGAACAGGGGCTGAAAAATTGGGCCTTAGGCACTGGTGGCACAACACTACAACCCCTCACAGATACTGTACTTGGAGCACAGCAATGAGCCCTGTTGCAAAGTATTGCTTCAAAAATTGTAATGACACGCCCCTGTTAAACAGGGGCTGAAAAATTGGGCCTTAGGCACTGGTGCCACAACACTCCAACCCCTCACAGATACTGTACTTGGAGCACAGCAATGAGCCCTATGGCAAATTATTGCTAAAAAAATTGTAATTACACGCCCCTGTTAAACAGGGGCTGAAAAATTGGGCCTTAGCCACTGGTGGCGGCACCCATAAACAAAAATGATCTTCCAAGCTATCATCATCAATCGTATCATTGAGGACTCGGAGGAGGAGGATAGCCAGTCAACATAACAGCACAGGCACTCAGCATCAGCATCAGTCTTGAAGGGATGTGACATGTTAAAATCAATTAGTCTGTTATATCAGCATCAGGTGTGTGGTAGCTGGTGGTGATCCAAGACTGGTTCATCTTGATGAAAGTCAGTCGATCAACCGAGTCGGTGGACAGGCGCACCCTGTGATCCGTGACAAATCCTCCAGCAGCACTGAATGTGCGTTCCGAAAGAACGCTGGATGCAGGACAGGCCAGTAGCTCAATTGCATACTGTGCAAGCTCTGGCCAGTGATCCATCCTCAAGACCCAGTAAGCCAGAGGATTTTCGGTGGGGAAGGTGTCCAAGTCTGACCTTGCCCCTAGATATTCCTGCACCATGTTTATCAGACGCTGGCGATGGTTGCTGGAACCGATCATACTTTGGGGCTGCGGACTAAAGAATTGTCTGAACGCATCGGTCAGATGGCCACCTTCCCCACCGCTCCTTCTTTGACTGGCCGAAGCCTCAGCAACCCGTTGTCCAGGACCAGGAGTTTGTAACCTCCCAGTCTCTGGGAACGCGTTGCACAGACCTTTCTGCAAGGCCTCCCGGAGTTGTCTCATCCTCTGCTCCCTCTGCGACGGTAACATAAGGTCCGCAACCTTACCCTTGTACCGTGGATCAAGGAGAGTGGCCAGCCAGTAATGGTCCCTCTCCTTGATCCGAAGAATACGAGGATCCTTCCGCAGACTTTGCAGGATCAGGGAGGCCATGCAGCGTAGGTTTGCTGAGGCATTCGCTCCGGAGTCCTCTGGGTCACTAAGGACGACATGATCCGCAGCCACCTCCTCCCAGCCACGTACAAGTCCACTGGTTTCTTGGGACTGTAAATCATCCCTAAAAGACTGCTGATGATGATGCTGAGTGCCAGCCTCCACCTCCATGCTGACACAATCCTCCTCCTCCTCCTCCTCCTCCTCTTCCTGTGCGATGGGTGGGACAGAAGGAACACTGTCTGGGTAAAGGGGGCCTTGAGAGGCAAGGAAGTCCTCCTCTTCCTGCCTCTGTTCTGCCTCAAGTGCCCTGTCCATTATTCCACGCAGCGTGTGCTCCAACAGGTGGACAAGAGGTACAGTGTCACTGATGCATGCACTGTCACTGCTCACCATCCTCGTGGCCTCCTCAAATGGTGCCAGGACAGTGCATGCATCCCTGATCATGCCCCACTGGCGTGGAGAAAAAAACCAAGCTCCCCTGACCCTGTCCTGGTGCCGTAGTCGCACAGGTACTCATTGATGGCCCTCTGCTGCGTGTGCAGCCGCTGCAGCATGGCCAACGTTGAGTTCCACCTGGTGGGCATGTCACATATAAGGCGGTTCTTGGGCAGGTTCAACTCCTTTTGCAGCTCAGCCAGGCGAGCACTGGCATTATAAGATCTGCGGAAATGCACACAGACTTTCCTGGCCTGCCTCAGGACATCCTGTAAGCCCGGGTACCTGCCCAAGAACCGCTGCACCACCAGGTTAAGGACGTGAGCCACACAGGGCACATGGGTCAGTTGTCCCTGTCGGAGGGCGGAGAGGAGGTTGGTGCCATTGTCGCAAACCACCATTCCTGGCTTAAGCTGGCGTGGCGTCAACCACCTCTCGGCCTGGCCCTGCAGAGCAGACAGGACCTCTGCCCCAGTGTGGCTTCTGTCCCCCAAACACACCAGCGCAAGCACGGCATGGCATCTTTTTGCCTGCGTACTTGCGTAGCCCCTTGAACGCCTACGGAGCACCGCTGGTTCCGAGGACAAACCACAGGAAGAGGCCATGGAGGAAGAAGAAGAGGAGGGGGTGGAGGAGAGAGGTGTGTCACAACCAGTAGTAGCATTTTGGAGGCGTGGCGGTGGAACAACCTCCAACACTACTGCACCTTGTCCTGCATCCTTCCCAGCTGCCAAAAGAGTGACCCAATGGGCCGTGAAAGAAAGGTAACGTCCCTGTCCATGCCTGCTGGACCATGAGTCAGCGGTAATATGCAGCTTACCGCTGACCGCCCTGTCCAGCGAGGCCAAGACATTGCCTTCCACATGCCGGTAGAGAGCCGGAATAGCCTTCCGTGAGAAAAAGTGGCGTTTGGGAACCTGCCACTGAGGAACCGCACATTGCACAAACTCACGGAAGGGGGCCGAGTCTACCAACTGAAAAGGCAGCAGTTGAAGCGCTAGCAATTTAGCCAAGCTAGCATTCAACCGCTGGGCATGTGGATGGCTGGGAGTGAACTTCTTTCGACGGTCCAGCAGCTGGGGCAGGGAAATTTGCCTGCTAGAATCGGACGTCGGTGTACTGCTAGCAGAGTGGCCGCAAGTACTTGGCTGTGACACACCTAATTCTACACCTTCATTCCTCTCAGTGCATGTTTCAGAGAGGACTGAAGTTATAGTGGGGTTGGAGATCCCAGCTGATGCGGTGCAAGGAGAGGTCCGCTTTGTTCTTTGGTGTGAGTCTTTGAGGTAGGCTTGCCAACGAGCTGCATGGCAGGTCAACATATGTCTGGTCAGGCATGTGGTACCCAAGCGGCTGATGTTTTGGCCACGCGATATACGCTTGAGACATATGTTGCAAACAGCAGCTGTGCGATCTGATGCACTAGCCTCAAAAAAGGCCCACACCAAAGAACTTTTTGAATGACGGGCAGAGGCAGCGCCCTGCACAGGCGGAGCTCTGCGGTGTGATTCCGTCGGTGTACTGCCCTTACGCTGGCCACCAAAGGGCATCCTGCCTCATTGGAGATGTGCCTCCTCCTCATCCTCCTCCTCCTCCTCTCTCCTATTAGGCACCCACGTGGAGTCAGTGACCTCATCATCCCCTCCCTCCTCATCACTGGAGCCAATCTGGCAGTATGCTGCAGCTGCTGGAACATGACTGCCAGATTGGTGTCCTTCTTGAGCATCCCCTCTGTCTGCTCTCACGCTACTGCCTTCCTGTAGCTGGGTTTCATCATCAGACCCTTCGAAACGCTGGGCATCCTCCTGGAGCATGTACCCAACACTGTGCTCAAACAGTTCGGGGGACTCCTCAGGAGGAGGACATGGTGGGTCTAGGGAAGGAGTGACTGATGATGAGTCTGACATTGATACCAGGGAAGAGGACGCTTTGGCAGCTGCTTTTCCAGTACCCTGAGCCTGGGTGAGAGAGGATGAGGAGGAGGAGGAGGGCTTGGTCATCCACTCTACCAAGTCTTCGGCATGATGTGGCTCAACATGTCCAGCTGCCGAAAAGAAGGACAAGCGTGTCCCATGGCCATGTGCTGATGACAATGCACCGCGTCCACGACCAGCACTGTTGCCCCCAGACACAGAGCCTGCTTGCCCTCTTTTATTGCCTACTGACTGTCTGCCTCTCCTTGTTTGCCTTCCAGACAGACATTCTAATAGATGGCCTGCAGGGAGATGGGAAAAAAGCAATAAGGGCTACCTTCAGGTGTCCTTCTCTGTCCCTTTACTTAAGGATTTCTAAATATGGTTGAGGATGATTGCTTTTGCACAGAATAGCACAACGACAATTTCCCTGACTGTCCAAAAAAACAAGGATTTCAAAGATGGTTGATGAGGAATGCTTTAGCACACTATAGCACAAGGAGAATTTCCCTCACTGTCCTTCCCTGTCCCTAGAAACAAGGATTATCACAGTGAAAGAAACTGACACTCTTCCTACCTATAGTTTTCTGTCCCTAGAAAAAATGTTTTTTTAAAGCACACTATAGCACAAGGAGAATTTCCCTCACTTTCCTTCTTTGTCCCTAGAAACAAGGATTATCACAGTGAAAGAAACTGACACTCTTCCTACCTATAGTTTTCTGTCCCTAGAAAAAATGTTTTTTTAAAGCACACTATAGCACAAGGAGAATTCCCTCACTGTCCTTCCCTGTCCCTAGAAACAAGGATTCGCACAGTAAAACACACTGACACTCTCCCTACCTATAGTTTTCTGTCCCTAGAAAAAATGTTTTTTTAAAGCACACTATAGCACAAGGAGAATTTCCCTCACTTTCCTTCCCTGTCCCTAGAAACAAGGATTATCACAGTGAAAGAAACTGACACTCTTCCTACCTATAGTTTTCTGTCCCTAGAAAAAATGTTTTTTTAAAGCACACTATAGCACAAGGAGAATTTCCCTCACTTTCCTTCTTTGTCCCTAGAAACAAGGATTATCACAGTGAAAGAAACTGACACTCTTCCTACCTATAGTTTTCTGTCCCTAGAAAAAATGTTTTTTTAAAGCACACTATAGCACAAGGAGAATTCCCTCACTGTCCTTCCCTGTCCCTAGAAACAAGGATTCGCACAGTAAAACACACTGACACTCTCCCTACCTATAGTTTTCTGTCCCTAGAAAAAATGTTTTTTTAAAGCACACTATAGCACAAGGAGAATTTCCCTCACTTTCCTTCCCTGTCCCTAGAAACAAGGATTATCACAGTGAAAGAAACTGACACTCTTCCTACCTATAGTTTTCTGTCCCTAGAAAAAATGTTTTTTTAAAGCACACTATAGCACAAGGAGAATTTCCCTCACTTTCCTTCTTTGTCCCTAGAAACAAGGATTATCACAGTGAAAGAAACTGACACTCTTCCTTCCTATAGTTTTCTGTCCCTAGAAAAAATGTTTTTTTAAAGCACACTATAGCACAAGGAGAATTCCCTCACTGTCCTTCCCTGTCCCTAGAAACAAGGATTCGCACAGTAAAAGACACTGACACTCTCCCTACCTATAGTTTTCTGTCCCTAGAAAAAATGTTTTTTTAAAGCACACTATAGCACAAGGAGAATTTCCCTCACTTTCCTTCTTTGTCCCTAGAAACAAGGATTATCACAGTGAAAGAAACTGACACTCTTCCTACCTACAGTTTTCTGTCCCTAGAAAAAATGTTTTTTTAAAGCACACTATAGCACAAGGAGAATTCCCTCACTGTCCTTCCCTGTCCCTAGAAACAAGGATTCGCACAGTAAAACACACTGACACTTTCCCTACCTATAGTTTTCTGTCCCTAGAAAAAATGTTTTTTTAAAGCACACTATAGCACAAGGAGAATTCCCTCACTGTCCTTCCCTGTCCCTAGAAACAAGGATTCGCACAGTAAAACACACTGACACTCTCCCTACCTATAGTTTTCTGTCCCTAGAAAAAATGTTTTTTTAAAGCACACTATAGCACAAGGAGAATTCCCTCACTGTCCTTCCCTGTCCCAAGAAACAAGGATTCGCACAGTAAAACACACTGACACTCTCCCTACCTATCCTTCTCTTTCCCTAAACTAAAGGAATCCAGGTTAAGCAAGAAAAAAATAAATGTCACTGTCCCTGCCTATGCTTCTCTTTCCTTGCTCCGGAACACACTACACTAGGCCGCCGTGCTGGCGGCCTTTTATAGTGTGGGGCGTGTACTAAACACCCTCAGCAATAATTGGCCACAGGCATCCTGCCTGTGGCCAATCATTGCTCTCCTCGCTGCCGGTGCTGTGATTGGCCAAGCATGCGGGGTCACAGTGCATGCTTGGCCAATCACAGCGCCTGGATGACACTGCGATGGCGTAGTGCATTGTGGGCCGTTCGCGTCACTCGAATTTGGCGCGAACGGCCCAAATCGTTTGATCTTCGTCGAACGATCGAACAGCCGATGTTCGAGTCGAACGTATGTTCGACTTGAACACGAAGCTCATCCCTAGTGGGAAGCAATACTTTGAAGGGGCCGACCTTTACTTCTACCAGGATTTTTCCAGGAGGGCCCTCATGCAACGCAGGACTCTTCGCCCCCTGCTGGAAGCAGTCCAAAAGGCAGGCCTGCCTTATCGCTGGGGATTTCCCTTTTATTTGCAGTCGTCCAAAGAGGGCAGACAAGCCACGCTACGCACCAAGAATGACCTCCCACACTTTCTGAGCACCCTGGGACTGGAGCCAGTCGACTTCCCAGACTGGAGGGCCCCACAAGACCACCCCGACCTGCAACTCCCCCAACCCTGGCTACCAGCTAACCGCAAGAGCCACAGGAGGAACCGCAGACGCCCCACTTCTGCCTCTCCCTCTGGCCCTGTGTTGCCGGGACACTAAATGGCAGCTCCCTTCCCCTGAATTGTTTTTATCCTTCATGAAGGGTCTGTTTTCTTCAGTATTGGTATCCTATTTGCTCTCTAAGGCCTCGTACACACGGCCGATTTTCTCGGCAAGAACCAGCAAGAAACTTGCTGGCAGAGAGGTCTTGCAGAGTAAATCGGTCGTGTGTACGCTGCTAGCGGGTTTCTCGTCGAGAAAACCGACAAGAAACCTCGACGAGAAAATAGAGAACCTGCTCTCTATTTTCTCGTCGAGATTCTCCTCGGCATGTTTCTCGACGAGAAAAGTGAGTGTGTGTACACTTACCTGTCCTCCCGGAAGCCCGCGCATGTTCGAAATGAATTCGACGCATGCGCGGTAGCTTCCTAGGCATACGTAGGGTATACCAAGATGGCGGCGACGGCATCGAATGTGACGAGCGCATGCTCGTCGTAGTCGATGACGTCACCGCGTACGCTCCATTCAAAGAACCGCGGGTTCTTTGAAACGAGCGTGTGTACACTCGGCCGGGACAAGTTTCTTGTCCAAGAATCTCGTTGAAAAAAACGACATGTTTTTTTCAACGAGAATCTCGGCCGTGTGTACGAGGGCTCAGAGTGGCCTGGGCCCTCTGAATACACCGATGCCTGAAGCTGGGACTTAGCCACTCAAAAAAAAAAAAAAAGGGGCGAAGAGAGATGGTGGGTAAAAAGGGGGAAGGTGGGGGAGATGAAGATGCTCCTGAACCCAGTCCTTGACTTTGAGGAAGATCCCCAATGTCTTGGAATAATAGTACATGATCAGAGGAAGGTGTAATCTCCTTTATAATATTACCGCTTATAGCCCTCTTAGAGGACAAGTGCACTTTTTTGGTAAAATGTCCTTCCTCTCTAGCTCTACTCACCTAATCTAAAACCCTCCCCACCACCACCCGGCTGCCTACTAACCTTACTGAATGGCGTTTTGATTTGAATGGGTTCAAATCAGTTAGGCCCAGAGTACAAGAAGAAAAACATTGATGTAGGGCCTACACTATAACTGGGTAAAAGGGATTTAGCGGCATAGGAAGAGTTTTTGGAAAACTAAAAGTACATATGGATTTGGGGTACTTATCTGATTGGTGGGTCAGACAGGATCAGGATGAGATTCAGGGGTTGGTTACAGAAAGGTCTTTGGAGAATGTTCAGTTGGAAGGTATCTGGTATCGGGAAATCTTACAATCCTCCCCCCCTGCTAAATTTATTTGATAGTGTAGCCCTCTTGAGGGGGGATATGAGAAATGCCCCTCCCCAAACAGGATACTGCACTAAACCTGAACAGAACCTTTGCTAAAGCCGACTTCACATGGATTGAAATGTAGCTGGGACAGGATGAATTTTGATCAATGCATGGTCAGGGTGGTTGTACAGAAGTCAATCTACTGATCGACTTCTGTACAACTGCCCCATTAAATTGCTGCCGCTTGATCAGCGCTGATGGCTTTAGCCTCCCTGCTGTTATGCCCTGTACACCCAATAGTTTTTTCCGATTTAAAAAAGTCAGATGGACTTTTTTCATTGGAAAAAACGATCGTGTGTGGGCCCCATCTGACTTTTTTCCATCTGTGTAAAAAAAAAATAGAACATGTTTTAAATTTTTCCGATGGGTAAAAAAAAACAATAGGAAATTCCGATCGTCTGTGTGGAACTCCAACGGAAAAAAACCTCACGCATGCTCAGAATCAAGTCGACGCACGTTCAGAAGCATTGAACTTCATTTTTCTCGGGTCGTCTGAGTGTTTTAAGTCACCGCGTTTTGGGCGGTCTGAATTTTGTCTGATGGTGTGTATGCAAGACTGATGGAAGTCAGCTTCATCGGAATTCCGACGGAAAATTCCATCGGATTTTATTCCATTGGAATCCGATCATGTGTACAGGGCATAAGAGTACAAAAGCTCAGCGGGGAGGGTTCCCTCATCCACCTCAAATGTGTGGATGGCGGAATCGAATCAGCTTTTTTTCATTCAACCTGCTGGTTGAAAGAAACTGATTGATGCATGGGCTGCTTTAGTGGAAGAGTTGGTTTGATAATAAAGTTGGCAGTGCCAACCAACACCCAGGACAGGACCTCTGAACAGAGGGCATTCCCTTCCTGGGAAATGAATCAGTAACCGAATCAAAGTAATTGAGGGAATAGGAACTACTGCAACCAGCATATAACCATAAGTATATACAGTATGCACCAGTATGGGTATAATATAATCTTTATATAATATAAGGTTAATAATAGCAAATGCATCCAATGTACAAACAGGTATTATCAGCAAAGGGCTTGGTAGAAGTCCTGATGGAATTGTGCACATATACCTGGGTACAGATGAATGTCAAAGTCCATTTGCAAGCGCCCCTGAGGATGATCTTGCTGCAGTGTTCATCTTGATGTTGAAGTTCTGAAAATTGAATCAGTGATGATGGGGAGATCCTCCAGCCGCTGTCCATCCAGCCTGGAACACAGCTTCTCACTCACAGAAACTGTGGTGTGACAGTGTAACTCTGAATCAGTCTATCTACTCTTTCTTAGTCCCTAGTAGCTTCCAATCTGCCATACAACTGGACCACTAACTGATGGGCTGTCAGATGCCTAACCTGGCTTTAGCCTATGTTGGTTACTGAGCTAACACTAGCTATAGAATCCCTGACTAGTAGGGACAGGTTTAACTAGAATAACAGGAGCTGCATATAAACTCTATTGCGATAAATGGGTTCACCTTCTAGCATCTGTGTCGCAGATTGAACTATCTGCATAGGTATGCGCATCCCATTACATTAGGGTGTGCACCCCAAAGTTTACATACATTCACACACCCAGACACACACTATTATATAATGTAAACAAACATTTTAAAATGTATTAAAACATGGACAATGTCAGTAGAGCAGTAGATGGAATTAGTATGGTAGTGGACAGTGTCAGTCGTTTTTTATTTTAATTATTTTTTACAATTTTTTAATATTATTTTTAAATATAATTTTTTTTTTGTTAGGAGTCCTATTGGGGGACTTTGGTGAAATATCAGGGGTCTAAACAGACCTCTGATGTCTTGCATTTCAGACCGAGAAAGGGAGTGAGGACAGAGATTCCCCAGTCTCTTTCTTTGCAGCCTCAGCTGCACTGGACACTGAATGAATGGGAAGTGTTCTGTGCTAAGCAGCTTCCTGTTTCTTCACAAACACCGTTTAGTACACTTCAGTTATGAATGGACACAGGAATGATTGGTACCTCACTGTATTCATTCATAAAATGAAGGGGCTGGTAAATTACATTTTTATTCTATTGCAGGTTGACAATTCTTAGATGTGAGAATTGGTGGGGTGGGACATTGGGGGCCCGGGCAGCAGGGGGAATCGGCGCTGCACAAGGTGATTAGGGTGTTTGGGGTCGTTATGTTGGAATACTGCCCTGCGGCCCAGTCTCTGAAGGGTGGGGATCATGCTCTGCTTTAGTATGTCACAGTACATGTTGGTATTCATGGTTCCCTTAATGAACGGTAGCTCCCCAGTGCCGGCAGCACTCATGCAGCCCAAGACCATGACACTCCCACCACCATGCTTGACTGTAGGCAAGACATACTTGTCTTTGTACTCCTCACCTGGTTACCGCCACACACGATTGACAACATCTGAACCAAATAAGTTTATCTTGGTCTCATCAGACCACAGGACATTGTTCCAGTAATCCATGTCCTTAGTCTGCTTGGCTTCAGCAAACTGTTTGCAGGCTTTTTTGTGCATCATCTTTAGAAGAGGCTTCCTTCTGGGATGACAGCCATGCAGACCAATTTGTTGCAGTGTGTGGCGTATGGTTTGAGCACTGACAGGCTGACCCCCCCCACCCCTTCAACCTCTGCGTTATTCATACGTCTATTTCCCAAAGACAACCTCTGGATATGACGCTGAGCATGTGCACTCAACTTCTTTGGTCGACCATGGCAAGGCCTGTTCTGAGTGGAACCTGTCCTGTTAAACCGCTGTATGGTCTTGGCCACCGTGCTGCAGCTCAGTTTCAGGGTCTTGGCAATCTTCTTCTAGCCTAGGCCATCTTTATGTAGAGAAACCATTCTTTTTTTCAGATCCTCAGATTTCTTTGCCATGTTGTGTAATGTAGGGGTTTTGATGTGTACAGGCACCCCTAAAATGTAATGGGAAATTCTAAAAATGTAAATTGGCATTCCTGATGTATAATAGGGGACTCTGACATGTAAGGAGGGACTCTGAAGTAAAAGGGGCCACCTTCTGATGACAAGTTTTTTACATTTTTGAGTTGATATTATAGTAAACATCTGACACGGATATTTTAGTTACAGTAACTGTAAAGTTAACTAAAATATCAGTGTCAGATGTTTGGACAGGGGCACAATATCAGTTCTTGCCATGGGCGCTATTTTTCGTAGATGTGCACTACGTAAGGTGCTGTGCAAAGTGACATCACTATATACCGTATTTATCGGCGTATAACACGCACCCCAAGTTTAGGAGGGAATTTTAAGGAAAAAAAAAACTTACATTTAAATGCCCATCAATGCAGCCTTATCAGTGTCCATCTGCAGCCTTGCCAGTCTTTTTGCAGAATTGTTTTAAAATTGGCGCCGATTTCCGCTGACTGTGAGCAGAGAGGAGCCGAGATACAGAAAGCCGAGTGTACTTCGGCTAGACTCGGCTCTGCTCACAGTCCTGCCCATCTCCACTGATTGCGAGAGGAGAGGAGTGAGCGCCACTGACATACAGAAAGCCGAGTGTACTTCGGCTAGACTCGGCTCTGCTCACAGTCAGAGGCGGGACTGCGAGAGGAGCCGAGACTAGCCGAAGTACACTCGGCTTTCTGTATGTCAGCGGCGCTCGCTCCTCTCGCAATCAGTGGAGGTGGGAGTGACTGCGAGAGGAGCCGAGTGTACTTAGGCTTTGTGCATCTCGGCTCCGCTCTCTCGTTTGCTCACAATCAGCGGGGAATCGGCGTATAACACGCACCCACCGATAAATACCTGTAATAAATAAACCAATGCAGCTCTGGCATCTAAAGACTGGTAAAATGCAATACATTACATATTTGTTCTTGAGATTAGATACAAATTAAAATTCCCAACAAAATTGCAACTTCAGGAATGTCTTATAAAATCCCTTATTGTAATAACTTTATTTTTCACTGACAGTGTTACATTTTTATACATGTGCAATCACAGTTTCTTGGAAAACTACAACACCCACATGTAAAAGATTAATGCTAGAAGTCTAGTTCAAGTCTAAGACGTGTTTGCTCAAATGACAACATTTATTCAGTAGAACATTAAAAAAAAAAAAAAAAAAAAAAATCACAATAAAATCTCGCTCTCTTCAATTAATATACAACAGTTTTAGGAGATTAACGGCAGCAGAGTTTGCGGTGAGCGAATGTTCAGTCTGTTCGGTCAGCACAGTGATGGCAGTAGATTTCCACAGAGAGGACTCAGCTCGCAAAACAGTTGCCGCTTTGACTGCAAAGAATCGTGAACTTTCAATTGATAAACATAAAAAGGTTTAGTCCTCCTAAAAAGGAGAAGAAGTGATCTGGACTGCCGCACTCTGGTTAAACGTTTTATTTAATGAAGAAAATTAAAATGCCAAAAAAAAAAAATCCAAAACTAAATAAATAAACAATCCATCCAAAGACAATCGAAGGTGAAGGGACATGCAGGGTGACAGCTAACGCGTTTCACATCAGGGTGTGATGCTTACTCATAGCTAAAGTGTAAATGACCAAAACTGTGTATATAAAGTGATCTGAAAAACCTCTCAACCAATGAGAGCTGTTGAACACAGTGGTAGAATATTAGGCACTAATTTAGGTCTATTACACTCCGTGTTTGTGAAGCACCTGTTAAATGCCAAAACCATTAATGAGAATTGGCACGTAAGATCTTACACATATGTGTAAAATGCATAAAGGTATGTGTAAACTAAGTGAAAAGGAGTAAAAACTCCAAATCAAAAAAAGATATAAGATATATATGTGACTGCTTATCCCAGGACAAGTGCTTTGAAACATTTGTTTTATCTATAACGTGAACAACTATATATGACACGTGTATGGTGCATCCAAAATAGGGATGCTATAATGGAATAAAGAACAATGAGAATTAAATAATCTAATCAAATTTGAATTTTATTAAATAGAACAAGTAAACGATAACTTGCACATATACAAAAATATATGCGTGTGTTTCGATTCAATCATCTACATGTATGTACATTGCTAGTAGGGTTCGCCTCCATATTCATCCACTACATCTGCATGCCTTTTTGGAGGTTAGCATAATTTATGTCTTATAGCATCAATACCAGATACATATATTGATCAACATACACACTTTAATAATTTTGCCCCTCCTCAAATAGACATGCAGAATGGTTACATAGGATGAATACATTTTTATCTATAGTGCAATAACAATTACACACATATTTTTAACATACATCTCAACAACATTAACTCTTTGTGGTTTTATGTTTAGTATCTAGTTGTATTTAGTTTTTGGAATATTTAGGTTTTTGTACACAAAAAGAATCATTATTATTATTATTATTATTGTTTTCATCTTTTTCATTATTTATGATTTTAGATATTTATATTCATATTCATATCTATTTTATTTATTATGAATTCAATGCCAATATTAAGATTTATGTACAGCTCACCTTTTTTTGGTTTCAACCAGTTTCCACTATTTTCAATTTACACTACTCATGCACCTTAGGGGCTTTGTTGTGTTTTGTTTTGTTTTTGTTCTTTATTCCATTATAGCATCCCTATTTTGGATGCACCATACACGTGTCATATATAGTTGTTCACGTTCTAGATAAAACAAATGTTTCAAAGCACTTGTCCTGCGATAAGCAGTCACATATATATCTTATATCTTTTTTTGATTTGGAGTTTTTACTCCTTTTCACTTAGTTTACACATACCTTTATGCATTTTACACATATGTGTAAGATCTTACGTGCCAATTCTCATTAATGGTTTTGGCATTTAACAGGTGCTTCACAAACACGGAGTGTAATAGACCTAAATTAGTGCCTAATATTCTACCACTGTGTTCAACAGCTCTCATTGGTTGAGAGGTTTTTCAGATCACTTTATATACACAGTTTTGGTCATTTACACTTTAGCTATGAGTAAGCATCACACCCTGATGTGAAACGCGTTAGCTGTCACCCTGCATGTCCCTTCACCTTCGATTGTCTTTGGATGGATTGTTTATTTATTTATTTTTGGATTTTTTTTGGCATTTTAATTTTCTTTATTAAATAAAACGTTTAACCAGAGTGCGGCAGTCCAGATCACTTCTTCTCCTCAAGCACCAGAGCATAGCCAGCACCTGGAAGTGGAGCAGGGCGGGAGCTAATTGAATGAACCTGGAACCTTCGAGCGGTACATTTTCCCTCCTCCTAAAAAGGGTTAGTCCACTGCCGGCATCCCAGGCTGACCATTTGAATGTGATTGCTGCATGAGCGTTTACAGGTGAGTGGCAATTAGCTGCAAGAGCCTACCATTGCTTTCAATTAGGCTGCCTCTCGCAGCTAATCGCTGGGGTTCTCACATCTAATTGCAGTTTTGAGTCCATTTGCAAGTGTGAATGCACCCTATAAATCAGGTTTCAGTTTTGGGGAGAAGTTGTAATGCCAATGATGGGCTCAATTTACAGAACTTTTTAACCATGTAATGCACATGTGCAGAAGCAGGGAAACATCCTTTATGTCCATGTGCTGCACATATGCGTCCCATGGGGAGCGGGGTTCCTGTGATGTTACTACCACTTTAAGGGCTCATTTAGACGTGTGTTAAAACACATGGTTGCGCTGCATTTTTAGACAGTGGTGTTCACATGCTGTGTTTGTAATTCTTTGCTTCACGCTTGCGGCAAAAATTATCCCGCCTTTGACGTTTGTCGTGTAGTACCGCCGCCAAACATGACCATTCAGGCAATGCACGCGGTTGCAGCGCACTGGAGCATTACAGGGTTAACACAGGCAGTGAGGAAGCATCATATCGCTTCCCCACTCTCTGTCGAACACCTCTGAAAAATGATCCAAACGCAGATCGCTTTTCAGAGGGACATCAATTTAGCCACACGTCTAAACCCAAGCCGCCCGTTCACGGGTGGGGAATGGGTGGCGTTTCTGCCAGGAGAAGACAGTGATTATTGCAAGTGGCTATACCAGCCACTAGCGATATTCACATGTTAAAATCCAGCAGAATGCTTGTACCCTAGTTGATCGATCAATCAACTTGGTACATTCAGCCTGCCCATACAGGATTCGAATCTCAGCCGGAACCTGCTAAACCGGCAGAGGTTGGAACTATCTATGGCCGGCCTTAGTACGTCCTTCCTCCCAGCGTTAAGACCAATTTTAAGGACTGCCAGGCGCAGATGGAAAGGGGGTTAAAATGAAAATTCGTTAAACTGGTTTGTTAGCTTGGAGAATTGAGCCAAATGTCTCTCTCTCATTTTATCCGTTTGAGAACTCCAGCGGGTGATTGGTGGTTGTTTCTGGCTCTGCCCTTTAACAGTAAATAACCCAATTTAGAGGTCTCACTCCTCCTGTTGCAGTAGGATAGGATAAAGCACGCCTCTCACAGCATTCCCAGTTAAAAAAAAAAAAAAAAAGGGAAGGTAGCTGCATCAGTTTAGTAGACATGGAAATTTAGAAAAAAATCATGCTGGTGGGGTCAATAAGAGATTGGTGACTGACCCAACCTGCTGGCAGCTACCCGTTGATTGTTTTTTGGGGGACTAACTTTTTAACCAACATCAGACAGTTGGAAGGATTTATTCAGATTAAAGTATTAGCTATACCTTGGCCGCACATGACCTGCCTTATCAAACTCCACCCAAAACCATATCACTCTTGCTTGCTGGCAAATGAAATCCCAAGCTGGTTCCTGAGATCACTCAGAACCTCAAATGGCGAGATTGCCACCACTGCTATTCACAGTTCTGTCCAACAGTCACAGCCATTACATAGACAAAGGATAGGGTCACTCTCCCATGGATGGGTTAATAAAAAATAATTAGGGTGGCGAGCTGCAGGAGAGTGACATCTTCATGGTGGCATTGCAGGTAGGGGGCAGACACAAACTACTGCCTGGGAAACCTGAGTTATTAAAGCTGGCCACACACATTATAACCTCTGTAGAATCTCCTTTAGATGTATTATCAAATATGTTTTGCAAGAACCAGGCTAAACAATACATTTTTTTGGATGAGTGAAATTGAGAGTTTTCATTTGATCGAAATTTCAGTAAAGATTGGGAGATCTCTGCGAACCTTCACCAGTATGATGAAATGCGTTGGTGTCAATGGGTAAGGCAAACATTAAGGTGGTTTTCAATAGTGTGATGGGTTTGAAATGGCCCCTGAGTGCTACGGAAGCTTCAACTATCATGGGCCTATTGTTGTGCCAAAAATTGGCCCCGCGGTTTTATTTTTTGCCCGGAAAAATGAAAATAAACATTGTAAAAAGTAAGATAAACAATTGAAGCGTCAGTGCGCATATAACAATCAAATAGACTATAAAGAAAAAAAGTGCAAGTGGTTTTTGAGGTGTGCCAACATACATACGTGGATGTTTGTTATGTTAACATGCATTTCCTTAAAATTAAAATTCATTAAAATTAATGGGCTGCAAATGCACCCCAACATGCCAGAAACTAGACATTTTCAGGAATGCACCACAACGTACATCCATGCATTGCATCGCTCTGTAAGGCAGGTATGTTGCCCGTCTGCATTGGTAGCTGCATTCAAAATGAATGGCGCCACAATGCAGCAACGCATGTAATGTTACTACATCGCAAAAGTGTAAATGGGCCCAAAATGAAATAAGCTAAACTACTCTTAAATACACAAGAGCCCCACACCCTCCAAATAAAGAAAGACAAAAAGATTTTTCACGCAATTTTCGCCTAAGCGGCAAAATTGGGAGCCCCCGCTACAAGAAGATTTTTGCCAATAGTGAAATAAACTTTGCTGAAATCACTCCCCCCATCCCTAGGGTCTCAGACAGGTGACAGTGCTTACTGCCCTCTGGAAAACATTCTGGGATGGATTGGATTCAGACGGCAGTAGCTGACAAGCGTTCAGGAGGCGCTACTGCCACCTGTTTTTTTTTTTATATTTATGCAGAGCTGCACCAAACGGCAATTAAACATTGCAGGACCGCACCTGCAGCCAGAGTTAAAAATGCCATGGCATATTGACAGCCCTGTCAGGCTTTAGGCTGGGTTCACATATGTGCGGCCGCAGGTTCGTGCCTGGGGTCCAGTGTGTGTCTGTTCACCGGTCCTGGTGCGATTCAGGTCTGAATTTTTGCCTGAATCGCACCTGTACCGAACTAAAAACGCACAGGACCCTTTTGGAATCCATTCCGCAGCCGGTCCCGGACCGGGTATTAGCCGGCTCCATTATAAGCTGATCACACTTGCCGGTATTGCGAATTGGATGCGAACACCTGCATCCAATTCGCACATATGTGAACCCAGCCTTAACGTTAGCATGTTGGTGGGTGGCCGGGGGCAGTAAAACCGCAGAATTACTGTCTGTTTTACTGCCCCACTCCTCCATGTGAAAGCTCTATTTGTTTTAGATCTAGTCAGGGTGACCATCATATAACATAGTTGTCAGTACATCTACAAGTGATCATGTAACCAGATTGTAATGTGTGCAGTCATCTTAAAGGGTTAATTTACCTTCACATTCACAGCAGCCATCCTCCCCTCCCCCGCTGTCAGCACCCCCGAAGCCACTCCAGCGGTCTGGGGATTTGAAAAAGCCGCTCTTCTCTGTTCTCCGCCAGTGCTTCCGGGACAGACCAGTTGGATTCTGATTGGTCGGCGCCATCAATGTTGTGACATTGACCAATCAGAATTAATCTGGTCCATACTAGAAGCGCTGCAGGAGAAAATGGAGAAGAGCTGGGATTTCGAATCCCTGGACTGCTAGAACTGGTGTGGGGGGTGCCGATCCCGGAGGTAAGAACAGCAGGGACCTATAGGTGGGGTGGATGGCTGGTCTTAGTTCACCTAAACACTGTTTCTGTAAGCCTGGGTTCACACTGCCAGCAACTTCAGAACGACTTCAATGCAAGTCGTACCAAAAATAGTGAAGGAACCTTTTTTTAAGTCGGAGCGATTTAAGTCGCACCAATTTGAATGGTTCCATTGCACAGAATGGGGTCCAACTTCTGATGTGACAAGTGCACGTGACATGTCACATCAGTGTGAGCCGGGCCTAAAGGTGAACTAACCCTTTAAGATATATAAGAAATCAGAAGCAGATTCACACCAGAGTCCACTTAAGACTGAAATAGCAGTTGGGGTTAACCTTTAAGGGGGACCTCAGAAAACTGGAAATCCCTTGTCCGTGACTCATGCATGAATAAACACAGCATATTCCCATCACACGGCTTGCAGATTTGGGCTGTAGTAATACAGCCCATTACAAAAATACAATAATTCACTGTAGTGATTGTCACATTTTTATGGTTGTCCGCAAATCACTGCAAACAGCTGGATGGGCCTCTTTCAATGGCATCCTTCCACATTGCTGTGTGCATTACGCAACATGAGTCACTGCCCCGCCCCCTCCCAGTACTGATGCAATGAGAGTCCTGGAGCCAGCAGAGTTGGACCAGCACCACAAGAGTGCAGAACAGTGTTGGGTGGAGTTTTTCTTGAATGGGCAAAATGTGTGAAATTCTGACAAACCCACATGCTGTATAATGATGAATATTTATTAATACTGAAATTACAAAACAGGTTCTTGTGTTCATGAATTTAAGGCGTTCATAGATGAATAGAAAGTGATAGAATAAAATGATCTAGTAATCAAAATTCAGCCCTAGATTTCCAATTTTTTTTTTTCACAAGATGTGTCACTTAGTATTAGTAGCTTAGTGGTAGATTGTCAGATTAAAGGGCATTACAGTAGTGGCCACAGGATTGAACCGATGCCGTAGGCATGGCGGAGTCGATCATCTCAGAGGTCAGGTGACTTGTTTATCAGTAGGGAGCTGCAGGTCAGACACCCGTCCACTTTGGCTAATTCCGAATTGGCTACGGGGATCAGCATGTGTTCCTTCAGCTTCTCGTACACCTGCAGGAGTAAAAATAGCAGAGTTAGTAGTGACCTAAACCAGACTCCACCTTTTTAATGAAGCACCCAAATAATACAGCCCACCGGCGCCCTTCAAAAGCAGCCTCACCAGCGCCCATCAAAAGCAGCCTCACCAGCGCCCTTCAAAAGCAGCCTCACCAGCGCCCTTCAAAAGCAGCCTCACCAGCGCCCTTCAAAAGCAGCCTCACCAGCGCCCTTCAAAAGCAGCCTCACCAGCGCCCTTCAAAAGCAGCCTCACCAGCGCCCTTCAAAAGCAGCCTCACCAGCGCCCATCAAAAGCAGCCTCACCAGCGCCCATCAAAAGCAGCCTCACCAGCGCCCATCAAAAGCAGCCTCACCAGCGCCCTTCAAAAGCAGCCTCACCAGCGCCCTTCAAAAGCAGCCTCACCAGCGCCCTTCAAAAGCAGCCTCACCAGCGCCCTTCAAAAGCAGCCTCACCAGCGCCCTTCAAAAGCAGCCTCACCAGCGCCCTTCAAAAGCAGCCTCACCAGCGCCCATCAAAAGCAGCCTCACCAGCGCCCATCAAAAGCAGCCTCACCAGCGCCCATCAAAAGCAGCCTCACCAGCGCCCATCAAAAGCAGCCTCACCAGCGCCCATCAAAAGCAGCCTCACCAGCGCCCATCAAAAGCAGCCTCACCAGCGCCCATCAAAAGCAGCCTCACCAGCGCCCATCAAAAGCAGCCTCACCAGCGCCCATCAAAAGCAGCCTCACCAGCGCCCATCAAAGCAGCCTCACCAGCGCCCATCAAAGCAGCCTCACCAGCGCCCATCAAAGCAGCCTCACTGGAGCCCATCAAAGCCCATCAATGCAGCCTCACCTTTGTTCTACACTCCTGTGACTGGTTTTCAGCAGACACTGAGCCATCATATGCCTGGACCGACACCCGGCTCAGCCTTTCAGTGAGCCGCTCAGAGCCTGAGCCAGTGGCTCCCGCCCCCTCCACAGCCCAGCACTCCTGTGAGCGTGGGGGGGCAGAGAAGAAAGCCGATGACTGTCAGTCACCAGCTCTCTGCTCACAAAGTGATCGGTAGTGTTTGATTACTCTGTTCTCAGTGTTAGAGTTGGCGAATATGAAAAAAAAAAAAAAAAAAAAAAACGCCATCCTTCTCTTTTAAAACATATATTAAAACCACATTTTTATTTTTATTTTTTTTAGCAAAGAGTTACAATTTATGTCAGGACAAATTAAAAAAAGAATGAGCACGGTTTATCCCTTTAACCCTTTCGCTGCCATAGCCATTTTTTTTTTTTTATGTACAACAACATTTTAGGCCTGAAGATCATTTTAAACCCCCAAACATTATGGGAGAGTTTTACTAAAACTATAGCGTGCAAAATCTGGTGCAGCTCTGCACCATATAGGGGTTTTCATGACCTGTAAGCCAAAATCATCACAATTATGACAAATCACGGCTTGAACTATCTTGCTTTGCATGTAATGAGTCCATCTCATATTAGTTTCACCTTTTAAGTTGCATAGGTGAAATAAATGAACCTTTGCACGATATTCTAATTTTTCATGTTTCACCTGTACAAAAAACAAACAAAAAAAAACAAAAAACAAAAAAAAAAAAAAAAAAAAAAAATCGGGCTAACTTTACGGTTTGTTTTTTTTTATATTCAGTGAAGTGCATTTTTTCCCAAAAAAATGTGTTTGAAAGACTGATGCGCAAATACAGTGCGACATAAAATATTGAAATGACTGCCATTTTATTCTCCAGAGTCTGTGCTAAAATAAATATACATACATACATATATATATATATATATATATATATATATATATATATATATATATATATATTTGGAGTAAGTAATGTTCTAGCAAAAAATACCGAAATGTCAGAAATAGGCCTGGTCCTTAGGTGGTTAAGGTTGCAAGTACGAAACAATTCCTGTTGATGTGCCAGATACATAGTATGTTCCCACCTTCCTCTTTGGCATGACAACACAGTGTAGTTTTGGCTCTGAATTCTAAGCACATGGTGTCTGCCCTGCCTACTTTTTTTTTCCTAGTGGGATTACAAAGAACACTGCCTTCTCCTCATCTCCTGTACCCCTCTTCTCCTCCTCCTCCCCCATCTCATCACCCCTCCTTATGCACAGAGTACAAGAAGTTACCAGCACACAAGATTTCTGGCAGGATCAACAGGTATTTTTTTCAATTATTGAAAAGATATAACATGCCTCTTAATGGGGCCTTTCTGAAGTAGTACTAATACACACCCTGGTAAGCAATTAGCAGCTAGATCTTGACATTTAACATGTGCAATAAGCGAACAATGTTTACTGTTCTAAGGCTGTGCTTAGTTTTAGGTTACCTTGACACTTTCTGGGTATTCCTCGGGTGCTCTGTGTAATAGTACATGGCCCTTTCCTGGTATGTTCAAGTAGATGCAATTCGCAGCCGCATCATCGGGGACAGTCAGCTTATCATAACGGTGATCACTCATTTGCTGCATAGTCTGCCAAATAATTACAGTAATATCAATTCTTGTCTGTTCACATACCAGGTTAACAAACATAACTTGTAAACTGGAAATACAACCCATTTAACATTTCACTTGTGTTAAGGTCCAATCATGCTACGTTAATCTGAGTTTTATCCAACATGTCATGATCCTTTGCAGCCAGATTCAGCAGGACTTTCACAGTGCACATGAGTAGGAGGCAGGATTCTCATAATCACTCTGTACTGTGCAAAGACCTTCAGAGCTACACACCTCTGCACGTGAGGTTTCCTCGAGACAGTAAAGAGGGTAGAGAGGGTCATAAACATATTTTGGGAATGGACAGAAGAAGTGTGTATAATTACACAGCAACAGTTTAAAAGAGAAATGGAACAAGGGAAAATCAAGCCCTAGGCAAGGCAGCAGCCCCTCCAATCCCTTAAATGGACATTGGCAAGGGATGTAATTGGCACATAGAAGATGTCCCCTTTATATTGTCTGTACTGGCATGGCCCTATAACACCAACAGAGCATCTTCACTTACCTTTCATTAACCACTTCCCTCTACAGCTACAAGGCTGGTTCTGTGCAGAATCAGATAGATATCTATCTATCTATCTATCTATCTATATATCTATCTATCACACACAATGTGTACGTAGCAATACCCCCGCTGGTTTAAGATTTTGGGCCTACCGTTACCTTTCTCTCTGTTCACCACACTCGTGTCAGGGATCCCTCTTGAAGAGCTGTCATGAATGTTCACACCAACACTTGGTTACTTTTCTTCAAGAGCTTTATTTTACCAGTTCCAACAGAGGGGTAGAGGGTTAGGGGAGGTTCAGGTACCTTGCTTTGCGGATCACGGGCACAATCTCAGATCCAGAGGACAAATCGGTTCCACACTGGATTCAGCAACCACCGGATAGGCCTACTCTAACTGGCCTAGCAACCGGTGCGAAGCTCGCTCAAAGTCTCTGCCACAGACTTGATGACTGCCGTCGCGTCGTTCCACAATCTTCCGCCACAAGATCGTGTAACAACACTGACACTTTGCAAAAAGTTCCTTCAAAAGTACAAAGCTCACGGTGCCAGAATCTTTTAGCCAGTCCGGCAGCACCGTGAGGCAAACTGACCAGGATGCGTCCTTCAATTGAGTCCCCAATTGTTCCGCTTCTTCCCACAGGCAAGACCGAGTAGGACCATCCCTGGACTAGTAGGCCCCAGCAAGTCCTGGGCCTACTTCTCAGTTGCGGAGCCTCGGGCCAGCAGGCCCAGAGGCCAAAAATGGCTCATACATCCGAGGCCAGGAGGGCCCTCAGGTCAGGATCCGGCAACGAACCCCGATAGAGCAGTCTCTGTAGTACCCCCTCCCAGAATGCACAGCGGGTTGACCACACCCCCTGAGACACTTCTGGGAAAGGAATACCCAATACACCTAGCCTGCTGCATTTCCAACCCTGACCTGTGGTGACAGTGACACCTACTGTCAGGTGGAAAACGTGCAACCCTGCTAGACCGACACTGAGCCATCAATTTAGCATAATTCCTTCTGAGCTGAACTGCGGCTCAGATAACTAAATTCAACACATAGCGCCTACCCAACAGGACATGGTGTGTGTGTGTGTGTGTGTGTGTGTGTATATATGTATATATATATATATATATATATATATATATATATATATACACACATACACACACATATATATATATATATATATATATATATATATATATATATATATATATATATAGCGGCCTCACCCCTCTCTCCCCTTCTCATACTCAGCTTGTCTTTCTTCGTCTAGGGGTCTTAGTGCTGGGAGAGAGAGATGATACACACCACGGCCCATGTCCTCCGTAACTGGGAGGTGAAGGCCAGAAGATTGGGTTTTGTGTAGGTGTCCTAGAGTCAAGTCCAGTACTTCGTCCCTGACTCCTTTGCTCCTAGTAACCAGAGTTCCACACAGTGAATAGGTCCAACTCAGTTTTATTCTTCTTGGCAAACAACAAACCGTTTCTTCTACTGAGTAGTAATGAGGAATAGATCGAGGCACAATCCTTTGCCTTCTCCTGCTAACCACTGTGGTATCACCAGTGGCGAATAGTCACTGCCACTGACTATGTGAGGTAGAACGTGAATTACCTTCGCTAGCACGGCCCCTGTCAGGGGAAAGGCGAGCCGTCCAAGGGAGAAACAGGAGGCCTCTCTGTCACCAGCAATGCTGCGCTGGACTCTTCAGAGAAGTTCCGCACACCAGTCCTCATGAACTCAGACACGGGCACCCAAGGAGTTAGGGCCCCCCTCCAATTCATCCACCCTCGAGGAACTCAGTCGAAGGTACTGAGCCCCAGGCATTCGCCATAGTACCTCACCCCAGGCTAAAAGGTGCCTGGGATGGACTCCATCTCCGCTCCGGCCAGGCCAAGGGCACCTAGGCCTGGAGCATTGGAATGCCAGCACCCAAGCTGAAGGTGCCTGGGTGCGGCCGAGTCCTCCGACTCCCACTCCGAACCCCGTGGTAAGGGCGTCCCCGCCCCTTTTATCTCCTCTCCCTTTGCGTCACAGCGGGTTCCCCGCCCCGCTGTACCAGCTCCAGGGGAGGACAAAAAGGTACAGTCTTGCGGTGTGAGTTCAGCTCTGGCCCAGGGCAACAGCGCCACCCGTGGACCGCAAGGAACCTCACACCACCAGAGTCCTCCAAGAACCAGAAAAAGGTCTCGGATCCCCTAGCAATTTGTGCATCTGGGTTACACTACCACCCAGATGCCTCCCTTAAATTCAAACACCCGTATATATATACACACACACACACACATATACATATACACACACACACATACACATGCACGTGATTCTGCACTTCTGGGCAGGGGGCGCCAGTGCACTGCTTGTGCTGTGATTAGTCACTGCAGAAGCAGATCAGCAGGTGCCAGCCAATGGATGTCCGCCAGCACCCGCTTGTAGTCGAGGACAGAGGCTGGACGAAGCCCAGGAATAAAATCCATCACATCCCTTAGTGAAAGCAGGGCGCAGTGTACACAAACACCGGCTAGACACACATTTAACTCTTTGATCACTCCTGATGTCATGAAGGGGGGTAAATCTTCCGGAGGTCAGAACGTGCATGAATGTATTCACACATAAATGGTCCATACAGAAAATTCACTTGAAAGTGTTCTACTTTAAAGTTTCTACAGAAGATACAAGGGCACTTGTGGATAAAAGGATAAAACCTTTTCATGATGAAAGAATTCTTTACTGTTAGAGCAGCAAAAAAAAAAAAAAAAATGTAGATCAGTCCTCTATAGGAACAGCTTAAGAAGAGAGCAGGAGGTATTTCCTAATATACAAAATATCTCCTAAAATTTCTAAAGAATGCATTGCAAATGTCTAAAATGTCTACCAGACGATCCATATGTTCATTGTCTGATTGCCTTTAGGGATTAGAAAGGATTTTTTCCTATTAGAGGAAATTGGGCCACACTTTTTAGAGACCTTTTACATTTCTCTAGATAACTATGGGTTAAGGGTTTTGTCTATTTCATATTTTTTTTTTTAAATAACGGCTAAATGTACAAAAGAAAAATAAATATTTGCTGCATAAATGTGACAAAGGTCTATAACCTTATCAAAAATAACTAATGGAATAAGAAAAGAAGATGATTAAATGGGAGGAGGGTAAGTGACTGAGGTGGTGTATCTATAATAAACAAAAAATAAATAAAAAAATTGAAATGTCCTGCTTGAGCGGATATATTAGTAACTCAAGAATCCCAAACCTTCCGGAAATCATCTGTTTTATCAGTTAGAATAGCTGAGAGATTGTCACTGATCATTACTCAGTTCAGTTTTGAAACAATCCAGGTAAAGTTAATTGATGTTGAGTTCCATGACCTAGCAATTGTAATGTTGGCTGCAAGGAAGACACAAGAAATGCGTTTACTGGAAGGTCTAGGAATGTTGGGGATAATGTGGTTAAGGGGAGCCATGACTCCATAGTCAAGGGTTTGATGATGCAATGGTTTTCTGTTTTTAATAGTTAAATCTGATGAACATGTGTTGTCTTTCACTGTAATTATATAAAGTGCAGATAGAAATAGTAGGATTTTTGACTTACCATAAAGTCCTTTTCCTGGAGTTCATTAAAGTGGAACATTACCCAAAATGGAGCGTTACACCTTTCCACCTCCTCCCCCAACCCTCTAACTTATGCACACTTTTTATCTAGCTTTGATAGGTACCCGCTCCCCACTTTGCGGAAGTTTGGCTCTCACTCCTCTTTGCCCACAGCCTTCACAGGTCCCAGAAGTCGGCTTTGAAGCTGCAAGTAATCACAGCTTGCTTCCCACACTAGACATGACGGTGCTGGGGACCCAAAGACCGGCGAGAGCTGTCCCAGGTGAGGACAGCGCTGGATTCCTGGACAGGAAAGCATACTTTTAAAAGTCAGCAGCTATGATATTTGTAGTTGCTTACTTTAAATTTTATGGGGGGCGACTGAAGATCCTCTTTAAAGTTAAACTTTAGTCAGAAAATTTAAGTGGTTGTAAACCCTCAGAAAAAAAACCCTGCAAGACAAATGCATAATGAACTAGTAGGCATAGCCTACTAGCTCATTATGACTTACCTTAGATCGAAGCCCCCGCAGCGGTCCTCGTTCCCCCCTCCGTCGGCGACATCTCTCCCGGGGGTTTTCTTCCGGGTATCGCGGCTCCGGTGCTGCGATTGGCCGGATCTGCGATGAAGTCACTCCCGCGCATGCATGCCGGAGCCGCCGGTAACGGCACACGGACTGAAGCAACGGCAGCTTGAAACAATGGCACCTATCTGCCATTGCTTCAGTTTGCCCCAGTGCGCATGTGCCGATTACATCGGCACATGCAGGGGACAGCGGACATCTCTTAAACCGTGCAGGTTTAGGAGATATCCTGGGTAAGCTACAGGTTAGGCTTACCTGTAGCATTAAGTGGTTGTAAAGGGTTTACAACCACTTTAAGTCCTGCTATATCAATTCAGGCTGACCCCTTTTACGGGTATAGCTATGTATAACATTAAAAATAAGTGACTATGCGGTTTAAAATCCAGTAATACACGGTCTCACCCTGCTCTGCACATGCTCAGTTGCTCTTTATTTTTAGGCACTGTGCCGAATTGTAGAGGCTGATCTGCTCACAGTCTAAAAATGTACTGCTGTTCGGGGCTCTGGGCTTCAGCAAAGTAGTAGCCTCCAGCAAGAAGACACACGAACAATGCTGGAGGCAATTTACAGCACACACTAACTTGGGTTGCATAATTAAGAATGTGAATTGTAAGTTCCTTGCTAAAGAACATTATTTTTATCAAGTTTCTATTGGTAAAAGTTTAACTTTAAGAGGCACAGGGTCAGAAAGATTCTGAGACAACTGGGTTATACTGACACCGACAGGGGGATTGGACACTGGCAAACAAATATGTTGGTCAGCTATTTATTAACCCCTCTCACTCCCATCATGTGTCAGTTTTGTGCAAAAGCAGTAGTAGCAGGATAAGGAGTGGGGCATAAAGACAGAGGGGGTAGGACCTGTGTCCCTTAATAAATTCCAAGAAAAAGGATTGGAAAGGCAATCATTTTTTTAATCATTCATTACACATGGTCAGAAGAATTCTGAGACAACAGAGTCCAAGAATTCTGAGACAACAGAGTCCAGCTGAGGGGTGGGCAACACAGAAAAGGCCTTCAAAAACAGTGCAAAATTGTGGGCTGCTCACAGTTCAAAGAGCGGTCTGAAGGACCTTGTGTTGGAAGCTGACATCAGATGAGGCCTGAGATCTACCTGGTAAAACATGGAGAACATGCGAACAGACGACCCGGATGCAACTTTGTGAATGTGGGAAACAGATGCCTGATGCTATAAAATCCATAAGACAATAATGATCTAGTAGAGTGGGCCTTAAGGAAAAGGAAAGTATGGCCGCACACTGCCACCGGGACTGGATCCAAAAATTATTTATTTCTCCAATGTCAGAATGTACAGTGACAGGACAGACACACTGTTGACGCACAATTAAGTGCCTAATCATAACAAAGGCAGTCAGGAGTGCCTGGCTTTAAATCCACCATGACAAACGGAATCACCTGTGCCAATTAGCACTTCCGATTTAACAAACACTTTGACAAGACTATTTAAAAACTTTGAACAACAGATACAAAATGTAAATAAACCAGGAAAAAAAATAAAAAATGGAAAAATAAAATAAAAATATCCATATAGTAAAACATGTATATATTAAAACCATCCTAGTAGACATCCAAGTTAGTTGAAAGACCAAATATAGCCCAACTCCCAAAAATGTATCAGTAAGGCTGGCTATACATTATACAATTTTCTTCTATAGATTTCCTTTAGATTTACCAAAACCATATAATATGAGGTCAAATCTAAACAATTTAAATTTGTATGCAATCAGGCAGGTCCTTGTACTACACAGTTGAAGGTAAATCTAAAGGAAATTGAATAAGAAAATTGTATGGTGTATGGCCAGCTTAAGAGTGAAATAGATTGCACAGGGACACAGGATTACAAGGAAACCTACAGTATGTGCCATAAACACATATGTAAAAATATTGAGGACTATACAATGGGATCTAATGAAATGGAAAAACAAAAAAATAAAGTGAAAAGAAGCTAAGCTCAAACTATACAGGAGAGACAGGTATCCACAGCTAACTCCATCTATCACTCATAATAATGTGTAACGTCCCATTTAAGGTTTAAACCATGTGGAATACAGGTCTTCAGATGGAAAATCCAGAAAACTTCTCTCCTGCAAAAGACAGTGAGACACACCCCCACCCCTTTTGGAGAGTGTATTTGAGTGGACCTAGACAGGAAAATAGGGGAACTTTATCCATAAGCCTATAGGCTTGAATGGTGAGCTGCCTAAGCCATCTAGAAGTGGAGGAACGAGATGCAGACTGTTCCTTAGGGGGACCTTCAGGAATGAAGACGATTGGTCAGCTTGAAAGATGTGGCTGAAAGACCAACCAGCAATGGAGAGAACTTGAATTGGGATGTACTGCAACAGGACAAAGATTGAAATACAATATCCTAAGTTTCCAGACAACCTGGTGTCTGTGTAGAACAAAAATGGTTCTCTACAAGAGATTGCCAACTCAGAAACTTGCCTTGCAGAGGCAACCTTGTGGAAAAGCATGGACAGATTAGGAATGTCTCTGACAGGGTCAAAGGGTGGTCTTTGAAGAGACGACAGAGCTAGTTGTAGTCACAAGAGGACATACAGGTGAAGATATAGGAGAAACACCTTGTGCAAAAGGCCTTTTTCCCAGAAATAAGAGGCAAGTGGTCTTTCAAAGGGAATGTCTAGAGACAAGATCTATTCTTTGATGGTACTCAAGGCTAAATGGTGATCAAGACCAGAATGGAAATAGTAAAGATATGCTCTACGGAGTATTTACTAGAATAGAAATGCTTTGCCTTGCACCATGTGAAATATGCTTTCCAAGTGCGATGGTAGACCCTGCGAGAGGTGGATTTCCTAGCCTAGGACACTAGCAAAAAACTGAAGCATGATGGGATTTGTTGAAGTTATTCTTTGCTGACTTAAAAGGGACACTAAAAGGTTCCCGTTTTTTTTTTTTTTTTTTAAATGACAAACATACTTTCATTCTTCCTCCACTGTGCAGCTAGTTTTGCACAGAGTGGCCCCGATCCACCTGTTCTGGGGTCCCTCGGCGGCTGTCTCGACTCCTCCCTGCATCAGCTAACCCCCTTCATGTGAGCTCTCTCCCAAGGGGGTTAGCTTGTGGGCGCGCTCCCGTGATACAGCCGGTGGCTATAGCCGCTCACTGTATCACTCGGCCCCGCCCCCCCGGCACGCCGCGTCATTGATTTGATTGACGGCAGCGGGAGCCAATGGCTGCGCTGCTATCAATCAACCAATGAAAGAGCCGAGAAGCCCAGCCGAGAAGCCAGCGCGTTCACTGCGCGGGACTTTCGAGGGGTCAGGTAAGTAAACGGGGGGGCCGCTAATCCTCGGATGTTTTTTCACCTTAATGCATAGAATGCATTAAAGCGGAGTTCCACCCAAAATTGGAACTTCCTCTTAAACCACTCCTCGCCCCCTTACATGTCACATTTGGCATGTAATTTTTTTGGGGGGGTAGTGGGGGCTTCAGTAGGAGTGGAACTTCCTGTCTCACTTCCTCCTTCCGCCCCAGGGACCGCTTAGGCGATTTGTCATATCGCCTTTTGGCGGCCCCCCCTGTAGGCGATCACCTGGGACACGTGACAGGTCCCAGGCGATCGCCTGTCCACTCAGGAAGTGCAGCTCCGCTCACGCATGCGCAGTGAGTGCCCGGCCATGAAGCCGAAAGCTGTCACGGCCGGGTGCCCACACTATGAATGGAGGCGCCGGCGGAGAAGGGGGGAGAGGAGCGAAGCTCCGTTCGGCCGCGTCGCTGGACAGTGGAGCAGGTAAGTGTCTGTTTATTAAAAGCCAGCAGCTACACTTTTTGTAGCTGCTGACTTTTAATAAACATAAAAAAAATGCTGGAACTCCCCTTTAAGGTAGAAAAACATGTACGGTACCTTTACAACCCCTTTAAGCTGGCCATAGGTGACTATCTATACTAGACATGTGCACTGCCAAAAAATTTGTTAGTTTTCGTTTCATTCGGTTTTTTTTCTTCCATTTTTCGGGTCATTCGTTATGATCGCAATTTGTAAATTCGTACATTCGGAAATTTGGAAATTCGGAAATTTGGAAATTCCAAATTCGAAAATCTGAAAATCAGAAAAAATAACTAACTATTAAAATTATAGGTATTGTAATTTCCTTTCAAATTTGGCTGTTAGCGAACGTAACGAATACAAATTTATCCGAAGTTACGCATAACCTGAAATAACAAATGCCACATCTAAACAAATGGAACGGAACAAATTAATAATAATAAAAAAAAGTTTTTATTATTATTATTGTTATTTATTATTATTAAGTCATTACGTTCCATTCGTTTAGATACGGCATTCATTATTTCGGAAAACAATTCGTAACTTCGTTAAGTTCACTAACAGCCAAATTTGAAAGGAAATTCCAATACTTATAATTTAATAGTTAGTAATAGTTGAGTTATTATTAGTTAATTATTATTTCAGATTACCGAATTTACGAATGTACGAATTTACGAATGTATCAAACTACGAACTTTCGAATATTCTAAATTTACGAATATTCGTTAAACAAGTTTTCGTTAATTCGGATATTTGTTGAAATTCGTTAAAAAAATTATTTGGAACGAAACGAATTGCACATGTCTAATCTATACTATTATCTATCGGCCATAGACCTGATTGAACAAAAAACAAACATATTCCTCCATCCTTCTTACCCTGTGCCCCTTATTGAATGATTTAAAAACAGGAGGCTACTATGAATTACCTTCTTCTACAGATGCCATGTGCCTGGCTGCCCCTAGCATCAATACTTTGAGTCACCGATCTAGAGGAAGCATGAAGTGAGTTTAGCCTGCAAACTTGCTCTAGGTCATTGCCTTAGAAAATACTAAAGCCATTGGATCAGTGTGAGAGCCAGGCAATTCACATTTTCAGAGAGAAATCAGCAATGGCCGCTTGCTCTGCTCGTTTCAGCACAGTTTTTCTAAGTATATATGATTTAGTGGAAAGCTTACATATTGTACTTTACATGGCGCCTTATAGATAACATTTTCCATTTATCTCTCTAGCTTGCGCGAGTGTATCGGCTCCCCAGAGGTCTGGAAGGGCTGCTTAATGTTTTCCAGGTCTATTTGCAAATGCTTAACGACATCAGTAGTTTATCATTCTTCCTGAGGTAGAGTAAGGTTGCAGGCAAATATTTCAATTGCATCTCATGGATTAAAGGGGTTGTAAAGGTTTTTTTAATTTTCTAAATAGGCTCCTTTAAAGGAGTAGTAAAGTTACATGTTTTTTCACCTTAATGCATCCTATGCATTAAGGTGAAAAAACATTCGACAATACCGCCCCCCCCCCGAGCCCCCGTTTTTCTTACCTGGCCCCTCGAAAGTCCCATGCTCGTCCCCGTCATCCTCTTTGTTTTTCTGCCTGGCCGCCGATTGGCTACACTGGATAGATTGAAAGCAGCGCAGCCATTGGCTGGCGCTGCTGTCAATCACATCCAATGACGCGGCATGCCGGGGGGCGGGGCCGAGTGATACAGTCGGCGGCTATGGCCGCCGCTGTATCACGGGAGCGCGCCCGCAATCACTCCACACCATGCGAGCTCACTCGCATTAAGGTGTGGAGTCCTTGCGGGGAGGAGCCAAGACAGCCGCCGAGGGACCCCAGAAGACCAGGATCGGGGCCACTGTGTGCAAAACGAGCTGCACAGTGGAGGCAAGTATAACATGTTTGTTATTTTAAAGCAAAAAAAAAAAAGGTATAGTGCTCCTTTAAGCTAGTGCATTGTTGGTTCACTTACCTTTTCCTTCAATTTCCCTTCTAAATGTTTTTTTTCTTTTTTTCTTTGTCTGAATTTCTCACTTCCTGTTCCTCCTCAGTAAGCTTGCCCCCATCATCCGAGCCGTTCTGTAGCGGGGTCTCTAAATTTAGGTGGGACACTCAGGTGTGTAAGTATGGGAATAGTGGACCATTTGTGTTCGTGGAGGATTGGATGGTGTAATAATCTCCTTGGCCTCTGGGTGGCAGGGTACCCGAGGGCTCAAGGTAGATTGGCTGTCACAGTGCTACCCTTTTTGTCCCTTTCCGGAGATGGTACGGCGAGGGCGGGGAACCTGCCGTGGTGTCGATGGGAGGAGATAAAAGGGGGAGACGCCCTAGCCACGAGGTCTTCAGGAGGATCTTCTTCACGCGCCGGTTCCGGATTCCGGCCCAGGCGCCCTAGGCCTGACCGGAATGGAGTTGGAGTCCATCCCAGGCACCTTCAGCCTGGGGTGAGGTACTAAACTAGGAGGCCTGGGGCCCATGGACTTCGACTGGGTCCCGCGAGGGTGGAGAAGTCCGAGGGTCCTTGAGGTGGATGGGGCCCATGTCTGAGGTGAGGAGGCCGGGGAGGTTACCCATTCGGAGAGTCTGGAGCAGCATCAACCCGGTGACGGATGGGCCTCTGGTAACTCCCTTGGAGGGACATCTTCCCCTGATAGGGGCCGCAGCGCAGCGAAGGTACTCCATTCTACGTTCTCTTGAGTTGCTGGTAGAGACTCTCAAGTTCTAAATCCTTTCTAGCTAATGCTATAGTAACCGCTGGCGAGATCGCAGTGGTTTAGCTGATAATCAGGATAGTGCCTCGACCTGCTCATCCCCTGTATCAAAATGTTATCAAGTCACAACCAGTTGGCTACTGAAGCACTGTTTATTGTGAGATATACAATAAAACAAGAGTTGGACTGTGATCGGTGTGTGGAACTCTGGTTAATGGGAGCAGAGGGAAGTGTTGACACAGCGGGACTTGATTCTAGACAAAAGCACATAGGTCCGAGGAAATATCTGGTACTGGCCTTCACCTCACCCACAGCTATGGGGAGGACATGGGCCGTAGCGCATCTCACCCTGTCGTGTGACATACCCCTAGACAAAGGAGATGGGGTGAGGCCGATATATATATATATATATATATATATATATATATATATATATATATATATATAGTGTGTGTGCCAAAGGATCTTTAACTCTGTTCAGCCAGGCCTGTGCTAGACAACATTGCCAATTTTGACTCCAGGTCTTCAAAAAAAAAAGAAGGTTTTAAAGCCAGTAAATCAGGTTTACTGAAAAACAAACAAACAAAAAAAAAAACACACTGCACAGACTCATGCATCTGATGTCACCAACTAATGCGTTTCACTCCTACACTTAGAGGTAGAGTCACTCTACAAGTAAGCGCCATGTAGGAATGAAACACCTAAGAGTTGCCAACACCAGATGCATGAGTCTGTGCAGCTATTTTTTTTTTTTCAGTAAACCTGAATACTGGGTTATTAAACAGTGAATGGCTTCCTCCCCTTTTTTTGAAAACCGGAGTGCTAAATATGGAGCAGTCCACGATTGTTGGGAACTTGCAGGACTAGAGAGAAGGAAGTCATTCCTGTATGGGAATAACATTTTCCTAGCATGACCAGGTTCTAGACTTCCCTAGAAACTAAACAGTGCTTAAGAAATGTGGCCTGTTTCAAGACCTGCCCCAACCAGTGATTGGACATAAAAGGAGCAGCAGCACAAGGATAACATCACTCTTCTTCTCTCCCCACCAATAACATATCTTCCCTGTAAGAAACAGAGCCCTGATTGGCTCATAGTGCTAACCCTCCCTCACCCAACCTTTGTGCTTGGTGTTCCATCGAGACTCAGCTTCATACCCGTTTTATATAAAAGGTTTTTATTTTTATTTTTTTCCATAACTTGATTAACCCGTGTTTTCTGCCTGGAGTCCAGCTTTAAATGCCAGGCCATTTTGTTCTTACCCAACTTACCCGGTTTCAGATCCGGCTTGAATTTGATATACAGGATGCACACAGTAGAGTGAAACTCTCAGGAATGTTGACAGTGATCTAATACATGCTTTGGCTTTGCTCCCTGAGATCTAATAATGCCAAAGGTTTTATTTTATGATCTGGATATGTGGCACCAGTCTAAGAAGCCACCTCCATTCTGCCCAGAGGCTTCTTGCAGCCAAGAGGTGGGGGTGGGGGGTGATTAAACATTAATCTGGCAAAAGGCACACAGCCTCTTAGGAGGTTTAATCCGGGTTACATCATTCCAGATACAGAACATTAAACAGCGTGTGAGGATGAACAGACATCTTTCATTCCGGTTACATTGTTTCATGGGGCATGCAAAACACCCATTTCCCCCGACAAATCATGCCCTGGGGCTTATTTGCAGATATTTTATTAAGTCTAGTATTTACCTTCAGAGCCTTCTGTGCAGGCTCGCTGGAACCGATGACGATGAGGTTTGGTCCGGCCATACTGCAAAAGCTTTTTAAATGCAAATTGTCCAACACCGGGACTGTGGAAACAGCATAATCCTGCAGAAAAGAAATCAGAGGAATAAATACTAAACTTCCTCTAGCAGCCTGGATTACTGAAAGTGGTTGTAAAGGTTTGAGTCATTTTTTTTAAAATAACATATCATACTTACCTCCACTGTGCAGTTAGTTTTGCACAGAGTGACCCGATCCTCCTCTTCTGGGGTCCCCCCGGTGGCTCCTCCCCGCATCCGATAACCCCCTAGGAGAAGCGCTCTCCCGGGGGGGTTATCTTGCGGGCGCGCTCCCGAGTCCAACATTTGGCGTCCGTAGCCGCCGAATGCAGTACTAGGCCCCGCCCCCCTCGTCATTGGATTTGATTGACAGAAGCGGGAGCCAATGGCTGCGCTGCTGTCAATCTATCCAATGAAGAGCCGAGAACCCCGGGCAGAAAGACAGCACGTCCTCGGCATGGGACATTCCAGGTAAGTAAAACGGGGGGGCTGGGGGGGCGGTGACTGCCAGAAGTTTTTTCCCCTTAATGCATTGGATGCGTTAGGGTGAAAAAACATGTGGGTTTAAACAAGCCATAGGTGAAGCAATTTTTTTTTCCTGCGACAGAAGAAAACAAAGATTACTTCTGGCAGTTAAAGCCACTGGCAGTGATTGCATGCAAACAATATGACAGGTTGGTTGTACTGAAGTCCATCCACGGATGGACTTCAGTAAAACCAGCCTGCCCATAGATGGATCGAATCTTGGCCGGTCCCTGCTGAACCGGCTGAGATTCATTCTACCCATGAATGGCTTTTACCAATTTACCTCCGGAAGGTTCACTCCCCTTCATGGACCAAGTTTTACAATATTGCACTGCATTACTTTAACTGACTTACTTTAACTGACAATTGCACGATCATGCAACACTGTACCCAAATAAAATTTATATAGATTTTTTTCCCCACAAATAGAGCTTTTTTTTTTGTGGTACTTGATCACCACTGCATTTATTTTTTATTTACTTTCTGCTATAAAACATATCCAATCAAATAAATAAAAAATAAAAAACGAATTTATTCATGAATTCAGGCCAATATTTATTCTGCGAAATATTTTTGGTAAAACTAAATAAAAAATCCCAGTATGCGTATATTGATTGGTTTGAACAAAAGTTATAGCATCTACAAACTATGTTATATAAACTGGAATTTTTATTTATTTGTTTTTTATACTAGTAATGGCAGTGATCACATCAGACACTAACTGACACTTTGTAGGAAGGAACCAGTGACATTCATACAATGATCAGTGCTAAAAATATGCACTGATACTGGCTGGGAAGGGATTAAACATCTAGGGTGATCAAAAGGTTAAATGTGTGCCTAGCCAGTGTTTTACTGTACTACGTGTGCTGCTTTTACTAAAGCCTCGTACACACGATCGGATTTTCCGACGGGAATTGTGTGTTGACAGACTGTTGGCCAAAAATCCGACCATTTGTACGCTCCATCAGACAATTGTTGTCGGATTTTCCGCGGACAAATGTTGGATGGCAGGCTTTAAAATTTTCCGCGGACAACGATCTGTTGTCATATTTTCCTATCGTGTGTACACAAGCCTTTCAGACAAAAGTCCAAAGTCCAAACACGTATGCTGGGAATCAATGCACACCAAACATGACATTAGCAGAAGGTGCCCAAAGGGTGGCGCTCACGAGCTGAAAAACCACCTAGTACGACACCATGTTGGTGTTTGTTGGCCGACAATTGTGTGCCGTTTGTATGTGTAGCGATACCCCCAAACTAAGGGAGCCGCTGGTTTGCTTTTGGGCCCTGTACACAGCACAGCCAACCCCCGGCAATCTACTCAGCCCTTCTCTGGCACAGCTAGTCTAGGGGTGGTATTTCCATAAAACTCTATAGCAGTTTACACACAATCCCACAATACCTTTCTTCAAGTGATAAAATATATATATAGGGACTCCAACACCAGATTTGAGAAAAGGTAAAAGGTTTACTTGTAGATAAAAAGGGATCAATAATCAATAGTACATATAACCATGCATGCAAAGCCCTGCAGCAACACTAACAGTAGTCAATTATAGTGCGTAACTAATTCTAACACACGCTAACATATAGCTCAAGTCCCCGTTATCAATATGGCACCCAACAGTATTACCAACTCCCAGTCAGGCCTGACTCTAGTAAAACTCAGTCTCTAGAGAAGGAATCTTCGCATGCCAGATGATCGTTGGTGCACATACAGGAACAGTATTTGTAATCCAACAAGGTATAAAGTAGTAGAACTCCCCCCCGGAGACTATATGACTCTGTCCTCCAACTAGTCTCCTGACAGGAAAAGGGAAATATAACCCGATGGGCCTAGGTAGTCTATAGGCCTAACAAGTACTTGATTAAAGCTGCGAGCAGGTGCTCTCTCACCACTCCGGACTCGATCCAAGTCCGGAACTCCCACCGCTGTGTCTTCACTCACACTCAGGATCTGCCGCCGCCTGGTCTCCGGTCCACTGACTTCCCTGAAGCAGGTAGATGTCCGTAGCCGCACAGGCTCCGCAGCGAGGTGGAAGGCTCTCTGGAAGTGCGCAAGGCCCACACCTCGGGCCCTGCACTCACAGCTGGTCCGCACAGGTAGTCCTCTTGCCAGCCGCGTGGTGTCCAAAGAGGTCGGGCTTAACCTCGCCCTCCCCTTTTATACCCTACCCATGAGTCTCTGCAGCAGCACAATGCACCCTGGGTGCCAAGCGGGGTCCTGGGTAACGTAGTCCCTAGGGCATCAACGGAGACCCCGCTACATATGCAAGACAAAATCCAGGCACACGCCCTTCGGACAAAAGTCCGCTTTGTCTGCGGAAAATCTGATCATGTGTACGAAGCTTTAGGGAAGTGATGTATTTTATTCCCTGCTTTGCAGAGACACAAAATCCATCCCTTCCCCTCGTCAGAATGGAGATCCGCCTTGTTTACATAGGCAGATCTCAGTCCTGTGTCTCTGCCTGACGATCGGCCGGTTTAGGCGGACATACAGTGCCTGGCACCCGCAGATTGGCTTCTGCTGTGAGTAATCGCTGCTAAACGTGACCCATTCCAGTCAACCGCATGCAATGGTTTGTTAACATGTGTGGCCAACACAGCCGCTCCTCTAAAAAGTGATCCCCGGTCTGAGCGAAAAACAACTGAGCCATGTATGGCCAGTCTAATGCTGCCCATACACGGACAGAATTTCGACCGAAACTCGGTCGGTTTTTGAAAGATCGTTCGACAATTGTGCTGTTCGTCAATACAACCGACGATTTCGACTGTGGGCCCGGCCAATGTCAATGTATCCGAAGCTAAATCTTTTATCGTTTCAACTAAAGCGTATACCTGTATGTTACGAATCGAAACAAAAATAATATTCAGTCTTGTATAAATTTATACTGTGGAACCTTGGATTACGGGCATAATCCGTTCCAGGAGAATTCTTGTAATCCAAAGCACTCGCAAAGCGAGTTTCTCCATAGAAGTCAATGGAAACGAAGATAATTCGTTCCACATTGACTTCTATTGTATGCAGTACCGTACGTGGCCAGAGGTGGGGGGGGCGCCGGAGAGACTCAGAAATACTTGGAGACCGTTCGGAGCCGCTCGGAAAGCCTTGGAGAGGCTCGGAAACACTTGGGGACCACACCTCTGGCCAAATGCGGTACTGCACACAGCAGAGGCTTGCATCCTGCTCGTTTGGCGAGGCAAACCGAGTCAGGATTTTTTTTTTAATAATGGCTTGTATTGCGAAACGTCCGTTAACCGGGTTACTTGCAATCTGAGGTACTACTGTATATGTTTTTAATGTTATCGAATGATCACTACGAACATGGAAACGATCATGTAAAACTTGTTTTTTCTGTCCGTTAGTGGCCAATTCGCTTTCGACTGACGAATAATCGTCTGCAAACGGCTGAAATTCTGTGTGTGTGTGTATGGCCAGCATAAGAGCGTCTTATCTTCACAGCAAAAAAAAAAAAGAAAAGAAAAAAGCATAAACATGGGTCTGACCTTAAAGGTATCAGCCAGTATTTCTGCACCTCGTTGATTGGTTCTTTTTGATAACCCGACGAAGAACTCCCGTCCTGGAAAGCAACACAAATAAAAAACACAATGAATGAAGTTGGTAATGCTGATAATTTATTAAATAATAATGATAATAATAATAAAAAAATAAAAATAAAAATCCCCCAGAAACAAACAAGAAAAAAACAAAAAAACAAAACCCAGAAAAAAAAAACAAAAAAACAAAACCCAGAAACCCAGAAACAAAAATAAAACCAGAACACGGCCATTACAGCCGAAACCCTGTCTGTGCCAAAAGGTTGCCCACCCCTTTCTGCCTCCAATACATTGCTACTGGTCAGTGGGGCAGCCTGTCATAGTGATGGACCAATGGAAATGTGGAGGGTCAGGAGATAGCAGCAAGATCAGCACTATCTGATACTGTTGCTGTCAGAACAGCATAGAATTCTTTATAAAATGTTTTATCTGTGCGTTTGCTGAAATAGTAACTTTAATATGCCCTGCTGGTTTTTAGACAGTTGTTGAAATAAAGCGTATGGAAACCCAAGAACAAAAACGTAATACATAGCAGCTTACTATTCTTTATTATGGTGATTCTATTTTTTTCAGACTTCCCCCCCCCCCTACATTTTTTTTCCCTGGTGATTCTGGCAGTAACTCATCCTTTTCGAAGGTGACAATGCCCATTCACTATACTGTATCTATAGAGGAGCAGCATTATCAACCCAGAAGAGGAAATGTGTTAGGACTACAAAACACCTCCTCCTCTACATAACATGGGAATGTGTTCTGTAATCCAGAAAGGCATAGGGCTAATAACATTGATGGAGATTTCAGTATTGTGATCTCAATACCTGAAGGATCAACAGGTATGTTTTGCACTTATCAAACAGATACGCTTTCAACTGTATATTTAACACAAAGGGGAACAAATAAGAAGTTCATTGGTAGGGTCTACATACATTTACAAGAAAACTCTGAACAAATATAATAAAAAGTCTATTTAAAGTGGAGGTCCGCCCACCGGTGCAAAAATGAAAAGCCAGCAGCTGCACATACTGCAGCTGCTGACTTTTAATAATTGGACACTTACCTGTCCTGGAGTCCAGTGATGTCGGCACTGCAGCTGATGTTTCCATCAGCTCTCGGGTGCTGCCGCCGCCATTGCGAGTTAGGGAACCCGGCAGTGAAGCACTGGGAACCTTACTGCTCATGCGCAAGGCTCCGCTCCTCTCTCCTACTGACCTGGCGGCCTGGGAGGGAGCCCAGGCGGAGAGGTCAATACCCATGGCTGAGGCTCCCAGAAGTATGAACAGGATACCTGTGAAAGACAGGTATCCTGTCCCCCTTCCCCCCCCCCCCCCCAAAAGGTGCCAAATGTGGCACCGGAGGGGGGGAGGAGTACAACGAGTGGAGGTTCCACTTTTGAGTGGAACTCCGCTTTAAAGTGGTTGTAAACCCTTACATAAACCCAGCAAAGTGACTGGCCTAAGGTGATACACAGAGATAAAACAAATCCACCTACATAAGTTGTACCTCTTTCTCCGTGGTATTTTTTTCTTTACATCCATTCAAAGTGCTGAATTTTTAAAGCTTATCTGAGCTTCCAAAAAAAAAAGGGCAGAGAGCTGAAATTACACTCTGCAGAGCTCAGTGAGGCGAGCTCAGAGCTGATTGGAAAAGACGGACATTGCCTTCTTCACATAGCAAACAGGAACAGAGCTGAGTCTGTCAATCAGCTGGGAGTCCCTCTCCGTCACCATTTTTCTCTTGGTGTCAGGAAAACGTGTCAGATGTGATTCATGCATATAGCAAAAGAACGAAGCAGCAGACAGAAATTACACTTACTGCACTGGTTTGAGACAAGTACACACTAGAGAGGGATAGACTTTGTTCATATTTTATGTCTGAGGTTTACAACTACTTTACAGTGAAGTTCCAGTTATTTGTTTATTAAAAGGCAGCAGCTACAAAAAGTGTAGCTGCGGACGTTTAATAAACAGCCACTCACTTGTCCCACGATCCAGCGGTGTCGCTGGCATCTCTACTATGGGCACCCAGATGTGACAACTTGGGGCTTCACAGCCGGGTGCCCACTGTGCATGCACGAGTGGCACTGCACTCTGACTGGTCCCAAAGTCTTCTAGGACATGTCATGTGTCCCAGAAGACTTCGGGAAGGAGAACTTCTGCTACCGATCGCCTAAGGTGGCCGGAACGGAAGTGGGAGAAGGTACCTGTCAAAATCGGATACTTGCTCCCCCCCTCCTCCCCAAAAGATCAGTTTCACAAACAGGAATCGGGGCGTAGGCCTTAAAGTGGAAATTCTACTTTTGGGTGGAACTCCACTTTAAGTCTTTATAAAAAAAAAAAACATAAAATGTATTTAAAAATGTGGCTTTTTTTAAGTAATCGGCTTTTAACCACTTCAGCCCCGGACCATTTTGCTGGCCAAAGACCAGGCCACTTTTTGCGATTCGGCACTGCGTCGCTTTAACTGACAATTGCGCGGTCGTGCGCCGCTGCTCCCAAACAAAATTGACGTCCTTTTTTTCCCTCAAATAGAGCTTTCTTTTGCTGGTATTTGATCACCTCTGCGGTTTTTATTTTTGCCGCTATAAACAAAAATAGAGCGACAAGTTTGAAAAAAAAATGCAATATTTTTAACTTTTTGCTATAATAAATATCCCCAAAAAATATATAAAATAAAATAATTTTTTTCTCTCAGTTTAGGCCGATACGTATTCTACATAGTTTTGGTAAAAAAATAAAATAAGCGTTTGATTGGTTTGCGCAAAAGTTATAGCGTCTACAAAAGAGGGGGTATGTTTATGGCATTTTTATTAATATTTTTTTTTTTTTACTAGTAATGGCGGCTATCAGTGATTTTTATTGTGACTGCGACATTATGGCGGACACTTTGACACCATTTTGGGACCATTGTCATTTTTACAGCGATCAGTGCTATAAAAATGCACTGATTACTGTGAAAATGACACTGCCAGTGAAGGGGGTTAACCGCATCAGATAACCCCCTCTGGGAAGCGCTTTCCCAAAGGGGGTTACCTTGTGGGTGGGCTCCCGAGTCCAGAATTTGCATCCATAGAAACGAATGCCGGACTCGGCCCCGCCCCCGGTGCCCGCGTCATTGGATTTGATTGACAGCAGCGGAAGTCAATGGCTGCACTGCTATGAATCTATCCAATGAAGAGCCGAGAAGACCGGGCCGAGATCAAGCGCGTTCTCAGCGCGGGACTTTCGAGAGCTCAGGTAAGTAAAATGGGGGGCTGGGGGGCCAGCAATTATCGGATATTTTTTCACCTTAATGCATAGGATGCATTAAGGTGAAAAAACGGGAAGGTTTACAACCCCTTTAAATAGAATAGAAAATAAAGGAATAGAATAAAAAAAAAAAAATTCTCTATTCTATGCCTTTTATTTTCTAGTCTATTTAATTATTTCTGGAAATTGGAAAACTTTTCGAATTGGAAAACATTTTGAATTGGAAAATGTTTTGAATCTATTCGAAAACGAATAAACGAAACCAATTCCGAAAACAAATGAAACAAATTTAACTAAACAAATTTATCTAAATAACGAATCAAAACAAATTTTTTCGTTCTGCACATGTCAAGTCTGGATGTCAGCTCAATCTACATCACTTGCCCCTTTGATATTATACAGCTCAGACACTGGAGAGGAATACAGCTGATTACCTGTGAACAAAACATCGCCTCCATCCAACGTCGCATTTTCGTCTGTCATCTCAACAACATTCAGCTGCAGGTCTTGCAATGCTTTCTTAACACCTTCCACCTGTAGAAAAAATAGATTGGACATTAATTCCTAGTTATAAAACTTTGCATTGGAAACTAACTTAAGAGAAAACAGAAAGTTAATATGATAGTAAGTAACAGTATAATAATTCTTCCGAGCTCAAGAGTGGTGTAATGGTGCTGGAAGTGTCACATGTTTTCGGTGGTTCAAAACAAATGCACAGGTTTTAATAATGTATAAAAAGAGATATATTCACAAACACATAAGTGATAAAATAATTATATCTGGCCCAAAGTCTCATGAGTATTGATCGTACCCTAATATATTTTTGTACACTGCATATTTCGCATGGTAGTTCATATTATCTCGTTGTAAACTGATTATTTCATCTAATAAAAACCTATTGAACAAAAATAAGTGCTAAAAGCATTTCAAAGTCCATAGTTAAATTAAAAGCAACCAGGTCACCAAGACTATTCCCAGCAAGTCGGAGTCTGAAGGTCCTCCAACTTGCCGGGAATAGTCTCTGTCACCTATTTGCTTTTAATTTTACCATGGACTTCAAAATGCTTTTATCACATAGGAGTACATCTCATTTTTTTTTTATACATTATAAAAAATACCACTTAGGTAATGCACAAGGTTGGTGTGCCCTCTCTTCTAGGTTTTCTTCTTTGCACTGCCCTCCAGAGCATCCAGACCTACTGCTTCACCATTGCGAAAAAGATTATCCCTACTCACTTGAAGACCTCTTTGGACATTTATTTATTGACTTATCCAATCTGATTTGTTCTTCTGATGTCATTGAGTCACGTCCAATTACACAATTACTGCCCAGATCCGTTGATGCTTTGGGAGTTTAATCAGCCCACCATACCTTAAAGCCACAGATTTTCTTGGTCCCTTGATCTATGGTGTGACGTGACATGCTGGGGTTCGGTCCTGTGCCAATTGTGGGTAGGTTAGGGTTGGGCCCATGGTCCCCCCCCCCCCACACACACTTATGGACTTCTGGTGTTTCATGGTGGCAGTTGTCCTTGTTTTTAAATGATGTGGCTAGTCAGGATATGAATATATATCCCCATGATACTATTGTGTAATTATAACCACTCACCCATGAAGAGGAATTACACAATCTTTCAAAACGCGTTGGGTACCATATAACCATATGCCTCCCAAACAACCCCTCCCCTCTTAAATTATAAAAGTATCCCTTGCAGTAGGGCCGCACCCACACTGTGCACTAAGTGAATTGCTCGTTTAGGTCTATGGTACACAGAAAACTAAATTTACTTAACCGATCCTCTGCTCCTTCCCACTGCTAGATTGGCCCCTGCAGCAGCTTCTCCCCCATGCTCTACTGGTCCAAGGTCCTGATGTCATCAAGATTAGTGGAGAGTCCATTGCCCTGCGCTAGAAATAAGGACATCAAGGGACAGTCCACTGCTGGAAAGTGGGGGAGCGCCATCTACTGGTTGGGTGGAGGATCAAGTAAGTAAAAAGGTTATTCTCCTCTTCTCTAGACAAATTGAGCCGTTAACCCTTGCTGTGCAGGCACAGCCCCACTGCAACGGAAAATGTTATGGGTTCCGGGAGTTGGGTTTTAAAAAGTATAGGTTCCAATTCAGTATGATGGAAACTGAAAGTTTTATTTTTGCCCAACATACATAGGGAAAATAGATACTCTTTGCAAAGGAACTTTGGTACAGCATTAGGGCACCCAGGAATTGGGGGGGGGGGGGTCATCGTTTAAAAATAATGGTGTATTATGTGGAATGTCTTTTAAAAAAAAAATTATAATAAATTTCTTCTTTACTAGTAAAGGATTTCAGCTCAGAGCTATAAATGCACATTGTCTGAACTCTGGCACCCGGAGCCAGTAGGCATTCACTTCCTCATACTTCTAATTAAAGCAGGTAACGAACAGTGAATGACGTTTGCAGCAGTTTATTTACACTGCCTTTTTTAATAAAGTGGCTATTCCGAGTTCCAGAGAAACATGAATTTCTGCAATGTCTGCCCAGAGTCCCCCCAGGCAGGAGATGGCATATGTCAGAGTACAAGGTGATACACAGCAATGTAAACATGGCAGTATATCTTCTCTAAACCCTTCACCGGTGACAGAATTATGAGGCTGACATTTGGAAGAAAACTGAAACCGTGCAGAATTTCTGAGAACATTCACAGAAGAATCCCTGCAAACCAAATCTGACAATAGGGTTACATCACCTGCAATCATCTGAACCCTGCTTATATAGCCATCTTGAAAAAAACAGAACATTCTTTGGTCATGGAAAATAACTTAAGACCAATTGTCGTAACATAGAATGGAAGAGGCCATTTTCTGGGGCTGATGCAATATTTAGAAGACTAGATCTTATCAGTTCAGTAGAAATATGACTGGAAACATTTTACAGACATGTTCAGGAAGGAAGGGCATAGAGAAATGAGAATATGCAAAGTGCACTTAACCACCAAAACCAACCAGATTTATTTGCTAGATGTGATTCTAGACTCCGACCTCTCCTTTAGGTTGCACACCCAATCACTGACCAAAATATTGCCACCTTCTCCTCCGTAACATTTCCAAAATTAGCCCCTTTTGAATTACGGACACCACCAAATTACTCATTCACATCCTGGTTATCGCTCAACCACTGCAACTCCATTCTCATTGGCCTACCTGAATGCTGCCGCTAGACTCATCCACCCTATTAACTGATCAACAGCCACTGCTCCTCCCTGCCAATCCCTCCACTTGCTTCGGCTAGGGAAACATGTACGTTGTAAAATACTAACAACTACATACAAAGCCATCACAGCTCTTCTCCCAGCTACATCACATGCTTCCTCTCAAAATATCCAAATTATCTACTCCTGCCAAAATCTCATGCTCTCTAGTTCCCTTGTCTCCTCCTTCCTTATTCACCTATAGGACTTCTCTTGAGCCCTTTATCAGCCACTTCCTGTCTACATACACTTCCTTGTTCACTTCCTGTCTACATGCACTTTATTAGCTGTTCCGTCAGATTAGGCGACCTGTCAGAATTGGTGGGAAGGGACGGGTTAACAAGGGCTACTTCAAAGTATTGCCCTATAACCCCAGTAGTGTTTGAAGGACCATCTCGACACCCAGAAATTGAAACAGGTTTTGATAAAAGTTATACATTTATTAAGAAAAAATACATAAAACCTAAATTCTACTATTGTCTTGTTGTTTTTGTATTTTATGTATTTTTTCTTAATAAAATGTATAACTTTTATCAAAACCGGTTTAAATTTCTGGGTACCAAGATAGTCCTTCAAACACTACTGGCATTATAGGGCAATACTTTGGAGTAGCCCTTGTTAACCCGTCCCTTCCATTCATTGTCTAAATATAGGATGATGGTACCTACCCCATCACTTTAAATATCTTCAGTGAGGCAATACCCCTTAATCCGTCAGAATTGGTTCCGTCGCCGCCATCTTGCTACACCTCACACTCCTCCACAGTAACGATACTCCAAGAAAGGGTTAAGCAGACATCTTGTTACACCCACCGGAGTTTTGCATTTCAGTTATTTTTAACAGGAAACGGAGCATATATGGTTACATACAGGATTTGAAAATCCATCGGACTGTTTACATGTTGAAATAACTGAGATGGGTGGGTGTAACAAGATGTCTGCTTGGCCCCTTCTCGGTGTATCGTTACTGTGGAGGAGTGCAGGGTGTAGCAAGATGGTGGCGATGGAACGTCACTTCCATTACCAGTTTTGACGGGTCGCCATATCTGATGGAACACAGCCACTCCCTGTTCACATGCACTTTATCCCACTTCCTGTCTACATGCACTTGCTCCAGCAGCCCATCATTGCTCTGGAGTAGATTGTCACAGCCACTTGTAGCCTACTCCAGGGTGCATGTGACAGTGTGACAATTTAAAGTAATACAACTGAAAGACAATTGTCAATGCAGAATGGTAATAAAAGTCTTTATGGCAAGATCACCTGGTATTTTTTTAATGAAATATGCAGATTTAAAAAAATATATATTTACCCCAACATGGGAAAGCTTATATGAGCAATTGTGTTTGGTTTAGATTTACTGCATGAATAAGCAGAATGAGCATATACAATTCTATGCAGGGTCAGCAGGAATGGATTTTCTCAAGGATGTGCTGTGCAACTCTCTCTCTGTATCCTGCGTCACTAATCACATTGAAGACAACTCTGAATCTGGTTGATGGCTGTGGGATACTTTGTGTTGTGGAATGGTTATATATATATATGTCTATAAGAGGCAGCAGGGAGGATGTTCAATTATCAGCAGATGTGTTCCATTTTTAGCATAAAGTGTGTTCTATCATTACTAGCAAGTGTGTTCCAGGATCACCAACAGAAGAATTCCATTGTCACCAGGTGATATGTTCCATGATTTTCAGCAGGTGTGTTCCATGATTACCAGCAATTGTGTTCCAGCATCTCCATCTGATGGATTCCATCATCACTAGCAGGTGTGTTTTAAGCAATTGTCTTCTTTCATGACCAGCAGGTGTATTCCATAATTTCCAGCAGTTGTGCTCCAGTATCCCCAATAGGTGGATTCCATCATCACCAGTAGGTGTGTTCCAGTATCACCTACATTTGTGATCTATTCTCAGCAGCAGGTGTGTTCCGAGATCACCAGATTATAGAAGCAAAATGTTGTGGCAGGTGTGTTCCATCATTACCAGCAGCTGTGTTCCATCATCACCATCTGATGGATTCCATCATCACTAGCAGGTGTGTTCCATCATATTTAAGAAATCCTCTTCTTTCATGACCAGCAGGTGTATTCCATCATTTCCAGCAGTCGTGCTCCAGTATCACCAATAGGTGGATTCCATCATCACCAGTAGGTGTGTTCCAGTATCACGTACACTTGTGATCTATTCTCACCAGCAGGTGTGTTCCAAGATCACCAGATTCTAGAAGAAAATGTTGTGTACTGCTGCAGTCTACAAGCAATATTTAGATAAAAAACTGCACTGCTCAGCATACAGGCTATGTGTCTTATTTGCATCTCAAGCTCTGTTTTTTCAATTCAGGCCACAGAATAATTTTACATTTAAAAAAACATTTCCATTTTTCACAGTGGGTTGTCTGCATTTCCTCCCTGCCATGGAATAGGACCTCACTCTTTGCGAAGTATCTAGTTCCTATAGCGGTAGTTCAGTTGCGTCTTCATTTGGGCCCAACCCACAATATGGGTGTTTCAGAATATGCAGACAGCTTTAATATCCAAGCTCTAATATCCATTTTGCATTCTTGTCAATGGGACAAAGCTCTAATGTTATTAAGATTTGGATTTCATTGGGGCATATTTGCGCTTCACAGCGCCGAAACAATTGGACGAACGGAGAGACATCCTGAGGTTGAGGCAGACACATTCCTGAGTTAGAAAATGTCTACAAATGTAGATGAGAGACATAGAAGATCTGCCAGTGCTCCTCAGTTTCTGGGAAAGGAGCAATAAATGTGTGTTAATGACATTTCTAAGAATTTCCTGTTATCCGGCTCACAGTAAAATCCATCCTGTAGCACATGAATCCCAGTATACCAGTACACGTGTATCCAGCCTGTCAGCTCTCAGCGATGGAGCGCCGTTTAGCAAAGCATACAAATAAACTGTTGATCTGTCTTCTAGGGTAAGAACTTCCCCAAATCTTTATCAAGTATAGGCGGGCAGTACATTGACCAAGCAGCTAGCATTCCTTCCTTACAGTACTGGCTTCAGTTGCTCCCAGGGACAGTTTGCATGGAGTTTGCATGCTCTCTCTGTTTTTGTGTGAATTTCAGGTAGGCTGTATGAGGCCCAGTGATTTCTAACAGCAGCCCTGGGTTGGTGGATCAAACCACTGAGCACATCGGGGGACTGGCAAATTCTGCAGATTCTTCAGCTGGTGGTTTCTCTCCAGTTTAGCAGAGATTGGCAGTACGGGCAGCAGGAGCTGTGGGTATTCAATGCCATGGGCAACAATTCTGCTTTTCGTTCCTGCAGCTCTCGCATACAAGAGGAGATCTGCTGGAGCCATTTAGCATCAAGGGTTGGAGTGGATTATGGTTTTAAATAGAATACAGAGATCCTGCATATTTGAAAGATTTGTAGCTATTCCTATTTCTTTCTCGTACATCACGGGACACAGAGCGACATAGTCATTACTATGTGGGTTATATAGATACCTTCAGGTGCTGGCACTGGCAACTTCCAAAACCGGAAGTACCCTCCCCTATATAAGCCCCTCCCATCCGGGAGTACCTCAGTTTTTTTGCCAGTGTCTAAGGTGTTGGCCAAGAAGTAACATGTGTTTTTCACTGAGCTTGCGTACAGGTTCTTTTGGGCCTCAGTAAGCTATTCCGGATCCGACCAAAAAAGCTTCATAAACGGTCGGTACCCGGGCCTTGCAAAGAGAAGAGCAAGGTTTTGCCTGTAATGCCTCTCTTAGGAGGGCTGGACCCTGGGATCCAGAGCTCTGGTCATACCCACGACCAAGATGTTTTCTGTGCAGGGTGCTATACAGGTCCAGGGGAGTGGAATCCTTGGGAACCCGGTCCCTGAAGGTTTAATTACAATGCCTGCCGTGATAGGTGAAGTTTGGGCTTCTGTGGACCAAACAGAGTCCTGCGGCGAGGAAAAGGTAAGTGGGGGCCCTCAGGAACTTGGTTCTATTGGGGGACCCCCAAGCCTATTTTGTCTTTCTGCCTGTTACCTAAGGTATTCCCGCTAATATTCTGTGCATGCCTGTTACTACTGAGAAAATGTAAAAATTTTAATAGTAGGCAAGAAAAAAAAAAAAAAAATGTAAGACCGTGGTACCTGTGTTAAACACTAGAGGCCGCTATGGTTCTTTTTCTTGTAATGTGGATTTTTTTCTCCCAAAATCAAATCCAGGCAGTTGGTAAGTTCTCTGCTGGGAAGCTGTCTCCTCTGCCCTGTTGCTGCGCTCATCCATCCCCAGGCCCTGCGGCAGGGACCCTGGCTCCCATCTAGCTCCTTATTTTTTTCAAAAAAGAGCGCCGAAGGCGCACGTGCGTGCGCGTGCACGCGCCTCTATATATAGAGGCGATCTGGAAAAAGGGGCGGAGCGGGTGGATGACGCTCGGTGTGCGCCGCGGCGCTACTGCGCATGTGCGGGCGTCCAGCGTGTTTTAAAGCACAATCACAGCTGGCTATTGAAGTGCACAGACAGAGCTAGCAACAGTAAAAAGGCACACAGAGGTGGTCGATGCAGGCATCCCCTAGAAAGGCACTTTAGTAGACACCAACTGTTATATAGCAGCAATTGTGCTAGACTATTCTCAGTAAAAGTGGTGTATTATGGCTGGAATACCTCAGCTTTGGGCTTAGATATGCCGTCCAGAAGCTCCGGAACTGAATCTTCCAGGAAGCGAAGGGGGTCTCATCGGGCTCTGAGGATCTTGGGCATGCTTCTGCTGCACCAGTCTCCCCTGAAAATTCAGAGGTAAGTGACCGTAGAGACCCCACAGGGGTACTTGGTACTGTGGCTGTCCTCAGTTCACCTGCTCCTGTGTATGTAACAGAGGAGGTTTTTTTCCTCAGCTCTGGGAGGATTATAGAGATTGTCAACATTGATCGCTGCCTCCCTGTCACAGGGAAAGCACGCCCAATCTCCGTCTCCTCCTTCAGAGTGCCTGTTAGCAGAGCAACAGTCCCATACAGGGATCGACCTGCCTGAAGGGGATCAGGATGAGGTTGATTCTGTTATAGAGGAATCAACAGTGGAGGAACCTTTCTCAGCATCTCAAGCTGAAAGATTATGGGTTCAGTCTCTGACTAACATGGTCCGATCAGCTTTTAAAATGCACCTTGCGGAACCATCAACCACTACTGTCTCCTCGTTGGGGTCGCTAGAAGCCCCCAGACTGTCTGTTCTTTTCCACTTCACCCTTTACTGAAAGGGCTCATTTACCAGGATTGGGAACATCCTGAGAAAATATTTATTCCCCCAAGAGATTTCCGGTGGTCTATCCCATGGAGGACAAGTTCATCAAAAAATGGAAGGTCCCTACAGTGGACGCAGCCATCTCTTGTGTGTATAAATCACTGACATGTCCAGTGGATAATGTCCAAATGTTCAAGAACCCAATAGATAAAAGATTGGAGTCCTTATGAAAGTCTGCTTCTTTCTACAGCAAGCTTGGTGACACAACCAGCAGTGGGGTCTGCCAAGCAGTGAAGGATCAGTTGAAACAGGTCTTAAGGGACTTACCAGATCAGCAGGCCCTTGCCCTAGCTGATCTACCTAGAGCCTTATGCTTTGCGGTTTGACGCCATAAAGGATTCAATCCATCAGGCCTCCCGCCTTACGCTGTCTGTAGTACATATGCGTAGGCTTCTATGGCTCAAAAACTGGTCTGCTGAAGCTCCCTGTAAAAAATGGCTGGTTAGCGTCCCATTTCATGGTGAACGCTTATTCAGGGAAGACCTGGACAAATATATCCAGAAAATTTCCAGCGGTAAAAATACACTCTTGCCGGTTAAAAAATAGGATTTTTATAACAGCTTACCTGTAAAATCCTTTTCTTGGAGTACATCACGGGACACAGAGCGACATAGTCATTACTAATGGGTTATATAGTTACCGTCAGGTGCTGGCACTGGCAACTTCCAAAACCGGAAGTACCCTCCCCTATATAAGCCCCTCCCATCCGGGAGCACCTCAGTTTTGTAGCAAAGCAATAAGTGTCCCCAAAAGAGGGGTGGGAGCTCTGTGTCCCGTGATGTACTCCAAGAAAAGGATTTTACAGGTAAGCTGTTATAAAAATCCTATTTTCTTTTTCGTACATCACGGGACACAGAGCGACATAGTCATTACTAATGGGATGTCCTAAAGCAATGCCAAATGAGGGGGGGGGATACACCATATATAAGCTGAGCGCTATCAGACATGAGGATCTTTTGCGGCCTGCAACACACTGCGCCCAAAGGCGACATCCTCCTGACTTCTAACGTCCACCTGGTAGAACCTAGTAAACGTGTGTACTGAAGACCATGTTGCGGCCTTACAGACTTGAGCCAGGGAGGCCTGGTGATGCACTGCCCAAGAAGTTCCAACTGCTCTCGTGGAGTGCGCCCTAACTTTGAACGGAGGCGGTCTACTTCTCAAGCTATAGGCTTGTATTATGACCTGTCGAATCCACTTGGCTAAAGTAGATTTTGACGCTGCCTGACCCCTTCTGGGGCCTTCCGGCAGAATAAACAAAGTATCCGTTCTGCGAATCTGAGCAGTGGCTTTTAGATAAGCTTTAACTGCTCTTACTACATCCAAAGAATGCAATAACTTTTCCTCTACCGAAGTAGGCTTGGGGAAAAAAGAAGGAAGAACCACATCTTGGTTCAAATGAAACCTCGATACCACCTTAGGAAGAAAGGCTGGATGAGGACGTAACACTACTCTGTCCTTATGGATAACCAGATATGGCTCCTTACAGGACATAGCTGCTAATTCCGATACTCTTCTAGCCGAACAAATGGCTACTAGAAAAATCAATTTCCTGGTGAGAAGCACTAAGGAAATATGCTGTAATGGTTCAAATGGTTGTTTCTGTAGAACCGACAGAACCAAGTTTAGATCCCATGGACATATGGGAATATTAACCGGAGGACTAATACGCATCACTCCCTGTATAAAGGCTTTGACTAGTGAATGCGAAGCCAAGGGCCTTTGAAAAAATATTGACAAGGCCGAAATCTGACCCTTGATAGTACTCAAGGCAAGCTTCCTATCTACAGCCCATTGTAGGAAGTCCAGGATCCTACCTATTACGTACTTTCGTGGATGCCATTTCTTGGCCTCACACCACGCGATGTACGCCTTCCAGATTCTATAGTAGATCTGCCTGGATACCGGCTTCCTGGCATTGATCATGGTAGATACCACAGCATTAGAGAGCCCTCTCTTTTTTAGAATGTGGGCTTCAATAGCCAGGCCGTCAAACCTAGGGCTGGTAAGGAAGGGTGGTATATCGGTCCTTGCGAAAGCCGGACGACGTGGGAGAGTCCAAGGACTCCCCACTGAAATTTTACAATCTCCGCGTACCACGCTCTTCGGGGCCACGCTGGAGCCACCGGAATCACTGGTTTCTTTTCTACCCTGATTCTGCGGAGTAATCGAGGTAACCATTGGCGGTGTGAATGCATATATCAGCTTGAACTGATCCCAAGGGAACACTAGGGCATCCGAGCCGCAAGCTAGGGGATCCCTTGTCCGAGAGACAAACCTGTCCCCCTTTGCGTTGAATCTGGATGCTAGAAGATCTACATCCGATGTTCCCCACCGCTGACATATTGTCCAGAAAACCTCGGGGTGAAGGGACCCTTCCTCTGGGCCTAATTGCTGGCGACTTAGAAAGTCCGCCTTCCAATTCTCCACTCCTGGAATGAATACCGCAGATATGGCTGGGACATATTTTTCTGCCCATTTCAGGATGTAATTTACTTCCCTCTGGGCTGCACGACTCCTGGTGCCCCCCTGATGATTGATATATGCCACTGCTGTGGCATTGTCTGATTGAATTCTGACAGGGGACCCTTGGAGTTTGGATGTCCATGCTACTAGGGCATACCGGGCTGCTCGTATCTCTAAGAGATTGATGGGCAGGGCCTTTTCTGCATCCGACCATCTGCCCTGGAGAGACTATTGCTCCAATACTGCTCCCCAGCCTATAAGGCTGGCATCTGTAGTGACCACCTTCCAAGAAATCGGACTGAAGGATTTCCCTTTTTCCAGATTCTGGGGAACCAACCACCAACGGAGGCTCTTGCGAACGGAAGGGGACAAGGACATTGTAAGTCTAGGGCCTGAACTTTTTTGTTCCAGGCTGACAGTATGGCCCCTTGCAAATTCCTTGAATGGAATTGACCGTAGGGTACTGCTTCGAATGATGCCACCATTTTTCCCAGCAGCCTCATATACAGGCGTATGGACGGCTGTCTTTTTTGTACCCACTAAGTGGATCAAATCTTTCAAAGACAACACCTTTCCTCGAGGCAAGAATATTTTTCTCTGGCCTGAATCCAACCTTAGCCCCAAGTATTCCAGACTTTTGACTGGTTTTTAGGGCTGACTTGTCTCGGTTGATAATCCAACCGTGAGATCCAGATACTTGATCGTCTTGTGAACGACCACTTCTAGTTTTTTCACTGAGTGGTCTATCAGCAACAAGTCATCCAGATATGCCATTATCATTACACCTTGTGTTCTTAGATTGGCCAATAAAGGGCCAGAATTTTTGTGAACACTCTTGGTGCTGTGGCCAAACCGAAGGGTAAGGCTCTGAACTGAAAATGGCGCCCTTCTACTGCAAAGCGTAGAAATTTTTGGTGGACTGGAAAGATGGGAATGTGCAAATAAGCATTTTTGATGTCGATCGTGGCTAACCAATCCTCCCCTTGTAGGGCAGTGGCCACCGATCGGATCGACTCCATCGGAAAGTCCTGATATACAGGAATTTGTATAGCCCTTTTTAGAATTAATATGGGCCTCCCGTCCGCGTTTGCTTCGGGACTGTAAAGAGGTTTGAGTAAAACCCGAACCCTCATTCTTCCAGGGGAACCTCCATAATTACTCCTTGGAGCAATAGTTGTTCTAGTGCCAACAGGAGGGACTCTCTCTTCCGGGGATCCCTTGGCACGTTTGACCTCAAAATGGGAAGGAGGAGAGTCTTTTAACTCCAAACTGTATCCCAAACCTACTGCGGAGAGCACCTATCTGTCTTGATCGTGTCCCGCCAGGTCTCTTTGCGAACAACTGGAGTCCTCCCCCCACCCGACTGAGTGGGGGCTTCAATGAATTTAACTTTGGGGGAGGTTTTGTACCTCCCCTGACCCAGGGTTTCTCATTACCCTGCTACTGTCCCTGTTTTTTACCCCCGGGATTTGACCGAGGAGGCCGTCGGAACTGTTACACAGCCGATGCCCCAGGGACTGGAGAAGCAGGCCTCTTAAAGAGGGACCTCTAACTCTGCTTTTAACCGGCAAGAGCGTATTTTTACCGCTGGAAATTTTCTGGATATATTTGTCCAGGTTTTCCCTGAATAAGCGTTCACCATGAAATGGGACGCTAACCAGCCATTCTTTACAGGGAGCTTCAGCAGACCAGTTTCTGAGCCATAGGAGCCTACGCATATGTACTATAGACAGCGTAAGGCGGGAGGCCTGATGGACTGAATCCTCTATGGCGTCAACCGCAAAGCCTAAGGCTCTAGGTAGATCAGCTAGGGCAAAGCCTGCTGATCTGTCAAGTCCCTCAAGACCTGTTTCAACTGATCCTTCACTGCTTAGCAGACCCCAATAGCTGCTACTGCTGGTTGTATCACCAAGCAGATTTTCATAAGGACTCCAATCTTTTATCTATTGGGTTCTTGAACATTTGGACATTATCCACTGGACATGTCAGTGATTTATACATACAAGAGATGGCTGCGTCCACTGTAGGGACCTTCCATTTTTTTTTTTTTTTTTTGATGAACTTATCCTCCATGGGATAGACCACCGGAAATCTCTTGGGGGAATCAATATTTTCTCAGGACGTTCCCAATCCTGGTAAATGAGCCCTTTTCAGTAAAGGGTGAAGTGGAAAAGAACAAACAGTCTGGGGGCTTCTAGCGACCCCAACGAGGATACAGTAGTGGCTGATGGTTCCGCAAGGTGCATTTTTAAATGCTGATCGGACCATGTTAGTCAGAGACTGAACCCATAATCTTTCAGCTTGAGATGCTGAGAAAAGGTTCCCCCACTGTTGATTCCTCTATAACAGAATCAACCTTATCCTGATCCCCTTCAGGCAGGTCGATCCCTGTATGGGACTGTTGCTCTGCTAACAGGCACTCTGAAGGAGGAGACGGAGATCGGGCGCGCTTTCCCTGACAGGGAGGCAGCGATAAATTTTGACAATCTCTCTCTAATCCTCCCAGAGCTGAGGAAAAAACCTCCTCTGTTACATACACAGGAGCAGGTGACTGAGGACAGCCACAGTACCAAGTACCCCTGCAGGGTCTCTACGGTCACTTACCTCTGAACTTCAGGGGAGACTGGTGCAGCAGGAGTATGCCCAAGATCCTCAGAGCCCGATGAGACCCCCTTCGCTTCCTGGAAGATTCAGTTCCGGAGCTACTGGACGGCATATTCCTAAGCCTAAAGCTGAGGTATTCCAGCCGTAATACACCACTTTTACTGAGAATGGTCTAGCACAATTGCTGCTATATCACAGTTGGTGTCTACTAATGTGCCTTTCTAGGGGATGCCTGTATCAACCGCTTGCTGTATGCCTTTAAATGTTGCCAGCTCTGTCTCTGTACTTCATAGCCAGCTTACTGCAATAATGTGGCTTTTTAAAAACCTGCTGGGACGCCCGCACATGCGCAGAAGCGCTGCGGCGCGCACAGAGCGTCATCCCCCAGGCCCCGCCCCTTTTTCCGGCCACCTCTATATATAGAGGCGCGTGCACGCGCACGCGCGCGGCCACGTGCGCCTCGGCGCTAATTTTCAAACATGGAAACCAGGGACAGGAGCCAGGGCCCCCTTTGCCGCAGGCCGGGGGATAGACGAACACTGCAACATGGCAGAGGAAACAGTTTCCTGTAGGAGAACTCACCAGCTGCCTGGACTTTGTTCTCTGAGAAGAAACTAGTCCATATGACAAGAAAAACATTCCACAGCGGCCTCTAGTGGACAAACACAGGTACCGCAGTTTAATATACTAAACATATATATAAAAAAAAAAACATTCTTTTTTTTTTTTTCTTGACCACCATTAAAAATTATTACATTTTTTTAGTAGTTACAGGCATGCACAGATATTAGCGGGAATACCGTTAGGTAACAGACAGAAAGACAAATTAGGCTTGGGGGTCCCCCAATAGAACCAAGTTCCTGGGGGCCCCCACTTACCTGTTCCCCGCCGCAGGACTTTGTTTGGTCCACAAAAGCCCAAACTTCACCTATCACGGCAGGCATTGTAATCAAACCTTCAGGGACCGGGTTCCCAAGGATTCCACTCCCCTGGACCTGTATAGCACCCTGCACAGAAAACATCTTGGTCGTGGGTATGACCAGAGCTCTGGATCCCAGGGTCCAGCTCTCCTAAGAGAAGCATTACAGGCAGAACCTTGCTCTTCTCTGCAAGGCCCGGGTACCGACCGTTTAGCTATGAAGCTTTTTTGGTCGGATCCGGAATAGCTTACTGAGGCCCAAAAGAACCTGTACGCAAGCTCAGTGAAAAACACATGTTTCTTCTTGGCCAACACCTTAGACACTGGCAAAAAACTGAGGTGCTCCCGGATGGGAGGGGCTTATATAGGGGAGGGTACTTCCGGTTTTGGAAGTTGCCAGTGCCAGCACCTGACGGTAACTATATAACCCATTAGTAATGACTATGTCGCTCTGTGTCCCGTGATGTACGAAAAAGAAACAGAGTTAGAGGTCCCTCTTTTAAGAGGCCTGCTTCTCCAGTCCCTGGGGCATCGGCTGTGAAACAGTTCCGACGGCCTCCTCGGTCAAATCCCGGGGGTAAAAATCAGGGACAATCGCAGGGTAATGAGAAACCCTGGGTCAGGAGAGGTACAAAACCTCCCCCAAAGTTAAATTCATTGAAGGGTTGCCCCCACTCAGTCGGGTGGGGGGTAGACTCCAGTTGTTCGCAGAGACCTGGCGGGACACGATCAGAACAGATAGGTGCTCTCCGCAGTATGTTTGGGATACAGATTGGAGTTAAAAGACTCTCCTCCTTCCCATTTTTTGAGGTCAAACGTGCCAAGGGATCCCCGGAAGAGAGAGTCCCTCCTGTTGGCACTAGAACAACTATTGCTCCAAGGAGTAATTATGGAGGTTCCCCTGGAAGAATGGGGGTTCGGGTTTTACTCAAACCTCTTTACAGTCCCGAAGCAAACGGGGACGTGAGGCCCATATTAATTCTAAAAGGGCTAAAACAAATTCCTGTATATCAGGACTTTCCGGATGGAGTCGATCCGATCGGTGGCCACTGCCCTACAAGGGGAGAAATGGTTAGCCGCGATCGACATCAAAGATGCTTATTTGCACATTCCCATCTTCCCAGTCCACTAAAAATTTCTACGCTTTGCAGTAGAAGGGCGCCATTTTCAGTTCAGAGCCTTACCGTCGGTCTGGCCACAGCACCACGAGTGTTTACAAAAATTCTGGCCCTTTATTGGCCAATCTAAGAACACAAGGTGTAATGATAATGGCATATCTAGATGACTTGTTGCTGATAGACCACTCAGTGAAAAAACTAGAAGTGGTCGTTCACAAGACAATCAAGAATCTGGAATCTCACGGTTGGATTATCAACCGAGACAAGTCAGCCCTAAAACCAGTCAAAAGTCTGGAATACTTGGGGCTAAGGCTGGATTCAGGCCAGAGAAAAATGTTCTTGCCTCGAGAAAAGGTGTTGTCTTTGAGAGATTTGATCCACCTAGTGGGTGCAAAAAGACAGCCGTCCATACGCCTGTGCATGAGGCTGCTGGGAAAAATGGTGGCATCATTCGAAGCAGTACCCTACAGTCAATTCCATTCAAGGAATTTGCAAAGGGCTATACTGTCAGCCTTGAACAAAAAAGTTCAGGCCCTAGACTTACAATGTCCTTGTCCCCTTCCGTTCGCAAGATCCTCCGTTGGTGGTTGGTTCTCCAGAATCTGGAAAAAGGGAAATCCTTCAGTCCGATTTCTTGGAAGGTGGTCACTACAGATGCCAGCCTTATAGGCTGGGGAGCAGTACTGGAGCAATGGTCTCTCCAGGGCAGATGGTCGGATGCAGAAAAGGCCCTGCCCATCAATCTCTTAGAGATACGAGCAGCCCGGTATGCCCTAGTAGCATGGACATCCAAACTCCAAGGGTCCCCTGTCAGAATTTTATCAGACAATGCCACGGCAGTGGCATATATCAATCATCAGGGTGGCACCAGGAGTTGTGCAGCCCAGAGGGAAGTAAATTACATCCTGAAATGGGCAGAAAGATATGTCCCAGCCATATCCGCGGTATTCATTCCAGGATTGGAGAATTGGAAGGCGGACTTTCTAAGTCGCCAACGATTATGCCCAAGGGAATGGTCCCTTCACCCCGAGGTTTTCCGGACAATATGTCAGCGGTGGGGAACACCGGATGTAGATCTGCTAGCATCCAGATTCAACGCAAAGGGGACAGGTTTGTCTCTCGGACAAGGGATCCCCTAGCTTGCGGCTCGGATGCCCTAGTGTTCCCTTGGGATCAGTTCAAGCTGATATATGCATTCCCACCGCCACAATTGTTACCTCGATTACTCCGCAGAATCAGGGTAGAAAAGAAACCAGTGATTCTGGTGGCTCCAGCGTGGCCCCGAAGAGCATGGTACGCGGAGATTGTAAAAATGTCAGTGGGGAGTCCTTGGACTCTCCCACGTCGTCCGGACCTGCTTTCGCAAGGACCGATATACCACCCTTCCTTACCAGCCCTAGGTTTGACGGCCTGGCTATTGAAGCCCACATTCTAAAAAAGAGAGGTCTCTCTAATCCTGTGGTATCTACCATGATCAATGCCAGGAAGCCGGTATCCAGGCAGATCTACTATAGAATCTGGAAGGCGTACATCGGGTGGTGTGAGGCCAAGAAATGGCATCCACGTAAGTACGTAATAGGTAGGATTCTGGACTTCCTACAGTGGGCTGTAGATAGGAAGCTTGCCTTGAGTACTATCAAGGGTCAAATTTCGGCCTTGTCAATATTTTTTCAAAGGCCCTTGGCTTCGCATTCACTAGTCAAAGCCTTTATACAAGGAGTGATGCGTATTAGTCCTCCGGTTAATATTCCCATAAGTCCATGGGATCTAAACCTGGTTCTGTCGGTTCTACAGAAACAACCATTTGAACCATTACAGCATATTTCATTGGTTCTTCTCACCAGGAAATTGATCTTTCTAGTAGCCATTTGTTCGGCTAAAAGAGTGTCGGAATTAGCAGCTATGTCCTGTAAAGAGCCATATCTGGTTATCCATAAGGACAGAGTAGTGTTACGTCCTCATCCAGCCTTTCTTCCTAAGGTGGTATCGAGGTTTCATTTGAACCAAGATGTGGTTCTTCCTGCTTTTTTTTTCCCAAACCTAGTTCGGTAGAGGACAAATGATTACATTCTTTGGATGTAGTAAGAGCAGTTAAAGCTTATCTAAAAGCCACTGCTCAGATTCGCAGAACGGATACTTTGTTTATTCTGCCGGAAGGCCCCAGAAAGGGTCAGGCAGCGTCAAAATCTACTTTAGCCAAGTGGATTCGACAGGTCATAATGCAAGCCTATGGCTTGAGAAGGAGACCGCCTCCGTTCAAAGTTAGGGCGCACTCCACGAGAGCAGTTGGAACTTCATGGGCAGTGCATCACCAGGCCTCCCTGGCTCAAATCTGTAAGGCCGCAACATGGTCTTCAGTACACACGTTTACTAGGTTCTACCAGGTGGACGTTAGAAGTCAGGAGGATGTCGCCTTTGGGCGCAGTGTGTTGCAGGCCGCAAAAGATCCTCATGTCTGATAGCGCTCAGCTTATGTATGGTGTATCCCCCCCCTCATTGGGCATTGCTTTAGGACATCCCACATAGTAATGACTATGTCGCTCTGTGTCCCGTGATGTACGAGAAAGAAAATAGGATTTTTATAACAGCTTACCTGTAAAATCCTTTTCTTGGAGTACATCACGGGACACAGAGCTCCCACCCCTCTTTTGGGGACACTTATTGCTTTGCTACAAAACTGAGGTACTCCCGGATGGGAGGGGCTTATATAGGGGAGGGTACTTCCGGTTTTGGAAGTTGCCAGTGCCAGCACCTGAAGGTATCTATATAACCCACATAGTAATGACTATGTCGCTCTGTGTCCCGTGATGTACTCCAAGAAAAGGATTTTACAGGTAAGCTGTTATAAAAATCCTATTATTAGTTCAATATGGGCAATACAAATGTTCTACTTTGATCCTAATCCTTTTGCGTACAAAATACTACGTAAACGCAGTCAGTCATGTTATTTAGAGACCATAAGTGGAGATAAAAATAAATGACCTACAAAAAAAAAAAAAAACAGCACTTCTGCGTAGGAGCTGTCCAGAGAATTGTCTGTTATACCCATAGAAGCTATGCAAATGTCAAACTAAAGTCTAGGCAGATATAAAGAAAAACGAATGCAGCCATGTAACCATCTGGGCTGCATTTTGAATCGCGGGCAGATTTTCCCACGATTCTGCCAGCAATTTCAAAGCGCAGAGGTGTGAATTGTAAATGACAAAATCGCAGAATGCACATTTCAGATGCCATTCATTTGAATGGCACTTAAAAACCGAGCCTCTTTCTGAGATTTGGTGTTTACAAGTTAAAAAATTTAATTTTTGCTAGAAAATTACTTAGAACCCCCAAATATTATATATATATTTTTCTAACACCCTAGAGAATAAAATGGCGGTCGTTGCAATACTTTTTGTCACACCGTATTTGTGCAGCGGTCTTACAAGCACATGTTTTTGGAAAAAAATCACTTTTTTTAATTAAAAAATAATACAACAGTAAAATTAGCCCAATTTTTTTTTTTTATATTAAGAAAGATAATGTTACGCCGAGTAAATTGCTACCCAATATGTCACGCTTCAAAATTCTGCCCGCTCGTGGAATGGCGACAAACTTTTACCCTTAAAAATCTCCATAGGCGACGTTTAAAAAATTCTACAGGTTGCATGTTTTGAGTTACAGAGAAGGTCCAGGGCTAGAATTATTGCTCTCGCGCTAACGATCGCGGCGATACCTCACGTGTGCTTTGAACACAGTTTTCATATGCGGGCGCTGCTCACGTATACGTTCGCTTCTGCGCACTTTAAAAATAATAGTTTTTTTCTCATTTATTTTACTTTATTTTTTTTATTTTGAGACTGTTTTTTAAAAAAAAAAAAAATGTATTAAATTTGGGTCACTTTTATTCCTATTACAAAGAATATAAGCATCCCTTGTAATAGAAAAAAGCATGACAGGTCCTCTTAAATATATGAGATCTGGGGTCAAAAATACCTTTTTTTTGTGTCATTCTAAAAAAAAAAAAAAAAAAAAAAATGGCCCTTTAAGAGCATTGGGTGGAAGTGACATTTTGACGTCACTTCTGCCCTGCAGTTTTATGGAGACGGGTGGGGGCCATCTTCCCCTCACTTGTCTCCATACACAGGCAGGGGACAGATGCAATCGCCTCCACCGCTGCCGACGGTTCTGGTAAGCGGCGGAGGGAACCGGAGAGCGGTGGGAGGGGGGGGGTCCTCTCCCACCGCCGATAAAAGTGATCTGGCGGTGTACCTGCCACAGAGACCACTCTTATCTGAAAGAGGACCACCCATTGAAGAAGAAGATATTGGGGTTATGGTAGCTAGCTGATACCATAACAACGGTATTCCTCTTCAAAGTTCCTGCGGCGGGGCAATCCGTAAGTGGTTAAAATCACTTAAAATGGCACTTAAAACCGGCATGGCATGAAGCTTGTCGCCCAAAAGTAGCTTCTGAACTTTTCTGGGCAACAAGCTTCATGTGATGTGGGTTGCTGCGATTGCAGCGTGATTTATCACGCGACAAGCGCGGCACAACTGCATCGCGATTTTAAGTGCCATTCAAATGAATGGCATCTCAAATGTGCGTTCTGTCATTCACACCTCGGCGCTTTAAAATTGCTGGCGGAATCGCGGCAAATCTGCCCGCGACTCAAAGCGGCGAGGTGTAAACGCAGCCCAACACATCAATAATTATATATTTTTTTTAAAATTCAAGAGCTGGAGCTGCTAACAGCCTCTTGTAGTCACTCTACAGCAGGGCTGGAGTTTGAAGCGAAGAAGCAGCACAAGGAGCCAATAAGATTATGTGCTGACAAGAAGCATGCTGATAGGCGAAAAAAGCAGAGTGACAGAGAGATGAGCTCATCCCTGTGCTGCGTCTCTTTTCAGTGTCCTGTCACAGGCTGGGATGGATCCAGGGCAACCTGGGCTCAGCAAAAGTAGGTTGAATGGTGTTGGCAATTTGGCTAAGGACATCTAGTGGCAGAATGTCCAGAATGTAAAATTATGCACTTGGGGGCTAAGAATAGGCATGCATCATACATACTAGGGGGAGTACAACTGGGGGGATCCGTAGTGGAGAAGGATCTGGGGGTTTTGGTAGATCATAAGCTCAATAATAACATGCAATGTCAAGCTGTGGTTTCCAAAGCGAGCAAAGTCCTTTCTTGTATTAAGAGAGGTATGGTCTCCAGAGAGAGAGATATCATTTTGCCCCAGTACAAATCATTAGTAAGACCTCATCTGGAACATGCAGTTCAGTTTTGGGCCCCAGTTCTCAAAAGGGATATTGGGGAACTGGAGAAAGTGCAGAGAAGGGCAACCAAACTGATAAGAGGCATGGAGGAGCTCAGCTATGAGGAGAGATTAGAGGAACTGAATTTATTCACTCTTGAGAAGAGGAGAATAAGGGGGGATATGATCATCATGTACAAATATATAAGGGGTCCATATAGTGAACTTGGTGTTGAGTTATTCACTTTACGGTCATCACAGAGGACAAGGGGGCACTCTTTACTTCTAGAGGAAAAGAGATTTCACCTCCAAATACGGAAAGGTTTCTTCACAGTAAGAGCTGTGAAAATGTGGAACAGACTCCCTCCAGAGGTGGTTCTGGCCAGCTCAGTAGATTGCTTTAAGAAGGGCCTGGATTCTTTCTTAAATGTACATAATATAACTGGGTACTGACATTTATAGGTAAAGTTGATCCGGGGAAAATCCGATTGCCTCTCGGGGGATCAGGAAGGAATTTTTTCCCCTGCTGTAGCAAACTGGATCATGCTCTGCTGGGGTTTTTTGCCTTCCTCTGGATCAACTGTGGGTATAGAATTGGGTATATGGGATTGTACGATATTTTTTTATTTTTTTATGGTTGAACTGGATGGACTTGTGTCTTTTTTCAACCTGACTAAAGCTGGCCATACACCATTAGATTATCTATGGTTAGATGGAAAAAAGTGGGCGATTCCTCCATCCACACAGTTAATATACATGGAGAAATCTGTTGCACTTTTTCCATCTAACCATAGAAAATCTGCAGATAATCTAATGGTGTATGGCCAGCTTAACTATGTAACTATGTAAGAAAAAAGTACAATGAAGAACTGAAGGTGAATACTGCAGAAATGGCTGGTTTTGTTATTTTATCTTTTCAAAAGGGCTATTCCTTTTTAGCTTATTGTATGGCTAGTGATCTGCTTTAACAAATAATCTGGCCATTAAAAAATGCGTGACTGATAAAATACCATAATTTGGCTACTAGATGGCACTATCAGAAAAAAAAAGTATGCTCCTCATCCCCATCTAGTGGCCATGATGCGGTATTTACTGCATTTACAGATTTTATCTGTAGAGAATATCGTTTTAGAGCATTTGATTTTGTTCCGTTCACACAAACCAAATTTACAGTTTCAATGGAGTAAAAGCTATACAAATGTTTTATAACTACAATCCTATGTGTATTTCAGCCAGAAGAATTGGGAAACGAACATTGTGAAAGTCAAAAGGTAACGCGTCTTCCTGGAATCCATCTGCCCTTAGCACAGGCATGCAGGCAGGAAGGTGTGCTTAGCTGAGAAAGCCCCTCCTCCCCTGAAAGAAGATGAAAAGTGATGAAAGAGAAAAAAAATGTCCATGGATGGTGCAAATTTCTTTCCTGCTTTGTGCACGGGTCCAAATCATTTGGTGGAGGGGGGATTATGGTGTGGGGTTGCTGTTCAGGGGTTGGGATTGGTCCATTGGTTCCAGTGAAGGGAACGCTTAAGGCGACAGCATACCAAGACATTTTGGACAATTTCATGCTCCCAACTTTGTGGGAACTTCCTGTTCCAACATGCACACCAATACACAAAGCAAGGTCCATAAAGACATGGATGAGCGAGTTTGGGGTTGAGGAACTTGACTGGCCTGCACAGAGTCCTGACCTCAACCCGATAGAACACCTTTGGAATGAATTAGAGCAGAGAATGCGAGCCAGGCCTTCTTGTCCAACATCAGTGCCTGACCTCACAAATGCGCTACTGGAAGAATGGTCAAACATTCCTATAGACACACTCCTAAACCTTGTGGACAGCCTTTCTAGAAGAGTTGAAACTGTTATAGCTGCAAAGGGTGGGTCAACTTAATATTGAACTCTAAGGACTAAGACGCCATTAAAATTCATGTGTGTGTAAAGGCAGGTGTCCCAATACTTTTGACAATATAGTGTAGATGAACTATTTTAGTCCTTATGTACATAGCATTAGTAAATACATAGGAAGGTTATATTTAATCGTGTTAACTTTTTTTTTTTTTTTACATTTCTTCAGTTGCTTCCTGGTTTCTGGCCTAGTCCAAAATAATAATTAATATAATAATAATTATACATCCCAGGAGTCTCCATGGGCATTTTTGTCTTCTCCTTCATCTAGAAGAGGGGAGGCGGGACTTCAACAAAGCACACCCTCCTGCCTGCATGAAATAAGGGCAGATGGATTCCAGGAAGTAAATACTACATTAATCATCTCCCCTTACTCAAGTTAGCCGCAACTAGAAATGCTAGGAAGGCGTTTTTTGTAATAATTTCTCAACAAAATAAGGCATGGAGACATGGATGGTTGGGTGAATTTGCTTTGTATATCAAAAATTTAAGTACAACTAAAAGGCAAAACTTTTTTTTGATGTTTTAGACATTAGAGTGGAGAGGGATTAGAACGCCTGTCAGTTTTTACTGCACAGTGCACCCCCGTTACGAAGATTCACCCTTTCTAGTTGTCCTGTTTACCATTATCATTGAAAGTGAAACTAAAAGAAAAACCCAAATTTTGGGTTGTCCCAGAAAGATAATAGGAGGGGAAATCTTTGAATGGAGACACTAGTTCTGGTGACAATTCCCCTAATTTGCAGGGATTTCCTCTCACTTCCTGTTTGGCTATTGGACAGGAAGTGAAGGGAAATATCTGCAATGTAACAGAGATGGCGGAAAAAAAATCTGACAGGTGTTATAACCCTCACTTACTCTATCCAAAATGAAAAAAAAAAAAAAGTTTTGCCCATAGTTCTACTTTAATTAAATAGCGTTTTTTATTTTGTGGTGCACAGATACAGTTTAACCACTTCCCGCCCAGTCAATAGCAGATTGACGTCCGGGAAGTGGTTCTGTTATCCACCCTGGACGTCATATGACGTCCTGCGGGATAACAGCCGCCGCGCGCCCGGGGGGGAGCGCGCATCGCGGCGATCGGTGGAGCGGTGGGTCAGTCTGACCCACCGCTACACTGATCTCGGTAAGAAGCCTCCGTCGGAGGCTTTTTACCACATGATCAGCCGTGTCGAATCACGGCTGATCACAATGTAAACAGGAAGAGCCGTTGATCGGCTCTTCCTCACTTGCGTCTGACAGACGCGAGTAGAGGAGAGCCGATCGGCGGCTCTCCTGACAGGGGGGGTTCGCGCTGATTGTTTATCAGCGCAGCCCCCCCTCGGATACCCACACTGGACCACCAGGGAAGCCCCCCAGGACCACCAGGAAAGCCCCAATCATGTGGATGGCCCCCATGGCCATCCACATGTAGTAAAAAGAAATAAATAAAAACATTAAAAAAAATATGCCAATCAGTGCCCACAAATGGGCACTGACTGGCACTCACAATGTGTGGTGGCTGGCATTGCTGGGCACCAGTGCCACCTACTAGTGTCCATCAGTGCCACCTATCAGTGCCCATCCGTGCCAATCTGTGCCCACCTATCAGTGCCCGTCCATGCCACCTATCAGTGCCACCCATAAGTGCCCATCAGTGCCGCCCATGAGTGCCCATCAGTGCTGCCCATGAGTGCCCATCAGTGCCGCCCATGAGTGCCCATCAGTGCCGCCTATGAGTGCCAATCAGTGCCGCCTATGAGTGCCAATCAGTGCCACCTATGAGTGCCCATCAGTGCCGCATACCAGTGCCACATATCAGTGCCGCCTATCAGTGCCGCCTATCAGTGCCGCCTATCAGTGCCCATCAGTGCCACCTCATTGGTGCCACCTCATCGGTGCCCATCAGTGTCGCCTTATCAGTGCCCCCTTATCAGTGCCCGTCATTGAAGTAGAAAAGGTACTTATTTACAAAAAAAATTAACAGAAACAAAGAAAAACTTAGTTTTTTTTTAAATTTTCGCTCTTTTTTTATTTGTTGTGCAAAAAATAAAAAATCGCAGAGGCGATCAAATACCACCGAAAGAAAGCTCTATTTGTGGGAACAAAATGATAAAAAATTTGTTTGGGTACAGTGTAGCATGACCGCGCAATTGTCATTCAAATTGCGACAGTGCTGAAAGCTCAAAATTGGCTTGGGCAGGAAGCTGTATAAGTGCCTGGTATTGAAGTGGTTAAAGTGATTATAAACCCCCAATGCCGAAGTTGTACCTATAGGTAAGCCGTATATATAATAAGGCTAACCTATTAGGTACAGTAAATATAATGTGCACCGTTTAGGAGATATTTACCTTGTAGTGCGCCGATTAGGTCATCGGCCCATGCGCTGTGAAGGAATGGCCCTCTGTGCCGTTTCTTCACTAGCGAGTGCCGTGACTGGCGGCTCCCGCGTGCATGCGGTTCCGGCCAGTCACAGACCCTGGAGTCTGCGGCCCTGGAAGGAAGACGGGCGAAGATGGATGCGGCCTCCAGCGGGAACATTGCAGGCTTTATTTGCAGGTAAGTGGCACATAATGTGATGCGATGCATACTAGCACATTATCATACCTCCCAACTTTTAGTTCCCTGACACCACAGTCAGTTGTTGAGCGGGGGGGGGGGGGGTGCTGCCGCGGGACGGGTTTTTTGTCCCGGTCATCCCATCACAGTTGTTGAGCAGGGGGTGCTGCCGCGGGACGGGTGGCCGCCGATCACGGGGGGGGGGCGCGTCTGCTGTGCGGGAATATTAACACTCTGGCGGGAAAGAAGTTTCAATACAGGAAAAACCCGCAGAATCCGTGCATGTTGGGAGGTATGCATTATGCTTTTACTTTGCAGGGAACGAAAAAGGAATTAAACCCATCAGTGTTTACTTCCTCTTTAAAGCGGAGTTCCACCCAAAAATAGAACTTCGGCTTTTCGGAACCCTCCCCCCTCCGGTGCGGTGTCACATTTGGCACCTTTCAGGGGGGGAGCAGATACCCCTCTAATACAGGTATTTTGCTCCCACTTCCGGGCATAGATTCCTGAGCCACCCACGGGCATCTACGCCACTTCCGGCGCCTTCTCCGTCCCCCCCGCTGTCTTCTGGGAGACACACAGGTCCCAGAAGACAGCAGGGACCAGTGGGATCGCGCATGCGCAGTAGGGAACCAGGAAGTGAAGCCGCAAGGCTTCACTTCCCGATTCCCTTATCGAAGATGGCGGCAGCAGCACCCGAGAGTCGAGGGACAGATCGGCTTCGGGTGCCGACATCGCGGGTGCCCTGGACAGGCAAGTGTCCTTATTTTAAAAGTCAGCAGCTGCAGTATTTGTAACTGCTGACTTTTAAAAATAAAAAATTTGGCGGAACGCCGCTTTAACTGCGCTTTAGTACATCTCCTAGGATCATCAGCGTCATCTGGTGGCAATACAGTATTTTTTCCTGAACTACCTCAAATCAAAAAAACTGCCACTAGATGGCGCTGATAATCCTAGGAAAAAAACATAATTAGAGTGAGATTTGTTGTGCCTGCGTGAATGATTGACACAGGAATTTTTTTATACATAAACCCCAAAAAACTGTCAGGTATTTTAAATTTCCCAGTATCTACAAAAAAAAATAATAATATAATAATTATATATATATATATAAAATAAATAAATATGAAATCTTAATTTTAAGTGGGAAGACTAATCATAAGACGAGCAATTACTTGAACACAGCTGGCACTGTCAAACTGATCTGTCAATATTCCTTATGTAGGTTGATGATGCATAAAACATGACCCAGCGACAGCTCACGTCAAAGCCTCGGCCCCAGCGGCAATGTTCTGTCGCTAAAGAGGGGATCTCACGCACGCTCGGCCAGCTTTCTAAACAAAAAGGGGTGAGAGGAGGACAGCCAGAGTGAGGTTTAGGCATACATGAGTAAGCTCAGGATTCTGCCACTGTACGGCTGTTACAATTACCAAGCATCCGTCAATACTGCTTCAGATTCTTACATCAGAATTATTCACCCCCCCCCCCCCCCCCCCTCGGGCAAATATTTTCCAGGCTGCAGACACAATCACGGCTGGAATAAAAACATGACATGTCATTCCACACACTGGCTCCTTGTGCAGACTCATTCAAAAGACAGCATTGTATTGTGAGGCTCGTAAATCAGGACCTGCAATTACTAAAATGTGCGCTGCTTATTAATTTCCCATTACCGGAATCAAATTGCCTCTTATTTAAAAAATAATTAGATACGTGCCTGCTTGAAATAAGTCTAAGGTAAAATGAAAGGCCAGGTCTACCCAGGAATTAGATTTTAAATTAGGAGTGGACTCTAGGGTGCTAAAACAGCCAAAACGCTCAAAACCTTAAATTTTTTGGGTGACAATATTTTTAATGTATTAATAATAAAAGCTTTGAAGATTTATAAAGATAATTTAATTTCCTGGTGGGGTGTTAGAATTTTTGGTAGGTTTAAAATCTTAATACCAGTATTAAAAGAGGATATAAACTCTCTCAATCAACATGGTTTATGTTTAATCCTGATGCTGCTAGCATTAGCAAGTAGATAGGAAGGTACAGTGGGGAAAATTATTATTTGATCCCCTGCAGATTTTGTAAGTTTGTCCACTTACAAAGACGTGAAGGGTCTATCGTTTTTTATCATAGGTGTATTTAAAACGATAGAGACAGCAGAATATTGACCAAAAATCCAGAAAAAAAAAAAAAAAAAAAAAAACACACACGATACAAAAACCTAAGCCTTTCTTTATAAACAGATCTAACTATTGTCCTAAGTGAACCTTGCAGTCATGTTGGAACAGGAAGGGGTCATCCCCAAACTGTTCTCACAAAGTTGGGAGCATGAAATTGTCCAAAATGTCTTGGTATGCCGACGCCTTCAGAGTTCCCTTCACTGGAACTAAGGGGCCAAGCCCAACCCCTGAAAAACAGCCCCCATACCATAATTCCCCCTCCACCAAATGATTTGGACCAGTGCACAAAGCAAGGTCCATAACGACATGCATGAGCGAGTTTGGGGTGGAGGAACTTGACTGGCCTGCACAGAGTTCTGACCTCTATCAGATAGAACACCTTTGGGTGTCCAATCCACCTCAGTGCCTGACCTCACAAATGCACTTCTGGAAGAATGGTCAAACATTCCCATAGACACACTCCTAAACCTTGTGGACAGCCTTCCCAGAGGAGTTGAAGCTGTTATAGCTGCAAAGGGTGGGCCAACGCAATATTGAACCCTATGAACTAAGACTGGGATACCATTAAAGTTCATGTGAGTGTAAAGGCAGGCGTCCCAATACATTTAATAATATAGAGTCTCTCTCAATGACACGTAGGCAGGTGCAGTCCCGTATACCCCACCAAAGCGGCAATGCAGAAGGGGAAGGAAATTGTGAGGAATTTGGTTCCTCTATGACTTCCTGCAGTCACAGGGAGACGGCTGTCTGACTGTACGCCGACACCCCACGTAACCTTGGTGGCCATATTGGGAAAGGCAGAGTCTATTTTACATTCTCTAGGTTTGACATGCTTCATGGCAGTGGTCAGTGTAGGGACAGTTTCCCCATTTGGCAGGGACAGTGCTTAGCAGCAGGGAAAGTGCAGGGACTATGCCATCTTCTTGTAGGAAGCCTCCCATTTAAGTGTGGCCAGGCCGCATTCCCGCTCCTCCCTGCAGAATACATCTGTCCAGGATCTCGATTCTCTACTTCTGTTTGTCAGTGGCTCCGGTAGGCTGTGCCTCATCTGCTGGACCCATTTATACGTTGTTGGGACTCTCACAATATACTGTTTTCATTCACCTTGGCTGCCAAGTGTACTCTTTGCCACCAGCGCACCACGCTGCACCCTACCCACAGACATAAATGATAGTGCTGTTTGCCTGATGGCCAAGTGAAGAGGGGACAATAAATGTAACTAGTGCTTTTTATACACGAGACCTGCAGTTCTCATATTGGAAGCAGGCTGAAAGAAAAGTGGGTAAATAGCCACAATCAGGCCACAGCAGACTCCACCTAATAGTGGCCATACAATATACAATTTTCCTTAAGATTTACCAAAACCATATAATATGGAGGTCAAACCTAAACACTTTCAATTTGTATACAATCAGACAGGTCCCTGCACTACATAGTGAAGGGTAAATCTAAAGGAAATTAAAAGGAAGAAAATTGTATAATGTATGGCCAGCTTTAGAGGTAACATTTGTATACATGCCACAAATGGGAAAACACTGTGCCTGGAGTAACTCTTTAACCTGTCCTGCTGGCATAACACATGTGGCAGCACGGTGGGTGGGCTTTACCACCAACTTCCACATGTGTCCATGGGGCTTCCCTATTGTGTGCTGAAAAAGCCTGTTCACTGCCACTACCAGCATACTGACCCGAACTGTCACTGACTGCTCCTGGTCACCGTCTAAGACAGTGGTGGCTGGGGCTCGAAAGCACTATCTCCCCTCCCCCCCGATGCTCAATCGAGCGATCGGGAAAGCGGCGATCCACAGCCTTACCTTATGCAGGGAGGAGGTTTGCGGAGGGAAGGGCCTCCGGCACTCTAATCACGTGCTTCTAAAAAAAAAAAAAAAAAAAAAAACACAAACAAAAAAACCCCATTGAAATCCCTGCGTCTGGTGCTCTACATGTTTGAGGGAGGAATCCATCAGACATAGGGTAGTGGTTGCTAGGGTCATCTTCCCCTAATAGTCACTCAGGATTAAAGGTTTGATGGACTTTCTCAGGCACTGATATGACAACATACAAATATTACATAAAAAAATATTTATTGATGTGTATAAACAAAGGAAACAATAATATTTAAAAAACAAAGACCAAACCCCACAGTATAGAACAGCATGAGTCGGTGACAGAACAGCCGTATACAATCTATCAAAGTGGAGCAGGCCAAGCCTCAACCGGTTTCGCGGCAGAAAAACCGCTTCTTCAGGAGGGTCTATACAAAACATAATATACATGATAAATACTCTAGCAGTGTGTTAATACAAATATAGAACGTATTTAATATCAACAATATAATCAAAAAGTCAAGGTCTGTGGACTGCTCACCGTAGAGACGTTCAGAGGTGCAGCGACTGCCCAGGTAAACCCCCCTTGCGGATGAGGGGGAATAAACGTATATGGTGCAGATTGATACAATCTAATAGTAATGATTAAAATAATATGGGTTAGATAATTTATATTTGAGCCAATTTGACATGGGACACCCAGTGCTGATAGTGGGGGAGGGGGGGAGGGGAGAGGAAAGGAGGGGGAGGGAGAGGGAAGGGGAAAAAGAGGAAACGGAGGTGGGGAAGGAAGGGGATAACGAAGGAAAGGAAGGGAGGGGGGGGGCAAAAAAGGAGGGAAAAGGGGAGGGGGGGAGGGGGAAGGGGGGGAGGTGGTGGAACGTGGGGAGAGAGGGGGGAAAAAGGGGGGGGGGAAAGAGGGGGGGGGAAAGAGAGAAAGGATGGGGGGGGGAAGAAGAAGGGGGGAGAGGGAGGGAAAGAGGTTGTTGGAGAAGGTGGCATGGAAGATCTCCAGTCACCGACACCCACCATCACCCCCCCACTCCCAACCTCCACTATTTTACATCCACTCAAACCTTTTAGACTCCGTTCGCGGAAATTTCCAGACTTAATGACATGTCCCGCTATCTGGGCATTTGTACAGGCCACTATTCGTGATCTTAAAAGACAGAAATGGCAGACTATACCTTCCAACCTTACGCAGGGGCAGACCAAAGCCTTGAAAATGTTACAGAAATCTCCAGATCTGGTAATAAAAAACTCAGACAAAGGAGGGAACATTGTTCTAATGACACACGAGTTCTACCAGAACATGTGTCTCTCAATTCTCCAAAATGTCAATTGGTACTGTCCCATTTCTCATGCTGCCATTTCTTCTTTTTCCACACAACTGCATATCCTTTGCACTGAGGCCTTCCACTTGGGCCTCATTGAGAAGGATACTTTAGAATTTCTTCTCCCCAATTTCCCCGTATACCCACCTTCTATGCTTGCCTAAAACCCACAAAAATATAAGCAACCCCCCAGGCCGCCCTATTGTCTCTGGAATTGGATCCCTTACTGACAATGCCAGTAAGTTCGTTGACGCCTTTTTGATGCCGCACGTCAGCAGCTTGCCTTCTTATATCAAGGATACTTCTGACTTGCTGCGTCACATTGAGGGTATCCGGGTCCCCCCGGACGCCCTGCTCGTGGCCATAGATGTCGAGGCATTATACTCGAGCATCCTCCACGAGCGGGGCGTCCGGGTGGCCGGTTCTTTTTATACACGAACAGGAGCGGACCTCTTGGCCACTCAATGAGTTCATCCTGATCTGTTGTATTTCATTTTGACTAAAAATTATTTTCTCTTTAATGATCAACTTTTTTTACAAACACAGGGGGTCGCAATGGGGACTTCTTGCGCCCCGCCTACGCCAATCTCTATTTGGGTGGGTGGGGAGCGCTCTATCAATGCAGACGAACAATACACGGAAATGCTTGAGCATGCGTTGGTTTGGTATCGTTATATTGACGATCTTTTTCTGGTTTGGACGGGGACCAGTACACAATTAGAACAATTTATGGATTTACTAAATCGTAATGATTTCAACTTGACCTTTACAGTACATTTTGATGATACTCAGGTCCCATTCTTGGACCTGACTATCATGAAACAACCAGACGGTACGTTAAGTACCAACCTTTATCGTAAACCGACTGCCGGTAACACTTTACTTTACGCCACCAGTGCCCATCCAAAGCCATTGATACGCAGTATCCCATTTGCGCAATATCTACGCATATGTAGAAATTGTGCTTCAGAAAGTGACTTTAAAATTCAAGCTAACGCTTTACGTGAACGTTTATTACTAAGAGGTTATTCTCGCTCCAACCTGAGAAAGGCCTATAATAAGGCCCGCCTTCGCTCCAGGCAATCTCTGCTTTACCCCCCCCCCCCCCCCTAGACTGAAACCTATTCAAGAATCAGTCAGATTTGTTACTACCTTTTCGGGTCATCATCGCACACTTCGAAATATCCTCAATGAACACTGGCATTTGCTCACCGAACATAATACCTTGCAAAAACACCTTAGACCTTATCCAGAATTGGTTTTCCGCAGAGCTCACTCTTTACGGGACCGCCTAACTCAGAGTCACTACATTCCCTACAGTGTCCCGCCACAGGGACCCAACGGCACCTACCAATGTGGAGAATGTCCCCGTTGCCCTTGGGTCCTGAAGGGCCGGAACTTTACTCTCCCTAATGGGGAGCATTTCCGCTCCTCTGCATATGCCAACTGTGGCACCAAGGGGGTTATTTACCTTATGGTGTGCTCTTGCAAGGCTTTTTATGTGGGTAAAACCATCAGAGAGCTCAGACAACGTATAGGAGATCACATATACTATTCTGGCAATGGGAAACTGACCACCATTGGACGACACATGGGTCTATACCATCGGTATGACCTATCTGCCGTGCGGTTTTTCGTCTTGGAAGTTGTTAAACCAAGCCCCAGGGGTGGCGATTGGGATAGAACTATCCTACAGAGGGAAACCCTGTGGATAGAACACCTCAATGCCACAACTCCCCCTGGAATTAATGAGATGAACTCCTATAAATCCTTTTTATAAGTTAATTTTATTATTCATTTATTCTTCCTCTCCCTTCCCCCCTTCCCTTTTTCCTTTCCCTTCCCCCCTCCCCTTCCCCCCTCCCCCCCTTTTCCCCCCCCCCCTTTTTTCCTTCCGAAATATGGCCTATTTATAAAAGTCTATATCCAACCTAACCTGCCATCAATGTGACACATTCCTGTAAATGTGCTTTTTTTCTTTTCAATCCCTTAAATTGTATATTGGTGATTTCCGTCAAACATATTGTTATTGATTGGTACCATTAATCATTTATTAAAAGCCCTATACTGCTATTACATGTACATTGTTCCTGCATTACATTTCTATTGTTGTTTGGTCTTTGGCTGCTGACGTTACATGCGATGCGGCGGCTTCCTATTTTCACCCCATTGGCGGATCAGTTCTCTTCCTGGTCGGGATGACTATGTCATCCCGTACTTGCGTCGTTTGACCTGGCCCCACGGCCTTGGGTTAATTGACGCGCACTTGCACGTCAGGTGTGCATAGTGCGGAAGGGATGACCCCGTGACGTCACGCGCCGCACGTCACTTGCGGCGCGTCCGACGGCGGGGGTCGGGGAACACACATAAGTGGCTTGTTCGCAAGCCCTTGGTGTGAGTGGTGCACGCACACTCCCCCTGGAAAACCATATGTGAGGAACAGACATGCCGAGGTGAGTGCTTTATATAGCAACAAGGCGCTTAGTGGCCTTTCAATCTGTCTTAAAATTGCTGTTTTTTATATGCAACTCTTTGGTTTCATATACAGCCTATAACCTTGTCCCTCTACCTCGCCGGACTTTGGGCTCCAAATCTGGTCTATCATAACCCTCTGGCTGTCTAGATCCTCCTCAGGTTTTCCTCATTACTGCAATACGTTTGAATATTGGTAAGAGCCTATTACATGTGCTGGCTATACAGTCCAGTCTTTACCCCAAGTGCCCTAATTTCCCCTCCCCTTCCTTCCCCTTCCCCTCTGGGTTCCTTGGTCTGTCTCCCCTTCCTTCCTGGTTTGTATCTGCTGGGCACAGTGGTTTGGTGTCTGTTGGTGTTTCCAGTACATTGGGGGTCGAGGTCGGCTCCTTCTGTATTAGAACTTTCCCCTCCCCCCCTTCCTTTCCTTCCCATCTCTTCTCCCTTCCCCCCCCTTTCCCCCCCCCCTTCCTTTTTCCCCCTTTTCTTCATCTTCCCTCTCCCTCTCAATCGTTTCTCCCTTCTCCAACAACCTCTTTCCCTCCCTCTCCCCCCTTCTTCTTTCCCCCCCCATCCTTTCTCTCTTTCCCCCCCCCTCTCCCCCCCCTTTTTCCCCCCTCTCTCCCCACGTTCCACCACCTCCCCCCCTTCCCCCTCCCCCCCTCCTCCCCTTTTCCCTCCTTTTTGCCCCCCCTTCCCTTCCTTTCCTTTGTTATCCCCTTCCTTCCCCACCTCCGTTTCCTCTTTTTCCCCTTCCCTCTCCCTCCCCCTCCTTTCCTCTCCCCTCCCCCCCTCCCCCACTATCAGCACTGGGTGTCCCATGTCAAATTGGCTCAAATATAAATTATCTAACCCATATTATTTTAATCATTACTATTAGATTGTATCAATTTGCACCATATACGTTTATTCCCCCTCATCCGCCGCGGGGGGTTTACCTGGGCAGTCGCTGCACCTCTGAACGTCTCTACGGTGAGCAGTCCACAGACCTTGACTTTTTGATTATATTGTTGATATTAAATACGTTCTATATTTGTATTAACACACTGCTAGAGTATTTATCATGTATATTATGTTTTGTATAGACCCTCCTGAAGAAGCGGTTTTTCTGCCGCGAAACCGGTTGAGGCTTGGCCTGCTCCACTTTGATAGATTGTATACGGCTGTTCTGTCACCGACTCATGCTGTTCTATACTGTGGGGTTTGGTCTTTGTTTTTTAAATATTATTGTTTCCTTTGTTTATACACATCAATAAATATTTTTTTATGTAATATTTGTATGTTGTCATATCAGTGCCTGAGAAAGTCCATCAAACCTTTAATCCTGAGTGACTATTAGGGGAAGATGACCCTAGCAACCACTACCCTATGTCTGATGGATTCCTCCCTCAAACATTACTACGGATGAGGGCACAATATACTGTTAGTTTATTTTTTATAATTGAGGCTATACTCAACCCTTTTCTTCGCTCTACATGGAGATTAGGAGCCGTGCGCATGGATTAGGGGGGTGGTGACCCTGCGCCCCTAATAAGCTTGCCGCCACTGGTCTTTGACCAGGAACTGGTGGGGCAGACACCAGACCATGTGACTGCCAATCAATGTGGTCACATGATCAGGAATTCCAACTCTGCATGTTAAGATAAACTTCAAGTGCCAGAGTAACAGGGATGGTGTCAGAGGGGGACCAGGGCCAAGCCAAGGGGTACTGGAGTTCCTCTTTAACTAGTAAAAGGTTGAGCTTTTAAGGAAAACTAGAGCTTTGCTGTGTGACATGCCAGGAATTTATTCATGCAGACTTGTAAAATTTCTGTAAGCTCCACCTAGGCATTTTCCCCATAACCCCCCTGTGACTGTAAACATGGACGTGTCGAACTCGAAAGGCCGGAGTGATTTTGATTGCCCTCCGCAGCCAACATCAACCTGCCTCCCCACTGATAACACACACACACATTTCAAGTATGAATTTCATTAACCCAAAAGCCGAGCTGGGTCAGTGCATTGCAGCTGAGGAGCGCATTTGTTTTGAAAACACAAGAAAGCATTCAGGTCGGTGAAGGAAAAAAAAAAGTTATATAACAGTTTTACTGGCACTTAGGGACAACCCCGAAATACCAGCACAGATCCTACACGATAACAATGACATGAAATGAGGATCTTGTACGAGTTTGCTGAGAAAGGCCATCGCTGAATGCTTCACTTTACCATTACATAATGATCAATTGTTCTGTACTGGGCAAAGGTACATAACCCCATTCTGTCTGGACATGCTCGGTGGGCCAAGAATGTACCTGGACTAGCCAAGAATTTGTTATCTTTCAGGCACCAGATATATCCCAAAATGACCTGGACTGCATGCCAGTTCCCAACCACTATGCACAAAACAGATGAAGGAGCTCAACTCTTAGGTTGCAATATACAATTTACTGTGCCACACACTAAATAAAAATCAAATATCGGTTTCCAGTCGCCTCCTATGGGCATTCACTGGTCCTCCATGATCATGGCATGGCCCCTACTCCAGGTCCACCATCCTGCAACATTTATGCCCCTGCTAGGTACCATCTGCTGGTTTAAATTAGTAACCGATTAGAGTTGTCCTTCTAAACCTTTGTGCTGTACCGAGCAGCAGAATTAAAGGGGAGCTCCAGGCAAAAAACTTTTTAAAATAAGATTTAGACAGAAACTGGAAAAATTTAAATCACTGCCCGATTTTTATTACGGTCTGTGTTCCAGTAAGGAGTTATCCCCTCACTTCCTGTCCCAGTGACCACACAGAGAGTGAAGGAAAACTCGCTAAGCAGGGAAGTAGACGGCTATAAAAAATAAAATAAAAAAAAAATGACGGAGAACCACTTCCCCAAATCAAAACTGAAAAATGTTTTGCTAGGGTTAAACTAGAAATTAGCTCAGTGGGCTAGCTTTCTATTGGTTCCTGGTTGCCCCTCAGAATCATGTTTTGCCTATTCTGTTTGGCCATTGGTATTCGTTTGCCTGCACTTGCTTTGATCTGTGATAGAACACTGCCTACCTGTTTATGGATTGCATACTTCCATGACTATTCTTTTTGGCTAATCAGCTGTCAACAATAGGGAAAATCTGAAGGCAAGACCTAGGAGGTGCCACACAACACAGCTAACCCCCCCACACTTTTCCTTGTTCCTTCCCTTTTCCTTTAGCGTAGGAGACTCATGTATTGACCAGGGATAGAACCATTAAGCAGCTGTTTAAAATGTGACTACCGATAATTTGTTATTCTGTTTAAATAGCATTATATATAGTCTATATCGATAGCTCCTGATGAAGAGGATAATGGCCAAGAAATGCGTTGAGCTGTAAAAGACTAATATATGCAAATATCAACTGCAGTATTAACGCTGACCGCTTTTATATTTCTGTATTTTATTATAATGCATTTTTTAATGTGATTTGGAAATCGTGTTGATGCTGCTCTTTTAAAATAATTTTGAATAAACAAAGTACCGTATATACTCGAGTATAAGCCGACCCGAATATAAGCCGAGGCACCTAATTTTACCACAAAAAAATGGGAAACTTATTGACTCGAGTATAAGCCTAGGGTGTCCATCTGCATGCCTCACTGTGTCCATGCCTCACTGTGCCCATGCCTAGACTGACGTTTAACACGGGAGTCTATGGAAGGGGTGCCCGAAAAATCGGTGCTCCCCGGCCGTAGGTCCCCCAGACAAAAATATTTTCACACGTATAGAGGAGAAATGGATCTACATGTGTGCCAAGTTTCAGGTCCAGGGGACCTACGACCGGCCGATACCGGGTCCCCAAAATTACTGGAGAAATTACCGTTTAACATGGGAGACTATGGAAGGGGCACTCGGGTTTGAAAAATCAGTGCTCAGCGGCCGTAGGTCCCATGGACAACAACCTTGATACACTTGTAGAGAAAGAGTGGATCTACATGTGTGCCAGGTTTGGGGTCCAGGGGACCTACGGACGGCCGGTACCGGGTCCCCAAAGTCCGGGAGATCAGGCACAAAAAAGGTGACTCGAGTATAAGCCGAGGGGGGCATTTTCAGCACAAAAAAAAACGTAGCTGAAAAACTCGGCTTATACTCGAGTATATACAGTATATTTTAATAACAAAGTATGCTGTGCCTTAAGGCTGCATTCACACCTGAGCGTTTTGTTTTCACGTTTTTACCGCAATTTTTACTGAGTTTTTTGCTGTGTTTTTGCACAGGTCAAAAAGGTCACCAATGTAAAAAGCAAAAAAAAAAAAATGCCTGTTTTTATTCAGGTAATAAAACGCTCAGATGTGAACAGGTGCCGTTGAAATGAACAGGATTTTGCTTGTTGAGTGTTTTTCGGGTGTTTTACTAGCTGAGAACGCTCAGGTATGAATGCAGCCTTAAAGTCCCGCGCCAATACTATAGTGTAACTTTGATGACAGCCAAAACCTACTTGGATACTATTTAAATACATTTATACATTTAAAAAAAAGCAGGGGATATGCTTTTAAACAAGCCCTCAATGACCCCTACAGCTACAGGCACTGTAGAGTAATTCATCCTCAAATGTTAAAGCAGAAAGCACTTTCATTACAGCATCTCAGCTCACACTACTGCCCCCTCCCAGCAGTGACTGACTTACTTAGTTATTCTGCTCTCTACCCCAGAAGTGACTTGGTAGCTTGCCAGCTTCTACCTTCTAATGTACAGAGCATATGTACAGGAAGGGGGATGAACTGAGTACAGAGTAACCTCACTGCTTCTCTTCCGAACTTTGAAGATGAATTTATGCAGTTTTTGAGCTACGTAGATCAGGAAGGCCCGGTTCACACAGGGGCGGCACGACTTTAGGGGCGACTCGATCTCAAGACGACTTGAGAGGCCCGGTTCAGGCGATTTGCATAATGACTTCTGTATAGAAGTCAATGCAAGTCGTCCCGAGTCGCCCCCAAAAGTAATACAGGAATCTTTTTCTAAGTCGGAGCGACCTGAGTCGCTCCTATTAGAACGGTTCCATTCAACAGAGCGGGACGCGACTCGTCAGGCGACCGAGTCGCCTGACGAGTCGCCCCTATGTGAACCGGGCCTAAGGCTCCATGCACACTAGTTTAAACAAAACAAAAAAAAAAACAACGCTCCTAGCAGCTTTTAAGCAATTTGTTCTGCTTCTAGAAGCAAATAGTGTTATTTTTTGTGTCCATGCACACTATTATAGAAGCTGGGAGCGATTTCATGGGAAAAAAAAACGCTGAACACTTCTAACTGCTGCTAAAAGCTGGCACAAAAACGCCATTCTGCCAAGGCTGGGTTCACACTTATGCGATAACGGACATCGCATGTGATTCACCCCGCATTGTTTTGCACATCACATGCGATGTCTGTGAGATGCAAATTCAGCCATACAGTTTGTATGGCTGAAATCGCATTGTATTCGCATCAAAATTGCGCGGGACCCTTTTTTTGGTCCGCAGTGGAATCATATCGCATGGGTGTTCAGACCTATGTGATCCGATTCCACAGTTCGCACTGCATTCTGCAAACCGATTCAGGGGAGTCATTAAAGGGTATGTAAAGGTATTTTTTTTTTTTTTTTAAACAAATATATGTTATACTTGCCTCCACTGTTCAGCTCGTTTTGCACAGAGTGGCCCCGAACCTGGTCTTCTGGGGTCCCTCGGCGGCTGTCTCGGCTCTCCCCCGCAAGAACTCATCACCTTCATGTAAGCGAGCTTGCATGGTGATGAGTTCTTGCGGGCGCGCTCCCGTGATACAGCCGGCAGCTATAGCCGCTCACTGTATCACTCGGTCCCACCCCCCGGTGCGTCATTGGATGTGATTGACAGCAGCGCGAGCCAATGGCTGCGCTGCTTTTAATCAACCAATGAATGAGCCGAGAAGCCTGGCCGAGAAGCAAGCTTGTTCACGGCGCAGGACTTTCGAGGGGTCAGGTAAGTAAACGGGGGCTTAACCAGACTTAACAAGCTTTAACCAGACTCTGATAGAAGTCAGAAGACTGTTACATCCTGCTAATGAGAAAAGGTATTCAGCAGTTTACAGTTACTAAAATAATTGCATTTCCATGTTCTGTGTACTGGGGGTGACCAGATATAGTGAATGCAGGGTCCTGGGTTCCGTAACACTTTAAAACTTTTTTACTGATACAGTAAAACCTTGGATTGCGAGCATAATTCGTTCCAGAAACATGCTTGTAATCCAAAGCACTCTTATATCAAAGCAAATTTCCCCAGAAGAAAGAATAGAAACTCAAATGATTCGTTCCACAACCATTTATTCATAGGTCCTTCAGTTTATAGTCCATATAAAAAGATTATAGCAAAGTGATAGGTTGTGTAACCATAAAATGTCCATCCACAAATGGAAGCCTCCACAAGGGGATTAGAAGCAAAATCCAGCAGGAGCTACAGAGTATAAAAGAGAAGAGAGGCGCCTCTAATACCGCGTACATATGGTTGGAATTTCCGATGGAAAAAGTCTGATGGGAGCTTTTCATCGGATATTCCGACCGTGTGTATGCCCCATCGGACTTTTCCCATCTGAATTTCTGACGGACTTAGATAGAGAGCAGGTTCTTTTTTTTCGTCGGAAATTCCGATGGAGTTTTGCCCGTGGCAAGTCCGGCCGCGTGTACTCGGCATAAGTGTAGCAATATGTTGCTAAATATTATATCTTCATTAAATGTAACCATATTGCTACACTTAGAGGTTCCCCTCTCTTCTCTTTTATACTCAGTTGTGACATGACGCTGCTTGTATATCAAGACAAAATGTATTAAACATTTTTGCTTGTCTTGCAAAATGCTCTTAAACCAAGTTACTCTCAAACCAAGTGTAGCGGGTATCAATATTTAGGGGGAGTATTTGGGCGGTAGCATGGCCCAAATGCAGCAATTATGAGGGTTTTATGGTTGTTTTTGTTCGTGGGAGATATCAATGGTGTCCAGTTCCCTGCGGCCCCTGGGTGGCACTGTTGCCTTGGGCTGGGGTTGAACCACCATTGAAGGGCCGTGCCCTTTTTGTCCTCTCGTAGCAGCAGTACGGCAGGGAACCCACTGTGCTTGCTGGGAGAGGGTATAAAGGGGGCAGACATCTTGCACACAAGGTCCATTCCCCAGGCACCTTCAGCCTGGGGGCTGTGTTCTGTCGTTCGCGCCCAGGTGCCCTTGGCCTGGGTGCGAGGGAGTTCGAGTTCCATCCCAGGCACCTTCGGCCTGGGGTGAGGTACTAGCTGAGGCCTGGGACCCAGTACCTTCGACTGGGTCCCGCATGGGAGAAGATACCTAGGGGCCCACCGAGTGCAGGGACCCGAGTCCTGGGCGAGGAGAACCAGGGAGGTGACCTTACCTGAAGATCAAGCGCAGCATTGGCTGGTGACAGCGAAGGCCTCTGAAGACCGTCCGGGATGGATCATCTCCCTAACAGGGGCAGACAAACGAGAAGGTAGTCCATGTTCTTTGGTCTTTGCAGAGACCCAGCTACATCAGGTCAGTGGCAGGCCTATCCTAAGGCCTGTGGCAGATGCCTCATCGTTCACCAGGTCTGTGGCAGAGACCAAATTCACGGTCGGTGGCAGCGACCGTGCACCAAGCCTGTCTGCGCTGATTGGGGCAGGAGAGTATGTGATTCTTTGATTGTGCCTGGACCTCCTCATTCCCTACACCCTGTCTGTTCTATAAGTTCAACCAGTCTAATCTTCAAGGACTATTTATTGCTCAAACAGAATAAATAAGTGTTGGACTTTATTTGGTGTGGGACTCAAGTTACTGGGAGCTAAGTGCCTTATTGTATGGTGGCAATCATTCTCCACAAGAGAGGCTGAGGCTCCGGACGGGAACACAGACCCGAAGGTAAAGGTTTAAGCTCACACCTCTGCATTCAAACATCAGAGGGTACGAGCTGGTGGTGCGTTCCCCCCCCCCCCCCATTTTTCCCTCTGGTACCCCTAGACAAGTCAGCCAGCCGCAAAGAGGGAGATGTGGGAAAAGGGGGTGCCGCTACACAAGGTTTTACTGATATATTCTTTTCATCACCTGACAAAAGGGTTGCAACGCCCAAAATGTTGTACAGAAGCCTTGTTACTCCAGTATTCTGTGCAGTTTATAGAGCCTGATGGAGATTTCGCTCCTCTGAGAGTTCTTGTATGTACTGCTGGCATCCAGAAGCCCAGTTTAATTACCGCTCCTGACCACTAACCATGTGTCCTATTTTTCTGCTGAAAAGCATTTAAAATTCATGAGGCTCGCTGAAAGCCTGACTGTCACATTCTAGCCATTCCAAAGAGTATGGGAAAGTGACGGGCAAGGCAAGATCATCAGCTGAAACCTTTATTACTGATGAATACTAGATATGCCATTAAAGTGCAAATAAAGCCCACTTGCAAATAAAGTTGGTTTCAAATCAACAGAAATTCCTTAGATAGATTTCACTGTCAAGGGCTGCTTTCCAGCTGAGCCATTTCTTTTTTTTTTTTTCTCTTTTTCTCTTTTTACACAAAGGTTCACAAAATAAATGAAGTTAAACTAGACACCACCATTTAATTTATGAAAAAAAAAAAAGATTCTTGAGCTTGAAAAAAAATTTGAAAGCACTCAGTAAGAAAACAAGGATGGCCAAGTTCAGGCTTTGTTTGTAGACAATAGTGGAGATTTCTGGTCTGCAGTTGGCACAATAGTAGCTGCCATGGCAACTCTCAATGAACAATGGGCAATTTTAACAGAGGAGAAGAATGGGGTGAGGACCAAGGACAAATTCTGGGACGAGGTCCTGGCCTTTGGCAGCTAGAGGGCAATGTGCTAGCCACTTTCTGCTCTACTTATTGCCTTTGTATCAAAAAACCTATTTAAAATAAAGAGCTATAAACAAATTATGGGAAAGAGCAAAGCTGCACAAAAAAAAAAAAAAAAAAAAGAATCCAGCCCCCAAAAAATAATATTTTTTAAAAGTTGAAGTTTAGCCATAAAAAATTTCTCTGTTCGCTTTACTTAACCAATTTACCTGCAATAAAGTATATCCCACATTGTTTAGATAGCTGGATCACATAGATCTATTCAATGCGGGAAAGCCCTGTCCTCTTCTGGAGGTTAAAGTGGATGTAAACCCGAATTATTTTTATTTTTTTTGCTGTCACAATGTAGAGTATAAGATTTCCTATCATTTGTGCCAGGTCTTGCCACAAAAAGAGTTAATCCAGCTCTGAGCAATCCTCTTTTATTGTTCAGTGAGATAAAACAGACTAACAGAGAAAAATCTTTGTCCGTTCCGCCCCCTTGCTTTGAGTGACAGGTTATTTACATATCTCATGCACTAGCTTTAGACAGGCATTATTTTTTAATTCCCACCCCCACTCCTTTTCTGAAGTCATGTGGTTACTTTTCTGGATTTTGACTAGATGTTAGTGATCATAGCAGAAGGAATACACAAGAGAAAATGCATGTTGACAAGGGGAGTGTAGAGGTGGGCGGAGAGTCTACTGACATCACGACTCCACCCACCGAGCGCCAGACAACAGAATCTGCAGTTTTTCAGTTCTTATAACAGACAGAGGGGAGACATTTGACAGATAAGGATACATGCAGGAGGCATCTATATCCTTATAGATCAGCACTAAGGCAGTAGTTTAGAAAGGATGAGAGTGGGTTTACATCCACTTTACATCCACTTTAATAGCTTCAGCTCTTCTGTGAAACGGCCGTGGAAAGTTTCCCGATGAAGAATCACCACTTCTTCCTCAATTGACAACATTCTTTCATTTCTTTCACTGCCTGTAATGCAATCTGTGAATGGAGAAGAGTCTGATGTGTCACAGAATTGTCTCCTCCATTCATGTGTTGCAGGCAGTAAAATAAATGAAAGAACTTGGGTGTAGAACCCTACTAGCCCCCTTGTCTTAAAGCAAAGTTTCGCCGCCCCCAGTAAAAAAAATAAAAGTCAGCAGCTACACATACTGTAGCTGCTGACTTTTATTATTAGGGCACTTACCTGTCCTGGAATGTCGACATCCCAGCCGATTTTCCGATCGGCTCTCGGGTGCTGCTGTCATTCGTGGTAATTCGTGTCATTCTGGCTTCACAGCCGGTTTCCTACTGCGCATGCAAAAACTGAAGAGCTCGGGAGGAGATCCTGTACTAACAATCCAATGTTAGTACAGCAATCTCCCAGCTGAGCTATTGTGTTCTGACGGGGGGGGGGGGGGGGGCACACCTGCCAGAACACACTGGTCAGCGCTCTCAGCCATTGACAGAGTGCTGATCAGATGCCTTTTTAGGTCATGTCCCTTCAACAGAAACCAAACATTTGTCCGGCTTCTGTCAGACTGGCTGCCGTACACAAGGGCCGAATATCGCCTGGTTTCTATTGACCTGGCTGATATTCGGCCTGCGTGTATGGGGCTTAAATAAATGGTTCCCTGATCAGACAACAAAAAGGAAGAGCAACAGGATATAAGATTAAAGGGGTTGTAAGGTTTCGTTTTTTTTTCTTTTTAAATAACAAACATGTTATGTTATACTTACCTCCACTGTGCAGTCCGTTTTGCACAGTGGCCCCGATCGTCCACTTCTGGGGTCCCTCGGCCGCTGTCTTGGCTCCTCCCCGCAAGAGCTAACCCCCTTCATGGGAAGCGCTCTCCCAAGGGGGTTAGCTTGCAGGCGCGCTCCCGTGATACAGTCGGTGGCTATAGCCGCCGACTGTATCACTCGGCCCCGCCCTCTGGCGCGCCGCGTCATTGGATGTGATCGACAGCAGCACGAGCCAATGGCTGCGCTGCTATCAATCTATCCAATCAACGGTCAGGCTCTGTGGAGGAGGGGACGCCGGACACGCGCACAGCAGGTGAACGGACTCAGGTAAGTAAAACGGGGGGGGGGGGCTGGGGGGGCCGTCCTTGCCAGGTGTTTTTTCACCTTAATGCATAGGATGCATTAAGGTGAAAAAACACGAACCTTTACAACCCCTTTAAAAAAAACTGCCAAACCTCTTGCCCATATCAACCTATTAAAATATGTTTTTATTTTCCCACAGAATAATAGAGGACTTGTGATAGGTTGCTGTTGGTGAAACCTCCAACTTTGTTCCAATTCTGATCACTTAGCTGCGCTACTATTCTATACCTGATTGGTGTTCCTTAAAAAAAAAAAAAAAAAAAAAGTGACTTCTAGCTTGCAAAAAAAGTAGATTTTAAAAAGTATTATGAGGCATATAGCGAAGAAAAAAAAAAAAAAAAAAAAAAAAGCACGGATCATAAAACTAAGGATTATTTTACAAAATCTCTTGGGAAGTAACCCAAATCCTATATATGCATCTCCAAGCAGTAACAAGGTGTCACCTGCTTATAGCATAATGTTCTCGTGGATCTCACAATATTGGAATCAAGAGGGTTGGATCTGATCATGACAGCCAGCGCCTCAATGGCCAGAGAAAACAGAGGGGGCAACCCCTGCCTAGTAAAAGGTCTGTGGAATTCTACACAATTCTCTTATGGCCGCCTGCAGGTCAAGGTACAGTAGACAGACCCAGGAGATGTATATGTCCCCAAATTCAAACTTGGCCAGCGCTGCCCCTAAGTAATTCCAGTCAATACTGCCAAATGCATTGATGGCTTCCAGCGACAGTAGGGTCCTCCGACCTTTATTGCTGTATCTGCCGGAGTTCGCGTATTTATATAGAGCAGTGTTTCTCAACTCGAGTCCTCAAGGCGCCCCAACAGGTCATGTTTTCAGGATTTCCCTCAGATGAAACAGCTGTGGTATTTACTAAGGCAGTGAAACTGATCAAATGACCTGTGAATATTAATGGAAAGATGGAAAACATGACCTGTTGGGGCGCCTTGAGGACTGGAGTTTCAGAATCACTGATATAGAGCCTTCATAAACTGAATGCCGTGGACCAAATCCTAGATTTGTGATAGAACTGTGTTCTTGGCTGCCTGGCTGGAGTTACCCTTTTAACTCAAAGTTGTTGAATCATAAAAGTTGCATGCTCTCAGAGGACCCTTTCATGAACTCCCCCCCCCCCCCCCCTAGTCATGTTTCGTGAGGAGCAGGGCTTACGCATCATTTGCTTTGTATGTCTTTACATGGCAACAAAATGAAGACGGCAACAGGATATAAGAACCAAAAATGGTTGCATTTCCTGGATGACCCAATCCTTCAATAATGTCATACAAAAACTCCTCTCGGAAGGCTAATGTGGTCTAATCAGAAGACCCCACAATGTTATGAGAGAAGAAAAAAAAAAAAAAATTGTACATTCTGAATGAAGTTTAACATTTTCTTCTACAGAACGGAAAGCTTGGCAAGCTCTCGTTCTTGCAAACAAAATATTCAGTGTTCCCCAGCTGTTCTGCAAAAACTTGGCATGGGGACAACTTTTTAGCTAGAGGAAAAGATGCACAAGTTTTCCATAAACTCCCGGAGACACTGTACGAGGCAGCTCCTCCAAGGATAACGCTGTGTATGTTTAATAAAGAGGAATGTCCGATTTTTTTTTTACCAGGCTCATTATTTGCATAACGCCATTCCTGCACGCCATTCAGGTAGCTGCGATTATTAATCAATCAAAGCATTCCTTCAACAAACCAACCCTTTCACCAAAATACCGGCGCAGTGTTTATGTTGGGTGATGAAACAGTGGACTTCAAAACGGAAAGATATTAAAGAGAGCATTGAGGAAAAAATCTATAATTCAGCAAAGGTAAATTCAAGAGCATGTTGTGGAAAAAAGCGCATTTTTTTTCTAAATAGGTTCCCTTAAGCTTGTGCATTGTTGGTTCACTTACCTTTTCCTTTGATTTCCCTTCTAAAAAAAATGTTTTCTTTGTCCTGTAAGAGCGAGTAAATCCCCCAAACAAGGACCCAGTCAGTGGTACTATCCACTCACTACTATCCAAATCAAAAAAAAAAAAAATGCCCTTTAGTTATGACTCAATGCCCAATGCAGTTGTTGGGTTTGGGGGTTTTAAAATGGTGGGGTGTTAGTACCTCCGTCAAGTTTGTATTGCGGGAAGAGGTTTTAAAAAACAACAATTGGCAACTGTGTGGATAATGTCCAGATCAGTGTATTTATTGTTACATCAAGTTAAAGGGGTTGTAAAAGGTTTGTTTTTTATTTTCTAAATAGTTTTTTTTAAGCTAGTGCATTGTTGATTCACTTACCTTTTCCTTCGATTTCCCTTCTAAATGTTTTTTTTCTTTGTCTGAATTCCTCACTTCCTGTTCCTCCTCAGTAAGCTTGCCCCCATCATCCGAGCCGTTCTGGCTGGGGGTTAGTCAGCGTGCTCGCCCCCCTCCTTTGGGACTACATCCCTGCGGAGAGACGCTGTTAACATGTAGAAGGGAAATCGAAGGAAAAGGTAAGTGAACCAATAATACACTAGCTTAAAGGAACCTATTTAAAAAATAAAAATGGCACTTTTTTCCACCTTCTGTGGAAATGCCCCAAAATCCAAGCATTCTGGTCGCAAGTGGTAAGATTCCTTCATGACACGATGGGTTCTCCCATAACACTCCAGTCAAAACTGTCTCCTGGGAATCTTTCCGGACCCAGACTTTATTAAATTTACCAAGCTATTCCTACATGAAACACTCTTCTCTGCACGGAAAGTCATAGCTAGAGTATGGATGAGACCCAACCCTCCTAATGTCTCACACTGGATAGCGGAGGTTAATGCTGTCTTGCCCTACAAGAAATTTATATACTCCCATAGAGGATGTCCCTCCAAATACAAAAAAGTTTGGGACAGGTGGCTCAAGGCTGAAACGTGTGTATAATTGGACAAGGTATACCGTATATACTCGAGTATAAGCCAAGTTTTTCAGCACTTTTTGTGCTGAAAATGCCCTCCTCGGCTAATACTCGAGTCACCTTTTTGCACCTGATCTCCCAGAATTTGGGGACCCGGTACCGGCCGGCCGTAGGTGCCCTGGACCCCAAACTTGGCACACATGTAGCCTCACTTTTCCTCTACAAGTGTGCAAAGTTTGTTGTCCGGGGGACCTACGGCCGGGGAGCACCGATTTTTCAAAGCCGGGCACCCCTTCCATAGACTCCCATGTTAAAAGTCAGTCTAGTCATGGACACAGCGAGGCATGGGCACAGTGAGGCATGCAGATGGACACCCTAGGGTCACATACGGTCAAGCGTAACGGACGTGTGTGTCAGGAGCTCTGGCCATACAGGAACCCCCTAGACTCAGGTTAACGTTTGCTGGAGGAGCGAAACGCCAAACGACCAGCGGCTTTCCCGGGACCCCACTCTCCCCAAGCTCAGATCCCCCAGCTCACCATCGTTTCACCCGCAGCCGCCGACTGCCACCTGCCGCCATCCGGGCACCCACTTCTAGACTGCTAGACCTGCAGGACAGACCGCGGCTGCGGCCTAGCTCTGGCCATCACTCTACACACTCCCCAAGTCTCTCTCCAGCGGGCCCGCGTGTGCCGACCGGGTAAGTACATCGGGTCGAGGCACCGCCAACCAGCAGCAAGTTGATCCAGGGTTCACCCGATCGCCCCCCGGGGGGGGTCAGGAAGGAATTTTTCCCCTGCTGTAGCAATTGGCCATACTCAGCTGGTGGTTTTCGCCTTCCTCTGGACCAACGGGGGGGGGGGGGGGCGGATAGGTCATTAGGCCCTTTTCACCATCCCCATCACCTTTTCCTCCCATCATGTGCATCTTTAAATACTCAGCGGACACCCTCCACATGCTAAGAAATACCGCCCCAACACTTCCAACCTCCACCAAAAAAATACTACAAAAAGAACAACTGCTTAGGATCAATCGACAATCAAAAACACGAAGACACCACTTCATCTACAACATTTATCATGCGCCTTGATTACCACCAGATCGGCAGTCAAGCACAGACAGGAAATTCACGATTTCATCACGCAAAACGACATAGATTGCCTCTTTATCACGGAAAGCTGGCTAACACCGGATTGTAACACCATCCTAACAGAACTAGTACCTGGGAACTACCGCATCCTAACTGAGCACAGAATAGGACAAAGAGGAGGAGGCCTAGCAGTTATCTTCAAATCGCACCTCTCTCTTACCAAACCAACCCCACAGAACTCATTGCCATTCATGGAGACACTCACCCTGCAACTCCAAACAACACCCCAGGACACCATTCACATACTGCTATGCTACAGACCACCAGGACCAAAGACAAATCTCCTCACACCTGTCGCCGAATTCTTCTCGACATACACTTTAAAAACCAAAAACTTTTTACTACTCGGGGACTTCAACCTCTGGGCTAACGCCACTCAGGACCCCATTGCCACCGCCTGCATCAACCAATTGGAAGAACTAGGTCTGCAGCAACTGATAAATGCCCCCACGCATGGATCGGGTCACATTCTTGACCTCATCTTCAAACAAAATATGGACATCAACATACTGGACAACATACCGTTACCATGGACGGACCACCACGCTATCAAAATTTAAAATTTACCACCAGCACCATCTCCCAAAAACCGGAAGACTCAACAACAACATACTGGACAAGATCTCAGAAGAAACTACACTCAAAACTTTTCAAAACCACACTATCAAAAAAAATAGGAACGCTAAAGCTTAACCACTCAACGGAACAAACACTCAACTCCTTAAACAAAATAATATATTACTACAAACAGCGGACACAGTCGCTCCGAGACGCAGAGCACACATCCGTAAAAACAACTCGGCCTGGTTTAATGACACGCTTACTCTACTGAAGCAAGAACGCAGAAGAGCTGAAGGAGCCTGGAGAAGAAACCCAACGGAGGAAAACCACACAAACTACAAAGCAGTCACTAAGAAATATCACAAAGCAATTTTTAAAGCAAAAAAGGATAATTTCTCATACACCATAAAAAAAGCCCTAAACCGGCCTCGTGAACTCTTCAAACTGGTCACTCGGACTATGAACCCTACCTGTCTAGAGCCTCCAGCAAACGAAACCCAAGAGTTCTGTAATGAGCTATTGGATTTTATCGACAAAATCTAAAACATTCGGGAAATAATTCAACAAAAAAAAACAACCAACTTCACACAGCCAAAGCAAACAGAGGAAATCGATACGAACATTATACAACTAGCAAAATTTTCGCTGTTCCCGATCACCATTGACACCACCAAAAACATCATCAGAAGCCTCAGAGACAACACATCTCCAAATGACATAATTCCCACAAAACTCCTGAAAGAATGTACCGACATCTTAGCACCTACCATAACACAAATTGTAAATCAATCATTCAAAGAAGGTATGGTTCCGAACTTCCTCAAGCAAGGCATAATCAAACCCCTACTAAAGAAACCCAATCTTGACCCCAAGGACCCAAATTACCGCAGACCGGTAACAAGCCTCAACACCATTTCCAAGATCATGGAGAAAGCAGTAGTACAACAGCTACAACGCCATTTGGATACTTACAAACTCTTGGATCCACTACAATCAGGCTTCCGCCCAGGCCATGGCACAGAAACAGCACTGCTCAAAATATGGGATGACGTCCTCGAAGCCGCAGATGACGGAGAATCATGTCTCCTGGTGCTGCTGGACCTCAGTGCAGCGTTCGACACAGTAGACCACAAAACTCTACTCATTCGCCTTGAAGTAGCAGGAGTCGCAGACCCTGACCTACCTTGGTTCGCTTCCTTCCTTGAGAATCGTTCTCAGACAGTGAAATTAGGAGCCTACACCTCTGAAACTCCCGCAATTTCCTGCGGAGTCCCTCAAGGATCACCCCTGTCACCCCTGCTCTTTAACATCTACCTCCGCCCCCTCCTCAAAATCATTAGCAAACAGGACTTGTGCTATCACTCATACGCTGACGACACCCAACTCTACTTTCGTATCACTGGAAAAAAAAGACCAATATCACGGATTGGAAAAGTGCCTCACATTGATCGATGATTGGATGACTGAGAGTTCACTTAAACTCAACGGATCCAAAACAGAACTGCTCCTCCTTCACGCTAACCGAAAGACAAAATCTAAAACTTCTTGGACACCACCCACCATTCTCGGACAGACCATTACCCCGAGCACCAAAGTCAAAAGTCTCGGAGTAATCTTTGACTCGGAGATGTCGATGGACGCTCAAATAGGATCAGTAATCAGCGGATCTCACCATCTCCTCCGCCTGCTGCGTAGACTCATTCCCTTCATCCCAGAAGAGGACACAGCAGTAGTAGTTGGATCAATTATCAACTCCCGACTCGACTACGCAAATGCCCTCTACCTCGGACTACCCAAATACCAGATCTCACGCCTACAAGTCGTCCAGAACTCGGCAGCCAGACTGATAACAGGAAAAAAAACATGGGAACCCATCACCCCTGCACTGAGGACCCTTCATTGGTTAACCGTAAAGGATCGGGTCACATTCAAGACAGATAGCAATATGAACTGACAAGGAATCCCTCTCCACTCCATCCGAAACAAAAAATAATAATTTTTGCCTTTAGATATACTTTAAAGTGGATCTTCACTGTATCTGAGCACCACAAACCAAAAACGCTATTTAATTAATTTTTAATACTTATAGCAAAACTCCCCCATCCATGTCTCCATGGTTTATTTTGTTGAGAAATCACTTTGAAAAACACTTCCAGTGCTTCGTGTAAAATGTAAAACTCCGGGGGTGTACAAAGATGTCCGCTTGTCCCCTTCTCACTGTATCCTTAGGGTGGAGGAGTGCGGAGTGTAACAAGATGGCGGTGTTTCGTCACATTCGGCTACCCATCACGGTTTTAGTGTGCTGTTTTGTCATAAAAGTGTTGGAAAGCATATGGCAGCGTCGCGCATGCGCACTCCAGCGGGTAGCCAAATGTGATGGGTCGCCATATGTGACGAAACACTGGCATTTCTGGCTGCGGCCATCTTTAGTAAGGACAAATCAGGATTCATGTAGAATTTACTTCCTGAAGACTCCTGGAATGTATGACATCATTACCTAGGCAAGAAACTAGGAATTACCGTAACTAAAGAAATGTAATAAAAGAAGTTTAAAACTAGTCGATATGATATATTTTCCTATCCATTTACTAATGCTATCAGCAAGAGGATTAAAAATGATCAATGTTAATTGGGAGAGTGAAGTTCCACTTTAATTAATTCCCTGCATTAGGGTAAAAAATTACTCACCAATTCATGTGCACCCCCCACCCCACCCTAAAGTTACCAGTCTCCTACACCGGTCCAGCACGGTTGCGTCCTCCTCCCAGTCCCACAGCAGACTACGAGAGCAGCCGGAGCCATAGATTCCAGCTGCTGTCATTCAATTCCTGCAAGAAGGGAGCGAGGGCGTAGCTGAGCCACGTTGTGCGTCTTGGACACACAGCCCGCCTCATAAGCACGCTCGCGTGGGTGCCCCCTCTGCGCACGACTTGCTGAAGGAGCACCAGTGAGAAGAAGCCGAGAATGCTGGTGAGGACCACCAAAAAGGAGGTATGCTACTGCTGTGTACAATATCTTTGCACAAAGCAGGCAAGTATAACATCTTTTTTATTTTAAGGAAAAAAAAAAATCCTATTGTTCGGATCAATCAACGATTGACATCGATATTATTGGTCGAAAACACCAAACAGTTCAGACTCTCTACAATAAAGTACGGATGAAAGGGTCATTGGAGTCCCCAAATAAGTTGATTTCCTTAACCACTTCAGCCCCGGACCATTTGGCTGGCCAAAGACCAGGCCACTTTTTGTGATTCGGCACTGCGTCGCTTTAACTGACAATTGTGTGGTTGTGCGATGTGGCTTCCAAACAAAATCGATGTCCTTTTTTTCCCACAAATACAGCTTTCTTTTGGTGGCATTTGATCACCTTTGCGGTTTTTATTTTTTGCGTGTAGCGATCTCACCTCTCACTCCCTCCTTCTCTGTCAATGTCAATGGCTCTCGTCTAGGGGACCAGGGAGGAGTGTGTGACGCACCACCAGCTCGTATCCTCTAGTGTGTAGAGGTGTGAGCTATACCCAATTACCTTCGGGTCTGTGCCCCTGTCCAGAGCCAAAGCTCCCCTTGAGGACGATCCTTAAACTCCCAGAAAGCCAAGTTCCACACCATTGAAAGTCCAACATTTATTTATTCTTTTAGATCAATAAATAGTCCTTTGAGAGCAGACTGGTTAGACAACGAAAAGGCAAGGTGAAGAGGAAGGTCCAGGCACAAACATGAACTTATTACTCTCTTGTTTCGGTATGCGCAAAAAGGCTTGGCGCACGGTCGCTGCCACCGACCGTGAGGGTGGTCGCTGCCACCGACCGGGTGAAATAGAATTTGAGGTCTCTGCCACCGACCTGGGTTTCAGTTGGGTCGCTGCCACCGACCATGAGAACGTGGACTACCTTCTTGAGATGCGGTCCCTGTCAGGGGAGTCATCCATCTGGACGGTCACTAGAGGCCTCCGCCATCACCAGTCCAATACCGGAGGACACCCTAGGAATCCTCCATCCCTTGCGGGACCCAGTCGAAGGTACTGGGCCCCAGGCCTCCAGAGAGTACCTCACCCCAGACTAAAAAGGTGTCTGGGGTAGAATCGCAGCTCCATCCCCGGGCCGAGGGCGCCCGGAGACCACCAGCACTCACACCCAGGCTGAAGGTGCCTGGGCGTGGACCCCGAGCAGAAGATGTCCGCCCCCTTTTTCCCCCCTCCCAGCATGCACAGCAGGTTCCCCGCCCCGCTGTACTACTGCTGCGAGAGGACAAAAAGGGCACAGACTTACAATGGTGGTTCAACCCTGGCCCATGGCGACAGCGCCACCTACAGGCCGCAGGGAACTGGACACCCTTGTATCCTCCACTGGCATAAATTGGTCCATGAACCCTGACAATTGCTGCATCTGAGCCATTTATCACTCAGATTCCTCCCCTAAATGTAACCACCCGCTACATGCGCTATAAACAAAAATAGATTAAAAAAAAAAAAAATCCTCAGTTTAGGCCGATACGTATTCTTCTACATATTTTTGGTAAAAAAAATTAAAGCATTTATTGATTGGTTTGCACAAAAGTTCTAGCGTCTACAAAATAGGGCATAGTTTTATGGCATTTTTAATAATATATATTTTTTTTTTACTAGTAATGGTGGCGATCCGCGATTTTTATCATGACTGCGACATTATGGCGGACACATCGGACACTTGACACCATTTTGGGACCATTGTCATTTTTACAGCGATCAGTGCTATAAAAATGCACGGATTACTGTAAAAATTAAACTGGCAGTGAAGGGGTTAACCTGTAGGGGCCACTGAAGGGGTTAAGTGTGACCTAGGGAGTGATTCTAACTGTTAGGGGGCGTGGCTTGCCGTGACACGTCACTGATCTCTGTTCCCGATGACAGGGAACAGACGATCACTGACATGTCACTAGGAAGAACGGGGAGATGTTGTGTTTACACTAATATCTCCCCATTCTTCAGCTCTGTGACCCGATTGCGGGACACCAGCGGACATCGGGTCCGTGGGTCCCGCGGGCACGGTCACGGAGCTCGTGCCGCCGGCAGCGTGCGCGGCACCACACGGCCGGCAAATTAAAGGGGACGTATATATACACACGCCCATTTGTACAGCCATGGCATTCTGTCTGCGTAAATCCTTGCGTGGCGGTTAAAGTGGTTCTAACACCTTAAGCCTTAAGATTTTTTTTTACCTTAATGAATTCTATGCATTAAGGTAAAAAAATCTTGTGTGCTTCAGGATCCCCCTCCCCCACCCTTTTCTTACTTGAGCCCGATCAGGTCCAGCGATGTGCTTAAGAGCAGAGGCTCTCGTCGCTGTCTCCTTCCTCATTGGGCAGATTGATAACCAAATGCTGTGATGAAGGAGCAGGGGACGTGGCCTAGCCGCCCACTCTGTGTCAATAGAAGCAGACAGGGCTGCTTGGGAGTGAGCAGGCACGGGTGCCCCCCCATTGAAGAAGTGTTTTTGTGGGGGCACTCGCCAAAGAGACAGTGCCTGGAACGCCTGTGGATCAGGGCTGCTCTGAGCGCAAGTATGATATGTTCTAATAAAAAATAAAAAAAAATAAAAAAAATGAAGGTTTTAGATCACTTTAACTGCATATAATGATTAACTTGATTAGCATATTAACTATACGGTAAGGCTGGACAGATGAAGCAAATGTCTTTCCTGCAACCATGGGTTGCAAGAAAGAAATTTGCACGATTCTCCCATCAACACAGACAGTGCTGACAGGGGAATCCCTCCTACCGAGGCATTATATTCTCTCGGCGGGGGGAGCCATTTCCAATTATGGGAATACAATGTCTTGCCAGGAGGGATTCCCTTGTCAGCCCTGTCTGTGTTGATGGGAGAATTGTGAGAATTTCTTTCCCGTGACCCGTGGTTGAAAGAAATTTGCACCCGTCTTTGGCCTGCCTTAGTCTCTTTTCTTAGCTCTCTGAGGACATTCCTCCAAGAACCAAGACAACTCCTGTATGCCAGAGAACAGTCTACTGTATGTAGATAGTCCTACTATAACTTCCTGCCCAGTCAAAACAAAATGTGATCCAGCGCTCCCTATCTTCACTACTATCTCAAGGGTTTTAGTGTCATCTGTGTCCTCATTGGAGAGATTCCTTTCTCTATTGTCTGCAATACTGCAAGTGAAGGAAATGTTTTGAGTTTTCATCGAGCAAACTGCGTGTGTGTTTGTCGCTTTTTTTGCTCAGAGATGGAGGGTGCAGGTTTGTCGGGGCCTGCTCTGTCAGGGTGAGGATCTGTGGCCTTCAGGCTTTTTCCTCTTCCCAACCAGGGGTCTGTGGGGATAGGGTGACCAGACATCCCCGGTTTCCGGGGACAGTCCCCGGATTGAGGACACTGTCCCCGGTATCGTCCCCGGATTGGATTTGAACAGGGGCTGGGGCAATTTCAAAGATAGTCAGTGCAGAATAAAAAAAAAAAAGATTCTGAATTACACCCCCCGCTCCGCGGCTCCTACTAGCTTAGGGGGATGTATTTTTTTCCATTATCTGTGCCCCTTTGATGATCATGTGCTGGTTGGAGCTGAGTGAATATTTCTTCAGTTTCGGGTGCATGTCCATTCAGCTCCGCTCGCATGTTCTTCTGCCTTGGCTCAGCCGCCTGCCTGCTTATCTCCTTGCCTTCCCTGGCAAAGTGATCTTCCTCCGCTCCCCACCCAGTAGTAGCCGGGGCCCGGAGAGTGAGACTCGACAGGCTGGGAGATGGGGGGGCGACAGGCAGAGAGTCGCCGATTAGTAAAAAAATAAAATAAGTCCCCGGATTTAATTTTAAAAATCTGGTCATCTTACTTTGGGAGAGCCCTCACTAAGTACTTGAAGGCCAAGTTTTGGCTATTCCCTTTGGACTAGGTAGACCATGGTATGCCTTGCCCTTGTCAGGAGCCTTGCGCCCAAGGGTTCAGGGATCGAGGCCCTTTTACTTGGGAAATTGGTAATTTTGTGCACTAGTGTGCTGTGATTTCATGGTTCACAGGGGATCGACTAAGAACCCACACTATGGAGCTCCAAAAAAAAAAAGGATGCAGTTTGGAATATGTGGCTGTATTTTATTAAAGCGGTTGTATACCCTTTTTTCCCCCACTTTGACCTACAGGTAAGCCTATAATAAGGCTTACCTGTAGGTAAAAAGAATATCTTCTAAACCTGTACGGTTCAGGAGATATTCCCATTGCATGCAGCCGCTGACTTCAGCGGCACATGCGTTCTGAGTTCCCGGCTGAAAGGCCAGGCAGACGCAGGACCTTGCCGGAAAGAAGTCTCCCACGCGCATGCGTGGGAGTGACGACATTGCGGCTCCGGCCACTCACAGCGCCGGAGCCGCGATACCCGGAAGACACGCAGAGGGAAAATGTCCGCTCCCTCGGCGTGGACCGAGATCACCTGCCGATGCCTCATTCTAAAAGGTAAGCATTTCATAATGAGATAGTATGCTCTGTGTAAACCCCCCCCCCCACAAAAAAAAAAAAAAATGTACAGGGGGTCCCCTACTTACAAACATCCGACTTACAAACGACTCCTACTTACAAACGGAGGGAGACAACAGGAAGTGAGAGGAAATCTACTCCTAGGAAGGGAAATTCACTCCTGTAAGCATTTTTAATGGGAAAAAGGTGTCTCCACTGGAGCTTTATCACCAGTCCATGTTTCTCTAACATCCAAAAAATGTCAAAATCCATTTGTCATTGGGATGGAAAGTGAGGTGAAATCTTCTGAACAGGTGCACAAACAGCAAAACAAATGTTACAGGGGTGATAACCCTTCCCTATGTTATTCAAAAAGTATAAAAACGATTTTTTTGGCTGAAGCTACCCCTAAAAAGTGTACATGTTCCGACTTACAAACAAACCTACAGTCCCTATCTTGTTTGTAACCCGGGGACCCCGTGTGTGTGTATGTGTGTGTATATATATATATATATATATATATATATATATAGCGGGTACTTGAATTTAGGAAAGCATCTGGGTGCTAGTGTAACCCAGGTGCCTTGATTGTTAGGAAATTCAAGGTTCCCTTTGTGAGTCTTGGAGGACTCTGGTGGTGTGAAGTTCTCACCGGCCTAAAGGTGGCGTTGTTGCCTTGGACCGGGGCTGGGCTCGCATCGCAAGACTGTGCCTTTTTGTCCTCCCCTGGAGCTGGTACAGCGGGGCGGGGAACCCGCTGTGACGCAAAGGGAGAGGTCATAAAAGGGGCGGACGCCCTGACCTTGGGTTCAGAGTTGGAGGACGTGGCCGCACCCAGGCACCTTCAGCTTGGGTGCCGGCGTTCCGGTGCTCCAGGCCTAGGTGCCCTTGGCCTAGCTGGAGCGGAGATGGAGTCCATCTCAGGCACCTTTAGCCTGGGGTAAGGTACTATGGCGGATACCTGGGGCTCAGTACCTTCGACTGAGTTCCGCGAGGGTGGAGGAATCCGAGGGGGCCCTAACTCCTTGGGTGCCCGTGTCTGAGTTCGTAAAGGACTGGTGCGCAGTAACTTCTCCGAAGAGTCCGGCGCAGCATCGCTGGTGACGGAGAGGCCTCCACTTCTCCCTTGGACGGATTTCTTCCTCTTACTGGGAGCAAAGGAGTCAGGGACGAAGGACTGGACTTGACTCTAGGACACCTACACAAAAGCCCAATCTTCTGGCCTTCACCTCTTAGTTACGGAGGACGTGGGCCGTGGTGCGTCTCATCTCTCTCTCCCAGGTGCCCCTAGACAACAGCCGCATAACCGATAAAGATAGAGAGAGGGATGAGTCCGCTATATATATATATATATATATATATATATATATATATATATATATATATGTAGCGGGTATGTACTTTCCCGGGTGTAATTTGAACTTGGCAGAGACATCAGTCATGTGCAATTCCCTGCAGCTCAGCAGGTGGCGCTGTCGCCCTGGGCTGGGGTTGAATCATTGCTGTGTGCTGTGCCTCCTTTTTCTCCTCCCTCGGCAGCGGTATGGTGGGGCGGGGAACCCGCCGTGCTTGCCGGGAGAGGGTATAAAGGGGCCGGCCATCTTTGTCACGGGGGAGTCCCAGGCACCTTCAGCCTGCGGGCGGTGGTTTGTGTCGGTCCTCTAGGTGGCCTAGGCCTAGAGGACAGCCGGAGGTCGTGTTCCATCCCAGGCACCTTTAGCCTGGGGTGAGGTACTCAGATGGAGGTCTGGAGCTCAGTGCCCAACACGGAGTTCCACGAGGGAAGGAGATCCTAGGGAACCCAGGGGTTGGGAACCCGAATCCGGAAGGCGTAATGGACCGGGGGGAGCTCCTCACTTGAAGACCTGGTGCAGCATATTGCCAGTGACGGGTGAGCCTCTCATTGGAGACCGCCTGGAAGGAAATTCCCCCTCGCTCTGAGACCTCAGCCCACTTTCAGGGAGGAAAGTGGAGAACACATTGTGTCTGGGCCTACTTGCATCCACACCTCCTTTTCTGTTCTGTTTCTACCAAGGGAGTTCAACTGATTGTGTTCATTCGAGAAGAATAAAGGAGTGTTGGACTTTAATGGTGTGGGGCTCATTTCCTGACAGACATTGTTCAAGGTAACTCTCGGTGGAGGCTCCAGGTGCACAGCACTGACCCGAAGGTAAAAGAACTTTGCTTATACCGCACTGACACCTGTGGTGAAGGCCAGGCGTGGTGTCCCCGCTCCCTTCCCCTCTGAAAGATACCCCTAGACAAGAGAAAAGACGAGCTGAAGATGAAGAGGGGAGTGAGGAGGGAGCTACATTGTGTGTGTGTGTGTAATTCGTGGAGGATTGGGTGGTGTATTATTCTCCTTGGCCTGTGGGTGGCGGGGTACCTACAGGCTCAAGGTAGAATCACTGCCGCAGTGCTACCCTTTTTGTCCCTTTCCGGAGATGGTACGGCTGGGGCGGGGAACCCGCCGTGGTGTTGATGGGAGGAGATAAAAGGGGGAGACGCCCTCGCCACGAGGTCTTCAAGGATTTTCTCTTCACGCACCCAGGCACCTTAGGCCTGGGTGCGGGCGGTTCAAGGTTCCGGCCCAGGCGCCCTAGGCCTGACCGGAATGAAGTTGGGGTCCATCCCAGGCACCTTCAGCCTGGGGTGAGGTACTATATCGTAGGCCTGGGGCCCAGTAACTTCGACTGGGTCCCGCGAGGGCGAAGTGATCCGAGGGTGCCGCCTTGCGAGGGGACCCGCATCTGAGGTGAGGAGGCCAGGGAGGTCACCCGTCCGGAGATTCCGGAGCAGCATCAACCCGGTGACGGATGGGCCTTCGGTAACTCCCTTAGAGGGACATCTTCCCCATGATAGGGGCCGCAACGCAGCGAAGGTACTCCCATCTATGTTCTATGGAGTTACTGGTAGAGACTCACAAGTTCCATGTTCTGTGCTAAGCAAAGTTGCTATAACCCCTGGTGAAACCACAGGGGTTTAGATTGAAATCAGGATAGTGCCTCGACCTGCTCATCCCACCGTTTGCGTTATGTTATGGGTCGCAACCAGTCGGCTGTGAAAGAACTGTTTGTTGTGGAGATATAATAAACAAGTGTTGGACCCTGCATCGGTGTATGGACTCTGGTTAATGGGAGCAAGGGAGGTTTCAGCATAGCAGGACCGAGCTTCATAACCAACACACATTGGCCCGAGGAATGTACTGATACTGGCCTTCACCTCACCCACAGCTATGAGGAGGACATGGGCCGTAGCGCATCTCACCCTGTCATGTGACATACCCCTAGCAAAAGGAGATGGGGTGAGGCCGCTACATTATATATATATATATATAATCTCTCTTCACATGAACTTTACCCAACCCCTAAATGTATCCTAAATGAACTTAACCATAATCCCTTTATCATAACGAAAAGGAAGGTCAGTGGAAACCGTACCATCACCTTCACAAAAACACCAAAAATAATCCCCCCCAAATGTTTTTTTAAATCTAAGCACCAAAGACCATAAACCATAATTCCACCCTCGAGGCCAACTCATTTAGACTTTTGGTTTCTAGTTTTCATTTTCCAGGGCACGGATCTGATTGGTGGCTTATGCCTCGTACAGACGACCGGTTTTTCAGACGGGAAAACTGCTATGAGAGCGCTTGTGTATGCTCCATCGCAGTTTAACCACTTAACAACCACCTGCCGACAAATAACGTCGACAAGGTGGTTGCTTAACTCTGGGAGGACGTTATATAACGTCCTCCAAGAATCGTGCTCCCGTGCGCCCCCTGGGGCGCGCACACGGGAAACTCCGTGACCGCCGGGTCCAGAGGACCCGGCGGATCACGAATCGCGGTAAATCGCCGCTGATAGCGGCCGTTTACCACGTGATCGCTCCGTCAAATGACGGAGCAATCACTTGTAAACAGACCGGCGTCATTTGATGACGCCGGTTCCTCCCTCCCCTCTCTGTACCGATCGGTACAGTGTGAGAGGAGAGGGGAGGGAGCGGATGGCAGCAGCAGCTCTGTGGGCTGGATCTGTGACAATTGCAGTCACAGATCCAGCCATCCATCCATCCCTGCTCAGCCATCCCTGTGCTATACCCTGCCAATACTCTGCAAAATACCCTGCCAATACCCTGGTGCAATACCCTGGTGCAATACCCTGCCAATACTCTGGTGCAATACTCTGGTGCAATACTCTGGTGCAATACTCTGGTGCAATACTCTGGTGCAATACTCTGGTGCAATACTCTGGTGCAATACTCTGGTGCAATACCCTGCACAATACTCTGCAATACCCTGCACAATACTCTGCAATACCCTGCACAATACTCTGCAATACCCTGCACAATACTCTGCAATACCCTGCACAATACTCTGCAATACCCTGCACAATACTCTGCAATACCCTGCACAATACTCTGCAATACCCTGCACAATACTCTGCAATACCCTCCACAATACCCTGTGCAATACCCTCCACAATACCCTGTGCAATACCCGTGCAATACCCTGCCATACACCGCAATACCCTGCCATACACCGCAATACCCTGCCATAGTCCGCAATACCCTGCCATAGTCCGCAATACCCTGCCATAGTCCGCAATACTCCGCAATGCCCAGCAATACTCCGCAATGCCCAGCAATACTCCGCAATGCCCGGCAATACTCCGCAATGCCCGGCAATACTCCGCAATGCCCGGCAATACTCCGCAATGCCCGGCAATACTCCGCAATAACCACTTCCCGCCCTCCGGCCGTCATATGACGTCCTTGACTTTGTGCGGGGATATCTGAATGATGGGAGCAGCTACAGGCATCATTCAGATATTAGCTTTTTCAGCCGGCGATTCCCTACACCATAAGAACAATCATAGCGGCTGTTCCGCCGCTTGATCATTCTTACGGGGAGGCGAGAGGGGATGCCCCCACCCCCCCGCCGCCCTCCGGTGCTTCTACCGACTCACCGCTACGATCAAAGCCAGGATTGTTGTTTTTTTTTTTTTTTTTTTTTTTCAGGCACCCCCCCCCCCCCCCATATCTCACTGTAAAGAGGACCTGTCATGCCATATTCCTATTACAAGGGATGTTTACGTTCCTTGTAATAGGTATAAAAGTGATCAAAAAAATGTTTGGGGCGGAAAAACATGTCAAACTAAAATAAATAAAGTAAAAGGAAGAATAAAATTTTTTTATTTTTTTTTAAAGCGCCCCTGTCCCCGTGAGCTCGCATACAGAAGCGAACGCATACGTAAGTCCCGCCCACATATGAAAACGGTTTTCAAACCACACATGTAAGGTATCTCTGCGAACGTTAGAGCGAGAGCAATCATTTTGGCCCTAGACCTCCTCTGTAACTCAAAACATGTAACCAGTAAAAATATTTAAAACGTCGCCTATGGGGATTTTTTAAGTAGCGAAGTTTGGCGCCATTCCACGAGTGTGTGCAATTTTTAAGGGCGACATGTTAGGTATCTATTTACTCGGCGTAACTTCATCTTTCACATTATGCAAAAACATTGGGCTAACTTTACTGTTTTTTTTTTTTTTTTAAGCACAAAACATTTTTTTTCCGTAAAAAACGCGTTAAAAAAATTGCTGCGCAAATATCGTGCGAGATAAAAAGTTGCAACAACCACCATTATATTCTCTAAGGTCTTTGCTAAAAAAACATATATATAATGTTTTGGGTTCTATGTAATTTTCTAGCAAACAAATGATGATTTTTACATGTAGGAGAGAAATGTCAGAATTGGCCTGGGTGCTCCAGAACGCCTGAAGGTGCTCCCTGCATGTCGGGCCTCTGTATGTGGCCACGCTGTGTAAAAGTCTCACACATGTGGTATCGCCATACTCGGGAGTAATAGCAGAATGTGTTTTGGGGTGTAATTTGTGGAATGCATATGCTGTGTGTGAGAAATAACCTGCTAATATGACAATTTTGTGAAAAAAAAAAAAGGAGAAAAAAAAAATCTTTTTTGCAAAGAATTGTGGGAAAAAATGACAACTTCAAAAAACTCACAATGCCTCTTTCTGAATACCTTGGAATGTCTTCTTTCCAAAAAGGGGTCATTTGGGGGGTATTTGTACTTTTCTGGCATGTTAGGGTCTCAAGAATTGAGATAGGCCGTCAGTACTTCAGGTGTGATCAATTTTCAGATATTGGCACCATAGCTTGTGGACTCTATAACTTTCACAAAGACCAAATAATATACACCAATTTGTACTTATTTTTACCAAAGATATGTAGCAGTATAAATTTTGGCCAAAATTTATGAAGAAAAAATAGTAATTTGCTAAATTTTATAACAGAAACGAAAAAAAAATCATTTTTTTACAAAATTTTCAGTCTTTTTTCTCTTATAGCGCAAAAAATAAAAAACCCAACAGTGATTAAATACCACCAAAAGAAAGCTCTATTTGTGTGAAAAAAAAAAAATTCATATGGGTACAGTGTTGTATGACTGAGTAATTGTCATTCAAAATGTGAGAGCACCGAAAGCTGAAAATTGGTCTGGTTATTAAGGGGGTTTAAGTGCCCAGTGGTCAAAAAAAAAAAAAAGAAGAAGAGCAGGATCTCTCCCCCCCCCCCCCCATCAGGAAAAAAACCTGATGGGAAAACCGTTCGTCTGTATGCTTTTACGAGGGGAAAAAAAAACACGCATGCTCAGAAACAATGCTCGGAAGCATAGAACTTAAATTTGTCGGCAAGTAGTAGTCTTTTGCGTAACCGCGTTCTTGGCAGTCAAAAGTTCACCGGACTTTTGTCTGAGCGTCTGTATGCAAGGCAGGCTTGAGAGGAATTCTGTCGGGAAAACCGTCGGTTTTTTATCCGACGGAAAAACCGGCCATGTGTACGAGGCATAAGGAGGAATACTCACAGATCCAAGTATGGCCACTTTCGCTATATAAATTCTATTTTGGAATAGCCAGCCATTTTGTTTTTTCGTTATTCATCACAAAGGACCAGAGAAATGATTTCAAGAACACAACGGTATGATTAGCCCTTTTTTTCTCATTACTCATCAGTAATAAAAAACATAAATCACAGCTTTTAGACTGAAGTTTAGCCAAGTTAGGCCCCATTAGAATCTATGACTCATCTGTGACTTTCACTGCTGGTAAAGACAGAAATATAATGCAATTTTTGGGTCTCCTGATCAAACGTGTGTGAAAGAAGAATCTTCATCACCCCTTGGCAATCAGATTCTTCCCGTCATCCAATGAATGGGAGCGATTTCACTGCCATCGGCAGCCCAAACAGTTCAGCTTTCAAGTAGGATGCGGTTTATTGGGTGGTTAGTGAAAGGAGCTATATTTTTTGTCTACCTTCTAGGCCAGGGGTGCCCAAACTTTTGAAGAGCAAGGGCCACTTAAGCGACTTGGTAACTGGTCATTAATATTGTTACTATTATTACAGGATTTATATAGCGCCAACAGTTTCAATACAAAGGGATCAGAGGGCCTTTTCAATCCGTAAATTCGGATTTTCAAAATTCCGAAATTTGGAATTTCGGATTTCCGAATTTGATTTTTTTTCGCTTTTTTGCTATTTTCGGAAATGCAAAAAAAAAAACGAATAAAAACGAAAAATTTATTTTTCGAATTCCCGAAAAAAGCAAAAACGAAAAAAAACGTATTTCGGAAATTCGAAATTTCAACTTTCCAAATTTCCCCATTTTCGAATTTTAGATTTTCGAATTTTCCAAATTCGAAAATCTAAAATTAGAAAATGGGAAATTTGGAAAGTTGAATTTCCAAATTTTTTGAATTTCCGAAATTCAGAAATGCGTTTTTGCTTTTCGGAAATTCGGAATTTCGAATTTCCCGAAAAAGCAAAAAAACCGAAAACGAATTTTTAAAATTTCCTGAATTTCCGAAAAAAGCAAAAAAACAAATTTTTCGGCAGTGCACATGTCTAGTAGTAGCTGTGGGGGATGATCAGATGGACAAAAATGAAAATACAGTTAGGTGTGGGTATGATAGGCTTCTATGAAGAGGAGGGTTTTCAGGGATCCTCTAAAAGCCAATAGAGAAGGAGATAGACGGACAGATTGGGGTAAGGAGTTCCATAGGCTTGGAGAGGCTCGGGAAAAGTCCTGGAGACTAGCATGGGAGCAGGTGATGAGAGAGCTAGAGAGCAGGAGGTCTTGAGAAGAACGAAGAGAACGATTAGGTTGGTATTTAGAGACTAGGTCAGTGATGTAGCTGGGGGCAGAGTTGTGGATGGCTTTGTAGGTAGTTGTTAGTATTTTGAATTTGATTCGTTGGGTGAGCGGAAGCCAGTGGAGGAATTGACAGAGAGGAGTAGCAGAGACAGAGCGGTTAGTAAGGTGGATGAGTCTGGCAGCAGCATTCATGATAGACTGAAGGTGTGGTTGGGTTTGCAGAGGTAAGCCAATAGGGAGGGAGTTGCAGTAATCGAGGCGATAGATGACCAGGGAGTGAATTAGGAGCTTTGTTGTGTCATTGGTTAGAAAGGGGCGTATTTTGGAGATGTTGCGGAGGTTGAGGCGACAATGGTCATGGGCCACAATGAGCAGAGCGGGCAGATGACAGGTCTGTGTCTACTCCGCATATGCAGAGCGGAAATGGACACAGCCCATTCTACTCTATGGGCCCTCCGATCCGATCCACCCAGACGGAAGGGGAGGGATCCCCTTCTGTGTTTTTTTTTTTAGCGGATCGGATTGGAGGTAGGTGGGTGTAAACAGACACAAGTCTGTTTACATCTGCCGCTCCATAGAGGTGAAGGGAGGAATCCGATTGGGTCAGACTGATCACGTGAAAGGGGCCTAAGGCTGCTTACACACTGATGCGCTGCGGTTTACCCACACCGAGGGTGCAGCACAGTGCACTGTGGCTTTCCTGCGGGATTAGCTGCACCTGCAGATCAGTTTCAAAGCAGCCCAATAACCACTGCAGAACAAATATGCCCATACATACACTGATTTTGCTAATAAGCTTACCTTTAACCACTTCCCACCCAGTCAATAGCATATTGACGTCCGGGAAGTGGTTCTGTTATCCACACTGGACGTCATATGACGTCCTGCGGGATAACAGCCGCTGCGCGCCCGGGGGGCGAGCATCGCGGCGATCGGTGGGTCAGTCTGACCCACCGCTACACTGATCTCGGTAAAAAGCCTCCGTCGGAGGCTTTTTACCATGTGATCAGCCGTGTCGAATCACTGCTGATCAGGAAGTAAACAGGAAGAGCCGTTGATCAGCTCTTCCTCACTTACGTCTGACAGACGCGAGTAGAGGAGAGCCGATCGGCGGCTCTCCTGACAGGGGGGGTTCGCGCTGATTGTTTATCAGCGCAGCCCCCCCTTGGATACCCACACTGGACCACCAGGGAAGCCCCCAAGGACCACCAGGGAAGCCCTAAGCATGGCCATCCACATGTAGTAAAAAAATATATATATAAAAAAAATATGCCAATCAGTGCCCACACATGGGCACTGACTGGCACGATCATACCAAGAAACAAATGTGTGGTGGCTGGCATTGCCAGGCAGCAGTGTCACCAGTGCCACCTACTAGTGTCCATCAGTGCCACCTATCAGTGCCCATAAGTGCCCACCTATCAGTGCCCGTCCGTGCCACCTATCAGTGCCACCCATAAGTGCCCATCAGTGCCGCCTAAAAGTGCCCATCAGTGCCGCCTAAAAGTGCCCATTAGTGCCGCCTAAAAGTGCCCATTAGTGCCGCCTAAAAGTGCCCATCAGTGCTGCCTAAAAGTGCCCATCAGTGCCGCCTAAAAGTGCCCATCAGTGCCGCCTATGAGTGCCCATTAGTGCCGCCTAAAAGTGCCCATCAGTGCCGCCTAAAAGTGCCCAGTGCCGCCTAAAAGTGCCCATCAGTGCCGCCTATGAGTGCCCATCAGTGCCGCCTATGAGTGCCCATCAGTGCCGCCTATGAGTGCCCATCAGTGCCGCCTATGAGTGCCCATCAGTGCCGCCTACGAGTGCCACATATCAGTGCCCATCAGTGCCGCCTATCAGTGCCCATCGTCAGTGCCCATCAGTGCCACCTCAGTGGCACCTCATTGGTGCCACCTCATCGGTGCCCATCAGTGTCGCCTTATCAGTGCCCTTCAGTGCAGCCTTATCAGTGCCCGTCATTGAAGTAGAAAAGGTACTTATTTACAAAAAAAATTAACAGAAACAAAGAAAAACATAGTTTTTTTAAAAAAAATCGCTCTTTTTTTATTTGTTGCGCAAAAAATAAAAATCGCAGAGGCGATCAAATACCACCGAAAGAAAGCTCTATTTGTGGGAACAAAATGATAAAAAATTTGTTTGGGTACAGTGTAGCATGACCGCGCAATTGTCATTCAAATTGCGACAGTGCTGAAAGCTCAAAATTGGCTTGGGAGGAAGTAAGGAGGGTGACCCAAGAGTTTACAGATCGTACCGTGCCGGATACGCCAGCCTACTTCCTCTTGCAGGTGACTGACATGCCTGCAAAAGTCTATAAGAGATCGGTGGTCCGCCACCTTCTGGACGCAGCTAGGGCCTGCATACCCCTCAACTGGAAATCCACATCCCCCCCATCCATTGCTCAGTGGCTCCGCAGAGTTGACGACATCAGCCTCATGGAAGACCTGATCCTCTCTAGCCAGCATAAACGCGAGACATACTCCAGGACCTGGCAGTTATGGAACATTTTTAAATATTCCGACGAGGGGCAGACCCTTAGGGGGATTGAGTTGCCCACATGAGTCTGTGCCCGGACTATTCATCCCCCGGAGGTGTGTCTCGATTGCAACTAGCCCTCAACACGCAGGCGACACGCCAGGGTCACGACATCCTGATAGGTTAGTCACCATCACCTAGATGTATGTCTACCTGGTCCCCACCCCTCCTCCTCCTCCTACCCTTCCCTTTTGTCCTTCCCTGTCTAATTCCCTACCCCCTCCTTCTATCGCTGTCTATGCTCCTTCCTTTTTCTCTCCTTTTCCTTTTTTCTGGGTTCGACCCAATTCTTCTCTACCTGAGGTACTATACCTCCTGTTTCTATACTATTTGGATAAAACTAGAGGGGAGGCGATCTCAGCGGGACCCGGGCATTCTGACGTCAACGGTATTATGACGGACATGTTCAAGTTGGCGGCGGAGGGATACACTGGAGCTTCACCCCCCCACTGGGGAATTTAATTATATGATCGACCACTAGGAGATCTGAGCTCCGAGGGGATACCCCTGTACTGCTGTGCCATATTTTATTTTGGATGTATATGTCTGTTATTCACTATGGGGATCCGTGTGGATCGACTCCTCTGTTATTGGTTACAAATAAAAAATAAAAAATTGGCTTGGGCAGGAAGCTGTATAAGTGCATGGTATTGAAGTGGTTAAGAACAGTCTTCCATTCAGGTATCACCGGCTGTTGCTGTCCCAGGCAGAGTGCATTTGGCATCACTCCGCCTGTGACAAAAAGCCAGTGCTATACAGGAAGCAACCGATTATGTTGCACTGCTACGCAGCCGCTTTCTTCTTCTACAGCTGGCTTCATTCACAACACTGATGCTCTGGGATAGAGGGTTGGCAACCCGTGATCTGGGCTTGCCGACCCACCATCCCAAAGCAGGAGGTCACAGACCACATCAGAGGGCTCCGCGGGCCACATGTGGCCCCCGGTTGGGCACCCCTGTTCTAGGCTCAAGAGATGAGCAGAGTGATTTCAGAAAAATTAGTATGTATGTATGTATGTATGTATGTATGTAACATACACACACACACACACACATATACATATACACACTATATTGTCAAAAGTATTGGGACACCTGCCTTTACACGCACATCATCTTTAATGTCATCCCAGTCTTAGGATCCTTAGTCGGTGGGAATCAATATTGAGTTGGCCCACCCTTTGCAGCTAGAACAGCTTCAACTCTTCTGGGAAGGCTGTCCACAAGGTTTAGGAGTGTGTCTATGGAAATGTTTGACCATTCTTCCAAAAGCGCATTTGTGAGATCAGGAACTGATATTGGACGAGAAGGCCTGGCTTGCAGTCTCCGCTCTAATTCATCCCAAAGGTGTTCTATCAGGTTGAGGTCAGGACTCTGTGCAGGCCAGTCAAGTTCCTCCACCCCAAACTTGCTCATCCATGTCTTTATGGACCTGGCCTGCACAGAGTCCTGTCCTCAACCCGATAGAACAACCTTTGGGATGAATTAGGCCCCTTTCACACGGAGGGTCCGTTCAGGTCCGCCTGTCAGTTTTTTAGGCGGACCTGGACGGACGCTCCATATAGCCCTATGGAGCCACAGATGTCAGCGGTGACATGTCTGCTGACATCCGCTCCGCCAAAGTGTGACGGAGGAAAACCCTATTTCGTGTTCATCCGATTCCCCCATAGGGGAGAGCGGCGCTCTGACAGGGCGGTCCCTGCACAGTGTGCAGGGACCGCCCAGTCATCCGCCGGCTCAGCGGGGATCAACTGAGCGATCCCCGCTGAGCAAGCGGAGCTTCACGGGGCGGATCATTACTGATCCGCCTCGTGTGAAAGAGCCCTTAGAGCGGAGACTGCGAACCAGGCCCTCTTGTGTTTGGGTAATACACAGTTAAATTACCGTATATACTCGAGTATAAGCCGAGTTTTTCAGCACTTTTTTTGTGCTAAAAATGCCCCCCTCAGCTTATACTCGAGTCACCTTTTTTGCGCCTAATCTCCCGGAATTTGGGGACCCGGTACTGGCCGGCCGTAGGTTCCCTGGACCCGAAACTTGGCACACATGTAGCCCCCCTCTTTCTCTACAAATGTGCAAAGTTTGTTGTTCCGGGGACCTACGGCCGGGGAGCACCGATTTTTCAAATCCGGGAACCCCTTCCATAGACTCCTATGCTAAACGGTCATTTTTCTGGTGATTTTGGGGACCCGATACCGGCTGGTCGTAGGTCTACTGGACCCGAAACTTGGCACACATGTAGCCCCATTTCTTCTCTAAAAGTGTTCAACGTTTTTTGTCCGGGAGACCTACAGCCGGGGAGCAACGATTTTTCAAATCCGGGAACCCCTTCTATAGACTCCTATGTTAAACAATCATTTCTCCAGTGATTTTGGGGACCCGGTACCGGCGGATCGTAGGTCTACTGGACCCGAAACTTAGCACACATGTAGCCCCAATTCTTCTCTATAAGTGTTTAAAGTTTTTTGTCTGGGGGACCTATGGCCGGGGAGCACCGATTTTTCAAATTCGGGAACCCCTTCCATAGACTCCCATGTTAAACGTCAGTCTAGTCATGGACACAGTGAGGTATGGGCACAGTGAGGCAAAGTGAGGCATGGACATGGGCACAGTGAGGCATGCAGATGGACACCCTAGGCGTAAACTCGAGTCAATACGTTTTCCCAGTTTTTTTTTGTGGTAAAATTAGGTGCCTCGGCTTATGTTCGGGTCGGCTTATACTCGAGTATTGTTACCACAACACACAAATGTGAATCCACCATAAATGATTGCAGCAATTCCTCATTTCAAAGCCAAATGCTGATTTATTTATTTTTTTAATTAACATTGTTCCATGAATAGGTTTCAGAATTTATTCCCCTTTTGTCTGAATGAATTGTCTGTGTTGTCCCTCAGAATCAGATTTATTATTTTTTTTCTTCATTTTTTTTTTATTTGCGCACTGGAAAATGATGATTACAGATTGCTAAGGGAACAGTCAGTTCCAATCTGCACACTTTGAAAAATGAGAGCCTATAATATTACTGCACTGCTGTATGACATGAACAGAGAGCTTCACATACTATGAGTATTAGCACTGAAGGCACGCTCTGCGTCATCCTATTGTCCTCAATCTGTGGGCTGTGTGTCTCTCAGAAGCCAAAATTTTGATTAACCGCACATTTGCTAGAAAACCGATCTGGCAGCACTGGTGGGCCTTAGTCATTGTGGATTACTTCCCATATTACTGTGAAACATATCAAACAACAGTGATTAATCACAGCCCACCTTTCTAAGCAGCGCTGTCATTCCTTTGCCTCTCTTGTCTGGACCTGTCACTTCACCTGCCATGATAATAATCCATCCCACCACAACAATCCCCATTCATTCCTTCACGCAAGAAGATTCTTCCTCCTATTTCTCCATGTACATCTGGAATCACACCCCCCCCCCCCCTTCTGAATGTTCACTGAGCTGGTTTCAGAGAAGCAGTGGTTAATCCATGCCAGGACCACCACATAGCGTTTACATGTTCTATGTGGGTACCCCAGGGTGATCCAGTTTCCTTCCACAATCCAAGATTCATCCCACAATTTCATCCTAAAACTACCTCCCTGCTTATGCATTACTCAGATAGGTACATTAGACTGTAAACTCCCTCACAGATGTCAACTGTCCCACTTTGGCCAGGACAGTCCAACATTTTGGACCTAATGCCGCGTACACGACCATGACAATGGCGTTTTTTCGGATCGCCTTTAACAAGGGATCAATTCTAGCTGGTAAGCGGCAGAGATTTTCAGGGTGGAGGACCTTTCCTATCTTACCCTTTCACTTCTTCTTGGGTGTCTTGGTCATATGTCACCGTGGATGAATTTGTTGAAGAACTTCATATGGATTGTTGTTCTGATTCACATACTGTATGCTAAAGGCCATATTTTTTCTTCAGAATCACATTTGAGTAATTTGGACACTTAAGAGTGTTTTTCAGTTTTTCTTGATCCATATACACGCTTTTCAATGGTTTATATGTCATATTATTTAACCAGTATCATTTAACAGCGCAGCTTATTTTTATTTTAGTTTATTCATTGTGGGTGTCTCACATGAAGTTGCAGCAGTACATGATTCATTATTCACTTTTGTATGTATGGTGGTTTACAGATAGACAATAAAACGTAAAAAATTAATTACTGCGCTGTGTTCTCATTGGGAAACTCACCCACTATTGGTAGGGCGTGCAGAAAAAAAAGTGGGAGGACACGCAGTGACGTCACCACGTCGACTTTAGGAGGAAGGGCTCCTATTGCCGGGCGGCATCTCTTTTTACATGTGATTTTTAACGTGAACTGTTTTAAGTATAAAACTTACTTTTATAAACGCTACTTGTTGTGGAGTTACGCTATGGTCCCCCCTTCTTTTTGCATACTACTGATCCTATGGACCGCATGTGCACGGAGGTAGCCTAGCACCCGGAACATCTATCCTGACTGAGTCCACTTCAGTGTCATCATTCCCCGGAGGTTAAAGGCTGGGTTATAGCCGAATGCTCATTCGTGCTTTGCCCTCTGGTAAGTGGCTTTTAGATATGGTGGTGCTCTCACTTACTCTGTGGATTCACTGTGGTGTTGTTTCAACCAATGTTTATGGAACCATGCCTCGTATATAGACTGTTGTGCGGTGACTTACCTTGAGTGGTATATGCCTAGAGGAAATCTATACTAATTTAATCCTCCTGTCATCCGAGGGTTTTTTGTGGACTTTGTTTGGCGCAGCTTCATCTTTCCTCACCCACTATTGGTGTTGCAGTGACCACTGTCACCAGGATAAAAAAAATTACGGTAAATCCAAATAGGTGTTAACCAAAACAGGAAGAGGGGTAAAACCTTCCAATGGGGAAACTTCTTCTGGTGCCAATTTTTCCCTAAAACAACCTACCTATGTATAACTCTGATGGAGACATTAGACTGCAAGCACCCTCATAGATGCCAATTGTCCTGGATTTGCTAGGAAAGTCCAGGGTCTTGGATAGGACAGTATCTTGAACCTTGGTCCTGTCCACTTGATAAAAAAAAAAAAGTGACGGTAAATCCAAAGTTTTGAGTTTTCACCGAAGCAGAAAAAGGTGAAATCATTCAATGGGGATACTTCTTTAAGTGACAATTTCCCTCCAAAAACTGCCTTCTTGTGCATGTGTAACTTGGGTAGAGTCATTAGGACTTAAATCTCCCTCATACATACCAATTGTCCTGGATTTTCCAGGACAGTCCAGCATCTTGAACCTTGGTCCTGTCCACTGCCACTGGACAAAAAGTGAAGGCAAATCCAAAATTTTGATTTTTCGGGAAACAGAAAGAGGGGAAATTTTCTAATAGGGACTTCTTTAAAGTGTTACTAAACCCAGGAGCCTGCATTCACTATATATCGTCTCCCACAGTACACACATCATGGAAATGCAATTATTTTAGTAAACTGCTAAAAACCTTTTCTCATCAGCAGTATATAGCAGTCTTGTGACTTCTACCAGTGTCTGGTTAAAGCTTATAGGAGGCGTTTTCATTCTGCTCTGACTGTCCTATGAGGCTGAATGACTGCTGAACCTCTTTCTGGACAGTGCCGATTGGCCCTGTGCTGATCACATGCACCCTCCCAAAAAAGAAAAAAAAAAAACTCTAGAAATACACACCAAACTGAGCATGTGCAGAGTGCCCCCCAAGTCTCTGTACTATCAGCAGGTGGGTTGGAGACAGTAAAAGAAAGGGAATATCAGAAGACAGGATCAAACAGCGTTTTTACATAATGCAGTTTAGTGACACTTTAAGTGCCAATTTCCCCCCAAAAAACTGTCTCCTTGTGTATGAATAACTTGGATGGAGACATTAGACTGTAAGCTCCCTCATAGATGCCAATTGTCCTGGATTTGCCAGGACAGTCCAGGATCTTGGAAGTTGGTCCTGTCCACTGTCACCTGGACAAAAAGTGAGGGTAAAGCCAACATATTGAGTTGTCACTAGAAAAGGAAGACCGGAGAAAACTCCCAGTTGGGGGGCTTTCCTCTAACATCGTGCTGTTTAAAAGGACAGTATAAAAAAGGTGAAATTATGGAAATTCTACCCAATGACACACGCAGCAAAAATATAAGATAGGGGGTTGTACCATTCTCTAATCTATCCAAAATTTAAGAAAAAAAAAAGTTTTGGCTTCACATACAGTATACTTGGCTTTTGAATACTGAAACTCATCCAGAATCTCCCCTTTTACGGGACTGGAAAAGCAGGGAGAATGAGGACACCGACGTATACAACATCATCCTGCACTAAAGCCTAGCTAACTAAATCTACACCACCATTAGTGTGGTTCAGGAGGAACTCCATATCTTAACCACTTGCCACCCGAGGCATTGTAATATGATGGCGGCAGGAACCTTCCGTCCCTCCGAGCCGCTGTCACATGACGTCCTCAGCATTGTAGAATGTGCGCGCCGGCGCACGCTCTCGCTGCATCACTCGGGACCTGATGCGCGTGCCCGGCGGCTGTGATGTCCGCCGACCACCCGCGATTGCCCGTTAACACAGCAGTAGGGATGAGCTTCGTGTTCGAGTCGAACATACGTTCGACTCGAACATCGGCTGTTCGATCGTTCGACGAAGATCGAACGATTTGGGCCGTTCGCGCCAAATTCGAGTGACGCGAACGGCCCACAATGCACTACGCCATCGCAGTGTCATCCAGGCGCTGTGATTGGCCAAGCATGCACTGTGACCCCGCATGCTTGGCCAATCACAGCGCCGGCAGCGAGGAGAGCAATGATTGGCCACAGGCAGGATGCCTGTGGCCAATTATTGCTGAGGGTGTTTAGTACACGCCCCACACTATAAAAGGCCGCCAGCACGGCGGCCTAGTGTAGTGTGTTCCGGAGCAGGGATAGAGCAGCATAGGCAGGGACAGTGACTGTTATTTCTTTCTTGCTTAACCTGGATTCCTTTAGTTTAGGGAAAGAGAAGGATAGGTAGGGAGAGTGTCAGTGTGTTTTGTGCTTGTGCTATAGTGTGCTTAAAAAAAACATTTATTCTAGGGACAGAAAACTGTAGGTAGGGACAGTGTCAGTTTCTTTCACTCTGCAAGTCCTTGTTTCCAGGGACCTGGAAGGACAGTGAGTGAATTGTCCTTGTGCTATATTGTGATTAAAAAAAACATTTTTTCTAGGGACAGAAAACTGTAGGTAGGGAGAGTGTTTTTTTTCTTTCACTCTGCAAGTCCTTGTTTCCAGGGACCTGGAAGGACAGTGAGTGAATTGTCCTTGGGCTATATTGTGCTTAAAAAAAAACATTTTTTCTAGGGACAGAAAACTGTAGGTAGGGAGAGTGTTTTTTTTTTTTTCACTCTGCAAGTCCTTGTTTCCAGGGACCTGTAAGGACAGTGAGTGAATTGTCCTTGTGCTATATTGTGCTTAAAAAAAACATTTATTCTAGGGACAGAAAACTGTAGGTAGGGAGAGTGTCAGTTTATTTCACTCTGCAAGTCCTTGTTTCCAGGGACCTGTAAGGACAGTGAGTGAATTGTCCTTGTGCTATATTGTGATTAAAAAAAACATTTTTTCTAGGGACAGAAAACTGTAGGTAGGGAGAGTGTTTTTTTTCTTTCACTCTGCAAGTCCTTGTTTCCAGGGACCTGTAAGGACAGTGAGTGAATTGTCCTTGTGCTATATTGTGCTTAAAAAAAACATTTATTCTAGGGACAGAAAACTGTAGGTAGGGAGAGTGTCAGTTTATTTCACTCTGCAAGTCCTTGTTTCCAGGGACCTGTAAGGACAGTGAGTGAATTGTCCTTGTGCTATATTGTGATTAAAAAAAACATTTTTTCTAGGGACAGAAAACTGTAGGTAGGGAGAGTGTTTTTTTTCTTTCACTCTGCAAGTCCTTGTTTCCAGGGACCTGTAAGGACAGTGAGTGAATTGTCCTTGTGCTATATTGTGATTAAAAAAAACATTTTTTCTAGGGACAGAAAACTGTAGGTAGGGAGAGTGTTTTTTTTCTTTCACTCTGCAAGTCCTTGTTTCCAGGGACCTGGAAGGACAGTGAGTGAATTTGTCTTGTGCTATATTGTGCTTAAAAAAAACATTTATTCTAGGGACAGAAAACTGTAGGTAGGGAGAGTGTCAGTTTATTTCACTCTGCAAGTCCTTGTTTCCAGGGACCTGTAAGGACAGTGAGTGAATTGTCCTTGTGCTATATTGTGATTAAAAAAAACATTTTTTCTAGGGACAGAAAACTGTAGGTAGGGAGAGTGTTTTTTTTCTTTCACTCTGCAAGTCCTTGTTTCCAGGGACCTGGAAGGACAGTGAGTGAATTGTCCTTGTGCTATATTGTGCTTAAAAAAAACATTTATTCTAGGGACAGAAAACTGTAGGTAGGGAGAGTGTCAGTTTATTTCACTCTGCAAGTCCTTGTTTCCAGGGACCTGTAAGGACAGTGAGTGAATTGTCCTTGTGCTATATTGTGATTAAAAAAAACATTTTTTCTAGGGACAGAAAACTGTAGGTAGGGAGAGTGTTTTTTTTCTTTCACTCTGCAAGTCCTTGTTTCCAGGGACCTGGAAGGACAGTGAGTGAATTCTCCTTGTGCTATATTGTGCTTAAAAAAAACATTTTTTCTAGGGACAGAAAACTGTAGGTAGGGAGAGTGTTTTTTTTCTTTCACTCTGCAAGTCCTTGTTTCCAGGGACCTGTAAGGACAGTGAGTGAATTGTCCTTGTGCTATATTGTGATTAAAAAAAACATTTTTTCTAGGGACAGAAAACTGTAGGTAGGGAGAGTGTTTTTTTTCTTTCACTCTGCAAGTCCTTGTTTCCAGGGACCTGGAAGGACAGTGAGTGAATTGTCCTTGTGCTATATTGTGCTTAAAAAAAACATTTATTCTAGGGACAGAAAACTGTAGGTAGGGAGAGTGTCAGTTTATTTCACTCTGCAAGTCCTTGTTTCCAGGGACCTGTAAGGACAGTGAGTGAATTGTCCTTGTGCTATATTGTGATTAAAAAAAACATTTTTTCTAGGGACAGAAAACTGTAGGTAGGGAGAGTGTTTTTTTTCTTTCACTCTGCAAGTCCTTGTTTCCAGGGACCTGGAAGGACAGTGAGTGAATTGTCCTTGTGCTATATTGTGCTTAAAAAAAACATTTATTCTAGGGACAGAAAACTGTAGGTAGGGAGAGTGTCAGTTTATTTCACTCTGCAAGTCCTTGTTTCCAGGGACCTGTAAGGACAGTGAGTGAATTGTCCTTGTGCTATATTGTGATTAAAAAAAACATTTTTTCTAGGGACAGAAAACTGTAGGTAGGGAGAGTGTTTTTTTTCTTTCACTCTGCAAGTCCTTGTTTCCAGGGACCTGTAAGGACAGTGAGTGAATTGTCCTTGTGCTATATTGTGCTTAAAAAAAACATTTATTCTAGGGACAGAAAACTGTAGGTAGGGAGAGTGTCAGTTTATTTCACTCTGCAAGTCCTTGTTTCCAGGGACCTGTAAGGACAGTGAGTGAATTGTCCTTGTGCTATATTGTGATTAAAAAAAACATTTTTTCTAGGGACAGAAAACTGTAGGTAGGGAGAGTGTTTTTTTTCTTTCACTCTGCAAGTCCTTGTTTCCAGGGACCTGTAAGGACAGTGAGTGAATTGTCCTTGTGCTATATTGTGATTAAAAAAAACATTTTTTCTAGGGACAGAAAACTGTAGGTAGGGAGAGTGTTTTTTTTTCTTTCACTCTGCAAGTCCTTGTTTCCAGGGACCTGGAAGGACAGTGAGTGAATTGTCCTTGTGCTATATTGTGCTTAAAAAAAACATTTATTCTAGGGACAGAAAACTGTAGGTAGGGAGAGTGTCAGTTTATTTCACTCTGCAAGTCCTTGTTTCCAGGGACCTGTAAGGACAGTGAGTGAATTGTCCTTGTGCTATATTGTGATTAAAAAAAACATTTTTTCTAGGGACAGAAAACTGTAGGTAGGGAGAGTGTTTTTTTTCTTTCACTCTGCAAGTCCTTGTTTCCAGGGACCTGGAAGGACAGTGAGTGAATTGTCCTTGTGCTATATTGTGATTAAAAAAAACATTTTTTCTAGGGACAGAAAACTGTAGGTAGGGAGAGTGTTTTTTTTCTTTCACTCTGCAAGTCCTTGTTTCCAGGGACCTGTAAGGACAGTGAGTGAATTGTCCTTGTGCTATATTGTGCTTAAAAAAAACATTTATTCTAGGGACAGAAAACTGTAGGTAGGGAGAGTGTCAGTTTATTTCACTCTGCAAGTCCTTGTTTCCAGGGACCTGTAAGGACAGTGAGTGAATTGTTCTTGTGCTATATTGTGATTAAAAAAAACATTTTTTCTAGGGACAGAAAACTGTAGGTAGGGAGAGTGTCAGTTTATTTCACTCTGCAAGTCCTTGTTTCCAGGGACCTGTAAGGACAGTGAGTGAATTGTCCTTGTGCTATATTGTGATTAAAAAAAACATTTTTTCTAGGGACAGAAAACTGTAGGTAGGGAGAGTGTTTTTTTTCTTTCACTCTGCAAGTCCTTGTTTCCAGGGACCTGTAAGGACAGTGAGTGAATTGTCCTTGTGCTATATTGTGCTTAAAAAAAACATTTATTCTAGGGACAGAAAACTGTAGGTAGGGAGAGTGTCAGTTTATTTCACTCTGCAAGTCCTTGTTTCCAGGGACCTGTAAGGACAGTGAGTGAATTGTTCTTGTGCTATATTGTGATTAAAAAAAACATTTTTTCTAGGGACAGAAAACTGTAGGTAGGGAGAGTGTCAGTTTATTTCACTCTGCAAGTCCTTGTTTCCAGGGACCTGTAAGGACAGTGAGTGAATTGTTCTTGTGCTATATTGTGATTAAAAAAAACATTTTTTCTAGGGACAGAAAACTGTAGGTAGGGAGAGTGTCAGTTTCTTTCACTGTGAAAGTCCTTGTTTCAAGGGACAGAGAAGGACACCTGAAGGTAGCCCTTATTGCTTTTTTCCCATCTCCCTGCAGGCCATCTATTAGAATGTCTGGAAGGCAAACAAGGAGAGGCAGACAGTCAGGAGGCAATAAAAGAGGGCAAGCAGGCTCTGTGTCTGGGGGCAACAGTGCTGGTCGTGGACGCGGTGCATTGTCATCAGCACATGGCCATGGGACACGCTTGTCCTTCTTTTCGGCAGCTGGACATGTTGAGCCACATCATGCCGAAGACTTGGTAGAGTGGATGACCAAGCCCTCCTCCTCCTCCTCATCCTCTCTCACCCAGGCTCAGGGTACTGGAAAAGCAGCTGCCAAAGCGTCGTCTTCCCTGGTATCAATGTCAGACAAATCATCAGTCACTCCTTCCCTAGACCCACCATGTCCTCCTCCTGAGGAGTCCCCCGAACTGTTTCAGCACAGTGTTGGGTACATGCTCCAGGAGGATGCCCAGCGTTTCGAAGGGTCTGATGATGAAACCCAGCTAGAGGAAGGCAGTAGCGTGAGAGCAGACAGAGGGGATGCTCAAGAAGGACACCAATCTGGCAGTCATGTTCCAGCAGCTGCAGCATACTGCCAGATTGGCTCCAGTGATGAGGAGGGAGGGGATGATGAGGTCACTGACTCCACGTGGGTGCCTAATAGGAGAGAGGAGGAGGAGGAGGATGAGGAGGAGGCACATCTCCAACGAGGCAGGATGCCCTTTGGTGGCCAGCGTAAGGGCAGTACACCGACGGAATCACACCGCAGAGCTCCGCCTGTGCAGGGCGCTGCCTCTGCCCGTCATTCAAAAAGTTCTTTGGTGTGGGCCTTTTTTGAGGCTAGTGCATCAGATCGCACAGCTGCTGTTTGCAACATATGTCTCAAGCGTATATCGCGTGGCCAAAACATCAGCCGCTTGGGTACCACATGCCTGACCAGACATATGTTGACCTGCCATGCAGCTCGTTGGCAAGCCTACCTCAAAGACCCACACCAAAGAACAAAGCGGACCTCTCCTTGCACCGCATCAGCTGGGATCTCCAACCCCACTATAACTTCAGTCCTCTCTGAAACATGCACTGAGAGGAATGAAGGTGTAGAATTAGGTGTGTCACAGCCAAGTACTTGCGGCCACTCTGCTAGCAGTACACCGACGTCCGATTCTAGCAGGCAAATTTCCCTGCCCCAGCTGCTGGACCGTCGAAAGAAGTTCACTCCCAGCCATCCACATGCCCAGCGGTTGAATGCTAGCTTGGCTAAATTGCTAGCGCTTCAACTGCTGCCTTTTCAGTTGGTAGACTCGGCCCCCTTCCGTGAGTTTGTGCAATGTGCGGTTCCTCAGTGGCAGGTTCCCAAACGCCACTTTTTCTCACGGAAGGCTATTCCGGCTCTCTACCGGCATGTGGAAGGCAATGTCTTGGCCTCGCTGGACAGGGCGGTCAGCGGTAAGGTGCATATTACCGCTGACTCATGGTCCAGCAGGCATGGACAGGGACGTTACCTTTCTTTCACGGCCCATTGGGTCACTCTTTTGGCAGCTGGGAAGGATGCAGGACAAGGTGCAGTAGTGTTGGAGGTTGTCCCACCGCCACGCCTCCAAAATGCTACTACTGGTTGTGACACACCTCTCTCCTCCACCCCCTCCTCTTCTTCTTCCTCCATGGCCTCTTCCTGTGGTTTGTCCTATGAACCAGCGGTGCTCCGTAGCCGTTCACGGGGCTACGCAAGTACGCAGGCAAAAAGATGCCATGCCGTGCTTGCGCTGGTGTGTTTGGGGGACAGAAGCCACACTGGGGCAGAGGTCCTGTCTGCTCTGCAGGGCCAGGCCGAGAGGTGGTTGACGCCACGCCAGCTTAAGCCAGGAATGGTGGTTTGCGACAATGGCACCAACCTCCTCTCCGCCCTCCGACAGGGACAACTGACCCATGTGCCCTGTGTGGCTCACGTCCTTAACCTGGTGGTGCAGCGGTTCTTGGGCAGGTACCCGGGCTTACAGGATGTCCTGAGGCAGGCCAGGAAAGTCTGTGTGCATTTCCGCAGATCTTATAATGCCAGTGCTCGCCTGGCTGAGCTGCAAAAGGAGTTGAACCTGCCCAAGAACCGCCTTATATGTGACATGCCCACCAGGTGGAACTCAACGTTGGCCATGCTGCAGCGGCTGCACACGCAGCAGAGGGCCATCAATGAGTACCTGTGCGACTACGGCACCAGGACAGGGTCAGGGGAGCTTGGTTTTTTTTCTCCACACCAGTGGGGCATGATCAGGGATGCATGCACTGTCCTGGCACCATTTGAGGAGGCCACGAGGATGGTGAGCAGTGACAGTGCATGCATCAGTGACACTGTACCTCTTGTCCACCTGTTGGAGCACACGCTGCGTGGAATAATGGACAGGGCACTTGAGGCAGAACAGAGGCAGGAAGAGGAGGACTTCCTTGCCTCTCAAGGCCCCCTTTACCCAGACAGTGTTCCTTCTGTCCCACCCATCGCACAGGAAGAGGAGGAGGAGGAGGAGGAGGAGGAGGATTGTGTCAGCATGGAGGTGGAGGCTGGCACTCAGCATCATCAGCAGCAGTCTTTTAGGGATGATTTACAGTCCCAAGAAACCAGTGGACTTGTACGTGGCTGGGAGGAGGTGGCTGCGGATCATGTCGTCCTTAGTGACCCAGAGGACTCCGGAGCGAATGCCTCAGCAAACCTACGCTGCATGGCCTCCCTGATCCTGCAAAGTCTGCGGAAGGATCCTCGTATTCTTCGGATCAAGGAGAGGGACCATTACTGGCTGGCCACTCTCCTTGATCCACGGTACAAGGGTAAGGTTGCGGACCTTATGTTACCGTCGCAGAGGGAGCAGAGGATGAGACAACTCCGGGAGGCCTTGCAGAAAGGTCTGTGCAACGCGTTCCCAGAGACTGGGAGGTTACAAACTCCTGGTCCTGGACAACGAGTTGCTGAGGCTTCGGCCAGTCAAAGAAGGAGCGGTGGGGAAGGTGGCCGTCTGACCGATGCGTTCAGACAATTCTTTAGTCCGCAGCCCCAAAGTATGATCGGTTCCAGCAACCATCGCCAGCGTCTGATAAACATGGTGCAGGAATATCTAGGGGCAAGGTCAGACTTGGACACCTTTCCCACCGAAAATCCTCTGGCTTACTGGGTCTTGAGGATGGATCACTGGCCAGAGCTTGCACAGTATGCAATTGAGCTACTGGCCTGTCCTGCATCCAGCGTTCTTTCGGAACGCACATTCAGTGCTGCTGGAGGATTTGTCACGGATCACAGGGTGCGCCTGTCCACCGACTCGGTTGATCGACTGACTTTCATCAAGATGAACCAGTCTTGGATCACCACCAGCTACCACACACCTGATGCTGATATAACAGACTAATTGATTTTAACATGTCACATCCCTTCAAGACTGATGCTGATGCTGAGTGCCTGTGCTGTTATGTTGACTGGCTATCCTCCTCCTCCGAGTCCTCAATGATACGATTGATGATGATAGCTTGGAAGATCATTTTTGTTTATGGGTGCCGCCACCAGTGGCTAAGGCCCAATTTTTCAGCCCCTGTTTTACAGGGGCGTGTAATTACAATTTTTTTAGCAATAATTTGCCATAGGGCTCATTGCTGTGCTCCAAGTACAGTATCTGTGAGGGGTTGGAGTGTTGTGGCACCAGTGCCTAAGGCCCAATTTTTCAGCCCCTGTTTAACAGGGGCGTGTCATTACAATTTTTGAAGCAATACTTTGCAACAGGGCTCATTGCTGTGCTCCAAGTACAGTATCTGTGAGGGGTTGTAGTGTTGTGCCACCAGTGCCTAAGGCCCAATTTTTCAGCCCCTGTTCAACAGGGGCATGCAATTACAATTCTTGATCTAATAATTCACAGCAGGGTCCATTGCTGCACCCACCAAGAGTAACTCTGAGGGCTTACAGTCTTGTGGCAACGCCACCACCACCACCACCACGAAAGGCCCAATTTTTCAGCCCCTGTTCAACAGGGGCATGCAATTACAATTCTTGATCTAATAATTCACAGCAGGGTCCATTGCTGCACCCACCAAGAGTAACTCTGAGGGCTTACAGTCTTGTGGCAACGCCACCACCACCACCACCACGAAAGGCCCAATTTTTCAGCCCCTGTTCAAAAGGGGCATGTAATTACAATTCTTGATCTAATAATTCACAGCAGGGCCCATTGCTGCACCCACCAAGAGTAACTGTCAGGGCTTACAGTGTTGTGGCACCAGCACCACCATCAAAGCCCCAATTTTTACTACCACTGTTCAACAATTATATGTAATTAAAATTCCTGATATAATAGTTGACAGCAGGGCGTTCCAGCACCAACCAAGAGTAACTGAGTGCTTACAGTGTTGTGCCAACACCAACAACTAAGGGGCCTATTTCTGCAGAGTATATACGGCAGGTCCCTACTTTCAAACATCCAACTTACAAACGACTCCTACTTGCAAACGAAAGAAGACAACAGGAAGTGAGAGGAAATCTACCCCTAGAAAGGAAAATTCTCTCCTGTAAGAATAAATATGGGAGAAAGGGGTCTCATCTGTACTGATGCTTTATCAGCAATCCTTGTTTCAAGAAAAACACCACATTTCAAAAACAGTTGTCATTGGGACGGAAAGTGAGGTGAAATGTTCTGAACAGGGGCACAGACAGCAAAACAAATGTTACAGGGGTGATAACCCTTACCTATGTTTCCCAAAAAGTTTAAAAATAGATTTTTGGGCTGGAGCTACACTTCAACAATGTACCTGTTCAAAATTACAAACACATTCTACATAAGAACAAACCTACAGTCCCTGTCTTGTATGCACCGCCTGTATACGGCTGTTCAGAGTATATAGGGCCTTTTTTATTTTATGTGCGGGGTTCCCCTTAATATCCATACAAGACCCAAAGGGGCTGGTAATGGGCTGGGGTAGGGGGGGGGTCATGGGGTAGCTATGCCATTTTTCTTAAAGAATTTCATCCATATTACCGGGACCAGACATTACATTAAAGCCGCAAGCAGTTTTAAATGGCTTTTTTTTCCTTTAGAAGTGTCATTTTGTGCAGGGACAGTTCTAAACACGGGAAACACGTGGCACTTCACAGGCATACTTTAGACACCACCCAGGTACGATATTTAAAGGAATATTTGACTTTTTTTTTTTCACTTTATGCATCATTAAAATGACTGCTCCCGAAAAACGACCGTTTTTAAAACTTCTTTTTGCATTGATACATGTCCCCTGGTGCACAACCCGGGTTCCCAAACCCTATTTATGACAATAACATGCATAATAGTTGTTATAATTAGCACTTTAGAATTCGAACGTTCGCATCCATTGTATTTAATAGGGTTCTAATGTTCGTTCGAACTTTCGGTCCGTTCGCGGGTTCTGGTGCGAACCGAACCCGGGGGTGTTCGGCTCATCACTACACAGCAGGACCGTGGATCTGTGTGTGTAAACATACAGATCCACGTCCTGTCAGGTGTAGAGGAGACCGATGTGTTCCCAGTACAGAGGAACACTGATCGGTCTCCTCCCCTTGTGAGTCCCCTCCCCCTACAGTCACATTTACACAGTAATCAGTGCATTTTTATAGCACTAATCGCTGTATAAATGTGAATTGTCCCAAAATAGTGTCAAAAGCGTCTGATGTGTCTGCCGCAATGTGGCACTCGCGATAAAAATCGCAGATCGCCGCCATTACTAGTAAAAAATTAAATAAAAATGCCATAAATCAATAAGCTATTTTGTAGACGCTATAACTTTTGCGCAATCCAATCAATTTACGCTTATTGCAATTTTTTTTTTTACCGAAAATACGTAGAAGAATACATATCGGCCTAAACTAAGGAAAAAAATATTTTTTTCTTCCCCATTTGGACATTATAGCAAAAAGTAATAAATAGTGTTTTTTTCAAAATTGTCAGTCTTTTTTTGTTTATAGCGCAAAAAAATTAAAACCGCAGGAGGTGATCAAATACCACCAAAAGAAAGCTCTATTTGTGGGGGGAAAAAATTATCAACATTTTATTTGGGTACAGCGTCACACGACTGCGCAATTGTCATTCAAAATGTTACAGCGCTGAAAGCTGAAAATTAGCCTGGGCAGGAAGGGGGTGAAAATGCCCTGTATTGTGGTTAAGCTAGTCATACACAGTACTAACAACTCTAAACAATTAATTTCATTTGTTTCCAATGAGGTCGCCTCGCTTACTGCGGTAGACCTCAAGGAGATTGTACAATCCGATTGCAAGTTGCATTCTTATCTTTATACTGTGGATGAGTTTTTGATTTATGCGCCAGATTATGAAGGAGGAGGTTAGATGAAGAGATAGATGTTCTTTCCACACGTGTCTGCCTCTCAATGGGCCATCCCAGCTATACAGAAACATTTCCTTTCCATTCCTTTCCAGTGATCGTCTAGGAAAAGCCTGCACCTGTCTGACTGCAGTCTGTCTAGAACATATTCCTCTGCATTGGTCCAAACCAGACCATGCTGATAGTAAAAGCAGACAGAGCGTATGAGAACATTATCAGACACACTCGGGAATGCAGTACACGTTACGCCATGCTATCAAAATCTTCCGTATTGCGTCTTCCTCTCCGTCCTAATAGTTTTTCCATTCTGTAATGCCTAAACCATGTCCTATGTTCTCCATACATTAAAATGTCTTTTCTCCGGAGAGCAAAGGCTGCAAGGGGTACCGCACTCAACCCGAGACGTAAATAGTTCAGCACTTTAAGGCCGCACAAGGACTGGGACTGCTGAGGCTACAGGGTGAGAGAATGGAAATGTAATATTGCAGGATGAGGCATGTCGAAAACCATTTTGCAAAAGCAGCTGGTTGCTGCAAGTTATGAAAACAGACAAAGAACAAAAGATATCGAATTGTGAATATAAATATGATAGGTAGTACTAGGAAGGCTGCAGTGCAGGGAGGAATATGTCTGCACACCAGGACTGAGGATAACAAAGAAGCCTTGTGATATAGATACCTGTACAATTCAAACCCTTCAACGCCCTTTGCCATAAATGATTATTTCTCTATTGCACTCTTCTCATGTAGTCACTAGTGAAACAGATCACAAACTGCCAAAGAAGGGGCCTACATATGTTTAGCTTGGCCATACCCATCTCTCCATCCTGTGTAATACCAGACAGGTAAAGTAGAACTATAGGCAAAACGTATTTTTATTTTGGATAGCGTGAGGGAGGGTTATAACCCGTGTCAGATGTTTTTTTCACCTTTTGTGTCCCATTGCAGAGATTTCCTTTCACTTCCTGTCCCATAGCCAAACAGGAAATGAGAGGAAAACCCTACAAATTAAAAAGGAGTTTCCTGGGCACCCCCAGGTCACCAGAACTAGTGTACGCATTGGAAGATTTCCCCTCTATTTTCTATTATGGGAACAACCCTTCAAAAAAAAGGTATGTATACTGATTTCTTCTTTACCAGGCTACATAGGTTAGTGTTAGATTGTGGATGTCTGTAGATGCAGGGATTTTAGTATTAGGGTGAACTTCCACTTTAACAAAAAGGCACAGACATCAATAAAAGCTGACAGGCTTTCTAATATCTCTCCCCTCTATTCAGAACTTAAAAAAAAAGTTTTGCCTTTAGTTATACTTTAACTGCAGAAAGGAGAAGTCTTTTATTGTCTGTCCTGGTTTGCAGACTTGTTGATCTGTACAGTGCATACTGCAGACAGCCTGAATGCAAACAAAACAATGTTTATATTCTCCCCAGCATTAAAGAGTAACTCCACTTTTGTTGAGAAAAAATAAATAAATAAATTCCCCCTCTGGGTGATCCATGTATATTAGAAGGATTTTAATAAACTTTGTTGCAGATTCCTACCTTTTGTTATTCTGAAGAAATCCCTGTGCACTTGTCTGTGTCCATGTGGAAGGTGAATCTAATGGGAGTGGTTTCATAATTATCAACCAGCTGCTGCACCTGCAGGGCTCTGAGGCAAATTGCAGGGTCTGCATCCCCTTAGACGTGATTTCCTATTGGGAGTATCTCACCAAAAATGATATTTTTGTTGCAGGGAATGCCTGAAATCTGACTTGTATCTTAGTGCAGACTTCTGGGAAAGTCAGTGAGCCAATAAGCAGGAAATAATGTTTCTGGGGGGCATTCTGTATACAAAACACCTCCGGGTAGCTATATAACCTTTTTCCAGAGCTGCAGATTGAAAATGAAAGGCGCACTTGTATACACCATATATATATATATATATATATATATATATATATATATATATATATATATATTTTTATCTGCGATTTATTTTTCCCCCCATGAAAGTGGAGTTACCCTTAAAAAGGAGGTTGTAACCCTCCCCCCCCCCCCCCAAAAAAAAAAGGAAGAAAAAAAAACCAGTAAGACAAGGCATAATGAGCTATTATGCATCGCACACTAACTCATTTCTCAGACCTATAATAAGGCTTACCTAGAGGTAAAAGCAAACAAGGGCAGTTTACTGCCTCTTTAAGGCTCCATTCAAACCTGAGCATACTGGCATTGCGGGCAGAATCAAGTGATTCTGCCCAGGATTCCAGAACCACAGCAAGACACGGGACCCGTTTGCAATGCCACCCCAGCAATGCCAAGCACACCAATAATTTGGTACATGAGCTTCTTTGGCACATTTTTGTAGCGGAGGGAGGCCCATTCAAATGAATGACCCCACTTCAAAAATGCACTACAAAATCACCCAAAAACTATAAAAAAAAAAAAAAAAAAAAAAAAGTATGTTTATCCTCTCAGAGCCTTTCACTATTGCACTAAGCACAACAATTTAAAAGGGTAGCTAGCAGTGTCTAGAATATTTAATATAATACTAACTATAATGAGCCTGCATCTGAAGCCTGTACTGCCATTTAGGAAATCAGCATGTTTTGGGGTTTTTGGCCTTTTGATTGGCTGATGGGGGATGAGGTCATCTTGCACATGGGAATCAGTAATTTCAGCACTTCCAAAAATGTGCACCAGAAATACATGCCGAGCTACATGAGCAGCTTTGCGTACATTTATTAGAAAATTGCAGGCAAGTTTGTATTATTGCAGGAGACCTAGCGTGCAATAAAAAAAGCTGCCTGCTCGCAGTTTTCTAAAAGTTAAGCCACCAAGATGCTTCAAATCTCTGCGGGTTCAGCAGGGACCGGCTGAGATTTGAACCATTTATCGGCAGGCCAATTGTACCCAACTTGGGTAAAACCAGCATGTCAGATGTTTCATGTGATCATTGCCAGCGGCAGTGGCTGCTGGTGATCAATATTCTTGGGTGGGGGGGGGGGGCGTTGGCAGCAAACAAACCTCCCCCCTCTCACTCACTCACTCACACGGCCATCAGCACAGCCACACACCCCCGCGCGGAAGGCCGCGATTGGAGGCCTTACCATAAGGAGGCAGCTGGGATCTGACCTGAGCCAGGAGCCAAGCCTAGATGAAGCAATGAGCTTGATGAGGGATAAGAGCCGGGGCTTCTCCTCCTGTCCGAACAGGAAGTGGGTCCTGACACTCCCTGGCCAAATCGGGTCCCAGGACCAGCTTCCTAATTGGCCGGGAGGAGAATCTGGAAGCCAATAGTGATTATTAATTCTCTATTGTCACACAATTGGAATCCATGCTTCTGGTGCGCAGGGAATGGCGGGGGGGGGGGCGTTGCCCCTAATGGACAGGCCTCCACTGGCCAGCGGCTATAGCTGCTAGCAATCACTGTGTTCTCCCTGCCGAGATGGCTCCTTGCGCCCCCCTCCTTGCTGGGATAATAGCTCTGCAGGAGGGATTTGAGCTTTGGGTTTAGTTCCACTTAAACTTTGCATTATATGTGGAGGAGGCAGGTGGGTGACCGCGTCTGGGAGCATCTTTAGCTAAGAGGCTTTGTAGGATTGGTCGCACCGGTTAACGGGCCCTGCTGGGGTCAGGTATTTCTCTTTATTCCTCTACCCCTAGACAAAAAAAAAGAGCATTTAACCCTTGCAGTGTTGAAGGGAGAAGAATGTCAGGAGGTGGATTTTAAAAAAGGGACTTTTCAGTTTGTCCTGAATGGCAGTGGCAAAGTGACAGGGTCTCTTTAAAATTTTAAACCACGGTGGGTATTTTTCATTCATATGTGAAAAAGCCATTTATGCAATCTTCAACACACACAATATTACTTTATTGCTTGAATATCATGGTCCTATAAGCTTCAGGCATACACATTTTTGGAGACCTCCGCAGGCAAACCTTAAAGCGGGACATAAAACCACCAAAGGCCAAAGTGCACCTACAACTAATAAATGTCATAGATCATATTTTTTTGACGTCATGTGAGACTGCATGACTCGAGTGTCCCCATGACACCAAGATGAGAAGAATGTGCTCACTGTTTTGCCTTATAAGGACAAACACTGATGGTCGGAAAGGGCCTTCTCCGCACACGTTTTGTGCAGCTGTTACAATGATCAGCCGCCAAGAAATGGCTTTGAAAGTCCAGATTCCTGTGTGTTGTGATAATCAGCTGGGTTTGGAAAATCCTTCAATAATCTACTCGGCTGGCAGCCTAACAAGGCTCCCGAAAAAACAACAGTTCAACATCTGGAAATAAAATATGCGCAGGACATCAAGAGCTTTGGAAGAGAGAAATCCTTTCCTCAGTGGAGTACAATCAAAAAGAATATTTTCTCAGAACAATTCAGATTTTAATTGTGGGAGAACAGAAAGTGGAACGGGAGAGGATTCCCGCTTCCTCTGACTCTGCAATGATTGTCTGGCCAAAAACCGTAGAAATGGCCATTTGTGTTAGTTGACTCATCCAAAAATGGAGTTTGAAATTAACAGGATAGCGTATAGGTGAGTGGAGAGTTCCCTACACCAATATATTCCTACAAAAATCATGTCTGGGCTTCCGGTGAGACACACCCGCTCACAATTTACACACACAAACTATAAAAAAAAAAAAAAGTATATATACACACACACACACACACACACACATACATACACACACACACACACACAGCCTGCCTTTACACGCACATGTATTTTAATGGCATCCCAGTCTTAGTCCGTAGGATTCAATATTGAGTTGGCCCACCCTTTGCAGCTATAACAGCTTCAACTCTTCTGGGAAGGCTGTCCACAAGGCTTAGGAGTGTGTCTATGGGAATGTTTGACCATTCTTCCAGAAGCGCATTTGTGAGGTCAGGCACTGACGTGAATGAGAAGGTCTGGCTCGCAGTCTCTGCTCTATTTCATCCCAAAGGTGTGCTATCGGGTTGAGGTCAGGACACTCTGCAGGCCAGTCAAGTTCCTCCACCCCAAACTCGCTCATCCATGTCTTTATGGACCTGTCTTTATGGACCTTGCTTTGTGCACTGGTGCACAGTCATGTTGGAATGGGAAGGGACCATCCTCAAACTGTTCCTACAAAATTGGGAGCATGAAATTGTCAAAAACGTCTTGGTTAGAGATGTAAAATTTACGGAAATTTTGAAGCTCGGAAAAAAAACAAAAAACGTTTCCATTTTTTTGGGGGGGGGGGGGGATGAAATTTTCGGAAAAATTGAAAAAAAATGCTACATTAGCACTTTTTTGTCTTTTTAAAGGAGTAGTAAAGTTACATGTTTTTTCACCTTAATGCATCCTATGCATTAAGGTGAAAAAACATTCGACAATACCGCCCCCCCCCCCCCGAGCCCCCGTTTTTCTTACCTGGCCCCTCAAAAGTCCCATGCTCGTCCCCGTCATCCTCTTCGTTTTTCAGCCTGGCCGCCGATTGGCTACACTGGATGGATTGAAAGCAGCGCAGCCATTGGCTGGCGCTGCTGTCAATCACATCCAATGACGCGGCGCGCGGGGGGCGGGGCCGAGTGATACAGTCGGCGGCTATGGCCGCCGCTGTATCACGGGAGCGCGCCCGCAATCACTCCACACCATGCGAGCTCACTCGCATTATGGTGTGGAGTCCTTGTGGGGAGGAGCCAAGACAGCCGCCGAGGGACCCCAGAAGACCAGGATCGGGGCCACTGTGTGCAAAACGAGCTGCACAGTGGAGGTAAGTATAACATGTTTGTTATTTTTAGGCAAAAAAAAGGGAAGCTTTAGTGCTCCTTTAAGATTGAAAGTCATTCTGTTACAAGAACGTTGAGAAAAACTATGTGCATTATCATCATTGTTGTCCTCTTCACTTCGATCCATGAAGGATTTTTTAATATCTACAGGACACTTGTTACATACAAGAATGCGTTTTGTCATCCTTGTAGCATTTGGAAATGCATATTTCATCTGACAATATTTGCAAATCACATTATTCTTTTCAGAAGAACTTGTAATGTGAAAATGCCTCCATATGCTAGATGTTGGTCTCACCATTTTTCTGAGGGGAGTAGGAAATAAAAACAAGAAAAAATGACTACTTTGCAAGAAGACACTAATCTATGGTTGTGTGTGGGGGTGGGGGAAGAACCAGATTACTGGTAATTAAATTATTATTTGCACAAAAGTTTATAAAGATAAACTAATTCAGTTTTCTGGATTCAGAATCAGATAAATGTAAATTCTTACCTTTTTAAATTAAGTATATACTTTCAGGTCCTTTTTGTTGCTCTGTATTTTCTTCCAATGCTTTTGAGGCCAGAACAAACCAAACACACCCACTAACATGCAAAAGCAAAACTGAAACCTTTTTCTTGTTACAATGGCAGCACAGCACCTCCTAAAAAGGAAGAAATGCATACTGTTCTTGCATTCGAGGGTTCAGTTTGTTACCTAGGACTTGCTTGTCCTCACATACATTTTTTTTAGAAAGGATTTGGAAAATATTTGAACACCCTGTCTTAAAATATTTTATTCATCATGTTAAAATAAAATATTCCACAATTTATTTTTTCAATTTTTCCAATTTTTTGCAAACAAATAAAAAAGCCTTCAGGAAAAAAAACGAAAAAAAAAAATCTGTTTTCTTCAGAATTTTTCAGTTTTTTTTACGGGCCTTTGCATCTCTAGTCTTGGCATGCTGACGCCTTAAGAGTTCCCTTTACTGGAACCAAGGGGCCAAGCCCAACCCCTGAAAGATGACCCCACACCATAATCCCCCTCCACCAAAGGATTTGGACCAATGCACAAAGCAAGGTCCATAAAGACATGGATGAGCGAGTTTGGGGTGGAGGAACTTGACTGGCCCATTCTGATATCATTGTCTACCATGTGGAATGACCATAAAAAAGGTGCCCACAGAAATCAATCATCCTGCATCTGATCTGTCTCAATTTCATACCTCGGATGTATATCTGAATTAAATCATTTTCATCTTCTGTAGAAAACATTTATACAAGCTGCTAATAATGACCTTCCAGAGGCTGGACAGAACAGCCAAATGATAAGACAAGTTGATTATTAAGGACTCGCTGTTCTATGGACTTTAGAACAACCAAACGTGTTATCAGCTAAAATAGAATTCACTCGCCCCGTAGATGAAAAAACAAAAAGTATTTCTACCAAGCCTTCTAACACATGGAAAATAAAATACAAGTCATGCCTTTCCTAGAAACTTCTTATTTTCTATCCAGATTAAAGAAAAAATATAATAATATAGGATTGTTTTAAATTGATGAAGCTACTAAATTTAATGACTAGTACCAAGTGGAGGTTTGTAATGGGCTTAGCCATGGTTCGCTTCAGTGCGGTGGAGGACATAATACTGGCCATCCACACAATGATTTAAAGGCGATTCTAAAAAGGAAATAAAAAAAAAAAACACACACACACACACACGCACACACACGCACGCACACACACGCACACGCACACACACGCACACGCCTGCTCTCGTGCTCATAGCTGGATCAAGATGGGACTTGGGTAAGTATGAGGAGCTGCACTCAGGTGTTTTTTTTTACCTTAATGCATAGAACACATTAGGGTACAAAAACAATGGGCCTTTAGAACCACTTAAATGTAACTATTGTTTTGAAGAGTAGACTGATTGCACCAAATACAGTTTCCACTATTTATTTAAGGCAAGACTGGATCTAGCAGAAAAGCCTAAATCTACCAAATAGATCGAACAGAAATAATTAAAATGGTTTGAATATGAATGATAATTTTTTATTTTTATTATTATTACCTCCATGAGAAGCCTAGAATTGTAAGCTCCTTCAGATGAAAAAGGGTTGATGTGAATGGTTGAGGTTAGTTTTGGATAGTTAAGTAGGGTTCGAACCTCTCAGGTTTTTAGGGAAGTGATGGCAAATCTCTCCAATGGAGACATAGGCAAAAATGCATTTTTAGTAATGTGAAGAAGAGTTAAAACTCATGACAATTGTACCCGTCTGTCTCAGTGATTACAGTTCCCCCTGTTCCTGGAATTGGCAACACAATCACAGGAAGTGAAGTAAAAAAAAAAAAAAAAAAAACTTTCCAGTGGGGCACAAACAGAAAACAAATTAGCAATTCTAACTCTTAATCAGAAATGTTCTAGTTCAGTGCAGCTAGCAACTATGCATCAAACATTCAAAAGAATACATGTAAATAACTGTGTGACAATGTCTTCTAAAAAGGCAAAACAATTTTGCTACAATCAAAGAAAACTGAAAATCAGTCCAAATAAAAAGGCTCAAAAGTTTATTGTCCTAATGAATGAAACAATATACTGTGATCTTTCACTTCCGTGTTGCAAAGTAAATGTGCTCATCAATAATAATCCTCCACGCGCGTCATCCTCGGTATGGACTTCATCAGTGGGTCTACTGATGAAGTCCATATCCAGGACAACACGCATCTGGGAATAGGAGCCAGACCCTCGCTTTTTCATCCCGTGGACATCAGCACTGATGCTGAAGTACTTTAGGAGCCGATCACCTGTTTGAAACGCCGGCACGGTTGAGTGCCTTTTATGCGAGTGTGCCACCTTGATTTTTTCCGATAAACATTCTGATAGAGAGCACTAGATTTCCTTTTTTGTTTGATTTTCATATACCGCTGACTGAGAGCATGCAGCACTGACAGGAGGTGTTGGGGATTAATGAGCGGATCAGGAGCATTCATCGGATATCACCCCAATTAGGAGACTGCTTGCTTAGACCGACTGGTGAAAACAGGGGTCTAACTATAAGGTGAGCGGCCATCCATTCACCAGTGGAGGATTATTATTGATGAGTACATTCACTTTGTAACACAGAGGTGAAAGATCACAGTATATTGTTTGTTGCATTCATTAGCACAATGAACCTTTGAGTCATTTTATTTGGACAGATTTTCACAGTTTTCTTTGATTGTAACAAACTTGTTTTGCCTTTAGAACACATTGCCACACAGTTATTCACATGTATTCTGTTGAATGTTTGATACATTGTTGTTGCTTGCTGCGCTATATTATTCTGATTATATGTTGAAGTGAGAGTGAACACTGAGTGATTGGCAGCAACTGGTCTATTTCACATATATTTACGTAAATAGTTTTTGATACGTCATTATTGAATTTTTTCACTTTATTATTTATATTTATTTGTGCCAATTGAGGTTTAGGTTTATTTTGGAAAAATTCTAACTCTTAACACCCCCCCCCCCTTTAGCTGGAGTTAGGTTTTAAAGCATTGTGGGTAATTCATTAAGGGTCCTTGGAGTACCTTATCCCTGCTAGACCTGTATATGCTAGGGATATGTTCACGTGTACTCAATCATACTGCCACTTGCAGTTGTGCCATGTCTCCTACATGGTGTAGGTAGGTATTCTCTACATTTCCATGCACAGTGCCTGGAGTCCTCACATGGCAAGGCCTGGGTCTCCTGCAGATAGCTACATTATATACCACCAACCAGAGCCGGGACAAGGGGTGGGCAGGAGGGGAGGCTACCCTGGGCGCATTATTGCGGGGATGGAGGCACCTTGACCCAAACCCTAAGGGGGGGCGCAATTTGGCATCTTTGCCCTGGATGACCTTGTCCCGGCACTGCCACCAACACCACTCTAGTGAATACAGTATCCAGAGCTTAACTACCTTTCTTGGGCTACAGCCAGCCCAGACAGAACCTCAGCGACTGTGGACATGGTAGGGCAAATCAGAGACTCTTGTGGATGAAGAAACTTCCTTCTTGGAGCCGTCCATAGCCATGGAGCTAAATGAGTCAACTAAAGGAGGAAACCCCAGTGATGTCCAGCCAAAACTGTAAATTTTATTTTAACGAGGGCTTAGCCTTTAAAAAAGTTGCGTAGCAACCATATCATCACATACAAACCCCCACATATTTCCGTCACACAGACAACTGAAAATAAAAATAGGTTTGGAGGCGATTTCAAACAACAATAACGTAAGTGTCATAAATCTGTATCTAGCAGAGCACATCCTGTTTGCAGGAAACCAGCGGTATCTCAGAAATCGTGCAAAAACTTGGTTTATACAAAAAGGATCTCCTCCGGGGGTCCAGAGATACTTTTGTTTAGCTTAATCATACAAGAAGAATGCTGTGGGCTAGATCTGTTATTTTATTTTATAGAAATTGCAGAAGAAGAGGAGGAAAAAATTCATCCTTTCTGTGCTATCTGGGCAGTGCGGTACATTCCTTGTGCTCAAATACTTCGGCTGCGGTGCTGTTAAATCATAAAGTGAATTTAAACTGCACACAGGCCGTCACAGGACAGAATGTTCCAGATTGTATGCACATATTTTTCTGCCATTCTAAAAATGGATAAAGTAAAAAAAAAAAACAAAAAAAAACAACAGTCATCAGGATGGAGGAGAACAAAGAACAGATATAAAGGCATAAGTAAAAGCCAGGACCAGCTGCCCAATAACCAAGGAGGCCAAATGTATCAATGCATGAACAAAAAAGTGGAGCTGCTGCCTATAGTAACTACACATCATGTGACCCAAAATGTAAAATACATAATATATTATGTAGTGAAGTCACTTAATGAAAGCAATTAAAGCCAACTGTACTGTACCTAAAACGGTTTGTTTTGAGGGAACTGATCATTGGCTTTGTAAAGCCCTTGAAGGCTCAAATGGTAGACATTGCCTGGCCACAGTCTTAAACCTCATGCTAGTCTCATATCGAAAATGAAGAGGTTACTCAATTTATAAGAATTCTTGTACGACAGAGTACAACTTCGGAAATGATGTAGCGTGTTGTATTGTATGGTTTTGTTTCTAGACATGCGTGGTCTTGCTCTTTCGATTTTTTTCAGATGAATACTGCACCGATTAAACAAAAATCTTATGATCTAGTATCATGAGAAAAAAAAAATTGTGTTTGCCCCTTTGGATAATTTCGGACTAACTATTGTGATCGGCTCTGTGTACTAATGATCAGATTCTCATACAATCCCTTCGAAAATTTTATTTTTCCATCCAATTTTTTGATCGTCTGTACTAGGCTTTAGTCTCTGTCCCTGTACACATGGTCTTGACAAAGGTGTCATTCTGACAGACCAAATCCTCAAAGTTTGAGATCATCACTTAGCTATGTAATAGACACAACAGAAGAAAATTTAATCTGGGTCATCGAGACAAAAAAGCCATGTGATTTCATTGGTTAACTATACAATCTGAAATATTAGTTCTGTATGATATTTTAAAAATATTTTCCCTACCTGAACAATACGTAACTTAATCTACTCAACTTCCATAGTAAACCTTCGATCTACCTTAAATCAAATTCATCCAACACTTAACCGCCCTCTACCCAAACCATAACAGATATTCTTCTCCCTACCTAAACCCAAAACACTTGGATCTCTCGTTATCTGGACCCCAACAACATGGGTTTATGCCTGCCTAATGCGTGTTGAAATAGACACTTGAAGTCTCCCTTGTTATCCCTTGAGGTGGGGCTGTGGTCTAGGGTCTTGACATCATCAAGACAAAAAACAAGGTCCATTGTCCTGTTTTGGATGCAATGATGCCAAGGGACAGTCTACCACTAGAGCATGGGGGAGCACCATCTGCTGGTGGAGCAGAGGATCAGGCAAGTAAAACTGTTTCTCCTCTACCCGAGGCAAAACAAGCTATTAATCCTTGCAGTGTAGGCACTGCCTGTAGTTCGGCTTTATGTGACAACATTGACAACTGGCTGTCCAAGAACCAAACAATTCAGGGGGACAACTTTCTAAATCGTTAATCTTTAGGATCAGCAGCTCGCAAATCGATATACACCTTGTGGTGCACTCATGGGAGACTTTGATTATCAAATGCCACTTAACCTCATTGCTTTTTCCTGGAAGGCAGGGGAGATTGTACATGCCCCCATACGTGGGTAAAAGCTCTGACAGCAAATTGTAATGGTGGGGGGGGGGGGGGGGTACCAGAAAGGCAAGTACACACTGGGGTTTATTTACTAAAACTAGAGAGTACAAAAGCTGCTGATAGTCTGCATATAAACCAATCGGCTTCCAGGTTGTTGTTTTTTTGTCAAAGCTTAATTGAACAAGCTGAAGTTAGAAGTGGATGGCTACTATGCAAAGATGCACCAAATATTGCACTCTTCGGTTTTGGTAAATCATCCCCATTGCTTTTTGTGCCTGCAATAAACTATTCCTGTTACTTTTCCTAGCATGGTCAAAGTAAACGTTCGCTTTAGCTAATGTTTTTGGACTGATACAATCTAGTATTACCTGAACAAATGGCCTATGTAATGCCATGAAAAAGAATTTGCAGATACAAAAGGCTACATTGTACGAAGAATTCCCTGAAACTTCATCCCCATGCCACCTGTAACGATGTGCATCTATGCAGGCCACACAGGGCTGCCACACGTAATGTTCAAGCATCCCATCAATGCTCGGCAAACATTCAGCCTATGAAAGGCCTCTGTATGGTGGTGAACGGTGACCTGAAAGCCATAGCGGAATGTGTACAGCACAAAGTACACTGCCCACTTCTCTACAGTGTGCCCAGCAGCTGCAGAATGGCCGGAAAAAAAAGTCCTCTCTGATAAACAGTATGTCGTGCTTTTTACCAGCCAAGGAATTCGGCTTCCAAAACATATTTCTGCAGAGCTGAAAACAGGCTTACACCGACTTCCAGTAAGATCTGTGACTCTGGTTTAGCAGAAAGGGGGTGAGTGCCAGGGCTGGAATGAATGGCAATCTGTCCTGCAAATATTTATCTTGGAACGGCCGTGGGCGACCCGTCCTTTAATGTGAAAGATGGGAAGAGGGCCGTGCTTGTCCTCCATCGCCAATTATTGGACAAGTGCAGCCTCACAAGTCTTTTTTTTTTTCTTCTTTAAAAGGAATTTTCTTCCAGTAACGGAACAGCCAGAAATACCTCTAAAAGAGCTTATTTTGGAATCTGTTTTTCCAAGAGAAACTGGCTTTAATCCGGAATCGTATCAAAATAAGGATCATTAAGGGTACTAGAGCGCATAGAGATGACAGGTTTATGTAACCTGTGTGGCTCGTTGGCAGACGATAAACTACTGGCTCAACCATTCATCCAAGTGAATTACTAACCCTATTCAGGAAACACTGCAATGGTCAGAGGGCCCACCCAGTCCATCTTTAGTCTAATTGTAAAATCTTTTTTAGCTTTACCAACAGCTAGATAGTGTGATGACCTACCTGTTATAGAGATTGCATGGGTTGTATAGGTAGACCTTCACACTACATTGTTGGTGAATCTAAAGTAGACTGTACATACTACACGTGGGTTGTAATATGTATTAGAACATCTGGTGCAGCCAGATTTAACGGGTTTCTTAGAACTATTGTGTCAATTTTCTATTTTATTTTTTATATCTGACTGGTGTGCAAACCAATAGTGTAGCACAGCGCAAGCAACTCAGAATGCCTACACTTTAGGTGTCTGGAAAATCCATGTGCTCTAATACGCATGTGAATCCTAGGTCATGAGATGAGCCCTTGGCTCCACTCCCTCCATACTCAGCCTTTTTATCCCAAAAGGAACCCAGAAGATAACTTTCAGGTCTAATGAAACCCTTGCTTAAAAGCAATTATATTGGGGTTAACTAGAAAAAAAAAAAATGGTGATCAGCAGGAAGAATAAAATTCTTACAGTGGTGGTTACAATTCCACTCTTAGAGACAGCTAAAAAGATAATTGGTGTCTTGCTGTTGGCTCTACCAAGTAGTGGCAAACCTAAAAATGTGTAGAAACCAATCAATGGAAGGTCAATCAGCCACAGCTTAACCCCTTCGCGCCTGAAGGTAAAACAAATCTTAATGCCTAAACACAATTTTTCAACTTTGACATGTGTTAGTAAAACCGTACATATCATCACAACTACTTTGTGCATCCAGGTGGATTATACCTTGTTTTTTTCCAGGACAAAGCAGGCTTTGATTTGGTGGTAAATGGTATTGGATACCTCCTGAATTTTTTATTTAAATCAAAAGAAATCTGGCCCAAAAAAATAAATAAAAATTATATACCATACACACACACACACACTTTTAAATTTAGCTGTATGTTTCTTGCTACTACCATAACCTACCACCAAAGAATAGTGTAAGAAATTCTCCTGTTCCCGACAATCGCAGCAATACCACATATGTGTAAGTTATTTGTACCCGTAGTACAGCCAAGAAACAAATAGTGCACATTTTGCTTTATTTATCCCATCTAAAAAAAAAAACACTGGACACTGATACGAATAAAAAAAAAATCATGCCCACAAAATACTGAGCTTTGACCCTAACTTGACCAAAACACTAATCCTGGCACTGACCTACTAGAGCAATACAAAAAAAATTCTCCTGCGCTCCGGTGTTTCACTGCATGCGGGTAGTGTAGACCATTATTTTTGTTAAAAGGTACCAGCTAGAATCTTGCAGCCCTCCTCAGAACAATGGGAGTTCATAAAACTGAAAAAAAAAAAAAAAAAGCGCACCGACCTAGTGCATTACCAGATAAAAAAAACTATTAAAAACGTATAAAAACAATGGTCCTACTCACAAATGAGCTTTCATATAGGCTTTTCTGGCAATCAAACCGAGTCCTGTAGCAACTGCAACCAGGATTAGATGACCAGAGGGTCGGACGGTACCCAAATTTAGCTGGATAGCTGACGCGTTTCCGGGGCGCACCCCTTTCCTCAGAGCCCAAGCAGTCCGGGATATCTCACTCCTATAGCTATAGACATCCATCTATCTATCCATCCATCCATATACACACACACACACACACACACACACACACGTGCACCGGGAAGGCTCCAATTCCATGCGAATGGCCCCACCCCTCTATCCTGCTTGGACTACCCCCAGGGGTGGATCTCTCCCATCTTACCCCGGGGGTGGATACTCAAAGATAATAGCAATGACAGCAACCACTAACAAGGAGAAGAGGAATACTAGAGGAATACTAGACATCCTGAAATTAACAGTACCAATGATGATGAAAAAAATGACAGTGACAATACTAGTCCTACCAATATAATACCAATAGACATCATCATCATCATCATCATCATCATCATCCCGCATAGTGAGCAACAGTGGCCCATTCCCAAAACACCATGCAGCGGGCAGGGCTAGGTAAGAAATAAGGGGGGGATTTTGGCAAATAAGGCAACACATTTACCACATTGATGGGGGCTTGGCACAAATCATGTCTCGCCTTTTGCTTTCCAATGTTGATCGCCAATGTATGGCGCTCACTGTCTATATGGCGTCTATTGGGACGCACTCTACCCTTAACCCAGAAGTGTGGGCATGTACTGCGTTCCAGCCCGCACTTCCAGTTTTCCAAAGTGTCATAACCGCTTGCACGTGCACCTACGTGGGCCGGACCTATGGCTGGATCACAGACCGGAAGTGCGGGCGTGTTTGCGTTCCACCCACAACTTCCGGTCTAGCCAAGGCCGTAACCAACGCCCCTCCCCGATACCCTGGAGATTAAGTACTTAGTCACAACTAGTGACTTGGCGACGCTGCTCCCTCTACTGGCCAAAGGAGCATCCATGGAATCTGAGCAAACACAATCAAAATAAAAATAATAAAAAATATATAAATAATAAACCAGTGGTAGCTGGCAAAAAAACTCCTCCCCGCACATGTGTACACATACATGAGGCCACAGGAGACGTGCAGTGCGTATAGTACCTTCAAATTAAAATGTAACTACACTTAATGTGCATGCCCCCATCCACATAGAATTAATGCATGTTAAAATTTGATAACAATAAAAACATTAATACAAATTCAATATTAAATATACTAATACTACTAAAAATCCATTTGAAGCAGTCAATAAATTGACTGAGATAGGATGAAAGTAAATAGCATTGATCATAACCAACATAACTCAATATATAATATACTATAATGGTCACATATACTCATATCTCTAATAAAAAGGCCAATCCATAAAATTTGTAATAATACCAACAGTCAAATGGATAGAATTGTATATGGATAGGAGGCACCCCTGCAAAGTACGTGCCTAAATAAACCCACTGCACGCTAGACCCACGAAACAAAAAACGCGCCATATTCATAGTAGTTGAACAAGTTACAATTGTGCATTTCGGCCTAAACAAAGACACCCTCAGGTGACTCGGGGTACCAGTGGCGCAAATCATCATAGGTCTAAGTGATACCCCATTCCGCCTATATTGAACAGCTAATTCAATGATGCATATTATACCGTTACAAAAACAAACCCAGAGAACCAGAACTCTCCCCTGTCTCCCTCACAATGTCTCACTCCCCCCCCCCCCCCATCCTAAAACCTACAACTACTCAGCTCATACTATGTTATGGAGCTCAATTCCCTCGTTCAGGCCCTGCGGGGCCAAATTCCCCAAGGTAAAGATCCAAAAGGCCTCTCTCTTACACAGGATCTGGTACTTTTTGCCACTATCTATACTACTAGATATGGCTTCTATCCCAAAGACTTTCAGACCGTTTATGCAGCCATCATGTGACTCCTTAAAATATGTCTAGGCACTGAACATTTATCTTTTTCCGTGGTAATATTGCTTCTGTGTTCGTTCATCCTGGTCCTCATTGGTCGGGATGTACGGCCAATATACATAAGGCCACAAGGACAGAGTAGACCATAGATGACGACATATGGGGTACCGCAGTTGATGAACTGCTTGATCTTGTGACTCCTCCCATTGACCCCAATCACATCTCTCTTCCTATGGCACATATGTATGCAATTCCCGCAATTGCCACCTCTACATCTATAACACCTTTTCTGGTCAAAAATGGTGGTCCAGATGTTGTTCAACCCTTTATTCTTATTATTCTTCTCGACCCTACTCGGGGCAATAATGCTTCTCAGGTCTTTTGGTCTCCTAAATACCAATTCTTCTTGAAGATTTTTTGAGTTGTCGATACTTTGTTATTAAACCTGGTACAGAACCTCACCTGCAGTGGTTCATTTCTCTCCTGCTTCATCCTTTCACTTTCTACACCAGCCTCTCCATACAGCAGCAAATATTTTTGGAAGGCCTCCTCTATATGCGTTTCTTCGTACCCCTTCTCTTTAAATTTATTCCTTAAAATGAGACTTTGATCTTCATAGTCCTTTTTTGGGGTACAAGTCCGCCTAAGTCGACAAAACTAACAAAATGGGACGTTTTTAATCCATCTTGGATGATGGTGGCTGCAAGCATGCAAGTAAGAATTACCCGCACTAGGTTTAAAGTGTGTTCTTGAATAGATGACACCATTCGCGTCAGACCTCAATTCAAGATCCCAAAATACTAGGGATTTTTCATCCACCACATGGGTGAAGGAAATGCCAAAAGGATTTCTGGCACAATGCGCCAAGAATCCATCCAGTTCATCATCTGTGCCATTCCAGATAATTAGGACATCATGTACCGAGAATACAGGACTAGGTTTTTCCCCAAAGGTGTTATTGGCCCAGATGTATTTGAGTTCCCAATATCCCACGCATAAATTGGCATAGCTTGGAGCAAACCTTGCCCCCATCGCCATACCCCTCACCTGCCTGTAGAAACAATCCATAAACGTGAAATAATTAATTATGAGTCAGAGTGAATTCTATGCACTCATATATGAATTGTGCTTGTTGTGGACTAAACAAAATGAGCTTCTGCCAAATAATATTTGATGGCTCTGACCTACTAGATCAAACATTGATCTAGCTATTTTTTACACACACACACACACACACACACACACACACACTTTTTTCTCTAAATGAGGGGAGAGATGCATTGTATTTGTATTTGAAAAAAAATAAACAAAACACATGGGAGGGCTGCACAGTGACTGATCACTGTGATAACCAATGAGAGGCTATCACAGAATTCAGGTGACCTGGAACCGGGAGTGCCGGGTCCTAATCGTTAGTATGGGTACTTGGGGCTCTTGGTGAGAGCCCTGTGCTCGGAGTACGCTGTGCGGCAAACTCCCAGCAAAAAGACCGATATGCATAACTGTGGTCTCACAAAAAGATGCCCAGTTTAAGGAGGCCACATATATGTATACTGTCGGCAGGAAGGGGTTAGGGAACCTCTAGCAACCCCTGTGAGAAACCATAGGATTCCACAGAACCCTGGTTGAGAATGGCTAAACGATAGGTTCCATTACTGTGATGGGTGACCCATTTGGCCCATGAGCTCAGGAAGTAGGATCAAGTGCTCAACCAATCTGATCCTAAGTTGGAAGCTAGTGGCTGAATCAAATAGCCAGCATCTTACCTAAAGCTGAAATGTGACAGTGGAGCTGTAACAAAAAAAAAAATTACCAACCCAAGTACAGATAAGCTAGAAACTGTTTTTATTGCAGTCCTTGTTGGGATAGATCTTCCTTTACCCACTATGTGATCATGGGACCAAAAAGTTCAGAAAATCTTACCAGTGTGAGCTGTTGGGAAGATTATGTCTGTGTTTCTCCAATGCAAAAACTGTTTTAACCCTTTCTTATGCAATCCTAAGATTAGGCTGTCTTTGGCCAACTGTAGCCGATCCCCCCCCCCCATTTTAGAGCGTGGAGAGGTGAGAGCTTCTATCAGGTTTATAGTTTCTGACCTTTGTCCCCATTGGGGACATTTTCCTATTTTAATGTTATTTTATCAAAGTGATATTTTGCTTTACAATTTTGATATCTACCTAGTAGAATTTCATTAGAAAATTGGAGTTTTAAAAAGCATTTGTTCGATTTTCTAATAGTGAGTGGAGTCAATTTGAAATTTGTAGGGCTGTGGAAATTAACTATTAATTCCTTGATTAATCGATTAATTGTTTTGATCGATCAAAATTCTTTGGGCTTGCCGTGTCCATCTGAAGGGCTCCTTTGCTGTGCCTTCATATCGGCATGCCGGCGGGACCCTACTATCTGCCACACGCAAGGGCTGTTACACTTCCCTCTATCAACCTGGGATTCTACAGCCATCCACTGGGAGTTGTGATAGTTCCCGTCATGGGACATCTACATGCCGACGGACTGATGTTAACCCCTTCCTCATCTGGATTCAGCAGTGGTATCGTTGTACACATTTTTATACCAGTATCATACTTAGCTACAGGTTTTTATGACTGCTTTTGCTACCGTTTGGTATTACTCGCACTATTTTTACAGTTTATGTAGCTACATCGATTTTATCTCCAGTGCAATATTTATTTTGTTACCTACTTGAAGACTATAAAAAAGTTTTAATGCTATTCCCATCGAGCGCTGCCTTTGTGTTTTTTGTATCCTGCTATCGATTTTTCCAGTGGTTGGTAGCTGCTCTGGGAATCGGCCTGCAAGGAGATCAGCTAAAAGTAGTTGGATCGAACACGAAAATTTTAATCAGTAACAGTCCTAGAAATTTGTTTTTTAACTTCAGTGATGAGAATATTCAAAGAAGGATGGAATTTTTTTTTGAACGTACCAATTTCGAACAGTGAATTTTGTTTTCAGTCAGAAAAGTCCATTTACTCCAAATTCAATGTAAAATTCTAATGGATTTTTTTAAAGTATATTCAAATAACATTTGTCATGTCATCGAATGTACCGATTTTTTTGGGGGGGCTCTTCCGGGATTTGAACTCAGGACCTCTCGAATGCACTGATGTCAATTTTTGAACAAACATTTGTTCAAAGATCTACTAGTGCAGGGGTAGACAACCTCGGCCCTCAAGCTATGATGAAACTACAAGTCCCATGAGACATTGCACAATCACAGGCATGACTCCTAGAAGCAGAGGCATGATGGGATTTGTAGTTTCACCACAGCTGGAGGGCCGATGTTGCCTACCCCTGTACTAGTGTATGGCAAGCTTAAAGGGTTGTAAACCTGCGTGTTTTTTCACCTTAATGCATCCTATGCATTAAGGTGAAAAAACACCTTGCAGTGTCCGGCCCTCCAGCCCCCCCATTTTACTTACCTGAGCCCCGAATTTCCGTGGGCGCGATCCCGTGTCGCTCTCTCCACGGCTTCTCGGCTCTTCATTGGATAGATTGATAGCAGCGCAGCCATTGGCTCCCGCTGCGGTCAATAAAATCCAATGACGTGGGCGCCGGGGCCGAGTCATACACTCGGCGGCTATGGACGCAGAGTGTATGACACGAGAGCGCGCCCGCAAGGTAACCCCCTCGGGAGAGAGCTTCCCAGAGAGGGTTATCTAATGCGGGAGGAGCTGCGAGAGCCGCCGTGGGACCCCAGAACAAGAGGATCGGGGCCACTCTGTGCAAAACGAACTGCGCAGTGGAGGTAAGTATGACATGTTTGTTATTTAAAAAAAAACAAAAAAAAAACTGAACCTATAGTGTCACTTTAAATCTTATTCAGGACTTTAGGGCTTGGGTACATGGGCTTTATTTATAAGTGTTTGGCATGCATTTGCACGCAGGTCAGTTATTTCTTATTTACTCCAAATGGTAAAGTCTAAATAACAGTTCTGAGGCTGCAGTTGACCTGCCTTTCATTGTGTCGCATGTCTTTAAATGCAACAGGTATGTGCTGGAGATGTGCTTGCACTGCAGGAAAATGCAGCCTTCTGGGTCTGACTGCATGCATTTGAGCTTTGCGGGCCGCGGCCTCCAACTATAAAATCCAGCGTTTAACAGCAACATCCATGTACACAAGATACTAATATGTTAATGTAGTTGTAATCTAGTATAATTCAATTTCAATATAGATGTACCTATTGATCCTGCTATGAATGTCCTTGTTCAGGCACTTCCTGTTATAGGGTGACAATGCTTTGCCCCGTCCCCCTTTTGTGCTCCTACATGGTCTTCAGTTACACAGGCTTCTGATAAAAACTACAAAATGTCACTGGCAGATAACCTACCCTGAGAAAGGTCATGCAACCATGTACTGTAGATGTGGACAGGAGGTAGCTGTAAAGAGACTGCAGGTGATCAGCAGCACAGAAATGCTGCAAAAGTGCAATAAAAAGTTAAATACGTTCCAAATTTAAGAGAAGGCAATTGTTTGTGATACACAGTGACAAACTGACATTCACTTGGGGTCTACATCTACTTTAATATAGGATATATTGTACCCCCTTTCCTGGTTTTTATTACTGTGGGCTCGGCTGAACTAACACTGCAGCTTTTATAATACTCAGCTGAATAAGCTACAGTGTCAAAGAAATAGTTTTGGAAAGAGCACAAAAATCTGAATAAATTCCTGAGAACTGAAGAATTCAAATGCTGCCACTGACTTCAGCCTGAACGAGCGCTGCGGGGAATTTGAAACCCCACATTCCAAACCGCTAATTACATGAAGACGCTGTAAAAAGTGTCAACAGGCTACATTTTAACAGCCCAAATTATATTATGGTGCTAAATATAAAAGGAGCTTTAATTGACAACAACAACCTAGAACTGGAAAAAAAGAGTCTTTACCTGCTGATCCCCACTGAAGTCAGTCTAGATCCCGCTGGAACAGCTCAAGGTCGTTCAGAGGTCGGGGAACTACAGATCCCAGCTCACCTTTTAATGCTGACAAAGCATAGTCTATACAGGACTGGTAAAGCACATTATATATATATATATATATATATATATACACACACACACACACACACGTGTAGCGGTACCCTCACTCTCCCCGTTTCCTACGGTGTATGGCTTGTGTCTAGGGGTACCTGAGAGAGGAGAGTGCAGGAACACTACGCCAAGCTCTTCCCTCGTGTGTATAAGAGGGTTGAGCAAAGTTAGTTAAAATTACCTCCCGGGTCTGTCCACTGCATACGAAGCTTCAGTTGTCCCATGGAGATGTGTCTGCCAATAATAGAGCCCCACACCAATCGAAAGTCCAACACTCCTTTATTTCTCATACAGTACGGTGAACACACTCAATTGAACTTCCAAATAACAGACGAACATGGGGTGTGGGTACGAGTAGGCCCAGGCACAACTAAACTCTCCTATTCCTTTTTAGCGAATAGGCCTGGCGCACGGTCTCTGCCACCGACCGTGAGGGTGGTCTCTGCCACAGACCGGATGAACTGTTGAGGCCCCTGCCACGGGCCTAATAGCAGGCCCCTGCCACTGACCTGAGTGAAATAGTTGGACCGCTGCCACCGGTCATTGAACGTGGACTGAACTTCCTCTTTGAACTTGGCCCCTGTTCGGGAAAGATATCCCTCCGGGCGGTCTCCAGAGGTACACCCGGCACTGGCAATCTGCTGCACCAGGTCTTCGGCTGAGTCCCTCCTCCGGTTCCTTACGCCTCTGGATTCGGATTCGGGTGCCCCACTCCCTGGGCCCCCTAGGATGATCCCTCCCTCGCGGGACCCAGCAGAAGGTACTGGGCCCCAGGCCTCAGGCTGAGTACCTCACCCCAGACTGAAGGTGTCTGGGATGGAACACGAACTCCAAGTGTCCAGGCCTAGGCCGCCTGGACACCGACCGCAACGACAGCCCGCAGGCTGAAGGTGCCCGGGACTTCCACCTCGTGGCGAAGATGTCCGCCCCCTTTATACACTCTCCCAGGATGCATGGCGGGTTCCCCGCCCCACCGTACAACCGCTGCGAGAGGTAACAAAGGGTACGGCACTGCAGCAGTGGTTCAACCTCGGCCCAAAGCGACAGCGCCACCTGCTGGGCCGCAGGGAACTATGCATCAGAACTATGCTATCCTCACCAGTTTAAAAAGTACATGACACACACACACACACACACTTTTTTTTTTTTTTTTTTTTTTTAGGCAGTTGTGCAAAATGCTGTAAATGAAGAATGCTTTCAGAAATAGAAGTGTGTTTTTTTTCCTCATTAATTAACAAAATGAAAAGTAAAAGAACAGTAGAGAAATCCACATCAAATCAATATTTGGTGTGACCACCAGCATCAATTCTTCTAGGTACACTTGCACACAGTTTTTGAAGATACTCTGCAGGTAGATTGTTGCAAACATCTTGGAGAACCAAGCACTAATCTTCTATGGATGTAATTTGCCTCAAATCCTTCTGACTCTTTATATTATCCCAGACAGACTCAATAAATGTTGAGATCAGGGCTCTGTGGGGGCCAAACCATCATTTGCAGGACTCCTCCTTCTTTACACTGAAGATAGTTCTTAAAGTGGAGGGGGAGGCTCCGCCTGTTCGCTCCCCCCCCCCTCTGCTGCCACATTTGGCACCTTTTAGGGGGGAGAGGGGGGGAACAGATACCAGGTTTTGGACACTTCCTCGTAAGATCGCCGCAATCTTGTGCGGTGATCTACGCAGTGCCTGGCCCCTCGTCCGTCCCCCCCTCCCCATTTGCTTTCTGTAAGACACACAGGTCCCAGAAGACTACGGGACCATTCAAAAAGCGCAGCGCGACTCGTGCATGCACAGTAGGAAGCCGCAAGGCTTCACTTCCTGTTTCCCTTAGTAAGGATGCCGACGCCTGCACCCAGAGCCGATGGACGGATTGGCTTGGGGTGGAAAAGGACGGCTGGAGGTCAGAGCAGTTTTGAATCTACTTAACAACTAGAGGACCAGCCGCAGCAGTTATACTGTGGCAGGTTGGCTCTCCTGGACAAATCGCCGTAGCTGTACATCGGCCGCTTTAAGACCACTAGGGGGCACCCGCGATCGCTCCCGAGACACACAGAACAGAGGTCTGTCAGTGAATGTAAACAGACAGATCTCTGTTCTGTCAGGGGACACACACACACACCTATATATCTATATATCTCTTGTGGTATTTGGGGGTTGTTTAGCTCAAGTGTAGCACCTGCTAGCGAGATCAATCCAGGCCAAAAGTTCAATTTCAGTACTTGTTGGCCCACTTTTATTAAGAAAAGTTCAAAACAAAAAGCAAAGGGTTTTCACCGTCCATACAAATAATGATAAATTCAGCCTCCTGGCTTATACATACAGCAGTGCTGCTCAGGCCTTCCACTTCAGGCTCTCGTCTGTCTCCTACAGACTATTCCCTTGCCAAGACCGTCCATTTAGATAGCAGCCCCTCACTGCTCTGATCCTCAGACTTGGGTCTCTGCCTTCCACTGTGCACACATGCACTCTCTGGCTTCCCCAGTGCAGCTTGCACTCTCTGGCTACCCCAGTGCACATATGCACTCTCTGGGATCTCCCTTGCAATCCCGGACTCCTCAGGAGGGTGCAGCCCAGAACCCTGGTCCTGACTCTAATTGTTCAGATGTGTGTGGGCCTGATAGTAGTGTGCCGGTGAGTCTCAAAACCCAGATCCAGGACTTGGGATTTCATTCCACTCAGATCTCTAAGAAATCCCCGGGCTCCAGGTCCCAAAGTGGACTTTAGTAAATACTTTAGTAAATAATGAGGAAACTGAAAAGCCAGTTTCCTCCCAAACAAGCAAATACACTGGAACCCCTCAACCTGCCTGGTTGAGAATGAGAATGAGAGAGAAATAATCACCGCCATTACTAGTAAAAAATAAATAAATAATATTAACAAAAATGCCATAAATATATCCCCTATTTTGTAGACGCTATAACTTTTGCGCAAACCAATCAATATACGCTTATTGTGATTTTTTTATACCAAAAATGTGTAGAAGAATATATATTGGCCTTAACTGAGGAAGAAATTTGTGTTTTTATATTAATTGGGGGGGGGGTATTTTTTATAATAGCAAAAAATATTGCTTTTTTTTCAAAATTGTCGCTCTTTTTTGTTTAAAGCGCAAAAAAAAAAAAAAAAAAACGCAGACGTGATCAAATATCACCATAAGAAAGCTCTATTTGTGAAAAAAAAATTGTTTGGGTGCACGACCGCGCAATTGTCAATTAAAGAGACGCAGTGCCGTATCGCAAAAAATGGCCTGGTCATTAAGAGGGCAAATCTTTCCAGGGCTGAAGTGGTTAAAGAAAAAGAAAATCTGTTCAAAATGACAAGATCTTGGTACCAGCTCACACACTGCATGGAGTCTGTTCCCACAATCCAAAAAATATATACCGATAGGCTGCAAAATGAAGCGGATACTCACAATATAAATGACTGAGATGATGGGGACATGACATTTTATTCTCCTTTGTAGAGGAGACAGATGGGAACAGTTGGGGTTCTCTGTAGAGCTCTGCAGGAAGGGTCAGTGCTGTACAAATAAGAAATGACAGACATTTAAATGTAGTTTAAAGATTTCCCACTAGATGGCGCATAGGAATGTGTTCTGCAAAGCCACATAGCCATACCCCATGAAGAAGACAGAGCATCCTTCATCGCTGACACTTATTAGAAACAGAACTTTCCCCCTGGGATGTGATAGCAGTCTGTGTACAGTACAATTGTCACGTACCCGCCAATCATGGAGCAATCTGTAACTGAAATGTTGTTTTCATATACAGAAGACATATGGGATATTTGTACTGACAGATACAGACATATGACCCCTCTGATCGATTGATTAAACCCACTAAGCTTGGAAAGCATTCAGCATACACAGACTAATAGGGATGTGAATCTAGAGAGACAGCCGATGACCTTTATTGGCGACACACAGATCTTAAAGCTCACCTCTGGGAATTTTCAAAAATTCTTCCTTGCGGTGAGGCTGTGCCAGCACTGCAAGGGTTAACTGATCATGTATTCTCGGCTAACTGCTCTCTATCCTCAGGCTTATTCTAGGGGGAGAGTAAAAAGCACCTTTTTTTACCTGATGGTCCACTTCCCCATGTTCCAGCGGAGAAATGTCCCTAGGCGCTATGGACCCTGCATCGGTCTTGATGATGTCAGGACCCTAGACCACTGCAGTGTGGGGGAGAAGACACTTGGCTGGAAAAAAAAATAAAAAAAATGACCCCAGGACCTAGTCACTAGTAGGAACAGATATTTCTGATCTGTACCCAGCATTCTGGTTCAGGTCTGCCAATGGGCACATGAAGCCTAGGAAACATGGCAGTGGCGGGGGGGGGGGGGGGGTCCAGCTCTGGCGGTGATGTGTGAAAGCGTTCAAGCGGCTACACAGTCACCAGGAGTGTAACCCCTCCACGCCACATCCAGCCCACAGCCAGGGTCAGTGGCATATCCTCAATGTGCACTAAGGATTAAGATAAGCAGAGTCCACCTTTGGTCTCTGCTTCTGATGTAAGGGGGGGGGGGGAGGGCTCTGATGGGAAGCCTGATGCAAGGGAGGGACTCCTAAGGCAGAATCTGATGCAATGGAGGGGCTCCTAAGGCAGACTCTGATGCAAAGGAGTGCAAAACCCCCCACCGCCACATCCAGACCACAGCCAGTGTCGGTGGCATATCCTCAATGTGCACTAAGGATTAAGATAAGCAGATGCCGCCTTTGGTCTCTGCTTCTGATGTAAGGGGGGGGGGGGCTCTGATGGGATCCCTGATGTAAGGTTGGGGCTCTGGTGGGAACCCTGATGCAGGGGGGGGGGGGGCTCCTAAGACAAACTCTGATGCATTGTGCACTAAGAATTAAGATAAGCAGAGGCCATCTTTGGTCTCTGCTTGTGATGCGGGGGGAGGGGCTCCTAAGGCAGACTGATGCAAGGGGGGGCTCCTAAGGCAGACTTATGCAAGGGGGGGGCTCCTAAGGCAGACACTGATGCAAGGGGGGGCTCCTAAGGCAGACTCTGATGCAAGGGGGGGCTCCTAAGGCAGACTCTGATGCAAGGGGGGGGCTCCTAAGGCAGACTCTGATGCAAGGGGGGGGCTCCTAAGGCAGACTCTGATGCAAGGAGGGGGGGGCTCCTAAGGCAGACTCTGATGCATGGGGGGGGCTCCTAAGGCAGACTCTGATGCATGGGGGGGCTCCTAAGGCAGACTCTGATGCATGGGGGGGCTCCTAAGGCAGACTCTGATGCAAGGGGGGGCTCCTAAGGCAGACTCTGATGCACGGGGGCTCCTAAGGCAGACTCTGATGCAAGGGGGGGGGCTCCTAAGGCAGACTCTGATGCAAGGGGGGGGGCTCCTAAGGCAGACTCTGATGCAAGGGGGGGGGCTCCTAAGGCAGACTCTGATGCAAGGGGGGGGGCTCCTAAGGCAGACTCTGATGCAAGGGGGGGGGGCTCCTAAGGCAGACTCTGATGCAAGGGGGGGGCTCCTAAGGCAGACTCTGATGCAAGGGGGGGGGCTCCTAAGGCAGACTCTGATGCAAGGGGGGGGCTCCTAAGGCAGACTCTGATGCAAGGGGGGGGCTCCTAAGGCAGACTCTGATGCAAGGGGGGGGCTCCTAAGGCAGACTCTGATGCAAGGGGGGGGCTCCTAAGGCAGACTCTGATGCAAGGAGGGACTCTGATGTAAGGGGAGCCCTGATAGGGATCTTCTTTGCCCCATGATCATTTGTAAAATATACAATGCGGCCCCTGTAATGGAAAGTTCGGAGACCCCTGATCGACATCCATCACTGATCTGCAGATGAAGCTGAAGTTTCATAAGGAGAACGGATACACCAATCCGCTGTGTGTGAATCGATGACCTGCACAAGTCAGCACATTTCGGGACACGCGCGCATTAAAGAGCAAAGCTTTTTTTAGGTCTATTTAAAATGTACTACCTTGATGTTTTCTCAGGTTCATTACCTCGCTAGATTCCATATTCAGGAATTCAGAAAATGTGCAGAGCAGTGATGGCAGAGATTATGTGTGCAAAATAATGCTGCAAACTAAGAGGGTCCTCCACTTTTATGATGAGGTCAACTCTGGGAATGTTATTTATCAGTCTCGTTCCTCTATGCCAGCCCAGGTTCTCTACATATGGACCCAACATTCCACGGGTCTACAGTTCACTCTTTATGTAAAACAGAATAAAAGCTGCTCTATGCAGCAATTTCTATGTCCGTTGTAATTATTGTATGCTGTGTCTTAGGTTTTTTTTTTTTTACAAATTCTTGAAGAAAAAAAAACAAAAAAACAAACAGTAATGCCGCGTACAGACGATCGGGAATTCCAACCAGAAAACAGTGTTTTTTTCTGATGGAATGTTGGCTCAAACTTGTGTTGCATACACACGGTCACACATATCTTGTCTGAAATTCCGACCGTCAAGAATGTGGTGACGTACAACGAGCCGAGATCAATTAAGTTCAATAGGCAGTTTGGCTCTTCTGCTGGATTCTGAGCATGCTTTTTTGCGTGTCGGAATTGCATACAGACGAGCGGAATTTCGGACAAGAACTTTTTCCACCGGAAAAATAGAGAACCTGCTCTCAATCTTTTGCTGGCGGACATTCTGACAGAAAATGTTGGGATGGAGCATACACACGGTCGGAATATCCGACCAAAAGCTCACATCCAACTTTTAATGGAAAATCCGACAGTGTGTATGGGGCATAAGGCTCAGTTCACACTGCGGCAACCCCAAAGTCGTGCAACGTTGCATTGCGACTTGCTTGTGACTTTCATTAGGGTTTCACCGATGCCGATATTGATACTGATCATTTGCACAAAGTACTCATACTCGTGCAATGGCTCCAATACCTAAAAACGAAACCTTTGCAGTGCAATTTGAGCACATACAGCATACAATTCGGAGAGTAATGCTGCGTACACACGATCGGAATTTCCGACAACAAAATGTTCGATGTGATATTGCGACCGTGTGTAGGCTCCATCAGACATTTGCTGTTGGAATTTCTGACAACAAATGATTGAGAGCTGGTTCTCAATTTTTCCGACAGCAAATTTTTTTCCGTCAACAAACGTTGTATCCAATTCGACGCATAAAAATCCTACGCATGCTCGGAATCATTGAACTTCATGTTTCTCATCTCGTTGTAGTGTTGTACATTACTGCGTTCTTGACATTCAGAATTTCCAAGCAACATTTGTGTGACCGTGTGTATGCAAGACAAGACAAGCTTGAGCGAACATCCGCCGGAAAACAATCCACGGTTTTGTTGTCGGAATGTCCGATCGTGTGTACGCAGCATTAATCAGAAATTTTATAGATCAGTGCAGCTAGCAACAATGCATCAAACATTCAAAAGAATACATGTCAAATAACTGTGCGACAATGTGTTCTAAAAGGCAAAACAAATTTGCTACAATCAAAGAAAACTGAAAATCAGTCCAAATAAAAAGGCTCAAAAGTTTATTGTCCTAATGAATGAAACAATATACTGTGATCTTTCACTTCTGTGTTGCAAAGTAAATGTGCTCATCAATAATAATCCTCCACGCGCGTCGTCCTCGGTATGGACTTCATCAGTGGGTCTACTGATGAAGTCCATACCCAGGATGACACGCGTCTGGGTATAGGAGCCAGACCCTCGGTTTTTCATCCCGTGGACATCAGCACTGATACTGAAGTACTTTAGGAGCCGATCACCTGTTTGAAACGCCGGCACGGTTGAGTGCCTTTTATGCGAGTGTGCCATCTTGATTTTATCCGACAAACATTCTGACAGAGAGCACTAGATTTCCTATTGTTTAATTTTCATATACCGCTTTTTTTTTTTTTAAAGGTTTTTTGCAGAAATGCACTACAGTTCATTTAACATGGTTTCCTATGAGACACATTCACATCTATGCTTTTTTCAGCCACTGCATTTTTGGAAAGGGTCAGGAACTTTTTTTTTTTTTTTAAAGCAAAATGGTGTGCGTTTTTGGTTCAATAGACTTCAATGGAGAAACTGCAGAAATCCACGTAGTGCATTTTTTTTCTGCGATTTTTCCACAATATGCATTTTTTAATCAATCCAAAAGCAAATTGGCCCCAAAAGAAAAAAGCCTGAAAATTTCACAAAATGCACTGCAGAAATTGATCAAACGCAAACTGCATAGGTGTGAACTAAGCCTAATGGCACTGCATTCCTGATTAAATCACATGCAATTCTTTGCAGTGCGATTTGAGCCCATTCATTTTGTATGGGCTCAAATCACACCACAAAAAAGTATTGGTATTTGGTATCAGCGAGTACTTAAGCACAAGTATCGGTACTCACTGATAAAAAAAAAAAATGTTTTGCAACTTTGGCAAATCATAACAGAGCTTGACACATATTTTTGAACTTACAAAACCCTCTGAAGTCACAGCCAAAGTTGCAAAGATAGCACAAAAATGACTTTCTTGCGACTTTTGTGATTTTAACATTGCAGTCTATGGCACTCATGTTGCATAGTAGATGTAAAAAAGTAGTGCAGGAACTATTTAATTTTTTTTGCTGCAACTTGTCGCAACAATTAAGGCAGCACCAATTGAAATGAAGTGACTTTTGACTTTTAATTCGACTTTCTGACGCACGTCACAGCAAGTCGCAGCAGTGTGAACCAGGGCTAAAGCTGGCCATACAATTGCAGATTTTTGAACGAGCGTTGCATGAAAATTTTTTAGTACAATTGGTTTGCTTTGAGGATTCTGTTTTGGAACCACATTCACTATTAGAAATGCATTTGTTGGAGAAAAAATGTTCTATCCCACTACTTCGATTTTTTTCATGTCACTGCGGTAGAAAACGAATGCCAACAACAATTAGAAAATCCAATGAACGTTCTTAAAATTGAAAATCTTGAACAGAATTCTACTAGTGTATGGCCTTCTTAACGATAAGCTACTGGCATATATTGATAAATGTCACCACCGTGTATAGAACAGTGATGGTGAACCTTGGTACCCCAGATGTTTTGGAACTACATTTCCCATGATGCTCATGCACTCTGCAGTGTAGTTGAGCATCATGGGAAATGTAGTTCCAAAACATCTGGGGTGCCAAGGTTCTCCATCACAGGTATAGAAGGAGAAAAAAAGAAGGAATCTGAAAAAAGAAATAAAAATTTTGGTGGACAGATCACATGCTAGAAACCAATACAAGAACACAACTGCTCACAGACAGGCAGATCTTCCACCAAAAAATAAATTATGAAATCTGCCCATTAGATATATAGAGAAGGCCTTCGATACAATTGAATGGCCTTTCCTATGGGAAATACTTAGAAGGATGGGATTCCCATTAGCATTTATTAAGTGGATCCAAATAATATATGGGAGACCTATTGTCAGCGGTTAAATTGGGAGGAAAGCCATCGTCTTTTTTTCAGCTATACAGGAGGTACGAGGCAGGGCTGCCCTTTCTCTCCAGCACTCTTTGCAATCGCAATAGAGCCAGTGGCATAGGCTCTTAGGACTTCACCAAATATACAAGGACTTCGAGAGGGGGGGGGCTGGAGGAGAGGGTAGCCCTGTATGCCGATGATATGCTGTTGTTTTTGAGAGACGCGGGTTCATCTTTAGAGGGAGCGTTAGAATTACTAAATACCTTTTCACTCTTTACAGGGCTTAAAGTAAACTGGGGTAAGTCCCTATTATTCCCTATTGATCAGGGAGCACAGGATACCGCTGCCCCGAATATACCATTGAAGTGAGACGGAATTTAAATATCTTGGCATAATATCTAGACAGGTTGAGGATTTCCGAGCGTTGAATCTGGATCCAGTGATACAGGAGCTTGGGAGGAAACGAAAGATATGGGTAACGTTGCCTCTGTCGTTAGTAGATATAAATCTGGTGTCGTTATTAGTAGATATAAATCTGGTGAAGATTCTTCCCAAGTTTCTGTACATATTCAGGAATTCTCCACAATGGCTGCCAAAAAGCTTTCTTTTACAGCTACATGCAGTGGCGGCTGGTGCTCAAAATTTTTGGGGGGGCGCAAACAAACTGAAAGAAAAAAATAAATAAAAATCAATTGCCGCCACTGTGCCCATTAAACGCAGCCACTGTGCCCAAACGCCACCAGTTTGCCCCCTCAAATACAGCCAGTTTGTTTCCATATACAGCCAGTGTGCCCCCCATATATACAGCCAGTGTGCCCCCCATATATACAGCCAGTGTGCCCCCCATATACAGCCAGTGTGCCCCCCATATATATATATATATATATATATATATATATATATATATATATATATAGCCAGTGTGCCCCCATATATATAGCCAGTGTGCCCCCATATACAGTCAGTGTGCCTATATATATATATATATATATATATATATATATATATATTGTGACAGAGCATCCCAGAGAGAGCCTGGGAAAGTCCTATTCGGGGTTTATACATCTCCCAGGCTCCTCTCATATACATTCAGGGATCTCTGAGCCAGGGTCCAGTTCAGGTGTTGGTTCTCTCCCACAGGTTAATTAAAAGCTCACCTGAGCAGACAGCCTTTGCTCAGCCTGGGAAACACAGACAATGTTAGTTTGTGAGAGCCAGAAGGTTGGTAAAACTTGTTACTCTGTGAATGTGGAAGCTGACAAGCGTTAGGCTTGTCCAGCCTGGTAGTGAGGGCCTGTACATACTGTCTAGTTAGAGCCGAGACACGGCTAGGCTTTTGTTTAGCTATTTTTTCTTCTGTTTGTTTTCAGCACACTGTACAGCACCTGTCATTAGACTTTGTATATAGCACCAATAAACAACACTGTTTTCACTGATCCAATGGACTTGGTATCTGTGCCTGCTCATCCCAGGGAGTTTTTGTACCCGCTACCTGCCCCCCAGGTTACATATGGTGGAGGCTGCGACCAGCTGTAGTAAGTTACTACTTAAAAGGCCAGTACCTAAAGTGACAACATGGAGGACCTCCTCAAACAAATGGTGTTGGCAAATGCCGCGTTGCAGCAAGCAAATGCTGCACAACAGCAAACTAACGCTACACAACAGCAAACTAACGCTGAATTGCGGCAAGCAAACGCTGCACAACAGCAAGCCAACGCTATCGCACAGGAGCAAACCAAGGTGCTGTTCCAACAGATTGGTGCTGTACAGGAGCAATCGCAGAGGCTGTTTGAACAGCTTGCCACTGCTGCAAAAGCGGATAGGAAAACCCTTACTGAGGTTTTGGAGACGCTAGCACAGGGGTCACCTGCGATAATGAAGGATATTGGAGACAAGCCCTCAACCATCCATGTGGGTCGCTTTCTTTCAAAGATGACGGCAGATGATGATCCAGAGGCTTTCCTACTAACATTTGAACGGACCGCTGAGAGGGAAGGTTGGCCCCAAACCCAGTGGGCAGGACTGATTGCCCCCTTACTTTCTGGAGAAGCGCAGAAGGCCTACTATGATCTGGAGTCAGCAGAAGCGGGAGATTATGAGAAGGTCAAGCGGGAAATCCTGGCACGACTTGGCGTTACCTTGGCTGTTCGAGCTCAGCGGGTCCACAGCTGGTTCTTCCAAGAAAAGAGGCCCCCAAGATCGCAGATGTTTGATCTGATCCACCTGGTGCGGAAATGGCTACAGCCGGAGTCCCTGTCTGCGCCACAAATAGTGGAGCGTGTGGTCATGGACCAATTCCTGAGGTCACTGCCAATTCCCCTGCAGAAGTGGGTGAGTCAAGGAGACCCCAAGTCAGCAGACAACCTGGTGGAGCTCGTTGAGAGGTGCTTTGCTGCAGAGAACCTGGTCACCACCCCTACAGCCGCACGGACTTTCCATCCAAAACCACGGTCTCCCCAGGCAACCGGTAAGACTGTTCCAGGGGAAGTGGGTGGTAAGCATGGCAAGGAAATAGGGGGGAGGAATTTTGGTGCCAGGACTGAAGTTTGGCGGCCCAAGCAAGGGAAGCCACTGCCTGTCAGCAAACCAGATTGGGGAAACATCAGGTGTTTTCGTTGCCAAGAACTGGGACATGTTGCAGCAAACTGTCCATTAACAGATGAACCAATGCAGTGTGATCTATCTTTTAGAAGGCAGTCTATGTTTGCTGCCGTTTCATGCGCTGCAGTGCCAAATGTGGGAAAACATATGTGTCAAGTGACTATTAATAATAAGCCTATTACGGCCTTGCTGGACTCAGGAAGTCTAGTTACTTTGGTTACAGCTGAGATGGTTGAAACTGTGAATTTTCATGCAAAAAAAGTTGCTGTGATCTGTGTACATGGGGATACCCGCGAGTATCCAATAGCCACTGTTCAGTTTAAAACTAGCTTAGGTACGGTGACCCATTCGGTCGGACTGGTGCCCCACTTGGTGCACGAGGCCATCATTGGTAGGGACTTCCCTAAGTTTTGGGAACTGTGGGATTGTCCCGACCCAGTCGCAGTACCTAACTCAGTCGCAGAGCCAGAACTCATGGCCATTACTGACCTTGTGAGTTCAGGGGACTCCTCTCAGGGCTCTCCGGGTGATCCTTTCTCAGTTATGGCAGGAGAGCTGGGGGAGCCTGAAGAAGTCCCCACAACCAGTAGAGCTGGACAGCCGTCTGCTGAATCTGAGCCTACGTTAGAGTTTACCGATCTAAATGTGCACAAGGAAAATTTTGGTACGGAACAGAGAAAAGACCCTACCCTTGCCAGGGCCTGGGAAAATGTGGTGGTGGTTGATGGGGTACCTGTCGAACCGGGGGACGGGCCCTGTTTTCCATATTTCTGCAGCAATGAGGATTTACTGTATCGTGTATGTAAAACTAATGATGAAGTGGTTGAACAGTTGGTAGTCCCTAAGCTATACAGACGGGTGGTGTTGGAACTTGCCCATGGGCATTTGCTAGGAGGCCATTTAGGGGTTGAGAAAACCACTGAAAGGGTGTTGCGCAGGTTTTACTGGCCTGGGATATGGAAAAATATCGAGAATTATTGTCAATCCTGTCCTATATGTCAGATGTCAGCCCCCCAACCCCACTTTCGAAGTCCGTTAGTGCCCTTGCCCATTATTGAAGTGCCCTTTGAAAGGATTGCCATGGACCTGGTGGGTCCACTCCCCAAATCTGCCCGCGGTCATCAACATATCCTCGTGATCATGGATTACGCTACCCGTTACCCCGAGGCCGTTCCCTTACGCACTGCATCTGCTAAAAACATTGCCAAAGAGCTGTTTATGGTGTTCAGTCGGGTTGGCATTCCGAAAGAAGTCCTTACAGACCAAGGTACCCCATTCATGTCACGAATAACTAGGGAGCTCTGCAAGTTATTTAAGGTGACGCAGTTGCGTACCTCAGCGTACCATCCTCAAACGGATGGCTTGGTGGAACGCTTCAATAAGACATTAAAGAGTATGTTAAAAAAGGTTGTTGATAAGGATGGGAAAAACTGGGACTTCCTGATACCTTACTTGATGTTCGCCATCAGGGAAGTTCCCCAGTCTTCTACGGGGTACTCTCCATTTGAGCTGCTTTATGGGAGATACCCTCGGGGACTCTTAGACATAGCCAAGGAAACTTGGGAGGGGGAGCAGACACCTCACAAAAGTGTTATTGAGCATATCGCTCAAATGCAGGATAGGATTGCAGCAATCATGCCGGTAGTAAAAGAACATTTACTGCAGGCCCAAGCAGCCCAACAGAGGATATACAACAGGGGGGCCCAACTTCGTGTTTTCTCACCTGGTGACCGGGTCCTCGTGTTAGTTCCCACTGTTGAGAGCAAATTCCCGGCTAAGTGGCAGGGACCCTTTGAAGTAATTGAAAGAGTTGGGGAGGTCAATTACAAGGTGTATCAACCAGGTAAAAGGAAGCCCGAACAGATTTACCACATAAACCTGTTAAAGCCCTGGAAGGATAGACTGGCATTAACTGCCAGGTCTCTCCCGGTAACCCTTAAGGGTACTGAATCCCCTCTGATCCCTGAGGTCACGATTCCAGACACCCTGTCATGTTCCCAGAAACAGGAAGCTAGAGAGTTCCTGATAAGGAATAAAGAGAAATTTTCAGAGTTGCCGGGCACGACTTCAGCAGTTCAGCATGATATTGTTACTGAACCTGGGGTCCGTGTCAAGCTCAAACCATACCGAATTCCCGAAGCTAGAAGAAAGGACATCAGTGAGGAAGTTAAAAGGATGTTGGAGCTAGATGTTATTGAGGAATCCAATAGTGACTGGTCTAGCCCCATTGTATTAGTCCCAAAACCGGATGGCACTTGGAGGTTTTGTAACGACTTCAGGAAGCTTAATGCGGTAACAAAGTTTGACACATACCCAATACCAAGGGTAGACGAGCTTATAGACCGACTTGGCAAGGCCCGTTATCTGACCACTTTGGACTTGACCAAAGGATATTGGCAAATACCCCTGACTGGTAGGGCCAGAGAAAAGACTGCATTTGTGACCCCGGAGGGGTCGTTTCAGTATAAGAAAATGCCTTTTGGGTTGCAAAATGCCCCTGCAACATTTCAGAGGGCTATGGACAGGACCCTAAGACCTCACCGACAGTATGCTGCAGCCTATCTGGACGACATAGTGGTGCATAGCACTGACTGGGAGTCTCACTTGCCCCGTGTCCAGGCTGTCCTGGATTCCCTTTTCAAAGAAGGGTTTACGGCAAATCCCAAAAAATGTGCCATTGGGCTAGAGGAAGCCAGGTATTTGGGCTACACTATTGGCCGGGGTGTCATAAAGCCCCAGGTGAATAAAATAGAAGCCATCCAGGAGTGGCCACGTCCTGCAAACAAGAAGCAGGTCAGGGCCTTTCTTGGCATTGCGGGGTACTATAGAAGATTCATCCCAAATTTCGCAACTATAGCTGCCCCACTGACAGACCTTACAAAAGGGAAAGCCTCCGTAATGGTGAAATGGTCTCCAGTAGCAGAAGAGTCTTTTCAAGTACTGAAGAAGGCTCTTTGTGCACAGCCAATCCTATACTCCCCCGATTTCTCCAAAAACTTTTTGGTCCAGACGGATGCATCTGATGTGGGTATCGGGGCAGTACTTTCACAGGTACACAATGGGGAAGAACACCCTGTGGTGTACTTAAGCAGAAAGCTCAATGACCATGAAAAGAAGTACGCAGTCATTGAAAAGGAGTGTCTGGCCATAAAGTGGGCCGTGGACGCGCTCAGGTACTACTTGTTGGGGCGCCAGTTTGAGTTGATAACTGACCATGCTCCCCTGAAATGGATGGCACAAAAGAAGGAGACTAATAGGCGGGTGAACCGGTGGTTTTTGGCCCTACAAGACTACGCCTTTACAGTAAAACACAGGCCAGGTGTTGAGATGGGGAATGTAGATGCCCTCTCCCGTGTTCACTCCTGTTGGGCTACAGGTGTTCCAACCCTGGGGTTGAAACAAGGGGGGAGGATGTGTGACAGAGCATCCCAGAGAGAGCCTGGGAAAGTCCTATTCGGGGTTTATACATCTCCCAGGCTCCTCTCATATACATTCAGGGATCTCTGAGCCAGGGTCCAGTTCAGGTGTTGGTTCTCTCCCACAGGTTAATTAAAAGCTCACCTGAGCAGACAGCCTTTGCTCAGCCTGGGAAACACAGACAATGTTAGTTTGTGAGAGCCAGAAGGTTGGTAAAACTTGTTACTCTGTGAATGTGGAAGCTGACAAGCGTTAGGCTTGTCCAGCCTGGTAGTGAGGGCCTGTACATACTGTCTAGTTAGAGCCGAGACACGGCTAGGCTTTTGTTTAGCTATTTTTTCTTCTGTTTGTTTTCAGCACACTGTACAGCACCTGTCATTAGACTTTGTATATAGCACCAATAAACAACACTGTTTTCACTGATCCAATGGACTTGGTATCTGTGCCTGCTCATCCCAGGGAGTTTTTGTACCCGCTACCTGCCCCCCAGGTTACAATATATATATATATATATATATATATATATATATATATAACCAGTGTGCCCCCATGTATATATAACCAGTGTGCCCCCATGTATATACAGCCAGTGTGCCCCCATGTATATAACCAGTGTGCCCCCATGTATATAACCAGTGTGCCCCCATGTATATAACCAGTGTGCCCCCTGTATATAACCAGTGTGCCCCCTGTATATAACCAGTGTGCCCCCTGTATATAACCAGTGTGCCCCCATATATATAGCCAGTGTGCCCCCATATATATAGCCAGTGTGCCCCCATATATATAGCCAGTGTGCCCCCATATATATAGCCAGTGTGCCCCCATATATATATAGCCAGTGTGTCCCCATATATATATATATATATATATATATATATATATATATATATATATATAGCCAGTGTGCCCCCATATACAGCCAGTGTGCCTCCATATACAGCCAGTTCCCCCCAAATGCAGCCAGTTTGTCCCCAATATACAGCCAGTTCCCCCCAAATGCAGCCTGTCCCCCCCCCCCCCCAGCCCTGCACTTACCTTCCTCGGTCCGCGCCGTCCTCGATGTGTTCTCACGCCCTCGATGTCGCTTCAGCCAGTCAGGTTACTGGTAACCAGATCCGGTGAACCTGATTGGCTGAAACCTCCACAGTCTTCTCCAAGGAACGCACCCCCCATGCGTACCTGGGAGGAGTTTTTGGAAGCCGATTACAGCCTGAGAGCTGTATTCGGAAAGCCTATCAGAGCCGCTGGCTCTGATAGACACTTCCAGAACACACCCACCGCCGGCCACCGCTCTAATTCATATGGCCGGCGCTCACCAGGAGGCCGGCCATATGAATAGTGGGCAGCGCGGCAGCGGTGACAATACACAGATTCATGCAATGCATGAATCTGTGTATTGTCTTTCAGTGGCGGTGCAGGAGCGAGAGGGGGCGGCGCTCCGGCGCCCTCTATGGACGCACCGCCACTGGCTACATGGTATGCTCTCCACATTTATATGGGCAAATAAACCAGCTAGAATTAAATTAAGTACACTTATGAGACCGGCAGAACAGGGAGGGCTGGCCTTTCCAGATTTTTAAAAGTATTATTTAGCTACACAGTTAGTGATGGTGGGGAGATGGTTGAACCCTGATGGGTTTGACTCTGCTACTATGCTGGAAGCAGCAGCGGTCCAATCGGTGGAGGCACTGCAGGGATTGCTGTATAGGGGGCTAAAATCTAGGCAAGATCTAACCCCTCCAATGATAATAACAGTCAAAATATGGAAAGCTGCCATAGTAAAAAAAGAGGGATATTCAGAAACCAACATCTCCCCAAATACCACATTGTGGAAATATCCTGAATTGCCACATCTGGATTCCATTCAGGATCCAGGGGCATGGACTATATATGGGGTGAAAAAAAATTAATCGCAAATATTACAGGGGGATAGATTTTTCTCATTTGCAGAAATGAGGCAGTTTTGGAATATCCCTGAGAGTTATACTTTCAGATATATGCAACTTATCCATGCCTTATCAGCTCAGTTCCCTGGGGGGGGGGGGGGGGACTCCGCAATTAATGGAACTAGGTTTGGAGCAAATGGTAAAAAGTGGAAAAAAGTCAACTTAAACCCTGTATACGTATTTATTAAGGACTACAATCGCCAGATAAAAGTAAAATTAAGCGAATGTTGGAGAAGGGATGTTCCAAAATTGGTGGAGGAGAATTGGGAGGAAGTATGGAGGTCCCCATTTCAGATATTGGTATCACTCCGAGACAAATGAATACAATTTAAAACAATACATAGGAGCCATTACACACCATATAAGTTATACAAGATTTCTCCATCAAACCCTCAGAACTGCTGTGCGGACGTTCCAGGAAATTTCATGCACATATTTTGGTCATGCCCGAAGATAGTGGTATTTTGGAGGGAGGTCCTGAGAATAAATTGCTATAGTAACATCGATAGTTTTGGAACAGGAGGCGGAGATCTGCCTGCTAGGATTGGTAGGGAAGAATATTGTCTTGGTGGGAAGGAGAACACTTATTATTCTATGCTAGAAAGACGATAGTCTTAAAATTGTATAGGGCAGGGGTGCCCAACCAGTGGCCCAGGGGCCACATGTGGCCTGCGGAGCCCTCTGATGTGGCCCGTGGCCTCCTGCTCTGGGAAGGAGGATCCCAGCCCAGATAGTCGGTCGCTGACGATAGAAAGACGATAGTCTTAAATTGGAAAAAAATAGAAGCTCCCTCGGTAGCACATTGGAAAAATCTAGTAAATAATAATCTGCCATTGTATAGGGCAGGGGTGCCCAACCAGTGGCCCAGGGGCCACATGTGGCCTGCAGAGCCCTCTGATGTGGCCCACAGCCTCCTGCTCTGGGAAGGCAGATCCCAGCCCAGATTGTTGGTCGCTGACCCCCCCCCCCTCATCCCAGAGCATCAGTTTTGTGAATGAAGCCAGTGGTAGAGGAAGCAAGCGGCTGCAGAGAAGAGCTGCATAAGTCGATGCTTCCTTTATAGCGCTGGCTCCTGTCATAGGCAGAGTGATACCAAATGCGCTCTGCCTGGGACAGCAACATCCGGTGATACCTGAATGGAAGACTTATTAAAAGGTAAGCTTATTACTTAAAGTGCTTGTAAACCCTTACAGACTACTTTTACCTACAGGTAAGCCTAGATTTACCTGTAGGTGCAAGAAATATCTCCTTAACCTACACGGCTTAGAAAATATTTGCAAAAGACGGGCACCGATGTCTACGGCGCAGGTGCACTGAGCGTGCCGTTTCTAACGACGATCGTGCCGTTAGTGGCGGCTCCCGCGCGCATGCGTGGGAGTGATGTCATCACGGCTCCGGCCAGTCATAGCGCCCGGAGCCGCGATACCCGGAAGTCACTCCGGGAGAAATGGCGGCGACAGAGGTGGGGGGGGGAACGAGGACCGATGCGGGGGCTTTGATCTCAGGTAAGTAATTCATAATGAGCTAGTATGCTATGTTTTTTTTTCCCCCCAGAGGGTTTACTTCCTCTTGAAACCACTGTGTGTTATATGTATGTATGTATGTATGTATGTGTGTGTGTGTGTGTGTGTGTGTGTGTGTGTGTGTGTGTGTGTGCGTGCGCATATATGTTCTGCAGTGATTACTGGGCTGCTTTCAAACTGATACACAGATGCAGAGCATTGCACCTGCGGGTTACCTTCATTGAATCATAGACTTATGTTATTACCTGCGGATTTGGTGTGTTTTCAGAAAGTGCACTACACTTGCAGGATATAATAGACGTCTATGGCAAAGTGCAGCTAACCTGCAGGAAAGCCACAGGTGCACTGTGCTGCATCCGCAGTGTGGTTAAATCGCAGCACATCAGTGTGAAAGCAGCCTTAGGCCCCTTTCACGCGATCGGTCCGACCCATTCGGACCCTCCATTCACCTCTATGAAGCTGTAGATGTAAATGGACTTGTCCGATTACACCCACCTACCTCCAATCCGATCTGCTAAAAAAAACAGAAGGGGATCTGTCCCCTTCCATCTGGGAGGATCGGTGGCCCCATAGGAGTAGAGTGGGCTGTGTCTGCTCTGCATATGCAGAGTGGACACCGACCTGTCATCTGCCTGCTCCACTCATTGTGGCCCGCGACCGGTTACTAAGTCGCTTAAGAGGCCCTCGCTCTTCAAAAGGTATAGGGAAACATACTGCAATAGAGGACATGGGGAGAAATACGAGAGAGTATGGGCAAGCTGGATAGAAAATCCAATGACAGCTTCAGGATAAATAGGGTATAAGGAGAGGACAACCACACCATTGAATAAAAGGGAGGGAGATGAGTGTATAAAAAAGGTATTTGTGTCAGGTGAAATGAATGTTAAGTGGAACTTTATGGAGGCTCTAGGAGGGCAGATAAATGCAAAATGTGAAATGTATATTTATATGTATGTTTTTTTTTGTATGGAAAATTAATAAGAGATTTAAAAAAAAAAAAAAAAAATCTGCCCATTGGTGTGGTCACTACAGATCCACCAGACGGACTCGGATTTAAAAATAATTTTTTTCTTTAAAAAGTTGGGAACAAAGTAAGAAAAATCTAATATTTAAAGTGCTTACTTGCAGCATTTATTCTTCCCAGAAAAATAAATGATTTGCAATGTGCCTTACTAAGAAATTAGACTACTACAACAAAGTCCATTCCCTAGCACAGCCTCCTCGCTTCTTGCAGGACATAGCCCGCTACGCTTCTTGCAGTGCCTAAATTACTGTCTGTGCTGGCCCAGCTCCACCATCTCTCCCCTGTCTGCATAACCCGCTGGGGGAGGAATGAAGGGGAATACTTTGGAGTGCGACTTGAGTGACAGCTGAGTCTGTTGGGGCTGCCGACATCACATCCAAGATGGCGGTGCCCAGCAGCAGTCTCGGGGCTTTTGGAGGTCTATGCAAAGGAGTTTTTTTTTTTCAGATAAACCTGTATGAATGTTACATGTTCGTACAATCTTAGGAGAATATTTTGTAGAAATGAATGATCTGGAGACAGGATCTCAGGCATTCAGAGCAGGCCCATACCCAAATTACAGACACCACTTTGTTCCCTTTGGATAGTAAATACAGAATATAAAGCACTGTGATACTTTTGTGCTGCGACAATTGCTGCAGCTTGCCAGTCAAGTGATCCACTGCATACAGATTGTATCAGCTGGAGGGGAGAATAAACCAGAATGAATGGCCACCCCTGCCTGAAAATCACCCCCACCCCCAGGCCTCATCATGGGACCAATCCCTAGGCACTGGGTAAAGGGACAATACACTGGGTGGGAGTGTGGAGCAGTGATTTCCATAGGACAGATGAGTATCACAGGACATATTTAACCATTCATTGTAATGTGGTAGAAGAGAAGGGTCAGGATGAGAGGGCGTGTTCATTTCAACATTTGATTTAACTGCAATGCATATTGTATAGCAAAGGTACCACTCTCTATTGTATACACAGAACAGAATTATTGCTTATTAACTGTCGAATTTACACATTTAAAGTGGAGTTCCACCCAAAAATGGAACTTCGCTTTAAGAACTCGTGACCTCCTAACATGCCACATTTGGCATGTCATTTTTTTTGGGGGGTGGGGGGCAGATAACCTCTTTTTAGAGCATCCAGCTCCCACTTCCTCCAGGGGTTCCACGGCGCCAGAAGGAAGTTCACCTCTCCCCCCTCCCTCAAATCTTCTAGGACACGTCACAGGTCCCAGAAGATTGCCCGGCCAGTCGTAACGTGGATGCGCAGTGCGCACCCAACTGTGAAGGCACAGCCAGGCGCCCACACTTGCAATGCCGGCCCCGCAGAGAGGGGGAGAGGGAGAGGAGCGAGGCTTCGGCCGGCCCCATCGCTGGACCGTGGGACAAGTGAGTGTCTGATTATTAAAGGTCAGCAGCTACAATTTTTGTAGCTGCTGACTTTTAAATGGGTGGAACTCCGCTTTAACCACTTGCCGACCCTGTAACGAATATATACGTCGGCAGAATGGCTCCTGTGCGCACAGCAACATCAACGTACGTTGCTTTAAAAAACCTGCGAGTGCGCCTGCCGCGAGCTCCGTGACCGTGCCTGCGGGACTCAATGTCCGCCGGTGTCCCGCAATCGTGTCACGGAGCTGCAGAACGGGGGGGGGGGGGTGCCTGTGTAAACAAGGCATCTCCCTGTTCTGCCTAGTGACAGGACACCGATCATCATCTTCTCCCTGTCATCGGGGGCAGCGATCAGTGTCATGTCACTGCTAGCCCAGCCCCCACACAGTTAAAATCACTCCCTAGGACACACTTAACCCCATTACTGCCAGTGTCATTTACACAGTAATCAGTGTTACATTTTTATAGCGCTGATCGCTGTATAAATGACAATGGTCCCAAAATAGCGTCAAAAGTGTCCGATCTGTCCGCCATAATGTCCCAGTCACGATAAAAAAAAAAAAAACGCAAATCGCCGCCATTACTAATAAAAAAATAATTCTATAATAACATGCCATAAAACTATCCCCTATTTTGTAGACACTATAACTTTTGCGCAAACCAATCAATATACGCTTATTGCGATTTTTTTTACCAAAAATATGTAAAAGAATACATATTTGCCTAAACTGAGAAAATCAAAATAAAATGTATATCTTTTTTGGGGATATAGCAAAAAGTAAAAAATATTGAATTTTTCTCAAAATTGGCGCTTTTTTTTGTTAATAGCGCAAAAAATAAAAACCGCAGAGGTGATCAAATACCACCAAAAGAAAGCTCTATTTGTGGAGGGGGGGGGGGGGGGAAAGACGTCAATTTTGTTTGGGAGCCACGTCGCACGACCGAGCAATTGTTAGTTAAAACAACGCAGTGCCGAATCGCAAAAAATGGCCTGGTCATTGGGCATCCAAATCCTCTGGGGAAATAAGTGGTTAAAGTTAAATCAAGAACTAAAATCTGAATAATAACAGTCACTTATGACACTTGTATGCACTCATAGCTAAGCCATTATCAGTTACACTGCCTGGATGAGAGATGGTACTCATACTGGTGGAATAGCAATCCAACATCTGGTAGTTCCTGGGTGGCCAAAGCCACAAAGGAAGGTGTGAGAAGGAGACACAGAATGGTCTAGTGTCCTTTGAGCTGCAGTAATGCAATGCATGCATAGGCGGCACACAACAGCATAAACGGGGTACAGTAAGGCTGCCCTTTAGGCTAGGTTCACACTGCTGCAATGTCAGAGTTCGCATGTGATCCGCACCGCACTGCAAGTGCACATCACATGCGATCTCTGTGCGGTGCGATTTCAGCCATACAAAACGTACGGCTGAATTTGCATCAAACTCGCACAGGACCCTTTTTTTTGTCCACAGCAGAATCGAATCGCATGGGTGTTCCTGTCTCCGATTCCTGTCCGAGTTTGCAGATCGCACTGCGATATGCAAAATCATTTGGGGTGTCATTAACTTTTAACTGACACTCCCATCAGTTCGCATAGGGCAGTGTGAACTGCCGCCGGAAAGCCTGCGATGCGGGAACCCGCAGTGGATTTGCAGCGTTCCCGCATCGCAGCAGTGTGAACCTAGCCTTACACCTGTAAAATCTCCCCTGAAAATTGTTGTCTTCAGAAAATTTTTTGATTATCTAAGAGATAAAAGGGGACAATTTAATAACAGCGAGTCAAAAATAAATAAAATATAAATGTTTAATCTAGTTGGAACAATTGAACTGAGGGGGTTTGTTTGGGACTTTAAATTAGGCACCTGAAAACAGATGCCTCCATCCCTATTATGTATAGCTTAAAGAGGTTGTAATAGCACATGTTTTTTTACCTTAATGCATTCTATGCATTAAGGTGGAAAAACATCCGAGGATTAGCAGCCCCCCCCCCCCCCCCCCGTTTACTTACCTGACCCCTCGAAAGTCCCCCGCCGTGAACGCACTGGCTTCTCGGCTCATTCATTGGTTGATTGCAGGGAGGAGCCGAGACAGCCGATATATATCTCTCTCTCTCTCCTTTACAACCCCTTTAAGGCTGATTTCACACTGGGGTGGCGGGTCCATTAGGGGTAAAGTGCCGCTAGTTTTAGTGGCGCTTAAGTGTCGCGGAGCTTCGGAAGCACTGCCTATTCTTTCCAATGGGCAGGGGTGGTGTAGGAGCAGTGTATACACCGCTCCTTCACCGCCCCAAAGATTCTGCTTGCAGGACTCTTCCCCCCCCCCCCCCGCAAGCACACCGCCTTAGTGTGAAAGTGGCAGTTTTCAGGCGCTTTAAAAATGTACCATTTCTAGTGCTAAAATGCCTGAAAACTGCCTCAGTGTGAAAGGGGTCTTAATGGAGGGTTTGTGACTTTAAATAAGGCACATAAAAGCGACCTCAAGATTGGTAAACAGCATGACATTTATTAAATTTGGCATGTACACATAATTCATAATAAGCAACTTGTACATACAAAAAAACATAGAAACCATTAATACATAAATGATGGATCTGTGCACGGAAATGTATAAACATAAGAGTCAGTAATGCTTGATACTATGAGATGTGATGATCATGAACAACAAAACTTTGCACAGTAGAATATAGAATAAAATATTGATAAAATGTATACACCATATCTTGAAAATATGTATGCATCTAAAATTTCTAAGCACGTTTCGAGGGCCGTCAAGGGTGTGTGCCCTGTGAGCTGTGGTGGGGGGGGGGGGGGGGCCCACGGGAGAACCGGGCTCACACAGTGCCACCCAAAGAGGATGGAATTCTCAATGCTGGAATCTCTGGTGGTAGACATCATATACATCCAAAAGTGTCTTGTGTGTCCCATGGGAACAAGGTCCGCGTATAATGTGTGATGGGTCCCAAATAAACAGCCAGCAGGTTCTAGTTGGAACTAAAACATTTCTAATTGTTGAATTAACTCCCAGCCAAGGAAAGAAAATCACAACTAGTCTTATGCACGTGTACTTTCACGCACCCTGAATTCTTTCTATGAAAGTCCGAATATTGACATGGTACCCAAGTGTAAAGTCATTTGAAAGTCCATGAAGGCACCATCAAATGGTTGGACCAGCATTTTATATGCATTCTCATCTGAATGATTAAATTATATTCTACAGGTTTAAAAAGGTCAGTATTAGTGAACTCAAGCCCGGTGAAGTAGCTTATAATACCCATAGGGGGTTTGGACTTTATTTTCTCCCCCCACTTTGTCCTGCTTAGCTGCAACTCTTTGCAATACTAGGCCATTAATAGGTATGCTGCCGGATAATATCAAGCAGCGCTCATACTGGTGGAATAGCATGCAAATATCTGCCAGTTCACAGGTAGGCAAAGTCATGAATGAAGGTGTGATAGAAGCAAGGCAGGACTTAGGATGGTGGGGGCCCCTGGGCTTAAGTGACTTTCGGGCCCTACGCTCTATACATTACTTTAAATAGAACAGTTCAATGAAAAATGTAAGTAAATCCCGGCCGATTTTTGCAGTTTTTCAATTATTAAGTTATAACAGCTCATCGCAATGCAATAAAATATATATATATATATATATATATCTCCCCAAAAACGGTCATCTCAAGCGCCATTCGTACTGCTGTTATGTGATTCAAATTATGTCACTTCCGCCCTTACTGTGTCCCCGTCGGTAATCTCGCGCATGCGCCGCAACCATTCGTTGCTGTGTCTGCGGCTGCTGTTTTATTTAATTTCCCTTTTGTGTTTCAATCTTTTTATTCAAGTTTTGTCATACAAAATGTATAAAAGTCGCCACATAACATTGTACAGTCACAATCAACATTTGGGGTAACACAATGAAGATCACCAAGTGTAGGGGTCCTTGGAGTAGTCCGAAGCTCCGTAGAGCCGTTAACCCCTATTAGCATCGCAGATCATATCTGAACCGTCCACCCAGATGAGCCGCCCCCCCATCCATCTATCGGGGGGGGCGCAACTCAGCCGGCCGTGTGGGCAGCCCAGAGGTCTGATCAGACTGACAATGGTCCCGTAGGAGCTGAGAAAACAGGGAGCAGCACAAACCTCTAAGGTCTGGATCTGACTCCAAAAATAAACAATAAACAAATTTCAAAAGAGAGGAAAGAGGACAGTGACAAAGAATAGAAGGAAGGAGACAGAGTAAGGAAAGGACAGTTGAGGAGGGGGGAATGGGGGGAGGGAGGGGGGGAGGAGCCCCGATTCAGCATCCAGACATCTCAACCTAATCCCCTAGGCTATGCTGTAAACATCTCCGGGTCATTAGTTAGGTAACGAAGCCATGGGTCCCAAACTCCATGAAACAGTTTCATTTTATCTTGGGCCAGAGCGGTCAAGCGTTCGTTTAGCATCAACCAAGACAATTTGCCTTTAAGCTGATCGAATGGTAGAGCTGCCGATTTCCAGTTCCTAGCAATAGTGATTTTGGCTGAAATAAAAATAAATGTCAAGAGCCTCTTGCAGGACTTGGAGGCTTCCACATCTCCTCCCCCCAGTAGTGCTTGCTTAGCTGATTTAGTTAGGTTTAGTTGGGTAAGGGAGTAAACTAAATTATACACCCTGATCCAAAACCTCCGGACCTTTGGGCATGTCCACCAAATATGATAGGTGGTGCCCATCTGGCCACATCCTCTAAAGCACAACGGGGTAGCTCCTGTGACAAAAGTTGCCAGTCTGACCGGCACCATATACCACCTCAGTAGAACCTTATAATTGGCCTCAATTATTGAAGTATTGACGAGCGAACGAGATGCTGTCTCGGCTATCCTATGCCATTCGTCCAGATCCAGGGTTTCCTGCAAGTCGGTCTCCCATTGGACCATATAAGTCAGCTTTGTCGATACACTCAGCAATATCGAATATATAGCAGATAAATGTCCTTTAATTTTATCATAATTTTTGCATAGATGTTCCATGGGAGTTTGGGTTGCTAGGTTGCTCTTGCGAGCCAGGGTTTGTACATAATGTGAGATTTGGGCGAACCTATAACCCTCCGCTGGAGGCATTTGATGCCTGTCAGCCATAGTCCGTTCGGTCAGCATACCTCTATGATCGCACAAGTCAGCAATACACTTAAAACCCTTATTAGTCCACCATTCGAACGCTAGTGGAGTGAGACCCGGGGTGAATGCTTTATTTTGAAGCAGAGGTGTCAGTGGAGAATGAGGAGATTTGAATTTGTGAGATCTGGAGAGTCTGTCCCATAGTTCCAGTGACATGGATAAAGTAGGGCAAAGTATAGGAGGTCGCTCCTTGATAGGGAGCCATAAAATATAAGAAATAGGTTTGGGACGGCAGGAATAAGATTCCATAGCCATCCAAATGGCCTGTGCCTGTTGGGAGTGAAACCTTGTAAGTTGTGCCATCTGGGCAGCATAAAAATATTTTAATAAGTCTGGAAGACCAAGTCCTCCTCTCCGCTTCAACGTGTATAGAGTGCTCCTATTCACCCTGGGTCTCTTATCACCCCAAATAAACTGTAGTACTTTATTCTGGAATCGTTTTAAGGTCATCACGGGCCAATGAAACTGGCAAGGTACGGAAGAAATACAATAATCGAGGTAGAACATTCATTTTAATTGAGTGAAGTCTGCCAAACCACGATGGCGGGTGAACCTGCCACTTAGCCATGTCAGCTGTTAGCCGTTTGAAAAGGGCTGGATAATTCTCTTTGTACAACTCACCAATAGATGAGGTCAGCTGTATGCCTAAATAAGGGAGAGCTGTGGATTCCCATCGGAATTGAAATGATTTTTCAAGCGTAGCCTGAGTGGAGCTTAGCAAAGATAAGTTCAGTGCTCTTGACTTACTATGATTAATTGCCAACCCGGAAATGTTGGAGAAAGGCTGCAAAATAGCATACAAGTTAGGTAGGGATGTGATCGGTGAGGTCAAGGTCAGCAACAAGTCGTCCGCAAAGAGTAAACATTTGTGTTCATAGTCTCCGCAATAAATGCCCTGTATATCTCTGCAGGCGCGAATTTTGAGCGCTAGTGGTTCAATCGCCAGGGCGAATAATAGTGGCGACAACGGGCAGCCCTGTCTAGTTCCTCTCCTGATAGGAAATGTTTGGGATGTATATCCTCTGAGCATTAGCGAGGCACTGGGGGAATCATATAATATGTGAAGGAGATCCAGAAAGCGTCTCCCAAATCCAAAGCGTGTGAGAACATCAATAAGATAGTCCCAGGAGATAGAATCGAACGCCTTCTGGATATCCAATGAAAGTAACATTCCCCTCCTAGTCCCCTTTCCATCCCAATCAGACCGAACTGCCGAGATAAGGTTAATTATCCGGCGGGTTTGGTCCGATGCCTGTCTTGTCGGGACAAAACCTGCTTGGTCAGGATGGATATAACACTGAAGAAAAGTATTAAGTCTCTGGGCCAGTATTTTGGTTAGAATCTTAAGATCCGTATTGATCAGAGAAATTGGGCGATAATTGGAACAGTCTGTATGGTCCTTTCCTGGTTTCGGGATAACACTTATATAGGCTACATTTTCATGGCTGGGGAGCTTGCTGCCGCTTCTCAGGTCATTAAAGTAAGTACAGAGATGTGGGGCCAGAAGATCGTGATATTTCCTATAGTAGTGACCCGGGAATCCATCTGGCCCAGGGGCCTTGGTAGGGTGTAGGGTTTTGATTGCAGCCCTGACTTCAGGCTCTGTAAGAGCACCGTCCATCAGTTCCGCATGGGCTTGTGTCAATTTAGGCAGCTGTAAGTCGCGAAAGAATGTGCTCGCTTCAGATGAATCGAACTTGTCCTGCACTCCATACAGCTTAGCATAAAATTTGTGAAATTCTCCAATTATCCGTTCGGGGTTCTGGGAGGTTAGGCCCGTGGATAGTCGTAGTTTAGGCAAAGTCTGTGTGTACGGTCGAGGAACCAGTTTTCTAGCTAACATTGTGGTAGGTTTATCACCCATCGTATAGAACCTGTGCTTAGACCAACTAATATGTTTCTCCGCTTGAGTAGTCAAGCTAAGATTTAGTGCTAGTCGAGCCTCGTCAATTTTATGCCTTATATCTACCAGGGGATTTCTGTGCTGTTCACTAAGTAAGTTATCTAAGTTAGTTTCCAGAATCTTATTTGCCTGTTCCCTATTGCGTTTAATCCTGGCTGCCACTTGTAACAATATGCCCCTAATCGCTGCTTTATGAGCTACCCAGTTAATTGCGGGGGATGTGTCCGATGCCTTATTAAGTCTAAAGTATTCCTGTATTTCCTTTTGAATCTCTAAAAAGATTGTAGGGTCATTCAGCAAGCTCACATTAAGTCTCCACGGGGAGGGTCTAGATTTAGTCCATAGCCCTGAAGTAGAGAGTTTTATCGGGGAATGATCAGACCAAGGGGTAGATAAAATCTTAACCGACTTAATAAATGGTAGCAAAGGCGTACGTACTAGAACGTGGTCTATCCTCGAGTAAGTATGATGGGCTTGTGAAAAGTGTGTAAAGTCTCTGACCGTAGGGTTATTTTCTCGCCAGGCGTCGATGAGGTCATAGAAATGAAACAGACGTGCAACCTTGCTGCTTCCAGTCGGTGGGCGTTTCAATGTTGGTCTAGAGGAGTCCGATTTATCCATAATTCTGTCCAAGGGAATATTACTATCGCCTCCCATAATGACCTGACCCTGGACTTTGGGCATAAGAATCTTCAGCATTTTGCTAAAGAATTCCGGCTGTCCAGTATTCGGGGCATAGTATGATATAAAGGACACCTCCTGGTCATGGAGCCGCCCCACTGCCAAAATATATCTACCTCTCTTGTCCTTAACGATAGCGATGGGGGTAAAGGGGGTCCGTTTCGAAAAGCAGATGGCTACACCGCCCTTCTTTTCCCGACCCCCTGCCAAGTAAAACTGTGGATACTTCCCATTGAGGTAACGGGGCGCTGAGACATTGGAGAAATGAGTTTCCTGCAATAGCAGGACTTCAGCCTTCTGTTTATGATAAAACTGGAAAGCCTTAGTTCTTTTAGTAGGGGAGTTAAATCCATGTACATTGTGGCTAACTATCGAATAGTCTGTGTTATATGTGGTGGCCATCGTGGTAGGGCAGAGCACTCTTACCTTGCATAATGAATGAAGCGAGAAGGGTCCCGATGATGATGACTGTTTGGCTATGTGACCTCTCAGACCATGACATAAGGGAAGGGCGCTGAACCGAGGCTCCGAAGAAAGAGGGGGAAGGGAGAGAAGGAAAAGGCATTAGAGAAGAAGAGAAACAAAAATAAAAGCAAAAAAACATATACATAGGCCTTAGGCCCAAACAATCAATATAACTCAATCCTAGCTGATGAATGAAGGAATGGGGAATAACCCCTGCCGGAGACAACATCCGGCAAATTAGGTGCAAGGGTACCATCCTTGTCGTAGGATAGGTAGTCTTGCAGTTGGGTGGCAAGCATGACCACCCCGACCCAAATATGATTACACTCTGTACGAGCAGGCTATTCGAGGTCATATCGGAAATGACAAAATCAATCAATACAGTTTTAACATAACAGGCTGTCTATAGGAACATGCATTCCCAAGGCCAGTGGCGCCGGGGCCGGAAGGGTCCCCATCGGTCGTTCCGGCCCCCGAGCCACAGCCCAACAGGGGAACACATTGCGGTCCGACTAAGGCCCCCAGACTGCTAAAAAGCAAAAAGCAAAATTTCTTCGACCAGGTTGGGCCCGTCGGGGTTGTAAAATATTCGGCTGGCAGCCAGTCCGAAGAACCAGGAACTCCAGTAACTTTGTAACCCGTGACTTTGTAACCTGTGAACTGTGAACGGTAACGATGGCCCCATCAGGCCCATAGTCCACCATGGGCCCAGGCCATATCCGTGCAATCAAGCACTAACAGTTCCCAAAAGGGGCAAAAAAGCAAAAAGAGAGAAGAGCAATAATACTCAGGTATTCCGGCGAGCATTTCTGGCCTGTGAGCGTGTGCGATCCTGCCATATCGGGGAGAGGGGACGATGATCCAGACAAGGGGGAGATGAAATCGGAGTCGGAGAGTCCCGTGCAATGATGCCGAGACTAAGCAGTAGGTCTTCGCCTGCTTGGAACGTGGAAAAGGAGTGGGACTTTCCGTTGTAAGTGAATGATAACTTAAAAGGGAACGACCATCGATACTTAATCTGTTTGGCCATAAGTTGCTGGAGTAATGGCCGTAGGTTTCTGCGTTTCTGGACCGTTGATGGCGCCAAATCTGTAAAGAGCTGTATTGGTGTTCCAAATAGCGACAGGTCCGGCCTGTTGCGAGCCGCAAGCATCATCTTATCCTTAATGCGGTAGTAATGTGGCTTAACAATAATGTCTCGTGGTAGGCCGTCGGCCCTTGGGGCTGTCAGTGCTCGGTGAACGCGATCAACTTCCATGTGGTGGTTGGCTATATCAGGGATAAGGGTTTTCATCAGGTCTTTTACAGCCCCCTCTAGATCTGTGTGAGTTTCAGGGAGGCCACGCACGCGGACATTGTACCCTACGAGAACGATTCTCCAAATCTTCAATTTTTGTGAATGCCTCTTCTAATCTATCCTGGAGGTCTGTCACCATGGCTGAGTTCTGGTTGACCCTTTTGATGGCTCCATCCACTTTGGTTTCAATTAGCTCAAAACGCTCTCCCAAGCTATGGATGTCTTTTTTCAGGTCAGTGGTGATTAATGTGCAGGCCTTAGAGAGCTCCTGCTGCAGCATGGTGGAGAATCTGCCCAACAGTACAGCATCAGGGGAATAGTGTGAGAGCTGGGGAATTGGCATATCCTGGCTGGATTGGCTGGATTGGCTAATGAGGACTTCTGCTAAGTCTGCCATGTTCCTATCCATGGAGGAGGCAGGGGAGGCAGGGGAGTTTGGAGAGTCATGTCTATCAGCGTATATGGCTGGGGATGGGGGATGTGATAGTGACTCACCCCGCTGTCCGGTCTCCACCTCTCCCGAGGATTGTGAGGAGAATGGATCCCTAGTTGGCTCCAGATTTAGCTGCCTGTCTCCTCTCTGTGTAGCGCCGTCGGATCTGGCTGCTGCCGTGCTGCCTCGTGTGTCTGGCTTACCCGGCGCCATCTTGGATCGCGGCTGTGCTGTAGGGGAAGGCCCTGCTCTCTTCTGGGCTGTAGTTTGCGTATCGTGTCCTTTCCGCGGCTGCCCCTGTGCCCTACGGTTCATCGCCACTTCGGGGCTGGTGTGGGATCGGTCCTGGCTCACAGCGCAGGCACTGAGGTCCATCGTTAGCTCTGGTGGGTCGGGGTGCCGGGAGCTCGGTCAGCACACGTCCTTCTCCGAGTCCCCGCGCATGCGCACTTTAATTTCCCTTTTGTGACATCTTCTTTAGTCATACGGGGGAGTATCAGGAAGAGAGGAAGGAGCTAAACACCACAAGACTTCTCCTCTGTGCCGGACAGAGGGGAAGTTCTCACAGACTGCATTCCGGCAAGCTTTAAATGCCGGTTTAGAGGGGCTAATGTGCGCAAGCTCAGGGGGCTCCTATTGGGCGGGGGCCCATGGGCTTAAGCCCAGTCAAGCCCAAGGGTAAGTCCAGCCCTGGATAGAAGATAGATAGATAGATCATACAGTGCCCTCTGGCCTGCAGTAATGCAATACATGCATGGGTGGCACACAATGGGTAAATTATTAAATAGAGTCCATGAAAGCACCATCGAATGGTTGGATAGCCAATTTTTTCGACTTTTTCGTCAAAAAAGTCAAATTAAATTCTACAGGTGTAAGGCCAGCATAAGTGAGATCAACCCCAGTAAAGAAGCTTAATACCTGAGTCCCAATGCAAGTTTGGACTTCAGCCCCCCCCCCCCCCAATCACCCCTTTAACGCTTAGATAAGCAAATGTAAAATTTTGTTCCAAAATTTGTCAGGTGTATGGCCAGCTTATTCTGCATCAGCAACTATGATCAGAGATATCTGTGATCATTCACTTGTATAATTAAATTTAAGAAGACAAAAATACATGAATTATGCATGTAATGAAAAGTCAATATATTGTTTGTTTCAAGCTGACATTAGATAGAAAAGTGATAATGGATTAAGGGGAAGGTATGGGCCCATCTGTAACATTACTGCCCTATGCACCGGCTGCTTTGGCCTTTCCATACACCTTGGTCTGGCTACACTAGGACAGAACGGAAAGATGCTGCTGCTCCTTACATGGCAGGTGCCCAACTCAGACATTTTCCTTGGCAGCCGGACAGAAAGTGATGAATTGTTCTTAACTTTTAGTATCGGCGTACTTACAGATTGTTACAGAACTGACAATGGAATGCTGAAACCACGAGACAGAACAATACCCCCAATGTCCCTCACACAAAACACTGTTGTTCCCAGATACGTTGTCTGCATCTATGACCACCTGCTGATCCCCATATTACATGTCAACTTAGCTGACATTTAACCTTTTCCTGGGGGGTAGTTAGGTATCAGCTCTGGCTGTTGGGTTGTAGGCATATTTAATTACACATAACACACATTCTAAAGGAATTCACGTATCAAATGATGGAATGGCTTGTACTTAATAATATCAATTATGAGACTTCCAAAGTTGACAAACTGGACACCAGCCAATGGATATTAATGCTTGTGGTTTTTGCATTTACAGTTCTGCATTACAATAAACAACGTAAAAGGTGGTTAAACCCAACTGGGCTTTTGTAATATTACCGAGTGTGAATGTACAAAGTGGAGCAAACCACAGTAATTCATCTGAAACCTTCTCTCTTAATTGATCTGACTTCAGGGCACTCAAATTTGTTTTGCTCTTTATACTGTTTAATGGATTAAAGTGTATCTAAACCCAGCAACAAAAATATGAGGGCTGTACTAAAAATAATGCAAAAGTAGGAGTAACTTTATCAACTTGTATCATTTCACATGTTGGTGGAATAACTCTTCCTCTACAGCAGTGGTTCTCAACCTCGCCAGTGCCGTAAACCCTTGATAAAATTTCCCAAGTTGTGGGGACCCCTAACAGTAAAATTATTTTCGTAGCGTGGGTTTTCAGCACCTAAGGCAAGACAAGTAATTTGCGCCCCTAACCCACGGATATTTAGCGCTCCCTGAGTCCCTTCCACTCGTACAGTATTAAACCCCTTATGGTACATTTTAGGATGTACCACTCTCTTTTTTCTCCTTTCCTTCCCTTGCATCTCTTTATCCTTATTTTTTTTCCCCCCATCCCTCTCTCTAGCCGTCTTTCTTGCTCTTTCTCTCCCTTTTTCTTTGTTCCTCCCCCTCTTTTCCTCTCCCTTCCATGTATTCTGTATTTTTATTCCTTCTCTTACTCCTTGGTGGGGGGAATGGGATGACTGTGGCAGGGCTGGCTGGGAGTTGGGAGGAGTGGCAGTGCTGGGGGGAATTCTGATCAGCCAAAGTAGGTGCTCTTGATCAAGGTCATCTGCTGATCTGAGAACTGTAGTGGGGACTTTTAATGGCAACTATAATCACAGGTAGTGTTACTCACCATGTCTTCAGCTCTGTGGTGTCTCGCAGCAGTGACACCTATGCCGAAATCAGGAGATAGGGTCTCCTCCAGCCCCTCCCACTTCACATTCCTCACCAGTCAGCTGACCTCTAGTCTCTGCCCCCCACCCATGCCGTGAACTGAATGGGTGGCTGCAAAGAGGCTGAGTGGGCATCTGCGGGCTCCAGGAACAGCCCAGGATTTGGTGACCCCTGGCAAATCGTCATTCGACCCCCAGGTTGAGAACCACTGCTCTACAGTAACTCTTCCTTTTTTGTCATTGCAGGTAAATAATGGATTCCAAGCAGAAGCAACATGGTTTCACTGAGTTCTTGAAGAAGGAGGGGTGCAGGCAGTCCGACATCCATAAAAAGCTACAGAATGTTTAGAGAGATGACACCATTGACAAAAGTCACCAATGACAAGACTTTGCTCTTGCCAATGGTGTCATCTCCGTAAAACATTCTGTAGCCTTCTGTGGATGTCGGACTGCCTGGACCCCTCTTTCCTCTTTCATCAAGAACTCAATGATGGCACGTTGCTTCTGCTTGGAATGCATTATTTATCTGCAATGGAAAAAAAAGTTTAAAAGGAAGAGTTACTCTACCAAATTGTGAAATTTGAACAACTTACGTAAGGTAATTACATAATCGGAAAGGCTGAAAAAAAAAAAAAAACAACAGTTTAACCTGTGTAGGTATGTCAGTGTCTATAATAATTTCACATATCCCTGTATGTTGTGCTTTTTTTAGGATGTACAGCCAAGAGTCTTTTAAAAAATATCTATAATCCCTGCAGTCACCACCAATTGTGGGAGAGAGTTCCACATCCTTATTGCCCCGACAGTGAAGAACCCCCTGCGTAGTCTAAGCTTAAACAGATTCTCCTCCAATCTCATTGTGTGGCCTTGTGTCCTCTAACACTCCCTGGGACTGAATCGTTTTTTTTTTTTCCTATGCTGGGATCCCCATTGGAGGCATTTGTATATTGCCATCATGTCCCCTCTTAAAGTGGAGGTCCGCCAAAAAAAAATAATTTAAAAGCCAGCAGCTACAAATACTGCAGCTGCTGACTTTTAATATATGGACACTTACCTGTCCAAGGCGCCCGCGATGTCGGCAGACAAAGCCGATCAGTCGCTCGACTATCGGTGAGGGAAACAGGAAGTGAAGCCTTGCGGCTTCACTTCCTGGTTCCCTACTGCGCATGCGCGAGTCGCGCTGCGCGTCCTCACTGGTCCCTGCTGTCTTCTGGAACCTGTGTCTCTCCCAGAAGACCGCGGGGGAGGACAGTGTAGGCACAGGAAGTGGCGTAGGTCACCGCGATCACCGAAAGTGATCTATGCCAGGAAGTGGGGGCAAATACCTGTACTACACAGGTATCTGCTCCCTCCTCCCCCTGAAAAGGTGCCAAATGTGACACTAGAGGGGGGGGATTCCAAAAAGTGGAAGTTCCATTTTTGGGTGGAACTCCACTTTAAAGCATTGTTTCTTCAGCGAGAATAAATTTAGTGTTTGCAGCCGGTCTTCGTAATTGAGGTCCTCCAGTCCCCTTATTAATTTCGTTGTCCTTTGGACTCTCTCCAGCTCCAGCACATCCCTTCTGAGGACTGGTGACCAGAACTGGACAGAGTACTCCAGATGTGCCCTAAGCAGAGCTTTATAAAGTGGCAGAATTATAGTTTTATTCCTGGAGTATATCCCTTTTTTTTTATGCATGCCAATATTCTGCCTGCTTTGGTAGCTGCAGTTTGACATTGCATGCTATTACTCACTCAATCTGTCATCTATTAGGACCCCCAGATCCTTCTCCATCCTTGATTCTCCCAGAGGTTTTCCACCTAGTGAATAATTTGCATCTATATTTCTTGCCCCCAAGTGCATTATTTTACATTTCTCCACATTAAACCTCATTTGTCTGCCCACTCCATAATTCAAAAAAAAAAAATATGCAATTGAAAAAAGTAACGTTATTCCCAATTTTACATTTTGCATACAGCCCTTGTATATGACAGCTTACTGGTCTTCAGATGTGGTCGCTGCATTTTGTTTCAGGCTTCCCCCCCCCCCCCCCCCTTCATTTTTACTTGTCAATCCTGCCAGGAACCGACTCCTTCCATCAGATGTGGCTACAGTGGAAAGCTGCATTTGGTGGCAGGCTGCAATGTTGGAAGGTGCATCTGGTGGCAGGATGATGATCTGCACCTGGTGGCAAGCTGCATCTCGTGGCAGAATAGTGACAAGTTGCACCTGGTGGCAAGCTGCAACAAAGACAAGCTGCATCTGGTGGCAGGATAGCAAGAATCTGCATCTGGTGGCAGGATAGCAAGAGTGGCAAGCTGCATCTGGTGGCAGGCTGCAACAGTGGCAAGCTGCATCTGGTGGCAGTTCAGGGCTCCCACTGATTCTGCAATTATTGTCAGTTGAACTATTCAAGTAGGTATTATAATGTAATAAAATAACGCGCTTCAAGCCTCCTGATACCATGGTGTCAGGATGATTGAAGCACCAAACGCAACACATCCCAATCTCCCCCTGGTCCTTGCAGAAATATTCTTCCACAAAACTGGTCCCTGGTACCAGAAAGTTTGGGGACCGCTGCTGTACTGTATCTATGGAGGGGCAGCACTATCACCCCAGGACAGGAAAAGTGTTAGGACTACAGAACACCCTTCCCCACTCATACCACACTGGGGAAGGGTTCTGTAGGCCATGGAAGTGAAATGGACAGGGCTGATAAAGCAGGTATAGGTGAGAAAAAGAAAAAAAACAAAAAAAACAAACACACACACACACACACACACACACACACACACACACACACACACACACGACTTATTGAATGTTTTTCTTCTTTTTATTTCCCCAGCATACACTTTAGGCTATAAATATTTACAAGCACATATATCTGTATATATTGCATAGAGGCTTCACCATAAAGCAGAATTTTTCACTTTTTCAAACATCTGTTATGACCTCCCATACAGCAATCAAGTCAGCACATCCTCACATCCTGGGACCATTTTAAAATATAGGACTTTGATGTTGTCCAGTGTTTCATACCTTACAAGTTCCCATAGCCAGAACTTTATCAAATCTGCAGGGCAGCAATGGTAAGAATAATGGTCTGCACAATAACGCAGGCTTAAAAGGGTGACTCTACCTTTCAGACAAATATGACATTACTCTATGAACAGGAATGCTTAATTTGGCCTGAGGTTCCTTTTAATGTAAATGGAAAGTCCTGGGTGGAATAGATATGCAGGGATGGGGTCTCTGGTCTCAGGTGGGAACAGCAATAAAGACTGGTTTTAAAAATGTGCCCATTTCATTGTGAACCCAGAGAGTGGCTGATCAACATGGCGCGGGGCCAAAGACATGAGTATAGCATATAATTAAGGCAAAAATGGCACCTGTCATCTCAAGTCTATGAATAGTATAATGAGAAATTATCTCAGTTGCATGGAAGGCAATATACAGCTGTCTATAGTTCATAATATAAGGTTTCCTTTTATTTAAAATACTGAATATGCCCAGTTACATACTTACTCAAAGTGGTCAAGAACAGAAGTGTAGGGTGACAGACACAAATGGTAACTGTGTTGTGGTTGAGCAACAAAGATGTGATTGGCTAAACATTAGTGAAACAATGCATCATGGGACATGAACAGAAAAGGTTGGAGCGTTGGAAATATAGATTACGGCCAATTCAACTATTTCTTAGGGACATCGGAGATTTCGTTTACAGACGATTATTAAATGGGATCCCTGGTAGATACAGGAGGTATCTGATGGAACCAAAACTAATTCTTCGTGCACTTCTGAATACCAGCACTGCCTAAATCCTACCTGAGCAGCACAACCTGAAAACACTATTTAATTCATTTTTAATATTTAAAGCAAACTCTTATTCATCCTCTGTCTCCAAGAAATCACTTTGAAGCCCAGCATCCAATTGGCATGTCAGGAGATTGTGACCGGCTCTCTATGGAGCCAGTTCACACATCTCCGGAGCAGCTCTGGTGCAAATTGCACAGTTAAACCTTGCATTCACATTTAGTCCATTGTTGAAGCATAGAAAGACTGGGAAGCCTTGCCTCCAATACATTTTGAGTCATATACCATACCAAAAACAATCATTAGGAGAAGGATTTTTAATTTATCTCTGGTCACATTTAAGGCTCAGTTCACATTGATGCAACATGGGGTCTCACAAGTCGGATCCTATGATGTGAAATTCAAGGTTTTCCTATGAGAGCCATCTTAACTGATACTACACAAGTCTGTCCGACTTTAGAAAAGGTTCCTGCACTACTTTGGTCCAACCTTGATACAACTTCAATGCCAGAGTGTAAAAAGTCACATCAAAGTTGTATCAACGTTGGACTTCAAAGTTGCACTGAAAGTCGCGCAACTTTGGAGTTGGGCTAGTGTGAACGGAGACTAACTGGACTTTTTCTGTAACAGTGAAGAGATTTCAAAGCTTCTCTTCATTTCCAATAAGTATCTGGAAGATACCCCCGGATTATATCCACACAGGTAGCACAGACCCCTTAATCCGGGGGTCCCCAACCTCCTGGCCGATGCAGGTGCACTGTGCGAGCAGAGTTGACATCTCTCACCGCCCACCCCGCATCACCGCTCTTCCATCCTTACTAGGAACCCACCACTGCACCGAGGCCTGCCTCTGTGCGCAATGGACCAGTGCTGCCACCAATGCAATCCACATCTGGTGGCAGGCAGTGTGGCAACTGACAGTCCACATCTGGTGGCGGGCAGTGTGGCAAGTGACTGCCCGCCACCAGATGCGGACTGTCACTTGCCACACTGCCCGCCACCAGATGCAGACTGTGTGGCAAGTGACAGTCCGCATCTGGTGGCAGGGGACGTGGCAACTGGCAAGCTGCATCTGAAGACAGGAGACAGTGGCAAGTGGCAGGCTCAGGGCACCCACTGATTCTGCATTATGGGGAGCTGAACTATTTAATATTAGAATGTAATAGCATTTCAATCATTTAAAGTGTATTATTTCTAACACCAGCCATTGCCCCGACAAATTGCCCATGAAAAATAGCATAACCGCCTGTGTGAACTGGAGAGTGCTTCTCCGATGGGTCACTCGAGTCAGGAGCGCTGCGGAGCGACCCCAGAAGAGGAGGATCGGGGCCACTCTGTGCAAAACCAACTGCACAGAGATAAGTATGACGTTTTTTTTTTTTTTTTAAATAACAAAAAGGAAGAAGAAGAAGAAAGGGGAACCTTTATGCCCTGTACACGATCGGTTTTACAGATGAAAACTGTCCGATGGACTTTTTTCAATCGGACAAACCGATCGTGTATGGGCCCCATCGGTCTTTTTTCCCCATCGGTGAGAGAAAAAAATAGAACATGTTTTAAATTTATCCGATGGAAAAAAAAAAAAAAAACAATAGCAAATTCCGATCGTCTGTGTGGAACTCCATCGGAGAAAAAAAAAAACACGCATGCTCAGAAGCATTGAACCTAATTTTTCTCGGCTCTGAGTGTTTTACGTCACGGTGTTTCGGACGGTCGGATTTTTGACTGATGGTGTGTAGGCAAGACTGATGGAAGTAAGCTTCATCGGAATTCCGATAGAAAAATCCATCGGATTTGAATCCATAGGAAATCCGATCGTGTGTACAGGGCTTTAGTGTCCCTTAAAGGATAAGTTCAAATTTTTAAACATGTTACACCCATATTCAGAGTGTAACATGTTACAAATGCACTGGCCTCTGCAGCAATGGTACACAGCATTGAAACGTTATTTTACAAATGAAATAATGAAACGTGTAAATATATGAATGAAGAAAGCAAGCAAAAAAATTTTTGCTTTTATTATTAATAGTTTATAAAATAGAATAAAAAAAAATCAATCAGCGGAAAAATATTAATTAAATGCAGAAGGAAAATAGGGAGTTAATAAGGCTGATAGAGTAAATTAAGGTTACTAAGGGGTTAAACCGCAGAACAATCAAATAAAAAAAAAATTTTTTTACTTGACAAAAGGGTGCTTTAAACTGACTTCATTTGCAGACCGAAGTTCATCCCGTTGATCAGTAGATGAGTAATAAAAAGAAACCTTGTATCCTTCTGTTTATCTGTCTCAGCATTGCCGGGTGCTTTTTTGACAGCTGTGAGCAGGGGAACGGCTCTGCACTTTTTACATGAATCGTGGAAATGCTGGATTAAGATCGTGTCAGGGGGTCGAACCGAGATCGCAATCTTTTAACGATTATTCATGCAGCTCTGTAATTTTCTGTAAATGCAATATGGCTACCTGGAGGTGTTCTGTACACAGAATGCCCCCCGGAATAATAATTTCCTGCTTGTATGATTGGCTCTCAGATATCAGACATCCCCTGCAACAAAAATGTCATTTTTGGTGAGATATTCCTAATAGGAAACCACATCTAAAAAGGGATGCAGACCCTGCAGTATTCTTCATTTAAGCCCTGTAGGTGTAGCAGCTGATTGAGAATTATGAAACGACTCCCATTAGATTCACCTAGCACATGGACACAAACACACAGGGATTGCTACAGAATAACAAAAAGGTAGGAATCTGCAACAGTTTGTTAAAATCCCTGCAATGTACATAGATCACCCAGAGGGGGATGTTTTTTTTCCTTCAACAAAAGTGGGAGTCACCAGGAATAGAAAAGTAAAACGCTATCTTTAATAAGTGTGCAGAAACGTCTACTTGTTGCTTCATCGCCGCATGCTTTTGGACCACATGTAGTCTATAGTAGGGTGCCCACGTGTCCCGCAATTGACATGTCTGTCCTGGGTCCCGGGCACCTTCAGTACGAGACAATACAGCGCGCCGGAATGAAATAGAGGACACAGCCACCCTCTACTAACTAGTAACTACATTTCTGGAACCAGTTGCTAGGGCCGGCGCTGCCTGGCATCTTGCAACCAGTGACAATTTACTCTGACAGTGAGGCCGGGAGCGAGGCCTGCGCCTAGTGCAGCACTGCTGTCCCCACCCACCTCGGCACCTCCTTCTCCCGCACCCAGCAGCAAGCAGCAGGGACTGGTTTGATCTTCACTCTCAAGATAGCTCCTTTCCTTCTACGCACGCGGCTCATGCAGAGGAAGTGACATCAGCACTGCATCTGGTGGCAGGCTATGGGTGTCAAGTGGCACTGTATCTGGTGCCAAGTAGCACATTCGCCTGACAAATAACCCGCCACCAAATTCCCCATCAACCCCAAGACATTTCCCCCCCTCATCTTTTTTTAGGAAGGTGAGGGGGGTGTCCCTAAATGGCAGTTTGGAAATGTGGTCACACACACTGGTCTATCTGGAGCTGCTCATATAACTGCTAGAACAGGAAAAACAAGAGCTTTGTCACTGCCTGATCCTGTAGAAACTGATCAATGTCTTTTTTTTTTTTTTTTGTAATAGGACTGAGTTTAGCGAACTTGCCCTTTTAAGGGTTCTCTAATGCCGTGTACACACGACAGTTTTTCATGACAAGAAAATGATTTTTTTTTATTTGGTCATTAAAAACGATCGTGTGTGGGCTCCAGAGCATTTTTCACGATGTGAAAAATGTCTATTAAAAATTTGGAACATGCTCTAATTTTTCTTGTCGTTTTTCTCGTCATGAAAAACGGCCGTGTGTAGGCTTTAACGACGTGAAAAAAACGCGCATGCTCAGAAGAAGGTAATGAGACGGGAGCGCTCGTTCTGGTAAAACTAGCGTTCGTAATGGAGATAGCACATTCATCACGCTGTAACGGACTGAAGAGCACAAAGACTGAGAAGCGCAAATCGTCGCTCAACAAACTTTACTAACACAAGGATCAGCAAAAACAGCCCAAAGGGTGGCGCCATCCGAATGGAACTTCCCCTTTATAGTGCCGTCGTACATTTCGTACGTCACCGCGCTTTGCTCGAGAATTATTTTTTCATGATCGTGTGTAGGCAAGGCAGACTTGAGAAGAATCACGTCGAGAAAAACTTCGTTTTTTTTCAATGACATTAAAAACGGTCGTGTGTACGCGGCATAAGAGACAGTAGTGAGAACTTATGCAACATGATCTCTACAATTTAGAGACTTAATTGTGAATTCCCTCTACTGATCACCTGTGCTTCTTGCTCACACCATACCCACCAACTATTTAATCACAAAATGATTCCTTATAGGAGATGACAACTAGAGAAGAGAAAAAGAATAACACAGGGAGAATTCTTAATATAAAGTTGAATTCCATGCAAAACCTACCCTTAAAAAAAAAAAAAGGGAAGAAGCTCCCTCCCCCTTCCTAGCACCTTGACTAACCTTTTTCCAAAAATATGTATATACTTAATAATTTTTAGGCCAATTTGGTCCAGTTATGCAATTCGGCACCCCTCTGTCAGCCAGCAGAGGCTGCAGAGGAGAGGAGGGAATGCCGACAATGGCTGGGGCATAGGAGCTATCCCAGCCATTGTTGAGCATTCCTGCCTCTCCCCTGCAGCCGGCGCTGCCAGACACAGGGGAGATCACATATTATATATGCCTTAAGATAAAAAAAAACCTGTGTGTAGCAGCCTCCCCAGTACCCCTAATTACTTACCTGAGCCCCGTCTCTCTCCAGCGATGTCCACGAATGTCGAAGCCATCCGGGACACTTTCCTGATTGGCTGAAACACAGCAGTGGAGCCATTGGCTCCCGTGGCTGTCAACGCCAGTCAGCCAATCAGGGGAGAGAGGGGGCGGGGCTCAGTGTCTGCATGGATACACGGAGCTCTGACTCGGCTCGGGTGCCTTCATAGAGAGCTGCTGGCTGAGGGGGCACTCGATAGGAGGGAGGGGCCAGAAGCAGCAAAGAGGGACCCAAGAAGAGGAGGATCCAGGCTGCTCTGTGCAAAACCAACTGCACAGAGGTGGCATGTATAACAGGTTAGTTTATTTACTTTTTTTTTTTTTTTTTTTTTAAAGAAACGTTTACAATCACTTTAAAAAGGGGTTGTAACCCTCGTGTTTTTTCACCTTAATGCATCAAGGTGAAAAAACACCTTGCAGTCACCGCCCCCCCATTTTACTTACCTGAGCCTGGAATTTCGCTCGGCGGGGACACACTGTCCCTCTCTTCATGGGGTCCCGGCTCTTGTTTGGATAGATTGATAGCAGCGCAGCCATTGGCTCCCGCTGCTGTCAATCAAATCCAATGATGCTGGCGCCGGGGGGCGGGGCCAAGTCATACATTCGGCAGCTATGGATGCCGAATGCTGGACTCGGGAGCGGGCCCGTGAGGTAACCCCCCCCCCCCAGGAGAGCGCTTCAGACAGGGGGTTATCTAATGCGGAGGAGGAGCCGCCGAGGGACCCCAGAAGTCAGTGTTCGGGGCCACTCTGTGCAAAACGAACTGCACAGTGCAGGCAAGTATGACATGTTTTTAAAAAAAATAAAAATTTTAACCTTTACAAATCGCTTTAAAGGCAACAAACCATGAGGCTTTAGAACCACTTTGATCATTCTAATTAGCTTCCCGATTTTGAAAACAGCAACACAGCTACATTTCTGTGTGTCCCCTAACCAGTTCATTCAGCCACTGTGGGACTGACTTGTTACCAATGTGTACAGCAGCAGGGAGGCTCCCCAGGGGTGGGGCTTAGTTATAGTAGCAATGCTTTCGCAACAAAAAAGAGGCACAAAAGCTGTTTAGCTTTTAAACTGATAAAACATCAGCTGGGGAAATTTCATACAGCATCCATTATGAACTTCCTTCCCTTGCTTAGAAAATCTTTCTATCAAGCGAGTGGTCTAATTGCTTCCTCTTCTTTTTCACAATATCATGATATAGTCACAGTGTGCCGCCAGGTCACAGAAACCCCCTCTTTCCTCTCTACAGCCTTGTGTGAAAAGAATGCACAGAATCAGTCCAGTGACCAGACCATCCAGGTGGAGGAAGCACAGTGACAGTTATTATATTTAACTCAGCGGCCTCAATATCTATTCTTTTTACTCTTACATAAGCTTTTTTGGCTTATCAACAAAACTGAATATCCAAATGAATATGAAAACAAGCACATAAGCAGTTTCTGGAAAAAGATTGCAAATAAACAAATTTTCTTCTATTCGGCAATCAAATCATTCACATTACTGCAACTCGAGTTGCAGCGACTTTGAAAAAGGTTCCTGCACAATTTCTGTGTGATTTCAGCTCGATTTGCATTGACATGTGTTAAAGGAAGTTGCACAGATAGCAAGCTGCACATGAAATAACACAGCTTTGAAGTGACACTGAAGAAGTAGCGCAACTTCAAAACCGCACTGGTGTGAACCAGGGCTGAAAGGGTAAGATGTCCCTAGATAGGTGTTATGAAAGCCATAAAAAATAAAAATAAAAAAAAAATTCCTAGGTCATATTGGACTTTACTAGGCCCTTTATCAGTAGTGATGAGCCGAACACCCCCGGGTTCGGTTCGCACCAGAACCCGCGAACGGACCGAAAGTTCGTACGAACAATAGAACCCTATTAAATACAATGGATGCGAACGTTCGAATTCTAAAGTGCTAATTATAACAACTATTATGCATGTTATTGTCCTAAAAAGGGTTTGGGAACCCGGGTTCTGCACCAGGGGACATGTATCAATGCAAAAATAAGTTTTAAAAACGGTCGTTTTTCGGGAGCAGTCATTTTAATGATGCATAAAGTGAAAAAAAAAGTCAAATATTCCTTTAAATATCGTACCTGGGGGGTGTCTAAAGTATGCCTGTGAAGTGCCACGTGTTTCCCGTGTTTAGAACTGTCCCTGCACAAAATGACACTTCTAAAGGAAAAAAAAGCCATTTAAAACTGCTTGCGGCTTTAATGTAATGTCTGGTCCCGGTAATATGGATGAAATTCTTTAAGAAAAATGGCATAGCTACCCCATGACCCCCCCCCCCCCCTACCCCAGCCCTTTTGGGTCTTGTATGGATATTAAGGGGAACCCCGCACATAAAATAAAAAAGGGCCTATATACTCTGAACAGCCGTATACAGGCGGTGCATACAAGACAGGGACTGTAGGTTTGTTCTTATGTAGAATCTGTTTGTAATTTTGAACAGGTACATTGTTGAAGTGTAGCTCCAGCCCAAAAATCTATTTTTAAACTTTTTGGAAAACATAGGTAAGGGTTATCACCCCTGTAACATTTGTTTTGCTGTCTGTGCCCCTGTTCAGAACATTTCACCTCACTTTCCGTCCCAATGACAACTGTTTTTGAAATGTGGTGTTTTTCTTGAAACAAGGATTGCTGATAAAGCATCAGTACAGAGGAGACACCTTTCTCCCATATTTATTCTTACAGGAGAGAATTTTCCTTCCTAGTGGTAGATTTCCTCTCACTTCCTGTTGTCTTCTTGCGTTTGCAAGTAGGAGTCGTTTGTAAGTTGGATGTTTGAAAGTAGGGACCTGCCGTATATACTCTGCAGAAATAGGCCCCTTAGTTGTTGGTGTTGGCACAACACTGTAAGCACTCACAGTTACTCTTGGTTGGTGCTGGAACGCCCTGCTGTCAACTATTATATCAGGAATTTTAATTACATATAATTGTTGAACAGTGGTAGTAAAAATTGGGCCTTTGATGGTGGTGCTGGTGCCACAACACTGTAAGCCCTGACAGTTACTCTTGGTGGGTGCAGCAATGGGCCCTGCTGTGAATTATTAGATCAAGAATTGTAATTACATGCCCCTTTTGAACAGGGGCTGAAAAATTGGGCCTTTTGTGGTGGTGGTGGTGGTGGCGTTGCCACAACACTGTAAGCCCTCAGAGTTACTCTTGGTGGGTGCAGCAATGGGCCCTGCTGTGAATTATTAGATCAAGAATTGTAATTACATGCCCCTTTTGAACAGGGGCTGAAAAATTGGGCCTTTCGTGGTGGTGGTGGTGGTGGCGTTGCCACAACACTGTAAGCCCTCAGAGTTACTCTTGGTGGGTGCAGCAATGGGCCCTGCTGTGAATTATTAGATCAAGAATTGTAATTACATGCCCCTTTTGAACAGGGGCTGAAAAATTGGGCCTTTCGTGGTGGTGGTGGCGTTGCCATAACACTGTAAGCCCTCAGAGTTACTCTTGGTGGGTGCAGGAATGGGCCCTGCTGTGAATTATTAGATCAAGAATTGTAATTGCATGCCCCTTTTGAACAGGGGCTGAAAAATTGGGCCTTAGGCACTGGTGGCACAACACTACAACCCCTCACAGATACTGTACTTGGAGCACAGCAATGAGCCCTGTTGCAAAGTATTGCTTCAAAAATTGTAATGACACGCCCCTGTAAAACAGGGGCTGAAAAATTGGGCCTTAGCCACTGGTGGCGGCACCCATAAACAAAAATGATCTTCCAAGCTATCATCATCAATCGTATCATTGAGGACTCGGAGGAGGAGGATAGCCAGTCAACATAACAGCACAGGCACTCAGCATCAGCATCAGTCTTGAAGGGATGTGACATGTTAAAATCAATTAGTCTGTTATATCAGCATCAGGTGTGTGGTAGCTGGTGGTGATCCAAGACTGGTTCATCTTGATGAAAGTCAGTCGATCAACCGAGTCGGTGGACAGGCGCACCCTGTGATCCGTGACAAATCCTCCAGCAGCACTGAATGTGCGTTCCGAAAGAACGCTGGATGCAGGACAGGCCAGTAGCTCAATTGCATACTGTGCAAGCTCTGGCCAGTGATCCATCCTCAAGACCCAGTAAGCCAGAGGATTTTCGGTGGGGAAGGTGTCCAAGTCTGACCTTGCCCCTAGATATTCCTGCACCATGTTTATCAGACGCTGGCGATGGTTGCTGGAACCGATCATACTTTGGGGCTGCGGACTAAAGAATTGTCTGAACGCATCGGTCAGACGGCCACCTTCCCCACCGCTCCTTCTTTGACTGGCCGAAGCCTCAGCAACTCGTTGTCCAGGACCAGGAGTTTGTAACCTCCCAGTCTCTGGGAACGCGTTGCACAGACCTTTCTGCAAGGCCTCCCGGAGTTGTCTCATCCTCTGCTCCCTCTGCGACGGTAACATAAGGTCCGCAACCTTACCCTTGTACCGTGGATCAAGGAGAGTGGCCAGCCAGTAATGGTCCCTCTCCTTGATCCGAAGAATACGAGGATCCTTCCGCAGACTTTGCAGGATCAGGGAGGCCATGCAGCGTAGGTTTGCTGAGGCATTCGCTCCGGAGTCCTCTGGGTCACTAAGGACGACATGATCCGCAGCCACCTCCTCCCAGCCACGTACAAGTCCACTGGTTTCTTGGGACTGTAAATCATCCCTAAAAGACTGCTGCTGATGATGCTGAGTGCCAGCCTCCACCTCCATGCTGACACAATCCTCCTCCTCCTCCTCCTCCTCCTCCTCCTCTTCCTGTGCGATGGGTGGGACAGAAGGAACACTGTCTGGGTAAAGGGGGCCTTGAGAGGCAAGGAAGTCCTCCTCTTCCTGCCTCTGTTCTGCCTCAAGTGCCCTGTCCATTATTCCACGCAGCGTGTGCTCCAACAGGTGGACAAGAGGTACAGTGTCACTGATGCATGCACTGTCACTGCTCACCATCCTCGTGGCCTCCTTAAATGGTGCCAGGACAGTGCATGCATCCCTGATTATGCCCCACTGGCGTGGAGAAAAAAAACCAAGCTCCCCTGACCCTGTCCTGGTGCCGTAGTCGCACAGGTACTCATTGATGGCCCTCTGCTGCGTGTGCAGCCGCTGCAGCATGGCCAACGTTGAGTTCCACCTGGTGGGCATGTCATATATAAGGCGGTTCTTGGGCAGGTTCAACTCCTTTTGCAGCTCAGCCAGGCGAGCACTGGCATTATAAGATCTGCGGAAATGCACACAGACTTTCCTGGCCTGCCTCAGGACATCCTGTAAGCCCGGGTACCTGCCCAAGAACCGCTGCACCACCAGGTTAAGGACGTGAGCCACACAGGGCACATGGGTCAGTTGTCCCTGTCGGAGGGCGGAGAGGAGGTTGGTGCCATTGTCGCAAACCACCATTCCTGGCTTAAGCTGGCGTGGCGTCAACCACCTCTCGGCCTGGCCCTGCAGAGCAGACAGGACCTCTGCCCCAGTGTGGCTTCTGTCCCCCAAACACACCAGTGCAAGCACGGCATGGCATCTTTTTGCCTGCGTACTTGCGTAGCCCCGTGAACGGCTACGGAGCACCGCTGGTTCATAGGACAAACCACAGGAAGAGGCCATGGAGGAAGAAGAAGAGGAGGGGGTGGAGGAGAGAGGTGTGTCACAACCAGTAGTAGCATTTTGGAGGCGTGGCGGTGGAACAACCTCCAACACTACTGCACCTTGTCCTGCATCCTTCCCAGCTGCCAAAAGAGTGACCCAATGGGCCGTGAAAGAAAGGTAACGTCCCTGTCCATGCCTGCTGGACCATGAGTCAGCGGTAATATGCACCTTACCGCTGACCGCCCTGTCCAGCGAGGCCAAGACATTGCCTTCCACATGCCGGTAGAGAGCCGGAATAGCCTTCCGTGAGAAAAAGTGGCGTTTGGGAACCTGCCACTGAGGAACCGCACATTGCACAAACTCACGGAAGGGGGCCGAGTCTACCAACTGAAAAGGCAGCAGTTGAAGCGCTAGCAATTTAGCCAAGCTAGCATTCAACCGCTGGGCATGTGGATGGCTGGGAGTGAACTTCTTTTGACGGTCCAGCAGCTGGGGCAGGGAAATTTGCCTGCTAGAATCGGACGTCGGTGTACTGCTAGCAGAGTGGCCGCAAGTACTTGGCTGTGACACACCTAATTCTACACCTTCATTCCTCTCAGTGCATGTTTCAGAGAGGACTGAAGTTATAGTGGGGTTGGAGATCCCAGCTGATGCGGTGCAAGGAGAGGTCCGCTTTGTTCTTTGGTGTGGGTCTTTGAGGTAGGCTTGCCAACGAGCTGCATGGCAGGTCAACATATGTCTGGTCAGGCATGTGGTACCCAAGCGGCTGATGTTTTGGCCACGCGATATACGCTTGAGACATATGTTGCAAACAGCAGCTGTGCGATCTGATGCACTAGCCTCAAAAAAGGCCCACACCAAGGAACTTTTTGAATGACGGGCAGAGGCAGCGCCCTGCACAGGCGGAGCTCTGCGGTGTGATTCCGTCGGTGTACTGCCCTTACGCTGGCCACCAAAGGGCATCCTGCCTCGTTGGAGATGTGCCTCATCCTCCTCCTCCTCCTCTCTCCTATTAGGCACCCACGTGGAGTCAGTGACCTCATCATCCCCTCCCTCCTCATCACTGGAGCCAATCTGGCAGTATGCTGCAGCTGCTGGAACATGACTGCCAGATTGGTGTCCTTCTTGAGCATCCCCTCTGTCTGCTCTCACGCTACTGCCTTCCTGTAGCTGGGTTTCATCATCAGACCCTTCGAAACGCTGGGCATCCTCCTGGAGCATGTACCCAACACTGTGCTCAAACAGTTCGGGGGACTCCTCAGGAGGAGGACATGGTGGGTCTAGGGAAGGAGTGACTGATGATGAGTCTGACATTGATACCAGGGAAGAGGACGCTTTGGCAGCTGCTTTGCCAGTACCCTGAGCCTGGGTGAGAGAGGATGAGGAGGAGGAGGAGGGCTTGGTCATCCACTCTACCAAGTCTTCGGCATGATGTGGCTCAACATGTCCAGCTGCCGAAAAGAAGGACAAGCGTGTCCCATGGCCATGTGCTGATGACAATGCACCGCGTCCACGACCAGCACTGTTGCCCCCAGACACAGAGCCTGCTTGCCCTCTTTTATTGCCTCCTGACTGTCTGCCTCTCCTTGTTTGCCTTCCAGACATTCTAATAGATGGCCTGCAGGGAGATGGGAAAAAAGCAATAAGGGCTACCTTCAGGTGTCCTTCTCTGTCCCTTTACTTAAGGATTTCTAAATATGGTTGAGGATGATTGCTTTTGCACAGAATAGCACAACGACAATTTCCCTGTCTGTCCAAAAAACAAGGATTTCAAAGATGGTTGATGAGGAATGCTTTAGCACACTATAGCACAAGGAGAATTTCCCTCACTGTCCTTCCCTGTCCCTAGAAACAAGGATTCGCACAGTGAAAGAAACTGACACTCTCCCTACCTAGAGTTTTCTGTCCCTAGAAAAAAAGTTTTTTTAAAGCACACTATAGCACAAGGAGAATTCACTCACTGTCCTTCCCTGTCCCTAGAAACAAGGATTCGCACAGTGAAACACACTGACACTCTCCCTACCTATCCTTCTCTTTCCCTAAACTAAAGGAATCCAGGTTAAGCAAGAAAGAAATAAATGTCACTGTCCCTGCCTATGCTTCTCTTTCCCTGCTCCGGAACACACTACACTAGGCCGCCGTGCTGGCGGCCTTTTATAGTGTGGGGCGTGTACTAAACACCCTCAGCAATAATTGGCCACAGGCATCCTGCCTGTGGCCAATCATTGCTCTCCTCGCTGCCGGCGCTGTGATTGGCCAAGCATGCGGGGTCACAGTGCATGCTTGGCCAATCACAGCGCCTGGATGACACTGCGATGGCGTAGTGCATTGTGGGCCGTTCGCGTCACTCGAATTTGGCGCGAACGGCCCAAATCGTTCGATCTTCGTCGAACGATCGAACAGCCGATGTTCGAGTCGAACGTATGTTCGACTCGAACACGAAGCTCATCCCTATTTATCAGTCAAGAATAAAAATAAAAAAAGTGTTACTCCGAATATCCCTCATCTAAAGCCTAGAGACTGTAAAAAGTGTATGGTTATCAGTCATACAGATCCTGCGTGCACACTAAGCAAAAGAGCGGAAAACTAACACTGCACATCACTCTGAACACACAATCCCCACTGTGAAACATGGTGGTGGCAGCATCACGTTGTGGGGATGCTTTTCTTTAGCAGGGACATGGAAGCTGGTCAGAGTTTATGGGAAGATGGATGGAGCCAAATACAGGGCAGTGTTAGAAGAAAACCAGGGCAGAGGTTCACCTTCCAGCAGGACAACAACCCTAAACATACAGCCAGAGCTACAATGGAATGGTTTAGATCGGGCATCACTAAATGGCGGACCGCGGGCCACATGCGGCCCGCGGCACTCTGCCATTCGGACCGCAGCGGTACCGCCATGTAGGAGCCTTTTCTTCCTCCTGCCGTTGTTCTGTAATCCTCACAGAGCCGACAGTGGGAGGCGGAACAATTCTGGGTGGAGGGCGGAGCTGCCCGATATTATCAAACAGGCGATTGGCTGCTAGGACTGTCCTTCATCCTAGCAGCCAATCACCTGTTTGTTACCTCGGCCCTCCATCCAGAGCTGTCCCGCCTTCCTCCCTGCAACTCCTCTCCTGCCCCTATCCAGACACGCTGTGCCTCCCTCCGATCTGCCTGTGTAAGGTAGGACAGTGAGGGGGGTGAAGTTTAGAGCTAACAACTGAATGTGTGGGGAGGATGCCGAGCCTCAGGATTGCAGTGATGTGGGGGTGGGGGGGAGGGGCTGAGGACTGTAATGTGGGGGGGAGCTGATCACTGTAATGTGGGGGGGAGCTGAGCACTGTAATGTGGGGGGGATCTGAGCACTGTAATGTGGGGGGAGCTGAGCACTGTAATGTGGGGGGAGCTGAGCACTGTAATGTGGGGGGAGCTGAGGACTGGAGTGTGGGGGAGCTGAGGACTGGAGTGTGGGGGAGCTGAGGACTGGAGTGTGGGGGGGGGGACGGGACTGAGGACTGTAATGTGGGGGGACTGAGGACTGGAGTGTGGGGGGTACTGAGGACTGGAGTGTAGGGGAGCTGAGGACTGTAATGTGGGGGAGCTGAGCACTGTAATGTGAAGGGACTGAGGACTGTAATGTGAAGGAGCTGAGCACTGTAATGTGAAGGGAGCTGAGGACTGTAATGTGGGGGAGCTGAGGACTGGAGTGTGGGGGGATTGAGGACTGTAATGTGGGGGGATTGAGGACTGTAATGTGGGGGGATTGAGGACTGTAATGTGGGGGAGCTGAGGACTGTAATGTGGGGGAGCTGAGGACTAATGTGGGGGGGGAGCTGAGCACTGTAATGTGGGGGGGAGCTGAGCACTGTAATGTGGGGGGAGCTGAGCACTGTAATGTGGGGGGAGCTGAGCACTGTAATGTGGGGGGAGCTGAGCACTGGAGTGTGGGGGAGCTGAGGACTGGAGTGTGGGGGAGCTGAGGACTGGAGTGTGGGGGGGGGACGGGACTGAGGACTGTAATGTGGGGGGACTGAGCACTGTAATGTGAAGGGACTGAGGACTGTAATGTGAAGGGACTGAGGACTGTAATGTGGAGGAGCTGAGCACTGTAATGTGAAGGGAGCTGAGGACTGTAATGTGGGGGAGCTGAGGACTGGAGTGTGGGGGAGCTGAGCACTGTAATGTGGGGGGATTGAGGACTGTAATGTGGGGGGATTGAGGACTGTAATGTGGGGGGATTGAGGACTGTAATGTGGGGGAGCTGAGGACTGTAATGTGGGGGAGCTGAGGACTGTAATGTGGGGGAGCTGAGGACTGTAATGTGAAGGGACTGAGGACTGTAATGTGGGGGGGAGCTGAGCACTGTAATGTGGGGGGAGCTGAGCACTGTAATGTGGGGGGAGCTGAGCACTGTAATGTGGGGGGAGCTGAGCACTGTAATGTGGGGGGAGCTGAGCACTGTAATGTGGGGGAGCTGAGCACTGTAATGTGAAGGGACTGAGGACTGTAATGTGAAGGGACTGAGGACTGTAATGTGGAGGAGCTGAGCACTGTAATGTGAAGGGAGCTGAGGACTGTAATGTGGAGGAGCTGAGCACTGTAATGTGAAGGGAGCTGAGGACTGTAATGTGGGGGAGCTGAGGACTGGAGTGTGGGGGAGCTGAGCACTGTAATGTGGGGGGATTGAGGACTGTAATGTGGGGGGATTGAGGACTGTAATGTGGGGGGATTGAGGACTGTAATGTGGGGGGATTGAGGACTGTAATGTGGGGGGATTGAGGACTGTAATGTGGGGGAGCTGAGGACTGTAATGTGAAGGGACTGAGCACTGTAATGTGGGGGGGAGCTGAGCACTGTAATGTGGGGGGGAGCTGAGCACTGTAATGTGGGGGGGAGCTGAGCACTGTAATGTGGGGGGGAGCTGAGCACTGTAATGTGGGGGGAGCTGAGCACTGTAATGTGGGGGGAGCTGAGCACTGTAATGTGGGGGGAGCTGAGGACTGGAGTGTGGGGGAGCTGAGGACTGGAGTGTGGGGGAGCTGAGGACTGGAGTGTGGGGGGGGGACGGGACTGAGGACTGTAATGTGGGGGGACTGAGGACTGGAGTGTGGGGGGTACTGAGGACTGGAGTGTAGGGGAGCTGAGGACTGTAATGTGGGGGAGCTGAGCACTGTAATGTGAAGGGACTGAGGACTGTAATGTGAAGGGACTGAGGACTGTAATGTGAAGGGACTGAGGACTGTAATGTGGAGGAGCTGAGCACTGTAATGTGAAGGGAGCTGAGGACTGTAATGTGGGGAGCTGAGGACTGGAGTGTGGGGGAGCTGAGCACTGTAATGTGGGGGGATTGAGGACTGTAATGTGGGGGGATTGAGGACTGTAATGTGGGGGAGCTGAGGACTGTAATGTGAAGGGACTGAGGACTGTAATGTGAAGGGACTGAGGACTGTAATGTGAAGGGACTGAGGACTGTAATGTGAAGGGACTGAGGACTGTAATGTGAAGGGACTGAGGACTGTAATGTGAAGGGACTGAGGACTGTAATGTGAAGGGACTGAGGACTGTAATGTGAAGGGACTGAGGACTGTAATGTGGGGGGGGCTGAGGATATTAAAGTGGAGAGGGGAGGAATGTAATGTGGGGGGGGGCTGAGGACTGTGATTTGGGGGACTGAGGACAGGGGTGTGGAGGGGGGACTGAGGAGAGTAATGTGGGGTTATGATGTTAATAGGGGCAGAGGACAGTACTGGGGGTTGATGTTAAGGAAGTGTGAGGACACTACTGTGGAAGGAGTGGAGGGGGATGATGTGAAGGGGGAGCTGAGGACACTCAAGAGGGGATCTTGATGTGAAGGGGGAGGGGACTGTGATGTGCACTGGGGACTAAGGAAGCTGATATAAGAATGGATTAAGATCTGTGCATGTGCATTAGGTGCACACGTCGTGGGTGGATTAGCCTATTTTAATGGACTGCACTACCCACATGAAAACCGAGAGAAAGAAGTCCTTGACCTTTTTTTTAAAAAGAAAATTGCGCCGCACCAAGCCACATTGTGCTGCAGCAACATGTCGTTTGGCGCATGCGAAAATGCATGACAGAGAACCAAAATGATATTCGGACCTCTGCTATAAGAAAATTTTACTGACCGGACCTCTGCGAATTGTAATTCAATACCCCTGGTTTAGATCAAAGCAAATTCATATATTAGAATGCCCCAAAGTCCAGACCTAAATCCGATTGGGAATCTGTGGCAAGACTTAAATTGCTGTTCAGTCGCTCTCCATTCAATCTGACAGAGCTTCAGTTATTTTGCAAAGAAGAATGGGCAAAAATGTCACTATCTAGATGTGCAAAGTTAGTAGAGACATCCCCAAAAAGACTTGCAGCTGTAATTGCAGTGAAAGGCGGTTCTACAAAGTATTGACTCAGGGGGGCTGAATACAAATGCACACCACACTTTTCACACATTTATTTGTAAAACATTTTTTAAAACCATTTATCATTTTGCTTTTACTTCACAATTATGTGCCACTTTGTGTTGGTCCATCACTTTAAATCCCAATAAAATACATTTACATTTTTTGGTTGCAACATGACAAAATGTTGAAAATTTCAAGGGGGTATAAATACTTTTTCAAGGCACTGTAAATTTGAGCCATGTATGCTTTACTCAAATAAGTCATAAGTAATTATGCACACCCCAATGTCCGTACGTTACTACAAAGTATACTCAAAAACAGTGGACTGAGCCAAGAGTTTGGCCCCCTTCCTTCCCCTGCAGTCTTCTGGGACTTTTGATATGGAACCACACGCGCAGCATGACTTGCACATTCGTAGTAGGAAACAGGTTGTAAAGCTGCAAGGCTTAACTTCCAGTTTCCCTTACTAGACATGCTGGCACCTGCACCCAAAGGCGATTGAAGAATTGGCTCGGGTGAGGACATTGCGGGATCCCTGGATAGGTAATAGGAGGGTAAATCTTCCAATGGGGACACTAGTTCTAGTGGCCTGGGAGTGCCCAAGGAATTCCCTCTTGCTCCGTTTGGTTATGGGACAGGAAGTGAAGGAAAATCTCTGCAATGGGACACAGATGGCAAAAAAAATTTTTTTTCATATACCATATTTTACGGCGTATAAGGCGGCTGTGCATATAAGACGACCCCCTAATATGCAGTTTAAAATGGTGGTTTTGTGCTGTACTCACCGTATAAGACGACCCCCGTTGTACGACCCCCTTGTGCGGTAAAACCATTCAAAAACTAAGAGGCCGCAGCCTGCCGGGTGCTCTGTAAAGCTGTATGTAATTCAGTATGTTTGTGCCGCTCAGCCAAGCAGAGGTTGTTACTCCAATCCGAGCAGGCTTAGCAGGCTCTGTAGTCATCAACAGAGTACATCGCCTGCCGGATTAGCTGAGCGGCAAACATACTGAATTACATACAGCTTTACAGAGCACCCGGCAGGCTGATATCTATTGGGCAGCTGCTTCACCCGGCGTATAAGACGACCCCCGGTTTTTGGCTGTGTAGTTCCGGTGTAAAAAGGTAGTCTTATACGGCGGAATTATTATTTTTTTTTAATAATAATGTATATATATATATATATATATATATATATATATAATATATATGTAAATATATAGATATATTCATTTCAAGACACAGACGGAGGAAGTATGCACACCCAGTAAGCCATTTATATATTTTCACAGTTCCATCCATGCTGCAAGGTGTGGCTTGATTGGTGTGATCCAGTTCTGGCCCCTTTAGATCAATTAAGGAGTCTGTTTTCTCTTTGGGGGGGGGGCACGGAGTTAATCCCCATGGGCTCCCCAGGCTTCTCCTCCACTGGACAAGCTGACAAAAACTACACAATAGATGTACAAATTTGTGCTCCAATCTAAGGCCCTGATGAAGCGGGACTCCCCATGAAACGCGTAGGTAAGTTTTCTCGATTCTTAAGCCAGGACCAGCACACCCTGGATAGACTTACAGTAACTGGTTTTAACCAGTTGTATTCAACTTTTTAAAAAGCTAACCATTTGTAATGGAAATTAAAGCGGAGGTCCGCCAAATTTTTTATTTTATTTTTTAAAAGTCAGCAGCTACAAATACTGCAGCTGCTGACTTTTAAAATAAAAGGACACTTACCTGTCCAGCGCGCCTGTGATGTTGGCACCCGAAGCTGATCTCTGTCTTAGCTCTTGGGTGCTGCCGCCGACATCTTCGGTAAGGGAATCAGGAAGTGAAGCCTTGCGGCTTTACTTCCTGGTTCCCTACTGCGCATACGCGACTCGCGCTGTGCAATGTCACTGGTCCCTGCTGTCTTCTGGGACCTGTGTCTCTCCCAGAAGACAGCGGGGGGAGCCGGATGTGGCGTAGATTCCCGCAGATAATGCGGGGGTCTATGCTCAGGAGTGGGTGCAAATACCTGTCTTAGACAGGTATCTGCTCCCCCCTGAAAGGTACCAAATGTGACACCGGGGGGGGGAATCCGGACAGCGGAGGTTCCATTTTTGTGTGGACCTCCGCTTTTAAAAAGTTTTGTTTATTTTTTAAGCCTATTTGGTATGTGTATTTATTAGACCCTGTGTCAAGGTCACCTGTGGCCAGGTGACAGATGCACACCGTAGGGGGACAGGAGTGCACCGCAAGGTAGTGAACCCTATGGCTGACTGCTGCGGATAGGAAACTGGGTGGTTGTGGAAAGCGGGACCAGAGGAGCACAACCGGGATCCTAACGGAAGCTAGAGCCAAGATTCCCCAGGGCGCGGAGTCTAAGACCCAGCAGGTCTTCTCCAGGGCCTCTAGTGGTGAGGATGTTATGCTGCAGGCTGGGACCAGGTCGCGGCCCCTGGAGTTTCCTAGCTCACGCCCCGTAGGATAAGGGGAAAAGAGGGGAAGCAGCAGCACAAGATATGAGAGAACCGAATAACAAGCTGAAGGTCAGGGGCCACAAGCAGACAAGGATAACGAAAGAACGAGCTGAAGGTCAAGGGTCACGAGCAGACAGGGATAGTCGGGGACAAGCCAATAACGTAACAGAGAGACAGACGTAGCACACGGCAGGCAGGAACCCAAACACACAATGCCTAACAAACACGTTGATCAGCCAAGCAGGCTTGCAGTGCACAGGTTAATATAGTGTTCTGTGATAGGGCCTGGGGTGGAGTCTGGCTGGGAGGAGATTATAAAGGAAGCCAGGTGAAAGGGCTCAGGCCTCTAAGATGAACACATGGGAAGGAAGGTAAGCTGACAGACAAACACTACTGCATATCCATGACACCCTGCAAGGTACATGTGAAGTCCCAACCCATTTTTCTTCTCATTCAGTAATTGTTTTATATAGGATGGTACCTTTGCATAGCTCCCAACTGTCCCTGATTTTGGAGGGACTGTCCCTTATTTTGAACATTTGTCTCTCATTTTTGGTCTGATTTATATAGTTGTATATAAAATACACTATTTATCTATCCAAAAGTGTTTTACAGTGCTAAACCTTTCATTCACGTTCTGAATTTCTGCTAATGTAAAATTTCAAAAGCCAATATAAAAAAGGAATAGTGGTGGTAAAAAATAAAATAAATAAATAAATAAATAAAAAAAAACACTTGTGGGTTTAAACCAATCATTTTTTGTATACTTCTCCTTTAAGGGGGGCGTCCCCTATGCCTACATACTTTTTCTAACCGGTGTCCCTCATTTCCATCTCAGAAAGTAGGGTCATAATTGCCTCACATTCATCCCTCATACTCTAACATACTTTTTCAAATCGATGCAGCTCCGATTTGAACAATGCCATTACCAACAATAGGCTGCGACTTGTCATGCGATTTGACCTCCAATGTGAACGAGGGGCTAATGTTCGATCGAAAATCTACAGGTGTAAAATCAAGCTTTAGAGTATAAAATAGGGTCAATGAAGTAGCCCAAGGAAGTCATCCACATCTCCATGTACATATATACCAGAACTGCCTGACTGCAAATCTGAACTTGACTTAGGGACATGACATAATATAAAACTAGGCCAGCTCATAAAAAAGGTAGACCCTTCATAATGGAATCTTTCATGAAAGCTGAGAGAGATTAGAAGTTCTACAGATAAATGCCAGACACAGCACAGATGGTCAGATGACTTAGAGGATTACACTAGTAAATAACACACTTATATCTGTCTGTCGTCCATTCACTGTCTTATCACTCTTCAGGACTTACTAATGAGTCAATAATATAGACGAACCGCTTTCCATTTCAGACCGCACATGTTTGTTTATCGCAATAGACAGATTTTTAAACCTAATTGATTTATTTTTTTTTGGCAGGTCAATATCCGATCTCTGAGAGGCAAGAATTTTAATGTCCCTAATGGAAGTGAATGAAATGTACAGATCAGTTTTAGGCATGGAAAGGTTTTGCAGAGGTGTGCGTTGCCTGCAGGGTTGGGAGACCAGTCCATGAAGAATGTGTTTGGTATCCAGAAATCTTCAAAGAAGTTTACTATTCTATTAGTTTTTGGAGCTTGTACGGCAGGTTTTTCTGCACCAAAAAGCAGGTTAAAATATGCTGAGTCCTTAAACATTCCTGACCTCTAAGCTACATTATCCCTAGCGCTTAACCTTACCTGCCCAAATATCAACACTTACACTAACCCAAATGCTTAAAGAGGACCTAAAGTTAAAAAAGACCACTCCTACTTGTCTTCCTAGAATAAGGTGACCAGATTTTTAAAATGAAATCAGGGGACATATTTATTTTTTACTAGTAATGGCAGCAATCAGCGACTCTCTGCCCGTCGCGGCCCGCCTCACAGCCTGTCAAGGCTTACTCTCCGGGCCCGGGCTACTACTGAGTGGAGAGCGGAGGAAGATCACTCCACCAGGGACGGCAAGGAGATAAGCAGGCAGGCGGCTGGTCGGGACTTGAGCCAAGGCAGAAGAACATGCAAGCGGAGCTGAATGGGCATGCTCACGAAACTGAAGAAATATTCCCTCTGCTCCGACCAGCACATGATCTTCAGAAAGGGGCACAGATAATGGAAAAAAATACATCCCCCTAAGCTAGGAGAAGCAGTGGAGCAGGGTGGTGCAATTCAGAATTTATTTTTATTCTGCACTGACTGTCTTTGAAATTGCCCCAGCCCCTGTTCAAATCCAATCCGGGGACAGACTTGGTGGACCAAATTTGTGTGAGGTGGGAGCCATGAAGGGCTGTTCAGATAGAGAGGTCAGAGTGTTAAAACCAAACTTCACATTCTAAAAGAAAATAAAGAATATATTGTCCAGGCCTTAAAAAAAAAATTAGGATTTTTGTGCTCCCCGTAAAATCCGTTTCTCTGACGTCCATGGATGGACACAGCTCTAATACTGTTTACGTGTGGGTATATGTCCCTGCTCGCAGGAGAAGATCTAGGCAGAATGTTAGATACATACATTCTAGAACAAAACCAGAGCTGAACAGCCCCGCCCAGGGGGGGCGGTCCCTCCGGACATAACCCTCCTACCTGCAGCCAGCAGCCTCAGTTCATAACAAAGCAGTACAAACCTTAAAAGAAGGGTGGGTGCTGCGTCAGTCCATGGACGTCAGAGAAATGGATTTTACGGTGAGTACAAAAATTCTATTTTCTCTTATCGTCCATGGACTGACACAGCTCTAATACTGCTTTAGGACGTCCCACACGTAAACAGTATCAGAAAAGGGTGGGAGCAATAGTAAAGGAACAACCAAAACTTCACTTCAAACCAGCAGAGCTCCTCAACGGAGGAGTTGCAACATTAAACAGCAGCCTGCAACACTTTGCGGCCGAAGGAAGCATCCAAAGATGCAGCCACATCAACCTTATAGAATTTTGAAAAGGTATGAACAGACGACCAGGTCGCCGCCTTAAACACTTGTGCAACCGACGCTTGATGTCGGAAAGCCCAGGAAGCACCAATTGCCCTGGTGGAATGGGCCGTAACCGGAAAGGGAGGCGCCCGCCCCTTAATGGCATAGGCCTTTATAAAACAGTCTGTCTGATCCACCTAGAAATGGTGGCAGATGCCCTGTTTTGGACCAGAGACAGACACAGTGAGTCAGACTTCTGAATAGAAGCAGTAGCCGCCAGGTACACCCATAAGGCTCGCACCACATCCAAATTGTGAAGCGCAAACTCTCTAGGATGCGATGGGTGAGGGCACAAGGACGGAATGGCAAAGTGTCCTCATTAAAGGTGAAAAGCCGAAACCACCTTTGGAAGGAAAGACGGTCGCAACACCGCCTTATCCTTATGGAGGACCTTGTAAGGCGACTTGCATGACAGAGCCGCCAACTCAGACACTCGTCTAACAGAAGTGATTGTCTCAGAAGGTGGCTTTCTTAGTGGCCAAGTTAAAAGAGGAATATCTCTGATATTTTCAAAGAGAGGTTCCCGAAGAACCAAGAGCACCAAGTTCAGATCCCAAGGAGGCTTGGCAGGTGGAACCACATGGCGAACCCCCTGCACAAAAGTGCTAAAGAATGACCTGCTAGGGGTCGTTAAAGAAAAAACGGCCAAGGCCGAAATCTGACCCTTAATTGTGCTCATGGCTTTGGGCCACATCACGCTGCAAGAATTGCAGGATTCTGGGGACAGAGTACGTCAGTGGATGCCAGTCTAGCTCTTCGCACATAGCGATGCAAGCTCTCCAGGTACGGTGATAGATCTTTCTAGAAGACTTCCGTGCCCTAAGCATGGTTGAAATTACCGAATCCGACAGGCCTCGGTCCTTCAGTACCTGGCTCTCAAAAGCCATGCCGTTAAAGCCAGAGACTGTAAAGCAGGATGAAAGATAGGACCTTGAGATAGAAGGTCCTCCCTCAAGGGCAGTCGCCAAGGGACGTCCACGATAAGACGTACCAGATCAGCATACCAGTGACGCCGAGGCCAATCCGGGGCAATGAGGATCACCGGAATGCCCTCAGCCGCTACCCTGCACAGCAGAGGAGGAATCAACTACAAACGAAGGGTAAGCATACATCAAGCGATACTGACCCCACCGGGTCACCAAACGCGTCCGAGGCATCCGCCCAGGGGTCCCTGGACCTGGCCACAATCCTTGACACCTTGCGATTGAGTCGAGATGCCATCCGGTCCACATCCGGTGTGCCCCACCGCCGACAAAGGAGTTGAAACACCTCCGGATGCAAGGACCACTCCCCCTGGTCCAGGGACTGGCGACTCAGATAGTCCGCCTGCCAGTTTTCTATGCCCGGAATGCCCGACACGCTTCGTTCCGCCCACCTTAGGATGTGGGCGACCTCGGATGCCACAGCCGAGGTCTGAGTGCCCCCTTGATGGTTGACATACACCACGGCCATGGCGTTGTCCGACTGAATTCTGATCGAGCGGCCCTGTAGCCTCTTAGACTACGCGGACAGTCTGATCGCCCGCAATTCCAGGACGTTGATTAGTAGACGAGATTCGTCCAGAGCCCTTGAGCTGACAGGACTCCCCAAACTCCTCCCCAGCCCGTCAGGCTGGCGCCCATTGTGACCACCGTCCACTGGATGGGGAGGAACGACTTCCTAGCCCGAAGAGCCGGGGATCTCAGCCACCACGTCAGGGAAGCCTTGACAGAGTGACTCACCTGGATCTGAAGATCCAATGACAGTGGGGACTTGTCCCAAACAGACAGAATTCCCTTCTGCAATGCCCGAGTGTGTGATTGGGCATACGGAACCGCCTCGAAGGAGGCCACCATTAGTCTCAGGACTCTCATGCAGACGACCATTTTTGGGGACGTCAGGACCCGCACTGCCGACTGAAGTGTCAGTAACTTCTCCGAGGGTAGAAACACCTTCGCTGCCGAAGTGTCCAGGATCAGACCCAGATACTCCAATCGTTGAGTCGGGATTAGAACAGACTTCTGCATGTTCAAAAGCCACCCAAACTCCCGGGAGGGTCTGACTGACTATTGTCACATTTTCCTCCAATTCTGAGCCATTTCCTGCTCTTAGAAGGAGATCGTCCAGATAGCCCACGATAACAATTCCTCGCTGTCTCAGCAAAGCGAGAACCGGGGCAAGCACTTTGGTGAAAACCTGTGGTGCCGATGCTAGGCCGAAGGGAAGTTGCCTCTGACAAGTGTGGAGAAGCAGGTGAACCAGACTCCATACTGCCACCCTCTGAGACCTTATACACTATTACAGTGAATAATACAGTCCACCCACTGGCTGCGCTGAGGCTGAGGAGGGGATACCCAGTGGACTCACCAACCCTTAAGGACCGCTCAGTTCCGCTGTATAAAACCGCACCTGCAGCGCGAGTGAAGCCTGAGGAGAGTGTGAGGAAATTGTGAGGAGATTTGCGCCGCAGCAGCGCCGATAGAGGCCGAAACCGAAAGCGCCGCGGCTTCAAGAAAATGGCCGCCAGCATGTATTACTGCGCCATTGAACCACGGCAAGATGGCCGCCGAGCGCATTTTTTTAAATCAGCACACAGCGCTAATGGCTCATGCAATGAAGTCCCCACACTCACACACCAGAACACTGCTCCTCTCCCAGAGTCCACTACACAGACATGAGCGCCCCCCGCCAGGCCAGAGTGACCCCCCCAAGTACCCCCACACAGCACAGCACCAGTACAGGGTGCAGCATAACAGGGGGGAGACAGGGAATAACCCCCCATATAAAGAAACACAGCCAGCATGTACTCACCTGCAGCAGGTGAGACTAATTACCCGTCCCAGAGGGACCGACTGGCTTGTTTCAGACAGACCTATCACAGAGTAGTACTGAGTAGCTGTCGGCCAGGTCCACCGCGAAAGATACAGACAGGTACTGTTGAATCTTGAGAGGACTGCGGGAACATAAAAGCAACCCGGCCACCCCTGGAGTATGTCGTGAACTGAGTCTCACGCACACAAGGCGAGGATCAGCACGCTCGATGGTCGGACAGGGAAGACTACGAGGATACCAATGTACCCAACCTGTTGTCCAGCCGACAGTAGATTGAAGGTCTCAAAAATAAAAATTCCCAAAGGAATAACATTTTAATAAGTAAAATCTTCCAGGAGACTGGCTCCTGAGAGAGCCACATCTTCTCCTTCTGCTAGGCATAAAAAAAAAAAACGGAGGCGGCAGGTAGGAGGGTTATGTCCGGAGGGACCGCCCCCCTGGGCGGGGCTGTTCAGCTCTGGTTTTGTTCTAGAATGTATGTTTCTAACATTCTGCCTAGATCTTCTCCTGTGAGCAGGGACATATACCCACACGTAAACAGTATTAGAGCTGTGTCAGTCCACGGATGATAAGAGAAAGGAGTTCTCTCTTATGCAATACTTAAGGGAATTCCCCCCCCCCCCTCCGGTGTCACATTTGGCACCTTTCAGGGGGGAGGAGGGAGCAGATACCTGTGTAATACAGGTATTTGCTCCCACTTCCGGGCATAGATCACTACGGTGACCTACGCCACGTCTGGTGCCTACTCCGTCCCCCCCGCTGTCTTCTGGGAGACACTCTGGTCCCAGAAGACAGCAGGGACCAGTGGGATCGCGCAACGCGACTCACGCATGCGCAGTAGGAAACAAATTGGCTTCAGGACCCGACATCGCGGGCAACCAGGAAAGGTAAGTGTCCATATATTAAAATAGAAATATTGCAGCGTTTGTAGCTGCTGACTTTTAATAAAAATAAAATAAAAAAATATTTGGCGGAACTCCGCTTTAATGCATTATGGTGAAAAAAGGTGCAGCACCTCCCCAGACCCCCTATTTTCTTACCTGAACCCGATCATTCCAGCGACGGGGGACAAGCACAGCAGCTCCAGCCGCTGTCTAGGGTCCTCATAGGAGAGACTGATAGCAGCGGGAAATCCAGTGACACAGGAGTCGGGGCGAAGTCCTGCTGTCTTTGTCAATGGACGCAGCAGCAGGACTCGGGAGCGCGCCCAAACGAGTGCCCCCATGGAAAGTGGCTTTTCGTGGGGGCACCCGTGAAGGGGGAGCCAGGAGCGCCACGGGGGGACCCCAGAAAAAGGAGGATCTGGGCCACTCTGCACAAAAGGAGGTAGGTATATATATATATATATATATATATATATATATATATATATATATTAATTAGTGGTTGTTAAGTCACTTTCAGATCTTCATACTATCAGCGCTGTGTCCTAATCCTATGCGAGTGATAAAAAAAAATAAAAGCCGACTATACTTCATTTCACAGCGGTCACGTGACTGGCTCTCTCCTTTCCCCGTGAGACAGCTGCAATGGGCGGGGCCCGAGATTCCCCCACTGACATCACTCAGGAGGAGACGAGATGGCCGGTCACATAAGCGCTGAGAAATGCTTTTTTCTATTATTATTTTTTTCATAACTCACACAGGGAGACAGAGCAGACAAATATGACAAAATACAGTTAGGTCCATATATATTTGGACACAGGCACAAATTTTTGATTTTTTCTAGGTATTTACCAAAACAAATTCAAGCTATAGTTATATAATGGATACGGGGGGGAAAATGCACACTCCCAGGTTTAAATTTGATGTACAGCCAAATCAGAAGGGTTTAGGAATTATAGCTCTTAAGAATAGCCACCCTCCCTTTTTCAAGGGACCATAAGTAATTGGACAATTGAATCAAAAGCCTTTTCATGGCCAGGTGTCGGCTACTCCATTATTTCGTCATCAATTGAGCAGGTATAAAGGTCTGGAGTTGAGGCTATGTGTGGTATTTGCATTTTGAATTTTTTGCTGTGAACCTACATAATGCGTTCAAAGGAGCCGTCTATGCGAGTGAAACAGGCTATTGTAAGGCTTATAAAAAAAAAAAAAAATCCATCAGAGAGATAGCAGCAACATTAGGAGTCGCCAAGTCAACAGTTTGGGACATTCTGAGGAAAGAAGAACGCATTGGTGAGCTCAGCAACATAAAAAGGCCAGGACGTCCACGGAAGACAACAGTGGTGGATATGGTGAAGAAAAAACTATTCACAACATCCAGACAAGTGAAAAACACTCTATAGGGAGTTGGGCGTATCATTGTCAAAGTCTACAACCAAAAGAAGACTTCACAAGAACAAATACAGGGGGTTCACCACAAGGTGCAAACAATTCATAAGCCTGAGGAATAGAAAAGCCAGATTAGACTTTGCCGAAAAAACATCTAAAAACAGCCAGACCAGTTCTGGAAATGTATTCTTTGGACAGATAAAACTAAGATTAATCTATACCAGAATGACGGGGGAAAAAAAAAAAAAAAGTGTGGAAAAGGCTTGGAACAACTCATGATTCAAAACACATATCATCATCTGTAAAACATGGTGAAGACAGTGTGATGGCATGGGCATGCATGGCTTACAGTGGCACTGGATCATTGGTGTTTATTGCAGGGGCGGATCCAGAGTCTTTTCTCGGGAGGGGCACTGCCAAAAAAAATATGTTTTTTTGTGGGAAATTTAATCGGGGAAATGGCTGGTGTCGGCGCTTCAATCATCCCGGCACCATGGTTATGGTGTCAGGATGATTGAAGCGCATTATTTCTATTATTACATTGTAATATAAAATTAAATAGTTCAATGCAGAATCAGTGTAAGTCCCCAGTGTGTCACTTGCCACCGTCACCTGCAATTAGTGGGAGCCCTGAGCATGTCACTTGCCACATCACCTGCCACACCTTGTGGATTGTCACTAGCCACACCTTGCAGATTGTCACTTGCCACGTCGCCTGCCACACCTTGCCGATTGTCACTTGCCTGCCACCAGATACAGATTGTCATTTGCCACGTCACCTGCCACAATTTGCGGATTGTCACTTGCCACGTCGCCTGCCACACCTTGCGGATTGTCACTAACTTGCCTGCTAAGGTGTAGCTTTAGTTGTCTCTTGCTGTGTCCGACTCCCAGAGTCAGGCAGCAGAGAGATAATGTAATCTCTCTGCTGCCTGCACAGTGAGGGCGGAAGTCACTGCAGGAATGCAGGGCAGGCACGGGCGGTGAGAGATGATCTCATCTCTCTGCTCCCCCACTCCCGGCTAGCTGATTGGCCAGCTGCCACACTGTGCCTGCTCTCTCACTCTCACCTGCGCTGCCAACACACTGAGCAGCACGGTCTGCCCACGAACCACGCCGCCCGCCCACAAACCGCGCCGCAAGCGGAGCCGCCCGCTTTCTTACCCATCTGTGGAGCCGCACGCTATCGCACCTGCTCGCAGAGCGGCCCGACGTGACTCACTGACGTCACTCGTTGCTAGACGCCAAGCGGCCCAGGCATTAGCAACGAGTGCAGGGAAGAGGCTCCTCCGCTCCTGGTATCGTGTCAGTGCGCCGCGTAACTACATTAGACGAGTCTCTCTCTCTGCGCCGCTAATTGGCTGGAGAGAGAGAGAGAGAGAGAGAGAGAGAGAGAGAGAGAGAAAACAAGTACTGTATATACTCGAGAATAAGCCGACCCGAATATAAGCCGAGGCACCTAATTTTACCCCAAAAAAACTGGGAAAAAAACTTATTGACTCGAGTATAAGCCTAGGGTGTCCATCTGCATGCCTCACTTTGCCCCACTGTGTCCATGCTTCACTGTGACCATGACTAGACTGATGTTTAACATGGGAGGAGTGCCCGGTTTTGAAAAATCGTTTCTCCCCGGCCGTAGGTCTTCCAGACACCAAACTTTTCACACTTGTAGAGGAGTCATTGGGCTATATGTGTGCCAAGTTTGGGGTCCAGGGGACCTACGGCCGGTACCAGGTCCCCAAAGTCCAGGAGATCAGGCGCAAAAAAAAAACACTGAGCAAGCAAGCGAGTGTGACAGATGGTCTCGGGGGGGGGGCAATTGCCCTGTTGCCCCCCCCCCTGGATCCGCCCCTGATTTATTGATGATATGACAGAAGACAGAAGCAGCCGGATGAATTCTGAAGTGTTTGGGTCTCTGAGTTTCTAGCACACTCAAGCCTCGTACACACGACAGAGTTTCTCGTCGTAAAAAACCCGTCGTTTTTCTCGACGAGTTTCTTGTCAAGCTTTCCTTGCATACACACTGTCAATTCCAAATCTCGTTGTTCTGCGCGGTCACGTACAGCACATACGACGGCAGTATAAAGGGGAAGATCGATTTCAATGGCGCCACCCCTTGGGCTGCTTTTGCTGATCTCGTGTTACCGTGTGTGAAGTAAAAAAGTTTGGGAAGAGACGATTCGCGCTTTTCAGTCTTCGTGCTTTCAGTTCGTTTTAGCGTGACGAATGTGCCATCTCCTTTACGAAGGCTTGTTTTACCAGAAGAAGCACTACCGTCTCATACTTGATTCTGAGCATGCGCGATTTTTGGAGACTCGGAAAAGCATACACACAAACTGTTTTCTCGTCGCAAAACAGGCTGATGACAAACCTACGAGAAAATAGAGAATCCTGACGAGAAAATAGAGAGCAGGTTCTCTATTTTTCTCGTCGAGATTCCCGGCAGTTTGCGACGAAAAACCATACACACAAACGTTTTTCTCAGCAAGAAAGCTCTCTGCAGTTTTCTTGTCGTTTGAAACTCGGTCGTGTGTACGAGGCTTAACATTCAGGCCCCTAGAATAGTGGCACACAGACACCTGGGCCCCTGAAATAATGGCAAACTGACCATTTGGAACCTAGAATAATGGCAAACCTAGGCTACTAAAATTATGACACACTGACACCTGAGGAACTTTAATAACAGCACTCTGATATATGTTCCCCTTTAATAATGGCACATTAACATTCAGGACCCTAGAACAATGGCACATCTGGGCCCCTGGAATAATTGAAAGCCGATGCATGACCCCATGGAATAATTGGCACACTAACATGTGGGCCACTGGAATTATGTCACGCTGAACCTTGACATCCCAGAATGACAATATGCCATTTGTGGTACAATGGCAAATGAATTATGGGGTCCCTAAATAAATACTTACCATCTGCCAGCTGTGTTACCTGATTAATGACTCAATGTTTGGGTCTCCGAGCTCACAGCAGCCCGACATCCAGGTCCTGCAAATATTGGCAAACTAATATCTGAGCTCCTGAAGGAATGGCACACTGATATATTGGCCCTGAATACACTGAGCCTTGACATCCCAGAATTATTATTAATATTATTATTATTATTATTATTATTATTATACAGGATTTATAATGGCAACAGTTTACGCAGTGCTTTACATGAGGGCAGACAGTACAGAATAATGACAATAATGATCAGACATTTGGTGTACCAGTGTTGATACGTTAAGTTGGAGAATAAGGACACAATGGATTTAAGGTATAACACATACTAAAAATCGCCTAACACTATGTCTTCTTCAATCACAAAATTGGTAAATAATTCATATACATTTAAAAAAAAAAAAAAAAAGAAGGACACTTTTTCCTTGGTATGCATTTTATGCATTTGCTTTTGATCTTCCCAGCTCGGTTATTGTTCTCACGATGGTCTCCAGCTTGAGATTCCGCCCTGTCACTTAGATTCTATTTTCCGGCTGGCTGCCCCTTCCCTCTGTCATTATGTACTAACGAGCATCCCCCAAGCTTCCTGCAGGCTGAGAGAACTGAAACAAAGATGGTCCAGGGGTGTGGTGGGAGCCAACAGCAGAACAGAGAATATGTATTGTGCTCCATCACTAATGATCCGAACCGATACTTTTACAGAACACAGTCTCATTTTTTTCCCCCCTTTCTGATGCTCAGTATTTATTCCAACTGTTTTATTTTCACCCTTTTTGATGAGATGCTAGCTGCCTCATTGACATATACAAAAAAAAAAAAAAAAAAAGTTATTTGACTGAAAAAATAAAATAAAAATTGTGATAAATAAAAAAAAATAAAAATAAAAAAAATAATAAAAAAAGGCTAAACATGTGCAGCATCATATAGCAACTAAACAGCTTTTAACAAATAGGATACTGTTATTTTGCATGAAATCACTTCCGATTGGCTGCAATTTGTATATTTCTCTTCACCTTAATGAATTAACCAGTTTTCATAATTCTTTATTATTAAATGAGCCATTTATAAGAACAATCTAGGACACACCCTGGCTAGTAGCATAGGAAAGTCGCTCCATACACTGTCCTTGTGAGAATAAAAAGCTCCACCACCTGCTGAGTCAACACTATACTATCTCAAAAGGTCATAGTCTTACCTTGTTATTATAGTAAAGCAGCCTTTCTCAAATTTATATTTTGGAGAAACCCTTAAATATTTTTTAGGTCTCAGGGAACCCTTGGCTAAAAATAATTAAACTTAGGGCTCTTTCACAATGCTCATTATGCATTTTGTGTTTGCTTTTTGGTTGCCTGACTACCATCATGCACCTCTGAAACATGGACATGCGACTCAAAAAGTGCACCAAAAACGCAACAGTGGTGCGTTTTTAATGCATTTTCCATTCACTTCAATGGGAGGCGTTTAGTACACTTTTGCACCAAAAATGCAGGACTTTTAAAAAACACCACACCTGCAGAGCATTGGTGTGAAGAGTTCCACTGGATTTAAAGGCATATACACTGTTCAAAAAAATTAAAGGAACACTTTTTAATCAGAACTCCTGGGATATTGATCTGGTCAGTTAAGTGGCAGAGGGGGAGGGGTGTATACAGAGGGGGTTGTTCATTTCAATTAACAGCAAAGCAGCTGAAACTGATTAACAACAGGTGCACTAGATGGGCAACAATGAGACGACCTCCAAAACAGGAATGGTTTTTCAGGTGGAGGTGTCTGACATTTTTTTTCCCCTATTCATCTTTTCTGACTGTTTTTCACTAGTTTTGCATTTGGTTAGGGTCAGTGTCACTACTGGTAGCACGAGGCGATATCTGGACACTATAGAGGTTGCACAGGCAGTCTAACTCCTCCAGGATGGCACATCAATACGTGTCATTGCCAGAAGGTTTGCCGTGTCTCCCAGCACAGTCTCAAGGGCATGGAGGAGATTCCAGGAGACAGGCAGTTACTCTAGGAGAGCTGGACAGAGCCATAGAAGGGCCTTAACCCATCAGCAGGACCAGTATCTGATCCTTTGTGCAAGGAGGAACAGGATGAGCACTGCCAGAGCCCTACAAAATGACCTCCAGCAGGCCACTGGTGTGAATGTCTGACCAAACAATCAGAAACAGACTTCATGGGGGTGGCCTGAGGGCCCGACGTCCTCTAGTGTGCTCTGTGCTCACTGCCGGACACTGTGGAGCTCGATTGGCATTCTCCATTAAACACCAGAATTGGCAGGTCCGCCACTGGTGCCCTGTGCTTTTCACAGATGAGAGCAGGTTCACCCTGAGCACATGTGACAGACGTGAAAGGGTCTGGAGAAGCTGCCGAGAACTTTATGCTGCCTGTAACATCGTTCAGCATGACCGGTTTGGTGGTGGGTCAGTGATGGTCTGGGGAGGCAAATCCATGGAGGGACGCACAGACCTCTACAGGATACACAATGGCACCCTGACTGCTATTAGGTATCGGGATGAAATCCTTGGACCCATTGTCAGACCCTATGCTGGTGCAGTGGGTCCTGGGTTCCTCCTGGTGCACGACAATGCCCGGCCTCATGTGGCGAGAGCATGCAGTCAGTTCCTGGAGGATGAAGAAATTGATACCATTGAATGGCCCCCACGCTCACCTGATCTAAATCCAAAAGAACACCTCCGGGACATTATGTTTCAGTCCATCCGGTGCCGCCAGGTTGCACACAAGTCTGTTCAGGAGCTCAGTGATGCTCTGGTCCAGATCTGGGAGGAAATACCCCAGGACACCATCCGTCGTCTCATTAGGAGCATGCCCTGATGTTGTCAGGCATGCATACAAGCACTTGGGGACCATACAAACTCTGAGGACCATTTTGAGTTGTTGCAATGAAATTTCAGCAAAATAGACTAGCTTGCTGCATCATTTTTTCCACTTTGATTTTCGGGGTGTCTTTGAATTCAGCCCTCTGTAGGTGGATAATTTTCATTTCCATCAAATGATGTGCCATCCATGTTAGGTTATTCCTAACACATTACCCAGTCCATATCAGTACAGATATCCAGAATCAGATTTTTGCCCGTTGAGATCTGATGTGTTTTCAAAGTGTTCCTTTCATTTTTTTGAGCCGTGTATTTTCATGCATTTTTGTTCCGGTTTTTAAAACGCCAAAAGCACATAAATCAGTGGAAGTGTCCCCTTGCGTTGGTGGACAATGTGGAAGTGTCCCCTTGTGTTGGTGGACAATGTGGAAGTAGGAGAGCAATTCTCCATTGCTTGAGAAACCTCTAGCAACCTCAGAAGGAACCCTGGTTGAGAGATATAGTAAAGGTCCCTACCACTGCAACCTATTACATATACACACACCCAATTAATTTTTACAATATATACTATACACTTTGAGGTCTTTTTATAACATGGCCCATGGCCAACTTTTCACTCTCAAAAGATCTGTTGCATTTATAAAGCACTCACTATCCATATTCGCCCATGAGCTTGGTCAGCTGATTTAGATTGGATGCCACTGCCCTGATGTCTGGGTTTCTAATTCTTCAAATAGGAAATTTAGGTGTCAGGTTTTGTTACTTTTTTAAATACTCAGCACCTCTCAAATGGCAAACTACTGTTTTTTTTTTATCCCATCAAATCGCTGTGGATTCCCATACAGACCTCACTGCACTGGACTAAACCTGCTAACTATTCATTGCAAACCTTCATTCGCCCTTTGGCCCAAAAACATGTCCTGGTATAGCAAGGGCGTGTTATTGATTTTTTTTTTTTTAATCTAAAAAAAAAAAAAAAAAAAAAGCAAAGAGAAGAAAAAAAAAATTGCCACTTTGTATAATATATTTAAGTAAACGCACACAATCCAACTCTTATACATATACCAACTAGATCAGTAAGCACATAGTTACAATGATCACACGACATGTAACACAACCACAGTAGCAAGAATTTTTTTGCACAGACATATGTCCCTTCAATTCCATTTTCTATTTAAAGCCTGTTGCTGGCTTGAACTGGCCCGGTCACTGCCATGAAAGAGAAATCGGCGTCTTAAATTCGCCTTGATGTCTGCATAAATCATTGAGATCTAGAACATTGTAAACTCGTTGTGCGTCTGACACATTTCAGGGCAAAATCTACTGAGCAGATAAAAGGCTCGATTTTCCTAATCAGCAGCTTGCAGCAGGCATCTGGTTGTGTGGGCACAGTCAGGCCCTGGCATGCTGGAAGCGTGCCACACCTAAAGTATTACAGAGCTGCTGTCTGCAAAGAACAGTGCTGTGCAATATAGTTCCCAGTAACCCCAGCTGGTTAAACCACACTGTTAGGCAACTATGGGGAAATAAATCTCTCTGCAGTACAAAAAGTCCCATACGCCAAATGATATGGAATTTTATAGTGCCAGCATGTTCCATAGCGCTGTACAAAGTGAGAACACAAAAGAGCTCCAACAATGTTTTACCATAAATCAGCCATTTTCAACCAAGTTTCCATGGGGTTTCTCCAGGGGCTCCATGACCTGTGGCTGATCGACCTTCTATTAATGATGACTGTATCACTCCGGGACCGACATCACTTGGCAGAACACCAATTATTTCTTTAAGCTGTCTGTAGGGGTAGCTTAGTAACTACCAATGTAAGGGGGGCTGTCTTCCCACCGACCCCCCCCCATTGTAAGGGAGGGGGGCTGTCGTCCCACAACCCCCCCCCATTGTAAGGAAGGAGTCTGTCTTCCCACCGACCCCCCAATGTAAAAAAGGGAGATGAGGCTGTCTTCCCACCGACCCCCCAATGTAAAAAAGGGAGATGAGGCTGTCTTCCCACCGACCCCCCAATGTAAAAAAGGGAGATGAGGCTGTCTTCCCACCGACCCCCCAATGTAAAAAAGGGAGATGAGGCTGTCTTCCCACCGACCCCCCAATGTAAAAAAGGGAGATGAGGCTGTCTTCCCACCGACCCCCCAATGTAAAAAAGGGAGATGAGGCTGTCTTCCCACCGACCCCCCAATGTAAAAAAGGGAGATGAGGCTGTCTTCCCACCGACCCCCCAATGTAAAAAAGGGAGATGAGGCTGTCTTCCCACCGACCCCCCAATGTAAAAAAGGGAGATGAGGCTGTCTTCCCACCGACCCCCCAATGTAAAAAAGGGAGATGAGGCTGTCTTCCCACCGACCCCCCAATGTAAAAAAGGGAGATGAGGCTGTCTTCCCACCGACCCCCCCAATGTAAAAAAGGGAGATGAGGCTGTCTTCCCACCGACCCCCCCCAATGTAAAAAAGGGAGATGAGGCTGTCTTCCCACCGACCCCCCCCAATGTAAAAAAGGGAGATGAGGCTGTCTTCCCACCGACCCCCCCCAATGTAAAAAAGGGAGATGAGGCTGTCTTCCCACCGACCCCCAATGTAAAAAAGGGAGATGAGGCTGTCTTCCCACCGACCCCCCAATGTAAAAAAGGGAGATGAGGCTGTCTTCCCACCGACCCCCCAATGTAAAGGGAGGGGGGCTTTCTTCCTAATTACCCCCATTGTAAGCATTGCATTCTTTCTACTGACCAGCAATTTAAGGGCAATTTTTTGCCATTGACCACCCCCCATAAATAGTTTTTAGCCACTTCCTGCCTATATGACTTCCTCAGGTTAAAGTAAACGCGACCCACATACGCAAGTCTCACCCCCATATGTAAAAAAAAAAAGGGGGGGCTGCCTTTTTTTCTCTCTAGGGTCTCTGCTGAAATGTATTATATATATATATATATATATATATATATATATATATATATACACACACACACAATATAGATAATGTTTGGGGGGCTCTAAATCATTTTCTAGGAAAAAAAAAAGAAGAAGAAGAAGAAGAAGAAGAAGAAGAAGAAGAAGAAGAAGAAGAAGTACAGATTTTCACATGTAGGAGAGAAATGTCAGAATTGTCAAAAGATAGGGGTCCTTCTGGGGTAAAAGTCCACAGACCCATGAAACAATGTAAAAGATATACACCCACAATATACATCATACAGGGGAGGCACCCAATCCCAAATATGAGCATATGCAGTTTGTTAGGAGGTGTAATGTGGGGAGGGAAGGGGTGACAGTGGCAGGTAGGTAGGTGGGGGAAGGGTTTAACAGTGACAGGTAGGTAGGTGAAGGGGTGAGAGGTGGGGGAAGGGGTGACCGTGGCAGGTAGGTGGGGGAAGGGGTGACAGTGGCAGGTAGGTGGGGGAAGGGGTGACAGTGGCAGGTAGGTGGGGGAAGGGGTGACAGTGGCAGGTAGGTGGGGGAAGGGGTGACAGTGGCAGGTAGGTGGGGGGAAGGGGTGACAGTGGCAGGTAGGTGGGGGGAAGGGGTGACAGTGGCAGGTAGGTAAGTAGGTGGGGGAAGGGGTGACCGTGGCAGGTAGGTAGGTGAAGGGGTGATAGGTAGGTGGGTGACCGGTTACCTCCTTCCTCCGGCTGGCTGCTCCAGGTCTGGTCACCAGGGCGGTCTCATTGAGCACTACAGCGATGTCTTCTACGAAGGGAGCGTCCGGCATGGAGCTGTCCGCCTCCAGCTCGATGACCTGCAGCCCCAGCTTGTCTCTCAGGACCCGGGTGTAGAGCTCATGCTCCCTCCGGGCTCTGGCGGTGTCCACCTCTCCGCTGTCCGCGGTGCGCAGCGCCTGCTGGCTCAGGGAGTCGGGGATGGAGCGGACTATGGCGTGTGTGCACCTGCCGAGGACGGAGGCGACCTGGACGGACATGCTGGACTGACTGACTGGCTCGGGGACACGTCGGGCGGTGGCGGCTGCTGCTCTGGCTGGACTCTGATCAATGAGCCGCCCGCATCCCTCAATGTAAAGCGGTCCCCAGCGCACAGATGTAATGCACATTCCAATTGGCCACTTATCGGTGCTGTTTGATTGGATGCTGCGCAGTCCCGGCTGAAATCCGTGCTGGTGCTGAGGCTAGGACAACATTTCATTCATACATCCCTGTCTGGGCTGTGTACACTTACCTCTCCGACACCATCCCTGTCCTCATATACATTACAGCCATTTATGGCTTTCACTAGCAAGTGTCCTCTCTGCTTAGATTTATTATTATTTGTGATTGATTCTGGATCTTATCTTCTGTCCTTATTTATGTTTTTTACTCAGATGTGCATTTTATTTTATGTTACCTTTCTTCGTGTCCTGAATCTTGATTATAAAAAAAAAATACTCGCTAATGTTCTGTGTCCTGATCTTCTGTTTCTTGTCTCAGCTCGTCAAGACTCAAGAAACACTATCAGCTATCCCTTGTGTATTCATTCCATACTCATTTATGTCCCGTGTACTTATTTTATTCTCATTTATGTCCTGTGTCCTGATTTTATTCTCATTTATGTCCCGTGTCCTGATTTTATTCTCATTTATGTCCCGTGTCCTGATTTTATTCTCATTTATGTCCCGTGTCCTGATTTTATTCTCATTTATGTCCCGTGTACTTATTTTATTCTCATTTATGTCCCGTGTACTTATTTTATTCTCATTTATGTCCCGTGTACTTATTTTATTCTCATTTGTGTCCTGATTTTATTCTCATTTATGTCCTGATTTTATTCTCATTTATGTCCCGTGTCCTGATTTTATTCTCATTTATGTCCTGATTTTATTCTCATTTATGTCCCGTGTACTTATTTTATTCTCATTTATGTCCTGATTTTATTCTCATTTATGTCCCGTGTACTTATTTTATGCTCATTTATGTCCCGTGTACTTATTTTATTCTCATTTGTGTCCTGATTTTATTCTCATTTATGTCCTGAGTGTGTCCTGATTTTATTCTCATTTATGTCCTGTGTCCTGATTTATTTTTCATGTGTGTCCTGATTTTATATTCATTTATGTCCTGTGTACTTATTTTATTCTCATTTGTGTACTTATTTTATGCCAATTTATGTCTTGTGTCCTGATTTTTTACTCATTTATATCCCGTGTACTTGACTTCTTGTCCCACTTCCTCTTTCCGCCCAGGCGACTCCTCCTCTCGCCTTAGGCAGCCCCTCCCTCTAGGCGATCTCCTGGGACACTTCACAGGTCCCAGGAGATCGCCTGTCCACTCAGGGAGCACAGCGCGACTCGCGCATGCGCCGTGTGTGCCCGGCCGTGAAGCTGAAAGCTGTCACGGCCAGGTGCCCAGAGGTGCAATGCAGGCGCCAACGGAGAGGAGGGGGAGAGGAGCGATGTTTATCGCTGGACTGTGGAACAGGTATATGTCTGTTTATTAAAAGTCAGCAGCTACACTTTACTGACTTTTAATAGACATAAAAAGCCTGGAACTCTGCTTTAAAGTGTTACTAAACCCACAACAGTAAAATCAGTCTGTATACGGAGTAAATCATGCTTGTTATACTCACTGTGGAACCTAAGGGGTTAATCCTCTGCATTGTGTAAAAAGGCTGTTTGATCCTGTCTTCTCTGAATCTCCCCTTCTTTTCCTGCCCCCAATCCATCTCCTGATAGCACAGAGCCTCTGGAGTCACTCTGCACATGCTCAGTTAGGTGTATATTGCTAAAGAGTTTTTTTTTTTTTTCTTGGGAGGGTGCATGTGATCAGCACAGGGCCAATCAGCACTGTCCAGACAGAGGGTCAGGGGTCCTGCAGCCTCATAGGGCAGTCAGAGAAGAATGAAAACAAACCCTACAAACTTTAACCAGACACTGATAGTGTCACAAGAGAAAAGGTATTTAGCAGTTTAGATTTAGTAAAATAATTGCATTTCCATGTTCTGTGTACTGTGGGAGACCAGATATAGTGAATGCACGCAGGGTGCTGGGTTTAGGAATGTTTTAAAGCAACTGCTTAGGCACCCCTGGCAGTGTTTGACTTTGCCATTTTTAATAGCCATCCACACCAGGCAACAAGCATTTTTCTAGACACATGGTGCAGCATTAACCCCGCCCCCTGTCTTTATCAAGGTGCTTCCCTTTTACATAGTGTCAGTGGATTCATTCTCAGACATTACACCTGCTGTCCTTGTACAGGATGACCTCCATGCAAGTTTTGGTTAAAGGCTCGCTTCCCCCCTGCCGCCCCCAAAACTGCATCATCCAAAGGTGCTCTTATTCTTTCATTTGTAATTTGTGTTGCTGATGAAAAAACGGTGTATACTTATGCAATACCATGTGAATTTAACTGGTTCAGCAAGTCAGCATGTTGTGCATTAAGCTTACTGTTAAGTTTAATCATTAATATGTAGTTGTAGGTTAAAGTGTAAAACATTCTGCAACTACACCACTTTTGGTGCTCTAAACATCACCCTTTACACTACATATACGTACTTTATGTAACTGTCAAGGATACATATAATTATTATTTGTTTGAATGCTATGAGGGGGGTAGTTACTAAAACTGAACACAAAATCTGGTGCATCTGTGCATGGTAACCAATCGGCTTCTAACTTGACAATTAGCCCTTGTTCACATTGAATGCAGCTTTGAAAATGTGCAACTTCATCTAATATCACACGATTTCAAATGTCAGTGTGACCTGGGTATGGCTTCATGCACAGATATCTATTCAAGTCGCGCCAAAAGTCAAAATCACACGACAAGTCCCTGCAAAATGAATATATAATTTTTTTTTTTTATACTCACCCTAAATGCCTGTTGCTATGCGGAAGTCCCCTAATCTGCCTCTGATGTGCCTCTTCTCGTCCGCGGTGGGTCTCCTTCCGCTTCCTCTTCTTGTGAATGTGGCGCGCTGCCTTCTGGGAACTGTGTGTATCCCAGGAGCAGTGGCGTAGCGTGGGGGGCCAGGGGGACAGTCGCCCCGGGCGCAAAATTTAGAGGGGCGCAGTGGCAGGTTACCTGCAGCTCTTCTCCTGTGCTGTGCAGTTTAGGAGACTGTGAGCTCTTCCGCTTCACTATGAGGAAGAAGTTGCGGTGCAGTCCCGGCTTAGGCTCCAGCAGTGAGTAAATGAACACTGAAGACCATCCATGATTATCCAAGGGATTGTGACTGTGCGGAGACTGGGGGGAAGGAGGAGGGCAGGCGACTCACGAGGCATCCTCTCCATTACACGCCACTCCACACACGAGGTCCACGTGCAACATGCTGTCTGTCCACTTAGCCCGCCCCACAGCCCGAACTTCCGACCACCGCCACTTCTCCTGAGTCCTGCCTGTGCCTGTCAGTGTGCTACTACGTCGCCCTGGCACTCTGACCCTGCATCGACCACCCCAGGACTGGAGGAAACTGGGGCCAGGAGGAAGAGGATGAGGCATCCCTGCAAGCCACACACAGCGCATCCCCTCAACCCTGCAAGCCACACACAGCGCACCCCCTTAACCCTGCAAGCCACACACAGCGCACCCCCCTCAACCCTGCAAGCCACACATAGCGCACCCCCCCTTAACCCTGCACGCCACACACAGTGCACCCCTTTAACCCTGCACGCCACACACACAGCAGAAGGGACTCTTTTAGAGTGCTAAAAATCCCCGGGTTAGGGGGCGCGAATCTCTTGCCCTGCCCTGGGCGCTGACAACCCACGCTACGCCACTGCCCAGGAGGCAAGCGAGTGGCGCATGCGCAGTAGGAAACGGGCAGTGAAGCCGTAGGTTTCCCTTAGTCAGGATGGAGGAGCCGGGACCTGACAGCAGCGATTGATCGCTGTGGCGGGACCGACATCGCGGGCGAGTAGGACAGGTAAGTGTCCTTATTAAAAGTCGGCAGCTACACTGTTAGTAGCTGCTGACTTTAAAAAAAAAAAAAATGACTGCACCTCCGCTTTAAGAGGTTCAATTTGTATGCAATCAGGCAGGCCCTTGCACTGCATGATTTTGGTAAATCTGAAGACAAAAATCTGCAGAAAATCTAATAGTGTGTATGGGGTCTAAAGCCTCGTACACACAATCTGATTGTTGTCCAACCGAGCGTCTGATTTTAATTTTAATTTTGAGCAAGTTGGACCAACAATCCGACCGTGTGTACGCTCCATCGGACAAACTTTTTTTATTTTATTTTTTTAGGTTTTCATCGGACAAAAGTTGGGTCTGCAAACGGACAAACTTTTGGCCAACAAAAGTCCGATGGAGCAAAGTCCGACCGTGTGTACAGAAAACCATCGGACTTTTGTCCGATGGACAAAACAACTAATGTTAAAATCAACCAACAATAGCAGAAGTTGACCAAAGGGTGGCGGTAAAGAGCAGAAAAAACACGTGATGTTGCAAAAAGTTTTGGGAAAGTTTGCAGAAAAGTCCTGTGGTGTGTATGCTATGGGTGTTCCCGACCAACTCCGTTCGGACAAAAATCCACAGAAAAGTCCGATGGAAGTCCGACCGTGTGTACCAGGCTTAAGACTCGGTTCACACCTATACAGTTTGGTTTTGATCCGTTTCTGCAATGCTTTTTGCTGTGGGTTTTTGCACAAACGATTTTACCACAATTTGCGTTTTGCATTTTTTTTTGTATGCCTTTTTTTTGATCATTTTGTTTTTGGGCAGATTAAAAATGCTGCAGCGATGTGTTAAATAGATTGTAGTGCGTTTCTACAAAAAAAGACACAAAAAATGCAAAGGTGTGAACCAGGCCTTTGCCTAGGTTCACATTGGTCCGATTTGGCATGCAATTTAACATGCCAAATCGGCGGCTATTGCCGACATTAGCACCGTCCGAATCGTTGACGCTGACTTTGCCGCGCCGCACAGATTCCCAAAAGTAATTTTTTTTTATTTTTTTTTTATTACGGTGATTGTTAATGATACGCAGTGCTTTAGCAAACTGAATGAAAAGGGATTAGATCTACTTCAATTTTGTTTTTCCCCCCCTAACTCTGAATCACCATCTCTTGTTGCTCAGCTGCGCTGCCGCAGGTCAAGCAGAAAGCATCATCCAGTGCTTTGTTTTTGGTAATAACAGCCTGCGTGAGCCAGAATTCAATGACGTAAGCGCTGGGCACATCATGAATATTTAAGTGCACAATGCAAGATAATTACCCATGCATCAGAGAGCATGCCATCCGCACACAGGCAGCATTGCTACAACATGAGATCTTTCAGTAAGGCCCCATAGAAGACAGGCATTGCATGCAAGGTGCAGTAACCACAGCAGAATTCCAACTGACTGCTCTCAGTCCCGGTGAAGATCAGTTTGGACTAGCTGCTATGTGATCAGGTCCTTCGCATATCGCCTTTTTGCCTTCCTGAACTAGCTGGGAACACCGAAATCTACTTTTCAGTTCCTGTAATTGGCGTCTGTGTTTTATGAATGCTGTTAATAATTAAAACATTTTTTCAGAACATTCTGCAGTTAAGAGAATAAATGATTGACTCTTCAATGTATTTTCTATTTATTTTATAAAGGAATAAAAAAAGAATGTAGTCAAAGTAAAAATAAAGCCTAAGGCCGGTGTTCTGTCAAGAAGTGCCCGCACATGCGCAGGACGGAGCCGCACTCCAGCTGAGTTGCCGATTAGCTGGAGTGATGTGACCAGGGCACAAGCGCACATCGTATTAGGTATCTCTCAATGGGAGATACCATTTCACGGGCACAATTGAAACCTATACAAACAGCGGGGGGAAGACCGTAGTTCTCATATTGTGCCTCGCTGTTGCAGGTCGGCTTTACAGTGTGCTGATGTTCCGGTTTCCCCGCTGTTTGTATAGGTTTAATTTGTGGCTGTGAAATCGTATCTCCCATTGAGAGATACCTCCTACGATGTGCGCATGCGCCATGCTTATGTCAGCCCAGCTGATCGGCAAATCAGCAGTTGTGCTATGACGTAGGACGCATGCGCCGTTCATCCCGGGCACTATTCGGTGGGGGGGGGGGGGGCACTTCTGGACAGAACACCGGCCATAGGTTCAGGAGGAAGAGAGCAGAGATTTGAGCCATGTGTGGGCAGGCTGAATGTGCCAAGTTGATCGATCAATCAACTTGGGTACAATCAGCCTACCGGATTCACTTGCGATCTTCGCTAGCGGCTGCTACAATCGCAAGCAGTAATCGCTGTCCGCTCCTGGCAGGGACGGATTCCCCTGTCTGACCCCCCCGCCAAAAGCAGACAATGGTTTGGCAGGAGGGATTCCCCTATCAGCACTGTCTGTGTTGATGGAGGAACCGTGCAAATTTCTATGGCCAGCCTAACCAGTGGCGGCTGGTGCGGCAAACAAACCAATCAACCCCCCGTGGGTGGTACTCACATGGTCGGGCTCCGGTGTTTGTGGCGATGAAGAGTGAGAATGCTCCCTCCGATGAGGACGGCCTCCTCTGGATCTCCACGTACATCCTCCCCGGTACCAGCCAAGACGGTCGCTTCTCCTCTCGGCCATTCTCATGACCCGATTCCTGATTGGCCGGGAGGAGAAGCAGGAAGACAATAGAAAATATTAATTCCCTATTGTCACACAACTGGGTGGGCTCAGGGCACAGTGCTCTGCTCCCTGAGCCCACCCTTTTTTGAAGCCAATTAGAGCCTCAGGCTCTAATCATGTGCTTAAAAAAAAAAAAAAAAAAAAAAAAAGAAGAAATCTATGCGTCCGGCGCCCTGCATGTAAATTAGGGGCCGGACGCATGGATTAGGAGGGCGGTGCCCCTGCGCCCCTAAGGGAGCAGCCGTCACTGGGCCTAACACTAACTAATTTACCAAATTTTTTACCTCCCCCTCCTCCTAACCCTGTGTAAAAACAAACAATCTGTATACTTACCTTTTTTTAGTCTGCTCCGGTCAAGTCATATCTCTGGCTTTCCTGTGTCAGTGGGTGGCTGCTGCAGGGGAGAGGAGGAAGCACTGACAATGGCTGGGTCATGTAAGCCTATAAGTGACAACGCAGCTCCCTGAATTCCCCACATTTGTCAAGCGCTCCATGACACAGGGGAGCCAGGGCTGCAGGATCGTGTGACCAACCACATTGAAAAGGCTGGAAAGGAGGAGGGGGAGGAAATGTTTTTAACCTCTTTGCTTACTGGGCACTCGTACCTCCGTCCTGCCCAGGCCAATTTTCAGCTTTCAGCTCTGTCGCACTTTGAATGACAATTGCTTGGCCATACAACACTGTACCTAACTAAATTTTTATAATTTTTTTCACACAAAGCTTTTTTTTTTGGTGCCATTTAATCACCACTGGGGTTTTTTTTTTTGCTAAAGAAACAAAAAAAATAAAAATTTTTGCAGACAGGTAAAATATTTTTCTTCAATGATGTGCGCTGATGGGCACTGATAGGCTAGACTGATGGGCAATGATAGGTAGCACTGATGAAGCGTCACTAGTGGGCACTGATAAGGCACCGCTGATAAGGCTGCACTGATAGACGGCACTGATAGGCAACACTGATGGGCACTGACAGGCGGCACTGATAGGCAACACTGATGATGGGCACTGACTGGCAGAACTGATAGGTGGCATCGATTAGCAGAACTGGTCGGCACAGATTGGGATCCATGTCCCTTTAACAGAAGCCAGTTACCAGCTTTCTTCTATTCTCCTTTACGCTGATCGATTGGAGAAAAAAAGCCTATAACCTGCTTCTGATTACTTCTGTGATCAGCTGTCATTGGTGTAAAGGTGTATCATGTATTCCCCTAAGGAACAATTTCCTCTAAACAACTATTTTGAAAGTATATCTAGTCCATAAGTCCAAGTACGTAAATGTTTAAAAGCTGGAGGAGGCAGCCATCCTGAGATTGTGTCCAAGCTCTGTAAGATAGACAAAAAAGGGAAAGGAGAGGGGAGGCGCCACCTGAATATAGTATTAGTGTAGTATTAGGGTAAATACAATGCTGATACCCTAACGTGGCGCCTCCCCTCTCCTTCCCCTTTTTTGTGGCAAGAGTTGAAAATTGCTGTTCACAGACGATCTCCATCCAATCTGACAGAGCTTGAGCTATTTTGCAGAGAAGAATGGGCAAACATGTCACTCTCTAGATGTGCAAAGCTGGTAGAGACATCCCCAAAAGACTTGCAGCTGTAATTGCAGTGAAAGGAGGTTCTACAAAGTATTGACTCAGGGGGGCTGAATACAAATAAATGCACGCTACTTTTTTATTTATTTGTAAAAAGTGTTAAGCTATTTATCATTTTCCTTCCACTTCACAATTATGTGCCACTTTGTGTTGGTCTATCACATAAAATTCCAATAAAATACATTTACTTTTTTGGTGTAACATGACAAAATGTGGAAAATTTCAAGGGGTATGAATACTTTTTCAAGGCACTGTACACATAAAGGAAATTAATGCAGATGAGGGATCTCTGAAACAGTTCTAAGGTATTTATGAGGATTTCATCTGACATTTACAAATTTTTCACTGCAGGTGTATCTTCCAGGTACATGTATTTTAAATGACAGTGATGGATTCACCACCAGTAAATGTTTGGTGAAAGTCCCATTTACTGCTTTTATAAAGATGGGTATATAACACCACAATTTTTAACCAATGTTCGTTTCTGATTTTGAAAAGCACTTGAGAGCACTAATATCAGTTAAAATAGATGTTGGTAGCCTGCTCTACTGACACTGTCCACTGCTCTACTGACACTGTCCACTGCTCTACTGACACTGTCCACTGCGCTACTGACACTGTCCACTGCTCCACTGACACTGTCCACTGCCCTACTGACACTGTCCACTGCCCTACTGACACTGTCCTCAGCCCTACTGACACTGCCCTCAGCCCTACTGACACTGCCCTCAGCCCTACTGACACTGCCCTCAGCCCTACTGACACTGCCCACTGCCCTACTGACACTGTCCACTGCCCTACTGACACTGTCCTCAGCCCTACTGACACTGTCCTCAGCCCTACTGACACTGTCCTCTGCCCTACTGACACTGTCCTCTGCCCTACTGACACTGTCCTCTGCCCTACTGACACTGTCCTCTGCCCTACTGACACTGTCCTCTGCCCTACTGACACTGTCCTCTGCCCTACTGACACTGTCCACTGCCCTACTGACACTGTCCTCTGCCCTACTGACACTGTCCTCTGCCCTACTGACACTGTCCACTGCCCTACTGACACTGTCCACTGCCCTACTGACACTGCCCACTGCCCTACTGACACTGCCCACTGCCCTACTGACACTGCCCTACTGACACCATCCACTGCCCTACTGACTGACCATGACTACTTGAAGACCAGGCTTTTTCTGGCACCTTTTACATTTACTTTTTTGGTTGTAACATGACAAAATTTGGAAAATTTCAAGGGGTATGAATACTTTTTCAAGGCACTGTACACATAAAGGAAATTAATGCAGATGAGGGATCTCTGAAACAGTTCTAAGGTATTTATGAGGATTTCATCTGACATTTACAAACTTTTCACTGCAAGTGTATCTTCCAGGTACATGTATTTTAAATGACAGTGATGGATTCACCACCAGTAAATGTTTGGTGAAAGTCCCATTTACTGCTTTATAAAGATGGGTATATAACACCACAATTTTTAACCAATGTTCGTTTCTGATTTTGAAAAGCACTTGAGAGCACTAATATCAGTTAAAATAGATGTTGGTAGCCTGCTCTACTGACACTGTCCACTGCTCTACTGACACTGTCCACTGCTCTACTGACACTGTCCACTGCGCTACTGACACTGTCCACTGCTCCACTGACACTGTCCACTGCCCTACTGACACTGTCCACTGCCCTACTGACACTGTCCTCAGCCCTACTGACACTGTCCTCTGCCCTACTGACACTGTCCACTGCCCTACTGACACTGTCCTCTGCCCTACTGACACTGTCCACTGCCCTACTGACACTGTCCTCAGCCCTACTGACACTGTCCTCTGCCCTACTGACACTGTCCACTGCCCTAATGACACTGTCCTCTGCCCTACTGACACTGTCCACTGCCCTACTGACACTGTCCTCAGCCCTACTGACACTGTCCTCTGCCCTACTGACACTGTCCACTGCCCTACTGACACTGTCCACTGCCCTACTGACACTGTCCTCAGCCCTACTGACACTGTCCTCTGCCCTACTGACACTGTCCACTGCCCTACTGACACTGTCCTCAGCCCTACTGACACTGTCCTCTGCCCTACTGACACTGTCCTCTGCCCTACTGACACTGTCCTCTGCCCTACTGACACTGTCCTCTGCCCTACTGACACTGTCCTCTGCCCTACTGACACTGTCCTCTGCCCTACTGACACTGTCCTCTGCCCTACTGACACTGTCCACTGCCCTACTGACACTGTCCACTGCCCTACTGACACTGTCCACTGCCCTACTGACACTGTCCACTGCCCTACTGACACTGTCCACTGCCCTACTGACACTGTCCACTGCCCTACTGACACTGCCCACTGCCCTACTGACACTGCCCTACTGACACCATCCACTGCCCTACTGACTGACCATGACTACTTGAAGACCAGGCTTTTTCTGGCACCTTTTACATTTACTTTTTTGGTTGTAACATGACAAAATTTGGAAAATTTCAAGGGGTATGAATACTTTTTCAAGGCACTGTACACATAAAGGAAATTAATGCAGATGAGGGATCTCTGAAACAGTTCTAAGGTATTTATGAGGATTTCATCTGACATTTACAAACTTTTCACTGCAAGTGTATCTTCCAGGTACATGTATTTTAAATGACAGTGATGGATTCACCACCAGTAAATGTTTGGTGAAAGTCCCATTTACTGCTTTATAAAGATGGGTATATAACACCACAATTTTTAACCAATGTTCGTTTCTGATTTTGAAAAGCACTTGAGAGCACTAATATCAGTTAAAATAGATGTTGGTAGCCTGCTCTACTGACACTGTCCACTGCTCTACTGACACTGTCCACTGCTCTACTGACACTGTCCACTGCTCTACTGACACTGTCCACTGCTCTACTGACACTGTCCACTGCCCTACTGACACTGTCCTCAGCCCTACTGACACTGTCCTCTGCCCTACTGACACTGTCCTCAGCCCTACTGACACTGTCCTCTGCCCTACTGACACTGTCCACTGCCCTACTGACACTGTCCTCTGCCCTACTGACACTGCCCTCAGCCCTACTGACACTGCCCACTGCCCTACTGACACTGTCCACTGCCCTACTGACACTGTCCTCAGCCCTACTGACACTGTCCTCTGCCCTACTGACACTGTCCTCTGCCCTACTGACACTGTCCTCTGCCCTACTGACACTGTCCTCTGCCCTACTGACACTGTCCACTGCCCTACTGACACTGTCCACTGCCCTACTGACACTGTCCACTGCCCTACTGACACTGTCCACTGCCCTACTGACACTGTCCACTGCCCTACTGACACTGTCCTCAGCCCTACTGACACTGCCCACTGCCCTACTGACACTGTCCACTGCCCTACTGACACTGTCCACTGCCCTACTGACACTGTCCACTGCCCTACTGACACTGTCCTCAGCCCTACTGACACTGTCCTCAGCCCTACTGACACTGTCCTCAGCCCTACTGACACTGCCCACTGCCCTACTGACACTGCCCACTGCCCTACTGACACTGCCCTACTGACACCATCCACTGCCCTACTGACTGACCATGACTACTTGAAGACCAGGCTTTTTCTGGCACCTTTTTTTTTTTATTGTGAAAATCTGTTTGTTTTTTTTTGCTATAAAATTACTTAGAACCCCCAATTATTATATATTTTTTAAAGCAGAGACCCTAGAGAATAAATTTGTGGCTTTTGCAAAAAATAATTCTGTCACGTGGTATTTGCGCAGCGGTTTTTTAAAGGAAATTTTTTTGGGGGAAAAAAACTGTTTTTTCAATTTTAATGCAAAAAACATAATCCATAACCCATTTTTTTGTAAAATATAAAAAGATGATGTCACGCCGAGTAAATAGATACCAAACATGTCACGCTTTAAAATTGCGCTTGCCCGCACAGAGGTGACAAACACCGTAAATTTTACTATCCAGAGGCGACATTTTAAAAGCCATTATAGGTTACTACTTTATATATACAGAGGAGGTCTAGTGCTAGAATTACTGCCCATGTGCTGACGTTTGCGGTCATGTGTGGGACGATCGCTGTTTGCGTGCATGCGGGACTGACATATGCGTTCGCCTTTGCGTGCTAGCATGGGGGGATAGGGACATTTAAAATAATATATAAAATGTATCACTTTTATTGCTGTCACAAGGAATGGAAGCATCCTCGTGACAGGTACTCTTTATGGAGGGATCTGGGGCCAATAAGCCTCCAAATACCTCCTTTGCACTTGAAAGCATTCAAAACGCCAAGTTTGGCGTTTTTGAATACTTTTGATTTTTTTAAAAATGCCGCCGATGTCAGCCAGTTAAACAGGAAATAATGTCATGTCATCACTTACAGGTTAATATAGCGAAGACCCGATCAAAGCCGATTCCGGATTTGTATGAGTCTCTAGCAAGCCGGCTGACATACCAGCTGGTAGCTTGGGTCTCCCGGTGGGAAGAGAGACCCAGTTAGCTACTCTGGTTTCTATTACAAGAGAGCTGACCATTGGCTCTAAAAAACAGTACTGGTGTGATGCTTGCAGCTGCAGGCATCACCCCGGAACAACCACTTGAAGTCAAATGACGTACCAGGTTTGTGATTTGGCGGGAGGTGGTTTAAGGTTGACCAAGTTTATATTTTCCAGTGACATTTGTTTGCCTTACTTTTTAGTTAGGCCTTGCTAGTTTTAAAAAAAAAGGGCACCGAACCCCAATGACCTTTTGATCTCTGTCATGTTTTTCAGGAAGATCTCTACCGCCAGGCCCGGATTGGCCATAGGGCAAACCGGGCACTTGCCCGGTGGGCCGGGGCCACCAGGCCGCACGTCCTTGCGGGGCCCAAGGCAGCTGGGCTGCTCTTTGAGCCCGTACCGCTCATCCAGCCTCTCCACGATCGCCCGGCTGCCAGTTAAGCTCAGCCATCAGTGCCGGGGGGACGGAAACATGAAGGGGGAGGAGCTAGATGAGACACCTTCGGCCTCTCCACGGCTGCACAGCCATCCGTATAGGTCAGCCGTCGGTGCCGCAGGGCGTGACTGCGAAGGGGGTAGGAGCTAGAGCAGATACCTGCTGCAGACGCCTTGGAGCTGGATGACAGAAAACGTGAGTGCAGACCCCCTGTAACCTGGATAGGAGGAGCAGTGGGGGTGGCTGCATATAGAACAATAATTCTCTCCATCTTCCTCCTGCAGTCTCGGACTGAGGCCATGGTGTAAGTTTCCGGTCTTTAAAGAAAACTGACTGCAGTGTTTCCTGGGAAAAGGGGTGGAGCTGCGCTCTCTCCAGGTGCTGTCCTGAAAGACTCGTAGAAATACCGTTACCGGGAAGTCTAACTGAGGTTTTTTTCAATAAATACAAGTTTTTTGTTATACTACCAATATTAGCCGTGTCTGCCTAATTAACCACTTGGATGCACCCTTTTGGTTTCTTTCCCAAGTGCATCCCTTTTTCTACTTTTTGCTATACGAGTATGGTTAGAGGGCGGACCACCTACCGGTGTTTCGGCCTTGGAGTAGTGCAGTTCCATAAAACCAAACCCCCAATTCCTCCCTTTTTGTACAAGCCAAGATAACAATAGGTAGGCAAGAATCCAAAGACAGGTCAGAGGCAGGTTAAGTCGTGCACAGATGGTAAATATAGCAAGACAGAACACCGTTAACCAGGAACTTAAGTCACTGTGCTACCCAACTAAAGAGTTTAAGGCTGGCCGTAAATTATGCAATTTTCTTCTTCCTTCAACCAGGTGTACCTGGTCCTGACTCCTGACACAAACCTGTCCTGACACAAACATGGAGGTAGACATAGGCTTCTGAAAATGCGAGTTGCCTGACTGTCTTTCTCAACCTCCTATTTAAAAAACAAATAATGCAGATGATTTATTACTTTTTTTCCAACTTTCTTCACGCCTACATTTGTTGTCATAAAATATATTGAAGCTGCAGGTTTGGCATTATAGCCAGTCGACCAGCAATTTCAGATGAAGAGGTCAACATCTATATTTTTATTATGACAGGTGTCCTTTCGCCAGCCTTTCCAAAAAATTCTCTTTACTTTTGTTCCTGGAGGTGGAGCGCCATTTGGAAAATTATTAGCATATGGTTAGTCTATCCTATCTGAGTTTGGCAAAGATGTTTCAGTGTGTACAGACACTACCTGCCATTTAAGCAGATAATAATGCATAATAAAAATATTTTAAGTACCTAAAATCATTATCCAGCCAGTGTCTTTTAATAAAAACGAAATAGTCGCGCTCGATCAATAGTAAACTGCAAATGTACCATAGAATAGTGACTTGGCACATATTGAAAAAACAAAGCATTGGTATTGAAAACCAATACATTTGCAGTTTACTATTGATCGAACGTGACTATTTTGTTTTTTTATTTATGTTTACTATGATGATATCACATGGTTTGTCGCGTAATTAAGTATCTTTTGCACTTTAGCGCGGTATACCACTTTATATATTTTTTAGTGTCTTATAAAACTCTTTTGTTACTGTTTACAGAGAATGTATTTCCGCCTAGCAGGCTGCATTCCCTACTCATCAAACACTGATGGGTTTAATGCAAGGTGAGCCTTCATTAAGGTATGCCCTGATCACAGCAGGCAGAACACATCTGTTGTGTGGCATCTGACAACATTCTGGATGCTGCAGGCCCTATAATAAACACAACCAGTGCGTTCTACTGCCTACACACAGGATACACACACATCAATTCTATCTTACCTTGCATTAAAGTGTATGTCTAGCCAAAATTGATAGACACCTAAATGAACACTTAAATGCCACACAACCACATCGCAACCATGGGCACTGGGGCACTGGGGCACTGGCAGAGCGGCCCCACTCACTTGAACGGGTCATGTTCAGTGGACACTATCCCTGCTGAAAGCAACAGGAGGCAAATTTCTGCCACAGTCATGAAGCAAAGCATCACCGCCATGGCATGTGTACACCCCCGGTGGATACAAAAGCTAATAACTGTTAGGGGTAAGCATAAAAGTTCAATCTAACAGTTAGAGACAGGATAAGCTTCTCTGAAGAGAGGAGTTTTCAGGGATCTCCTAAAGGTGGCCAGAGTAGGAGATAGCCAGACATATTGGGGTAGACAGTTCCTGAGGATGGGAGAGCCTCTGGAGAAATCCTGGAGGTAAGCTTGAGGCAAGCATGGGAGGAGGTGACAAGAGTGCAGTGGCAGCTGGTGGTTAATTTTTTGGGGGGGCGGCAAACCGTGCACTCACAGCCACCCTCCCTGGTCGGTTACCAATGGTGCAGGCAGCGCTTCCCTCCGGGCGACGGGTGGTGGCTTCCCTGCATCTCCTCCTTGGTATCATGGCGGCTTCTGCCATGCTTCTGCTCCCTCCTCCTCCTAGGCCAATAGGATCGATTTCTCCCTTCGGCAAATTGGGAAACGGGTCTCAGGACCCGCTTCCTGATTGACCAGGAGGAGAATCAGGAAGACAATAGCGAATATTAATTTGTCATTGTTACACAACTGGATGGGCACTGCGCCCCGAGCCTACCCTTTTTTTTTAAGCCTATTAAACCCTCTGGCTCTAATCACATGCTTAAAAAAAAAAAAAAAAGACTGATTGGAATCCATGTGTCCGGGGCCCTGCATGTAGATTAGGGGGCTGGACGCAGGAGGGGGCACCCTGTTTAATGGGCCGCCACTGCAAGAGAGATAGAGAGAAGGAGGTCATGGGAGTGAAGAAAATTGTTTGGTTGGTATATTGAGATGAAGTTAGAGATGTAACTCAGGGCAGAGTTGTGGACGGCTCTGTAGGTAGCATTCAGTATTTTTAACTTTATGCATTGGGTAAGCAGAAGTCAATGGAGGGATTGACAGAGAGGAGTAGTGGACAACAAATGCGTGGGAAGGCAGATGAGTCCATTACCTGCAATTCTTTTTGGTAGGTGACAGGATCTCTTTAAAGTTGACACATTCTTGACAAGCAGGAAAAGAACGCTCTTCATTTCCCATCCACCCAAATGTGCTATTGCTGTCAGTTTCAGAATTTTTGTTTAGTGACAGGTTTGCGTCAAGGCAGCCCATTTGCTTTGAACAAGCCCTTAACAAGATTCAACACACAAAAAAGTGTGTGACACAATGAACTGCAGTGCATTTGCACACATGGTTTGGGGTGAAGTAAAGTGCAGGTGTGCTGGCAGACACTACATGTGGGTTGGAGCACCATTCAAAAAGCACCACGATGGTGCTGGCAGTACACTGAACTAAAACTCATAAAATCTTGAATTTTACCATTATAATGGAAAAATATTTCTGCGCTAGGTGATATAAATGTTATACTCAAAATATGAATGGCAGCTGCACTCACGATACTGCACATGACAATATTTACAAAGACATTATTTCAAAAAGGTGTTGCACTGTCTTCACAAAAATAATAATACTGTATATACTCGAGTATAAGCCGAGTTTTTCAGCACTTTTTTTTGTGCTTAAAATGCCCCCCTCGGCTTGTACTCGAGTCACCTTTTTGCGCCTGATTTCCGGGACTTTGGGAAACCGGTACATGGCACACATGTAGCCCCACTCTTCCTCTATAAGTGTGCAAAGTTTGTTGTCCGGGGGACCAACGGCCGGGGAGTACCGATTTTTCAAACCCGGGCACCCCTTCCATGGACTCCTATGTTAAACGGTCATTTCTCCGGTGACTTTGGGGACCCGCTACCGGCCGGTCGTACACATGTAGCCCAATTTCTCCTCTATAAGTGTGCAAAGTTTTTTGTCTGGGGGACCTACAGCCGGGGAGCACCGATTTTTCAAAGCCGGGCACCCCTTCCATAGACTCCCATGTTAAACGTAAGTCTAGTCATGGGCACAGTGAGGCACAGTGAGGCATGCAGATAGACACTCTAGGCTTATACTCGAGTCAATACGTTTTCCCATTTTTTTGTGATAAAATTAGGTGCCTCGGCTTATATTCGGGTCGGCTTATACTCGAGTATATACGGTAATAAGTGCATGCCACAGTCAAAAATGCTACAACGTGCATAAAATGAATCAAACGAAAATAATTAATGTAATCAGAAATGAATCGACCACTTGGATCCGCTTTCCTACTCTCCTCAGTTGCCCCAGTGACGACGTCCCATACGACAAAACGTACGTCGGGTGGAGGAAATAGCGATGATGTCAGCCACACCCGCCAGGGTGCCAGATGCTGTGTATACTGAATGCCTATATTTTTGCTGTCCTTGTATAAGTCTTTTTTATTAAACTGCTTTATATACTGGATATTGCGCAATGAGGTGTTGCCTTCCCTCTATTTGAGTGTACCATGCTCCATTTATACCTGTGAAATCAACATCGGGCAATGTGCTGTTTTAGTGAGGAGAGCGCATCCAAGTGGTCGATTAATACACTGAACTGCCAGGGTCAATAAGGCGCTTTTTGGCCTACAAGGGCAATATTTTCCGGTTAGGAACAAATTTGCACTTTTGGAGTGGAGCACTTATTTGGTGGCCAGTCACAGCGTGGATGTTCATATGAATACATGAGTGGAACACCACCTTTCATTAGTTGGTTATTGAGACTAATATAATTATATTGATTGCCGCACTTTGCACTTCATTCTCTGCTTGATAGCATGAACTAAAGGGTGGGTAATTATATGAATTTTGGGGATTTTTTTATTTATTGGCTTTGAAGCACTTTTTGCACTTTATGATTATATGAATTACCGTATATTAAATTTAAATAATTTTATGTTGTAGCACATTTAATTGTGGCATGCACTTATTAATAATATTTTTTTGTGAAGACAGCGGAAAACCTTTTTCCCATAGTGAATTTTAACACGCATTACTGTGCACACATACTGTAGGTGTGACAACTTTAAGGATAACTGGACATTTACCTTACACCTATGCAACTTTTTGGTGCATTTTGCAGAAGGCACTACAGTCCATTTAACATGGTTTCCTATGGATGTAGTTCACATCTGTGCGTTTTGCGCCAATGCGTTTTTTTCTAAAAAGGTCAGGGACTTTTTTCCCCCAGCAGATTGCGTTTTGCATGTAATAGACTTCAATAAAGTTGCACCAAAAACGCAAGTGTTGCATTTTTGATAAATTTTGTGATGTGTTTTGCAGGGTTTTTTTTTTTTTGCTTTAAGAACACTGTGTATAGCTGGTTACTAAGGAGCAGGCTGGGAAGCCATACAAAAATGGAACCTCCGCTTTTCCGAACCCTGCCCCCAGGGCCGGATTTTCCACAAGGCCACTGAGGCCAGGCCTCGGGGCGGCAGTGAGTACAGGGGTGGCGCCGTGCCAACAGCATAGTCCCCGCCCTCTCCCCACTCCCAGACGCGGAGGATGACTCCCTGTACGTCGCATGCTGGTGATGTCAGAGCTCTGTTGCTAGGAGAACAGAGAAGAGACGGATGCAAAGAGTTTGGGAGCGATGTGAGATGGTCGGAGCGATCGAGGTGAGCCTTTCCTCCCGCCTTCTATCTGTCTCACCGATAGGGGCTGTCAGTGCAGTCATGTTGGAGTCAGCGGCCCCTCATTAGTATTTCATGGCGGCTGAGTGTAGAAATAGTGTGTGTATTCTTCTGGGCTCCATGTTCCCTGTGATCAGGATGGGCTCAGCCTATATGAGACCCCATCAGAGATGTCATCCTGGGGAGCAGCATATAGGGGACTGCTGTAATTGCTGTGTGTGTGTGTCTACATTGTACCAGGGCTCCTTCACACCTCTTTTGGGGCTCACTTACACTTGTGATGGGGGGGTAAAATTCCCTGGTTGAGCAGCTTAATTACTGCCCCCCCTTTTTTTTCTGCAGAGGCAGTGGCTGCAATGCTTTGCAATTATATTCCATCTCGCTTTTCAAGTGAATGGGTCCGTGCTTCAATTACCTTGCAAAAATCCTGTCCTCCCGGTGTCCTGCCGAAAAAGTTCCCCCGGCGCCACCGGCGGATAAGGACCCCCCTGTACTACGCAGGCGTGGCGTTTGCGCAGTACAAACCTCAACGGAGCCTCTGAAAATAGCCGAAGATGTATTTGGCGGGGGGGATTTTTAATGTAATTAAATGTATTTTTTTTTTGTTTACCTAATTTCTATCACATGGGGGGGAAGCCCCCTATGTGATGGGGTGTGTGTGTGGGGGGGGGGGCGGCATTGAAGGACCAGGCCTTGGGGTGGCAAAGGGAGTAAATCCGGGCCTGCCTCCCCCCTCCGGTGTCACATTTGGCACCTTTCAGGGGGGAGGGGGGTGCAGATACCTGTATAATACAGGTATTTGCACCCTCTTCCGGGCATAGACCCCCGTGGGGGTTACGCCACTTCCCTCCCCCCGCTGTCTTCTGGGAGACACACGGGTCCCAGAAGACAGCAGGGACCATTTTGATTGCACGGCGCGAGTCGCGCATGCGCAGTAGGGAACCAGGAAGTGAAGTCGCAAGGCTTCACTTCCTGATTACCTTACCGAAGATGGCGGCGGCAGAATCCGAGGACCGAGGGACGGGTCGGCCTCGGGTGCCCTGGACAGGTAAGTGTCCTTATTTTAAAAGTCAGCAGCTGCAGTATTTGTAGCTGCTGACTTTTAACCACTTCAATACCATGCACTTATACAGCTTCCTGCCCAAGCCAATTTTGAGCTTTCAGCGCTGTTGCAATTTGAATGACAATTGCGCGGTCATGCAACACTGTACCCAAACAATTTTTTTATCATTTTGTTCCCACAAATAGAGCTCTCTTTCGGTGGTATTTGATCGCCTCTGCAATTTTAATTTTTTACATAACAAATAAAAAAGAGTGAAAATTTTGAAAAAAACTAAGTTTTTCTTTGTTTCTGTTTATTTTTTTTGTTGTAAAAAAGTACCTTTTCTACTTCAATGATGGGCACTGATAAGGCGGCACTAACGGGCACTGATAAGGCGACACTGATGGGCACCGATGAGGTGGCACCGATGAGGTGGCACTGATGATGGGCACTGATGGGCACTGATAGGCGGCACTGATGGGCACTGATAGGCGGCACTGAGGGGCACTCATAGGCGGCACTGAGGGGCACTCATAGGCGGCACTGAGGGGCACTCATAGGCGGCACTGATGGGCACTCATAGGCGGCACTGATGGGCACTCATAGGCGGCACTGATGGGCACTTATAGGCAGCACTGATGGATACTTATGGGTGGCACTGATAGGTGGCACGGACGGGCACTGATAGGCGGGCACTTATGGGCACAGATGGGCATGGATGGGCACTGATAGGCGGCACTGATGGGCACTCATAGGGGGCACTGAGGGGCACTCATAGGCGGCACTGAGGGGCACTCATAGGCGGCACTGAGGGGCACTCATAGGCGGCACTGATGGGCACTTATAGGCAGCACTGATGGATACTTATGGGTGGCACTGATAGGTGGCACGGACGGGCACTGATAGGCGGGCACTTATGGGCACAGATGGGCACTGATAGGTGGCACTAATGGACACTGGTAGGTGGCACTGATGACTGGTGGCTGGCATTGCTGGGCATCATGCATTTTTTGTTGTGCCATGATGGTGCCAATCAGTGCCCATTTGTGGGCACTGATTGGCATATGTTTTTTATCTATTTGTGCATGTGGATGGCCATGGGGGACTTACCTGGCCATCCACATGCTTGGGGTTCCCTGGTGGTCCTGGGGGGCTTCCCTGGTGGTCCAGTGTGGGTATCCGAGGGGGGGCTGCGCTGATAAACAATCAGCGCAAACCCCCCCCGTCAGGAGAGCTGCCGATCGGCTCTCCTCTACTCGCGTCTGTCAGACGCGAGTGAGGAAGAGCCGATCGGCTCTCCTCTACTCGCGTCTGTCAGACGCGAGTGAGGAAGAGCCGATCAACGGCTCTTCCTGTTTACATTGTGATCAGCCGTGATTGGACACGGCTGATCACGTGGTAAAAAGCCTCCGCCAGAGGCTCTTTACCTAGATCAGTGTAGCGGTGTGTCAGACTGACGTCCAGTGTGGATAACACAACCACTTCCCGGACGTCAATATGCTATTGACTGGGCGGGAAGTGGTTAAAAAAAACTATTTCGGCGGACCTCCCCTTTAACAACCGATGAGTCATCAGCTGTCAGTGAGGAGTGTAAAAAAAAAAAGAATTGGCGGGAAAAAAAAAATCACAAAAAAAAAGGCAGAATTAAAAAATGATGGGGACAAGGGCCTTTTCCCCACAGCCCTGTCTGACGTCACTTCTGCCTCTCAGGCTTAAAGGGATGATTTTTTTTTTCAGTTAAAGGCAAAATTATGTTTTTGTTTTTTTTTTTTGCTTTTAACCACTTCCATACAGGGCATTTATACACCTTCCTGCCCAGACCAATTTTCAGCTTTCTGCACTGTTGCACTTTGAATGAAAATTTTGCGGTCATGCTACACTGTACCCAAACTAAATTTTTATCAATTTGTTCCCACAAATAGAGCTTTCTTTTGGTGGTATTTGATCACCTCTGCAATTTTTATTTTCTGCAAATAAAAAAAAAAAAAGACCGAAAATGTTGAAAAAAAAAGTTTTTTTTGTTTCAGTTACAAAACTTTGTAAATAAGTTCGTTTTCTCCTTCACTGATGGGCACTGATGGGGCTGCACTGACGGGCACGGATAAGGCGGCACGGGTGGGCAACGATCGGCGGCACGGGTGGGCAACGATCGGCGGCACGGGTGGGCACAGATAGGCAGCACGGGTGGGCACTGATGGGCATGGATAGGCGGCATGGATGGGCACTGATAGGTGGCACGGATGGGCATGGGTGGGCACTGATAGGTGGCATGGATGGGCACTGATAGGTGGCACTGTACTGTACTAATGGATGCCAATCAGTGCCAAACAATAATGCCTGCCAATCAGTGGTGCCCATTGTGGGCATTGATTGGCATCCATTGTGGGCACTGATTGGCATCCATTTCGTATATAATTAGCATCCCTGGTGGTCTAGTGTACAATACCTATAGGTGGGCTTCCCTGGTGGTCTAGTGGCATCCCTGGTGGTCCAGTGGGCATCCTCGGGGGGGCTGTGCTGATAATGGATCAGCACAAACCCCCCCTGTCAGAGGAGCAGCCGATCGGCTCTCCTCTACTCGCGTCTGACAGACGCGAGTGAGGAAAAGCCGATGACCGGCTTTTCCTGTTTACATCGTGATCAGCCGTGATTGGACACGGCTGATCACGTGATAAAGAGTCTCCGTCGGAGACTCTTTACCTAGATCGGTGTTGCGGGGTGTCAGACTGACATCCCGCAGCAACGATCGCCGCGATGTGCGCCCCCGGGGGCGCGCAGCGGCTCAAAATCCTGAGGACGTCATATGACGTCCAGTCAGGATTTTGAAACCACTTTGCCGCCATCAATCTGTTATAGGGCGGGCGGCAAGTGGTTAAAGGTCATTGAGAGATCTGGGGTCTTTTTGACACCAGAACTCTCAATAAAAAGGACCTGTCATGCTTGTTTCTATTATAAGGGATGTTTACATTCCTAGTAATAGGAATGAAAGTGATCAAAAAAATTCAATAATTAAAAGGGACAGTGTAAAAATAAAAAGTAAAGTAAATATATATATATATATATATATATATATATATATATATATATATATATTTTTTTTTTTAAAGTGCCCCATCCCTCCGAGCTCTTGCGCAGAAGTGAACGCATACGTAAGTCATACGTAAGTCACGCCTGCATATGTAAACGGTGTTTAAACCACACATGTGAGGTATTGCTGTGATCGTTAGGGTGAGAGCAATAATCATAGCACTAGACCTCCAATGTAACTCCAAAGAGGTATCCTGTAAAAAAATTTAAGCGCCACCTATGGAGATTTTAAAGTACCGTAGTCTGTTGCCATTCCATGAGCATGCGCGATTTTAAAGCATAGCATGTTGGGTATCTATTTACATCATACAAAAAATGGTTAACGTTAATGGTTTATTTAATTATTTTTTTATTCATGAAAGTGTATTTTTTTCCAAAATAATTGCTTTTGAAAGACCGCTGCACAAATACAATGTGACATAAAATATTGCAATGACCACCATTTTATTTTCTATGGCCTCTGCTAAAAATAAATATATTGTGACAGTCAGTGGCGAGGGGGAGAGGATGGAGGCATGGTTAGAGGATGGGGGCTCCCTTTTTTCTTTTTTTTGTGTGGGAGGGGGTTCGGTGGGGAGGGAAAGGGAAAGGAAAAGAGGAGTTTATAATAAGTTAAGTAGTAATAGAATGTATACAATTAGCAGAATGTAATATAAACGTGGAATTAGGAATATGTATGATTTATCTGAAATAATGTTAAGAAACTTATAAAAAAAAATAAGAATTTATATAAAAAAAATATATAATTTTTGGGGTTCTAATCGATTTTCTAAAAAAAATACAGATTTTTACTTGTAAACAACAAATGTCAGAAAAGGCCAGGGTCAGCAAGTAGTAATGGAAGCTTCATCTCCCTCTTATTCTAAGACACAGGCTGGAGGGGCGTGACGTAGCCTGTAACTGGCAGAAATCCACCCACACTCTATTTGTACACATAGTGCAGCGCTACTAATAAAGTGCAATAAAATTTATATCACTAATAAAATACAAAAAATACAAATTAAATTAAAATTAAATTAACAAATGTCCAAAAATACAACAAATTTAAGTGAATGTCTTATATTGCATCAATCCAACCAATGTGCGAAAAAATCTGTGCAAAAAAAAAAATGGTCTCGCTTGATGTAGTGTCCCTCTACACGTCCATTCCTCACAAAGTAGGCCTACATGCCACACAGTACTTTCTTAATGAGGACCCAGTACTTAATACCAGACAGATCAATTTTTTACTGGAAATGTTGGAATATTGCCTCAACCACAATTATTTTGAAGCCAATGGCCAATTCTACATTCAAATCCAGGGAACAGCTATGGGGGCTAATTTTGCCCCCAGTTATGCTAACCTCACTATGGGTTATTGGGAACACCTAAACATCTGGCAAAACAACCCTTATGCTTCCCATCTAGTATTTTATGGCCGCTATATAGATGATGTGGTCATCATCTGGGATGGGCCTGATACACTAATCCCAGGGTTCCTAGAATTTTGTAAATCCAACCACATGGGTCTGTCTTTTACTGCTGTGACAAATGAGAACACTCTGGCCTTCTTGGATCTTGAGCTCTTCCATGATGACCATGTGATCTGTGCACAGAATTACACCAAGCCCACTGCTGGCAATTCCTTTCTACATTACGATAGTTGTCATCACCCTCGATGGGTGAAGAATATACCCAAGAGCCAGTTTTGTAGACTGAGACACAATTGTACCCGGTCACAGGATTATATCTCCCATGGTTCGATGCTAAAAACCAAATTTTTGGAGAAGGGCTACCCAGATGAGTTAGTTGAGGGAGCCTATCTATATTATCTTAATGCTGACGTGAGGAAGAAAAGAGCTATGAGTACAGAAGACAGTATCCAACCAGTCCGTTTTGTAACCCAATTTCATAGTCAATTCAGGAAGATGGAACGGATCTTGGCTAAACACTGGTCCATATTGAGGGAGGTCCTCCATCTAAAATCTACACTCACAGACCGTCCCATAGTAAGTTATAGAAAGGCCAAAAACATCAAGGCCCAGATAGCCCCCAGTAAAATCAAACCCTCAGGGCCGTCCGTTAGCACTTCCTTGACATTCTTCAATCTGAAGGGTATGTATCAGTGCAGGAAGGCATTATGCCTCACGTGTAAACATGTCACTCATAGACAGAAAGATTTTACGTGTAAAGGTAAGCAATACACCATACCCAATTTCTATACATGCTCTTCTGAGTATGTGGTGTATTGCCTGACATGTCCGTGTGGCCTATTTTATGTAGGCCGCACTATTCGCACCCTCCGAAAAAGGTTTGGAGAACACCGTAATTTTGTCGAGAAAGGTCTTGATAAATATAGTGTAGCAAAACATTTCAAAGAGTTCCATCACCAATCATCTGTGGGTCTACGTGTTTGGGTTATAGAAGCCATCTCTAAACATCTTCCCCAAGCTGAGCGCTACAAGAAATTATGTGAGCGTGAAAATTATTGGATCTATACCCTCGATACCCTCATTTAAGCCCCCAGGCGAGAGGCTATCGAAATCAATATTCTTTTATAATGATCAATATTCTTTTATAATGATCCGTTCATAATGGCTTCATGTATTGGTACCGCTATGTGTATATATATATATGTTTATGCTACCATTCAGTTTATTTTTATTTATTTTCCATCTCTCTAGTATGTTATGAGTCCAATACCTATATTTGGTTTCCGTTTGACACGTATTCCCTTTGTCCATATTGATTTGATTTGAATATGTGTGTATGTGTGTATATTTATACGTGCGTGTGTTTGTGTGTGCGCTTATGTATACTGCACGTGTAAATTTCATACATGCACTACTACCCTATGTAGTTACGCATAGATGTGGGGATATCCCCCTGTGTACATGCGCTTATGTTCTTGAGAGTTCATATAGCTATTATGGGTATTCTGATATCAACAGTTTTTGGTAGTAGACTCTCCATCCCTCTATATATATTTTGTATATTTTTTATATAATTTTTTATATAATAATTTTATTGTGTAATAATGTTCTGGTAATGTTCAGATATTACTTTTTTGGCTATTATGATACCATATTATATATATATATATATTTTATATATATTATATATAAACTCTTTTTTAGGTCCTCTTTATGATTGTTGGTCCGTTTTATATGGGATCACTTTTTTATATTATATATGTCCCCTTCTTTTATATTGTTCTGACAAATGTCAGAAAAGGCCAGGGTCAGCAAGTGGTAATGGAAGCTTCATCTCCCTCTTATTCTAAGACACAGGCTGGAGGGGCGTGACGTAGCCTGTAACTGGCAGAAATCCACCCACACTCTATTTGTACACATAGTGCAGCGCTACTAATAAAGTGCAATAAAATTTATATCACTAATAAAATACAAAAAATACGAATAAAATTAAAATTAAGTGAATGTCTTATATTGCATCAATCCAACCAATGTGCGAAAAAATCTGTGCAAAGAAAAAAATTTACAAAAGAATTTGTGCAAAGAATGTTCCTCAGTCAGTGATATTCATTTCATATATTTTTACACTGTGCATTATCCTTTTCTCTCAGCGTGTGCTACATCCACCATTTTAGATGTACCCTCACCTTAATACAGCAGATAATGAGCCTTTATAATTTTCCTTATATAACAATCGACCCAAACTATGTTATTGCCAACAATAATCAAATATATGTTTGTATGACAATCTAAAAGCTGTTTTTTTTTTTTAACATGTGACCAGCAGCAGAGGACTAAAAGCTCCTCCTACTTATGTTTCCCTGCAGACAGGCTGGGAGAGAGCTGGGTCATGTGACAACTGTATATCAATTAGGAAAAAGGTTCTTGGATGTTTGTTTTTTATTTTAAATAATTACAGTGTTATAATCCACATATGGAAATAGAAGGAACAATGTAATTGAAACAGTATTTATTATCGCTTTAAAGCAGCGTTCCACTCAAAAGTGAAACTTCCGCTTATCTGTCTCCTCCCCCCTACGATGCCACGTTTGGCACCTTTCAGGGGGGAGGGGGGAACGGGTACCTGTTTTTGACAGGTTCACTTCCGGAGACGGTGCAGGGGCACTGTCCCCGAAAAGTTGCCCCCCCCCTTCCTCTGCCGCCGTGCCAATTAGAAAGCGCAGCGCACCTCACGCATGCGCAGTACGATACCGGCTGTGAAGCTGAAAGGCTTCACTGCCGGTTTCCCTTACTAGGAATGATGGCGGCAGCCAGGGCCGCTGATAGGGGGGGACCACCAGCCCTCCTGTTGGGGGCCCGGGCACACAGGGGGGCCCCCGGACAGCAGGAGGATCGGTGGAGCAGAGAACAAAGAATGATAGCGTCTCTCACCCAGCAACTCAAATCCGGTTTCTCTCCATCTTGCTCCCGCCGGCTTTCAGCTGCTAGGTGAGAGGCTAGGTGAGAGACACAGGGCTGGATTTAGGGGATGCTGGGATGGGTTGTTATGCCCCCCCCCCTGGCCGGCCGCAGCTGAGCTCCTTCCCCCGCCCACTCCCGCCCGCACTCACAGCTGGGATGAGGAGACAGCAGCTTGCAGCCTGGAGCGGTGAGAGAAGAAGTGCCAGCGGGAGGTGTGCTGTGTTTTGTTCTCCCCTCCTGTCAGAAGAGCGCTGGTCTTTACAGTACATGAGACCGGATCGCTCTTACTGTAGATCGCATTGCACTGTACATACACCGCCCCCTATCCACATTTGTTGTTGCCGGGAGGTGAGCACTGAGCAGACTTTGGAGGAGATGGGGGCGCTGTGTGTGTGTGTGTACAGTGTAATGCAATCTACAGTAAGAACGATCCGGTCTCATGTACTATAAAGCCCAGCACTCTTCTGACAGGAGGGGAGAACAAAACACAGCACACCTCTTCCTGGCTGTGTGGGAATTGGCAAATGTAATGGGGATTTGGGGAGGGCGGTATGTGTGAGGAGGAGGAATGGGGGGATATGTGCTGGGAGGAGAGATTGGGGGGGCAGGGGGTCATTTAGAGGGGGTTGTGCTAGGAGGCGGGATTTTTGTTTGGAAATTTGTGCACGGGGGCCCTGTCAGGTAGGCTGTATGGGGCCCCCGTGATTTCTATAAGCGGCCCTGGCGGCAGCACCCAACAGCCGATCCGAAAATCGTCTGGGGTGCCTACATCGTTCGAACCCTGGGCAGGTAAGTGTTCTAATATTAAAAGGTCAGCAGCTACAGTATTTGTAGCTGCTGGATTTAAATTTTTGTTGGGCCGGAACACCTTTGTAAGTGAGTTTTAAAAACCAGGGACATGTCTAGGGTCATATCCTTGACTTTCCCTGGAGATTACAGCAAGCTGACAGCTATGGAAGTAAAGCACAAGCTGTTCCTTACCTTGGCCATCCATGGTCATCTGATCATGTGACCGAGTCTAATAGACGCTGCCTTCATGGTGGTACGATCATCAATAAACGGATAGCTAGAAAAAGAAAGTAAAAAGAGTAAGTTGCTGGGGTTGGATGGAGGAAGCAGACACCAATATATACACAGCATAGGAGAATCCGGAGGTTTCTACATCTAAAAGTAAAAAAAAAAAAAGTATTCACACAATTCAAGAAATGTGTTTGAAGGCCGATTTCATGAACCAAACAGAAGACGGGTGACTCAGCATGCTGTGCAAATATGCAGATGGCCTGACTCAAGGGCAGGACAAGTGAAGTAGATTCCTAAGGGCCCGAGCAGTTCTTAGAATGCATAGCCACTTCAAAGTTTTACTTTGTAGACATGCCAAAGAGATCGGCTCGATGGAAATAATCTCATCAATATGTGTTTTTTTTTTTTTTTTTCAATTCTACGTATAATTTCTAAGAATATAATTACACATGCAGTTCTGCCTCCTACCTTGCAGTGTTGCACTTCTCTGCTCAATTCACTCCCTGTGTGGCTGATAACATATTTCAAAAGTTGTTGAAGCTGAACTCAAGGAATGATCATTTTGTTAAAATTAACATTGCCACAGATTGGTTAATCTTTCATATATCACATCCGAAGGGCCAGGGGGGATGCAGAAATTCACTGTAGTAGCCTGTACTGCAGACAGTCAGTGCTGTCCCTTCTGGGGGCTGCTGAAGCGACTTGCATTCTGTATAGTGAACACAAGGGGTCGCTTGCTCAACACCTTCACCATTCAGAGAACATCTTAAACAAAGGCCCAGTTTATGGCCCTTCAGACTTTAGGAGGGCCTGACGGTCATTGGGTGTAAAAAAAATTACATAGTGTCTGTGGTCAGTAGGAGGAACTGTGCCTCATAATGGGCATTAGTGATAAGACTAAAACCCTATTATTGGTGTCATTGGAAGGAATAAAGTCCCATCATTGGTGTCAGAGGGAGGAATAGTCCCCCATTGTTGGTGTCAGTGGAAGGAATAGAGCCCCATATTTGGTGTCAGTGGAAGGAATAGAGCCCCATTGTTGGTGTCAGTGGGAAGAATAGCCCACATTGTTGGTGTCAGTGGAAGGAATAAAGTCCCATCATTGGTGTCAGTGGAAGGAATAAAGCCCCATCATTGGTGTCAGTGGAAGGAATAAAGCGCCATCATTGGTGTCAGTGGGAGGAATAGCCCGCATTGTTGATGTCAGTGGAAGGAATAAAGTCCCATCGTTGGTGTCAGTGGAAGGAATAGAGCCCTATTATTGGTGTCAGTGGAAGGAATAGAGCCCTATTATTGGTGTCAGTGGAAGGAATAGGTACTGCTGGTACTGATGTCATTCCCAGACCATGGGGTACCATTTTAACTTTAGTGGAATACAGGCTGGCTCTCTTGTCAACAGGTATAGGGGTGGTGATTCACTGAGAATCAGGGCCGCTGTTAAGGCAGTACAACCAGTCATGTTGTACTGGGCCCAGGTCCCATCAGCTAGACAGGGGGGCCCAGGGCAACTTTTTTAGTTTCTGCCTAAATTAATAAATGGATTTTACTAGGCCACACCCTCACTCTTACTTGCGTACCATGGCTTAAATTACATTTACCTAGGCCCCATCAGGTTAACAGAGGGGCCCAGGAGGTGGGAGCAGAGAAGGGACTTTTTCATTTTTAAGGTGTAGGTGGAAAAGTCAGTGCTGCTTTTTTGCTGTACCCCAGGGGTAGGTGGTTGTGGGGGGGCATAAAAAGGGCTGTATGGGGCCCCATGATTTCTAACAGCGGCCCTGCTGAGAATGATCATGCTATGTTTATGTGCCTAGCCATTGAGGCACCTACAAAGGTGAGTGCAATATTTTGTTTTATTCAAATAAAGAAAAAAATTTTTAGTTTTTTTTTACATATTACACAATGAGTCCCCCTCTCTGTTCCCTTTTTCTTATGAGCCAAATATGTCCGAATTCCTTCGCATGAGTCATATACACCTGGATCTGGAGGATTGAAGAGAAAAGGCAAAGTCTTTGAAAGCATTTTGGACCTGGTGTTATTTACTATAGTTCCATCTGTTCTGTTGAGTCCAGTCTGTACAAAGGAGAGTGCACTGGGTGGTGGATTTAATTTCAATTGATGAGTGGAACACTTTTAAATGTGGATCAAATTTATGAACTATTCATTACATTTAGGACTTTTTTGGTAAATGTGGACTGTCTTTCTCCTTTTTTTTTGTATAGTGTTTATTGATATATATATATACACAATATAAAGTGCCTTGAAAAAGTATTTAAACCCCTTGACATTTTCCACATTTTGTCATGTTACAACCAAAAAACTTAAATGTATTTTATGTGATAGACCAACACAAAGTGGCACATAATTATAAAGTGGAAGGAAAATGATAAATGGTTTTCAAATTTGTTTACAAATAAATATCTGAAAAGTGTGGCGTGTATTTGTATTCAGCCCCCTTTTCTCTGATACCCCTAACTAAAATCTAGTGGAACCAATTGCCTTCAAAAGTCACCTAATTAGTAAATAGAGTCCACCTGTGTGTAGTTTATTCTCAGTATAAATACAGCTATTCTTTGGAGCCCTCAGAGGTTTGTTGGAGAACCTTAGTGAACAAACCACATCATGAAGGCCAAGGAACACACCAGTCAGGTCAGGGATAAAGTTGTGGAGAAGTTTAAAGCAGGGTTAGGTTATAAAAATATGTATCCCAAGCTTTAAACATCTCACGGCACACTTTTCAATCCATCATCTGAAAATGGAAAGAGTATGCCACAACTGCGAACCTACGAAGACATGGCCGTCCACCTAAACTGACAGGCCGGGCAAGGAGAGCATTAATCAGAGAAGCAGCCAAGAGGCCCATGGTAACTCTGGAGGAGCTGCAGAGATCCACGGCTCAGGTGGGAGAATCTGTCCGCAGGACAACTATTAGTCGTGCACTCCACAAATCTGGCCTTTATGGAAGAGTGGCAAGAAGAAAACCATTGTTGAAAGAAAGCCATAAGAAGTCCCGTTTGCAGTTTGCAAGAAGCCATGTGGGGGACATGGCAAACATGTGGAAGAAGGTGCTCTGGTCAGATGAGACCAAAATTTAACTTTTTTGCCTAAAAGCAAAACGCTATGTGTGGCGGAAAACAAACACTGCACATCACCCTGAACACACCATCCCCACTGTGAAACATGGTGGTGGCAGCATCATGTTGTGGGGATGCTTTTCTTCAGCAGGGACAGGGAAGCTGGTCAGAGTTGATGGGAAGATGGATGGAGCCGAATACAGGGCAATCTTAGAAGAAAACCTGTTAGAGTCTGCAAAAGACTTGAGACTGGGGTGGAGGTTCACCCACCAGCAAGACAACCACCCTAAACATACAGCCAGAGCTAATATGGAATGGTTTAGATCAAAGCATATTCATGTGTTAGAATTGCCCAGCCAAAGCCCAGACCTAAATCCAATTGAGAATCTGTAGCTAGACTTGAAAATTGCTGTTCAGACGCTCTCCATCCAATCTGACAGAGCTTGAGTTATTTTACAAAGAAGAATGCCCAAAAATGTCACTCTCTAGACGTGCAAAGCTGGTAGAGACATCCGCAAAAAGACTTGCAGCTGTAATTGCAGTGAAAGGCGGTTCTACTAAGTATTGATTCAGGGGGCTGAATACAAATGCCCCCCACACTTTTCACATATTTGTGAAAACCATTTATCATTTTCCTTCCAATTCACAATTATGTGTCCCTTTGTGTTGGTCTATCAAATAAAATCCCAATACAGTAAAACCTTGGATTGCGGGCAAAATTGGTTCCGGAAGCATGCTTGTATTTCAAAGCACTTGTATATGAAAGCGAACTACCCATAAGAAATAATGGAAACTCAAATGATTCATTCCACAACCGATTATTCATAAGTCCTTCAGTTTATAGTCCCATATAAAAAGATTATAGCAATGTGATGGGTTGTGTAACCATAAAATGTCCATCCACAAATGGAAGCCCCCACAAGAGGGTTAGAAGCAAAATCCAGCAGGGGCTTCAGAGTATAAAAGAGAAGAGAGGCGCATCTAAGTGTAGCAATATGGTTACATTTACTGAAGGTACAACATTTAGCAACTCACATGGTTGATGATTAAAAGAGGCACATCTAAGTATGCAGACATCAGGGGTAAAGCTGTCTACAATCGTGACCGGGAAGACTACCCTGCAGTCGAGCGTTCTGAAAGCGAGGCTTGAACTGCTCGTGGAGCGCAGCGTGGAAGGGACAACGTCAATGGTGGTGAGGATGACTGTCTATGTGGACAGCTTTACCCCTGATGCCTGCATACTTAGATGTGCCTGTTTCAATCATCATCCATGTAAGTTGCTAAATGGTGTACCTTCATTAAATGTAATTGTATTGCTACACTTAGAGGCGCCTCTCTTCTCTACTCAGTTGTTACATGACGGTACTTGTATATCAAGACATCGGTTGTATATCAAGTCAAAATGTATTTAAAAATTTTGCTTGTCTTGCAAAACGCTCTCAAACCAAGTTACTCTCAAACCAAGGTTTTACTGTAAAATGCATTTACGTTTTTGGTTGTAACATGATAAAATGTGGAGAATTTCAAGGGGTATAAATACTTTTTTCAAGGCACTGTCTAGCTTACATTAATGGGTAATTAAAAAAAAAAAAATTATTGCAGTATTGGTATAATATTTATGCATTGTTTGCACCTATGTAACAATTTGTATTCAAACGAGTGCTGTTTTAGTTTACACACATATTGTTTGCACCTAGTTGATACATTTGGTTTATGAGTAGCAAATTGTAACAACTTGTATCCAAACAAGCGCTGCTGTAGTTCACACATATTGTTTGTACCTGGTTGATACACTTGATTTATCAGAAGCTGCTTGTTTTCACTATGAAGATTTAAAATAGTGATTATAACGATCATCTTGTAAAACAACCCATTCAGTAAACAGAAATTAAAGGCAAACCACTTGTGTATAGATATTAAAAATCATTATAAATATATATTCTTTCCCCTTTTTTATAAGTGATCACATTCCCTCTGTTCTAAGCTGCATAAGAGCTGGGGGGGGGGGGAAGAAACAGCATTACACTGAGCTTCCCAGCGAAAGGCTGTGCAGGAGGGGCGTGTCATGACAAGTCTGATCATTGGGGGAGAGCAGGCCGAGTTCCCAGCATAGCTAGAGAACTGACCACAGTGCTCTCCTGCTTGGTGTGGTCAGTTTTTAATAGGAAATCTGAGGGACTGGCAGGTACACCAGGGATTTCACACAAAGGAAGTGATTCAAAGAGAACAGGAGACATTTTCAAGGAAGTACATGGTACAGCAGGCACATATCAGGAATATGAAATGTTGGGGTAACAAACATTTTAAGTGGGCTTAGCACTGTCGGTCAACTCTTAATAGCAGTGCAAATAGGCCAGCCTGAACCGAAATGTCACAGCACCAGGACACAGTTGGGTGCTGGTAAATCTTCAGGCACAGCAAGACCCCTTTCCCACTGAGGCGGTTTGCAGGCGCTATTGCGCTAAAAATAGCGCCTGCAAACCGACCCTAAACAGAGGCTGTTTCTCCATTGTGAAAGCCCGAGGGTTTTCCCACCGCTCCTTCCCATTGAAAGCAATGGGACACCGCGGCTATACCACCGGCAATGCGCCTCCGCAGAGGCGCTTTGCAGTGGCTTTTAACCCTTTTTCGGCCGCTAGCGGGGGGTAAAACTGCCCCGCTAACGGCCGACGGTAAATCGCTGCTAAAAATAGCGGCGCTTTACCGCCATTGCACCTCCCCTCCAGTGTGAAAGGGGCCTTAGTCACAGCACAGGAAAGTCCTACATTACCAGGATTGCATCTGCTAGAGAAGCAGTTGAACGGCACGGCAGAAGGCATGGGAGAAAGAAATATAAGGTCTGCCATGGTAACTCCAGGGACAGGTGTAGAGTAGAGCTGCATGATTAATCGTAAAAGAATCGAGATCGCGATTCTACTCCCCTCCCAATCTTAAAAAAACATTTCCTTGATTCAGTGCAGAGAGTTCTCTGCTCAAGCCGACAGCTGTCAAAATAAATAAATAAATAAAAACTGGGCAGCCTGTCAAGTTTCTCACAGCATCTCTTAGGTGGAGATAGAGAAACATTGTAACTCTTAGTCCTTTTAGATCAAAAGAATGAACTTCGGTCTGTAAATGAGGTCAGTTTAACCACTTAAAGACTAAACCTTTTTTTTACACCTTTTGCTTAAGTTAAAATCTGTATTTTTTGTTGGAAAATTACTTAAAACCCCCAAACATTATATATATATTTTTAGCAGAGACCCTAGAGAATAAAATGGCAGTTTTTGCAATATTTTATGTCACATTGTATTTGCGCAGCGGTCTTTCAAGCGCAAAAAAATTTATAAAAAATAAACAGTAAAGTTAGCCCAATTTTTTTGTATATTGTGAAAGAAGATGTTATGCCGCAAGAATCGTGATATTTATTCTAAGCAAAAAAATTGTGATTCTGATTTTATCCAGAATCGTGCAGCTCTAATGTAGAGCAGTATCCCTACACTTGTCCTCCTCGCACTGGAATCTTTCTTCCAATGCTCAATCTCTTTCCCTGACAAAGCGGGTTCCTGTCCCTACACTAACCACTCGCAGAATGTGTGCCAAATCCTGGAAGGGTCTCCTATTCAAAAAGGCTACCCCAACCAAAATGGCCACAAAAGATCATCAGGGATCGCAGTGTCCAATCAGACAGCTGCTCTCCCAGTGAGGCCTACAGAGGCTTCAGAGGAACAATGTTCTTCTGAGCAGGGCCGTCTTTAATGTTGTTTGGACCCTGGGCAAAAAATGTCTTGGGGGGGGGGGCCCCCATGCAATATTGCTCTCCACCTGCTCTGAGACATACAATAAATATCAGCTAGATTTAAAATCAGTTTACTGTATCAGATCAGGCAGTGATTTGCGATTGGTTGCCAGAGGTTACAGCATATCATTACCACTTACTGACTGGTTGCTAGAGGTTACAGCACACATTACAGCTCACTGATTAGTTGCTAGAGGTTACAGCACATGATTTCTTCTTGTCGATTGGTTGCTAGAGATTACTGTACAGTAATATTGCTCACTGGTTGGTTGCTAGAGGTTACAGCACATCATCTTTTCACTGTAGAGGTGTATGATATACATATGAATGCCGCCTTTATTTACATATGAATGCCGCCGGCCTCAGCTATTTACATATGAATTCCACCACTATTTACATATGAATGCTCCCGTTATTTACATATGAATGATCGTTATTTACATGTAAACACAGGGTCTGCAGGTATGTCATCTGTACACAACAATAGGGCAGAGCTGGGCAGCATTAGTAGCAGCACTTCGCACTGAGATATTGGGACACAGCAAAGGACCAAAATTTCAAGGGACAAGGAAATTTTAACTGGGATAGTTGGCAAGTATGAGGCAGCTGCTTTGGGCCCCACAACAATGACAGGACCCAGGGCAGCTGCCCCTTTTGCCCTGCCTTAAAGATGGCCCTGCTTCTGAGTCTGCTCCATCTGCATAGTGGCAAGGTGCCACCTGCTGGATGGAGTGAGAACTACACCTCCCTACAGCCTCCACCCAGTGATACTGTGCAGCATAAAGCATAAGAAGTCAATGAGGGGAAAAGATCAGCTGCAGAAAGCCTACAGGCAGTACAAGGTGACTCGTCCTTTGCTTTCTGCTTGCCATTTTTGGGCACAGTTTCCACAGTCCAGGTCCTCTTTCAGACAATAATTACAGTAAGTCACAGAGAGTGCCCTCTAGTGGCCAATCTACAAATCTCAATACAAATGATACAATACCAAAAATATGATGCTTGTAAAAATGTGTCACACTTTAACACCTTGAAGACCACAATGTCCAGATTAACATTGTCAGAGAACATTAAAGCTGAACTCCAGGTGTGATCCTAATTGCATTGGTCCAGCTTGGGCTGTATGGGCTGTATGGGGTGAAGCTCCTGCTCTTTCCAGGCGGTGAGCTTTACTTTTACTGTGAGTTTTGGCATGTGAAAAAACACGCATTTCCTAGCCATGTTTGGCATCCCATCAACAACTTTCTTTGAATAGAATCCAAGGAGGGACCCAAATTATTATAACATGGGGGGAACCACTTGCGGAAAGCACCAGAGGACTCTGTAATCACAATCCTATTTATTTTCTTTTTACCATTTTGTATTTCGGTGCATGTTTCCTTAAAAAAAAAAAAAAATAATGCACTGGCCTAGACAAGTGTACGCGACGCCACATTCCACTGAGATACAAAACACTTTTACACCAGAGAGGAAAAAATGTTCAGGAGGAAAAAATCCCCAATAAGTGCGAAATTCACATTTTTTCGGCTGTGTTTCTAGGTGGCAGGGGTGAGTTATGTCCCGTTAGCTCTCTCTAATAACAGAGACATTGAGTTCGGAAATTTGGACCACGCTCCGGGTAATCTTTATTTTTCCTTTCACTCTGTTTCAAATGGTTTTCCTTAGACATTCCATTCGGCAGCGGAGAAAAGTCATTAATCTCTTGTCTGACACAAACATACATGGTACAGCAGACATACTTTCCACTGTTTGTGGACAGTCAGGGTTGTTTTAATAACCCTACAGGTGAAGCCAATGTAAAAATGCAGTTATATCCAGCAGGAATTCAGCTCCAGAATAGAAAAGGCAAATTCCAATTAAAGGGAAACTCCTTTTTTAGTAAGCACACAGTTTGCATTTTGGCTTTAGATATACAAAAAAACTGAACTCTAAACTCAAAAACTTTTGTTTAAATACACTATATTACCAAAAGTATTGGGACGCCTGCCTTTACACGCACATGAATGTTAATGGCATCCCAGACTGAAGCCTCGTACACACGGCCGAGAATCTCGTCAGGAAAAAACCTGTCGTTATTCCTGACGAGATTCTTGACAAGAATCTTGTCCCGGCCGAGTGTACACACGTACGATTCAAAAGAACAGCCATTCTTTTGAATGGCACGAACGAACTACGACGAGCATGCGCTCGTCACATTTGATGCCGTTGCCGCCATCTTGCTTCACCCTACCTATGCCTTGGAAGCTAGCGCGCATGCGTCCAAGTCATTTCGAGCATGCGCGGGTTTCCACGACAACAGGTAAGTATACACACTCTTGGGTTTCTCGTCGGGAAACAGGCCGACAAGAATCCCGACGAGAAAATAGAGAGCAGGTTCTCTATTTTTCTCGTCGAGATTCTGGGCAGTTTTCTTGACGAGAAACCTGAAAGCCTCGTACACACGCACGGTTTTCTCAGCAAGAAAGCTCTCCCGGCAGTTTTCTTGTCGTTTCTTGATGAGAAAACTGTCCGTGTGTACGAGGCTTTAGTCTGTAGGGTTCAATATTGCGTTGGCCCACCCTTTGCAGCTATAACAGCTTCAATCCTTCGGAGAAGGCTATCCACAAGGTTTAGGAGTGTGTCTATGGGAATGTTTGACCATTCTTCCAGAAGCACATTTGTGAGGTCAGGCACTGAGGTTGGATGAGAAAGCCTGGCTCACAGTCTCCGCTCTAATTCATCCCAAAGGTGTTCTATCGGGTTAAGGCCAGGACTCTTTCCAGGCCAATCAAGTTCCTCCACCCCAAACTCACTCACCCATGTCTTTATGGACCTTGGCTATACACAGGAGCTTTCGTTCTGCACTCCTGTGACCCGTTTTCAGCTGACAGTGGGCTAAAGTCCGCTGTTGGCTGATGTCACAGAGCCAGCCAAAGCTATGAAAAGATCCTGATCATATGGTTGGGATCCACCTAACAGCCTGGACCGAAAGCTGGCTCAGCCTCTCAGTGATCCACCAAGAGCCTGATTCAGCCGCCTAAGTCTTAATAGATGGAAAGATGAAAAAATTACTGAAGTTCCGCTTTAAATGGAAATTCCCTAACATTCAGGAGCTATTTAATGCCCATTCCCCCCTTAGGGCTCGTTCACACATGTTTTGATCTCTGAAGAGTGACCTATGTTCAGGTTGCTCTTCAGAAAGTACATTTGACAGGTGGTGTGGAGACATTGCATCACCACCTACTTGAATCCCTGGAACCCCACACTAGCGCACCTCAATATATCTGGATGTGTTGGATGGCTGCATCCCTCAGTAAGTGCTTTGATTACACCTTCTACCCACTACATCGTTGCAGGGACACAGTTGTGACATAGTGGCCAAAAGGTGGATCTGTGCTGCCTAGTAAGTGATAAAAGCATCTGGCACACCCAGATAGGTGCTGGATGCTAAGTATTCCTTTGTTGGTGTAACTGTGCAGCAGAGACTGGAGCACTTGTCAGGATAGAAGGAAAAATGGATGGGGCAAAATACCATCAAATTCTTGAGGAAAATCTTCTTCCCTCTGTCATAAAGCTGTCAATGGGAAGAATGACAATGACCCAAAGCACACAGGGGTTGAAGGAGAAAAAGGTGAATGTCCTTGCATGGCCTAGTCAGAGCCCAGACTTAAACCCCATTGAAAATCTGTGGAATGACTTGAAGACTGCAGTCCACAAATGGTCACCATCAATTTATGCAAAGACTGCAAATAAGGGTGGACAAATATTGCAAAGTCTAGATGTGCAAAGTTAGTAGAGACATATCCCAACAGACTAGGTTGTAATTAAAGTGTTTGTTACCCTAACATTTCATATTCCTGATATGTGCCCGCTGCACCATGTACTTGTATGAGAAAGTCTCCTGTTCTCTTTGTATTGCTTCCTTTGTGTGAAATACCTGGTGTCCCTTCCAGTCCCTCTGTTTTCCTAATAAAAACTGACCACACTAAGCAGGAAAGGACATAGTGGTCAGTTCTCTAGCTATGCTGGGAACTCAGTGTGCTCTACTCCAATAATCAGACTTGTCCTGAACCCCCCCCCCCTGCCATTCACTGGCAAGCCCAGTGTACTGCTGCTTCTCCTCCCCCTAGCTCTTATGCAGCTGAGAACAGAGGGAATGTGATCACTTATAAAGAAATAAATAAAAGGTATTTATAATGTTTTTTTTTTATAGCTATACAAAAATGTTTTGCCTTTCATTTCTATTTTAAAATGGGCTGTTTTACAACGTGATCGTTTACAATTACTTTATAGCGCTGATCGCTGTAAAAATGACAATGGTCCCAAAATGGTGTCAAAAGTGTCCGATGTGTCCGCCATAATGTAGCAGTCACGATAAAAATCGCTGATCGTCGCCATAACTAGTAAAAAAATAAAATATTAATAAAAAATGCCATAAAACTATCCCCTATTTTGTAGACGCTATAACTTTTGCGCAAACCAATCAATATACGCTTATTGCGATTTTTTTTTTTTTTTTGTTTACCAAAAATATGTAGAAGAATATGTATCGGCCTAAATTGAGGAAAAAAAAAGTTTTTTTATATATTTAATATATAGCAAAAAAGTAAAAGATATGTGTTTTTTTTTAAAAAAATGTACGCTCTTTTTTTGTTTATAGCGCAAAAAATTAAAATTGCAGAGGTGATCAAATACCACCAAAAGAAAGCTTTATTTGTGGGAAAAAAAGGATGTCAATTTTGTTTGGAAGCCAAGACCGCGCAATTGTCAGTTAAAGCGACACAGTGCCAAATCTCAAAAAGGGCCTGGTCTTTGGCCAGCGAAATGGACCGGGGCTGAAGTGGTTAAAGCAAAAGGTGGTTCAACAAAATACAGGCACAAGGGGGTGATCCTTTTCCAACTCAGTGATTCTGCTTTTGAATTTTTTTATTTCTGACATGTTGGTGTTATATCTTTTACTTGGATGTTATAAATTGCACTAAATACAGCTGAATAAACAAAACCTGTGTCTGTCTTCATTTTAGGCTGGAAAGCAACAACATTTTATTATTTTAATTGGGGGGGGGGGGTTGATGGGGTGATTATTTTCTATACCCATTGTATATTGCAGCTTGCTTACTGATACTTAAATGTTGTGGTTGCATTACTTTTTTTTTTGGGGGGGGGGGGGGGGGGGGGAACAGCAGCATTGTTAATGTAGTGTTATGCCCTGTACACACGATCGTTTTTTCAGATGGACTTTTTTCATCGGAAAAACTGATCGTGTGTGGGTCCCATTGGACTTTTTTCCATCGGTGTAAAAAAATTAGGGCTGTGGAAATTAACTATTAATTCCTCGATTAATAGATACATTTTTTTGATCGATCAAAATTATTTTGATCGGTACTCACCTCTCTGCCGGCTCCTGGGTCTTCAGGGAATTCCGTCGGAGATCCGGTGACGTCACAGACACCGGCGGGGCTTGCCGTGTCCATCTGAAGGGCTCCTTTGCTGTGCCTTCATATCTGCATGCCGGCGGGACCTTACTATCTGCCACACACAAGGGCTGTTACACTTCCCTCTATCACTTCCCTCTATCAACCTGGGATTCTACAGCCATCCACTGGGAGTTGTGATAGTTCCCTTCACGGGACATCTACATGCCAACGGACTGATGTTAACCCCTCCTCATCTGGATTCAGCAGTGGTATCGTTGTACACATTTTTATACCAGTATCATACTTAGCTACATGTTTTTATGACTGCTTTTGCTACCGTTTGGTATTACTCGCACCATTTTTACAGTTTATGTAGCTACATCGATTTTATCTCCAGTGCAATATTTATTTTGTTACCTACTTGAAGACTATAAAAGTTTTAATGCTATTCCCATCGAGCGCTGCCTTTGTGTGTTTTTTGTATCCTGCTATCCATTTTTCCAGTGGTTGGTAGCTGCACTGGGAATCGGCCTGCAAGGAGATCAGCTAAAAGTAGTTGGATCTGTATGTGCGTTATAATTAATCGAAATGAGTCGATTAATCGATTTAAAAAAAAAACGATTAATCGAACACGAAAATTTTAATCAGTAACAGCCCTAAAAAAAATAGAACATGTTTTACATTTTTCCGATGGAAAAAAAAACTGATAGGAAATTCCGATCGTCTGTGCGGAACTCCAACGGAGAAAAAATCCACACATGCTCAGAATCAAGTCGACACATGCTCGGAAGCATTGAACTTAATTTTTCTCGGCTTGTCTGAGTGTTTTACGTCACGGCGTTTTGGATGGTCGGAATTTTGACTGATGGTGTGTAGGCAAGACTGATGGAAGTCAGCTTCATCGGAATTCCGACAGAAAATTCCATCGGATTTTATTCCATCGGAAATCCGATCGTGTGTACAGGGCATAAGATACACTAGCAGATTTAGATGGATATGACTAACAGATTAAAACTTAGCTCCAGCTAGCTTTTTAAGCAGTTACAGCAATAGTTTTTTTCCTTTTGGGGTAAAGGTTTCACATAAAGGAATAAAAGCTGATCATCGTAAGTACACTTGATAGGGATAATTGGTTTGTCTCAATCCTCTACCTGCCACTTTTACTGGACAGCTTGGTCTGTTAAAGAGGAAGTAAACCCTGATGGGTTTTACTTCCTCTGTCGTTCCCTGCAAAGTAAAAGCATAATGGGCTAGTATGCATCGCATACAAGCCCATTATGTGGCACTTACCTGCAATCGAAGCCCACGCTGTCTCGGCTGGTGGAAGAATCCATCTTCTGCCCTCTTCCTTCCGGGGCTGTAGACTCCGGCTCTGTGACTGGCCGGAGCCACGTGATGTCACTCCCGCGAATGCGCCCGATAGCCATCAGTCACGGCACATATGAGTGAAGAAACGGCATGGAGGTCCGTTTCTTCAGAGCAACACACTACGTTTCTTCACACTACAAGGTAAATATCTCCTTATTCTAGGCTTACCTATAGGTAAAAGTGATGCTGGAGGGTTTACAACCACTTTAACCACTTCAGCCCAGGAAGATTGCCCAATGACTGGGACATTTTATTGCCATCGGCACTGCGTCGCTTTAACTGAGAAATTGCGCGGTCGTGCAAAGTTGTACCCAAACAAAATTGGCGTCTTTTTTTCCCCACAAATAGAGCTTTCTTTTGGTGGTAATTGATCACCTCTGTGGTTTTTATTTTTTGCGCTATAAACAAAAAAATAGCGTCAGTTTTGAAAAAAACACATACCTTTTACTTTTTTGCTATAGTAAATATCCCAATAAGCGTATATTGATTGGTTTGCGCAAAAGTTATAGTGTCTACAAACTATGGGAAAGATTTATGGCGTTTTTATTTTAATTTTTTTTTTACTAGTGTAGCGCACCCACCTCTCCCCCTTACCTGCCTTTAATTTCTGGCTCCTCGCAGGCAGAGAGAGGCACACCGCACCACAAGCCCGTACCCTCCTGTGTGAGGACTGGAGGTTGAGCGGTGTTAGTTTCGGGCCTGCCTGCGGCTGGAGTTGAATCCTCCCGAGGATGATTCTCACCTCTACCTTGAATAGATGCGAGTCTTTATTTTTCCCCAGTAATGTAACTGTCCACACCAACTGAAAGTCCAACTTCTATATTTATTTCTCATGGATAACAAATAGTCTCTTTAACAGCAGACAGGTTGGAACAAGACACAGGACAGCTTAGGTGGGAGGAGGTCCAGGCACAAACTCAAATGATTTCTTCAGACTGTTTAGGTTTCACAAACAGTTTTGGCGCACGATCTCTGCCACAGACCGTGAGGTTGGTCTCTACCACAGACCGGGTGAATAAAAGTCACTGCCACTGACTTGGAGAATGGGTCACTGCCACTGACCTGGTGAATAGGGCCTTGCCCTATGAAGTCACTGCCACTGACTTGAAGCGACTAGGGTCACTGCCACTGACCTCAACGAGTAGGGTCACTGCCACTGACCTGGAGAGTAGGGTCACTGCCACTGACCTAGTGAACTTCCTTCTTAAAGTATTTGGCCCATGTCAAGGAGAAAACATCCCTCCGGAGAATTACCAGAGGCCCTCACCGTCACCACGACTCTGCGCTGGGTTTTCGGAAAGGGTTTCCTCCCTGGCCTCCTCATCTCAGATACGGGTCCCCTCGCAAGGCGGCACCCTGGGAGCTCTCGATCCTTAGCGGACCCCAGCTGAAGGTTGCTGGGCCCCAGGCCTTCAAAATAGTACCTCACCCCAGACTGAAGGTGTCTGGAATGGAACAGGAATTCCACCTCCGGGCCTAGGGCACCCGGAGACGACCCTCCTCACGCCCAGGCTGAAGGTGCCTGGGCACGGACGAACGAACCCCAATGGAAGATGGCCGCCCCTTTTTATACCCTCTCCCGACAGGCACAGCAGGTTCCCCGCCCTGCCGTACTACTGTCGAGAGGGGACAAAAAAGGCACAGCCTTGTATCAATGGTTCAACCCTGGCCCACGGCAACAGCGCCACCTGTAGGCCACAGGGAACTGCACACCAACACTATCTCCCATGAACAGAAATGGTCCATTAACCCTAACAATCAGTGTGTCTGAGCCTAATTACCACTCAGACACTTCCCCAAAATTGAACACCCCGCTACACTAGTAAAAGCGGTGATCTGCGATTTTTGCGGAATTGCTACATTGTGGCGAATAGGTCGCACATGTTTGACACATATTTGGGACCATTGACATTTACAGAGCGATCAGTGCTATAAATATGCACTGATTACTATGTAAATGTCACTGGCAGGGAAGGGGTTAACACTAGGGGCGATCAAGGGGTTAAATGTGTACCCTATTGTGTGTTCTAACTGTGGGGGGATGGGGACTGACTATAGGAGATGACAGATCGTGTTTTCTACTTTGTAGAAAGACACGATCTGTCTTTTTCTCCTCAGACAGCACGGGATTTATGTGTTTACACACACATACCCCCGTGCTCCCACTCGTGCACGCGATCGCGCGTGGCCGGCGGCAAACACGCCCGCTGGCCACGCGCATTGGGTTCCCTGCCATGCAGGGGGCGCGCTCCCTCTGGTGGCTCTCCTGGGCGAAGCCGTATATATACGGGATTTCACTCAGGAGAGCCATTCTGCTGCAGTATATCTGCGTGAGCCGGTCGAGAACCAGTTAAAGAAAGCTAAAAAATACTGTCTGGATCATCAGGTGAAAAAACAAAACAATGCAGCCACCACATGGTAAGCTGCAATATAATACATTTTTGTTTTGGGGTTTAATACCATTTGAATTTGGCCTTGCCCATTAATGCCAAAACATTTTCTCAAAATGGCAAAGAATTGCCTAAACATCCAGGTTTCACCAAAATGTAAACAAAGCAAAAATTCTCAATTTCACTCATTCCTAGACAGTACATTTAGAGCAAGCGGTTACCCTACTCTGCTAGCAGTTCAGTTCTAGTGTATGGACCCGGGATGGATGAAAAGTGCACACCAACAAAGCTGAATCTACCAACAAAAATCCATAATTAGTGCAGCTATTGCAATAAGGACCTGGCTGGAAGGTATTGGCAGCCCATTCACATCGACACGTTTTGGGACCAACACGCCAAACTGCGCAGTAAAAAAAACATGCAAAGCTTAAAGTGGAAGTAAACCCTCCTATCATTTTCAGGCAAGGAAGCTGCCATCTTGGCCTCTGTTTAATCTTCAACTGCCATGTTGCTGCACATGTGATCAGTTATGACACCAGCCATTGGATGGTTTGACAGTTTGGTTGAGAGCACAACCAATGTGACAGTTGGCATTCCCGGCATGCCGGGAATTTAACTGCTTTTTGAAACTGTTAAATTGATGGGTTTACTTCCGCTTTAACACCCGAAAAAGTGCGGAAACTTCTTTTAGAATGTTTGTTGTTTTTAGAACAGCCCATTCAAGTGAACAGGCTGCCCTATGCATGCCGTGCAAAAAAAAAAAAGGCACAAAAAAAAAAAAACGTGCATTCAGGTGACACACAGATGTGAATGGGGTCTCATAGATTGGAATGTGCTACTGACCACAAGCAATATGCAGCAAATACTTCTAAAAATGAGTTGAAAATGGCAGTAACTTTTTATTGTACTTATATGCAGACACACGCATATGCCAATTTTGGGTGAAAGCCAATTAACCTTCCAGTATGTTTTTAGAAAGTAGGAGGAAACGGAACACCTGGAGTACACCCACACAATTCAAGAGAATACAGAAACTGTGATACATATCAGAGATATGACCTGAGGTTACATTCTCCAGACTGGATTACATAACCCCAGTGTAAATAATATTAGTGGCCCTCTTGTAAACTCAAGTGAAGACAAGCACTGGGCAGGTATGGTGACCGCCTAAATAGAACTGTAGATGCTTTAATGATTTTTAAACATACAGTGCCTTGAAAAAGTATTCATACCCCTTGACATGTTACAACCAAAAATGTAAATGTATTTTATTGGGATTTTATGTGATAGACCAACACAAAGTGGCACATAATTGTGAAGTGGAAGGAAAATGATTAATGGTTTTAAAAATTCTTTACAAATAAATATGTGAAAAGTGTGGGGGGCATTTGTATTCAGCCCCCCTGAGGCAATACTTTGTAGAACCTCCTTTCACTGCAATTACAGCTGCAAGTCTTTTTTGGGGATGTCTCTACCAGCTTTGCACTTCTAGAGAGTGACATTTTTGCCCATTCTACTTTGCAAAATATCTCAAGCTCTGTCAGATAGGATGGAGAGCGTCTGTGAACAGCCATTTTCAAGTCTTGCCAAAGATTCTCAATTGGATTTAGGTCTGGACTTTGGTTGGGCCATTCTAACACATGAATATGCTTTGATCTAAACCATTCCATTGTAGCTCTGGCTGTATGTTTAGGGTCATTGTCCTGCTGGAAGGTGAACCTCCAGTCTCAAGTCTTTTGCAGAGTCTAACAGGTTTTCTTCTAAGATTGCCCTGTATTTGGCTCCATCTATCTTCCCATCAACTCTGACCAGCTTCTCTGTCCTTGCTGAAGAAAAGCATCCCCACAACATGATGCTGCCACCACCATGTTTCACGGTGGGGATGGTGTGTTCAGTTTTGGTTTTCTGCCACACATAGCGTTTTGCTTTTAGACCAAAAAGTAAAATTTTGGTCTCATTTGACCAGAGCACCTTCTTCCACATGTTTGCTGTGTCCCCCACATGGCTTCTTGCAAACTGTAAATTAGACTTCTTATGGCTTTCTTTCAACAACGGCTTTCCTCTTGTCACTCTTCCATAAAGGCCAGATTTGTGGAGTGCACGACTAATAGTTGTCCTGTGGACAGATTCTCCCACCTGAGCTGTGGATCTCTGCAGCTCCTCTAGAGTTACCATGGGCCTCTTGGCTGCTTCTCTGATTAATGCTCTCCTTGCGGTGAATGGCCATGTCTTGGTAGGTTTGCAGTTGTGCCATACTCTTTCCATTTTCGGATGATGGATTGAACAGTGCTCCATGAAATGTTCAAAGCTTGGGATATTTTTTATAACCTAAACCTGCTTTAAACTTCTTCACAACTTTATCCCTGACCTGTCTGGTGTGTTCCTTGGCCTTCATGATGCTGTTTGTTCACTAAAGCTCTCTAACAAACCTCTAAGGGCTTCACAGAAGAGCTGTATTTATACTGAGATTAAATTACACACAGGTGGACTCTATTTACTAATAAGGTGACTTCTGAAGGGAATTAGTTCCACTAGATTTTAGTTAGGGGTATCAGAGTAAAGGGGGCTGAATACAAATACACGCCACACTTTTCACATATTTATTTGTAAAAAAAATTGAAAACCATTTATCTTTTTCCTTCCACTTCACAATTATGTGCCACTTTGTGTTGGTCTTTCACATAAAATCCCAATAAAATACATTTACATTTTTGGTTGTAACATGACAAAATGTGGAAAATTTTAAAGGGTAAGGATACTTTTTCAAGGCACTATACATATAAAAGTAGTCAATTTAATAAAAATACTTCTATTAATACTTGTAGCCATTTTTTTTTTCAACACCTTATTCCAGTGAATCAATGGATGACGTTCTTTATACATGCAGGCTCTGCTGCCCATGTAGTAGTGCTGCCCAGTGTTGCTTTGTTGATCAGCTGTGGGTGGGGCCTACTCGCCCGTGCATGCAGGGGCACCTTTCGTACGGTGCACACTCACCAATGCCTGTGAATAGGCAGAGACTGTGGCCATGTGAAATTTCTAGCATTAAGGCAGCTCCCTGACACACTATAAGTTTTTTTTTTTTTTTTGTTCAACCCCACTGAGCTGACAGGGGGACGGCCCCCCACCAGAACACTCCCATTAGTGCTCTCTGCTATTGGCTGAGAGTGCTGATCGGGAGTCGGTTGGATGCTGGTTTTCCAGCATGCACGTCCGACATACCGACATATACATGGGCAGAATGTCTGTCGTGTTTTGTTTTTTTTCGAACCAGCAAATGTCTCCCAACATTCTGCCTGTGTGTACGACTTCAGGGATGAGCCCTCACTGTGTGCAGTAAAACTAGAGTTCCTCTGAAAAGTGTCTTGTCCCGTTTCACTACACATTGAATCTGATGTATGTTGCATTAGGAGGGACGTGCTGAGCTCACCCCCAGTAACAGAATGGGGTCCAGCCATGCACCTACTACAGACCTCATTCATGCACTCATTAACTTCACTTTCCATACCTTGTAACCAGGCCTTGGATCTCCTTAACGTGAGTACGGATCTGGTTGCTACTGGATACCAACCACTAGAGAGGGAACCAAACATTGACCCCAGGTAACTACCGGAGGACCTGTCACCTTTACCAGGTACCATGCTTCACGCCTGGTAGCTTTGTGTCTTGAACTTGTGCTTGGTCACTACACTTCTCTTCTTGTCTTGCCACGTTAACCCCTTTTGTAGTAATGTTGCTTCTTACCCCTTAGAGCGATACAGACTCTGGTTCTTTAGATTCACCAGAACCAACATACACCCCACTGAATAACTTCAGACCAGGCTTATAACGGTTAATGTAACAGTTCAATATGAACAACGTCCTTAACCGCAATTTAACTATTGTTGTGTGGCTGCCCAGGCATACCTCCGTGATCTTGGCATTATGGCATTCTCCATGGCTTGAATGTCTCTGAAAGTCCCAGTGTATTCAGCAGCCGTCCCGGTACCACAAACAGAACCAACCATTTTGGCTCAGAAGAAGGTACTGGACCTCAGCTTTCCCCCTTTTTATAGCACAGGTGGGCTGGCTAGGACAAAAAAGCCTGGGAACTGAGCTTGCAACAGTTAATCCTTTCTCAACCTAGGCCAGCCGGTAACTTGCTAGAACACATTTCAACCTGCCTACAAGCTTATCTAACTGCCAATCTACCAGCGTATGACCAACAGGAAGCAATTTATTCCCTGCAGGCTCTAATGACTCAAATTTTTTTTTGCCTAAACTTTACATATGGGAGCAGTACTTTTACACTTATGGAAAAGAAAGCACTACTTATTTAATAAAGTAAAAATGAATCAGCTAAATACATTCAAGTGCATCAAAACAAAAGGTATGTTAGGTTCTACAGTTAGGTGTTAAAAGTGACATCTGTCCTGTTGTTCTTCAATTCAGGAGGGGAACTGTTCTCTTATAACCTGCTGAATAGAGCAGACAAAGCCCTTATCCCCCCTGGCAATGGGGTCTTGGCCTGCCAGCCTTCTAATTTAGACAAACAGTAGGTTCTGAAAGCTGTTAAAAATAGACTGAAACCTGACTTCAGAGTCACTGCTGGGATATTTGAGGATGAATTACTCCACAGTACCTACAAATACAGAGGCCAATGAGGATCTATTTTACAGTTAATTTATTGCTTATTAGGAATATGTACTGTAAATTCTTCTACAGAGGACCTTGACTCAAAATTAACACATCCTCTCCCTTCCTTGTTACTCTTTTGTAAGTGTTTTTTTGGAGGGGAAACAAGTACCTTTTTCCAGGTACTCGCTCCCACTTCCTTATCCCTCTTGGCTCACCCTCCCCCCTGGCAGCAGCCTCCTTGGATACATGTCACATATTCCAGGAGGCTTCAGGACAGCCTATTCCAGTTGGAAGATCTCACACATACACAGTATAGGGGCCATCTGAGTGCTCAGACAAATGACAGCAAACTTCTGAATTCAAGATGGCGGTATGGGAAAAAATAGAACTGTGAAGAGATCAGGGGCGAGGAAGATAGTGCTGGACTTTATGGGCCAGTGTGTGTTTTTTAAATGTCAACAGCTACAGTACTTGTAGCTCCTGACTTTTATTTCTGGATAGTTTTTGATGAAGTTTCTCTTTTATGTAGTAGTCTGGGCACAGGCGTGCTTTAACTATGACTTTTTATGATGGGTTCACTTAAAGAGACTTGGCAACACAAAATTGGTCTCCTTCACATCGACTATAACAGCCTCCAAATTTTGGCATACGGTGGAGATTTGGCAAGAACATAAGCTGCAGGGGTGTCTCAGGAGATGAAGTTTTATAAAGGATTATGGGGTCAGAAAAACAGTCACACTCTTCTGACCACAACAGCTATAAAATGTTGAGCACGTTGATAGAACCAAGGACTGACTTCAGCGAAAAGTATTTAAAGGTAGGAATTGAACACTATACTCAATAAAAGGTGTTTTTATTTTTTGGACTAGAGTTGTTTTTACATAGTTGTCTGTAGGTGTGAATGGCATCTGTGTGGTTACCTTTTGTGAGAATGCAAAATGTTCCTGTATCAAGAATGTAAACACCTCCTTGTATTTCTCAGACTTTTGCATCACCTGTCAAAGGACAATGCACAGTAATTCTTTAATCTGAATACTTAGAGCAATTAGCAAGGACTGTCATGTCAGAGGTATGCTTTCACCAATGACACAAACAGAGGCTGGTTGCTGGACTAGATGAAAAACAGGACTCTAAGTGGAGTACGTTTTAAGAATAAAAATAGAAAACAGTTTAAAAGATTTGGAATTAAGGAAGGTGAGGTCTGTATCATGTGGTGGTAATACCATTTACCCCATCCCTGCCAATAAATTGTTATACGATCCTGTACCTAGCACTAGAAGTCCCAGTACATGCTATCTTGCAGTAACCGCTGTGCAATAGCACGTTTTATTGAGTGCTGTGTTCATTTTGGATGGGACCTAATGCAGGAGAATCTGCAACTGCTCTATTTTTGTTCACTGATTTAGCACATGTGCGCTCTGTAGGTGAGGCAGCATTGAAAAACCAGGTGGGCCATGCATGGTGAGCTGATTCGGTGGTTCAATGGGCCACTTGACTGGACTTGCCCCCCCATGCCTAAGGCCGCCAGCCCTCCCCTGGGCACTGCGTCCCATCACACTCTGCTTAATACGTTACTGTGAATTGTGGTAATGTTCATGCTTTACCGCAACTCACATGTGAACCTTAGCAGGGACATAGGAAAAAGGACATTAGAGGACATGGGATGGGGGGGAACTTATAATGGGGGTCGTAGACACCATTTAGAATTCTGATGACCATCTTATCAAAATTGTTGATGCTTGCAGAAGATTCATATGCTTGTTAAAGACAAGTATATGAATCTGTTGGTAACGGGCACTAAGGTTGAAGTGGCCATAATGGACATTCCTTCCTCAAAATGCTCCCTTCCTCCCTCGTTTGTCACACTGATGTAGACATCCCTTAGAATTCTGTTGGCCGCCATACCAAAATTCATACACCTGTCACAGATAGGTACATGAATCTGTTGGTGTCGGGCACTGGTGTCGGAATGTCTATACTGGACACTCCTTTCTCAATGCGCTCCCTTCCTCCCTATCTGGCCACTGTACCTGTCTCATGCTGCGTACACACGACCGTTTTAAATGTCATTGAAAAAAACGTCGTTTTTCTCTACGTGAATCTTCTCAAGCCTGCCTTGCCTATACACTATCATGAAAAAAAATGCTTGAGCAAAGCACGAAATGTACGACGGCACTATAAAGGGGAAGTTCCATTCGGATGGCGCCACCCTTTGGGCTGCTTTTGCTGATCCTCGTGTTAGTAAAGTTTGGTGAGAGACGATTCGTGCTTTTCAGCCTCGTGCTCTTCAGTACGTTACAGCGTGACGAATGTGCTATCTCCATTACGAACGCTAGTTTTACCAGAACGAGCACTCCGTCTCATCACTTGCTTTTGACCATGCGCGTTTTTTTCACGTTGTTATAGCCTACACACGGCCCTTTTTCATGACGAGAAAAACGACGACGTGAAAAACGACGAGAAAAATTAGAGCATGTTCCAAATTTTTATTGCTCATTTTTCACGTTGTGAAAAATGCTCTGGAGCCCACACACGATCGTTTTTAATGACCAAATTAAAAAATGACATTTTTCTCGTCATGAAAAACGGTCGTGTGTACGCGGTAGGGATGAGCTTCGTGTTCGAGTCGAACATACGTTCGACTCGAACATCGGCTGTTCGATCGTTCGACGAAGATCGAACGATTTGGGCCGTTCGCGCCAAATTCGAGTGACGCGAACGGCCCACAATGCACTACGCCATCGCAGTGTCATCCAGGCGCTGTGATTGGCCAAGCATGCACTGTGACCCCGCATGCTTGGCCAATCACAGCGCCGGCAGCGAGGAGAGCAATGATTGGCCACAGGCAGGATGCCTGTGGCCAATTATTGCTGATGGGGTTTAGTACACGCCCCACACTATAAAAGGCCGCCAGCGCGGCGGCCTTGTGTAGTGTGTTCCGGAGCAGGGAAAGAGAAGCATAGGCAGGGACAGTGTCATTTTTTTTCCTTTACTAATCCTGGATTCCTTGTGTTTAGGGACAAATAAGGATAGGTAGGGAGAGTGTCAGTGACAGTGTGCTATTCTGTGCTAATCCTTGTTTGTAGGGACAGAGAGGTACAGTGAGGGAAACTGACAGTGTGCTATTCTGTTCTAAAACTATTTTGCTGAACCATATTTTCAATCCTTGAGTTGAGGGACAGAGAGGTACAGTGAGTGAAACTGACAGTGTGCTATTCTGTTCTAAAACTATTTTGCTGAACCATATTTTCAATCCTTGAGTTGAGGGACAGAGAGGTACAGTGAGTGAAACTGACAGTGTGCTATTCTGTTCTAAACCAATTTTGCTGTTCCATATTTTCAATCCTTGAGTTGAGGGACAGAGAAGGACACTCGTAGAAATTATCAGTGTGCTATTCTGTGCTAAATCTTGTTTGTAGGGAGGGACAGAGTAGGACAGTGAGTGAAACTGACAGTGTGCTATTCTGTTCTAAACCAATTTTGCTGTTCCATATTTTCAATCCTTGAGTTGAGGGACAGAGAAGGACACTCGTAGAAATTATCAGTGTGCTATTCTGTGCTAAATCTTGTTTGTAGGGAGGGACAGAGTAGGACAGTGAGGGAAAGTGTCAGTGTGCTATTCTGTTCTAAACCAATTTTGCTGTTCCATATTTTCAATCCTTGAGTTGAGGGACAGAGAAGGACACTCGTAGAAATTATCAGTGTGCTATTCTGTGCTAAATCTTGTTTGTAGGGAGGGACAGAGTAGGACAGTGAGGGAAAGTGTCAGTGTGCTATTCTGTTCTAAAACTTTTTTTGCTGAACCATATTTTCAATCCTTGTGTTTAGGGACAGAGAAGGATAGGCAGGGCATGTTGCTAAGGCATGTTGCTAAGCCTCCTGCACAATATACACCTGAAGGTAGCCCTTATTGCTGTTTTTCCCATCTCCCTGCAGGCCATCCATTAAAATGTCTGGAAGGCAACCAAGGAGAGGCAGACAGTCAGGAGGCAAAAAAAGAGGGCAAGCAGGCTCTGTGTCTGGGGGCAACAGTGCTGGTTGTGTACGTGGTGCATTGTCATCAGCACATGGCCATGGGACACGCTTGTCCTTGTTTTCGGCAGCTGGACATGTTGAGCCACATCATGCCGAAGACTTGGTAGAGTGGATGACCAAGCCCACCTCATCCTCCTCATCCTCTCTCACCCAGGCTCAGGGTACTGGCAAAGCAGCTGCCAAAGCGTCCTCTTCTCTGGTATCATTATCTTCATTAGTCAATCCTTCCCTAGACCCACCATGCCCTCCTCCTGAGGAGTCCCCCGAACTGTTTGAGCACAGTGTTGGGTACATGCTCCAGGAGGATGCCCAGCGTTTGGAAGGATCTGATGATGATACCCAGCTAGAGGAAGGCAGCAGCGTGAGAGCAGAGAGAGGGGATGCTCAAGAAGGACACCAATCTGGCAGTCATGTTCCAGCAGCTGCAGCATACTGCCAGATTGGCTCCAGTGATGAGGAGGGAGGGGATGATGAGGTCACTGACTCCACGTGGGTGCCTAATAGGAGAGAGGAGGAGGAGGAGGATGAGGAGGAGGCACATCTCCAACGAGGCAGGATGCCCTTAAGTGGCCAGCGTATGGGCAGCACACCGACGGAATCACACCGCAGAGCTCCGCCTGTGCAGGGCGCTGCCTCTGCCCGTCATTCAAAAAGTTCTTTGGTGTGGGCCTTTTTTGAGGCGAGTGCATCAGATCGCACAGCTGCTGTTTGCAACATATGTCTCAAGCGTATATCGCGTGGCCAAAACATCAGCCGCTTGGGCACCACATGCTTGATCAGACATATGTTGACCTGCCATGCAGCTCGTTGGCAAGCCTACCTTAAAGACCCACACCAAAGAACAAAGCTGACCTCTTCTTGCACCGCATCAGCTGGGAATCTCCAACCCCACTATACCTTCACTCCTCTCTGAAACCTGCTCTGAGAGGAATGAAGGTGTAGAATTAGGTGTGTCACAGGCAAGTACTTGCGGGCACTCTGCTAGCAGTACACCAACGTCCGATTCTAGCAGGCAAATTTCCCTGCCCCAGCTGCTGGACCGTCGAAAGAAGTTCACTCCCAGCCATCCACATGCCCAGCGGTTGAATGCTAGCTTGGCTAAATTGCTAGCGCTTCAACTGCTGCCTTTTCAGTTGGTAGACTCGGCCCCCTTCCGTGAGTTTGTGCAATGTGCGGTTCCTCAGTGGCAGGTTCCCAAACGACACTTTTTCGCACGGAAGGCTATTCCGGCTCTCTACAGGCATGTGGAAGGCAATGTCTTGGCCTCGCTGGACAGGGCGGTCAGCGGTAAGGTGCATATTACCGCTGACTCATGGTCCAGCAGGCATGGACAGGGACGTTACCTTTCTTTCACGGCCCATTGGGTCACTCTTTTGGCAGCTGGGAAGGATGCAGGACAAGGTGCAGTAGTGTTGGAGGTTGTTCCACCGCCACGCCTCCAAAATGCTACTACTGGTTGTGACACACCTCTCTCCTCCACCCCCTCTTCTTCTTCCTCCATGGCCTCTTCCTGTGGTTTGTCCTCGGAACCAGCGGTGCTCCGTAGGCGTTCAAGGGGCTACGCAAGTACGCAGGCAAAAAGATGCCATGCCGTGCTTGCGCTGGTGTGTTTGGGGGACAGGAGCCACACTGGGGCAGAGGTCCTGTCTGCTCTGCAGGGGCAGGCCGAGAGGTGGTTGACGCCACACCAGCTTAAGCCAGGAATGGTGGTTTGCGACAATGGCACCAACCTCCTCTCCGCCCTCCGACAGGGACAACTGACCCATGTGCCCTGTATGGCTCACGTCCTTAATCTGGTGGTGCAGTGGTTCTTGGGCAGGTACCCGGGCTTACAGGATGTCCTGAGGCAGGCCAGGAAAGTCTGTGTGCATTTCCGCAGATCTTATAATGCCAGTGCTCGCCTGGCTGAGCTTCAAAAGGAGTTGAACCTGCCCAAGAACCGCCTTATATGTGACATGCCCACCAGGTGGAACTCAACGTTGGCCATGCTGCAGCGGCTGCACACGCAGCAGAGGGCCATCAATGAGTACCTGTGCGACTACGGCACCAGGACAGGGTCAGGGGAGCTCGGGTTTTTCTTTTTCGTACATCACGGGACACAGAGCGACTTAGTCATTACTAATGGGTTATATAGATTACCTTCAGGTGCTGGCACTGGCCACTTCCAAACCGGAAGTATCCTCCCCTATATAAGCCCCTCCCATCCGGGAGCACCTCAGTTTTTTGCCAGTGTCTAAGGTGTTGGCCAAAGAGTAACATGTGTTTTCACTGGGCTTGCGTGCAGGTTCTTTTGGGCCTTAGTAAGCTGTTCCGGATCCCACCAAAAAAGCTTCATAGCTAAACGGTCGGTACCCGGGCCTTGCAGAGAAGAGCAAGGTTTTGCCTGTAATGCTTCTCTTAGGAGAACTGGACCCTGGGATCCAGAGCTCTGGTCATACCCACGACCAAGATGTTGTCTGTGCAGGGTGCTATACAGGTCCAGGGGAGTGGAATCCTTGGGAACCCGGTCCCTGAAGGTTTAATTACAATGCCTGCCGTGATAGGTGAAGTTTGGGCTTCTGTGGACCAAACAAAGTCCTGCGGCGGGGATCAGGTAAGTGGGGGCCCCCAGGAACTTGGTTCTATTGCTGGACCCCCAAGCCTAATTTGTCTTTCTGTCTGTTACCTAACGGTATTCCCGCTAATATCTGTGTATGCCTGTAACTACTGAAAATGTAAAATTTTAATAGTAGTCAAGAAAAAAAAAAAAAAAAAGGACCGCGGTACCTGTGTTAAACCACTAGAGGCCGCTGTGGTCCATTTTTCTTGTCATGTGGATCTTTGGTTTTCTCAAGTCAAAAGATCCAGGCAGTTGGTAAGTTTCTCTGTGGGAATCCACTTCCTCTGCCCTGTTGCTGCGTTCATCCACCGCACAGGCCCTCCGGCAAAAAGGGCCCTGGCTCCTAGTCCCTGTTTGATTTTCGAAAAGGGCGCCACGGGCGCGCGCGGGCGCGTGCACGCGCCTCCTATGAAAAAAAAGGGGCGGGGCGGGTGGATGACGCTCGATGCGCGCCACGGCGCTTCTGCGCATGTGCAGGCGTCCCAGCTTGTATAAAGACACAGTACAAGTGTCAGCTGGATGCAAACAGAGCTAGCAACAAACAGTGGCACACAGAGGCGGTTGATGCAGGCATCCCCATAGAAAGGCACTTTAGTGGACACCAGCTGGTATATAGCAGCAACTGTGTTAGACTATTACCAGCAAAATTGGTGTATGACGACGGGAATACCTCAGCTTTGTGCTTATAGGATATGTCGTCCAGACGCTCTGGAAATAGATCTTCCAAGAAGCGAAAGGGGTCTCCGTCGGGCTCTGAGGATTTTGGGCATGCTGTACTGCGCCAATCTCCCCTGAAATTTCAGAGGTCAGTAGCCGTAGGAACCCCGCAGGAGTACCTGGTACTGCGGCTGTCCCCAGTCCACCTGCTCCTGTATATATAACAGAGGAGGTTTTATCCTCAACTCTGGGAGGATTGGAAGAGAGATTAACAGCATTGTTCGCTGCTTCCCTGTCACAGGAAAAGCGCGTCCGATCTCCGTCTCCTCCTGCAGAGTGCCTGTTAGTGGAGGAACAGTCCCAGAGATCGACCTACCTGAAGGGGATCAGGTAAGGTTGATTCAGTTATAGAGGAATCAACAGTGGAAGAACCTTTCTCAGCATCTCAGGCTGAAAGATTATGGGTTCAGTCTCTGACTAACATGGTCCGAGCAGCATTTTAAATGCCTCTGGCGGAACCATCAACCACTACTGTCTCCTCGCTGGGGTCGCTGAAAGCTCCCCAGACTGTCTGTTCCTTCCCAATCCACCCTTTATTGGAAGGGTTTATTTACCAGGATTGGGAGCATCCTGTAAAATATTTACTCCCCCCAAGAGATTTCCAGTGATCTATCCCATGGAGGATAAGTTCATAAAAAAAAAAAAATGGAGGGTCCCTACAGTGGACACAGCCATCTCTTGTGTAAATAAATGTGTAAATAAAACTGACATGTCCAGTAGATAATGTTCCAATGTTCAAGGACCCAATAGATAAAAAATTGGAGTCTTTACTAAAATTCTGCTTTCTCTACAGCAAGCATGGTGACACAACCTGCGGTAGCAGCGATTGGAGTCTGCCAAGCAATGAAAGATCAGTTGAAACAAGTCTTAAGGGACTTACCAGATCAGCAGGCTCTTGCCCTAGCTGACCTACCTAGAGCCTTGTGTTGCGGTGGACGCCATAAAGGATACAATCCAACAGGCATCCCGATTTACGCTGTCTGTAGACATATGCGTAGGCTTCTATGGCTCAAAAAACTGGTCTGCTGAAGCTCCCTGTAAGAAATTGCTGATTAGCTTCCCATTTCATGGAGAACGCTTATCTGGAGATGATCTGGACAAATATATCCAGAAAACTTCTGCCGGTAAAAGTACACTCTTGCCGGTTAAGAACAAGGGTAGAAGTCCTTCTTTTAGGAGGCCTACTTCTCCAGTCCCTGGCACATCGGCTGTGAAACAGTTCCGACGGCCTCCGCGGTCAAATCCAGGGGGCAGAAATCAGGGACAATCACAGGGTAACAAGAAACCCTGGGTCAAGAGAGGTACAAAACCTCCCCCTAAGTCATGAAGGGTTGCCCCCACTCAATCGGGTGAGGGGAAGACTTCAGTTGTTCACAGAGACCTGGCGGGACACCATCAGAGATGGGTGATCTCCGCAGTAAGTCTGGGATACAGGCTGGAGTTAAAAGACATTCCTCCTGCCCATTTTATAAGGTCAAACATGCCAAGCGATCCCCAGAAGAGTGGATCCCTCCTTCTGGCACTAGAGCAACTATTGCCCCAAGGGTAATCATGAAGGTTCCCTTGGAAGAAAACGGGTTCGGGTTTTACTCGAACCTTGTCACAGTCCCCAAACCAAATGGGGACATGAGGCCCATATTAAATATAAAAGGGCTAAACAAGTTCCTACATATCAGGACTTTTTCGGATGGAGTCGATCCGATCGGTGGCCACCGCCCTACAAGGGCAGGAATGGTTAGCCTCGATCGACATAAGGGATGCTTATTTGCATATTCCCATCTGTCCGGCCCACCAGAAATTTCTACGCCTTGCAGTAGAAGGGCGCCATTTTCAGTTCAGAGCCTTACCTTTCGGTCTGGCCACGGCACCACGAGTGTTCACAAAAATTCTGGCCCTACGATTGGCCAAACTAGGAACACAAGGTGTAACGATAATGGCATATCTAGACGACTTGTTGCTGATAGACCACTCAGTGAAAAAAACTAGAAGTGGTCGTTCACAAGACAATCAAGTATCTGGAATCTCACGGTTGCATTATCAACCGAGACAAGTCAGAGAAAGATTTTCTTACCTCCAGAGAAGGTGTCGTCTTTGAAAGATTTGACCCACTTAGTGGGTACAAAAAAGAAAAACCATCCATACGCCTGTGTATAAGGCTGCTGGGAAAAATGGTGGCTTCATTCGAAGCGGTACCCTACGGTCAATTCCATTCAAGGAACTTGCAGAGGGCCATACTGTCAGCCTGGAACAAAAAAGTTCAGGCTTTAGACTTACCAATGTCCCTGTCCCCTTCCGTTCGCAAGAGCCTCCATTGGTGGTTGGTACCAGAATCTGGAAAAAGGGAAACCCTTCAGTCCGGTTTCTTGGAAGGTGGTCACTACAGATGCCAGCCTCATAGGCTGGGGGGGCAGTACTGGAGCAATGGTCTCTCCAGGGCAAGTGGTCAGAAGCAGAGAAGGCCCTGCCCACCAATCTCTTAGAGATACGAGCAGCCCGGTATGCCCTAGTAGCACGGACATCCAAACTCCAAGGGTCACCTGTCAGAATTCAATCAGACAATGCCACAGCAGTGGCATATATCAATCACCAGGGTGGCACCAGGAGTCGTGCAGCCCAGAGGGAAGCGAATTGCATCCTGGAATGGGCAGAAAGATATGTCCCAGCCATATCCGCGGTTTTCATCCCAGGAGTGGAAAATTGGAGAGCGGACTTTTTAAGTCGCCAGCAATTATGCCCGGGGGAATGGTCTCTTCACCCCGAGGTTTTCCAGGCAATATGCCAGCGGTGGGGAACACCGGATGTAGATCTGCTAGCATCCAGATTCAACGCAAAGGTGGACAGATTTGTGTCTCGCGCAAGGGATCCCCTAGCTTGCGGCTCGGATGCCCTAGTGTTCCCTTGGGATCAGTTCAAGCTGATATATGCATTCCCACCGCGATTAATCCGCAGAATCAGGGTAGAAAAGAAACCAGTGATTCTGGTGGCTCCAGCGTGGCCCCGAAGGGCATGGTACGCGGAGATTGTAAAAATGTCAGTGGGAAGTCCTTGGACCCTCCCACATCGTCCGGACCTGCTTTCACAAGGACCGATATACTACCCTTCCTTACCAGCCCTAGGTTTGACGGCCTGGCTATTGAAGCCCACATTCTAAAAAAGAGAGGGCTCTCTAATCCTGTGGTATCTACCATGATAAATGCCAGGAAGCCGGTATCCAGGCAGATCTATTATAGGATCTAGAAGGCGTACATCACGTGGTGTGAGGCCAGGAAATGGCATCCACGTAAGTACGTAATAGGTAGGATTCTGGACTTCCTACAGTGGGCTGTACATAGGAAGCTTGCCTTGAGTACTATCAAGGGTCAGACGGCCTTGTCAATATTTTTTTCAAAGGCCCTGGGCTTTGCATTCATTAGTCAAAGCTTTCATACAAGGAGTGATGCGTATTAGCCCTCCGGTTAGTATTCCCATATGTCCATGGGACTTAAACCTGGTTCTGTCGGTTCTACAGAAACAACCATTTGAACCATTGCGGCACGTTTCCTTGGTTCTTTTCACCAGGAAATTGATTTTCTTAGTAGCCATTTGTTCGGCTAAAAGAGTATCGGAATTAGCCGCCTTGTCCTGTAAGGAGCCATATCTGGTTATCCATAAGGACAGAGTAGTATTACGTCCTCATCCAGCCTTCTTCCTAAGGTGGTATCGAGGTTCTATTTGAACCAAGATGTGGTTCTCCCTTCCTTTTTCCCCAAACCTAGTTCGGTAGAGGAAAGGTTATTGCATTCTTTGGATGTAGTAAGAGCAGTTAAAGCTTATCTTAAAGCCACTGCTCAGATTCGTAGAACGGATACTTTGTTTGTTCTGCCGGAAGGCCCCAGAAAGGGTCAGGCAGCATCAAAAATCTACTTTAGCCAAGTGGATTCGACAGGTCATAATACAAGCCTATGGCTTGAAAAGGAGACCGCCTCCGTTCAAAGTTAGGGCGCACTCCACAAGAGCAGTTGGAACTTCATGGGCAGTGCATCACCAAGCCTCCCTGGCTCAAGTCTGTCAGGCCACAACATGGTCCTTAGTACACACGTTTACTAGGTTCTACCAGGTGGACGTTAGAAGTCAGGAGGATGTCGCCTTTGGGCGCAGTGTGTTGCAGGCCGCAAAAGAGCCTCATGCCTGATGGCGCCCAGCTTATGTATCCCTCCCCTCATTTGGCATTGCTTTGGGACGTCCCATTAGTAATGACTAAGTCGCTCTGTGTCCCGTGATGTACGAAAAAGAAAAAGGGATTTTTATAACAGCTTACCTGTAAAATCCTTTTCTTGGAGTACATCACGGGACACAGAGCTCCCACCCCTCTTTTTGGGACACTTATTGCTTTGCTACAAAACTGAGGTGCTCCCGGATGGGAGGGGCTTATATAGGGGAGGATACTTCCGGTTTGGAAGTGGCCAGTGCCAGCACCTGAAGGTAATCTATATAACCCATTAGTAATGACTAAGTCGCTCTGTGTCCCGTGATGTACTCCAAGAAAAGGATTTTACAGGTAAGCTGTTATAAAAATCCCTTTTTTTCACCACGCCAGTGGGGCATGATCAGGGATGCATGCACTGTCCTGGCACCATTTGAGGAGGCCACGAGGATGGTGAGCAGTGACAGTGCATGCATCAGTGACACTGTACCTCTTGTCCACCTGTTGGAGCACACGCTGCGTGGAATAATGGACAGGGCACTTGAGGCAGAACAGAGGCAGGAAGAGGAGGACTTCCTTGCCTCTCAAGGCCCCCTTTACCCAGACAGTGTTCCTTCTGTCCCACCCATCGCACAGGAAGAGGAGGAGGAGGAGGAGGATTGTGTCAGCATGGAGGTGGAGGCTGGCACTCAGCATCATCAGCAGCAGTCTTTTAGGGATGATTTACAGTCCCAAGAAACCAGTGGACTTGTACGTGGCTGGGAGGAGGTGGCTGCGGATCATGTCGTCCTTAGTGACCCAGAGGACTCCGGACTGAATGCCTCAGCTAACCTACGCTGCACGGCCTCCCTGATCCTGCAAAGTCTGCGGAAGGATCCTCGTATTCTTCGGATCAAGGAGAGGGACCATTACTGGCTGGCCACTCTCCTTGATCCACGGTACAAGGGTAAGGTTGCGGACCTTATCGTACTGGAGCAGAGGGAGCAGAGGATGAGACAACTCCGGGAGGCCTTGCAGAAAGGTCTGTGCAACGCGTTCCCAGAGACTGGGAGGTTACAAACTCCTGGTCCTGGACAACGAGTTGCTGAGGCTTCGGGCAGTCAAAGAAGGAGCGGTGGGGAAGGTGGCCGTCTGACCTATGCGTTCAGACAATTCTTTAGTCCGCAGCCCCAAAGTATGATCGGTTCCAGCAACCATCGCCAGCGTCTGATATACATGGTGCAGGAATACCTAGGGGCAAGGTCAGACTTGGACACCTTCCCCACCGAAAATCCTCTGGCTTACTGGGTCTTGAGGATGGATCACTGGCCAGAGCTTGCACAGTATGCAATTGAGCTACTGGCCTGTCCTGCATCCAGCGTTCTTTCAGAACGCACATTCAGTGCTGCTGGAGGATTTGTCACGGATCACAGGGTGCGCCTGTCCACCGACTCGGTTGATCGACTGACTTTCATCAAGATGAACCAGTCTTGGATCACCACCAGCTACCACACACCAGATGCTGATATAACAGACTAATTGATTTTAAAATGTCACATCCCTTCAAGACTGATGCTGATGCTGAGTGCCTGTGCTGTTATGTTGACTGGCTATCCTCCTCCTCCTCCTCAATGATACGATTAACGATGATAGCTTGGAAGATCATTTTGGTTTATGGGTGACGCCACCAGTGGCTAAGGCCCAATTTTTCAGCCCCTGTTTAACCACTTAACGACCGCCCACCGCCGATTTACGTCGGCAGAATGGCACGGACAGGCAGAATCACGTAGATCTACGTGATCGCCTTTGTGCAGTTGGGGGGTCCATCCGGACCCCCCTTCACTGCAGTGAGCGGCCGTTAAGTGTTCGGGAGCGATCAGGCATGAGGGGGCGGCCGCTCGATTCCGCCCCCCCCCTCGCGATCGCTCCCGGCCAATGAAATTGCTTCCTCCGCCATGTGATGTAAACACAGGCTGGAGGAAGTGATGTCATCTCCCTCGCCGCGGTCTTTTCGTTCCCGGCGCCGAGGAGTGAAGACAGAGGTTAGTGCTCCAACAGTCCACTGACACGTAGGTACACATAGGCACACAAATCACCCCCCAGTCACCCCCAGATCACCCCCCAGGTCACCCCAAAGCCCCCAATCACAGTGTCACTGATTGCAGTGATCATTTATTTTACTGATCACTGCATTTAGTGTCATCTGTGATTGTAAAAAGTTGCAGGGCAGTTAGGATTAGGCCCCTTTAGGTCCAGGGTAGCCCCCTAACCCCCCCTAATAAAGGTTTAACCCCTTGATCACCCCCCAGGTAACCCTTTCACCCCCTAACTTCAGCGTCACTAAGCGATTGTTTTTCCGATCGCTGTATTCGTGTCGCTGGTGTTTTAGATAGGCAGTTATTTTTTTTTTAGGTTCGCCGCAGGTTTTTATTGGTGTCAGGTACCCCCATATATTATTTTAACCCCCTGATTGCCCCTAGAGTTAACCCTTTCACCAGTGATCGCCGTATAAGCGTCACTGGTGTCACTGGTTAGCCAGTAAGTTATTTAGTTATTTAGGTTACCCGTCAGGTTTTTATATAGTGTCAGGTACCCCCATATTTAACCTAATAAAGGTTTTAACCCCCTGATTGCCCCTAGTTAACCCTTTCACCAGTGATCACCATATAAAGGTTACGGGTGACGCTGGTTGATTAGTTTGCTTTTTATAGCATCAGGGCACCCGCCGTATATAACCCAATAAAGGTTTAACCCCCCTGATCGCCCGGCGGGTGAGATCAATTAGGTTTTAGCGCCAGAGAGGGTCTGCGTCGCCCCAGGCAGTGTTAGGTTAGTGCCAGTAACGCTAACACCCACGCGCAAAGCATACACCCCCCTTAGTGGTATAGTATCTGATCAGATCTATACTAGCATCCCCAGCGGTTTAGGGTTCCCAAAAACGCAGTGTTAGCGGGATCAGCCCAGATACCTGCTAGCGCCTGCGTTTAGCCCCTCCGCCCAGCCCAGCCCAGCCCAGCCCACCCAAGTGCAATATCGATCGATCACTGTCACTTACCAAACACAACACACATAACTGCAGCGTTCGCAGAGACAGGCCTGATCCCTGCGATCGCTAACAGTTTTTTTGTAGCGTTTGATATATTTGCTGACGACAGTCAGGTGCTTTTTTTCCTGTGAATCTTACTAGTGTACCCCTAAATTTAGAGCCCAAAATGGCAAGACGAAGGTACACTAGTAAAGAGGCCTACGAGATTCTGAGCATGACAGATAGTGAAGAGGAGGTCACGTATCTGTCAGATTCAGGCTCAGAATATCTTCCCGTAGAAGACAGTGACGTCAGCGGCCCCACGTCAGATAGCTCTGACGACGAAGTTGAGGTCCCTGCTAAGGTCAGGCGTACCCGATCCCGATCTTCTGAGGTTGTTGAGGAGCAAGAACCGCAGGTCTCTCGTATCATGGAGCAGAGTAGTACTAGCGCCGCTATTCCTTCTGGTGAACTGGCAAGCACCAGCGGCCTAGTACAGCCTGGACGTACATCCAGCACTGCAGTAACACTTGGTGACGTGGCGAGTCCCATAAGTGCAGTTCAAGCTGGCGAGGTGGCAAGCACAAGTAGTGTCCCGCTGCCACCAAGAAGACAAAGGCAGGCCCGTCGTGCCCATACTGCCCTTCCTGCAGAATTCGCCTATCCTGATTGGGTCCCCACCACTTCTGCAGAACCCGTACTTCCCCCATTCACTGCCCAAGCCGGTATTCAGGTGGAAACAGCTGATTTTATTCCAATTGATTTTTATTCGCTGTTTTTCACGGAAGATCTCTATAGATCTATTGTGGACCAGAGTAATTTATATGCTGGTCAATTTATCGCCGCTAACCCCCAGTTGCCTAAAATTGCCAGAAATTGGAAACCAATTACGGTTTCCGAATTTAAGACCTTTCTGGGCCTTTCCCTCAACATGGGCACACATAAATTTCCGTCATTGCGTGCTTATTGGTCCACGCACCCAATTGACCACATGCCCGTGTTCTCTGCCTCCATGTCCAGGGCACGATACGAGCAGATTTTGCGGTTCATGCACTTCAACGACAATGAACTTTGTCGTCCACGTGGGGACCTTGAATACGACCGGCTCTATAAAATTCGGCCCCTCATAAACCACTTCAACGAACGTTTTGCAGCCTTGTTTACTCCCGATCAAGTTGTCTGCGTTGATGAGTCCCTGATTAAATTTTCTGGCCGCTTGTCTTTCAAGCAGTACCTTCCCAGCAAGCGTGCCAGATACGGGGTCAAGCTCTACAAGTTCTGTGACAGGGCAACAGGCTATGTAGTGAACTTTACGGTTTATGAGGGAAAAGACAGTCAGATTGAGTCGGTCAACTGCCCGGATTACATAGGGAGCGCTGGCAAGATAGTGTGGAACTTGGTGTCACCCTTATTCGGAAAGGGGTACCACTTGTATGTGGACAATTATTACACGAGCGTGCCACTGTTTAGTCACTTGTTTGATCATAAGATTGGAGCATGTGGCACCGTGCGACCTAATCGCCGGGGCTTTCCCCAGCGGCTTGTAGATGCCCGTCTTAACCTGGGGGAGAGAGCCTGCTTGAAGTGTAATAACTTGCTCGCTATGAAGTGGAGGGACAATAAGAATGTTTTCCTTCTTACCTCCCTTCATGCAGACACGACAGTCCAAATTCGTACGGCGACTGGTGTTGTGGAGAAACCCCTCTGTGTCCACGAATATAACCAAAATATGGGAGGGGTGGACCTCAACGACCAGTTGATGGCGCCGTATCTAATTGACCGTAAGGCGAGACGCTGGTACAAAAAAGTGTCTCTATCATTATTCCAATTGGCTTTGCTGAACGCTCATGTGCTATACAGAGCTTTAGGCGGGACGTTATCTCTTCTAAAATTCCAGAATGAGATAGTCACAGAACTCCTGTATCCAGGCGGTTCTGCACCTCACCATCCCCAACCAAATGCAGTAAGCCGGCTGCATGAGAGGCATTATTCGTATGTCCTCCCGAATACCCCTACCCAAAGCCACCCCCAAAAAAGATGTCGTGTCTGTAGCAAGCGCGGATTTAGGCGTGACACCCGTAGTTTTTGTCCACTCTGTCCTGACAAGCCTGGTCTTTGCCAAGGTGAATGTTTTGAACGCTACCACTCAAAAGTGAAGTTTTAGCGTAGGGTACAGCATTTCACAGACAAGGACACACTTACACAGGGTCTCCCAAGATGCCATTACATTTTGAGAGACCCGAACCATTACAGTTGTAAAGTTACAAAAAAAAGTGTAAAAAAGAAAAAAAAAACGTAAAAAACAAAACACAAAAAAAATATAAAATAAAAAAACCAAAAATAGTTGTCGTTTTATTGTTCTCTCTCTCTCTATTTTCTCTCTATTGTTCTGCTCTTTTTTACTGTATTCTATTCTGCAATGTTTTATCATGCTTGCTTTTCAGGTATGTAATTTTTTGTTTTCAGGTGCGCCATTCAACTGCAGCGCGGAATTATTTATCTTGACAGCAACAGCGTTTGCTCCCACGATACATAAAGCCGTGACTCCAGTGCTGTAGGAGGTGATTTCACCACCACAGTTAAAAAAAAGAGCATATATCTCGAAGCATGGGGGCAGCAGGGGCGGAGGAGCGATTTTGCTCCTAATGCCGCGTACATACGGTCGAAATTCCGACGGAGGCCTGCCCGTGGAAAATTCCGACCGTGTGTACGCGGCATAACTTTTTTGCGGGAGGATGCCCCCATGCTTCGGCATATATATATTTTAGGCACAGGTTGCGTTAAAACATTTTTTTATTTTTTACTAGGTTTTGTTTTGGTATTTGCTTTGCAGGTATGGCATGGTAAGGTCTTACTGTTGTACTGTAATGTTACTTTGTTTTAATGTTAACCACCATTTGCTTAGCAGGTACGCCATTCAGTTGCAGCGCGGATCTATTTATCTTGACAGCAACAGCGTTTGCTCCCACGATACATAAAGCCGTGACTCCAACGCTGTAGGAGGTGATTTCACCACCACAGTTAAAAAAAAGAGCATATATGCCGAAGCATGGGGGCAGCAGGGGCGGAGGAGCGATTTTGCTCCTAATGCCGCTTACATACGGTCGAAATTCCGACGGAGGCCTGCCCGTGGAAAATTCCGACCGTGTGTACGCGGCATAACTTTTTTGCGGGAGGATGCCCCCATGCTTCGGCATATATATATTTTAGGCACAGGTTGCGTTAAAACATTTTTTTATTTTTTACTAGGTTTTGTTTTGGTATTTGCTTTGCAGGTATGGCATGGTAAGGTCTTACTGTTGTACTGTAATGTTACTTTGTTTTAATGTTAACCACCATTTGCTTAGCAGGTACGCCATTCAGTTGCAGCGCGGATCTATTTATCTTGACAGCAACAGTGTTTGCTCCCACGATACATAAAGCCGTGACTCCAACGCTGTAGGAGGTGATTTCACCACCACAGTTAAAAAAAAGAGCATATATGCCGAAGCATGGGGGCAGCAGGGGCGGAGGAGCGATTTTGCTCCTAATGCCGCGTATATACGGTCGAAATTCCAACGGAGGCTTGCCCGTGGAAAAGTCCGACCGTGTGTACGCGCCATAACCTTTTATGCCGCGTACATACGGTCGAAATTCCGACGAAGGCTTGACCGTGTGTACGCGGCATAACTTTTTTGCGGGAGGATGCCCCCATGCTTCGGCATATATGCCCATCATTAGAAGTGGGTGGATGAAGGGAGGTATTCTAATGGTGGGCATACCCACCAATCAATCTCTTTTTTTCGTTCAGCCAATAGGCTGTATGAAAAAAAAGATTACAATACATGTCCAACAAGGACCAGCAACGTACTGGTATGTTGCTGGACTTTGAATGTTTATACCAGAAAGATGCCTGCGGGTTTAGGTATCATCTTGGTATCATTCTTTTCAGCCAGCAGCCGGCTTTCATGTAAAAGCAATTCTAGCAGATAATTAGCCTCTAGACTGCTTTTACAAGCAGTGGGAGGGAATGTCCCCCCCCCCGGATATAAAAAGCGCCATTGGGAAATTGGGAAAGCATTTTATCACACCGATCTTGGTGTGGTCAGATGCTTTGAGGGCAGAGGAAAGATCTAGGGTCTAACCCCCCAATTTTTTTCAAAAAAAGAGTACCTGTCACTACCTATTGCTATCATAGGGGATATTTACATTCCCTGAGATAACGATAAAAATGGTAAAAAAATAAAATATGGAAGGCACAGTTTAAAAATAAAATAAAAAAGCCAAATAAATAATTAAAAAAAAAAAAAAAAAAGCACCGCTGTCCCCCCCTGCTATTGCGCAAAGGCGAACGCAAGCGTCGGTCTAGCGTCATATGTAAACAGCAATTGCATCATGCATGTGAGGTATCACCGCGAAGGTCAGATCGAGGGCAGTCATTTTAGCAGTAGACCTCCTCTGTAAATCTAACGTGGTAACCTGTAAAGGCTTTTAAATGCTTTTAAAAATGAATGTAGTTTGTCGCCGCTGCGCGTTTGTGCGCAATTTTAAAGCATGTCGTGTTTGGTATCCATGTACTCGGCCTATGATCATCTTTTTTATTTCATCAAACATTTGGGCAATATAGTGTTTTTTAGTGCATTAAAAATAAAAAAAGTGTGTTTTTCCCCCAAAAAATGCGTTTGAAAAATCGCTGCGCAAATACTGTGTGGAAAAAAAAATGCAACACCCACTATTTTAATCTGTAGGGCCTTTGCTTTAAAAAAATATATAATGTTTGGGGGTTCAACATAATTTTCTTGCAAAAAAAATTTTTTTTTCATGTAAACAAAAAGTGTCAGAAAGGGCTTTGTCTTCAAGTGGTTAGAAGAGTGGATGATGTGTGACATAAGCTTCCTAATGTTGTGCATAAAATGCCAGGACAGTTCAAACCCCCCCCCCCAAATGACCCCATTTTGTAAAGTAGACACCTCAAGCTATTTGCTGAGAGGCATGTTGAGCCCATTGAATATTTTTTTTTTTTTGTCCCAAGTGATTGAATAATGACCAAAAAAAAAAAAAAATGTACAAAAAGTTGTCACTAAATTATATATTGCTCAAACATGCCATGGGCATATGTGGAATTACACCCCAAAATACATTCTGTTGCTTCTCCTGAGTACGGGGATACCACATGTGTGGGACTTTTTGGGAGCCTAGTCGCGTACGGGACCCCAAAAACCAAGCACCGCCTTCAGGATTTCTATGGGTGTAAATTTTTGATTTCACTCCTCACTGCCTATCACAGTTTCGGAGGCCATGGAATGCCCAGATGGCACAAAACCCCCCCAAATGACCCCATTTTGGAAAGTAGACACCCCAAGCTATTTGCTGAGAGGTATGTTGAGTATTTTGCAGATCTCGCTTTTTGTCACAAAGTTTTGAAAATGTAAAAAAAGAAAAAAAAAAAGAAAAAAAAATGTCTTTCTTAATTTTCAAAAACAAATGAGAGCTGTAAAATACTCACCATGCCTCTCAGCAAATAGCTTGGGGTGTCTACTTTCCAAAATGGGGTCATTTGTGGGGGTTTTGGGCTATTTTGACATTTTATGGCCTTCAAAACTGTGATAGGTAGTGAGGAGTGAAATCAAAAATTTATGCCCTTAGAAACCTTGAAGGCGGTGCTTGGTTTTTGGGGTCCCGTACGCGGCTAGGCTCCCAAAAAGTCCCACACATGTGGTATGCCCGTACTCAGGAGAAGCAGCAGAATGTATTTTGGGGTGTAATTTCACATATAACCATGGCATGTGTGAGCAATATATCATTTAGTGACAACTTTTTGTACATTTTTTTTTTTTCTTTTTGTCATTATTCAATCATTTGGGACAAAAAAAAAAATATTCAATGGGCTCAACATGCCTCTCAGCAAATAGCTTGGGGTGTCTACTTTCCAAAATGGGGTCATTTGGGGGGGTTTTGTGCCATCTTGGCATTTTATGGCCTTCAAAACTGTGATAGGTAGTGAGGAGCGAAATCAAAAATTTATGCCCTTAGAAACCTTGAAGGCGGTGCTTGGTTTTTGGGGTCCCGTACGCGGCTAGGCTCCCAAAAAGTCCCACACATGTGGTATCCCCGTACTCAGGAGAAGCAGCAGAATGTATTTTGGGGTGTAATTTCACATATGCCCATGGCATGTGTGAGCAATATATCATTTAGTGACAACTTTGTGCAAAAAAAAAACAGTTTGTCATATTCCCGCAACCTGTGGCAAAATATAAAATATTCCATGGACTCAACATGCCTCTCAGCAAATAGCTTGGGGTGTCTACTTTCCAAAATGGGGTAATTTGGGGGGGTTTTGTGCTATTTTGGCATTTTATGACCTTCGAAACTGTGATAGGTAGTGAGGAGTGAAATCAAAAATTTACGCCCTTAGAAATCCTGAAGGCGGTGCTTGGTTTTTGGGGCCCTGTACGCGGCTAGGCTCCCAAAAAGTCCCACACATGTGGTATCCCCGTACTCAGGAAAAGCAGTAGAATGTATTTTGGGGTGCAATTCCACATATAACCATGGCATGTGTGAGCAATATATCATTTAGTGACAACTTTTTGTACATTTTTTTTTTTTTTTTTTTGTCATTATTCAATCATTTGGGACAAAAAAAAAAAATATTCAATGGGGTCAACATGCCTCTCAGCAAATAGCTTGGGGTTTCTACTTTCCAAAATGGGGTCATTTGGGGGGGTTTTGTGCCATCTTGGCATTTTATGGCCTTCAAAACTGTGATAGGTAGTGAGGAGTGAAATCAAAAATTTATGCCCTTAGAAACCTTGAAGGCGGTGCTTGGTTTTTGGGGTCCCGTACGCGGCTAGGCTCCCAAAAAGTCCCACACATGTGGTATCCCCGTACTCAGGAGAAGCAACAGAATGTATTTTGGGGTGTAATTTCACATATGCCCATGGCATGTGTGAGCAATATATCATTTAGTGACAACTTTGTGCAAAAAAAAAAAAGTTTGTCATATTCCCGCAACTTGTGGCAAAATACAAAATATTCCATGGACTGAACATGCCTCTCAGTAAATAGCTTGTGGTGTCTACTATCCAAAATGGGGTCATTTGGGGGGGTTTTGTGCTATTTTGGCATTTTATGGCCTTCGAAACTGTGATAGGTAGTGAGGAGTGAAATCAAAAATTTGCGCCCTTAGAAATCCTGAAGGCGGTGCTTGGTTTCCGGGGTCCCGTACGTGGCTAGGCTCCTAAAAAGTCCCACACATGTGGTATCCCCGTACTCAGGAGAAGCAGCAGAATGTATTTTGGGGTGCAATTCCACATATAACCATGGCATGTGTGAGCAATATATCATTTAGTGACAACTTTTTGTAATTTTTTTTTTTTTTTTTGTCATTATTCAATCACTTGGGACAAAAAAAATAAATATTCAATGGGCTCAACATGCCTCTCAGCAATTTCCTTGGGGTGTCTACTTTCCAAAATGGGGTCATTTGGGGGGGTTTTGTACTGCCCTGCCATTTTAGCACCTCAAGAAATGAGATAGGCAGTCATAAATTTAAAGCTGTGTAAATTTCCGAAAATGTACCCTAGTTTGTAAACGCTATAACTTTTGCGCAAACCAATAAATATACGCTTATTGACATTTTTTTTACTAAAGACATGTGGCTGAATACATTTTGGCCTAAATGTATGACTAAAATTTAGTTTATTCGATTTTTCTTATAACAAAAAGTAGAAAATATCATTTTTTTTCAAAATTTTTGGTCTTTTTCTGTTTATATCGCAAAAAATAAAAATCGCAGAGGCAATCAAATACCATTAAAAGAAAGCTCTATTTGTGGGAAGAAAAGGACGCAAATTTCATTTGGGTACAACAGTGCATGTCCGCACAATTTACAGTTAAAGCAGCGCAGTGCCGAATCCCAAAAACAGGCTTGGTCCTAATGGCCCGAAATGGTCCAGGGCTTAAGTGGTTAACAGGGGCGTGTAATTAAAATTTTTGATGCAATACTTTGCAACAGGCCTCATTGCTGTGCTCCAAGTACAGTATCTGTGAGGGGTTGCAGTGTTGTGCCACCAGTGCCTAAGGCCCAATTTTTCAGCCCCTGTTCAACAGGGGCATGCAATTATAATTATTGATCTAATAATTCACAGCAGGGAGCATTGCTGCGCCCACCAAGAGTAACTGTCAGGCCTTACAGTGTTGTGGCACAAGCACCACCATCACCACCACCACCACCACCAAAGGCCCAATTTTTCAGCCCCTGTTCAACAGGGGCATGCAATTATAATTATTGATCTAATAATTCACAGCAGGGAGCATTGCTGCGCCCACCAAGAGTAACTGTCAGGCCTTTCAGTGTTGTGGCACCAGCACCACCATCACCACCACCACCACCACCAAAGGCCCAATTTTTCAGCCCCTGTTCAACAGGGGCATGCAATTATAATTATTGATCTAATAATTCACAGCAGGGACCATTGCTGCGCCCACCAAGAGTAACTGTCAGGCCTTACAGTGTTGGGGCACCAGCACCACCATCAAAGGCCCAATTTTTACTACCACTGATCAACAATTATATGTTATTACAATTCCTGATATTATACTTGACAGAAGGGCGTTCCGGCACCCACCAAGAATAACTGTGAGTGCTTTCAGTGTTGTGCCAACACCAACACCTAAGGGGCCAATTTCTGCAGAGTATATACGGAAGGTCCCTACTTTCAAACATCCAACTTACAAACTACTACTACTTGCAAACGGAAGAAGACAACAGGAAGTGAGAGGAAATCTACCCCTAGGAAGGAAAATTCTCTCCTGTAAGAATTAATATGGGAGAAAGGTGTCTCCTCTCTACTGATGCTTTATCACCAATCCTTGTTTCAATAAAAACACCACATTTCAAAAACAGTTGTCATTGGGACGCAAAGTGAGGTGAAATGTTCTGAACAGGGGCACAGACAGCAAAAAAAATGTGACAGGGGTGATAACCGTTCCCTATGTTTTACAAAAAACTAAAAAAAAGGAATTTGCCATGGAGCTCCACTTAAACAATGCAGCTGTTCAAAATTATAAACAGATTCTACATAAGAACAAACCTACAGTCCCTGTCTTGTATGCACCGCCTGTATACGGCTGTTCAGAGTATATAGGTCCTTTTTTATTTTGTGTGCGGGGTTCCCCTTAATATCCATACAAGACCCAAAGGGGCTGGTAATGGGCTGGGGTAGGGGGGGGGGGTCATGGGGTAGCTATGCCATTTTTCCTAAAGATTTTCATCCATATTACCGGGACCAGACATTGCATTAAAGCCGCAAGCAGTTTTAAATGACTTTTTTCCCTTTAGAAATGTTATTTTGTGCAGGGACAGTTCTAAACACGGGAAACACGTGGCACTTCACAGGCATACTTTAGACACCCCCCAGGTACAATATTTAAAGGAATATTTGACTTTTTTTTTTTCACTTTATGCATCATTAAAATGACTGCTCCCGGAAAACGTCCGTTTTTAAAACTTCTTTTTGCATTGATACATGTCCCCTGGTGCAGAAGCCGGGTTCCCAAACTCTGTTTCGGACAATAACATGGATAATAGTCGTTATAATTAGCACTTTAGAATCCGAACGTTCGCATCCATTGTATTTAATAGGGTTCTAATGTTCGCGCGAACTTTCGGTCCGTTCGCGGGTTCTGGTGCGAACCGAACCCGGGGGTGTTCGGCTCATCCCTAGTACGCGGCATCACACTGAGTTTTGTAATAGGGATGGGTGCAGACTAATGGAGAACTGAAAGACTAGTTCCGTTTTAGGGCCACCTGGCTGTCTATTGACTGCACATAGCCTTTATTCAATTCAATATCAGCTTTTGAAACCACTCACTGAGCAAAAGAATGATGGACTTGATGGGGAACTAGTTTCTCAGTTCCCCATCAGTCTTCACCCACACAGTAACATGGGCATTGGCATATTTGGGTAATGACATCACCACTATTTCCAACCTCTTTGTATACATTTATCTTTTGGCCGGGGCATCTCCCGGGCAATAGCTGAATGAAGCCAAGGATAGAGCCCTGTGCAGGAAGCTGTCACTCAGAGCCCACTCTGAGCATTGTGGTGCCTCTATATGGAAACTCTTTAAGAATTTGTTGCTGCCACAGCCCTGAGACTGCTGCTGCTGGGTGCTGCTAACTAAGATGTAATGTCAGCAGCCCCAAAGTTGCATCTTCCCGTGAGATTATAGATTCCCCCATGTGACAGCACTTGTTCTTGGGGATTGGCCCAGTGCTCTCTTATGGTATGTCACATGCTCCTCCATACCAGGAATAAAGTAAACCTATTGCTTTGTCACGCATAGGCAAAGTACAGGTTTGCTTTAGGAATTTTAATTGAATGTGGTCTCAATCTGTTTCTGTAGGTCATAAAAGCTTTGATTGCAATCTTCATATTTCATTCCAAAGAATCAGAATATTTTAAGGGGTAAGTTACAAAAATTTGTACAGAAATTATTTTTGCAGATTTGCAATTGTGGCTAACGGTCATAGGCGTGCGCAGCCTATTGCATTAGGGTGTGCACCCCAAAGTTCAAACACACATGCGCAGTAGAGCAGTGGATGTTGTTAGTAGGGATGAGATTGGTGTCAGTAGTTTTTATTTTTTTTTTGTTATTTTTTTTAAAAATGTAAAATTATTTTTTCATAAAAAAAAAATAAAAATATTATGAACAAAATAATTTAAAAAAAAATAACAAAATAAAATAATAAAATCAAATTTTTTTTTTTTTTACAATGTGTTAGGAGCCCCATTATGGGGCATTGGTAGATTAGCAGAGAAAGGGACTGAGGGCAGAGATTTCCCAGTCCCTTTCTCTGTAGCCTCAGCTGCCATAGGGGTTAAGCAGGGGGAATCTGCATTGCACAGGGTGATTAGGGTGTGCCCAGGCACACCTGGCACACCCTGTGCGCACGCCTATGCTAACAGTAGCTACAGATTGCATTCTGTTTGGTCCCATGATTTGGTTCCAGTCTGTAGATCATCATGCAGGACAGCTGTAGATGGTACCCGAACGTAGAGACATCTTGGATGCTCATAGCTCTTGTTGTGGTACAACCTGGCAAGTGTCCATTTAGGCAACAGCTCACAGATCACCACTGTATGTTGGTCCTGTGACCACTGCTGACACTCGTTATCAAGCAAACTGGCTGTGGTAACTTGTTCTCCATGGTGCTCTGGGTGTCAGAGCTGAAATAAACTTTTATTTTAAGCATCTGAAGAATGTGTTGGCGTCACTGTATTCCTCCACCATCAATCTTTCTGAAATATTACAAGAAGAGAACATTTATCAGCGTCACCAGAATGTCAGAAATAACATGACATCGACAACTGTACTGTAATCCGGACAGTCAGACTTTTGACAGAGAGTGGTAAAATGTCTTTAGGAGTAAGCACTGGTTTGTGGTACTTGGGTTATGACCACACTCCATCTATGTGAGTGCTTCCTGTGTTTATGGAGGTTTCCTCCAGGGGCAATGTTTTCCTTCTCAAGTCCAAAAATCTACTGGTAGGTTAGGTAGCTTCCACCCACATTTTCCATAGAATCTTAAAGTGACCTTGTCAGGGGGTTACAAAAATGAGAACGGCAATACCCCTTGAATGAAGAAGGTTTATACTTAGCAATCTGGAGGCTGATTTGCTGAAACTTCGCTCTCTTGCAGAATTATGTGTGCCAAAACAATCCTGTATTTTCGGTTACGAGCAATGTGTCATTTGCTGACCACAGTGGCTCCTTTTGGAAAACCCATATGCCACTATTGTGTCCAGTGACTTAAGCCGTGTACACACGATCGGATTTCCTATGGATTTTTCCATCGGAAATCCGATGAAGCTGACTTCCATCAGTCTTGCCTACACACCATCAGTCAAAAAACCGATTGTCCCAAACGCTGTGACGTAAAACACTCTGACGAGCCAAGAAAAATTAAGTTCTATGCTTCTGAGCATGCGTCGACTTGATTCTGAGCATGCGTGGGTTTTTTATCCGATGGAGTTCCCCACAGACGATAGTAATTTGCTATAGTTTTTTTTTCCATCGAATAAATTTAAAACATGTTCTATTTTTTAACACCGATGGAAAAAAGACCGATGGGGCCCATACTCGATCGGTTTGTCCGATGAAAACAGTCCATCGGACTGTTTTCATCGGTAAAACCGATCGTGTGTACAGGGCTTAAGGGTCGGTGGGAGAAACCACAAAGGTCAGCAGGGGAACTCATTCATGCACAGAGCTCAGCAAGAGAATAAAGATTCAGCAAATCAGCCACTGGACAGGTTAGTATAACCCTGCTTCTTTCATAGGGTATAGCTATTCACATTTTTTTGAACCCCCAGACAGAGTTTCTTTAGGAGCCAGTCACTAATGGACTTATCCAAGAAAATGTATAGTCACTCTGGTCTCCAGAGAGCTGGATGCAGAAGCACAACGACCAGTGCTTGTGTTCCATCACTATTCAAAATGCTTTTCTAGAAGGATTCAACACAACCAGGGCCATGCCAGAGCTGGATGTGGCCCTCTCTTCAGTCACTGGTTGTTAGGATGATAGCAACCTGGCTGCACAGCATTACTGGTTGCAAGAACACAGGCCATACCTCCCAACTGTCCCTGATTATAAACTATTAACCACTTGCTTACCGGCCTATAGTAATATGACGTCCGCAGGTACCCTTGAACCCTTCGTCCCTACGGGTGGCCGTCATATGACGTCCTCGGCTTCCAGCACTGTGGAGAGCGCGCGCTCGCCGCATCACTGGGGACCCAATGCGCGTGCCCGGCAAACGCGATGTCCGCCGGGCACCCGCAATTGCTCATCACAGAGCAGGGACGTGGATCTGTGTGTGTAAACAGATCCACGTCCTGTCAGGGGAGAGGGGAACTGATCGTATGTTCCTTGTATATAGGAACAATGATCGGTGGTCTCCTCTCATCAGTCCCCAGGGAACACATTTAACCCCTTGATCGCCCCCTAGTGTTAACCCCTTCCCTGCCAGTCACATTTACACAGTAATCAGCACATATTTATAGCACTAATCGCTGTATAAATGTGAATAGTCCCAAAATAGTGTCAAAAGTGTCTGATGTCACAGTCACAATAAAAATCGCAGATCGCCGCCATTAGTAGTGTAGCACACAGACCCCACTTTCCTCCGTCAATAGCGGGGCACACCTGCTACTTGCCCGGTATCCCCTCCCTGTGTATAGAGAGGAGCGAACGGTGTCATTGTTGGGTCTTGTAGCAATTACCTCTCTAGACTGGATCTCTTCTCTCCCTTGTCTAGGCACCAGTCTCTCTGAATAAGGCCAATGTCCACACAGGAGTAAAACCCAATCAACAAGGTTTTATTCTTTATACTTGAGGTAAACGTGAAGAGAGAGAGTAGGAAGTTGAGAAAGTAGGGGAAGGTTCAGGCACGCAACACTTAAAACTCAGTATCAGTCTTTCATCACCACTCAAGCCTGAGTGGGTATTGCTCATCCGGATAGTCCCTATGAGAGCAGTCCTAGCAGCCGGGATGGAGCACGGATAAATTGTTAAGTTCAAAGGATGCGATCAAGAAATCCTCTGCCACAGGATTGTCAATAGTTCTGAACCTCCCAGCCAAGCAATAATGAGAGAAACCTTTGTACCAGATTGGTGTATTGCAGGGCTTGTGATAAAGATGATGGATCCCTGTTTAGGCAAGTTTCCAGGCCTCTTCCCGAGACAGCAGTACCATCGCTAGTCTCCTCCGGGACTGATCCTCCCCTGGTCTCCTTTCCTAAAGGTGGGCTCCCTACTGGTGGGCAGCCTGGGATCCTTCTCTGAGGTGTAGACCTCAGCCAGCAAAGCTGGGCCTACCATGCGGCAGCACGGCCTCGGGCTAAAGATGCCCGAGGCCCAAACACACACAGGACCGCACAGGACCGAAGGTCCCCTGGAACGCCCCCCGCCTAATGGCGTCTGCCCCTTATGTACCCTCTCCCAGCATTCACAGTGGGTAGATCACGCCCACTGCACGGCTGCTGAGAGAGGACACCCAAGGTGCTGTGATACCCCCTGTAGTTCAACCTATGCCGGTGGTGACAGTGCCACCTACAGGCAACAGAGAACTCTACAGCCAGGCAGGATCACACCCAGAGCAGAAGCAATAATGAATCAGTGATTGGTCTGAGCCCAACTACTGGCTCAGACTACCCCTAAATTTCCACATAGCGCCCCCAATATTGGGGGGCGCTACAGTAGTAAAAAAAAAAATTATAATAAAAATGCCATAAAACTGTCCCCTATTTTGTAGACGCTATAACTTTTGCGCAAACCAATCAATATACGCTTATTGCGATTTTTTTTTATTTTACCAAAAATATGTAGAAGAATACATATTGGCCTAAACTGAGGGAAAAAAAATGTTTTTTTAAAAAAAAAATTGGGATATTTATTATAGCAAAAAGTAATAAATATTGTGTTTGTTTTTTTTTAATTGTCGCTCTTTTTTTGTTTATAGCGCAAAAAATAAAAACCGCAGAGGTGATCAAATACCACCAAAAGAAAGCTCTATTTGTGGGGGAAAAAATGATCAAAATGTTATTTGGGTACAGCGTCGCATGACCGCATAATTCTCATTCAAAGTGTGACAGCGGTGAAAGCTGAAAATTGGCCTGGGCAGGAAGGGGGTGAAAATGCCCAGTATTGAAGTAGTTAATATTTAAAACTTTTTTTGTTTGTTTTGCTCATTAATATTTTTACAGCTTTAACATATATTTACATGTTTTACATTAAAAAGAGCATACAATTAAAAAAAAAAAATGTATTTAATTTTCTTTAAATTTGATTGAAGCAAAGAGTATTATGTCTTATGCCATCTTGTTTGATAACCTAATGTTCAGGGATTGTAAATCTTTAAAATAAAAAAAGTTCTTCAGAATCGTGAGAGAATCGTGATCTTTATTCTAAGCAAAGATTCTCATTTTATTCAGAATGGTGCAGCTCTACTGTGCATGGTAGCCAATAAACTTCAGCTTGTTCAACTAAGCTTTGACAATAAAACCTGGAAGCTGATTGGTTCCTATGCAGAGCTGCACCAGATTTTTCACTCTCCAGTTTTAGTAAGCCCAACCCCCGAGTGTCCCTTTAAAGCTAAACTCCAGGCATGCAGCTAAATACACAGCGGAAACATAAAAAGGAAGCTGTTTTACCTGTCAAAGGATCTGTATTTCTGTACATCAGCTTGTGGGATTTGCACAGCTCTGTCACACAACACAGTCCTGTTTGGCAGGGAAGGAGACCTGTTTTTTCTCTGCCACAGTTACATAACACTTACAGGTCTCTTCATCACCCCAGCCTGTGATTGGACAATAAAAAAGCAGAAAATAATCTCTCTGCCCCTCTGCTTCCAATCAGCATGTTCCTTGTTAACACATATACAATGCAGCACCACTGATTGGCTCCTTGTGCTACCCCCCCTTTTCCAATCTGAGTTCTGCTGTACAGTACATGGGAATGCAAGAGGCTGATAACAAAGAAATGTAGATACATTCACTGGTTACATTAATTTTTATTTTTTTTAAGATGAACTGCAGTCTGCTCACATAATTTGTAATAAAAACATCTTTGCGATTCTGAAGCTTCCCTTCAACCACTTTGCATATTATTTTATATATACTGTGATTCTGTACTTGCCAAATATGCTGCAGAAATCTCCCTCTACTAAGTCTGGCTGCATTTTAACTGTGGGTGGCTGAAGCTGCTGCCTGTTCATTTCCTGAATTTACACAGAGGCACACCTAAAGCTCTGCAGCTCTCTTTATCCCTCTTATGACCAATCCACCCCTCCCTTTCTGGCAAACTCTCACGAGAGTGAGAGAGAGAGAGAGCTGTGAATGATGTCATAAGCCTAGGCTTTTTACCAGACAAGAATGAGGAAGTAGGCTGTATAAGGTATTTACTGGCAGAAAAAAAAATGTTTTACTATCCAAAGTTAAAACAACAAGGGCAGAAGATTTAATACCGTGTTTCCCTGAAAATAAGCCCGGGTCTTATATTAATTTTGGCAACAAAAGACACAGTAGGGCTTATTTTCGGGGTAGGTCTTAACATGTAATGTGATGTCTTCTCTCCCCCTCCCTCCCCCTGCCTGTCAGGAATCCCCAGTGTAAACTGAGTTAAAATGCTTGTGAAATCCTATAATCCACTCTATTACAGTATTATATAATGTATAATAAAGGGATTTTTATAACAGCTTACCTGTAAAATCCTTTTCTTGGAGTACATCACGGGACACAGAGCGACTTAGTCATTACTAATGGGTTATATAGATACCTTCAGGTGCTGGCACTGGCAACTTCCAAAACCGGAAGTACCCTCCCCTATATAAGCCCCTCCCATCCGGGAGCACCTCAGTTTTGTAGCAAAGCAATAAGTGTCCCAAAAAGAGGGGTGGGAGCTCTGTGTCCCGTGATGTACTCCAAGAAAAGGATTTTACAGGTAAGCTGTTATAAAAATCCCTTTTTCTTTTTCGTACATCACGGGACACAGAGCGACTTAGTCATTACTAATGGGACGTCCCAAAGCAATGCCAAATGAGGGGAGGGATACACTATACATAAGCTGGGCGCCATCAGGCATGAGGATCTTTTGCGGCCTGCAACACACTGCGCCCAAAGGCGACATCCTCCTGACTTCTAACGTCTACCTGGTAGAACCTAGTAAACGTGTGTACTGAAGACCATGTTGCGGCCTTACAGACTTGAGCCAGGGAGGCCTGGTGATGCACTGCCCATGAAGATCCAACTGCTCTTGTGGAGTGCGCCCTAACTTTGAACGGCGGTCTTTTTCTCAAGCCATAGGCTTGTATTATGACCTGTCGAATCCACTTGGCTAAAGTAGATTTTGATGCTGCCTGACCCTTTCTGGGGCCTTCCGGCAGAACAAACAAAGTATCCGTTCTACGAATCTGAGCAGTGGCTTTTAGATAAGCTTTAACTGCTCTTACTACATCCAAAGAATGCAATAACTTTTCCTCTACCGAGCTAGGTTTGGGGAAAAAAGAAGGAAGAACCACATCTTGGTTCAAATGAAACCTCGATACCACCTTAGGAAGAAAGGCTGGATGAGGACGTAATACTACTCTGTCCTTATGGACAACCAGATATGGCTCCTTACAGGACAAGGCGGCTAATTCCGATACTCTTTTAGCCGAACAAATGGCTACTAAGAAAATCAATTTCCTGGTGAGAAGAACCAAGGAAATGTGTTGCAATGGTTCAAATGGTTGTCTCTGTAAAACCGACAGAACCAGGTTTAAGTCCCATGGACATATGGGAATACTAACCGGAGGGCTAATACGCATCACTCCTTGTATGAAAGCTTTGACTAAAGAATGCAAAGCCAAGGGCCTTTGAAAAAATATTGACAAGGCCGAAATCTGACCCTTGATAGTACTCAAGGCAAGCTTCCTATCTACAGCCCACTGTAGGAAGTCCAGAATCCTACCTATTACGTACTTACGTGGATGCCATTTCTTGGCCTCACACCACGTGATGTACGCCTTCCAGATCCTATAATAGATCTGCCTGGATACCGGCTTCCTGGCATTGATCATGGTAGATACCACAGGATTAGAGAGCCCTCTCTTTTTTAGAATGTGGGCTTCAATAGCCAGGCCGTCAAACCTAGGGCTGGTAAGGAAGGGTGGTATATCGGTCCTTGCAAAAGCAGGTCCGGACGATGTGGGAGGGTCCAAGGACTCCCCACTGACATTTTTACAATCTCCGCGTACCATGCCCTTCGGGGCCACGCTGGAGCCACCAGAATCACTGGTTTCCTTTCTACCCTGATTCTGCGGATTAATCGCGGTAACAATTGTGGCGGTGGGAATGCATATATCAGCTTGAACTGATCCCAAGGGAACACTAGGGCATCCGAGCCGCAAGCTAGGGGATCCCTTGCGCGAGACACAAATCTGTCCACCTTTGCGTTGAATCTGGATGCTAGCAGATCTACATCCGGTGTTCCCCACCGCTGGCATATTGCCTGGAAAACCTCGGGGTGAAGAGACCATTCCCCCGGGCATAATTGCTGGCGACTTAAAAAGTCCGCTCTCCAATTTTCCACTCCTGGGATGAAAACCGCGGATATGGCTGGGACATATCTTTCTGCCCATTCCAGGATGCAATTCGCTTCCCTCTGGGCTGCACGACTCCTGGTGCCACCCTGGTGATTGATATATGCCACTGCTGTGGCATTGTCTGATTGAATTCTGACAGGGGACCCTTGGAGTTTGGATGTCCATGCTACTAGGGCATACCGGGCTGCTCGTATCTCTAAGAGATTGATGGGCAGGGCCTTCTCTGCTTCTGACCACTTGCCCTGGAGAGACCATTGCTCCAGTACTGCCCCCCAGCCTATGAGGCTGGCATCTGTAGTGACCACCTTCCAAGAAACCGGACTGAAGGGTTTCCCTTTTTCCAGATTCTGGGGCACCAACCACCAATGGAGGCTCTTGCGAACGGAAGGGGACAGGGACATTGGTAAGTCTAAAGCCTGAACTTTTTTGTTCCAGGCTGACAGTATGGCCCTCTGCAAGTTCCTTGAATGGAATTGACCGTAGGGTACTGCTTCGAATGAAGCCACCATTTTTCCCAGCAGCCTCATGCACAGGCGTATGGATGGTTTTCTTTTTGTACCCACTAAGTGGGTCAAATCTTTTAAAGACGACACCTTCTCTGGAGGTAAGAAAATCTTTCTCTGATTTGAATCCAGCCTTAGCCCTAAGTATTCCAGACTTTTGACTGGTCTTAGAGCTGACTTGTCCCGGTTGATAATCCAACCGTGATATTCCAGATACTTGATTGTCTTGTGAATAGCTACTTCCAGCTTTTCCACTGAGTGGTCTATTAGTAGCAGGTCGTCTAGATATGCCATTATCGTTACACCTTGTGTTCTTAGATTGGCCAATAGTGGGGCCAGAATTTTTGTGAACACTCGTGGTGCTGTTGCCAGACCGAAAGGTAAGGCTCTGAACTGAAAATGGCGCCCTTCTACTGCAAAGCGTAGAAATTTCTGGTGGGCCGGAAAGATGGGAATATGCAGATAAGCATCCCTTGTCGATCGAGGCTAACCATTCCTGCCCTTGTAGGGCGGTGGCCACCGATCGGATCTACTCCATCCGAAAAGTCCTGATATTTAGGAACTTGTTTAGCCCTTTTAGATTTAATATGGGCCTCACGTCCCCATTTGGTTTGGGGACTGTGAAAAGGTTCGAGTAAAACCCGAACCCGCTTTCTTCCAGGGGAACCTTCATGATTACACCTTGGAGCAATAGTTGTTCTAGTGCCAGAAGGAGGGATCCTCTCTTCTGGGGATCGCTTGGCACGTTTGACCTCATAAATTGGGCAGGAGGAGTGCCTTTTAACTCCAGCTTGTATCCCAGACTTACTGCGGAGAGCACCCATCTGTCTCTGATGGTGTCCCGCCAGGTCTCTGTGAACAACTGAAGTCTTCCCCCCACCCGATTGAGTGGGGGCAACCCTTTATGACTTGGGGGGAGGTTTTGTACCTCTCTTGACCCAGGGTTTCTTGTTACCCTGTGATTGTCCCTGATTTCTGCCCCCTGAATTTGACCGCGGAGGCCGTCGGAACTGTTTTACAGCCGATGTGCCAGGGACTGGAGAAGTAGGCCTCTTAAAAGAAGGACTTCTACTCTTGTTCTTAACCGGTAAGAGTGAACTTTTACCGGCAGAAATTTTCTGGATATATTTGTCCAGATCTTCTCCAAATAAGCGTTCTCCATGAAATGGGAAGCTAACCAGCAATTTCTTACAGGGAGCTTCAGCAGACCAGTTTTTGAGCCATAGAAGCCTACGCATATGTACTACAGACAGCGTAAAGCGGGAGGCCTGTTGGATTGTATCCTTTATGGCGTCCACCGCAAAACACAAGGCTCTAGGTAGGTCAGCTAGGGCAAGAGCCTGCTGATCTGGTAAGTCCCTTAAGACTTGTTTCAACTGATCTTTCACCGCTTGGCAGACTCCAATCGCTGCTACTGCAGGTTGTGTCACCATGCTTGCTGTAGAGAAAGCAGATTTTAGTAAAGACTCCAATTTTTTATCTATTGGGTCTTTGAACATTGGAACATTATCTACTGGACATGTCAGTGATTTGTTCACACAAGAGATGGCTGCGTCCACTGTAGGGACCCTCCATTTTTTTATGAACTTATCCTCCATGGGATAGATCACTGGAAATCTCTTGGGGGGAGTAAATATTTTATCAGGATGCTCCCAATCCTGGTAAATAAGCCCTTCCAATAAAGGGTGGATTGGGAAGGAACAGACAGCCTGGGGAGCTTTCAGCGACCCCAGCGAGGAAACCGTAGTGGTTGATGGTTCCGCCAGAGGCATTTTAAATGCTGATCGGACCATGTTAGTCAGAGACTGAACCCATAATCTTTCAGCCTGAGATGCTGAGAAAGGTTCTTCCACTGTTGATTCCTCTATAACTGAATCAACCTCATCCTGATCCCCTTCAGGTAGGTCGATCTCTGTGTGGGGCTGTTCCTCCACTAACAGGCACTCTGAAGGAGGAGACGGAGATCGGACGCGCTTTCCCTGTGACAGGGAAGCAGCGATCAATGCTGTTAATCTCTCTTCCAATCCTCCCAGAGTTGAGGATAAAACCTCCTCTGTTATATATACAGGAGCAGGTGGACTGGGGACAGCCGCAGCACCAGGCACTCCTGCGGGGTTCCTACGGCTACTGACCTCTGAATTTTCAGGGGAGATTGGTGCAGTACAAGCATGCCCAATATCCTCAGAGCCCGACGGAGACCCCTTTGGCTTCCTGGAAGACTTATTTCCGGAGCGTCTGGACGACATATCCTTTAAGCACAAAGCTGAGGTATTCCCGTCGTCATACACCAATTTTGCTGGTAATAGTCTAACACAGTTGCTGCTATATACCAGCTGGTGTCCACTAAAGTGCCTTTCTATGGGGATGCCTGCATCAACCGCCTCTGTGTGCCACCGTTTTGTTGCTAGCTCTGTTTGCATCCAGCTGACACTTGTACTGTGTCTTTTATACATGCTGGGACGCCTGCACATGCGCAGAAGCGCCGCGGCGCGCATCGAGCGTCATCCACCCGCCCCGCCCCTTTTTTTTCATAGGAGGCGCGTGCACGCGCCCGCGCGCGCGCCCGTGCGCCATTGGCGCCCTTTTCAAAACCAAGCAGGGACTAGGAGCCAGGGCCCTTTTTGCCGGAGGGCCTGTGCGGTGGATGAGCGCAGCAACAGGGCAGAGGAAGTGGATTCCCACAGAGAAACTTACCAACTGCCTGGATCTTTTGACTTGAGAAAACCAAAGATCCACATGACAAGAAAAAATGGACCACAGCGGCCTCTAGTGGTTTAACACAGGTACCGCGGTCCTCTTTTTTTTTTTTTTTTCTTGACTACTATTAAAATTTTACATTTTCCAGTAGTTACAGGCATACACAGATATTAGCGGGAATACCGTTAGGTAACAGACAGAAAGACAAATTAGGCTTGGGGGTCCCCCAATAGAACCAAGTTCCTGGGGGCCCCCACTTACCTGTTCCCCGCCGCAGGACTCTGTTTGGTCCACAGAAGCCCAAACTTCACCTATCACGGCAGGCATTGTAATTAAACCTTCAGGGACCGGGTTCCCAAGGATTCCACTCCCCTGGACCTGTATAGGACCCTGCACAGAAAACATCTTGGTCGTGGGTATGACCAGAGCTCTGGATCCCAGGGTCCAGCCCTCCTAAGAGAGGCATTACAGGCAAAACCTTGCTCTTCTGTTGCAAGGCCCGGGTACCGACCGTTTAGCTATGAAGCTTTTTTGGTGGGATCCGGAACAGCTTACTAAGGCCCGTAAAAGAACCTGTACGCAAGCCCAGTGAAAACACATGTTACTCTTTGGCCAACACCTTAGACACTGGCAAAAAACTGAGGTGCTCCCGGATGGGAGGGGCTTATATAGGGGAGGGTACTTCCGGTTTTGGAAGTTGCCAGTGCCAGCACCTGAAGGTATCTATATAACCCATTAGTAATGACTAAGTCGCTCTGTGTCCCGTGATGTACGAAAAAGAAATGTGTGCTTCTGTAATATAATTGTGCCAAATAACTTCTTTATAGCGCCGTTCTGCGCTTCTGTGACCCGCCGGAGCTCTCTTCCCCACAATTATATTACAGAAACACACACATTGTACATTATATACTATTGTGATAGAGTGGATTATAGGATTTAACAAGCATTTTAAACTAGGGCTTATTTTCGGGGTAGGGCTTATATTGCAGCTCTCCTGGAAAATAGCGCTAGGTCTTATTTTCGAGGTAGGTCTTATTTTCGGGGAAACACGGTAGATGGAAAGTTGAAAAAATGATTGAAGTACCGCTTTAATGATCCATTAATTTTATATAGAGCTGCATTCATTTTAGTATTTTACATGTGCCTGGAGTTTGGCTTTAAATCTTGTATGTGTTTAGTGGACTTGGTTTGATCCGTATGCTGTGCTGTTCAATGGGGATGTATAATGTGATTATGCTGAAAATATGGCCTACAGCTCTCTGAGAATAGTGACTCATGAAGCTGCAGGTTAAACAGTAATAGAATAATTAGAGCGTATCAGAAGTGAACTGGAAGAAAGAATATATGACAGGAAGACAAGTGTTATCGCTCAAAAATATAGGTCAGACATTCTCTATTAGGACTTCAAAGCTTCTTCACTCTGCTTACTTGGGATTCCAGACTACAGCAATGAGTTTGAAGAGGGATAACATTAAAGGTAACCTGTCATGAGAAAATCCTGACTTCTTCTATTGGAAATGCTAGTTGTTTGGCGATCATAATTGGGCTTTTAGCTGAACTCAAAACCTTCATTTAAATAAACTCCTCTATAGGGTGGAACAGTGGTGTAGTGGGTAGCACTCTCGCCTAGCAGTAAAGAGGGTCACTGGTTTGAATCCCAACCCTGACACTACCTGCCTGGAGTTTGCATGTTCTCCCTGTGCCTGCGTGGGTTTCCTCCGGGTACTCCGTTTTCCTCCAACACTCCAAAGACATGTTGGTAGGTTAATTGGCTTCTGTCTAAAAATTAGCCCTAGTATATGAATGTGAGTTAGGGTCCTTATGTGAGTTAGGGTCCTTAGATTGTAAGATCCTTGAGGGTAGGGACCGATCAGTGGCGTCTCCAGCTTTCATATTTAGGGGGGGCACATGGGGGGACAGGGACAAAAGTAGGGGGGCCAACTATAAAATGCAATTATATATATATATATATATATATATATCCTGGGGCCCTTTACTACGATCCCACAATGGGCCCTTTCACATGTCCTGCAGTGAGCTCCCTTCCCACTATACTGGGGCCCCACCAGGGTGGCAGAAAACAAGAGATATATGTCACCAGCACACCAAGAAAATATAAGGGTCCAAAGCAGTGGGAGAACTATCAGGGTTGCAAAGGTTGTCTTGCCACCGGGCCCTGGTGTTCTGCCACTGTGGGGTTCCCCAGCTGTCCTGTCCCTGTTATTGACAGCGCTGGTCTGGCATCTGTCTCCTTGGTACCGGCGGCAGTCTATTAGGACTTTGTGCTGGTGTCATTATGCGTGCATGTAGGGGAAGGCTGGCACTATTGGTTATAGAGAGCCGAGCCCCCAGCTGGTCACCAAGCAGCAGTAACCACAGTAGCAGCAGCAACCACATATATATATAATCAACCGTATGTTCAGCAGCCATGTGGGCTCTATACCTGTAAAGTGTGGGCTTTGATCAATAAAATCACTGATATTTAACACTAGGATTTGACTAGGAGCATCATCTGGATTGCATCACGATCAGCATGTCAGAGAAGGCTCCACTGCTGCTAAGCAACCTGCAGGGAGCTCAATTGTCGACAACCAATAGAGATGGGCCCGGGTGTGTTTTAAAACCCACATGCCCGATTCCGCCAGGAAGCCGACACTCCACAGTGCTAATCACAGCCAGTGAGACATTTCCTGATCTGTGGAGCTGCGGACCGGGAAATGTCTCATTGCCTGTGATTAGCGCTGTGCAGTGTGGGCTTCCTGGCAGGCTCTGGCATGTGGAATTTTGAACATGCCCAGCCCATCTTTAACAACAAATTGTGCTGGCCCTCCTGTACATCAGCCCCATAAAGTAACCAGCACTGGGTTCCAATGTGCTGCCGCCGCTACCATGGAGACAGAGACCAGCGCTGTGAATAGCCGGGACAGGACAGCAACTCTGGTTGTTCCAGCACTGGTCCACACTGGGAACATTCCCCCATCCACCTATAATGTGTAGATGGTGTAGCGGGTACTTGAATTTAGGGGAAGCATCTGGGTGGTAGTGTAACCCAGATGCCTTGATTGTTAGGAAATTCAAGGTTCCCTTTGTGAATCTTGGAGGACTCTGGTGGTGTGAAGTTCCCGCCGGCCTATAGGTGGCATTGTTGCCTTGGACCGGGGTTGGGCTCGCACCGCAAGACTGTACCTTTTTGTCCTCCCCTGGAGCTGGTACAGCGGGGCGGGGAACCCGCTGTGGCACGAAGGGAGAGGTCATAAAAGGGGCGGACGCCCTGATCACGGGGTTAGAGTCCGGAGCCAGAAGATGCGGCCGCACCCAGGCACCTTCAGCTTGGGTGCTGGCGTTCCGGTGTTCCAGGCCTAGGTGCCCTTGACCTGGCCGGAGCAGAGATGGAGTCCATCTCAGGCACCTTTAGCCTGGGGTGAGGTACTATGGTGGATCCCTGGGGCTCAGTACCTTCGACTGAGTTCCGCGAGGGTGGAGGAATCCGAGGGGGCCCTAACTCCTTGGGTGCCCGTGTCTGAGTTCGTGAGGACTGGTGTGCAGTAACTTCTCTGAAGAGTCCGGCGCAGCATCGCTGGTGACGGAGAGGCCTCCATTTCTCCCTTGGACGGATTTCTTCCTCTGACAGGGGCAAAGTGAGCGAAGGTAATTCATGTTCTACATCACCTAGTCAGTGGCAGTGACTATTTACCACTGGTGACAGCACAGTGGTCAGCAGCAGAAGGGAAAGGATTGTGCCTCGATCTGTCCCCATTTTCCAAAGTAAAGAAACTGTTTTATTGCTTGGCAAGAAGAATAAAACTGAGTTGGACCTATTCACTGTGTGGAACTCTGGTTACTAGGAGCAAAGGAGTCAGGAACGAAGTACTGGACTTGACTCTAGGACACCTACACAAAACCCAATTTGCTGGCCTTCACCTCTTAGCTATGGAGGACATGGGCCATGGTGTGTCTTATCTCTCTCTCCCAGGTACCCCTAGACAACAGCCAAATAACCAATAAAGATAGAGAGAGAGAGAGAGGGGAGACCCCGCTGCAGGGGAATTGGATCATTTTCTTTTTTTTTTCATTCAACCTAATAGTTGAATGAAAAAAAGTGATCAATGTATGGGCTGCCTAAGAGCTAAGACCAGCCATAGACAGTTTAAATCTCAGCTGGTTCAGCAGGAATGAGCAGATTCTCTTATGATTATCACTAGTGATTGCTATAGCCACTAGTGATAATCACTGTTTGTCGGGAGAATACAATTGCTGGGCAGGAGGGATATTCCCCTGTCAGCACTGTCTGTGTTGATGGGGGAATTATGCAAGTTTCTTTCCTGCAATCTGTGGATGCAGGAAAGAAATGTGCACCGTCTATTATCTGCCTAACTGAAAGTGAAAGTAAATTGTGAATGTCTTGAAAGACAGGAGAGGCGGAGGGAGACAGATGGGGGAGAGAAGGGATGGAGATAATGCAGTTCAGTGATTACAGTGTACTGCAGTCTGCAGTGCACACACTTACCCACGGTCCAGGCTAGAATCTCAGGCATCATTCACACACAGCCAGGAATGCTGCTGATTTTCATATTTCCCGCCCACACATCCCCTCTCTTCAGATACAGCACGTCGGGATAGTGTGGGCAGGACTGGAAGGAGGAGGAGGAGCTGTATTCCTCCCTGCTTGTATGTGAGGAGAGTGAGGGGGGGGTGGCTGGACTCGCTGGGCTGTGAAAGAGTGTCATAGACTGACACTCGGCTCAGCTTGCAGTCACCATTCTCGGAATTTACAGGCTGGTTCTACTGTCCTAAGGACAGGAGAAATCAGTCTGTTTTTTCAGTAACTGAGATGAAGGCTTGGGCCCCCCTCTCCCCCCCCCCCCCCACAGTGCTCGTGGAGTCCTTCCTGCAACTCGCTCTTCTCCGTGCCAATGAGGATGCAGGGAAAGGAGCAGATCGGGCGGCTGTGGTTGTGTGAGCGCTCGCATTATGCAGTGTCAGCGAGCAGAGGGAGGGGGGAGGAATCCCCCGCAGGAGCTGACTGGGGACGCTCTCCCTCTCAGGAGAGACTATGTTACCACAGCAGCAGCCCGAGCGAAAAAAAAATTGCAAAAAAAAAATATATATATTTTTTTGGGGGGGCACATGGTGCGGCACAGCATAATGTTGGGGGGCCAGGGCCCCCTCTGGTCCCCCCCTAGGGACGCCATTGGGACCGATGTGAATGTACAATGTATATGTTTACAAAAACTGCATAAATTGACAGTGCTATATAAGTACCTAAATTATAATAATAGTCACAAAAGATATAAATCCATCTTGTGTGTACCAAATGCCTTTGCAAACCGAGATTTTACCTTCCAAAAAAGGCAATGACATTGTAGCAAAATACTGAAACTGAGAAATGGTTTGGAGCACTTCAAAGGTGACAGCAAATATTCATTCCAGGAAATGTAGAGACAGAATGTCTACTGATGTCTGAATAAGCAAATTGGGTTAATTGGGGGTCTAAGGTAGCGTTCCATTCATCTATTATTCAGTGTGTTAATGAAGTCACCTATTACCTGCTACGAGAGGTAATTACACTCCTAGTAATGTGTCTGGCACGGTTCCATTGTTATGAGTAAATATGTGGAGCTCTGTTCATGGGGAGACAAACGTCTCACGCATACCAAATGTGTTAGAAATAGTTTCAGGTAATTAAATTCACTGTCATCTGTTACTTGTTGAAGGGAATGCCGCTGGAAAATGAGTTAAGAAACCCCTTGCATGGAGAATGATATAAAAAAAAGCCAGCTGTGGCAAAATAAAGTGTTGATTTACTCCCAGAACTGTATGTCGTCCAGTTACTGGGGGGTAACAGGTTGCCTTGGATAAGTCAGTACTTCCTCAGCTTCAAGGATTTCCCAGCGGACGTTGGAGCTCCGCAACACTGGTTGGCAGTGGTGGGATTAAAGCCTTGCAGCAAGAGGAAGCAGCGTTCATGCAAATTCGGTTACACGAATGGAAGTGTGAATGGAGACAAACTATGCTGGATTAAAACGAGCGACGTTAAAGGATTTGCTGGAAGCAAGAGGGAAGAGCGCCAGCAATAAAACCAAAGCTGAGCTGATTGCAGAACTGACCGAGGGAGATCGGGCACACAGTATGGCTACAGAAGCCATGGAGACCAAGTTTGACCAAGAAGTGAAACGCAGGCTAGCGTTTTATGGAGAAAACCCCTCCACCGAGCTGGTACAGGCAACGTTAGCCCAAGTGGATGCCTTTATCACGGCGAGAGAAGAACGGGAGACCCAACTCCGGCTGGCGGAACAGCGTGCCTCTGAGAGACTGCTAACGACTACACCGCCACCAGAGACAAAACTAAAAGTACCCCATGATGCCTTTAAAAAGTTTGTGGAAGCAGAGGAAGAGATCGATAGCTTCCTGCAAGATTTTGAACGGCAATGCAAGCTGTACCAAGTACCCCAGACAGACTGGGTACGGATCTTAGCTGGTAAGCTGTCAGGCCGTGCAGCAGAAGCCTACAGAGCCGTGCCAGAGGAGGAAATCGCAAGCTATAGCCGGGTAAAGGAAGTTATTTTGGCAAGGTATGCCATCACCCCAGAAGCATACAGGAGACGCTTCCGGGACACAAAAAAACAGGAGAAGGACTCCCACACCGAATGGGCTTGCCGAATGCAGAGGGCAGCCCTAGCTTGGCTGCAAGCCAGTCAGGCAACCACGGCAGACGCAATCACCCAGCTGATTTTACTGGAGCAATTCTTTAATGGACTAAACCCAGAGGTACAGGAGTGGGTAAGGGACCGCAAACCGACCACTCTCTCGGAAGCGGCCAGGCAAGCTGATGAATATCAAGATGCCCGCAGGCCATCACAGACTAGCTTCAGACCAAATACCAGACCACTGAACAATAACCCAGGGCCACCAGCTATACAACGACCCGGGCTAATCCCTACCCCCCCTGCAAATCGATACTTTGGGCGCAAGGGAGTGCAGTGCCATTCGTGCAAGCAATTTGGGCACTATCAGAGAGACTGCACTCAGAACCAGGACCAAGCGGCATGGATTCAACCATGGCCACCCCCTCCAGCACGGGCTGCCGCTCATTGCTATCACACGGAAGCGGCCCCAGACAACCGCGGAGCTGAAGAATTGGAGGAACAATGGGGCGTCCTGCACGAGGCTGATCCAATACAAGCAGCTAACCGGGACAACCGGCAGCAACACAGGCAGACTGTCTGGGTCAATGGAAAGGTAGCTAATGGCCTACGTGATACTGGCACCACCATGACCCTACTACAGAAGAACCTCATCCCAGAGAGCCAACACACCGGAGACACTGTAGCCGTAAGAGTAGCGGGAGGCACCGTCTTCCGGCTACCCGTTGCCCGTGTTCACTTGGATTGGGGGGTTGGTTCGGGACACGTGAATGTGGGGGTGATGAAGGATTTGCCAGCGGATGTACTACTGGGGAATGATTTGGCCCCCCTCGTTTCTGCTTACGCCCCGATGGGCCCCGCTGAAGCCAACCCCGTGACTACCTGTGCACCGACCCGTGCTGCTGAGACCCGGGTAAGACTTACTTCCCCGACAGGTACCGTAGATCAGGCACAATATCACAGTCTAAAATTGGAATGTGACAAGTTGGCCAGTGAGAAATCGGAGATGCAACGACACTACGTCATGTATTATGAGATGTCCCATGGCTTGAACATTGAAATGCACAAACAGGCTGAAATTGTCAAAAGGTTAAATGGGATTTGTGCCCAGGTTTTGCCTTACCTCTCCCAAGAGCATCAGCAGCAAGTTTTGGGAGCCATTGAGAGAGCGAAGCAAGTGACTGTTCCAGAACTGAATTCCATTATTCGCCCGGCAACCTTACAACCTCACCATCAGCTACTGACCCGGGAAACAGAACGGCAATGCTGACGGATTATCGCGGCAACTGAACTGGAAAAGTGATCCGTGAGTACTCTCCGGTCATCCCCAAGCCGATCCGTTAAGGATCAGACTGTGTATGCCGGCTTGTGGGTAAGGGGGAGCAGTGTAGCAAAATACTGAAACTGAGAAATGGTTTGGAGCACTTTAAAGGTGACAGCAAATATTCATTCCAGGAAATGTAGAGACAGAATGTCTACTGATGTCTGAATAAGCAAATTGGGTTAATTGGGGGTCTAAGGTAGCGTTCCATTCATCTATTGTTCAGTGTGTTAATGAAGTCACCTATTACCTGCTACGGGAGGTAATTACACTCCTAGTAATGTGTCTGGCACGGTTCCATTGTTATGAGTAAATATGTGGAGCTCTGTTCATGGGGAGACAAACGTCTCACGCATACCAAATGTGTTAGAAATAGTTTCAGGTAATTAAATCACTGTCATCTGTTACTTGTTGAAGGGAATGCCCCTGGAAAATGAGTTAAGAAACCCCTTGCATGGAGAATGATATATAAAAAAAAGCCAGCTGTGGCAAAATAAAGTGTTGATTTACTCCCAGAACTGTGTGTCGTCCAGTTACTGGGGGGTAACAGGTTGCCTTGGATAAGTAAGTACTTCCTCAGCTTCAAGGATTTCCCAGCGGACGTTGGAGCTCCGCAACAGACATCATTATTGTGCTAGATCTATATGTGAAACACTTGCACTTAGTGTTCCAATCAAAAAGAAGCAGCACTCATGATAGTTTAGATACCAAGATATCAAACCAACAATATAAACAGAAAATATTGTGCTGTCCATTTAAGTTTATATATTTAAATACAACAAGTGCTCATGGATAAAAAAAAGTCCAGTGAAGTCCAACAGATGCCCCTTAAAGACATCCCTTTGTGTCGAAACACGTAAGTGAAGCTAGCAGTGACGTCATCACGCACGCTCGTCATGAACAGCAGGGCCATCTTTACTTGCTTGCTTTCGGTGTTGTTTTTTGAGTACTGTATCTCTTTGTTTTTTAATAAAATGTGTCTTAAGACTTTTTATTATGGAGCTTTTATTTTTATTTTGGCTGCATATTTATTTGCATCAATTCCCGGGAATCCATCATTGGAAGAGAGAACCGCATGTGCAATCCTAATGGGGTTTAATTCCCAAGCGCTTTTAGACCGCTTTTACTTTGGGGGTTTGAACATCTGGTAAGAGGTTGATTAACCACTTCAGCCCCGGAAGATTTGGCTGCTCAATGACCGAGACATTTCTTGCGATACGGCACTGCGTCGCTTTAACTGACAATTGCGCGGTCGTGCGACGTGGTGCCCAAACAAAATTTATGTCCTTTTTTTTCCACAAATAGAGCTTTCTTTTGGTGGTATTTGATCACCTCTGCGGTTTTTATTTTTTGCACTATAAACAAAAAAATGTGACTATTTTGAATAAAAAACAATATTTTGAACTTCTTGCTGTAATAAATATCCCCAATTTTTTTTCAAAAAAAGCTAATTTTTTCCTCAGTTTAGGCCGATATGTATTCTTATACATATGTTTGGTAAAAAAAAATCGCAATAAGCATATATTGATTGGTTTGCGCAAAAGTTATAGCGTCTACAAGTTAGGGGATGCGATTTTTATCGGTACTGCAACATTATGGCGGACACTTTTGACAAATTTTTGGGACCATTGGCATTTATACAGCGATTAGTGCTATAAAAATGCACTGATTACTATGTAAATGTCACTGGCAGGGAAGGTCTTAACACTAGGGGGCGATCAAGGGGATTAACTGTGTTCCCTCACCGTGTTTTCTAAATGTGGGGGAAGGGGCCTCACTATAGGAGATGACAGATTGTGGTTCCCAGCTTGTAGGAACTCACGATCTGCATCCCCTCTCCTCACAGAACAGGGATGTGTGTGTTTACACACACACGTCCCTGTTCTGCCTCTCGTTCCCGCGATCGCTCGTGGCCGGCAGTCATCGCGACCGCCGTTCACGAGCATCGGCACCCCCGCAGTGCAGCGGGCACATGCGCACGCTCGCTATCCCACTTAAACGGACCGACGTGCAGCTACGACGGTTCGCGGGATCGTGCCAACCTGCCGCAGTATAATGACGGCGGCAGGTCGGCAAGTGGTTAAACTTTACTGGATTTTTCTATTCACGGCTCTTGTATTTAAAGGCTAAGTTCACCTTTTTGTTTTTTCTAAAATCCAGCTCCCCTATGTACCAATATATGTACCAATATACCATTAATGTACCTCAGTTGCAGAAAAATAGAAGCTTTCTTTGATTTTAAGAACAAGGCCTTACCTTAGCCCTTGCTGTATTTCTTAGATAGCTTCAGAGACTCCCTGGTACACAGACAGAGACAGAGAAACCAGGATGACACAGGAAGGAGTTTACCAGCTGACCTCATTAGCACACTTTTTTTCACCTGTCAATTACGTTTTAAAAGCATCCCTGGCATTTTTCCACGCGTTCATTTGCCTGGCTTCCCCATCGTCCCTTTGAACGGGCTCGGGCTGCATGCTAAACTCCCTGGGGCCGCATGCAGCCCACAAGACATCCCTGATGTAGTGGGTACAGAGTAATTGGATAGCTGTCTTTCTATTATATAGTTTTGGTAAATCTAAAGGAGATTGTACAGTGTATTGCAACATTTATACACCTAAAATTACCTAGTTGAACTTTCAGTGTCATTAATGGCACACCAAGAAGCAAACACATTTTGCCACATGAAAAAACATGCCAAAATGTCCTATGAGCTACTTTGCCACGTGTAGCACAGCCGATTGAAATCAATGGGCTGCCCTTCGTGTGTCACTGCAAAAACGAGCCAAAAAACATGCACTCCCACTATGCTAGGCGTGAGTGGGGCCCGAAAGTGAAATTGGTGCATTTACACAAGAACAATGAGGTTCAATTCACATCTGTGTGTTTCCAAACGCATGGCAAACCGCACAGAAAATGCATGCTTTGCCATGTGTTTCAGAAATGCTGCAAATGTGCATCGTGTTTGTGTTGTCATTACATGTTAAAGACACCCCACATGGAGCATATACGCACCAAAAACTGCAGTAACGCACCATGCTCCACTCCAAAAAGAGTTCTAGAGCTTCTCTGGGGCCTTTGTTGTGTGTAGGGCAGCCCATTCATGACGAGTGAAAACGCTCCAAAACACTAAAAACAAACGCATGCGGGAATGTGAGTTTTTGGTATGTGGAGATGCGAATGGGGCCTGACAACTGAGTGTCTCTGTCCACTCCCTCCTATGTACTTGTATAAAAATGTAATCTGATTATACAATCTACATTTACCAGAACTATGGAATAGGGGGACACACCCGAACAGTCCATTCAATTTCTATCAAATCAGAAAGGCCCTCGTACTACATAGCTGATGGTAGATCTAAAGGAGATTGTACAATCAGATTGTATAGGAAGTGTGTCGAAGATAGTATTGTAATGAGGGAGGTGTGGTCCAGAGTGGTGAACACGCCCTATCACACCCACTTCTGTGATGCAACAAGGAAGTGAAGGCTTCTGGGAGATGACCTACAGGAAGTAAATGCTGAGAGAATCTACAGGAAGTGATGGAATCTTAAAATCATAACCACTTAACCACTTAAGCCCCGGACCAATACGGGCCATTATGACCAGGCCCCTTTTTGCGATTCGGCACTGCGTCGATTTAACTGACAATTGCGCGGTCGTGCGAGGTGGCTCCCAAACAAAATTGGCGTCCTTTTTTTCCCACAAATAGAGCTTTCTTTTGGTGGTATTTGATCACCTCTGTGTTTTTTATTTTTTGCGCTATAAACAAAAATAGAGCGAAAATTTTGAAAAAAATGACATATTTTTTACTTTTTGCTATAATAAATATCCCCAAAAAATATATAATTTTTTTTTTCCTCAGTTTAGGCCGATACGTATTCTTCTACATATTTTTGGTAAAAAAAATTGCAATCGGCGTTTATTGATTAGTTTGTGCAAAAATTATAGCGTTTACAAAATAGGGGATAGTTTTAAGGCATTTTTATGATTTTTTTTTTTTTTACTAGTAATGGCGGCGATCAGCGATTTTTTTTGTGACTGTGACATGGCAGACACATTGGACACTTTTGACACATTTTTGGGACCATTGTCATTTTCACAGCGATCAGTGCAATAAAAATGCACTGGTTACTGTGAAAATTACACTGGCAGTGAAGGGGTTAACCACTAGGGGCGCTGGAGGGGTTAAGTGTGCCTAGGGGAGTGTTTACTACTGTGTGGGGGCGTGGCTACGAGTGACACGTGACCGATCTCCGCTCTGATTACACAGAGCGGAGATCGCTGACATTGTCAGTAAAGGAGCGGGGAGATGTTGTGTTTACACACACATCTCCCCGCTCCGAGCCTCCGTGAGACGATCGCGGGGATCCCCACGGCGATCGAGTCCGCGGGACCCGCGGTCCCACTCATGGGGAAGGCAGGGGGTCACGAGCGCGCCGCCGGCGGCACGCGCGCGCGACCCCGAAGTCGGCAGTTAAAGGGCCACGTACAGGTACGTGATTGTGCCTGTACGAGCCATTCTGCCGACGTATATATACAGTGGGGATCGAAATTTTGGGCACCCCAGGTAAAAATGTGTATTAATGTGCATAACAAAGCCAAGGAAAGATAGAAAAATCTCCAAATGGCATCAAATTACAGATTAGACATTCTTATAATATGTCAAAAAAAGTTAGATTTTATTTCCATCATTTACACTTTCAAAATTACAGAAAACAAAAAAATGGCGTCTGCAAAAGTTTGGGCACCCTGCAGAATTTATAGCATGCACTGCCCCCTTTGCAAAGCTGAGACCTGCCAGTGTCATGGATTGTTCTCAATCATTGTCTGGGAAGACCAGGTGATGTCAATCTCAAAGGTTTTAAATGGCCAGACTCATCTGACCTTGCCCCAAAAATCAGCACCATGGGTTCTTCTAAGCAGTTGTCTAGAAAACTGAAACTGAAAATAGTTGACGCTCACAAAGCTGGAGAAGGCTATAAGAATATAGCAAAGCGTTTTCAGTTGTCAATATCCTCTGTTCGGAATATAATTAAGAAATGGCAGTCATCAGGAACAGTGGAAGTTAAAGCAAGATCTGGAAGACCAAGAAAAATATCAGACAGAACAGCTCGCAGGATTGTGAGAAAAGCAATTCAAAACCCACGTTTGACTGCACGATCCCTCCAGAAAGATCTGGCAGACACTGGAGTTGTGGTACACTATTCCACTATAAAGAGATACTTGTACAAATATGGTCTTCATGGAAGAGTCATCAGAAGAAAACCTCTTCTACGTCCTCACCACAAAAATCAGCGTTTGAACTTTGCAAATGAACATATAGACAAGCCTGAGGCATTTTGGAAACAAGTTCTGTGGACCGATGAGGTTAAAATATAACTTTTTGGCCGGAATGAGCAAAGGTACGTTTGGAGAAGAAAGGGCACAGAATTTAATGAAAAGAACCTCTGTCCAACTGTTAAGCATGGAAAATGGATTCAATAAAATTTCAGCAAATTTTGGATGGTAACTTGATACCATCTGTGAAAAAGCTGAAGTTAAAGAGATGATGGCTTCTACAAATGGATAATGATCCTAAACACACCTCAAAATCCACGGGGGATTACATCAAGAGGCGTAAACTGAAGGTTTTGCCATGGCCTTCACAATCTCCTGACCCCAACATTATTGAAAACCTATGGATAGACCTTAAAAGAGCAGTGCGTGACAGACAGCCCAGAAATCTCAAAGAACGGGAAGACTTTTGTAAGGAAGAATGGGCAAAGATACCTCAAACAAGAATTGAAAGACTCTTGGCTGGCTACAAAAAGCGTTTACAAGCTGTGATACTTGCCAAAGGGGGCAGTACAAGATATTAACTCTGCAGGGTGCCCAAACTTTTGCAGATGCCATTTTTTCTGTAATTTTGAAAGTGTAAATGATGGAAATAAAATCTATTTTTTTTGACATATTATAAGAATGTCTAATCTGTAATTTGTTGCCATTTGGAGATTTTTCCATCTTTCCCTGGCTTCGTTATGCACAATAATACAAATTTTTACCTGGGGTGCCCAAACTTTCGATCCCCACTGTACCGTGAGCGGTCGGCAAGTGGTTAAAGTGGAGTTCCACCCTGAATTTTTATTTTTCCCAAAAATTTTAAAAATTGTAAAAAATAAAAAAAAATTACTCACCAGAAATAGCGGTTGCTATGCGGAAGTCCCTAATCTTCCTCTTCATCGTCCGCGGCTGGTCAGCTTCCTCCGTCCTACTTGCGGTGTCTTCTGGTGAATGAGGTGCGCTGCCTTCTGGGAACTGTGTGTATCCCAGAGAGCAGCCGGCCCATTCACAAAATGCTGCGCGGCTCGCGCATGCGCAATAGGAAACGGGCAGTGAAGCCGCACGGCTTTACTGCCTGTTTCCCTTACTGAGGATGGCGGCGCCGGGAGCTGCCAGCGCCGAGGGATCGGCCTCGGGGGGCTGACATCGCGGGCGAGTAGGACAGGTAAGTGTCCTTATTAAAAGTCAACAGCTACAGTGTTTGTCGCGGGTGGAATCCCGCTTTAAGGACCGAGCCTCTTTCTGAGATTTGGTGTTACAAGTTAAAAACAGTTTTTTTGCTAGAAAATTACTTAGAACCCTCAAACATTATATATATATATATATATATTTTTTCTAACACCCTAGAGAATAAAATGGTGGTCATTGCAATACTTTCTGTCTTTTTTTTCTGATGTGAAAGATAATATTACGCCGGGTAAACTGATACCCAACATGTCACGCTTCAAAATTGCGCCCGCTCGTGGAATGGCGACAAACTTTTACCCTAAAAATCTCCATAGGCGACGTTTAAAAAATTCTACAGGTTGCATGTTTTGAGTTACAGAGGAGGTCTAGGAATAGAATTATTGCTCTCACTATAATGATCGCAGCGATACTTCACATGTGTGGTTTGAACACCGTTGTCATATGCGGGTGCTGCTCACATATGCGTTCGCTTCTGCACGCGAGCTTGGCGGGACGGGGCGTGTTTAAACATAGACCAGGCCACTTTTCGCGATTCGGCACTGCGTCGCTTTAACTGACAATTGTGCGGTCGTGCGACGTGGCTCCCAAACAAAATTGACGTGCTTTTTTTCACACAAATAGAGCTTTCTTTTGGTGGTATTTGATCACCTCTGCGTTTTTTATTTTTTGCGCTATAAACAAAAATAGAGCGAAAATTTTGAAAAAAAATGCAATATTTTTTACTGCTATAATAAATATCCCCAAAAAATATATAAAAAAACATTTTTTCCCTCAGTTTAGCCCGATACGTATTTTTCTACATATTTTTGGTAAAAAAAAAATTGCAATAAGCGTTTATTGATTGGTTTGCGCAAAAGTTACAGCATCTACAAAATAGGGGGTAGTTTTATGGCATTTTTATCAATGATTTTTTTTTTTACTAGTAATGGTGGCGATCAGCGATTTTTATTGTGACTGCGACTTTATGGAGGACACATCGGACACTTTTGACACATTTTTGGGACCATTGTCATTTTTACAGCGATCAGTGTTATAAAAATGCACTGATTACTGTAAAAATGACACTGGCAGTGAAGGGGTTAACCACTAGGTGGCGCTGCAGGGGTTAAGTCAGTACTAGGGAGTGATTCTTACTTTTAGGGGGCGTGGCTACATGTAACGCGTCACTGATGACCATTCCCGATCACGGGGAACAGCCATCAGTGACAGTGTCACTAGGCAGAATAGGGGAATGCCTTGTTTACAAAGGCATCCCCCTGTTCTGCCTTTGCCAACCACAATTACGGGCCGCCCGGGCGGCAAAATTTAAAGGGACGTACCTGTACGCCAATGTGCCTGCCGGTGCCATTCAGTCGACGAACATCTGCGTGCAGCGGTCGGCAAGTGGTTAAAAAAAACTGTGTCACTTATATTCCTATTAGAAGGAATGTAAACATCCCTTGTAATAGAAAAAAAGCATAACAGGATCTCTTAAATATGAGATCTGGGGTCAAAAAGACCCCAGATCTCATATTTACACCAAAATGCAATAAATAAATAAATTGAATGTAATTAAAAAAAAAATGTCTCTTTAAGAGCTATGGGCGGAAGTGATGTTTTGATGTCGCTTCCACCCTGCCATGATATGGAGACGGGTGGGGGCCATCTTCCCCTCACTCGTCTCCATACCAAGCCAGGTAGAGGACCCGATCGCCTCTGTCGTTACTGACGGCTCCGGTATGCGGCGGAGGGCCGCCGATAAAAGTGATCTTGCGGCGAATCCGCCGCAGAGACCACTTTTATCAGAAACCGGACCGCTCACTGAAGAAGAGGATACCGGGGTTATGGTAGCTAGCTGCTGCAATAACAACGATATCCCTCTTCAATGCGCCGACGTATATCGGCGTGAGCCTGTCCGGAAGTGGTTAAAAATTTAAATAAACTGACAAGTTTTTAAACTTCCTGTGGATGAGGTAAGTGAGAGAAAAGCACATTGGGATAGCTGGGCCAGAAATGGCATTGTAAAACACTTCTATTTATTATGAAAAGTGAAATTCTGCCCAAAAAAAAGGTGAATTTATCCATTAAATATACTGTATAAACTTAAAAGGACAGCACAACATGTTCTGTTTAGATCATTATTGCGCTGCATAGCTCCCCACATGTGCTGTGGGGAGAGCAGAGCTGTGGGAGGGACTGAGCAGACTCCACCCACTACAGTCTGCCTGTAAAAAAACTACAGGAGGGGGCGGAGACAAGACCAGTGACCCTGCACAAGTAGAGAGAGAGCAGCAGTGACCGGTCTTTATTACAGGAAGCTCCTACATAGAGGTAACGTTTCACAGTAGATTACTGCACAGATCTGGAGGACATACACAAAGCACACCAAGATTCAAGTAAGAACACACATGACTCTTGTATTTAGACAATGTTTACTTATCCCGGTGTTCATCTCTAAGTTGAAGCACTGGCCTCAAGCACTATTAGAACACTGTCTCACATGTATTAAAAGCTTCAGGATAAACAGTGATATAAAAAAAAAAATGAATGTACCACAAGTGAACTGGAAAAATAAAGGCAATATAGATGAAGAATTAAAAAATGTAGGTCAACAAATCACTCAATGAGCAGATTTGATTAAAAATATCTTGCCTCTTGTCTATTTTGAAGTCTTCATTGGTATTTTACTGCAATATTATTATTGCAAAATGCATTCTTCTAAAACATTTAACTGTTTATAAAGCAGGTGAGGTAATCTCTAATGTTTTATATCTGCTTGTACTGAGAGAAGCATTGCTAAATCCACCTTGGCTGTGTAGGCCAGCCATTCTCAAGTAGGGATCCATAGAACCCTAGGGTTCCCCTAGAGGGGTTTCTTGAACTGTGGCTAATTGACCTATCCGATGGCATCTGCATAGTCCTGAAGCCAATGCTATTTTTTAGCTGTCTACAAGGGTAGGATGCTGGCCACCAGTGTACATGGGATGTTCTTGCCACTGGCCACCAATTTAAGGGCCATTCTTCCCACTGACCACCAATTAATTGGTTTTAGGCGGGTTCCCAAAACCTGCAACTTCTTTCAAGGGTTCCTCTAGGGTAAAACGGTTGTGAAAGGTTGGTGTAGGCAGTGAAGGTGGGTTATAGAGTAAAAAAAACCTTAAAGCGGGGTTCCACGCGCGATTTGTTTTTTTTTTTAAAGTCAGCAGCTACAAACACTGTAGCTGCTGACTTTTAATAGGGACAGTTACCTGTCCTAATCGCCCGCGATGTCGGTCCCCCGAGGCCGATCCTGGCAGGTCCCGGTGCCGCCATCCTCACCAAGGGAAATAGGCAGTGGAGCCTTGCGGCTTCACTGCCCGTTTCCTACTGCGCATGCGCGAGTCTCGATGCGCATTGTGAATGGGCAGCTGCTCTCTGGGATACACACAGTTTCCAGAAGGCAGCGCGCCCCATTCACCAGAAGACACCGCAAGGAGGATGAGAAAGAAGACCTGCCACGGACTAGGTAGAGGCAGATTAGGAACATCCGCATAGCAACCGCAATTTCTGGTAAGTAAAACACTTTTTGATTTTTTCTATTTCTTTTTTTCTATTTTTTTTGCAGGATTTTCGTGTATTTGTTTTTTTTTTAGGGTGGAACTCCACTTTAAGCTGGCCATAGATGGTTTGAAACTCAGCCAGTTCATCAGGGTCTGTCCAAATTTCCATTCATGAGTGGCCATCCCATAGTTAGATCAACTTCTGTTGAATGGGCAGGCTAGAAAACTGTTCTCGATTAGCGGCTTTAAAGAACAGCTGGCCGAACTAAAAAAATAACAAACCATCTATGGCTAGCATTAGGGTCAAGTTAAATAGAAAAGTCTGTACGATAAATGTTCCCAGACTAAAGTTTTTTACAATTGATTTCAAGCTATTCTCTCCAACAATGAAGTCAAATGAATATAAGGCTAGGTTCACTCTGGCAGCAATTCCTAGCGCCCCTCTAAAAGGTGACCCATGGCAGTTGACTTCAATGGCCAAGTTCGCAAGTAGCTCTTCTTGCCAAACTCAGTCTTCTGAGTTAAAATTGAGTATTGAAGCATCACTGCTGTGGGCAGGCTGCCCTCTTTGGTTAAGTTAGTCCACCCAGCTGTCCAGGTTGGGAGGGAAGGGGTTAATGCTTGTGTAGTCTTTTCTTGTTTGTTCGTGGGTTTTCATCTGGGGTCCAGCCTCCCTCCCGTGTGATAAAAAGGAAGGAGGTCCAGATCCTAGAACGGACCAGGGATGCACGCAAGGGAACTAAGGACTTTGTCTCAAGAAGCTTGCTTCTCAGCTTGCAATGCCAAACCATGAGGATGCTTCAGAGGACACAAACTTCTCCACTCAAGTTATCCCCAGTCTGAACTCTTCCCAAAGATGCTACCTGGGCAGCCACAGTCTGGTTTAGTTAGGGAAGAAATGTTACTACATGTTGTACATGTTCTGCCAAAAGTTCAGTAAATTTTCTACTGCTCAAGGCTTGGTCTGAAGTTAATCATCTACCCCCCTACCCCTACATACTCACTTGAGCTGCCACCATGTTCTGTTGTAGGTAGGCATTTGGAAGGAGGCAAAAACATGGCTGAGCCACTTGTTTTTACTGAGTGTGTAAACATGGCCTAAAGGTGGCCTAAAGCTTGTCATGAACACACCTGCCGAACCTCCTGCACTATATTAAGATTAAGAAGAAACATTCACCATTCCATCCAACACTGACTTTACACACAGAGATATTTGCTTATGCGCCATTTGGCTAGGTTATATGTTCACTTATACACATCAAATACTCCTATGTATAGGAATCCTTCAAATCTATCTAAAGCCAATTTTTTTTTTGTGGATAGGGTGTGGACATGATAATACTTTTCAGCTCTTTGTGTCAGAGATTCACATTCTCCATTTTTTATGTTGACCTCTAGTCATCAGTACAGTAAGTGATGGGGGTTCCAAAATCTTACAGTTGTCTCCAGACAAGAATAGAGAGGAAAACCTCTAATTGGGACATCTGTCCAAGAGGGGATTTCTTTGCTCTTTGGAGAGATTTACCATCACTTCCTGTTGTATCTCAAGGAAGTGAAGACAAATCTTTCCAGTGGGGACACACACAAAAAAGGAAACTTACAGGGGTGTAACTGGTCCCTCTTCTATCCAAAAATAGATAAAAGATTTTTCCCCAGACATACTTTAGCAGTTGATTCTAACCACAAAACAACACGCATCACAGGGTAATATTCTCAGGAATTATTCAGAAAAAAAAACACTCAGGTTCCTACATATGGTTGGTATCAAATTGATTTGTTTTGGAATATTGTACTGCAGATTATCAACAGGTAAAAAATATTCAGACCTTCCCTGCAGTTAGTTGGCCTGTGTTTTGGGTGCCCTTTCAAAGCTAATATCCCTTGTATATGGAACAGGGAGCTGGTAACTAAAACTGCATGAAGGTCACAATTGCCATTGTATGTGGTACAAGTGATAACTCTGACAGCCCCGCCCCCGAGGAGTTTGTCACCTGCTGTATTGCCATATTTGTCATATTTAGCCATCATTGTAAGTGTGCTGAAGATGAGAACTTCTGCACCCAAGGCTTTGAAATGTTAGGCAATTCACTGTCTGAGTATAAGCATAATCATTTCTTCAATTCAAATGCTATTGCAAGGTCGTTTCACCCAAAAATGTTATTTGTTTTGAATTAGTTGCATGTATGTTGAATCGCATGCTGGTTTTCTATATCACTCGGGAAGTCAGGTGGTGAGTTATTTATCGCCATCAAAATTCCCCATTCTACCTGACTATCATGCTCAGTGCAAAATCAAATTTGAATTCTCTATCAGAATGACCATAAAGTAGAATAAGAAATTAGAGATTTTAACTCTTATGCCGCGTACACACGACCGCTTTCCATGACGAGAAAAATGCCATTTTTTAAAATGGTCATTAAAAACGACCGTGTGTAGGCTTCAGAGCATTTTTCACAACGTGAAAAATGGCCATGAAAAATTTGGAACATGCTTGAATTTTTTTTGTCGTTTTTCACGTCGTTGTTTTTCTCGTCATGAAAAATGGCCGTGTGTAGGCTTTAACGACGTGAAAAAACGCGCATGCTCAGAAGCAAGTGATGAGACGGGAGCGCTCGTTCTGGTAAAACTAGCGCTCGTAATGGAGATAGCACATTCGTCATGCTGTAACGGACTGAAGAGCACGAGGCTGAAAATCGCGAATCGTCTCTTCCCAAACTTTTACTAACACGCGGTAACACAAAATCAGCAAAAGCAGCCCAAAGGGTGGCGCCATCAGAATGAAACTTCCCCTTTATAGTGCCGTTGTACGTGTTTTCGTACGTGTTGTACGTCACCGCGCTTTACTCGAGCATTTTTTCCAACGATAGTGTGTAGGCAAGGCAGGCTTGAGAAGAATCACGTCGAGAAAAACACAGTTTTTTTCAACGACATTAAAAAAGGTCGTGTGTACGTGGCATGAGAGAAGAGCACTTTCATGTGGTCTTCTGAGAGCAGCTGAAGACACATTATAACAGGGAAATCTCACTATTGGAGTCTCCAACAGTAGAAGTAGTGTGGTGTGGGGATACAAATTATTGCAGACCAAAGATAAATATTCATTTTACATAGACTTGACCTTTAAATGTATTGTGCCAGATTGATGGAGCTACATGTGTCCCAGAAAACAATGACTTCCAGCTAAGCCAAACTATACATTGCCCAGGGCACATTCCTAGACGATGAGCTCATCCAAAGGAGGATGTACACAACAATAAGTAAACACATAGCGTGCCATCAAATTCCGATAGTCCCATGCCAGTAATTACCATGTACAATAGAACAAAACAGGGTGCTCTTAATTGTTTAAACCCTTAGATTTCTACATTGCGCAACTAACTAATTGCAGGAGGTAGGGCGACTTGAAGTTAGTTTCACATGCCACATAGCTGGTTAGGACTTTACCCTAGGTGTTTACTATTGCAGGTCCTCACAAACGACGTTAATGGGCTTACTCAATCAAGCAGTGCCAGCTGATTGGGCACCAGTACTCTAAATGGATATCTCATTGCTTTCAATAGGATACTGATTCCGCTTTAAATGTATCTCTTGTTTTGGTTATAGTGGAGAAGGGTAAGAACCTTTATCGGGTTGTATTGCTGTTTGTGTCCCCACTGGGGATTCACCCTCTCTATGGGGTTGATTTACTAAGGGGAAATATACTGTGCACTTTGTAAGTACATTTGCACTCTGCAAGTGCAGTTGCCGTGGAGCTTAGTAATAGAGGGGAGGCTCTGCTGCCTTCCATCATCGAAAAACTTTTTTTTCCTTGCATGTGATTAGGTATTCTGTGTAATATGAAGATTTAGCACATTTTCCAAACTCTGGAGCAACTGCACTTGCAAAGTGTACAGTCTATTTGCCTTTAGTAAATCAACCCCATTGTGTCTTGGTAACCCTTGTTAATGAGAAAGTGACAAAAATCCAAAAATGTACAGATCTCAGAACTAAAATAAAAATGTAATCTTCTAATGGGAACATCTGTTTCAGTAACAATTGTCTGAGAGGGTATTTCTCTCCATTACAGAGAGATTACCTCTCAAGGACAAGAAGTAAAGCAAAGGGGTATCTCCTTTCTATATTTATACATACTGTATAGTGGGCTTAAGTTTAAATGAACCATGCCCCTTTAAGGCCATTCTTCTGTTAGCACAATTTGGCCATAACCACCATTCAACATGGCGTGCTACGTGCCTACTCAACCTCCTTTTAGTGTCCCCCGTCTTTCATAATCCTAACAACATCCCTGCTTTAAAGTGATACTAAAGGTTTGATTTTTTTTTTTTTAAATAACAAACATGTCATACTTACCTCCACTGTGCAGTTCGTTTTGCACAGAGTGGCCCCGATCGTCCTCTTCTGGGGTCCCTCGGCAGCTCTCGCGGCTCCTCCCGGCATCAGATAACCCCCTCTGGGAAGCGCTCTCCCAAGGGGGTTAACTTGCGGGCGCGCTCCTGAGTCCATCATTCAGCGTCCATAGCTGCCGAATGCAGGACTCGGCCCCGCCGCCCGGCGGCCGCGTCATTGGATTTGATTGAAAGCAGTGAGAGCCTATGGCTGCGCTGCTATCAATCTATCCAATGAAGAGCCGAGAACCCCGGGCAGAGAGACTGCGCGTCCTCGGCCTGGGACATTCCAGGGCTCAGGTGAGTTGGCTGGGGGGCCGGCGACTGACAGAAGTTTTTTCACCTTAATGCATAGGATGCATTAGGGTGAAAAAACAGGAGGATTTACAACCCCTTTAATCCATCATAATCTAGGTCAGTGGTCATTAACCCTGTCCTCGGGGCCCACTAACAGGTCAGATTTTATGTATTACCTTGGGGAGATGAAGACTAGAATACTGCAATCACTGAGCAGCAAATGATATCACCTGTGATGTATTTCAGTTATCTTGCAAACATGGCCTGTTAGTGGGCCCTGAGGACAGGGTTGATGACCACTGGTCTAGGTGACTGTGGGTGCAGCAAAGGCATGTCCATTTTTCAACCTTGTAGTAACGGGTTGGAGAAGACCCTTTTTGTGCTAAAGTATGACTGTACCCCTGTGCACAAACCAGGTCAACAAAGACATGGTTTGACCAGTTTGGCGTGGAGGAACTTGCGTGGCCTGCATAGAATCCTGACCTCAACCCTAATGACGTGCCAATTGTATGCCAGTCCTCCTCATCCATTATCAGTACCTGACTTCACAAATGCTCTTTTAGCTAAATGGGCATAAATTCTTACAGATACATTCCAACCTCTTCTTGTGGATAGCCTTCCCTAATGAGTGAAGGCTTTATAGCTGAAAGGTGGAGAGGAGCAACTCTATATTAAAGCCTTTGGTTTTGGAATGGGATGAACAACTGCTCACATAGGTGTGATGGCCAGGTGTCCACAAACCTTTGGTCATTTAGTTACTACTTGTCAACCTTCTTGAGCAAACAGACCATTTTACAAGTCTAGTAAAACCAACCCAGCTTCATTGAAACTTGAATGACCTTTTTAGTCCACAGAAATCGGCAGAGAGAGTACAGTATGTAATGAAATGTGGCTGTGGGCACGCTTGTATAATATTTACAGAGGATGTAGGTTTAGACCACATAATTGCCCCTTCCACTGTGTGAAGACATTGTTGGGGTACATAGTATAGGGCTCTTGGGCCTTATTTTTGTGCACAGTAGATCCTACTGTTTAACCACATCTAAAAAGACTCGAGAGAGTGACTGAAAATATACAGATGTATTTTGTTTTCCAGGTCTTTAAAGATTCGCCTCAGACAAGAGGATGTGGAAACTTTCCACTGGAATATGTGCAGAGCTTATGTTTAAATAGCATTGTTGTCACAGGCATTCCTGCCAGGAACTCATCAGAAATCAGACTAAATATTTATGTGCTCCGGAGGCATTACGTAATCTCACACATCCCAATCCCACTTTTTCTTTTTTCAATTTTAGATCCATTTTACTAATATTGCTCATACAGAAATATTGGATCTGAACAGGAATAGGATTAAGAAAGTCTATCCAGTTTACTTCTTCTATGGGTTTTATATAATCTACTGCAGATAGATTCAGCACTCTTTTCACAGTGCTTCTGGATGCAGCTGCAGCCTCTTGCCACATGATACTATGCTTAAACCAATCCCAATCTTTTAAAGTGTACCCGTAGGGAATTAGTTTTTTATAAACTGTCCTCCAGGTAAAGTTTCAATTAGCTAAGCCATGGGTCACCAAACTATGGCCCATGGGCCAAATACAGCCCGCTGCAAGACTTTATGTGGCCTGCCAGCACCGCTAGGGACTGTGACCTCTTTTTATAGGTCAGCCTATGGTCTCCATTTCTCTCCAGCTTCCCCAACCCTTCCCCCGATCTTCAGCATAGGTTCCCCCAGCTGGGCTTTCAATATACCAGTTGCTAGGACCACAGGCATCCTAAAACCAATCATGTGCTTGCCCCAGAATTCACAGGAGAAGGGCTCCCAGCCATGCTGTTATGCTGCGTACACACGATCGGACATTCCGACAACAAAACCGTGGATTTTTTTCCGACGGATGTTGGCTCAAACTTGTCTTGCATACACACGGTCACACAAATGTTGTTGGAAATTCCGATTGCCAAGAACGCGGTCACGTACAACACGTACAATGGCACTATAAAAGGGAAGTTCAATGCCAAGTGCGCCACCCTTTGGGCTCCTCCTGCTAATCTCGTGTTAGTAGAAGTTTGGTGAGAGACGATTCGCTATCTCCATTACGAACGCTAGTTTTACCAGACCAAGCGCTTCCGTCTCGTATTTGATTCAGAGCATTTTGTGTGTTGAAATTGTCTACACATGCTCGGAATTTACGAGAACGGATTTTATTGTCGGAAAATTTGAGAACCAGCTGTCAAATTTTTGTTGTCGGAAATTCCGACAGCAAATGTCCGACGGAGCCTACACACGGTCGGAATTTCCGACAACAAGCTCACATCGAACATTTGTTGTCGGAAATTCCAATCGTGTGTACGCCGCATAAGTGTGTAAAGGTGGACCCTGATGTAAGGAAAGATTCTGATCAGGACCCTCATGTGAGGTGGGATTCTGATGGGGAAAATTATGTAAGGTTCTGATAGGCTCAAGTTTATTATAAATTTGTTTTCTTCGTTTTACTGAATCATAAATCATGAATTGAAATCATATTATGCTGGCTCCAGGTAAAACTTATTAATTCATTTAAAATGTTATATATTCATTTATAAAAAACTGATTTTTAAAATATGATGTGGCCCTTATACTGAAAAAATTGGAGACCTCTGACCTAGATGAACATATCGCCTCTAGATGCCCCTGGAGCCCCAAAAATCAGGTGCTCTAATATGCAAACAAGACTTCATCTACATTAACATTTTCCCCACTCCTCACCCCCACCTTGCTAAAGGTACTGACTGTTGCTTGGGGATCTTATATTGAATGTTACTTTGGGGTCTCACTAACCAATAGGAAGGCATTGGAGACCCTTGAGTAACATTCTCATACTGAATGTTACTTGGTTCACCACAGGCTACTGAATGTTATCCGGGGCTCCCACTGACCAGTAATGAGACACTGGTGGCAGGAGGGAGAGGGCTGAGTGCTTGCTTCCTAGCTAAAGTCCATGATTGCATACAAGCGTGTCCAGAGTGTTCTAAAAAATTATTGAGGAGGTATGCAGATGCCTCTGTGCAAATGTTCTCAGATCTGTGTAATTAACATTGGGGTTGTTTTACTAAAGGTATATAGATGGTGTCCTTTGGAAGTGCAGTTGCACTCTGCAAAAGCAGTTGCTCCAGAGCTTAGTTAATGAGGCAAAGCTCTGCTGACTTCCATCATCCAATCATGTGCAAGCAAAAATGCTGTTTTAAAAAAATATTCCTTGCACGTGATTGTTTTTTTTTGTAAAGTGAAGATTTACTTTGTTTACTAAGCTCTGGCACAACTGCACTTGCAGAGTACAACTGTACTGCCAAAGGACACCATCTATGTGCCCTTAGTAAATCAACCTTATTAAATTCACCAAAGTTTCCCTTTAAAATCCAGCAATTGTTTTTTTTTTCCAATAGGATATTTCTTACTGCAAAAAATAATAAATGAATTATGTGCAGCCATGGGTATCTAAAGGAATTAAAAGGGTTGTAAAGGTTCGAATATTTAAAAAATAACAAACATGTCATACTTACCTCCACTGTGCAGCTCATTTTGCACAGAGGGGCCCCGAACGGCGTTTTCTGGGGTCCCACGGCGGCTCCCTCGGCTCCTCCCCGCTTCTGATAATCCCCTCTAGGAAGCTCTCTACCAAAGGGGGTTACCATGCGGGCGCGCTCTAGAGTCCTGTATACAGCGTCCAGAGCCGCCGAGTACAGGACTCGGCCCCGCCCCCCCCCCCCCGGCGCCCACGTCATTGGTGTTGATTGAGCCAATGGCTGCGCTGCTATCAATCTATCTAATGAAGAGCCGAAAAGAAGACCGAGCAAAGGAAGAGTGCGTTCGTGACGCAGGACTTTACAGGGCTCAGGTAAGTAAACCTATACAACCCCTTTAAGGGAATAAACAGCACCAGCTAAACCCATATTTATCCTGTAGTAGTAGGATTCTATTGGTAAATCGCCTACGTCATATGCAACAAATTGCTGGAATCTGTAGAACTTGAACAAAGGCGAACAGTTATCCTACAAACATCAAAGTAAAAGTTGCATAGTGCATTTATTTTTTTCTGTTACTTGGGCCTCCAAAACACATCATTAATCTTAATTAAGTGTAGGCTTTAAAATTCATTAAAAAAAAGTACACATGGGTTGGACTTGATGGACTTGTGTATTTTTTCAACCTCACCTACTATGTAACTATATTTGAATATGGCAATATGTAAAACTGTAACCATTCTTTTAATTGCAATCCCCTCATCCCCTGTACACCCATTGAGAGGGGGGAGGGGCTTGGATTTCTGCAGAATTCAGACACAGGTCAGAACGTTTAAGCAGAAAAAAGGTTTCACGCTTCAGGAAACGCCACAAATGTATAGGATTGTGGAACACTTTAGTAATGACCAATGGTTCTTTTTGAAGTACAATTGTAGGCTTTCCATTGCAGGTCTAAAGCCCCGTACACACGATCGGTTTGACTGATGAAAACCGTCCGATGGATGGTTTTCATCAGACCAACCGATCGTGTATGGTGCCCATCGGTCTTTTTTCCATCGGTTGGAAAAAATAGAACTTGTTTTAAAATTTTCCGATGGATAAAAAACCGATGTGAATTTCCGATCGTCTATGGGCAAGTCCATTGGATAAAAAACCCACGCATGCTCAGAATCAAGTCGACGCATGCTCAGAAGCATTGAACTTCATTTTTCTCGGCTCATCGGAGTGTTTTACGTCACCGCGTTTGGAACGGTCGGTTTTTTGACTGATGGTGTGTAGGCAAGACTGATGGAAGTCAGCTTCATCAGATTTCCGATGGACAAAACCATCGGATTAGAATCCATAGGATATCCGATCGTGTGTACGAGGCTTTATTCAGTAATTTAGCAATAACCTGCACAAGTAACCTGTACAAATCAGATTTCAGTTTACTATAGTTTGATATGTTAAAGGCCGACAATTGATATTTATTTTGTTCTGGTTGCTGGCTAGATGAATTACACACTGGAAATATGGATCTCTCTGATACTCCAGAAGATAGAGATTTCCACCAGAATTCACAGTTTTGCACGATTGATGCCTTAACCACTTGCTGACTGCCACACGTACATATACGTCGGCAGAATGGTACGGGCAGGCAAAGCAACGTACAGGTACGTTGCTTTGAATCTGCCGCCTAGCTGCTCTGTGACCATGCCTGTGGGACCCGCGGACTCGATGTCCGCTGGTGTCCCACGAACGTGTCACGGAGCATTTCCCTGTTCTGCCTAGTGACAGGACAGTGATCTACTGCTCCCTGTCATCGGGACCAGTGATCACTGTCATATCACTGGTAGTCCAGCCCCCTCACAGTTAGAATCACTCCCTAGGACACACTAGGGTTAACCCCTTCCCTGCCAGTGTCATTTACACAGTAATCAGTGCATTTTTATAGCACTGATCGCTGTATAAATGACAATGGTCCCAAAATAGTGTCAAAAGTGTCCGATGTGTCCACCGCAATATCGCAGTCACAATAAAAATCACAGATCGCCGGCATTACTAGTAAAAAAATAATAATAATAAAAATGCCATAAAACGATCCCCTATTTTGTAGACGCTATAAGTTTTGCGCAAAGCAATCGCTAATTGCAGATTTTTTTTACCAAAAATATGTAGAAGAATACATATCGGCCTAAACTGAGGAGGTGTTTATTTACAGTATATATTTTTTGGGGACATTTATTATAGCAAAAAGAAGTAAAAAATAGCTTTTTTCAAAATTGTCGCTCTTTTTTTGTTTATAGCGCCAAAAATAAAAACCACAGAGGTGATCAAATACCACCAAAAGAAAGCTCTATTTGTGGGAAAAAAAGGACGTCAATTTTGTTTGGGTGCAACGTCGCACGACCGCGCAATTGTCAGTTAAAGTGACGCAGTGCCGAATCGCAAAAAATGGCCCGGTCATTGGGCAGCCAATTCTTCCGGGGCTGAAGTGGTTAAGTATGGGATATGGAAAGTGGCAGAAGCACACTTGGAAGTGGGAATATTTTACCACTGGAATCACCATGAAAATGTGTGCAATTTGTTGCAAATGTAACCTTCCCCTCCATAACATCCTCCAGTTAAAGTTGTAGAAGAAGGGACTGTGGAGGTCAGAAAATATAATTACCCCTCACTTGGATTTTAAGCTCTGGAATAGATTTGGAGGAAGTTTGGCTGGAAGAGGATCTTCTTACTGAAGAGTGTCGTAGGGCTGGGTAGAAGCTGCAGTGTGGACATTATAAGAAGGCTTAATTGTCCACTAATCAAGGTATCTTTAACTGCTCTAAAATGGGTCAAGGACCAGATTTATTTAGAGAGAACCACTGATTGGACTGCTCTTACAGGATCATAGATCTGCCTGGCTGCTCTCTGGGCAGCACAGTGGTGTAGTGGTTAGCACTTTCACCTAGCAGCAAAAGGGTCACTGGTTCAAATCCCAACCACAACACCATCTGCCTGGAGTATGTATGTTCTCCCTGTGCCTGTGTGGGTTTCCTCCGGGTACTCCGGTTTCCTCCCACTCTCTAAAGACATGCTGGTAAGTTAATTGGCTCCTGTCTAAATTGGCCCTAGTCAAGCGCATCAGGACCCCTTGGGGTAAGACCGCACTATATCAAGATACCTTTCAACTCAGCAGGGCCAGAAAATCACCAAAAGGCTGCTCTTAAAGGGCCTACTGCTACTTCTATTGCTACATCAGACTTGTCCTCTTTTTGTGTTCTTTTTACGTATCCTGCACCAATAAACCCTAAACTCTATTCAGCAATAAAATGTAAAAAGACTAAAGTCACTGTCACCCAACTTATTTTCCACACTATGGACCAGACTGTGAAATTTGCATTTTAACCTACTACTCTACTTAGTGGATCATTCCACACCAACCCAAGAGGAGAAGTGCTACAAGTGTATAAAATGTAATCTTATTTGGGACCTTAAATCATTTTTTTTTATACTTCTAATTGGTTTGTATAACAATTATTTCAGTTATTTCCCTATTTTTAATTTACCAGGCATCTCCAGGATCAACAGCTCTTTCCTTCACTTCAGTACATCCATTTGTTGAAAATATGTAAATGTTTCCGTGTCTCATTTCACTGTATTGCAGTTTACACTATCTGTCTGCCTTTGGGGCTCTGCTCATTGGCTGCTGGCTGTCAGATTTATCAGAAAAAAATGTCCATCCAAGAGGTACATATGTCCTACAGGGATTAGGTGCTTAAGAAAGAACAAGACGCGTGTAGCTAAAACAAACACCGCTCCTTGTAGGAATCAGATTCTCCGGAGCTAGGAAAATTCAAAAACATTTCACATACTTTTGCTAATACATCATGCCTGTACATACAGGGTTGGCCTCTGGCTTCACATATGCAAATGCATCAAGACGATTTAATATAGGTAGCAGAGCAAAGTGTAACTATACACCTAGAATTTGTACGAGTGAGAACTCTGTGAACCCATTAAAAATAAGATTTATTGTCTGCATTCTGTAGGCAACTATTTTATTTACTGATGTAAAATTTAAAGGGTACGTCCACCCACAATAAGGAAAGGGATGACATCCAAAAAATAGTATTCCTTTATTAAAAAGACATGTATAACGCTGTAAAAACACCCAGCGCGTTTCGGACGTTAGACCTTAGTCATGGCTCAAGGATTAATGTCCGAAACGTGCAGACTTTTGGATGTCATCCTGAGTGCCGACCATCCCTTTCCTTATTCTGGTACATTGGAGGTGTCAGCAGCCTTAAGGTCTGAACACCGGGCGGAGCCGTTATGTGGGAAGGTTGTAGCGCTTACACCTGTTTTCCCTTTATGTCCACCCACAAGTAGCTTACTGATAGGTGGAGCATGTTGAGTCAGTCCCTGGCTCCCTACGTATATGTGTTGTGCACAGCAAAATCCCCCTGTCATAGTTGTCAACTCTGTTTCTGTCCATCTGGGAGATCTGGGTGTTCCCACCCATCTGTGTTTGTTCTGGCTCTTCCTATTGCATTCTCCATAACAGTGTTTCCCAACCAGGGTACTGCGGCACCCTCGGGTGCCATCAGGGTTCCCCCAAGGTGCTGTGAAAATGGGATACAGTTTAACCTGGTTTAATATCACTAGCAGCCATGGTGGCCCCCAGCACCATAACAACCACTGATGCTTTAAAGAGCAACTCCATTTTTGTTGAAAAACAAACATTCCCCTACAGGTGATCAATGTACATTACAAAGATTTTAGCAAACGTTGTTGCGGATTCCTACCTTTTGGTATTCTGGAGAAATCTATGTGTGTTTTTCTGTGTCCATGTGGTAAGTGAATCTAATAGGAGTGGTTTCTTAATTATTAAAAAAGCTTCTGCACCTGCAGGGCTCTAATGAGGAATATTGCAGGGTCTGCATCCGTTTAGATGCGATTTCCTATTGGGAGTATCTCACCAAAAATAATATTTTTGCTGCACTGGATGCCTGATATCTGACTTGTATCTTGGTGCAGACTTCTGGGAAAATCAGTGAGCCAATCACACAAGCAGAAAATTATGTTTCCGGGGGGGCATTCTGTATACCGTCTGTGTACAGAACACCTCCAGGTAGCCATATTGCATTTTACAGAAAATTACAGCGCTGCAAATTGAAAAAGAAAGGTAATTTTTAATACCAATCAATTACAATATGACTTGAGTCGCAATTGTATATGCTATATTATTATTTTATTTTATTTGCTATTTTTTGTCCCATGAAAGTGGAGTCACCCTTTAAAGGGGTTGTAAAGGTTCGTTTTTTATTTTCTAAATAGGTTCCTTTAAGCTAGTGCATTGTTGGTTCACTTACCTTTTCCTTTGATTTACCTTCTAAATGTTTTTTTTCTTTGTCTGAATTTCTCACTTCCTGTTTCTCCTCACTAAACTTCACACCATCATCCGAGTGGTGTGGAGTCAGCCAGAACAGCTTACTGAACAGCTTACTGAGGAGAAACAGGAAGTGAGAAATTCAGACAAAGAAAACAAAGAAAAAAAACATTTAGAAGGTAAATCTAAGGAAAGGGTAAGTGAACCAACAATGCACTAGCTTAAAGGAACCTATTTAGAAAATAAAAAACGAACCTTTACAACCCCTTTAAGGCCAAGACGTACGGCATCATTCGTTGCTATGGTGGTGGCCGTGCATGATTCTAATCTAGGGTAGACGGCATGCAGGGCCACCCCCAGAATTCAGGAGACGACAAAAGTCCATCTCCTCCAGACCTCTTCCACCTCCCACCCTCTGCCGCACAGCTGGAGACAAAAAGGTAGGGCTCTGATGTGAAGAGGGGACTGTGTGATTGGGGGGGGGCTCTGTGATGGGGGGCTGTGTGTGATGGGGGCTCTAATGTGATGGGGGTACCTCTGATGTGAAGTGGGGCTATTGATGTGACAGTATTTTCATCAGGGCAGTTGTGTGCATCATCCTAGGGCTCGGGTTGATAACATTTAGCTTTCTTTTTATATTTTTAAACTGGGTGGCTTAAGATTTATAATTTTAAAGGTTGCTGCGACTAAAAAAAGGCTGAGAAACGCTCCTTCATAATATATATTTATTAAAAACATCCAACAAATAAAGTGGGAACTCCTATAGTGGCCACGGCAGGTGTGCAGACCTGGGAACTAAGGCAGATTCAGTAAGGAGACTTTGGGGATATACAGTTAGGTCCATATATATTTGTACACAGCACAATTTTAGTTTTTTTTCCAGGTATTTATTTACCAAAACATATTCAAGCTATAGGTACCATATATAATGGATATGGGCTGAAAGTGTACACTCCGAGGTTTAATTTGAGGGTATGTACATCCAAATCGGAGGAAGGGTTTAGGAATTACAGCTCTTAAGAATAGCTATCCCCCCCATTTTTCAAGGGATCAAAAGTAATTGGACAATTGAATCAAAAGCTATTTCATGGATAGGTGTGGGCTACTCCTTTGTTATTTCTTCATCAATTAAGCAGGTCAAATGTCTGAAGTTGATTCTAAGTGTGGTATTTGCATTTGGAATCTATTGCTGTGAACCTACATAATGCGTTAAAAGGAACTGTCCATGCAAGTGAAACAGGCCATTGTAAGGCATGAAAAACAAAAACAAATCCACCAGAGAAATAGCAGCAACATTAGGAGTGGCCAGTTTGGTACATTTTGAGGAAAGAAGAACGCACTGGTGAGCTCCGCAACATAAAAAGGCCTGGACGTCCACAGAAGACAGTGGGGGATGATCGCAGGATCCTCTCTTTAGTAAAGAAGAACCCATTCACAACATCCAGACAAGTAAAGGACACTCTCCAGGAAGTGGGCGTATCATTGTCAAAGTCTACAATCAAGAGAAGACTTCATGAGAGCAAATACAGAGGGTTCACCACAAGGTGCAAACCCTTCATAAGCCTGAAGAATAGAAAAGCCAGATTAGACTTTGCCAAAAAGCATCTAAAAAAAACAGACCAGTTCTGGAAAAGTATTCTTTGGACGGATGAAACTAAGATTAATCTGTACCAGAATGACGGGAAGAAAAAAAAATGCAGAGAAGGCTTGGAGTAGCTCATGATTAGGGATGAGCCGAACACCCCCCGGTTCGGTTCGCACCAGAACCTGCGAACGGACCGAAAGTTTAAGCAAACTTTAGAACCCTATTAAATACAATGGACTCGAACGTTCAAAATCAAAAGTTCTAATTTTCAAGGCTAATATGCAAGTTATTGTCCTAAAAAGGGTTTGGGGACCCAGGTCCTGCCCCAGGGGACACGTATCAATGCAAAAAAAAGTTTAAAAAAAACAGACGTTTTTTCGGGAGCAGTGATTTTAATGATGCTTAAAGTGAAAAAAAAAAAAAAGTGAAATATTCCTTTAAATATCGTACCTGGGGGGTGTCTAAAGCATGCCTGTGAAGTGGCACGTGTTTCCCGTGTTTAGAACTGTCCCTGCACAAAATGACATTTCTAAAGGAAAAAAAGTCATTTAAAACTGCTTGCGGCTTTAATGTAATGTCTGGTCCCGGCAATATGGATGAAAATCATTGAGAAAAATGGCATGGGTAGCATGCGGGTCATAGTGCATGCTTGGCCAATCATCAGCCAGCAATGCACTGCGATGCCGCAGTGAATTATGGGCCGTGACGCGCCACTCGAATTTGGTGCGAACGGCCCATAATGCTCGATCTTCATCGAATGATCGAACAGCCGATGTTCGAGTCGAACATGGGTTTGACTCGAACATGAAGCTCATCCCTACTCATGATCCAAAGCACACAACGTCATCTGTAAAACATGGTGGAGGCAGTGTGATGGCATGGGCATGCATGGCTTCCAGTGGCACTGGGTCATTGGTGTTTATTGATGATGTGACAGAAGACGGAAGCAGCCGGATGAATTCTGCAGTGTTTAGAGATATACTGTCAGCCCAGATTCAGCCAAATGCAGGAAAGTTGATTGGATGGCACTTCACAGTACAGATGGACAATGATCCAAAACACAGTGCAAAAGCATCCCAGGAGCTTTTGAAGGAAAATAAGTGGAATATTCTGCAATGGCCGAGCCAATCACCTGATCTTAACCCAATTGAGCATGCATTTCACTTACTGAAGGAAAAGCCAAAGGCAGAAAGACCCACAAACAAAGAACAACTGAAGACAGCTGCATTTAGAGCCTGGCAAAGCATCAGAAAGGAGGAAACCCAGTCTTTGGTAAAGTTCATGGGTTCCAGACTTCAGGCAGTCATTCCCAGTAAAGGATTCTCAACAAAATATTAAAATTGAACATTTTATTTATGATTATATTTATTTGTCCAATTACATTTGAGCCCCTGAAAATGGGGGGGGGGGGAGCTGTGTATAAAATGGTTGCAGTTTCTAAAATTTGTACTTGATATTCATGTTCAAACCCATGAATTAAAGCTGAAAGTCAGCACTTAAAATTTAATAGGATTGTTGTGTTTTAATTTTTTTCTGGTGGCATACAGAGCCAAAAGTATGAAAATTGTGCCTGTGTCCAAATATATATGAACCTAACTGTATTTATAAAGCAACAAGCAATCAAGAGCAAGAATCCCGCTCTGCTGCATACTGGCGAAGGACAGGCTTTTCTACTTAGGATGTGGATGCTTTAGAAAGAAAACAAACTGTAGGACAAGTCCTTGTTCACACTGGTGCGATTTGTCATGCGATTTGACAGTTCGCAAGCCGCAATTAAATCGGAGGTGCAAATCGCACTGATCTGGGGCTTTGAAATCACGATTAAGTAGCGCGATTTCAAAGCCGCACTGGTGTGAACCAGGGCTAAACATTTTTTTTTTTTTTTAATTCTCTTTATTAAAGTTTTCTGCGTTATTGAGATACAAAACAGGGCCATTGGGGCATACCCCAGCCAAACCTTGCACATTACCACGTGCACATCAAAGAAAGAACACAAAGGAACACCCCCAAAAACACAGAGGGACATAGAGAAAAAGAGAACAAAAAACAGAGGACAACTTATCATCACATCTTAAGACTAAATATATCTAACTAACATAACAGGGACACCTCTCGGGATACACATGGTAGGATTACAACAGGAGTTATTATTCCTTGCGGGACCTCTACTCGTTCCTAGATGTCTGGGTTGGGCCTATCAGGAGCATGCAGGGGTAGGTGCTATTAATTTGAGCTATGCTTACACCTCCATTTATTTATTCAGAGTACGGACCTTAGCTCCTATCAGGACTGATGAGTACAGAGGAGAACTGATGAGTTACTCCTCTTGGGGTCGGTCATCTGTTGTGGACTCTGAATCAGTCCACAGATGCCAGACTTTTTCATATTTTTTGGGGCATCCACGAGACAGATACGTCGCTTTATAGAGGGGAACCACTGTGTTGACTAGATGCTTCCATGAGGTCAGGGTGGGGGGGTTGATTGACTTCCACTTTAGTACTATGGCTTTCCTTGCGTAAAACAGGAGGATACCTATTAGGGTACGTGGGGCTTTGGCAAGTGCCAGTTGCTCCACCAGGCCAAGAAGGCATACACTAATTGTCAGGGGAATAGAAATGGTAGTTAGGCTATGGATAAATTGTGTTACCTCCCGCCAATAGTCCCGAATCTGTAGGCAATCCCAGAATATGTGTGTGAAATCTGCAGGAGTATCAGAGCATCTCCAGCAGTTAGCTGGCAGGGCTGGGTATATGCGGTGGAGACGTTGGGGTGTGTAATAGATCCTGTGGAGGATCTTGAATTGGATCAATTTGTCCCTGGTAGCCACCAGCGGCTGAAATGGGTAGTCCCACATATCTTCCCAGTCCTCGCTGTCCAGCTCCTGCACCTCCGCCCGCCACAAACCACGCAGACCATCCAGACCCTCCTGGATGGACGGCAGGAGTGCTCGATAGATTCGGGATAGGGGTTTTGAGAGCTCGGCATCGTCTAAGAGAATCTCCAAGGTGTCAAGCTCCAGCCGAAGCTGGACCGACCTGAATTGCGAATTGAAGGCGTGGCGGAGCTGCAGGAACCTGAAAAAGAAAGAGTTCGGAAGCTGGAATTTATTCTTTAACCTATCGAATGTAAATAGCCCCAGCTCATCACAGATATCCCTCAAATACTTGATGCCCTTGCCGGCCCACAGACCCGGATTCTGCAAAGAGTGGAACTCCCTGAGCCTCGGATTGCACCAAAGTGGTGTGTTAGGGGACCATCTGGCCTTTGCCAAATTAGGTTTAATCACTACCGTGTACCATGCCTTAATGATCGCCTTCATAGCTAGGGTCGAGGGTACCGCAGAGCCCCCTGACCCCCTATAGAGTGCGTTGCGAAGGGCCTCGAAAGATCCTAGGTGTGCCGCCTCCAGGACAACTGACGCATTGGTGTCGTCCGAGACCAGCCAGTTATGTGCATGGGTGAGCATTGCTGCTAAATAGTAGGTGTGGAAGTCCGGGCAGGCAAGTCCCCCCTGTGTCCATGGTCTACACAAAATCTTTTTACTAAATCTGGCCGGGTGTGATTGCCACAAGAAAGAAGCCACTGAGGAGTCTAGTTGCTGGAGAAGAGACTTGGGGATCCATACCGGAGAGTGCCGTAAGATATACAGCAAGACCGGGAGTAGTTTCATTTTTATTAAGTTAATTCTCCCTATTTGAGATAATTGGAGGTTTGACCAAGCCTTCAGTTTTAGTTTACACCACTGCAGCACCGGGGACAGGTTAAGTTTGAAAAAATCTTTAGTATTGGACGAGATATTTATCCCTAAGTATCTGATGGTATCTGCCCATTGTAGAGGCGAAGTAGGATCACTCAGCCTCCTTGCCCCGGGGTCTATGGGTAAAATTAGTGATTTGCTCCAGTTGGTTCTGAGGCCAGAGAGAGTCGCGAAATGGTCCAGAAGCCGAAGCGCCCCGGCGAGCGAGGGACCGGGGTCCCTGAGGAAGAGAATCAAATCATCGGCATACAATGCCAGCTTCTCGGTCACCGAGCCGACCCGCACTCCAGACACCTCCCCCGACCTCCGCAGGGCCTCGGCCAGAGGCTCCATTACCAGGGCGAACAGTGCAGGTGATAGAGGACACCCCTGTCTTGTTCCCCTCCTAATCGGGAAAGAGGGCGAGAGACTACCATTCAGTTTGATACGAGCGGTGGGTGCCCTATATAGTAAGCCGATCCATTTCCGGAAAGTTGGGCTGAAGCCAAAACCCTCCAGAACCTGCATCATATAGGACCATCTGACTGTATCGAAAGCCTTTTCGATGTCGAGGGATACCAGTACCCGGGAGGCATTCTCTTCGGATGGGAGCTGAAGATGGGTAAAGACTCGTCTAAGGTTAATGTCCGTGGACTTGCCCGGCATAAAGCCTGTCTGATCTATGTTGACTAGGGATGGTAAAACCTTCATGAGTCTATTGGCTAGTACTTTCGTGAGTATCTTAAGATCATAGTTCAGCAACGAGATGGGTCTGTAGGATGAGCAACAGGTGGGGTCCTTCCCTGGTTTGGGCAGCAGCATTATATGCGCCTGGTACATGCTGTCTGGTAGCCTGTCGGATTCCAGGCAGTCTGTGTATAACTGATTTAGTTTAGGGACCAGTAAAGTAGCGTTAGTTTTATACCAGTCCCCAGGTAGACCATCTGGGCCCGGGGATTTATTGTTGGGCAAGGAGTATATTGCAGCCTCTATTTCCAGACGTGTTAATGGCTTATCTAACGCTATCCTGTCCTCCTCAGAGAGGAGAGGCAAAGTATGTCCCCCCAGTTCCTCCAGCCCAGCAGCAGCTGAGCCAGAGAATGGGTCGTCATACAAGTTGCTATAGAAGAGATGGAATTCCCGCCGTATACCTTCGGGATCCGTAACCTGGCAACCAGTGGAAGTCTGAAGTCTAGGGATTACTGTTTGGAGCGTAGGTTCTGCTACGAGGTTGGCCAGTAGTTTGCCGTTCTTGTCCCCTGACTCGAAAAGCTTGGCTACAAGCTTTCGCGCATCTGAGTGTACCAGCGAGGTGTAGTGGAGCTTCAGATCTCTTCTCGTCTGGGCTAGGGTAGAATAATTTTCTGGCGTTGGATGCCTCGTGAATAGATCCAGTGCCGCCCCTTCGCTTTGTTCCAGTTGAGCGGTCTGTAACGCAAAGCCGGATCTCACTGCCTTGATAGAGGAGATGTATTCTCCTCTGGCATGAGCCTTGCCCGCCTCCCAGACCACGTCAAGGGAAGCCGATCCCTCATTTGTCTGCCAGTATTCCTTGAGCCTGGGCTCCACCAGCTCCTGGACTTGTGGGTTGGCTATCCAATAGGGCGCCAACTTCCAGCATCCCGGCTCGCGGGGGGTACCCAGACTCAAGCCAAGCTCCAGCGGTGAGTGATCTGAAAGACCTGCCAGGAGATAGGAGACTGTTCTGACTTGAGACAGTGCAGAAGCCGATCCGAACATGAAGTCTATGCGGGACCCAGACCTATGTGCTGCTGAGATATGTGAATATGTCCTTTCCTCCGGATGCTTCCACCGCCAGAGCTCCTGGAGACCAAAGGTGTCTGCCCAGAGATCCAAATCGGGGGGGGCAAGTCTAAGGGGGTTAGTAGTATCTTTGTTGTGGTCAAGGATGGCATTAAAATCCCCTCCAACTAGAATATTATGGACCCGGAGGGGAGCTATTTTTGTAAGGACCACCGTGTACAGGATGGAGGAGTTAAATGGAGGAGGGACATATACATTAATTATTGCCCAGCGTTGGGCATACATTTCGAGGATAAGGATGATGTATCTTCCCCCAGGGTCCGTGAAGACCTGTTCCACTGTGCAGGGGAGTGACTTGTTCAAGAGAACAGTCACGCCCCTCGCGTAGGAGGAATATGTGGCATGAAACCCTTGTTTGACCCATGCCCGCCTGAGTGCTAGGATTTTGTTGCCCGTCAGGTGGGTTTCCTGGAGAAACAAGATGTGAGGTTTGTGGGACTGCAGAAATTTAAATACGAACGATCTTTTTACCTTGTCATACATTCCAAGATATCAGCCTTAAATCTATACCCATTTGAAATAGAGAAGTTCAATGACATAAGGATCATAGAAGACCCACACCCAGTTATATCCTGGCCATAGGCCCGCTGCAGAGGTAGTCCATAGGGTATAGCAATCCAGTGGAACTGGAGAGAACATAAAGTAAAAAAATAGAAAATAATATGAGAAGTATCAAAATGAAGACAGCATAGTCCAGCAAGAAAAATAGTGTGGAACCCGAGCAGGTGTGATAACTTACAAACAGTACAAATAACGCCCTACTGCCTGGCATATCCCCAACTTTCGCCAAGGCAGTTTCTTACCCTAAACTTGATTGTAGATGTCGCCTTCTGGAGGCTCATGCCCCATACACACGATCGTTTTTCTTGCCATTTTTTTTCTTGCCGTTTTTCACGTCGTTTTTTTTCATGTTTCCTCTCAAGCCTGTCTTGCGTACACACGATCATTTTAAAAAACGATCAAACAAAGCACAGTGACGTATACCACGTACGACAGCACTATAAAGGGGAAGTTCCGCTCGAATGGCGCCACCCTTCATGTTAGTAAAGTTTGTTGAGCAACGATTCGCGCTTTTCAGCCTCGTGCTTTTCAGTCCATTACTGCGTGACGAATGTGCTATCTCCATTACGAACGCTAGTTTTACCAGAACGAGCGCTCCCATCTCATACTTGATTCTGAGCATGCGCGTTTTTTTCACGTCGTTAAAGCATACACACTATCGTTTTTCACGTCGTTAAAAAAAACGACATGAAAAACGACGTGAAAAAAGAGAGCATGTTCGAAATTTTTAATGCCCGTTTTTCACGTCGTTAAAAATGCTCTGGAGCATACACACGATCATTTTTAATGGCCATTTTTTAAAATGGCATTTTTAACGGCATGAAAAACGATCGTGTGTATGGGGCATTAAAGTCTCTGAGGTAACCTCAGCGTAAGTTCAACCTAAAACAGTAGGCAAGAGTGAGGGAACTTGCATCCCATTACAGTGGGAGGAGACCGGCCCTCTGGAGCAGCGGGGCAGTCCCTTCAAGTCGCGAGCTGCCCCAGGTAGAGACAGGTCACCTGGTCCTTCACTTGGGAGTAAACAACAAAACCAAACAAAACAGGGGGGGTCAGCTGTGTTTCACTTGTAGAGGTACGTTTGGGGTAACTCCGGTGCTTGCAGGAAGTTAAGTAGGATAGAGCAAACCAGGATGTGAAAGAATCGTGCATCTAATAGATCGGTGGGAGGAATCTTTCATTACAGGGTGGTCAGCCAGCTATCAGCATCCGCAGGGTTGTCGAAGAAGCGGACCTCTCCACCATGTTGGACACGCAGGCGGCTGGGGTATAGCATGCCATATTTAATGTTCTTGTCTCTGAGCCGCCTGCAGACATCATTGAAGGTCTTTCTCTTCCTCCGCAGCTCTGCCGAGAAGTCGGGGAAAAGAAGAACTGAGGCGTTGCCGTATTTGAGTGCGGCGTGTCTGCGGGCCTCAGAGAGGATCCTGTCCCTGTCCCGGTAATTGAGGAAGCGGACCAGGAAATGTCTGGGGATATTCCCCGGGATGGCTCTGCCCGTAGGCATTCGGTGGGCCCTTTCAACAACGTAGGTAGGGGGAACATCCGTCAGGTCAAGTAAATTTTTAAAGAACTCCTCCGCAAATACAGCAGGGTGGTCTCCCTCTTCTCCCTCAGGCAGACCGAGGACTCTGACATTGTTGCGTTGCAGCCTATTTTCTGCGTCGTCCGACTTTGCGACCAGGGACTGCACTGTGCGTTGTAACTCGGCAATTGAGGTGGAGTGATTGGCCGTTAGATCCTCCGTGGCCGACACTCTTGATTCTGTCTCGGACATCCTCCCCCTTATCTTGTCTAGATCATTCCGTATGAAATTGCACTCCTCAGCAAGGTGGTCGATGCGTACCAGTAGCGAAGTCCTACTCTGCTCGATCGCAGCAAGGATTGTGGCCGTGTTGTCATGAGAAGGCGGGGCCGCCCCCTCTACCTCCGGGGCCTCACCGGGGTCCATGTCCAGTTCGGCTAGCAAGGCCCGGATTCGCCCGACCAGGACGGGATCCGTGTGCGGGGAAGATGGCGGTGGTACCCGGAGGGGTGTGTGGGCCCTTGTGGCTTTAGAGCTCCCTTTGCCCTTCTTAGAGGAGGAGGGCATCTGGCAGGATACACAGGGGTAGGATTTGCAGCCATGCTCAGAGGAGGCTTTGGGAAGCAGTGAGAGCCCAGCCAGACTGGCCGCAGCGATCAAAACACAGGGGGGTCTCCAGGCACCTGTCGCTCAGCAGCCAACACCCGGCTGACAGGTAGGGAGGATGTGAGGCTGGAGGTACTGGGGTGAGGGTGGCTCAGAGCGGTGTAGCATAGGCAGGCAGGCAGCAGAGGACTCCAGGATCCATCATCCAGGCCACCTCAGCAGCAGGCACAGTTCTTGCAGGGCAGCACACTAGGCCAAGGCAGCGGTGGGCAGAGAGGACAGGGCGGAGGGATGGGAGCCAAGGATCCGAGTTCCGGAAGCAATCGCGGGGGCCGCGGCTCAGGAAACAGCGGTGCTTTGCAGGCCGCACTAGGCCGCACTCGGCCGGACGAGACCGCGGCCTCCACGGACGTCCCCAACGGCCAGACAGGCCTCCGGGTCCCGCTAGATGGGCGGATGGGCAGGCAGGGGAGAGTGGATGACCCTCCTTACCTTCAGGCAGGCCTGGATTCGTTCGTCCGGGAAGACGCCGGAACGGCAAGATGGCGGCGGCCGCGGACAAGAGGAGCAGTGCTGGGCAGGAGTCCCCTGGCAGAGCTGCTGCACGATACTGGCTCAGGATGCTCCAGAGGACCGAGAGGGACCCGCTGGCAGGCAAGTAGATGCTGATTTTACTGTAGAATGCAAGGATGGCAGCGGATGGGATGTAGGATTCCCATAGCTCCCCTCTGACACGTCCGCCGCTGATCACATCAGGACACGCCCCCCCAGGGCTAAACATTTTAATGCAACTGGAAAGTATTTAGCTAAATTTTAAAGGATAAGTTCACCTTTTGGAGCAGGGTACATCAATATTTAGGGTGTAATGTATAACATGCTCCAGGTCTGCAACCCCCCCCCCCCCCCACAACCTGTGAATCAACTACAAGTCTCGTCTGCCATGGCAGACAGCTTGTGGTTCTCAATGAACCTCGAGGGTACTGATGCACGCCCTTGTAGTTCATTGACACTTCCTCTAGCTTTGTAACTAGTCTGCCTGCATGGAGGTTACATAGTTAAGCTAATAGTTCAACCAATAAAAAAAAATATCATACAATCCCATATACACAATACTATACCCACAGTTGATCGAGGAATGCAAAAAACCCCAGCAGAGCATGATCCAATTTGCTCCAGCAAAGAAAAAATTCCTTCCTGATCCCCCGAAAGGCAATCGGATATTCCCTGGATCAACTTCACCTATAAATGTTAGTACTCAGTAATATTATGTACACCTAGGAAATAATCCAGGCCTTTTTTAAAGCAATCTACTGAGCTGGCCAGAACCACCTCTGGAGGGAGTCTATTCTACATTTTCACAGCTCTTACTGTGAAGAAACCTCTCCGTATTTGGAAATAAAATCCAATGACGCGGGTGCCGGGGGCGTGGCCGAGTCATATACTCGACGTCTATGGATGCCGAGTGTATGACTCGGGAGCGTGCCCGCAAGGTAACCCCCTCGGGAGAGCTCTTTTTCAAGGGGGTTATCTAATGCGGGGAGGAGCCGCGAGAGCCGCAGAGGGACCCCAGAAGAGGAAGATCGGGGCCACTCTGTGTAAAAAAAAAAAAAAAAAATTTAAAAGGGACACTTAAGCCCTGTACACACGATCGGATTTCCTATGGTTTTTTAACCGATGGATTTTTCTATCGGAAAACCGATGAAGCTGACTTTCATCAGTCTTGCCTACACACCATCAGTCAAAAACCGACCGTTCCAAACGCGGTGACGTAAAACACTCCGATGAGCCGAGAAAAATTAAGTTCAATGCTTCTGAGCATGCGTCGACTTGATTCTGAGCATGCGTGGGTTTTTTTACTTGATGAAGTTCCCCACAGACGATAGTAATTTGCTATCGGTTTTTTAACCATCGGATAAATTTAAAACATGTTCAATTTTTAAACACCGATGGAAAAAAGACCGATGGGGCCCATACACGATCGGTTTGTCCGATGAAAAAAGTCCAAGGCTTCATGTACATGGGATGTTTTTACAACCTCTCCTGAACGATTTAACTTGATAGATAGTAATCCACGTTTAAAACGTCAGTTTTGCAGCGTTTACATGCCGTGTTTAGCAGCATTTTGCTGTGTTTTAGAATAGCCAAAAAAATTAATTACTGTAAATGAAAACGGAGTTATCGTGTTTAGCCGTGTTTAGGAGCGTTTGACGCTTGACATGCCTCTAACCTCAGCATCTGAACCCATTTTTTTGCATTCCAAAAAAAGCCTCTGAACTCAACTGCCTAGAAACGACTGTAAATGACCCGGTGTACATGTACTGATAAGATAACATAGAGGAGAGTTCAGGGGCAGTTGAAAAAAATGCCCAACTTCTCCAAAATGTCAGTTTACCAGCAGCAGTGTATATGAGGCCTAAAGGTTCCCTTTTTTTTTTTATAACGATAATGTCATACTTACCTCCTCTGTGCAGTTGGTTTTGCACAGAATGGCCCCGATCCTCCTCTTCTGGGGTCCCTCCACGGCGCTCCTGGCTCCTTTCCGCATAGAGTGACCCGTCGGAGAAGCACACTCCTTCAGGTCACCCGTGCCGGCACGCTCCCATGTCCTGCTGCTGCGTCCATAGACACAGACAGCAGGACTCGGCCCCATCCCCTGGTGTCCGCGTCATTAGATTTGATTGACAGCAGCGGGAGTCAATGGCTGCACTGCTATCAATCTATCCAATCAAGAGCCGAGACACCGGCCAGAGAGGAAGAGCGCATCTCCGGCGTGGGAACAAACGGGCTCAGGTGACTAAAACGGGGGGCTGGGGGACTACAATAGGACTACATATAATGCATTGAGGTGACAAAACGGGACGGTTAACAACCCCTTTAAGCTTTGGCAATAAAACCTGGAAGCTGATTGGTTTCTATGCAGAGCTGCACCAGATTTTGCACTCTCCAGTTTTAGTAAATCAACCCCACTCTGCAAAGTTCAGTTGCACTCTACAAGTACAGTTGCCCCAGACAGGGCCGGTGAAAGGATTTTTGACACCCTAGGCGAAACCTCATTTTGCCACCCCTGACTCCACCCCCTTTGCTCTGCCCATGTATACCCCACCTTTTTAATGAAACGCCCATCAAATGCAGCCCACCAGCACCCATCAAATGCAGCCTCACCAGCGCCCATCAATGCAGCCTCACCAGCGCTCATCAATGCAGCCTCACCAGCGTCCATCAATGCAGCCTCACCAGCGCCCATCAATGCAGCCTCACCAGCGCCCATCAATGCAGCCTCACCAGCGCCCATCAATGCAGCCTCACCAACGCTCATCAATGCAGCCTCACCAGCGCTCATCAATGCAGCCTCACCAGCGCTCATCAATGCAGCCACACCAGCGCTCATCAATGCAGCCTCACCAGCGCCCATCAATGCAGCCTCACCAGCGCCCATCCATAAATGTTTGCTTGCTTCCATTCATTCGGGAGCCAGGACACAGATACAGTCCTCTGCTGCCGCTGCGCCTCTGAAACTATGTGCGAATGGAGGGACGCCTGCCTGCTGATGCTGAGACTTAGTTGCTTGCTGCAGAGAGAAGAGAGTAGGAACACCAGTGGCCGGGCACCCTAGGCAGCAGTGTGCCCTAGAAGGCTGCCTAGTTTGCCTAGTGGTATCACCGGCCCTGGCCCAGAGCTTAGTAAATGAGGGGAAGCTTCACTTTGCAAAGAATGCCCAATCACATTACGCTAAAGAAAAAAAACATTTTGCCAGCACTTGAGTGGCAGATGGAGCTTCTGCTCATTTACTAAGCTCTGGAGCTTCTGCTCATTTACTAAGCTCTGGAGCTTCTGCTCATTTACTAAGCTCTGGAGCTTCTGCTCATTTACTAAGCTCTGGAGCAACTGCTCTTGCAGAGTGCAACTGCACTTTGCAATGTGCACAGTGCACCTGCAGGAGCCTTTTATTGCACCCGCAATATTCTGATTGCAGTTGCAATGCTCTGTGGGCTCATCAGAAAAAAAAGAAATAAATGCACATTTTTATTCCTGCAAAAATATGTTCATTTATTATTTTTTCTCAAAGGGGAACAAAGCATTTAAACCAAAGTTACAACTGAGCGTTAAAATCTCAGCAATTATTTCTAACACCTAACCATCCCCTGGAATGCCACCTACGCTTGTACACAGTGAAACAAATAGGAATTGTATCATTAGGTAGACAGGGATTTACAAGCACGTGGTGAAAGAGTTACTTGGCAGCTGTTTACACTGAGGCCTGACTGAAGAATGAGGATAACTTGAAGCATTATACATGAAAAGGAAGTTTACTTTTCGTCATTCAGGAACCTTCCACACTTGACACAGCGAGCTGCTATATTTGGTTCCCCAGATCGATATTTGGATAAATAATAGCACTTTTATGTAACAGACCATTCAATCTCCAAAGCCAATAAGACGCAGCGAGCTCCTACACATTACAAGGCCTGTCTGCGGCTAAGTCTGTTTCTTATTAGCCAGGAAACTGTACAAAGAATCCTTCTCTGCTTGGCCTGATACATTCCTCGGAGCTGACGCATGTCCCAGCCAGAAGCCCTTACTTCCTAGGACAGGAGGCATTCCCACGGAAATGCTGGCCACCTACAGGCCTCAAATAAAGATTGCATTCATTCTCTGTGCTAAACTTTCTGCTGCCACCAAAGCAGTAAAATTACAAAAATGACCTTCACCTCACGTACATGGGTATACTGTCCTTGTCTTCCAGGGACAGTCCATGTTTTTAAACTCTGTCCCTGAAAATTTTAGGCTTTTCGGTATTGAGCATGAGCTCCATTCAAGACGAACTTGAACTCCCTGTGTTTTTTGTTCTATCCCCTCTTACTAGGGTTGCACCGATATCATACCGATACCGGTGCCGATACTGGGCATTGGCACGGGTATCGGTACTCGTGCAAATGCACCGATACTCAAAAACTGATACCTTCTGCCTCGGTTCTTTCAGCTGTCAGCGGGATTTCCCCATTCTTACCCATTCTTCCCTTTTAACATTGACACCCACAGCATTCAGTTTTGAATGAGGTGCAGGAAACGCTCACAGAACGTGGGTTTCCCGCATCGCATTCTGGTGTGAATGGTCCCCTGGAGCATATTTTACGCACGTAAATGTGCAAACACATGCCTAAACGTGCATGAACACGAGTATATGTGCGTAAACTTATTCTAGTGGCCAGAATAAATTCATATTCTGGCCAGTAGAATGTGTTTACATTCAACGCCATACACCTGTAACTGCACATAAACACACTTAATTATACACCAAAATTTGCATTTTTACATATCTCCCATCAGAAAGATCCAGCTTAGATAGGAGTATTTAATACGTCCGTGTGCATGAAGCCTTACTGTACTAGTGAGACGTAAATTCTTGTTTTAAAAAATAAATAAAAATAACAAACATGTTATACTTACCTGCTCTGTGTAGTTGGTTTTGCACAGAGCAGCCCAGATCCTCCTCTTCTCGGGTCGCTGCTCTTGGCCCCTCCTTCCTGTCGAGTGCCCCCACAGCAAGCACCTTGCTATCGGGGCACCCGAGCCGAGTCACAGACACGGAGCGCCGACCTGGCCTTGCCCCCCTCTCCCCTGATTGGCTAACTGACTTTGATTGACAGCCGCGTGAGCCAATGGCACCGCTGCTGTGTCTCAGCCAATCCCAGCCAGTCCCGGACACGCGTGGACATCGCTGGAGAGAAATGGGGCTCAGGTAAGTATTTAGGGGGTGCTGGGGAGGCTGTGCACACAGAAGTTTTTTTTATCTTAAAGTGGATTTAAACCCGATTCATGAAATTTGAGCAGGGCACATATATCTGCAGTGTTTTCTTGTTCAAGTATTTTATTGAGAGTAATACAATACAAAATATCAGTCACAAACATTTGTAAAAGAACAATGTATACATATATGGATAATAAAGCTTTTCAGTAGCTAAAGAGATGGCCTATGTTATTTTCTATTTAGTTATGTAATACAGAGTATATCTTATGGGATAAGTCTCTGACTTATAGCAAACATATGTTACAAACAAAGAACAATCAATACATGAATCATGTAAAATAAATTCAAAACATTGGTCTAGACCAGGGGTCTCCAAACTTTCTAAACAAAGGGCCAGTTTACGGTCCTTCAGACTTTAGGGGGGGCCAGACTAGGGCCATTGGGAGTAGAAAATGTCCAGTGGGAGTAAATAATACCATATCTTTGGTGTCAGTGGGAGGACTAGTGCCCCATCGTTGGTGTCAATGGAAAGAATTGATGGTGTCAGTTGGAGGAATAGTGCCTCAATGGTGTCAGCAACAAGAATTATGCCCAATTGGAGTTGGATGGAATAGTGCCCCAAGGGCCGCATTAAGGCACTCAAAGGGCTGCATCTGGCCCCAGGGCCGCAGTTTGGAGACCCCTGGTCTAGACGAAGCAAGGTATCCTATAGGTTGATATGATGGTTATCTGTTGGATAGTTGGGGGAGGTATGAACCATGTGGCCTAGCTATTCCCAGGAAGAGGAACAATGGATTGTACTTTCCCAACTGTCTCCATTGTATTGCAGTGTTTTCTTACCTCTCTTCAAAGCCCCATGTCCCATGGCTTTCTCCTGCTCCATTCTTCTGTTATCAGCATGATAACGTCTGACAAGTTCTCTGACGTGATAAAACCAGCCTGAAATTTGTGTCAGGGAGGGTGCTATAAATAGATTAGCAGAAAGTTGCTCTACTCACAGGACAGCTCTGCAAGTCTCTGCCTATGTGGAGGGGGGTGTGTACCTTTCCTCCAATCAGCTGTCTCCCAGTGTAATCCAACACTACACTGCTACTGCTGAATGAGGAAGTGAAAATTCTAAGCAATATATAAAGCTGAAGACAGCAGAGATACATGTAAAACGTATGTAGGGAGATTTGTTTAATCTCTGTGTATAATCTGAGGCTGTTCACTTTGTTGGGTATATGTGAGGGTTTACATCCACTCTAATGCATAGAATGCATTAAGATAAAATAAAATAAAACTTCTGCCTATACAACTCCTTTAAAGCAGAACAATAGGGAAAACTTTATTTCTTTTTTTCATTTTCCGTCATCTGTGTCCCATTGTGGAGATTTCCCTTCACTTCTTGTCCCATAGCCAAACAGAAAGTCAGTGGAAATCCCTGCAAATAAGGAATTCTCTTAGGGAACTAGTGTCCCCATTGGAAGATTTCCCCTCTATTACTTTTCAGGGGACAACCCAAAATTTAAGATTTTCTTTTACTTTCACTTTCAATGATATTGCTAAACAAGACAAATAGGGAGGTGGTATCTCCTTAAAGTGGATATAAACCCTCCATACTCCCAGTGAAGTGAACAGCCTCAGATGATACACAGGGATGAAACCAATCTCCCTACATAGATTTTACATGTATATCTGCTGTCTTCACATTTATATACTGTTTAGAAAGTTCAGATCGTGTTAGGAGATTTTCTCTTCCTGGTTAACACAGAGTGTGATGTCTGGGCATACAGCCAAGATAGCTAAAATTGCTGATTGGAGGAAAGGCACACACCCCCTCTCATCATAGGCAGAGACTCTCAGAGGTGTTTTGTAATAGGACCAGCTCCCTGCTAATCTATTTATAACAACCTCCCCTGACAGAAGATTCAGGCTGCTTTTGTCTAAAAAGTCTGAGAATTTGTCAGGAGTTATCAGGCTGATAACAGAGGAACTGTTTAGGTCAGGAGAGAGCTACGGGACATTACTCATTGAAGAGAGATAACAAAATACTGCAGATATATGTGCCCAGCTCAATTTTCATGAATTGGGTTTACATCCACTTTCACAGGGGCAGGGCCGTCGGAACAGGACAGGCAAACCAAGCAACTGCTTGGGGCCCCGAGCTCGCCTGGGGCCCCAGCAGTCCAGCGATAGTCTGAATTTTCCCGCACAGCAGGAAGAGGAGCAAGAGGAGGCATCACGGAGAAGGTAAGACAAACCCCCCCCTTATCCACTCTAACCTCTAACGTCGGGCAAACGTCCCCCCCACCCCTCCCGCGATCGGGTCCCCCCTCCTGCCAACCCCCCTCCCTTCTCAACTTGTTTAAAAATTCTGCCTGGGGAGCCCAAATTCCTTCAAACGGCCCTGCACAAGTGCGCATGCGCGGGGACTCGGAGAAGGACGTGTGCTGACCGAGCTCCCGGCACCCCGACCCACCAGAGCTAACGATAACGCAGGCACTGAGGTCCGTGAGCCAGGACCGATCCCACACCAACCCCGAAGTGGCGATGAACCGTAGGGCACAGGGGCAGCCGCGGAAAGGACACGATACGCAAACTACAGCCCAGAAGAGAGCAGGGCCTTCCCCTACAGCACAGCCGCGATCCAAGATGGCGCCGGGTAAGCCAGACACACGAGGCAGCACGGCAGCAGCCAGATCCGACGGCGCTACACAGAGAGGAGACAGGCAGCTAAATCTGGAGCCAACTAGGGATCCATTCTCCTCACAATCCTCGGGAGAGGTGGAGACCGGACAGCGGGGTGAGTCACTATCACATCCCCCATCCCCAGCCATATACGCTGATAGACATGACTCTCCAAACTCCCCTGCCTCCTCCATGGATAGGAACATGGCAGACTTAGCAGAAGTCCTCATTAGCCAATCCAGCCAATCCAGCCAGGATATGCCAATTCCCCAGCTCTCACACTATTCCCCTGATGCTGTACTTTTGGGCAGATTCTCCACCATGCTGCAGCAGGAGCTCTCTAAGGCCTGCACATTAATCACCACTGACCTGAAAAAAGACATCCATAGCTTGGGAGAGCGTTTTGAGCTAATTGAAACCAAAGTGGATGGAGCCATCAAAAGGGTCAACCAGAACTCAGCCATGGTGACAGACCTCCAGGATAGATTAGAAGAGGCATTCACAAAAATTGAAGATTTGGAGAATCGTTCTCGTAGGTACAATGTCCGCGTGCGTGGCCTCCCTGAAACTCACACAGATCTAGAGGGGGCTGTAAAAGACCTGATGAAAACCCTTATCCCTGATATAGCCAACCACCACATGGAAGTTGATCGCGTTCACCGAGCACTGACAGCCCCAAGGGCCGACGGCCTACCACGAGACATTATTGTTAAGCCACATCACTACCGCATTAAGGATAAGATGATGCTTGCGGCTCGCAACAGGCCGGACCTGTCGCTATTTGGAACACCAATACAGCTCTTTACAGATTTGGCGCCATCAACGGTCCAGAAACGCAGAAACCTACGGCCATTACTCCAGCAACTTATGGCCAAACAGATTAAGTATCGATGGTCGTTCCCTTTTAAGTTATCATTCACTTACAACGGAAAGTCCCACTCCTTTTCCACGTTCCAAGCAGGCGAAGACCTACTGCTTAGTCTCGGCATCATTGCACGGGACTCTCCGACTCCGATTTCATCTCCCCCTCGTCTGGATCATCGTCCCCTCTCCCCGATATGGCAGGATCGCACACGCTCACAGGCCAGAAATGCTCGCCGGAATACCTGAGTATTATTGCTCTTCTCTCTTTTTGCTTTTTTGCCCCCTTTTGGGAACTGTTAGTGCTTGATTGCACGGATATGGCCTGGGCCCATGGTGGACTATGGGCCTGATGGGGCCATCGTTACCGTTCACAGTTCACAGGTTACAAAGTCACGGGTTACAAAGTTACTGGAGTTCCTGGTTCTTCGGACTGGCTGCCAGCCGAATATTTTACAACCCCGACGGGCCCAACCTGGTCGAAGAAATTTTGCTTTTTGCTTTTTAGCAGTCTGGGGGCCTTAGTCGGACCGCAATGTGTTCCCCTGTTGGGCTGTGGCTCGGGGGCCGGAACGACCGATGGGGACCCTTCCGGCCCCGGCGCCACTGGCCTTGGGAATGCATGTTCCTATAGACAGCCTGTTATGTTAAAACTGTATTGATTGATTTTGTCATTTCCGATATGACCTCGAATAGCCTGCTCGTACAGAGTGTAATCATATTTGGGTCGGGGTGGTCATGCTTGCCACCCAACTGCAAGACTACCTATCCTACGACAAGGATGGTACCCTTGCACCTAATTTGCCGGATGTTGTCTCCGGCAGGGGTTATTCCCCATTCCTTCATTCATCAGCTAGGATTGAGTTATATTGGTTGTTTGGGCCTAAGGCCTATGTATATGTTTTTTTGCTTTTATTTTTGTTTCTCTTCTTCTCTAATGCCTTTTCCTTCTCTCCCTTCCCCCTCTTTCTTCGGAGCCTCGGTTCAGCGCCCTTCCCTTATGTCATGGTCTGAGAGGTCACATAGCCAAACAGTCATCATCATCGGGACCCTTCTCGCTTCATTCATTATGCAAGGTAAGAGTGCTCTGCCCTACCACGATGGCCACCACATATAACACAGACTATTCGATAGTTAGCCACAATGTACATGGATTTAACTCCCCTACTAAAAGAACTAAGGCTTTCCAGTTTTATCATAAACAGAAGGCTGAAGTCCTGCTATTGCAGGAAACTCATTTCTCCAATGTGTCAGCGCCCCGTTACCTCAATGGGAAGTATCCACAGTTTTACTTGGCAGGGGGTCGGGAAAAGAAGGGCGGTGTAGCCATCTGCTTTTCGAAACGGACCCCCTTTACCCCCATCGCTATCGTTAAGGACAAGAGGGGTAGATATATTATGGCAGTGGGGCGGCTCCATGACCAGGAGGTGTCCTTTATATCATACTATGCCCCGAATACTGGACAGCCGGAATTCTTTAGCAAAATGCTGAAGATTCTTATGCCCAAAGTCCAGGGTCAGGTCATTATGGGAGGCGATAGTAATATTCCCTTGGACAGAATTATGGATAAATCGGACTCCTCTAGACCAACATTGAAACGCCCACCGACTGGAAGCAGCAAGGTTGCACGTCTGTTTCATTTCTATGACCTCATCGACGCCTGGCGAGAAAATAACCCTACGGTCAGAGACTTTACACACTTTTCACAAGCCCATCATACTTACTCGAGGATAGACCACGTTCTAGTACGTACGCCTTTGCTACCATTTATTAAGTCGGTTAAGATTTTATCTACCCCTTGGTCTGATCATTCCCCGATAAAACTCTCTACTTCAGGGCTATGGACTAAATCTAGACCATCCCCGTGGAGACTTAATGTGAGCTTGCTGAATGACCCTACAATCTTTTTAGAGATTCAAAAGGAAATACAGGAATACTTTAGACTTAATAAGGCATCGGACACATCCCCCGCAATTAACTGGGTAGCTCATAAAGCAGCGATTAGGGGCATATTGTTACAAGTGGCAGCCAGGATTAAACGCAATAGGGAACAGGCAAATAAGATTCTGGAAACTAACTTAGATAACTTACTTAGTGAACAGCACAGAAATCCCCTGGTAGATATAAGGCATAAAATTGACGAGGCTCGACTAGCACTAAATCTTAGCTTGACTACTCAAGCGGAGAAACATATTAGTTGGTCTAAGCACAGGTTCTATACGATGGGTGATAAACCTACCACAATGTTAGCTAGAAAACTGGTTCCTCGACCGTACACACCGACTTTGCCTAAACTACGACTATCCACGGGCCTAACCTCCCAGAACCCCGAACGGATAATTGGAGAATTTCACAAATTTTATGCTAAGCTGTATGGAGTGCAGGACAAGTTCGATTCATCTGAAGCGAGCACATTCTTTCGCGACTTACAGCTGCCTAAATTGACACAAGCCCATGCGGAACTGATGGACGGTGCTCTTACAGAGCCTGAAGTCAGGGCTGCAATCAAAACCCTACACCCTACCAAGGCCCCTGGGCCAGATGGATTCCCGGGTCACTACTATAGGAAATATCACGATCTTCTGGCCCCACATCTCTGTACTTACTTTAATGACCTGAGAAGCGGCAGCAAGCTCCCCAGCCATGAAAATGTAGCCTATATAAGTGTTATCCCGAAACCAGGAAAGGACCATACAGACTGTTCCAATTATCGCCCAATTTCTCTGATCAATACGGATCTTAAGATTCTAACCAAAATACTGGCCCAGAGACTTAATACTTTTCTTCAGTGTTATATCCATCCTGACCAAGCAGGTTTTGTCCCGACAAGACAGGCATCGGACCAAACCCGCCGGATAATTAACCTTATCTCGGCAGTTCGGTCTGATTGGGATGGAAAGGGGACTAGGAGGGGAATGTTACTTTCATTGGATATCCAGAAGGCGTTCGATTCTATCTCCTGGGACTATCTTTTTGATGTTCTCACACGCTTTGGATTTGGGAGACGCTTTCTGGATCTCCTTCACATATTATATGATTCCCCCAGTGCCTCGCTAATGCTCAGAGGATATACATCCCAAACATTTCCTATCAGGAGAGGAACTAGACAGGGCTGCCCGTTGTCGCCACTATTATTCGCCCTGGAGATTGAACCACTAGCGCTCAAAATTCGCGCCTGCAGAGATATACAGGGCATTTATTGCGGAGACTATGAACACAAATGTTTACTCTTTGCGGACGACTTGTTGCTGACCTTGACCTCACCGATCACATCCCTACCTAACTTGTATGCTATTTTGCAGCCTTTCTCCAACATTTCCGGATTGGCAATTAATCATAGTAAGTCAAGAGCACTGAACTTATCTTTGCTAAGCTCCACTCAGGCTACGCTTGAAAAATCATTTCAATTCCGATGGGAATCCACAGCTCTCCCTTATTTAGGCATACAGCTGACCTCATCTATTGGTGAGTTGTACAAAGAGAATTATCCAGCCCTTTTCAAACGGCTAACAGCTGACATGGCTAAGTGGCAGGTTCACCCGCCATCGTGGTTTGGCAGACTTCACTCAATTAAAATGAATGTTCTACCTCGATTATTGTATTTCTTCCGTACCTTGCCAGTTTCATTGGCCCGTGATGACCTTAAACGATTCCAGAATAAAGTACTACAGTTTATTTGGGGTGATAAGAGACCCAGGGTGAATAGGAGCACTCTATACACGTTGAAGCGGAGAGGAGGACTTGGTCTTCCAGACTTATTAAAATATTTTTATGCTGCCCAGATAGCACAACTTACAAGGTTTCACTCCCAACAGGCACAGGCCATCTGGATGGCTATGGAATCTTATTCCTGCCGTCCCAAACCTATTTCTTATATTTTATGGCTCCCTATCAAGGAGCGACCTCCTATACTTTGCCCTACTTTATCCATGTCACTGGAACTATGGGACAGACTCTCCAGATCTCACAAATTCAAATCTCCTCATTCTCCACTGACACCTCTGCTTCAAAATAAAGCATTCACCCCGGGTCTCACTCCACTAGCGTTCGAATGGTGGACTAATAAGGGTTTTAAGTGTATTGCTGACTTGTGCGATCATAGAGGTATGCTGACCGAACGGACTATGGCTGACAGACATCAAATGCCTCCAGCGGAGGGTTATAGGTTCGCCCAAATCTCACATTATGTACAAACCCTGGCTCGCAAGAGCAACCTAGCAACCCAAACTCCCATGGAACATCTATGCAAAAATTATGATAAAATTAAAGGACATTTATCTGCTATATATTCGATATTGCTGAGTGTATCGACAAAGCTGACTTATATGGTCCAATGGGAGACCGACTTGCAGGAAACCCTGGATCTGGACGAATGGCATAGGATAGCCGAGACAGCATCTCGTTCGCTCGTCAATACTTCAATAATTGAGGCCAATTATAAGGTTCTACTGAGGTGGTATATGGTGCCGGTCAGACTGGCAACTTTTGTCTCAGGAGCTACCCCGTTGTGCTTTAGAGGATGTGGCCAGATGGGCACCACCTATCATATTTGGTGGACATGCCCAAAGGTCCGGAGGTTTTGGATCAGGGTGTATAATTTAGTTTACTCCCTTACCCAACTAAACCTAACTAAATCAGCTAAGCAAGCACTACTGGGGGGAGGAGATGTGGAAGCCTCCAAGTCCTGCAAGAGGCTCTTGACATTTATTTTTATTTCAGCCAAAATCACTATTGCTAGGAACTGGAAATCGGCAGCTCTACCATTCGATCAGCTTAAAGGCAAATTGTCTTGGTTGATGCTAAACGAACGCTTGACCGCTCTGGCCCAAGATAAAATGAAACTGTTTCATGGAGTTTGGGACCCATGGCTTCGTTACCTAACTAATGACCCGGGGATGTTTACAGCATAGCCTAGGGGATTAGGTTGAGATGTCTGGATGCTGAATCGGGGCTCCTCCCCCCCTCCCTCCCCCCATTCCCCCCTCCTCAACTGTCCTTTCCTTACTCTGTCTCCTTCCTTCTATTCTTTGTCACTGTCCTCTTTCCTCTCTTTTGAAATTTGTTTATTGTTTATTTTTGGAGTCAGATCCGGACCTTAGAGGTTTGTGCTGCTCCCTGTTTTCTCAGCTCCTACGGGACCATTGTCAGTCTGATCAGACCTCTGGGCTGCCCACATGGCCGGCTGAGTTGCGCCCCCCCCGATAGATGGATGGGGGGGGGCGGCTCATCTGGGTGGACGGTTCAGATATGATCTGCGATGCTAATAGGGGTTAACGGCTCTACGGAGCTTCGGACTACTCCAAGGACCCCTACACTTGGTGATCTTCATTGTGTTACCCCAAATGTTGATTGTGACTGTACAATGTTATGTGGCGACTTTTATACATTTTGTATGACAAAACTTGAATAAAAAGATTGAAACACAAACGGCCCTCCACAGGGGCATAGACAGCAATAAAAACTGACAGGAGTTCTAATCCCTCTCCACTCTATCCAAAACGAAAAAAAATACGTTTTACCTTTAGTTCTACTTTAATATTTGGGATATTTCCCTTTCACTTTCAGTGATAATGGCCAAAAGGACAAATAGACGTTGAATCTCCCTAACAGGGACACAGGCAGCAATAAAAACCTAACGGGGGTTCCAATCCTTCTCCTCCCTATCCCAAACTAAAAAGAAGTGTAGCGGGTATATTCTTTTCTCTCATGTTTGAATTTGGTGGGGATATCTGTAAGGTATGGTTCCCTGGGGCCCAGCAGGTGGCGTTGTCGCTTTGGGCCCGGGGTTGAGCCACCATTGCAGTACCGTACCCTTTTTGGCCTCTCGCAGCATGAGTACAGCGGGGCGGGGGCTCCGCTGGGCTTGCTGGGGGAGGGTATAAAGGGGTCGGCCATTTTGGTCACAGGGTGGTTGAGTCCCAGGCACCTTCAGCCTGAGGGCTGTGGTTCATGGTCGGTGTCCAGGCGGCCTAGGCCTGGACACCCGGAGCTTGTGTTCTACCCCAGGCACCTTCAGCCTGGGGTGAGGTACTCGGTTGGAGGCCTGGGGCCCAGTGTCCTCCGCTGGGCTCCGCGAGGGAAGGATTTCCTAGGTGACCCCGGGAGTGGGGTACCCGAATCCAGAGGCGTAAGGGACCGGAGGAGCTACTCACCCGAAGACCTGGTGCAGCAGATTGCCGGTGCCGCGAGAGCCTCAGGAGACCGCCCGGAGGGGTATCTTCCCAAACAGGGGCCGATTGCAGTCAGGAGGAAGGTTCGCCGTTCACCCGGTCGGTGGCAGCGACCAAGATTTTCAGCAGGTGGCAGAGACCATGTGCCAAACCTATTCGCTGATAGAGGAATAGGAGAGTTCATTGTGCCTGGGCCTACTCGTATCCACACCCCCTGTCTGTTCGTTGAGGGAGTCCAACTGATTGTGTTTCATCCTGACATTGAAAAATAAAGGAGTGTTGGACTTTTATTGGTGTGGGGCTCAATTACTGGCAGACACTGTTCCACAGAAGAAGCGGAGACTCCAAACACCGAACACTGACCCGAAGGTAAAGAAACTTTGCTCACACCACACAAACATCTGCGGTGAAGGCTTGGCGTGGTGACCCCGCACTCTCTCCTCCAGGATACCCCTAGACAAGCAGTGACCAGCCAGCAGCGGAGAGAGAGGGTGGAGGCTGCTACAGAAGTTACACTTTTAAGTTTATCTAAAGACTTTATAGGGGTTTTGCTGGGGAGATTCACCCTCTCTATTTCTTTTGGTGACTACTGACTCCATGACAGAAAGGGAGGAAAATCAAACATTTTACAGCTGTCACTAGAACATGAATAGAGAGGAAATCTTTTAAAATGGAGAACTGCTTCTGGTGACAACAAGGTGGGACTTTCCCTCACATTGCGGAGATTTCCTACTTCCTTTAGTGTCTCTGGGACAGGAAGATAAGGTTAATCTCCCTTTTGGGTCACAGACAGACAGAAAAAAACTGACATCCCTAGTTAGTCTTCAGGTGGGTCACCAGAAGTCAGGGTTGAATGGTGGAAGCCTCTTCATGATTTTTTAACAGGTTCTTTAAAAATTTAGGCTAATTATTTTTCCAGTATTTTCCAGTTCTCTGCTGCCAAAATGTTTGGAGGCCAAAAAGATCAGCGGAATTTGATCGGCAGGTTGACGCAGAAGCACCTGGGATGGAAACAGCTCCCAGTCAGGTAAACAGTGGAAAACTGCCAGAGGGTCCTGAGGTCAAACCAGAGTGAGGTCAAGTACTTCAAAGGTCAGGGCAGGCAGCACACAGCCATAAACTGCAGCAACCATTCAAAGCATCAAGGCAGGTGGAAAGCAATGACACGCTTTAGACACCAGCAGGGTCAAAGACAGCACAATCATTCCAAGAACGTGAGGACGACCATGGCTTTCCTGCAAAGCAACGTAGAAGCTCACATCACCTGTTTCCTGCACAAATGTAGGCATCCATTTCAAGGACCAACAAACTGCTTATTGGCCAGCTTGTGACAACTCTGACAACTTAAAACATATACATAACATTTGCGAGGACTCAAGCCTCGTACACACGGCCGGTTTTCTCGGCAAGAACCGACAAGAAAACTGCTTGCAGAGCTTTCTTGCCGAGAAAACCGGCCGTGTGTATGAGGCTTTCAGGTTTCTCGTCAGGAAAACTGACCAGAATCTCGACGAGAAAAAAAGAAGACCTGCTTTCTTTTTTCTCGTCAGGATTCTCGTCGGCCTGTTTCCCGACGAGAAATCCGAGTGTGTGTACACTTACCTGTCGCCGTGGAAACCTGCGCATGCTCGAAATGACTTTGACGCATGCGCGGTAGCTTCCTAGCCATAGGTAGGGTGTAGCAAGATGGCGGCGACGGCAACGAATGTGACGAGCGCACGCTCTTCGTAGTCGATGACGTCACCGCGTTCGTGCCATTCAAAAGAACGGCGGTTCTTTTGAAAGGTACTTGTGTACACTCGGCTGGGACAAGAGATTCTTCCGAGAATCGTCAGGAAAAACGACGGGTTTTTTCCTGACAGGGCTTAAGACAGTGGTATGAGAAAACATGATATGCAATGTGCAGTCTTCCAGCACCACCAATCGGAAATCATCACTCGAAGTTCAACACTACCAAAACTTTTGTAGGACAGATCATTAGGTTTTCGCAAATAAACTTTGGGAGTATACCTGACAATAACTGGCAACTGGCACGGGACCCAAAAGCAAGTGGAGATCACTGAAATAGTAGGGTCTACTTGTGGGGAGGTGCAGCGTGGTGCAGGAATTACACAGACTCTGGTTGCAGAGAACAGAACTTGTATCAATGCAGAATCCGGTAATTCACAACAGACCCGGTGCGAAGGCACCTGACCAGGAACAAATTTAGGGCAAGTAGAGGAAGTTCCGAGTTAGGAACATCCGACTTGCGAACGACTCCTTCTTATGAACGGGAGACTGTGTGACGTATCTGCTGTTCTGCGCATGCGCAGCCACTTTTCGATGGCGGGCACGTTCGACGGAACATCGGTAAACAACGTATCTGCCGTTCTGCGCATGCTGTTCCGACTTACGAACATATTCGACTTAAGAACAAAAACCTACAGTCCCTAGCCCGTTCGTAACTCGGGGACTGCCTGTAACAGCAACACGTAGCAGAGCAGGTCTCAGATGGGCTGACAGTGTTTGTCTTGAGGAGTGGAATGTGGCCTGGCCGGTCCAGACCCAATGGGGAGGACTTCGGGTAGGATGGAGTGTCCCTATCATTTGTCAGGAACGTCTTCCTGCCGCTAATCCCTGACCCTGTCTAACAGTTGACCTGTCCCTACACTACACACACGTAAAATGCGCGCCAAGCCTGGGAGCCAGGACCTTAAAGCGGAGCTCCACCCAAAAGGGGAAGCTCTGCTTGTTAGCACTCTCCCCCCCCTTCACTGCCATATTTAGCAGTTTTTGGGGGGGAGGGGCAGGTACCCTCTCCCACTTCCTGGTAAGATCGCCACATGGCGATCTACGTCATGTCCAGCCCCTCCTCCTTCCCCCCGCTGCCTTCGCGCATGTGGAGTAGGAAACCGGCTGTAAAGCCTGAAGACTTCACTGCCAGTTTCCCTTACTTTAGGGTGACCAGACATCCCCGGTTTCAGGGGACAGTCCCCGGATTGAGGACACTGTCCCCAGACCAAGTCTGTCCCCGGTTTTGTCCCCGGATTGGATTTGAACAGGGGTTGGGGCAATTTCAAAAACAGTCAGTGCAGAATAAAAATAAAATCTGAATTGCACACCCCGCTCCTACTAGCTTAGGGGTGGTGTATTTTTTTCCATTATCTGTGCCCCTTTCTGATGATCATGTGCTGGTCGGAGCGGAGGGAATATTTCTTCAGTTTCAGGTGTCCATTCAGCTCCGCTCCCATGTTCTTCTGCCTTTGCTCAAGTCCCGGCCAGCCGCCTGCCTGTTTATCTCCTTGCCTTCCCTGGCGGAGTGATTTTCCTCCGCTCCCCACCCAGTAGTAGCCGGGGCCCGGAGAATAAGACTTGACAGGCTGTGAGGCGGGCGGCGGTGGTGATGGGCAGAGAGTCGCTGATTGCCGCCAATACTAGTAAAAATATGTCCCCGGATTTCTTTTAAAAAATCTGGTCACCTTACCTTACTTGCAATGCTAGCGCCTGCACCCGAAGCTGATGGACAAATTGGCTTGGGGTACCGACATCTCAGGATCCCTGGACAGGTAAGTGTCCTTATATTAAAAGTCAGCAGCTACAATGTTTATAGCTGCTGACTTTAAAAAAAAAAAAAAATCTCCCAGACTGGAACTATGCTCTGCATGACCCAAGATGGCGGCTAGAGTCACATGGAGCTGCAGCATCTGATCAGATCAGCTTCCCCAGTGACCCTGGAAACCATAGAGAAACCATGTTCCTCTTGACTTCCTGTCCACTGCAATCCTGCTGCGTTTGAGCGCCACCTGCAGTGGAGAAAGTAGACTGCACCTGCCTGCATACATCAGTGATTTCCAGCTTCCAGGGACATCGGCCAGGTATGGGAAATACATAGTTACGTTGATTCAAACTGGACCAACTGGATAAAATATCCATACGTGGAATTAATCTTTAAGCCATGGTAACCTCCGTATTCCTCAATCAGTGTTGGCTCCAGCTATTACTCCTTGCACTCACTTGTCTACTCATTATGAGTCTATGGCACAGGGCGGCTGCCAGCTTACTGTTAAAGGCCATACGCAAATATCACAAAAACAGTTACATAATCCTTACTTCATTTTTTTTGGACTGGGACCCCTATGTTTTAAGCTGCAGGCCCTGTTTTGATTACACGCATTCCTTTTTATACAGAGCACAATGTACCGAATGTGTAGGTGTTTATTTTTATATGTTTAGCTCTGCTGAGGGGGTTCATTGTATCCATGGGCGTGCATCATGCTATATATGATAAAGCATTTTACATGGACTCTGGAACATACTTAAATGATCTGCCATGAGGGAAACAGCGTTTTTTTTTTTTTTTTCTACTTGAAATGGAAAAAAGAATGATGTAATTATTTCCAACTCATTACAATTCCAAAATGAGGTAAACACCAAAAAAGCACAGCCCCCGGTCTTTTCAAGCTTGGAGGGATTCCACTACATAAGACATGAGCTATTCTGCAAGCTATCCTGACCTTCCCCAGGAGGGCCAGCTATGACGCACGCCTGGGCCGTACCATATTTGGATCAGAGCTGGACTCTAGGTGGTGGGCGATGATGTCACGGATGGAATGTTCTGCTGATTGGGTGACCACAGAACAGGCCTCTTCACTTAACCTCATAGCTATCAAGGCCAATTCACACAGGATTTAACAATATGTTCCCATATCTGTACATTGTGCTAACATCATGACTCCAGTTTTCCAATTACATAACTCTGCGCCGGAATATATCTTTTACGCCTTCCCGTAATAGGGAAAATTACTATATCCAAAAGCGGTCACCCATGGCAACTAGTCAGAAATACTACTGATTTGACTACATTACTAAGACGGGCAATCTAGTGTTGCTCTCTGAAGAGTGATCTGCGTTCGGATCACTTTTCAGAGAGCATTTGACAGGCATTATATTGACTCTTCTACTCTTCTTCACCTGCTGTAACCTTCTTGAACCCCGCACTAGCACACCACAGGCTGCAGCACTGGGCAGTTGTGGGGCACCTCATTCAGGTGATCCCAGTCGCTGACCATAACAACAGGGATCATTTTTTCCACGTCGCAATACAAAACATGACGGCCACGGCATACATACACACCCCTCTGCTGCCTTCACAGCTAAAGGGATAGTGATTGAGAGGTGGTAAAACTGCGTGTTTTTACTGCTCCTCCCAACTGCTAGCTCTTTTTTTTTTTAACAATAGAACCCAACCGCTAGCTTAACCACTTGCCACCCACCCACAATAGATTGTAAAGCGGGCAGCACAGCCAGGCAGACAGGTCGAGTGCGGTGAATTTCCTGGATTTTGGGTGCGCATGTGCTCACCGCCCCCCGTGCTGACCCATGCTATGTCCTGTGTGAGTTTGTCAGCAGGTTTCAGAGGATGATGTCGGCTGAAACCTGCTGATCGGCTGTGGCCAATCACAAACACACAGACCTCTGTGTACTGTACACAGAACAGCGATCTAGCTGTTTTTTCTCCCTGAAATCAACTCTGAACTCTAAAAGCAGTACACATTACACGTGTTATGCACACAGTTAACCCCCTCATAGCCGCTTGATGTTAACTCTTCCCAGCCAGTGTCATTAGTACAGTGTACAGAATACAGTATTATCACTGATTACTGTATTAGTGTCACTAGCAATGTCAGTGTCAGTCAGTTCCAGCCAATGTCAGTTAGTTCCAGATTGCCCGTCACCCTATTACAGTCACACTATAAGTCGCTTATCACTGCCATTACTAGCATAGTGTATGTATGGATCAGTATCTTGATCATGATCAGAACTATACTAGTGTCCCCAATAGTATAGTGTTCCCAAAAACACAGTTTGTTTCTTACCAAAAAACATGTAGCAGAATACATTTTGGCCTAAATTTATGAAGAAATTCGATTTTATTGGATATGTTTTATAACCGAAAGTAGAAAATGCATTTTTTTCTCAAAATTTTCTCTCTTTTTTTATTTTATTTATGTAGCACGGCCCCCTTGAGAACTGCTTGGATTTACCTGTTCTTCTGCATCACCATGACCCTGTAAACATTCCATCCCATCTGACACTCTGGGTTCAGACATCTTCCACAACATCTTTAAATGACAGGTCACACAAGTCAAATATGCTTATAGTATATACACTTTTTCAGGAGTAAGTGATGTGGTATTGATACACAGGAAAATGGGAATTGGTCAGCCGAGTGCTGGATAACAGCCCAGACTCACCTAAAAGGCAGCTTGAAACAGTACAACAGCACAAAAGCACAATTTACACATATGATGATTTACCACTTGAAGCATAACCTGTAAAGGCAGGTAAAAGATTAGCTGTCTAGGACAGGCAGTCTCACACTAAAGGGGAACCCCAGGCCGGCCTATTCAACCTTTATATCCTAATGAGAGATCAGACGAAATAGGGGATAGATTAGGGCCCTTCATATGGTAATAACAGCAGTGTCCAAGATGCAGGCCTGATAGTCTTCACCGGCAGTTGGAGCTCATAGATTGTATCCAATAAGGCACAGTGGTGCGGTAATAGCCAAGGGGCTTAAACAAGCTAGTGATACTCCTTGAAGTGGTTTTAAGTAAAGGTGTCTATTTACAGTGTTCCAAACGCAATAAAGTGTTTCCATAGTGTCTGTACATAGTGTTTAGGTCCAGTAGCAAAGAAGGGTTGCAAAGGATGGGCAATTGCCCTCTCACCAACGACCAGACCAGCTTACACCTTGCAGACAGCGATCCTGGAAGAGAAATCCTTCAGCAACGACCGGCGATGACCCACGGCTAATGGATGCAGGTGACCGTAGTGTAGATCTGCTGGGTAGGTGTCACGTGGATGTCCGATGAACAGCAGGCAGGTTTAGGCCCTCTGGAGCCAGGTTGGAATAACTCGTTCAACGCGTGGTAGGTCGCAGCCTCACCCCTCCCACATGGGGAGATGTGCGCATAGCAAGGCCCAGGAAGAAGATAGCGTGCCGTGGATCTCCGAACCCTTTTATAGTTCCTCCCAGAAGTCTCTTCAGGTTGTAGCAAGGATCCCTGGGATGTGTGGTCCAGATGTCATATCACGCAAAGGAAACACCGGTCTGAAAGACTACTAGTCCCACAATCCTTTCTGGTCGGGCTCACAGATACGATGACAGTCACTGGCGCCCGCCGCCCAGCATTAGAGGGATGTCTATAGATAAAGAATGATGGGGAATTGTACCATGTTATGACTGTAGTCCACATCGCTACATTTATTTGATAAAAAATAAAAAACCCAGTGGTGAGCACCACCAAAAAAAAAGCTTTATTTGTGTGAAAAACTAATTATATGAATTCAATTTGGGTACAGTGTTGCATGACCGAGCAATTGCCAGTTATAATAGCAAAAAATGTCGTAGTCATGAAGGGGGTAAAACCTTGTGGAGGTCAAGTGGTTAAATAATGCCTAACTGCACATCCCTGCCTTGCCTTGCTAAGAAACCATTGGGTAATTTACTAAAACTGGAGAGTGCAAAATCTGGTGCAGCTGAGCATAGTAACCAATCATCTTCCAGGTTTCTTTTGTCAAAGCTTAATTGAACAAGCTGAAGTTAGAAGTTGATTGACTCCCATGCACAGCTGCACCAGATTTTGCACTCTCCAGTTTTAGTAAATGAACCCCACACTGTTAGCTGTGATCAGACTAACAAGCACTTAGCCCAGGTTCACACTGAATGCAGGTTTGAAATCGCACGGTTTCAAACGGACATTTCAGTCTGACTTCGGGGGCGATTTGAGAGACATCTGTGCGGGTTCATGCACAGATGTCTATTGAAATCGCCCCCGAAGTCGCTAAAAGTAAGGCATAAAAAAATACTTTTGGGAATCGGTGAGGCGCCTCAAAGTCGGCATCGCACCGGACGGCCGTTGCCGGCAATAGGCTCCGGTTTGGCATGTGATTTGACATGTCAAATCACATGTCAAATCGGTCCGGTGTGAATGAGGGCTAATGGCAAGAAAGAGCAACTGGTTGCTGCTGGCAACGCAGATCATGCTTCTGTTACTTTTAACCAGCCTTATGGCCCCTTTCACATGAGCTGTCCGATCAAGTCCACCTATCAGTTTTTCAAGAGGACCTGATCGGAACCTCCAGTCTCTTCTATGGGGCGGCGGATGTCAGTGGACACATATCAGCTGACACCCCCCGCCATCCAATTCGATCCCGTCCGCCAAAAACAGAGGGATGGTGGTCCTAATCCTAATCCGTCCTGCGGATCATATGGAAACGGACAGGCAGTCTGTTTCCATCCGAATGCCCCATAGAGGAGAGCGGGACTGTGTCCATGTCTGCTCTGCATAGCGAAGCGGACACGCACCTGTCATCTGCCTGCTCAGCAGGGATCAGCAGAGAGTTTCACTGCTGAGCAAGCGGATTCCGCTAAGTGGAGGCCCCCGTGTGAAAGGAGCCTGTGTTAGTTATATAACAGTTTTATCGGGTATTATGGGGCAGCACAGTGGCCTGAAGTACTAAGGTCCTCGGTTCGAACCTCAGCCCGGACAATATCTGCAATAACTTTGAATGTTCTCCTTGTGCTCGACTGGGTTTCCTCCCATACTGCAAAGACATGCTCCTGTCTAAATTGTCTCTAGCATGTGTGCACAAATTATATGTGATAAATAATACATATGTTATTACATATGTATGACAGGTCATAGGGTGACCACATGTCCCGGATTGCCCGGGACAGTCCCGCATTTTGCAGGTCTGTCCCGGGCACATTCATTCCAGGACAATACAGTGTCCCGGAATAAAACTGACACAGCCACCCCCCTAATCTGATGTCCCCCAAAAAGGCCGCCACATCACCTCTTTACTAACTGACTGTACTTGTCCTGGCCGGGAATGCCTGGAGGAGCACAATCCCCGCCCCCTGCTTGTGATTGGAGAAATCATAAATCCCGCCTCTTGTGTCCAATCACTGTGCTGTGATTCGTTACAGCACAAGCTGATTTTTGGGAAGGGAGGGTGTCCCTGAATGGTAGTTTGGAAATGTGGTCACCCTTCCTGAGGCCAAGCACATGGGGCTGGTTGAGAAAAGAGCTGGCAACCTACCTTGTAAACACATTTGGAAAAAGGCTTTGAAGCATATCAGACATGGTGCTCAGAGAGATGGCCCATAGAATCTCTGTTTCGGTCGGATGAACGGATAAATACGGTACATACATTGGGTATCATGTAAACTGTCCATAAATGGAAAGAGACCAGCAGAGGATGAATTATTTGGGTGCTAGTGAGTGTCCCAAAAGAGTGATCCTGCAACTCAAACCAAATGCTACACCAACAGACCAACAAAATGCACATGGCTATGGTACGAAAAAAGAAAAGAAAAGCGGTCTTTGATTGTACACCATGGCAAACGTGAGCATGCTGAAACTAGGAAGGGTTTAAAGGGGTAGTGTTTTTTTCACCTTAAAGGAGAAGTCCAGCCTGAGCTTTTTCGGCTGGACTTCTCCTCTGGGTCATAGGAGTGCAATTCGTTTTGTGACCCGTTTTCAGCGGAGAGCGGTCTGAAGTCCGCTCTCCGCTGACGTCACTGCCATCAGTCAGGGCAGCACGTCATCACGACTTAAAAAGTCGGGATCCGCCAGCTGCCCTTAATTGATGGCAGTCTCAGCGAGCCGCTGGGACAGCCTCTCCCCGCCCCTCCACGGCTCAGCCCTTCAATGAGCGTGGAGAAGCAGAGAGGAATGAGGCTGACTGACAGTCAGCCTCTTTCCTCTCGGGTAACTGTGAGAACCGAGCCAGCGGCGATGTTCGGTGGCTCTGTTCTCAGTGCACAGACGGCGGGGGACAGCTAGAGCATCGGTCTGATTCACCGAGGTAAGTATGAATAGCAAATAACCTGGAAACCCATACTTCTCTTTTAATGCATCCTATGCAACACAATTACCAATTTCTAGCTCTAACTAGTAGGAACAGAACTTTTTTACTGCTTGGTAAGAGCATATAAACACTTTGAATTCCATAGTCTGGGTACATGCCCACTTTAGGAGATTAAATATGATTGGCTGATGTGGTTTACAGCGTGTTACCAGGGCTTTTGCATTCAATTTGATTGTAAGCCTCCATGAGCAAGGCCCTCCTAACCCTCTTATATTAAATTCTATTGTTGCCGTATTGTCTCCCTTTAGGCCTCATGCACACTGGACGCTTTTTACAGCTGCTGTTTTTGGTTTCAGACGTTTTTTTTTTTCTGCAGCCAGTAAACTGCATGTTATCCTATGTTATCCTATGTGCCTATGCACACGTAGGCTTTTATCAGCGTTTTTTGGCAGAGGCATTTTCTGGCTGGAAAAACCCCCCAGAACCAGTGGGTTTGAAGAGAAGTTTTTCAGCTTTAACTCTGAAAAATGCTTAAAACTGCAGCTATTCTGTATTTATGAGCCATAAGCTTTTGTGAGAGTATAGTTTTGCTAAAAAACGCAAACACTAAAGACGCTAATGCAAAAATGCAGCAAAACTCGCATTTTTAATGTGCCATTCTACACTTAAAGCTACTGGCGTTTTTTTAACGTACAGCACTGCGCTAACTGTTGGCACTATAAATATCCTGTATAATATAATAATAATTCTTTCTTACTAATGAATACACTGAATATATATAATTAATTAGTACTTTTATAATAAACTATGATTAGGTTATATTTACTGATTACAAATCAAATAAATTCTTTATGAGTAATTTATCTGTATCTGCATTCATTAATAAGAAGCATGAGTCAGTCTTTTGTACAAAAAAAGAACGCAGCATTTTTGGAAGTTGATCTCTCTCTCTTCCACATTCCTATGGCAAAACAGAATCATCAGCAGGTATTTCAGTGACGTCATCTGATGCAGCTGGGGTGTTTTCAATGCAATAAAAAAATCACCCATCTGTCTAATAGTACCCACAGACATGGCTTGGTTCAGCTACTCACATAGGCCATCAAGGACGTTTACCCAAAGAGCAACCACCCTTGACACTTATAACATAGCTCCCAACTGTCCCTGATTTTGAGGGACTGTCCCTGATTTCGAGAAATGTCCCTCATTCCTCATAATTTCTCCCTCATGATCTATATAGTTGTAAAATGCACTTTTTATCTATCAAAAAGTGTTTTCCAGTGCTAAACCTTTCATCTGATTTCTAAATTGCTGCATTTGTAAATTTCAAAAGCCAATATAAAGGAATAGTAGTGATAAAAAATGTACTGTATATATATATTAGATCTCTGGAAAACATGCTTACCAGTATTTTACCATTGTTGTCTCCTTAAAAATGCTGCAAAAAATGGAACAAAAACAGTTGATCCTGACAGAAAACCAGTAAGCTCATAACTTTCTGTAATGAGTAGACGATGCTGTCCCTGCTGCACAGAAATACCAAACAATGTTGTCAGCTCTGCGGAGTTTTCTCTGCTGCCTGGACTACAGAACTAGGGTGCCCACGTGTCCCGGATTGCCCGGGACTGTCCTGCAATTGACATATCTGTCCTGGGTCCCGGGCACCTTCATTCCGTGACAATACAATGTCCCGGAATGAAATAGAGGACACAGCCACCCCCACTAACTAATAACTACATTTCCGGAACTGGTTGCTAGGGCCAGCGCTGCCTGGCATCTTGCAGCCAGTGACAATTTACTCTCAGACAGTGAGACCGTAAGCGAGGCCTGCGCCTAGTGCAGTACTGCTGTCCCCACCTACATCGGCACCTCCTCCTTCTCCGGCACCAAGCGGCAAGCAGCAGGGACTGGTGTGATCTTCACTCTCCAGATAGTGACGCCACTCCTTTACTTCTACGCATGTGGCTCATGCAGAGGGAGTAACAGCAGCATTGCATCTGGTGGCAGGCTATGGGTGGCAAGCGGCACTGCATCTGGTGGCAAATGGCACATTCACCTGACAAATAACCCGCCGCCAAATTCCCCATCATCCCCGAGACTACATTTCCCCCTGCCCCCCTCATCTTTTTTGGGAGAAAGTGAGAGAGGGGGTGTGTCCCTGAATGGCAGTTTGGAAATGTGGTCACCCTATACAGAACACCCCCTCATTTTCATAGCATAAGGGGAGATGTTTTGTGATCCAAAAACAAAGAACTGAAGAGGGCTGAAAACGCTGCATGGGATTTCAGTGCATCAGAGACAGCATTGTAAATTCACTACAGAAAGTCAGAAGCTCACTGGATTTCTGGCAGGATCAGTTTTTTTTTGTACTTGTAGAATTTTTAGAGACAAAAATGGTCAAATGTGCATGCCTTGCAGAGATGTACTGAATATATCTATCTATCTAATTTTGCCCAGAAATACACCCTAGAGGAAACCTGTAATGACGGAAGCTGTCACTGCTGGCCCTCTTCTGAAATGCTAGTTGCCTTGTTTTCTTTCTTTCCTTCTTTAGTTTCAATAAGTTGAGGCATGATCTGATATAAGCATGTAGATTTAAAAAGTCAGAGTGAAGTCAAAACTTCTAAATTTCGTCAGCCTAGTAACTCAAAAATCCAGAATCTACAGGATCAGCATGACAGCCATGCAGTTAGCTTTTTTAGAAAGGGGGGGGGGGGTAAACAATGCAAGCCTCCATCCCTCCTGAACACAGGTTTCCTTTAAGCGATGCAAAACATTGATTTCTGCCTGTAAGAAACTAGTGATAATAAACACAAGGCTGGTGAAATATGGTTTTGGGGGGTTTTGCTGCTGCTGGTTATCAAATCACATTTTTCAACTGCCTTAATAAAACAGTAATCACACGTATTAATAATGACCATGTAAACAGTGCAGAAACTTAGTAATAATCATGCCACCTTTCCTTGGTTTATCACAGGGAAACTACAAAAAAATTTTTCTGATTGATTGTTATACTCTAGCACAGTGGTCACCAAACTGTGGCCCTGGGGCCAGATGCGGCCCTTTGCCTGCCTTTATCAGGCCCTTGGGCACAATTCCTCACATTGACAACAATGAATGATGGAGCATTCATTCTGCCATTGATGCCAAAAATGAGGCACTATTCCTCCCACTAATACCAATGATGCTGGGGCACTTTGTACTCACGTACACACGACCGTTTTTCATGGCGAGAAAACTGCCATTTTTTAGATTGGTAGTGAAAACCGGTCGTGTGTATGCTCCATAGCAGTTTTCTCGACAAGAAAACTGCCCGCAAAAAAAATAATTAGAACCTGTACTATTTTTTCTCGTCGTTTTTCCCGTCGTTCTTTTTCTCGTCGCGTAAACCACTCATGTGTATGCTTTTCCGAGGGGGAAAAAAATGCGCATGCTCAGAATGAAGTATGAGACGGGAGCGCTCGTTCTGGTAAAACTAGCGTTTGTAGTGGAGATAGCACATTCGTCACGCTGTAACGGACTGAAAAGCACAAGGCTGAAAAGCGCGAATCGTCTCTCACCAAACTTTACTAACACGAGATCAGCAAAAGCAGCCCAAAGGGTGGCGCCATTCGAATGGAACTCCCCCTTTATAGTGCCATCGTACGTGTTGTACGTCACCGCGCTTTGCTCGAGTGTTCTTTTTACTGAACGTGTGTATGCAAGGCAGGCTTGAGAGGAATCACGACAAATCACGTAGAGAAAAACATCATTTTTTTGCATGACAGGAAAAACGGTCGTGTGTATGCAGCATTACTGACCACAGTCTGGCCCCCCATAAAGTCTAAAGGACAATAAACTGGCCCTTTGTTTAGAAAGATTGGATATCCCTGCTCTAGCATAACATGACCTTGCAAGTCAAAGAAGCTAGTTGAAGGAATGAAGACTGTCCAGTGCTGAGATAACAAAGCTCCAAAACTATTGTGTTTCAAATGGGGTGTCCATGAAGGTTTTCATTTATCCAAGTCAAGTTATATCCAGCAGTGGCTAGTATCCTTCAAATGGACTTGTCCTGTAATGTTGAAGATGTTTTGTAGCTTGTCTAAGCCAGTTCAAGAAGTATGTAAGAGGTCACCTACATCAAACTGGAACAACCATTGATGAAGAGAGGTGGGGGCCTTTGACACCATCTGTCTTCCACATTTAGTACCCTTTCTACTTCGTGTTTGACAACATTTCACCTTCATCCATGTGAATCGAAGGATTAACGCCTACAGTATGTATATTTCCTGACACCAAGGATTGGAATTATGTAACTAGAACAGGGTAGTTCCACAATTTTCACACCTTCCATCCTCTCCTTAGAAACCAACATCTTTGTACACCTTTCTATGGTTAATGCACCAAGGTGTTGGTGATACCTGTTTGAATATGATTGTTATTGTATTTTCTGCCACATTAGAACTGAAGAAGTGGCTAGCACAAGCTACGAAATATCTTCAACATTACACAAGTCTAGTTGAATGTAACTAACTACTACTAGATATAAAACTGGGGTAATAATTTTAAGCAGCTCAATCCGACTACATATGGCAAAAGGTGCCATCTGAGATACCTCCGGTATCTGTGGCCTGGTCACTAGACACAAATGATCGGCCTGGGTGTTAGAGGGATAGTTGTTTAAATGATGGTGGTACTTCAGTTTTAGGCACATGGCTGATTTACTAGTAATCAACTAGAAAAAAATCTACTCTTCCAAAAAAGTCCATTATTCTGGTGCCTAATATAGAGTAGCTGCTATCCAAGGACAACAGTCTGCACAGTAAGATATCCAAGTCTTGATTTCAATCCTGGTACAGACTGTTAAATACACAGTTATGATGACTATTTTACTATGTTTTTCATATATAGTATTTTTTTCCGTTGTAAATGACCTATAATGTTCTCCAGGAGGAAAATCATTTCAGAAAATAATGTCTGTGACATTGGCAATAAAATACGAGTTTAAATATGAAAGGGTTAGTGTTTAAATTAGCATACATGACTTAGCATACGTGACGAAGACGCAAGAGGTTAAATATTTTTTGCCTCTGACATGGGAACCCCCCCCCCCCTTATAAAATACCAGAAAGGAAAGTGGGGGAGGAATCCCCTTTCAGCATCAGTCCCCAGCTGGGGAATACAGTTCACAAGACCCCACAGTCTAATGTAATTGACATCCGCTAAGCCCACGCTTCCAACATCCCTCGAGTATAAACACATAACAAAACTGGTGGTCACACATGAGCTAGAGAGTAGCTGTAGTATGACCCCCCCCACCTGCCACATGTTCACTTACCTGGAGCACCGTAGGTCACAGTGCAGCACCCAGGTGACTTTCACATTCTTTCACACCTAGGTGTCTGATATTAGGCTGAATTCCTCACTCTACAACAAAGGTCAAGTTCTCTCTCCATTCCACAAGCTACACATTGCCTGGAGCAGATTCTGCACAGAGATCCTCAGTGTAAGCTTACCTGTCAGGGGAGAGAGTTTCATTATAATGGATGACTTTCATAGACAATGGGCGAAGATTGCATGGTTCACGTGCAGTTCAGCTGCCCCTACTGTTAACAGACTAGGGACAGGGGGGCTTGAAAGAACAGTAGGGCGAAAAAAGGATTGCATACAGGAGACTGCAACATAAACGAGCTATAGATCAGAGTAGGCAGGGCATGGGAGAAAAAAAGCAAATCAGGGGGAGATGACTGCGGTAGGGTGGGCAGAGGTAATATATTGCAGTAAGGTAGGGATAGGAGGATGATAGGTAGGAAGCAGTGGTAATGTGGGTAGGGGTAGGAGATTATTGGAAAGTTGGCAGAGGGTTGAAGAAGAGTGGGCAGGAGCTGTATGTTCAAGGGTAAAAGATATTTGTAGGGTGGGCATATGGTATGCAAGGGGGTAGGGGTAATAAGTTAGAGTAGCAAGGGCAAGGAGTACACAAGATGGGCAAGGGTATGAGAATGACAAGCTTAGTGCACAGGGAAAGAGGTTGGCTGTAAATTTAGTGGGCAAGCAAGAGGCAGTAGGTAAGGCAAGGTGGCTTACACAAGGAAGAATGACTTACCCCTTGTCCAATGGTCATGTTCCTGGAGGACAGCAGATGCTGATGTGTTTCACTAGACCCCTGCTTGACATGATGTGGGTAGTAAGCACTACACTGCTATTCTTCCCCTGCAACAGGTTAAAAAAAAAAGCACTGCGTTCTCTCTGGGTGGATTCTGGGTGGAGGTTTTGGTTAATATGTAGCTGGCCAGGCAAACAAATCTTTTCTACTATGCTGAAACGGTGATGAAACCCAAATTTGCAAGCAATCTGATGGGAGCAAGATATCTGTGGTATGTGACTTATTTCAGGCTAAGAAAAAAAAAAGGGGGGGGGGGAGGCAGTCTGGATCCTTATGCCTTTTTCAGATCTGAACAGCCCAGAAGGCCAATTGGATGGTTAAAAGTCTATTTTTGAGCCTATCATGATAGACACATTGCGTGAATAATGAGGCATTCCACTGAATTTCCTGCTCCTGGAACACTAGGCGAGTCTATATTTAACAGCATCTAAAACTGTCAAGAATGTTTTGTGGTTGGATAACAGAGGCAGAAAAATGTAAAAAACGCAAGACTCCAGCTCTTCCAAATATGGAAATTTACTAACGTCTGGATGTGATTCCACATCTGGAAATATTCAGTGCAGACTCTCTGCAGCCTGGCTCACTAATACACCCCCCCCCCCCCCCAACACCGTCACTGCAGACTGAAAAAGCCATTGTACCCCAAATGATGCTAACTGAGCAAGGAAACACTGACATATTCTGGGTCAATTTCACAGGCACAACAGCCTAATGAGACAAGACTGTCTGCATTATACTGGCTACATACACAGGGATTTAGCATTAATACCAAAGTCAACACAGAGCTGAAAGTATAGACAAGTTCCACAAGCAAAGTTTCACATTCTTTTACTGGCTGGTTATTAAATGCCACGTTCTTCCACCATGGAGAATACACCGCCACTAGGAAGGGAGATCATTTAAAGAGGACCGGTCACCAGTGATTAATGGCAGAATGTGAAGTGATCAATATACTACTTTGTAAATCTCATCAATGGCATTTTATGAAAATAAAAGAGGAAGTTAGAACAAGGGTTGGCATTTGCAGGTAGAGGAAACCACAGAAAGAATATTTTTTTTTTTCATAGTACACAAAGTATGTGGGAGGTGGTGGTTCAGGAAGGAAGGAAGCAAAAAAGGAAGGAAAGATGGAAGAAGGGAAGGAAAGGAGGAAGAAAGAATGTGCATGATTGAGGGAAAGAAGAGAGGGAGGGGTGAAGGAAGGTATGAAGGAAGGAAAAAAAGGTAGGAAGCAAAGAATGGAGAAGGGAGGAAGGAAGGAAGGAAGGAAGGGAAGAGAGGGTGGAAGAAACTGGAGATGGAGGAAAAAGGAAAGAAGGAGGGGGGAAGCAAAGAGTGGAGGGAGGAAAGGTGGAAGGAAGGCGAAAAGAAAGAGAAGAGAAGAGAGGGGAGGAAAGATGGAAGAAAGGAAAGGAAGGAAGAGATTGTTGAATGGAGAAAGGGAAGGAAGGAAGGAAAGAAAGAAAGAAGGAAGGAAGGAAGGAAAAATGGAAAAAAAAAAGGAAGGGAGATCATTTAAAGAGGACCTGACACCAGTGATTAATGGCAGAATGTGAAGTGATCAATATACTACTTTGTAAATCTCATCAATGGCATTTTATGAAAATAAAAGAGGGTTGGCATTTGCAGGTAGAGGAAACCACAGAAAGAATATTCTTTTTATAGTACACAAAGTATGTGAGAGGTGGTGGTTCAGGAAGGAAGGAAGCAAAAAAGGAAGGAAAGATGGAAGAAGGGAAGGAAAGGAGGAAGGAAGAATGTGCATGATTGAGGGAAAGAAGAAAGGGAGGGGTGAAGGAAGGAATGAAGGAATGAAAAAAAGGTAGGAAGCAAAGAATGGAGAAGGGAGGAAGGAAGGGAAGAGAGGGTGGAAGAAACTGGAGATGGAGGAAAAATGAAGGAAGCAAGGAAAGAAGGAGGGGAGGAAGCAAAGAGTGGAGGGAGGAAAGATGGAAGGAAGGAGAAAAGAAAGAGAAGAGAGGGGAGGGGAGGAAAGGTGGAAGGAAGGAGAAAAGAAAGAGAAGAGAGGGGAGGGGAGGAAAGATGGAAGAAAGGAAAGGAAGGAAGAGACGGTTGAATGGAGAAAGGGAAGGAAGGAAGGAAGGAAAGAAAGAAAGAAGGAAGGAAGGAAAAACAGAAAAAAAAAAGAAAATAAATTAGTGGCAGATTGAAGGTGTTAAAAAAATATCAAAATGAACTACAATTGTGCAATTGTTTCTCCTAGCAACCAACCATGTGACAGATGTGGCAAAAAAAATCAGCTGAAGCTAGAAGATGTCCACCCATGTCCCATCCCATTAAAAATGAACAAAATCAAAATAATTTACCACCTAAGGCTGGGTTCATATATCTGCGGTGCGGTTTGCAGTCTGGTGTCCTGTGCGTTTCTGTTCACCGGTTCAAGTGCGAGAATTCGCTCCTGAACCTGACACAAAAACGCCCAGGACCCTTTTGGAAACCGAACCACTCCATTGAGAGCCGGTCACATTCACATGTCATGTACATATGTAAACCTGGCCTTAGGTATTTTTTACTATAACCTGATCATTTTTAGATGTATTATATAACATTTAATTCTGTGTCACTTTCTACAGTTTTTGCCCCAGGTTCAATATACTACAGTCAAGTAAAGCTTAGTGCTGTCCAATCATGTGGTGGATAGATCACATCAGTTCTAAACATACAATTTACAACCCTTGTCTCCCAACAGTAATCTTGAGTTACAGCTTGCCAACATGATGTGCTGCCATAGAGAAAAAAAGGTATCATACCTTAGGACAGTGATGGCGAACCTTGGCACCAGGGCCGGGACAAGGGGTGGGCAGGAGGGACGGCTGCCCCTGGCGCAATGGTTTATTGCAGGGATGGGGGGGCACCCAGACCCTAACCCTAAAGGAAAGGGGGGGCGCAGTTTGGCATCTTTGCCCTGGGCGCTTGATGACCTTGTCCCGGCACTGCTTGGCACCCCAGATGTTTTGAAACTACATTTCCCATGATGCTCACCTACACTGCAGAGTGCATGAGCATCATGGGAAATGTAGTTCAAAACATCTGGGGTGCCAAGGTTCGCCATCACTGCCTTAGAAGGTCCATATGCCTCTGCAGTAATCTACCCCTGATATCGAGCAGTTCCAGGCAACAAGTAAAACTAATTAGCTACTAATGGTATCCAGCAAACACTGCAACAGTGCTAACACCAGCATGTTTTCTCGCTTTACCTTTATCTGAGATCTCCGGAATCTACTGGAGCTGGAATCCAGAGAGCATCTCAAAGGGTCACTAGGTGTGTACTCCAGGAAACTGATGTAAATGTACAATATATATGTAAAGCGCTGCGTAAATTGACAGCGCTATATAAGTACCTGTAATAAAAAAAAAAATAAACATGAACAGTGTAACTGCCCCTCTCTTCATTCCCTGTATCACTTACAGGGTCTTGAAAAAGTATTGATACCCCTTGAAATTTTTCACATTTTGTCATGTTACAACCAAAAATTAAAATGTATTTTATTGGGATTTTATGTGATAGACCAACACAAAGTGGCACATAATTGTGAAGTGGAAGGAAGATGATTAATGGTTTTCCAATTTTTTTACAAATAAATATGTGAAAAGTGTGGTGTGCATTTGTATGGCGCCCCCTGAGTCAATACTTTGTAGAACCGCCTTTCACTGCAATTACAACTGCAAGTCTTTTTGGGGATGTCTCTACCAGCTTTGCAAATCTACAGAGTGACATTTTTGTCCATTCTTCTTTGCAAAATAGCTCAAGCTCTGTCAGATTGGATGGAGAGCGTCTGTGAACAGCAATTTTCAAGTCTTGCCACAGATTCTCAATTGGATTTAGGTCTGGACTTTGACTGGGCCATTCTAACACATGAATATGCTTTGAGCTAAACCATTCCATTGTAGCTCTGGCTGTATGTTTAGGGTCATTGTCCTGCTGGAAGGTGAACCTCTGCCACAGTCTCAAGTCTTTTGCAGACTCTAACAGGTTTTCTTCTAAGATTGCCCAGTATTTGGTTCCTTCCATCTTCCCATCAACTCTGACCAGCTTCCCTGTTCCTGCTGAAGAAAAGCATCCCCACAACATGATGCTACCACCACCATGTTTCACGGTGGGGATTGTGTGTTCAGGGTGATGAGCAGTGTTAGTTTTCCGCCACACATAGCGTTTTCTTTTAGGTCAAAAAGTTACATTTTGGTCTCATCTGACCAGAGCACCTTCTTCCACATGTTTGCCGTGTCCCCCACATGGCTTCTCGCAAACTGCAAACGGGACTTCTTATGGCTTTCATTCAACAATGGCTTTCTTCTTGCCACTCTTCCATAAAGGCCAGATTTGTGGAGTGCACGACTAATAGTTGTCCTGTGTACAGATTCTCCCACCTGAGCTGTGGATCTCTGCAGCTCCTCCAGAGTTACCATGGGCCTCTTGGCTGCTTCTCTGATTAATGCTCTCCTTGCCCCGCCTGTCAGTTTAGGTGGCCTGCCATGTCTTGGTAGGTTTGCAGTTGTGGCATACTCTTTCCATTTTCGGATGATGGATTGAAAAGTGCTCCGTAAGATGTTCAAAGCTTGGGATATTTTTTTATAACCTAACCCTGCTTTAAACTTCTCCACAACTTTATCCGTGACCTGTCTGGTGTGTTCCTTGGCCTTCATGATGCTGTTTGTTCACTAAGGTTCTCTAACAAACCTCTGAGGGCCGGCATGCAGATATTAAGGCACAGCAAAGGAGGCCTTCAGTTGGACACGGCAAGCCCAAAGAATTTTGATCGATCAAAAGAATTTTGATCGATCAAAACAATTAATCGATTAATCGAGGAATTAATAGTTAATTTCCACAGCCCTAATTTATACTGAAATTAAATTACACACAGGTGGACTCTATTTACTAATTAGGTGACTTCTGAAGGCAATTGATTTCACTAGATTTCAGTTAGGGGTATCAGAGTAAAGGGGGCTGAATACAAATGCACTCCACACTTTTCACATATTTATTTGTAAAAAAAAATTGAAAACCATTTATCATTTTCCTTCCACTTCACAATTATGTGCCACTTTGTGTTGGTCTATCACATAAAATCCCAATAAAATACGAGTTTGGTTGAAACATGACAAAATGTGAAATATTTCAAGGGGTATGAATACTTTTCCAAGGCACTGTATCATATTCAGACTTCCAAGGCAGGTTTGAGTGGTAGCCGTGAGAACTTTTTTTTATTTTTTATCAGGCTTTCTGTATGTGAGCCTACAGTGAATGTGTTTCAGTATTCTGAATCCTGCCCTGCATCACAGTGGGACAAGTTGATGTATAAAGGCAATGCTGAAGTAACAAAAAGTCTATTTGTACCTCAAGAGTTTATTTGTTTTGAGTGGAGTGCACCTTAAAGTGACACTCAAGCCTCCTCCAAATCTCCAAATTCCTTTTTTATGCTGCTGTGATCTGACTTCCTGTTAAAGGATGGCTACGTTTGTTCTCCATGGTCCCACTGTATGTATGAACGTAGCCACCCTCTCTTGCTCACTCCTGAGATGGACTATGGGATGTGTAGTGTGTACATAAAGCAGTGTATATGACCATAAGTAATGTGCACTGCAAAAATATGGAAGTGAGGGGAGAAAAAAAGGTTCAGGAGCTCATGGAGCAGTGGCGGCAACTTAAGCCCCCCCACTGTCTGCCGGTCGGTCCACCGGCACTTACCCCATCTAGGTGGGGCATCGGCGGGGTTCGGGCATCGGTGGACATTCTCGTTTCCGCCATGCGTCTCCTCCCCTCCTTCTAGGTGTCCAATTGGGAAGGTTTAGGATCCCTATCACTATCCAGGCCTCCTTTAGGCTTCATTTACACTTTTGCGTAGCGGGAACAAGCGTTCCTACTCGCGATTTTGGTTGAGCGACTTGCACATGATTTTGTGTCTTGCATATAAGGCAGCCTATTCACTTCATGAGCTGCTCTATGCACATTTGTTGCCTGAAAAGAAGATCATGCTCCTTTTTTGGGCGACCAGAGTAGCACGTTTTTAAAATTTGCATTTTGCCACGATTGTGTGGCAACGATCGCGGCAGAATCGCATCGCATTTGGGGTGCCATTAAAGAATAGTGCCACCCAAAAGCACATCGCACATTCTGCTGCAACTGAAGTAGCATGATTTCAATGTTGCGAATGTGACCGGGGGCTTAAAGTGGAAGTAAACCCTCCTATCATTTTCAGGCAAGGAAGCTGCCATCTTGGCCTCTGTTTAATCTTCAACTGCCATGATGCTGCACATGTGATCAGTTATGACACCAGCCATTGGATAGTTTGACAGTTTGGTTGAGACAACAACCAATGTGACAGTTGGCATTCCCGGCATGCCGGGAATGTAACTGCTTTTTGAAACTGTTAAATCGATGGGTTTATTTCCGCTTTAAAGCGTATGTAAATGACAACAATGAACTTCTCTCATTGGCTCCCCTTTGGTCTAATAAAATGGAACTAAACTTGCCTCCTGTGTCCTGTCTAATGGTCTGGGTTCTTCACCGGCATCTTCTCCCTGGGTGCCAGTCTTCAGACATCTCCATTGGCTGGTGTAGGTTGGCATAACACCTGCGCATACATAGGACTCATCCCAGGACACAAGGACCATGCCGACAAAGAAAGCTAAGCTGAACATGCGCAGCTCAGCTTACACTCTGCAGAAGACAGTGAGCAGGCAGGTAGGTGTATTTTATTGTAGGAGAGACATTGCATGTCTCTTCTGCAATAATAGCCTGCCTGCTTATAGTCTGTTCAAAGAAGCCTTCGGTTCTGCTTTAAATATGCAATTGAAAGCTTTTTGTAATAACTGTTCGATGAGTAAAATAACATGCCTACTGATCCTGCTAGAAATCAGCTGATAATATTGCATGCTCTCTGCCTGTGCTAACTGTTATCAATTTCATTGTTCTCAGCTATCTCTGAGTACTACAGAATGTCACCCCTCCGTGTTATGGAAAATATGAGTGGGGAGGGGTTCTAAAGTTCTGTCTTGAGTCTGTGTCCTGAAGGGTGAGTGAGCACCCTATGATTGCTCTTCAGAAGGCACATGACTGGCGGTTAGGAGGCATTATGTTGCCTCTTCATTGCCTGTTTTAAAGCAGTACTAAACCCAAAAGAAAACATGTGTTATATTGCAGCTTACCAATTCTTAGATGTGGTGGATGCATTCGGTTTTTTTTTTTAGGCTTGCTTTGCTTTATTTTTACCTGGTATCTGGCCAGTAAGTCTGTTGTTTTTCAACAGAACAAGCTCTCTTGCAGATATAGCAGATAGAGGATTGATACAAACCATTAACCACTGACATGGGTGCTTACAATGATCAGCTTTTTTTTCATTAGCTGGAGTTAAAATTCAATGTGTTAGTGTATCTAAATCCGCCAGTGCATATAACACTACCCTCCTACCCAGACTGATAATGCTGTTGTCTGTTGTGCCCCCCCTGCTCATTAATCCAGAGTTGTGTCTCACTAATACAGGAGGCGTGTTACTGGCCAGATCACCAGGTGAAAACAGAGAGGAAAAAGCCTTAAAAAGAAAACGAATGCCACATCCATGGTTGGTAAGCTGCAATATATTACATTTAGTTTTGGGTTTAATACGGCTTAAATTAGTGAGGGTTAACTTTAAAGTCTATGGCCCTCAAGGTGCATGAAAGTCAAACCAAAGTAGTGCATGAACTACTTTGAAGTCGCTGCAACTTTAAGTCGCACATATATGCAGGGGCGCTGCCCCCCTATCCATGTGTCCGGCCCCTTTCAGGACGCCGGGCGCATGGATTCCAATGCGGGGTAGGTATTTTTTGAAGCACCTGATAAGAGCCAGAGGCTCTAATAGGCTTCAAAATAGGGTGGGCTTGGGGCGCATAGAATGTGAACGGAGCCCACCCAGGTGTGTTACAACAGCAAATGAATATTCGCTGTTGTAACACTGATGCGGGTTTTAAGACCTGTCACCCGATCCTACTGGACGCCTAGGAGGAGGGGAGGAGACGCACAGTAGCCTAGATAGAGGAATGAAGAAGATACCTGCTGCCCAATCCCGCTGTCGATGCCCGATCCTGCTGCCAATACCCGCTACCTAGATGGGGTAAGTCAGCGAGCGGGCTGGGAGGGGGGTTTGAGGTGCTGCCGGCTGCCGAGGGGGGGGTGGTTGTTTGCCGCCCCCCCAAAATAAAATACCAGCCGCCACTGCATATATGAATGGTTATCATTGGAAATGCAACTTGTCATGGCTTGTAATGCAACTTTGATGACAAAAGTTGCATGACAAGTCGCACAAGTGTGAATGGAGCATAAGGCTAGGTTCACACACTTGTGGGGGTGTGGTTGCTGCCGCGGGACTGCACCTGTTCCCGCAGCTGCAACCATCTGCAGAGAAAAATGTGCTGCCACTCAGGAGATGCGTGGCGGTACCATTAATCCTAAGGGCACCCCCACACACTGGAAACCACACTCCACAATGCAGTTTCCCTGCATTTTCTGAAAAGGTACCATTATCAGTGGATACAGCGGCCCATTCAAATTAATGGGCTACTGTGCACAAACAACGCAGCCGCAGGGAAACTGCACACGTGTGAACCTAGCCTTAGGGAATCACCACTGAATGTATACTTTTATAGCTCACAGTGCATTAGTGTCATTTAGGGTTGCCACCTTTTCTTCAAGCCAAACCCGAACACCGGACCACCGACAGTGGATGGTGAGCTCACTCACCTGAGAATGGAGGCTCAGGCATCAACACCTTTCATCCACAATGTATCAGCCAGTTGCTGAGCCTCAAACTTCCATCCCACACATCCCTTTCCTGAGGCACAGAACGCCAGGGATTGGAGTGTGGGTGGGCAGACAGAGGGGAAGGGGTGGGAGGAGGAGCACATCAAGCCCTCTCTCCTCTCCTGTCCATGTATGGGGGTGGGACCCATGAGCACACCTATGCACTTTGTGGTTGTGGTACTTGGTTACTTGGGGAACCACAGTCCATTCTGAATATTATGTCCGGGTTTCAGGTGACCTGAAACCCGGACACACAATTAAAAACCCGAACTGTCCGGGTGAATCCCGGACAGGTGGCAACCCTAGTGTCATTACTTTGATGTTGAAGATAAAAGTATAAAGAATGTATCATTCCTAAAGTATTTGACACCCAGAGTGGATCATTTTTGGGCCCCCTTGCAGAGGTGGCCAAAAGGGGGACCTCTAACTGATTGCTATACTAAAAATAATAATAAAAACAATCATTTTAAGCTTCTATTTACTTTTTAGCCACAAACCTTCTACTCTTTTGTTTACTTCCTGGTTGGGTCCTTCTTCAGGTGTCCTTGTATTTGCCTGCGTGATGTGGACACTTCCTAATGGATGTCCAGTGACTGGGGTCTCTCAGGATGCAGAAGAGGACTGATGTCAGCAGAGGGGAGTTGCAGAGACAGTGCAGCATTGCAGTGCTGGATTAGAAGCCCCCCAACACTGAAAACCAGTAGCAGCAAGAGACCTGTACGTCTGGACTTAGGTAAGTAGAGCTGGCTTCACCAGGTAAGGAAAAAAATGTTAGTTCGGAAGAGTTAGAGAAGAGTGGGGGGGGGGGGCTGGTATAGATCTAGCATAGATCTAGTTTTTGCCTTAAAGTGGGGGCTTAATTCAGAATACAATGATCACTGTGCTGTTGGATAAGGCCAGCAGCAGTGATCGTACAACAAAAACCCGACACGGACAGGCTGGTTCTATTGAAGTCGATCGACAGATCAGTAAAATCAGCCTGCTCATAGGTGGATCAAAATTCGGCTGACCGGTTCCGAAATTTGATCAGTCTATGGCGGGCTTAAAGGTGAAGTCCAACCTGAGCTCGTTTGGCTGGGCTTCTCCTAAGGGTCACAGGAATGTAATAAATTTTGCACTCCTGTGACCCGTTTTCAGCAGAGAGCGGTCTGAAGTCCGCTCTATGCTAACGTCACTGAAATCAGTCCAGGCACCGCGTCATCCCAACGATAAAGTCTGGATCCACCAGGTGCCTGGACTGATGCCTGTCTCAGTCTCTCAGCAAGCCGCACCCTGCCCATCTACAGCTCAGCGCTCCAATGAGCATGGAGAAGCAGAGAGGAGAGTTGACTGACAGGCAGCAGCTCTCTGCTCGGGTAGCTGAGAGAACCAAGCCATCAGTGGCGTTTGATCGCTCGGTTCTCGGGCACCGGGGGACAGATGCAGCGGTTAGTTGCATCCGTTGTGTGACAAAACGCGCATCTGCTAACGGCGTTTGGGGTGCCTTTAACAATTAATGGAGCCACAAGTGCGATGCACCATTTGTCGCGTGTTTCCAAAAGGCGTGCCAAAACTGGCGTTGCTCCGTGTTTTGTCGCATGTTCCGGAAATGCGATGGTGTAAATGCAGCCTTAGCCCCTGTTCACACCGGTGCGACTTCAGGTGTGACATGTAATTTTACAAATTGCATCTGAAGTCGCATCAAATGTCTTTCTATGGCACCGTCTTAATAGGTGCGATTTGAAGTAGTTCAATTTCAAAAATATTTCCTGCATTATTTCAGGCGATTTCACAACACATTGACCTCTGTGCATTAAATAGCTAAGATGTTGGCAAGCCGCAGATGAAATCGCACTGTCCTGCGGCTTTGAAAATCGAGCTAAAATGTGAGCTCCGACAGGGGAGCAGTGCGATTTCCCTTTCAGTGTTAACAAATATTTTCATTTTTTAAACTTTATTTGAAGCGTAACATTGTGACACTTCATTTATATCTGCGCAGTGCATTGTGCTGCAGTGCGGCAACATCCGATACACCACAGAATAATGCACCTGCGTTATGGTGTGAATGCGGCGCACGTGACTGGCGTTTATTAGGTGTGGAAAAGTGCATGTGACCATGCACAGTGTGAATGAGCCTTTGGGTTAAGAGACATTTTAAACTTTTCCCAAAGCATATGATAGGCTGAGGGCGGGGGTTGGGTGAGTAATGAGTGCACACCATTGCTGCCAGTGTTAATAGAGCCAATTTCCTCCACTGTGCTGCCTGTATGGAGCTCACTGTAAATAAGTGATGCTATGCTGGGTGCCTTTCCCTCCTCCTAATGGCAGACTGGGAGCCTTTTCCTGTCTGCTGGTGAGGCTGCACTCCCCCTCTCTGTCTCTTCTCCCTCCTTGGGAGACACAGTCAGGCTCCCATTAGACGGGGAGGGTCTTGGCCACGGTTCGAGCCCAGCCGCATTCCTGGGATGTTTTGTGAATGTGGAACTTAGGCAGTGGTGACGTCACGTTCGGCCGTCTCCTATATAAGAAGGAGGGAGCCTGGAGCAGCTCAGAGAGCAGCACCAACTCTAGACTGGGACCAGTACAAGCACTGCCACCAGTCGTAAGCACAGCACAAGAAGGTGTCGCACAGCACAAGAAGGTGTCGCACCGGACTTCCCCAGCACTTTTATTTTAGAGGAACTATGGCTTTCCTAGGAATGAGCCCTCTTCTAATCGTGGCCATGCTCACCGGACTCATAGACTTGGTAAGTAGACTTAGATAATGTTGCAGAGAAAGTTTCAAGAGCCTTGCCTTGCTGTGCACACGCTGTGATGTCTTCTGCTCATGATATCTTCTGCTCATGGGTTAACAGTTCTTTTTGTCCTTTACCCTCAGGCGTTCTCATCCTGCCCGACCTTGTGCCAGTGTCCCCTGGAGGTACCCCGATGCGCCCCAGGAGTTGGATTGGTCTTTGACAGCTGCGGATGCTGCAAGGTGTGTGCGAAACAGCTGAATGAAGACTGCAGCAAGAGCCTGCCTTGCGACCACACCAAGGGGCTGGAGTGCAACTTCGGGGCAAATTCTAAAGCCACCAAGGGCATCTGCAGAGGTAAGTTGATTTCTGGGTTCACCTTTGATTTCTATTATCCTCTTTTGCAGAACTGCAGTCTTAGTGCTCTATCTAGTCAAGGAGTTTAGGGAATCTCAGTCCATGTATGGTTATGCTTTGTTGGTGCTAGCTTGGCAGAAAGACACATGATTTCAGCAGTCTGGAATGCAATTCAGTGTCTGGGTCTAGCAAAATGAGAAAATCTTTATTCCATGATCAACATTAAGGATTGTGATCTTGTTTACGTGTCTCCGAGGAATCTCAACGTTTTTGTTTGTTTGCTTCCTTTATAGCAAAATCTGAAGGAAGACCTTGTGAATATAACTCAAGGATCTACCAGAACGGAGAAAGCTTCCAGCCTAACTGCAAGCACCAGTGCACATGCATAGACGGGGCTGTTGGCTGCCTTCCTTTGTGCCCTCAAGAACTCTCTCTGCCCAACTTGGGATGCCCAAATCCAAGACTGGTGAAGGTGCCAGGGCAGTGTTGCGAGGAGTGGATCTGTGATGAAGCCAGGGACACATTCGATGACATGGAAGACTTCTTCAGCAAAGAATTTGGTCTGGATGCTAATGAAGGAGAGCTGACCAGCAAGAACGAGTTTGTTGCCATTGTGAAAGGAGGACACAAAATGCTACCTGGTGAGTTGTTATTTTTTGGTTTGTTAACTGCTTTCAAGTCCAACTGTCATTCCTAGTAGTAGATTTAGATAGACGGCACCTTGATTGATTGACAGCTGTCAGTATTGCAGACAGGGACCCCATGCGGCACGCTATTCTGCATCAACTAAGCATTGTGTTGTCTCCTTTTCAGCATTTGGCTCCAATCCACAAGCCCATGTTGTCGAGACCCAGAAGTGCATTGTCCAAACCACATCTTGGTCCCAGTGCTCCAAGACTTGCGGAACTGGCATCTCTACAAGAGTTACCAATGACAACAAAGATTGCAGACTTGTTCGAGAAACCAGGATCTGTGAGGTCCGGCCATGTGGAGAGACAAACTACTCACAATTAAAGGTAAGATCCTTAGATCCGTTGCATACTATTAACTTTGTGCATATTTATTTTTTTATTTTTATTATATTCTTACTTTACTTTATTTTTTATTTTTTTGCACCTGATATGTAACTTTATGCACTTTATTTTATTTTAATTTTTTACTTTCCTTGTTTCCTTAACTGATATGTTGCTAATGATTTTTTCTCTTTTTTTTTTCTTTAATTCTACAGAAGGGAAAAAAATGCACAAAGACCAAAAAAGCTAAGGCTCCAGTGCGATACAGCTACGCCGGCTGCACAAGCGTGAAGAAATACCGACCAAAATACTGTGGATCTTGCGTGGATAGCAGATGCTGCACCCCACAGCAGACACGGACTGTCAAAATTAGATTCAGGTGTGACGACGGAGAAACTTTTACCAAGAACGTTATGATGATCCAGTCCTGCCGGTGCAACTACAACTGCCCACACGCCAACGAAGCTTACCCTTACTACAGGTTATTCAACGACATCCACAAATTCAGAGATTAAACCTGAAAAGGCAAAGCAACACTTGGACACACTTGAGGAAAAAAGAAAAAAAAAAAATGGGAATATACTGTTGTGAAGACGTTGCAATGCCTTCTTTGGACACTATGTGGCACTAGAGACTTAGAATGCATTACCACCTGGACTTCATTACAACAGGCTGAAAATATTTACAGCTTCATAATACTGGAGCAAACAAGTTGCTTCTTTTTTTGGAGCAGTTTATATTATTATATTATTATTATTATTATTATTTTTTTTTTTTTTTTTTTTGCTGTTAGTAAATTATCTTCTTAAGTATTCTGGTCCCTTTAAAAAAAAAACAGAGTTGTTTCTGCATATTTCTATTGAATGACCAAACTGGTAAACTTGGGAAAGAGAGAAAAGGTTAAATTACATTCCTTCCTAATGGATTGCGCTTAATGAAGCGTTAATCTGTGGCAGCTATCACAATCCAACAGTTCTCCAGCAAACAGAAGTTTAGATGAAATGTTTTTTTTATTTTTTTTTCAATTTTTTTTTATTTTTTATTTATCGAAATGTAGCTTTTTTTGTGACAAATGTAATACTGGAATAAATTGTAAATGATTTTAATTTTTATATTCAACGAATTAAAGAATTTATTTATGGAATTAATCAGTTAATAAAAATATTTACCTATTTTTTAGATCGCTTTTCCTGTTTTGACTTTTCTTTTTTTTTTCTTTTTTTATATAGAGTATGCGTGCTTTGAAAAGAATGCTAATTGCCTTAACCCTTTGTGCTCTAGCATAGACAGTTTGGTAACTCGAGCTTCAATGGCTTTTATATTGAGGTACAATGGTGTGATTATTTGAATAGGCAGTGCAGGGATGTGAAATGTACACTAGCAGCCAATGGGATTTTAGCTTTTGTTCAGATAATTAAATAACGAATGCTGATTTGCTATTGTATGTCTGATATGGAGGATGCCATTGCTGTTCTCCACTTTTGAAAATCGTAGCTGTTATGATGATCCTCTTTCTTTAATACTTTCTGAGTCTCCGACCTGGAGCAAGCATGAAGATCAGTTTTGACTTCACTGGCTGCATGCTTGTTGCTTGCCAGTAACTCAGAATGTATTGAAGATAGAGATGGCAAATCAGCACCGTATTTTTCTCAACATCCCTTTTAAGAAGCTCGATATTGCCATGCTATTTGATATTGAATTAATGAAGTAATACTATATAACATTTTACTGCATCGTAAGAGGGTATTAAACAGCTATTCTCAAAATGTAGGATTGACCACCCCTTTTTACATTTGTGTCCTATTACCAAATCCAGTTTATATCTTGATTTTTTTTATGCTATACTTTAACGGTTGCTCTATGTATAGGATGTGCACACTTATGCAATAACTGGCAACCAATCAGATTTTAGCTGTGGTTTTTTTTTTTTTCTTTTTTTTTTAGTTCCTGAAAATGATATGACATTTTTTATGACCTTCTGTGTTCCCACATGCACCAAAAGTCCCACCTGCAACTTTTTTAATTTTTTTTTGATTAACTCTCTTTTTGGAACACCTAAGCAGAAGGTCCACCCAAAACTCAGTTGTCACCAGAACAAGAGGTGAAGTTAAATCTTCCAGTAAGGACACTTTTTCATTGACAGTTCCCTAAAGCTGGCCAAACACTGAACAAATTTCAAAATTCGGTCAGTAGGTGGCCTTTGATTTGAAAAATGGAAGGAGCCGGGGTGGAAAATTATTGGCTGAACAGCACCTGCATCCAATCAGATGCACTCATTGTTCAGGTATTCTGACAGCCAGTAGCGCCATCTGTCAGATTACAGTAGCCTCAATGGAAGATTTGTCTATCCATGATAAATGTCATGAACGGAGGAATCTGTTTCATTGTATGTCCAGGTTAGATGGATACACACTATAACATTTTCTTTAGATTTTTTTCCTTTAGATTTACCAAAACCATATAATACGAGGTCAAACCTAAACACTTTCTATTTATATGCAATCAGGCAGGCCCTTGCACTTCATAGTTGAACGTAAAAACAGTCACTTCTAGCACTAAAAAAGGTCTTTCGTGATTTAAACAGCAACAAGGACATTAGTGTTCCAAAACCAGGCGGATGCTGCCCTCAGATGGGGTAATCGGGTAAAAACGATAGAAACAGAAAAAAAAAGGGAGTCGCGCACACCTAGTGCATTACCAAACACATTTAATTGACTAGGCACTAAGCTTTAACACTAGGCTCTGAGGAAGGGGGCGCGCCCCTGAAACGCGTCAGCCTATACCCTTGCTGTGTCCGCACTGTCTCATTGTCCGGCTCATTGTGGGGTCGCCACTTTTGTGAGTATCCACTTTTAACCTTTTAACAGCAATTAAATGTGTTTGGTAATGCACTAGGTAGGTGCGCACGCCTCCCTTTTTTTCTGTTTCTATAATTGAAGGTAAATCTAAAGGAATTTGAATAACAAAAGTTGTATAGTGTTTATCCAGGGGAATTCCCCTGACTTTGCAAGATATATCTTATCACCTCCTGTTGCGTCTCCAGAACAGGAAGTGAAGGAAAATTTCCCCAAAGGCACACAGAAAGCATACAAAAAAAAAAAAAAGACGCTGACATGGGTTAACTCCTTCTTTTCTGTATCTAAAACTGAAAGGAAACATTTTAGCATACACTTTAACCAGCTTTTTTTTTTAATCTAATTGCAGTAATTAACCACTTGCTGCCTGCCATATAGCAATATGACGTCGGCAAAAAGGTTCTGTTATCCTGACCGGACGTCATATGACGGGATCAGGAAAACAAGCCAGGGCGCAGCGCAGCGATCGGAAGTGCTGTTTGTCAGTCTGACACACCGCAACTCCGATCCTCGTATGAAGACTCTGACAGAGGCTTCTTATCACGTGATCAGCTGTGACCAATCACAGCTGATCATCGCGTGAACCAGGAAGTGCCGGTAAATGGCTTTCCTCAGTTCGCGCTGACAGGGAGAGCCGATCGGCGGCTCTCCCTGTCAGAGGGGGGGTTTGCGCTGATAATCAGCACATTGATTATCAGTGCATCCCCCATCAGAAGTGCCCATCAGCTGCCAATCACTGCCCATTAGCTGCGGGCCTGTGCCCCATAAAGAACGCCTGTCAGTGCCCATCAAAGTGCCAATTAGTGCCCATAAATGTGCCAATCAGTGCCCATAAAAGTGCCAGTCAGTGCCCCATTAGTAATGCCTGTCAGTGCCCTTCAGATGCCGCTCAGTAATGCCTGTTAGTAGCTCCTCATCAGTGCTGCCTATCCAGTGCTATCTATCAGTGCCACCTATCAGTGCCGCCTATCAGTACCCATCAGTTTTTCTTTTAAAAAATGTTGGTCTTTTTTAGTTTGTTTAGCAAAAAATAAAAACCCCAGTGGTGATCAAATACCACCAAAAGAAAGCTCTATTGGTGGGAAGAAAATGCTAAAAATGTAGTTTGGGTACAGTGTAGCATGACCGTACAATTTGTCATTCAAAGTGTGACAGCGCTGAAAGCTGAAAATTGTCCTGGGCAGGAAGGGGGGAAAGTGCCCGGTATTGAAGTGGTTAAAAAAGTAATCAGTCTTGTTGTTCGTTCTGCAAGTCAAGTTACTTTTTTATTTAGCGCTACTAGATATCCGGTGAGCTGAATGGATAAAAACCTTTATAGAGAACGGCTATGTCATAACTCCTCCGGATTCCTGCTGTGGGATATCCCCATCGAAGGTCCTGGCAGCAGCACACTGCTGCACCCATTGGAATGGGTGATTCATTTTATTTTAAAGATCCCCCCAGCACAGTTACCAACATTGCCAGAAACAATGGGAGGAAACTTTCCTGTAATAGTAAAAAATAGCAGCACACATACAGTATCTCACAAAAGTTAGTACACCCCTCATATTTTTGTAAATATTTTATTCTATCTTTTCATGTGACAACACTGAAGAAATGACACTTTGCTACAATGTAAAGTAGTGAGTGTACAGCTGGTATAACAGTGTAAATTTGCTGTCACCTCAAAATAAATCAACACACGTGCACTCTTCTTTGGTCGGCCATGGCGAGGCCTGTTCTGAGTGGAACCTGTCCCGTTAAACTGCTGTATAGTCTTGGCCACGTGCTGCAGCTCTGTTTCAGGGTCTTGGCAATCTTCCTATAGCCTAGGCTAGTGATGGCGAACCTTGGCACCCCAGATGTTTTGGAACTACATTTCCTATGATGCTCATGCACTCTGCAGTGTAGATGAGCATCATGGGAAATGTAGTTCTTCCATTGACACCAATGATAGGGCACTATTCCTCCAACTGACACCAGCAATGTGGCACAATTCTTTCTACTGATACCAACGATGGGCCACTATTCCTCCCACTGGTAAAAAAGAATGGTGCACAATTCCTCCCACTAACACCAGTAAAAGGGCACAATTTATTCCACTGATACCAACAATAGGGCAGAATTTTGTCCATTGACACCAACAATGGGGCACTATTCCTCCAGCTGACACCAACAATGGGGCACTATTTCTCCAATTTACATCAATGATTGGGCACTAGTCCTCCCACTGACACCAAAGATAGAGCATTGTTTACGCCCACTGGATGACAGGACATTTTCTACTCCCACTGCTCACAGTCCGCCCCCCCTAAAGTCTGAAGGACAGACAACTGGGCCTTTGTTTAAAACAGGGGTCTCCAAACCTTCTAAAGAAAGGACCAGTTTACTGTCCTTAAAAATATAGGGGGGCCGCCTGTGCCCAGTGGGAGTAAATAATGCCAGATCTTTGGTATTAGGGGGAGAAATAGTTGGTGTTAGTGGGGGGAATAGTGCCCCATTTTTGTTGTCAGTGGAAGGAATTATGACCCATCATTGGTGTCAGTTGAAGAAATTAAGCCCCATCATTGTTGTCAGTGGAAGGAATAGTGTCCCATCATTGATGTCGGTGGAAGGAATAGTGCCTCATTGTTGGTGTCAGTGGAAGGAATAGTGCCCAATCATTGATGTCGGTGGAAGGAATAGTGCCACCTCATTGGCGTCAGTGGAAGGAATAGTGCCTCATTGTTGGTGTCAGTGGCAGGAATAGTGCCCCATCATTGGTGTCGGTGGAAGGAATAGTGCCTCATTGTTGGTGTCAGTGGAAGGAATAGTGTCCCATCATTGATGTTGGTGGAAGGAATAGTGCCACATCATTGGTGTCAGTGAAAGGAATAGTGCCTCATTATTGGTGTCAGTGGAAGGAATAGTGCCCCCTCATTGGTGTCGGTGGAAGGAATAGTGCCCCATTGTTGGTATCAGTGGAAGGAATAGTACCCCCATCATTGGTGTCAGTGGAAGGAATAGTGCCCCTTTGTCAGTGTCAGTGTCAGGAATAATGCCTCAGTGCCTAATAAAGGCATGCCACATCCGGCCCCAGGGCCGCAGTTTGGAGACCACTCGTTTAGAATGTTTGCAGACCCCTGCCCAAGAACAAGACTGTAATATGTTGCAGTTTATAGTCTTTAGATGTGTTGGCTGCATTAGTTTCTTTTTTTTTCAAGCTAAGAATATTGTCAGCAAGTACAGAATATAAATGTTGCTCCAGCCTGAAATTCCGTTTCCTTATCACATCCTGTGAGCTCCAACTAAGAATATCTTCTTTCCTAGCTGTCTTCTGTAAACTGTCCTGCATGTAATGAAGATGAGGACATGTCAGTAGTCCATATCAGGAGAGCAGCCTAGGGTGACAACCATGACTCCCTCCATAGATATAGTGTAGGATTGATGTAGCCACCCAGACAGGAAGTGTGTAATTGCAGGATAACCAGGTGGAAAAAAACTAAAAACTAAAAGGAACTTGGAAAAAAAAGTTCATGCTAATGTTAACCACACCAAGGGCCAGTAAGCTGCAATATATTGCATTTTTGGTTTTGGTTCAGATACACTTTAATAGTTTAATGATAGCAGCATGGTAATATTGTGTGTAAAGGCTACCCTTTAAGCCAGGGGTCTCAAACTGGTGGCCCTCCAGCTGTTGCAGAACTACAATTCCCATGAGGCATTGCAAGGCTAAACAGTTACAAGCAGGACTCCCATAGGCAGAGGCATGATGGGACTTGTAGTTCCGCAACAGCTGGAGGGCCGCAGGTTTGAGACCCCTGCTTTAAGCGGACAGATTGTGACATCATAATGTGACATCATCGGGATTTCAGAGGCACGGCAGGACTGATGTTAGCCTAGGAGTCTGTGCTGCGTGGAAGTGGATCAGCGCACTTGGCTTTACACACAGCCCTTGGATAACCTTCATACACAAAATTAACACGCTGAATTAATTAAAATGGAATTTCAGTCCAACTTTTTTAGAAAGAGAAGATATTTAAACCCCTGTAAGGTTTTTATTGCTGTCTGTGTCCTATTGGGAAGATTTTCCTGTAACATCTGTCCCCGAGACAGGAAATGTACGGAATTCTCTGCAGTGGGGGGGCGATACACTAATAAAACCCCCATACATGTTATCACACTTCCCTGCTGTTGTAAAAAGGTGTTTTGCCGTCTGTTTCCCGGATTAAGTGGTTTCCTCACTTCCTGTTCCAGTGACACAACAGGAAATAAGATATCTCTCTAATACAGACAGACAGCAATACAAAAGGAGATTTTAACCCTTCCCCACTCTTCTCGAAGAAAGAATTTTGTCTGGAGTTTCCCAGTGTAAGTTTATTATTCAGTTAAAGCTGAAAGGCAGGCATTTATAAAAGTCACAGATTAATGCAGCTCTGTAATCATTAAAGTGGTTGTAAAGGCAGAACTTTTTTTTACTTTATTGCATTCTCTTCATGTTAAAAAATCCCCCCCCCCCAATCCCCATACTGTACTTACCTAAGCCTGTTCCCAATCCAGTGCTGTACCTGAGAGCAGCGGCTCTCTTGGCTCTCTCCCTCCTCACTGGACAGAGAGGCAGCAGTGGGAGCCATTGGCTTCTGCTGCTGTCAATTACAGCCAATGAGAAGGGAGCGGGAGGGCAGGGCTGAGCCGTGCTGTGTGTCAAAAAAGCCTGGCTCATAATCAAGCCCGCACAAGTGCCCCCATAGCAAGCAGATTGCTATGGGAGCATTTGGAAGGGAGGAGGAGCCAGGAGCGCCAGGGGGGACCCCAAAAGAGGAGAATTGGGGCTGCTCTGTGCAAAATTATTTCAAAGAGCAGGTAAGTATGACATGTTTGTATAGCGGGGTATTACCTTTTAATTTCCCAGAGACTACAGTACCCAGTACACCTTGAGACACCCAGGGTGCATTTCCCCGTGCAAAGACTGCTGGGGTGGACTTTATAAGAGGGCGGTGGGCCCCAGGCCTTTCTCTTTGGACACCGCCCTCCCAGCAAGAGGATCCCTGTGCTGACCTGCTGTGTGTACAAGGCCTGAAGCCTGGGCCTTGTGCTTTTCCAAAGAGCCTTCCGCTCCACCGAGGAGCCTGCGGAGTGTCTGATCCTGTTGCTCAGTGCTGTCATCAGGAGGACCGAAGACCCGGGTGTCGTGGACACTGTGAAGCGAGTCACAGTAGCAGAAGTAACGGACAAGGACTAGTCCGGTCGGGTGAGAGAGCATCTGCTCAGAGCTACACCACAGTATCTCTAGGCCCATTAACTTTATTCAGGGCCATCACAGTGATTGCAGTTACACTCTGGGGAGACTATCTGCTGAATTGAGTTATTAGTCTCCCTGGCATTACAAAGTTACCGATCATGATTACTTTGTTGGATTACAATTGTTCTTAAAAGTGCACCACCGTGTTTTGCTAGCGAAGATTTCTTCCACAGAACTATACCCAAATCATAGTCAGGCCTGACTGGGTAGTATAGGACATTGCTGGGCGCCATATTGTCCACGAGGGAGGATAGCTGCAGCGGGGTCTGTTAAACTGTCTATCATATTGCTGAACGTTTGATGTTTTAATAAGTATACCCATATTGCAGGGCTCTGCATGTGACATTGCATACTGTTTTATCATTTTTAACCTTTACCAACAGTAAAATATTAGAGTTAAGTATATTTGGTTGTCAGTGTCATTTACTGTGCTACACCATACTGTGGGATTGTGTCATAGAGAATATTAGAGTGATTGCAATTCTATCACCCCCTTTACTAACTGTGCCACGAGAGGTTAGAGCCGATTGCCAGGGGTTGACAGCGGTGCACTACAAGGCCCAAAACAAACAAGGCAGCCCTCTTAACTGGGGGTATCGCTACACGTGGGGGCTCAGAGTCCGGGATCCTGTACGCTGCACACTGCAATCAAGCCGGCCAGAAGTACCAGCATGGACCCGCCAGCAATGTCACAGTGGTGCGCAGCGGTTGGCGCTGACAGTGTTGCCAACCGTACGTTAATTTACGTACAGCACGTAAATTTAACCCTCTTTTTGGGGTGTACGTAAAGTCCGTTGTGGGCATCGGCTGCCCATAAAAAAGATGCCCGCGAGCCGACCAAGCAACTGCGCATGCGCCGTTCCGAAGCCGGCCGGGCTCGGGAAAGCTCGTATGCGTTCGGCCGAGCGGCGCATGCGCAGTAACGTAATGGCGCTTCCCGGCGCCATTTTTGAATATACTTTCAGCCAGGACGGGAGTGCTCGCGGGGCGGGCTACAGTGGTGCACTCGCAGTCGCCGTAGGAGGAGAGGAGGACTCGGCCGAGCAGGGGTGAGGAGGAGGAGGAGGAGGAGGGGGGGATATGAAGAAGGAGGAGGAGGGGGAGGGGGATATGAAGAAGGAGGAGGAGGGGGAGGGGGGATATGAAGAAGGAGGAGGAGGGGGAGGGGGGATATGAAGTAAGAGGAGGACTGCGCTGGGAGTGGGAGCGCTGGAGGGTGAAGCGGCCATGGCATGCAGGGGAGGGACAGAGACTGATGTGCTCTCTCTGTCTACCAGCATATAACTTCTCCTCCACATCATCAGTATGCTGTGTCCTCCTTCTGTGCCCTTTTCACCTCTCCACATGTCAGAGCTGCCCTGACCTGTGGAGAGGTGAAAAGGGCACAGAAGGAGGACACAGCATACTGATGATGTGGAGGAGAAGTTATATGATGGTGGACAGAGGAGGAGGCCACTGAGGGGGTAACGAGGACCCTATCATGTCCGCAGCCTCTGTCCCCCTCCTGTGTCATGTCCGCAGCCTCTGTCCCCCTCCTGTGTCATGTCCGCAGTCTCTGTCACCCCTCCTGTGTCATGTCCGCAGCCTCTGTCCCCCTCCTGTGTCATGTCCGCAGCCTTTGTCACCCCTCCTGTGTCATGTCCGCAGCCTCTGTCCCCCTCCTGTGTCATGTCCGCAGCCTCTGTCCCCCTCCTGTGTCGTGTCCGCAGCCTCTGTCCCCCTCCTGTGTCATGTCCGCAGCCTCTGTCCCCCTCCTGTGTCATGTCCGCAGCCTCTGTCCCCCTCCTGTGTCGTGTCCGCAGCCTCTGTCCCCCTCCTGTGTCATGTCCGCAGCCTCTGTCCCCCTCCTGTGTCGTGTCCGCAGCCTCTGTCCCCCTCCTGTGCCGTGTCCGCAGCCTCTGTCACCCCTCCTGTCCCGTGTCCGCAGCCTCTGTCACCCCTCCTGTGCTGTGTCCGCAGCCTCTGTCACCCCTCCTGTGCCGTGTCCGCAGCCTCTGTCACCCCTCCGGTATCGTGTCCGCAGCCTCTGTCACCCTCCTGTGTCATGTCCGCAGCCTCTGTCCCCCTCCTGTGTCATGTCCGCAGCCTCTGTCACCCCTCCTGTGTCATGTCTGCAGCCTCTGTCCCCCTCCTGTATCGTGTCCGCAGCCTCTGTCCCCCTCCTGTAGTGTGTCCGCAGCCTCTGTCCACCTCCTGTATCGTGTCCGCAGCCTCTGACCCTCTCCTGTCTTTTATGTCTGCAGTCTCTGAAGGGATCCTAGAAAGATGTCAAGAGTGGGAGCGCCGGGATGGGGGTTACGGCCCAGGAAGAAACGGACGCGTGGACTGTGGAGAGGAGGTCAGAGCCGCCAAGCTGGAGCCGTCTGACTGAGCCCCGCACTGTGCACCTGAGAGCAGGTCAGTGACAGCGCCGCCAGGCCAGTCTGAGGGGGGGGGGGGCACTGATCTAAGGAGGGGAGTGAATACAATAGTGTAAGGGGGCACTGATATAAAAGGTCCCCCCCTATATTAGTACCCCCCCTTACCTTAGTGTATTCACTCTGTGGAAGGTGGTCTCTTATCACCAGAGCCCCCGTCCACATCAGAGTTCCCCCTTACATCATGATCTGCAGCGTTCCCCTTTACATAAGAGTTCCCTTGCACTGTAAGGGGGCATCCTGCAGACTCTGATGTAAGAAGGAACTCTGTGCTGGCTGGGTTATAATAACCTAACCTTCATGTGAATTGAGAAATATGTTTTTTTACTTTTGTTTAACTTAAACACATTGATTTTATCATTAGCTGTGTGTTTATAGTTCAAATATTGATATTTGCACCGTTTAGCACTAAAAACAGTAATTTTAGGTACTTTTTTGCAGCGCCAGTAAAAAATGCGGCCCTGCCAGTAATTGTCATGATTTTTGCCAGTAAGAAATTGGTGCCGTACAGAAATTTTGGCATCCTTGCCAGTAAATTTCACTTCAGGGGGTTGGCAACACTGGGCGCTGATTCAACCGAGACGATAGCCCCGGGGTCACCCCTGGCCGCCATAGGGCCGGAACTATTGACTGCTCTGGGAGACTTTGTTACTAAGTGCCAGAAAAGCAATACGGTACATGTAGAGGCCGAGTACCGGAAGCTCCAGGTGTTTTCAGGAAAACAACCTGTGCCACCTGGGGAGGAAGACTTCGACACCTGGATTGAGCAGGCAATGCAGGCAGTAGAAGGATGGGAAGTTCCAGAAGCGCAGAAGAAGCAGCGCATCAGTAAAAGTTTGAAGGGTGCTGCTGCTGAGGCTGTGAAAAATCTTAGGTGCAGCAATACTGTTTGTACTGTGATAGATTATCTGTCTATGTTGAAGGAGGAATTTGGCCAGCTGGAGAAGGTGTCCGAGCTGTTGTATCAATTTGAACATACCCTCCAACAGCCGGGGGAGAAGTTTTTCTGAATATGTCTGGAGACTGAATAGAATGCTGTGCCAAATTGTACTAAAAAAAGGATAGGTGCCGCAAGTCATAGACGCTACCAGGATGAAGCAGATCCTGAGGGGAGCCTTACGTTCGGATCCAGTTTGGCTTCACTTGAAGACCTCTGACGGAGTCATGGCTTTGAGTTAACCAGACCTTGTGCGGATCATAAGGGATGAAGAAGCCCTGTTGAAGGATCAACAGGCGGTTGAGAAGACCACCCCATCCACCTCAGTGGGAGTCAGAACAACAGTAGCTATTGAGCGTGATTTAGAAGTAGAAACCTTGAAGTCCCAGATGGCCCAAGTGCTGGATCTATTGACCTCTTTACTGGCCAAGAACTCAGGAGCAAAAGAGAAAGCAGAGATCAGGAGGAGTAAACCATGCCAAAATGTTTCCACTTCAACACCCCCACAGACAAGAAAGGAAACTGTCTGTTTCAACTGTGGAGGAGCCGGCCACATTGGGAAAGTGTGCCCCAGTCCAAGGAAGAACCGAGGCACTCACTATCAGCAGGCGGAAAACTTCAGAGGGCCCCGGTGAAGGAGTCAGCCGGGCGCCCGCTACTTACAGAAAGCTCCAAAAAGATTCAAAAGCAAGCAGAGGCAAAAGAGAAGGGAAACAATGCCCCTCCTAAACCCCCCCCCCCATACCACCTGTCGGGAGTTGAAATTTAACAATCTGAGTGAAATCAATGCATACCAGGTCCAAAAAGGGTTGAGGTCCAGAAATATTGGAACCTAATACACCTACCCCAGAGGAAGAGCCTGTGGTGACGGAGACAGTTACCCCAAGAGAACAGAGAGCGAAAATAACTATTCGTCCTCCACGGAAGTTAACCTATGCCCAAATGGGGGAAAGCTCTGAGGATACAGTAACTACTGCAAGAAGGACAATACCAACACCTGGTCCCTCCATTGTGCATTTGGTGGAGGGCAACCCCAGCTCACTTTATGGCACAGTTAGGCAGGTCACCCCAATTGACGTGACCTGTGGGCAGGACAAGCTCCCTTCCCAGTTTTGGTGGGAGCTTCCCCTGCCGGGCTCCTTTGCAGCCCTCAATTACCTTGTCTGTACATAATATTATTGCTGTCTTTGGGGACCAAAGATTCTAAGTGGGGGGAGTGTGTAGCGGGGTATTGCCCTTTAATTTCCCAGAGACTACAGTACCCAGTACACCTTGAGGCAGCCAGGGTGTATTGCCCAGTGCAAAGACTGCTGGGTTGGACTTTATAAGAGGGCGGTGGGCCCCAGGTCTTTCTCTTTGGACATCGCCCGCCCAGCAAGAGGATCCCTGTGCTGACCTGCTGTGTGTACAAGGCCTGAAGCCTGGGCCTTGTGCTTTTGCAAAGAGCCTTCCGCTCCACCGAGGAGCCTGTGGAGCGTCTGATCCTGTTGCAAAGTGCTGTCATCAGGAGGACCGAAGACCCGGGTGTCATGGACACTGTGAATCGAGTCACAGTAACGGAAGTAACGGACAAGGACTAGTCCGGTCGGGTGAGAGAGCATCTGCTCAGAGCTACACCACAGTATCTCTAGGCCCATTAACTTTATTCAGGGCATCACAGTGATTGCAGTTACACTCTGGGGAGACTATCTGCTGAACTGAGTTATTAGTCTCCCTGGCATTACAAAGTTACCGATCATAATTTCTTTGTTGGATTACAATTGTTCTTAAAAGTGCACCACCGTGTTTTGCTAGCGAAGATTTCTTCCACAGAACTATACCCAAATCATAGTCAGGCCTGACTGGGTAGTATAGGACATTGCTGGGCGCCATATTGTCCACGAGGGAGGATAGCTGCAGCGGGGTCTGTTAAACTGTCTATCATATCGCTGAACGTTTGATGTTTTAATAAGTATACCCATATTGCAGGGCTCTGCATGTGACATTGCATACTGTTTTATCATTTTTAACCTTTACCAACAGTAAAATATTAGAGTTAAGTATATTTGGTTGTCAGTGTCATTTACTGTGCTACACCATACTGTGGGATTGTGTCATAGAGCAGTGGTCTTCAAACTGCGGCCCGAGGGCTGGATGCGGCCCTTTGCTTGCCTTTATCTGGCCCTTTGGCCAGTATCCCTCCCACTGATACGAGACACTATTCTGACATTTGACACCGACAGTGGACCACTGACACCACTAATGGGGCACTATTCCTTCCTATGATACCAAAGGTGGGGCACTATTTCTCCCCCTAATGCCATATGTTTAGTCCCACTGATGCTAGGAAAAGGTCATCTAGTTCAACCAATGAAAGGGAAAAAAAATCAGACAATACTATACCCACAGTTGATCCAGAGGAAGGTTGAAAAACCCGAGCAAGGCATGATCCAATTTGCTCCAGCAGGGGTAAAAAATCCTTTTTGATCCCCCCGAGAGGCAATCCTATATTCCCTGGATCAACTTTACCTATAAATGTAAGTATCCAGTTATATTATGTACATTTAGGAAAGAATCCAGGCCTTTTGAAATCTACTGACCAGGTTGACCTGGGCTCAGAGGAAGTGGGTTGAATGATGCTGGCATTAGGCTGAAGACGTCTAGTGGCAAAAAATAGTACTGCAGGGGAAATGCCTTCATTATTATCCTGTTGTTTTTGGCCTAAAGCAGTAGTAAATTCAAAACCTTGCCCTGCAAGAGACGGCGGGATACGAGTCGGTCCACCCCCCCTCCCTATGGAAATGAATGCGGGGAATGCAACCTTACCTCCTCACTCCGATCTCCCCTCCTCTGTCTGAGCCGGGGAGTGCCACTGCGGGTGAGGCAATTCAGTGGCGGCTGGTGGGTCGGCGGGTCTTCTCCGGCCGTGCTCTCCGCTCTCCTCTCTCCTCCTAGGCTTCCAATAGGATTGCCTGGCATTTTGGCCAATCAGGAAACGGGTCTCGTGACTCGCTTCCTCGCCCACAACTGGGTGGGCTCGGAGTGCAGTGCTCTGCGCCCCGAGCCCACCCATTTTTGAAGCCTATTAGAGCCTCTGGCTGTAATCACGAGCTTCAAACCCCCCCCCCCATTGGAATCCATGGTCCAGCATCCTGTATGTAGATCAGGGGGCCAAACGCATAGATAGGGGGGGCCGCGACCATGCGCCCTCTATGGACGGGCCACCACTGCCATGACTGCTGCCCCAGGCTTCCTGTTTCAGTGTTGGGCTTTTCTCCTGCAGCATCTTATGGAGCCACCCTTACATGCAGAGAATAGAGTTGTGTCTCCCAACACTGTGTGCATCAATAGAAACACACAGCCATATAGCCTAGGATGGCAAGACACTCCCCTTCTCCTTCTCCCAGTAGCTTTTCCAAGCTAACAGACTGGCTGGTGACTGCACTGTCCACTGTTAAAGTGGTTCTAAACCTTAAACATTTTTTACCTTAATGCATTCCTTGCATTAGGGTAACATAATATTGGGTATGGGTATTGGCCCCTCACTCCCCCCCCCCCTTATACTTACCTAAGCTCTCATTTGATCCAGCGCTGTGCCTGTCTGCAGCACGTCTCTCCCCTCACTCTTGGGTCTCACAGGCTTTACTGTTGCAGCGAGAGCCAATCAAAGCCAGTGACGAGGGAGTGGAGGGCAGGGCCAAGTCCCGCTGTCGGCGTTAATGGATGCAGCAGCGGGGCTCGGGAGCGACCACGCACGGGTTTCCCCCATGGGAAGTAGCTTCCTATTGGGGGCACTAGCCAGAGAGTAGGAGCAAAGGTTGCCAGCAGGGGTCCCAAGAAGAGGAGGTTCGGGGCGGCTCTTTGCAATTCTATTGCACAAAGCAGGTAAGTATAGACATGTTTGTTATTTAATTTTTTTTTTCTTACATTTCCTTTACAATTACTTTAACTCTTTCCTGTGAAGACAGGAAGCTCAGGGAAGCCGCACTGAAAGAGAAGGAGCCAGTAGTATGCAAAGTTGTAAGAATTTAATGTTTATTTTATTTTTTAAACTAAAAAAGGGTTTAATACTACTTTAAGGATGATGACATCACAGAAGAAGGCACAATGTCAGAGATAACAGCAGCCAGAAGATCAAATGCCAAGAAATGAATGTACTGGAATGTATTTGCTTGCAGATTTTCGGGGGGGGGGGGGGGGGATAGAAGTGACTTGCGTTCGTAGCATGACTTGCAGTGGATTTTTTCTAGGTTCCCATATCTGCGCATTACATAACGGGCAGCCGTGAGGCCCTGTGTCCTGTGTGTGGTGAATATTCCCCCTTCCCATAGGAGGGAGACTGATTTTCCTAAATGAGCTGGAAGTCGCAAGCACAGTTAATACCAATAACTACATCATTAAAGATAAACAGGCTGGTAAATACATCGGAATGCCAGGAATGTCAAGAACTTTCCAATGGAGCGCGGCCGCCAGGAAAAAATGCCCCCATTATTGTGACTTTTTATATAGTAGAAGTTTATTAAACAGAGCTGGCTCTGCAGGGGGTGACATTCTAGAGCTGGCGTCTCTGGAGGGTCATACTTACACAACGCTTAATAGGTGATTATAATTGGAGGAAATGTGAGCGCTGATGTGTTCTTAAAGAGACCCAGGGATGTCTTTTCTTATGCAAGATGCTGAATATTCTTCCTTTTGTTATTAGAAGTGAAAAGTTCATGGTCGGTTATTTTGCTTTCCTTTGACCCTGCAGCTTGAGCATTCTGTGGGAATTCCGTGACCATCTAAAGCCCCAGTGCCCAACCTGCAGCCCGAGGGCCCACATGCGGCCCCCTTGGTAAATGATGTGCGGCCCTCGGACCTCGGCAGTCTGTAGTGGGAACACTGATTAGCATAAGTGTGCGCAGCCTATTGCATTAGGGTGTGCACCCCAAAGCTCAAACAAATATGCTTATGACAGTGTCAGTTGAGCAATGGATGGTGTCAGTAGTTTTTATTTTTATTATTTAATTTCTTATTATTTTTTTTAATTATTTTTTAAAATTATGTAATTTTTTCAAAAAAATTTAGGAGCCCCGTTAGGGGGCTTCGGTGAAATATAAGGGCTCTAAACAGCCCTGTTTAGAGCCCTTATATTTCACCAAAGCCCCCTAACGGGGCTCCTAAAATAAAATAAAAAAAATAAATAATTTAAAAAAAATAATTATTTTAAAAAATAATAAGAAATTAAATAATAAAAATAAAAACTACTGACACCATCTGGGCCACACAGAGTGATTAGGGTGGGCCTAGGCCCACCCTGTGCGCACGCCTATGCTGATTAGGGTAATAGCATTAATCTCTACTAGCCTCATGTAACATGATCCCAGTTTTGTATTGTCTTCTGTAGCATATCCCCAACCAAAAATGTAGCATGTCCACACTCTCTGACCCTCATTTCCTATGAGGTCTGCAGTTTCCGGACCGCCCTCTCAATCATTACTTATATTGAACATTATGTGTGGCCCTTTGGTAATGTTAGGAGCCACATTTGAGGCCGCTTTTTTTTTTAAAGAAAAACAATATTTTTTAGTTTCTGCTATAAAACACATCCAATAAAAAATTGAAAAAAAAAAACGAATTTCTTCATAAATTTAGGCCAATATGTATTCTGCTACATACTTGTGCTAAAAATAAAATCCCAATAAGTGACGTATATTGGTTGGTTTGTACAAAAGTTATAGCGTCTACAAACTATGGGATATTTTTTATTATTTTTATATTATAATTTTTTTAAAATTTTTAAACAAAATAGTTTTTTTTACTAATAATGGCGGGGATCAGCGACTTATAGTGGAAATGGGATATTGCGGTGGACAAATAGGACACTGACACTTTTTTGGGACCAGTGACACTAATACAGTGATTAGTGCTAAAAAATATGCACTCTCACTGTAATAATGACACTGGCTGGGAAGGGATTAACATCAGAGGCAATCAAAGGATTAACTGTGTGCCTAGCCCTAGCTGGTATTTTCTTACTGTGGGGAGGCATGGATCGGAGCCCCTGCTTTGCAGAGGCACAGGATCCATCCCTCTGTACCAAAGGATCGGTGGGTGCTGGCAGACCTCGTGTCCACAGTACTCACTGATCAGCTCCCGCTGTTTATGATCACAGCGGGTGCGGTCGGGCGACAGCAGCGCATGCGCGCCCCAGACCCGGAAGTGTCAGATCATGTACTAGGTAAGTGATCTGGCGCAGCTGTGCCACTTTGCCACCGTATATGTAAGTTATACGGTCAGCAAGCGGTTAACTGTGTATTTAAATGTTTTGGAAAGGACAGCCCTGGTTGGAAAGGATAGCCCTGGTTGGAAAGGACAGCCCTGGTTGGAAAGGACAGCCCTGGTTGGAAAGGACAGCCCTGGTTGGAAAGTACAGTCCTGGTTGGAAAGGATAGCCTTGGTTGGAAAGGACAGCCCTGGTTGGAAAGGACAGCCCTGGTTGGAAAGGATAGCCCTGGTTGGAAAGGACAGCCCTGGTTGGAAACGACAGCCCTGGTTGGAAAGGATAGCCCTGGTTGGAAAGGACAGCTCTGGTTGGAAAGGACAGCCCTGGTTGGAAAGGATAGCCCTGGTTGGAAAGGATAGCCCTGGTTGGAAAGGACAGCCCTGGTTGGAAAGGACAGCCCTGGTTGGAAAGGACAGCCCTGGTTGGAAAGGACAAAGGATAGCCCTGGTTGGAAAGGATAGCCTTGGTTGGAAAGGACAGCCCTGGTTGAAAAGGACAGCCCTGGTTGGAAAGGACAGCCCTGGTTAGAAAGGATAGCCCTGGTTGGAAAGGATAGTCTTGGTTGGAAAGGACAGCCCTGGTTGGAAAGGATAGCCCTGGTTAGAAAGGACAACCCTGGTTGGAAAGGATAGCCCTGGTTGGAAAGGATAGCCTTGGTTGGAAAGGACAGCCCTGGTTGGAAAGGACAGCCCTGGTTGGAAGGGACAGCCCTGGTTGGAAAGGACAGCCCTGGTTGGAAAGGACAGCCCTGGTTGGAAAGGATAGCCTTGGTTGGAAAGGACAGCCCTGATTGGAAGGGACAACACCCTTGTTGGAAAGGACAGCCCTGGTTGGAAAGGACAGCCCTGGTTGGAAGGGACAGCCCTGGTTGGAAGGGACAGCCCTGGTTGGAAAGGACAGCCCTGGTTGGAAAGGATAGCCTTGGTTGGAAAGGACAGCCCTGGTTGGAAAGGACAGCCCTGGTTGGAAAGGACAGCCCTGGTTGGAAAGGATAGCCCTGGTTGGAAAGTACAGCCCTAGTTGGAAAGTACAGCCCTGGTTGGAAAGGACAGCTCTAGTTGAAAAGGACAGCCCTGGTTGGAAAGGACAGCCCTGGTTAGAAAGGACAGCCTTGGTTGGAAAGGACAGCCCTGGTTGGAAAGGACAGCCCTGGTTGGAAAGGATAGCCCTGGTTGGAAAGGATAGCCCTGGTTGGAAAGGATAGCCCTGGTTGGAAAGGATAGCCCTGGTTGGAAAGGATAGCCCTGGTTGGAAAGGACAGCCCTGGTTGGAAAGGATAGCCCTGGTTGGAAAGGATAGCCCTGGTTGGAAAGTACAGCCCTAGTTGGAAAGGATAGCCCTGGTTGGAAAGGACAGCCCTGGTTGGAAAGGACAGCCCTGGTTGGAAAGGACAGCCCTGGTTAGAAAGGACAGCCCTGGTTGGAAGAACCTTCACTGCCATTCATTATGTGTTGAACCCTAGTTCCTTGTTTTCCTTTTTTCTTTTTTTGTTCCGGCTGCCGGCTACCATCTTGGAAACTGGCATCATTTCACATCCAAGAAAAACAGCAGACACAATGGTCTCTGTACGTGTGGATGACAGATGGAGCTGGAATCTAACAGCATGGATGTGTTGTTCTAATTTGTTGCTGTCGTTCTCGATAAAGCTTGTTTCTGGGGAAGAATTACAAAGTGACCCGCATTTCTCTTACAGCACACATATCCTTAAAGCTGAACTGCAGGTAGATATAAAAGACATAAAATAATGCAGCTCTGTATTCATTAACACATCATAAAATTTTATTTTTATAAAAACAAGAAGTGTAAGTACCGGAATTTGACGTGGAATTAGCCCCCTGTACAGCAGACCTCAGACTGAGAGAGGGAGAAGCAGCACAAGTGGGTTTTGCTACAGTGCTAACAAAGGTCATGCTGATAGGAGGAGAGAGTACAGTGAGATGCACCATGTCACAAAGCTCAAATCATCTCACCACTGGTTTCTTGAACATGGCAATGAGGTCACTGTACTCCAATGGCCTCCACAGTCACCAGATCTTATCCAATAGAGCAACTATGGAATGTGTTGGAACGGGAGATTCGCATCAGGGATGTGCAGCCGAAAAATCTGCAGCAACTGCGTGATACCATCATGTCAATATGGACCAAAATCTCTGAGGAATGTTTCCAACACATCGTTGAATCTATGCCACAAAGAATTAAGGCCGTTCTGAAGGCAAAAGGGGGCCCAACCCGGTACTAGCAAGGTACCGGCATTTTTACCTAATAAAGTGGCCGGTAAGTGTATGTAAGCAGTGTAAGTACCTGGATGTGACCTAGTATCAACCTCTACCAGTTGCTGTACAGCAGGGCTGGAATGTGAGAGGAAGAAGCAACACAAGGAGCCAATCTGTTTATGTGCTGGCAAGACGTATGCTGATAGGAGGAGAGAGCAGAATAAAAGAAAGATGAGCGCATCACTGTGCTGCTTCTCCTTTCACTGTCCAGTCACATTTCTGTATAGCTTGCTTTTTTTGTTTTATTTTTGCAGGCTAGCTGGTAAGTGTGCTGTAAAATCTTTTGTTTGTTTGTATAGACTGGGGCGGCTCCAGGATGGCATGAGCTCAGAGGAAGTGGATTGAAAGATGTTAGCCATCAGACTCGCAGGGCTTTTTTTCAGAGGGAACGTGGGGGAATGCAGTTCTGCACCTCCAGCACTGAATGCATGCAATGGCAAGGGGTGCTGGAGGGTCTATTAATGCTGGCTGCTGGGGGGGATCTATTGTTGCTGGGGGATCTACTGTTGCGGGGGCAGGGGTCTATTGTTGCTGGGGTGGGTTAGGATTTATCTGGAGATGGGCTTTAGGGTCAAAACTAGTATGTTTCTTGTGTAAGTTCTGGATCAGCTTCCCCAGTGTAACTCATCTTCAAAAAAGAGTGGGCTTGGTGCGCAGAGCACTGCACCCTGAGCCCACCCAGTTATGTGACAATAGAGAATTGTTAATAGAGCAAAATCCATAAAGACATGGATGAGTGAGTTTGGGGTGAAAGAACTTGACTGGCCTATACAGAGTCTTGACCTCATCCTGATAGAACAACCCTTGGGATGAATTAGCACAGAGACTGTGAGCCAGGCCTTCTCGTCCACATCAGTGCGTGCTTGGCCTCACAAATGCACTTCTGGAAGAATGGTCAAACATTCCCATAGCCCATAGACTTGTGCACAACGGAAAAATATGTTTAGTTTAGTTTCGTTTATTTTCGGTCCTGTTGATTCGTAATCATTCGTAATTTTGCTAAACGGGATTTTTCGTGTTCGGACTAATTCGTATTTTCGCAAGCGACATTTTTCGTTGAATCGGAATCATTCGTATTAATGTAAGCCTTATTTTTTTTTTTTCAAATTTCTCTTTATTAACCACTTAAGCCCCGGACCATTTGGTAGCTAGAGGACCAGAGGTGAATTCAGAATTTTGCACTGCGCTGCTTTAACTGTAAATTGTGCGGACATGCAATGTTGTACCCAAACGAAATTTGCGTCCTTTTCTTCCCACAAATAGAGCTTTCTTTTAATGGTATTTGATTGCCTCTGCGATTTTTATTTTTTGCGATATAAACGGAAAAAGACCGAAAATTTTGAAAAAAAATGATATTTTCTACTTTTTGTTATAAGAAAAATCGAATAAACTCAATTGTAGTCATACATTTAGGCCAAAATGTATTCAGCCACATGTTTTTAGTAAAAAAAATGTCAATAAGCGTATATTTATTGGTTTGCGCAAAAGTTATAGAGTTTACAAACTAGGGTACATTTTCTGAAATTTACACAGCTTTAAATTTATGACTGCCTATCTCATTTCTTGAGGTGCTAAAATGACAGAGCAGTACAAAACCCCCCCAAATGACCCCATTTTGGAATGTAGACACCCCAAGGAAATTGCTGAGAGGCATGTTGAGCCCATTGAATTTTTTATTTTTTTGTCCCAAGTGATTGAATAATGACAAAAAAAATAAAAATTACAAAAAGTTGTCACTAAATGATATATTGCTCACACATGCCATGGTTATATGTGGAATTTCACCCCAAAATATATTTTGCTGCTTCTCCTGAGTACGGGGATACTACATGTGTGGGACTTTTTGGGAGCCTAGCCGCGTACGGGACCCCGGAAACCAAGCACCGCCTTCAGGATTTCTAGGCACAAATTTTTGATTTCACTCCTCACTACCTATCACAGTTTCGAAGGCCATAAAATGCCAAAATAGCACAAAACCCCCCCAAATTACCCCATTTTAGAAAGTAGACACCCCAAGGAAATTGCTGAGAGGCCTGTTGAGCCCATTGAATATAATTTTTTTTGTCCCAAGTGATTGAATAATGACAAAAAAAAAAAAAAAATTACAAAAAGTTGTCACTAAATGATATATTGCTCACACATGCCATGGTTATATGTGGAATTACACCCCAAAATACATTTTTCTGCTTCTCCCGAGTACGGGGATACCACATGTGTGGGACTTTTTAGGAGCCTAGCCGCGTACGGGACCCCGAAAACCAAGCACCGCCTTCAGGATTTCTAGGCACAAATTTTTGATTTCACTCCTCACTACCTATCACAGTTTCGAAGGCCATAAAATGCCAAAATCGCACAAAACCCCCCCCAAATGACCCCATTTTGGAATACAGACACCCCAAGCTATTTGCTGAGAGGAATGGCGAGTATTTTACAGCTCTCATTTGTTTTTGAAAATGAAGAAAGAAAATATATATATATATATATATTTTTTTTTTTCAATTTTCAAAACTTTGTGACAAAAAGCGAGATCTGCAAAATACTCACAATACCTCTCAGCAAATAGCTTGGGGTGTCTACTTTCCAAAATGGGGTCATTTGGGGGGGTTTTGTGCCATCTGGGCATTCCATGGCCTCCGAAACTGTGATAGGCAGTGAGAAGTGAAATCAAAAATTTACACCCTTAGAAAGCCTGAAGACGGTGCTTGGTTTTTGGGGTCCCGTACATGGCTAGGCTCCCAAAAAGTCTCACACATGTGGTATCCCCGTACTCAGGAGAAGCAACAGAATGTATTTTGGGGTGTAATTCCACATATGCCCATGGCATGTTTGAGCAATATATCATTTAGTGACAACTTTGTGCAAAAAAAAAAAAAAAAATTGTCGTTTTTCCGCAACTTGTGTCAACATATAAAATATTCCATGGACTCGACATGCCTCTCAGTATATAGCTTGGGGTGTCTACTTTCCAAAATGGGGTCATTTGGGGGGGTTTTGAACTGTTCTGGCATTTTATACACAACATTAGGAAGCTTACATCCACTCTTCTAACCACTTGAAGACAAAGCCCTTTTTGACACTTTTTGTTTACATGAAAACATTTTTTTTTTTGCAAGAAAATTATGTTGAACCCCCAAACATTATATATATTTTTAAAGCAAAGGCCCTACAGATTAAAATGGTGGGTGTTGCATTTTTTTTTTCTACACAGTATTTGCGCAGCGATTTTTCAAACGCATTTTTTGGGTTAAAAAATACACTTTTTTTAATTTTAATGCACTAAAACACACTATATTGCCCAAATGTTTGATGAAATAAAAAAGATGATCTTAGGCCGAGTACATAGATACCAAACACGACATGCTTTAAAGTTTCGCACAAACGCGCATTGGCGACAAACTACATACATTTTTAAAAGCCTTTAAAAGCCTTTACAGGTTACCCCAGTAGATTTACAGAGGAGGTCTACTGCTAAAATGATTGCCCTCGATCTGACCTTCGCGGTGATACCTCACATGCATGGTGCAATTGCTGTTTACATATGACGCCAGACCGACGCTTGCGTTCGCCATTGGGCAAGAGCAGGGCAGGACAGGGGTGCTTTTTTTTTTTTTTTTTTATTATTAATTTTGCTTTTTTATTTTATTTTTAAATTGTTCCTTCCAAGTATTTTTTTTTTTTATCATTTTTATTGTTATCTCAGGGAATGTAAATATCCCCTATGATAGCAATAGGTAGTGACAGGTACTCTTTTTTTGAAAAAACTGGGGTCTTCTAGACCCTAGATTTTTCCTCTGCCCTCAAAGCATCTGACCACACCAAGATCGGTGTGATAAAATGCTTTCCCAATTTCCCAATGGCGCTTTTTATATCCGGGGGGGGGGACATTCCCTCCCACTGCTTGTAAAAGCAGTCCAGAGGCTAATTAGCCGCTAGGATTGCTTTTACATGAAAGCCGGCCGCAGGCTGAAAAGAATGATACCAAGATGATACCTAAACCCGCAGGCATCATTCTGGTATAAACATTCAAAGTCCAGCAACATACCAGTACGTTGCTGGTCCTTGTTGGACATGTATTGTAATCTTTTTATTTCATGCAGCCAGTTGGCTGAACGAAAAAAGAGATTGATCGGTGGGTATGCCCACCATTAGAATACCGCCCTTCATCCACCCACTTCCAATGATGGGCATACACGCACCATTTATATATGCCGAAGCATGGGGGCATCCTCCCGCAAAAAAGTTATGCCGCACACACATGGTCAGACTTTTCCACGGGCAAGCCTCCGTCGGAATTTCGACCGTATGTACGCGGCATTAGGAGCAAAATCGCTCCTCCGCCCCTGCTGCCCCAATGCTTTGGCATATTTGCTTTTTTTTTTTAACTGTGGTGGTGAAATCACCTCCTACAGCACTGGAGTCGCAGGGATCAGGCCTGTCTCTGCGAACGCTGCAGTTATGTGTGTTTTTGTTTTGTAAGTGACAGTGATCGATCGATACTGCACTTGGGTGGCCTGGGCTGGACGGAGGGGCAAAACGCAGGTGCCAGCAGGTATCTGGGCTGATCCCGCTAACACTGCGTTTTTGGGAACCCTAAACTGCTGGGGACGCTAGTATAGATCTGATCAGATCAGATATTGATCTGTTCAGATACTATACCACTAAGGGGGGTGTATGCTTCACGCGTGGGTGTTAGCGTTACTGGCACTAACCTGACTCTGCCTGGGGTGTGACTCAGACCCTCTCTGACGCTAAAACCTAATTGCTATCACCCGCCGGGCGATCAGGGGGTTAAACCTTTATTGGGTTATATACACGGCGGGTGCCCTGACACTATAAAAAGCAAACTAGCTAACCAGCGTCACCCGTAACACTTATATGGTGATCACTGGTGAAAGGGTTAACTAGGGGCAATTAGGGGGTTAAAACCTTTATTAGATAATATATGGGGGTACCTGACGCTATAAAAACCTGCGGCGAACCTAAAAAAAATTACCAGCTACCGATCTGCATCACCGACACTAAGACAGCGTTTAGAAAAACGATTGCTTAGCGACAGTGGTGAAGGGGGTGAAAGGGTTACCTGGGGGGGCGATCAAGGGGGTTAAACCTTTATTAGATAATATATTGGGGTACCTGACGCTATAAAAACATGCGGCGAACCTAAAAAAAAATACTGGCTACGATCTGCATCACCGACACTAAGACAGCGTTTAGAAAAACAATTGCTTAGCGACAGTGGTGATAGGGGGTGAAAGGGTTACCTGGGGGGCGATCAAGGGGGTTAAACCTTTATTAGATAATATATTGGGGTACCTGACGCTATAAAAACCTGCGGCGAACCTAAAAAAAATTACCGGCTACCGATCTGCATCACAGACACTAAGACAGCGTTTAGAAAAACGATCGCTTAGTGACAGTGGTGATAGGGGGTGAAAGGGTTACCTGGGGGGCGATCAAGGGGGTTAAACCTTTATTAGATAATATATTGGGGTACCTGACGCTATAAAAACATGCGGCGAACATAAAAAAAATTACTGGCTACGATCTGCATCACCGACACTAAGACAGCGTTTAGAAAAACAATTGCTTAGCGACAGTGGTGATAGGGGGTGAAAGGGTTACCTGGGGGGGCGATCAAGGGGGTTAAACCTTTATTAGATAATATATTGGGGTACCTGACGCTATAAAAACCTGCGGCGAACCTAAAAAAAATTACCGGCTACCGATCTGCATCACAGACACTAAGACAGCGTTTAGAAAAACGTTCGCTTAGTGATAGTGGTGATAGGGGGTGAAAGGGTTACCTGGGGGGCGATCAAGGGGGTTAAACCTTTATTAGATAATATATTGGGGTACCTGACGCTATAAAAACCTGCGGCGAACCTAAAAAAAATTACTGGCTGCCGATCGGCATCACTGACGCTAAGACAGCGATCAGAAAAATGATCGCTAAGCGACAGTGGTGATAGGCGGTGAAAGGGTTATCTGGGGGGTGATCAGGGGGTTAAACCTTTATTAGGGGGGGTTAGGGGGCTACACTGGACCTAAGACTAAACTTTGGTGACACTTTTACAGTCACAAATGTCACTGATTGCAGTGATCAGTAAATAAATGGTCACTGCAATCAGTGACACTGTGACTGGGGGCTGGGGGGGGTGATCTGGGGGGTGATCTGGGGGGGCCTGGGGGGGCGATTTATGTCCCTATGTGTCCTGGTGTCAGTGTAGTGTTGTGTGCACTGACCTGATATCTTCTCTTGTACGGCACTCGGTATATGTGAGCGCCGCACCAGAGATGACATCACTTCCTCCTGCTCCCTCTGTCTGACACAGACAGAGGGGGCATTTCCATTCGCCGGGAGCGATCGCGAGGGGGTGGCCAGAAACGAATGGCTGCCCCCTCATCCCGGAACGCTCCCGGACACTTAGCCACCGCTCACTGTATAGGAGGGGGGTCCGATTGGACCCCCCAACTGTACAAAGGCAATCACGTACACTCTACGTGATTGTGCCTGTCGGTGCCATTCTGCCGACGTATATATACAGTGAGCGGTCGTTAAGTGGTTAATGCTTTTTTGTGTTGTTGAGTCACAAAACAAGGCCATAGGGGCATACCCCGGCCAATCATTGCACATAATCACGTGCACAACAAAAAAAATAACATCACACCCTAACGCTAAATACGTCTAGCTAAACACAACATAAACACCTCTCAGGTTACACATGATAGGATTTCAGCAGGAGTTATTATTTCTTGTAGGACCTCGTCTCATTCTTAATTGTCTGTGTTGAACTTTACAGGAGCATTTAGGAGTAGGTACGATTATCTCGTTGACTATGCTTACACCTCCGTTTACCTATTCAGAGTATGGACCTCAGCTCCAAGCACCCCAGGTGGGTACAGAGGAGATCCATCTAAGTCACTCCCCTGGGGGTTGATCATCAGTTGTGGACTCTGAGTCTGTCCACAAATGCCATATTTTTTCATATTTTTTGGGGCATCCTCGAGACAGATACGTCGCTTTATAGAGGGGTATCATTGTGTTAACTAGCTGTTTCCATGAGGTCAGGGTGGGGAGGGGGGGGGGTGGTTGACTTCCACTTTAATACTAAGGCTTTTCTTGCATAAAAGAGAAGGATACCTATTAGGGTACGTGTTGCTTTGGCAAGTGCCAGTTGCTCCACCAGGCCAAGGAGACAGACACTAATTGTCGGGGGAATAGGAATGGTAGTTAGGCTGTGAATAAATTGAGTTACCTCCCGCCAATAGTCCTGAATCTGTGGGCAATCCCAGAATATATGCGTGAAGCCCGCAGGAGTATCAGAGCATCTCCAGCAGCTAGCCGACAGGGCCGGGTATATGCGATGAAGGCGTTGGGGCGTGTAATAGATCCTGTGGAGGATTTTGAATTGGATCAGTTTGTCCCTAGTAGCAACCAGCGGCTGGAATGGATAGTCCCACATGTCTTCCCAGTCTTCACTGTCCAGCTCCTGCACCTCCGCCCGCCACAGACCGCGCAAACCATCCAGTCCAACCTGGATGGACGGTAGAAGTGCTCGATAAATTTGGGATAATGGTTTTGAAAGCTCGGCATCGTCTAGGAGAATCTCCAAGTCATCAAGTTCCAGCCGAAGCTGAATTGACTTGAATTGCGAAATAAAGGCGTGGCGGAGCTGCAGGAACCTGAAAAAGAAAGAGTTCGGAAGCTGGAACTTGTTCTTTAGCCTATCAAATGTAAATAACCCCAACACATCGCAGATATCCCTCAAATACTTGATGCCCTTACTGGCCCACAAACCCGGGTCCTGTAGAGAGTGGAATTCCCGCAACCTTGGATTACACCAAAGTGGTGTATCAGGGGACCATCTGGCCTTTGCCAAAATTGGGTTTAATCACTACCGTGTACCATGCCTTAATAATCGCTTTCATAGCCGGAGGTAAAGGTACTGGAGAGCCCCCCGACCCCCTATAGAGTGCGTTGCGAAGGGATTGGTGTCGTCCGAGATCAGCCAGCTATGTGCATGGGTGAGCATTGCTGCGAAATAGTAGGTGTGAAAGTCTGGGCAGGCAAGTCCCCCCTGTGTCCATGGCCTACGCAAGATCTTTTTACTGAATCTAGCCGGGTGTGATTGCCACAAGAAGGAAGCCACTGAGGAGTCTAGCTGCTGGAAAAGAGACTTGGGCATCCAGACCGGAGAGTGCCGCATGATATACAGCAAGACCGGGAGTAGTTTCATTTTAATTAAGTTAATTCTCCCTATAAGGGATAATGGGAGGTTCGACCAGGCCTTCAGTTTTAATTTACACCACTGCAGCACCGGGGACAAATTAAGTTTGAAAAAATCCTGAGTATTGGGAGAGATATTAATTCCTAGGTATCTAATGTTATCTGCCCATTGTAGAGGTGAATTAGGATCACTCAGTCTCTTTGCCCCGGGATCTATGGGTAAGATTAGTGATTTGCTCCAGTTGGTTCGGAGGCCAGAGAGAGTCGCAAAACGATCCAGAAGCCGAAGCGCCCAGGTGAGCAAGGGACCAGGGTCCCGGAGGAAGAGGATTAAATCATCGGCATACATGGGCGTCTGCTCCATAGGGCAGGGGGGGTCAATTGCCACCCCCCCTGGAAGTCAGAGTGAAGACACACTTGCCCCCTGTGTTGCAATGGCCGCCGCGACCACTTCTGCGGCAGCCGTGGACTTTTTTTTCTAAGTCTGCAGACTGCTGCTGGCCTGGGGGATGGGGCTGCTCTCAGTCTTTTCCGACTATCTGTCCCTCCCTCCTCACCCCCAGCCCAAGCATCGGATTCTCGGATGCCTCTGCTTAACATCACTGTGACCCTGACCTGGCTGTCCTGTGATTGGCTGCTGCCTCAGCCTGCCTCTGCCTGTGTAAATGTGCCTATGCCGATCCAGCCGGAGCGGCGCTGGCTCCTCCTACAGGTGCGTGGCATGCAGTGGCCGAGACAAGAGACTGATTACGCTGCCAGTGCCTGCCCTATCGCTGAAGAACTACAGGTAACAGCAGTGCCTGTGCCACGACACCACTGTGTACATCTTTTTGTATTGCAATGTATTGCAATACATCTATGTTGTGGCTACAGTATACAGTATAGGCTGTTTTCATCAAGATCAAAATATGGCCACAACAGATGTATTGCAATACATTGCAATATAGAAAGATGTACATTCTCTAGCCTATATTTATATGGGCATGGAGTGAAGCGGAATTATCCTCAAGAATGATGCCCACCCTGAAAAAAGTTCAGCGGACGCCCATGTCGGCATACAATGCCAGCTTCTCAGTCACCGAGCCGACCCGCACTCCAGACACCTCACTCGACCTCCGCAAGGCCTCAGCTAAAGGCTCCATTACCAGGGCAAAGAGCGCAGGTGATAAAGGACATCCCTGTCTTGTCCCCCTCCTAATCGAAAAGGAGGGCGAGAGCCTACCATTTAGTTTGATATGGGCGGTGGGGTCCCTATGTAATAAGCCGATCCATTTCCGGAAAGTTGGGCCAAAGCCAAAATCCTCCAGAACCTGCATCATATAGGACCATCTAACTGTATCGAAAACCTTTTCGATGTCGAGGGATACCAAGACCCGGGAAGCAGTCTCCTCGGGTGGGAGCTGGAGATGGGTAAAGACTCGTCTAAGGTTATTGTCCGTGGACTTGCCAGGCATAAAGCCCGTCTGATCTATATTGACAAGGGATGGTAAAACCTTCATGATTCTATTGGCTAGTACTTTGGTGAGTATTTTTAGATCGTAATTCAGCAACGAAATGGGTCTATAGGATGAGCAGCAAGTGGGGTCTTTCCCTGGTTTGGGCAGCAGCACTATATGTGCCTGATACATGCTATCTGGTAACCTATCGGATTCCAAGCAATCTGTGAACAACTGTGTTAGTTGGGGGACCAGTAAGGCAGCGTGTGTATTGTACCAGTCCCCAGGTAGACCATCTGGGCCTGGGGATTTATTGTTGGGCAAGGAATAGATTGCAGCTTCAATTTCTAGACGTGTCAAGGGCTTATCTAGCGCGACCCTGTCCTCCTCAGAAAGAAGAGGCAAAGTAATTCCCCCTAGTTCCTCTAACCCAGCATCAGCTGAGCCAGAGAATGGGTCATCGTACAGTTTGCTATAAAAGAGATGAAATTCCCTCAGTATACCTTCAGGGTCTGTAACCTGGCAACCAGTGGAAGTCTGAATTCTAGGGATTACTGTTTGGAGCGTGGGTTCTGCCACTAGGTTGGCCAGTAGTTTGCTATTCTTGTCCCCTGATTCGAAAAGCTTGGCTACAAACTTCTGCGCATCAGAGTGCACCACCGAGGTGTAATGGAGCTTCAGATCTCTCCTCGCCTGGGCTACAGCGGAATAATTTTCAGGTGTCGGATGCCCCGTAAAAAGTTCCAGTGCAGTCCCTTCTCTCTGTTCCAATTGAGCGGTCTGTGACGCAAAGCCGGATCTCACAGCCTTGATAGAGGAGATATATTCATCTCGGGTATGAGCCTTGCCCGCCTCCCAGACCACATCAAGGGAAGCCGACCCCACATTTGTTAGCCAGTAGTCTACAAGTTTGGGCTCTACCAACTCCTGGATTTGAGGATTGCCTATCCAATGGGACGCTAGCTTCCAGCATCCCGGCTCGCGGGAGACCTGAGACAGAGCAGAAACCGGCCCGAATATGAAGTCTATGCGAGACCCAGACCTATGCGGTGCTGAGATATGTGAATACGTCCTATCCTCCGGATGCTTCCACCGCCAGATCTTCTGGAGACCAAAAGTGTCCGCCCAGAGGGCCAAATCAGGGGGGGCAGATCTAAGGGGATTTGTAGTGTCTCATTTTTAGTTGGTTTTTGTAATTCGTACTTTTGGTAGAGTACATTGTTTTTCGTTGATTCTGGACACAACTCCTACTTTCGTAACTTTTTTTGGTTCGTTGATTCGTAATTTTCCGCGTGTCTCTCACAATGGCGCTGCCTAACGTGCTTCGAATGGATTCATACTTTTCTAAATACGTTGCGGTTATTTGTAATGATTCGAAATCTCGTATTTTACTTTCGTTTTTGACATGTGGCTATAGCCTCCACCCCTGTACACCATTTTGATAGGGAGTTCAGCACGGTGAGGGAGGAGCAAAGAGCAGAGTGTTATTGTGCTTTGAATGGATTCGTACATTCGTAACTTTTTTTTGCTTCGTTGATTCGTGATTTTCCGTGACGGATCACAACAAGTCGACTTGCTGTTGCATTAGGCCGCATTAACGCAACAACGAATTATGCCAAAGGCATTCGGGCATTCGCTATTTGCGATATAATTTATTTTGGATTCGGTTTTATTCATAATTGCTTTGTTCGGAAATTCGAATGCTTCCGAACGTCCGAAAGTTGCTAAATTCGTACGAATTTCGATTCGTTACGAAACAAATTGCACAAGCCTAATAGACACACTCCTAAACCTTGTGGACAGCCTTCCCAGAAGAGTTGAAGCTGTTATAACTGCAAAGGGTGGACCAACTCAATATTAAACCCTACGGACTAAGACTGGGATGCCATTAAAGTTCATGTGCGTGTAAAGGCAAGTGTTCCAATACTTTTGGCAATATAGTGTATGTCAATGTATAAAGTGTCATTTGAAACAGAACATTGGAATTTTGTGTAATGGATACTATACATAGGAAACTTGGAGCTCATCTCAGAGCAGACACAGGGGAACATCTTCTAGCCCATTTAATGGACAGCGCTAAAGATGCAAATCGCCCCAAAAACTTAAAAAGAGATGGTGGAGTTACACTTTCAAATTCTTCAGCATAAAATTCCTCAGCATTTTTAAAGCATATTACCACTAGCTCCCTGACACTCCCTGAAAAATTACAGCATTATATCTTCTGATAGAACATTTTTTGTTCCTTGCCAAAGGCAATTTAGCTGTTTTGGAATTTAAATACTACATGGCATTTGTATTGAAAATGGTGAACTTGTCGGTGCAAAAGTTCTTAAAAAAAAAAAAAGTCCCAAAAGCTGGGATTTAGATAAATATTTCAGACAAGGCTAAATTTAAACCTCCCGTGTACTCATATCAATCAACATCTTAAAGAAGTAGGAGATATTCTGCCTCTTACCTTTCAAGGTCGTTGAAGGGTTATGTAAATCAGGAGAAGCATACTTGGAGGAGTGCATCGGAGGGGCGCACAGCTTTTTCCTTTCCAAATATTCTCATTATTTTTGCCCCTTTTCCTTTAGGGTACATTAGGGTTGCCACCTTTTCTTCAAACCAAACCCGAACACTTTAGCGGCTTACAGGTAATTTTAAGGGGAAATGCTGTGGACTCTGGTGTTAAGGGGAACTCTGATGTAAGGGCAGGGCTGGACTGGGACAAAAATTTGGCCCTGGACTTTATCCAGACCGGCCCACTTTAATTCAATAAAATGCTGCCCCCCACCCCCCCAAAAATCACGCCCACCAAAAGGCCCCTACATCCATTATTGTAAATCATGAGAGGGTGAGAGAGAGGGGAATGAGAGAGAAAGAGGGGGAGGGTTGAGGGAAAGGGGGTGAGAGGGGGTGGGTGAGAGAGGGGGGTGAGTGTAAGAGAGAGGGTGAGTGTAGGACGCCTTTCACACTGAGGTGTTTTTCAGGCGCTTTTGGGCTAAAAATAGCGCATGTAAAGCACCTGAAAAACGCCTCCGCTGCAGTCCCAGAGGGGGGAGCTGAGAGACAGGGGGGAGCTAAGAGACAGAGGGGGGAGCTAAGAGACAGAGGGAGGGAGTTGAGGGACAGAGGGAGGGAGCTGAGAGACAGAGGGAGGGAGCTGAGAGACAGAGGGAGGGAACTGAGAGACAGAGGGAGGGAACTGAGAGACAGAGGGAGGGAACTGAGAGACAGAGAGGGGGAGCTGAGAGATAGAGAAGGAGAGCTGAGAGATAGAGGAGGGGGCTGAGAGACAGAGGAGGGGGCTGAGAGACAGTGGGGGGCTGAGAGACAGAGGAGGGGGCTGAGAGACAGAAGATGGGTCTGAGAGACAGAAGATGGGTCTGAGAATCAGAGGGGGAGCTGAGAGACTGAGGGGGAAGCTGAGAGACAGAGGGAGGGAGCTGAGAGACAAAGGGGGAGCTGAGAGACAGAGGGGGAGCTGAGAGACAGGGGGGCTGACAGACATGGGGAGCTGAGAGACAGAGAGGGTGTGGGAGACAGAGGGGGAGCTGAGAGATAGAGGGGGAGCTGAGAGATAGAGGGGAGAGCTGAGAGATAGAGGAGGGGCTGAGAGACAGAGGAGGGGGCTGAGAGACAGAGAAGGGGGCTGAGAGACAGGGGAGGGGTCTGAGAGACAGAGGGGGTGCTGAGAGACAGACGGGGAGCTGAGAGACAGAGGGGGAGCTGAGAGACAGAGGGGGGAGCTGAGAGACAGAGGGGGAAGCTGAGAGACAGAGGGGGGAGCTAAGAGACAGAGGGAGGGAGCTGAGAGACAGAGGGGGGAGCTGAGAGACAGGGGGAGCTGAGAGACAGAGGGGGGCTGAGAGACAGAGGGGGGAGATGAGAGATAGAGGAGAGCTGAGAGATAGAGGAGGGGGCTGAGAGATAGAGGAGGGGCTGAGAGACAGAGGAGGGGGCTGAGAGACAGAGGGGGAGCTGAGAGACAGAGGGGGGAGCTGAGAGACAGAGGAGGGATGCTGAGAGACAGAGGGGGAGATAAGAGACAGAGGGGGGAGCTGAGAGATAGAGGAGAGCTGAGAGATAGAGGAGGGGGCTGAGAGACAGAGGAGGGGGCTGAGAGACAGAGGAGGGGGCTGAGAGAGATAGAGGAGGGGGCTGAGAGACAGAGGAGGGGGCTGAGAGACAGAGGAGGGGGCTGAGAGACAGAGGGGGGAGCTGAGAGACAGAGGGGGAAGCTGAGAGACAGAGGGAGGGAGCTGAGAGACAGAGGGGGAGCTGAGAGACGGAGGGGAGAGCTGAGAGACAGAGGGGAGAGCTGAGAGACAGAGGGGAGAGCTGAGAGACAGAGGGGGGAGCTGAGAGACAGAGGGGGGAGCTGAGAGACAGGGGGAGCTGAGAGACAGAGGGGGGCTGAGAGACAGAGGGGGGAGATGAGAGATAGAGGAGAGCTGAGAGATAGAGGAGGGGGCTGAGAGATAGAGGAGGGGCTGAGAGACAGAGGAGGGGGCTGAGAGACAGAGGAGGGGTCTGAGAGACAGAGGAGGGGTCTGAGAGACAGAGGAGGGGTACTGAGAGACAGAGGGGGAGATAAGAGACAGAGGGGGGAGCTGAGAGACAGAGGAGAGCTGAGAGATAGAGGAGGGGGCTGAGAGACAGGGGAGGGGGCTGAGAGACAGGGGAGGGGTCTGAGAGACAGAGGAGGGGTCTGAGAGACAGAGGAGGGTTGCTGAGAGACAGAGGGGGGAGCTGAGAGACAGAGGGGGAGCTGAGAGACAGAGGAGGAGAGCTGAGAGACAGAGGAGGGGGCTGAGAGACAGAGGAGGGGTCTGAGAGACAGAGGAGGGGTCTGAGAGATAGAGGGGGGCTGAGAGACAGAGGAGGGGCTAAAAGAGGGGGGGACTGAGAGACAAAGAGACTGAAAGACAGTGGGGGTACTGAGAGACAGATGAGGGGTCTGAGAGACAGAGGGGGGTCTGAGAGATAGTGGGGGGGCTGAGAGATAGTGGGGAGGCTGAGAGACAGAGGAGGGGGCTGAAAGGCACAGGGACTGAGAGACAGAGGGTGGGACTGAGAGAAAGAGGGGGGGACTGAGAGACAGAGGGGGCAGAGAGACAGAGGGGAGGGCTGAGACAGACCACATAGCACTGTCCCTTTCTGCAGTCCCTCCTCTGCTCACCTCCCCGCTGTCTCAGTGTTCTGGCATGTTTGTGTAGGATGCCGGGTACCTGATGGTCAGCAGCGGCAGCGCCGAGTCTCCCTCTTGATCCGGGGGGTGCTCTCGCTGCTCTGCTCCTTACAGCGGCGCATGTTCTCTTCCTCCGGGCTCCCAGTCAGCCTGCCCTCCGGCCCAGGCCGCATGGTTCCTGGAGCAGAGAGGAGGTGAAGGAATCGAGCGAGGTTCTGGGAGTGCCGGGGTGGCCGCGCTCACTCTTGTTCACCTCTTCGGTGGTCAGGAAGGGGGTGGAGCTGAGAGACAGAGGAGGGAGCTGAGAGACAGAGGGGGGCTGAGAGACAGAGGAGGGGGCTAAAAGAGGGGGGAATGAGAGACAGAGCGAGGGAGCTGAGAGACAGAGGGGGAGCTGAGAGACAGGGGGGCTGACAGACAGGGGGAGCTGAGAGACAGGGGGAGCTGCGAGACAGAGGGAGGCTGAGAGACAGAGGGGGGAGCTGAGAGACAGGGGAGGGGGCTGAGAGACAGGGGAGGGGGCTGAGAGACAGGGGAGGGGGCTGAGAGACAGAGGAGGGGTCTGAGAGACAGAGGAGGGGTCTGAGAGATAGAGGGGGGCTGAGAGACAGAGGTGGGGGCTAAAAGAGGGGGCTGAGAGACACGGAGACTGAGAGACAGAGGAGGGGTCTAAGAGACAGAGAGGGGGTCTGAGAGATAGTGGGGGGGCTGAGAGACAGAGGAGGGGGCTGAAAGGCACAGGGACTGAGAGACAGAGGGGGGGACTGAGAGACAGAGGGGGCAGAGAGACAGAAGGGAGGGCTGAGACAGACCACATAGCACTGTCCCTTTCTGCAGTCCCTCCTCTGCTCACCTCCCCGCTGTCTCAGTGTTCTGGCATGTTTGTGTAGGATGCCGGGTACCTGATGGCCAGCAGCGGCAGCGCCGAGTCTCCCTCTTGATCCGGGGGGTGCTCTCGCTGCTCTGCTCCTTACAGCGGCGCATGTTCTCTTCCTCCGGGCTCCCAGCCCAGCTTCCCCTCTGGCCCAGGCCGCATGGTTCCTGGAGCAGAGAGGAGGTGAAGGAATCGAGGTTCTGGGAGTGCCGGGGTGGCCGCGCTCGCTCCTGTTCGCCTCTTCGGTGGTCAGGGAGGGGGTACCTCCGCAGTACCTCCTCGGCTTTTACATCCAACTGCCCTTCTCGCTGGCCACCTTCCCAGAATCCCCGCCGCTGTTTGCTGCCATGCTCCCGCTGCTGCCGAACTGCAGAAAAAAACGGCCCACCGGGAAACTCCCAGTAGTCCAGATGGCCAGTCCATCCCTGTGTAAGGGAGTTCCTGCTCACCAAACCTCCCACTTACATCAGAGTTTCCAGCATTTCCCCTTAAATCAGGGTTCCCAAATACCCCCTTAACCGCTTCAGCTCCGGAAGATTTTACCCCCTTCCTGAATCACTTTTTGCGATTCGGCACTGCGTCGCTTTAACTGACAATTGCGCGGTCGTGCGACGTGGCTCCCAAACAAAATTTGCGTCCTTTTTTCCCCACAAATAGAGCTTTCTTTTGGTGGTATTTGATCACCTCTGCGGTTTTTATTTTTTGCGCTATAAACAAAGGAACAGCGACAATCTTGAAAAAAAAAAAAACACAATATCTTTTACTTTTTACTATAATAAATATCCCAATTAAAAAAAAAAAAAAAAAAAATTTCCTCAGGTTAGGCCGATATGTATTCTTCTACATATTTTTTGTAAAAAAAAATCAAAAAAAAATCGCAATAAGCGTATATTGATTGGTTTGCGCAAAAGTTATAGCGTCTAAAAATAGGGAATAGATTTATGGCATTTTTATTATTATTTATTTTTTGACTAGTAATGGCGGCGATCTTCGATTTTTATCGGGACTGCGACATTATGGCGGACAGATCAGACACTTTTGACACATTTTTGGGACCATTGACAATTTTACAGCAATCAGTGCTATAAAAATGCACTGATTACTGTAAAAATGTCATTGGCAGGGAAGGGGTTAATACTAGGGGGCGATCAAGGGGTTAAATGTGTTCCCTCTCTGTGTTCTAACTGAAGGGGGATGGGACTTACTAGGGGAAATGACAGATCTCAGTTCATACATTGTATGAAGACATGATCAGTCATTTCTCCCCTGAAAGAACCGGGAGCTGTGTGTTTACACACACAGTTCCTGGTTCTCGCTCTGTCACGAGCGAACGCGGGTACCCAGCGGTCATCGAGCCCGCCAGGCACTTGCATCAGCTCCGGGGGCGAGCAGTGGGCACGCGCACGTGCCTCCGGCGGCGTGCACGCGCCCCTAGTGGCCACAGGGCGAAGCAACGTAACATAACATCGTTTCGCCCAGCCGAGCCATGTTGCCGCAGTAAAATTGTGGCGGCTGGTCGGCAAGTGGTTAAACCAGAGTCCACAGGGCATCCCTTACATCTGAGTCCCTCTTACCTTATTGTATTTACTCGCTTGGCGGCAAGAGAGAGAAGGGAGGGTGGGGGGAGACTTCAGTCACAGACATTGGATGGTGAGCTCACTCACCCAAGGATGGAGGCTCAGGTATCGACACCTTTCATCCACGATGTATCTGCTGGTTGCTGAACTTCAGTTTTCCAGCCCACACATCCCTTTCCAGGGGATCAGAACACCAGGGATTGGAGTGTGCGTGGGCAGACAGAGTTGTAGGGGTGGGAGGAGGAGGAGCATATCAAGCCCTCTCTCCTCTCCTGTCCATGTATGGGAATGGGTCCTGTGCACACCCCTATGGACTCTGCGGTTGTGGTACTCGGTTACTTGGGAAGCCAGAGTCCATTATGAATATTGTGTCCGGGTTTCAGGAGGTCAGAAACCCAGACACACGATTCAAAACCCTAACTTTCTGAGTGAATCCCGGACAGATGGCAACTCTAGGGTACACTCCTCCACTTGTTCCACTTTGCCAACAAAAAAATACTTCTAATGCTGTGTACACACGATAAGAATTTCCAATGAAAAAAGTCAGATGGAGCCCGTCTGAGTTTTTTCATCGGAAATTCCGACCGTGTTGTGGGCCCCATCGGAGAGATTCCGATGAATTCCATCGGAATTTTCAAATAGAACATGTTCTATTTTTTTCCGATGAAATTCCGTCAGAATTCTGATGGAAGTTTGATCGGAAAAAGGTCCGATCGTGTGTACGGGGCATTATAAGGTATTTTTTAAAAACAAATCTGTCTACAGTTAACCTTCAAACCAATATAAAAGCACAAAAAGGCTTCTCTGTAATCATTAATGCAGAATTAAACCAATAAAGTAAACATATTTTTAGTGCCTTGAAAAAGCATTTATACCCCTTGAAATTTTCCACATTTTGTCATGTTACACCAAAAAATGTAAATGTATTCTATTGGGATTTTATGTGATAGACCAACACAAAGTGGCACATAATTGTGAAGTGGAAGGAAAATTATAATTGTATTCAAGGCTTGGACCTCTCTGAACATTACACGGCTTAGTAACCTAATATCTTCTACATCCTTCCTCACATTTCCTACCCTTTGCGACACCTATAATTTACCAAATTCTGAACTCTTTAGATATCTCCAGATCAAAAATTTCTACGCACCATTACTAAGTACTACTACCCCCCCCCCCCCCCCGCCACATACCACACACTTTGAATCAGCCTGTCTGAAGGATCCCCACTCAAGAGGTATGATATCTTCTTTATACTCCCAAATTTCAACTTACCCTGGTCTTGATAAACCCCCATATGCACGTAAATGGGAGGAGGACCTGGATAGAATATTTGATATGGCTGACTGGTCTAAAATTTGGTCCGCAACAAAATCTTCCTCTCCAAATATCCTGGCGGTAGAAACCAACTATAAGGTTTTAACTCGTTGGTACCTCGTCCCTTCCAGGTTGGCCAAATTTACGCCAAACCAAACGGTGCAATGCTTTCGAGGCTGCCTTGACCCGGGCACCCACTTGCACATATGGTGGTCCTGCCCATTGGCACAGATATATTGGAAGAAAATATTTGGAGTTGCCTCCAGAATGTTTAATCTCATTGTGCAACCTGACCCAGCCACAGCCTTGCTCAATCTAAAACCGGACTGTATTACTTATAGACAATTTAAACTCCTTAACCAACTCCTCACGGCGGCTAAGCAAACAATCGCAAAGGCGTGGAGGACCCCCGACCTAGAGGTACCCGAGACTGAATCCAGACTAAACACTAGCAATAGAAAGAGATCAAATTCCAGCTTTCGAAAAAACCTGGAATCCTTGGATCAAATACCACTTATCACCACTCTGTGATAACACAATTCTCATGCCATGGTAGCTGACAACCCTACTCAGATAAACGTGATTTGCAATCCCAAACCCAAACTTTCAGAGCCTTGGTGCTACCCTACCTTCTGTTGTGAATATTATAATGCTTTTTACACCCTCAGACAGGAAGTCATACGATCTGAGCTAATCCAGTGGACTCCTGCACTTTTTTCTCTATTCTCCTCACTATTCTATTCTTCCTTTTCTTGTGTCTCCCTTTTTCTGTGTGTTCTTTTCTTTTATATATATATTTTTTTCTCTTCGGCTCTATTTTTTATTATTTTACTGAACAGTAATGAAGTATTATTCTATTTAACACATTTTAACAGCTCTGGTCCAAGCTAATACTCTATATGATAGCATTATATCTATCTATATCTATCTATAGAGTGCACATCGGTAAAGGGGCGCCGAGTGCAGGCTCAGTGAAAGCGGGCTGCCTGACACTGCAATGTCCCACACAGCCGCGGTACCCAACGCTTTCCAGGACGTTGTAATGTACAGTATGTTCAGTCATTGCACTGTTTTGTGATAGAACTCCCTCACTATCGCTGCACCCTCCGCGTCTCCCTCCTACTACACCACCAGGTGGCAGCGCTGTGCGAAATTAGACAGAGGCGAGCCCCTCACACATTGCCGGTCCTCTGATGCCTCCAAGGCTGTGCTAGCTGTTCCCGGCGGCGGTGGTCGGTGTTGGCAGAGACAGGCGGAATGCGGACAGGGCTGAGTAGGAGGACGCGGGGTTGTACAAGGCTGCTGAGGAATGGGACAAGGTGAGCTCCTCCTCCCTGTACAGTACATGACACCTGGAAAACTTCCTTCCATTCATTTCCAGCACCATCCTGGGGTGACCATGGCTGACAATGTCATAGCAGCCCAGACATGCTGGAATCTGTAGTCCTGGGAGCTATTATCTTCACACTGTGTACTGCTGTAACCTATCAGCGTTGATATGCGTTCTTTTTTGTGCGTTAACATGTGCTGCGTGAAGTCAGATCGCCACCTCCACCGTATACATGGACAGACTAAAGGGAGTGGAGTCAGGGGTGGAGCCAAGGGGGGACAGCAAAATTAAGATTCGCCTGGGGGTGGTCAAAAATACTTGCAGCAGCACTGACTACATCATACTCCTCCACCCAGGGCCAGTGCTAGATTATTTTGCACCCTAGGCAAAACTAGCTACTTGCAACCACCAAAACAAAGAAACTTCGAGCATGTTCAAATACATTTAAAATTCATATATTTATATTTTTATATATTTATTTATAAACCATCTTTGTATAAATATATACATTTTGAATGTATTTAAAGAGGACGTAAACCCTGATGGGTTTTACTTGCTCTTTATTTCCCTGCAAAGGTAAAGCATAATGGGCTACTATACATCGCATAGTAGCCCATTATGTGTCACTTACCTGAAACCGAAGCCTGCGATGTCACCGCTGTCCCCACTAGCAGCGAGCATCCATCTTTACCCTTTTTCCTTCCGGGGCCGCGAACTCCGGCTCTGTGACTGCCCGGAGATGCGTGACGTTACTCCCGCACAAATGCGCGCGGGAGCCGCCAGTCACAGCATGGCCCCTTTAGAAACGGCATGATCACCGTATCTAAAGTGCGCCCGCACCGTAGACATCGGTGCACGACTCTATTGTAAATATCTCCTAAACCGTGGAGGTTTAGGAGATATTTCCAGCACCTACAGGTAAGCCTTAATCTAGGCTTACCTGTAGGTAAAAGTGGTTGTACAAGGTGTACAACCACTTTAAACTGAGCATGTTTGGTGCTGTAGTGCCACGATATTCAGAGTCCGCCTCCAGGATCCACTTATAAGGCTCCAATTTCGCTCTTCACCTGCTCTGGGACATACAATAAATAGCAGCTAGACTAGAGTTTACTGAAGCAGATCAGGCAGCGATTGCGATTGGTTGCCAGAGGTTGCAGCACATCACTTCTGCTTGCTGATTGTTGTCAGTGAGAGTGAGTGGAATGTGACCCCTAATGTTGCCAGCACCGACACTCCTTCTCCTTCCCGAGAGATGCTAGATCCTGGGTCTCCAGAATTTGCGCCCCAGTCAGTGCCTACATTCAGTCAGGGCCTAGTTCTGACTCACAACCAGTACCATCCCTTCCCATGACTCAAAGTTCTAGTTCAGGGCCTGGGAACACAGCTTTACCTCAGAGAGAAGTACGAAGAGGAGAACAAGCTAGGCATCCCCCACCCATCTTGACTTATGATAGTTTGGGGGATCCCAGATTCATTACTCAGCCACACTTGTATCCAGGGGAGGGCTGGCGGCCTTAGGCCTGGGGGGCAAGTCCAGTCAAGTGGCCCATTGAACCGCCGAATCAGCTCACCATCCATGGCCCACCTGGTTTTTCAATGCAGCCTCACCAGTGCCCATCAGTGCAGCCAACTCCAGTGCCCATCAATGCAGCCTGATCACTGGGGCAGGTTACATGGGGTGTATGGGGGGGGAGATGGGGGGTCAGCTAGGGGTGTCAGGGTCTCTCACCTCAGCGATCTCAGTTCAGCAGGTCCTTGCATTCCACAGTCTCCTGGGGGGTAACTGTCCTGATCCTGGGGTCAAGTTGCAGCCAGCGCCCAGCCCTGCAGCCTTGCGTCCCGACTCCCTGGCACGCCCTGCCTCTGCCTGCTTCCAAGAATCCGGTCCCAGGGAGTTGTAGTTTCCTCTTCGCTGCTGTGTTTTCCACCCACCAGAAGCTTGAGTGTGGACTACAACTCCCGGAATGCAACAGCTAGTGGTCGGCCACCGTGGCCATGCCCCCGGCCCGACTTCCTAGACCAGAATAAAAAATAAAATGGTAGCGGACAGCGGCTGCCGGCCATTTTGAACATAAGTTAGGGCGGCCTGGGAGGCAATTGCCACCCTGCCCCATGGCCCAGCCCTCCCCTGCTTGTATCATGCCTGGGTAGGAGCAGTTTCTAATTTGGTCAATATGTTACCAATTTTTGCTTCACCTGGAATGATTTACTAACTTGCCTTCTCCCTCAGCAAACCATTGTAACGGAGAGAGGATCAACATTGTTTCTTTTTTGGGACATTGCATGTCCTGGCCTCGCCCCCCGTACTCCCGGAGTCTATGGCTGGCTATCCAGGCAGATGACCCTTTTCTGCACACACAATAGACTGCTGTTTCTTGTCTGTCTTTTATTGGCACGTTTCAGATTTTAATATATGTGTGAATGATACATGTGATATGCGGTAAAACTGAAAACAACAAGAATAATATAACATTACAATACAATGGTAAACATCACATAAAATAATAACTGAAATTACTAATTTCTTTTCCTAATAGCCTGTGGAGGAGGAAAGGGAAGATTGCTTACCTCCGATGCCATGGATGGGGATAGATAGCATCTAGGCTGCTGCCATGAGATTTACCATGCCGATCCCTATATCTGTTTCACTTCCTGACTAAAGAGGATGTGATGATTTTTACATCACATCCTTAAGTGGCTTGATGGCTTTGTTATAAACTATATTAATGTTTGGCCAGTAAGTAGCGCAAGCATTACAGCTAACCTGGAACAAACATAATTTATAGCTTAGTAATGCAACAACTCAATATACAAATTAAATGACAAGGTGAATTCTCTTTTCTGAACCTCAGGAGAGAGAAAGGTATCCTGGAGACATAACACTCCCCGTGTGGCGTTAACCAACGCCACTAACAACGTCATTGGACACTAGTAAAATCAAGTCCGATATGGGTCTGAGAAATTACTTTACTTCACCCTGTTTGGAAGTCTTAACTTCGACCTTCCTGACATGTCCATCTTTGCTTGGGAATGTCTGTATGATAAGTCCCAAAGGACAGTCAATCCTGTGTGCTTGGCAGTCTATAACGAGCACCACATTTCCTGACTTCAGGTCCGGTTTGTTAACTTGCAACTTATTTCTGAGTTGTAGGGTTTGGATGTAATATCTCCTCCATCTGTCCCAGAAAGTGTTGGCTAGGCTTTGCACCTGTCTCCATTGACGTCTGAAAAGGTCTTTATCAGTAAACCCTCCATTTGGAGCACTGACCGTGTGGGTTTTTTGAAGCCACTGTGACTAATGCAGACACTTGTGGACGAACTTCTGCATCCTTGACTGCATATATCAAGCTAAAGGTCTCAGATTCAGAAGTGTTGTGTTCTGAATTGTACAGGAATGCAGGGCCTGTAAGCCATGTTGTGTCCTTAAGACAGTTGGCTGGGACAGCTCTGGTCGCTAGGTCTGCGGGATTGTGTTTAGTTGGTACAAAGTGCCACTGTTTTGGGTGTGTGGATCTCCTAATCCTCAACACTCTATTACTGATGTAGACGTAGAAGTGTCTGGTTTCGTTGTAGATGTACCCCATGACTACTTTACTGTCAGTGTAGAACTCAGTGTCTTTGATTTCTAGGTTCATCTCTCTAGTGATCGTGTCGGCTAACTCCACAGCTAACACTGCGGCACAAAGTTCTAGCCTAGGTATTGTGCGTTCTGGGAGTGGGGCAAGTTTTGCTTTTCCCATGACAAAACCTATATGGCACTGTCCTTTCATGTCCTTGATCTTGAGGTAATCTACAGCAGCGATTGCTTTGACGGAAGCATTGCAGAAAACACAAAATCTTTGGTCTTGGACTTATGTAGACAGTACTGGAGCATATGGGCGAGGGACCTTTAAGTTAGACAAGGCTGTCAGGGAATTTTTCCACTCTGTCCACTGATCTCTTTTCTCAGGGGGAAGTGGATCATCCCAGTTCACTGTCTCTTGAGTCAGGTCTCTGAGAAGTGCTTTAGGCCCCTTTCACACTGGGGCAGGCAGGTGCGGTGGCAGTATAGCAGCGCGATTTTCAGCGCTGCTATACCGTCGTTCTTACCGCGGTATGCGGCCGCTAGGGGAGTGAATTTAACCCCCGCTAGTGGCCAAAAAAGGGTTAATACCGCCCGCAAACCGCGGCTATTGCCGCGGTTTGCGGGCGGTATTACCGCGGTGTCCCATTGATTTCAATGGGCAGCCGCGGTAAAGGAGCAGTGAACACACCGCTCCTTCACCGCTGTAAAGAAGCGGCTAGCAGGACTTTTGGAGCGGTCCTGCTAGCGTACCGCTTCAGTGTGAAAGCCTTCGGGCTTTTACATTGAAGGCTACAGGCACGAATTTTTCATGCGGTATAATAGCGCTAATATTAGCGCTAAACCGCATGAAAAATGCCTCAGTGTGAAAGGGGCCTTACTCTCAATGGTGACTGGAGCTGCTTACCCTAGAGGGTCATACAGACAGTTTATGGTTGACAGAACGCTTCTGTGTGTAAAGGGCTTTTCTTCCCAATTAACCTGGAAGGTGAAGGTGTCTGGCCTTAAGTCCCAGAGTAGTCCAAGGCTACGTTGCGTTGGCAGAGAGTCAGAACCTAACTCTAATGCCGCGTACACACGGCCGTTTTTAATGTCATTGAAAAAAACAACGTTTTTCTCGACGTGATTTTTCTTGTTTCCTCTCAAGCCTGCCTTGCCTATACACGATCATGAAAAAAATGCTCAAGCAAAGCGCGGTGACGTACGAAATGTACGACAGCACTATAAAGGGGAAGTTCCATTTGGATGGCGCCACACCTTGGGCTGCTTTTGCTGATCCTTGTGTTAGTAAAGTTTGGTGAGAGACGATTTGCGCTTTTCAGCCTCGTGCTCTTCAGTCCGTTACAGCGTGACAAATGTGCTATCTCCATTATGAACGGTAGTTTTACCAGAACGAGCGCTCCCGTCTCATACTCAATTCTGAGCATGCGCGTTTTTTTCCCCTCGTAAAAGCATACACACTACCGTTTTTCACGACGTTAAAAAGAACGACGTGAAAAACGACGTGAAAAAATAGAGCAGGTTCTAATTTTTTTAGCCCATTTTTCACGTCGGTAAAAATGCTCTGGAGCCTACACACGATCGTTTTTAATGACCAATTAAAAAAATTGCATTTTTAACATCATGAAAAACGGTCGTGTGTATGCGGCATAAGTCTTTGAACTCACCAGAGTGGTCTTGAGAGGGGAAGGCCTTCATCAGTCCTACGCTGTTAGAGGCGATCTTGTGGAGCTTCAAATAAGAACAGGCTAGCATCTCCTGCGTTCTCTTAAGGAGACTGATAGCTGTTTCGGGGGTGGGTAGAGATTTTAAGCAATCATCTACATAAAAGTATTTTTCTACTAAGTGTTTCACGTCAGACCTGTAGATGGACTCACCTTCGCGAGCCGAGCGTCTAAGCCCGTAAATGGTAACTGTGGGGGAAGGGCTGTTCCCAAATATGTGGACCTTCATGCGGTACTCTATGATTTCTTTGGAAGGGTTGTTATCTTTAAACCAGAAAAATCTCAAAAAGTTCCTGTGTTCCTTTTTAACAAGAAAACAGTGGAACATCTGCTGGATGTCCGCCATGAATGCCACAGAGTCTTTGCGGAAACGGAGGAGTAGCCCAATGAGTCTATTGTTCAGATCCGGCCCTGCGAGAAGAACGTCATCCAACGACACACCTTCTTCTCTAGAGCTGGAGTCAAACACCACTCTAATCTGACCTGGTTTCTTGGGGTGGTACACTCCAAATATAGGTAAGTACCAGCACTCCTTGTTGTATTTAAGGGCAGGAGCTAACTCTGTTCCCTTACTTTATGAACCTGCAAAATGTCTCTTCCCAGGAGCAGCATTAACTGAGCCTGCTCGTCATATTCTGGTAGGAGATGGGCCATGCAATAGTAAACATCACATAAAATAATAACTGAAATTACTAATTCCTTCTCCTAATAGCCTGTGGAGGAGGAAAGGGAAGATTGCTTACCTCCGATGCCATGGATGGGGGAGAGATAGCATCTAGGCTGCTGCCATGAGATTGAACATGCTGATCCCTTTGGCTGTTTCACTTCCTTTACATCACATCCTTAAAGCGGAGCTCCACCCTAAAGTGGAACTTCCGCTCATCCGAACCCTCCCCCCCTCCGGTGTCATAATTGACACCTTTCAGAGGGGAGGGGGGTGCAGATACCTGTCTAAGACAGGTATTTGCACCCACTTCCGGGAGTCCTCTCTGCGGGAAATCTGCGGGAAGTACGTCACTTCCCGCAGAATACCCGTTGTGTTCTGGGAGACACTCGGCTCCCAGAACACACGGGGACCAGTCAGAACGGCGCAGCGCGACTCGCGCATGCGCTGTAGGGAACCGGGCAGTGAAGCCGCAACGTTTCACTTCCTGGTTCCCTCACCGAGGATGGCGGTGGGGGCAGCAGAGTGACGAGCGATTGTCCTAATATTAAAAGTCAGCAGCTGCTGTAGCTGTAGCTGCTGGCTTTTAATATTTTATTTTCGGCAGAGCTCCGCTTTAAGTGGCTGGATGGCTTTGTTATAAACTATATTAATGTTTGGCCAGTAGGTGGCGCAAGCGTAACAGTTAACCTGGAACAAACATAATTTATAGCTTAATAATGCAACAACACAATATACAAATTAAATGACAAGGTGAATTCTCTTTTCTGAACCTCAGGAGAGAAAAAGGTATCCTGGAGACATAACATTGCATATATATGTTATGTTGTCTTTGACGGGACGTAAAAGTTTCACCAGGGGGAGTGTGTAGGGAAGTGTTCTTTTGTACACTGTCTGTGAGTTTGTTTACATTCATGCCTGGTTATAACCCTAGAGTTCTTGATTACAAACAGATTCTTCCTGTTAAGAGGTTATTTCCCGCCCTTGCTTAAAGTTCAGGAAGCCCCTCAAGGCTATATGTGGATGTCTTACAGGAAGTGAAGGGAGAGAGAGTGGCCAGACACATGCTGTGCAAGCCAGGAGGTGATTTTGTGCTGTATCCATCCATCCATCCAGCCATCCATTCATCCATCTATCCCTCAAGGCCGAAAAGGGACAAACATAAGGCAAGTGTTACTGCACTGTGTAGCTCACTGTTTGTTATATTACTGTTGGGACTCATGGATATCTGTAATAGGCTTCTCTAAATCACTGAAACTTTCTATTTGCATACTGCAATATACTTGGGCTATTCTCAAGTGTATGAGAGCAAAGCTCATTTGATTATAACCTATCAAGTGACTGGTTTGTGTTGAAGTGTATATCTGCCACTTCATTATTTAAAGCAACAGTGTCCCTTTTTGGTCTGGGGGGTTCTTAGCTGGTATTAGCCTAGGGAACAGTAAACAGCTCAGGGTAGCGACAGGCTAGGCTTCCGACGGCCATTTAGATACGTAGCAGTCCGGTCGCATTGATAGCCTATAGTCGGGTTAGGGACCAAGATATAGGCTAGATAGGCCTGATTTGCCTTGCAGGTGGCGTGTTCCAGACTTCTTCGCCATCGGTGTATTCGTCTGTGCAAGCGTCCCCAGGAAGCCACCGCTCCACAGTGGCACAGATGCATCAGCGTTCGTCCTCTCAAGCTGGATTGTGTTACGCCTTGCAAGTCAACTCATCAGGGGTCCTTGCAACTAAACTGTGCCACAGTGCCTAATTCTCAATCTCCATGGAGAACTAGGGTGACCACATTTCCAAACTACCATTCAGGGACACCCTCCCTTCCCAATCAGCTTGTGCTGTAACGAATCACAGCACAGTGATTGAACACAAGAGGCAGGATTTATGATTTCTCCAATCACAAGCAGGGGGTGGGATTCTGGTCCTCCAGGCATTCCCGGCCAGGACAAGTACTGTCAGTGAGTAAAGCAGTGATGTGGCGGCCTTTTTTGGGGGCATCAGATTGGCCCGGTGGGTGGCTGTGTCAGTTTCATTCCGGGACACTGTATTGTCCTGGAATGAATGTGCCCGGGACAGACCTGCAAAATGCGGGACTGTCCCGGGCAATCTGGGACATGTGGTCACCCTATGGAGAACTAGAGGCGTTTAGTGTCTGGAGTGGTGCTATTGCCTTTGGATTGTACTTCAACATGGTATTGAATAAGACATGAACAGGGAGTTTTACCAAAACTTCTTTTATTTCTTTAATGCTTTTTATGCAATTTAGAAAAAAAGATTTGTAATTTTAGAAATAATAAGTTTTGAGATCTTTTTGGTACCTAGGAAGTCCCATCTATGGTATCTAGAACTTTCAATAACCCTGGCTGTGTTTAGGCCGCTTCTCACAGTACAGTTTAACCCCAAGCAGCAGATACAATCTGACCAACCTCTCCCAGACAGATGGAATCATACAGGCGTACAATACGAACAATATGGAGTCTGTGCGGATCAAAGCATCGCACCACTAGCCACGCTTGCCTCCGCAAGTCATTTTCATTCAATAAGAGTCCAGCTTTTGTGAATTTACCGCCTGATAGTGTTCTCAAAATATGTTTTACTCTTCAAAAGAATTAAAACACTTTTAATCTGCTCCACATGTTCCCATGTGACCGGAGGAATTATACGGAGGAAAATAAAGTACATTCGTTTTTCCCGTTCTTCTTTCACATAGAGCTGCTCAAGCAGGTATGTGTGTGTGTGTGTGTGTATTACAAAATCTCCAACTATTACACAAGGCCGCTTCTCGGTTTTAGAGAATAATCCTCTTTCTTTTTTTTTTAACGCAAGATTCAGTAAACACAATAAAGCAGACACAAGGAATGCTTGTAAAATTTGGAGCTGAATGGACCGTCGGCACGTTGATTGGGAACAGATCTCAGGTGCCTTTTTGGGTTCCGTTCCCTAAGACCCCTTTCACACTGGGGCTGCAGCCACGTTAGCGCTAAAGCGCCACTAATTTTAGCGGGGCTTTAGCACTGTTTAAGTGGCGCTTTTTTCGGCCGATAGCGGGGCGCTATTAACCCCAAAGAACGGGTTAAAAACTCCTGTGTTGCTGTGCTTCCAATTTATTCCAATGGGCAGGGCATTTTGGGAACGCTAAATACAGAGCTCCCAAAACACCCCAAAGATGCTGCTTGAAGGACTTTTTGGGAACGTCCCGCAAGCGCCCCGCCCTAGTGTGAAAAGTTACACTTGAATGAATGGAAGGCGGTTTTCAGGCGCTTAGCAGAGGCTATTTCCATCTCTAAACCGCCTGAAAACCGCCCCAGTGTGAAAGGGGTCTAAGACCTTGGCCCTCTTGAATAAGGGCAGATGATTCATGTATAATTTACTTTCTGGAATCTATAAGCCCTTAGCTTAAGCATGCAGACAGGAGTATATGCTTAGTGGAGAGTTGAGAAACTTCCTCCCCCAGACAAAAGAAAAAAATGTCTATGAAGACTCCTGGGTTGTATGACATTGTTTTGGCCCAGGCTAAAAACCAGGAAGCAACTAAAGAAAGGTTAAAAGGTGCCAAATGTGACACCGGAGGGGGGGAGGAATCAGATAAGTGGAAGTTCCCCTTTTGGGTGGAACTCCATTTTAATTACAACCTAGTCTGTTGGGATATGTCTCTACTTTGCACATCTATATTTTGCAATATTCGCCCACTCTTCTTTGCAGAACTGCTGAAGTTCAGTTAAATTTGAGTGTGACCGTTTGTGGACTGCAGTCTTCAAGTCATTCCACAGATTTTTAATGGAGTTTAAGTCTGGGCTTTAACTAGGCCATGCAAGGACATTCACCTTTTTTTCCTTCAACCCCTGTGTGGTAATTTTTGCTGTATGCTTTGGGTCATTGTCATGATGCAAGGTGAACCTTCTTTCCATTGACAACTTTCTGGAGAGGGCAACAGATTTTCCTCAATAATTTTATGGTATTTTGCGCCGTCCATTACTCCTGTTATCCTGACAAGTGCTCCAGTCCCTGCTGCAGAGAATCCCCCCCCCCTCCCCTTAGCAGGATATTACCACCCCCAGGCTTTACTGTAGGAATGGTGTTATTTGGATGGTGAGCTGTATTGGATTTCCACCAGACATATAGTTTGGTGTTGAGGCTAAATAATTCAGTTTTTGTTTCATCTGCCCAAAACACCATTTTCCATGTGGCCTCAGAATCTTCAAGGTGCGTTTTGGCAAAGAAAAGTATTGACTGCATGTGGCCATTCTTGAGGAGTGGCTTTTTTCTTACAACCTGCCCATACAAGCCTTATTTGTGGAGAATTTGTGATATTGTTGTCACATGCACACAATGACCACTCTTTAGCCTCGTACACACGGCCGAGAATCTCGTCGTAAAAAAAAACACGTAGTTTTTTTCGACAAGATCCTTGGACAAGAAACTTGTCCCGGCCGAGTGTACACACGCTCATTTCAAAGAACCCGCGGTTCTTTGAAGGGAGCGAACGCGGTGACGTAATTGAAAACGACGAGCATGCGCTCGTCACATTCGATGCCGTCGCCGCCATCTTTATACACCCTATCCTATGCCTAGGAAGCTACTGCGCATGCGTCGAAGTCATTTCGAGCATGTGCGGGCTTCCCGGAGGACAGGTAAGTGTACACACACACAATTTTCTCGTCGAGAAACAGGCTGACGAGAATCTCGACGAGAAAATAGAGAGCAGGTTCTCTATTTTCTCGTCGAGATTCTAGTCGGTTTTCTTGACGAGAAACCATACACACGAACAAATTTCTCGGCAAGAAATCTCTGCCAGCAAGTTTCTTGCTGGTTCTTGCCGAGAAACTCGGTCGTGTGTACGAGGCTTCAGTCATAAATTCCTGCAACTGTTTCAGAGTTGCTGTAGGCCTCTTGGTAGCCTCTCTGACTAGTTTCCTCATAGCTCTTTCATCTCAGTTCAGTGCGACGTCCTGATACAGGGGGGTCTGTGTTGTATCAAATACCTTCCACTTCTTATTAATATACTTCACTGTACTTCTAGGCATTGATAAAGCCTTTGGAGTTTTTTTGTATCCATCTCCTGACTTGTGCCTGTCCACAACTTTATTCCGGAGATCTTTTGACAGTGCCTTACCACCCACAGTTGATTGTTTGCTTCAGTTGCAATACCATAGACTTGAAAAGCTCTTTTCATACTGAGATAATCAAAATGACCAGAGCTGATCACAGTTGAAAGTAAATGGCTTGTGTGCCACTGAGAAGGTGATTAGCTACACCTGATTGAATTTACAAATCCTTTTTAAGGGGGGGGGGGGGGGCAACATGTCCTATAAGCCACATATAGCACAGCTCATTTAAATCAACAGGCTGCCCTATGCGTGTCACAGGAAAAACGAGCCACAAAACATTTGCTCCCACTATGCTAGATGTGAATGGGGCCTGAAAGTGAAATGTGTTACCGCACCTAAGAACAATGAGGCTCCATTCACATCTGTGCATTTCCTTGCATTTCAGAATTGCACTGCACCAAAAATCACAGTAAAAAACGCACCAAGCTCCGCTCTAAAAAAAAGTTCTGAAGCTTCTTTTGGGCGATTGCTGTGTGCAGGGCGGTCCATTCAGGTGGATGTGCTGCCTTATGTGTGATGAGTGAAAATGCTCCAAAACGCCTCCCTTCCTTGCTAAAAAAACCCCCAAAAAATGCATGTGGGAATGCGAGTTCCCGCTATACAGAGTTGTAAACAGAGTTTGACATCTGAGTGTTTCTGTCCACTCCCTTCTCCCTTCTATGTACTTGTATAAAGATGCCATACACTATTCAATCTGATTGTGTATTGTATATTTAGTGAGAAGGGTGATCACTGATTGATTGCATCTTATTTAAAAAAACGTGGGAATGGGTGGGTGGATGATGCAGGGTGTGTGCTAATGAGGTCAGCTGGTCAACTCCTTCGTATGTCATAACCTACAATCTGTAAGGACGTAAGACAGAAGCAATAGATACGTTTGGAATCATGGATGGAGGACAGTAAGGTACGTGTCTGTAGATTTTATGGAAAGCTTTGATATTTTTGCAAAAAAAGTACATGAATGCTATATTGGTACATAGGGGAGCTGGAATTTAGAAAAAAAAGAAGGTGAACTTATCCTTTAAGCTTTATTAGTAAAGAAAACTTCAACTGTAATTAGGCTCAGTTCACACTAGCCGACTCCAAAGTTGTGCGATTTTCAGTGCAACTTTGGAGTCCGACTTTGATACGACTCTGAAGTGACTTTTCATAAGACTTTTACGCTCTCTGGCATTGAAGCCGCCTGAAAGCCAGATCAAGGTGGTGCAGGAACCTTTTCTAAAGTTGCAGCAACTTCAGTAGTGTCAACTGAAACATCTCTCATAGAGTTACATGGCATTTCACAAGTCTGGCGTCTTTGGGTCTCAAAGTCGGATCCTAAGTCCCAGGAGTGTGAACTGAGCTTAAAGCGGATATAAACCCATCGATTTAACAGTTTCAAAAAGCAGTTACATTCCCGGCATGCCGGGAATGCCAACTGTCTCATTGGTTGTGCTCTCAACCAAACTGTCAAACCATCCAATGGCTGGTGTCATAATGGATCACATGTGTAGCATCATGGCAGTTGAAGATTAAACAGAGGCCAAGATGGCAGCTTCCTTGCCTGAAGATGATAGGAGGGTTTACTTCCACTTTAAGTGTAAACAATTCCTTGGGGTAGGTTATAGGCCTGATTTCCCCCAATTCCGCTCTGTAAACTCACCTGCGCTGTCAGCACGATGCAATGGAAGCGGTCAGCATAGACACAACGTTATTGAACGCGTCACTGAGTAGAAGTTGCTCTCCCGCTGCAGGGAAACTATGTAAAATGTTAAATTATTCATATTGTGAGGGGGCTAGCTCGGCAGCGGGTATGTGTGACCCCCGGGATGGGCTCCCCACCCAAAAACAGGCCCAGCAGACGGAGGTTGTGGTTTTCAAAATCAAAAAAGGTGCGGTTTATTTTCCATTTACAGTGACAAAAACACAGCAAGGCAAAAAAAACAAACACAAAATAAATCCTGGTCAACTTGACCTCTGACTAAACTTACAGGTTTCCTAACTAACGACTGGGATCAGCCTAGTGCTGTCCTAGTCCCTGGTTTTAAATGTCCAAGCAAAATATAGCCACACAGGCTTTCTCTCACCGCACAGGGGTTCACTCTCCCTAGACAGTCCACACAGGTCTGCTTCCAGGCATGAGCCAACATCTAATGAATCTGGGCTTTCTTATAGAGGCCTAAATGAGCTGACAAGGTTCAGCTGGACTCATCAACTCCCTGTCTGCACGACGCCCAGCCCTCTCCCTAGAGGTATGAGTCATCAATGAGCCCACTAGTCTCAGCTGGGCTTATACAACTCTCCACCTAGCTGTATAAATCGGCGTAAAGCCTGAATCTGGGCGAAATATATCTACCCCCCTGGATGCAACCAGGTGACTTTACCTTCCTGCTGTCACATACCCCCCCCTCTTGTTTTAACCTCGGGGTTGGAACACCAGCAATCAGGCATTCATGTACTCGAGACAAAGCATCCACATTCCCCATTTGAACGCCAGGGCGATGCTTTACTGTGAAGTTGAATTCCTGGAGGGCCAGGAACCACCTATTCACTCTTCTATTTGTTTCCTTGTTTTGAGCCATCCACTTTAACGGAGCGTGATCCGTAACCATGTCAAAGTGCCTACCTAGCAGGTAGTACCGAAGGGAATCTAGAGCCCACTTCACCGCTAAACACTCCTTTTCAACGGTGGCGTAATTTACCTCATGGGACTTCAACTTCCTGCTGAGGTAAATGACTGGGTGCTCTTCCCCGTTCCAGACCTGGGACAATACTGCTCCTAACCCCACATCTGACGCATCACTTTGTACGACAAAGTCTTTAGAGAAGTCGGGTGAGTACAACACTGGCTGGCTACATAAGGCTTGTTTCAAGAATTGGAATGCTGCCTCAGCCTCGGGGGTCCATTTAATCATGACCGACCCTTTCCCCTTCGTCAGGTTGGTTAGGGGCACAGCCTTAGAAGCAAAGTGGGGAATGAATCGCCGATAATACCCAGCGATTCCCAGAAAGGCTCGTACCTGCTTCTTGCTGTTGGGACGTGGCCAACTCTGGATGGCCTCGACTTTGTTGAGTTGGGGTTTTATTACTCCCCTCCCAATGGTGTACCCAAGATATTTGGCCTCCTCCTGCCCAATGGTACACTTCTTGGGGTTAGCCGTAAACCCTGCTTCCCGAACAGAGTCCAGGACTGCTTGCACTTTTGGCAGATGTGAGGCCCAATCTGTGCTATGGACAATTACGTCATCCAGGTAAGCCGCAGCATACTTCCGATGGGGCCTCAGCATCTGGTCCATTTTCCGCTGGAATGTGGCCGGCGCATTCTGTAACCCGAACGGCATTCTTTTATATTGGAACGCCCCGTCTGGGGTTACAAATGCGGTTTTCTCTTTGGCTGACTTGGCCAGGGGGATTTGCCAATACCCTTTTGTGAGGTCAAGAGTCGTCATGTATCGGGCTGTTCCCAGCCGGTCGATCAACTCATCTATACGTGGCATGGGGTAGGTGTCAAATTTTGTAACTTTGTTCAACTGACGAAAATCGTTACAAAATCGCCAGCTCCCATCCGGTTTAGGCACCAACACAATGGGACTAGACCAATCACTTTGGGACTCCTCTATCACCCCTAAGTTCAGCATTTTCTGTACTTCCTCCCGTATTGCCTCCCGTCGGGCCTCTGGGATCCGATAGGGTTTTAACTTCACCCTTTCACCGGGCGGGGTAATAATGTCATGCTCTACCCCAGATGTTTGTCCCGGCAGCTCAGAGAATACCTCCTTGTTGCGAAGCACAAACTCCTTAACCTCCTGTTGTTGGGGTTGTGACAAGGTGGCTGCGATTCCAACCTCAGGAATCACGCAACCAGTTTGAGCTGGTGACCAAGTGTCTGCGACTAGGGACTCTCTATCCCTCCAGGCTTTCAACAGATTAACGTGATAGATCTGTTCGGGCTTTCGCCTTCCTGGTTGTCTGACCTTGTAATTCACTTCGCTCACTTTTTCCATTATCTCGTAGGGGCCTTGCCATTTGGCAAGGAATTTACTTTCAACCGTAGGGACAAGTACCTTGGTCCGTAAGCAGTTCTTTACAAATACCCACCCGGCTAAAAACAAGAGATAGCTCTTTGGCTATGGTTTTGGCCGAGGTATTTCTGAGAGGGATCGCTTCTGGATAACGGGTGGCATAGTCCATTATAACCAATATGTACTGGTGCCCCCTAGCGGACTTGATTATAGGACCTACCAAATCCATTGCGATTCTCTCAAACGGGACCTCAATGATGGGTAGAGGGACCAGCGGGCTACGGAAGTGTGGCATCGGGGCCGACCTCTGACACACAGGGCAGGAGGAACAATAATTTTCTATGTCCTTCATCACCCCAGGCCAATAGAATCTCTGTAATACCCTCTCTCGGGTTTTCTCTGTCCCCAGATGACCTCCAAGAATGTGCCCATGGGCCAACTCCAACACCAACTTCCTGTAAGGTTTGGGCACCACCAGCTGCTCAACGGTTTCTTCTGCCCTTTTTGCCACCCGATACAGTAGGTCCTTCTCTACGCTGAAGTATGGGTAAGTGCAGGTATTATCTGGGTTCACTAACTCGCCATCTATTTTCACTACGTTTTCCCGTGCCTTTATTAGGGCGGGGTCTTTCAACTGTTCTGTGGCAAAGTTTTCCCTGTGAACCTCAAGATCAGAAAACTCCACAGACGGTAGGTTTTCGTCTGAGGAGGTGGGCTCCTCTCCAGTTTCTTGAGTCTCCCCTGCCAATACTGACAAGGGAAATTCGGGAGAGTCCTCACCACTCTCAGAGGAGTTCTGGCTATCATATTCCTGGTACATAGGGGCACCAGTGGGGGGCTCATGATCATCCCACAGTTCCCAGAACTTCGGAAAATCCCTTCCCACAATGGCGTCATGCGGTAACTGAGACACTAAGCCCACTGGATGAGAAAGGGTACCTTTGGGGGTCTCGAAACACACTGTAGTCACTGGATACTCTCGGGTGTCCCCATGCACACAAATAACGGCTACCTTGCTATTCCCAGAGACCTCTGTTTTAACTAACTCAGCCTTTATCAGGGTCACAAGGCTACCTGAATCCAGCAATACCACAACATTTCTACCATTAATACACATTTTGCATAAATGTTTCTCAGTTCCCCGAATGGCAGTGCATGCGACTGTCGCACACAGCGACTGACGTCTGCCCGTCAGAAAGTCACACTGCATGGGTTCCTCCAAAACCGGGCAATTTGCTGCAATATGTCCCGCTTGCCGGCAGCGGTAGCAAATGATCCTTCTTGCCGCCTCTTGAGCCGCTGATTTCCCAGGCTGTTCTCGCCAAACTTGGGGTAGAGCTCCCACCCTCTCACTCTCTCCACCCTTACCCCTTGGAATCATCTTATCCGCCCCTGGGGATGGTCTGGTCTTAGGGTGGAAAGTCCGAGTGTCTCTGGAAGAGGCCGTCAGGTTCTCTGTAGCCAAGTATTTCTCCACACGATCCACAAGACCATCGGCCGTCTCTGGGTCTCCATGGCTTACCCACTTTTGGATGGCAGTAGGAAGAGCTCTCAAAAACCGATCCATTACAACACGTTCCACAATCTTTGGTGCGGACAAAGTCTCTGGCTGTAGCCACTTTCTGCTCAGGTGAATGAGATCATACATTTGAGACCTGGGGGGTTTTCCAAGCTGGAAAGTCCAGTTATGCACACGCTGAGCCCGGACAGCCAGGGTGACACCCAGCCTTGCCAATATTTCAGCTTTTAGCATCACATAGTCTTTTGCTTGGTCAGGCTCTAGGTCATAGTAAGCTTTCTGCGATTCACCCGTTAACAGAGGAGCCACCAGTCCAGCCCACTGCTCCTCAGGCCACTTTTCTCTTTCAGCGGTCCTTTCAAATGTGGTCAAAAATACCTCTGGATCATCCTCTCCAGTCATTTTTGTCAATAAACGACTCACCCCAAAGGACGCGGTATTAGTGGGACGGCTTTCCTCACCGGTCTGCGGACGTTGCTGCATTACTGCTTCCATCTGTTGTTGTAGTCTCTGCTCTTGCTTCTGCAACAGGTCTATGAAGCGGGCCTCAGATTGCTGTTGGGCTTGTTGCTGAGCCTCCAGACTCTGTTGTAAAGTTGCAAGGCTCTGTTGATGAGCTTGCTGCTGGGCTGCAAGGCTCCTTTGCAAACCTGCATTTGTCTGCTGTTGATTGGCATTTGCTAGAGCCAGCTGTTTCAGTATCTCCTCCATGCTGGCTTAAAAAAAAACTGCCCGCATTCTCCACCAACTGTGAGGGGGCTAGCTCGGCAGCGGGTATGTGTGACCCCCGGGATGGGCTCCCCACCCAAAAACAGGCCCAGCAGACGGAGGTTGTGGTTTTCAAAATCAAAAAAGGTGCGGTTTATTTTCCATTTACAGTGACAAAAACACAGCAAGGCAAAAAAAACAAACACAAAATAAATCCTGGTCAACTTGACCTCTGACTAAACTTACAGGTTTCCTAACTAACGACTGGGATCAGCCTAGTGCTGTCCTAGTCCCTGGTTTTAAATGTCCAAGCAAAATATAGCCACACAGGCTTTCTCTCACCGCACAGGGGTTCACTCTCCCTAGACAGTCCACACAGGTCTGCTTCCAGGCATGAGCCAACATCTAATGAATCTGGGCTTTCTTATAGAGGCCTAAATGAGCTGACAAGGTTCAGCTGGACTCATCAACTCCCTGTCTGCACGACGCCCAGCCCTCTCCCTAGAGGTATGAGTCATCAATGAGCCCACTAGTCTCAGCTGGGCTTATACAACTCTCCACCTAGCTGTATAAATCGGCGTAAAGCCTGAATCTGGGCGAAATATATCTACCCCCCTGGATGCAACCAGGTGACTTTACCTTCCTGCTGTCACAATATTTAGTTATTTCAGCAGCTCCTCATTTTAAATCCACATACTGCTTTCATTAAAATATGCATCTAAGCATGATCGTGATTGCTATTTGTCTTAAACTTTTTTTTTTTCTCAATGCACATGGTCCCGAAGCTTATGGATGTTGCAATTCTCCCCTGAATCCCATGATCAATGTGGAAGTCGCCTGTTTTGCTGTGGAGCATCGTTCCTGGTGTTTATAATACATGCACATCCCTCCCTGGGACTTATTTGCACATTTCCACCAAATCAACACACAAGAATTGCCATGGCGACCCAAGCAGTCAGCGTACACAGCTCTGAACAGAATCCGCATCTGCATACGGTTTAATCCAATCGCATAGCAACAACACAAACAGCAATTCAAATTGTGTGTTATTGAGAAAGCCAGCTCCGCATTCTTCAAACAATTCGGCTGCAACCAAATAAAGTCACAGATGAGACATGGCCTGCCTGCCTCCCTCCTACATGTTCAAATCAATTAAAATCAGAAGGACAGAATGAGCCCTGATATTAAAGGCATGCTCCAGTCACAACTGAAAAATAGACAAGCCTCGCTACTCAGAAGTTCACAAATGCATCTAGGCAATGCTGTAAGGCACCAATCCACCATGCCCCCTTTGGTTGGTAACCTGATGATCTGAGAACCCTTGTTTGAGATTTTTTTAAATCAGCACAAAGAACGGTACTTATATTGAATGAGAAGTGTCCCTTGTGCTTGTAGTTGGGCTGAAGTGTAATGCGGAGTTAATAATTGACAAAGGCAGGTGCAATAAACTTGTATTGAAGAAATGCAGCAATACTTCACAACAAACCTGTGGGAAAGCCATCCAGCCTGGCAAACTCACAGTTCAGTAGTGGGACAGGAGAAGATTCCAGCCGGAATGACGTCTGTTGCGAGGGGACTGAATGCGACCTGGCCGCCTGGTCCCCAATCGGGAGAATGTCCAGAAGAGATGAGTTTCTACTCTTACCCTCCTCATCTGGAACGTTTCCTTAACACTGTTACTGTCCCTCACAGTTGGGGTACCTGTCCCTTCCCTGTCCACTCGCCAAAGCGAGCCAAAACCCAAGAGCCAGGGCCTTAAAAAGGCTTTGCCTGACCCATGATGGCCGCGTGAGTCATGTAGGGCGGCAGCATCCAATAGGATTGCTTCCCCAGTGACCCAAGAAACCAAAGAGGCAAGGCCGATCTGCCCTATACGCGGACTACGCAAGCTGCGTAGGGCCCCGAGTAATACTCGGGGCCCCGCCGCCACCGCTAGAGGTACGCGGCCGGCGGAGATAATGTCTCCGCCGGCCGCCATTTTCCCGAAGACCAGGGAAAGGGAGGGATCCTGGCGAAATAGCGCTGCGGCGCCGCCCACCCCCGCCCCGGTCTGTCTGTCGTCTCAGACTGTGACCTGTGGGGGAAAGGGGTGGGCGGTGCCGCAGCTCACTGTAGCGGGCCGGCTCCGCCTCTAATTTGTTCCCCCTCGCCGCTGCTGAGCTATAGAAGGGCTCAAAGGGCGGGGGGCGTACTCCTAACTCGCCGAGTGTCACCCCATCTCCTGAGGTCCGTCTCTCTCATCCTCTGTCCGTCCCCCCCTCCTCAATGTCAGCCGCCCCCCCCTCCTCAATGTCAGCCGCCCCTCCTCAATGTCAGCCCCCCCTCCTCAATGTCAGCCGCCCCCCCTCAATGTCAGCACCCCCTCCTCAATGTCAGCCACCCCCCTCCTCAATGTCAGCCGCCCCCCCTCCTCAATGTCAGCCGCCCCCCCTCAATGTCAGCCCCCCCTCCTCAATGTCAGCCGCCCCCCCTCAATGTCAGCCCCCCTCCTCAATGTCAGCCGCCCCCCTCCTCAATGTCAGCCGCTCCCCCTCCTCAATGTCAGCCCCCCCCTCCTCAATGTCAGCCGCCCCCCCCTCCTTAATGTCAGTTCCCCCCTCCTCAATGTCAGCCGCCCCCCCTCCTCAATGTCAGCCGCCCCCCCTCCTCAATGTCAGCCCCCCCCCTCCTCAATGTCAGCCGCCCCCCTCCCTCTTCAATGTCAGCCGCCCCCCCTCCTCAATGTCAGCCGCTCCCCCCTCCTCAATGTCAGCCGCCCCCCCTCCTCTCTGTCAGCAGACCCCCCCTCTTCTCTGTCATCTCTCTCCTGCCTGCCTTCACTCTGGGACACAGCAAATGGCAATCTGCTACATGTGGCAGGTGAAGTGGCAAGTGACAATCTGCAACGTGTGGCAGGTAGCGTTGTGGCAAGTGACAATCCGCAATGTGTCGCAAGTGACAATCCTCAATGTGTGGCAAGTGACGTTGTGGCAAGTGACAAAACGCAATGTGTGACGTCGTGGCAAGTGACAATCCGAAACGTGTGGCATGTGACAACCCGCAATGTGTGGCAGGTGGCATCGTGGCAAGTGACAATCCGCTACATGTGGCAGGTGAAGTGGCAAGTGACAATCTGCAATGTGTGGCAGGTAGCGTTGTGGCAAGTGACAATCCGCAATGTGTGGCAAGTGACGTTGTGGCAAGTGTCAAAACGCAATGTGTGACGTTGTGGCAAGTGACAAAACGCAATGTGTGACGTTGTGGCAAGTGACAAAACGCAATGTGTGACGTTGTGGCAAGTGACAAAACGCAACGTGTGGCAAGTGACAGCCCGCAATGTGTGGCAGGTGGCGTCGTGGCAAGTGACAATCCGCAACATGTGGCAAGTGACAATCCGCATCTGGTGGCAGGTGACGTTGGCAAGAGACACGCTCAGGCTCCCACTGATTCTGCATTATGGTGAGTTGAACTATTTTATATATTATATAACAATGTAATAATAGAAATGATGCACTTCACTAATTTTGTTTGGCGATACGGCACTGCGTCGACTTAACTGACAATTGTGCGGTCGTGCGACGGTGTACCCAAACAAAGTTTACGTCCTTTTTTTCCCACAAATAGAGCTTTCTGTTGGTGGTATTTCTATAACAGTTTAGGCCAATATGTATTCTTCTACATATGTTTGGTAAAAAAACCGCAATAAGTGTATATTGATTAGTTTGCACAAAGGTTATAGCGTCTACAAAATAGGGGATAGACTTATGGCATTTTTATTAATATTTTTTTTTTACTAGTAATGATTTTCAGTGAGACTGTGACATTGCGGTGAACAGATCGAACACTTTTGACACATTTTTGGGACCAGTGACATTTATACAGCGATTTGTGCTATAAAAATGCACTGATTACTGTGTAAATGTCACTGGCAGGAAAGGGGTTAAATGTGTTCCCTGGGAGGTGTTTCTAACTGGGGGGATGGTACTGACTGAAGGAGGAGAGAGATCTCTGTTCCTAATCACTAGGAACAGCAGATCTGTCTCTCCTCCCCTGTCAGAATGGGGATCTGTCTGTTTACATTGACAGATCCCCGTTCTGGCTCTCTGTGGAGCGATCACGGGTGGCCGGCTGACATCGCGGCCACACACAGGTCCTTTTATACTCCTATATACATGTATGGAGCCATGACAGGTCCTCTTTATACTTCTACATACATGTATAGAGCCATGACAGGTCCTCTTTATTTTTGTATATACATGTATAGAGCCAGGACAAGTCCTCTTTATTTTCGTATATACATATACACACGTATAGTGCCATGACCGTTATACTCCTATAAATGAATAAAGCCATGACAGGTCCTCTTTATTTTCCTACATACATGTATAGAGCCATGACAGGTCCTCTTTATACTCCTATACATGAATAGAGCCATGACAGGTCCTCTTTATTTTCCTACATAAATGTATAGAGCCATGACAAGTCCTGTTAAGTTATCATGATATAAAATTATATCCTTTTGGTGGGCGTAATTTTTTTTGGGGAGGGGGCAGCATTTAATTCTTGGTACCAGGCAGCACAATGTCTTAGGCCGGCACTGGGCGGGGGGGACACCTGAAATGTAAGGAAGCACTCCGCTGGCTGGGGACACCTGAGATGTAAGGAAGCACTCCGCTGGCTGGGGACACCTGAGATGTAAGGAGGCACTCCGCTGGCTGGGGACACCTGAGATGTAAGGAGGCACTCCGCTGGCTGGGGACACCTGAGATGTAAGGAGGCACTCCGCTGGGTGGGGACACCTGAGATGTAAGGAGGCACTCCGCTGGCTGGGGACACCTGAGATGTAAGGAGGCACTCCGCTGGGTGGGGACAGTGACATCAGGGCTCCCACTGATTCTGCATTATGGTGAGTTGAATGATTTCATTTTATAATACAAAGTAATAATAGAAATAATACGCTTTAATCACCCTGACACCATAACAACCATGGTGCCGGGATGATTGAAGCACCAACAGGGGTTTGGAGAATCTTGATCTGCTGATTGTTAAACTTTCTGGAATACTCATATTTCCATTGTGGTGTAGGATCTGGGCCTGCTGTCCCTCCATCCCTCTTTTTTTACTTCCTCTCTCTCTCTCGCTCTTTCTTCCTTTGTTTCTCCCTCCATCCCTCGTTCATCTCAGACTCTAACCACACCCCTTTGAGTCACGCCCCTTTAAGCCACGTTCAATATTACGCTTAAACAACGCCCATTATTCACGGGTCAGGTAGAGGGCCCCTTTGCAGAATTTTGCTTAGGGCCCCAGGGAGGTCAGGATCGGCACTGCATAGAGGAACCCTATTTCTCCTGACTTTCTCTCCAGCAACAGGGCCGCTGTAGAGAGCTTCACCTGCTGTGGAGAATGCAGACTTCACCTGCTTACATGCTGGTGGCTGGTCTCCTAGTTGAAATCTTCCATCCTCTGCACCCGGTAATCTTCTGGTGCTGTGGAAGTAGATCAAGCTGCTGGACATAGGCACTTGTCAAGAGTGCCAACAATGCCATCCTTTTCGCACCCCTCCTCCATTCCTAGAAGCTGTACTATAGCTTCTGTCAATAAAAAGCGCTCTATGAATGGGAACGATCAGATGAATAAAAGGTCCACCTCCTTCCATTCATAGAGTGCCCTTAATTTATGGAGGCCATAGACTAGTACAGCTTCTATGATTGGAGTGTCAGTGGGGTCCAAGTTGCCTTCCTTGTATAGATAGTGAATGCTCACACACAATATATAATGCACTAATGTCTTTTATATAACTCTTGCACAGTTGGTTTGCAAATATACATGGTTTTTCAGCACTGATATCAACAATCCATTGAAAATATCGTTTCAGAATTCACAGGATATGTTACTGGAGGACTGTTTTCATTATCAGTAGTTGTCTCTTTCCGCATATTTATATATACACTATATTGTCAGAAGTATTGGGATGCTTGCCTTTACACACACATGAACTTTAATGGCCTCCCAGTCTTAGTCCGAAGGGTTCAATATTAAGTTGGCCTGCCCTTTGCAGCTATAATAGCTTCAACTCTTCTGGGAAGGTCCACAAGGTTTAGGAGTGTGTCTATGGGAATGTTTGACCGTTCTTCCAGAAGCGCATTTGTGAGGTCAGACTCGGATGTTGGATGAGAAGGTCTGGCTCGTAGTCTCCACTTTAATTCATCCCAAAGGTGTTCTATTGGGTTGTGGTCAGGACTCTGTGCAGGCCAGCCAAGTTCCTCCACCCCAAACTTGCTCATCCATGTCTTTATGAACCTTGCTTTGTGCACTGGTGCACAGTCATGTTGAACAGGAAAGGGCCATTGCCAAAATGTTCCCACAAAGTTGGGAGCATGAAATTGTCCAAAATGTCTTGGTATGCTGATGCCTTAAGCGTTTCCTTCACTGGAACTAAGGGACCAATCCCAACCCCTAAAAAGCAACCCCACACCATAATCCCCCCTCCACCAAATGATCTGGACCAGTGCACAAATTGTGTGTATATATATATATATATATATATATATAGTGAAGAAGAAGCTATCCCTGGGCTATCCTCCTCACCAGGAACCTAGCCCTGATCTAATCACTGCCCCTCACAAGCAAGTTTCTTTCCCTACCACACACTTGCCAAAAGCATGCCAAAATGACATGGGGACACTTATTTTGAAGGTGCTCCCACTCAAGATGGCTGCCGAAAGTCAACAGAGGTAAACAAGCTCTATAGAGGTCTATGGGGCTGCACTGCGCAAGTGCAACCAGGAGAGGGCGCCTTTCACCTCTGAATGTAAACAAACACCATGAGATGTTGGTAAGTATGCACTTCAGCTCCAGGCCTCTTTTTGACACTTTTGTTTACATGTGAAAATCTGTATTTTTTTCTAGAAAATGAGTTAGAACCCCCAAACATATATTTTTTTAAAGCAGAGGCCCCTGAAAATACATTTTGGGGTGTGGCAATTGTTTATGTCACACAGTATTTGCGCAGCGGTTTTTCAAATGCATTTTTTTTTTTTTAAATACACTTTTTGGAATTTTAATGCAAAAAACACAATAGAACACCCAATTTTTTTGTAAAATATAAAAGATGATGTTACGCTGAGTAAATAGATACCAAACATGTCACGCTTTAATATTGTGTGGGATGATCGTTGTGTGCATGCGTGCGGGACCGACACAAGTGTTCGCCTTTGCACGGGGGAGGCGGCACTTTAAACTATTAAATTATTTTTAATTATTCATTTATTTTTTTTAATTTTTTTTACACTTGCTTTAAGAATTTTTTTTAAACACTTCTATTGCTGTCACAAGGAATGTAAACATCCTTTGTGAGAGCAATAAGCACGTGACAGGTACTCTTTATGGAGAGATTTGAGGTCTATACCCAAAATCCCTCCTCTGCCTTTAAAAGCATTCAAAACACCAAGATTGATGTTGTTGAATGCTTTCGATTTAAAAAAAAATGGTGCTGTTGACATCCAGGTAAACCGGAAGTGATGTCATCCTGGCTGTTCAGCCAGCCGACGGACGCACTGGCTGGTCGCTCAGGTCTCCTGGTGGGACGGGAGAGCCTGAGCAAGCCATGGAAGGCAGTAAGAGGGAGGCGACACCCCCTCTTACTGCTTGTAATAGCAATCGAGCGGCTAGTTAATGAAAGTTTGGCCTTTGATTGGGTGGCAGATACAGCCTTTTGGTCATGAGTATTTAGGCCTTCAAAGACTTTAGACCGGGCAGGATTAAGCTGAGGTTGGTTTATTTGTTAGGCATTGACTGTATTATATGCATTAAGCTTGTTTTCTTTTGATTGTTGTATTTAATGGTTTGTAATAAAAAGGCTGCTATTTTATTTCTTTTATTTATTTCAGGTACTTATATAGCGCCGTCAATATACATTGCACATTCACATCAGTCCCTACCCTCCAAGTAGCTTACAACCTAAGGTCCCTAACACACATTCATACATATACTAGGGCCAATTTAGACAGTATCTGCTATGGCCATTCGACTCCAAATATGTGTCGTCTGGTCATTTTTGGAAGGGGGGGTGGGTCAAGTGTTTAATGTTTTATAGATAACCGGAGTCCCTGCATCACAAAAATTCAACAAGTCCTATTTTTTTTCTTTTATTGCACACCGATGCAGCTTTTCGGTGTGAACTGAGGCAATAGTACATAAGGCCAATTGTCTGGCCTATGTATAGGGATTGTGTTGGGCAGCGTTGGGTTGGTGTAAATGCGCCCATGAGGGGGGGGGGGACGCCCTCCTTTTAAGCTCTCTGTCATAATCCTGAAGAAAATCACCTCCATGGAGATCACTGGGGAGGGAGAAGAAAAAGAGATTGAAAAACTGGAACAACGCACTTTTCTACAAGTCATGTTCTAAGCTAATACTCTTGCGTCATGAGTGAGGGAAATCTATCTCACAGGAATGTGCGCCCTGCAGAAAATTCTAGGCATAGCTGTGCACATTCTAAAGCCTTCTTGTTTTGTTTTTCCACACTGACCGTGGCCGGTTATAACCCCTCGCTTTAATCTTTACCCCTCAGGTATACTTACACAGTGACCTTCTCACACACAAACAAGCCCTCTCTTTTGGATGAAATCCTCTTGACCTTCTTATACTGATTCCCATTTGGGTCACTAGGCACAGGCTTTAAAGGCATAGTTCACCTTTACCAAAAAAAAACTGCCTATACAGGTGTAGCGGGCATATACTTTTAAATCTGGTGAAGACACCAGTGATGTATAGTTCCCTGCGGCCCAGCAGGTGGCGCTGTCACTTTGGGCCGGGGTTGAACCATCGCGGTGCCGTACCCTTCGTGACCTCTCGCAGCAGTTGTACGGTGGGGCGGGTAACCCGCTGTGCTTGCTGGGAGAGGGTATAAAGGGGGCGGACATCTTCGCCACGAGGTTCGAGTCCCAGGCACCTTCAGCCTGAGGGCTGCGGTCCGTGGTCGGTGTCCAGGCGACCTAGGCCTGGACACTTGGAGTTTGTGTTACATCGAAGACACCTTCAGTCTGGGGTGAGGTGCTCAGCCGGAGGCCTGGGGCCCAGTACTTTCCGCTGGGTCCCGCGAGGGAGGGATTGTCCTAGGGGGCCCCGGGAGTGGGGCACCCGAATCCAGAGGCGTAAGGGACCGGAGGAGGGACTCATCCGAAGATCTGATGCAGCATATTGCCAGTGCCGGGTGAACCTCTGGAGACCGCCCGAAGGGATATCTTTCCCGAACAGCGGCCAAGTTTAGAGAGGAAGGTAGTTCACGTTCTATGGACGGTGGCAGCGGTCCAACTATTCAACTCAGGTTAGTGGCAGAGACCTGCTATTAGGCCTGTGGCAGGGGCCTCAACAGTTCATCCGGTCGGTGGCAGCGACCAAAACTCACGGTCGGTGGCAGGGACCGTGCGCCAGGCCTATTCACTTAGGGACAGGTTAGTCATCACTTAGGGACAGGTTACTGCAGACCGGCTGGTCGATATGTGCATTTGATTCGTTCTTTATGTAAGTGTTTTTTACCTTCTTTTAATAAAAAGTTTTTATGGTAATGCACTATTGAACTTCTTCTGTTTTTGGGAACACTCGCTGGTATATGATACCCTGGTGGACTTCATTGGACCTGGTTTCTCATCCCCAAAGATTGCTAATGGGCCCATTGTTTTCTTACCTCTGGTAAGCAGCCTATGTTATTGGTGGTGGACACGGGTGTTGCATGTACCATTGGAGCCTAATCCTCAACTGCTTCTATCTCTTCACGGTCCACCCTCAACTTTTGGATTTTCAGGTTTTATGGGACTTTACTTTCACTCATTCACTTATTTTCCAGTTTTTGATCGATATTCATTTATTATTTACGGACCTATATTTTGTGTGTTTTGTTACACGTGTTTATGACTGGTGTTACCATCAGTCTCTTCATATTTTAGCGCATCTGTTTATATCTTCCATCCAGTGCTGCACTGACGTTTCTGGATTCTGAGTCATGGGGAAAGCAAAAGAATTGTCAAAGGATCTGCGGGAAAAGGTAGTTGAACTGTATAAAACAGGAAAGGGTTTAAAAAAAGATATCCAAGGAATTAAGAATACCAATCAACTCTAAGAAGTGGAAAATGAGGGGTTCTGGTGAAACCAAACCACGGTCAGGTAGACCAACTAAAATTTCAGCCACAACTGCCAGGAAAATTGTTCGGGATGCAAAGAAAACCCCACAAATAACTTCAGGTGAAATACAGGACTCTGAAAACATGTGGTGTGGCTGTTTCAAGATGCACAATAAGGAGGCACTTGAAGAAAGATGGGCTGCATGGTTGAGTCGCCAGAAGAAAGCCATTACTACGTAAATGCCACAAAGTATCCGCTTACAATACGCCAAACAGCACAGAGACAAGCCTCAAACCTTCTGCCACAAAGTCATTTGGAGTGATGAGACCAAAATAAAAATTTTTGGCCACAACCATAAACGCTACATTTGGAGAGGAGTCAACAAGGCCTATGATGAAAGGTACACCATTCCTACTGTGAAACATGGAGGTGGATCGCTGATGTTTTGGGGATGTGTGAGCTACAAAGGCACAGGAAATTATGTCAAAATTGATGGCAAGATGAATGCAGTATGTTATCAAAAAATACTGGAGGAACATTTGCATTCATCAGCCAGGAAGCTGCGCATGGGACGTACTTGGACATTCCAACATGACAATGATCCAAAACACAAGGCCAAGTCGACCTGTCATTGGCTACAGCAGAATAAAGTGAAGGTTCTGGAGCGGCCATCTCAGTCTCCTGACCTCAATATCATTGAGCCACTCTGGGGAGATCTCAAACGTACAGTTCATGCAAGACAGCCCAAGAATTTACAGGAACTGGAGGCTTTTTGCCAAGAGGAATGGGCAGCTTTACCATCTGAGAAGATAAAGAGCCTCATCCACAAATACCACAAAAGACTTCAAGTTGTCATTGATGTTAAAGGGGGCAATACACGGTATAAAGAACTGGGGTATGTAAACTTTTGATCAGGGTCATTTGGGTAGTTTCTCTTTTCATTATGATTTAAAAAGAGTAAACACAGTTGATTGATAATAAATGGCTTCAGCCTAACACTAACTATGAGTGAAAGAAAAGTTTTTGTTATATCTTTCATATTCTCTGAAAAATGGCCAATAAATCATAAATTCTGCCAGGGTATGAAAACTTATGAGCACAACTGTATATATATATTTATATACCCAGGGTTCTAAGCCTGCCCTACTTGACCCGAAACCTGAAAGCTAGCAGCAGTCACTCACTGTAGTAGCAGTGTCTACTACAAGGATTTCCAGTTTCCACAGGGATCCCAGGCATGGCACATACATAGTTACATTGGTCCAAGCTGGAGCAATGGAAATATGTAAAAATTGGCATACTTGGCCAGCATAGGATATCACTCAAAACGTTCTGCATTAGGCTAATCGGTTACAAGACACTACTACAGATAAACCTTTTTAACTTGAAAAATACAATAAAATGTGTACTCCCTGTAAAAAAAAAAAAAAAAAAAAAAAACTATATATCTTCTTTGTAGCTAGCAGGAAATGTGTCATACATGACCCAGACATGTTCTTTTCATGCAGATTTTCCTTGTGAACAAATAAAGCACCTGAACATTTTTAGTACCCCATCGTACAGAGTACATGCATTTTCAGTTTCTGAATGTTCCAGTTTTATCACCATAGCAATCGATGTTGGCTGCAGGCTATCGGTAGACATGTTTTTTCTCATATCTCCTGCCCTGGAGTCGGTGAACAGAATGTACCGGACTGCAGGTATGGATGGATGTTTATAACCACAGCACTTAGATAAATAGCTTCCATGATTGAAGACTGAAGGAATTCCCCCGTCCTATTAATTCTGGGGCTCTGTGTAGTACTGTCATCCAATAGAGAGTGTCAGCACAAGAGGCAGTGATGGATGATTTTCGGTGAAATAGCTATTTCTAGCATCCAGATGTTCTATTAGAGGGACAGTCCCTTTAAGGGAAACAAGTCCCACTGTCCCTTTTTTTTAGTATATAGAGGCCTTCTACCACAGGAAGTAAGAGGAAATCCCTCAGGAGTGAGTGGAAATCCCCTCTAGTGCTTGTTTACATGGGCAGCCAGGGGGGGGTGTAAAGCTGGAAATTTGTGCCACAGTTTTTTATCACCCCTTCAACTGCCCCTCTAAAAAAGGGCATACAGCAGTGCAAGCCTGTCCACATACAGCAACGATTTGCTTCACGACACAAATTTAACAGCATGTTGCATTTGGCATGTAGGTGGGGTGCAGCGCGGAGCGATGACAATAATTCACACACATGGGTGCAATAAAGAACTTGTATTAAAGAATGCTGTAATGGTTCACAAGAAAACCTAGGGGGATTAGATAGATTGTGTCGCAGCAGGGTGGAACTGTGGATACGCTCATGGTAAAAGGTGCCACATCCTACCTATAATAGAAGATTGGATGAGGGCAAAAACCTGGACTTTCTAGGCACAGGTACACAAGTTTGATAAAATGTAATCAGTTTATTACAAAAAGGTGATAAAAACATTCACATCTCATAAATGAACACATGAAACACATAATGCATAATGCCGCGTACACACGATCGGAATTTCCGACAACAAAACCGTGGATTTTTTCCAGACGGATTTAGGCTCAAACTTGTCTTGCATACACACCGTCGCACAAATGTTGCTCAGAAATTCCGAACATCAAGAACGCGGAAACGTACAACACTACGACGAGCAGAGAAAAATGAAGTACAATGATTCCGAGCATGCCTCAAATTGATTCCGAGCATGCGTAGTATTTTTGTGTCGGAATTGGATACAGACGATCGGAATTTCCGACAAGAACTTTTGTTGTCGGAAAAATTGAGAACCAGCTCTCAAACATTTGTTGTCGGAAATTCCGACAGCAAATGTCCGATGGAGCTTACACACGGTCGGAATTTCCGACCAAAAGCTCACATCGAACATTTGTTGTCGGAATTTCCGATCGTGTGTACGCGGCATAAGAGGAGTTTATACACAATACCACTCTAACCATCACAACCTAATTCTGGTAAGTATCACACGTCCATGTGGAACGATAATCAACTTTCCTTGCAATGACCTCCAGTGCAGGTAGGGAGCGGGTTAACTTTCAGTGCCACTGAGCACCATGGCAGGGAGGGTTAAACTTCACTGCCAGTGACACCAATGCTAATGGTTATTATTGTGTCTACTGATACCAATGGTGGGAGTTTTTAATGTGTCCACTGACACCAGTGTTGGGGGTTATTATTACACTCACTGACACCAGTGTTGGGGGTTATTATTACACTCACTGACACCAATGTTGGGGGTTATTATTGCATCCCTTGACACCAATGTTGGGGGTTAGTAGTGTATCCACTGACACCAGTGTTGGGGTTATTATTTTGTCAACTGACACCAATGTTGGGGGTTAATATTGTATCCACTGACAGCAATGTTGGGGGTTAATATTGTATCCACTGACAGCAATGTTGGGGTTATTATTTCACTCACTGACACCAATGCTCAGAGCCCATTCACACAGGGGCAACTTTGGATCCGACTTCAAGTCGCTCCTAGTCGCCTCAAGTTGCGCTGCATGAGAAAATCAATGTAAGTGAATGGAGCCATCTTAATGCACACTACTGCAGTCGCTCCGACTTCAAAAAAGGTTCCTGTACTACTTCAATCCGACTTCTAGGTGACTGCTAGGTGACCTGTACCCATTGATTTCAATGGAAGTCGCCTCAGAAGTCGGATCCCCTGTCTTAACAGAAGCAACTTTCCAGGAAGAGAACATACATTTCTCAGGCAAACCCCTCCCTCCCCCCTCCCTCCCACAGAGCTGATTCTTGTTTGATTGGTCTAGAGGCAACTTGAAGTTGCCTTGTAAGAAGCTTCATGTCGCGCTGTGATTCATACTCAAGTCGTATATAAGTTGCCTCCCAAAGTCGCGCTGGAAGTCGTGTTGCCCCTGTCTGAATGGAGTCTCAGGGTTATTATTGTGTTTACTGTAACCAATGTTGTGGATTATTATTGCGTCCACTGACACCAATGTTGGGGACTATTATTGCATCCAGTGACACCAATACTGGGGGTTATTATTGCATTCACTGACACCAATGCTGGGGGTTATTATTGTGTCCACTTACACTAATATTGGGAGGTATTACTGTGTCCACTGACACCAATGATGGGGGTTATTATTGCATTCACTGACACTAATGCTGGGGGTTATTATTGCATCCACTGACACCAATGCTGATTGTTATGATTGTGTCTACTGACACTAATGTTGGGAGTTATTACTGTGTCCACTAACACCAATGTTGGGAATTATTATTGTATCCACTGACACCAATGCTGGGCGTTATTGTACTAAAACGTCTTCAGTGGTGGTGAGGACCCTGCCACATGATTGGCCTAAAGACACCTTGAAAGGGTGTCTGAAAAAAATAATTCATAAAATACATGTGACTGCAGGTGGAAGGGGAAGCAGTGTTTGGTCAGAAGGGGGAAACCCGGAGTTGGGTCATAACAGGGCAACTATATATGTAGCCAGGGGCCCTCTGAATGTGCTGGAAGAGCACTGTAGACTTAATGTTGTCTAGAAAAAGCAACATTTTTAAAAGATCAGCTATATTTACTTTTCAGACCCAAATCTTTACAGAACATTATATTTTATTCTGAACAGAGCATCCAAAAAACAAGAAGCGCACACGGGTGACTAGCTTTTCTCTTTACATGTATATATTATGTAACTGTGTGCTTTATCCAGAGTTCTTCTTTAACATTCTAGTCAGATGGTTTTACGAAGGGCTGGAGGCCAGTTTATCTTAGGAAGTACCATCAATATGAAAGCAAACAGCAGTCTTTAGTTTAACATATTTATGTGGAATTAAACGCCTGTTATCTTAGACATGCAGCCTTTCTGGAGAGAGCTGGGTGTGGGACTGGACTCTCCTCCGCACTTAACCACAAAAACAAAAGTGCGAGATCTCCGCCAAGCCTAAGACTTCCTGTTTTAACTGCAGAGTGCAGAAGCAAAACATACAGTAGCCGAAATTTGTGTTATCCAACCAGCTATGTGTCAGTTCTCAGTGCTGAACTCTGCTCCAAGCTGAAACAGTGTAACCATCTACCATCTATGAAATGTAGACCTAATATAAAAATTGTACAAACAATCTATATTGTGTTTTCAGTGACTGTATATGATTATAATGTTTAGCTGAAAGTCATGTCTGATGCAGTTTTCAGTTTTACTCCCTTGGCTGTTCCATATTTTGATGACTGCATTTCACATACAAATTTGAAAATGTGCCCTCTAGTGATCACTGTTATATCACACTATACTGCAGCATAACCAGCTGGCTACTTGTGTAACTTCTCCCTGCCCCAGTCTGACCTCTGTTGTACAGGAATTGCAAGAAGCCGTTACAAAATCAAATGTAGGTATTGAAAATAAAATAAGTGTAAGGATGTATTAATGGTCATCTATCATGAACATACCATGAGCCATATGGGACATTAAAGCTATAGACAAGCATGTATAAATTAACAAAATTGTAAGCAATTAACCCCCTCAATACTGGACATTTTCACCCCCCCCCCCCCAATGCCCAGGCCAATTTTCGGATTTCAGCACTGTCACACTTTGAATGATAATTTCTCAGTTATGCAACACTGTGTCCAAATTACGTTTTTATAATTTTTTTTTTTTTTAGACAGATAGAGAATTCTTTTGGCGGTATTTAATTACCTCTGGGGTTTTTTTTTATATATAGTCTAAAAAATATTTTAACATTTTGGAAATAAAACACATTTTTCATAGATTCTTTTCAAATAATTAATCTTAATTTTCTTCATAAATGTAGGCCAAAATGTTTTCAGCTACATTTCTTTGGTATAAATAACCCAAATCAGTGTATATTATTTTGTCTGTGTGAAAGTTACAGTCACAAACTATGGTATGTGTGTGTATATGTATATATATATATATATATATATATATATATGTGTGTGTATATATGTGTGTGTATATATATATATATATATTGATCAATCCTGATGTACTGACTGCCTATCTCATATCTTAAGGCTCTAAAATGCCAGGACAGTGCAAATACCCCCTAAATGACCCCAGTTTTAAAAGTAGACAGTCCACAGAATTGGAAAGCATGGTGAGTTTCTTGAAGTTGTAGTTATTTTTTTTACACAATTTTGGGGAAAATGAAGAAATTAAATCAAATTTTTTTTTTTTTTTTTTTCACAAAGTTGTCATTTTAGCAAGTTATTTCTTACACACAGCAAAGGCATACTTACAATTGCATCCCAAGATACATCCTGCCATGCCTCCCAAGTATATGGATACCACATCTATGAAACTTTTTCATAGCTTGGATTAGTAATGACGAACCTTGGCTCCACAGATGTTTTAGAACTACATTTCTCAGGATGCTCAATAACACTGCAAAGTGCATAAACATCATGGGAAATGTAGTTCCAAAACATCTGGGGTGACAAAGTTCACCATCACTGACCTAGATGCATAGATGGCTCCAAAATCCATGGAGCACCTTTGTGCTTTCAAGGAACATAAAGTCCACATAAATTCCACATCAAATTTCCAGTCTACTTATCACATTTTTGGAGACCTTGGAGCACCAGTATAGTTGGAACACCCACAAAAGGACCCCATTTTGGAAAGCAAACACTCTAAGGTATTTTCTGAAAGGCATTATGAGTCCTTTGAAAATGTCATTTTTTGCCACAAGTTTTTTGGAAAATGCAGGAAAGAAAATGAATATGCATTTTTTTACACAAAATTGTCAATTAAAAAAGATATTTCTAACACACATTATAAGCATACTTAGAATTATAATCCAAAACATATTCTGCTATTCCTCCCGAGTATGGTGATACCACATGTGTGAGACTTTTTCACAACCTAGCCATATATAGAGGGGCCCAAAATCCAAGGAGCACATTCAGGTATTCTAGGGGCATAAACTACCGTATTTATCGGCGTATAACACGCACAGACGTATAACATGCACCCTAACTTTAAGAGGGAGGTTTCAGGAAAAAAACTTACAACAGCCCCCTGCGTATAACACGCAGGCACAGTTTACCCTCTATTTTCAGGGTAAAAAAGTGAGTGTTATACGCCAATAAATACAGTATGTACCTAATTTCCTGACTACCTAACATTTTTGGAGGCCATGAAGTACCAGGACAGTGGAAACACCCATAAAATGACCACATTTTGCAGAGTAAACACCCCAAGGTATTTTTTAAGGGGCAGGGTGAGTCATTTGAAGACTTCATTTTTTTTGCCACACTTTTTGGGGAAATGCAGAAAGAAAATGAATTTTTTTTTTTTTTCTTGTACAAGTATTTTATTGAAGACAACAAAGAATACAAAGAAAAGGTTTAGGAAGCGTTGTGGTATAGGAGAGTCGGTACAATCAAAATACAATTAACATGCCATAAAGAAATTTGTGGCATAAAAAGATGGATGCAATCATCCCATTTTAAATCGAAGAGAAGACATTTTTGACAATTGTGCAACGTGGAGAGCAGTTGCTTCAGAGCATGTATGGTGGAGGTTTGTTGGGACAATGACACCCCAGCCATGGGGACATTCCCTGTAAAACTAGGTCACATAATTGTTTTGAACAGCAATATGTATAGGCCGGGGAGTGAGGTTGAAAATTGAAAAAGGGTATAAGGTGGTTGTGTCTTACCCTGAGTGTCCCTGAGTGTCAGGGTGGGCTTGTGTTTTATAGTTGATGTAAGTCCGGGGATGATTGGGGCTGAGATATATTATTGTTATGGAAACCACAAGAGTGGAGAGAGACATGTGAGAGGATATTAGGTTCAGAGAAGAGAAATAAAGGTAGAGAATTGAGACAGGGTGAAGAAAGGAAAAGGGGAGGCTAGCAATCCCCGGGGTGGACTGGGTTATCAAGGGAGTGTTGTGTACTTTGCTCCTCGTTCATATACGGGAGCCTCTATGGAAGCAGTAGAGTATTGTCAGAGTTGGGTGGCAAGTAATGTTCAACTCAAGGACTCCAGAGTTTTTCGTATTTGGCGATTTTATATAACAGAACAGCTTCTATTTTGGTGTGAATCATAGCTTGTGTTATTCTGTTGTGGGCTGCTAGAACACAGAGGGTGGAGGTTTTCCAGGCTCTCGCTATAGTTTGCTTAGCTGCCGTTGTAACCTGGATGCTTAATTTGAACTGTCGTGGGTAATGGTCGGTGGTTTCATGTTTAGGAGCGCCAGTGTGGGGTCCGGAGCAATGTGTTTGGCCAACAATTTGGAGAGGGCGCAGAAGATGTCGGACCAGAAGGCTTGTACTACTGGGCATTTCCACCATATATGTAAGTGTGTACTTGGCGAGTCACAGCCCCAGAAGCATTGGGAGGGGTATTGTGGTAGAAATTTAGATATCCTGGCGGGGACCAAATACCGCCTGGTAAGGACTTTATAGTTAGTTTCTACAGCAATTATGTTTTGTGAGGCCGACTTAGTGGCTTCCCATATGTGGGTCCAGTCAACGGGGTCTAGCGTGAGGCAGAGGTCCCTCTCCCATTAACGTAGGACGGGGGTTAGCATTTGTTGGTTCTAGGAGTCGTTTATATAGATCCGAGATAAGCCCTCTCCTGTGAGGGTCAGATTTGCAGGTGTGCTCAAAGTGGGAAAACTGCGACAAAAGATTTGCCATTTTGGGACTTTAAATGAGGTGGACACCATTAGGCCAATAAACATAGTAGCAGTAAATGCAGTATAAAGTAGATAAGTTTATTCAGATAAGAGTAATGCAATGCATGCATGGATATCATCAACCGTGGCCAATTATAAAACGACATACATATAAATAGACAATTGGTACATGTATAGTAAAAGACATGTGATACACAGGCATCTAATGTACCTGACATGTTTCGCGAGACCCAGCTAGCTCTTCAGGGGTGGATGCGTGTACAAATGTACCTAGGATGGAAAAATAAAGGTGGGTATGTGGTATAATGTTGGTGGAATGAGCATAAGGTGTAGGGAGCCGTAGTATAGGATCCCATACTCACCATAAATAGGGCCAAAACAGCAGGTGTGTGGTTCCCAGAGGCAGCAGCAGGTGTCTCACCCGGGAGCTGAGGAGGCGGACCCCAGTAGGGCAAAATAGAGGACAGGCATGGTGTGGATGTGAGGAAGTATCCCCAGAGGTCTCATTATGTCCATGTGTGGTAAAAGATGTAGGCGTATATGGGTTTATCAGAAAATATGCAATGGTAAATTAAGTAATAATGGTATGTATATATCTCTGTATAAGTAAAAAAGCCTAAGCCAAGAATTGTAAGAACATGGAGACTGAGGGAGGAATAGAAAAGGCAGAGAGATGCCAGTGAGTGCTGCGGGTCAAGAAAATAGCTAAGAAGAAAAAGAGAAAGAGTGAAAGAAAAGAAAACAAAATATTAATATGTGTTTGGGTCTGTGAAAACGAAAAGGCAAAGAAATGTCCAGCTGATACTTAAGATGCCATCTCAATGCATTTCACAGATGGTAAATCCGGTTCTTTAGGAGAAAGGAGGTAATAGTAAATTTAAGATTAAAATAGTTAAACAAGAAGTATGACCAAAGCTTTTTTGGCCATACTTCTCCATTGGATCACAAGAGTGCAGTTCATTCTGCACTCCTACAATCCACTGAAGCCCGCTGTCAGCTGCCATCACAGAGCCGGTACAATCTCTGAAAAGTTCCCAACCATATGGTTGGGATCTGCCCAGAAGCCTATATCGGCACCTGGCTCAGATTCTCAGCAATCTGCTGAGACCCTGAGCCAGCCCCTCCTGCCCTCTCCACAGTCCAGCACTCTAGTGAGCGCTGGAGGGGAGAGCAGAGACACGCTGATTGGCAATCATGGCTCTCTGCTCTGAGCGGAGGGGGAGAACTGAGCAATCAGAGGTGTTTGATTGCTTAGTTCTCAGTGCAGATACGGCGGGGGACAGATGCAGCATCGGATCAATGCTGCATCCACCTAGGTAAGTATAAATGTTTTTGTTTTTTTTTTAATCCTGAACTTCTCTTTTAATAATTAATTGATCTATGAATTTATTTGGAGGTATTGTAATGTAAAGACATTTTGCCTTAATATATCTCTTTCCCTCAAAGCAATATCCACCATCTGTATTCCTTTACTATGAGTGTAATGTTGCAATACAGAGTTAATGGTACTATTATCACTAAGATGGCTTCTGGAGGTATGGTCATCCCTCAACTACCTTCAATAATTTGATTGTATATTCAACATGCAGTTTAAGGATATAATATATGACATGAGGTCTTAAATAGTCATCATCAATAAACTTACTTGCATTTTCAGTCAAACAACCAAGATAATGGGTCTACCTAGGGGGTTAGATTCTAATACGTCTTAAGCAAAGCATAAAACAATGGCATACAGGGATGCTCAATAATCAAGTTTTCCAATGTACTCTTGTCAATGAGATCAGCCAATAATGCTTTATGTATAATTTCCAGCAATTTACTTTCAAAAGTTATTAGTACATTTCAAAGAAGTCTGACCGTACCATTTCTTATTTCCTAAGATATCATGACATCATAACATATTTCTACTGAACATTATCCTTAGCTACTACATACCCTCCGTTATCTGATGTTTCTTTACTATCTGATGATTTTTTTTGGAGGGCTAGCACAGCTTGTCACTAATGTCTGGTTAAATTCATCAGTCCCTTTTTGTTTAACAATAGTTGAATCTCTTTAGTGACTTGCTGTATAAAAGCACAGATGTTAGCATTTATGTGTAAAGTTGGGATTGGCCTAGATTTTCTTTTATATTTTTAAGACAAATATCGCTATCATGTAACTGTTCCAATTCCTCTTGGTTGGAGGACATATTATCAAAACTATCAAGCATCAGCATCTCCAGAAGATTTACCCCTATCATTCTCCTCCAAAAGTCGGATCAGATATTTTCCACATGTCAAAATCCTTCCATTGTTCCTTCTTTTCAAACTGCTATGCCAAAGGACTGTGTTCTTCATCATCTACTGTAAATACTTAACGCAACAATAAACTACGGGCAAAAGAGTTTGGTGTCTCAAGCTTGTCCAAATATTGATATTGGCAAAAACTCAGGCCCTGACTAAAGCTGACCATACACTGCTAGATTTAACAAAATCTAACAGATTCCTTCATCCACGCTACCACGCTATCCAGCTTGAATAGAGGAATCCGCCACTGTGGCCTTTGTACTCTGACAGCTACCTGCTATCAGAATACCCCAGCTGGATATAATTGGATTTTCCATCTGGCTTCTTGTTGGTGGATGTTGGGTGGGTAGAGTGATCTGACAAGGCCTATTATGTAGAGAATTTCAGCCAGTTCATAAGTATGGCCAGCGGCAACTTAGGTACTTCACGTTAATATGTCAATATGTGGTATGATGAGAGGTTAACTACCTCTAATTACTCTTTTCCTGGGTACTTTGACCAGAAACTGGTCCATACCTCCCCTTTCTTATCATTATAAGTAATTTCTGCTTGCTGCATTTTGCCTGAAAAGGGAATTTTGGGGATCGCTCCCAAGGGTTGTGACCCACTACCTTGGTTACCCTGATTAACATTTGTTGAGGTCTGTGTGTTGGCCATGCGTGTCCCTAATGAAGTGTTGTTTGATACACGCATAACCAAATTATATGAATTAACCATTACCATAATACATTTTGTGAAAGATTTGCCTCCAACACATATCAAATCCTGTATGGGTGCAAAATCAATGGGCGCTGGATTTTCTACATTTTGTTGAAACCTTTTTGTATGTGTGTTTTGTTTTAGTAGAGTAATATACCATTGTTTGATGTCACCTAACAGTGTATCATACCCACCTTCTTTAATTCTTTTGTGTCCTGTGCGCATATAATCATCCAAATGATGCTGCAACTGTTGTGCAGACTGTGAAGACAAAGAAGAATGGGAACATGAATCGGAATTATTTTCATCTTTAGTTTGATTTGAAATCTGGCTGTCCTGAGTGTTATAAAGATAGAAACATAGAAAAATTACGGCATAAAAAAGGCAGAGTAGTCTATCGAGTCTGCCCATTTTTTTTTTTTTTTAATACATGTTTGTATTTTTCTTTTGTGGGTTTCTTTTTTGTTCTTTTGTTAACTTTTTTGTCTGAGTATAGATCTATGTTTGTCCCAAGCTTGTTTGAAGCCATTTACTGTTGACTGTCTCACTACCCCTGCTGGAAGTCTATTCCAAGCATCAACTACCCTTTCAGTAAAATAATACTTTCTAAATCCCTGTACACACGATCGGATTTCCTATGGATTCTAATCCGATGGATTTTTTCAACGGAAATCCGATGAAGATGACTTCCATCAGTCTAGCCTACACACCATCAGTCAAAAATCCGACCGTCCAAAACCCTGTGACGTAAAACACTCAGACAAGCCGAGAAAAATTAAGTTCAATGCTTCTGAGCATGCGTCGACTTGATTCTGAGCATGTGTGGGTTTTTTGTCCAATGGAGTTCCACACAGACGATCGGAATTTACTATCGTTTTTTTTCCATCGGATAAATTTAAAACATGTTCTATTTTTTCTCACCGATGGAAAAAAGACTGATGGGGCCCATACACGATCGGTTTGTCCGATGAAAGAAGTCCATCAGACTCTTTTCATTGGTAAAACCAATCGTGTGTACAGGGCTTTAGATAAGTTTAAACTTTCCTCCAGTTAGTTTGAGGTCATGTCCCCATTTTCTTGATTTTGGCTTCGTATTGAAAAAAAACTGCCCTCCTGAACCTTATTCACCCCCTTGATGTATTTAAAGGTTACAATCATGTCTCCTCTTTCCCTTCTTTCCTTTGAGATATGGGCTCATGCAATGTTGCATAGTCCAATAACCTCCAAAGTACACCATTTTGTCCCTTAGATATTTTTTGTCTTTGTTTGACAATTAGATCATATTGATCATTATATCTCTCCAAATGCTCTCCCATTTATTTTTATTTTCTTCCTAACAAGGGGAGAGTTCTCACATTCTGCTAATATAGCTATTGTATTTCCTGGTCAATATCAAGTAAGTCCTTCCTATAATATCCAATAAGTCATTCCAACATATTCTAGGAACATTTTTGTAAAGTTGTTTCCCCACAGCTGCTTGAAGCCAGGATCAATTTTTGTAACAAAGGTTTGGATGAGTAACTGAAAAGGGTTATACTGTTCATCACTATATTTCTCAAAATATTGAATATGCCAAAAGACACTCAATAGCTTTTCCAGTAACTTTTGCAGTTTAAAGATGAAAATATTTATCTCAGAATCTTTTTGTGACTGATTGGCACGGGTTTGCTGTATTTTGGTCGTAAATCCATCCCACAAGGAAGTATGCAATGACGAATGCCATATTTTTTGCAGAAAAGCTTTTAGAGCTTAACTGAGGACATATTCCTATGTGTGCTATATTCAAGTTACCTAATTTTGCCTTAACAGTCAGTGTGGGCTCCTTGGTGAGTGTCTGCAGGGTGGTCCTCCTAAAGGGACAGCACGGTCACAGACATATGACCTTGGGGGTTATTTACTAAAACTGCATGGGGAAAAATCTGGTGCAGCTCTGCATAAAAAAACAATCAGCTTCCAGGTTTTATTGACAAAGCTTAACTCAACAAGCTGAAATTAGAAGCTGATTGGCTACTATGCACAACTGCACCAGATTCTGAGTGCTTGAGTGCTCTAACTTTAGTAAATATTTGTTTTGGGGGGGGCAAACCAACGCCCCCCCCTCCCGTGGGAGACAGACGGAAGGGCTGCAATCACCCCCCATGCGGGAGACGGATGGGAAGGCGGTGATCAGCACTCTCCCCCTGCACGTGGGAAAAGCATGGGAAGTCGGCGATCAGAGGCCTCCTTAGCTTAGAAGGCATACCTTAGGAGGCAGATGACAAGGATCCAGGGTAAGGCTGCTGCTCCTCGCTCCAGCTACTCCTCGCTCCGGGGCCATTTCTTCTTCACTATTAATTCACTATTGTCACACAACTGGGTGGGCTCAGGACGCAGTGCTCTGCTCCACAAGCCCACCCTTTTTTTAAGCCAATTCGAGCCTCAGGCTCTAGTCATGTGCTTAAAAAAAAAAACATTAAAATCTATGCATCCGATGCCCCGGCATGTAGATTAGGGGCCAGGCGCATTGATTAGGGGGGCGGCGCCCCTACCCCCATATGGATGGGCTGCCACTGTCCTTGTGTCTTATAGAAAGCCCCAATAAACTGCTAGGGGCACGTGCTATAAGAAGTAGTTATAGGGCAGCTACCCATTTTACTGGCATCTGATCTAAAGCTGATCTCCAGGCAACCAGCTAAATAACTCCCCCAGAATGTGACTGGACAGAGAAAAGAGAAGCAGAAGACTAATGATCATCTTTATGTTACTCTGCTCTCTTCTTGTCTCTGTCCTTTTTCTTCTCTATCAGCATAGTCTTTAAATTGCAACATAAGTCACAGGCAACATTTCCTTTCCCCAATCTGAGTTCAGCTATTTACATTGCTTGCATTAAAAATATATATATATATATTTAAGGCTGTATGAATACTTAAAGAAGTACTCTTTTACATCTGCCTGGAGTTTTAAGGTCTGCAAACACTAAACTCCTACAAACCAGCGCCATTTGAAAGAACATGAGTGTACAAAGTATGATTGCAGACCAGCTTTTTGGAAAATGGAAAAAAGGTAACTGATATTTTGTTTCTAATCCAAAAGAGGAATAGATAAGACAAGGTCTCCGCAATATAGCATGCACAGAAGGAATGCATTACGTAGACAATTTGCAAGTTATCAAATTGCAAAGTGCAAAGTAATATAGCAAAGCCCATGAAATTAAAGTATAATCAGTTGAGAAACTACGTAAACTGAAACTGAATGTGTTGTGTGCTGTCTCAAATTAATGGATATTTGGAACTTAGCAGCAACCTTAGACATATTCGATAACAAATGAGTACATTGGACCTAAACACTTAAAGTTGAACCATAGGCAAACCTTTTTTTTTTTTCATTTTGGATAGAGTAAGGAAGGATTATACCCCTGTAAGATTTTTTTTCCGCTATCTGTGTACCATTGGGGAGATTTCCCTTCACTTCCTGTCCCATAGCCAAACAGGAAGTGACAGGAAATTAAAGAAATTCCTTGGATACCCCCAGGTCACCAGAATTGGTGTCTCCATTGGAAGATTTCCCCTCTATTACTTTTCTGGAGACAACCCAAAATTTGGCATTTTCTTTTACTTTCTCTTTCAACGATAATGGTAGAGGACAAATAGAGAGGGTGGATCTCCCTAATGGGGACACAGACAGCAATAAAAACTGACAGGTGTTCTAATCCATCTGTACTCTGTCCAAAATAAAAATAAAAGTGTTTTGCCTTTAGGGCTCATGCACACTGCAGCAAAAAAAAAAACTGCTTTTACAAGCATTTGAGCTTTTATTTTGTTTGTTTTTTGGGCTTTTTTGCACATTTTTATTGAGCTTCTTTGAGCTTTTTTGAGCATAAGCGTTTTTTTTTCACAAACCCTCTCCTCAGTTAATTTTTACTATTTATTTGTGTGTTTTCGAACATCTTTCAGCTTTTTCATGCTTTTTCGAGCTCTTTTGTGCATTTTCACATGTTTTTTGGGCTCTTTTCTGCTCGAGAGCTCTCAAAAACACGAGTTTGGTGGGTTTTATTTTCTGCCTGTAAGAGCATATGCCTGTAAACTCCTGAAAAAGCCATAGTGTACATGGACACATTGGCTAACATGGAGGGGAGTTTTGGGCTAATGCACACTGCAACTCAAAGAAGCAGCTCCTACAGGCTTTAAAGCTTTTTTGAGCTCTCATTTTTTTCTGCCTGGAAGCTTGCCCAAAAAAGTACAAGCTGAAATAAAAGCTCAAATGCCTGTAAAAGCAGCTTTTTTTGAGCTGCAGTGTGCATGAGACCTAAGAGTCACCATTTAAAATCAAGAAGGAGCGGTCTGACAGATGGCAAGCAGTGGATTCTGCCTGCTACACATCTTACATTTTCTTAGATTTTTTCGGGCAACCTCAGTAGTCATAGAGTGTTTTATAAATCAAAACTTTCAATTGTTGTAAGGTAGGCACTCCAGCTTAGATCCAATCCGGAAACTCCTGGATTCGTTAGGAATCAAGAAAACTCGAACCACACCTTATCACCCACAGGGAGATGCTCAGCCGGAGAGGTTTAACCGAACCCTGCTCAACATGTTGGGAACTCTGGATAGTGAGAAGAAACAACATTGGAGCAAACACATAGCAGCTATAGTACACGCTTACAACTGCACCACCAGTGATGCTACAGGCTACTCCCCATATCGACTCATGTTTGGGAGAGAAGCAAGGTTACCTGTGGACCTGGCCTTTGGCACCTCTTTAGACCATTCCTCAGCCACATCCCACAAAGGATATGTGGACAGGCTCAGACACAGCCTGAAAGTAGCCTATGAACAAGCTCAAGTGGCCTCAGATCAAAGGGGAGCTCGAAACAAAAGAAACTTCGACTTGAAAGTCCGGGTGCAAGACCTGCAGCCCGGGGACCGAGTACTGCTACGCAATCTGGGGGTCCCTGGAAAACACAAACTTGCAGACAGATGGAGATCTGAACCCTATGTCATCTGTAGGAAGCTGCCGGGCCTACCTGTCTACAAGTTGAAGCCAGAAGGAAAGGTAGGACCACTGAAGACGTGGCATCGAAACCACCTGCTCCCACTTGCTGAAGCGGTCAGGATACCTCCAGTGACGGACTCCCCTGAACCAGTCTCTATTCTAGATACCCCCAGGCCAAACACTCGGTCCCAGACCTCTCGGGCTGAAGATGGAGAGGCCTCTGAACTCAGTGGAGATGAAGGAAGAGAACTTGACTGGCTGTGGCCTTCCCCAACTCCAGGAACTTCCGCTATAGATCTTCTAACTACTGAAGACACTATAGATGGGCAACTGAATGCAGAAGCCGCTGAGTTCATCCCATCTAGTCCTTCATCAGATTACTGGGAGGATGCTTGTGATACTTACTCTGGAAAGGACCCTAGAGACTCTATATATCCCTCGGCTCCTGAAGCAGATGTTACAGAGCCTGCCGTGTCCCCCGAGCCTGCTACAGAAGAAGAGCCTGTGGCGCCAGAGCCAGAAACCCCAAGAGAACAAAGGGCTCGCAGAGTCATAAGGCCTCCCAAAAAGTTGACCTACCCACAAATGGGGAAGAGCTCAGAAGATTCTGTGGTCACTGCCAGGAGGAGTGTAGAGAATCCGGATCCCTCCACTGTTCATTGGGTGGAGGGCAACCCCCACTCACTCTCTGGCACAGTTAGGCAGGCCACTCATGATAATGTGACCTGTGGGCAAGGGAATTCAACCCCTTTGTTTTGGTGGGAATTCCCTATGCCAACGTCATATGAAATGTTGTCTAGGGTTGTACGCAGTGTATGCTAGAATTGTCTTTGGGGGACCAAAGAATTTAAGTGGGGGGAGTGTGTAGCGGGGTATTCCCCTTTAATAGAGAGAGACAGGACTTTCCGGGTGAGAGGTGAGTCGGGAGGGAGTAGAGAAGAGACTTTACTGGAAGTGAAAGCAGAGGAGAGAGACTACGTTACCCAGAACCCCTTTCAGCAATGTTTCCACCCCAGAGACTCATGGGAGGGGTTATAAAAGGAGGAGGCGAGGCTGGGCTCGGCCTCTTTGGGACACGAGACTTCAAGGGAGAGATCTTCCTGTGCGGATCCACCGTGGTGCAAGGCCTGAAGCATGGGCCTTGCGCTGTTACCCAAAGAGCCTTCCACCCCATCTCGAGCCTGGGTGGCATCTGACTCGGTTTTCTTCAACCGCTGCTGAGCCGGAGACCAGACTGCTGCAGAGCTGTGTGAGGAGACACAGCAGGTGGAAGTTCCTGGACTGGGATCGCGTCCGGAGGGGTGAGCGAGCACTTGCTCAATCCACAAATACTTTATATCATTGTTAGGCCTACAGACTGCCGTGACCCACTAGTTCCTATTTGAGTTCTTTTTCCCATTTGAGATCCAAAGCAGAACTGAGTTGAACGGATCTTTAGTGGAGTGTACTGTGTTGGCATTTTTACCCCCCCCCTTGGATTACAAATGTGTTCCTGAAATGTGCACCACCGTTTAAAGACTTGCATGCGTAGAATTTTACCCCTACTAGAGACTGAGTTATATGGTCAGGCCTGGCCATCTAGGTAGTTTATTTAGTTGCTGCGCCATAGGGTGCATAGTGAAGTACTGTTACACGTGGCGCGTGTGCGCCATATCTCTATAGTTATAGTGTGACTACTGCTGCAGGGCTCTGCAGATAGATTCTTATGATCTGTTATCATTGTTGATTTCCATTGCCATAGAAAGTAAATTCGTTATTCTTTTATCACTGTCTTGGTGTTTGAATTTAATCATAGAGCATAAGATATACACATATTACCCTAGACTAACTGTGCCAGTAGGGGGTCGAGTAAATTGCCGGGGGTTGGCGGAGCTGTCTTCAGGGCCCAAACTAAATCTGCGGCCCTCTTAGTTGAAGGTATCGCTACACGTGGGGGTTCTCGTCCTGGATCCTGATACAGCAGGTGAACGCCAGAAGTGCCGGCATGGACCCACAAGCAGTAGAAGAGTGGTGCAAAGCCTCTAGGGCAGAGCCAAACAACTCGATAGTCATCAGCCTCCCTGGGGAGGAATGGTCGACTGAGATGGTAGAGGAGTTAATGAAGTTAGTGTCCCCAGATCACACACCGTGGGTGATGGATATAAAGTCAGACCCAGACACTTCATATCAGTATGCACTAGTGGAGTACGGGGACGGGATGCCAGAGGCTTGCAAGCGCAAGTGTGTGCGGACGCCAGACAACAGAACCTATAGGTTGACGCACGCAGTAACTATAAAGAAGGAACCATCACCGATGGGATCACCGCAGGCTGCGGCCCGTACCTCACCAGAAAGAAGAGACGGGGTGACGCCCCCGGTGGCACCCGCACCTGCCACTGCTATATCACCAGATTTGATAAAGGCAATAGGGGATCTCCTAATCAAATGTCAGAAGACAAGCACGGTGCATGTAGAGACTAGCTACCGGAGACTAAAGACATTCTCAGGGAAGCTCCCTGTCCCTGCAGGGGAAGAAGATTTTGACACCTGGGTGGAACAGGCATTACAAGCAGTAGAGGCATGGGAGGTGCCTGAAGCGCAGAAGAGGCAACGAGTGATAGAAAGCCTCAAAGGCGCAGCAGCAGAAGCAGTGAAAAGTTTTCGGTTTGGGAATGCAGATTGCACGGCTCAAGACTGTCTAGCCATGCTACAGGAAGAGTTTGGTCAATTGGAAAAGGTGACAGAGATGGTCTACCAATTTGAACATACTTTCCAACAGCCGAAGGAGAAACTTTCAGAGTATGTTAGGAGACTGAACAGGTTGCTGTGCAAGATTGTGTTGAAGAAGGGAATGAAGCCCCAAGATACAGATGCGGCAAGAATGAAGCAAGTCTTAAAGGGAGCGTTGCGCTCGGATCCAGTCTGGCTGCACCTGAAAACCTCGGGAGGAGGAACGTTACTGACTTATGCTGATTTGATAAAAATCATCAGAGATGAGGAGGCACTACAACAGGACCAGCAAATGATTAAGACAAATGTTGTCCCCGCACAGGTGTTAGTCAACCCAGTGATGACACCTGAAAGAGACTCAGAGGTAGACACTCTAAAATCACAAATGTCCAAGGTGTTAGAGATGTTGACCTCTCTGATAGCAAAAGACCCAGAGGGTCCCAGGAGAGAAGTACCAAGGAAGGAACTATTCCCAATTGCCTCAGCACCCGCATCTTTACAAGAATGGGGAGATATAGTCTGCTTTAACTGTGGAGGAATTGGCCATATTGCAGCTACATGTTCCAGTCCCAAGAAGAAGAAATTGGACAACCGCAAGCCGGCAGGAAACTTCAGAGGGCCCCGGTGAAGGAGTCAACCGGGTGCCCATCACCTTCAGTGAGCTCCAAGCTGAATGCGAAGCAGAAGAAAAGAGGAGATAAAACACCTCAGAGGAAACACAACATTCCTCAACAGAGATACACCCCAGAGAAAGGGGGCAAGACCCCTCAGAAGAGGCACAGCACTCCCCAGAGGGGGTGCACACCTAAGAAAAACAATAGTATCCCTCAGCGGGTCTGTACACCCATTGAAAGGAGGGAAATCAATGCATACCAGGCTCAAGAAAGAATAAAGTCCAAAGGGAGTTGGACGAGAGAGAGTCCGAAGGGAAAGGGCCAGAAGAAGGTGACCCCTGCCAGGCCATATCCGGAGAAGCTGGTAGGCCCATCTCCTATAGTGCCCATTCAAGTGGAGGGAGTCTACACCAGAGCAATCTTGGATACTGGGGCACAAGTGACCCTATTATACCGGGATTTCTACGATAAACACTTGAGTCCCCTGCCCATCCAGAAGATAGAGGAACTGGAAATATGTGGGATTGGAACCCAGAGTTTCCCCTACGATGGCTATCTGCCCGTCAAGATGAATTTTGACCCATCCGTGGCTGGGAAGGCCGAAGTGTTTGACACCCTGGCTGTTGTGTGCCCTCGACCGCCAGGAGCCAACAAGAGTTCCCTTATAATAGGGACAAACACGGACCTGGTCCGAAGACTCCTGACCCCTCTAGTGGAAGAGAAGGGGCAAGCAGCCACCAAGATCCACCCCATGCTGAAGACGGCCTACCAACGGCTGGTCCTAGAGCAGAAGACCCCTGGAGAGGGGATAGGGAAGGTGTGGAGACTTGGAAGAGAAGGGGTAGTGTTGCAGCCCGGCGAAGTAACCTGTCTCAGAGCCACTGTGAAGCTTACTTGGGAGCAGCCTGGACCCTTTGTCATGTTGGAGTCCGACCCAAGGGAAGAGTCCCCCGGTCTGGAAGTGATACCAGAAGTGATTCCACTGAAGGTCCTGAAGAAGGCCCATTGTAGAGTTCCGGTGAGTGTTAGGAACACTACAGATGGCCCCATGGAAATCCCAGCCAGGATGCTGCTGGGCCAGGTGAGCCCTGCTGCCCCTGTCAACTTGTCAGAAGTCAAGGGGACGGGTGAAGGAGGAGATGTTTGGGAGAAGCTGTCCATGGAAAACCCGAATCTGCCCAGGGCTTGGAAAGAGAGAGCCAAGGCCCAGTTGACCAGATGGGAGAAGATCTTCTCCAAAGATGAGTTCGATGTGGGGTGTGCAAGGAGTGCCACCCACCGGATCCGCCTCCAAGAAGACAAGCCCTTCAGAGAGAGGGTCAGGCGGGTCCCACTAGCAGATCTGGAGGATCTAAGGGAACAACTTGCAGAACTCAAGAGGACTGGTGTGATCCGGGAGTCTAGAAGCCCCTATGCCTCCCCGATAGTGGTGGTCAGGAAGAAGAATGGGTCATTGAGGCTCTGTATAGACTACAGGACTCTCAACAGGAGAACCATACCCGACCAGTACACCACTCCGAGGATAGAGGACGCTTTACAGAGTTTGTCTGGAGCCAAGTGGTTCAGCGTTATGGATCTCAAGAGTGGATACTATCAGATCCCTATGCATCCAGAAGACAAGGAGAAGGCAGCCTTCATAACCCCAGTGGGGTTCTTTGAGTTTGATCGAATGCCCCAGGGACTGTCTGGAGCTCCTGCTACCTTCCAACGTCTCATGGAGAAGACTGTAGGAGACATGAACCTTATTGAAGTCCTTGTATACCTGGACGATGTCATTATCTTTGGGAGAACCTTGAAGGAACACGAGGAGAGGCTGGAAAAAGTGTTGAGGAGACTCAGTGAGGAGGGACTCAAGCTTTCGCCTGAGAAGTTTCAGTTCTACCAGTCTTCTGTGAACTATCTGGGACACATAGTGTCTGAAGAAGGGGTGGCCACAGACCCTGAGAAATTGGAGGCATTTACCTCCTGGCCACGTCCCACCACAGTAACAGAACTCAGATCCTTCTTAGGGTTCTGCTCCTATTACAGGAGGTTTGTGGAAGGATTCGCCCGAATTGCTAGGCCATTGAATGAACTACTCAAGACCGAGGGGGAAAAGGACGACTCAGGGCCCAGGAAGCCGGGAGACTCGGCAAAGATCAGTGGAACCAAAAGTGTGAAGAGGCCTTCCAGGCGTTGAAAAAGAACCTAACCACTGCCCCAGTCTTGGCCTACGCAGACCCGACCAAACCCTATGAACTACACGTAGATGCTAGTCATGATGGTCTGGGAGGAGTACTTTACCAAGAACACGAAGGACAACTGCGGCCTGTTGCCTACGTGAGCAGGAGCCTGACCCCCTCCGAGAAGAACTACCCCACTCACAAGCTGGAGTTCCTGGCCCTTAAGTGGGCGGTAGTAGACAAGCTCAAAGACTACCTGTATGGGGCGGAGTTCACTGTGAAGACCGACAACAACCCCCTTACCTACCTCTTCACTACAGCAAGGCTGGACGCAACTGGACACAGGTGGCTGGCCGCATTGTCTGGATTAAATTTCAGCCTAAAGTACAGGCCAGGGATTGGAAATCGAGATGCAGACGCTCTGTCCAGGAGATCTCATGGCCCCACCAGTGACATGGAAGACTGGACTCAAGTGGCACCTGACGGGGTGCGGGCCCTTTGTCAAGGGGCTGAATTGCAAGCCAGAGGAGGCTCAAGGGCGGAAGAGATAGGAGTTACCATGGTAGGAGTCCCCAAACAATACTGTGGAGTAACTCAACTGGAAGAAGACCATCTGCCAAAGTTGTCCAAGAAGGAACTAAGATGCGACCAATTAGAAGACCCCATGGGGAAATTGGTTCTGGAAGCCCTAGAGAATCAGGATCCAAACAGACTCCTGAGTCACTCCACAAAGGAAGCTCGCCTGTTGAGGAAAGAGTAGGACAGGTTACAGGTGCATCAGGGAGTGGTCTACCGAAGGGGCCCCTCTGATGACCTGGAAGATAAATGGCAATTGTTTCTTCCGGAAAAACATTGAGAGACTGTTCTGATTGCCCTACATGACAATCACGGCCACCTAGGGGTGGAAAGGACCTTTCAACTTGTCAGAAGTCGGTTCTATTGGCCCTGCATGAGGGCAGAAGTGGAAGAGTACTGCCATTCATGTGCACGCTGCATCCAGAGGAAGACTTTACCCCATCAAGCTGCCCCAATGGGCCATCTACAAAGTCAAGGCCCAATGGATCTGGTATGCATTGATTTCCTCTGCCTCGAACCCGACCTGACTGGACTAGGAAATGTTCTGGTGATAACCGATCATTTCACCCGGTATGCCCAAGCTTTCCCAACCAAAGACCAGAAGGCTTCCACAGTAGCCAAGGTACTTATGGAGAAGTATTTTGTCCATTATGGGCTGCCCCAGCGACTTCATTCAGATCAAGGAAGGGACTTTGACAGTCGACTGATCCGGAAACTCCTGGATTCGTTAGGAATCAAGAAAACTCGAACCACACCTTATCACCCACAGGGAGATGCTCAGCCGGAGAGGTTTAACCGAACCCTGCTCAACATGTTGGGAACTCTGGATAGTGAGAAGAAACAACATTGGAGCAAACACATAGCAGCTATAGTACACGCTTACAACTGCACCACCAGTGATGCTACAGGCTACTCCCCATATCGACTCATGTTTGGGAGAGAAGCAAGGTTACCTGTGGACCTGGCCTTTGGCACCTCTTTAGACCATTCCTCAGCCACATCCCACAAAGGATATGTGGACAGGCTCAGACACAGCCTGAAAGTAGCCTATGAACAAGCTCAAGTGGCCTCAGATCAAAGGGGAGCTCGAAACAAAAGAAACTTCGACTTGAAAGTCCGGGTGCAAGACCTGCAGCCCGGGGACCGAGTACTGCTACGCAATCTGGGGGTCCCTGGAAAACACAAACTTGCAGACAGATGGAGATCTGAACCCTATGTCATCTGTAGGAAGCTGCCGGGCCTACCTGTCTACAAGTTGAAGCCAGAAGGAAAGGTAGGACCACTGAAGACGTGGCATCGAAACCACCTGCTCCCACTTGCTGAAGCGGTCAGGATACCTCCAGTGACGGACTCCCCTGAACCAGTCTCTATTCTAGATACCCCCAGGCCAAACACTCGGTCCCAGACCTCTCGGGCTGAAGATGGAGAGGCCTCTGAACTCAGTGGAGATGAAGGAAGAGAACTTGACTGGCTGTGGCCTTCCCCAACTCCAGGAACTTCCGCTATAGATCTTCCAACTACTGAAGACACTATAGATGGGCAACTGAATGCAGAAGCCGCTGAGTTCATCCCATCTAGTCCTTCATCAGATTACTGGGAGGATGCTTGTGATACTTACTCTGGAAAGGACCCTAGAGACTCTATATATCCCTCGGCTCCTGAAGCAGATGTTACAGAGCCTGCCGTGTCCCCCGAGCCTGCTACAGAAGAAGAGCCTGTGGCGCCAGAGCCAGAAACCCCAAGAGAACAAAGGGCTCGCAGAGTCATAAGGCCTCCCAAAAAGTTGACCTACCCACAAATGGGGAAGAGCTCAGAAGATTCTGTGGTCACTGCCAGGAGGAGTGTAGAGAATCCGGATCCCTCCACTGTTCATTGGGTGGAGGGCAACCCCCACTCACTCTCTGGCACAGTTAGGCAGGCCACTCATGATAATGTGACCTGTGGGCAAGGGAATTCAACCCCTTTGTTTTGGTGGGAATTCCCTATGCCAACGTCATATGAAATGTTGTCTAGGGTTGTACGCAGTGTATGCTAGAATTGTCTTTGGGGGACCAAAGAATTTAAGTGGGGGGAGTGTGTAGCGGGGTATTCCCCTTTAATAGAGAGAGACAGGACTTTCCGGGTGAGAGGTGAGTCGGGAGGGAGTAGAGAAGAGACTTTACTGGAAGTGAAAGCAGAGGAGAGAGACTACGTTACCCAGAACCCCTTTCAGCAATGTTTCCACCCCAGAGACTCATGGGAGGGGTTATAAAAGGAGGAGGCGAGGCTGGGCTCGGCCTCTTTGGGACAAGAGACTTCAAGGGAGAGATCTTCCTGTGCGGATCCACCATGGTGCAAGGCCTGAAGCCTGGGCCTTGCGCTGTTACCCAAAGAGCCTTCCACCCCATCTCGAGCCTGGGTGGCATCTGACTCGGTTTTCTTCAACCGCTGCTGAGCCGGAGACCAGACTGCTGCAGAGCTGTGTGAGGAGACACAGCAGGTGGAAGTTCCTGGACTGGGATCGCATCCGGAGGGGTGAGCGAGCACTTGCTCAATCCACAAATACTTTATATCATTGTTAGGCCTACAGACTGCCGTGGCCCACTAGTTCCTATTTGAGTTCTTTTTCCCACTTGAGATCCAAAGCAGAACTGAGTTGAACGGATCTTTAGTGGAGTGTACTGTGTTGGCATTTTTACCCCCCCCCCCCCCTGGATTACAAATGTGTTCCTGAAATTTGCACCACCGTTTAAAGACTTGCATGCGTAGAATTTTACCCCTACTAGAGACTGAGTTATATGGTCAGGCCTGGCCATCTAGGTAGTTTATTTAGTTGCTGCGCCATAGGGTGCATAGTGAAGTACTGTTACACGTGGCGCGTGTGCGCCATATCTCTATAGTTATAGTGTGACTACTGCTGCAGGGCTCTCCAGATAGATTCTTATGATCTGTTATCATTGTTGATTTCCATTGCCATAGAAAGTAAATTTGTTATTCTTTTATCACTGTCTTGGTGTTTGAATTTAATCATAGAGCATAAGATATACACATATTACCCTAGACTAACTGTGCCAGTAGGGGGTCGAGTAAATTGCCGGGGGTTGGCGGAGCTGTCTTCCGGGCCCAAACTAAATCTGCGGCCCTCTTAGTTGAAGGTATCGCTACATTAGCTATAAGTTTTTTGGCAATAAACAATACCTTATGCAAAAAATGCACAGATAAATGTTTAATTCTAAGGATTCTATGGAGGATCCTGAAGGCATAGCAGAAGGTCTAATTATATCAGTGAACCCATGACACCATGCAAAAAGTTATTACTTGCCTCCATTAGGCTGGTCCCTGTGGGCAGGACCAGAACAGGTAGAAAAACACTTGACACTTATATCTTGCCAACCGAATTGGGGTCAAATACGTACAATAATTTATAAATAGATAGGTAAGCTTATCAGTAAGTTCCAGGGAGGCTAATCGGTAGCCAGTTAGAACCTGATTAGAATTCCAAATCATTTTTTTGGGAAGAGACTCTGACAATGGTGACAGCCATGGGCGTCCGCTCCATAGGGCAAGGGGGGTCTATTGCCCCCCCTGGAATCGGAAGTCAGAGTGAAGACACTTGCCCCCTGTGTTGCAATGGCCGCCTCCGCGGCAGCTGTGGACTTTTTTTTCTAAGCCTGCTGCTGGCCTGGGGGCTGGGGCTGCTTTGTCTTTTCCGACTACACATCCGTCCCTCCCTCCTCACCCCTGGCCCGAGCATCGGATTGGCTCTGCCCCGGCTGTCTGTGACCCAGCTGTTCCGTGATTGGCTGCTGCCTCAGCCTGCCTCTGCCTGTGTAAATGTATGCGCCGGCTCCTCCCACAGGTGCGTGGCGTGCAGTGGCCGAGACGAGAGAAGTGCCTGCCCTGGGCCTATCACTGAAGAACTACAGGTAACAGCAGTGCCTGTGCCATGCCACGACACTACTGTGTACAACTTTTTGTATTTACCGTTATCGGTAAAGCGCCGATCGTTTTAGCGGCGCTTTACCATCGTTTTAGTGGCGCTATTCGGCCGTTAGTGGGGCGCTTTTAACCCCAGCTATCGGTCAAAGACAGGGTTAAATGCAACTGTGTATCGCCGCTGCCGAAGCGCTTTGCAGGCGCTTCGGCATCGGTGCCCATTTACCAGTATTTCAATGGGCAGGGGCGGTGGAGCAGTGGTGTATACAGCGCTGCTCCACTGCCCCAAAGATGCATGGATGACCTTAAAATGATGCCCCCCCCCCCCCCTGAAAAAAGTTCAGCGGACGCCCATGGTGACAGCCATACGATTATCTGCAAGCACAGGTAATATGGGCCCAAATTTCCAGGCGACTGCACTGTAAACTGAAGGTTTTGGAAAAGCATAGAATTTAGCAAATTAAGTTCCTCTTTTAGATTCAAGAAGAATCTGACTACAACAAAATTGCGCCTGTCTGCACACTGCCTCAGCATATAGTAAGCTAATCTTAGTAAAAATGGCCTCGGCTTGGTCTCATACCCATGGGAGAATACCCTCTAACATGTTTCGCCCAATAGGGATTTATATGGTATTTTCTCCCATGGGTAGGAGACCATTGCTGAAGCCATTTTTTACTAAAAGGAGCTCACTATATGCCAAGGCATGGTGCGGACAGGGGTAATTTAGTTGTAGTCATTGATGTGTCTAAAGATTCAGTATTCAACCCAACCAGAACCATTGTGGCCTGTCGGCTGAAATAACAGATTGGGCATTTGAGTGGTATCAATTTTATTTGGTTTTTGGTTCAAAAAGGATTTGAGTTGCTCACTAGTTAAGATCTTAGCTAAGCCATACCATGTGTAGCGGCCCCCTCTTTCTCCTCTCAATTCTTCTGGCTCTGGTCTAGGGGTACCTCTGAGGAGAGAGTGCGAGGTCACCACGCCAAGTTCCCCTGCAGATGTATGTGCAGTGAGAGACGATCCTCTTTTACCTTCGTGTCGGTGTTCTGCATCTGGAGCCTCCTCCTGGTGATTTCTTGAACAATGTCTGCCAGAAATGAGCCCCACACCAATAAAGTCCAACACTCCTTTATTCTTCCGATAACAGAGTAATGCACAGACAGTTGGACTCCCTCAACGAGTAGAACAGACAGAGGGGTGTGGATTCGAGTAGGCCCAGACACAATGAACTCTCCACTTTCCTTCCTGAAAGTGGGTTGCGGTCTCCAATCGAGGGGGGATATCCTTCCAGGCGGTCTCCGGTGGAGGCTCACCCGTCACTGGTGATATGCTGCACCAGGTCTTCAAGCAAGTACCCCCTCCCGGTCCATTACGCCTCTGGATTCGGGTACCCACCCCCGGGGTCCCCTAGGATCTCCTTCCCTCGCAGAACTCAGTGGTGGGCACTGAGCTCCAGACCTCCATCCGAGTACCTCACCCCAGGCCAAAGGTGCCAGGGATGGAACACGACCTCCGAACGTCCTCCAGGCCTGGGCCGCCTAGAGGACCGACACGAACCACCGCCCTCAGGCTGAAGGTGCCTGGGACTCGACCCCGTGACAAAGATGGCCGCCCCTTTATACCCTCTCCCAGCAAGCACGGCGGGTTCCCCACCCCACCATACCACTGCCGAGGGAGGACAAAAAGGGGTACGGCACGCAGCAATGGTTCAACCCCAGCCCAAGGCGACAGCGCCACCCGCTGAGCTGCAGGGAACTGCACATTACTGGTGTCTCTGCCAGTTTAAATACACAAGGAAAGTGTATACCCACTACACTCTCCCCCTGGTGGTTTGACACTGGTCCCCAGTGTCTGGAATAAACTATGCCCTCAACGGCTGACATAGCCCAGTCCAGAAACCAACTATAAATTGTACAAAAATAAAACTTTTGGAAACTTACTAACTGGAGCAATTGTGTCTGAGCCTTACATGAAAGGGAAAGGAAGGGAAACAACAACACTTAACCATAACACTGAAAATCAAATTTTCACATTACACTTTTTCCCACCCATCCTGACTAAGACCCACCCCATTCTCAGTTGTCTTGATGGGATGCTCTCCTGCAGAGGGAAAAAGAAAAGGTTAACACACATAAACCCTGACACATGTATTCGTGAGAGAATGAAAAAACTTCTCCGCAGAGAAATCCTTTCCTTCATAAAAGTGTGTGTGTGAACAGTGATATCGATGCGCAACACTGCCACCTGGTGACAGCATCGCGGTAACTGCACTCGTGGAACTTTCCTTCTTCTTTGGGCCCTATCTACCCCAGAGTCCATGATTACTTGCTAGACAATTGAACAACAAAACAGGAATAGTCCTTTAATTCCTCTGGGCAACAAGAACAACAACCCCGGAAAGTTCAGCAATGCAAAGAACAAAAAAAATGGAGTCTCTCTTCTCCTATAGATAGAATCAAGGGTGCGGCAGGACAAGTGGCTTCAAGTGCTGATCCATGGTCTCCAGATGGTACTCAACATCTTCCCCTTCCTTGCGTCGGATCAGCACCTTGTCCGCGTGGATATGTCGTCCCAGCATCCATTCTGCTTTGCAGTCTTTAAAGCGCTGAGAGGCCTTGGGGGAACACGCAAGGTACCTGCGGGCGTGTGGAACCTGAAGGTGGGTCCAAACAAAGTCATTGTACCAGCGCTCCCGGCAAACTTCCACTTCATACAATAACTCCTTGGACAAGTATGGGTACTCCCACCCATACTCAGCAGCAACCTTCTGGCCAAATAGGCATTGTAGTCTCGCCAGAGGAGGCATAGTGGCTCTGTCCCCTTCGCCAGGCAAAACTATTGAGTCCGGGTGGCGAGGGACCTTGATCACATCTGTTCTGGGCATAGGTGCCCGCAACAACAGTCTCTTTTCCCCGGTACTGGGTGTAGGTGGTACCGGGGATGTAAGGGCAGGCTGGGGACGGGACCCCTCCTAAGGCGCTGATGCCTGCACCCGGGGTGTACTATCCCCTGTAGACATGGGTGTGTCCCTGGTTCTTCGGGACGAGGCGAGAGGTACCTTATCCCACCCCTTCTGCACAAAGAGTTCGTCTATGGCGACATTGTCTCCCAGATCGGAGAGCGACTCCAGGTCGGAGGTGTCACACTCCTCCGTGGGCAGGTAGCCTGTAGTGGAGACTGAATTTCCACCTCCGCCCACACACCAAGTCTCTCCGCCTGGCTTACCTTGGCCTTTACTTGAGAAGGAATGTCCGGAACTTTTCTCAACAGTATCATCCGGGCCGGGCGTAGGCGGGCGGGATGGTCCACCACAACCGCTGGTCGGGCTACCATGCCGGTCTTTCTCTTCGGGGGTGGACGCTGTGAGACAGTGGTGACCGAGTCAGCATCCTCGGATTTCTCCCGTTGAGTACTCGCGACCTCCCCCGCGGTCGCTGCAGTGCGCACAGGGATGGCTGTCAAAGCAGTGATTCCTCCTCTCTGAGTGGTGTTGCCTGCAGCACGGCCGGGGTAGATGGTCCTTGGCTTCTCAATGACGGAATCCACCTCGAATAAGAACTCCCCACAGGCCTCGCATCGCCCGAATGGCTTCAGATGACACACCAGTCCCGAGCAGCCGGGACAAATCACACCCAGGGCCTCAACGTCCATGCATGAATGCAGGGCGAATCGTCCCCTTGGCTTTAGCCGAATCCCTGTATCTGTCACCGGAGCAGCAGCAGTCAAAGACGTGGTGGAAGGGTGAAGTGGAACCCACGCTGTATGTCCGAACATGGTGACTTGCTGCTGGTCCATTGCGCACTGCAAGTTTTGCGCCAATGTCCCACGTGTAGTCCTTCACACGTATTGGACTCCTCCCCTCTGCACTCTAGTTCGCGGGCTTTTCTTCTCCTTCTTTCCTGAGTCACGCCCACGAACTAAGCAGGGAAGGTGTGCCTGGTGGCGCAGTGCAAATAGAAGCCCCCACGTGTAGTCCCTCACACGGCTGAGCTCCCCCCTCTTCTCGCTCTTCTGCGTGGGCCTTTCCCTTCACTGGGTCATGTCCGCGACTTCGAGCAGGGATGCACTTTGGCCAATAATATGGCCGACCTACTTGGAACTCCTCCAGGCAGACACGTTCAAACTCTGTAGTAGCACGAACACCATACCGGACCCGAGCCCCCACGTGTAGCGGCCCCCTCTCTCTCCTCTCAATTCTTCTGGCTCTGGTCTAGGGGTACTTCTGAGGAGAGAGTGCGAGGTCACCACGCCAAGTTCCCCTGCAGATGTATGTGCAGTGAGAGACAATCCTCTTTTACCTTCGGGTCGGTGTTCTGCATCTGGAGCCTCCTCCTGGTGATTTCTTGAACAATGTCTGCCAGAAATGAGCCCCACACCAATAAAGTCCAACACTCCTTTATTCTTCCGATAACAGAGTCACTGGTGATATGCTGCACCAGGTCTTCAAGCAAGTACATTACGCCTCTGGATTCGGGTACCCACCCCCGGGGTCCCCTAGGATCTCCTTCCCTCGCGGAACTCAGTGGTGGGCACTGAGCTCCAGACCTCCATCCGAGTACCTCACCCCAGGCCAAAGGTGCCTGGGATGGAACACGACCTCCGAACGTCCTCCAGGCCTAGGCCGCCTAGAGGACCGACACGAACCACCGCCCTCAGGCTGAAGGTGCCTGGGACTCGACCCCGTGACAAAGATGGCTGCCCCCTTTATACCCTCTCCCAGCAAGCACGGCGGGTTCCCTGCCCCACCATACCACTGCCGAGGGAGGACAAAAAGGGGTACGGCACACAGCAATGGTTCAACCCCAGACCAAGGCGACAGCGCCACCCGCTGAGCTGCAGGGAACTGCACATTACTGGTGTCTCTGCCAGTTTAAATACACAAGGAAAGTGCATGCCCGCTACACATGTATATGCCAGAGCTCAGGATGTGGCACCATACAAAGCTCAACTAAAATTTGACTATAAATCCCCTGAATACCTAATTTGAGACACTGTCATCAACATCAACTAGGAAGACTATAGGCACATGTACCCTTTTAAACTGCAATTAATACTAGCAAGAGGGTGTGGGGAAGTTATTGTCAGGGGCCAATACCAGGTCTCCCAAATCCTAAGGATGCTTCAGAGTGGACCAGGTCAGTTTGTGTCTGCTGGAATTCCCGATATAAATGTTAGTAGAGAATCTAACACTCTAAAATATTTCAGGGGCAAATAGTTTGGAGAGTGACAAATAATATAATGGATTTTGGGAAGATGCATAATTTTAACAAGGTAATACACCCAGCGATACAAATCAGGAGCTTAGCTCATAGGCCAATCTTAGTTTTAACAGTGGTAAGGAGAAGTTCAATAATGAAAGTGAGGCCTGATTACGGGCAATAGGGGAGGAATTAATAGGCAAAATTTGTGATTGTTTGAATAATCGTCAAAGTCATTAATTCATACAAGCAGTTCTAAGTGCTGCGTCCTCTAAATATAAAATCATATTGTCAGCATATAGTCCAACTTTTTCAACATGTGCTGCTACCTTTAAACACTTAATATCTGGATTTTCCTGAGTCTAAGAGCCAGAGGTTTTAACGCAATGGCATACAAGAGAGGAAAAAGGGGACATCCCTGTCTAGTGCCCCTGGTGAGGGATGTCCACCATTAACACATACTCTGCCCATGGGAGAGGCATAGAGAAGTTGTAGAGATTTAATAAATTGAGGTTGTGTAACATTTGCCATAAGTAGCCCCATTCCACAGAATGAAATGCCTTCTTGGGGCACCTTACAAGAAAAAGAAGCATCCGATGCGCTTTTCATTGGTTAGCATTGATCAATGAGCACTTGCCGTTGGGAGCATTATGACGACTACTTACTCTACACCACAATACACAGCCCCAGACTGCTATATTGGAAGCACAGAGCATCATATGCTATATGCAGTGGGGTCCAGGGGGGGTGTTCAGATATTTGGAGTTAGTTCACCTTTTCATTTTTTGCAAAAAGGTAAATTTACCCTTTAACCACTTAACGACCGCTCACTGTATATATACGTCGGCAGAATGGCACCGACAGGCACAATCACGTAGAGCATACGTGATTGCCTTTGTATAGTTGGGGGGTCCAATCGGACCCCCCTCCTATACAGTGAGCGGTGGCTAAGTGTCCGGGAGCGTTCCGGGATGAGGGGGCAGCCATTCCTTTCTGGCCACCCCCTCGCGATCGCTCCCGGCGAATGGAAATGACCCCTCTGTCTGTGTCAGACAGAGGGAGCAGGAGGAAGTGATGTCATCTCTGGTGCGGCGCTCACATATACCGAGCGCCGTACAAGAGAAGACATCAGGTCAGTGCACACAACACTACACTGACACCAGGACACATAGGGACATAAATCGCCCCCCCAGACACCCCAGATCACCCCCCCCAGCCCCCAGTCACAGTGTCACTGATTGCAGTGACCATTTATTTAGTGATCACTGCAATCAGTGACATTTGTGACTGTAAAAGTGTCACCAAAGTTTAGTCTTAGGTCCAGTGTAGCCCCCTAACCCCCCCTAATAAAGGTTTACCCCCTGATCACCCCCCAGATAACCCTTTCACCACCTATCACCACTGTCGCTAAGCGATCATTTTTCTGATCGCTGTCTTAGCGTCAGTGATGCCGATCGGCAGCCAGTATTTTTTTTTAGGTTCGCCGCATGTTTTTATAGCGTCAGGTACCCCAATATATTATCTAATAAAGGTTTAACCCCCTTGATCGCCCCCCAGGTAACCCTTTCACCCCCTATCACCACTGTCACTAAGCGATTGTTTTTCTAAACGCTGTCTTAGTGTCTGTGATGCAGATCGGTAGCCGGTAATTTTTTTTAGGTTCGCCGCAGGTTTTTATAGCGTCATGTACCCCAATATATTATTTAATAAAGGTTTAACCCCCTTGATCGCCCCCCAGGTAACCCTTTCATCCCCTATCACCACTGTCGCTAAGCAATTGTTTTTCTAAACGCTGTCTTAGTGTCGGTGATGCAGATCGGTAGCCAGTAATTTTTTTTAGGTTCGCCGCATGTTTTTATAGCGTCAGGTACCCCAATATATTATCTAATAAAGGTTTAACCCCCTTGATCGCCCCCCAGGTAACCCTTTCACCCCCATCACCACTGTCGCTAAGCGATCGTTTTTCTAAACGCTGTCTTAGTGTCGGTGATGCAGATCAGTAGCTGGTAATTTTTTTTAGGTTCACCGCAGGTTTTTATAGCGTCAGGTACCCCCATATATTATCTAATAAAGGTTTTAACCCCCTAATTGCCCCTAGTTAACCCTTTCACCAGTGATCACCATATAAGTGTTACGGGTGACGCTGGTTAGTTAGTTTGCTTTTTATAGTGTCAGGGCACCCGCCGTGTATATAACCCAATAAAGGTTTAACCCCCTGATCGCCCGGCGGGTGATATCAATTAGGTTTTAGCGTCAGAGAGGGTCTGAGTCACACCCCAGGCAGCGTCAGGTTAGTGCCCTTAATGCTAACACCCACGCGTGAAGCATACACCCCCCTTAGTGGTATAGTATCTGAACAGATCAATATCTGATCTGATCAGATCTATACTAGCGTCCCCAGCAGTTTAGGGTTCCCAAAAACGCAGTGTTAGCGGGATCAGCCCAGATACCTGCTAGCACCTGCGTTTTGCCCCTCCGTCCAGCCCAGGCCACCCAAGTGCAGTATCGATCGATCACTGTCACTTACAAAACAAAAACACACATAACTGCAGCGTTCGCAGAGACAGGCCTGATCCCTGCGACTCCAGTGCTGTAGGAGGTGATTTCACCACCACAGTTAAAAAAAAAAAGCATATATGCCGAAGCATTGGGGCAGCAGGGGCGGAGGAGCGATTTTGCTCCTAATGACGCGTACATACGGTCGAAATTCCGACGGAGGCTTGCCCGTGGAAAAGTCCGACCATGTGTGTGCGGCATAACTTTTTTGCGGGAGGATGCCCCCATGCTTCAGCATATATAAATGGTGCGTGTATGCCCATCATTGGAAGTGGGTGGATGAAGGGCGGTATTCTAATGGTGGGCATACCCACCGATCAATCTCTTTTTTCGTTCAGCCAACTGGCTGCATGAAAAAAACAGATTACAATACATGTCCAACAAGGACCAGCAACGTACTGGTATGTTGCTGGACTTTGAATGTTTATACCAGAATGATGCCTGCGGGTTTAGGTATCATCTTGGTATCATTCTTTTCAGCCTGCGGCCGGCTTTCATGTAAAAGCAATCCTAGCGGCTAATTAGCCTCTGGACTGCTTTTACAAGCAGTGGGAGGGAATGCCCCCCCCCCCCCGGATATAAAAAGCGCCATTGGGAAATTGGGAAAGCATTTTATCACACCGATCTTGGTGTGGTCAGATGCTTTGAGGGCAGAGGAAAAATCTAGGGTCTAGAAGACCCCAGTTTTTTCAAAAAAAGAGTACCTGTCACTACCTATTGCTATCATAGGGGATATTTACATTCCCTGAGATAACAATAAAAATGATAAAAAAAAAAAATACTTGGAAGGAACAATTTAAAAATAATATAAAAAAGAAAAATTAATAAGAAAAAAAAAGAAAAAAAAAAAGCACCCCTGTCCTGCCCTGCTCTTGCCCAATGGCGAACGCAAGCGTCGGTCTGGCGTCATATGTAAACAGCAATTGCACCATGCATGTGAGGTATCACCGCGAAGGTCAGATCGAGGGCAATCATTTTAGCAGTAGACCTCCTCTGTAAATCTACTGGGGTAACCTGTAAAGGCTTTTAAAGGCTTTTAAAAATGTATGTAGTTTGTCGCCAATGCGCGTTTGTGCGAAATTTTAAAGCATGTCGTGTTTGGTATCTATGTACTCGGCTTAAGATCATCTTTTTTATTTAATCAAACATTTGGGCAATATAGTGTGTTTTAGTGCATTAAAATTAAAAAAAGTGTATTTTTAACCCAAAAAATGCGTTTGAAAAATCGCTGCGCAAATACTGTGTAGAAAAAAAAATGCAACACCCACCATTTTAATCTGTAGGGCCTTTGCTTTAAATATATATATAATGTTTGGGGGTTCAACATAATTTTCTTGCAAAAAAAAAAATGTTTTCATGTAAACAAAAAGTGTCAAAAAGGGCTTTGTCTAAGTGGTTAGAAGAGTGGATGTAAGCTTCCTAATGTTGTGTATAAAATGCCAGAACAGTTCAAAACCCCCCCCCCAAATGACCCCATTTTGGAAAGTAGACACCCCAAGCTATATACTGAGAGGCATGTCGAGTCCATGGAATATTTTATATGTTGACACAAGTTGCGAAAAAACGACAATTTTTTTTTTTTTTTTGCACAAAGTTGTCACTAAATGATATATTGCTCAAACATGCCATGGGCATATGTGGAATTACACCCCAAAATACATTCTGTTGCTTCTCCTGAGTCTGGGGATACCACATGTGTGAGACTTTTTGGGAGCCTAGCCACGTACGGGACCCCAAAAACCAAGCACCGCCTTCAGGCTTTCTAAGGGTGTAAATTTTTGATTTCACTTCTCACTGCCTATCACAGTTTCGGAGGCCATGGAATGCCCAGATAGCACAAAACCCCCCCAAATGACCCTATTTTGGAAAGTAGACACCCCAAGCTATTTGCTGAGAGGTATTGTGAGTATTTTGCAGATCTCGCTTTTTGTCACAAAGTTTTGAAAATTGAAAAAAAAAATATATATATATATATATTTTCTTTCTTCATTTTCAAAAACAAAGGAGAGCTGTAAAATACTCGCCATTCCTATCAGCAAATAGCTTGGGGTGTCTATATTCCAAAATGGGGTCATTTGGGGGGGTTTTGTGCGATTTTGGCATTTTATGGCCTTCGAAACTGTGATAGGTAGTGAGGAGTGAAATCAAAAATTTCTGCCTAGAAATCCTGAAGGCGGTGCTTGGTTTTCGGGGTCCCGTACGCGGCTAGGCTCCTAAAAAGTCCCACACATGTAGTATCCCCGTACTCAGGAGAAGCAGAAAAAATTATTTTGGGGTGTAATTCCACATATAACCATGGCATGTGTGAGCAATATATCATTTAGTGACAACTTTTTGTATTTTTTTTTTTTTTTGTCATTATTCAATCACTTGGGACAGAAAAAAAAATTCAATGGGCTCAACATGCCTCTCAGCAATTTCCTTGGGGTGTCTACTTTCCAAAATGGGGTCATTTGGGGGGGGGGGGGGGTTTTGTACTGCCCTGTCATTTTAGCACCTCAAGAAATGAGATAGGCAGTCATAAATTTAAAGTTGTGTAAATTTCAGAAAATGTACCCTAGTTTGTAAACTCTATAACTTTTGCGCAAACCAATAAATATACGCTTATTGACATTTTTTTTACTAAAAACATGTGGCTGAATACATTTTGGCCTAAATGTATGACTACAATTGAGTTTATTCAATTTTTCTTATAACAAAAAGTAGAAAATATCATTTTTTTTCAAAATTTTCGGTCTTTTTCCGTTTATATCGCAAAAAATAAAAATCACAGAGGCAATCAAATACCATTAAAAGAAAGCTCTATTTGTGGGAAGAAAAGGACACAAATTTCGTTTGGGTACAACATTGCATGTCCGCACAATTTACAGTTAAAGCAGCGCAGTGTAAAATTCTGAATTCACCTCTGGTCCTTTAGCTACCAAATGGTCCGGGGCTTAAGTGGTTAAGTAAAGTGATTTTTTTTCCACCTTAAGTCTCCTTGCTCATTGGCACCTCCAGTGTATGTCCAGTCCTGCTAATTTATGACAGGCTGCGGCTGGACAAGGTTGAATGTTATACTGAATGGTACCGGCCTTTGGAGCCTTGTGCCTTCAGGGATAGGTGTTGAGAGGGACGCACTGCAGCTGGACAGCCCCGTTTGCAAGGAGTGTGCAAGGGCCCTATATCCAGAGCAATTTGCTCAAAGTATTGATTTACATGTTTATAATTGTTAAACAGTTTGTGATATACAAGTGAATTTCAGATTGTTTCTCAAAGCAAACATTTCTTTACTCTTTTTACAGGTATTAATATTCCATATGGTATTTCCTATGCATTTAAAAGGACAATTTCAATAAACTGAAAATTGAAATCTTTTTATATGCTCATCCTTTCCGAAATTTTTTATTTCTTTATCTAAATTAGCCTAAGGCTCATCTATAAAGCAGCCGAGGTTGACCGCCCTTGTTTTCTTTATTTACACAGAACAGCATAATTTGGCAGCCCCACAATCTCTGTGGTAAATGCAATTTGAAGAGTAGGTTTTCATTGCATGCAGTCCACAGAACACAGAGCTCAAGGCTACAGATAGGCTACAGCACCAAACCTTTATGGGATATATTTTTTTTCTGACTGATAGTTTATGTAAAACAAAAAGCAAACAAGCCTAATTAAGAGTTCATTGTTTGGCAAGAAGTTGTGGCTCACACTGTTCTATATTTCATCAGATCAAAGTATTTAAAAATCAGTTACACCCTTTCTATTATATACAGCCAAAGAATTAATCTCCAAACAAGTGCCACACACCCCCTTCGTCTGAAGAAAGGATCCAGAATATAGAAAATAGGTCACTTACAAACTATTATTTCACCCTGGTACATCAACTGATTGAACCATTTTTAATTTGCCAGGGTTTAGGTTGGATCCCAAGCTAAAATGGCTCTATATTGCAGTTTACCAGTTCTTAGATATGGGGGCTGCATTCGTTTCCCTTTTTTCCAGTGTTAATTTAGTTGACAAAAATATGTTTGTGAGCGGCGTGTTTTCAGTGACGAAAACGAAACAAAAATTACTTTGAATTCTTGTCAATTGACAAACACTTTAACAAAAATCAATTCCAATATCAGCAACAAACGAAAAAGGAACAAAAATATGAGGGAGAGACGTTTACCCACGTCATAGGTGTGCGCACAGGGTGTGCCAGGTGTGCCTGGGCACACCCTAATTACCCCATGTGGCACATATTCCCCCTGTTTAGACCCCTTATTTTTCACCCTCAATTTTTTTTTTTTTTTTTAATAATTAAAAAAATGTAATTGTAAAAAATAATAGAAAATAAAATAATAAAAATAAAAAGGAATGACAGTGTCCGCTGCCCTACTGACACCAATCTCTGCCCTACTGACACTATCCACTGCTCTAATGACACCGTGCACTGCTCTACTGGCAACGTCAGTATATATACACACACACGTGTTTGAGCTTTGGGGTGCACACCCTAATGCAATAGGCTGCGCACACCTCTGACCCACGTGAACTTCCACTTTTCTCCACCTGTAAAGCCTGTGAGTGTTCTCCTCCCAGCAAGCAAGGTAGTGTGCTTAGTGGCGTGGCATGCTTAGTACAGTGCAGCATTACAGGCCTCCTCAGATGACTGTCCAGAGCATTGTCTGATATTGCAGGCCTTCTCAGACCACCGTCCAGAGCATTGTGTGTGGCATTACAGGCCTCCTCAGACAGAGGACCCTCCAGAGCACTGTGTGCATTACAGGCCTCCTCAGACTACTGTCTAGAGCACTGTGCAATATAGGCCTCCTCAGACCACCCAGTGATAATTTAGAAAAAAATATAGGGGGCGCTGTCGTGCTAAATAACATACGTTATATTATGTTATTTAGCACGACAGCGCCCTCTATATTTTTTTCTAAATTATCACTGGGAGTCCATTACTTCTCAGGGGAGCAGCTTATTTAATTAGATTACCAATTTTTATTGGATTGGTTATTTCATATATTAATTTGTTTTTGGCGCGGAGTTCACTTTCACCACTCTTTAGACCACCGTCCAGAGCACTGTGTGCATTACAGACCTCCTCAGACGACTATCTAGTGCACTGTGTGCATTACAGGCCTTCTCAGACCACTGTCCAGGGCACTGTGTGCATTACAGATCTCCTCAGACCGTCCAGAGCACTCCTCGCTGTGCATTACAGGCCTCCTCAGATGATTGTTTAGAGCACTGTGTGCATTACAGGCCTCCTCAGATGATTGTTTAGAGCACTGTGTGCATTCCTGAGCCAGAGCACTCCTCGCTGTGCATTACAGGCCTCCTCAGATGATTGTTTAGAGCACTGTGTGCATTACAGGCCTCCTCAGATGATTGTTTAGAGCACTGTGTGCATTACAGGCCTCCTCAGATGGTTCCAAGCACTGTGCATTACAGGCCTCCTCAGATGATTGTTTAGAGCACTGTGTGCATTACAGGCCTCCTCAGACTACTGTCTAGAGCACTGTGCAATATAGGCCTCCTCAGACCACCCAGTGATAATTTAGAAAAAAATATAGGGGGCGCTGTCGTGCTAAATAACATACGTTATATTATGTTATTTAGCACGACAGCGCCCCCTATATTTTTTTCTAAATTATCACTGGGAGTCCATTACTTCTCAGGGGAGCAGCTTATTTAATTAGATTACCAATTTTTATTGGATTGGTTATTTCATATATTAATTTGTTTTTGGCGCGGAGTTCACTTTAACCACTCCTCAGACCACCGTCCAGAACACTGTGTGCATTACAGACCTCCTCAGATGACTGTCTAGTGCACTGTGTGCATTACAGGCCTTCTCATACCACTGTCCAGAGCACTGTGTGCATTACAGATCTCCTCAGACCGTCCAGAGCACTCCTCGCTGTGCATTACAGGCCTCCTCAGATGATTGTTTAGAGCACTGTGTGCATTACAGGCCTCCTCAGATGATTGTTTAGAGCACTGTGTGCATTCCTGAGCCAGAGCACTCCTCGCTGTGCATTACAGGCCTCCTCAGATGATTTTTTAGAGCACTGTGTGCATTACAGGCCTCCTCAGATGATTGTTTAGAGCACTGTGTGCATTACAGGCCTCCTCAGATGGTCCCGAGCACTGTGCATTACAGGCCTCCTCAGACCATCCACAGCAGTGTGCATTACAGGCCTCCTCAGATTGTTTAGAGCACTGTGCATTACAGGCCACCTTAGACTGTCCAGACCACTGTGCATTACAGGCCACCTCAGACCGTCCAGAGCACTATGCATTACAGGCCTCCTCAGACCGTCCAGAGCACTATGCATTACAGGCCTCCTCAGACGGTCCAGAACACTATGCATTACAGGCCACCTCAGACCGTCCAGAGCACTGTGCATTACAGGCCTCCTCAGACCGTCCAGAGCACTATGCATTACAGGCCTCCTCAGACCGTCCAGAGCACTATGCATTACCCGCTTCCTCAGACCACTGTCCAGAGCACTGTGTGCATTACAGGCCTCCTCAGACAGTCCAGAGAACTCCTCACTGTGCATTACAGGCCTCCTCAGATCGTATAGAGCACTCCTCATTGTGCAATACAGGCCTCCTTAGACCGTCCAGAGCACTCCTTGCTGTGCATTACAGGCCTCCTCCGACCATCCAGAGCACTCACTATGCAATACAGGCCTCATCAGACCATCCAGAGCACTCTCTGTGCATTACAGGCCTCTTCAGATGACTGTCCAGAGCACTTTGCATTATTTACAGGCCTTTCTGACCTTCCAGAGCACTGTGTGTGGCATTAAAAGCCTCCTCAGACCATTTTCTTTTTTACTCCAGGAGTATATGAGTTTGGTAGTTCTAGAGAAATGCTTAAATTATGCATTATAATTTAACTAATAACATTTGATTTTAGTAGACTAAAATGTAGGATATTTTAGTGGACTAAAATGTACTGCAGATTTTAGTTGACTATAGTATGACTAAAACTAAAACAATTCAGATCACTAAGATACGACTAAAACTAAAATAGCATTTTAGTAAAAAGACTAAAACTAAATAGAAATTTGTCATCAAAATCAACACTGCTTTTTAAGCTTCTTTTGCTTTATTTTCACCAGCAAAAAAAAGATTTACATACAGTGTAACTGTCCAAAATTCATTTAGTGGCCCGCGTTGTTTGACAAAAGTAAATTGCTCAATCAACTTTTGTCAAAGGAGCCTGCCAAGAAAATCTTTGGCCTATCAGAGGCTGCATCTAATCAAATGTAGCCTCTGGAAAAGCTGTCAAAAAACAATAGCTGCAGTTAGAGGTTTGTTCATCTGCACTGTATAGCTTGGAGGATTCTGTTATTTTTTTGGTCATCTTTACACACTTCCCATCATAGGATGGCATTTCTTACTCACTGTACTGTAACTATGGAGGAAGCTATAGTTGTCATCCAAAGACTGAATTCCAAACACGTCCTCCTCTCTTTATCTTTATCATATGGGGGAACTAATTAAAACTAATGCAGCCACCACATCTAAGGACTGATAAGCTGTAATATATGATATTTTAATATTGGGTTTAGATATCCTTAATACAGTGGTGAAAGGAATTCACTGCTGTTTGTGTCAACTTTGGGGAGATTTCCTTCACTTCCTGTCCCAGTGTCAGTGGTTGCAAGGGCAGGAAGTAAAAATCTCCTGGAGAAGCCAAATAAATGACGTAAACCTGTCAAAGATGTTGACAATCAGTTTAATCCTCAGTTTTGTTAGCTACTGTACATACACCCTTGGTACATCATAACAAAAGCTTTTCAATGTCTTATGCCGCGTACACACGATCGGAAAAGTCTGATGTGAGCTTTTGGTCGGAAATTCCGACCGTGTGTAGGCTCCATCGGAATTTTTCTGTCGAAATTTCCGCCAAGAAAAATTTGAGAGCTGGTTCTCAAATTTTCCGACAAGAAAAGTTCTTGGAGGAAATCCCGATTGTCTGTATGCAATTCCGACGCACCAAAAACCACGCATTCTCGGAATCAAGTCGACGCATGCTCGGAAGCATTGAACTTAATTTTTCTCGGCTCGTCACAGTGTTGTACGTCACCGCGTACTTGACGGTCGGAATTTGGTGTGTATGCAAGACAAGTTTGAGCCAAGATTCCGTCAGAAAAAAATCCATGGTTTTCTTGTCGGATTTTCCAAACGTGTGTACGCGGCATTACGGTTTGTTTTCTTTCTAAAGCAGCCCCAGTAGAGTAGAAAGACCTGCCCCCTGCCAGCAGCTGCATAGTGGGACCTTGCTCTCTATGTAGAAGCAGTGGTCTCATTGCAGGTATGTATTTTTAAATGTGACCAATGTAAGTACCTGAATGTGAATTGGCATCAGCCTCTGGTTGCCATTGCAAGCTATTCAGCAAAAGCAGCATTAAAAAAAAAAAAAAAAAAAAAATCAAAAGAAATTTCTCATCTTGCCTCATAACCTTTGCAATGCAGATACCTAGGAATGTGATTGTATAGGTGAGCTTTGTAACATAATAGGTAATATAATGGTCTTTATTCAACAGCACAATGATCTGTATTCCAGTTATGCTTTTTTTTTTTTGTAAATGATATTATTTTACTTTATAAAGAATGAGATGCTACATGGCCAGGGGGAAGGAATTTAAAAATTGTTGCTTTACATGGAGACATAGGAGTTTAGCAGCAGAATGCGACAGAGGAAGTGTAAGTAAAAAAAATACTTTCGTATATGGCACAGATTCTTTGAAGCAGAAACAGATTTTTAAAGTACAAAAATTGAATATCATCAAAAAGTTCATTTATTTCAGTAATTCATTTCAAAAAGTGAAACTTGTATTTTATATAGATGTGTTACACACATAGTGATCTATTTCAAGCATTTCTTTCTTTTAATTTTGATGATTATGGCTTACAGCTAGTGAAAACCCCAAATTCAGTATCTCAGAAAATTAGAATATTACCTAAGACCAATAAAAAAAAAGGATTTTTAATACAGAAATGTTGGCTTACTGAAAAGTATGTCCATGTACAGTATAGTATGCACTCAATTCTTGGTCGGAACTCCTTTTACATGAATTACTACATCAATGTGGCGTGGCATGGAGACGATCAGCCTGTGGCACTTCTGAGGTGTTATGGGAGCCCAGGTTGCTGTGATAGCGGCCTTCAGCTTATCTGCATTGTTGGGTCTGGTGTCTCTCATCTTCCTCTTGACAATACCCCACAGATTCTCTATGGAATTTAGGTCAGGCGAGTTTGCTGGCCTATCAAGCACAGTGACAATAGCGTTGCTAGCTGGGAATTGTCACAGTGCTTACATGGTACAAACAGGGCCAATCACAGCCCATCTGTATCATGTGATTAGCTGTGGCCAATCACAGCTAATCACAACAATACACGCTGAATATATCAATTTCATTTCAGTAAAAATGGTTGCTTATACCATTGAAATTCACTGGTATAAGCAATCATAATGTGTAAGAAAAAAAAAATTCTGATCACTTCCCCAGAGTAGTACAATGTCCCTATGATAGCACTGTATTGCTCTAGTCACAAATTGTAAAAATTAGAAAAAAGGTAATAAAGTAATGCAATTGAAAAAAAAATGATTACAAATGTTGTTTTACTTCTTTTTTTTTTACTTACCTTCACTAGTTAAGTGTTCCTGATCATCGCCACACCAGTCATATAATCACACTGTACTGCACTGGTGACAGTATGTAAAAAAAAAAAAAAATTATGAAAAATGCCACAAAAAAGCCCAATGAGGCATGTCAAGGTGTTGTTGGGCATATTGTAACAAGGCTTTTTTTGTGGAACTTGTGCAGTAAAGGCTTTTTTCTGGCAACTTGACCATGCAGCTCTTTTTTGTTCAAGTATCATCGTATTGTGCTCCTTAAAAACAACCACACCATCTTTTTCCAGAGCAGCCTGTATTTCTCCTGAGGTTACCTGTGGGTTTTTCTTTGTATCCCAAACAGTTCCTGTGGCAGTTGTGGCTGAAATCTTTCTTGATCTACCTGACATTGGCTTGGTATATAGAGATCCCCAAATTTTCCACTTCTTATTAAAAGATTGAACAGTACTGACTGGCATATTCAAGGCTTTTGTTATCTTTTTATATACTTTTCCATCTTTGTAAAGTTCCATTACCTTGTTACGCAGGTATTTTGACTGTTCTTTTCTGCTCCCCATGGCTTAGTATCTAGCCTGCTTAGTGGCCTGCTTAGTGCAGCCATGTGAGAGTTAAAAAACTCATTGACTATTTATACGCAGACACCAGACACTAATTGTGATTTAAAAATCCACAAATGTGGGAAATTAACCTTTATTAGCCATTCTAACCTTTGTATGCCACCTTCTGTGTCTGTACCAAGGCCAAACATTCCAGGGTATGTAAACTTTTGATCAAGGCCATTTGGGTGATTTCTGTTATCATTTTGATTTTAAAAGGAGTCATAATAAATGGCTTTATGTGATCACTATCCTTGAATAAAAGACAGTTTTTTGGCAAGATAAAGTCATATTTTTAATATAAATGCCTAAATTTTACAATTTCTGCCAGGGTAAGCAAACTTTGAGCACAACTGTATATATGTACCATAGTTTGTGCACTCTCTAACTTCCCTACAGATTAAATAATAAACACTGATTGGGGTTATTTTCACTAAAGAAATGTAGCAAAATACAATTTGGCCTTTTTTTTCAAAATGTTGGGACTTTTTCCTTTATTTAGCACAAAAAAACAACAACTTAGTGGTGATTAAATGCCACTAAAAGAAAGCTCATATGGGTACAGTGTTGCATGACCGCGCAATTGTCATTGCTCCTGCACTGAAAGGTTATTCTAGGGGAGAGGAGGAGCACTTTTACTAACCTGATCCTCCGCTTCCCCACTCTTTGGCAGTGGACTGATTACGTCAGGACCCTACAATGCTGGGGCATGGGGGAGAAGACACTCTGGTCACTGACCAGTCTGACAGTGCAGAGGAGTGGAAGATGGGGTAAGTAAATTTTGTTTAAGAAGTCCCTTAGACCTAAACAACCAACTCCTCCCACTGCTATGAAGAACTATTCATCCTACTAACAACAATGAGGCACCACTCATTTCATTGACATCAACTATGGGGCACTATTTTGTCCACTGACACCAACGACAGGGGGTTATTCCTCTCACTGCCACCAACGGGGCACTATTCCTCCCACTGACACTGATAATTGGGCACTATTGCATCCACTGACTCCAACAACAGGGTACCATTCCTCCCATCAACACCAATGATGGGGCACTATTCCTCCCACTGACACCAATGATGGGGCACTATTTCTTCCACTGACACTAATGATTGGATACTATTCCTCCCACTGACACCATCAACAGGGTACTATTCTTCACATTGACACCAAAGATGGGTCACAATTTTTTCCACAGACCAATGATAGGGCACTATTCCTTCCACTGACACCAACAACGGGGCATTGCTTCTTCCACTGGCACCAACGATCGGGGACTATTTCTTCCACTGACAAGAATGATAAGGTATCATTCCTGACACTAATACCAGTGATGGGATACTATACCTCCTCTTATTGACCACAGCTGCTATGTAATTTTTTTACTGACGTTGGGGCATTTTCTACTCCCACTACCCGCATTCTGGCACCCCTAAAGTCTGAAGGACAGTAAACTGGCCCCTTTTTTAAAAAGTTTAGACACCCCCGCCTTTTGTGTGTTGGGGTGCTATTCAGAATTAACATAGCGAAGAATGGCACATGGGTTTTTGCACCTTGCGTTGATGCACACATTACTGCAAAATGGGCCCCTATTCTATTTCCTATCCCTGCAGACCCTTGCTGCCAGTTTTACAATCTTATCCCATCTGCCCTGTACAAACTCCACCAGCACAGATTAGCAGCAAGAAAAACACAAACCTCGCAGGGCAGCCACTTTCAAGATAATTTGTTCTAGTGTAGCTAAGATCTAAAGTGGATGGAAGGCTGCCATTGTTTTGTGTAGTTGTAGCTATCCCCTTTCTTTTTGGAAGTGGAAACTATCTAAGCCTCCCAGATATTTCTCCTGCTAACTCATTCCTGCCACTGGCTAAAGTCCATCAAATTAGCTTTTTGGGTCAACAGATGTGCTCGGTCCTCTCAACCAGATGTGGCTCGGTTTAGAAATGAGTACACAACTCGATCCACTTCAATCGCTTCCAAATAGGGGCCCCCCCAAAGCTGGGATTCCAGGGGCTTTTTGTCAAACGTGCTCCCTGCTGTGTGGCCGACAAGTCCTGGCAAATGAGCTAAGAACGTGATTATAGTACAAATACTATTAATGATGACCCTTTGAACCTATCCTGCTGAGTTCACATGGAATCTCTGGTTAAAGAGCACCTGTATGAATAAATATAACGATGTGTGTGAGGTGTATGTTCCAGTACTGAAGGTTTTTGCGTAACTTGCGACATATTTAAATACTTTTAGTTGTGGATGGAGTTGGGGGGAAAGAACATTTTGTCAGATTTTTGTTTGTCTGTAAACCCATTAGTGAGATTCTCCCTTACTTCCTGTGACACCTGTATAAAAAAAGGGGGTGCAGCTGTCACCAAGATCGAACGGCACAGGGTTTAATAAAAAATATTAAAGTTCTAAACATTCCTGTCTCGAAAAAACATGTGAAATTGTTTTTGTCTGTGTCCCCATTGGAGGGATATACCATCACTTCCTGCCCAAGTCTCCCCAACAGGAACACAGACAGCAATAAAATCCTGCTTAAAACAATATCATGTAACAATTTAATGCTTGTATGCTTTTGTAAATATTAAAGTGGAATTCCAGGATACAGTGAAGAAAATAATTATTTGATCCCCTGCAGATTTTGTAAGTTTGCCCGTTTACAAAGAAATAAAGGGTCGATAATTTTTATATGTGTATTTTATATAATAGAGACTGAATATCAACCAAAAATCCAGAAAATTCATATGATACAAATGTTATAAATTGAGTGGCAGCCGGTAAGTGAGTAAAATAAGTATTTGATCCCCAAGCAAAACATGACTTAGTACTTGGTGGAGAAACCCTTGTTGGCAAGCAAAGAGGTAAGATGTTTCTTGTAGTCGGTGATCAGGTTTACACACAACTCAGGAGCGATTTTGGTCCACTCATCTTTACAGATCTTCTCTAAATCCTTAAGGTTTCCTGGCTGTCGCTTGGCAACTCGAAGTTTCACCTCCCTCCATACATTTTCTATAGGATTGAGGTCTGGAGACTGGCTAGGCCACTCCATGACCTTAATGTGCTTCTTTTTGAGACACTCCTTTGTCTTGGCGGTATGTTTTGGGTCATTGTCATGCTGGAAGACCCATTCAGGACACATCTTTAGTGTTCTGGCTGAGGGAAGAAGGTTCTCATCCAAGATTTTACAATACATGGCCCCGTCCATTGGCCCCTTAATACGGCAAAGTTGGCCTGTACCCTTAGCAGAAAAACAGCCCCAAAGGATAAAGTTTCCACCTCCATGCTTTGACTGTAGTGATGGTGTTCTTAGGGTCATAGTCAGCATTTTTCTTCCCCCAATATGGCGAGTCGAGTTAATGCCAAAGAGCTAAATTTTGGTCTGATCTGACCACAGCACTTTCTCCCAAACCTTCTCTGAATCATTTAGATGTTCATTGGCATACTTCAGACGGCCTGTACATGTGCCTTCTTGAGAAGGGGGACCTTGCAGGCGCTGCAGAGCTTCAATCCGTGGTGGCGTATTGTGTTCCCAATGGTTTGTTTGGTGACTGTGGTCCCAAATGCCTTGACATCATTCACAAGCTTCTCCCGTGTAGTTCTGGGCTGATCCCTCACTTTTCTCATGATCATCCTCACCCCATGAGCCTAAATCTTGCATGGAGCTCCAGACCGAGGGCGATTGATGGTTATTTAGTATTTATTCCATTTGCAAATAATCACTCCAACAGTTGTCTCCTTCTCACCAAGCTTCTTGTTGATGGTCTTGTAGCCCATTCCAGCCTTGTGCAGGTCTACAATCTTGGCCCTGATGTCCTTTGACAGCTCTGTGGTTTTGCCCAAGATGATGAGGTTTGAATGGAAGAAAGATTTTTATACACATAACAATTTGTCGTTAGGAGCACCTTCTTAAATTGACAGGACTAATCTGTGTACCACATGAGCACATACTGTAGCCAGTCTGGAGGAGCCAGAATTATTGTTGGTTGGTAGGGGATCAAATACTTATTTTACTCACTGAATTTCAACTAAATTCATAACATTTGTATCAAGTGTTTTTTCTGGATTTTTGGTTGATATTCTGTCTCTGTTATTTAAAATACACCTATGATAAAAATTATAGACCCTTCATTTCTTTGTAAGTGGACAAACCTACAAAATCTGCAAAGGATCAAATAATTATTTTTGCCACTGTATACCTTAAAATGCTCCCTCCCCCTCCTAACACCTATTCTGTTTAACCTGTGTAAGAAAGATCTGTATACCTACCTATTTTCAGGACACTCCAGTCCAGTCCTGTGATCTGCTCCCCTGTGTCAGCTAGCAGCAGCTTCAGGGGAGAGGAGGGAGCAGCGACATGGATGGATGATAGTAAACCTATTTTCAGGCATTACAGCTGTTTTCAAGAGCTCTCTCCTCTCCCCTGCAGCCTGCGCTGGGTGACACAGGGGATCATGTGATCGAACTGGACTTGGGCTGGAAGCAAAGACATATTTCCCTATTGGGGACACAGACACCAGTACAAACCCAACAGACATTCTAAACATTCCATTGTTGATCTAAAATGAAAAAATAAAAAAAAAAAGGAACAAAGATTAGGCTGGAGTTCTACTTAAAATAATATTTTTTTTAAACCTTTGCTGTCATCTTGTTACTATTGTGAATTTGTCATTGTTTGTGTCATGAAAATGAGTCCAGAATTTATTAATCTTTGCAAAATGATTCTTCAAATTGTTCTGTACGTAAATGGCTAAGACAAAAAGCAGCAGACAGAAGACATTTTTTATTGCATCCTTTAGATATTCGAATTTTGTATTCCATACTCCTCTAACTCATACAATAATGTAATGTGATCGTTCATTTCCATAATGAAGAAAAATGAAATATTTGCTGTGGGACATCAATAATATAAAAAAGGCACTGGAAAAAAAAGCATGACAGTACAAGTTGGAGAAATTACGAACCACTCCCTGAAGCAGAAGAACATTCCACAAACTTTTAGAAGGAGCAGAAAATAGTATCATCCATTGCAGGTGGAAAATATTGTATGTCAAAGAGAGATGCAGCTGCCATATTCTCCAATGCCCACCAATATGACAGCTTTGTACAAATAACATTGAAGTGTAGCGCCGGCCCAAAATGGTCTACGCTATGTTTAAATTTAGGGGATAGTCTGAGCCAATAGTTGGGCTCAGACTTACTGATTTCTTTAAATTTTGCTTCTGCTCTGGTTGTGATACTGCCTGGCAGTTATTTTCCCTGTTTGCCCATAGGTGTCACTGCCACCACTGGCCCATGTTGGAAAACAGGTGTATCACAGCAGTATTGGGTGTCCCTTCTCGGCAGCCATGCGGTGGGGGTGGTTGACCCGCTGTGCATGCTGGGGAGGGGTACATAAGGGGCAGACGCCATTGGAAATTGAGTTCCTGGTGCGCCTCGTGGCCCTCATGGCACCGGGTGCGTGTGTGTGTTCTAGCCCCGAGCACTTTCAGCCCGAGGCTACATCTCTGCTCGCTAGGCCCGGCTCTGCTGGTTCAGGCCTACATTTCAAAAAGGTATCCCAAGCTGTCAATCCGTGGGAAGGAAGCTCTTGAGGAGGGGAGCCAGGGGAGGACCTGCCCCGGAGAAGACTGGCAAGGCGCCGATGTTTCGGGAGAGGCCTGGCAACTCATTCAAGGAGGGATACACTCAAAAGCTCTATTATTGCTTGGCTGGAGGTTCGGGACGTTTGAAATCCTGTGGCAGAGGATTCCCGCACGCATCCTGAAGTTCATCAGGTCTGTGGCAGAGACCAAAGTTCACCGATAGCAGTTTGTGGCAGAAACTGCCTAAAATCTGATCACTGCATCATTCCGGTTGCTAGGACCGTGAGAGGGGACTATCCGGGTGAGCAATACCTACTCAGGCTTGAGTGGTAAATATACTGACTGTTTGCATCTATTGTACAGCGTGCCTGAACCTTCCCTTACTTCTCTCGTTTCCCACTTTCTCTCAAGTTCTGCAGCAAAAGAAAATAAAGCCTTATTGTTGAGGTTTTACATCTGTGTGGACGTTGACTTTTCTGAAACTCTTTACCCTGGCAACGGAAGCCATGGAGGTAGTTTGCATGACCCAAAATTAATCAGCAGCTCCTTCGGGGGTCAGTGCTAAAGAAGTTTAGGCAATTTTTACATAGATACATTGGTCCAGCTTTTTCTAATTTAAGTATGTATGTGTCATACCTGTAGGATCTCGGTGGAAGCTGGAAATCACTGTAGTAATTGCCGCTAGGTTCTGGATGCCATGTCAAGCAGTGTTCATTTTGACGTCAAATTTTGATTTAGTTTTAGTCGTATTTTAGTTGACTAAAATCACCAATACATTTTAGTAGACTAAAATTGAATGGGTTTAGTTAAAGTGTTTGTAACTTTACAAAACCATTTACTCCCAGCCCCTCTCTTTTATGCAGCCATAACACACTGTGTAAGTGTTTATTGAAAATGAACTTCAGGCCAGTCACGTGACTCCCGACCGCTCTCCTTCTCCGATCTATGGGCAACAGTGGGAGGGGCCGAGATCTCCCTCTGACGTCAGCCGGGGAGGTCATGTGACTGCCGTGCTGGGCGCTCAGCCCCTCCCGATGTAGCCTTTAGATGGAGGAGGAGAGCGGCCGGGAGTCATGTGACCGGCCTTAAGATATTTGAGAAAAGGTATTTAGGCTTTTTTTTTCAACAAACACTTACACAGTGTGCTATGGCTGGATACAAGAGAGGGGCTGCCAGTGAAATCTTTTAAAATTTACTTTAATACTAATAGAGGCAGGAGGGGGGGGGGGGGGGAACTACTCACACACACATAAAGGAGCAGACAGGCGGGGAGAGGAGTGACAGTGGGATGACGGAGGCATGTAAACTGACCATGGTAATCGGGGATCAGCAGCCTCGATTACCGTGGTCAGCACACAGAGGGGGACACAAAAACAGGCAGGATCAACCAGGACCAGATTAGACAGCACAAGCACTATGCTGTTCACTGTACCTGCTATAAAGGGACAGGATCTTTTTTTTATTTTTTTTTTTAGGGTTACAACCACTTTAAATTGTAATGCATTATTAACCACTTGCCGACCAGCAGCCACAGTTATACTGCGGCAGGGCGGCTCTATTGCACGAATTGCCGTACCGGTACAGCGCTTAATTTAATAGATATAGCGGGCACTCGCAATGTCGGCCGGCCACCCGTGATCGTTCCACAGAGAGGACTTTTGCGCAAACCAATAAATATACGCTTATTGCGATTTTTTTTTTCCAAAAATATGTAGCAGAATACATATTGGCTTAAACTGATAAAGAAATTTGTTTGGTATTTATTATAGCAAAAAGTAAAAAAAAAAAAAAAAAATTTTCAAAATTGTCGGTCTTTTTTTGTTTATAGCGCAAAAAATAAAAACTGCAGAGGTGATCAAATACCACCAAAAGAAAGCTTTATTTGTGGGGAAAAAGGACATCAATTTTGTTTGGGTACAACGTTGCACGATTGTCAGTTAAACGCAAAAAATGGCCTAGTCATTAAGGGGGTAAATCCTTCCGGGGCTGAAGTGGTTAGGCATTTCTCTAAAATTGCCAAACTCATTATATACTCTTGGAGAAAAATCTAATAACATGTAGTGGGGATTGGGAAGTAAATGGGAGTGAGGAAGTGCACAGGGCAGAGAACTGGTCTGGGGAGGCTGTTTTTTTTTTCACAGTGTTAAGCACTGCTACCTTGCTGGGAGGGGAAACACTCACCACGTGGTTTGCAGGGCATTGTTCCAGAACTCCCAGGCAGCAGGCAGACAGAGGGAGTCTGCATCTCTCAGCCAATACAGCTTTAACAGACAGGCCGAGGTCCAAGGAAAGCAGAAGTTCAGGTGGGTAAACGTCCCCCCCCACCCACATTTTCTTTTCATTTTCATTAGCTGATGAAAATTGGAACTGATTTTTGTCATAGTTTTTGTCAATTGATGAAAATTTTAATAGATTTTTGTTTAGTTTTCGTTACTGAAAACATGCCACTGACAAAAACTATGACAAAAATATTTTCGTCAATGAAATTAACAATGATGTTGAGTGGCTGCCCTGCTCCATTGTGAACACAGGAGGTCACCTACTCTGCAGGGGTGTCATTCAGGGAACACTAAAGTGTTCTCACGAGCTAAAGAGGCAGGGTAGTGATGTCATGATCTCCATCTCGCCCAGCCAATGAACACTTTGCATACACCTTGTGCCAAGGGAGCAACCTCCTGTGCAGAAGGAGAGGGGAAGGAACAAGGTCAAGTGATCCTGCAGCTCTGGCTTCCCTGTCTCATTGAGTTGCTGCTGCAGTGGGGAGGAGGAAGCATTGGCAGTGGGAGACATTACGGGTCCCAGAAATCAAAGCCTTTGCTCAGCGCTCCCTTACATAAAGGAGCCAAAGATGCGGGAACAGCAGACCGGACCAAAAAAAAAGGCAAGTATACAGATCTTTTCTTTTTTTTTTTTTCAATAAGTTTTTATTCGTTTTTACAGGTGTACAGAAGGTTATAGACAATCAAATATGGTGTACAGAGTGTCAACCGAAGGAGTTCTAAGACAAATAATACAACGTATGATATCAACAATACAGCAATGAACAAATAGAATACAGAAGCAGTCTCGACTTTTAAATAATCGGATAGTTGAGTATTCATCCAGTAGCAACTAGAAGTATGTGGAGGTGATTGGAATACTTGGGGTCGGCGGTGGAGGGGATAATGTAACTCTAATAAGAGGGGTTGGAGAGTGCATTTGGATCGGGGTCCCAAATGTAGTATAATCCATACCGACAAAGGCCAGCCTCAGACCCATTCACCCCTGAAGGGAACTAGTTGTGAATGGGCGGTGGCCATACAGATCTTTTTTTATACAGGGTATGTAGGATAGGTAGGAGGAAAAATGTTCAAGAATAGTTAATATTAGGCTTTACTAACCCTTTAAAGCAGTATTAAACTCAAAAACAAAAATGTAATATATTGCAGCTTACCAATTCTTGGATGTGGTGGCTGTATTAGTTTTCTGTTTAACCACTTCAGCCCCAGGAGAGTTGGCTGCCCAATGACCAGGCCATTTTTTGCGATTCGGCACTGCGTCGATTTAACTGACAATTGCGCGGTCGTGCGATGTTGCACCCAAACAAAATTTACGTCCTTTTTCCCCACAAATAGAGCTTTCTTTTGGTGGTATTTGATCACCTCTGCGGTTTTTATTTTTTGTGCTATAAACAAAAAAGGAGCGTCAATTTTGAAATAAAAGCAATATTTTTTACTTTTTGCTATAATAAATATCCCCAAAAAATATGTAAAAAAAAGAACTTTTTCCTCAGTTTAGGCCGATATGTATTCTTCTACATATTTTTGGTAAAAAAAAAATCGCAATAAGCGTTGATTGATTGGTTTGCGCAAACGTTATACCATCTACAAAATAGGGGATATATCTATGGCATTTTTATTATTATTATTTTTTTTTACTAGTAATGCCGATGATCAGCGATATTTATCATGACTGCCATATTGCAGGACACATCGGACACTTTTGACACTATTTTGGGACCATTGTCATTTATACAGCGATCAGTGCTATAAAAATGCACTGATTACTGTGTAAATGACACTGGCAGGGAAGGGGTTAACCACTAGGGGGCGAGAAAGGGGTTAAGTGTGTCCTAGGGAGTGATTCTAACTGTGTGGGGGCTGGGCTACAAGTGACACGACAGTGATCACTTCTCCCGATCACAGGGAGCAGTAGATCACTGTCCTGTCATTAGGCAGAACAGGAAAATGCCTTGTTTACATAGACATCTCCCCGTTCTGCCTCTCCGTGACACGATCGCGGGACACCGGCGGACATCGAGTCCGGGGGTCCTGCGAGCACGGAGCTTGTGGCGGGCGCTCGCCCACTAGGCAGCAGATTCAAAGCAACGTACCTGTACGTTGCTCTGCCTGCCCGTGCCATTCTGCTGATGTATATCTACGTTAGGCAGTCGGCAAGTGGTTAAGCATTTATTTCTTTATTTTCACCTGGTGATCCAGCAAGTAAGGCTGGCCATACATATACAATTTTCTTTCCATACAATTTGAGGTCACACCTAAACACTTTTAATTTGTATGCAATCAGGCAGGCCCTTGCACTACATGGTTGAAGGTAAATATAAAGGGAATTGAATAGGAAAATGGTAGAATGTTACTGTATTTTTAAACTTCCTTTAAAAGACTAAGCTGTCCAGAAAAAGTGGCAGATAGAAGATTGAGATAAAACATTTATCACTGACAGGGGTGCTTACAATGATCATATTTTATTCATTTAAGTAAAACCTTTATCAAAAAAGGAAAAAAACAAAACAGTTTAGTTTTAACTGCATAAAAATTTGTATTTGGAGTTTGGAATTCATTAGTCAAGTCCAACTAAATCTGCTACTGCATTTATCACTACCCTTTCCACAGACTGACAATGCAGCTGCTGCTGTCCTAAAACGACCAAATCTAGGTGCCGCTCAGGTAGAGAGGTGAAGTCCAACTAGACCGCTGTGAGTGCAGGCAGGGACAGGGAGCTCATCCTAGCTCCAAGCTGCAGCAATGTCAAAGGAAAAGGTCCATAAGTCCCATGTGCATGAAGTGAGATGTATGGCAGCCTCGGCCTAAACTCCAACCAGGCCATACCCCAACGGGTTTCGCTCCACCCCTTGGAGCTTAATCATGGTGGGTTCTTGAGACCGGAAAGTTCTTTCAAGCGCTCCTCTGTGTTGAAAAGGTTGATAAAGGCAGCTCTAGAAGGTAGATGGTGACCCTGGATGATGCCTGCACAAAAATGGTGTGGACTTTCTTGAGGGAGAAGCAACTGAAGGCATTGCCAGGGTACGGTTAGAGGTAACATACCCGCATGTGTGACACCCTTAAGCCTCGTACACACGGCCGAGATTCTCGTCGAAAAAAACATGTCGTTTTTTTCTACGAGATTCTTGGACAAGAAACTTGTCCCGGCCGAGTGTACACACGCTCCTTTCAAAGAACCCGCGGTTCTTTGAATGGAGCGTACGTGGTGACATCATCGACTACGACGAGCATGCGCTCATCACATTCGATGCCGTCGCCGCCATCTTGGTATACCCTACCTATGCCTAGGAAGCTACCGCGCATGCGTCAAATTCATTTCAAACATGCGCGGGCTTCCGGGAGGACAGGTAAGTGTACACACACTCACTTTTCTCGTTGAGAAACATGCCGACGAGAATCTCGACGAGAAAATAGAGAGCAGGTTCTCTATTTTCTCGTCGAGATTACTTGTCGGTTTTCTTGACGAGAAACCATACACACGAACAAATTTCTCGGCAAGACATCTCTGCCAGCAAGTTTCTTGCTGGTTCTTGCCGAGAAACTCGGTCGTGTGTACGAGGCCTCAAAGTTGTAGTAAAATCACAGTTAAAAAATTCACTGACAGGCAGGGTTTTTTTCATACCAGAAGAGACCCTCTCTTCTTTTATAAATGTCTCCCCTGCCTGTCAGGGGGTAAATGTGATCAGAGCCATGCATGTGCAGCTGAGACCACATTTACAGCCCGCTCTGTGTGCTGTGGTGATGTGACTCTCATGCGAATGTGTGGGGTTGACATCACCCAGGCCCGGCCATGCCAGTGGCCGAAGATTCGAAACCAGGAAAAAAGACTGGGTGAACATGGAAGAGCCAGTAACAAGCGAGAGCCGTGAGACAGCGCAGTCTGTCATAATATGCTATTATGCAGTGAATACTAATACTATATGATTTAAAGTGGTTCTAATGGCAGAAGGTTTTTTATCCTAATGCATTGATTATATGCATTAAAGTGATTGTAAGGTCTCGTTTTTTCCCCTATAAAAATAACATAAATTTTATACTTACCTGCTCTGTTGCAGTGGATTTGCACAGAGCAGCCCGGATCCTCCTCTTCTCGGGTTCCTCTTCTGTGATCCTGGCCCCTCCTTCCTGTTCAGTGCCCTCCACAGCAAGCAGTTTGCTATGGGGACACCCGAGCTGAGTCACAGCTCCCTGTGTCCATTCAGACACGGAGCCCCGACCCCTCTCTCCCCTGATTGGCTAGCTGATGTTGATTGACAGCAGCGGCAGCCAATAAAAAACCTTCTGCCTTTGCAACCACTTTAAGATAGAAACTCTTGTGTGCAGCAGCCCCCCTCATACTTACCTGAGCCCAATCTCGATCCAGCGATGTTGCACAAGAGACTCGGCTGTCCGGGACTCTCCCTCCTGATCGGCTAAGACACACACAGTGGGCGCCATTGGCTCATGCTGCTGTCAATCAAAATCAGTGAGCCAATGAGGAGAGAGAGGGGGTGGGGCCGAGCCACGGCTCTGTGTCTGAATGGACACACAGAGAAGTGGCTCGGGTGCCCCCATAGCAAGCTGCTTGCTGTGGGGGCACTTGGCAGGATGGAGGGGCCAGGAGAGCTGGCGAGGGACCCGAGAAGAGGAGGATCTGGGCTGCTCTGTGCAAAACCACTGCACAGAGCAGGTAAGTATAACATGTTTGTTATTTTTAAACAAAAAAAAAGACTTTAGTATCACTTTAAAACTGCAGGGAGGCCCATTTGTTTACTTTTCTGACTTTGCTACCTGTGTAAAATAAAAAATGTATCTATTCTTAAAACATTACAGAAAAACAGCTCTGACCTAGCAGTACGTACCATGTTTGAGAACAGGTGCATGCAAGACGCTTCCTTGTGGGGGGGCGTTTCCATGCTGTATAAATTATTTTCCAATACCTCGGTTAGTTTATCTTACCAGTCGGCGAGATCTGGACATGGAGGCGAAAGATTGGCATAAATGGAGCACACGCATTCATAAAGGTATTTAAAACATTGCTCTGATTGAGGCTGGCTACAAAGTGCATGCCAGATGGCACTTGGTTCCGGAACGTCTTTTGAAAAATGTATCCGGGCTCGTCGGTCTCCTGCTTCAGGGGTTGTGGCTAGATAGGTTTGTTTCTGACATATGGTGGACTTGTCTCAAAGTGCGTCGTTTCTGAATGAGGGTACATTCCTTTATCTTTTCAGTTATGATGGTCAGTATTACTAAAGATACAAGCATTGCCCTACTGAACAAACCAGTTGGGAATGTCTCAAGACACACACAGACCCTAATATACTATATGTTTTTAGCAGCCAAAATTGCTATTGCGATTGCTTTGAAAAGTCCACCCTTAGACATAGCGTTAATGAAACATAAACCCACATAAATCATGTTAAACGAAAAAAAAGTGAGTAAAATATGGTCCCCTTGGCTCGCCTATTTGAAGGTTCCAAACACACAGTGTTGACTCCAGGAACAATTGATGGTAGATCCCCTGACAGACTCACCTTCTCTTTTTCCCCTTTCTTTACTCTTTCTTTCACTGCCAGTCCTGTGACTGGTCCCCCCCCCTTATCTTTTTCTTACCTATGTCCAATAAATTGTCAGTAGTGGGGAGTTGTATCCCCCATAAATGACTAAAAAGTTGTATGACAAGGGGGAGAGCATTTGAATTGTATAACATAAGCAAAAAGTTTTATCATGCTGTCATTATTTTGAGGTTTACTGAGTTGGGGAACATGGGAGAATGGGAAAACAAAGGCATGCTGACGAGTTAGTTGGCCCTAGAATGTGTATGTATGAATGTGAGTTAGGGACCTTAGATTGTACGCTCTTTGAGGGCAGGGACTTATGTAAATGTAAGATATAAATGCAGACATCCTAACCTGCAAAAACTAATTTCAGGGAGGTGGCAAACTCATTTCAGGGAGATGACGCTTCGCGCCGGCGCCGAACCCCCCCACCCCAATAAAATGCAGCCTTACCGGTGCCAATTAAATGTAGCCTGATCGGTGCCAATTAAATGCAGCTACACCAGTGCCCATGAAATACAGCCTTACCAGTGCCCATGAAATGTAGCCTTACCATTGCTCAGGGAATGCAGCCTGATCACACAGCTGCTGGGACTGGGCTGCTGGTCCTGGGGTCTGGGTGCTAGGGCCTGGCTGCTGGGGCCAAGGGTCTGACTGCTGGGGCCAGGGGTCCAACTGCTGGGGCTAGGGGTCCAACTACTGGGGCCAGGGGTCTTGCTGCTGGGGCCAGGGGTCCGGTTCCTGGGGTCTGGCTGATTGTTCTGGGGCCTGGGGGTCTGGCTGCTTGTCCTGGGGCCTGGGGGTCTGGCTGCTTGTCCTGGGGGTCTAGCTCTTGGAGCCTGGGGTCTGGCTGCTGGAGCTGGGCTACTGGTCCTGGGGCTCTGGCTCTTGGAGCCTGGGGTCTGGCTGCTGTAGCTGGGCTGCTGGTCCAGGGGCCTGGCTGCTGGGCTGCTAGTGAGCCATTCTGCTACAGCACTTTCTTCCACCACTCACCAAGCCTGCACACCACCTTCCTTCCCCACTCCCCATTGCAGCCCAATTTCTCTCCCTACCCATCTTACTTTCACCATTTTTTCTCTGTGCTCTGCCAGTCATCACCACACCTGTGTGCACTTACCACCAAACCTAACTACACGCTTGCACTACACTCCTTTCTCACCACTGAACCTGTTCTCTCTGCTGGAGCTGAGCTGCTGGTGCCGGTGAGCCATCCCAAACAGAAAATTCCCCAGAAGGAAGCGGATGGGCGGTGGCAGAGAGAAGACAGGGCACTGCGATCTGTAGGCTGTAGCAATTTAAAAAAAAGTTTTCCCCAGTCAAGCGGACTCTTTCTCCACTTTTGGGTGCCGCTGCTCAGTGATCTCCTGTGCTACAAGTACATGACAGTCCCGTGTCTTCTATTTCAATCCGCCGGGCAGATGGGGACTGTCATGTACTTGTAGCACAGGTGATCACTGTGCAGTGGCACCCAAAAGTGGAGAAAGAGTCCGCTTGACTGGGAAAAGTTATATTTTTTTAATTGCTACAGCCTGCAGATCGCAGCACCCAGTCTTCTGCCTCCGCCTGGTACCCACCCCTCTTCCTTCCCTGCTGAATGAATGACCCGACCTAGAAAATAGTCCCAGCCGGGAGTTCGCCCGGAGCTCGGGGGTGTCCAGGAGCCCGCAGCCAAATGCGGGAGTCTCCCGTGACTCGCGGGAGACTTGAGATGTCTGTATATCTAAAGCGCTGCGTAACTTGATGGCAATATATAAGTACCTGTAATAAATAATAACAAAACATGACAGTACAAAAAATGGCTTCCCCACTCCCCACCACAAAGAAAAGTTGGCAACTCTGCTTAGGAGTCAAAAAACGTATCACTCGATACACATGAATGGTCTGAATGGTACAGGATATCCAGAGCCCTCACCAAAAATTAGAGAGAACATTGCAGAACTGGGGTACTGAAGAATTACAATCTCTTTCCACAACCCTACCACCAGCCAATGGTTTTGTTGGAGTTTTACAACAGGTGTAAATGATTAACAGATCAACATGGTCATCGTAGTATAGTGGAATACATGCCCAACGAAATATTTTCTACAAATCATTCGCACTCGTGCCCTTTGGCTAACCTCTTGCGTGCTTGGATCCAGCCACCAACTATTGTGCTTTTATCTTTACATTTGTGACCTACTTCTCTTTGAACACAATTATGTCATCCTCCCATCGCTACAAGAAATTGGGTAATTTGTGCCAAAATAAAGCTGCATTACTAAGCATACTCCACCGTGTCCCACTTGACAAGTTTCCAGTTTATTGGTCCAGAGGGAAGATAGGCAATTGGAGCTAAGAGCCTCGGTCGCATCCAAGCTCTCATCATATGTGATGTTTTCTAAGAAACGTTTCTGGAGTCCGGAAAGACTTCTAGGAGCAAATGCAAACATTTATGGCAATCCAGATTATTTCTGAAGCGTGTATTAAAAACAGATTGTGGTGGAAGACGTACTATATGTTTTCCCTTGACAAGGAATGTGAGTTATTAAACACAGTTTTATCTCAGACCTCAAACGTCTTTAAAGCTCTAACAGCAAAAACGCATTCTGCAGCTTCTGTATATCATTGAAAAGTCATGATTTCCAATCATGAGATTCTGGGATGATTTTGATAATGCAGAGTTTCATCACCTTCACGAATCATACCAGTAAGCATACTGCTGACAATACAATCCAGGGTCTTTTTGGGCTACAGGTGCCACCTCCTGTGGTGCCATTGCAGCAATATCCAGCTATGCCTTTCAAGCATAGGCTTCTCCAGTACTTACTTGACCACTCCCTCATCTCCTATGGCATTTTCTGCTGGCAATTCCTTTCCTTGTCATGCTTCTTGACAAATATCAGTGGTATTCTTCTCTCATATGATGACTAAAGGAGGCCAGTCTCGGGAGGTATTCCATCAGTGGCATACATTGCACCCTTTGGGAAATGTCTATGGACACACACGGCTTGCTATGGGGGCGCAAGGAGAAGAGAAGGAGCGGACAGCACCACCAGGGGACCCTAAAGGGGAGGTAAGAGGCCACTTTGTGCAATACCAGTGCACAGAGCAGGTGAGTATAAACCTCAAAAAAGAGCCTTTACTATCACTTTGAGCTTTCAATATTTGCTGATCTTTTCACAGTACTTCACATCGCTTACATCTCTGCACTTCACACCTGTCCTAATAAAGAAACTTTAAGTAGACTGCTGGACATTAGATGGACATCTGTGTCTGATCTACAGGTTAGTCGATCTGCTCGTGCTCTGGGATCTGGTCTGCATGACTTCTGTGTTTTCATGGCCTTGATTACTCTGGAAAATTGTTTGGACTGTGTCTTTCCTGAACTTATTACGATTATTGGTTTATTAACTCCGCTATTGTAAATCCTTACTCTGTCTATTTGTCTGGAACAAAGACTATGATTGGGATTCATTTGTCTGGATCTGATCTGTCGATCAGCCTGATGACTCTGTTGCTGTCTGCAGACCTACACTGCACTTTTTTGGGAAATGTCCTGCCTGTTAGTTGGCTGTTTTCTCTGATGACACAACGAGTCTTCTGAGACACTCATGACCAGCTTATGAACAGATCAAGAATTCCAGCACTATGGTGCAGCAATAGTGGAAAACAAAGGGAGGTGGCTAAAAGATGTCAACAGACCTTATTGTCTGGGTCCTATGTGACAGCAGAATCTGGCATATTTTTTATGGAAAGTATGAGTCATGATGTCAGCTTCGTGAATCGCATTGATGGTTGGTTGTGGGGCAGCAGTAGACCCTGCTGACTGGTCAAGGGATGGCAGCAGACACTGGTGACTGATGTGTGTAGGGCTGCAGGCACTAATTGGTTTTAGAAGAGCAGTAGACCTCAGATACAGGTCAGTTACTCTGGATACTGGTTCATGGATGACTGCAGACACTGGCAGCTGGTCCCTTACTTGTAAGATACACCAAAAACTGTATTGCGCATGGCAAAGGTCTTAGGTGGAGGTGAACCTGGACAGCCTTACCTACTTAGGGAGTGTGACCTATTTTATATAGAAAAATTCAATGATTTAGGTTCCTTCCCATGAGAAACTATTTTTATGAGCCACAGTTGTTTTTTTTATATTACTGACACGTGCTCTTTAAATACAGTGGCAGCTAGCACCGGAAAATGGACATAACAGTTGCACCAGCTGACAGAAGGAAAATTAACATTTCACTTCTAAAGGTTTTGGGCCTGTAATGTGAAAATAAAAGATGAGTCTGGCATGAGTAAGGTCAGCAAAAATAGAAATTGTGTTTTATGGGTTTCCGCTCTTAATAAACACAAGACTTTGCTCCACATCTCCTCTTCGTGCAGTGCTGGTATGTCACCCGCCCTCCCTACATTTCAGTCTGGAGAAACAGTTAGGCCAGTGTCTGCAAAATATAAATAAGGATTTAACTAGAGGACTATGTTAGGCTCTCTTTACTTCAAATTTTTTTTAGGTCTCTCCTTGCAGATACAAGAATTTATACTCTGGCTGCGTCCTACAAACAGCACTTATGGCAATTTCAAGGTAATGTAATTTTAGGAGAGTATGTACAGTGCCTTGAAAAAGTATTCATACCTCTTGAAATTTTCCACATTTGTCATGTTACAACCAAAAATGCCAACGTATTTTATTGGGATTTTATGTGATAGACCAACACAAATTGGCACATAATTGTGAAGTGGAAGGAAAATGATAAATGGTTTACAACATTTTTTACAAATAAATATCTGAAAAGTGTGGTGTACATTTGTATTCAGCCCCCCTGAGTCTATACTTTGTATAACCACCTTTCACTGCAATTACTGCTGCAATTCTTTTTGGGGATGTCTCTACCAGCTTTGCACATCTAGAGAGGGACATTTTTGCCCATTCTTCTTTGCAAAATAACTCAAGCTCTGTCAGATTGGATGGAGAGCGTCTGTGAACAGCAATTTTCAAGTCTTGCTACAAATTCTCAATCGGATTTAGGTCTGGACTTTGACTGGGCCATTCTAACACATGAATATACTTTGATCTAAACCATTCCATTGTAGCTCTGGCTGTATGTTTAGGGTCGTTGTCCTGCTGAAAAGTGAACCTCCGCCCCAGTCTCAAGTCTTTTGCCGACTCTAACAGGTTTTCTTCTAAGATTGCCCTGTATTTGGCTCCATCCATCTTCCCATTAACTCTGACCAGCTTCCATGTGCCTGCTGAAGAAAAACATCCCCACAACATGATGCCGCCACCCTCATGTTTCACGGTGGGGATGGTGTGTTCAGGGTGAGGCGCAGTGTTAATTTTCTGCCACACATAGCGTTTTGCTTTTAGACAAAAAAGTAAAATTTTGGTCTCATTAAAACTGAGCTCATAATTTTTCCTCCAGCCCGTGCCCCTCCCCCTGACTTCTCCATCAAGATCAATAATACAACCATCAGTCTCTCCCCTCCTGCCAAGGTATTAGGTGTAATCCTAGACTCTGACCTGACCTTTCAGCCCCAAATCCAATCACTGTCCAAATTGTCCAGATTTATCCTCCGAAACATCTCCAAAATACGCTCCTTTCTAACCATCAAGACCACTAAGCAACTTATTCACTCCCTCGTTATCTCTCGCCTTGACTATTGTAACTCCCTCCTCATTGGCCTACCTCTCCGCAAGCTATCCCCTCTTCAGTCTATTATGAATGCCACTGCCAGACTCATCCACCTTACCAACCGTTCAGTGTCCGCCACTCCTCTCTGCCAATCCCTCCACTGGCTTCCCATTGCCCAAAGAATAAAATTCAAAACACTAACAATAACATACAAAGCCATTCACAATTCTGCCCCGAGCTACATCACCAATCTTGTCTCCAAATATTACCCAAACCGTCCTCCTTCCAAGACCTTCTGCTCTCTAGCTCCCTTGTCTCCTCCTCCCATGCTCATCTCCAGGACTTCTCCAGAGTCTCTCCCATCCTCTGCAACGCACTACCCCAATCTGTCCGGCTATCTCCTACTCTGTCCACTTTTAGGCGATCCCTGAAAACTCATCTCTTCAGGGTGGCCTATCCTGCCTCCAGCTAACAACCAAATGTTCTTCTCCCCTCATCAGTTCATCCCTCACAGTCCCTACCTTTTTGTTTCACCAGCCCCTCCCTTTTAGATTGTAAGCTCGCAGGAGCAGGGCTTCTCTAACTCTCTTGTTTTGAATTGTACTGTTGGTGTAGTGTCTCCCTGCATTGTAAAGCACTGCGCAAACTGTTGGCGCTATATAAATCCTGTATAATAATAATAATAATAATAATCTGACCAGAGTACCTTCTTCCACATGTTTGCTGTGTCCCCCACATGGCTTCTCGCAAACTGCAAAGAGGACTTTTTATGGCTTTCTTTCAACAATGGCTTTCCTCTTGTCACTCTTCCATAAAGGCAGATCTGTGGAGAGCACGACTAATAGTTGTCCTGTGGACAGATTCTCCCACCTGAGCTGTGGATCTCTGCAGCTCCTCCAGAGTTACCATGGGCCTCTTGGCTGCTTCTCTGATTATTGCTCTCCTTGCCCGGCCTGTCAGTTTAGGTGGACGGCCATGTCTTGGTAGGTTTGCAGTTGTGCCATACTCTTTCCATTTTTAGATTATGGATGGAACAGTGCTCTGTGGGATGTTTAAAACTTGGGATATTTTTTTATAACCTAACCCTGCTTTAAACTTCTCTACAAATTTATCCCTGTTCTGTCTGGTGTGTTTCTTGGTCTTCATGATGCTGTTTGTTCACTAAAGCCCTGTACACACGATCGGATAACCTATGGATTTTCGTCCGATGGATTTGTCCATCGGAAATCCGATGAAACTGTTTTTCATCAGTCTTGGCCACACACCATCAGTCAAAAAACCGACCGTTCCAAACGCGGTGACGTAAAACACTCAGATGAGCCGAGAAAAATTAAGTTTAATGCTTCTGAGCATGCGTCGACTTGATTCTGAGCATGCGTGGGTTTTTTAACCGATGGACTTGCCCATAGACCATTGGAAATTCCCATCGGTTTTTTATCCATCGGAAAATTTTAAAACAAGTTCTATTTTTTCCAACTGATGGAAAAAAGACCGATGGGTACCATACACGATCGGTTTGTCTGATGAAAACCATCCATCGGACGGTTTTCATCAGTTAAACCGATCGTGTGTACAGGGCTTAAGGTTCTCTAACAAACCTCTAAGGGCTTCACAGAACAGCTGTATTTATACTGAGATTAAATTACACACAGGTGGACTCTATTTATTAATTAAGAGGCTCCTGAAGTTAATTGATTCCACTAGATTTTAGTAAGGGGTAACTAAAGGGGGCTGAATACAAATACACGCCACACTTTTCAGATATTTATTTGTAAAAAGTTTTGAAAACCATTTATCATTTTTCATTTCACTTTACAATTATGTGCCACTTTTTTGTTGGTCTATCATGTAAAATCCCAATAAAATAAATTTACGTTTTTGGTTGTAACATGACAAAATGTAACTTTACATTTCTACATAAAGAATTTATTGGCATATCAATATACAGTGGGGCAAAAAAGTATTTAGTCAGCCACCAGTTGTGCAAGTTCTCCCACTTAAAAAGATGAGAGAGGCCTGTAATTGTCATCATAGGTATACCTCAACTATGAGAGACAAAATGTGGAAACAAATACAGACAAATCACATTGTCTGATTTGGAAATATTTTTTTTTGCAAATTATGGTGGAAAATAAGTATTTGGTCAATATCAAAAGTTCATCTCAATACTTTGTTATATATCCTTTGTTGGCAATGACAGAGGTCAAACTTTTTCTGTAAGTCTTCACAAGGTTGTCACACACTGTTGCTGGTATGTTGGCCCATTCCTCCATGCAGATCTCCTCTAGAGCAGTGATGTTTTGGGGCTGTCGCTGGGCAACACAGACTTTCAACTCCCGCCAAAGGTTTTCTATGGGGTTGAGATCTGGAGACTGGCTAGGCCACTCCAGGACCTTGAAATGCTTCTTACGAAGCCACTCCTTTGTTGCCCGGGCGGTGTGTTTGGGATCATTGTAATGCTGAAAGACCCAGCCACCTTTCATCTTCAATGCCCTTGCTGATGGGAGGAGGTTTGCACTCAAAATCTCACGATACATGGCCTCATTCATTCTTTCATGTACACAGATCAGTCATCCTGTTCCTTTTGCAGAGAAACAGCTCCAAAGCATGATGTTGCCACCCCCATGCTTCACAGTAGGTATGGTGTTCTTTGGTTGCAACTCAGCATTCTCTCTCCTCCAAACACAACGAGTTGTATTTCTACCAAACAGTTCTACTTTGGTTTCATCTGACCATATGACATTCTCCCAATCCTCTTCTGGATCATCCAAATGCTCTCTAGCAAACCTCAGACGGGCCCGGACATGTACTGGCTTAAGCAGGGGGACACGTCTGGCACTGCAGGATCTGAGTCCCTGGCGGCATAGTGTGTTACAGATGGTAGCCTTTGTTACGTTGGTCCCAGCTCTCTGCAGGTCATTCACTAGGTCCCCCCGTGTGGTTCTGGGATTTTTGCTCACCGTTCTTGTGATCATTTTGATCCCACGGGGTGAGATCTTGTGTGGAGCCCCAGATCGAGGGAGATTATCAGTGGTCTTGTATGTCTTGCATTTTCTAATTATTGCTCCCCACAGTTGATTTCTTCACACCAAGCTGCTTGCAGATTCAGTCTTCCCAGCCTGGTGCAGGTCTACAATTTTGTTTCTGGTGTCCTTCGACAGCTCTTTGGTCTTCACCATAGTGGAATTTGGAGTGTGACTGTTTGAGGTTGTGGACAGGTGTCTGTCTCTCACAGACCTGTATCTTCTTCTTTAAGAGGCTCCTATGTCCTCCACTCATTACCTGTATTAATGGCACCTGTTTGAACTTGTTATCAGTATAAAAGACCCTAGCAAAATAGGTGAAGCCAAATGGTTGAGGGAAATGTAATTTAGCAATTTATATGCAACAACAGTATTATTACATCTATACTATTTTAATATTAGAACAAAGTGCAGTAAAACATTAATGACACTGGCCTCTTCTAACAACCCACCAGCAGTCTTTTTTTATTTGTAAAAATTCTGAAAACCATTTATCATTTTCCTCCCACTTCACAATTATGTGCCACTTTGTGTTGGTCTATCACATAAAATCCCAATAAAATATAATTACGTTTTTGGTTGTAACATAAAATGTGGAAAACTTCAAGGGGTATGAATACTTTTTCAAGGCACTGTATTTTCATTAATTATAAACAAAACAAATGGGTAGTAGGGGCACAATGGCCACCTCCAATATCAAGCCAAAGAAAGCCCTACAAGCTTGACTAGCACAGCAGTACATGTTTTTACCATTATGGTCTGGCTCAGCATTTCTCAACCTTTTTTTTAAGTCTGGCACCCTTTAAAAGTCTGCCATATCTTGAGGCACCACTAATGTAAATGTCATCAAATCTAAAGGAAACCTAAGCATTGAACAACGCACAAAATCAAATTGATGAAATTAACTTCACATCAGAGGTCCCCCCTATCACATCAAAGTCCCACCATCTCTTTCCATCAGAGTCTGATCGTACTCCAGCAGCATGACAGAGGGCCGGAGCTGGAGCAGTTATGGACGGAGGTGTACTCTGTCCACTCCTGAATCCTAGGGGCAGCCATGGATGCCACCTGTCCTGGATCAGCACTGTGGATTACTATACTGTAGAAGGGACACCATGGGGGAGATTTACTAAAAGTGGTGCACTCAGAATGTGGTGCAGCTGTATGTGGTAGCTAATTAGCTTCGAACTTCAGCTTGTGCAATTAAGCTTTGGCAATAAAACCTGGATGATGTTTGGTCTCTCTGCAGAGCTGCACCAGATTTTGCACCCTTCAGTTTTAGTAAATAACCCTCATATGTCCCTAGATCTTAATGGTTGATATGGTGCTGGTGGCCAGCCACCACCATGACAGTGCATGATGCTGATCAAGGGAAAATTGCTTACCGTGTTTGCGTCACCCTAGGGCAGGGATATGCAATTAGCGGACCTCCAGCTGTTGCAAAACTACAAGTCCCATCATGCCTCTGGGTGTCATGCTTGGTGCTGTCAGAGTCTCGCTATGCCTCATGGGACTTGTAGTTTGGCAACAGCTGGAGGTCCGCTAATTGCATATCCCTGCCCTAGGGGAACCCAAACGGCACCCTGGCTGAGTAACACTGGTCCAGCTGTTAGAGCTTTTTTGAATGCCCTCTTTTATCTTTGGGTAAGAACGTATTTAGAAATGTCAGTTGTGGTGCACTGCAGCAATGCGGAGCATGAAGGCAATACACCACAATGCACAGTAACAAACTGCCATGCGCTGTGGTGCACTGCATCTGAAAAATGGTGGATGCCCTATTTGTTTCATCCTTTCTAACGCATTCGTAGCCTATTCATTTGAATGGGCTGCCTTAACGTAATGATTATAGCCAATGTGCAACGTGATGTACGCTAGCACGACGGCCCAGAGAGGACAAGTCTCAATGAGCCCTTAGAGAATTTCTGGGCTTCCTGCAGGCACTTTGGTGAAAGAGGCCCTCTCTGTTCTACAACACGACCATTCCACATGGTTCATGCTTTCTGAAATCCTTTGGAAATTGTGCTGTAATTGCATCATTGCCTGGCGCCATCTTGTGTCAGAAAAGATTGTTGTCATGCAAATAAGACAAGCTCTTATCCTTAGCTAATGCGGAGTAAGATATATTGCCATTCAGTGAAAGGATAAGCAGCTAATTACACATGGGTTAATGTCTCACCAAGAGCAGTGGGCTGTGAATCATCTGTTCTCTGAATTATTGCCACAGCACTGACCTGTTGTAACCTACCTTTGATGTAACCAATGCATAGAGCTGCGCACCTATAAAAATACCCTAATTTCCTCTTCAACGTCAGAAGCTCTTGTTATCGCCCCTAAGGGAAGACCTAATATGTGGGCTGTGTTGCAAGTTTAAGATCAGCCTGACTGCGTAGAATGAATACCTTTGGCCACCCTTGGAGAGGTTTATTAGAATGACATAGGTTTAATTACCACCAGCCATGCCGTCACAAAAATATTAGATCCATATTCTACCCAAGCAGTAAGAGGGCAACAGCTGGCTGTCTTATGCAAGGAATGTGCCTGGAATTTTGTAGCTCTAGGGATGTGAAGGGGTTTCAGGTATACGTAAACACAGTCATGTATGAGGCCAGCCGACCCCTGCCCAGAGTCCAACTACCTCCTCGACTTGATGAAGAACAGATGCAACATTATATAAAGCAGCTATATGACTGCATATAGGAGAGGACAGCGAGGACCGTGATAAAATGTCCATAACTCCCATATTAACAGCTTACATTGGTATCCAACATATTTCACAATTAAAGAAAAAATTATGTTGGTTCACCTTGTCCATCAATATAAATAAAACCACAAAAATAACCCTGAACTTCAGCAGATTGTGAAAATTAGCAATAATTACAACTCCCTTGTTCCCACATTACAACAATTTTCTTACAACATCTCACATTACAAAAGTCTTGGCCTTCTTAAAGCCTAGTCAAAAAGATTTTTTTATAAAATCGGCACAAGGGATTTTACCTCCCTACCTCTTCGTGGTAATCTTCTGGTACCATGGGGGTTAAAATAAGCTAGAGGACCAGTCATATGCATGAGCAGTGACACTCTTTCTACCCCTCCTCTATTCATAAACACTGGGAAGCATGAAGTGCTCTAGAACAGACCTGTCCTCAAGTACCCCCAACAGGCCATGTTTGCAGGTTTTGCTTTATCTTGCACAGGTGCTTATAATCAGAAAGACAGAAATTGCCGCTCTAGGTAGGTATAGTTTGGTAAGATCCTTCTCTCAGAGACCGAGGGTGCTGGCAATGCACATAACAATTGGAACAAGAATGATGAGGATAGCCGCACTCCAATCCAACGTAGTTTATTCAAAAGGAAACAGGCACTACAAATAACAGCATGAACCCAGGACAGCTGACGCGTTTCACACTCTAATTCAGTGTTTACTGTTTGAATAAACTACGTTGGATTGGAGTGCGGCTATCCTCATCATTCTTGTTCCTATTGCTTATAATCAGAGTCAATGGCTTGGTATTATGGACAGATATTTTATCTAATGCCACGTACACACGGTCGGAATTTAGTCCGATGGGAGCTTTTCGGCGGATATTCCGACCGTGTGTATGCCGCATCTGACTTTTTCTGTCGGAATTTCCGACGGACTTAGAGCATTGGACCTCTTTTTCTCGCCTCGTTGTAGTGTTGTACGTCACCGCGTTCTTAACGCTTGAAAGTTAAGAGAACTTTTGTGTGACCGTGTGTATGCAAGCCAAGCTTGAGCGGAATTCCGTCGGAAAAAACCATCCAACTTTTTTCCGACGGAAATTCCGCTCGTGTGTACGGGGCATAAGAAAAATTCCCAAAACATGGCCTGTTGGGGGTACTTGAGAACAGGGTTGAGAACCACTGCTCTAGAATCTCCTGGTAGGGGGCTGTGCTGACTTTGGATTTGATAAAACAGAGTGGACCAACACCAGCATATGACATGGCTCCCCAAATCATCACTAACTGTGGAAACTTCACAAAGGGCCTCATGCCTCATGCAACTTGGATTCTGTGCCTCTCCACTATTCCTTCAGACCCTGGGACCTTGATTTCCAAATGAACTGCAACATTTTCCACAGTCCGTGATGATTTGGAGAGCCGTGTCATCTGCTGGTGTTGGTCCACTGTGTTTTATCAAGTCCAAAGTCAGTGCAGCCCTCTACCAGGAAATTCTAGAGCACTTCATGCTTCCCTCTGCTGACCAGCTTTATGGAGATGCTAATTTCATTTTCCAACAGGACTTGGCACCTACTCACACTGCCAAAAGTACCAATATCTGGTTTATTCATCGATCATGGTATCACTATGCTTGATTGGCCAGCAAACTTGCCTGATCTAAACCCCATAGAGAATCTGTGGGGTATTGTCAAGAGGAGTGTGATAAAGGTGAGGGTGGGGGCGCTGTACACAACCAATGGTAAATAGTGGTGGTGATCTAATTAAAAAATTCATTATATAAAAAATTGTATAAACAAACACCAGCCTGCCTAGGCAAAAAAGTATTCGAAAGATAACCAAAAATCACCTATTAGACACTGTGGTCTTAATAGGATGGTGAACGACTGCAATGTGTGAAACAGTAATGTGTGACTCATAAAAAGTGCCAATGCATAGTGAAACTGCTACAAAGGAAAGTCCTTAAATAAGGTGCTTGATGCATATAAGGCCCCATGCACACGAGACGCTGTTATTTGCTGTTGAACGCGCGTTCAGAGGCAGTTGGACGCTTTTTTCAACTGCCCCTGAACCCATTCAATGTTATCCTATGTGTCCATGCACACACTCTCGTTTTTTGGCGTTTACAAGCAGTTGCGTTTAACCTCGTTTTTCCAGAAGCAAAAAAATGGGTTCAGACGCAAAAGTTTTCCACGTTTCAGATGCTAAACGCTGCTAAACGCGGCTAAACGTGGCTAAACGCGGTACCGGCGTTTTTCCGCGTTTGCGTTTATAAGCGTTTTTAAAGGTGACCTATTTTTTAACATTAGAAATTTCAAAAATGATGCCAAATGATGAAAAACTATTAAAAAATATAAAAGAAAACTGTAATTGCTTGCATTGCATTGTGGACAATCCACAACTTGTGGCAGGTAATGTGGCAAGTGGACAATCCACAGCTTGTGGCAGGTAACGTGGCAAGTGGACAATCAACAACTTGTGTCAGGTGACGTGGCCAGGTGACGTGGCCAGTGGACAATCCACAACTTGTGGCAGGTGACATGGCCAGGTGACGTGGCAGGTAACGTGGCCAGGTGACATGGTCAGGTGACGTGGCATGTGACGTGGCAAGTGGACAATCCACAACTTGTGGCAGGTGACGTGGCCAGGTGATGTGGCAAGTGGACAATCCACAGCTTGTGGCAGGTGACATGGCCAGGTAACGTGGCAAGTGGACAATCAACAACTTGTGTCAGGTGACGTGGCCAGGTGACGTGGCCAGTGGACAATCCACAACTTGTGGCAGGTGACATGGCCAGGTGACGTGGCCAGTGGACAATCCACAACTTGTGGCAGGTGACGTGTCCAGTGGACAATCCACAACTTGTGGCAGGTGACGTGGCCAGGTGACGTGGCCAGGTGACATGGCCAGGTGACGTGGCACGTGGAAAATCCACAACTTGTGGCAGGTGACATGGCCAGGTGACGTGGCAGGTGACGTGGCAAGTGAACAATCCACAACTTGTGGCAGGTGACGTGGCCAGGTGAAGTGGCAGGTAACATGGCCAGGTGACGTGACACGTGATGTGGCCAGGTGACGTGGCCAGTGGACAATCCACAACTTGTGGCAGGTGACATGGCCAGGTGACGTGGCAGGTAATGTGGCCAGGTGACGGGGCAAGTGGACAATCCACAACTTGTGGCAGGTGACGTGGCCAGGTGATGTGGCACGTGATGTGGCCAGGTGACGTGGCTAATGGACAATCCACAACTTGTGGCAGGTGACATGGCCAGGTGACGTGGCCAGGTGACGTGGCCAGGTGACAATCCACAATTTGTGGCAGGTGACGTGGCCAGGTGACGTGGCACGTGATGTGGCCAGGTGACGTGGCTAATGGACAATCCACAACTTGTGGCAGGTGACGTGGCCAGGTGACGTGGCAGGTAACGTGGCAAGTGGACAATCCACAACTTGTGGCAGGTGACGTGGCTAGGTGACATGGCAGGTAACGTGGCCAGGTGACGTGGCCAGGTGACGTGGCCAGGTGATACGCTAAATACAAGTACACTGCTGCTCTCTCAGCTGCTGATATCACTCTGGTCTCACAAACTGGCTGAAATGGTTAAAATTTACTGTTTTTTGAGCTTAGGGAGGGTCTTATGATGAAACGCTTATAAACGCAAACGCGGTAAAACGCTGCTAAACGCCAATAAACGCGGCCGCAAACGCGGCAAAACGCGCGTTTTTAAATGCCGGTTTCAGCGTTTAAAAACGTGTGTTCAGCAGAGTTTGCACCTGCGTCTCGTGTGCATGGGGCCTTAAAGTCCTTCAAGTAATCTCTGTAAACATCCTGTGAAACGGAATCCAATAATCACAAATAGATCCACCTTCACGGACTGTGAAATGACACCCAAAAGTGCTCGAAGTAAGGATGGCAGCTTACCAAAAGTAGTTAACCCTTTTATTTAAAAAAGAGGTGAAATGCACTTGTAGCAAGATTAACTTGCTGTATGAATGGAGGAGATGATACTGTAGTGGCCCCTGGTTACTGAAGGCTCTGGTTTAGATATGCAAAATGAGAGAAGGTACCGCAATAGTGTAATCCCGTTTTATTTTAAAAGCAATAACAATAAAAGGCCAAATGGCCAAATGTCTGCTTACTTGATGGGTGCCCCGGGCCCGGCAATGAGGCTGTAAGGCATGATCGTGTCTGGATAGACGTCCCAATGCTGAATAACAGGCGTGCGTTCCACCTCTGACAGTGGCGAGCCAGCGGGACCGGAAGTGACGTCTGTGCGTGACCTAATACCGCCTCGACGTACGTTTCGTATGACACGTCTTCAGGAAGCGTCTTCTAGTGGTTTATAACTTATCAGCACTCAGGGGATCACCAGCCTATTAAGACCACAGTGTCTAATAGGTGATTTTTGGTTATCTTTCGAATACTTTTTTGCCTAGGCAGGCTGGTGTTTGTTTATACAATTTGTTATATAATTAATTTTTTATACGATAATTAGATCACCGCCACTAGTCACCATTGGTTGTGTACAGCACCCCCACCCTCAACTTTATCACATTTGTCTCAGTCAATCACTGCAGTTTTGGGGTTAGCAGCTTAATTAATTTATTAATTTTATTCTCATTTATATTTGGCGCAAGATTTTTTATTTTTCATTGTCAAGAGGAAGATGAGAGAAACCAGACCCAACAATGCAGATGAGCTGAAGACCGCTATAAAAGCAACCTGGGCTTCCATAACATCTTAGCAGTGCCACAGGCTGATTGCCTCCATGCCACACCGCATTGATGTAGCAATTCATGAAAAAGGATCCCCGGTCAAGTATTGAGTACATACTATACTTTCCTGGTGACTTCCATGGCAGCATACACATGGTTGGTTACTCCGCCCCCAACCAACCCACAGGACCAATTACAACTCTATAAAAGAAAGAGTCAGTCCCCTCATACACCATTCTTTTTTCTGTCCTCAAACCCGCAGGATTGTGGATCACCTGGATTCAGCCCTTACTAAGCCGCTATATGGCACAACCATTACAGGTTCATGCTCTCTTGTATATGGAGGTTTATGTGGATCTTTTCTGGGTCTGGAGTTCAGGTATTTCCTCCATCTTTTGAAAAACTGCTCCAAGTAAGACTGCCTCACACAGACATGTACAACGCTGGGAGTTGTGTATCAGGCTAGCACTGGGATCTGGCTTTAAATGCAGGGATATCACTATGTCTACTTACTTTCTGTTATTAGAGGTTTATGGTGTTTTATGTTAAAAAAAATGGGACTCACTATTTTTCCCCTTGGTATTCGGGCGGGTCGCGCGGGTACTCCGTGTCTGACTTATCCCCTATGGAGGCGGAGCCGTGTCGCGGATGCATGACATCATTCGGCGCATGCGCGGTAGCTTTGTGAAGCCGTTGGCGGCCATCTTGGTTCACCCCATAAATGAGGATGAATGCCCTCATTATGGCAGCAGCGCTCGTCAGGGAAACATCTCCTTCAGCTTAGGGGAGAGTCCTTCTGGTCAGCTGATTTGTGCATCTTCATTATGGAGCCAGCTAAAGGTAAAATATGTGGTTTTTTTCCAAATAATTGAGTCAGAAAGAAAGTGTTTTTATATATATATCCAAGTGATAACTTATAGATTTTGGGAATATGGGTATATACGTAAGTATGCGTATTTATATGGACGCCACTCCATCTCCCCACACAGAGATGTATGCCTTCCATGTGCGATGGTAGATCTTCCGAGAATATGACTTCCGTGCCCTCAGCATAGTGGAAATTACTGAATCCGACAGGCCTCAGTAATTTCGCCAGTGACTGTAAAGCAGGATGAAGTATGGGACCTTACGACAGAAGGTCCTCCCGCATCGGCAGTCGCCAAGGGGCATCCGTCACCAGGCACACCAGCTCGGCGTACCAGGGACGCAAGGCCAATCTGGGGCAATTAGGATTACCGGAATCCCCTCGGTCTCCACTCTGCGGAGCAGACGAGGAAGAAGTTTCAGTGGGGGAAAAGCATAGATCAGCCGATACTGTCCCCACGGGGCCACCAACGCGTCCATTGCGTTCGCCCAGGGATCTTTTGACCTGCCCACAAACCTCAATACCTTCCGATTGAGTCGAGAAGCCAGGAGATCCACGTCTGGCGTGCCCCATTTTAGGCAAAGGAGTTGAAACACGTCCGGGTGTAGCGACCATTCTCCTTGGTCCAGCATCTGGCGACTTAGGTAGTCCGCCTTCCAGTTTTCTACACCCGGAATGTATACGGCCGATAGAGCCGGCACGCTCCTTGTCCCTCCTTGATGGTTGACATACGCCACCGCTGTGGCATTGTCCGACTGAATTCTGACTGGACGCCCCTGTAGCCTCTGTGACCATGTGGAGAGGCACTGCCTGATCGCCCGAAGTTCCTGTACATTGATCGGCAGGCGGGATTCTTCCTGTGTCCAGCGACCTTGTGTCGACTGGACCCCCCAAACACCCCCCCAACCGGTCAGGCTGGCGTCCGTCGTGATCACCGTCCAGTGAAAGGGAATGAACGACTTTCCGGACTGAGGGGCCGGAGATGTCAGCCACCAGACCAGGGAAGTCCTGACTAGTTGACTCACCCAGATTTGACAATCCAGGGACAACGGAGACTTGTCCCACTTGGACAGGATCTCCTTCTGCAAGACTCAAGTGTGGAATTGAGCATACGGTACCGCCTCGAAGGAGGCCACCATGAGACCCAGGACTTGCATGCAAAAGCGCAGCGAAGACCACCTGCGGGATGCCAACAGCTTCACCACCACCTGAAGAGCCTGCAATTTTTCTAAGGGGAGAAAAACCTCCGCCTTCGAGGAATCCAGGATCAAGCCCAGGTATTCCAGGCGCTGAGTCGGCACCAACACCGACTTCTGGAGGTTCAGTATCCAACCAAATTCTTGAAGGGTCTGACTGGCAAGCGCTACATCGTCCTCTAATTCTGAGTCTGAAGCAGCTCTCAGGAGGAGGTCATCCAGGTAGTCCACGATAGCGATACCTCGCTGTCTCAGCAAGGCCAGAATCGGGGCGAGCACCTTGGTGCAGATGCCAGGCCAAAAGGGAGAGCCACAAATTGGTAGTGTTCGCCCCCGACTGCAAAACGCAGAAATCTCTGATGCATATGGGGACATGCAAGTATGCGTCCTTGACGTCCAAGGACGCTAGAAAATCCCCCGGATGGAGTGCAGCGACCACAGAGCGAACCAATTCCATCCTGAACCTTCGCACCATTACATAGGTGTTGAGGGCCTTAAGATCCAGGATTGGACGGACCCCGTCCTTCTTTGAGACTACAAACAGATTGGAGTAAAATCCCTGAAACCTTTCCAGCAGCGGCACAGGTACTATCACCCCGCGCTTCAGCAGGTCCTGCACTGCCCCAAACAGGTCGTTCTGACGAGCTGGAGGAAGATGAAGTTTTGATGGAAAAAATCTGTTTGGTGGACAAGAAAGAAATTCTATCTTGTACCCTGATTAAACAACTTCGCAAACCCACTGGTCGGAAAGCAGGGAGGTCCACCGTGCTGCAAACCCGCAAAGGCGACCCCCCACCCGAGAGTCGGGCGGGGGCAAACCTCCATGCAGTAGCAGATTTGTTCGATGGCTTGTTTGGCTTGTGAACCCAGGGACGCTTTTGTGCCTCAGCTGGCCCCTTGTCGGCCTGGGAACGCTTACCTGCGGGCCCGGGCTTATAAAAAAACGCTTCTGAGCGGAAAAGGAGGGCCCAGGCCTGCGGCGTGGCTCCTTACCTTTTCTGGATTGTGGGAGCAGTGTGCTCTTACCCCCAGTGACATCCTTAATAATGTCATCCAGCGAGGCTCCAAATAGCCTTCCACCCCGGAAAGGCAAATCAGCCAGAGCCTTTTTGGAAGTCTGGTCCGCGGACCAGCATTTTAGCCAAATCAGGCGACACAGTACCACAGCAGATACTGAGGCTCTAGAAAGCAGGGGACCTGTGTCCAGGGCTGCATCGCAGACATATTTGAGGCCATGCACCAACTGGTCAGCCATTTCTACGCTGCGTGGGGAAACCTGTTGTCTTTCTAACTCCTGGTGCAAAATTTTAGCCCATTATAAAAGTGTCTGACACCAGAGCCGCAGCCAAAACTGGCCGTAATGCAGATCCCAGCATGGTAAACATGGACCGGGCCACCGCCTCGGACCTCCTATCCACAGGGTCCTTAAATGCAGCGGTCCCCTCAACCGGAATAGTGGTTACTTTATTTAACCGGGATACCGGGGGGTCCACAACTGGGGGAGATGCCCATTTTTTCAGAAGGCTCTCCTCAAAAGGGTAACGGACCGCCATGCGTTTTGGGACCGAAAAGGTCCTCTGCGGTCGTTCCCATTCCTTGTCTATAAACTTATCAAAATAAGTTACATAAGGAAACACCTTAGTAGTGCGGGTCGGCTGGTGGGACCCAAAAGGGGCCGACACCTCAGCAGATGTCCCAGCCGCATCCTCCAGTTTGAGGGTTTCCCGCACTGCAGTAATAAGTGCTCCAACAAGCGCCTTTTCCTGCGCTGACCTGGACACTGAGTCTTCCTCACTGTCTGAATGGTCCTGATCTGCATACTCTGCCAGTCCGGAGTCTGAGTCAGAGCTTTCCCCAGAAGATGGTGGGGGAGGGGAGCGTTTTTTACCCCCCTTGCGCCCGCACACCGCTTCCACCCTGGCAACAAATGATTCCAGGACTGCCGACAAAGCGCCCACAGGTACCGCAGGTGCAGGGGCACCGGTTGCTACCACCAGAATGTCTGGGGAAGAAACGCCAGCTTCTGACGCCATGCTGACCCACACACTTGACAGCCACTCAGGGAACAAGTCAAGGTACAAGAAAAGGCCCACCCTCCTAGCTGCCCAGACCGAGGGGTATTCCCAGAGGACTCACCGCCCTAACCCAGGCACTGCTTCAGCGCTGCCTTTCGCTCTAAACTCCTGCACAGTGTGTGCCCGAGGCGTCTCTGAGGTGATCTGCCGTTCAGAATGACAAACCAGCGCTAGAGGTCCAGTCAATGTAAAAATCCCCACAAAGATGGTCGCCGATTACCTCAGGGAAAAAGAGTGCGAGCTACAAGAAAATGGCCGACCGCTGTATTAGCTATAGAAACAGCGCGGCTACAAGAAAATGGCCGCCAGCTGTATTAGCATTAGGAACAGCGCGGCTTTCTGAGGTAAAAATAAAAATAAAAGGCCGCAAAAACACTGGGCCTCCGAGCGGAGGCCCCCCCACAAGGCACCCACACTAGAGCAGACCCGGACACACCGCGCAGCCCCCAGCCAGGAATGCCTAGCTGTTCCATCCTGCCAAGACAGGAGGAACCTTACTTACCCGTCCCTGCGAGGACTGCTGGACCCATTCCTGACAGACCCATCACCGAGCAGTACGGACTGGCTGTCGGCCACGGCCCACTGTGACTGGACAGCAGTAGCCTGGTCATATGTGGGCCCCAGAGCATATAGCTCACCAGCCACCCCTGGAGCAAACAGGGTATGTCGTGGCCGACCCAGCGCGTAGCTAAAGGCCTGCTCACGCTCGATGGCCGGACTGGGGAAACTACAAGGATCTATATTATCCAGCCTGTCACCCAGCCAGCAGTTGATAGTAGATCTCAGGATCCAAAATTGAAAATAAAAAAAATAAAAAATAAAAAAGTTCTCCAGGACCAATGTGCCCTTAGGGAGACAGGTCCTTGTCCTACACTAGGTAGAAAAAAACTGAGCTGCTGAGTGCAGGGTGAGGGGTTATGACCAGAGGGACCACCCCCTGGGCGGGGCTATTCAGCTTTGCTATAATTACATGTTTTTGTATATCTAACATGTCTGTCTAGTCCTCTCCTAATAGACGGAACATAACCCACTTGTCAAGACTAAAGGAGCTGTGTCCATCCATGGACGAAAGAGAAAAAATAGGATTTTTTACTCACCGTAAAATCCTTTTCTCTGAGTCCATGGACCGACACAGCTTCTCTATTGACAAAGTGGGTATTATCCGTTAATTAGGAGTGACTAGGCAGAAAAACTTGTAAAAAGTGTTGCATCACACCTTCTACAGTACCGCCCAGGGGGCGGACCCTCTGGGTATACCCTCTCAGTCTGCATCTTCGCAGATCAGTTCGTCAAAAAGCAGTACAAACTTAAAAGGAGGGGTGGGTGCTGTGTCGGTCCATGGACTCAGAGAAAAGGATTTTACGGTGAGTAAAAAATCCTATTTACTCTTTCGTCCATGGACCGACACAGCTTCTCTATTGACAAAGTGGGACGTCCCAAAGCAGTGTCAGAGAAAAAACGAGGGGTGGTAACAGCATAAAAATAAACTTCACCCCAAACACAAAACAGCACTCCTCCAACGGAGGAGTTGCAACTCTAAACAGCCGCTTGCAAAACCTTGCGGCCGAAAGAGGCATCCGAAGATGCACCTACATCAATTTTGTAGAATTTTGTGAAAGTGTGTGCGGACGACCAAGTCGCCGCTTTACATAATTGGGAAACAGACGCTTGATGTCGGAAAGCCCAAGAGGCACCTATTGCCCTGGTCGAATGCGCCGTGACAGGAAAGAGGGGCGCCTGACCCTTTAAGGCGTAAGCCTGGATTACTATCTGTCGGATCCACCTAGAGATGGTGGCCGATGAGACTGCTTGGCCCTTCTTGGGACCAGCCACCGAAACAAACAGTGAGTCTGACTTCCGGAACAGGGAAGTAGCAGATAGGTATACTCTCAAAGCTCGGACAACGTCCAAGGAATGCAACGCCGACTCCTTAGCATTCGACGGCTGAGGACACAAGGATGGAAGTACAATGTCTTCATTGAGATGAAAAGCCGAAACGACTTTCGGAAGAAAGGAAGGCTGCGGCCGCAGCACCACCTTATCCTTGTGGAAAATCAAATAGGGAGCCTTGCAGGACAAGGCTGCCAGCTCAGAGACTCGTCTAACTGACGTAACAGCCACCAAAAAGACCACTTTCTGAGAAAGTGTCAACAGGGGAATATCTCTAATATTCTCAAACGGTGCCTTCTGAAGCACCGAGAGGACCAGGTTCAAGTCCCACGGAGGTAACGGGGGACGGACCAGAGGGGCCACATGTCGGACCCCCTGCACAAATGTACTCACGAGAGAGTGAGTCGCCAGGGGTCGCTGAAAAAAGACAGCCAGGGCAGATATCTGTCCCTTAAATCGTACTTAGGGCAAGCCCTTGGTCCACCCCATGCTGTAAAAAACAGCAGGATTCTGGAAACCAAATAGGTACGCGGATGCCATTTCATTTCCTCACACATGGAGATGTAGGCCCTCCAAGTGCGGTGATAGACCTTCCTAGAGGACGGTTTTCGAGCACTTCTCATAGTAGAGATTACTGAGTCTGACAGGCCCCGGTCTCTCAGTACCTGGTTCTCAACAGCCATGCCGTTAAAGCCAATGACTGTAAAGCAGGATGGAATATGGGACCTTGCGATAGCAGGTCCTTCCGTAGTGGTAGGCGCCAGGGGACGTCTGCTACCAGACGTACTAGATCGGCGTACCAAGGACGCTGAGGCCAATCTGGAGCGATTAGGATCATTGGAATTCCCTCTGCCTCCACTCTGCGGAGCAGAAGAGGAAGAAGCCTTAAGGGAGGGAAGGCATAGATTAGCCGATACTGACCCCACGATGCTACCAACGCGTCCGTTGCGTCTGCCCATGGGTCTCTTGACCGGGCCACAAATCTCAATACCTTCCGATTGAGTCGGGAAGCCAGAAGATCTACGTCTGGTGTGCCCCATCTTTGGCAGAGGAGTTGGAACACCTCCGGGTGTAAGGACCCTTCTCCCTGGTCCAGCATCTGGCGGCTCAGGTAGTCCGCCTGCCAGTTTTCCACACCCAGAATGTACACGGCCGACAGTGCCGGTACGCTCCTCTCTGCCCACTTCAGGATGCGAGCGATCTCCGATGTTGCAGCTGAGCTTCTTGTTCCTCCTTGATGATTGACATATGCCACTGCTGTGGCGTTGTCTGACTGGATCCTGACTGGACGCCCTTGCAGCCTCTGAGACCATTTGAAGAGGCACAGCCTGATCACCCGGATTACCAGGACATTGATCGGCAGGAGGGCTTCCTCTGGGGTCCAGCAACCTTGCGCCGACTGAACACCCCAGACTCCCCCCCAACCTGTAAGGCTGGCGTCCGTCGTGATCACTATCCAGTAAACCGGAAGAAATGACTTCCCGGCCATTAGAGCCGGTGCTGTCAGCCACCATACCAGGGATCTCCTGACTATGTGGCTCACTCGGATTTGATAATCCAGAGATGATGGACATCTGTTCCATCTGGACAGAACTTCCTTCTGTAACACTCGAGTGTGGTATTGAGCATATGGAACCGCCTCGAAGGAGGCTACCCTGAGGCCCAACACTCGCATGCAAAAAACGGAGTGACGACCAATTCCTGGAAGTCAGCTGCCGTACTGCAGCCCGGAGGGTCTGCAACTTCTCCACAGGGAGGAATACCTTTGCCTCTGAAGAATCCAGAATCAACCCCAGGTACCCTAGGCGTTGAGTGGGCACCAATACTGACTTTTGCGTGTTTAGTATCCAACCACAGTCTCGAAGAGTCTGACAGGTTAAGGACACGCTTACCTCTAATTCTGAGCTTGAAGGGGCCTTCAGCAGAAGGTCGTCTAAGTAGCCTGTGATAGCGATACCCCGCTGTCTTAGAAGTGCCAGAATCGGAGCGAGCACCTTGGTGAACGTCCTGGGTGCTGAGGCAAGGCCCAACGGGAGGGCCACAAACTGGTAGTGGTCCTTCCCGATAGCAAATCGCAGAAACCTCTGGTGTCTGGAGTATATGGGGACATGCAGGTATGCGTCCTTGATGTCCAAGGAGGCCAGAAAGTCCCCCGGATGGAGAGCCGTGACTACAGATCGAACCGACTCCATCCGAAAACTTTGTACCTTCACAAAGCAATTGAGGGCTCTGAGATCCAAGCTTGGACGAACCCCCTCCTTCTTCGGCACAATGAACAGATTTGAGTAAAAACCCCGTTCCAGTTCTGGAACTGGAATAACTACCCCGCGTTCCAGTAGACCCTGGACCGCCCCATACAGGGCCTCCCGGCGGGTCGGTAGTAGCTGGAGATTGGAGGTGTTGAATCTGTCTGGTGGACAAGAGAGAACCTCTATCTTGTAGCCTGAGATTACTTTGCAAACCCACCTGTCGGAGATTAGTGCTGTCCACTGAGTCGCGAATTTGGGTGGGGGTGGACCTTCATGCGGACGCAAATTTGTCCGCAGGCTTATTGGGTATGCGGGACCAGGGACGCTTTTGTCCTTGGGCAGGTGCTTTATCGGCCTGGGGTCTTTTCCCTCTCGCCCTAGGGGGACGAAAAAACCACTTGCGTGCAGTAAAGGAGGGCCCTTGCCCTTGGCGTGGCCCCTTACCCTTGCTAATTTGGGGAAGCAAAGTGCTTTTACTTCCTGTGGCATCCTTGATGATGTCATCCAGAGAAGCCCCAAAAAGTCTGTCGCCCTTAAAAGGCAGATCCAACAGGGCTTTCTTGGAAGTCTGGTCCGCAGACCAGCCTTTTAGCCAGATCAGGCGGCGTATTGCTACTGCATAAACCGAAGTTTTAGACAGCAGGGGAATAGTATTCATGTCTGACTCGCAGACAAACCTAAGGCCCTGGACCAACAGGTCGGCCAATGTTATCTCATCAGGAGGAGCATCTCGCTCCTTAACCCCTGGAGTAGCAATCTTGCCCATTCAGTAAGTGTGTGAGACACTAGGGCCCCCACCAATGCCGGGCGTACTGCCGAGCCTACCACTGAGTATAGGTAGCAAGCGAGTGCTTCAGCCTTCTTATCCACAGGGTCCTTGAAAACAGGAGCCCCTTCTACAGGAATTGTGGTGGCTCTATCAAGTCTGGACACCGGAGGGTCCACTATAGGGGGGAGAGGTCCATTTCTTCAGAAAACTCTCCTCAAAAGGGGTACCGTACCGCAAACCTCTTTGGGGCTGTAAAGACCCTCAGTGGGTTCTCCCATTCCTTGTATAAGAGTTTATCAAAAGACACACAAGGGAACACCTTAGCAGTGCGGGCAGGTCTATGAAACCCAAGTGGACCGGAGTCTCTGCTGCTTCTGCAGTATTTTCCAATTTTAGCATATCCCGCCCTGCAGTAATAAGGTCAGATACCAAAGCCGTCTCGCGTACTGACCTGGACTTTGAGTCATCCTCACTGTCCGGTCACGGTCTGCAGTCTCTGATGCGTCAGAATCTGGGCCCCGAGCCGTAGCTGGACCTGGTTCTGCACCAGAATTATCCCCAGAAGCTTGCAGGGGATGGGGCGTTTACTACCCCCTGTATTCCCGTGTGCTGCTTCCACCCTGGCAGCAAACGCCTCTAGGATTGCAGTCATAGCGTTCATAGACACCTCAGGGGCACCAGCTGCTAAATCTGGTGTTTCAGGGGAGAAGACATCTGGCTCAGATGCCATGCTGACCACACGCTGACACTCACAGGGCTCCAGGCAAGATATCAATAGGCCACCCTCCTGTGCTGCAGAGAGGCCGGGTCACCCAGAGGACTCACCACCCTGGATAGGTACTGCTATGCTGCGCCTGTGATGCTGTCCCCCTGCTGCTGTGTCAGTCTGCTTCTTTTATCAGCACTTCCTGTGTGAATTTTCGCGCCAGTGTAATGCACCCTAGAGGCCGGAGGCTCTCGAAAAATGGTTGCCAAAAACGTCTGTATGGAAGATAATGTGGGCTCTAAGAAAATGGCCGCCGACAGAAGATAGAGGTCAAGCAGCCATAGCCCACAAAAAGATGGCCGCCGAACGGCAATATCTGCATACAGGGTGGACAAACATGGCCGCCGATCAGCTGATAGGGGCCAGTGGGTGTGGCCGAACCACAGGAAGATGGCCGCCGGGCAGTCACAAGAGGCCAAACTTGGCATGGACCACCTCAAAATGGCCGCCGACAGCATGGAGGAGGAAGGACACAAACACAGGTAAGAAAAAATGACATTTCTTTTAAATGTTAGTTACAGCCAGCCCTGCTCCAGTGGGACCCCCTAGGTGACCCCCAGCACCCAGCAACCTTTAGCTAGAAGCCCAGGGAGGAGGGAAAGGCAGGGAGAGAGGGAAGAAAGGGGCCACAACCACTTACTTGATCTCTCCAGGAATGTCCAGCTAAATCACCCAGCCGAGGCAGGGGAGTTTTACTTACCTATCCTGCATGTATTCTGCTGGAAGACATTCCAAACAGATCATCGTCCGCGCACGGAAAGTGACTGTTGGCCAGGCATGCTGTGATTGGACCCAGAAGGGACGATCATATGTATGCCCTGGAGCATGACGCTCACCGGACAGGCTGCTGCGACTCGGCCGTAAGGTCAGCCGAAGCTGAGCGGTCCGATGCAAGCCTTGGAGCGTAAGCTCACCGGCCAGGCTGCTGCGACTCGGCCGTAAGGTCAGCCGAAGCTGAGCGGTCCGATGCAGGCCCTGGAGCGTAAGCTCACCGGCCACCCGTGGAGCGACGATCATGTCGTGGAAAACACAGCGGTAGCTAGGGTCGGCACACGCTCGATGGCCGAAACTGGGGAGACTACAAGGATCGAGGATCCAGCCTGTCACCCAGTCGGCAGTTGATCGAAGATCGCAGGAAACAACAAATGTAGCAAAAAAAATAAAAATATATATATCTTTTTTCCCCGGACCAATGGGCCCGAAGGGAGCCATGTCCTACTCCTTGCTAGACAGAAAAAAACTGATCTGCGAAGATGCAGACTGAGAGGGTATACCCAGAGGGTCCGCCCCCTGGGCGGTACTGTAGAAGGTGTGATGCAACACTTTTTACAAGTTTTTCTGCCTAGTCACTCCTAATTAACGGATAATACCCACTTTGTCAATAGAGAAGCTGTGTCGGTCCATGGACGAAAGAGTAATACATTTTTTAATGATATTCTAATTTTATGAGATGCATCTGTACATTATCTGCTCTAGTGTGCTTTTATTAATTCCTGATGTCAAAGGACCATTTAGAATGTTCTTAAAATTTCTATAACATTTATTTTATATAACTCATGTGGTTAACTGCAGCCAAATTCAGTAGGGTTTTTTGATACTGGTAATGGATCTGAATCCTCCTGATACATTATTTTCTTCTATGCACTGATAACTAGGGTGGGTGGAACCTGGAAACACCTACATTCTTTGTTTCAGGGCCAGTCTGAATATGAGAATTATCCATTCAGCAGGCAGATGCAGGGTGTGAATGTCAGGGACAGGGAGCACTGCAGCCGCAACTGAAACCGGCCCCAGGACAGGCAGCCTACCGGGAAATCTCCCGTTATAAGTAGACTCTGTTCCAAGTTCATATTGTTTTCATATAAGTTAAAAGTTGCAAATTAGTCATGCTATCTATCTTACTTAAAGCTTATCTAAACCCAAAAACAAAAATTTTATATATTGCACTTTCTGTGTCTTCAGATGAGATGCCTGTGTATTCGTTTTCTTTTTCACAGGGTCTTTTTTATTTATTTTTAGCATGTAATTCTGCAAATGACACACTTCCTGCCCTAGGCCTGGTGGCTATGGTCAGACTTTTATGGTATCTACGGAGGAAGACATGGCTGTCATCCAGGCAAGTATCCTGATTTGGACTACAAATTGGTTCTTGTCTCTTCATTTCCATTACATGGAGGTAAGAGAATTTGTTCTGATACAAGGTACTGCTCGAGAAGGGCCTCTGGCTCATCTTCGCACATTATCGGTGCCTAACCAAACAGGATGCATCCACCTTGGTTCAAACAGAAACATCTGCACCACCCCCATACCTTGTTCTAAGAATATTTAGATCCCTTTCAAACAGGGGCAGTGAGAGTGTCAGCGGTAAAGCGCCGCTATTTTTAGCAACGCTTTACCGCTGTTATATCAGCGCTTTTCACCCCCACTAGCGGCCCAAGAAAGGGGTTAATAGTGCCCACTTTGCAGTGCTTCGGCAGCGCTGCCTATTCATTTCAATGGGCAGTGTATACACCGCTCCCCCACCGCCCCAAAGATGCGGCTTCCAGGACTTTTTTTCCTGTCCTGCAAGCGCACCGCCCCAGTGTGAAAGCACTCAGGCTTTCAGACTGGGGTGGCTTGAGAGGCGCTTTACAGGTGCTATTTTTAGCGCGAAAGAGCCTGAAAATCACCCCAGTGTGACAGGGGTCTTAGGGCTTGTTCACACCATACATGCATGAAAACTGTGGGAAAAAGCGCAGATTTCACTTGCAGAGATACGAGTTTACATGCACATTTCAATGAATTTTCATGTACGCTGACATCAGTTTTCACGTGCGTCTTTTTTTATGCTCAGAATGACATCACATGTCCCCATTCCGACATCAGTGCCCGGCAATACTCCCCCTCGCACCAGACATACCTGAACTGCAGCATTATGCCAGCTAAGATCCGACATGAGGGAAAGTAGGCAGGCAGTATAGACAGAGCACCGCTCTGCTTTCCCTTCCACTTCCTGTCACATGGGGTCATGCAGAGCGACTGTCAGTTTTGTCTGCATTCCAGTGCAGAGCTGAGCAGAAAAATGCAGGCATGCTGCATAATCAACACCTGCGTTTTGGTGTGGACAAGACACATAGAAAAACACTGTTTTCTGTGTCTTGCAGAGACCTACAGGCCTCTGCAGATGATGTAAACGAGTCCTTAGATGTGCATCTAAATCTCTCTTGCCTCTGAAACACAATCCGCATTCCGATCGTGCTCCAGAGGCTACTGACAGGGGGTGAGGAAGTCATGTGACACCTCCTTACCACCTGTGTTAACCCCATTTTTTCCAACAAATGCGCCAGAAGTGCATGCGTTGCATGTGGTTTCAGAGCATTTGCAGTGATTTTCTATTGACTTGAATGTTTAGCATTCGGTGGGGCTTACCGCCCATCATTTACTACAAGTCAGGTCCGTTTTGCAGCGGGTGTGAAGTGAAGCATCGCAGCCGTGGCATGTAAACATCCCTGTCCATTGCAGCTTAAAGAGGAACTGCAGTCTGCTCACATAATTTGTAATAAAAACATCTTTGCCATTCTGAAGCTTCCCTCCAACCACTTTGCATATTATTTTATATATACACTGATTCTGTACTTGCCAAATATGCTGCAGAAATCTCCCTCAACTTCGGCCCCCCGTCGCCGGGCCAATTAGAAAGCGCAGCGTGCTTTGCGCATGCGCAGTAGCGAACTGGCTGGTTCCCTCGCCAGAAATGGCGGCGGAGGCAGCACACAGGAGTCGCTCCGAAGATCGGCTGGGATGCCGACATTGTGGGCTCCCTGGACAGGTAAGTGTCCCAATATCAAAAGTCAGCAGCTACAGTATTTTTTTTTTTTTTAACCAAGCTGGACCTCCTCTTTAAGTGGTTAAACTGACCAAATTTACAGACCTAAGTTCATTCTTTTTAGCTAAAAGAACTAAATGATACTTTGTTTATAGTTTTCTCCCAGTGCTGACAATGTTGTGATAAACTTGGCAGGCTGCATGGACTTTTTGTTTTGTCAGCTGTGATCAGAGATCTGAGAATCGAGGAAACGCTGTATTAAGATCGTGTGGGGGGTTGAATCGAGATTGAGATTTTTTTTAACGATCGTGCAGCTCAGGTACACGCATGTGCACTTAAGCAGTCTTCACCCATGTGGGGATACACGGATATTCAGTGAAGACCTGTGTAGGCAGCCTGTTCAAATCAATGACAGGCAGTCAGCTGCAAAGCTCTCCACATCCGTCCTGGAGTGTACGTCTGTGCAGGTCTGATACACGAATCAGGACATGACATTTACCCATTGACCCATTGACCAGAAATGTCACGTCCTGATCCGTGTATCAGTCAGTCAGTCCTTGCTAAAAAAAAAAAAAAGGTTCTGAAAAAAATAAATAAAAATTTAATGGAAGCAGCTACCACATCTAAGGATGAGTAAACTACAATATATTACATTTTTGTTCTTGGGGTTTAAATATCAAAATTAGTTTTAAAACAAATTAGGCACGTAATGAAACAACAATTTTTGGCTATGAATGTGCTGTAAAGTCCTGTCCTCATTATTGTTCTCATTAATCGCAAGGAAACATGATTTTTTATAACGAAGGAAAAAAAAAATATTTCACATAGTTTTTAATTGTAACTGAAGTATTTTATGGCCACAACCAATTCCCCAGCATAACCACTGCTGGCCGGCCAATAATAGTTTATATTACTGTAGAAGATCGCATGCAGCTAATAAAATATTTCCCAGATGGACCAAAGTATTTCAGTAGGGCATTCATTTCAAAGCACACGGATCAGACATGCACATACAAAAGAGCACGCATTTCTATGGAAAAAGGGCAACATTCTTTCAAAGAAACACTAAAAGACCCGATTACAGACACACAGCTGGCAAGCATGCAATAAAATATTTGTACATCAAATACAGACTTTCATAGCCAAGTTCAGTTTCAGAAATAATTTACACTGACTTCAAACATTTAAGCCAGTTTGAAGACTGCACAATAAGCTGGCCGGCCCACACACACACACACAATCACATTATGTGTGTGTGTGTGTGTGTATATATATATATATATATATATATAAATAATATATTTTTAACCACTTGCTTACTGGGCACTTAAACCCCCTTCGTACCCAGTCCAATTTTCAGCTTTCAGCGCTGACGCATTTTGAATGACAATTGCGCAGTCATACAACGCTGTACCCAAATTATATTTTTATAATTTTTTTCCCACAAATAGAGCTTTCTTTTGGTGGTATTTGATCACCTCTGCGGTTTTTATTTTTTGCGTTATAAACAAAAAAAGTTGAAAAAAAACACAATATTTTTTTACTTTTTGCTATAATATCCCAATTTTTTTTCTCAGTTTAGGCCGATACGTATTCTTCTACATATTTTTGGTAAAAATAAAAAAAAATGCAATAAGCGTATAGTGATTGGTTTGCGCAAAAGTTATAGCGCCTACAAAACAGGGGATAGATTTATGAAATTTTTATTATATATATTTTTTTTTTTTACTAGTAATGGCGGTTATCTGCAATTTTTGTCAGGACTGCGATATTGCGGCGGACATATCGGACACTTGTTTGGGACCATTCACAATTATACAGCGAACAGGTGTTATAAATATGCATTGATTACTATATAAATATGACTGGCAGGGAAGGGGTTAACACTAGGGGGCGATCAAGGGGTTAAATGTGTTCCCTATTAGTGATTCTTACTGTGTGGGGGAGGGGACTGATGGGGGGAGGTGACCGATTTGTGTCCCTATGTACATGGGACACAGCATCGGGGGTCTCCTCTCTCCCTAAGACGTGGATCTCTGTGTTTACACACAGAGATCCACGTCCTGCCTCTGTAACAGCCGATCGCGTGTACCTGGGCGCATCGGCAACACGTGACCCGGCGGGCACAGCTGTTCCCCGCCGTGCGCCCTCGGCAGCGCGCAGGGGGAATGAAACAGGCATGACGTCCACTCAGCACTTAAGAGCCGCGCTGCAGACGTCTTTCGTCTATAGTGCGGGTCTCAAGTGGTTAAAAATGAACAAGCAGCAAATGAAACACTTTCAACCCATTAAACACATATTAAATATAATCTTAAATCCCAGTAGAATCCTATATTTATATTGTCTTCCTATGACACCCTGTACCCGAGAAGGAACAACCAGTATTGAATGGTGCCAACTGACTTTGGGGACGTGGCATTTTTGCCTTTTCAATATTCTGACATCTTCCCTATGTTCCAGAAACCTTTTATCCTAAAGTGATTGTAAGACCCCTTTCACCTGCAGCAGAGAATATTTTTCACCTTAATGCATTCTATGCATTAAGGTGAAAAACCTTGAGACTTTACAACTCCTTTAATTGACATGAGTATACACTTTACCGCTACTTGTAATAATTAACCATGATTTAGCCCCTGTGTGGGCGATTCCTCTGCTTGCTGGAATTCTTATGTTAATTTTCAAAACAAACATATTGAAATAGAATGGTGGTCCCAACTGAGAGTGCTAGAATGATTCCAGGTTCTAGCTCCAACCTCTAACAGTTATTCTCAACCAGGGTGCCACAAGCACAAGACTCCATATGTCCTGGATCAGGGATGGATGAGAGGACTCTGGGATGGGGAGAGTCATGAGGGTACTCTGATGTGATGGGGTCTGTTATGTATAGAAGGCACTTGCACTCAGATTGGGGACCTCCAACGTGATGGGGGATTTTCATGTGTAGGGGCATTTGGACAATGTGAAGGGGGAGTTCTGATGTGAAGTTAAAGAGGAACTGCAGTCTGCTCACATAATTTGTAATAAAAACAATCTTGCCTTTTTTTATAATAAAAAGTATAAGGGAGCATTGTGTCTACTTTTTTCCCCACAATGTGTGGGGTGCCTTAACGGCCAATCAGCAGGCACCCCACAATGTTTGAGGTGCCTAAGCAGCCAATCAGCAGGCACCAGTCCTGTCACATGGGGGGCAGAAGAAGAGTCCCAAGACCTCTGTAAGCGCCACTTGTGACTTGCAGTGGTGGCATAAATAGAAGGAAAAACTCAGCATGCAGAGCCTCTATTTAGGTGAGCCTGTAGCTTTGCCCTGCATGGACAGAACACAGGTTCACCAAGTTCAAAATTCTTTTTATATACTAAAACGCTTGTAAAATGACAATTTTCAGAGATCCTAACTATACAAATCCCTTACAGAAGCCTACAGTCAGTGTCTCCACAAGCTGCGCAGTAATAGAATTCCATACATTCATACCGCATGTTCAGTTAAGAGGTTTCCTGTCTTCATATTTCAGCGCAAGACCCCCGGGCTCGCTTAACTAGATCAATCTTAGTTTTGTCCCTAAAATCATGTGTGAAGTGACACGTGTTGTCAGAGTGTCTTTTTTTAGAAAGAAGATGCAAACGAGCGCAGTATTAAACTACGGTCACACAAACGCTTTGGCACCTTGATGCAGGGGAAAATTGCCCCAAAATCAAAATGACAAAATACAAAAGGATCCGTTTTGTGAAATCCCCCAGTACAGTAAGGGGGCTCCAGAAAAATATTAGGAAACGCTTGGTTTGGAGTTATTGGATTTTCCCATCAACCCTGTCATGACGAACCAGCCGTCGCGTCCTTGTGACGCGCAAACGTTCGCCCTTCTCATACAGGTGTATTATATTACACCTAGAAATTAGCAAATGGGGAGTAAGTATGCCCAATTGGCTCTTTCACTGCCAACACAGGTATATAATTAAGGCTGTTGCAGCTCACAGTTGCTGCACAGCCAAGTGTTATTTGACAGGTACTTCCAACCAACCATTCTACAAGGTAAGACACACCACCACCTTGCTCCCTCTTATGGTTATACTTTAAGGCATTTTAATAGCCATTGTACATGTATATCTACCAAAATCCTCCACTTCATTTATTGTTATTACTCTTTTCTGCCCACTAGGTTCCCCTTGTTCCGCCCTTGTTGCCTGCTCTTGTGAGCCCTGATGCTACTGCTGCTATCCCTCTGGTCCCTCCATCTTCATCCCCAGCCATTAGTATGGCTATTATGCCATAAGGAGAGCATTTGCCTACAAGGGCTAATTATCTCACCGGGTGATAAGTGAATGCGAATCCAGCATTCTCCTGGGTTCAACAGATAATAATAATAAAAAAAAAAAAAAAAATTTGGTCTGTTTTCGCCTGTACCTGCAACACCATCCATCTAAGCTAACACTGTGCATTTATTCCCACGGAATATAAAATCTGTGAGTATTTTGGAAAATATTATTTCTCTTCTTTTCTTTTTTTGGTTGGGGTTAATAAATTAACAAATAAATAAATACTATATGTGATTTACCTTCAAATCCCCTGTTTCTATAGAAACACATCAGCAAGCTCGACTCAAATCCCTGAAGAAGGAATATACCCAACATAACAGGGTTAATGTACCTGTATGCTTTTCCGAAACATGTAGGATTGGTCGTATGTATTAGTGATTTCTGATCTGTATCAGTCCATTTATACAATACGCCCTGGAGCAGCTGTTTTGTTATATTTTGTTATTCTGTAATTGTTTTTAACACTCTTTTCTAATCTAATTAAATATACCCTTTTACTATTCCTTTGTGGTGTTCTGCATTCATTCTCCCACCCATACAATCCCTTGGGGCCCCCATTCTTTTTTGTCTACAAAATTGGGATGTGGTGGGAAGTTTCAGTAGCCACATATGTCTCTAGTATAGTTTCTTCCAATATTTCTGTCATGACACTTCCACCTGCATCCTCTGCAAGTTGGGAATATTTGACTTTGTAAGGCTAAGTTCATACTAGTGAAAAGCAGTGGATCACTTTGCTGTCAGGCAGTCTCTGTAGGCGACTCTACTACCCCCTAAATGCCTGTTTTTTGTTAGTTTTTTTATTTTTAGTCCAAAAAATAGGATTTTTTACTCACCGTAAAATCCTTTTCTCTGAGTCCATGGACCGACACAGCTTCTCTATTGACAAAGTGGGTATTATCCGTTAATTAGGAGTGACTAGGCAGAAAAACTTGTAAAAAGTGTTGCATCACACCTTCTACAGTACCGCCCAGGGAGCGGACCCTCTGGGTATACCCTCTCAGTCTGCATCTTCGCAGATCAGTTCGTCAAAAAGCAGTACAAACTTAAAAGGAGGGGTGGGTGCTGTGTCGGTCCATGGACTCAGAGAAAAGGATTTTACGGTGAGTAAAAAATCCTATTTACTCTTTCGTCCATGGACCGACACAGCTTCTCTATTGACAAAGTGGGACGTCCCAAAGCAGTGTCAGAGAAAAAACGAGGGGTGGTAACAGCATAAAAATAAACTTCACCCCAAACACAAAACAGCACTCCTCCAACGGAGGAGTTGCAACTCTAAACAGCCGCTTGCAAAACCTTGCGGCCAAAAGAGGCATCCGAAGATGCATCTACATCAACTTTGTAGAATTTTGTGAAAGTGTGAGCGGACGACCAAGTCGCCGCTTTACATAATTGGGAAACAGACGCTTGATGTCGGAAAGCCCAAGAGGCACCTATTGCCCTGGTCGAATGCGCCGTGACAGGAAAGGGGGGCGCCTGACCCTTTAAGGCGTAAGCCTGGATTACTATCTGTCGGATCCACCTAGAGATGGTGGCCGATGAGACTGCTTGGCCCTTCTTGGGACCAGCCACCGAAACAAACAGTGAGTCTGACTTCCGGAACAGGGAAGTAGCAGATAGGTATACTCTCAAAGCTCGGACAACGTCCAAGGAATGCAACGCCGACTCCTTAGGATTCGATGGCTGAGGACACAAGGATAGAAGTACAATGTCTTCGTTGAGATGAAAAGCCGAAACGACTTTCGGAAGAAAGGAAGGCTGCGGTCGCAGCACCACCTTATCCTTGTGGAAAATCAAATAGGGAGCCTTGCAGGACAAGGCTGCCAGCTCAGAGACTCGTCTAACTGACGTAACAGCCACCAAAAAGACCACTTTCTGAGAAAGTGTCAACAGGGGAATATCTCTAATATTCTCAAACGGTGCCTTCTGAAGCACCGAGAGGACCAGGTTCAAGTCCCACGGAGGTAATGGGGGACGGACCGGAGGGGCCACCTGTCGGACCCCCTGCACAAATGTACTCACGAGAGAGTGAGTCGCCAGGGGTCGCTGAAAAAAGACAGCCAGGGCAGATATCTGTCCCTTAAATCGTACTTAGGGCAAGCCCTTGGTCCACCCCATGCTGTAAAAACAGCAGGATTCTGGAAACCAAATAGGTACGCGGATGCCATTTCATTTCCTCACACCTGGAGATGTAGGCCCTCCAAGTGCGGTGATAGACCTTCCTAGAGGATGGTTTTTGAGCACTTCTCATAGTAGAGATTACTGAGTCTGACAGGCCCCGGTCTCTCAGTACCCGGTTCTCAACAGCCATGCCGTTAAAGCCAATGACTGTAAAGCAGGATGGAATATGGGACCTTGCGATAGCAGGTCCTTCCGTAGTGGTAGGCGCCAGGGGACGTCTGCTACCAGACGTACTAGATCGTCGTACCAAGGACGCTGAGGCCAATCTGGAGCGATTAGGATCATTGGAATTCCCTCTGCCTCCACTCTGCGGAGCAGAAGAGGAAGAAGCCTTAAGGGAGGGAAGGCATAGATTAGCCGATACTGACCCCACGATGCTACCAACGCGTCCGTTGCGTCTGCCCATGGGTCTCTTGACCGGGCCACAAATCTCAATACCTTCCGATTGAGTCGGGAAGCCAGAAGATCTACGTCTGGTGTGCCCCATCTTTGGCAGAGGAGTTGGAACACCTCCGGGTGTAAGGACCATTCTCCCTGGTCCAGCATCTGGCGGCTCAGGTAGTCCGCCTGCCAGTTTTCCACACCCAGAATGTACACGGCCGACAGTGCCGGTACGCTCCTCTCTGCCCACTTCAGGATGCGAGCGATCTCCGATGCTGCAGCTGAGCTTCTTGTTCCTCCTAGATGATTGACATATGCCACTGCTGTGGCGTTGTCTGACTGGATCCTGACTGGACGCCCTTGCAGTCTCTGAGACCATTTGAAGAGGCACAGCTTGATCGCCCGGATCTCCAGGACATTGATCGGCAGGAGGGCTTCCTCTGAGGTCCAGCGACCTTGCGCCGACTGAGCACCCCAGACTCCCCCCCAACCTGTAAGGCTGGCGTCCATCGTGATCACTATCCAGTAAACCGGAAGAAATTACTTCCCGGCCATTACAGCCGGTGCTGTCAGCCACCATACCAGGGATCTCCTGACTAGGTGGCTCACTCGGATTTGATAATCCAGAGATGAAGGGCATCTGTTCCATCTGGACAGAACTTCCTTCTGTAACACTCGAGTGTGGTATTGAACCTCTGAGGAATCCAGAATCAACCCCAGGTACACTAGGCGTTGAGTGGGCACCAATACTGACTTTTGCGTGTTTAGTATCCAACCACAGTCTCGAAGAGTCTGACAGGTAATGGACACGCTTACCTCTAATTCTGAGCTTGAAGGGGCCTTCAGCAGAAGGTCGTCTAAGTAGCCTGTGATAGCGATACCCCGCTGTCTTAGAAGTGCCAGAATCGGAGCGAGCACCTTGGTGAACGTCCTGGGTGCTGAGGCAAGGCCCAACGGGAGGGCCACCAACTGGTAGTGGTCCTTCCCGATAGCAAATCGCAGAAACCTCTGGTGTCTGGAGTATATGGGGACATATGTCCAAGGAGGCCAGAAAGTCCCCCGGATGGAGAGCCGTGACTACAGATCGAACCGACTCCATCCGAAAACTTTGTACCTTCACAAAGCAATTGAGGGCTCTGAGATCCAAGCTTGGACGAACCCCCTCCTTCTTCGGCACAATGAACAGATTTGAGTAAAAACCCCGTTCCAGTTCTGGAACTGGAATAACTACCCCGCGTTCCAGTAGACCCTGGACCACCCCATACAGGGCCTCCCGACAGGTCGGTAGTAGCTGGAGATTGGAGGTGTTGAATCTGTCCAGTGGACAAGAGAGAAAACTCTATCTTGTAGCCTGAGGAGATTACTTTGCAAACCCACCTGTCGGAGATCAGTGCTGTCCACTGAGTCGCAAATTTGCGAAGACGTCTCCCCACCCGAGAGCTGGGTGGGGGTGGACCTTCATGCAGACACAAATTTGTCCGCAGGCTTATTGGGTATGCGGGACCAGGGACGCTTTTGTCCTTGGGCAGGCGCTTTATCGGCCTGGGGTCTTTTCCGTCGCCCTAGGGGGACGAAAAAAACACTTGTGTGCAGTAAAGGAGGGCCCTTGCCCTTGGTGTGGCCCCTTACCCTTGCTAATTTGGGGAAGCAAAGTGCTTTTACCTCCTGTGGCATCCTTGATGATGTCATCCAGAGAAGCCCCAAAAAGTCTGTCGCCCTTAAAAGGCAGATCCAACAGGGCATTCTTGGAAGTCTGGGCCGCAGACCAGCCTTTTAGCCAGACCAGGCGGCGTATTGCTATAGCATAAACCAAAGTTTTAGACAGCAGGGGAATAGTATTCATGTCTGACTCGCAGACAAACCTAAGGCCCTGGACCAACAGGTCGGCCAATGTTATCTCATCAGGAGGAGCATCTCGCTCCTTAACCCCTGGAGTAGCAATCTTGCCCATTCAGTAAGTGTGTGAGACACTAGGGCCCCCGCCAATGCCGGGCGTACTGCCGAGCCTACCACTGAGTATAGGTAGCAAGCGAGTGCTTCAGCCTTCTTATCCACAGGGTCCTTGAAAACAGGAGCCCCTTCTACAGGAATTGTGGTGGCTCTATTAAGTCTCGACACCGGAGGGTCCACTATAGGGGGGAGAGGTCCATTTCTTCAGAAAACTCTCCTCAAAAGGGGTACCGTACCGCAAACCTCTTTGGGGCTGTAAAGACAAGGGAACACCTTAGCAGTGCGGGCAGGTCTATGAAACCCAAGTGCCCAAGTGGACCGGAGTCTCTGCTGCTTCTGCAGTATTTTCCCAATTTTAGCATATCCCGCACTGCAGTAATAAGGTCAGATACCAAAGCCGTCTCGCGTACTGACCTGGACTTTGAGTCATTCTCACTGTCCGGTCACGGTCTACAGTCTCTGATGCGTCAGAATCTGGGCCCCGAGCCGTAGCTGGACCTGGTTCTGCACCAGAATTATCCCCAGAAGCTTGCAGGGGATGGGGCGTTTACTACCCCCTGTATTCCCGTGTGCTGCTTCCACCCTGGCAGCAAACGCCTCTAGGATTGCAGTCATAGCGTTCATAGACACCTCAGGGGCACCAGCTGCTAAATCTGGTGTTTCAGGGGAGAAGACATTTGGCTCAGATGCCATGCTGACCACACGCTGACACTCACAGGGCTCCAGGCAAGATATCAATAGGCCACCCTCCTGTGCTGCAGAGAGGCCGGGTCACCCAGAGGACTCACCACCCTGGATAGGTACTGCTATGCTGCGCCTGTGATGCTGTCCCCCTGCTGCTGTGTCAGTCTGCTTCTTTTATCAGCACTTCCTGTGTGAATTTTCGCGCCAGTGTAATGCACCCTAGAGGCCGGAGGCTCTCGAAAAATGGTTGCCAAAAACATCTGTATGGAAGATAATGTGGGCTCTAAGAAAATGGCTGCCGACAGAAGATAGAGGTCAAGCAGCCATAGCCCACAAAAAGATGGCCGCCGAACGGCAATATCTGCATACAGGGTGGGCAAACATGGCCGCCGATCAGCTGATAGGGGCCAGTGGGTGTGGCCAAACCACAGGAAGATGGCCGCCGGGCAGTCACAAGAGGCCAAACTTGGCATGGACCACCTCAAAATGGCCGCCGACAGCATGGAGGAGGAAGGACACAAACACAGGTAAGAAAAAATTACATTTCTTTTAAATGTTAGTTACAGCCAGCCCCGCTCCAGTGGGACCCCCTAGGTGACCCCCAGCACCCAGCAACCTTTAGCTAGAAGCCCAGGGAGGAGGGAAAGGCAGGGAGAGAGGGAAGAAAGGGACCACAACCACTTACTTGATCTCTCCAGGAATGTCCAGCTAAATCACCCAGCCGAGGCAGGGGAGTTTTACTTACCTATCCTGCATGTATTCTGCTGGAAGACATTCCAAACAGATCATCGTCCGCGCACGGAAGGTGACTGTTGGCCAGGCATGCTGTGATTGGACCCAGAAGGGACGATCATATGTATGCCCTGGAGCATGACGCTCACCGGACAGGCTGCTGCGACTCGGCCGTAAGGTCAGCCGAAGCTGAGCGGTCCGATGCAAGCCTTGGAGCGTAAGCTCACCGGCCAGGCTGCTGCGACTCGGCCGTAAGGTCAGCTGAAGCTGAGCGGTCCGATGCAGGCCCTGGAGCGTAAGCTCACCAGCCACCCGTCGAGCGACGGGCATGTCGTGGAAAACCCAGCGCGTGGCTAGGGTCGGCACACGCTCGATGGCCGAAACTGGGGAGACTACAAGGATCGAGGATCCAGCCTGTCACCCAGTCGGCAGTTGATCGAAGATCGCAGGAAACAACAAATGTAGCAAAAAAAATAAAAATATATATCTTTTTTCCCCGGACCAATGGGCCCGAAGGGAGCCATGTCCTACTCCTTGCTAGACAGAAAAAAACTGATCTGCGAAGATGCAGACTGAGAGGGTATACCCAGAGGGTCCGCCCCCTGGGCGGTACTGTAGAAGGTGTGATGCAACACTTTTTACAAGTTTTTCTGCCTAGTCACTCCTAATTAACGGATAATACCCACTTTGTCAATAGAGAAGCTGTGTCGGTCCATGGACGAAAGAGTAACAAAGTTTATTGATCCAAATTTAACACTTACAGTCCAAAGTACCATAATCTCGTCAAATACAGTAAACATGACAGTACTACTTACAATACACGCAGTGTATTTTAAAACACAATTGTCACCATCCTGAGTATTCATACTGCCATGAGCAGCCACCACATCTCCCCCAAGTCACTGTCCGGACAATCTGCCCACTGTACTCCAGTGCCTACGCACTCAAGTAGCATATCAACCCACATTTAGTCTCAAGAGTCTGTCCATAATTAGGTCGTCCAGGGCTAGCCCCGGTGTTCCCAACCACAGGTCCCATAATTTTTCAAACTTTCCAGAGCATTCCCTATGTTGATATATAACCTTTTCCATTCTCAGTGCGTTACCAAGTGCAGTAATCCATTCCCTGACTGTGGGGGGTGATTCAGACTTCCAATGTTGCATAATCATTTTGCGGGCCATAAAAAGGGCCCTAGTGAGGGCTTCCCTAATATGGGGTTCCCATTCCAGCTCATCTAGCAGATTCAGAAGACATTGTTTCGGATCTAATGGGACTGACACCTGGAATACTGTGTTCAGCGTGTCTATCACCCCCTTCCAATAGGTATGCACCTTTAGTTTTTTTATTTAATTTGGACTGATGCAGTCAAGCGTGTGGCTCTCAGATGCACCGCAGACCCATTGACTTAACTGCCCTAATTCGGCAGGCAGTGCTGCCTGTAAATTCTGCATTAAATTTACAGCGGTTGTGACACAAAGAATTATGGCCCAACATGTGAACAGCCTCCTCCAGCTGTATTGTAGACTTTAGGTGGGCTGTCAGGTGGTGGTAAAACTGCAGCCTATAATGAGGACTATATCTGTGCTATACTTTAGCAGTTGTGGATGCACTGATGCCTAAAAAGGGGCAAAAGTGACAGATTAGCGGGTCTCCACCCAAAAAAAGGCTGCCCATCATTAGGTTTTGTACTGAAGTGAGAACATGTAAATAGCTTCTGTTAAAAGTTGGCAATATTGCAATTTACAATTCAAAATAACAAATGCATTAACATGTATTACTTTAAAAGGTAGACCATTCATTTGATTGGGTTGCATTATGCAACAAAAACATGCATGTAGCATTCTTCCTTCTTGGAAAGAAAAAAAAAAGGGAACGAGTCTTTAAATATGTAAAACAAAATTTTCAACTTTCAGTATATCTTTTATTCGGGTATTGTGTTGCTGCACTGTTGATGGTTATTTTGGACACTGAGCTCTGGTGGTCAGACAAATTGTCGCTCCTAGAAGACATCATACGACGAAACGGACGTAGGGCGAGACTAGGACGTTGATGACATCACAGATGCCAGTTCAATCTCGCGGTCTGACAGGTTCGGAGGGGAGTGGCTAAAAACAGCTGGGCGTGTTACTCCCTAGTGCTGAGCAAGCACTCTTCAAATGTGAGTGGATTAGATACATTTTAATAAGCCTGTTAGATGTTTTTACACTATGGGAGCCTCTTTCCTTCTTTTGTAATCTTTCCCATGACATGCTGTAATCTGCTAGAGGAAAATCTGACCATAGAACTGTGATTGACGATCGTTTGGGGAGAGTATGGTCCTCCAGCTGGTTTAGATTTTATTAATATATTGATCTGGTGAGTTCAATTTAGAGGCAGCGGTGATTGAGTCACACAGTGGTGGAGCACTTGAAACTTTTACAAAAGTAAAGACGTTTTATTTCATAGTTTTTTCACCATTTTGATCATATTGCTGATTGATTTTTTTGACTATTTTTTCAGCACCTCAAGAATATTGCACATAAGTTTTTCTCTTTGCACTTATCAATCCACTAGGACTTTATAAAAAAAAATGTGCACAAAATTTGTATATCATATATGTGGAATTATATATACCGTATTTATCGGCGTATAACACGCACTTTTTTCCCCTTAAAATCAGGGGAAAATCGTGGGTGCGTGTTATACGCCGATACTCCGTCGAATTCCCCTGCTGAAAACGAGCGAGAGGAGCGAGCGGAGCCGAAGCCGAAGTACAATCGGCTTTACTCGGCTCCTCTCGCAGTCCCGCCCATCTCTGACTGCGCCGCTGACATAGAGAAAGCCGAGTGTACTTCGGCTAGTCTCGGCTCCTCTCGCAGTCCTGCCTGTGACTGTGAGCAGAGCCGAGTCTAGCCGAAGTACACTCGGCTTTCTCCGTCAGCGGCGCAGTTAGTGGAGATGGGCGGAACTGCGAGAGGAGCCGAGTCCAGCCGAAGTACACTCGGCCCCGCTCGCTCCTCTCCACAGAAATCGGCGCCAAATTTTAAAAACCGCCGGGACTGACACGATCGCAAAGGCACTGGGCAAGGCTGCAGATGGACAGATGAACACTGGGCATGGCTGCAGATGGACAGATGGACACTGGGCAAGGCTGCAGATGGACACTGGGCAAGGCTGCATGCTGCATTTAAATGTAAGTTTTTTCTCCTTGAATTTCCCTCCTAAAAGTTTTTTTCCTTAAAATTCCCTCCTAAACTTGGGGTGCGTGTTATACGCCGGTGCGTGTTATACGCCGATAAATACGGTATATATATATATATATATATATATATATATATATATATATATATATATATATATATACACATACATATACACACACACACACACACACACACACACACACACACACACACAGAGTGTTATAATATTCACAATCGTTGATTGTACTTCTTGCAAGATCACTGCACTTAATAAACACCACAAAATACAGCACAACGTTTTTGCCATGTTCTTTATGATAAAACAAAATGCAAGTAAATCACAAGTCTATCCAATGCATAAAAGAGATTTACAAAAATGGGAAACGCAGCAATGGCACCCTGATAGTAAAATATAAACCTATCAAATATACATACAAACCAGTTACAATAATACAGCAATTTCCTTTACACATGTACAGAGGAGTCCTCCTATTTACACATTGAGATGAAATACATTTTCACCCCTTCTTCATAAAACAGATGGTGAGGGTCTATTTTCTAGAAAGAGAGAAGAAATAGATAATTATCAGGGGCCTTTCATAAGGAATGCATTTATTCTGAGTCCAAACCTCCCAACTACTGTATTTATACCCAATGTTTTTCTTATGTATTTGGTTGGAGTGCTAAAAGATTAAAATCCATATTGGGATATTTTGTTGCCGCCTGTGTCCTGCTAGGGAGATTTCCCGTTCTGTCTGGATGCAAAAAGAAATGAGGAAACATCTCCAAATGAGAGTTCTCATTTTCCCATCATGCTGCTTCAAATTTTCTCATCACTGCAGTCAAACACTAATGTCAATTTGACCCCTCTAATGATTAGAAAATGGAACAAACATTCTTAAAATGCAAAATTTGGACAAAATTCTACTAGTGTATACCCAGCTTAGCTCTTCTCTACACTAATTAAAACCAAAAAGCTTTTGCATATATATATATATATATATATATATATATATATATATATATATATATATATATATATATATATATAGTAAAACCTCGGATTGCGAGTAACGCGGTTAAAGAATGTTCGCAATACAAGCATTTTTTTTTTGTTGGGAAAAACAAGCAGGATTCAATCCTCTGCGGTGTGCAGTACCGCATTTGGCCAGAGCAGCGGGGGCACCGGAGCCGATCGGAAATACTCCGTTCCCGAGGGTTTCGGAGTTCAGCTGAGCTGTTCCTGAGTATTTCCGAGGCTCTCCGGCGCCCCCCACCTCTGGCCACATGCGATATTGCATGCCATAGAAGTCAACGAGGAACAAATAATTTTCATTGACTTCGGTTAGGAAAATCGCTTTGATATGCGAGTGCTTTGGATTAAGAGCATTCTCCTGGAACGGATAATGCTCGTAATCCAAGGTTCCACTGTACTTTACAACAGGTATGTCCAACCTTTTGACCTTCCTGGGCCACATTGGTAGAAGAGGAATTGTCTTTGGCCACACATAAAATACACTAAAAACAAGAATAGCTGATGAGCAGAAAAAGTTGGGCAGATCACAAGTTAGCATTTCATTGACATAATGTACCCATCTGAGTAATAAAACCAAATTTTTTTGTAATTCTTTTTATTATAAAAGTAAAAGAGGAACATAGTCACTCGTGTAATGATGGGTTTTGATTAAGACATTATCTGGTTGGATGGATGTAGTAGCAATTCTCAAAGTGCTCATCAGGTATCTTGGTTCTAATTTTACCCTTTGTGTGTTTCAGCCTTGAAAATAGTTGGTCACAACAAAATAGTGGAAGAAGAAAAAAAATAAAATAAAAAAATAAAAAAAAACGTATAAAAGTCCAGTAAAGACACACTGTCAAAATTTCCTTCGGATGCATTTGTTTGCTGTAAACACAGAAGTGTAAAAACATTTTTACAAAAAAAAAAGTCAAAGTTTTTAACATTTTTAAAGTGATTGTAAAGGCTTTTTTTTTTTTTTTTAAATAACAAATGTCATACTTACCTGCTCTGTACAAGGGTTTTGCAGAGTGGCCCCGATCTTCCTTTTCTGGGGTCCCGCGGTGTCGCTCCTGGCCCCTCCTCTTCACCGAGTGCCCCCCCATGGAGAGCCGCTTTCCATGGGGGCACTTGTGCAGGTGCGCTCCCGAGTCCTGCTGCTGCGTCCATTGACACAGGCAGGACTCGCCCCGCCCCGTGTCACTGGATTTGATTAACCGCAGCGGGAGACAATGGCTCCTGCTGCCATCAATCTATCTAATGAGAATGCGACTGGAGCTGCTGGTCTCGTCCTCAACGCATCCTCAATGCATCAAGGTGAAAAACCGAGACTTTACAACTCCTTTAAGATTTTGTGTTGAGCCGCGGATTGGACATCATTGGTTTATCAGTTCATGTCCGACGGAGCAAAATCCCTTACTAGAGTGATAGATCTGTAGATAGATATAATAGATCGAATAGATAGCTAGAATAGTTTACAATTTTGTGTTGGGTCGCATTTTGGACACCCCTGCTTTCCCCTCAATGCTTTTCATGCACAAATACTATTTGGCTACTTACACTCTCTTGCCACAATCATGGTCATACTTCCATTATTGTACACAGCCAAAAGCAGACCCCGTCAACCTTTCCTGCAGCAAAAGGCATGCTTTTACTGTAAAATTGTGCTGCATGCAAGCAATACCAATGGAAGTAGGCCTTGTATAGAAGGCAACACAAGTTTCTTCAGCATAGCTTTGTTGGAGAACCACCCTCCACCCAGAGTACCGTCTCAAGTGCCTGGTATAGCTAGAATAGGCATACTGTCTCCCCTAGTGCTGCACTTGGTGCCTGAGCTACCAAATATCAAGAACTTGCATTTCCGCATAAGAGGAAAAAATATGCCGAGGCCTGTGCAAGTGACTTCAGAAACGCTGACATAAGCAGAGGAGCTTTAAGGGCTCCAGCAGTGCTCTGGAGGTAGGTGGGCAGGGTAACCTGTCATACTAAAACACATACAGAAGCTCTTTACAAACAGTTTACAGCAATCAGCATATGAGAAAACTGATACTATAAAAACATAGGACACTCATTCCCTGCAGAATTTCAAATCTGCCCACCTTGATCTACAGCCACCATGTCTTCGCCTTTCAATGTCACATACAGAGTTGGGAACTCAATTATTGTCTTCTTCTTGAAATTTTCTCGAAGATTTTTACTGGTGTCCAGCTCATCGTACCTGAAGTATAAAAGTTTTCTAGATTATGCAGAAAAAGACCAAACGCTCAGCTATTACGAAGAAATTAAAGGAGAGGTCCAGCCTGAGCTTTTTAGGCTGGGCTTATTTCTCCTCTGGGTCACAGGAGTGCAATTCATTTTGCAATCCTGTGACCTGTTTTCAGCGGAGAGCGGTCTGAAGTCCGCTCTCCGCTGACGTCACTGCCATCAGTTGGGGCAGCGCATCATCACGACTTAGAAAGTCGGGATCCACCAGCTGCCCTGATTGATGGCAGTCTCAGCAAGCCGCTGAGACGCTGGGACAGCCTCTCCCCGCCCCTCCACGGCTCAGCTCTCCAATGAGCGTGGAGAAGCAGAGAGGAAAGAGGCTGACAGTCAGCGGCTTTCCTCTCGGGGATCTGTGAGAACCGAGCCATCGGCAATGTTCGGTGGCTCCGTTCTCAGTGCACAGACAGCGGGGGACAGATGGATGCTCCATCCACCGAGGCAAGTATAAATATGGGAAAAACTCAAAACCCATACGTCTCTTTTAAGCATTAAATTAATGACCATTGTATGGAAGCCTACACACTTCTAACATTTCCTTTACTGTGTTTGCATTGTTTCACCGATACATGAAAATGTTTACTTGCATTTTATCGGATTTACACTATACAGCCAAAAGTGTGTGGACACCAGCGATGTGATAAACTTGGGCAAGCAAGCACACCAAGAAACCGTCACCTATACAGGCCAGTCCCTGCAGCCACATCCCTTGCATAAGTGTGGCTGTGGAATGACCCATCTGCAAATGATTGGCCTATACAGGTGACCGCTTCCTGGTGGGCCAACATCCTAGTCTGAACACGCCCAAACTCATCACTAGTTGACATCTGATTCTCAAACATACCTATATGGCCAAATGTATGGGGACACCCCTCCATATTATGGCGTTTGGATGTTTTCATTGAAGAATACAGTTACAACACACAAAGGCAATTGAGTGCTTCCAACCTTGTGAGAAACGTTTGGTGAAGGCCTTTTGCTGTTCCAGCATGACTGTGTCCCTGTGCACAAATCCATCTCCATAAACACATGGTTTGATGAGCTTGGTGTAGAGGAACTCAAGTGGCCTAAACATAGTGCTGTCCGCAACTTTCCTTGTGAACTGGAATGCTGATTGTGAGCCAGATCTTTACAGCCATCAGTACCCAACCTCACAAAATGCTCTTTTGGCTGAATCAGCACAAATCCCTACAGACACCATAAAAAATCTCACAGAAACCCTTCCTAGAAAATTTAAGGCAGTTTTCGCCAGGAGGGGGCTGTAGTTGTGCCAATGTCCATGGTTTGGGAATTGGCTATCCAACAAGCTCATATAGATGTAATGATCAGGTGTTAAGAAAAAAAAAAAGAAGGGCGCAGAGGCCTAGTGCATTACCTGATAATTTTATTTTAAATAAAATAGTGCCAAAATCATACTCGCAAAAAGCCCAAAAAAGCGCTAAATTAAGCAGAACCAAGTGACAGGAAGTTCAAGATGTGAATGCGCATCACCAAGACCCAGGCATCACCCAGACACGTTTTGAAGGACAAGCCCTCTTCCTCAGAGCATAGGGCGTGTCCCTCCAAATGCATCAAAAAGTATGTGTGAGTGATGCCGAGGATTTTGGTGGTTCGCATTCATGTTTTGACCTTCCTGTCACTCGGGTCTGGTTCATTTAACACTTTTTTGCGAGCATGATTTTGGCACTATTTTACTTTTAATTAACTTGTTATTAAGTAATGCACTAGGCCTCTGCTCCCTTTGTTTTTATTTTATTGTGTTGCCTTTGGAGTTTATGTGAAATCTCCATTAATAGTTGTAAAATATTGTAATTATGAATCCATTTCATTTAGCTTTGTATCAATGTGGGTCTGTTATATGGCGTCACAGAAGTCTCTGTTATACAGACGAGTCGGTGCCCAAGCTTGTATATCTAAACAATGGGACCCAAACCTCTGTTCTACAAAGATTCACTTCAAAGGATTCCTTGTTTAAAGATATGCAATGAGGCCGTGGCCAACCTGTCATGAATGCTTAATTTTCCTGAAAATGTCTACTTACGAGGTTAAAGAGGAAGTAAACCCTGATGGGTTTTACTTCCTCTTTATTTCCCTGCAAAGGTAAAACATAACGGGCCACTATGCATCACATAGTAGCCCATTATGTGTCACTTACCTGAAACCGAAGCCTGCGATGTCACCACTGTCCCCACTAGCAGCGAGCGCTCATCTTCACCCCTCTTCCTTCCAGGGGCGCCAACTCCGGCTCTGTGACTGGCCAGAGTCGCGTCACGTCACTCCTGTGCATGCGCGCGGGAGCCGCCAGTCACGGCATGACCCCTTTAGAAAAGGCGCGATCGCCGTTTCTAAAGTGCGTCTGCGCCGTAGACATCGGTGCACGGCTCTATTGTAAATATCCATATTTCCAGCACCTACAGGTAAGCCTTAGACCCCATACACACTATTAGATTTTCTGCAGATTTTTGTCTTCAGATTTACCAAAACCATGTAGTGCAAGGGCCTGCCTGATTGCATACAAATTGAAACTCTTAAGGTTTGACCTCTTATTATATGGTTTTGGTAAATCTGAAGACAAACATCTGCAGAAAATCTAATGGTGTGTATGGGGCTTTAATCTAAGCTTACCTCTAGGTAAAAGTGGTTGTACAGGGTGTACAACCACTTTAACTCTCAAGCTCAAAAGTCTGTGCCAAAGATTTGCATTAAAGGGGGCTGACTTATCCAAAAGTATAGGGATTGGAGATGTAGCCAATCCTTAACCAGGAATAGGGAAGCCCACTAATCAAAACCACATCATGCCAACTATTGAGGCATCAGCCTGTAAGGATATACACAGACTAGATGGGAGACAAGACATTCTCTGGTCGTAGCCTAGTAACTATGGGAAATGTCTGCCTTGTACTTGTAACTAAATATGTTTGTTTTATGTTTTTTATGTCCTACTGTTTGTAGATGAATGTTTTAAGGAATATACTCTATTGTTTTATTTTAACTTAAGATTTTCTTCCTTTGTATAGGCTATAAATAGATTGCTGTGTATTAGTTTAGACTTTCTACTACTCACCAATAAATTGTTATTGTGTTAAAGCTTTCACTCATGGTCAAAGAACTCTCATTTAACCAAAATCATATCGGAGAGATATTAAATCCCAAATATAGTAAAACGGGTAACATAATTGGCGACCATGAAGGGAGCAGACTAAAAAGTATTTAAATATAATACCAAGATTTGTGTAATGCAGATTTACGTTATTGGGCTGGAATTTTGGAGGTCACAGCGAGTTTATCTGGGGGAAAATATAGGTAAATGTTTTTGTTTTATTAGTGGGTATTAGAATAACTCTAAGAGGGAGGATACCCCACAGATTTTGTTGTTTAACCCTTTTATGCCTAAGCCGATTTCTGACATTTGTTGCTTACAAGTTAAAATCCGTATTTTTTGCTAGAAAATTACTTAGAACTACCAAACATTATATATATTTTTTTAGCAGAGAATCTAGAGTATAAAATGGTGATCATTGCAATATATTATGTCACACTGTATTTGCGAAGCGGTCTTTCAAATGCAATTTTTTAGGAAAAAATACACTTTCATGAATTAAAAACAAACTAAAAAGCAAAGTTAGCCCATTTTTTTGTATAATGTGAACGATAATTTTATGCAGAGTAAATAGATACCCAACATGTCATGCTTTGAAATTGCGCACGCTTATGGAATGGCGGCAAACTACAGTACCTATTTTTTCATGTTTTACAGTACCTACTTTAATGGAGAGGATATATTGAGCGGGAAATTTGTTTTAATTTGTTTGTGCTTACCAAGCATTGTTTCTCTCTAATCATTGCTTGAGTTTGGTTTATGGTGAGTAGCTATATGTTTTATTGGAAAGACACTGAAAGAGTGTGGTCTTTGTTGGTATGTCGAAAAACGTTCAGCAGGTTTTTGGTTTGATTTTGTGTCCACTGAAGGCATTGCATCTGTGTGGGACATTGAAACTGAACTACAAGAGAATTGTTTGTGTTGGGGCCAGTTCACACCAGATGCAGTTCCGTACAGTTTTGTGTGCATTTTTTCTGCACTAAAAAAGCATGCACAATGTTTTCCATGGATTCTAATGGCTCTTGTTGGCTCTAGTTCACACCATGCAGTCAGTTTCCGGTGCAGAAACTGACCGGAATCTGACTGCATGGTGTGAACTAGAGCCAACAAGAGCCATTGGAATACATGGAAAACACTGTGCATGCATTTTGTGCAGAAAAAAAAAAGCACACGGAACTGTGTCTGGTGTGAACTGGCCCTTATTGTTTTTTGTTGTTGTGGTAATTTACAAGCAGTGACATTCCCACTTTGAGATGGTGAAACTAAAATGCTGTAGACCTCTAAAACATAACTTATATCTTGCATTTCATCCCCGGTTTCACTGTACCGGTTTGGTCCCCGATGGGCAAGTTGCTCCCTCCGTTTTTCCAATTCGAGGACTCAATAATTATTTTAAAGGATTGGAATTCTTTCACAAACTCATCCTGTTCCATTTGCCTAATCGCATACTGTAAAGCCTCATTCTCGGCCATAATAGTTGAGGAAGGGATGTATGATCTATTATTTTCATATGCATTTCCCCTAGGCCCTGCTCCCCAGCCTGGCGAGTACACTTCCACATCACGCCTCTGTTGTATAATGATTCAGTTTTAATATCTTTTTACAAGACACACAAAATACAATACCTTAGCACTATGGTGTTGGGGATAGTTCACACCAGAATGCGGTACAGGAAACCCGGCAGGGTAGACCCGTCAGTCTAGCAGTGGCGGCTTGCCGACAGGTGAAGTGACCAACATAAAAATAGTGCCGAGTTCACTCTCCAATCTGGGGGCAGTTCCTTGACAAAGCTGTACTTCCTAATTGTAGTGGAAGTTGGGGATCTGGCTATGCTATTTGCACATGTGTCTGAATCATAAGACCAAACGAGTTATAAATCGGTTGTAAGCTAAAATAGTTCCCTCATATGTATTTAAATCTGTGTATTTCCCAGCTTGCCTGGAGTCCAGTTTTATGGACGTGAGCTAGAACCTTCTGATACCTGCTTAGCTGAGTTGCGGTTTGACTGCTTCCCTACAGCCCACAGTATATATACATTGTGGTAAGGAAGCGGTTATATGGGATCATGGCTGAGGCTACAACCATGATCCCGGTGTCATTATTTACAGCCAGTGATACCATCAGATAAAAGTATTTAGAGTGGTTGGGCAGTCACTGGAATTAGATTAGATATCGTTTATTATCATAGTATACATACAACAAAAATTTTCAGGTGGCAGAAGGGGGTCCCACCCCCCTCCTACCGCTGCCATTAGCAGGCTCTTCGGAGCGCGGTATTGATGCAGTCATCCATCGCCGGCCTTACAGTGAGAGAACCTGAAGCTGTTCCTCCCACAGTGTGACGTCAGAACCAGCAAGCAACGACTATTGTGTCACTTCCCATAGGACAGAGATAAGGGGGGTCTAAATAGCGCAAATACAGTGCGACATAAAATATTGCAACGATAACCATTTTTTTTCTCTAGGGTCTCTGCTAAAAATATAATATATAAATAATGTTTGGGGGTTCTAAGCAATTTTCTAGTAAAAAAAAAAAAAAGTAGATTTTTACATGTATGTGAGAAGTGTCAGAATTGGCCCGGTATTACATAGTTACATAGTAGGGGAGGTTGAAAAAAGACACAAGTCCATCAAGTCCAACCTATGTGTGTGATTATATGTCAGTATTACATTGTTTATCCCTGTATGTTGTGGTCGTTCAGGTGCTTATCTAATAGATTTTTGAAACTATCGATGCCCCCCGCTGATACCACCAGGTTAGAGCTGCACGATTCTGGCTAAAATGAGAATCGCAATTTTTTTGCTTAGAAGATAGATCACGATTCTCACGGCGTAACATCTTTCACATTAAACAAAAATATTGGGCTAACTTTACTGTTTTTTTTTTTTGTTGTTCATTGAAGTGCGTTTTTTTCCCCCCAAACAATTGCGTTTGAATGACCACTGTGCAAATACAGTGTGACATAAAAAATTGCAACAATCGCCATTTTATTCCCTAGGGTGGGCATCACTAAATTGTGGACCGCGGGCCAAATGTGGCCCGCGGCACTCTGCCATTCGGACCGCCGTGATACCTCCATTTAGGGGCCTTTTCTTCCTCCTGCCGTCACTTTGTAATCCTTACAGAGCTGACAGCGGGAGGCGGGGCAGTTTTCGATGAAGGGCGGAGCTGGCCGAGGTTAACAAACAGGTGATTGGCTGCTAGGACCGTGCTTCATTCTACCAGCCAATCACCTGTTTGTTAGCCTCGGCCAGCTCCGCCCTCCATCTAGAACTGTCCTGCCTCCCTCCCTGCAACTCCTGCGCTGCGTGACACGCTGTGCCTCCCTCCGATCTGTCTGTGTAAGGTAGGACAGTGAGGGGGGTGAAGTTAAGAGCCAACAATGGAATGTGGGGGGAAGGGAGCAGAGGACTGGAGTGTGGGGGAGCCGAGAACGGGAGTGTGGGGGAGCCGAGGACATTAAAGTGGAGAGGGGAGGACTGTAATGTGTGGAGGGGAGACTGAGGACAATAATGTGGGGTTATGATGTAAAAAGGGGCAGAGGACAGTACTGTTAATGGGGGACGATGTTAAGGAAGTATAAGGACACTACTGTAGAAGGAGTGGAGGGGGATGATGTAAAGGGGAGCTGAAGACTCATCAAGAGGGGATCTTGATGTGAAGGTGGAGGGGACTGATGTGCACTTAGGTGCACACGTCGTAGGTGGATCAGCCCATTTTAATGGGCTGCACTATCCACAAGAATGAGAGAAAGAAGTCCTGGACCCTTTTTTTAAAAATTGACCCGCACCAAGCCACATGGTGCTGCAGCAACATGTGGTTTGGGGCACGCAAAAATGCGTGACAGGGAACAAACATGATATTCGGACCTCTGCTAGAAGAAAATTTTACTGACCGGACCTCGGCGAATTGTAATTCAATACCCCTGTCCTAGGGTCTCTCCCTGGGGGGGGGGACTCTTCCACACTTATCTTTGCCTCGCTGACTTCCCTTGCTTCCTCCTTTTGTTTCCACTGCTGGTTTTCTCCTTTTCCGGCCCTATGTGTCTTCTCCCTATGGCTCTTCCTGGCCTCCTTGTAATTCTAGGCAACTTATGAATATACAAACGTTTAAATGTGTGATGTGGTGAGGGCGAGGGAGGGAGGGTGGTTTGGGTGGGAGTAAATACGCTAAGGCGCGAGTATGGGTTCCACAATGTCACAATTCTTCTTGGTTTTTTTATTATCTGTTAACCTTTTATTTTTATTTTTTTTACTGTATTTCGAACTGTATGTAAGTGCACTTGGTACGGAAAACAAATAATAAAAAAAAAAAAAAATTGTATATATATATATATATATATATATATATATATATATATATATATATATATATATATATACACACACACATATATATATACATATACACACACACATACACACACACACACATACATACACATACAGTGTGAGTGTTTGGGGGTTCCAAGTAACTTTGTAAGAAACAAGTGTCAGAAAAAGGTTTAGACTTTAAGTGGTTAAACTTACAGCATTTACACACAGAAGTTTTATCCCTTTGATCTAAGAAGGAAGAGTTACAATGTTTCTAGTTATCTACCAGCACAGACAATGTTAAAAACTTGGCAGACTGCCAGAGTGAGCAGAGAAGTCTCTATACTTGTTACATGAAAGAATCGGGGAAACTCTGCAATAGAGATTGTGAGGGGGGTTGAATCGAGATCGCGATTAAGGGTGTTAACAGGGCCGCACCTATGACATGCTCACCTCACAGTTTTTAAGTCACATATTGCTGTAGCTTACCTCTTTGGACCAGGCGCTTTCTTTTCTGCCTCCATAAAGACCTTCACATCACAAGAAGATCCCACATACTCTTTTAACCTGTAAAACCAAATTCTGGAATCACAACAAATTCATCAAAATCTGTAAAGAGTTTGAAAGAACAGGGGCAGTCTTGGTTTTATAAATCTAGACAATAAGAGTCCATTTTACACAAATTACAAAACAGCTTATTATAAGAGTGGAGTGTCTTTGGTTGATTCTGTAGGCTTTTTTTTTTTGTAAAAAGGTTTGTACAGGTGTTTTTTTTATTTTCAATTGTAAAAATTACTTTTAATTATTTTTAGCCCACGGAAAGCTAGTTACTGGGGGGGGGGGGACCCACACACGATACACACGTGAATGCATTTTCGCACGTGTTCTTGTGAAATTTGTTTAAAAACAACAAACATTTTACACGCACCTGCTCTGTGCAGTGGTTTTGCACAGAGCGGCCCAGATTCTCCTCTTTTTTGGGTTCCTTGCCGGCACTCCTGGCTCCTCCCTCCTGCCGAATGCCATCACAGCAAGCAGCTTGCTATGGGGCACCTGAGCCGCTGCTGTGCGAGTCCATTCAGACACCGAGCCGCAGCTCGGCCCGCCCCCTTTCTCTCATTATTGGCTCACTGACTGATTGACAGCAGCAGGAGCCAATGGGGCCCGCTGTGTGTCTCAGCCAATCAGGAGGGAGCGTCCTGGACAGCCGAGTCTCTCATGCTGGCTTGAGATGGGGCTCAGGTAAGTACTAGGGGGGCTGCTGCACACAGGTTGTGTATCTTAATGCATAGAATGCATTAAGATACAAAACCTTCTGCCTTTAAAACAACTGTAAAAGTTTTTGAGCACAAAAACACTTTGCGTTACAAAATTCAAACGACACTATGCTCAGGTGATAACAGGCCCAACTGAAAACCATGGGATTTTGGATGTTGAGCATTTTGGAGGGTCGAGCTACAAAATGCTCAGGTGTGAATGGGGCCCTTGGTTCTTAAAGAATAAGCAAAGATCATGAGGTTATTAGGGCACATAAGACTTGGCATTAAGGTTGTATAGCAGGAGGAAACTTTGAAACGTGTAATCCACTGGGAGACTCGGAGTGGTCCTTTTCCCCTCCTATACCAGCCACACTGTTTAGTGTAGACATAACTTCAAGGTGATGTGGCTTCTGCTGAGGCCAGCCCAGTTCCCTGGGGATGCACACTGCCGCCATCTTGTTGGTTTCCATCCAGCAGCCCAGACATTGACAGTTTTGCAACTCCCTTGTTTCGGTTTCCCCAGCTTTCATTGGCCCCAAGGATGGGTAATGTTTTTAAGTTTACCACTTCTTTTATTATTAAAGTGGACCTATTCACCTTTAACAGAGATATGGTTTATGCCTTCACATGGACCACCTATGATTGCATTACAGTTTTTAATCATGATATCCGCAACCTTCTCACATACCTTTGTGCGCTACATTGATTGACTCCCTTGTTTTTACAATAGACTATTGGTTTTGTCAGCTGCACAAGGTTTAAAACTATCCCCTACTGCTAGGGTGTTTAGTGCAATGGCATACATACTGTAGTACTTTACACTGGCAGAACTCCTTGGTTTGATTTCAACCAGGATATTTGCATAATACAAGTACGCAAGTTATCTCTTTTTTTTGTAGGCCTTACACAACCAAAAAACATACCAGCAGGTTATCTGGTATTCAGCTAAATTGGCAGTAGTTTGAATTTTCTGTACAGAATTATCTGGCAGCAGCTGTCTCGCTAATAAAACCCAACTAAGTTACACCAGAACAAAAAGATCATGGAGCTCACTCTCAATACACAGACAAACCTTTACTATGCAATATTTCAATGAAGACATGATATCAAATACTTTATATTCCTCCCATTTAAAGTGAAAAAAATACACAGTACATTCTTCCATGTTTTATCCCTTTAACACTGCAAATATAGAAAAATGCACGTTAACCTTGCCAGAAATTCAGGGAGCTCACAACATTGTTGCACTGAATTCCCAAGCAGTGTTATGGGACCTGCCTGTTTTCCCCGCTAAAGACAAACCTCAGAGCAGCCCACCCTATTCAATGACCAAACTCTTTGTAAGTATCACACTTAAAATGTATGAGAAGGAAATGTTAAAAAACGGAGGGTGGAGAAGAATGAGGCTAGAACAAAAAAAAAAAAAAGGAGCTGGTTACCTTTGTCGTATGGTTGGATCGGACTCTGTCGGATCAATGTAACGTTTTAGAATCTCACCAAGTGTTCTGTCATCTGGGACCCTACCAAATAAAATCAGAAATCAAACACCTAAAACACCTGCAGTGCTAGCTTGCCATAAACATACAATTAAAAAGTGATTCTAAAAAGGTTTAATTTTTATTTTTTAACCACTTCAATACAGGGCACTTTCCCCCCTTCCTGCCCAAGGCAATTTTCAGCGCTGTCACGCTTTAAATGACAAATTGCGCGGCCATACAACACTGAACCCAAACAACATTTTTATCATTTTGTTTCAACAAATGGAGCTTTCTTTTGGTGGTATTTGATCACCTCTGGGATTTTTATTTTCTACTAAAAAAAAAAAAGACTGAAAATTGTGGAAAAAAAAAAAAAAAAAAAAAAAAAAAAAAAAGGGTTTTTTTTCCCCCGTTTGTTACAAAACTTTGTTTATAAGTACGTTTTCTCCTTCACTGACGGGCACTGATGAGGTGGCACCAATAGGCACTAGTGATGGGAATATGTGGCCCTGATGGACACACATAGGTGGCACTGATGGGCATCACTAATTGGGAGGCACTGGCATGCATTAGTTATGGGCACTGATTGGCATCAATTGTGGCCATGGGTGGCATACCCGGTATTCACAAGTGGTGGGCATCCCTGGTGGTCCTGGGTGGGCATCTTGGGGGGGGGCTGCTCTGATAATCAGGGAAGACCCCCATCAGAGGAGCAGCCGATCGGCTCGCCTCTACTCGCGTCTGACAGAAGCGAGTGAGGAAAAGCCGATACACGGCTTTTCCTGTTTACGCTGTCATTGGACCCAGCTGATCACGTGGTAAACAGTCTCCGTCAGGGACTCTTTACCTAGATCGGAGTTGCAATGTGTCAGACTGACATGCCGCACCACCAATCGCCACGCTGTGCGCCCCCGCGGGCGCGCGTGGCTGGTTATCCTGATCCCGTCATACGACGTCCGATCGGGATAACTAAAACACTCTGCCGCCGTCATATTGCTATATGGCAAGCGGCAATACCTGCTCTGTGCAATGGTTTTGCACAAGACAGCCCCGATCATATACTTCTTGGGTTCCCCACCGGGGCGCCCGGTTCCTCCCCCTTGACCAGTGCCCCCAATATAGCAAGAACCTTGCTATGGGGGCACTGGTGCATGTCCACTACAGAGCCTTGCTCTATTCGTCCGTAAGACAGAGCTGCGCCCCCCCCCCCCCCCTGCTCTCTCCCTTAATTGGCTTATGTATAGAATGCCTGAAGGGAGAGAGGAAAAAAAAAAAAAACACCCTACGCCTTTACAACCACTTTAAGACAGACAATCTAATGCTAAAGCATATCCAAACCCCAAAAAATAATAAGGAATATATTGCAGCTTCTGGTTCCTAGATGTGGTGGATGACCGTTTTCTTTTTTCCCCCCAGACCATTTTCCCAAATCTCACCTGGTAATCCTGTAAATAAAACACTTCCTGTCAATGAGTGGCTATGCTCACTTACCATTCTCTATGGAGGGAGCAATGGTTGTTACCAAGTCTGAACCCCAAACATGTCTGTCTATGCCCAATATATCAGGGTAGTGGAATTTACTCAAGATAGACAAAATTGTTTCAGCTTCCAGTTCATCTCATAAGAAATAACAAGGATTATACATCTCTGGCAGGCACAGGTATTTTCTGTGCTTGCTAAAAATGTCCTTCGCCTTAAAAATCTAATAGCCACCCCATTTAGAGCTGGTAAGGTAGAACTAAAAGTAAATGTTGCTAGGTTTAGTTATCTTTTCATTTAGGATTTTAAGTTCAACACTTGTATTTTCACATACAGGATTTGTTAAAAGGCTTGTTTGTAGTTTACATAAATATTTTAGGTCCCCAAGACCCCCCTAAAGCAAAATTAGAAATTTTAAATGATTTCTCAGACTGTTTAGGACAAGTTCATGGTAATAATAATACCAATGTTGCAGTTTCCATTTCCCTATGCTTTCCAAGACTTCATAAAGTTCCAAGACCAGATCAGTATCTAGGAAAGCAGATCATGTAGAATTCATACCTCTTCTCTGTGTATTCTGCTTTACAATGAGGAAACACAAGCTTCAGGTGCCAAAAGAATCTTTGCTCTCTAAAATGTAGAAAAAATAAAATAAAGATAAATCTTGCCATTTCAGCAACTTTTATCCTGACACATACATAGATAGATAGAGATGTATATCTTTTTAAACTACACATATACACGGGCTACTTAATATGTGAAACACCATATTATTCCTAGATAGGGTCCTAATTTACATAATAGGACTTGTTTGTAAGAATTATTCCTGCCCTGAAGAACATTGAAACCTGCTAATTTTGAAATATTTGGTTGCTAAGCTGCTTTGTGGTCAAGCCGTCACATCACTACATTTGAGAATTACATAAAACAAAAAGCGTGTATTTATTGGATAGAGACTGTATTTTCATCCAAGAAACAACTCTTGGTAATGTTTCATAAAAAAACGCCTCGACTCCTGGCTCCGTCCCTGTGAAATTCTACCACGTCACTAACGTGATTTGTCTCTCTGTATACTCAAACGGCTTTTTATATTTTCTCAGACTAGTATTACGCAGGCTCAGGATAAAGAAACACCCATAGTTTTATGTCCTGAATGTAGGTCTGGAAAATGCTGACATTTTTGGATTGATGTCAGTTTAGGCCCAACCTGTCTGAAGCTCATTACAAGCCGTCGCCTTGAAAATGGCTGGACCTCTACCACATGATATGTCATGAGGCTTGTCTGCCAACATAATGGATCTAATTTATTAAAGCCTTAGGAGGGAAGAATTTTTCACCATAATAGCCAATCAGATCCTCCCATCCCTTTTTCCAGGGCAGGATGATGAATGAAAGACCACGTCAACTGGTGTGGGAAGAATCAAGACATTGATTCTTTCATTAATATTTCCCATTATGCATATATGAAGATTTTATGAAGGAAATAGTCAACACCCACATGCAAAACAAGACAGGACACTTAGGAAAAAGCAAATGAGGAAAAAGTTTTAACGGAGGAAAGCATGGATGAGGGTGCGCTAATCCTACAGAGTCACCAGAGCATCCACTACTTCTGCTGGATTACGTACAAAATTCCTGAGCTTGAAAAAAGACATTCAGTGCTTTTAGATGGGGCAGATGCCACCTTTGTTTTTGTTTTTATGTGAACAAGTGGGAGTAAAACCCCTCAAAAGGTTTTACCACAGAAATGGGGGCAATGACAGCTTCATTAGTAAGACCCAAGTTGGCTTGACAGAGATCTGGTAATCAGTGGGGTAACAAAGGAAAGTTGAAGGTGAGAAACTGAGAAAAGAGCAGAGCGAAATTCCAGCTTGTAGAACTAGAATACTACCTCCAGCATCCATACATCTTAAATGTAAGCAATTTAAGTTTCCACAACGGCTAACAAACAAATTCTGAAAAGCAGGGGCTTACCATGCCAAGGAATGTTTGTCTATGGATTTAATTAACTGTAAAGTCCCAAATCTTGTGGGTGAACTAGTAGCCAAACATGGGTGGGTCTAGTCATGTATGGTGGGGGAGTGGAGAAACAAATAGGCATGCACCAGTAGCGTCCTTTAGAATGGTACAAAGAGTAGATCTAAAAAGGCGTTGTCCCACGGAGGTCCTGTGGATCAGCTGCTTCTTAGATGGGGGTTTCGTAGTCCAGCACTTCAACCAAAGTGTGCAGGGACAGGAGACCCATGAAGGAAAGGAGATGGGAAGCCTTCAGAAGCACATCACAACTGTAGCTTAAAAAAGGGACAACCATTTGCTCCAAAATGTTCTAAAACCAAAAAGGATCAACCACAGCAGTACGAAGATCTTTTTTAGGAGACCGATTAGTCATCCAAAGTAACAAACCAGATGGGATGAAATGCAGGGCCTGTCTGCAAGAACAGGGCTCTAGAGAAGGGTTTGAAATGAATCATGTATTGGCTCAGTCTTCAAAGACAGGTTCATCCTGTACCAGTATGGTAGTCTCTTGGTTAAGGCAGGTCACTGCTGGATGAACAGTAGAGGGAGGCCACTTTTTAAAAAGTAGTATTGATGCTGCATCTGTCCCCCGCCAGCTCTAACACTCAGAACCGAGCAAACACTGCCGATCGCTCGGTACTCTGAGCTCCCTGAGCAGAGAGCTTGTGACTTTCAGCGACTGCTCTTTGCTCTGCACCCTCCCCCTGTGCATGCTCACTGGAACACTGGCATATGGTGGGGGCGGGAGTGGCTGGCTCAGGCTCTCAGCGGCATGCGAATGGATCCTGACTTAATTGTCGCGATTGTGCCCGAGCCTGGACCAACCTGGACCGCTGTCAGCTAAAACAGGTCACAGAAGTGCATAACGAACTGCACTCCTGTGATCCACAGGAAAAGTACAGTCAGTCAAACAAGCTTTGGCTGTACTTCTTTAACAAAGTAATTTTCAAACAGGTACAGGGCTAATGAGCACGGTGAGGGGAGCAAAAATCTAGTCAGGGTGTTTCTAATCTCTGTAGAGAAGACTTTGAACAGCAGGTGCACAGGGAATGTCTTAAGCGCCCCAAAGGACCAAGACTGGGATTAGCACTAGTAGAGGCAACACGCTGATCATCTAGTTTCAGAGTGGTGAACACGGCAATAATAAAAGCTGAAAGGGTCTCCTAATTTGGGAGTAATGACAGACAACTGCAACTCATCAGAGGCAGGCTCAATGCATAAAAACTGGATCAACCCTGAATCAGAGACAGTCTCAGCAGATGATTGCTCAGGGGCCATGGGAAGATCAGATACAGAACCTGAGGCAGGTGGTGTGGGAGCACACTTGTGGCCTCTGCCAGAATCACTGATCACTTGACCACAGAATGGAAGACCTTTCTGCTCAAAGCTCAGGAAGGGACTACAGGAAGATTCCATGTGTGAGCTTCTATGGAAACACTGTCAGGTGGGAACTCTACAATAAGAGAGTAACATTTCATGGAAGGATTGTTTATTTTTTCAAATTGTTAACATTGGAACTAGGTTTAAAAATGTGAAGCCAACCACTATCCAGTAATATATTCCATCGACAACAACCACAAAATACAAATCAGAGAAAACAACGCTCAGTACTGGCCAATAAAAAATGTGCAAGTTATTATCAATGTAGTTCCCACCTGAAAAGACAATAAGGGTCAGGAAACACGGTCACCTCACTCGGGAGATCGTGTGCAGAACACATAAAAAGGGAACATATAAAGCGAAGAGTACAAACACGAGTCAATAGTAAGGGAAAACAATCGGAAAGGTTATTGGAGTGTCAGGTAGGTCAATCCTGCAACTGTGGAGACTGCCTGTACATATATATTACATGTGTGTATGGTATACAGTAACTGGTCAGACCAATCTTTTTGCATGCAGGCAGTTTTAAAGCCCAAATCCGCTTCTTTTTGCATTACAAAAGTATTTAGTTTAGCAGCTCTAAAAATAAAAAAATAAAGCTTTGGCTACAAAACTTTTCTTTCCAGCACGGTATCCCCCCCCCCTCCCACACACACACACACAGACCCCACTGCTGTAAGATCCAATTCCAAGTAATCATTTTTTGGGCAAGAAGGAAGCCCCAGGTAATTCAACCCACTCCTACAAGCCCAAGCTGTTAGAAAGTGTAACTTCACTCTCCCTATCAAAATAGCTTATTTTTAACCCTCATGCTGCTAGCATTAGTAAATGGATAGGAAAGTATATCATATTTACTGTACCTATTTTTTTTTTTTTTTTTTTTTAAACCCATTTCTTTAGGTACTTCCTGTTTTTTTGCCTAGGCAAATTAAGTTATACATTCCAGGAGTCTTCAGGAGGGGAGGAAGGGTTTTCTCAGCTAAGGACACTCTCCTGTCTGAATGGTTGAGCTAGGGGCAGATAGATTCCAGGAAGTAAATGCTATATGAATCATTTGCCCTTACTCAAGATGGCCAGAAATGGTAGGGGTGTTTTTCAAAGTGATTTGTCAACAAAAAGTATGGAGACATGGATAGATAGGGGAGTTCGATTTTAATATTTAAAATTAACCACTTGTCAACCACGCTATTGCCGTCCCCCCGTGCTTCTCATGCGCATCCGGAAGCGTCTGTGGGACCCAGCGCATTCTGGATTATGGTAAAGGGCCAACCACAGCACCACTTTACCACGTGATCGGTCCATCCAATGAGGGAGCAATCACTTTGTCAACAAACCGGTGTCATGCCTAGTTCAGCTCTGTTCTCACACTGATACAGTGTATGAGGAGAGGAGGAGACACTTGGCAGTGTGAGTGGGCTGGATTTGCTGTGCCCCACAGTGCTCATTAGTGCCCTATGGTGCCACTACAGTGCCCTATTAGTGCAACCCTATCAGTGGATCCTCATCAGCGCCTGTCAATGGCGCAAAAAAAAAAAAAAAAAAAAAAAATGCGTTTTCATCTTCCTTCCACATTTTCCAAAAACTTGTGGGGGAAAAAATGACACGTTCAAAAGACTCATTATGCCTCATAGAATATATGTTGGGGCGTTTCTTTTTCGAAATGGGGCGATTTTTGCGGGCGTTTCCATTGTCCCGGTGCTCCAGGGCCTTCAAAGGTGTAATAGGTGGTCAAGAATGTAGATATGTAATTTATATCCCTAGATAACCTGACGGTGCTCCCTGCATGTTGGGCCTCTCTATATGGTCAGGCTGTAAAAAAATCTCACACGTGGTATCACCATACTCCGGAGGAATAACAGAATGTGTTTTGAGAGGTAGTTGCAAGTATGCATACGCCATGCGAGAGAAATGACCTGTTAAAGTGGTTGTAAACCCTCTGATACTATTGCACCTACAGGTAAAGCCTACATTAAGGCTTACCTGTAGGTGCTTGCAATATCTCCTTCACCTACATGGTGAAGGAGATATTTGCAGAAAATCGGGCACCGATGTTGCCGGAAACGCACGCATGCGCTGGGATCGTGCCGGTTCCGCACGCATGCGCGGGAGTGACGTCATCACCGCTCCGAATCGGCGATACCCGGAAGTCACTCCGGGTATCATAGCAGCGGCGGAGGAGAGGAACGAGGGTCGCTGCAGGGGCTTCGATCTAAGGTAAGAAATTCATAATGAGCTAGTATGCTAGTCATACTAGGTCATTATGTCTTTATCTTGCAGGTTTTTATTTATTTTTGTTTTAAATCTGGGTTTACAACCACTTTAATATGACAATTTTGTGGGACAAAAAAAATATCTTAATTTTGCAAAGAATTGTGGGAAAAAAACTTACTAAATACCTTGGAATGTCTACCTTCCAAAAAGGGGTCATTTGGGGGGTATTTGTACTGTCCTGGCTTGTTAGTGTCTTAAGAAATGATATAGGCCGTCAGTACATCAGGTGTGGTCAGTTTTCACTGATTGGCACCATAGCTTGTAGACTATACCCTTCACAAAGGCCAATTAATATACATGATTTGGGTTATTTTTACCAAAGATATGCAGCAGTAGGAATTTTGGCCAAAATTTATGAAGAAAAATTACTAAATTTTATAACAAAAGGAAAAAAAATTTTCAGTCTTTATTTATAGCGCAAAAAATAAAAACCCAGAGGGGATTAAATACCACCAAAAGAAAGCTCTATTTGTGTGAAAAAAAGGACAACCTTTTCATATGGGTACCGTGATGCATGACTGAATAATTGTCCAAGTGTGTCTGCGCTGAAAGCTGAAAATTAGCCAGGGCAGGAAGCGGGTAGAAGTGCCCAGTAGGCAAGTGATTAAAATAGTGTTTTTGGCTTATAGTGCTCAGATGCAGTGAAGACGCACAGCTCTAGGCCAACAGTGCTACTGTGTCAATCCTGCAACTTCAGAGGTTGCCTGCATGTAAACTACAGTGACTGGTCAGTCCAATCTAATAGTCTGGAGGCCGTTTTAAAGCCCAACTCCAATTTTATTCTTGAATTACATAAGTATTTAGGTCAGCAGCTCTAAAAATAAAATTAAAGCTTTGGCTACATTACTCGCCTTTCAGGTGCTGTCCCCCACAGACTCACTGCTCTAAGATCCAGTGCCCAGTACTATATTGGGCTGAATGAGGCCCAAGCCATTAGACGTACAGGTCTGGACAGCATGATATTTACACACCATCAATGACTACAGCACTGTCCCAGGACTAGTAAATACCTTGCATATCTCCTTGGATTAGTTCCTTATACTCACCTGCAAGGCACTACACTCAGAGCTAGCAATATTAAACAGAGTCAGGCTTCTACTGATCTGCACGGTGCTGCCAGTCTAACACTGTCAATGGACTTACAGGATGGGACAGCACAAGAGTAACCTCATCAGTGCACTGGTGCTTACTGTCCAATCAGCAGGTTAGAAAGTCCACACCTGAAGCCAATTGCCTGGCTGTGTCTGGCTTCAAAACTATTACCTGCATACTTGCTTCAGGTAAGGCTTATAAAAGTACTACTGACAGCCATGGAAACAGCATTTTCAGATGTCAGGTCTTAATACTGCATCTGTGCTGAACATGTCAAGTAAAGCTAAAAATGGTCAGGTTAAGTGGAGTACCACCCAAAAGTGGAAGCTCCGCTTTTCAGCCTACCCCCCCCCCCCCCCCCGGTGCCACATGTCAAAGTTCATCACAAGTATGACAACATAAAGCTAGTGGAGTGGAGAGTAGCAGTATATTACAGTGATTAGCTGCATCCAGGGGGGTCCCACATGTATGGTATATGAACAGTTACATTCAATTATAGATTATGCAAGACAGACTATTCAGATTCTTGCACAAGCCCAGTTGTAACCAGTTCTCTCTAGATACCCAAGACACGTTAAGCTTCAAGGAACGTCCATTCTTTTGAATAACTTTTAGCCATTCCTAATCTGAAAGCTTCAGTAGACAGTTCAAAATAACGTGGAAATATATGTCATAAACCCTGAAGGAAAGGAGGCCAGAAAACATCTGAAACAATCAATGAAACCATGCCCGACCACTGCCGACTTTATAGAGCGCATGTCCTAATACTTGACATGTTCAGCACAGATGCAGCAAGTATAGATAAATGGTCAGATGAAAATACTTAAAGCAGAGTGCCACCAAAAAGCTCCGCTTTTCAGCCTCCTCCCCCCTCCGGTTCCACATTTGGCACCTTTCGGGGGGACCCGTTTTTGACAGGCACCCGTCACCACGGCTCCTCCTTCCCCAGCCACCAGGCCATTCAGACAGGCTTCACTGCGACAGCAGCACCCGAGAGCTGATGGAAACATCGGCTGGGACGCCGACATCGCTGGATTCCAGGACAGGCAAGTGTCCTAATATCCTAAAGTCAGCAGCTACTCTTTAAGAAGTTAAAGTGAAACAAGTATGAATATTTTCAGTTTCATTGGTCCAGCTTGCACCTATGTCCCTATGCATAGATCATACCTGTAGGGTCCTGTGCCTAGTGGTGACCTGCTACTCTGAACACAGGAGGTCCACTGCTTGGCATGGGCGCCATTCAGAGATCACGCAAAGTCCCGTGCCAAGTGGCTGCCCTGCTGCATTGTGAAGATAAAATGTTGCCCACTTGGCACAGGCAACACTCAAGAGCATGCTTTGCATTCTCTCAATGAATGTAAAGCATTCTCCGATTGGATGAGATGTGAAGGGGGGGGCACACTGACATCACACTCTCCCCCTCATCCCATCAGAGAATAGTTTGCATTCATTAAGAAAATGCAAAGCATTCTGAGTGTTGCCTGTGCCAAGTGGGCAACCTATGTTCATATTGAAGCAGGGCAGCCGCACAGGGACTTGGAGTACTCTCTGAATGGCACCCATACCCAGCAGTGGCACCTCCTGTGTTCAAAGAGCAGCAGGGCACCACAGGTATGATATAGGAATATAGGTCCAGGCTGGACCAATGTAACTGTAAAAATATCCAATCTTTAAATATTTAGATCTGATCATTTAGCTTTACTTAATGCATCTGTGCTGGACATGTCAAAGTTCATCACAAGTATGACACCATGAAGCTAGTAGGGATCACTGGAGTAGCAGTCCATTACAGCAATTATCTGCATCCAGGGGGGTCCCACATGTATGGTATATGCACAGTTACATTCAATTATAGATTATGCAAGACAGACTATTCAGATTCTTGCACAAGCCCAGTTGTAACCAGTTCTCTCTAGCTACCTAAGAGACGTTAAGCTTCAAGAAGTCCATTCTTTTGAATAACTTTCAGCCATTCCTAATCTGAATGTTTCAGCAGACGGTTCAAAATAATGTGGAAATATGTCATAAACCCTGAAGGAAAGGAAGCCAGAAAACCTCCGAAGCGGTCAATAAAACCCATGCCCGACCACTGCCGACTTTATAGCGCGCAGTGCTGCAAACTTCTAGGTTACGCTGTGTAATAACACCGCAGCTTCTGAATGTCCACAGTCCACTCAGGCCTGACACCAAACAAACCAGGCCAATCCGCTAATGGGGGGGGGGGGGGGGAAGCTGGGACAGCCAGCACAAGCAAGCTTTGTCAGTAAATATTAAGTCGAAAGCAGTCATAACGGCAAGCAAGGGCTGCTTGAATCAAAATACATCTTTTAACACTCGATCCAATGTTTTGATTCCAAGTCCGTTTCCCTGAACAAACACGGCTTGTACAAGAGGCCTGTGTGAGCCGCCCGCTCGCGGGGTGCAGAACACGGGGGAGAGTGTGAGCTGCCGTTGGCCTTTTTCAGATTCCTTTGGAAAGTTGTAATGTTTGTTAAGCAATAACTTGGAGCCTCAAAAAGCAGAAAATCTCTCACTGATTTCCATTCCGTTTCCGCCCCTGGAATGAAGGAAACCACTGAAAAAAAAAAAAAAAAAAAAAACACAACCTCAATGCTCTTTTTGAAGCTGCAAAGTTCACATTTGCTAAAATTATATACAGAAAACGAATTCAGCGACACAGGAACGCAATTGCTAAATTTGCTGTCAGATACGTCTTCAAAAAGGTTAAATATCTGTTTACAATCTGAACAAACTACTCACTGGAATGGAGGTCCCTATTTTTGCACTAATTTGCAACTGCTAAAGCTGACCAACAGCTGCTGTTATGATTGCACAGACAAATATTGGTGCAAAATGGCTTTGATGGAAACTTGCCTCGAGTCTCTGTCTGGGCCACGGTAGTGGAAGAGTTTTATCTAAAAAAAATTTTTTACCTATTCTGCCCTAAATCATTTCAAAAGGTAACAGTGCGGTGGTGGCTGCAAATACCTGTGTTAGTCTATAAATCCATCCATGTATTGCTATGGACCACCTTGGATTCCAGGCCCAGACTGTACAAGGGGTCTCTTCATCAGCTGGCACTAAACCTTGCTTCCTCCTGGCGTTACCTCCCATTCATATCCAATGTGAAAGGCAACAATTCCAGTGGGCTTCAAATGCTCTGGTCTGCCATTCAAAAGATGGACAACAAGGCAGAATAAAAGCGCAAATCCCAATTTGGCCAGAAGTTGAAGGCCCCATATGGGCCTAAAGGGGTTTCACAGGAATAAAGGAATCCATCTGAAGACTAACACAGGCATTAGATGGTTGCACACAACTCCTCCTGCAGTCGCAAGGAGGCTGCCCATCATGGCACATCACCAGTCTTGGGGCCGCAATGGGGCTGCACGTCGCCACTCCTGGGGCCGCACATCAACACTGCTGCAGTCACAAGGAGGCTGCCCATCATGGCACATCACCAGTCTTGGGGCCGCAAGTCGCCACTCCTGGGGCCACAATGGGCTGCACGTCGCTATTCCTGGGGCCACACGTCGCCACTCCTGGGGCCGCACGTCGCCACTCCTGGGGCTGCAGTCGCGAGGAGGCTGCCCATCGTGGCACGTCGCCAGTCTTGTGGCCGCAATGGGGCGGCACGTCGCCACCCCTGGGGCCGCACATCAACACTCTGTTACAATTAAATTATACAACCTTTGTATGATCAACTTTAAAATTTACCAAATTATGTAAAATGAGGACCTACCTAAATTACCCAACCAATTTGTATACAATCAGACAGGCCCTTGCACTACAAAGTTACTGGCTGATTGTATGATCAAATTGTAATGTCCGTGTGTTGCGTTTGTTAGTGAAAATACTGCTTTCAGCCCTCACACTGCGGTGACCCATGCTGGCATAGCTGAGTAAAAGCCATTTTGTCATTAGAGACAGAAAAGAAAGGGGGCATGTTTGACCAGTTCTTGGATTAAGAATGGATTACAGAGTCGGTGCCTAAAAGACTGCAGTCATATTTAGAGACCATGCACAACTGATGTAACAGGAAACTGGATGTAAGACTCTGAAAATGGAGATTGTTAGCACAATGTGCGACTATACATGCATTTCTGTGACTTGAATTGGGTCCAAGGCCAAGGGCTCCAAATCCCGATTTTATGTGCAGTGCCACTTCCTAGTAAACATAATAACACATTGCCGCTGTATCTAATAGATAGATATTACACACACACTTGCTACAATATTTTCAATATGAAAGCAAAGTGAGATCTTCTACCTGGACTATTTTTTATACGACGACTAGTCCCAGTGCTACAGTAAGGGACTTTTTACTCTCAGCATCCTTCTAGACATGAAAGAAACTCAAATATGAAACTTGCACTGCAGCAAGTCGAAGGACAGCGCTGACAACATAACCCTGCAAGAGGCTACCTGTAAATCACACTGAAGCTGGGAGTATAATTCTGGGAAAGGGAGACAATTACAGGAACAGAGAGGAGTATTCTGAGAAATCCCGTATAGAGATAGGATACTACACAGATCAAAGAGTCCACACACCAATCATCGTGCTTCCATATTACGTTACAGTAAAGGGCACACAAAAAATTGACAGAAAGCGCTGAAGATATGAGATGAGGCATTTCACACCATCGGGTGCCTCATCATAGAAAAGTAATGTTGCCATTTTTGCAAAGAGAGTATATATTTTAGAACTGATAATAGTTCTAAACTAAAATGGAAAAAAGGGATTTTTATAACAGCTTACCTGTAAAATCCTTTTCTTGGAGTACATCACGGGACACAGAGCGACTTAGTCATTACTAGGGTTGTCCCGATACCACTTTTTTAAGACCGAGTACAAGTACCGATACTTTTTTCCAAGTACTCGCCGATACCGAATACCGATACTTTTTTTTTATCTCTTTTAAAAAAAAAAATTTTTTTTTTTTACAATTTTTTTTTTTTTTTTACAATTTTTTTAATTTATTTATTGATTGATTTTTTATAATGTTTTCTTTTTTTAAGGGGTGGGGGGTGGACAGTGTCAGTGTGTTTTTTCTTCTATTTTATTTTATTTATTTTTTACAATTCATTTCTTTATTATTTATTTTTTTATTAAATTTTTTATTTTTTTATCAGCCCTGTTGGGGGGCTTTGGTGAGATATCAGGGGTCTTAACAGACCTCTGACATCTCCCCTTTGAGACAGAGAAAGGGACTAGGGACAGATTCCCCAGTCCCTTTCTCAGCAGCCTCTGCTGCGCTGAAAATGAATGGAGAGAAGACCGCGGCTTCTCTTCATTCATAAACTAAAACATTGTAAACACAGTTTACGATGTTTCAGTTATGTGAATGGACAGAGTCAGTGATCACTGACTCTGTACATTCCGAACAGTAAGGAGCCAGATTTACCGGCTCCTACCTCCGCTCTCCATCCTGACAGATGGAGGGGGTGGAGGAGGAGAACAGAGGGGGATGGCAGCACGGAGGGGGACACGGATTGGGACGGCGGCACGGAGGACGACACGGATTGGGACGGCGGCACGGAGGACGACACGGATTGGGACGGCAGCACGGAGGACGACACGGATTGGGACGGCAGCACGGAGGGACACACGGATTGGGACGGCAGCACGGAGGGACACACGGATTGGGACGGCAGCACGGAGGGACACACGGATTGGGACGGCAGCACGGAGGGACACACGGATTGGGACGGCAGCACGGAGGGACACACGGATTGGGACGGCAGCACGGAGGGACACACGGATTGGGACGGCAGCACGGAGGGACACACGGATTGGGACGGCAGCACGGAGGGACACACGGATTGGGACGGCAGCACGGAGGGACACACGGATTGGGACGGCAGCACGGAGGGACACACGGATTGGGACGGCAGCACGGAGGGACACACGGATTGGGACGGCAGCACGGAGGGACACACGGATTGGGACGGCAGCACGGAGGGGGCTGGAGGAGGATACGGGGACAATCAGCGGTGATCGTGTGTGGGGGAGCTACAAGCACCGATCACCGCTGACTTTAAAGCAGCTGATACCCGCGCGAGGGGGAGGGAGAGAGAGAAGTGGACTCGGAGAAACTACTTTTAAATATATACAGCGGTGATCGTGCTGGTAACTTCCCCCACCGCACTGATCACTGCTGATCACAAGTATCGGGTGAAGCATCGGGAGCATTTGCCCGAGTACAAGTACTCAGGCAAATGCTCGGTATCGGTATCGGGACATCCCTAGTCATTACTAATGGGTTATATAGTTTACCTTCAGGTGCTGGCACTGGCAACTTCCAAACCGGAAGTACCCTCCCCTATATAAGCCCCTCCCATCCGGGAGCACCTCAGTTTTGTAGCAAAGCAATAAGTGACCCAAAAAGAGGGGTGGGAGCTCTGTGTCCCGTGATGTACTCCAAGAAAAGGATTTTACAGGTAAGCTGTTATAAAAATCCCTTTTTCTTTTTCGTACATCACGGGACACAGAGCGACTTAGTCATTACTAATGGGACGTCCCAAAGCAATGCCAAATGAGGGGAGGGATACATAAGCTGGGCGCCATCAGGCATGAGGATCTTTTGCGGCCTGCAACACACTGCGCCCAAAGGCGACATCCTCCTGACTTCTAACGTCTACCTGGTAGAATCTAGTAAACGTGTGTACCGAAGACCATGTTGCGGCCTTACATACTTGAGCCAGGGAGGCCTGGTGATGCACTGCCCATGAAGTTCCAACTGCTCTTGTGGAGTGCGCCCTAACTTTGAACGGAGGCGGTCTCTTTCTCAAGCCATAGGCTTGTATTATGACCTGTCGAATCCACTTGGCTAAAGTAGATTTTGATGCTGCCTGACCCTTTCTAGGGCCTTCCGGCAGAATAAACAAAGTACCCGTTCTGCGAATCTGAGCAGTGGCTTTTAGATAAGCTTTAACTGCTCTTACTACATCCAAAGAATGTAATAACTTTTCCTCTACCGAGCTAGGTTTGGGGAAAAAAGAAGGAAGAACCACATCTTGGTTCAAATGAAACCTCGATACCACCTTGGGAAGAAAGGCTGGATGAGGACGTAATACTACTCTGTCCTTATGGACAACCAGATATGGCTCCTTACAGGACAAGGCGGCTAATTCCGATACTCTTTTAGCCGAACAAATGGCTACTAAGAAAATCAATTTCCTGGTGAGAAGAACCAAGGAAATGTGTTGCAATGGTTCAAACGGTTGTTTCTGTAGAACCGACAGAACCAGGTTTAAGTCCCATGGACATATGGGAATACTAACCGGAGGGCTAATACGCATCACTCCTTGTATGAAAGCTTTGACTAGTGAATGCGAAGCCAAGGGCCTTTGAAAAAATATTGACAAGGCCGAAATCTGACCCTTGATAGTACTCAAGGCCAGCTTCCTATCTACAGCCCACTGTAGGAAGTCCAAAATCCTCCCTATCACGTACTTACGTGGATGCCATTTCTTGGCCTCACACCACGTAATGTACGCTTTCCAGATCCTATAATAGATCTGCCTGGATACCGGCTTCCTGGCATTGATCATGGTAGATACCACAGAATTAGAGAGCCCTCTCTTTCAGAATGTGGGCTTCAATAGCCAGGCCGTCAAACCTAGGGCTGGTAAGGAAGGGTGGTATATCGGTCCTTGCGACAGCAGGTCCGGACGATGTGGGAGGGTCCAAGGACTCCTCACTGACATTTTTACAATCTCCGCGTACCATGCCCTTCGGGGCCACGCTGGAGCCACCAGAATCACTGGTTTCTTTTCTACCCTGATTCTGCGGAGTAATCGCGGTAACAATTGTGGCGGTGGGAATGCATATATCAGCTTGAACTGATCCCAAGGGAACACTAGGGCATCCGAGCCGCAAGCTAGGGGATCCCTTGTGCGAGACACATCTGTCCACCTTTGCGTTGAATCTGGATGCTAGCAGATCTACATCCGGTGTTCCCCACCGCTGGCATATTGCCTGGAAAACCTCGGGGTGAAGAGACCATTCCCCCGGGCATAATTGTTGGTGACTTAAAAAGTCCGCTCTCCAATTTTCCACTCCTGGGATGAAAACCGCGGATATGCCATGCTACTAGGGCATACCGGGCTGCTCGTATCTCTAAGAGATTGATGGGCAGGGCCTTTTCTGCTTCTGACCACTTGCCCTGGAGAGACCATTGCTCCAGTACTGCCCCCCAGCCTATGAGGCTGGCATCTGTAGTGACCACCTTCCAAGAAACCGGACTGAAGGGTTTCCCTTTTTCCAGATTCTGGGGCACCAACGACCAATGGAGGCTCTTGCGAACGGAAGGGGACAGGGACATTGGTAAGTCTAAAGCCTGAACTTTTTTGTTCCAGGCTGACAGTATGGCCCTTTGCAAATTCCTTGAATGGAATTGACCGTAGGGTACCGCTTCGAATGAAGCCACCATTTTTCCCAGCAGCCTCATGCACAGGCGTATGGATGGTTTTCTTTTTGTACCCACTAAGTGGGTCAAATCTTTTAAAGACGACACCTTCTCTGGAGGTAAGAAAATCTTTCTCTGATTTGAATCCAGCCTTAGCCCTAAGTATTCCAGACTTTTGACTGGTCTTAGAGCTGACTTGTCCCGGTTGATAATCCAACCGTGATATTCCAGATACTTGATTGTCTTGTGAATAGCTACTTCCAGCTTTTCCACTGAGTGGTCTATTAGTAGCAGGTCGTCTAGATATGCCATTATCGTTACACCTTGTGTTCTTAGATTGGCCAATAGTGGGGCCAGAACCTTTGTGAACACTCGTGGTGCTGTGGCCAGACCGAAAGGTAAGGCTCTGAACTGAAAATGGCGCCCTTCTACTGCAAAGCGTAGAAATTTCTGGTGGGCCGGAAAGATGGGAATATGCAGATAAGCATCCCTTATGTCGATCGAGGCTAACCATTCCTGCCCTTGTAGGGCGGTGGCCACCGATCGGATCGACTCCATCCGAAAAGTCCTGATATTTAGGAACTTGTTTAGCCCTTTTAGATTTAATATGGGCCTCACGTCCCCATTTGGTTTGGGGACTGTGAAAAGGTTCGAGTAAAACCCGAATCCGCTTTCTTCCAGGGGAACCTTCATGATTACACCTTGGAGCAATAGTTGTTCTAGTGCCAGAAGGAGGGATCCTCTCTTCTGGGGATCTCTTGGCACGTTTGACCTCATAAATTGGGCAGGAGGAGTGCCTTTTAACTCCAGCTTGTATCCCAGACTTACTGCGGAGAGCACCCATCTGTCTCTGATGGTGTCCCGCCAGGTCTCTGTGAACAACTGAAGCCTTCCCCCCACCCGATTGAGTGGGGGCAACGCTTCATGACTTGGGGGGAGGTTTTGTACCTCTCTTGATCCAGGGCTTCTTGTTACCCTGTGACTGTCCCTGATTTCTGCCCCCTGAATTTGACCGCGGAGGCCGTCGGAACTGCTTCACAGCCGATGTGCCCGGGACTGGAGAAGTAGGCCTCTTAAAAGAAGGACTTCTACCCTTGTTCTTAACCGGTAAGAGTGAACTTTTACCGGAAGAAATTTTCTGCATATATTTGTCCAGATCTTCTCCAAATAAGCGTTCTCCATGAAATGGGAAGCTAACCAGCAGTTTCTTACAGGGAGCTTCAGCAGACCAGTTTTTGAGCCACAGAAGCCTACGCATATGTACTACAGACAGCGTAAAGCGGGAGGCCTGTTGGATTGTATCCTTTATGGTGTCCACCGCAAAACACAAGGCTCTAGGCAGGTCAGCTAGGGCAAGAGCCTGCTGATCTGGTAAGTCCCTTAAGACTTGTTTCAACTGATCTTTCACTGCTTGGCAGACTCCAATCGCTGCTACCGCAGGTTGTGTCACCATGCTTGTTGTAGAGAAAGCAGATTTTAGTAAAGACTCCAATTTTTTATCTATTGGGTCTTTGAACATTGGAACATTATCTACTGGACATGTCAGTGATTTGTTCACAGAAGAGATGGCTGCGTCCACTGTAGGGACCCTCCATTTTTTTATGAACTTATCCTCCATGGGATAGATCACCGGAAATCTCTTGGGGGGAGCAAATATTTTATCAGGATGCTCCCAATCCTGGTAAATAAGCCCTTCTAATAAAGGGTGGATTGGGAAGGAACAGACAGCCTGGGGAGCTTTTAGCGACCCCAGCGAGGAAACCGTAGTGGTTGGTGGTTCCGCCAGAGGCATTTTAAATGCTGATCGGACCATGTTAGTCAGAGACTGAACCCATAATCTTTCAGCCTGAGATGCTGAGAAAGGTTCTTCCACTGTTGATTCCTCCATAACTGAATCAACCTCATCCTGATCCCCTTCAGGTAGGTCGATCTCTGTGTGGGGCTGTTCCTCCACTAACAGGCACTCTGAAGGAGGAGACGGAGATCGGACGCGCTTTCCCTGTGACAGGGAAGCAGCGATCAATGCTGTTAATCTCTCTTCCAATCCTCCCAGAGTTGAGGATAAAACCTCCTCTGTTATATATACAGGAGCAGGTGGACTGGGGACAGCCGCAGCACCAGGCACTCCTGCGGGGTTTCTACGGCTACTGACCTCTGAATTCTCATCGGAGATTGGTGCAGTACAAGCATGCCCAATATCCTCAGAGCCCGATGGAGACCCCTTTGGCTTCCTGGAAGACCCATTTCCGGAGCGTCTGGACGACATATCCTTTAAGCACAAAGCTGAGGTATTCCCGTCGTCATACACCAATTTTGCTGGTAATAGTCTAACACAGTTGCTGCTATATACCAGCTGGTGTCCACTAAAGTGCCTTTCTATGGGGATGCCTGCATCAACCGCCTCTGTGTGCCACTGTTTGTTGCTAGCTCTGTTTGCATCCAGCTGACACTTGTACTGTGTCTTTATACAAGCTGGGACGCCTGCACATGCGCAGAAGCGCCGTGGCACGCATCGAGCGTCATCCACCCGCCCCGCCCCTTTTTTTTCATAGGAGGCGCGTGCACGCGCCCGTGCGCCATTGGCGCCCTTTTCGAAAATCAAACAGGGACTAGGAGCCAGGGCCCTTTTTGCCGGAGGGCCTGTGCGGTGGATGAGCGCAGCAACAGGGCAGAGGAAGTGGATTCCCACAGAGAAACTTACCAACTGCCTGGATCTTTTGACTTGAGAAAACCAAAGATCCACATGACAAGAAAAATGGACCACAGCGGCCTCTAGTGGTTTAACACAGGTACCGCGGTCCTCTTTTTTTTTTTCTTGACTACTATTAAAATTTTAAATTTTCAGTAGTTACAGGCATACACAGATATTAGCGGGAATACCGTTAGGTAACAGACAGAAAGACAAATTAGGCTTGGGGGTCCCCCAATAGAACCAAGTTCCTGGGGGCCCCCACTTACCTGATCCCCGCCGCAGGACTCTGTTTGGTCCACAGAAGCCCAAACTTCACCTATCACGGCAGGCATTGTAATTAAACCTTCAGGGACCAGGTTCCCAAGGATTCCACTCCCCTGGACCTGTATAGCACCCTGCACAGACAACATCTTGGTCGTGGGTATGACCAGAGCTCTGGATCCCAGGGTCCAGCCCTCCTAAGAGAGGCATTACAGGCAAAACCTTGCTCTTCTGCTGCAAGGCCCGGGTACCGACCGTTTAGCTATGAAGCTTTTTTGGTGGGATCCGGAACAGCTTACTAAGGCCCAAAAGAACCTGTACGCAAGCCCAGTGAAAACACATGTTACTCTTTGGCCAACACCTTAGACACTGGCAAAAAACTGAGGTGCTCCCGGATGGGAGGGGCTTATATAGGGGAGGGTACTTCCGGTTTGGAAGTTGCCAGTGCCAGCACCTGAAGGTAAACTATATAACCCATTAGTAATGACTAAGTCGCTCTGTGTCCCGTGATGTACGAAAAAGAAAGTAATTTGAACTCCAGGCAATTATAAAAAGGACACGGGAATGCAGTTTGGTATTCATTAATATACCATTACATGTATTCTTTTTTTTTAAATGCAATTTAAAAAAAACTGAAATTTTACCCGATATCCTTTTGCAGTGTACTGAACACTCGGTACAGCAGGGCTCAGAGAACTGAGGGGGGGGGGGGGGAGAAGCAGCACAAAGACGATCAGGTGAGAAGCTGTGCAAAGAGCATGCTGATAGGAGGGAGAAAGCAGAGTGACGGAGAGATATGCTCAGTCTTTTGCTTCTCCTTTTACTGACCAGTCACAGGCTGGGGAAGGGACAAGACTTGTGTTACTTTAGGCCTGATTTACATGTACAATCACATTTACTGCCTCGCCAAAAAGCAATCCACAATAGATCACTTTTTAGAGGCAGTTGACAGGTAGCTCAGAAGCAATATGTTGTCTCCTGACCCCAGATGGGTGGTGGGAAGAGGAACCATAAGTAAAAGTGAAGCTGCAGCAGAGAAAGATACAGCATCCTACCCTACAAGACAGGGCTGTGCTGTGGGGTAGAGCTTTCTGAATCTTAAGCCCCGTACACACGGTCAGACTTTTGGCCAACAAACTTCATTTTGAGCAAGTTGGACCAACAATCCGACCGTGTGTACGCTCCATCGGACAAACTTTTTTTTTTTTTTTTTGTTTTCATCGGACAAAAGTTGGGTCTGCAAACGGACAAACTTTTGGCCAACAAAAGCCTGATGGAGCAAAGTCCGACCATGTGTACAGAAAACCATCGGACTTTTGTCCGATGGAAAAAACAAATAATGTTAAAATCAACCAACAATAGCAGAAGTTGACCAAAGGGTGGCGGTAAAGAGCAGAAAAGAGCAGAAAAACCACGTGATGTTGCAAAAAGTTTTGGGAAAGTTTGCAGAAAAGTCCTGTGGTGTGTATGCTATGGGTGTTCCCGGCCAACTCCGTTTGGACAAAAATCCAGGGAAAAGTCCGATGGAAGTCTGACCGTGTGTACGAGGCTTTAGGATTGGATGGACAGAAATACAAATCCATCAGTTAGCAAGCAGCCTCCAAGTTTGTTTTTTGTTTGCTTTTTTGTGTACTTGGCTGTTTACTTGGTATTCGGCTCTAAAGTATATGTAAACCTCCAATCCCAGTTGACAACTTCTGAGGAGAAACGCATCGGGCGGAGTCAGTGGTGACATCAGCGTGCATGGACTGTACTGCAGGCTGCCGTGCCACTACGATACTCGTGCGATTTTACAAGAAAATAGTCTAAGTGCAATTTTACTAAAGTCTTTGTTTTAAATGATAATGCACCATCAGTCCTCCTTTCATTTTTACATCCACCTGTGAGCCGGGGGTCTGATTACTTGGAGTTCCATACAGACGGCAACACAGATCAGTGTTCTTCTCAGCCGTGATCAGCATAAAATGCGCATTTGACCCTTGGGGTCTGGTAAGTGGCTATTTTATAACTTAAGCACGGTGGTGATGCACTCGGCACTTTGAAGGCTATTGAATGTCATCATTTCAGCAGCAATTCAACATGATTTGGGACTGTTTGACTGTTTTTTACCAATATAGCTCATTTTGGGACTTTTTTTCTTGCTTTCATTTAAAACGTTATACAATTTTTCATTTTATATTCATTGTGACATTTATATGTAAGAATATTTGCATACAATGTTTATGCTTTTGCATCAGTTTCATTCACATTGTGGAATTTTTTGTGTTTTGTTTGCACATTTTTTTAAATGATAGGTAAGTGTGGCTTCTTCAAGGCACATACTCCATTTATCTCACATTGTCTACAAGCCTTGGTCAGCTTGGCAGTGTGCAAATACTGAGGCAGCACACTATTTTTAAATTTATTATATTTAAACCCTCACCTTGTAAAACAACCCATTCAGTGTAAAAAAAAAAAAAAAAAAGGAAAGGCAAAACATGCGTGTATGTGTATCTAGATCTATATCCATCTATAAAAATACACCATATTAATTTTTTTCCCCTTTTTTAACCACTTCAATACCAGGCATTTTCACCCCCTTCCTGCCCAGACCAATTATTAGTTTTCAGCGCTGTCACACTTTGAAAGACAATTGCGTGGTCATACAACACTGTACCCAAATGAAATCTGTTTTTTATTTTCCCCACAAATACAGCTTACTTTTGGTCGGTATTTGATCACCTCTGCAGTTTTTATTTTTTGTGCTATAAACAAAAGAAGAGTGCCAATTTTGAAAAATACACAATATTTTTTACTTTTTGATTTAATAAATATCAGTTTAGGCCGCAATAAGCGTATATTGATTGGTTTGCGCAAAAGTTATAGCATCTACAAAAAAGGGAATAGATTTATGGCATTTTTTTTTTTTTTTACTAGTAATGGAAGGCGATCTGCGATTTTTATTGTGACCGTGACATTGCGATGGACAGATCGGACACTTTTGACACGTTTTTGGGACCATTCACATTTATACAGCGATTAGTGCTATAAAACTGCACTAATTACTGTGTAAATGTGACTGGCAGGGAAGGCGATCAATGGGTTAAATATGTTCCCTAGGGAGTGATTCTAACTGTAGGGGGAGAGGACTCACAAGGGGAGGAGACGGATCTGTGTTCCTCTGTACTGGGAACTAGGGATGAGCTCAGGCGTGTTCGCATTGAACACGAGCAGAGCCCGCCAAGGAAGTCGGCACCGTCGGAACCGCGCTGCGCTAATCACAGGCAGGGAGACATTGTCCCGATGCTCAGCTGCAGAGATCAGGAAATGTCTCCCTGCCTGTGATTAGTGCAGCGCGGTGCCGACTTCCTTGGCGGGCTCGAACACGCCTGAGCTCATCCCTACTGGGAACACACATCGGTCTCCTCTGACAGGACGTGGATCTGTGTGTTCACACACACACACACACACACACACTCCTGCTGTGATCACGGGCAATCGTGGGCGCTGGGCACGCGCACCGAGCGATGCGCCGGGCGCGTCCCCTAGACGGCCCGGAAACCCAGGACATCAAAGGATATAAACAGAAAAAGAAAGTCTCCCCAAAATGAGAGTATAGGGACTTTGAAGGCAACAATATTAGATGAAACAATTTTGTTTGATAAATTCATATCATTAGTCAGTACAAACACTGCATCGCCAGCTTCCCGCCATATGGCACAGTCAGCGGCTGCGCCTCATCTCCCATCCGAAAGAGCGGCGACAACGCACCAGCTCACCGAGAGAAAACACAGTCCCCATAGACACCGGGGACCAGGACAGACACACTCTCCCAACACAGGAGGCACAACCAAGAAACTCCTCCCCACCAAATCATCCAAAGCCACACAAACGCATCCCCCATCCCCACAGCACACAGTGGACGGGGGGGGGGGTTGTGCGCGAGCTGGGCACACGATATACTACCCATAGCAGCGAACTGTCAAATTACATCCGACAGACATATGAGATGCATGCCCAAGGACATGCATGTATCACAGTCTGAAAAATCTAGGTACCACAAGAAACAATTCAATGAGTCAGACAAGGGCAATTGTAGTCTCTGTGCATCTATCTATAGTATACACACACACAGAGGCGGCTCTAGGCTTTGTGAGGCCTTAGGCAAAACTTAGACATGAGGCCCCACTCACGCCCATAATGGGAAAAATAAATTCAAGCAAGAAAAATGGCTGCAGAAAATAAACGGATCTAGCACACAGGTGATCAGCACCACTTCCAGGGCACCCTCCTCACCCATCAGACATATTCAGCCAATGCAAGAGGGGGGAGAGAGGGGGAGGTGAGAAAGAGAGAGGGGTAATAGAGAGATCCGATGACGCCGACATTAGTATTGATCACAGGCAAATTAGGCGGCCGCGAAGCCCCTGCGAGTGCGAGGCCTTAGGCGACCGCCTAATTTGCCTAATTAGAGAGCCGCCTCTGTACACACACACACACACACACACACACACACGGATAGATAATTACAACAGTCAATTTTAAAACACCAACTTTTTCAAGCAAACAGCATGTATATAATCTGCCCACTGTTTTCTTTATAGATATCTACGATATCTGTCCTGGCCACGCCAGTGTATAGCCAGGCGTCCACAACCCAACTATTCCCTGCGTGGCCCTTTTTTGGAGCATTTTTATCTGTCACACCTCATGCATTTTCTTCTTTTGGGTCTGACAATTCTTTGGAGACACACATGACAACTTCTATTGAGTCGGTAGGTGGCTATTTGTAGTCCTGTCCTCAACAATGCTCCCTTCCCCTGCCCCCGTACCGTACATGATGATTATGTGTTGTATGTATGTATGTATGTATGTATGTATGTATGTATGTATGTATGTATGTATGTATATATATATATACACACACACACACACACACACATACACACACACACACACACACACACACACACATAAACTTTGTCGATAGAACCATATATACATACATATCAAAACCTATTATGTGTATTTCTGTTTTTGTATCTCGTCTAGAACATGCTATGGTCAGTCAATCTGGAATAACCCTGATGAGGGGACCCCCAATAAGCCCCGAAACGCGTCGGATAGAATACTGACTGCATGAAAATATCTCAATATTTTATATTGGCGATTTTATGATGTTACATTGTTGGTGTTGTCTACACATCAGACTTTTATATTCTATTCTTTTTTCAATAAATGATACTAATTTATCAAACAAAATTGTTTCATCTAATCTGGTTGCCTACAAAGTCCCTATACTCTCATTTTGGGGAGACTTTCTTTTCTGTTATATCATTACTGGGATTGGCAACCACTGGTCCCCCTTGGTGAGTTCATACTTGTATATGACAGGATGTCATATGATGTCCACCCGAAGGGAGAGAAGGTTCCTGCAGACGTCATTTTACAATAGCTCGGTAAGGAACTGGTTAATAATTGATCACATACCCTTCTGTTCTCTGCATAAGCAGTTCAGAGAGGAGAAACAGCAGTACACTGATCTTCCAAGTGAATGGCTGTGTAAGAGGGAGGGGGGGCATGTCAGCACAAGACTGATCATTGGAGGGGGGCAAGCCAAGGTCCCAGCATATCTAGAGAACTAACCATGCTTTGTTCTCATGCATAGTGTGGTCAGTTTTTAATAGGATAGCAGAGGGACTGAAAGGAACAACAGAGATTTCACACAATGGAAGCAATACAAAGAGAACAGGATACTTTTTCATACAAGTACATGGTGCAACAGGTACATATCAGGAATATAGAATGCAGGGTTGACATTCTTTAAAATAATGGCTTGATTGATATAATATTTATGGTTATATGTTATGTATTGTTCAGTGTGCATCTTTAGCCATTTTTTGATACAGTGATGAAGGGTTAGGACATCTGTCAGGTTTTTCCCAATGGGGACTCCGGTTTTGAAAACAACCAAATAAGTCTTTCCTCTTACTTTTGAGGAACTTCTTCTCGCTTCCTGTGGTGTCTTCAGAACAGGAAATAAACAAACAGCAAAACAAAAAGCCAAAAGATTCTAATCATTCTCTATTGTAACCGTATGAATGTTTTGGTTATAGATACACTAACGAAAAGTGGCCGATATTTTCAGTTAGAAAAACAAAACAAAACACATGACTTATTGTAACCTTCCATGTTGGTTTGAAGAGCTGCAGCTTACCAAGCAAACGTGCGGCTTCTCTCCTTTGCTGACAAATGTACGTGTGACTGGACTCGGCTACTTCAACCAGGGACATCCTTGGCTTTCAGAGTAAACAGTCCCTTCTATATAAACATAGCAATTTTTCCTCCGCTCTGAATCTTAATGCATTGGCCACATCCACTTATACAAACACAAGTCTGTGGTTGGAAGCCAGATGAACAGTAAACGAGCAGCGATGGCCAGTTTGATGTGGTTAGTGGAAACCAATTCTTGGTTGAAGACGAGGCCCTGGGCAGTGCGCTGCCTTAAAAAAGAATGTGTTATGGTAACAGTATATTAGCACGGCTCGCGACCGCAAAAATGCTGCGACAACAAAAACAGTGAAGTGGACCTTTCATGGTATATTGAAAATTAGACTGGGTATTGGGAAGCAATAAAGCTATTCAAAGTTTAAGGAACTTTATCAAACATTTGGGCACAAAGAATAAAGCTGCATAAACAGCGACACACTTCACCTAAAATCAATGAAGACCAACAAGAGGGAAGGCAGATGTACAAGGGGGTACCAAGTGGGACCACCTTACAATTCTGCTGGGTGTAAAGGAGAAGGGATGTTTAAAGTGATGTTCCGGGAAAAAATAAATAAATAAATAAAAGCCAGCAGCTACACATACTGCAGCTGCTGGCTTTTAATAAATGGCTACTTACCTGTCCCAGAGTCCCTCAATGTCGGCACCGCAGCTGATGTTTCCATCAGCTGTCGGGTGCTGCCGCTGCCATTGCGGGTAGGGGAACCCGGCAGTGTAGCCTTTCGGCTTCACGCCGGGAACCCTACTGCGCATGCGCGTGGCCCCGCTCCTCTCTCCGATTAGCCCGGCGGAGGAGGAGAAGGGAGCCCTGCGGTGACGTCACGGCCGCGGTCGGACTCTCGGAAGTGGGAAAGGATACCTGTCAAAGACAGGTATCCTGTCCCCCCTCCCCCCGAAAGGTGCCAATTGTGGCACCGGAGGGGGGGGGGGGGGGGAGGAATCCGATGAACGGAATATCAACTTTAGGGTGGAGCTGCAAAGTACACACATTTTCCAGCAGAATTCTCACAAATGCCCACTTGGGTGAAGAGGGAGTCAGCATCAGAGGACCACATCCCAATTTAGTAAAGTAGAAAACTCCCAACCAAAACGGAAGAGGAAACAATGGACACTGGACTGCTTCTGATGCATAAGGATGACAAGCTAAAATGTTAAATCTTGCAAGTAATCAAAAGCATCATAGTCCACCTATAGAGCGGCCAATGGACACGATCTCTCCAATTTCTGAACACAAGAATTATAGGACACCAACCAAATGTTCTGCTATGGTCTATGGTATATTGTTATGACTATTGGGCATTAACTGTGCTTGTAGCAAAAAAAACAAAAAAAAAAAACATATAGGATGTAAAAAGAGGCCAATTACCCGGCACGAGCACTGTTATTTGGAAATGTGTTGTCCCCATCTAGGTCAGTTTCTCAACATTTTTTCAGTCAAGGCACCCTTTAACCACTTCAGCCCCGGAAGAATTGGCTGCCCAATGACAGGGCCATTTTTTACAATACGGCAATGCGTCGCTTTAACTGACAATTGCGCGGTCGTGTGACGCTGTACCCCAACAAAATTTACGTCCTTTTTTCCCACAAATAGAGCTTTCTTTTGGTGGTATTTGATCACCTCTGCGGTTTTATTTTTTGCGCTATAAACAAAAATAAGAGCGACAATTTACAAAAAAAAAAAAAAAAACACAATATCTTTTACGTTTTGCTTTAATATCTATCACAATTTTTTTATTTTTTTTAAATGTTTTCCTCAGTTTAGCCCGATATGTATTCTACATATTTTTGATACATTGATTGGTTTGCGCAAAAGTTATAGCGTCTACAAAAGAAGGGGTAGTTGGCATTTTTATTATTTATTTTTTTATACTAGTAATGGCGGCGATCTGCGATTTTTAATCGGGACTGCGACATTATGGTGGACACATCGGACACTTTTGACACTATTTTGGGACCATTGTCATTTATACAGCGATCAGTGCTATAAAAATGCACGGATTACTGTAAAAATGTCACTGGCAAGGAAGGGGTTAACACTAGGGGCGATCAAGGGGTTAACTGTGTTCCCTAATGTGTGTTCTAACTGAAGGGGGGAATGGGAACTACCGTATATACTCGAGTAGAAGCCGAGTTTTTCAGCACATTTTTTTGTGCTGAAAATGCCCCCCTCGGCTTATACTCGAGTCTGTTTCCGACTTCAAATTTGTGCGCCTGATCCTGGCCATCCGTAGGTCCCCTGGACCCCAAACTTGGCACACATGTAGCAAAACTCCTCCTCTACAAGTGTGCAAAGTTTGGTGTCCGGGGGACCTAGGGACGGGGAGCACCGATTTTTCAAAGCCGGGCACCCCTTTCAATAGACTCCAATGTTAAACGGTCATTTTTTCTGTGATTTTGGGGACTCGGTACTGGCCGGCCGTAGGTCCCCTGGACCCCAAACTTGGCACACATGTAGCCCAACTCCTTTTCTACAAGTGTGCGAAGTTTAGTGTCTGGGAGACCTACGGCCGGGGAGCATCGATTTTTCAAATCTGGGCACCCCCTCCATAGTCTCCCATGTTAAACGTCGGCATGGACACAGTGAGGCATGGACACATGGACACAGTGAGGCATGGACACATGGACACAGTGAGGCATGGACACATGGACACAGTGAGGCATGGACACATGGACACAGTGAGGCATGGACACATGGACACAGTGAGGCATGGACACAGTGAGGCATGGACACAGTGAGGCATGGACACAGTGAGGCATGGACACAGTGAGGCATGGACACAGTGAGGCATGGACACAGTGAGGCATGGACACAGTGAGGCATGGACACAGTGAGGCATGGACACAGTGAGGCATGGACACAGTGAGGCATGGACACAGTGAGGCATGGACACAGTGAGGCATGGACACAGTGAGGCATGGACACAGTGAGGCATGGACACAGTGAGGCATGGACACAGTGAGGCATGGACACAGTGAGGCATGGACACAGTGAGGCATGGACACAGTGAGGCATGGACACAGTGAGGCATGGACACAGTGAGGCATGGACACAGTGAGGCATGGACACAGTGAGGCATGGACACAGTGAGGCATGGACACAGTGAGGCATGGACACAGTGAGGCATGGACACAGTGAGGCATGGACACAGTGAGGCATGGACACAGTGAGGCATGGACACAGTGAGGCATGGACACAGTGAGGCATGGACACAGTGAGGCATGGACACAGTGAGGCATGGACACAGTGAGGCATGGACACAGTGAGGCATGGACACAGTGAGGCATGGACACAGTGAGGCATGGACACAGTGAGGCATGGACACAGTGAGGCATGGACACAGTGAGGCATGGACACAGTGAGGCATGGACACAGTGAGGCATGGACACAGTGAGGCATGGACACAGTGAGGCATGGACACAGTGAGGCATGGACACAGTGAGGCATGGACACAGTGAGGCATGGACACAGTGAGGCATGGACACAGTGAGGCATGGACACAGTGAGGCATGGACACAGTGAGGCATGGACACAGTGAGGCATGGACACAGTGAGGCATGGACACAGTGAGGCATGGACACAGTGAGGCATGGACACAGTGAGGCATGGACACAGTGAGGCATGGACACAGTGAGGCATGGACACAGTGAGGCATGGACACAGTGAGGCATGGACACAGTGAGGCATGGACACAGTGAGGCATGGACACAGTGAGGCATGGACACAGTGAGGCATGGACACAGTGAGGCATGGACACAGTGAGGCATGGACACAGTGAGGCATGGACACAGTGAGGCATGGACACAGTGAGGCATGGACACAGTGAGGCATGGACACAGTGAGGCATGGACACAGTGAGGCATGGACACAGTGAGGCATGGACACAGTGAGGCATGGACACAGTGAGGCATGGACACAGTGAGGCATGGACACAGTGAGGCATGGACACAGTGAGGCATGGACACAGTGAGGCATGGACACAGTGAGGCATGGACACAGTGAGGCATGGACACAGTGAGGCATGGACACAGTGAGGCATGGACACAGTGAGGCATGGACACAGTGAGGCATGGACACAGTGAGGCATGGACACAGTGAGGCATGGACACAGTGAGGCATGGACACAGTGAGGCATGGACACAGTGAGGCATGGACACAGTGAGGCATGGACACAGTGAGGCATGGACACAGTGAGGCATGGACACAGTGAGGCATGGACACAGTGAGGCATGGACACAGTGAGGCATGGACACAGTGAGGCATGGACACAGTGAGGCATGGACACAGTGAGGCATGGACACAGTGAGGCATGGACACAGTGAGGCATGGACACAGTGAGGCATGGACACAGTGAGGCATGGACACAGTGAGGCATGGACACATGGACACAGTGAGGCATGGACACATGGACACAGTGAGGCATGGACACATGGACACAGTGAGGCATGGACACATGGACACAGTGAGGCATGGACACATGGACACAGTGAGGCAAAGTGAGGCACAGTGAGGCATGCAGATGGACACCCTAGGCTTATACTCGAGTCAATAAGTTTTCCCAGTTTTTTGTGGTAAAATTAGGTGCCTCGGCTTATACTTGAGTATATACGGTAACTAGGGGAAGAGACTGATCAGTGTTCATACGATCAGTCTCTTTGCCCCTGAGAGAACCAGGATGCACACACACACACACACACACACACCAACGAGCAATTGCAGGTGCCCGGTGGTCATCGCGACCGCTGGGCACTTGCATCGGCTCCGGGGACACGCTTCAGGCGTGCGCGCCGCCGGAGGCGTCTTAATGAGCCAACGTACAGCTATGACAGCACACGCAGAGGGGCCAGCCTGCCGCAGTATAACTGCGGCGGCTGGTCCGGAAGCGGTTAAAGTTCTACACAAATCTCAAGGCATCCTATTCTAAAATGTAAAAATACTAAACTAATAGTTTTACAACACAGCAACATCCACACACGTAGGACACCCAACGTCGGAGGTTATTTATTCTTCCAAAGCAAATGCACCTTTGCACACTGCTGCCGACTAGTATTCCGCCTTTCTCTTCTCCCTCAACTTCTCTCCCTCACTCAACTAATGTGTATAAAAGGTAACAACTGCGCTAGCAAACAGTTAAACTTCTAAACATTAGGCAGCAGAAATAGTGTGACAACACCTCAAACAGTAAACAAAGAAAAAACTGCGCCACTTTTAACCAAAGTCTATTAGGAATTCGGAACTTATTTAGATGTGTATGGAAATCTATCAGGCATCACACCAGACTAGTCCACTAATGTGACCCCAGTGCTGAGAGAGGGGCAGGCGAGGGGGCAAACAAGGATGCTTTGCAGGGGCCCAACGTCGTCTTTATCAACCAATGAGGTCAATGATTGTTAGGATGTCAGCAGCTGGGTGGTTATAATGGTGCACAATGAAAACCTGAGGATTTTTGTAATTAAAAGACAGGCTTGATCCACGTGCAATTTTTGAGCAATTTTTAGGCATTTTGCGAAGGCACCCCTTAAGAAACCTGAAGGCACCCTGGTTGAAAAACGCTGGTCTAGGCTTTCACACCAAAGCTTAGACAGGCATGGATGCTCCAGTAGGAAGGTGACGTCAGGGCATGGCAAGTATATAAAGGGGGGGGGGGGGCAGATACAGTCACTTTACCATACCTGGACAAAATGACAGTGACTCTTCAAAGTAGTGTTTCACTCAAATGTTTCATATGCAGGGGAGCGAGTCTCAGTAATAAGGGAACCTTTCATGCAAGATTCATTACGGAAACGTGAACCCCAAAAATGAAACTCTCAGTCCTTTACTCATTCTCTCCCTCCCCCCAGTCTATAACCGAGTCATATATTTATTTTATTTTTTTTGGGGGGGGTACATTTCTTTTTAGTTGTTACCCGCTCCCACTTAATACTCACCTAGGATGAAACACAGCTGGCTTCCCACTGCACATGCCCAAAATCGAGAGGTGCAGAGAGACCGATTCGGACGCCTCCTGCGATACATCACACATCCCAGGAGGCTGCAGGACCAGTCTCCCTGCACCACTCAATCTTGTGCATGTGCGGTGGGAAGCTGGCTCCAAATACAGGATGGCAGCGCTGGAGATCCAGCAGCAGTTGGAACTGGCTACAAGAAGGCAGCGCTGGACGCCATGGACTGATAAGTACCCGTTTTTTAAAAGTCACCAGCAGCATCATTAGCAGCCGCTGACTTATAATTATTTTTTTTACTTAGAATTTTTAAAATACTGGGTAAAGTTTCTCTTTACATGTAGAGGGGACGGGTTCTAGAGTCCAGGCTTATGGTGTTACGCAAAGTCAGGAAGTGTGTTACTGGCAGGATCACCAAGAATAAATGAAAAAAAGCTTGAAAGAAAACAAATGGTCACCACATCTAAGGACTGCTCAGTGGCTTTATGTTACATTTTTGTTCTTGGGCTTAGATATGCTTTAATTCTGAAGGTCTGCAACCATTAGAAAGGCAGTAAAATTCTGGACTTGTGTCTATATGGCCACTAATCTTAAAGTGGTTGTAAAGGCTAAAGGTTTTTTACCTTCATGCATTCTATGCAAAAGGTAAAAAACCTGTGTGCAGTTCCCTTCTCAGTCCCCCCCCCCCCCCTCCTGAATACTTACCCAAGCCTGATCTCGATCCAGCCATGTGCACAAGACCCAAGGCTCTCCCTCCTGATTGGCTGAGATGCAGCAGCAGGAGCCACTGGCTCCTGCTGCGGTCAATCACATCCAGTGGGGCCGGAGCGGGGGCAGGGCCGAGCCTGGCTCTCCATGTCTTATGGATGCAGAGAACCAGCTCAGGAGCGAGCGCGCTCGAGTTCCCCTACAGCAATCAACTTGCTATGGAGGCAAGAGGGAGGGGCCCAGAGAGCCAGACATGAGAAGAGGAGGATCAGGGCTGCCCTGTGCAAAACCACTACAAAGATCAGGCAAGTATGACTTTATTTTAAATAAAAAAAAAAAATGTCCTTGACAAATCACTTTAAAGCTGAGTTCCGTCCAGAAAATTGAACTTCCGCTGATCGAATTCCTCCCCCTCTCCGGTGCCACAATTGGCACCTTTCAGGGGGGAGGGGGCAGAAACCTGTCAAATCCAGGTATCTACTCCCACTTCCAGGCATAGATCATCGCACTTCGTACAAAGAACTACGCAATGCCCGGCCCCTCCTCCCCCCCCCCCCCGCTGTCTTCTGGGAGAGACACAGGTCCCACAAGACAGCAGGGACCATGCAGATCGCGCAGAGCGACTCGCGCATGCGCAGTAGGAAAGAGGCTGTGAAGCCGCAAGGCTTCACTTCCTGTTTTCCTTAGTAAGGATGTCGGCGTCTGCACCCGGACCCGGAGGTCAGCTTCGGGTGAGGCCTTCGCGGGCTCCCTAAACAGATTAGTGTCCTTATTATTAAAAGTCATCAGTTGCAGTATTTGTAGCTGCTGACTTTAAAAAAAAAAATTCCCCAGGCGGAACTCCGCTTTAACCTGGCCATAGCTGGATCGAATCACGGCCTGTTCAACAGGGACCAGAAGAGATTTGATCCATCTATGGGCAGGCTAGTTGTACCCAAATTGATCGAATTAGGTACAACCAGCATGTCAAATTTTTTACATGCAATTACTGACAGCAGCTATAGCGACTATCAGTAATCATTGCGTGTTGCCGGCTGGGAAGGTTCTCCACCAGTAGAACACAAAAGCACTGCGGGAGGAATTCCCAACACTGACTGTGTTGATAGGGGGAATTAAACCATTTTCTTACCTTCCACCCATGGTGGAGTGAAAGAAAGTTGCATAATCTATGGGTTTCCTAAGACAAATAAAACAAACATTCATACCAATATCTTTATAGTTAGACCTCTGGGCACATTATCTAGTAGTTTGTAATTCACTCAGATAGAGGACAGACAGACACACTTCAGAGAGCCAAGGCCATTCTGCACCTGAGTACATAGCTGCATGAATGCCAACGCAACATCCTGCCACATCAGACGCAGCCACAGACACCCCTCTCTAGTCTGTACCATCAGCTGTCCTGTGTTTACCACCATTCTTTGAACTGCCTCCAAGATGTGCCACTCCGACCCTCTGCATGTGAATGAAGAACTATGTTTACTGAGCCAGGAATTTTCACGTTTTCATTAGGCTGAAGTATACAGAGGCACACACATGGAAAAAGAATGGACTGTCAATTCAGTTTAATTTGGCAGAGGACCATTACATTTCACATCCTGGGGTTACTCTCCGCTAACCAGACTACACCTTAATATATGCCTCACCGAGGTGTGAATAGTCTCCACCAACTGCGATACAACTTACACGCCATTCAGAATTCCAGTGACAATCACAAAACAGACGCAGAGTAAACATCGGGCCAAACCAGACTGAATTCATCAGAGCTCAATGCCTGAATACATACTGCTCAGGGTAAATGATTGGGATGTTTACATATCCTTATTACTGCTACTGAAGGAAATGATTAGACTTTATAGTCGGTGAATTAATCAACTCGAGAGCTCAGAGTACATGCATGCAAATAGGTTTGTAAATCTGAGCATTAGAGGTCTAGCTTCAAGGAAATGCATGAAAAGATGAACACTGAGCTTTCTATAGCACAAGCTATATAATCAAGTCTACATAACCTTAAAGACCAACTCCGGGGCTCAAGACAAAATTACCCTTGCAACAGAGCCTTTGTCTATTATTTGAGGGACTTACATTTAGAATGTACAAAGATGACATTGGGGGAGATTTACAAAAATGTGAAGCACTCAGAATCTGGTGCAGCTGTGCATGGTAGCCAATTATCTTCAGCTTGTTCAATTGAGCTTTGGCAATAAAACCTGGAAGCTAATTGGTTTCTGTGTGAGAGTTGCACCAGATTTTGTACTCCCTAGATTTTAGTAAATAACCCCCATTGTTTTATGCTTTCAGGACAACTCACAGTAGTGACAGACACTGGATCAACAGGCATTTTCTTTTTTTGCTGGAAAAGTTCCTAGCAAAAAAAGGAAACCAATGCAGCCACCACATCTAACCCTTGTGAACTTATCTTTGGCCCTCTGCGTTTTCTCTCCCTTTTGGCCAAGATAACATGTAGTATATGCTCTTATAAGTTTTCTGGAACAGAACGTCAGAGCCCCTCATCCCAGGAAGGTGTTCTGGTTAGTAATTCCTAACGTATTAAAGTGGTTGTAAACCCCAATAAAAAAAATCCCTGCAAGACAAAGGCATAATGAGCTAGTATGCATAGCATAGCATACTAGCTCATTATGTATTACTTACCTCAGATCAAGGCCCCCGCAGCGGTCCTCATCTCCCCTCTGGCCGCCAACATCTCTCCCAGGGCTTACTTCCGGGTATCGCAGCTCCGACACTGCGATTGTCCGGAGCCGCGATGACGTCACTCGCGCACATGAGCCGCTGGTAACGCCACATAAGTACCATTGCTTCAGTTTGCCCCAGTGCGCATGTGCCAATGACATTGGCACATGCAGGGGACAGGGGATATCTCCTAAACTGTGCAGGTTTAGGAGATATTCTGGGTAGCTACAGGCAAGCCTTGATATAGGCTTACCTGTAGCACTGCCTTTTCTTCCGGGTTGAATCTGGCCTGGTTCTCTAGGCTTATCCCCAGTCGTAGGCAAGCTTACCATATGTGCTAATGCCTTTCTGGCAGGGAAAGTTGCTAAATTTGTCTGGTCAGGGTCTGGGAGGCACAAAGAGCACCTGGTGATGGGCCCCCCTGGGGCCCTAGGGGTTCCAGAAAAGCACTATGGGTTTTGGATTCCACTGAGTTTCACCACCACTAGGATATGTCACTTTGCTACTTTACACGCACTTCTTGGGCAGGCCTTCTGGCTAGCTCAGTCAGAGCACTTATACCAGCCGGAAGGCCCATCTTGTGCAATGCACATGCCAATTTATTTATTGTATTTACCTATCACAGACGCTCAGGTTTTTTTTTTTTTGCACAGAGCCAGACAGTGCAGGTTTGTCAGGTCCTGCTCTGATGTCAGGGAAGGGATCTATGGCCCTATGTCTTTTTCCCAATTCCCGATCAAGTTCTTGGTAAAAAGAGACCCTGGAGAACCAGTCTCAGCGGGTCCCTTAGGAGCAAGGGCCACCTGGCTTTGGCCTAGGTAGAGAAGAGTTCATTGCCCCTGTCAAGAGACCTGCACCCCCCGAGGTTCATAAATTGAGGCCCCCTCTCTTTGGAGGTTGGTTTTACTCTGTATCCTCAAACACTTTTTTTTTGGGTGCTGCGATTTCACGCTACACTTATTTTATTCACTGGGGATCGACCAAGCACCACACCAGAGCATTTTACAGTTTTGTTCTTGGATTTGGTTATGCTTTAAAGTAGCCTTTCCCAAAACTATTTACCACAGAGGAACCACTGAAATAACCTTCTGGGCTCACGCAACTCCTATAATAATAAATGATGGCCAATAGAAAGAATGTTCCTTACGCTTGTGGTCTTTGGGAAGAACCCCCTTTTCATCCTCCAATACAAATGGGCAAAAAAAAATATTGGTGTCAGTGGCTACTTATCTGAAAGGCAGAAATTGCTCATAGAACCCCTAGCAAACTCTGGAGGAACCCAGGATTAGAAAGGCTAAAATAAAAGCCCAACTTAATGAAAAAGGCCACTTTTGCTGTCCCTAGACTAAACGGGGAGAGGGGGGGGGGCACTGCAAGGGTGGATTTTTTAACTTATCCTCAAGTTAGGCTTTAAAGCAACCAAAGGCATTTGACACAGTTCCCCATAAACGTTTACTGTACAAAATAAGGTCTGTTTGCATGGACCATAAGGCGAGTACATGGATTAAAAACTGGCTACAAGGGCGAGTTCAGAGGGTGGTGATAAATGGGGAGTACTCAGAATGTTTAGGGGTGGGAAGTGGGGTCCCCCAGGGTTCTGTGCTGGGACAAATCCAGTTTAATTTGTTCATAAACGACCTGGAGGATGGGGTAAAAAATTCAATCTCAGTATTTGCAGACAATACAAAGCTAAGCAGGGCAATAAGAAGATCTGATCGCATTAATGGGGTGGGCAACTACATGGCAAATGAGGTTTAATGTAGAAAAATGTAAAATAATGCATTTGGGTGGCAAAAATATGAATGCAATCTATACACTGGGGGAGAATCTCTGGGGGAATCTAGGACTGAAAAGGACCTGGGGGTCCTAGCAGATGATGGGCTCAGCAATGCTAAGCTGCTGCTAACAAAGCAAACAGAATATTGGCATGCATTGAAAAGGGGATTCACTCCAGAGATAAAATGATAATTCTACAAGACTCTGGTCCGGCCGCACCTGGAGTATGCTGTCCAGTTCTGAGCACCAGTCCTCAGGAAGGATGTACTGGAACTGGAGAGAGTACAGAGAAGGGCAACAAAGCTAATAAAGGGTCTGGAGGATATTCGTTATGAGGAAAGATTATGACCACTGAACTTATTATTTTTGGAGAAGAGACGCCTGAGAAGGGATATGATTTCAAATTCACAAATACCGTACTGGTGACCCCACAATAGGGATAAAACTTTTACGCTAAAGGGAATAAAAAATAAAAAAAAAGACACTCACTAAAATTGGAAGAGAAGCGGTTTAACCTTAAACCGCGTAGAGGGTTCTTTACTGTAAGAGCTGTAAGGATGTGGAATTCCCATATGAACTGCTGTATGGAGCTTCATATGGGTTAATCTCCTAGTACTCCATAATTGCAGCAGCCAGGAATTCCTAAACGTTGAGGACGACACAAGCACATACAGCTGTATTAAGGGATATCTAAAACCAGGGATGAAAAACTTAATATATTCCAGCTCAACAGTGACTGGATGTGGTAACTGCATTCGTTGGTATTTTTCAGCAACTACAAAAAACATCTGTTGATCCTGCCAGATCTTGTCACTTCCTGTGAGCTAGACTGAAAGCATAAAACAATGTTATCTTTCTTATATAAATGACTAAATTGCCCACCCTCAATGTAATAGAGATGAAGACATGTTTGAAGTCCAGCCTGGATGACAACTATGGCTTCCTCCAAAGATACAGTGGAGTAAGCATAGTCACCCAGGGACAGGAAATTTGCAGGATTACCAGGTGAAAAGAAGAAAAAAGCCGAAAAGAAAAGAAAACTAAATGCAGCCACCCTATTTAAAAAGGCTGATAAACTGCTATGACATTTTTGCTTTTTATAACTGATGCAATGCCTCAAATTTAAACTGCATGGAGGAAATAAAAAAATAATATATATATATATATATATATATATAAACACACACACAAGTTATGTGGCATGCTATCAAGAACAGGCTTTTCTGATTATTTAAGGATTAAGAATAATATCCTTGCTCACTTTGGTAGTCATTTTTATATTACTTATGCAATAGTTTTGAGGCATGAAATACCAAAACTAAAGTTATTTCAATAAAATGTCTTTCTTGGCGTTTCAAATGCTTAGAGAGACACCCAGTGGCCAAAACATGCTCTATAGTCTTAACACTTTCTGGGCCACAGTTTTGTCAAATACTCCATTTCATTCCAAAGACAATCAACACCGATATTATGTTGCTACACTCAATATAAAATTTAATGTCAATATAAAAGTACAACATGCTTTGAAAATCCTCACATAGTCAAAACATGAAAGACTCACCGAAGCCGAATGTGTTTTGCGCCATTTCTGTAAGCAAAGTTTATGGACCCTTCTTTTTTGCAGAGCAAACGGTGACAGAATTTTCAGATCTGGCCATGCCACAAAACTGGTTGTTTCCCCAACTTCAAGAAGATTCAAATGACTTCCTTTTCATGCAAGATGGGGCCCTGCCTCACTTCCACTTCTAGGTCCAGCATTATCTGAACACCACCATTCCAGGATGATGGATTGAAAGAGATGGACAACAAGATCTTTGCCTGTAGTCTCCCAGGTCACCAGACCTTACCACCCCCCGAGATTTTGATTTGTGGGGGGTACATAAAAGAAAGGGTGTTTGTCCCACCTATGCCCGCTACTGTTCAAGATCACATAAAACATCGAATTGTTGAAGCTGAGAATTCAATAGCTAGTGACCAGAAGATTGTGTGCCAAGAAATGGTTTACCGTTTTATGTTTCTCACGCAACACAGTCTAATTAGTATCTCTCCTATATGAGCACTAAGAGATGGACTTTAGACGGCACATGGGTAAATCATGTAAAAAACTAGGGGTTTTTATTGTAGAAAAGTAATAAAAGTACATAGATACATTCAGAATCAAGATAGTAATTATTAATACATGACCCGGGGTAATGCTCTAATGTCGCTTCAGAAAACTACAGTAACATAGATAAACTCAATTTAAAAGAAATGCATATCCAACAAAAAATGGTTGAACAGTGTACATATGAAGCGAATGGCATGAACCGTGGGTCCAGTATATAGAAACGTAGGCTGCTTTAAATAGGCTGCTCAGCCTATTTAAACTAATAGCAGGCTGGCAGCTTCTAACCAGCCGCAAGTATCTGCTGATTCTTGCCCCTGGCATCCGGTCTGGTGACCGCAAGTAACCAGCTGTGTGAATGTGGCTTAAGGGTGGACAAAGGATCTTCTAAAACATTCACATAATTTCCTAAGCACTATGATCTGATGACTATGGACAGCACTACAGTGAATCACATTTTCAGGGAACCGCTCAGGACAAAAGTGCATGGCCGTGATCTCTATTCCTGTATCACTATCTGGGGAGCTGACCTGAAACAAGCATGCAGGGCTTGACAAATTTGCTTGGAATCTAGGAGCCAGCTAAAAAAGTTAGGAGCCAGGGGTTTTTTTTTTTAACGACCGATGCGTGCAGAAGCGAACGCATACATGAGTAGCGCCACACATGTGTGGTATCGCCGCGATCGGTAGAGCGAGATAAATAATTCTAGCCCTAGACATCCTCTGTAACTCAAAACATACAACCTGTAGATTTTTTTAAATGTCACCCAAGGAGATTTTAAAGGGTAAAAGTTTGTCGCCATTCCACGAGCGGACGCAATTTTGAAGCGGGACATGTTGGGTATCAATTTACTCGGCGTAACATCTTTCACAATATAAAAAAAAATTCGACTAACTTTACTGATGTCTTATTTGTTAATTAAAAGTGTATTTTTTCCTTAAAGTGCGCTTGTAAGACCGCTGCGCAAATACGGTGTGACAGAAAGTATTGCAACGACCGCCATTTTATTCTCTAGGGTGTTAGAATAAAAAATATGTAATGTTTGGGGGTTAACTTCTAAGTAAAGGGAAGGAGATGGGCGGGCAGTGAAACAGGCAAGCATTGCTGGTTGTCTTGTCATACCAACGGCCACCACAAGATGGTGCCAGATTACAGAATAAATCATAGGATTGCAGAAGGCCGCAAAGCTGTGGCCTCAATTACCGGCCAGTGCGGCCCGACGCGATCGCGGGGGGCACACGGAGACACAGGAAACCTCAGCTGTGCTGCCTCAGGCGCCAGGTCGCTAATTCTAGTCGCATTTGCGACCTGACGCGCAGGTTTTGTCGAACCCTGCAAGCATGTGTACATGGAAAACCCCACACAAATAGTTCTAGGTCACAGACGAGGATTACTGGCTTGCAGCATACAGGATATCCCAAGGAAAACCAGACTGAATGTCAAAGTGTCAGCTTGCCAAACAGAAACTTACTTTTTGTGATAAAATGTAGAATTTGCTCTTCTTTTTGAAAATCCAATTGGAAGAATTTTCAGATTTATGAAATGTTTCCGAGCTCTATTCTTTAAGAAGTTCAACTAGAGAAAGCAAAACATTAAAATTTTAGCATACTTGTAAATAAAGCTTGCAAAGGCCTGTAACCACAAAACCAGGACAACAATCCCACATTGAGTGCTTAAAAGGTAAAGTGTGCAAAAACATCCATCATGCTAAAGCCCTGCATGAGTTCAGGCAAAAAAAAAAAAAACACAACAATATGGATATTGATTCCAGGCCATATATATGTAAAAATAGAGAACATTAGTGTCCCACCAAAAATGAATCATCCCAGATAAAGATTTATTCCAAGGTAAGGATAAAAGACATTATTGGAAAAGTCAAGACATTTCAGGAGTCAGAGAACCCTCTTCATCAGGGTTTAACCAATATGTTGAAGTACAGGGGGGCGTGGTCTGCCAGCGCTGGTGATGGCTGCTTAGACTCAGTGCTCGTCAGCTAAGGGAGAGACAAGAAGCGATTAAGGCCCAATCTCACAGTCAATCCACGGCCATCCTGCCTCCTGACACATCGGAGATTATAGCCAGCCATGTCTAGGAAGAGGATGACTGAACATCAGCCGAAAAAACTGACAGCCTTCTTCTCCATATACTCCAGCAAGGTTAGTCAGCCCCAAAATGGCGCCGGCGCGGCTGCGATACCGGAGGCCTACACGGATCTACCCGACGATATTCCGGGAGATCAAGACTCACCTCGCCCTCCCCAGTCCCCTACCCTCAGAGCAGGAGACAACCCTGTCACAGGCAGCCCAGCGAAAACGCGGTTGCGGTTAGAGTCACCGCCGCTGCCATCTCAAATTGAGGCCCCGGCTTTCAACCACTTCCAGGCCAACCAGGCCCTACAATCATCCATGGCCTCATTCCCCACAACGGGCCAACCAGTGATGGATACTACATTAAAGGAAATGCTACTTTCTCTCCAGTCCTCACTGATGACTGACCTTTCATCACTGTTCACTAAAATATCTACAGATATGCATCTTATGGACAATAGAGTGACGCACTTAGAAAACAGCATGGAGGAATGCACTGAAACGGTGAACGACTTAGTCGACTCATATGCCGACATTAGAGAAGAACAATCCTGGGTGAGGGCAAAGCTGGCAGACCTAGAGGACAGGTCCAGAAGAAATAATGTAAAAATCAGAGGAGTCCCTGAAACCATCCTACCTCTGGACCTTCCTAGGTATGCCAAGGAGCTTATGCACTTAATCCTGCCCGACGCTTCACCCAGAGACTTGATTGTGGATCGAATCCACAGAATTGCAAAACCCTCTCACCTAGCTGCATCAGTCCCTAGAGATGTCCTAATGAGGGTGCATTTTTTCCCTGTAAAGGAGCGGCTGCTCATGACATTGAGAAATAACCCTTCATTGCCTGAACCATACGCAGGGGTGCAACTATTTCCTGACCTCTCAAAATACACTCTGCAAATGAGACGACAGCTTAACCCGATCACCAAAAGCCTCCACAACCACAAGATCCAATTTAAATGGAGATACCCTGCAACCTTGATCATCACGAGGAATGACGATTCGCATGTGATCCACACCCTCCAAAAGGGAATGCATCTACTCCAGTCCTGGGGAATCATTCCTGACGCACTGCAGGATTCAACCCCTCCGAAGGAGCAACGCAACAACCGCACGACACGCCGCTCCTCACAGGGTCGCGGCACTTGATCAAATCAGCTTATTTTTTTTCTTTTCCTTCAACCAGCATTTGGGCCTGATTACATCTACAAGTATGATGCTCTCCCTGGCTTCCAGCCTTTCGATTTGTTAGTAAGTTGAACAGTGACAGTTGTTACCCCCGCTTAGTGGTTTAGCTGAATGCGTACATTCTCTACTCCACCTAACGTTCTATCCGGTGGTCACCCCATCGAAAAAGAATACTCTTCAAGTTCCAGTTTTTATCTGGTTTAGTTCTATAGTTAACCTTTATTGTTTTACAGCAGCATCGCCGCAAGTTTGGCAAATACAACACCCCTAGAGGGTCTATCAGAACGTATACTTATAGACAGATCTGTCCTCTGAACCCAGGGAACCAACACATCCTCGACGTACCGCAAGTGCTTAAACCATATCTGTTTTTCTGTGCCTACACACAACACCTGCAATGCCGACTACAGTACTATCCATAAATGCGAATGGTCTCAACCACCCAGCAAAGAGGCATTCGCTATGGAAAACCGCTGTGGACCTAAGGTGCGAAGTACTGTGTGTCCAGGAGACGCATTTTCTTTCCACAGCTCCACCTAAATGCACGAACAGACATTTTTCCCAGATTTTTTCCGCCCCCTTTACCTCTAAAAAAAGAGGGGTGATGATAGCGATACGTAACTCGGTATCATTCCAATTGCACAATGTTACCCTAGACCCAGAGGGTCGTTACATCATTCTTGTATGTACCATTAATAACAATAAGTATACTTTGGTGAATATTTACGCTCCTAATGTCAAACAAGCTCGCTTTCTTCGCAAAATTATGCGTATTATACAACCTCTGAGACATGGCAACTTAATCTTGTGCGGTGATTTCAACCTAGTACCTGAAATCCACATGGATTCTACATCCGCTTTAAAACGCAGGGAATCTCCCTTGAAAAAATTCATTGTTGAGCATGACTTGTTTGACGTCTGGAGAGGAGAGAGATTATACATATTTCTCTCCTTTACATAAAACGTACTCCCGTATTGATAATTTTCTCACTGACAAATGGCTCCTCCAGAACATTAGCGCAGCTGTAATCCACACCACATCCTGGTCGGATCATGCCCCAATTACCATTACTGTGTCTGATTCATCGCGACAAAACAACACATTCATATGGAGGGCGAACAACTATATCCTGCAGCATCCAAATTACTCTCCAGAAATAACAGCCCAATTAAACGAATATTTCGAAATAAATTCGGGCTCTGTGTCCGACCAGTGTGTGCTGTGGAACGCGCACAAAGCGTTTATCAGAGGAATGTTAATCAAGCTTAGCTCCCACCACAAAAAGAATAGAACAATGCAGATAGACTCCCTTCTGACCCAAATTGAAAAATTAGAACAACGAAATAAATCCAAACCCAATCCAACATACTCAGCACAAATCCTAATATTTAGACGAGAACTACGTATCCTCCTCCTCCAATCGTACGAACGAATCCAGAGAAGGCTAAAAGCCACTTCGTACTCCACATCCAACAAAGCAGGTAAAACCCTTGCACAACGTATAAAGGGCAGGCGTATAAAAAATAAAATAGACCACATACTACATCCCCACACAAAGGAAAACCACAGAAACCCACAAGAGATAGCGGATGCTTTCAGCACGTACTACAGCGATCTATATAATCTACAGCGAGACCCCGACACACACCAACCCACCCTAGACGAAATCACAGACTTTCTCTCACATGTCAGTCTTCCGTCGGTAACGTTAGAGCAACTCTCCCGCCTCAATGACCCTTTCACAGTACAAGAAATAGTAGAGACTATCAACACTCTCCCCTTAGGGAAATCACCAGGTCCCGACGGGCTAACGGGAGAATACTATAAACAATTTGCGCATCACCTAGCTCCGCACCTTGCGAACATGTACAATGACGTGGCCTCCTCTGCTACATTTCCTCGGGAATCCTTACAAGCATTAATTATTACCCTCCCCAAGCCAGGGAAAGACCCAGTAACACCTCAGAACTTCCGTCCAATATCTCTATTAAACCTAGACTTAAAAATTTATGCCAAGTTGATCGCCACACGACTGAATCATATCATGCCCAACCTGATCCACAAGGATCAATCGGGCTTCACAGCGGGAAGACAAGCGTCAGATGCTACAAGGAGACTAATCAATATCATACATTATGCCGAGAATAGTGGAACGCCTTCCCTGCTCCTTTCTTTGGACGCGGAGAAGGCGTTCGACAGGATCAACTGGAAGTACTTACATCAAGTTCTCCAGAAGTTTGGTTTCACAGGTCTAATACTTAACGCTATCCTAGCACTATACACCTCCCCTTCGGCCCGGGTATTCTCTGCAGACATGATCTCCCAACCATTTAACATTACCAATGGCACTAGACAAGGCTGCCCATTGTCGCCACTGATCTTCAACCTACTAATGGAACCCCTGGCAGAACACATTAGACAGAACCCAAATGTCTCTGGTCTCAAGATAGGACACCAAACACACAAGGTTAGTCTGTTCGCAGACGATGTCATTCTTATGACTACAAACCCGATATCATCCCTACCAGAAATACAAAATACCCTTCAGTGGTTCAGTAAAATTTCCTACTATAAGGTTAACGCTTCCAAGTCATACATATTAGACCTAGGAATAGATGCAACTTCCAGGAACCTACTCCAAACACAATTTCCCTTCACATGGGCGGAACACGACATAACATACCTAGGGATCCAACTGCCAAGATCGACAAAAAATCTCTTTAAGTGCAACTTTATCCCGTTTCTTACCAAACTACAAACTGAGGCCCATAAATTAGCAAAACAGGAATTATCATGGTCGGGCAGACTCGCTGCATTCAAAATGTTACTTTTACCACAGCTGATATACTTATACAGGACCATCCCCATCCCTATCCCGTCGTCTTACTTTAAATCTCTCCAAACAACTCTGAACAAATTTCTATGGAAAGGCAAACCACCTAGATGCGCAAAACATACACTTATAAAACATAAATTAGCGGGAGGAGCAGGTCTGATTGACTTTGAAGATTACTATTGGGCATCCCTACTGACACAAATACAGGACTGGTTTCACAACCCTCCTAGCAAACTCTGGAGCATTACCGAAGCTGCAATGATTAAACATCATACATTGCAAAACTGGTTGCTGAGTACCCCTCTTGGAGCCCCCATCTCCAATGCCCTTCCTCCTACGATAAGAGCATCTGCACAAGCTTGGAAAAAACTAATAAACCTAACTCCAACAATGGCAAACTCATTCTCTCCTCCGTTACCGTTAGAAATACTCTATCATTTCACTACAGATCTATATCTAGCACACTGGACACGTAAAGGTATTAACCACATACAAGATCTACTCCAAGGGAACACAATAATGTCGTTCCAAACACTTCAACAGAAATTCGCCCTTCCCAATTCGGATCTATTTACATATCTACGAATCAAACATTGTCTATCTCACCTAGCTCAGCCACTCTACACACTCCCACTTAGAGCGTGGGCATACTTGACAAATCCCTCGAAGATAAAAGGAATTTCCCTTTTCTATAATATTCTACATCAGAAAATGGAAATTACTAAAACTAAACCACACATGCACTGGGACACAGACCTTGGAAAAACCTTTACTGAATCTCAGTGGAAAACAGCACTACGCTCCATATACAAGGCAACCCTAAATTCAACATTCTGGGAAATCACTCAAAAAATTTCTCTGCGGTGGTATCTTACACCAACTAAATTAGCGTCTTTTAACAACACCACCTCAGACGTATGTTGGAGATGCAACTCAGGGAGAGGTGACCTGTTTCACATCCTCTGGGCGTGCCCTTCAATACAAACATATTGGATAAACATCTTCCTCATCCTGTCGGATATCGCACAGGAACAAATGCCATCTTCTCCGGCATTGGCATTGCTCAACTTGACAATTGAGTCGGTGCCAGGCCCATTGAGATTGGTTTTAACCAACGTCCTTCTTGCTGCTCGGCTGAGTTTGACCAAATTATGGAAAAACACCCAACCTCCTACGACTGAATATACCATTGATCTCGTTAACCTACACTTCACATATGAGATTACACTGGCCTCTAGTAGAGGTCAACTTAACAAAACAAAAAATGCATGGCTCCCCTGGACCAGGTGGTCCGGTTCATACAACCCAAAGAAGCTGATAGTACCCCTGGACCGTGATAACTGAGTCATCTGTCTGGATACGATAGCTATGATAATGTCACGTTAATATGTTTTGAAGTTACACTTTAGTGACGTATGTTTTTTTTTTTTGATTGCACTGTAAAGAACTATATGATATCTCCTGAAACAAAAATTTGGAACGCAAATTGTTTGCACTTTTATGTACCACACTTGAAAAAATTTAATAAAAAACTATTGAAGAGAAAAATATGTTGATGTACAGCCACCCCTCACCAATCTTCCAATCTGTCCCCTGTGCTGCAGCACACGGAAGCGGTCAGAAGGATGGAGGGCTCAGGCTGCAGAGAAAGGGACTGTCTTTGACTGACAGCAGCGGGAGCCAATGGCTCCTGCTGCTATCAATCTCTCCAATGGAGGACAGCGGATGAAGCAATTGTGCACATTGCTGGATCGGGCTCAGGAAAGAAAAAAAATAAAAAAGGGGGGGGGGGAGCTGCAGCACAGAAGGTTTTTCACCTTAAAGTGTTACTAAACCCACAACAGTAAAATCAGTCTGTATATGCAGAATAGCATGCTTGTTATACTCACTGTGGAACTTAAGGGGTTAATCCTCTGCATTGTGTAAAAAGGCACTTTGATTCTGTATGCACAGATCCTCCTCCCTCTTGCAGGGTCACTGGGGGCAAGGCCAGATAAGACCCAGTCAGAGTCCCCCTACACATGCTCAGTTTGGTCTCTATTGCTGGAGAGAATATTTCCTTGTTGAGCTGAACTTTTCAGGTCACATGGTATGACATCACATATGTGGGCGTGTATACAGATCCTAAATGACAGCCCAGTCCTTCCCCCCTCCTCCTTGCCTAGTAACTAAAAAAAGAACATAATGAGTGGGATGTCACATCTTGATTGATGGAAGATCTGCCTCCCATAACAGCACAAGGACACAGGTTATAGTGGAAATCTCCTCCTATCTGAACACTCAGCACTTGGGCAAACCCTGCAGTTTATCATGTGACCGTGGTATACAGATCAGCCAAAAAGGTATTGTAAGCTCTAAGAGCAGGGCCCTCTGATCCCTCCTGTATTGATTTGTATTGTAAGTGTACGGTCTGCCCCCATGTTGTAAAGCGCTGTGCAAACTGTTGGCACTATATAAATCCTGAATAATAATAATAATAAGAGTGGCAGTATTTTAATGTAAAAATAAGATTTATAAGCTGTGGGCACATGAACTATTTTCATATTACTGGGTTTAGTAACACTTGAATGCATTAAGGTGAAAAGTCTTAAGGCTTTACAACCACAAATCTGCAGCACTAAAATTATATTTTTAAACACGTGTGCAAAAAAATAAAACCAGGGGAAGGGAAAGGATTGATTGCTGATTGGAATCGTCAATTACTTCCACAATGTACGTACATATTTACTAGTTGTGACTTGTGGCACCGATGAATCTCTTAAAGCGCAATCTGACACCCTTCCGGCATCTTCCAGAAAACGATAATCTGATGCATGAAAAAACAGAGGACCTTACAATACAAGAAATACACATGGCACAGGTTATAGTCATCTTTCATCAGTCATCTAAAATGTCTCAAGCCTGACTCTAGCAGCTCTCCATTCTGTCCTCAGAGACAAAATATGAGTGGAGGGATTTTCACTGAATAGAAAACTCTCAATTTCTGTCCTGAAGTTGCGTTGGGGAATTTGTTTCTGTTATGTAGATGGTGTGAATTCTTGTGGGGCATATTTCGTTTTTTGCATTACTTTGTAATTGTTTTTTTTTTGGATGCATTTGATACATTTTACATTTACTAAAGCTCTAGCACACAGACTGTAAATTACACTGTGCATAGTAACCAATCAGCTTCTAGGTTTGTCAAACGGTAAGGCCTGGTTTACATTAAGTGCAATGGAACCGTTCTAATTAGGAGTGACTTGAGTTGCTCAAACTAAAAAAAAAAAAAAAAAGAAGGGTTCCTTCACTACTTTTGGTGCGATTTCAGCACAACTTGCATTGACTTCTGTTAGACCCCTTTCACACTGGGGTGGTGCGGGTGTTAGTGGCGCTTTACCGCTGTTATAGCGGCGCTTTTAACCCCCGCTGCGCAGCGATTTCAATGGCAGGGGTGGTTTAAAAGCGGCGCTCCTGTACCGCCCCAAAGATGCTGCTTGCAGGACTTTTTTTCTCGTCCTGCAAGCGCACCGCCCCAATGTGGAAGCACTCGGGCTTTCACACTGGGGAGGGCTTGAGAGTCGCTTTTCAGGTGCTATTTTTAGCACTAAAGCGCCTGAAAAGTGCCCCAGTGTGAAAGGGGTCTTAAAGAAGTCGTACCAAAGTCACGGCAGTACAACCCGGGCCTAAGTGAACAAGCTGAAGTTAGAAGCTGATTGGTTAGTACAGTGGAACCTCGGATTGCGAGAAACGCGGTTAACGGGCGTTTCGCAATACAAGCATTTTTTTCAAAATCCTGACTCGGTTTGCGAGTGTTGCATCGCAAAACAAGCAGGAATCAAGCCTCTGCGGTGTGCAGTACTGCATTTGTACTTCCGTTCGGAAATACTCAGTAACACTTGGAAATACTCTGTTCCCGAGCCTTTCCGACTGCATCCGAGCGGTCTCCGAGTCTCTCCGGCATCCCCCCCTGGCCACATGCAGTATTGCATGCAATAGAAGTCAATGCAGAACTAATTATCTTGGTCTCCATTGACTTCTATGGGGAAACTCGCTTTGATATGCGAGTGCTTTGGATTACAAGCATTCTCCTGGAACGGATTATGCTCATAATCCAAGGGGTTCCACTGTAAGTGTCTAAACCAACAGACACGTGCTAGGGGAAGAAAATTATAAGCAAATTAGACTTCAGCTTCAAGGCTGGGTTCACACTAGTGCGAATTGGATGTGGGTTTCGCCACACGCAATTCGTATGTCAGGAGATAGTGACCGGCTCTCTATGAAGCCGGTTCACACATCTCTGGAGCAGCTCCGGTGCCAATCACACAAGAGTCCTGTGCATTTTGTGGTCTGTTTCAGATCTGAATTCAGCCAAAAATTGATATAAAGCCCCTCCTCTGTCCGCACTGATAACGTGTCATCATTCAGTCCAGGTATACATGTCATCACTCACCGCTCAGCAGGTCTATGTCACCAAATTTATTTAGGGGCACAAAAGCCGTCTTGTCTCGGACTCCGTTGCACGCAGACTCCACTTTGTGTTTCTTTACACAGGGTAAGCTGCAGGAAGGAAAAGAATCAGTAAATGTTATGCAGATGGAAGAAGAACGTGCTTCAGGGCTTATTCACACATGCAGCTATACTGCCGACCCTCTGAAAAGTGATCTGCGGTGGATCGCTTTACAGAGGGAATTTGACAATTAGTGAGGAGCCAATATGTCACTTCCTCACAGCCTGCTTTAACCCTCAAAATGTGAAACACACTGCAAATGCGTGCATTGCATGCGATTGCAGGGCAGCTGCAATGCAGCCCAACGCGCTTAAATGGGTCGCATTAGGCAGCAATATTGTCTACCAGAAGTGCTTACAAGCCCTGAGCCGTTGCATGCCCTAGCTTATGTGGGTGGTCAGGGGTGGTAAAACCACAGCTAAACCGCTGGGTTTCACCTCTCCCCCCCCCAGCTACCTGTGTGAACGAGCCCTTAGAGATGACAATAAGGTCAACTTACCTGCACGAGTACTTCATACAGCGGGGGCATTTATACTTTGCTTCTTCACTTCCACAGGTCTCACAGCTACAGGGGAGAGAAGATCGGTCAGAACAGTCCACAGAAAATTGCTACAGCACCAATATCAGCACCACACAAGCTCTTAAAGCATAGCTCCACCCAAAAGGTTATTTGCCACCTTTCAGGGAGGTACCTGGTTTTGACAGGTACCCACTGCCACTTCCAGCTGACTTTGCCACAGTGCACTCATCCGGAAGTTCGCCAGAATGGTGAAATACATTGCACTTGTGTGCATTAAAATTCATTTTAGGGTACTTTTTTTTTTTTCACACCAAAGCACGGTCCAGGACACACACGCTCCGCACTACAGGACAGGTGATCAAGCTGCCGTTGCGAGAGCGTGCGAATGTCAACAAATTGTTAAGGCTCGGTTCACACTATCGCTGTATCCGTCGCACAGCAGGGGTCCGGTGCGTGCTGGTTCACCGTTTCATGTCCGATTTCAGCCTAATTTTGGGCTGAATTCGGACCTGAAACGGACCAAAAAAAAGGCACACGTTTTTCCAGCAATTCGCACTGGACCTGCTGTGGGAATATGTGAACCGGCTCCATATAGAGCCAGGCACAATCTCCTGCTATGCGATTTGGATGCGGGGAAAACCACATTCAGTTTGCATAGGTGTGAACCCAGCCTAAAAGTATGGGGGTATTTTTTCCCCCATTATACTTACCTAGGTGGATGCTGCATCTGTCCTCCGGCGCCTCTACACTGAGAGCCGAGCGATCAAACACTGCTGATGGCTCGGTTCTCACATGTCCCCGAGCAGAGTGCAGCTGACTGTCTAGTGGTGCTTTCACTACCACTACTTTTTCCGTGTTCTGGTGCGTTTTGCAGCCCATTCAGATGAATGCAATACCAGACCGTGCAGGAAACGCACAGCTTGAACCGGCCCTGAAAACATCCGTGTAACCTCTTCAGCTCAGGAAGGTTCATCCCCTTCATAACCAGGCCATTTTTTTTGCGATACGGCACTGTGCTACTTTAACTGACAATTGGGCGGTCGTGCGACGCTGTACCCAAAATAACATTGATGTGCTTTTTTTCCCACAAATAGAGCTTTCTTTTGGTGGCATTTGATCCCCTCTGCGGTTTTTATTTTATTTTTGCGCTATAAATAAAAAACGACTGACAATTTAAAAAAAAAAAAAAAAAAAAAAAAAAAAAACACAATATTTTTTTAATTTCTGCTTATAATACCAATAAAAACAAAATACTTAAAAACGTCTTCATCAGTTTAGGCCAATATGTATTCAGCTACATGTTTTTGGAGAAAAAAAAATGCCAGTAAGCGTATATTGATTGGTTTGTGCAAAAGTTATAGCGTCTACAAACTATGGGATAGATTTATGGAATTTTATTTTTTTACTAGTAATGGCGGCGATCAGTGATTTTTAGCAGGACTGCAACATTGCGGCAGAAAAATTTGACACTAAAGCAGGCCATACACGGTCGAATTTCGAACAAATTTTCTTTTCATAATCAGAAAGTTCGTTTTTTTTTTGTGATCCGATGATGCCACCATTGATTTTCGAAATTCGGCCGACCAAACCTTCATGTTGCCGGGAATATTCTTTTCTCTCCGGGAATTTTCTTTTCTTGCACATGCGCATTATTTTTTCTAATACATTTCTCACACGATTCTCCCATCATTGATCAGAAAATCGTTCGTTTTTCAAAAAATTTCCAACACGTCGGATTCCTCAAATTTGATTGCTGCACGAAAATCGGCTGTTGCTGCAGCCCACTAACGGTGCGAAATTCGTACGAAAATTCTTTGATACGATTTTCGAAAGAAAATTCTTTTGAAATTCGAACAGTGTATGGCCGCCTTAAGTGACACATTTGGGGGACCAGTGACACCAAATACAGTGATCAGTGCTAAAAAAAAAAAATAAAAAAAAAAATGCACGGTCACTGTACGGACACTGGCTGGACACTGGCTGGAATGGGGTTAACATCAGGGGTGATCAAAGGGTTAAATGAGCTCCAAGGGGGTGCTTTCTAACTGTTCGGGGGAAGTGCTTTGACTGGGGGTAGACAGATTTGTGTTCTTGCTCAGCAGAAACAAATGATCCCCATCTTCCGCTCTCACAGAACAGCAACCTGCCAGGTTTACATAGGCAGACCACCGTTCTGCTTCTCTCTGTAACGATCGCCAGCGAAAAATCAAGTCTGCCGGACCCGCTGGTTGGCTCCTACTGTGTCCAATCACAGCGGGAGCAGGTCACCAGCAGCACGTGTGCGCCCCAGACCCGGAAATCGAAAATCACGTACAGGTATGGGATTCCGCGCAGAAGGGCCGCCCTGCCGCAGTATATATGTGCACGTGGCGGTCCGGAATCGGTTAACATACAATTGCGCAAATATTGTGCAACATAAATTGCAGCAACCATCTCTTTATTCTTCAGGTTCTCTTCTTTCAGAAAATATAGATCAATCCTCTAACCAAAACTTCACATTTTAGGGGAAAATAAATATATTTGCTCCAGCAGTGAAAGGGTTCATGTCCCTCCTGTACCATGAAAATGCTGCATGGTACAGTTTATACTCCTAGGATTTCATTACTTTACATCACAGACCCCAGTCAGCATTTTCAGGGGTGACTCACTCGGCATAGTGTATTGAACCCCCTCTCCTGCTTGTCTCCCCTCATCATATGATGATACAGCTCAGTGTCCCCCCTCCCTCACCTGCACAGGGATATCTTTCTTTTGAGTGGCAAAGACACCTCCGGCTCTCCATCCAGCCCCTGAGCCTCGGGCAGCAGCAGACAGTCCATGGCGGCTCTCTAGAGCACACGTGGGAACCACTTCCGGTGTTAGCAAGATAGGCTGGTGCCATAGAAACAGGAAGAAGCGGCGGCCATGTTGGGTGTGGCGGAACTTGTCATTCGGGCGGCCATGTTGAGTGTGGCGGGACTTTACATTAGGGCGGCCATGTTGAGTGTGGCTGAACGTGTCATTCGGGCGGTCATGTTGTGGATGGCAAATTATTCTTTTTTTAGCCTATGGCTGGAAAAGGGGCAATTGCACTTGCAAAAAAAAAAAAAAAAGAAAAGAAGAAAGAATTGTATATAAATACAAATATATGAATGTATAGAGAGATTTACTTTTACATGGATACATTCATATACATATCTATATAGTATAAATTAAAATACTGTATATATTTTTTCTTACTATTCATTTATATAAACGTACAGCTGAATCACGCAGGTGTCTAAAATGCTGCATTTAGATGGTATACAGAGTATAGTTTTGTATACATTTAAATACGGCACTATAGGAAACAATGGGGTCATAAACATAGCTGTGTCTACAAATAAAAAATGTGCGCCGTGCAAAAAAAATAATAAAAGGATTCAGCTGCGTCCAGGACTGTACACACACTATATTGTCTTTACACACACATGAACTTTAATGGCATCCCAGTCTTAGTCCATAGGGTTCAATATTGAGTTGGCCCACCCTTTGCAGCTATAACAGCTTCAACTCTTCTAGGAAGGCCGTCCACAAGGTTTAGGCGTGCGTCTATGGGAATGTTTGACCATTCTTCCAGAAGTGCATTTGTGAGCTCAGGCACTGATGTGGATGAGAAGGCCTGGCTCATAGTCTCCGCTCAAATTCATCCCAAAGGTGTTCTATCAGGTTGAGGTCAGGACTCTGTGCAGGCCAGTCAAGTTCCTCCACCCCAAACTTGCTCATCCATGTCTTTATAGACCTTGCTTTGTGGACTGGTCCATATCATTTGGTTGAAGGGTGGATTATGATGTGGGGTTGTTTTTCAGGGGTTGGGCTTGGCCCCTTAGTTCCAGTGAAGGGAACTCTTAAGGCGTCAGCATACCAGACATTTTGGACAATTTCATGCTCCCAACTTTGTGGGAACAATTTGGGGATGGCCTCTTCCTGTTCCAACATGACTACACAAGTGCACAAATCAAGGTCCATAGAGACATGTGTAGCGGGTACTCCAAATTTAGGGGGTCTCTATGCCCAAATTTAGGGGGATGACCCGAACACTAGTATGGCTTGGGTCTACTAATTATATTCTGGACTCTGCTTTGTTGCTGTGTGCCTATGTAGAGTTCCCTGTGGCCTACAGGTGGCGCTGCCATGTTGGGTCAGGGTTGAACCATAGGTTGCATTGGCACGATTGGATGTCCTCTCTCGGCTGCCGTAAGGGTGGCCGGGTTCTGTCTGCTGTGCATGCCGGGAGAGGATATAAAAGAGGCAGACGCCATTATTCAGGGAGAGACCCGGGGACAAGTACCCGGAGGAGTGTGCCCCCTAAGGAGGGGGGGGTGCGTACACTGACTGAGGAGTCTCGGGCACCTTCGGCCCAAGAGTGCAACGTTCCAGGTAGACCCAGTACCTTCAACTGGGTCTACAGGCAGAACTTTGGAGTCCTAGGATGCCCGGGTGAGGGTATCCGCTCTGACCAAGAGGAAGCCAGGGGAGGATCGGTCCCATAACAGGAGATGAGTGATAGTTAGATTGCTGTCTCAGGAAAGGCCTGGTGACCTGTCAGAGGGAAGGATCCTATGCTCCGCAGAACTGACCCTGCGGAGTGCTGCTGCTCTTTGGAGACATACTGAACTTGTCCTTGGAGGATTTAAATTGATTGTTCGAGCTCCACATCGGCTGCTGGGACCATTGAGGGACTATCCGGGTGAGCTGTACCCACTCGGGACCGAGTGGTGATAAGTCTGGGAGTTCTGTGCCTGAATATGCTTTTAGTTCAACTATAAACTAGAGGACACAGGCTTGTGGCATGGGTGTCTCTTCTTCCCCGGAGGAGAGGGTAGTGCTACACATGTATGAGCAATTTTAGGGTGGAGGAACTTGACTGGCTTGCACAGAGTCCTGATCTCAGCCCGATAGAACACCTTTGTGATGAATTAGAGTGGAGACTGCGAGCCAGGCCTTCTCGTCCACATCAGTGCCTGACCTCACAAATGCACTTCTGGAAGAATGGTCAAATATTTCCATAGACACTCCTAAACCTTGTGGACAGCCTTCCCAGAAGAGTTGAAGCTGTTATAGCTGCAAAGGGGGGAACCAACTCAATATTGAACCCTACGGATTAAGACTGGGATGCCATTAAAGTTCATGTGAGTGTAAAGGCAGGTGTCCCAATACTTTTGGTAATATAGTGTATGTTATGTGTGTACCCCTGTAAACACTTGTATATGTACACACAGAAAGCTATTAGAAGAATTGTACGCATCTAAACACTGTATGGCCCCTTTCACATGGGCTGTCTGATCAGGTCCGCCTGTCAGTTTTCAGGTGGACCTGGTCAGACCCTCCAGCCTCCTATTCGGAGTAGAGTCGCTCTCCGATCCAGGAGACGATGTCATCATAGATTAACTTTTCGCTAAGAAGGGCTGGGACAAGATGCCTCTCTCCTCGTCACGCAAAGTCAAGGATCCACTCATGTCTGCAGGGGATAGTACACCCCGGGTGGAGACACCAGCGCCTGAGGAGGGATCCCGTCCCCAGTCTGCCCTTCTACCTCCGGTGCCTCCTGCATCTGGCACCGGGGAAAAGAGACTGTTGCTGCGGGCGCCTATGCCCAGAATGGAGGTGATCAAGGCACCTCGTCACCCGGACGCCATTGTCCTACCGGGTGAAGGAGACCGGGCCACTATGCCTCCGTTGGCGAGATTACAGCGCCTCTTTGGCCAAAAGCTTGCTAACGAGTATGGGTGGGAGTACCCGTACTTACCCAAGGAGCTTCTATATGAAGTGGAAGTCTGCCGGGAACGCTGGTACAACGATTTTCGATTTTGTGTGGACGCACCTTCAGGTCCCACATGCCCGCAGGTACCTCGCGTGTTCCCCTAAAGCCTCTCAACGGTTCAAGGACTGCAAGTCAGAATGGATGCTGGGTCGGCATATCCACGCAGACAAGGTGTTAATTCGACGCAAAGAAGGGGAGTATGTCGAATACCATGTAGAGACAATGGACCAGCACTTGAAACCCCTTGTCTTGCCGCACCCAAAGTTCTATTTGTAGGAGAAAAAAAATGACTCCGTTCTTGCTTTGCCTTGTTGCTGCTGAACTTTCCGGAGTTGTTTCCCGGGAAAACCCAGTGACTGTACCCGTGTCCATGGGTGTTTGTGCTCTCCGGAGGAATTGAAGGACTGTTGCAGTTGTTTGTTCTTCAGGCCTATTCGCTAGCAAAGGAATAGGAGAGTTCAGTTGTGCCTGGGCCTACTCGTATCCACACCCCTGTTTGTTCATTACTGAAAGTTCAACTGATTGTGTTCACCCTGCAAGAAAAGAAATAAAGGAGTGTTGGACTTTCGATTGGTGTGGGGCTCTATGCTATTGGCAGACACGTCTCCACAGAACAACTAAGGCTTTGTATGCAGTGAACAGACCCGGAGGTAATTCAAGTAACTCTGCTCAACCCTCATACACATACGAGGGGAGAGCTTGGCGTAGTGTTCCTGCACTCTTCTCTCTCAGATACCCCTAGACACAAGCCATTCACAATAGGCGAGAGGGGGAGTGAGGCTCCGCTACAAATGTAAATTCTGAAGACGCCCAATGGGAGGGGCGAAATGCGTCAAGTGGGGACGTACAGTGACGAGAATTCCTTCAGCTGCAACGCATGACGAGGCGGCGATCTGACTTCTATAGATGCTTATATTACAGACGTGATTGTAAGTGTAATTGCTTTTAACCTTTTAATAAAGTTAAAACAATATCACGCTATGGGGATTCTTTCTATGATCCTTCCTTATGGTACGAGTATACTATATTGATCCCAGTCACCACATTGAAGGAGTGGAGGAGGACAAATGGGAAAAATACATTTTATCTGGATATCAATATGCTCATTTGACTCAGAGAGTCAACTACCGTTGGTGAGTGGGGAAACAGAATGGGAACACAGGAGGGGAGCATGCCACTGTGGAACCTACACGGAAAAGGAATATTTTCACCAGCACTCTGAAACTGCACTTATCACTTTATATATGTGCATTTATGGACTGTAAGAACTGTGTTTTGCATTAGTGCATTTGAGATTAATTTAGTTTTCACTTATTCACTTGTTCATAGTTTCATATTTGGATATAAGATTTACATTCATATGTATTTAATTTAGGAGTTTTTTTTTTTTAAGAGCACAGTAATTTATACACAAGAGCACTTTATATATTTGAATTCATAAATTTTTGTATATATTTTTTGATGTATTTATAAGAACACATGAAACTATGTATGCATTTAGGAGCTGTGCTGTGTTTTTAAAATTGGTACTGTACATGAAGGTTTTTCTAACCTATATTACAGCAGCAGCCCTATAATTTATCATTTAGTTTGGATGAACACAGTTAGACTGTTACCATCGCGTGGGTATATCACCATAACATCGTGCTATGTCTTTCATCTGCTGCATTGTTTCCTTGGCAGGCCACTGTGTCTTTGGTCCTCAGTGTTGCCGGTTTCTTTGTGCTTCTTCAAAAGAGCTTGTACAGTTGATCTTGAAACCCCAGTCAGCTTTAAATCTTTCCTGGGGAGAGACCTTGCTGATGCAGTGTAACTACCGTGTGCCTTGTTTCTGTGCTCAGTCTCGCCATGGTGTATGACCTGTGACATGAAACTGTCCTTCACAGCCTCACCTTAGCAGCAGAGTTTGGCTGTTTCTCACCGAGTTTTAAGCCTCCTACACACCTGTTTCTGTTTCAGTTAATGACTGTGTAATATACATTTTAAATTGATGATCATTAGCACGTGCTTGGTATAATTGGTTAATCATACACCTGACTCTAATCCTACAAAATTCCTGACTTTGTGCAAGTGTACAAAGTGTGCAAGTGTAAGAATTGATGCTGGTTTAAAGCCGAAGGGTAGTCACTAGGGATGAGCTTCGAGTTCGAGTCGAACTCATGTTCGACTCGAACATCGTCTGTTCGGTTGTTCGTCAAATTGCGAACATTATGGGCCGCTTGCGCCAAATTCGAGTGGCGCGTCACGGCCCATAATTCACTGCGGCATCTCAGTGTATTGATGGCTGATGGTTGGCCAAGCATGCACTATGACCCGCATGCTTTGGCCAATCACAGCACGGAGAGCCATAATTGGCAAAAGCCAGGGTGGCTATGGCCAATTATGTCTCGGGGTTTAGTACACGCCCCACACTATATAAGACCACTTGCGTGGCGGCCTTGTGTAGTGTGTTGCGGTGGAGAGAGATAGATAGATAGAGAGAGAGAGAGAGTGTCATTTCATTTGAGTTAGATAGAGCAGGCAGGCGAGTCAGTTAGCTGCAGTTACAGTGTATGGAGGATATATGCATCCTAGGTGTTGTGTGTGTGTGTGTGTATATATATATATATATACCGTATATACTCGAGTATAAGCCGACTCGAGTATAAGCCGAGGTACCTAATGTTGCCTCAAAAAACTGGGAAAACTTACTGACTTGAGTATAAGCCGAGGGTCATCCTTACTGTTCCTATCCTCACTGTTCTCCTATCCTCCCTGTTCTCCTATCCTCACTGTTCCCTAGCTCGCTATTTTACATTGTAAATCGTACCTGTAAAGAAGTTGCGGCTGCTGCGTCCATCGTTCAAATTCCGCAGTCTCTTCCTGTTCCTTCCGTGATAGGCGGAGGGTGTCTGATGAGAATCGCCTATCACGATCATTCTCTCATCCTCAGTTTCCCAGCAGACACTGTGTTGGGTGTTCCGCCAATCACAGACGTCTGCTGGGAAACTGAGGATGAGAGAATGATCGTGATAGGCGGAGAGTGTCTGATGAGAATCGCCTATCACTGAAAGAACAGGAAGAGACCGCGGAATTCGAACGATGGACGCCGCAGCCGCAACGTCTTTACAGGTACTATTTTAATGTAAATTTTTTTGCTGACTCGAGTATAAGCCGAGGGGGGGGGGGGGACTTTCAGCCCAAAAAAAGGGCTGAAAATCTTGGCTTATACTCGAGTATATACGGTATATATATATATATATATATATATATATATATATATACACTGTATTCAGTTTAGCTAAATCCGTTCCTGTTATTTTCTTACTAATATACTGACAGGCAGGCAGGTGATTGTGGTAGCTGAGGACACAGTACACTGACTGAAAATACTGCAGCTGTCTGCCTGTGGTATTAATAGTAAGAGAACACCAGCAATTGTCTTCAGTTAGCTTTAGGTGCATACTGTGCAGAGGACACAGTACACTGACTGAAAATACTGCAGTTGCCTACCTGTGGTATTAATAGTAAGAGAACACCAGCAATTGTCTTCAGTTAGCTTTAGGTGCACACTGTGCAGAGGACACAGTGCACTGACTGAAAATACTATTAATACCACAGGTAGGTAGCTGCAGTATTTTCAGTCAGTGTACTATGTCCTCTGCACAGTGTGCAACTAAAGCTAACTGAAGACAATTGCTGGTGTTCTCTTACTATTAATACCACAGGCAGGCAGCTGCAGTAAGAGAACACCAGCAATTGTCTTCAGTTAGATTTAGGTGCACACTATGCAGAGGACACAGTACACTGACTGAAAATACTGCAGCTGCCTGCCAGTGGTATTAATAGTATTTTCAGTCAGTGTACTGTGTCCTCTGCACAGTGTGCACCTAAAGCTAACTGAAGACAATTGCTGGTGTTCTCTTACTATTTGTCAGTGTACGTACCTTGCCGGGCGCGTCGGTGGTCGCTTCGGTGTGCGTTCGCGTGCGCCGATGCGCGCTGTGGTTTGGCATGTTTCCATCCACGCTGGTACACTTCCTGGATCGCGGGTGCGCGTGCCTGTGCGCGCCGGTGTGTGCGGGTGCATGTGCGCACATTGCGGGCGTGTGCACGCGCACGCCGTGCGCGCGCCCACGCACGCCGGTTTGCTTATTTAAACCCCTGGAACACTTCAGACCGGTGCTGTCTGATCTACAGTCCCCTGTGTATCCTGCTCCTGTTGTTCGCCTGAAATCCAACCTTCTGACCACCCGGCTTGTTACTGGACTTTCCTTGCTATCCGCCTGCACCCGACCTCGGCCTGTCTTTGACCCTGAACCTGCCTACCCCGCTGTGCCACATTGCCCGAACGTTGCCGAACCCTGCCTGTCTGACCGCCCCTTCTGCTTCTGCCCCGCTACGCTGCTCTATATACCTGCCTGCCTACCTACCTGCCTGCAGCCTGCCTGGCTTGCTACCCTTCTGAACCCAGGATCCGGAGCCGCTCTCTTTGAACCGTTCTCAGGCTCTCTTACCCTTACGCACTCCCGTGCCTCCTGTCTGCACTACCAGGGGCCCGTGAGTCGGATCCGTACGGGTGACCTCTCTCTGCTCCAACGGACTCGCTGATCAGGTGCGTATCCCGCTGACAGTATCAGACAGCCATGTCCGAGTCCGAGCAGGGGAGGGATCCCATGGAGGAATTATGCCGGCACCTGAATGGGCTGACGCAAGCCGTGAAAGACCTCCAAGCCGGCTATACCAGGTTGGAGGAAAGAGTTCAAGTCCTGTCCTCGCCTGCCAGCCCGCAAGGCACCACATCCACGGGATATCCGGCTACACCCTCCGTCGTCATGCTTCCTCCGGAACCCAGGGTCCCTACACCCGAGAAGTTTGCGGGCAATCACAGCAAATACCGAGCGTTCCGCAACGCTTGCGAGCTTTTCTTCGCCCTACAACCCCGCACCTTTTCCCTGGAAGCAACCAAAGTGGGCTTCGTCATCTCCCTACTGACCGACGAGCCGCAGGCCTGGGCTCATCGCCTTCTAGAGCAGAAAGATGCCTCCTTGGAGACCCTTGCCACGTTCTTTGCCGCGATGTCTCAACTCTATGAGGATCCGCAACAAGCGGCTACTGCAGAATCTGTTCTCCACTCCCTCCTGCAAGGTCGCAGAGCGGCCGAGGACTATGCGGCAGAATTCAAACGTTGGAGCTCTGACACAGAGTGGAATGACGCTGCTTTGCGCTACCAATTCCGGATGGGCCTGTCGGATCAGCTCAAGGACGAGCTAGCACGTGTCGGAGTTCCTCAAACCCTGGACAAGTTAATAGATCTGGCAATTCAGATCGACCGACGCCTGAGAGAGCGTCGCTCCGAGAGGACCTCCAGTCAGTTCCAACGTTGCTCCCCAAGGTCTTAAACCCGGCCCGTCTTGCACCTCCGGCGCCCCCGTCTCCGGCGTTAGATGACCCAGAACCCATGCAACTGGGCTTACTGCGCCCATCGCTCTCTCCCGAAGAACGCCAGCATAGGCGTAGTAACAATCTGTGCATGTACTGTGGCGAACCGGGACACTACGTGAGATCCTGTCCGGCTAAGATGCGTAAGTGCCTGCCTGTCTCTTCTACTTGTGCCTCTTTGTTGCCTAACCCAACTTCTCACTTGGCTCTCTCCATTTCTTTACAGCCCCCTGGAAGGACTTCGGCAATCCTAGTACCCGCCATAATTGATTCGGGGGCGTGCAGCTGCTTTATTGATTTGACATTTGCTGCCATTCATCACATTCCCCTGCGGCCGAAACCCCGGGGACTTGCAATACATCTCGCTGATGGCTCTATTATCAAATCCGGCCCCGTCACTCAGGAAACTGTCCCTTTGATGGCCTCGGTGGCAACCCACCATCAGGAGTTCCTAAGTCTGGATGCCATCTCCTCTCCGCTATTCCCCGTCATTCTGGGGATGCCCTGGCTGCAAGCCCATAACCCCAACATTGACTGGGCTACAGGGAGAGTTAAATTCCTCTCAGATTATTGCCTGCAACACTGCCTGCAACAAGCCTCTACCGACCACCCTCACCTGCTCTGTCTGGGCACAGACCCTGACCTTCAGAAAACCATCCCTGAGCCCTACCATGATTTTCTGGACATGTTCAGTAAGAAGGGAGCAGAAACCCTTCCTCCTCACAGACCATATGATTGCCCTATAGAACTTTTGCCTGGGACTGAAGTACCTTTTGGAAGGATCTTCCCGCTGACTGAGCAGGAATTGGGTACCCTGAAAGTCTACATTGACGACAACCTAAAGAAAGGGTTCATCCGCCCGTCCACCTCACCTGCAGATGCGGGCATCTTTTTCGTTGAAAAAAAAGGACCATTCCCTACGCCCCTGTATTGATTATCGGCAGTTGAACAAGATCACCATTAAAAACCGTTACCCCTTACCTCTCGTGCCGGAACTGTTCCAGAGGCTGGGAACGGCGGTCATATTCACCAAGCTTGACCTCCGAGGAGCGTACAACCTGATCTGCATTCGAGAGGGGGATGAGTGGAAGACGGCCTTCCGCACACGGTTCGGGCACTACGAGTACCTAGTTATGCCGTTCGGACTGTGTAACGCGCCGGCTACCTTTCAACATTTTGTCAATGACATCTTCCGTGATTACCTGGACTTGTACGTCATAGTATACCTGGACGATATCTTAATATTCTCCTCCTCTGTAGACGACCATCGCAGGCATGTCCGGAATGTCCTTGTTCGGCTCAGACGACATGGGCTTTACGCCAAGCCAGAGAAATGTGAGTTCGAGCGGCAAAGCATCCAGTTTCTCGGTCTGATCATTTCAATTGAGGGCATTAAAATGGACCCTCAGAAGGTGTCGGCTATCCTGGACTGGCCTGCCCCCACAGATAAAAAAGGGGTCCAGCGCTTCATCGGATTCTCCAATTTCTACCGGAAGTTCATCAGAAGTTTCTCTGCAATTGTCGCCCCCCTTACCAAACTGACCAAACAAGAAAACCGCTTCTACTGGTCCCCTAGAGCCCAAGCTGCCTTTGACAAACTGAAGGAGTTATTTGTCTCTGCCTCCATCTTGAAGCACCCTGACCCCGCATTACCTTTCGTCCTGGAAGTGGACGCGTCCGAAAATGCAGTGGGGGCTGTGCTATCCCAGCGTCAGGGGGCTAAAGCCTTACTTTTTCCAGTGGCCTTCTTCTCGCGCAAGCTTTCCACGGCGGAACGTAACTATGACGTGGGTGACCGGGAACTCCTGGCTATCAAGGCCGCATTAGAAGAATGGCGTTACCTGCTCGAGGGGGCGGCACACCCCATTTTGGTTTACACGGACCACAAGAACCTCGAGTACCTGAGAACAGCCAAGAGGTTGAAGCCAAGGCAGGCAAGGTGGGCACTTTTTTTCTCAAGGTTTTTGTTCCACATCACCTACAGGCCTGGCTCAAAAAACATTAAACCGGACGCACTGTCCCGAATGTTCAGCACTCCTGAAGAGAACTTACCTGTTGACACCATCCTCCCTGCCGGTAACTTCCTGCTGCTCCAAGAAGACCTTATGCCCCGTATTAAGCGGGCGTCTGCTGGCTTGACCTTTCTTCCGGAGGACTGTGTCAGGGCACAAGATGGTCTGATCAGGCACGAGGGCAAGATTCTGGTCCCTGAGGGTCTTCGGATAGCTGTTCTGGAGCTTTGCCATGACCACAAGTTGGCCGGACATTTTGGTACCTTGAAAACGGCCGAGCTCATCAAGCGCACGTTCTGGTGGCCGCAGCTGGGTAGTGACTGCAAGAGATACGTGGACTCATGCAACACCTGCTCCCAGAACAAGAATAGCCGGATGAGGGCCTGGGGTCTATTAAAACCTCTACCTGTCCCTGAAAGACCCTGGAAGATGGTGTCGATGGACTTCATAGTGGAGCTCCCTCTGTCCGAAGGGTTCTCCACGGTCTTCGTTGTCGTTGACAGGCTGTCCAAGATGGCTCATTTTTTGCCCATGAAAGGTACACCTTCCGCCATGGAAACGGCAAGGGTTTTTATCAGGGAAATAGTGAGGCTCCATGGAGTTCCGGCAAGTAGGCTTGTGCAATTCGTTTCGTAACGAATTGAAATTCGTCCGAATTTAGCAACTTTCGGACATTCGGAAGCATTCGAATTTCCGAACAAAGCAATTACGAATAAGACCGAATCCGAAATAAATTATACCGCAAATAGCGAATGCCCGAATGTCTTCGGCATAATTCGTTATGAAAAAGTTACGAATGTACGAATCCATACGAAGCACAATAACACTCACTCTGCTCTGCTCTCTGCTTCTCCCACACCGTGCTGAACTCCCTCTCAAAATGGTGTACAGGGGCGGAGGTTATAGCCGCATGTAAAAAACGAAAGTAAAATACGAGATTTCGAATCCATTCGAAGCACAATAACACTCACTCTGCTCTGCTCTCTGCTTCTCCCTCACCGTGCTGAACCCTCTCAAAATGGTGTACAGGGGCGGAGCCTATAGCCGCATGTAAAAAACGAAAGTAAAATACGAGATTTCGAATCGTTACAAATAACCGCAATGTATTTAGAAAAGTACAAATCCATTCGAAGCACATTAGGCATAATAGGCAGCGTCGTTGTGAGAGAGACACGGAAAATTACGAATCAACGAACCCAAAAAAAGTTACGAAAGTAGGAGTTGTGTCCAGAATCAACGAAAAACAACGTACTCTACCGAAAGTACGAACCCAAAAAAAGTTACGAAAGTAGGAGTTGTGTCCATAATCAACGAAAAACAACGTACTCTACCGAAAGTACGAATTATAAAGTGTGACAGCAGGAAGGTAAAGTCACCTGGTTGCATCCAGGGGGGTAGATATATTTCGCCCAGATTCAGGCTTTACGCCGATTTATACAGCTAGGTGGAGAGTTGTATAAGCCCAGCTGAGACTAGTGGGCTCATTGATGACTCATACCTCTAGGGAGAGGGCTGGGCGTCGTGCAGGCAGGGAGTTGATGAGGCCAGCTGAAGCCTGTCAGTTCGTTTAAGGCCTCTATAAAAACTCCCAGCTTCATTAGATGTTAGCTCATGCCTGGAAGCAGACCTGTGTGGACTGTCTAGGGAGAGTGAACCCCTGTGCGGTGAGAGAAAGCCTGTGTGGCTATATTTTGCTTGGACATTTAAAACCAGGGACTAGGACAGCACTAGGCTGATCCCAGTTGTTAGTTAGGAAACCTGTATGTTTAGTCAGAGGTCAAGTTGACCAGGATTTATTTTGTTTGTTTCTTTTGCTTTGCTGTGTTTTTGTCACTGTAAATAGAAAATAAACGGCACCTTTTTGATTTTGAAAACCACAACCTCCGTCTGCTGGGCCTGTTTTTGTGTGGGGAGCCCATCCCGGGGGTCACACACACCCGCTGCCGAGCTAACCCCCTCACAGTTGGTGGAGAACCAGTGGCAGTTTTTTTTTAAGCCAGCATGGAGGAGATACTGAAACAGCTGGCTCTAGCAAATGCCAATCAACAGCAGACAAATGCAGGTTTGCAAAAGAGCCTTGCAGCTCAACAACAGAACTTCGCAGCCCAGCAGCAAGCTCATCAACAGAGCCTTGCAGCCCAGCAGCAAGCTCACCAACAGAGTCTGGAAGCTCAGCAACAAGCCCAGCAACGATCTGAGGCCCGCTTCATAGACCTATTACAGAAGCAAGAGCAGAGACTACAACAAATGGAAGCAGTAATGCAGCAACGTCCGCAGACCAGTGAGGAAAGCCGTCCCACTAATACCGCGTCCTTTGGGGTGAGTCGTTTATTGACAAAAATGACTGGAGAGGATGATCCAGAGGTATTTTTGACCACGTTTGAAAGGACTGCTGAAAGAGAAAAGTGGCCTGAGGAGCAGTGGGCTGGACTGGTGGCTCCTCTGTTAACGGGTGAATCGCAGAAAGCTTACTATGACCTAGAGCCTGACCAAGCAAAAGACTATGTGATGCTAAAAGCTGAAATATTGGCAAGGCTGGGTGTCACCCTGGCTGTCCGGGCTCAGCGTGTGCATAACTGGACTTTCCAGCTTGGAAAACCCCCCAGGTCTCAAATGTATGATCTCATTCACCTGAGCAGAAAGTGGCTACAGCCAGAGACTTTGTCCGCACCAAAGATTGTGGAACGTGTTGTAATGGATCGGTTTTTGAGAGCTCTTCCTACTGCCATCCAAAAGTGGGTAAGCCATGGAGACCCAGAGACGGCCGATGGTCTTGTGGATCGTGTGGAGAAATACTTGGCTACAGAGAACCTGACGGCCTCTTCCAGAGACACTCGGACTTTCCACCCTAAGACCAGACCATCCCCAGGGGCGGATAAGATGATTCCAAGGGGTAAGGGTGGAGAGAGTGAGAGGGTGGGAGCTCTACCCCAAGTTTGGCGAGAACAGCCTGGGAAATCAGCGGCTCAAGAGGCGGCAAGAAGGATCATTTGCTACCGCTGCCGGCAAGCGGGACATATTGCAGCAAATTGCCCGGTTTTGGAGGAACCCATGCAGTGTGACTTTCTGACGGGCAGACGTCAGTCGCTGTGTGCGACAGTCGCATGCACTGCCATTCGGGGAACTGAGAAACATTTATGCAAAATGTGTATTAATGGTAGAAATGTTGTGGTATTGCTGGATTCAGGTAGCCTTGTGACCCTGATAAAGGCTGAATTAGTTAAAACAGAGGTCTCTGGGAATAGCAAGGTAGCTGTTATTTGTGTGCATGGGGACACCCGAGAGTATCCAGTGACTACAGTGTGTTTCGAGACCCCCAAAGGTACCCTTTCTCATCCAGTGGGCTTAGTGTCTCAGTTACCGCATGACGCCATTGTGGGAAGGGATTTTCCGAAGTTCTGGGAACTGTGGGATGATCCTGAGCCCCCCACTGGTGCCCCTATGTACCAGGAATATGATAGCCAGAACTCCTCTGAGAGTGGTGAGGACTCTCCCGAATTTCCCTTGTCAGTATTGGCAGGGGAGACTCAAGAAACTGGAGAGGAGCCCACCTCCTCAGACGAAAACCTACCGTCTGTGGAGTTTTCTGATCTTGAGGTTCACAGGGAAAACTTTGCCACAGAACAGTTGAAAGACCCCGCCCTAATAAAGGCACGGGAAAACGTAGTGAAAATAGATGGCGAGTTAGTGAACCCAGATAATACCTGCACTTACCCATACTTCAGCGTAGAGAAGGACCTACTGTATCGGGTGGCAAAAAGGGCAGAAGAAACCGTTGAGCAGCTTGTGGTGCCCAAACCTTACAGGAAGTTGGTGTTGGAGTTGGCCCATGGGCACATTCTTGGAGGTCATCTGGGGACAGAGAAAACCCGAGAGAGGGTATTACAGAGATTCTATTGGCCTGGGGTGATGAAGGACATAGAAAATTATTGTTCCTCCTGCCCTGTGTGTCAGAGGTCGGCCCCGATGCCACACTTCCGTAGCCCGCTGGTCCCTCTACCCATCATTGAGGTCCCGTTTGAGAGAATCGCAATGGATTTGGTAGGTCCTATAATCAAGTCCGCTAGGGGGCACCAGTACATATTGGTTATAATGGACTATGCCACCCGTTATCCAGAAGCGATCCCTCTCAGAAATACCTCGGCCAAAACCATAGCCAAAGAGCTATCTCTTGTTTTTAGCCGGGTGGGTATTTGTAAAGAACTGCTTACGGACCAAGGTACACCCTTTATGTCCCGGGTTATGAAGGAGCTGTGTAAATTGTTCAAAGTGACGCAATTACGTACATCTGTGTATCACCCCCAAACCGATGGGCTGGTTGAAAGATTCAACAAAACCCTAAAACAAATGTTGAAGAAAGTGGTGGATAGGGATGGAAAGGATTGGGACTGTCTACTTCCTTATTTGATGTTTGCTATTAGGGAGGTGCCCCAATCCTCTACGGGATTCTCCCCCTTTGAGTTACTGTATGGGAGACACCCAAGAGGGCTGTTGGATATTGCCAAGGAAACTTGGGAAAGTGAGAGTTCTCCCCACAGGAGTGTGATTGAGCATGTCGCCCTGATGCAAGATCGAATTGCACAGGTAATGCCCATCGTGAAGGAACATTTGGCCCAAGCGCAGTTGGCACAGCAGAGAGTGTACAACCGTGGAGCCAAGACCCGTACCTTTTCCCCGGGGGATAGGATATTGGTACTTGTCCCTACGGTTGAAAGTAAATTCCTTGCCAAATGGCAAGGCCCCTACGAGATAATGGAAAAAGTGAGCGAAGTGAATTACAAGGTCAGACAACCAGGAAGGCGAAAGCCCGAACAGATCTATCACGTTAATCTGTTGAAAGCCTGGAGGGATAGAGAGTCCCTAGTCGCAGACACTTGGTCACCAGCTCAAACTGGTTGCGTGATTCCTGAGGTTGGAATCGCAGCCACCTTGTCACAACCCCAACAACAGGAGGTTAAGGAGTTTGTGCTTCGCAACAAGGAGGTATTCTCTGAGCTGCCGGGACAAACATCTGGGGTAGAGCATGACATTATTACCCCGCCCGGTGAAAGGGTGAAGTTAAAACCCTATCGGATCCCAGAGGCCCGACGGGAGGCAATACGGGAGGAAGTACAGAAAATGCTGAACTTAGGGGTGATAGAGGAGTCCCAAAGTGATTGGTCTAGTCCCATTGTGTTGGTGCCTAAACCGGATGGGAGCTGGCGATTTTGTAACGATTTTCGTCAGTTGAACAAAGTTACAAAATTTGACACCTACCCCATGCCACGTATAGATGAGTTGATCGACCGGCTGGGAACAGCCCGATACATGACGACTCTTGACCTCACAAAAGGGTATTGGCAAATCCCCCTGGCCAAGTCAGCCAAAGAGAAAACCGCATTTGTAACCCCAGACGGGGCGTTCCAATATAAAAGAATGCCGTTCGGGTTACAGAATGCGCCGGCCACATTCCAGCGGAAAATGGACCAGATGCTGAGGCCCCATCGGAAGTATGCTGCGGCTTACCTGGATGACGTAATTGTCCATAGCACAGATTGGGCCTCACATCTGCCAAAAGTGCAAGCAGTCCTGGACTCTGTTCGGGAAGCAGGGTTTACGGCTAACCCCAAGAAGTGTACCATTGGGCAGGAGGAGGCCAAATATCTTGGGTACACCATTGGGAGGGGAGTAATAAAACCCCAACTCAACAAAGTCGAGGCCATCCAGAGTTGGCCACGTCCCAACAGCAAGAAGCAGGTACGAGCCTTTCTGGGAATCGCTGGGTATTATCGGCGATTCATTCCCCACTTTGCTTCTAAGGCTGTGCCCCTAACCAACCTGACGAAGGGGAAAGGGTCGGTCATGATTAAATGGACCCCCGAGGCTGAGGCAGCATTCCAATTCTTGAAACAAGCCTTATGTAGCCAGCCAGTGTTGTACTCACCCGACTTCTCTAAAGACTTTGTCGTACAAAGTGATGCGTCAGATGTGGGGTTAGGAGCAGTATTGTCCCAGGTCTGGAACGGGGAAGAGCACCCAGTCATTTACCTCAGCAGGAAGTTGAAGTCCCATGAGGTAAATTACGCCACCGTTGAAAAGGAGTGTTTAGCGGTGAAGTGGGCTCTAGATTCCCTTCGGTACTACCTGCTAGGTAGGCACTTTGACATGGTTACGGATCACGCTCCGTTAAAGTGGATGGCTCAAAACAAGGAAACAAATAGAAGAGTGAATAGGTGGTTCCTGGCCCTCCAGGAATTCAACTTCACAGTAAAGCATCGCCCTGGCGTTCAAATGGGGAATGTGGATGCTTTGTCTCGAGTACATGAATGCCTGATTGCTGGTGTTCCAACCCCGAGGTTAAAACAAGAGGGGGGGGTATGTGACAGCAGGAAGGTAAAGTCACCTGGTTGCATCCAGGGGGGTAGATATATTTCGCCCAGATTCAGGCTTTACGCCGATTTATACAGCTAGGTGGAGAGTTGTATAAGCCCAGCTGAGACTAGTGGGCTCATTGATGACTCATACCTCTAGGGAGAGGGCTGGGCGTCGTGCAGGCAGGGAGTTGATGAGGCCAGCTGAAGCCTGTCAGTTCGTTTAAGGCCTCTATAAAAACTCCCAGCTTCATTAGATGTTAGCTCATGCCTGGAAGCAGACCTGTGTGGACTGTCTAGGGAGAGTGAACCCCTGTGCGGTGAGAGAAAGCCTGTGTGGCTATATTTTGCTTGGACATTTAAAACCAGGGACTAGGACAGCACTAGGCTGATCCCAGTTGTTAGTTAGGAAACCTGTATGTTTAGTCAGAGGTCAAGTTGACCAGGATTTATTTTGTTTGTTTCTTTTGCTTTGCTGTGTTTTTGTCACTGTAAATAGAAAATAAACGGCACCTTTTTGATTTTGAAAACCACAACCTCCGTCTGCTGGGCCTGTTTTTGTGTGGGGAGCCCATCCCGGGGGTCACACACACCCGCTGCCGAGCTAACCCCCTCACAAAAGCAACAAAAAATTCAACGAAAAATGTCGCTTGCAAAAATACGAATGAGTCCGAACACGAAAAATCCCGTCTAGCAAAATTACGAATGATTACGAATCAACAGGACCGGAAAGAAACGAACCGAAACGGAACGAATTTTTCCGTTGTGCACAAGTCTATCGGCAAGTATTGTCTCAGACCGAGGCGCCCAGTTCACCTCCAGATTTTGGAAGGCTCTTTGTGATTCCCTGGAAATCAAGTTGGCTTTCTCTTCGGCATACCACCCCCAGACGAATGGCCAAACTGAGAGGACCAACCAAACATTAGAGCAGTACCTCCGTTGTTTTTCCTCCTTTTCCCAGGATGATTGGGCCTCCCTACTCCCCATTGCTGAATTCGCTTACAACAATTCCCTGCACTCTGCCACTAAGCAAACCCCATTCTTTGCCAACTATGGATTCCATCCCTCCTTCTTGCCAAGTACCATACCCGAATGCACTGTCCCTGCGGTGTCCGAAACAATGGATTTCTTCTTCTCCAATAACAAACTTCTACAGGAGACCACGTCCAAGACCCAGGAGTACAACAAGAGGATGTTTGATAGGAAAAGGAGAGGGGAACTCATTCTGGAGCCCGGCAACCAGGTGTGGTTATCCACGATTAACCTAAAGATGGCCTGCCCGTCCAGGAAATTGGGCCCTAAGTTCATGGGACCTTTCTCGGTAAAAAGGAGGATCAACAATGTAGCATATGAGCTCGACCTACCTAACTCCCTGAAGGTCCATCCAGTCTTTCATGTGACCCTGTTAAAGCCGGTTGTCCCTAACCCCTTCGCTGGCCGTAACATTGGCCCACCGGAACCTGTTCTGATTGACGGCGAGGAGGAGTTTGAGGTAGAGGCAATCCTGGACTGTAGGAAGAGACACAACCAGGTACAATATCTGATTAAGTGGAGGGGTTACGGCCCAGAAGATAATTCTTGGGAACCCGAAAATGGCATACATGCGGAGGAACTCATGCAAGCTTTCAGGAGGTCTCACGCCACGAAGATCGCTCAATTGGGCATCCGGAGGCTGCCCTAAAGGGGGGGGCACTGTCAGTGTACGTACCTTGCCGAGCGCGTCGGTGGTCGCTTCGGTGTGCGTTCGCGTGCGCCGATGCGCGCTGTGGTTTGGCATGTTTCCATCCGCGCTGGTACACTTCCTGGATCACGGGTGCGCGTGCCTGTGCGCGCCGGTGCGTGCGGGTGCATGTGCGCGCATTGCGGGCGCGTGCACGCGCACGCCGTGCGCGCGCCCGCGCACGCCGGTTTGCTTATTTAAACCCCTGGAACACTTCAGACCGGTGCTGTCTGATCTACAGTCCCCTGTGTATCCTGCTCCTGTTGTTCGCCTGAAATCCGACCTTCTGACCACCCGGCTTGTTACTGGACTTTCCTTGCTATCCGCCTGCACCCGACCTCGGCCTGTCTTTGACCCTGAACCTGCCTACCCCGCTGTGCCACATTTCCCGAACGTTGCCGAACCCTGCCTGTCTGACCGCCCCTTCTGCTTCTGCCCCGCTACGCTGCTCTATATACCTGCCTGCCTACCTACCTGCCTGCAGCCTGCCTGGCTTGCTACCCTTCTGAACCCAGGATCCGGAGCCGCTCTCTTTGAACCGTTCTCAGGCTCTCTTACCCTTACGCACTCCCGTGCCTCCTGTCTGCACTACCAGGGGCCCGTGAGTCGGATCCGTACGGGTGACCTCTCTCTGCTCCAACGGACTCGCTGATCAGGTGCGTATCCCGCTGACACTATTAATACCACAGGCAGACAGCTGCAGTATTTTCAGTCAGTGTACTGTGTCCTCTGCACAGTGTGCACCTAAAGCTAACTGAAGACAATTGCTGGTGTTCTCTTACTATTAAAACCACAGGCAGGCAACTGCAGTATTTTCAGTCAGTGTACTTTGTCCTCTGCACAGTGTGCACCTAAAGCTAACTGAAGATAATTGCTGGTGTTCTCTTACTATTAAAACCACAGGCAGGCAACTGCAGTATTTTCAGTCAGTGTACTTTGTCCTCTGCACAGTGTGCACCTAAAGCTAACTGAAGACAACTGCTGGTGTTCTCTTACTATTACTACCACAAGCAGGCAACTGCAGTATATTTAGCCAGTGTACTGTGTCCTCTGCACAGTGTGCACCTAAAGCTAACTGAAGACAATTGCTGGTGTTCTCTTACTATTAATACCACAGGCAGGCAACTGCAGTATTTTCAGTCAGTGTACTGTGTCCTCTGCACAGTGTGCACCTAAAGCTAACTGAAGACAATTGCTGGTATTCTCTTACTATTACTACCACAGGAAATCAGTTGATTCAGCTAGCCGCAGTATATTAGTGTACTGTATACTGAGCACAGTGTGCAGCTAAAGCTCACTGCAGACAATTCCTGTTGTTTTCTTCCTAATAATACCACAGGCAGGCAGTTGATTCTGCTAGCTGCAGTATAATCAGTATATATATACATCCCAGCTTTGTGCAGCTATGTCTTACTGCAGGCCATTAGTATGTCTGGAAGGCCAAAAAGGAGAGGCAGACAGTCACACGCCAATAAAAGAGGGCAAGCAGGCTCTGTGTCTAGAGGCAACAGTGCTGGTCGTGGACACGGTGCATCCTCATCAGCACATGGCCGTGGGACACTCTTGTCCTTTTTTCCGGCAGCTGGCCGCGTTGAGCCGCAACATACCGAAGACTTGGTAGAGTGGATGACCAAGCCGTCCTCATCCTCCTCATCCTCTCTCATCCAGGCTCAGGGTACTTTGTCTGGCAAAGCAGCTGCCAAAGTGGCCTCTTCCCTCGGCTCAATGGCATCAGTCACTCCTTCCCTAGCCCCACCATGTCCTCCTGAGAAGTCCCCCGAACTGTTTGAGCACAGTGTTGGGTACATGCTGCAGGAGGATGCGCAGCGTTTTGAAGGCTCCGATGATGGTACCTAGCTAGAGGAAGGCAGTAACGTGAGCCCAGAGAGAGGAGGTGCCCAAGAAGGACAGCAATCTGGCAGTCATTTCCCCCCAGCTGCAGCATACTGCCAAGTTTGCTCCAGTGATGAGGAGGGAGGGGATGATGAGGTCAATTACTCTACGTGGGTGCCTGATAGACTATTTATAGTCTAATCTTTATGACAAAGTCATACATGTGCTCCCCCTAAAGGGGCTGCTGCTTTGTACTGAATCCTTTTCCCAGTTTAGGGTGATAGCAGCCAGGCACATGCACACAGTCACTCTTCTGGCTCAGGGAACAGCCTCGAGGTTGCTTTTTTAAAGATTTATAGCACAATAACTTAGATAGGGCATGGAGAGCTGTGAAATACTCCATGAACACTGAGCAATAGGTTGAGGATACTTTTCACCAGGGCGCCGGGACAAGGGGAGGGCAGGAGGGGTGACTGCCCTGGGCACTGTGGTATCATGTAAGGTGTGTGTGTGAGGGGGGCACGGGAGAATGGGGAGGGGATTTGTGTTGGAAGGGAGGATTTTTGGGGTGGCAGAGGGTAGGTATTGTTCTAGAAGTGAAAATTTGGAGGGGTGCTAAGAATGGGGATTCGTGTTGGGAGGAGGGATTTATGGGGTGACAGGGGGTAAGTATTGTTCTAGGAGGGGGCATTTTTGGGGGGTGCTAAGAGTGGTGATTTAGGGGATTTGTGTTGGGAGGGGGGATTTGTGGGGTGGCAGGGGTTAAGTATTGTTCTAGGACGGGAAATTTGGAGGGGAAGGAGATTTGTGCTAGGAGGGGGAGATTTGGGGGGAATTTTTGCTGGGGGGGCTTTGAAATGGGGGGAGAAGATTTGTACTAGAAGGGGAAATTTTTAGGGTAGTGGATTTGTGTTAGGAGCGGTGAATTTTTTTGGGGGGTTAGCATCTGAGCTGGGGGGATTCAGGGGGTGGGGGGGCAAAGATTTGTGCTGAGAGGGGGTATTTTTTCAGAATAGTGCTCAGGGTTTTTGTGGGGGAAATTTTGCTGACACATAATGCTCATACATCTTGGGGGAGGGGGGTGCAGTTTGGCATGTTCGCTCTGGGCTCTAGATGACCTTGTCCCGGAACTGCTTTTCACTGTGATATTGCTTCTAAAGACCCGTACACACGATCGGACTTTCCGTCAACAACGGTCCGACGGACGTGTTTTATCGGACAATCTGACCGTCTGTATGCTCCATCGGACAATTGTTGTCGGAATTTCCACGGACAAATGTTTGCTGTGCATGCTCTCAAACTTTCCGACAACAAATGTGTTAGGTCGGATCATCCGATCGTGTGTACACAAGTCCATCGGACTAAAATCCAAAGTACAAACACGCATGCTCAGAACCAATGTTAAACATCAGCCAACAATGGCAGAAGTTGCCCAAAAGGGTGGCGGTAAAGAGCTGAAAAACCACGTGGTTTGGTGAATGTTGTCTGAAAATGTTCTGCCGTGTGTATGCAGAACAAGTTCACGGCCAACGCCCTTGGGACCAAAATCCACAGAAAAGTCTGATGGAAGACCAATCGTGTGTATGAGGCTTTAGTATAATTCTTCCATCAAAAGGCCCTAACATGGACAAAACCGAGATGCCTTCAGTAGTGCCCCATGCGAGGTAATTGCTAGTATGGCTATGCTAGACTTACCAGTAGCAACAGTCATTAGGATCCTTCAGTCTAGTCTCTACTCACAGATCTCACATGATCTACTGTACATATTTAGTCCATGAACACCATTCTTGGACAGTTGGGTGCAATGTTCTCAAACAGAACATTCTACCAAGATTATTGTATCTCATGCAAACACTACCTGTCTTTATCCCTCAATCTGCTTTGACTTCAATGCAGTCATTACCTAACAAACTTGTTTGGGCCAATAAGCCGGCAAGAATAAAACACACTACACAACACAGAATGAAGGAGAATGCTGCTATTTATCTACAGTTCCTCTCTGAGCTCTGCATTGGTGCCTCTGCTCCTCCATCCCACAATCAATTAATCTTAATTGGACGATAGGTCTTACCTAGAAGACCACTTAGAAGGTCTTTTCTACTATGCATGTCTCTGAACATCCTTCTCCACTTCTCTCAAACATTGGAAACCCAACTTCCTGTCTGAACTCTAAAGCCTCATACACATGATCAGACTTCCATCGGACAAATCCGTGGATTTTTGTCCGAAGGGCGTTGGCCATGAACTTGTTCTGCATACAGACGGCAGAACTTTTTCAGCCAACATTCACAAAACTACATGGTTTTTCTGCTCTTTAGCGCCACCCTTCTGCTAATGTTGTGCTATGGTTAGCATTGGTTCGGAGCATGCGTGTTTGTACTTTGTATTTTAGTCCGATGGACTTGTGCACACCAGATCTGATAATCCGACGGAACACATTTTGTTGTCGGACAATTTGAGAGCATGACCATCCAACATTTGTTTGAAATTCCGACAACAATTGTCCAATGGAGCATATAGTCGGTCGGATTATCCGACAAAACACGTCCATCGGACAATTGTTGTCGGAATATCCGATTGTGTGTACGGGCCTTAAGACTCGGCCTTCACTCAATTATTAACAACTGGCAAATACAGGGTGACATATTTTATAACTCGTTCAGTATGAATCTCACTTACAGACGTGCCTCTAGATACTCACCTAGCACCCTTGGTACACTATAGATGGAGACAGTTATTTTTTATTATTACAGGTACTTACAGTATCTCACAAAAGTGAGAACACCCCTCACAGTTTTGTAAATAATTTATTATATCTTTTCATGTGACAACACTGAAGAAATGACACTTTGCTACAATGTAAAGTAGTGAGTGTACAGCTTGTATAACAGTGTAAATTTGCTGCCCCTCAAAATAACTCAACACACAACCATTAATGTCGAAACTGCTTGCAACAAAAGTGAGTACACCCCTTTTATATACTATAGGAATATTAGGTATCATGTTTATTATGATGTGAAGGCTTTTATTGTGTATGTACAGAGACCTTTTTTTGTGATTGTTTTGTATTATGTTTGTCTTTTTCTTAAAAAGAATTATAAAAATTATTGAAAATAAAAGATTACACAGTGGACACATAACAGATGTCAAATAGAATGTAAAGATGATGCTTCCAGATACAAAACAGTAAACAGTAATTCATCCATAATTAGAGGGAAGATCAATCAATGAGGTCTTCACTGGTTACTTTTTTTTGTGTAAATATGTATTTAAGACCCCTTTCACACTGGGTCATTTTGCAGGCGCTATTGCGCAAAAAATAGCGCCTGCATACCGACCTGAAACAGCCTCTGCTGTCTCTCCAGTGTGAAAGCCCCGAGGGCTTTCACACTGGAGCGGTGCGCTAGCAGGACGGTAAAAAAAGTCCTGCTAGCCGCATCTTTGGAGCGGTGAAGGAGCGGTGTGTTTACCGCTCCTCCACCGTTCCTGCCCATTGAAATCAATGGGACAGCGCGGCTATACCGCCCACAATGCGCTGCTTCAGCAGCGCATTGCGGGTGGTTTTAGCCCTTTCTCGGTCGCTAGCAGGAGTTAAATGCACCGCAAATCCGCCCATAGCGTCGGCTGTAAAAATAGCAGCATTTTACCGCCGACGCTATGGGCGGCTCCCCCGCTCCTGCCAATTGAAATCATTGGGACACCGCGGCTATACCACCGGCAAAGCGCCTCTGGTTTTTAACCCTTTCTCAGCCGCTAGCGGGGGGTAAAACCACACCGCTAGCGGCCAAATAGCGCCGAAAATCCGACGGTAAAGCGCCGCTAAAAATAGCGGCGCTTTACCGCCAACACACCTCCCGCCCCAGTGTGAAAGGGGCCAGATCATATACTGGATATGCTACATTACAGATGTCAGTTGGAAAGTGAGAAGCATGTTGCCACATACATAACAGTACACAGAAATACATCCATAACTAGAGGGAAGATAAAAAAAAAAAAACGAAATTAAATATTAAACACAATGATTTAGGACCCTCCACACACTTCATTCTTTTTCTCTAAACTCTACTGATCTTTGGTGGTGTTGTGGCTCCTCGTTTGCAGACATGTCTTCTGGTCTTGCCCCAAACTATCACATTTTTGGGATGAGGTCCAAACCATTATGTATAAATTTGCTGCCTTTACAGTTCCAAAAGACCCTGCTTGCTTTCTCTTGCCTCATAATTCCCTTCCTTAGAAAAAAAAAAAAGTTATGCATTTGGTAAACCCCACTCATGTTTTGCTGCCATCTGGGGAAAAAAAACCAAAACAAAACCTCACCCACCTACAATACAACAATAGTTTAGTATAATAAATTACATTAAAACATGAAGAACCTTACCAATTCCCTTAAGGGTACTACTGAAAGATTTTGTAACACTTGGCTTCATTGGATAAACTTTACCAAAATGGAGGTTTCACGATAGTGAAATTTGTGAGTGCTATCACACAAGCGCCCCCCCCCCCCCCTTACTTATTCATCCCCCCTCCCCACTTTTTAACTTTCTACCCCTTTCTTTTAATACCTATGTCCTTTCATCTATCCTTGTGTTCCACATACTTTTCTTTCCACAGGGAAGACAACATTCCTCCACCATTCCAACCCAACCAGCTGTCACTTCTCATCAAATGAGGACTCTGACTTATATGACAATTTGAGATTTCCTGACCAAAAACCTAAAGGGGTTGACTTAATATCCCATATTTCAGCAAAAAATCTTTTTATACCAGAGGTTTTTATATTTCAACCATTGCTCTTTATATTTCAGTTTTACAGTATGTTTGTAATATTGTATGAATATTTTTGTTATTTCATTGAATTTTCTTAAGCCCTGAATACATTATGCTAAATCAAGTTTGATATACATTGCTGATACCTATCCTTTTCCTGTATGTACTAAAAATACATTAAATACAGAATTCATAAAGTAAACAAAATTCCATGTCAAATGTTAGCTGAAAGCCAATTTAATATAATATTTATTTTCTGCAACAACATGTTTATGAAAACATGGATCTCTTTTTTTTTTTTTTTTAAACATTTTTCAATTAAATAAAAAATAGCACCTATTAATATAGCAAAAATGTCTCTAAACTTCTGAACCGATTACAGTTATTATAATTTAACATCAGCACTTTAAAATATCCGCTGTTTTTAAATTTTAATACATGTTACAAAATATATACACACAATAACAACATGGATTCCACTTGATGTCTGAAAATAAAAATAAAGTACATCCCAAACAAGGCAAAGCTTGTTCTGCAACATTTTTTTTTAATTCATCGTAAAAACATTACGGTTTTATATGCACCATATACATTGGGCTATGAATGGTTATCACAAAAATAGATTGATCCTTTCATATAAATAAAGGTTTACTGAAATGGTGGACTGAGCAGTTAAAAAAAAAGGACTTGTAGTGGTGAAAATATTGATGTAGCCAGTACATATAGAAATCAGGATTAATTCAGCTAAAGCCGTTAGCACCTTGGTTAATAAAAAGGGATGTGTCAGGTACCTAGAAGAGAGGAGGTTGTTTTGTTGACCTAAAAGTCATGTTTTTGGTGCAAATTGTAAAGAGGTTCTCCATCCACAATGTTTTGTGGTATAGACCATGGACCTTCAGATGACATAATGTGTGTGTGAGTGTATATGTGTTTATGTATGAGTACAGTATAATTTATTTATTAATTTTTTTGCAAATTTGCAAAGAGAAGGAAAGAAAGCAAAGAAAATTAAAGGATGGACTTTCCTATTCTTTAATGCTCAAAGTGTAAAAACATTTAAACATTAAGCTTTTGAATGCTTAATGTAGAATAGATTTTGGGTATAGTAATGCCTTGTACACACGGTCGGATATTCCGTCAGGATAAACTACGACTTGTTTTTCTGACGGAATTCCGTTCAAGCTGTCTTGCATACACACTGTCACACCAAATTCCGACCGTCAAGAACACGGTAATGTACAACACTACGACGAGCCGAGAAAAATGAAGTTCAATGCTTCCGAGCATGAGTCGACTTTATTCTGAGCATGCATGGTTTTTAATCCGTCGGAATTGCATCCAGACGAACGTAAATTCCGATAGAAATTTTTTCCGTCTGAAAAAAAGAGAACATGTCCTCTTTCTAAGTCCGTCGGAATTTCCGAAGGAAAAAGTCAGATGGGGCATACACACGTTCGGAATATCCGCTGAAAAAATTCCACCTGACTTTTTCCATCGGAAATTCCGAACGTGTGTACGCGGCATAAGGAAGAGTTTTAACCCTTGTTAGTTATTTTTTGCATTGCCTCCCATTGGGGAGATTCACTTTCCCTCCCAGTCCCATAGCCAAAACAGGAAGGGAGAGGATTCCCGCAAAGTTGAGGGTAATCCTTGGCTGTCGCCAGATCTATTGTCCCCATTGGAAGGTGTTCTATCTATTCCTGCTCGGGTGACCACCCAAAATTTGGGATTTTCCTTCACTTTTACTCTCAGTGATAAACAAGACAAACAGGGAGGGTGAATCTCAGTGGAGACACAGACAGCAATAAAAACCTGACCGTATTGTAATCCCTCTCCACTCTATCCAAAACTAACAAAAAAAATAGTTATACTTTAAATACAGGGAAGGGAATAGAGAGGGCAGACATATGGGAAAGACAGTCTGTTAAGCTGTATAGACCTACAGCTGGTAGGTAAAGGAAAATGTTGGTCATGATGGGCCCACTTGACCTCATGGCCCAGGAGCAGTTTCTTACTTGAAGAGCAGTTGCTCCATTTGCACCCCTTGCAGTTATGTTCTAGACCCATCACAATGGTGTCACTAATTCCTAGACATTTATTAGGTTGTATATTTTTCTCTATGCAGCAAAACAACCTCCTCCAGTCTGGATTACAGGAACACTTAGAAGCACCAGGCAACACGTAAGAGGTAGGGTATCACCTAAAGAGGTATTTGTCCACATAGGACCAGAATCCGACTTAGTGTTTCATCCCTTTGCTGTCGCTGGGCATGCTGACTCTTTCTTACCAAAAAGGAGACAATAAAATTTGCTTTCAACCATGTTATTGCACTTCTTGGAGCTGTAACCAGTACTGCTCCAGGGCAAGCTAACTGCTTCCTCGAAGGTGACTTGTACAGTGCTTTTCACTTGTTCGTATTCAAACTCAAAGTTTTATTTATACAAAAACCTCATGATTATTTTAAAAAAAATTAAATACTCTATCAATATTGAAGTTCTTTCTAAAATGCCATTCGTCCTTCTTAGGAGGAAGTCTCTTCCGGCTTCTTTAGAAGATCGCACATTGATTTGTGAGGCAGTTGCCAAAACTGCTACCTTCTTAAATGTTAATGCTCTTTATAGAAAAGAGACTTGCACTAAGCAGGTGCCCCAAAGGCATCTGTACTGCTTTCAGAGGAAGCAGACGGGACCGTTTTCTATGTAATGCTGTCCTTTCTGGGGAGGAGACAATCGAGACATTTCAACGACCGGAAGTTGATTTGTTTCATGCGTGTGAAACGTGAACTGTGTCTTGTGCCAGCTGCCATCTTGTATCTGCAAAGAACAAAGGTTATCAGTAAAGATAAATGCCAAGCCTAGTGAAAAGCAAGAAATGGAATAAACTGCTAACACTAAATATAACCAATTAAAGTGAATGTTAATGAAAAAAAAAGAAAAGTAATTTTAAAAATGTTTTTTGTTAGTCCTATTTTTTTTTTGCAAAAGAGCAGTGAGTCTGCAGTTCCGTAGACAGCTTGGTTGACATGCCCATAGAATAGCCTGCACTACCATAAAGCTCCCGTGCCCTAGCCATTAGTCACACCAATGACAGCAGAGCAGAAGTCCCTGTTCCCAAGCTGTGGAGAGAAGAGAGGAAGTGAACGGTCACGTGACTGCTGATTTAAGCAACGGTATTTCCTGTATTTTTAAAAAAAAATATTAATGGGGTGACATACTAAGTAATGGTCTATGGTGCAACATGAATAATTTGAATTAGATTGTATTTATATAAAATTTAATGAACACATTAAGGGGTGTATTTAATAAAAAATTTGGCAAGGTTGTTTGTCCATCGAAACTGCATGGAAACTAGTTCTGTGCGCATGTGGCAACATCGAATGTTCTCTGGCAATATTCTCTGCATTTCAAATATGTGAATGTGATAAATACTGCATTATGACCATTAGATGGCGCTATCATAGGAAATAAGTATGCTCCTCAGTGCCATCTAGTGGGCATAATGCAGAATTTTCAGAATCCATAGACTCAAATTGCATAGAATAGATATGGAGATCTTTCAATTTTGCCCAACTCACACAGGACAAATGAACCAGCAGGCTTGCTGGATGAACAATAGCCTGCAGATCAGAATGTCCTGGTAGGGGGATTTCTCCATCCACCTCGTTTTGTGAATGGGGGAATCTGTTCGTTTTTTTTCTTTCTGCCCACTAGCTGAACAAAAATAAAACTAACTGTCTATGGCCAGCTTAAAGCAGAACTAAAGTCCCAGATATAAGGGCTGCAAACAGGCAGGGTCTTTATTGCAGAAGAAACATGCAATGTCCCTTCTGCAATAAAATAAATCTACCTACCTGTTTGCAATATTTTTTTGGCTCAGCACCCGTGTGCCCAGATAATTGAACTCTTGCGCATGCACAGAAAGAAGTCATCCTGTACCGACCTATGAAGATGACCGCAGCCAGGCACCCAGAAGAAGATGGGTAGAAGATGCTGACGAGGGGCGCAAGACCATTAAAGGAGGGGGAAGTACAGTATTTAGACTTTCCATTTATGTCTGATATGTGTCTACCTATATTTTTGCTAACTTTAACCACTTGCTTATTGGGCACTTATACCCTCTTCCTATTTTTGCTTTGAGGTAAAACTCCTTTGTTCTTATAACCTCTTCCTGCCCAGGCCAATTTCCAGCTTTCATGGTTGTCGCACTTTTAATGAAAATTTGAAAACAAATTAAAATAATTTTTCATAGTTTGTTATAAAATTTTTCAAACAAGTAATTTTTCTCCTTCACTGATGTGCGCTGATGAGGCTGCACAGATGGGCACTTATAGGCACTGATGAGGTGGCACTGATGAGGCTGCACTGATGGACACTGATGAGGCGGCACTGGTGGGCACTGATGAAGTGGCACTGGTGGGCACTGATGAGGTGCCACTGATGAGGCGGCACTGGTGGGGACTGATGAGGCGGCACTGGTGGGCACTGATGAGGTGGCACTGGTGGGCACTAATGAGGAGACACTGATGAGGCTGCACTGATAGGTGGCGCTGATGGGTACAGATAGGTGGCACTGATGGGCAGCACTGATAGGCAGCACTGATAGGTGGCACTGATAAGGAGGCACTGATGGGCACTGATTGGCAGCACTGATGGACACTGATAGGTGGCACTGGTGGGCACTGATTGGCAGTACTGGTGGGCACTAATTAGTACAACTGGTGGGCACTGATAGGTGGCGCTGGTTGGCACTGATTAAGAGCACTGGTGGGCACAGATTGGGACCAATGTCCCTGTAACAGAAGCCGTTTACCAGCTTTCTTCTGTTCTCCTGATCGTGAGGAGAAAAAAAGCCGATAACCGGATTCTGTTTACTTCAGTGATCAGCTGGCTTTGGCTGACAGCTGATTACGTGGTAAAGGGTCGATGCGATTGGCCCTTTACCCTGTTCTGTGATCAGCCGAGTCCGACGGACTCGACGGGGGCACGGGAGCAGCGCGATTATGGGAGGACATCTATGGATGCCCTCCCGCCACTGGAAGCTCACGCTGCAGCCCTCTTTTGACTATATCGCGGGCGGAAATTGGTTAACAGACCAAGCTTTCAAGCAAAAGTGTCAGAGGGCTGGTAATAAACATTTAACACTTACAGTGGTGCTTACAAAGATTGTCTTTTATTCATTTATGTGAAACCTTTATCCCAAAAGGAAAAAAACTGTTTCTGTAACTCTCTACAAATTGCTAGCTGGAGTTGGGCTGTAATTTGTTAGTCAAGTCCATCTAAATCTACATCTAACACTACTCTCTCCACTGACTGACAATGCTGCTGACCAAAAGCGTCTCTGTTGTGCCTTTATGCAGAGTGAAGACTCTTTGACAAAGGAAGTGTGTTACTGGCTGAATCACTAGGTGAAAAATAAAGGAAAAGAAAAAGAAAATGAATGCAGCTACCACATCAAAAAATTGTTAAGCTGCAAAATATTACAATTTACAGTATATGCAAAGTAGCTACCACTCTCATGGGACTTTTAAGGCAAACACTTATAGTCACCGGCGGACGGTCCATAAGGGGGCCCCTCCCCACTAATCTCCATGCGCCCGGCCCCTAATCATCATGCATGGTGCTGCTGGAAGCATGAATTTCTATGGGGCGCAGACCCTCCCACTTGTGGCATTAGCGAATAAACATTTGCTATTGCCTTCCTGCTTCTCCTCCCGGGCAATCAGGACAGGAAGCGGGTCCTAAGACCGGATTGGCCGGCAGGAGAAGCGACCGGATTGATCAGGAGGAGAAGACGGGGAAGCCGCCCGCAACCTGGATGGGGTAAGCGCGGGGCTGGCTGGTGGACGAGCGGTCAGGAGAAAGTGCGGGGCTGGCGGACGAGCGGGCTGGGATAAGTACGGGGCTGGTTGGTGGATGAGCGGGGTAAGTGCAGGGCTGGCTGGTGGGCGAGCGGGCTGGGGTAGGTGCGGGGCTGGTGGGTGAGCGGGCTAGGGTAAGTGCGGGGGCTGGCGGACGAGCGGGCTGGGGTAAGTGTGGGCTGGCGGATGAGCGGGCTGGGATAAGTGCGGGGCTGGTTGGTGGACGAGCGGCCTGGGGTAAGTGCAGGGCTGGCTGGTGGGCAAGCAGGCTGGGATAAGTACAGGGCTGGTTGGTGGATGAGCGGGCTGGGGTAAGTGCAGGGCTGGCTGGTGGGCGAGCGGGCTGGGGTAGGTGCGGGGCTGGTGGGTGAGCTGGCTAGGGTAAGTGCGGGGGCTGGCGGACGAGCAGGCTGGGGTAAGTGCGGGCTGGCGGATGAGCGGGCTGGGATAAGTGCGGGGCTGGTTGGTGGACGAGCGGGCTGGGGTAAGTGCAGGGCTGGCTGGCGGGCAAGCAGGCTGGGATAAGTGCGGGGCTGGTTGGTGGACAAGTGAGCTGGGGTAAGTGCAGGGCTGGCTGGCGGGCGATCAGGCTGGGGTAAGTGCGGGGCTGGCTGGAGGACGAGCGGGCTGGGGTAGGTGCGGGGCTGGCTGGTGGACGAGTGGGCTGGAATAAGTGCGGGGATGGTTGGCGGGCGAGCGGGCTGGAATAAGTGCGGGGCTGGTTGGTGGGCGAGCGGGCTGGGGTAAGTGCAGGACTGGCTGGCGGGCGAGTGGGCTGGGGTAAGTGCGGGGGGGCTGGTGGGAGAACGTGCTGGGGTAGGTGTGGGGCTGGCAGGCTGGGGTAAGTGTGGGGCTGGCGGGTGGGGGGCGAGGGTGGGGTGGAGGGTTTGTTTACCGCCCCCCAAAAAATTAAGCACCAGCCACCACTGCTTATAGTAATACATTTAAAAAATCATATGCTTCTGTATTTATACAAAGTGATATCATCCATAAATCCTGAATATGGCTGATACATTGCACAGTGTTTATCCAATAGCGTTAAATTATAGTATAACAGCTCTGTCACTCCATTGGGGTATACCCTACACCTGGTGAACCGACACGTTTTGAATACTATTTTCGTATCTTCATCAGGGGTACAGGCATGCCAGTTATCTCCACTATGTCAACTGCTACATTAACCAATACTGAAAGATCCAGGTGCTTCGTCCTCTGGACCCTCCAGGCCCATAAAGGACCCTCCCCAGGGATGTCCCAGACCATAGGTCATCACCTGTTCACCAGAGAGGCAGCACTGTTGATGGGAGACATTTATGCCTACTTTGGGTAACATATTCACACTGCCCCCTGGTGATCTGTTGCTGTCTTGCGATCCCTTGTGTGCACCTAGGTTACTCACTGAAGGTATGGGAACTGTAGCTACTTTGCATGTTTAATGTATAAAGGGATGTTGGCAATATACAGTTCTGTGCAAATTCCTTTATGTTCTAGGAATATATTACAATTTTGTTTTTGGGTTTAATACAGATTTAAGGTATGGTTATCCCAAGTTAGCATGTCCACTCAACACGCATGTGGGGACTAACTGTTAATGAAAATTGTTTTTTAACGTTTCACAAAAAATTCTATAAAAATGACTTAATTGTGTAAATCCAGTAACGTTTTACCTTGCATTCATCTAGAATCACATTACTTTCAAGTAATTTGTTTCCTTCAAATTTATGGCCATTCCATCCTTTGAAGGTAAGCGGTATGTCTCCTCCTAAGACTGAAGTGTTCAGGCAGTGGATGGTGATGGTATGGACAGCCTCGGAGCTCAGCAAATGGAGAAAATTCATCTGCACTTTGCCCACATTAAACTCCAGCTGGTTGAAACAGAAAATATTGGTTAGGAGAGAGCACGCTCTAAGCACGGTAAGTGGTCTGCACAGGGCCGAATATATGCAGCCGTTCGGCGTGAAGGTCCACATGCCAAGAGGCCACATATGTGCGTTCGGCCGGCGTGAAGAAGATAACTCTAAACTGGTAACTTGTAAAGGCTTTTAAAGCATTGCTTAGAGATTTTTAACCACTTGCCTACAGGGCACGTACACCCCATTCCTGCCCAGGCCATTTTTCAGCTTTCAGCGCTGACGCACTTTGAATGTCAATTGCATGGTCATGCTACACTTTACCCAAATGTAATTTTTTAACAATTTCTTCACACAAATAGAGCTTTCTTTTGGTGGTATTTAATCACTGCTGGGTTTTTTATAGAGAAAAAAAAAAAGACCAAAAACGTTGATTTTTTTTTTTCATTCACTGATGTGCGCTGATGAGGCGGCACTGATGGGCACTGATAGGCTGAACTGGTGGGCATTCATGAGGTGGCACTTATGGGCACTGATGAGGAGGCAATATAATGCCGCACCTATGGGCACTGATAGGTGGCACTGATATTTGGCACTGATAAGCACTGAAAGGTGGCACTGATGGGCACTGTTAGGTGGCACTGATGGGCACTAATAGGTGACACTGATAGGCGGCACTGGTAGGCGGCACGGATAGGCGTTACTGATGGGCATTGATGGGTGGCACTGATAAGAGACACTGATGGGCATTGATGGACAGCAGTGATGGGCAGCACTGATAGGTGGCACTGATAGCCAGCACTGACTGGCATCACTAATGGGCACTGATTGGTGGCACTTGTGGGCAGTGGTGGGCACTGATTGCTGGCACTGGTGGGCACTGATTGCTGGCACTGGTGGGCAATGGTGGGCACTGATTGGTGACACTGTTGGCAATATAATGTAATCAGGACACATGTTTTGTTGCCCCCCAGGAGGAGATGCCGCTGATCGGCTCTTCTCACCACACACTCTGTCAGTGTGAGGCAAGGAGCGCCGATTACCGGCAACTCCATGTTTATATGTGACAGGCTGTGATTGGACACAGTCGATCACATGGTTAAAGAGCTGCAGACGCGGCTCTTTACAGAGATCAGGGTCGTGCTATGTCCTAGCAACACGGAGCGGCCGCGCGAGAGTAGCCGTTCTGAGACGCCTTCGTATGATGTCGTCCCAGAACGCGAGCCGCACCACCCCGCCGTCATTTGGGCGGCAACTGGTTAAATACCGTAGCTTGGCGCCATTCTATGAGCATGCGCAAATTTAAAGCGAATTTAAAGCGTGACATGTTAGGTATCTATTTACTCGGCATAACATCATCTTTTTCATTTTACCCAAAAAATAGGTATTATATTGTGTTTAAATATATTGAATTAAAATTCATTAAAGTGTATTATTTCCAAAGAATTTGCATTTGAAAAACCGCTGTGCAAATACCATGTGACATTTTTTTTTAAAACCCACAATATTTGGGGGTTCTAAGTAATTTCTAGCAAAAAATACAGATTTTTACATTTAATCAAAAAGTCAGAAAAGGCCTGGTCTTAAAGTGGATATTTTACCTTTGTCACAGTAACTGGTGATAAACATGTCTGTCCTCCAGCTGTAAAGTTACAGAAGACCTCTATAGCATCTGATGGACATCCAAGATTCGGATCAATCCAGTACTTTCCTAAAAAAATATATGCATGGTTAAGAAAAAAAGTGTGCACATTCATAAAATAATTAGGACACATACACTGTTTATGGGTGGCGTAGTGGCTTAGGCAGGTCATACACAGTTCGAATCTCAGCCGGTTCAGCAAGAACCGGACAAGATTTGAACCGTGTATGGGCAGGCTGAATGTACGATCGATCAACTTGGTTATAACCAGCATGCCAGTGGTTGCAGGAAAGAAATTTGCTCCGTGTATGGCCAGCCTTACTGGTTAGTGCTTATGCCATGTAGTGCTCAAATCTCGGCCAGGACACTATCTGTAGGAGTTTGCGTGTGGGTTTCTTCTGGGTACTCCAGTTTCCTCCCACACTCCAAAGACATGCTAGTAGGTTAATAGCTTCCTGTCCAAATTGGCCCTAGTTGTGTGTAAAAATTAGAGAAAAGACCCAGACGACCTACTTCGTAAAAAAATTGGCCCAAAAAATTCTATGGTTCTACGGAACAAGGCTTTTGATTATATATCAGACATGGTGCCCAAAGAGCTGGCCCACAGAGTTGGATCAGACCGAACGGTTAGACACACACATATACTGTATATATACACACTGTTTATAGACCACTCATCAATGGTGATAGGAAATTTGCAATGTTGGTTAACAGGCTACATACAGTACAATAAAAGTAATGTTAATTCTTTTTCTATGGATCTTACAGATCACAGAAGTGTTCCAGCAATGAACTATAATGGTGACAGTAATGCTTGATGATAACTACTTGCATGCATTACTGTCACCATTATTATTTTACACAAAGGATCACCATGTATTTCACACAAAGGAAGCAATACAAAGAGAACACGATACTTTTTAACACAAGGACATGGTACAGCAAGCACATATCAGGAATATGAAATGCTTGGGTAACATATTCTTTAAAGACAAAAATGAGTTAAGCTGACATAGTAGGTGAGGTTGAAAAAAGTCCATCAAGTCCAACCTATTTGTGTGACTGATTATATGTCAGTATTACATTGTATATCCCTGACCATACACTAAAAGAATTTTGGTTTGAAGATTTTCTCTTTAATGTTCGTTTGAATTTATAATCATTAGTGGGGTCAAACTGGTGTTCATTTTCACCCACAGTGGCGAAAATATTCGAAGGAGCAGGATGGAAAATTTTTCTCCAGCAAACTAATTTTTAAGTGTGTGTGGTTTTTATTTGGGAAAGTCCATTCATTCCAAAAGCGAATGTTAAAAGCAAACTTTATTTGAAGTATTTACAAAAGGTCATGTCTTCAAATGTACTGATGAGAGTTTTTGTAGGAATGTTCATACAAAGGTTCGTACTATTATTTGTTCACAAACCTACTGGTGTATGGCCAGCTTGGTACATTCCTATTCTGTGCTAATGAGGAAATAAATAATATTTATTTATAAATAACTATTTATTTCCAGAATATTAATTTATTCTGGCCACTGAATTGAAAGAACGCTCAAACACTAAAAGCGCCTGGCGTTTAAGCGCGTTTACATGCGTTTAGGCACTGTTTTTTCTACCGAAACGCTCCTCTCCTGAATGCACAAGTGATATTTTTTTCCTAGCTCTATATACCTGTAAATGCCCATGTGTTCATGGACACAAAGGCTAACATAGAGGGTTGATTAGAAGCAGAAAAAAATTGCCAAACACCCTAAAGTGGTATTAAAGCTTTGTTTAACAAAAAAATTTTTTTTTTTTTTAATAACAAACATGTTATACATACCTGTTCTGTGCAATGGTTTTGCAAGGAGCAGCTCCGACCTCTTCTTTTCGGGGCCATCGCCGGCACTCCTGGCTCCACCCCCTCGAGAAATCCGCTTTCCCTGGGGGCACCGCGGTGTGCTTGCTCCCGAACTGCTGCTCTATGCGTCCATAAGACACATATGATACATAAACCGCAGCTTGGCCCCACCCCCCATTCTCTCTTCCTTGGCTCACTGCCTGTGATTGAAAGAAAAGGGAGCCAATGCGGAAGTAGAGTCTCGGGACAGCCAAGGCTTTCGTGGACATCGCTGGATTGGAGGGAGCTCACTGAAGGTTTTTTACCTACATGCATAGACTGCATGAAGGTAAAAAACTTTCAGCCTTTACTACCACTTTAAAAGCAGTGTGAAGCCTAAGGCCTCATGCCCATGGACGTTTTAAAAAACGGGTTGTAAAGCTAGTACAGACGTCAACGAAAAAAGCGGCGTTTTTAACGCGATTTTTTCCGCGTTTTGCATTGAATTCAATGCACGTTTCCCCGCGCTATCTTTTAGCCGCATTTTTCTTTCTCTATTCAAAATCAATGGTTCCCTATGAGAGCTTATTGATTTGAATAGAGGTCGCACCAGAAGTCGGATCAAGATGATCCGACTTGCGGGCGACTCGTGTGCGGAGAATCTTGAAGGGGAACCCAGCGAAAATGTTAAAAAAAATTTGTGTGAGGTTCCCCATAGGAAGATACCAGACCATTCGGTCTGGTATGGATCTTGATGGGAACCCCCACACCAAAAAAAATGGCATGGGGGTTCCCCCAGGATCCATACCAGACCCTTATCCGAGCATGCAGCCTGGCAGGTCAGGAAAGGGGGCGAGCGAGCGCCCCTCCTCCTAGACCATACCAAGCCACATGCCCTCAACATATGGGGGTTGGTGCTTTGGGGCAGGGGGGGCACTGCGCCCCCCACCCCAAAGCACCTTGTCCCCATGTTGATGAGGACAAGGGCCTCTTCCCGACAACCCTGGCCGTTGGTTGTCGGGGTCTGCGGGCGAGGGGCTTATCAGAATCTGGGAGCCCCCTTTAATAAAGGGCCCCCCTGATCCCGGCCCCCCCATCCTATCTAAATGAGTATGAGGTACATCGTACCCCTACCCATTCACCTGGGGGAAAAAAGTGTCAATAAAAAAACACACTAGACAGGTTTTTAAAGTAATTTATTAGGCAGCTCCAGGGGTATTCTTCCGACTTCGGGGGTCTTCTTCCAACTTCGGGGGTCTCTTCCAACTTCGGGGGTCTCTTCCAACTTCGGGGGTCTCTTCTCCCGCTCTCCGGTTCTTCTGCCGGGCTCCTCCGCTATCTTCTGCTCTTTTGCTAGCGTTGGCCCGGTGTTCTCCGTCCTCTTCTTCCCTCTTCTCTTCTTCGATGTTGACACAACGCTCTCCCCCGCTGTAATGCCGTGTGCGCGGTTCGCAAAGACTTATATAGGCATGGGGCATGGTCACCGGGTGATGTCACCCGGTGACCCCGCCCCTTATGGCATCACAGTCCTGGGGCATAATGGGGCTGTGACGCCATAAGGGGCGGGGTCACCGGGTGACATCACCCGATGACCACGCCCCATGCCTATATAAGTCGTTGCGAACCGTGCATACGGCATTACCGCGGGGGAGAGCGTTGTGTCAACATCGAAGAAGAGAAGAGGGAAAAAGACGGTGGAGAAGACCGGGCCAACGCTAGCAAAAGAGCGGCAAAAGAGCAGAAGATAGCGGAGGAGCCCGGCAGAAGAATTAGAGAGCAGGAGAAGAACCGGAGAGCGGGAGAAGATAGCGGAGAAGTCGGAAGAGACCCCCGAAGTTGGAAGAAGACCCCCGAAGTCGGAAGAAGACCCCCGGAGCTGCCTAATAAATAACTTTAAAAACCTGTCTAGTGTGTTTTTTTTATTGACACTTTTTCCCCCCAGGTGAATGAGTAGGGGTACGATGTACCTCATACTCATTCACATAGGGTGGGGGGGCGGGATCTGGAGGCCCCCTTATTAAAGGGGGCTCCCAGATTCTGATAAGCCTCTCGCCCGCAGACCCCGACAACCAACGGCCCCCTGCCCCAAAGCACCAAACCCCCCCATGTTGAGGGCATGTGGCTTGGTATGGTCTAGGAGGGGGCGCTCGCTCGCCCCCCTTTCCTGACCTGCCTGGCTGCGTGCTCGGATAAGGGTCTGGTATGGATCCTGGGGGAACCCCCATGCCATTTTTTTTTGTTGGTGTGGGGGTTCCCATCAAGATCCATACCAGACCGAAGGGTCTGGTATCTTCCTGGGGGGAACCTCACACAATTTTTTTTAACATTTTTGCTGGGTTCCCCTTCAAGATTCTCCGCACACGAGTCGCCCCGCAAGTCGGATCATCTTGATCCGACTTCTGGTGCGACCTCTATTCAAATCAATGGGCTCCCATAGGGAACCATTGATTTTGAATAGAGAAAGAAACGCCGGACGAGGCTTAACACAGCGTTAAGCCTCGTTAAATCGCATTTAACACCCTTTGCCGGCGTCTGACGTCTTTACAGCTCTAACGCTGGAGCTTCAGAACGCACTGGTCCTGAGTTTTTTTTTGCAGCTTAAAAACGGCTATGCCATTTACAGCTCAAAAACGTCATGGTGGGCATGAGGCCATAGGCTAACATGGAGAGCTGTTTTTAAGCTGCAAAAAACGCTCATAAAAGTGGCTGTAAAAACGTCCGAAGGCATGAGGCCTAAGAGTGCAGTACAGGCAGAGATCACTAAGGCCTCGTACACACGGCCGAGATTCTCGTCGAAAAAAACATGTCGTTTTTTTCGACGAGATTCTTGGACAAGAAACTTGTCCCGGCCGAGTGTACAGACGCTCGATTCAAAGAACCCGCGGTTCTTTGAATGGAGCGTACGCGGTGACGTCATCGACTACGACGAGCATGCGCTCGACACATTCGATGCCGTCGCCGCCATCTTGGTATACCCTACGTATACAAAAGAATAAAAAGGAACAAGTGCGCTAATGTGAATTGACTAATAATCAAAAATTATGAATCCACACATATATTGAATAAATGAAGTCCAACAGTGATAACAATAAATGTGTCCTGTAAAAATGAATATATCCTAAATAAGTCCCATCAAAAATCAGCAATGAAGGGAAGCCGTGAAGAGGTGAACCGCAAAAAGTTTGAAATTCGGTGCATGCACACCCGTGTCCACCACCAACAATCAAGCTGCTTACCAGAGGTAAGAAACAAATAAGCCCATCCGCAATCCCAGGGGGAGATCCAGAGAAATCCAGATAAACTTCGCAGAGTTCCAACGTCACTTGATAGGCAGTGGATACAGCAAAGATTTCCCAAGGAGAGAGAGGAGGCTCAATAGTGCATTACCCAATGTAAAATTTATTTTTAAAAACGGGTTTAAAAACACTTACACAATGTACAATTTAAAGAACATAACAACCGGCCGGTCCGCCGTACCTGTCCCGTAGTGATGACGTCAGCACGCACACCTCCCGACGTACGTTTCGTATTCCTACACGTAGTCTTGGGGACGTGTAGGAACACGAAACGTACGTCGGGAGGTGTGCGTGCTGACGTCATCACTACGGGACAGGTACGGCGGACCGGCCGGTTGTTATGTTCTTTAAATTGTACATTGTGTAAGTGTTTTTAAACCCGTTTTTAAAAATAAATTTTACATTGGGTAATGCACTATTGAGCCTCCTCTCTCTCCTTGGGAAATCTTTGCTGTATCCACTGCCTATCAAGTGACGTTGGAACTCTGCGAAGTTTATCTGGATTTCTCTGGATCTCCCCCTGGGATTGCGGATGGGCTTATTTGTTTCTTACCTCTGGTAAGCAGCTTGATTGTTGGTGGTGGACACGGGTGTGCATGCACCGAATTTCAAACTTTTTGCGGTCCACCTCTTCACGGCTTCCCTTCATTGCTGATTTTTGATGGGACTTATTTAGGATATATTCATTTTTACAGGACACATTCATTGTTATCACTGTTGGACTTCATTTATTCAATATATGTGTGGATTCATAATTTTTGATTATTAGTCAATTCACATTAGCGCACTTGTTCCTTTTTATTCTTTTGTATACTTTATATGTTATCACATATCACAGGTGCTGCTGTATATTTATTTATGTTACTGGCTAGCGCGGTTTATTGCTTTAATTTTTTATACCCTACGTATGCCTAGGAAGCTACCGCGCATGCGTCGAATTCATTTTGAACATGCGCGGGCTTCCGGGAGGACAGGTAAGTGTACACACACTCACTTTTCTCGTCGAGAAACATGCCGACGAGAATCTCGACGAGAAAATAGAGAGCAGGATCTCTATTTTCTCGTCTAGATACTTGTCGCTTTTCTTGACGAGAAACCATACACACGAACGAATTTCTCGGCAAAAAATCTCTGCCAGCAAGTTTCTTGCTGGTTTTTGCCGAGAAACTCGTTCGTGTGTACGAGGCTTGAGAGTTACAAGTTTACAAGATTTCTGGCAAGAACAGGCAAGTATTTTTCTGTACGTGGACAAACACTTTTAATGGGATATTTAACAGATGAAAAGGGAGCAAACACTAGAAGTTTGCTTCAGTGAGTTGGGATGTGACAAAACAGGCATGAATACGTACCATCTGCCACCTTGCGTTCACAGTCGAGCAAATCGCGACAAATTCTCGCTGGATTGTCCCGGGTCCCAGGCGGGTTCTTTATACTGTGCATCAAATCTGTCAGGTAGTGGAGAGTTTTAAAGATCTCTGTGCTGAAATCCAGTATCGATACTTCAGTATTCTGATAGCTCTGGTCAGTAGTAGCAGTGTTGAAAAGAGGGTAAGCAAGGGTAAAAAAAAAAATGGCATAAAGGAGAAGTGTGAGCAGACCAATCAGAAGTCAAACAGGAGGGCAACCCAGGAGGAGCAGAATAGGAATAATTTAATAGAATCCAAGAGTAGAGAGTTAAGTTCATACAAGAAGAAGAAGACCGTGTTGACAAAACCATTTTTGGGGAAAAAAAAAAAAGAGAAAAGAAAAATTAGAATATAAATCAACATTTTCACATCACAGAAATACCACAATCAATTTTTTACATGATGTAAATTTATTTTTTATGCAGCCCAGAAGTTTTTCCAATTTTGGACACACCAGGGAAGGGTTAGTGTCTCCGCTGAGACACTCAGTTTCTACTTTGATTACAATTGTAACATTTAAGGGGGCTTCACGCTGATCCGCTGTGGTTTTGCTGCAGCACAGTGTATCTGCTGTTAGACGCACTTTACCATAGACTTCTATTAGATCAGTAAAAATCAGTAATTCCTCTTGGAGGGAGGCTCTAGATGGAATTACATGAATCTTTTTACACTAGTACCTCTACTATCTTGGGGCAGTTTAGCAATTGTTGACAGGTTATTTTGTTTATAAAACTACTAATCTGTTTTTAGTAATTATATGGATACTTTTTATTCAAACATACTTTTTGGAATCTAGGGCTCTAGAAGTATACTTATTCATACTATTTACATTGTAGATCTTATATTGCCCTGCGTTACTGTACCCTCTCTGTGATTGACCCCCTGCATGGGTATAGGCCCAGTGGGGGCCCACTCTTGGAATTTGGCGGCTGTCTGGGATTGTTCAACCCCTTTGTCTCTGGTCCTATCTCGGGTGCAACTTCTGGGAGCCTTGGTATGTGATGTGAATCTGTAGCACTTTAATACTTCCTGAAGGAGCCAATGTGGTGAAACATGTAGAAGACAAATGTGCACTTGGGACTCAGTATAATGTAAAAACGTACTGCCCAGTTGTATACATGCACATTACTATTGTTTACGATTTCTACTCTTTGTATAAATAAAACATATATTTTTAATACTTACCTTTTGGGTAGAGTTAAATAGCACCTGCAAAATCCCATCCTATCTTTGTCAAAACTACTCTATTAGATCAGGTAGTTTTGGTGCATCTTCCGAAAAAGTCCTCCTCTTCTGGGTTCCCCTGCCAATGCTCTGGGCTCCTCCTCTTCTCTGTGTGTCAGCAGGAATCTGTTTCCTATGGTGGAACATGTGCGAGCTTGATCCCAACTCGCAATGTGTGTGTCTATTGACACACACAGTGTGGCTCTGCCCCACCCACCTCTTGCTTCCTAGTCACTGGGTTTGATTGACAGCAGCAGGAGCCAATAGCTCCCACTGATCTCACTCTGAGAAGGGGGAGAGGGAGGAGTGCAATCCCTTTTTGTTGCATTTGCAGTGTAATATATATATATATATATATATATACTTGCAAAAAACGCAGCATTTTGTACTTTTTTAAACACACATTAAAGCACCGCAATGTGTAAACTAGGCTCATTGAAATACATTCATTTTTCTTGCATATGCGTTCATAATTCGTTTAAACTGCAAGTTTGACTGCATCTGGTGTAAACGTGCCATCATACAAACAATGCAACCGATTCCCAGTTTACACAGTGTAGATCTTTGCCAGCACACCACGGATCTTCAAGTTAAGTTTAAATGTTTTTTTATTGAAGTATGATTACATCACAAACAAGAGAGTGCAATGTTTCAGAGTCAAGTTAGATCCCTTCATCAAGCATGTGATAAGTGTACAGCAATTGTTCTAAATATTTAAATAGACATCCACCAATCAGGAACAAGCAAGAACAAGGTACCACGCACCCCTAGACATGATATGATGTCAGAAGTCCTGGCAAAAAGCCAGTAAACATAAACAGAGATCCCATGGATATGCATTAACATAAAAAAAAAAAACTTGCCTCACTGTGCCCATGCCTCACTGTGCCCATGCCTCACTGTGCTCTTGCCTCACTGTGTCCATGACTAGACTGACGTTTAACATGGGAGTCTATGGAAGGGGTGCATGGCTTTAAAAAATCGGTGCTCCCCGGTTGTAGGTCTCCTAGACAAAAAACTTTGCACACTTGTAGAGAAGAAATGGGACTACATGTGTGCCAAGTTTTGGGTCCAGGGGACCTACGACAGGCCGATACCGGGTCCCCAAAGTAACCAGAGAAATGACCGTTTAACATGGGAGTCTATGGAAGGGGTGCCCGGCTTTGAAAAATCGGTGCTCCCCAGCCGTAGGTCCCCCGGACAACAAACTTTGTACACTTGTAGAGGAAAAGTGCGGCTACATGTCTGCCAAGTTTGGGGTCCAGGGGACCTACGGACGGCCGGTACCGGGTCCCCAAAAATCCGGAAAAATAGGCGCAAAAAAGGTGACTCGAGTATAAGCCGAGGGGGGCATATTCAGCACAAAAAATGTGCTGAAAAATTCGGCTTATACTCGAGTATATACGATATATATATATATATATATATATACACACACATATACATATATTGTATAAAATAGAATCAAGGAATATACAATTAAATATATTGGGAATAGTAATCAACAATAAAAAAATGTAAAGATGAAAAAATAAAAAGAAGAAGAAAGGGAGGAAAAAGAGAAGAAATAAAGAAGAGTAGGAGAAAATTAAGATATGCTGGGTGTTATATGAATGGTGGATGTAACCTTATAATTTTAGAGAGAGATAGTAAAAAAATATCAATAATAAATGTGTTGGTAAAGTCAGGCCACGGAGACCAGATTTCTAAAAAGTTATTATAGTGATCAAGTAGGATAGATGTTAATTTTTCATGAACCATGGTGCCCATAATTCTTTGCTTCACTTCTCTAACATTCAGAGATGGAGTTCTCCAGGCTTTAGCAATAGTCTGTCGTGAGACCAAAAAAATAAAAGAGATCAATTTTCTCTCAGGTTTTCTAAAGCTCAGGTGTGGTTTATATAGTAAAGCTTCCCATGGGTCCAGATTTATGGGTTTGTTAAAATTTTTGTTAATCATATCATAAATTTGTGTCCATAGTTTCTGGACAATGGAGCATTCCCACCGGATGTGTAATAAACTTCCTCTAGAATTACACCCTCTAAAGCAGAGAGGGGAGATTAAAGGGGGAATATGCAATAATTTTGTTGGAGTCATATACCAGGGAAGGAGTATTTTATATGCATTCTTTTGGGCTATAGCGTTAATTGAACATTTAGCAACATTTGTCCAGATTTTACTCCATTCAGTGATATCTAAAGAATCTCCTAGATCAACTTCCCAAGCAAGAGCGTAGGCAGGTTTACTAATGGATTGGGAAGAAATTTGTGAAGGGTAAATAAGAGAAATAATGCCAGGGGAATGTGGATTTAATTTGCATATTTTTTTAAAAGGTGTTAAGAGGGTCAGACATGTTATGGAAGAAGGAGAGAGAAGGATATTTATAAAATCTGTAATTAGAATTAGGCGTGATGATTCTGAGGAGGAAGATACCAATGTTTCGAAAGATTGTGTTTTGATCCCTTCTAACAATATGAGGTCATGTATAAATTTACCATTTTTATTACGCCACCAAATAAATTTTTCGGAATCCTCCATGGCTGGGGGGAACATAGGGTTGTTAAGAATCCCAGATAAGGGAAGATGTGGAGATATCAGATGACTAGAGTATTTAAAATGGTTAAACTGCACGTTTGACTGCATCTGGTGTAAATGAACCATTATCCAATGAGGTGTAAATGAGCCATTATCCAAACTATGCAACTGGTTCCCAGTTTAGTTACAGCTAAAACTGACATACCTTTTTCTCCATTCAGTTAATTATAATACTTACAAATTCTAACGAAAAATGAATAAACTAACATCTTACCTCCATCCGCAGTGCTGCATGTGACTCCATCAGGGCCTGAATAGCAGAATTCATATCCACCAGTCTCTGTAATGAAGAGGCAACACAATTCTTTAATATTAAATGATACTGTACCTACAAAATAGCACAGAAAATGGTGTACAAGATACATTTGTGGAATCGGTAAACCTATAATACTGATTTACTGTACACATGTAGAATTCCCCAAATCAGTACAAAACTTGGCATTTTATTTCCAATGAGTATAGGCATATAGGTATACATGCAGCTTATTGTATTGATATTGATAAAAAATATCAAGCATTATTTTCATTGGGCTGTTCTGAATCTTATAAGGAAAGTAAAATTTATAAATAAAAGTGCAAATTTTTTAAAATCATACAAAATTTGTTATTTGAACTTCTATTTCAGGTTGGGTTCACACTATAGATTGCAGCAGCTCATAGCTGGAGTTCAGTGCGTCTCCATTCACCGTATCAGGTACGATTTTTCTGGGCTGAATTCGGACCTGAAACGGACCAAAAGACGCACAGGACCTCTGTACAATTCCCACCGGAGCCGGCTCCATAGAGAGCTGGTCACAATCTCCTGCTATGCGAATTGGATGCGGTGAAACCCCGCATCCAATTCACAGTAGTGTGAACCCAGCCTAAAGCAGAACTTCAGCTAAAAATAACAATATAAAAATGACTAGCCTATTTAAAAAAAAACTGCTTTTGCTGCAATGTTCAACTTTATTCCAGAGATTTCCGCTGCAGTACTCTTTCTGCCACTAGATGTCCTCAGTCTCATGGCCAGCATCACGCAGCCTACTGCCTCTAAACCCAGTTCGTTCTGAACACGCCCACTGCCTTTGACTGGACAGTGGAAGGAGAAGCAGCACAGTAATAAGCTAATCTCTCTGTTTTCTCCTCTTATCAGTATACTTCTTGTCAGCACATGAACTTATTGGCTCCTTGTACTACTTCTTTCTCTCACACTCGAGCTCTACTGTACAGAGATTGCAAGAGGCTGATACCAGGTCAAATTCAGGTACTTCACTGCAAAATTCATTAATGATGTACTAAGGATTACAGAGCTGCATTTATTTGTGTCTTTTATATCTACCCGTTCAGCTTTAAGCAATTGGTTTCAGGACATAGCTAAAAAAAATCTGAAGCCACGTTCTCATTTGCAGCCAAGAGATGGTAAAAATAGGTGGTTAAGCTGTGGTTGTACCAGCTCCCAACTGCCCACCTTAAGCTAACATGACAGCCAAAGGGGGTGGTACAAATGCTACCCTATGTTGCATTCAATAGACAGTACCACCCCCAAGCATGACCCATTGAAAGTGAATAGGGCCACATGACAACCTCCCTGCAGGAATTTGAGGGTCAAAATAGGCATCCAAGAGGTGACATATCACCTCCCAGCTGCTTGTTAATTGCCCTCTGAAAGCGATCCACTGTGGATCACTTTTCAGGAGGGCAACACCAGTGTAAACGAATCCTAAGGGATAAAGAAGAAGACAAGCTGTATTCAGTATTGACTGATTTAAATTGAAGTTTTGACATTCAGCGTTTAACTTACAGTTTGTCCTGGAGCACCCGGAGGACCCTAAAACAAGAAGATATATGGTTATAGAAAATGCATTTATCAAATATTAATAGCTGTCTGAAAATATTTGCAAATAGAGTCTCTATCTGGGCTACAATAAAGACATGTTCAACGTGTGTCTAATGACAAAACTTTTTTTTTTTAAAACAGCTTTGGATAGAGTAGGGAAAGGTTAACATTCATTGGGTTATTTTTACTGTTTGCATCCTGCTGGGCAGATATATCTTCACTTCACTGATGTCCTATTGAACACAACTCTCAAAGTGTTAGTTCTGTCTGTGCTGCCTCTCAACACCCAATCAGATTCCAAGTTTTAAATTCCAGGACAAGTCTGGTGGGTTGTTGGGAGACCACACAGACAGCTGAGTTTACTGATAATTAGCAGTCTGATGGCCATTATGTGGTATGTTATACTTACAGGAGGACCGGGCTGCCCTCTTGGTCCTTGAGGTCCCTAATAAGACAGAAAACAAACAGAATTATCTCCATAAATTGTTATAATCATCTAATGATCATAATTCTAATGGAGATGTGGAGAATCAAAGACAGGGAATTTTCAGATATTGATGCTTAATCCAAATCTGGCAGATATTTATCACATTTAACATTAGGCTGAACATACAGTACTTAGGCAGATTGGGCAACCCAACAACTCGACTGATAACAGGTGGGCAAATCTGCAACTGTTTTTGCCATTCAAGAGTGCTTGGAATGCACAGCCAAGTCTCACATTGTGTAAAGAACAGCAGGAGCAGGTGGTTGAGTACTGCAAATGCCAACAATGTCCTCATTTGACCTTCATACCTGGCTGTTTGATAGCCAAAAAGTCAGTACCAGTCCATACATTGGCTAATTATTGACAATTAAAACAGTTTTAAACCCAAACCCTTAACAGTCATTAGATGTGGTGGCTGCATTATTTTTTTTATTTTTTTAGGGCATTTTTTCCCCTCTGTTTTCACCTGGTGATCTGGTCAGTAAAACACCTCCTGTATTGGAGTGCCCCCCACTCTGGATGACGGAGCACAATGGGCACCTTTGTACAGTCAAACAAAATCTCCAGCGCTCAACAGTGGTGCAATGGCAAAGGAAGAAGCCTGGAATTCCTATGGCTCCCAGTACATGCACAGGCCTTGCTGCCCTCCAAGGGTCAGGGGATACTCAATGGAAATACTGTAAAAGAATGAAAAGAGGGCGCACCAACCTTGCGCATTACCCAAGTAATGTTTGTTAAAATCAAAAAGAATGAAACATGCTCACAAACAAGTGGATTGTAAAAGCATATCGAAGTCCACAATGGACAAAAAGCAACCAGGTCACCAGGACTGTGTCCAACACGCCGGAGGACCTTCCAGATGGCTGATGCGTTTCGAGGGGAGATCCCCTCTTCCTCAGAGCCCTGGCGAAAAGGGGATCTCCCCTCGAAATACGTCAGCCATCTGGAAGGTCCTCTGGCATGTTGGACACAGTCCTGGTGACCTGGTTTGTGAGTATGTTTCCTTCTTTTTGATTTTAATAAACATCACTTCTTTTACAGTGGCACCTTTGGACAACAGCATTGTCAGTCTGGAGAGAGGGGAGTGTTAGATGGACTAGCAGATTTAGATACACCAATAAATTGAAGCCAAACTACAGCTAACACTTTATAAGCAGTTACAGCAAACATTTTCTTTTTCCTTTTGGTATAAAGTTTTTGCATAAAATAAAATAAAAGCTGGCCATTGTAAGCACACCTGTGTGAAATGGTTTGCCTCATCTCTGTAACTGATACATTCTGTTGAATTCTTTTGAAAAACAGACTTAAAGTGATTGTAAAGTCTTGTTTTTTTTTCTATAAAAATAACAAACATGTTATACTTACCTCCTCAGTGGATTTGCACAGAGCAGCCCGTTTCCTCCTCTTCTCGGGTCCCTCTACTGTTCTCCCGGCCCCTCCCTCCTGTCGAGTGCCCCCACAGCAAGCAGCTTGCTATGGGGGCACCCAAGCTGAGTCACAGCTCTGTGTGTCCATTCAGACTCAGAGCCATGGCCCGGTCCCACCCCCTCTCTCTCCTGACTGGCCGACTGACTTTGGTTGACAGCAGCAGAAGCCAATGTCGCCACTGCTGTGTCCCAGCCAATCAGGAGGGAGAGTCTCGGATGGCCGAGACACTCGTGGACATCGCTGGATAGAGAGGGATCTCAGGTAAGTATTAGGGGGCCGAGGGGGACTGCTGCACACAGAAGGCTTTTTATCTTAATGCATAGAATGCATTAAGATAAAAAACCTTCTGACTTTACAACCCCTTTAATGGCTGGATCACCAGATGGAAATAGAAGAGAGAAAGTTTAAAAAAGAAGATGAATGCAGCCATCACATATAAGAATTGATAAGCTGCAATATAATAAATGTTTGCTTTTGGTTTTAATACCACTTTAATGTCTTAAATAGCTTATTTTATTCACAATAAAAAATAGAAAAGGAATCAAATGTTTAAACTGAGAAAATGTACCATTTTAAGAAAAAATAAAGTAATTTTGAAATTGATGGCAGCAACATGTCTCAAAAAAGTTGGGTCAGGGCTATCCTTACCATGGTGTGGCATCCCCTCTTCTTTTAACAACACTCTGTAAACATGCATGCAGGATCGCTTCATGTGGTTTCAGGACAGGGGCTGTTGGTCTTATTCCTGGAGGGTTACTCCTCTGTCTTTTTGGCCTTTGGCGGCGGTGTTAACTATTCTAATTATTTATATCCTGGGCAGCCATATTGGTAATCTTTACATCTATGACAGATTGGGGTGGCATTCTCAGGAGGGCTCTTTACCATCCACTTTGTTGGTCCCACTAAGCACTGCAGCCTCATTGGAAGGCTTAAGTCATTTATGGTTAAGGTGTAGAATGAGTCCCAGTTATACAGTATTGTATTTTATCGTCTCCTGAGGAAGCAACGGACTGTGAAACACGTTGGGATTACTCATCTGCACAGTACACAGCTGCAAAACCTCCTTCCCACATACAGCGTTTTTTGTATTAGTCATATTTATAATGTGATATTGGTATATTAGTGATAGGAGGTCTGTTTTGCCAGCAGAGGCTAACGGTGATATATATTAGGGCAGGGTTTCTCAACCAGGGTTCCTTGGAATCCAGAGGTTGCTAAGGTGTTCCTTGAGCAATTTGCAATTTCTCCCTCTCAGATAAGTTCCCACTGACACCAATGATGTTTTTAAATATCTGTAAGGGGTTCATTCTTCCCAATGACAAGTGTAAGGAGCATTCTTTTCACTGACCATCACACTACTGCATTATGTAGTCATTTTTAGTCGGGGATCCTTGAGATCAGAAAGTTATTTTAAGGCTTCCTCTGTGTTGAAAAGGTTGAGAAAGGGTCTAAAGGTTCTATTAGGGGACGTCAATTCTCTACACCTTATGATGTGTTTTTTTTTATGATGTGTTTTTAACATTTGTAATCAATAAAATGTTCTTATTGTTAACACGCTTGTTGTGAGTCCCTTTCCTGCTGTTTTTTTTTACACCTGAAAAATCCCCATTTTCTTATTTTTTCCTTCTTTTTGTTCATGTATACAGTATTGGGATGTGGTGCCACGTGATGTCATGCATCATCTCTGTGTTTATGTATATTTTACTCCCAAATTTTTGGGAATTGGGGTTGTATTCAGTTAGGCAACTAAAGTCTTCAACAGTATTCATAACAGCAACCGACTTAAATAGTGATGATTAAGGGCATTCAGCAGGCTCCATGCTCTCCATTCTGAAGCCGTTGCTTATACAGCTTTGTTACAATTTACGTTCTTATAGGTGATTTTATTTAATTATCGCATTGTCACATAAATGTGTTGGCTTACCATTTCCCCCCTGGAGCCCTTTTCGCCACGACTTCCCTAAAATAAATAATAAAAATGTTATACTTCTTTGAAACCAAAGGCTACTAATACGTGTTCAACACAGTTTTTTTGCATGGACTCAGCAACTGTATTTCTCCTATTACTCAGAGCTTTTAGACTGCATCCAGATTAAGCAGGTATCTTAAAACAAAACTAAACCCATCGATTTAATGGTTTCCAAAAACAGTTACATTTAAGACATGCCATGACGGATAACTATCACAAGTCTCTTTCAACCGAACTGTCAAGCCATCAAATGGCTGGTGTTATAACTGATCACATATGGAGCACCATAGCAACTGCAGATTAAACAGAGGTCAAGATGGCAGCTTCCTTTGCTGTACTTCCTTTGCTGTAAAAAAGGATAGGAGGGTTTATTTCCTGATTAAAGATCCCTTACAAGTGTAGCGGTCTCACTCCCTTTACTTCTTTATCGGTTGTCCGATAGCTCTTGTCTAGGGGTATCTTAACTGCGAGAGTGAGATGCGCCACGGCCCATGTCCTCCCCATGCTTCAGGGGAGGTGAATGCCAGTACCTGTTGTTTTTTTTCGTCAGGCCTGTGTGTTTCTTTAACCACTTGTCCCCCGCCCACTGTCAATTGACGGCGGGCGGAGGACACTCTAGTTCTGGGAGGACGTCATATGACGTCCTCCCTTTAAAACGAGCTAGAAGGCACGCGCGCGCCCGCCACGTTCACAAGGCCCCGGTGCGCGTGCCCGGCGGCCGCGATTGCCGCCGGGCACCCGCGATTGCCCGGGAAACGAGCAGGAAAGTGGATCTCTGTGTGTAAACACAGAGATCCACGTCCTGTGAGGGAGAGGGGACCGATGGTGTGTCCCTTGTACATAGGGACAACCATCGGTCACCTCCCCCAGTCAGCAGTGGCGTATCCAGGGTATGGCACTCCATGGCAAGTGCCATGGGTGCCCTGGGGGGGGCGGCAAAATAAACTAAACGAAAAAAAAAAATTCCCATCCGCACCTGTCCTCCTGCGGGCCGCCTCCCGCACTATAGCCCCCGGCGGCGGCACAGCACTTCACTCTTACTTGGCTGGATCTGGATGGCAGTGTATAGGAGAGTGACAGGCGCGGGCGCCCCCATGCTTATAGATGAGTGGGACCGTCCACTGCATCTCCAGACCGTCATTCGGCTAACTGGCGGAGGCGGAGCTTTCCTCCTCTGCGCTGGTGGACTGGGCGTGGGGATGGGTGGAGATTTCCCCCCAGGAAGCCTACCTTATTGATAAAACGGCCGCGCTGCCTTAGCCTGTGTTTACTTTTTTTTTTTTTCTGTCTGTGGCTGTGCAGTGCGGCGGTACTAGTTGCAAGTATTGTGAATGTGTATGCGGGGGGCGGGGCCGAGGGCGGGGGGGGGGGGTAGTACAGAGCGGCCTCCTCCATTAGCAGCCGACATATTCGACTGGCGGAGGCGGAGCCTATAGCTCCGCCCACCCTCTCCGTGCGGCTGTGGTCCACTGCATCCTCTCTTGGGGAGGGGTCTGTTTGATGACAGGAGGAGGAGGAGAGAGAAGCACGAGGAGAACCCCCTGGCAAGGACAGAAGGTAAAATGTAATAAATTACTCTTATGATGATACACAGTCAGATCATGATTTTGCAATAAAGTGATCCATGCTGCAAACTCAACAGTCTCCCTTCAGTGAAAGTTCATGTTTTGCAAACTTTGCAGTACATGAACTTTCACTGAAGGTGGACTGTTTAATGAGTTTGCAGCATGAATCACTTTATTGCAAAATCATGATCTGTATATTAATGAACTTTCAATGAATGTGGTCTGTTTAACGAGTTTGCATTGAGTTCAACATGTGCAAAGTGTTCCATGTATGCTGAAATCAATGCAAACTCATTAAGGAGGTTGAGGCTGCACTCATTGCCACTGATTAGGCGGCACTCTAAGGCTACTTTCACACTGAGGCATCGGCGGTAAAGCACTGCTATATTTAGCAGCGCTTTACTGTCGTTTTTGCGGCACTATTTGGCTGCTAGCAGGGTTTAACCCCCGCTAGCGGCCAAAAAAGTCTTAAAAGCGCCGATGCAGCGGCTCTTTGTTGGCGGCTCGGCAGCGCTGCCCATTGATTCCAATGGGCAGGGGCGCTGTAGGAGCGGTGTATACACCGCTCCTACAGCGCCTCAAAGATGCGGCTTGCAGGACTTTTTTTACCGTCCTGCCAGTGCACCGCTCCAGTGTGAAAGCCTTCGGGCTTTCACACTGGAGTGAAAGGAGAGGCTCTTTCAGGGCACTTTGCAGGCGCTATTTTTAGCACTATAGCACCTGCAAAGCGCCTCAGTGTGAAAGTAGCCTTAAGCTGCACTGATATGCTACACTGATGGGCACTGATGAGGCCGCACTGTTGGCCACTGATAAGCTGCACTGGTGAGGCTGCATTGTCGGGCACTGGTGAGGCTGTGCTGATGGGTACTGGCGAGACTGCACTAATGGGCACTGGTGAGGCTGCATTGATGGGTACCAATGAGGCTGCATTGATGGGCATTGGTGAGGCTGCATTGATGGGCACTGGTGAGGCTGCATTGATGGGCACTCATGAGGCTGCATTGATGGGCACTGGTGAAGCTGCATTGATGGGCACTGATCAGCCTGCGTTGATGGGCACTGATCAGCCTGCGTTGATGGGCACTGATCAGTCTGCACCGATGGGCACTGTCTGCACTGGTGAGGCTGCATTGATGGGCTCTGATAAGGCTGCACTGATCAGGCTGCACTGATGGGCACTGATCAGGCTGCACTGATGGGCACTGTCTGCACTGGTGAGGCTGCACTGATGGGCACTGTCTGCACTGGTGAGGCTGCACTGATGGGCACTGTCTGCACTGATCAGGCTGCACTGATGGGCACTGTCTGCACTGGTGAGGCTACGTTAATGGGCACTGATCAGGCTGCATTGATGGTTCAATGGGCCACTTGACTGGACTTGCCCCCCAGGCCTAAGGCTGCCAGCCCTCCCCTGGAGCCTGCTTCCATCTTCTCCCCGAGCGCGAGCGGGTCGGTGACGTCACGTGAGGTGAGGTCGCCGTCGCTGAGGAGGATCCCTTGATTGATTGCCGAGCTCCAGAACGTATACATCTCCTGAGCCATGGGCCTCTGCTACAGCCTCCGACCATGGCTGTTCGGTGATTCTAGCGGCTCCATCTCCAACGCCCCCACCAACTCGGACACCAAGCAGCCCCCTGGAGCTGTTAGTGCCTATGAGAGCCAGGGACCTGAGGATCACAGCAGCAGCTCAGGGGGGGGGGAGCTCTGTAAACCGACTAGAGAGGGTAAAGTTCCAGACGGGCTGCTTCTACTACTGCAGAACTGGGGAGATAGCACCAGCGGCACTGGGGACAGCAATAAGCAGCAGCACAAGCCCAGCAAGGGCCAGCAGGTGCACCATCAACAGCAACATTCTCTGCAGAGGGGATGGGACAAACTCTGACTGGAGAAGAAGGAGGCCAAGAAAGTCAGCAAGAGCATAGATCGGGTACTGAAGGAGCAGAAGAGGGAGTACAAGCAGACCCATAGACTGCTCCTCCTAGGTAAGTGCCTCTCCTTCCATTTCTACACTAACATGGGGGATAGGTGGCCGGCCATGCCTGCTGACACTGCCTGTCTGCTTTATGTTGTCCTTGACATTTTATGGTTGGCCTGCATCCTGGGCATGCCTCTGGACTCTACATGCTCTATATATATATATATATATATATATATATATATATATATATATATATTGTGACAGCAGGAAGGTAAAGTCACCTGGTTGCATCCAGGGGGGTAGATATATTTCGCCCAGATTCAGGCTTTACGCCGACTTATACAACTAGGTGGAGAGTTGTATAAGCCCAGCTGAGGCTAGTGGGCTCATGGATGACTCATACCTCTAGGGAGAGTGTGGGGCGTCGTGCAGACAGGGAGTTGATGAGACCAGCTGAAGCTTGTCAGCTCATTTAGGCCTCTATAAAAACTCCCAGATTCATTAGGTGTTTGCTCATGCCTGGACCCAGACCTGTGTGGACTGTCTAGGGAGAGTGAACCCCTGTGCGGTGAGACAAAGCCTGTGTGGCTATTTGCTTGGACATTTAAAACCAGGGACTTAGGGACTAGGACAGCACTAGGCTGATCCCAGTTGTTAGTTAGGAAACCTGTATGTTTAGTCAGAGGTCAAGTTGACCAGGATTTATTTTGTTTATGTTTCTTTTGGCTTTGCTGTGTTTTGTCACTGTAAATAGAAAATAAACCGCACCTTTTTTTTGATTTTGAAAACCACAACCTCCGTTTGCTGGGCCTGTTTTTGTGTGGGGAGCCCATCCCGGGGGTCACACACACCCGCTGCCGAGCTAACCCCCTCACAGTTGGTGGAGAACCAGTGGCAGTTTTTTTTTAAGCCAGCATGGAGGAGATACTGAAGCAGCTGGCTCTAGCAAATGCCAATCAACAGCAGACAAATGCAGGTTTGCAAAAGAGCCTTGCAGCTCATCAACAGAGCCTTGCAGCTCAACAACAGAACTTCGCAGCCCAGCAGCAAGCTCATCAACAGAGCCTTGCAGCCCAGCAGCAAGCTCACCAACAGAGTCTGGAAGCTCAGCAACAAGCCCAGCAGCAATCTGAGGCCCGCTTCATAGACCTGTTACAGAAGCAAGAGCAGAGACTACAACAAATGGAAGCAGTAATGCAGCAACGTCCGCAGACCAGTGAGGAAAGCCGTCCCACTAATACCGCGTCCTTTGGGGTGAGTCGTTTATTGACAAAAATGACTGGAGAGGATGATCCAGAGGTATTTTTGACCACATTTGAAAGGACTGCTGAAAGAGAAAAGTGGCCTGAGGAGCAGTGGGCTGGACTGGTGGCTCCTCTGTTAACTGGTGAATCGCAGAAGGCTTACTATGACCTAGAGCCTGACCAAGCAAAAGACTATGTGATGCTAAAAGCTGAAATATTGGCAAGGCTGGGTGTCACCCAGGCTGTCCGGGCTCAGCGTGTGCATAACTGGACTTTCCAGCTTGGAAAACCCCCCAGGTCTCAAATGTATGATCTCATTCACCTGAGCAGAAAGTGGCTACAGCCAGAGACTTTGTCCGCACCAAAGATTGTGGAACGTGTTGTAATGGATCGGTTTTTGAGAGCTCTTCCTACTGCCATCCAAAAGTGGGTAAGCCATGGAGACCCAGAGACGGCCGATGGTCTTGTGGATCGTGTGGAGAAATACTTGGCTACAGAGAACCTGACGGCCTCTTCCAGAGACACTCGGACTTTCCACCCTAAGACCAGACCATCCCCAGGGGCGGATAAGAGGATTCCAAGGGGTGAGGGTGGAGAGAGTGAGAGGGTGGGAGCTCTACCCCAAGTTTGGCGAGAACAGCCTGGGAAATCAGCGGCTCAAGAGGCGGCAAGAAGGATCGTTTGCTACCGCTGCCGGCAAGCGGGACATATTGCAGCCAATTGCCCGGTTGTGGAGGAACCCATGCAGTGTGACTTTCTGACGGGCAGACGTCAGTCGCTGTGTGCGACAGTCGCATGCACTGCCATTCGAGGAACTGAGAAACATTTATGCAAAATGTGTGTTAATGGTAGAAATGTTGTGGTATTGCTGGATTCAGGTAGCCTTGTGACCCTGATAAAGGCTGAGTTAGTTAAAACAGAGGTCTCTGGGAATAGCAAGGTAGCTGTTATTTGTGTGCATGGGGACACCCGAGAGTATCCAGTGACTACAGTGTGTTTCGAGACCCCCAAAGGTACCCTCTCTCATCCAGTGGGCTTAGTATCTCAGTTACCGCATGACGCCATTGTGGGAAGGGATTTTCCGAAGTTCTGGGAACTGTGGGATGATCCTGAGCCCCCCACTGGTGCCCCTATGTACCAGGAATGTGATAGCCAGAACTCCCCTGAGAGTGGTGAGGACTCTCCGGAATTTCCCTTATCAGTATTGGCAGGGGAGACTCAAGAAACTGGAGAGGAGCCCACCTCCTCAGACGAAAACCTACCGTCTGTGGAGTTTTCTGATCTTGAGGTTCACAGGGAAAACTTTGCCACAGAACAGTTGAAAGACCCCGCCCTAATAAAGGCACGGGAAAACGTAGTGAAAATAGATGGCGAGTTAGTGAACCCAGATAATACCTGCACTTACCCATACTTCAGCGTAGAGAAGGACCTACTGTATCGGGTGGCAAAAAGGGCAGAAGAAACCGTTGAGCAGCTTGTGGTGCCCAAACCTTACAGGAAGTTGGTGTTGGAGTTGGCCCATGGGCACATTCTTGGAGGTCATCTGGGGACAGAGAAAACCTGAGAGAGGGTATTACAGAGATTCTATTGGCCGGGGGTGATGAAGGACATAGAAAATTATTGTTCCTCCTGCCCTGTGTGTCAGAGGTCGGCCCCGATGCCACATTTCCGTAGCCCGCTGGTCCCTCTACCCATCATTGAGGTCCCGTTTGAGAGGATCGCCATGGATTTGGTAGGTCCTATAATCAAGTCCGCTAGGGGGCACCAGTACATATTAGTTATAATGGACTATGCCACCCGTTATCCAGAAGCGATCCCTCTCCGAAATACCTCGGCCAAAACCATAGCCAAAGAGCTATCTCTTGTGTTTAGCCGGGTGGGTATTTGTAAAGAACTGCTTACGGACCAAGGTACACCCTTTATGTCCCGGGTTATGAAGGAGCTGTGTAAATTGTTCAAAGTGACGCAATTACGTACATCTGTGTATCACCCCCAAACCGATGGGCTGGTTGAAAGATTCAACAAAACCCTAAAACAAATGTTGAAGAAAGTGGTGGATAGAGATGGAAAGGATTGGGACTGTCTACTTCCTTATCTGATGTTTGCTATTAGGGAGGTGCCCCAATCCTCTACGGGATTCTCCCCCTTTGAGTTACTGTATGGGAGACACCCAAGAGGGCTGTTGGATATTGCCAAGGAAACTTGGGAAAGTGAGAGTTCTCCCCACAGGAGTGTGATTGAGCATGTCGCCCTGATGCAAGACCGAATTGCACAGGTAATGCCCATCGTGAAGGAACATTTGGCCCAAGCGCAGTTAGCACAGCAGAGAGTGTACAACCGTGGAGCCAAGACCCGTACCTTTTCCCCGGGGGATAGGATACTGGTACTTGTCCCTACGGTTGAAAGTAAATTCCTTGCCAAATGGCAAGGCCCCTACGAGATAATGGAAAAAGTGAGCGAAGTGAATTACAAGGTCAGACAACCAGGAAGGCGAAAGCCCGAACAGATCTATCACGTTAATCTGTTGAAAGCCTGGAGGGATAGAGAGTCCCTAGTCGCAGACACTTGGTCACCAGCTCAAACTGGTTGCGTGATTCCTGAGGTTGGAATAGCAGCCACCTTGTCACAACCCCAACAACAGGAGGTTAAGGAGTTTGTGCTTCGCAACAAGGAGGTATTCTCTGAGCTGCTGGGACAAACATCTGGGGTAGAGCATGACATCATTACCCCGCCCGGTGAAAGGGTGAAGTTAAAACCCTATCGGATCCCAGAGGCCCGAAGGGAGGCAATACGGGAGGAAGTACAGAAAATGCTGAACTTAGGGGTGATAGAGGAGTCCCAAAGTGATTGGTCTAGTCCCATTGTGTTGGTGCCTAAACCGGATGGGAGCTGGCGATTTTGTAACGATTTTCGTCAGTTGAACAAAGTTACAAAATTTGACACCTACCCCATGCCACGTATAGATGAGTTGATCGACCGGCTGGGAACAGCCTGATACATGACGACTCTTGACCTCAAAAAAGGGTATTGGCAAATCCCCCTGGCCAAATTGGCCAAAGAGAAAACCGCATTTGTAACCCCAGACGGGGCGTTCCAATATAAAAGAATGCCGTTCGGGTTACAGAATGCGCCGGCCACATTCCAGCGGAAAATGGACCAGATGCTGAGGCCCCATCGGAAGTATGCTGCGGCTTACCTGGATGACGTAATTGTCCATAGCACAGATTGGGCCTCACATCTGCCAAAAGTGCAAGCAGTCCTGGACTCTGTTCGGGAAGCGGGGTTTACGGCTAACCCCAATAAGTGTACCATTGGGCAGGAGGAGGCCAAATATCTTGGGTACACCATTGGGAGGGGAGTAATAAAACCCCAACTCAACAAAGTCGAGGCCATCCAGAGTTGGCCACGTCCCAACAGCAAGAAGCAGGTACGAGCCTTTCTGGGAATCGCTGGGTATTATCGGCGATTCATTCCCCACTTTGCTTCTAAGGCTGTGCCCCTAACCAACCTAACGAAGGGGAAAGGGTCGGTCATGATTAAATGGACCCCCGAGGCTGAGGCAGCATTCCAATTCTTGAAACAAGCCTTATGTAGCCAGCCAGTGTTGTACTCACCCGACTTCTCTAAAGACTTTGTCGTACAAAGTGATGCGTCAGATGTGGGGTTAGGAGCAGTATTGTCCCAGGTCTGGAACGGGGAAGAGCACCCAGTCATTTACCTCAGCAGGAAGTTGAAGTCCCATGAGGTAAATTACGCCACCGTTGAAAAGGAGTGTTTAGCGGTGAAGTGGGCTCTAGATTCCCTTCGGTACTACCTGCTAGGTAGGCACTTTGACATGGTTACGGATCACGCTCCGTTAAAGTGGATGGCTCAAAACAAGGAAACAAATAGAAGAGTGAATAGGTGGTTCCTGGCCCTCCAGGAATTCAACTTCACAGTAAAGCATCGCCCTGGCGTTCAAATGGGGAATGTGGATGCTTTGTCTCGAGTACATGAATGCCTGATTGCTGGTGTTCCAACCCCGAGGTTAAAACAAGAGGGGGGGGGTATGTGACAGCAGGAAGGTAAAGTCACCTGGTTGCATCCAGGGGGGTAGATATATTTCGCCCAGATTCAGGCTTTACGCCGACTTATACAACTAGGTGGAGAGTTGTATAAGCCCAGCTGAGGCTAGTGGGCTCATGGATGACTCATACCTCTAGGGAGAGTGTGGGGCGTCGTGCAGACAGGGAGTTGATGAGACCAGCTGAAGCTTGTCAGCTCATTTAGGCCTCTATAAAAACTCCCAGATTCATTAGGTGTTTGCTCATGCCTGGACCCAGACCTGTGTGGACTGTCTAGGGAGAGTGAACCCCTGTGCGGTGAGACAAAGCCTGTGTGGCTATTTGCTTGGACATTTAAAACCAGGGACTTAGGGACTAGGACAGCACTAGGCTGATCCCAGTTGTTAGTTAGGAAACCTGTATGTTTAGTCAGAGGTCAAGTTGACCAGGATTTATTTTGTTTATGTTTCTTTTGGCTTTGCTGTGTTTTGTCACTGTAAATAGAAAATAAACCCTGGTCAACTTGACCTCTGACTAAACATACAGGTTTCCTAACTAACAACTGGGATCAGCCTAGTGCTGTCCTAGTCCCTAAGTCCCTGGTTTTAAATGTCCAAGCAAATAGCCACACAGGCTTTGTCTCACCGCACAGGGGTTCACTCTCCCTAGACAGTCCACACAGGTCTGGGTCCAGGCATGAGCAAACACCTAATGAATCTGGGAGTTTTTATAGAGGCCTAAATGAGCTGACAAGCTTCAGCTGGTCTCATCAACTCCCTGTCTGCACGACGCCCCACACTCTCCCTAGAGGTATGAGTCATCCATGAGCCCACTAGCCTCAGCTGGGCTTATACAACTCTCCACCTAGTTGTATAAGTCGGCGTAAAGCCTGAATCTGGGCGAAATATATCTACCCCCCTGGATGCAACCAGGTGACTTTACCTTCCTGCTGTCACAATATATATATATAAGGCTTCACTCCTGCCCAGCACACTAGCTGCATGGAGTTTGCATGTTCTCCCTGTGGGGTTCCTCTCCCACTCCAAACACATGCAGGTAGGTGAATTGTACCCTGTGTACAGACTGGCAGTGTACATGGCTGATCACATTCTACACTGACCCTACAATCCTAGAGGACCCTACACATATCTATGTATACTTCCATTCAGTCCTGTCCAGCTCTTGGCAGATTTTGGGCCAGAGATCATCTTAAATCATTTTTCGGACATGGGGGTGGCATGCAGAATGTGATTGGCCATATACATTGCCACTTCATACAGACAGGTGACCATCACCTACCAACATGGCTTTGGAATGTGCCAGGAAACTGGAGTACCTGGAGGATGCCCACACAAAGAGAACATGAAAACTCCATGCAGATAGCTTCCTGGCCCAGATTCAAACCAAGTGAGGCAAGTGCCAACCACTAACCTACTGTTCTCCCTATATAACTGTATATACTGACAGCATTATCTGAAAGTAGGGTTTCAAATGTTTTAAAAGGGGCGCATTTTCAGTGCTTGCCATAGGCGCCATTTTCGCTAGATACGCCTCTGCCAGTCAGTCCCCTCCCCCCCACAGTAAGAACACTTTGAGGGAACATATTTAACCCCTTCCCGCCTACTAGTGGTTAACCCCTTCCCTGCCAATCACATTTATACAGTAATCAATGCATTTTTATAGCAGGGATCGCTGTATAAATGTGAATGGTCCCAAAAATGTGTCAAAAGTGTCCGATGTGTCCGCCGCAATATCGCAGTCACAATAAAAATCGCAGATCGCCGCCATTACTAATAAAAAATAAAAAAATGCTATAAATCTATCCCCTATTTTGTAGACGCTATAACTTTTGCGCAAACCAATCAATACGCGCTTATTGCGATTTTTTTTTTTTACCAAAAATATGTAGAAGAATACGTATTGGCCTAAACTGAGGAAAATTTTATTTAAAAAAAATAAATGGGTATTTATTATAGCAAAAAGAAAAAAATTGTTTTTTTTCCAAACTGGACGCTCTTCTTTTGTTTATAGCGCAAAAAATAAAAACCGCAGAGGTGATCAAATACCACCAAAAGAAAGCTCTATTTGTGGGAAAAAAAGGACGCAAATTTCGTTTGGGAGCCACGTCGCACGACCGCGCAATTGTCATTCAAAATGTGACAGCGCTGAAAGCTGAAAAATGGCTTGGGCAGGAAGGGGGTTTTCGTGCACAGTAGGGAAGTGGTTAAGAGCCAAGTCTGCTGTGCTGATACCTCCCTTTGCTCCCATTAACCAGAGTACCACACACCGATAAAGGTCCAACACTTGTTTATTATAGCACACGAATAAACAGTCCTTTGTCAGCCGACTGGTTGGGAGTGGACCCAATAAACAGTTCAACACGGTGGGATGAGTAGGTCGAGGCACAGTCCTAACAATCAAACTAAACCACTGTGGTTTCACCAGCGGTTGCTAAAGCCCATCGGCTTGAGAGAACTTAAATCTTCAGAGTCTCTGCCAGCGACTCTAGAGAACAGGAACTGGAGTACCTTCGCTGCGTTGCGGCCCCTGTCAGGGGGAAAGCGTCCCTCCAAGAGAGTTACCAGAGGCCCCTCTGTCACCGGATTGATGCTGCTCCATGCTCTTCAGAAGGGTAACCTCTCCGGCCTCCTCGCCTCAGATACGGGCCCCATCCACCTCAGGGACCCTCGGACCCATCCGCCCTTGCGGAGCCCAGTCGAAGTCACTGGGCCCCAGGCCTCCGGTGTAGTACCTCACCCCAGGCTTAAGGTGCCTGAGATGGACTCCGACACGGCTCCGGCCAGGCCATGGGCACCTGGGCCGGAACTCCGGACCGCCAGCACCCAGGCCGAAGGTGCCTGGGCGCGGGATAGAAAAGAAGACCTCGTGGCGAGGGCGTCTACCCCTTTTATGCCCTACCCCCAGCAGACACAGCAGGTCTCCCCGCCCCGCTGTACCACTGCCAGAGCAGGACAAAAAGGTGCAGCACTGTGACGGTGGCTCAAACTCGACCTGGGACAACAGCGCCCCCAAAGTCCTCCACGACTTAAATGGTCCAAATCTTCTCACAATTAGTGCAACCTGGATCATACTACCACCCAGGTGCTCCCCCTAGATTTAGACCCCCGCTACACAAGCAACAAGTAAAACCAATCAGTGAGCTGCAAATGTATTCCCACACCCACCTGTGCTAAAATCAGAAAGTCTACTTTGCAATATTTTGAGTCCTATATCAACCTAATGCATCCACAGCAGAGACCAACCACCTCACAGGGTCAGAAGAGGGCAACAGGAGTGTAATTCTTGAAGCAAGTGCTATGCAACTTCATTTCTTTCTGCTTCTTGAATCACATTCAGCTTTCCAAGGCAGGCATGTTTAACCACTTGGCGTCCAGAGAACGTCATATGACGTCCTGGGCTTTGTGGGGCTATATCTGAATGATGCCTACAGCTACAGGCATCATTCAGATATTGGCATTTTCACCTGGCGATTCCCTGCACCATAAGAATGATCATAGCGGCTGTTCCACTGAATGATCGTTCTTACAGGCGGCGAAAGGGGGCGCCCCCCCTCCCGCCACCCTCCAGTGCTTCTACCGACTCACCTGCGATCGGTGAGTCGGAGAACGGATCCGCTGGCCCCGGATGCTGATCATAGAGATTTCCGTTGGACCAGATGGTCGCCGGAGTCTCTATGATCGTTGGAGGATGGGCGCAATGTTATGACGTCACGCCCGGCCTCTGCATTCAAAAAACGGCGCCGCCTCAGCTGGGAAGCGGTGATCGTTTTTTTTATTTTTTGATTTTAGGCTTCCCAGCCTAGTGGTGAGATGTGGGGTCTTATTGACCCCATATCTGACTGTAAAGAGGTCCTGTCATGTCATATTCCTATTACAAGGGATGTTTACATTCCTTGTAATAGGAATAAAAGTGATCAAAGTTTTAATTTTTTTTAAAAAGTGTCAAAATAAAAAAATAGTAAAAAAATTAACAATAATTTTTATTTTATTTTTTAAAGTGCCCCTGTCCCCGTGTGCTCAAACGCAGAAGCGAACGCATACGTAAGTCCCGCCCACATATGAAAACGGTGTTCAAACCACACATGTGAGGTGGCGCCACGAACGTTAGAGCGAGAGCAATAATTCTAGCCATAGACCTCCTCTGTAACTCAAAACATGTAACCAGTATAAAATTTTAAAGCGTCGCCTATGGGGATTTTTAAGTACCGAAGTTTGGCGCCATTCCACGAGCGTGTGCAATTTTGAAGCGTGACATGTTAGGTATCTATTTACTCGGCGTAACTTCATCTTTCACATTATGCAAAAAAATTGGACTAACTTTACTGTTTTTTTTTTTTTAAGCATAAAATAGTTTTTTTTTTCCAAAAAAAACACGTTTGAAAAATTGCTGCGCAAATACCGTGCGAGATAAAAAGTTGCAATGACCGCCATTGTATTCTCTAGGGTCTCTGCTAAAAAAAACATATATAGTGTTTGGTTGTTCTATGTAGCTTTCTAGCAAACAAATGATGAAAAATTATGATTTTTACATGTAGGAGCGAAGTGTCAGAATTGGCCTGGGCCTGAAGTGGTCAAAGTGGAAGTCAGTTCTAAATTTAAGTTTAAACCTGCTCCCACCCACATTCTAAGCCCTATTTTAACTACCCTGTAAAGGAAAGATATATATGTAGCGCTACCCCCAGTTAAGAGAGCCGCTGGATTTGTTTTCGGGCCCTGTGTGCAGCACCACCAACCCCCCGGCAATCTTACTCGACCCACTCTGGCACAGCTAGTCTAGGGGTTATATTTGTATCACATTCAATAGTATTGCAAGGAATAATCTCTTAGCAGTAAGACAACACACTGAGGCGAGAGATTAAATATAACGGTTTACTCTTATCTCAAAGGTAGCATAGGCAGAACACAACACATGCAATTGGCTTGCAGAGCCCTGCAGAAATCAATACAGCACACAATAATGGCGCTGCGCGGTACTTCACCACGTGTAGCTATTATGGTATGCGCGCCCTATGACGCACTAAACAATATCTTAACTTCCCACCCCGGTCAGGCCTGACATGGAGTAAATCTCAGTCACCTCCTATAGGGGTTTCTTCGCATGCCAGCTTTCGGTGGTGCACTTGATGAATAGTACTTTGTAATCCACAACCAGGCAATAACTTGGAACACTATACTGGGGGGGGGGCACTTCAACTCTGTCCTGCTACCGGTACCCCCGGGGAACAGCAGATAAACGAAACTGTGGGCCTATGCAGTCTATAGGCCTAAACACGGCACAGTCTATTGGTCTGGGCAGGTGCCCGCTCACCACTCCGGACGCGATCCCAGTCCGGAACGTCCACCCTGCTGTGTATCCGCACACAGCCTCTGCAACGATCGGGTCCCCGATCCAACTGATGTCCTCACTCGACAAGTCAGATGCCACCCAGGCTCCGCAGAGGGGTGGAAGGCTCTTTGGAAGTTGCGCAAGGCCCAGGCTTCAGGCCTTGCACTGCAGCAGATCCGCAGAGGAAGAAACTCTTGCTTGCAGCGCGGTGTCTAAAGAGGCCGATCTCCGCCTTCCCTCCTCCTTAAATAACCCCCTCCCATGAGTCTCTGCGGTGGCTAACTGCACTCTGGGTGACGAACGGGGTTCTGGGTAACGTAGTCCCGGGCCTTAAAGGAGACCCCGCTACACATACTTACTTGATCTAAAGGTAACCTTGTCTGATCGTGTGATTGGTTCCCAGCACCAGCTTCAGTGTAGAGAAGGGAAATTGGACAATGGATGCCCAATAGTAAGTCTATGAGTGGCGACACCGCGCAGGAACTGCAGCCGTTGTCCCCTGAAGCTGGCCACCTGGGAGATCATGTGACTGGACCAGAGTACCCTTAGATTAGTAAGTATACAAATCTTTCCTTTACAGCAGGGGTCTCAAACTGGTGGCCCTCCAGCTGTTGCAGAACTACAATTCCCATGAGGCATTGCAAGGCTAAACAGTTACAAGTATGACTCCCATAGGCAGAGGCATGATGGGACTTGTAGTTACGCAACAGCTGGAGGGCCACAGGTTTGAGACCCCTGCTTTACAGAGTAGTTAAAATAGGGCTTAGCATGGGGATAGGAGTAGATTTAGGCTTAGATAAGTTTAGACCGGACTTCCACTTTAAATCTAATTGGTGATAGCAAATAAAAAGTACTAGGATTTTTTACATTGGTGAGAAGCAGTGTGAGAAGCAGCAAGAAAGATGTTCCAACATCACTAGAATGTATCAAAAGAGGAGAAAACACACTTGTAATGTGCAACTCAGCGCTAAAACCTACTAGCTGTAGGGGATGCATGCAGCAAATATTTGCTATTATTGGTTAAATCAGTCCAAGTGATAAATCTGAAATCGGAAAAACAGAGGTCATATATACATTAAAAAAATTATTATGTAACTGTTCTTGGTGGTGACGCTGCTTCAATAGTAGGCTGGGACAGTGTTTCTCAACTCCAGTCCTCAAGGCGCCCCAACAGGTCATGTTTTCAGGCTTTCCATTATTTTGCACAGGTGATTTGATCAGTTTCACTGCCTTAGTAATTACCACAGCCGTTTTATCTGAGGGAAATCCTGAAAATATGACCTGTTGGGGCGCCTTGAGGACTGGAGTTGAGAAACACTGGGCTGGGAACCCGAAGGCTGTAGAGACATAATGATTTTGTCTCTCACACCAGAATGTATGTTCCAGGATCACCGGATTACCAAAAAAAGGAAAGGGATAAACCTTAATGCCTCAATGGAAACTAGAAGTGCTGAGCAGATAGGCCATATTCACTGATGCATAGAACTAACCCCAAAAAGGGGCCGTTAATATTAGCTAGTTCTTCCCCAACAGTAGAGAGGTCATCAGTCACCCAAGCAACAGTCCACACTCAAGTGGCTCAAGTGAAACAGTCTAGGGCCGTGATGGCGAACCTTGGCACCCCAGATGTTTTGGAACTACATTTCCCATGATGCTCAACTACACCGCATAGTGCATGATTGATAGAGGGGGAGGGGGGAAATGGGTATAGTGGGACTGTCCAGAGGCGATGGGTCAATTACCTCACATCCCTTAATTTTGTATTAATAAAAAAAACAACAAAAGAGAGCGGGACTTTAAATGAAGCATGTGCGGGAGAGGGTTCGGGTGCATGAGCATCATGGGAAATGTAGTTCCAAAACATCTGGGGTGCCAAGGTTCGCCATCTCTGGTCTAGGGGATGCCTTTTTGAGATTTGTTGCTTGAAGGATTTCAACACTGAATGTACAGTAATCCAGGGGAAACTATCTCAGCCTAAGCTGCAGAGTTACACCTCCAAAACACACAGTCACGAGGAATACCCTTAAGGTCAGTACTCGCAAGTCTCCAGGACAGCCCCCACCTTCCAGCTTCTGACGGATACAGTCCAGTGAATAAGGCAAGACTTCTCTGTTTCACGTTCCCTTGGTGAAGTCCTGAAGTCAGTTTCAGAATAGATCCAGGTCTTCAGGTTTTGCCACAACCGAGACCTCACAGAACAGCAGCACAGTCTAGAGGCTGCTTCAGGGGCAAAACCCCCCCTGAGGCTTAGAACTATCCTTGATGTGGAAAGACCAGGCTCTCCAATGCTCTAGACCAGTGATGGCGAACCTTGGCACCCCAGATGTTTTGTAACTATATTTCCCATGATGCTCATGAGCTCTGCATTGTAGTTGAGCATCATGGGAAATGTAGTTCCAAAACATCTGGGGTGCCAAGGTTCACCATCACTGCTCTAGACTATTTATTATCAGCTCCCAAGCACCCTTCTGGGCTCACCTCCCGAGGGATTGGCCAGGGCATGATAAATATTCTTCCAGAGGCAGGGGAAAACAACTGAACACCCAACCTGGGAACACCTACCAGAACAAATAATTACTGCTCCCTTGATTGCAGAAGGAGCCAAAATATTAATATACCTAGCAGCCTATCTAGGAGGGTGCTACATATGAATCTCAAGGCTTACTTTTATATTTTTGGTGTAAGGATGCCATTAACAGCAGACTATGAGCCTGTATAAGCATGCTACATAAATAAAAAATATTAATCTCGTAGGAAAAGTGCAGAAATATGTACAGTTGTTACAAAGTGGGAAGCATGCAACATATTCTAAATAAAATACTACTTTTACTACTTATAAAGGGGGGCAGGAAGAGGTCACAAACCACGGGACTTTATGGGTGTCAATAGGGTAACAACCAGAAATTACTGATCAACCAAAATAAAGATATAATAGCTTTATTACAAAAAAGATTCAGATAAAAACATGAGAACAAGACACACCCCATATTAAATGTTCCTCAAATGTAGCAGTTATACAGACAATACCAATTTTCTCTACATGTTTCGCTCATAAGAGCTTCTTCAGGAGATTAAATCATGGCGTCTGTTGTGCTACAAGCAACAAAAAGAAAAAGGAAATGAATGTTCACATACAACATTACAAATAATATGTAGGGTTACAGATTGGCATATATAAGATATGGAATCAATTAAGATCAAACAATGGGGTCTTGGAATGTTCCACGATGAATAATAGCAGACCCAAATGGAGCAGACACACAATCTCAAGATCCCTGCAGGGCAGATTCCCAAAAGGAAAAGACCCTATATAGAGATGGAGGCATGAATTGGTCAAACGACAATAAAAAAAACATTTTGAAAAGAGTCCGACGATAATTTAAAATGGAGAGATCTAGGTCTTACCTTGTGGAAGGAATAAATGGGGTTTCCAAACGTAAATCGGAGGGAGGGATGTGATCTCTACCTCATCCTCTGTGGGAATGACAGAGGATATCGGCAAGTTCTGCCGTTTATATCCCCATCCGGCGCTGCAGCGTCTGACGTCACTGCAGCGCCGCGGACGTAATGAAGAGATCACAGCGCATGCGCAGCCCACGGAAAACAGCAGGGCGTGGTGGCAAGGTGAGCCTGACAACAGCGATCGCCATGTTGCAGTGCTTGTATGGACGCCCAGGGCAGACAAGTTGGTGTTCTTAATCAATGTGCCCTATTTGTTCTGCCCTTTTATGACTGATTCTCGCGATGTTACGCCCACTGGTAATTTCAGCCACATTTAATTCCACCATCAGCCAGCTCTGTGGTCCGGATACAAAACACATTTGTATATCCGCCCCATTCCGTTGCTCCTTGGGCAGCTACTGGCAAAGGGATATAACAACATGGCGATCGCTGTTGTCAGGCTCACTTTGCCATCACGCCCCAGTGTTTTCTGTGGGTTGCGCATGCGCGGTGATCTCCTCATTACGTCCGCGGCGCTGCAGTGACGTCAGACGCTGCAGCGACGGATGGGGATATAAACGCAGAACTTGCCGATATCCTCTGTCATTCCCACGGAGGATGAGGTAGAGATCACATCCCACCCTCCGATTACATTTGGAAACCCCATTTATTTCTTCCACAAGGTAAGACCTAGATCTCTCCATTTTAAATTATCGTCTGACTCTTTTCAAAACGTTTTTTTTTATTGTCGTTTGACCAACTCATGCCTACATCTCTATATAGGGTCTTTTCCTTTTGGGAATCTGCCCTGCAGGGATCTTGATGAGATTGTGTGTCTGTTCCATTTGGGTCTGCAATTATGCAACGTGGAACATTCCAAGACCCCATTGTTTGATCTTAATTGATTCCATATCAATATGCAAGGGCCAGGTATACTATGTTTGGTTTCTTCAGAAGCCACCTTTGTATATCCTTTATACATATCTTTGCATTTCTATTTTAGATTTATATATCTTTTTCTCAAATTTTAGGATAGACATATTTTTATCCCTGTCTGCAAGCAGTGTGAGGCCTGCTGATCTGGGGCACAAACTACATCTTTCTGCACTTTCCAAACTGAGTGTTTTATCAAAATTTACCCCCATATTCTGTTCTTCATTTGTTAACAACAAACAGTGTTCAGGTAAGCTTTCCTTGTCACATCACTCCCTCCAATTTTTGAAAACTGTGTTTCTATGTCCTTCATCTTTGACTCCCATGTATACCTATAGTGAAAATTGCATATTCATCTTATATATGCCAATCTGTAACACTACATATTATTTGTAATGTTGAATGATAACATTAATTTCCCTTTTGTTTTTGTTGCCTGTAGCACAACAGACGCCATTATTTAATCTCCTGAAGAAGCTCTTATGAGCGAAACATGTAGAGAAAATTGGTATTGTCTGTATAACTGCTACATTTGAGGAACATTTAATATGGGATGTGTCTTGTTCTCATGTTTTTATCTGAATCTTTTTGTAATAAAGCTATTATATCTTTATTTTGGTTGATCAGTAATTTCTGGTTTTTACCCTATTGACACCCATAAAGTCCCGAGGTTTGTGACCTCTTCATGCCCCTCTTTATATATTTTTTCGCTGGGGACGTGGTGTCCGTTATTTGAACATTCACTTTTTTTTATTCTTCTTTTTTTTCACAGTCTATAACAGGTGAAAAATGTCAATGGCAATGTGTGAATACTATTGTGAAACATTTGGACCATCTGAGCAGCAACTATGTATGTTGTACAAGAAGTATGTTGAGACTGCACTCTGAGTGGGATACTATGCCAAATAAGTGTACTCTGGTACTGAATTGTTCCACATTGTAAGGGAAAAAATCAATATGTCATTATATGTATACACACACACACATAGTCCTTCTTTCTATATTATGCTATAACAATAACATTTTGTTTAATATTATAAGCATTCCGCAATTGAAATATTTTGGTTTATTAAAATAAAAAACACATTTGCTATAGCAAATCATTTTAAGCTGAACTTCAGACAAAAAGCAGAATGCACAAATGATTTGTATTTCTATTCATCCCGATATTTACACAGCACAGCCTCAGGTGGATGACACCACTTACAGTAAAGGAATACAGTGGTGTCCCCTCTCCAGTCTTTTAACCACCCTGACGGTATGATTTTGTCAGATTTTTGCGTCTCAAAGCGGTACATTGTTTTGCATAGAAATTTGGCGTTTTATATTGTAGGCCTGTAATTCTTATTAATAACTCACTTAAATCTGTCCAAACAAGAGTCTAGTAGACATCCCGGGTATGATAAAGTTTGAAACACAAAATCATAAATTATAATATAATAAACAACTATAAATAATTATAAAAAAAAAAATAATAATAATAAAATGTATTTCCCCATGATTCACTATCGCTCAATTCTGCAAGTGTTCTAATTTACTATTGCCGTTTTCTAGCTGATCTAAAACCACTTTTGACGTAAAGGGACACTTTTTGGTTGCCATGGACAATCTCACGTTTCCAGGCAGAAAGAACAGTTTTTATAATATAAAAGTGAATGCAGGACACTGGACAAAGCACTAGGGACAAAAGGGAGGTGAAATGATTTCATACAGTACTGTAATCTATAAGATTACAGTACTGTATGCGTTATGAATTTTGTAGTTTTTGAATTTGGCGCCAGGCTCCGCCCCCATGTGTCGCGACATTCAGAGGGAATGGAACCCGGCACATAGAGGCATCAGACAGAGGACACAGCCCACAGAAACAGCGGGGGGACATCGCAGGATCCGGGGGACAAGGTAAGTAACGGTGACCAGGATCCTGAGATGCAATCCCGAGTGTGGCTCTGGGTTACCGCTAATGGTACTGAGATTTAACCCCGAGCCACACTCGGGAATACTGCCAGGGAGGTTAATTAAGAAAGAGCAATAGCAGACTGATGAGGTCATCTCTCTATTTACTCTGCTCTCTCCTTCTATTAGCATGTTCCTTGCCAACACATTTGCATGCAACACATCTGATTGGCTCCCAGGAGATTGGAGGAGGCCGATATCAAGTCAAATGTAGGTACCTTAGCTAGGTTAATCTTAAAAAATGCATTTAATGAATACAACTATAGTCGTACATTTGTATATTGTGCCTAGTATTTTTTTCAAATTATAATAATGAGAATTTAAAAGCCTGTCAATGTTTCCAGTGCAGATTAGAAGGTAATGGGCAGTTCACACCAAACGCAGTTCAGTTCTGTTCCGTGCGCATTTTTTCTGTACTAAAAATGCATGCACAGTGTTTTCCATGTATTTCAATGGCTCTAGTTCACACCATGCAGTCAGTTTCTGGTCGGTTTCCAGTGCAGAAACTGACCGGAACTGACTGTATTTGTGCAAAAAAAACGGAACTGCATGGAACTGCATCTGGAAAGTAAAAGCAGGAACCCGATTAATGGCTAAAGCTGGCCACTCACATATTTTTTTATTTAGCCCACAGATTCCTCCATTCACACTGTACATGTTTTGTTTTTTGACAGCTGGCCCTACTGGCTGTCAAAATACCTGAACAACTCACCATTTTTTCTTTTTTTTTCTTTATGATTGACATATGCAATGTATAACTTATCATTACTTTTCCTTTAATGATTATCCTCCTTTATTTTATATTCATTTACATTTTTTTTCTTTGCTGGTCATTTTTTTCTTTGCTGGTCATTTATTACATTTTTCCATTTTTTTTTTTCTCTCTGCTGGTCATGTTTTCAGTCTTTTCTGTGTGTCTGGCATCTCATCTCATTCACTTTTGTGAGTAGTGTGTAACCTTTTTAAAGATCGGGGGGGAGTATGTAATTTTCTTTTTTCTCCTCCGCTCTTTGAAGGTTGCTATATGAAGTAGAATCACTCTCTTTTTTAGTGTTTGTTTTTAAACATTTTTCTGAACAGGAGATTTTATTGGGTTTGTAGTTGCAACAGCTGAGTTTGATTTTAATGAGATGCACTTGTGCTGTCTTGTGATTTATGTGTTATAAATGTGATTGTAGCTTTTGCAACTTCTGTGGATTTGACAAAGCAATTCCATAGTGTGAAACGCGTCAACCTACCTGCATTTCCCCTGCCTGTACTCATCCAGTGCTTTTAATATTTATGCTTCAATAAAGACTTTGTACTTTACTCTCTGTGTGGGTGTGCTGCCGATCCGAAGATTCTCTGTTCCAACTCACCAGTTAAAAAAAAAAAACCCCTGAACAACTGCTGCATCCGATTGGATGGCTGCTGTTAGGCTAAACATTTTCTGGCAGGTCCCTTCAACAAAAGTTGATCGAACACTTGACTCTTGACGAATGGAGCAAGGTTGCCATGGCCACTCACTAAGCAAATTTTGTCCAGTTCCTCCACTTTTAGGAACAACAAAGTATGATCTTATATAGGATATTTTGATTGGTAAAGACCAGTCTTCCTATAACTGCATGCTATCCACATCCAGTCTCTAAAAGTTTGTGAAAAATGCACCATATTTACAAAATACAGATAATACTTTATGCTGTGATACTCACCAGAGCACCTATAGGTCCAATTATACCACCAGGTCCATGTGGACCACTGTTCCCCTGTACAAAATCAGAAAAATACTCGTCAGCATAATAATCCAATGAGAGAAGAATGGATATATAGATTTGGATTGTAAGGCTCCATGTACACAGAAGCTGATAAACTGCAGTTTATTGGCGTTTTGACGTTTTTTTAAAAAGCCCATTAACTGCACTCTATGTTAGCCTATGTGTTCATGTACACATAACGTTTTTTAGCTTTAATGAGCAGTGGAGGTAATGGGCTTTTTTCTGAATGCAAGATATTTGCGTTCAAAGTGCCGTTTTTTTGGCAGAAAAAAAAACGCAAAACGCCGAAAAACGCTCTAAAACGCTGGCCGCGAGCGTTTTTTTTGCGTTTTTTGGTCCATTGAAAAAAAAAAAAAAAGAAGCTAAAAAACGCTACACTGAAAAACGCTAATAAAAGCTAGTAAAAAAACGCTGATAAAAGCTAGCTTTTTCTGCTGCTTTAAAAATGACAGTTTTTGAGCTTCTGTGTACATGGAGCCTAAATGCTTAGTAGCAGGGCCCTTCTAACCCTCTTGCATTAAATTGTATTGTACCTGTACTGACTCCCTTTATATTGTAAATCACTACCCAAACTGTTGGCGTTATTTAAATCCTGAACAATAATAATAATAATAATTGTGTACTTTTCTATTTATTAGATAAGCAACAAACAAGACATTGTCTAGGATTCTATAGAAGAAAAAACATTGTGTGTCACTTACAGCTTGCCCTGCTGGACCTTTGGGGCCAATAATACCAACTAGACCGATGTCACCATCTGGACCCTGGAAATATGAGTCATAAAGTTCCATGTAAATAAAAACACACACAAAACCACATATACAGAAGAAATAAGAAGTAAAAACATTTCCAATGGTACTGTTTTGTAAAACTTGTTATTGCCAAAAGTGAACAAACAGAATTCATTTTTCGATAAAGTGGAATGTGAAACCTGACTGCTTGCTACTAACATTCTTCCAAAAAAACAAGACAACCAGCCAAGAGGTCCTGATAAAAGTTTTATGTGGTTTAATATGCATGCAATGATCACCCATGGTCTCATAATCTTAGCCAATTTTATTTTTGATGTATGTGTAATGTTTTAAATCTTTTCATTATAATGATTGTTTTATTGTTTATGCAAACGCAATAGTTAGGCCAACATCTATGGCAAGCTATAGTCTTTTAATGGAGTTTTAGCCGTACATGTGAACATGATTAGCTTTAAAAAAATCATCTTTTCAGTGTGTGTTAGTGTCATAAAACCTTTCTTCTTTATATAGTTTGTAACTATATTTGTACATGAGAGCAGGGCCACTGATAAGCCAGTACAACTGGCCCTGTTGTACCGGGCCTGGCCACCAGGGGGGGCCCGGACAATCTGAACAGTGTGCTAAAAAAAAAGGCTTTCTCCAACTCCTCCGCTCCTCCCCGATCCTTCCCCCTCCTCTCTGAATGAGCACTCACTCGGGCTAAACATCTCAGAGGCGGAGACTGACTGTGAGATCCTGTAGTTTGAGTGGGCAGGAGGGGGTGTGGCCAGCTTTGTGGATGATTGTTCCTGGCTTCTTCTGGTGTGCACACATGAGCTGCGTTATGGTGGCAATGGACTAGGATTCTAAGGGGATTGCAGGTTAGCCCAGTCACATTAACTACAATGTAAAGTCTAATGTCTGTTCTTTCACGTAGCACAGTTGTCCTGTGAGAAAATAGGATTTTTGTACTCACCGTAAAATCCGTTTCTCTGGCATCCATGGACTGACACAGCGTGTCTTATACACCTTTACACGTGGGTTATGTCCCTGCTTGCAGGAGAAGACCTAGGCAGAATGTGAGATGTTATACATACATTCTAAACAGCCAGAGCTGAACAGCCCCGCCCAGGGGGGCGGTCCCTCCGGGCATAACCCTCCCACTGCAGTCAGCAGACCTCAGTTCGTAACAAAGCAGTACAAACTTAAAAAGAAGGGTGGGTGCTGTGTCAGTCCATGGATGCCAGAGAAACGGATTTTACGGTGAGTACAAAAATCCTATTTTCTCTTGTCATCCATGGACTGACACAGCGTGTCTTATACACCTTTACACGTGGGATGTCCCAAAGCAGTGTCAAGAGGGATGGGAGCAGTATAAATGGAAAACCAAAAACTTCACTCCAAACAAGGCAGAGCTCCTCAACGGAGGAGTTGCAACATCAAACAGCGGCCTGCAACACCTTGCGGCCGAAGGAAGCATCCGAAGATGCAGCCACATCAACCTTATAAAACTTAGAAAAGGTATGAACAGACGACCAGGTCGCCGCCTTGCACACTTGTGCAACCGACGCTTGATGTCGGAAAGCCCAGGAAGCACCAATTGCCCTGGTGGAATGTGCCGTAACCGGAAAGGGAGGCGCCCGCCCCTTGAGAGCATAAGCTTGAATGACGGTTTGTCTGATCCACCTAGAAATGGTGGCAGACGAAACCGCTTGGCCCTGTTTTGGCCCAGAGACAGCCACAAATAGTGAGTCAGACTTCCGAATAGAAGCAGTAGCAGACAGGTACACCCGCAAGGCTCGTACCACATCCAAAGTGTGTAGCGCAAACTCTCTGGGATGCGATGGGTGAGGACACAAGGACGGGAGGACAATGTCCTCGTTTAAGTGGAAGGCCGAGACCACCTTTGGCAGAAAGGAAGGTCGCGGACGTAACACCGCCTTATCCTTATGGATGATCAAAAAGGGCGACTTGCAGGACAAGGCCGCCAACTCAGACACTCGTCTAATGGAAGTAATGGCCACCAAGAAGGCCACCTTCTGAGACAAAGTCAAGAGGGGAATATCTCTAATATTTTCAAAGGGAGGTTCCTGGAGGACCGAGAGCACCAAATTCAGATCCCACGGGGGGAGAGGAGGCTTGACAGGGGGGAGCACATGGCGAACCCCCTGCACAAAGGTGCTAACCAAGGGATGACCCGCCAGCGGTCGCTGAAAGAAGATGGCCAAGGCCGAAATCTGACCCTTAATGGTACTCAAAGCGAGCTTTTGGGTCACGCCACGCTGCAGAAAAAGCAGGATTCTGGGAACGGAATACGTTCGTGGGCGCCAGTCCAGCTCTTCGCACATGGCGATGTAAGCTCTCCAAGTACGGTGATAGATCCTTCTGGAGGAAGACTTCCGTGCCCTTAACATGGTCGAAATGACCGAATCCGAGAGACCTCGGTCTCTCAGCACCTGGCTTTCAATAACCATGCCGTTAAAACCAGAGACTGTAAAGCAGGATGAAATATAGGACCTTGAGACAGAAGGTCCCCCCGTATCGGTAACCGCCAGGGAACGTCTGCGACGAGACGTACCAGATCGGCGTACCAGCGACGCCGAGGCCAATCCGGAGCAATGAGGATCACCGGAATTCCCTCGGTCGCTACCCTGCGGAGCAGGCGAGGGAGCAACTGCAGCGGAGGATAAACGTATATCAGGCGATACTGACCCCATGGGGCCACCAACGCATCCGAGGCATCCGCCCAGGGATCCCTGGATCTGGCCACAAACCTCGACACCTTGCGATTGAGTCGAGAAGCCATCAGGTCCACATCCGGCGTGCCCCACCGTCTGCAAAGGAGTTGAAAGACCTCCGGGTGCAAGGACCACTCCCCCTGGTCCAGCGTCTGGTGACTTAGATAGTCCGCCTGCCAATTGTCTACGCCCGGAATGTAGACGGCCGACAGAGCCGGCACGCTTCTTTCGGCCCACCTCAGGATGCGGGCGACCTCGGAAGCCGCAGCTGAGCTCCGAGTCCCCCCTTGATGGTTGACATACGCCACTGCTGTGGCGTTGTCCGATTGTATCCTGATGGAGTGACCCTGTAGTTTCTCCGACCATGAGGAGAGGCACAGTCTGATTGCCCGTATCTCCAGCACATTGATCGGTAAGAGGGCTTCGTCCGGAGTCCAAAGCCCTTGGGCCGACAGGACTCCCCAGACTCCCCCCCCAGCCCATCAGGCTGGCGTCCGTCGTGATCACCGTCCATTGGATGGGGAGGAACGACTTCCCGGACCGAAGAGCCGGGGACCTCAACCACCACGTCAGGGACGCCCTGACCAGGTGACTCACCTGGATCTGAAGATCCAAGGACAACTGGGATTTGTCCCAAGTGGACAAGATCTCTTTCTGTAAGGCCCTGGTGTGCACTTGGGCATAAGGAACGGCCTCGAAGGAGGCCACCATGAGTCCCAGGACTCTCATGCAAAAGCGGATTGACGACCATTTTCGGGACGTCAGCACCCGTACTGCAGACTGAAGAGTCAGTAGTTTGTCTGGAGGTAGGAAGACTCTTGCTTCCAAGGAGTCCAGAATCAGACCTAGATACTCCAGACGCTGAGTAGGGACTAGAACCGACTTCTGAACGTTCAGGAGCCACCCAAACTCCCTGAGGGTCTGACTGACGATAGTCACACTTTCTTCCAATTCTGAGCCACTGTCTGCTCTTAGAAGGAAATCGTCCAGATAGCCCACGATAGCAATGCCTCGCTGTCTCAGCAAAGCCAGGACCGGAGCAAGCACATTGGTGAACACCCTCGGTGCCGAGGCCAGGCCGAAGGGAAGAGCCACAAATTGATAGTGGACTTCGCCGACCGCAAAGCGCAGAAACTTCTGGTGGCTTGCGCAGATCGGAACATGCAAGTAGGCGTCCTTGATGTCCAAGGATGCCAGAAAATCCCTTTGACGGAGTGTAGCGACCACCGTGCGAATGGATTCCATGCGGAATTTTTGCACCTTCACGAAGGCATTCAGGGCCTTGAGGTCCAGGATCGGCCGAACCCCGTCCTTTTTTGGAACAACAAACAGATTCGAGTAGAACCCCTGAAATCTCTCCTGGGACGGAACCGGCACAATTACTCCGGACCCGATCAAATCCTGTACAGCCCCCAAGAGGGCTGCCCGACGGGCAGGAAGGAGAGGGAGATTTGAGGGGAAGAATCTGTCTGGGGGCCAGGAGCGGAACTCTATTCTGTATCCTGAGGTGACCACCTCGCACACCCACCGGTCGGAGATCCGGGAGGTCCACCGATCCGTGAACCTGCGAAGTCGTCCCCCCACCCCAGAGACGGGCGGGGGCAAGACTTCACGCGGAGGCGGGCTTGGGAGCCGGCTTGTTCGGCTTACGCACCCAGGGGCGCTTGTGCCCGCCAGCCGCACTGTTGTCAGTCTGGGATGGCTTACCCGTGGACTCTGACGGACGAAAAAAACCCTTTTTTGCTGGAAAGGAAGGACCCGGTTTACGTCGGGCCTCCTTACCCTTGATAGTTTGAGGAAGGAGAGTGCTTTTACCTCCCGTGACATCCTTGATGATGTCATCCAGAGCAGCACCAAAAAGTCTACCACCCTTAAAAGGTAGATCCGTCAGGAGCTTCTTAGAGGCTAGGTGAGCAGACCAGCATTTCAACCAGATGAGACGACGCAATACCACCGCCGAGACAGAGGCCCTGGATATTAAAGGGGCCGCGTCCAACGTGGCGTCGCACATATATATCAGACCCTGCACCATCTGGTGGGCCAGAGCAATAGTGTCTGGAGGAAGGTTATACTCCTGCACAGTTTGGTGCAAAATTTTTGCCCATTCCGTGAGTGTCTGAGACACAAGGGTCGCCGCTACTACGGGCCGTAGGGCGGATCCCAACAAGGCGAACATGGCTCTACTCACCACTTCTGACCTCCTGTCAGTGGGGTCCTTAAACGCAGGAGTCCCCTCCATCGGGAGAGTGGTGGCCTTGTTTAAACGGGCGACTGGAGGGTCGACCACCGGGGGAGAAGCCCACTTTTTAAGCAGGGCGTCTTCAAAGGGGTATCTAATAGACAAACGCCGCGGGACCATAAAAGTCTTCTGCGGCTTTTCCCAGACCTGGTCAATGAGCTGGTCAAAGAAAGGTACATATGGAAAAACCTTTTTAGAAGGCTTGGTCTTAAAAGAACCAAAGGAGACTGTATCCGCCTGAGGTTCTGCGGTCGCAGCATTTAGCTTGAGAGCGTCCCTCACAGCATCAATGAGTTCACTAACAAGCGCCCTGTCATTTACTGACTCAGAACTGGAGTCTTCCTCACAAGGAATGTCCTGTTCAAAACCATCCAAATATTCAGAGCTAGGGTCCTGAGCAGCAATAACTAGGCCCATATCTGAAGCAGAGCACTCCCCTTGTGGAGATAAAGTGGGGAGAGGGCGCTTTTTTGCTCCCTTGTGCTCACACACAGCTTCCATCCTGGTCAGAAATGATTCCAGGACTGCCGACAACTGGTCCATAGGGACCGCAGATGCTGGAGCACTGGCTGCTGCCTCTGGCATGTTAGGGGAAGCTGGTGACTCTGACTCCATAATGTCCCTCTCAGACCACCCACAGGCCGTGCAGACTGAAGTAGGGGAATGCCCAGGGAACCCACCAACCTGACCAGGACCGCTCGGTTCCGCCGCTCTGTCTCACTGCGCCGCGCTGCTCAGCGTGAGTGAGCTGAGAGGAGAGAGTGTGAGGAGATTCGCGCCGTTTCCAGCGGCGCTAGAGGCCAAACTAGTGCCAGAAAAGACGTGCGGCTACAAGAAAATGGCCGCCGCAATGTGCTCCGGCGGGCCCCGGCAAGATGGCCGCCGATGTAAAAATCAGCACACACACAAAACATGGCGCCGAACGGCGCCCAGGCCCCTCACCTCCAAAAACAAAACAGCCCCAGCGAGTGCAGAGCAGCATGAGCCCCCCCCAGGACAGTATGGCCCCCAGGCACCCCCCATAGTACAGCGCCAGCACTAGTGAACAGAGAGTGACATTAAAAACACAGGGGGAGACAGGGAAATCCCCCCACACAAGAAACACACAGCATGTACTCACCTGCAGCCAGGAGAGACTACTTACCCATCCCCTGAGGGACCCGCTGGTGTGTTTCTGACAGAACTATCACAGTGCGGTACTGAGTAGCTGTCGGCCCGGTCCACCGCGAAAGATACAGCCGGACTGTTCTATCTTGAGAGGACCGCGGAGCTGGAAGCCCACCGGCCACCCCTGGAGTCGTGGGGCATGTCGTGAACTGAGTCTCACGCACACAAGGCGAGGATCAGCACGCTCGATGGTCGGACAGGGAAGACTACGAGGATATCTTGTACCCAACCTGTTGCCCAGCCGACAGTTGATAGAAGATCTCAAAAAAAAATAAAAAAAAAAATAGGAAAAAAATTCCCAAAAGAATAAAAATAGGTCAGGAGACTGGCTCCTGAGAGAGCCACGTCTTCTCCTTCTGCTAGGCAGAAAAAAACTGAGGTCTGCTGACTGCAGTGGGAGGGTTATGCCCGGAGGGACCGCCCCCCTGGGCGGGGCTGTTCAGCTCTGGCTGTTTAGAATGTATGTATAACATCTCACATTCTGCCTAGGTCTTCTCCTGCAAGCAGGGACATAACCCACGTGTAAAGGTGTATAAGACACGCTGTGTCAGTCCATGGATGACAAGAGAAATTGTGTTTTAAACTGCACTGCCCAATTTCTCACAAAAGTGCTACATGAAAAAGGAAATGCCATCAATGTCAGCAAACCCCACTTTTTTTACTTCTGTCTAAAGTTTTAGATCACTGGTTCACACCATGCCTGTAGCTGAATCACACAGGAACACACTGTGCGTCCCTGTGCAATTCACATGTGGGTCTGTGCAGTGCAATTTCAAGCTCATTCATTTTGAAAGGGCTAAAATTGCAATGCACCAAAAGTAGTGTATGCACTGCATCCAGATCACACGGTGATCCAGGGCTGGCAGGTGCAGGGCAAACGCACTACAACCTGCGATCTGCATTTGAGGTGTCATTAACTTTTTATTGACACCTGCTGCAAATTGCAAAAGCAGTGCGATTTGCATGCAGGTTGAATTGTTCAGGAATCCGCAGCACATTCCTTCACAATTCAGATGTAGGCATGGTGTGAACCGTCCCTTAGACATAATATTACTTCTCATTAAAAGTAAAAAAAAAAAAAAAATCTAAAAAGTGGGCTTAGCTGACATAAACAGCATCTCCTTTTTCATGTAGCACTGTTTGACTGTGAGAATTTGGACAGTGCAGTTTTGAACACAGCACAGTGTCATCTAGACTCTAATTAACCACACCCTTTTAAGCCATGCCCAATAATTAAGCGTAATTTAAACCATGTCTGTTTTTCAGCTCTGTGTGGTGCATATTTTTAAATTGGCCACGCTCACAAATTAGCCTTTATGAGTATACCCTAGCCTGTCTGTATACCCTAGCCTCTCTGTGTAGGGGCGGGGCCAGGGGTGGGGCTGAAGGTGGCCCCGTCAGGTAGGCCGTACGGGGCTCCATGATTTCTATCAGAGGCCCTGCATGAGAGCAGCCATATTTGCTCATTATCAATGAAGGCTCTGCTTCCTACTTCTTAGTGCATCAAAATGGATGTACCATACTGTTCATCTCCCTCAATTTCAACCTCATTAAGTTCTGACTCATGTAAAATAATGAACTCCCTATTTATTAAAGTAGTTGTAAAGGCTAAAGTTTTTTTTTTTTTTTTTACCTTAATGCTTTGTAAATTTATTAAGGTAAAAAAAACTTTGAGTGCAGCTCAGCCAGGCTCCTCCCCCCACTAAATAAATACCTGACCCTGATCTCGATCCAGCGCTGTGCCCAAGAGCAGTGGCAATGCTCTCTCTCCCTCCTCACTGGATTCAATGTGAGCAGCAGGAGCCATTGGCTCCTGTTGCTGTTGATCAAATTCAGTAACAAGGGAGGGGGCGGAGCAGGGCCGAGTCGCACTGTGTGCTCACTCAGTTGGGGGGAGGAGCCAGGAGGGCCGATGGAGAATCCCAGAAGAGGAGGATCGGGGTTTCTCTGTTCAAAACCATTGCATAGAGCAGGTAAGTAAAACATGTTTTTTTTAAGAGACTTTACAGTCACTTTAAAGTCATTGAGAATCTTCAGTCAAACAAATGTGTAAATATACAAGTTAATTATCCAATCAAGGGAAAATCATCTGCAAAGGATTGGGTATTCAAAGTTAACAGGAATTTGCTTTTCGCATGACTGGTAATTTGAAGTGAATATTTACCCAATTTTTAAAGAGTAACTCCATTTTTGTTGTGAAACCTTCTTTGGGTGATCAATGTACATTGCAAGGATTTTAACAAACGTTGCAGATTCCTACAAATTTTTACTCTGAAGAAAAAGCTGTCTGTTCTTCTATTTATTTTGGATACTGATCTGATTTGAATGGGAGTGACTTTTTACATTTTTTTAACAGTTGGTGCACGTGCAGGGCCGCAGGGCAGTATTTCAACATGCTAACGACCCCAAACGCTCCTCCAAGATGACCATTGCCTTGCCAAAGAAGCTCAGGGTAAAGGTGATGGAATGGCCAAGCATGCCTCCAGACCTAAACCCTATTGAGCATCTGTGGGGCATCCTCAGACAGAAGGTGGAGAAGCGCAAGGTCTCTAACATCCACCAGCTCCGTGATGTCAACATGGAGGAGTGGAAGAGGACTCCAGTGGCAAACCTGTGAAGCTCTGGTGAACTCCATGCCCAAGAGGGTTAAGGCAGTACTAGAAAATACAGGTCCTTCTCAAAAAATTAGCATATTGTGATAAAGTTCATTATTTTCTGTAATGTACTGATAAACATTAGACTTTCATATATTTTAGATTCATTACACACAACTGAAGTAGTTCAAGCCTTTTCTTGTTTTAATATTGATGATTTTGGCATACAGCTCATGAAAACCCAAAAATCCTATCTCAAAAAATTAGCATATCATGAAAAGGTTCTCTAAACGAGCTATTAACCTAATCATCTGAATCAACTAATTAACTCTAAACACCTGCAAAAGATTCCTGAGGCTTTTAAAAACTCCCAGCCTGGTTCATTACTCAAAACTGCAATCATGGGTAAGACTGCCGACCTGACTGCTGTCTAGAAGGCCATCATTGACACCCTCAAGCAAGAGGGTAAGACACAGAAAGAAATTTCTGAACGAATAGGCTGTTCCCAGAGTGCTGTATCAAGGCACCTCAGTGGGAAGTCTGTGGGAAGGAAAAAGTGTGGCAGAAAATGCTGCACAACGAGAAGAGGTGACCGGACCCTGAAGAAGATTGTGGAGAAGGACCGATTCCAGACCTTGGAGGACCTGCGGAAGCAGTGGACTGAGTCTGGAGTAGAAACATCCAGAGCCACCGTGAACAGGCGTGTGCAGGAAATGGGCTACAGGTGCCGCATTCCCCAGGTCAAGCCACTTTTGAACCAGAAACAGCGGCAGAAGCGCCTGACCTGGGCTACAGAGAAGCAGCACTGGACTGTTGCTCAGTGGTCCAAAGTACATTCGGAAATCAAGGTGCCAGAGTCTGGAGGAAGACTGGGGAGAGGGAAATGCCAAAATGCCTGAAGTCCAGTGTCAAGTACCCACAGTCAGTGATGGTCTGGGGTGCCATGTCAGCTGCTGGTGTTGGTCCACTGTGTTTTATCAAGGGCAGGGTCAATTCAGCTAGCTATCAGGAGATTTTGGAGCACTTCATGCTTCCATCTGCTGAAAAGCTTTATGGAGATGAAGATTTCATTTTTCAGCACGACCTGGCACCTGCTCACAGTGCCAAAACCACTGGTAAATGGTTTACTGACCATGGTATTACTGTGCTCAATTGGCCTGCCAACTCTCCTGACCTGAACCCCATAGAGAATCTGTGGGATATTGGGAAGAGAAAGTTGAGAGACGCAAGACCCAACACTCTGGATGAGCTTAAGGCCGCTATCGAAGCATCCTGGGCCTCCATAACACCTCAGCAGTGCCACAGGCTGGTTGCCTCCATGCCACGCCGCATTGAAGCAGTCATTTCTGCAAAAGGATTCCCGACCAAGTATTGAGTGCATAACTGAACATAATTATTTGAAGGTTGACTTTTTTTGTATTAAAAACACTTTTCTTTTATTGGTCGGATGAAATATGCTAATTTTTTGAGATAGGATTTTGGGGTTTTCATGAGCTGTATGCCAAAATCATCAATATTAAAACAAGAAAAGGCTTGAACTACTTCAGTTGTGTGTAATGAATCTAAAATATATGAAAGTCTAATGTTTATCAGTACATTACAGAAAATAATGAACTTTATCACAATATGCTAATTTTTTGAGAAGGACCTGTAATGGTGGCCACACAAAATATTGACACTTTGGGCCCAATTTGAACATTTTCACTTAAAGGTGTACTGACTTTTGTTGTCAGCAGTTTAGACATTAATGGCTGTGTGTTGAGTTCTTTTGAGGGGACAGCAAATTTACACTGTTATACAAGCTGTACACTCACTACTTTACATTGTAGCAAAGTGTCATTTCTTCAGTGTTGTCACATCAAAAGATATATTAAAATATTTACAAAAAGTGAGGGGTGTACTCACTTTTGTGAGATACTGTATATGTGTATATATTTTTTTAATTTGCTATATTTTTATCCCACGAAAGCAGGGTTACCCTTTAGGTGAAGATTCCTATACCTCTTTAGTGAATCAGTCTCGTTATCTCAACAGTTACCTATCCAGGAGTAACTAAAGTGAAAACTAATCTCCCTCTAGTGGCTAATCTAAAAATCTATATATATTCAATATAATAATGGCAATGTGGCACAAAAAAGCATCTAAATACGAAAAAGTCACAATAATTTACTTTTAAATAATACAAAAATACCTCAAATATATATTATAAATATAAATATATATTACAGCAATAGTAATAGCTGACGAACTGGAACACAGAATAAGTAATGAGGAAGATAAACTGAGATACAATCATTCTGTGTATGTTGACTTTGGCATAACATGGAAATTGTCCCTCCGTGATTCTCTCATTTTTACCATTATACCGGCCTAGGGTTTTCATACTGGAAACAATTGTAGTCACTAACAGTAGGTGGAGAAATTAATTGACTGTGGAGATGTAAGGTATAATAGTAATAAAGTGGCTATGTGATGTTGTGAGAAGATTGAAAAGAGTTGATCTCTTACCTTTTTTTCTCTCCTTTATTTTATAATTTTTGTTTACTCATACAAGCTCTATACCAATACATACTCGACCTATGCATTTATCTTTTTTTTAAAAATATAATACATTTTGACAGGATGATGATGTTTAGCCATACCTTTGGTCCTGGGAAACCTTGAAAACCCATTAGGCCTGGGTCACCATCTTCTCCCTATAAAACCACAATTTATTACATTTTGTTTTCATGATATCATTACTATTTTATGCACATTTAAATGCTTGTTCAAGTCACTGCTCTAACAGCTCCGGGAATCTGAACGAGTCCTTACACATGGAAGAATATTTACTTGAGTCCTAACAGAGTCCGGTCCAATTATCAACTCTTTCTTATAACCAAATCCCTGATGAAGGGGAGCAGTGATTGCCCCTAATGCATGTTTGCTTCTTACAGTCACTATTTTGATTAATAAACACTAACTTGACTCTCAATTAAATCTGTGGTGCTTTTGTCTTTCTAAAGTTTTTATCAATGTTGTCTGCAGGACATATCAGGGCCCAAAGGTTTACACAACGTGAGGGGTTAATTGCTCAACCAACACTTCCCCATATCATCAATACTGTAACAGACAAAAAAGATACACTTACAAGAAGACCCTTCAAGCCAGGCTCGCCCTTCTGCCCTTGATCACCTTGACTTCCAAGGAGACCTCCTCTTGAGCCTGGCTTTCCTGGATGACCACGTAGTCCATATTCACCCTGAAAAAGTAAAATGGAAATACATTTTGTATTTAATGTTTCTTTACAAAAAATTTGAAAGTATACAAAACAGCAAGCCAAGGTACAAGCAAGTAGACAAGCAGACTGCACATATGATTGGCAATGGTGTGCCAACTGGCAATGGTGTGCCCAGAGTAAATGCAGGGTTGTTCCAGGCTTCTTATTAGGCCAACTCAATCTACTGGTACAAGACGATCTACGTATTTGAGAATAACTCTGGTCTCTTTCTACATTCATGTAAGACAAGGATGGTTATATAGTGAATCATATCACTCAAGTATGTAACTAGAAATAAAGGCAGATGAAGTGTAAAATGAAAATATCAACAAATTAAACCATGTTGATGAGCCTTGGGCTTGTATGAATGGCATCAGTGTGACATCAGTTTAATTCATTGCCAGGGACATTTGACCTGTAGTTGACCTACTTCTGCCCTGCTTCTAGTGAGTTTTGCATTCCCAAAAAGTCAAAACTTGACCTTGGAAAGTAACAAAAAATTCTGAAAGTCAACAGCCCTTTAGTAAATCAACCCCATTGACTCAGAACAACTGTGCCAATTAAGTTTTAAGACTTCATTTAAACTTTTTCGATCTACAGTGAGGGAAAAAAGTATTCAATCCACTGCTGATTTTGTATGTTTGCCCACTAACAAAGAAATGGTCAGTCTATAATTTTAATGCTAGGTTTATTTTAACAGTGCGAGACAGATTAACCACTTAAGCCCCGGACTATTTTGGCTGGTTAATGACCAGGCCCCTTTTTGCGATTCGGCACTGTGTCGCTTTAACTGACAATTGTGCAGTCGTGCGACGTGGCTCCCAAACAAAATTGACATCCTTTTTTTTTTCCACAAATAGAGCTTTCTTTTGGTGGTATTTGATCACCTCTGCGGTTTTAATTTTTTGCGCTATAAACAAAAATAGAGTGACAATTTTGAAAAAAATTCAATATTTTTTACTTTTTGCTATAATAAATATCCCCCAAAAACATATACATTTTTTTTCCCTCAGTTTAGTCCGATACGTATTCTTCTATATATTTTTGGTAAAAAAAAATCGCAATCTGCGTTTATTGATTGGTTTGCGCAAAAGTTATAGCGTTTACAAAATAGGGGATAGTTTTATGGCATTTTTATTAATTATTTTTATATAGTAATGGCGGCGATCAGTGATTTTTTTCATGACTGCGACATTATGGCGGACACATCGGACACTTTAAACACATTTATGGGACTATTGTAATTTTCACAGCGATCAGTACTATAAAAATGCACTGGTTACTGTAAAAAAGACATGGGCAGTGAAGGGGTTAACCACTAGGTGGTGCTAAAAGTGTGCCCTGATGAGTGTTTCTAACTGAGGGGGGGTTGGGCTCTGTGTGACATGACACCGATCTCTGCTCCGAGTACACAGAGCCGAGATCCGTGTCATTGTCACTAGGCAGAGCAGGGAGATGCTTGTTTACACAAGCATCTCCCTGCTCTAGGCCTCCGTGAGACAATCGCGGGGATCCCTGTGGCGATCGAGTCCGCGAGACCCGTGGTCCGACTCACGGGGAAGGTAGCGGGGTCACGAGTGCGACCCCCACGTCAGGCAGTTAAAGGGGACATACAGGTACGTTGATGTGCCTGTACGTGCCATTCTGCCGACGTATATCTACTGGAGGCGGTTGGCAAGTACTGAAAAATGCATTTAAAAAAAGTTATAAATTGATTTGCATTTTAATGAGTGAAATAAGTGTCTGATCCCTTCGCAAAAAATGACTTATGCCTCGTACACACGACCGGTTTTTCCGACGGGAAAACTGCTATGAGAGCTTTTGGTCGGCAATCTCGACCGTGTGTATGCTCCATTGCAGTTTTTCTGACGGGAAAACTCCTGGACAAAAAAAGAGATCAGGTTCTCTTTTTTCCCGTTAGGCCAAAAATCAGAGCGGGAAATCCATCCGTCTGTATGGTTTTCCGACAGGCAGAAAACCACGCATGCTCATAATCAAGTATGAGACGGGAGCGCTCTTTTTGATAAAACTAGCGTTCGTAATGGAGATAGCACATTCGTCACGCTGTAACGGACTGAAAAGCACAAGGCTGAAAAGCGCGAATCGTCTCTCACCAAACTTTTTACTAACACGAGGATCAGCAAAAGCAGCCCAAAGGGTGGCGCCGTTGGAATGGAACTTCCCCTTTATAGTGCCGTCGTACGTGTTGTACGTCACCGCGCTTTGGACGGGCGGACTTTTGTCTGAGCGTGTGTATGCAAGGCAGCCTGAGAGGAATTCTGTCCGGAAAACCGTCGGAAAAACCGCACGTGTGTGCTAGGCATTAGTACTTGGTGGCAAAACCCTTGCTGCCAATCACAAAGGTCAGACGTTTCTTGTAGTTGGCCACCAGGTTTGCACACATCTCAGGAGGGATTTTGTCCCACTCCTCTTGGCAGATCCTCTCCAAGTCATTAAGGTTTTGAGGCTGACATTTGGTAACTCTAAACTTCAGCTCCCTCCACATATTTTCTATGGGATTAAGGTCTAGAGCAGGGATCTTCAAACTACGGCCCTCCAGCTGTTGCGGAACTACACATCCGATGAGGCATTGTAAAACTCTGACATTCACGGACATGACGGGAATTGTAGTTCCTGAACAACTGGAGGGCCATAGTTCGAAGACCCCTGATCTAGAGACTGACTAGGCCACTTCAGGACGTTAATGTTCTTCTTCTTGAGCCACTCCTTTGTTGACTTGGCCATGTGTTTTGGGTCATTGTCATGCTGGAATACTTATCCATGACCCATTTTCAATTACCTGGCTGAGGAAAGGAATTTCTCACCCAAGATTTGACAGCACATGGCCCCTGTTCATCGCCCCTTTTATGCGGTGAAGTTGTCCTGTCCCCTGCCAAACAGCTTGATTTTGGTTTCATCTGACCACAACACTTGCACCCATTTCCAATTAAATTAATTAAGATGTTCATTAGCAAACTTCAAACAGGCCTGTACAAATGCTTTCTTGATCAAGGGGACCTTTCAGGTGCTGCAGGATTTCGGTCCTTCACGGTGTAGTGTATTACCAATTGTTTTCTTGGTGACTATGGTCCCAGCTGGCTTAAGATCATTGACAAGATTCTCCCGTGTAATTCTGGGCTGATTCCTCACCGTTCTCATGATCATTGGAAGTCCACAAGGTGAGATCTTGCCTGGAGCCCCAGACCGAGGGAGATTGACAGTTATCTTGTGTTTCTTCCATTTGCGAATAATCGCACCAACTGTTGTCACCCTCTCACCAAACTGCTTGGCGATGGTCTTGTAGCCCATTTCAGCCTTGTGTAGGTCTACAATCTTGTCCCTGATATCCTTGCACAGCTCTTTGGTCTTGGCCATGGTGGAGAGATTGGAATCTGATTGATTGCTTCTGTGGAGGTGTCTTTTATACAGGTAACAAGCTGAGATTAGGAGCACTCCCTTTAAGAGAGTGCTCCTAATCTCATTTTGTTACTTGTATAGAAGACAACTGGGAGCCATAAATCTTGCTGATTGATAGGGGATCAAATACTTATTTCACTCATTAAAATGCAAATCAATTTATAACTTTTTTGAAATGCGTTTTTCTGGATATTTTTGTTGTTATTCTGTCTCTCACTGTTAAAATACACCTACCATTATAATTATAGACTGATTATTTATTTGTCAGTGGGCAAACATACAAAATCAGCAGGGGATCAAATACTTTTTTCCCTCACTGTACATGCTTGTTTAGCCCAGGTTCATACTGAGCTGCGGGAATGAAGCCGTGCGAGTTCAGCTGAACTTGCGCGATTTTACTCCCGCATGTCAGTCCCGATTTCAGCGGCGATTTCATAGACATCTGTGCGGGTTTCTGCACAGATGTCAATGGAAATTGCAACCTGAAATCGCAAAAAGTAGTACAGAAACTACTTTTTGAAATCAGTGACGCACCGATTAGGATGGTGCCATTGCCGGCAATTGCTGCCGATTGGACATGCAATTTGACATGTCAAATCGCATGTCAAAACGCACCAGTGTGAAACAGGGCTTAAGGTCAGAAACAAAGTATTGAATTCAGAGACAGCCAAACAAGGTATTTTCAGCAACAGCAGCCCCATATTTCTTTTAGTACATGTTAATTTAAACGCTTTAAGAAATCAGATATATACAGTATGTATATATAGAAAGATCAGTTTATCAGTATAGAGCCAACCCCTCCAGTATGTTGGTCTCCATGGTTAAAGCTGCACCCTGGGCATCTTCACTTTTTAAACCTTTGCTACCATCCATCATTTTTACCCCTACCACTGTATTTGCCCCCTGTAAGCCGTGAGCGGGCTGTAGCCGCACTGTGCTGCCTCACCATCACAGGCTGTGCTTTGAAAATGGCAAAGCACAGGGAGGGGTGGAGGTACAACACGGGAACTGATGTCTGCCATAGATTTTGTTCTGATAGGGTGTGGAACTAAATGTGCGTCTCCCTCTTTACTTTTCTAAAACAGCCAAACATGGATTACAGCAGACAATACAGTTAAAAAAACAGCATCAAAGGTAAAGATTATGCAGGGTGTTCAAGGTCTAAAAAATAAAGTTGGGACTTTAAACAGTCCCGGCATGGCATCTTTTACCCTGATTAGTGACAAATTACTGATTTGATCGTTTGTACGAGGCTTAATGCTGCATTCACACCTGGGCATTATCATCTCGTAAAACGCCAGAAAAAATGCACGGAAAAACGCTCAACAAGCAAAATCCCATTCGTTTAATTGGCCCCTGTTCACATCTGAAGCTCAAAAAGTACATGAGCTTCTTTTTGGGCAGATTACACGCGTTTTTCTGCTTTTTACATTGTGACCTTTTGACCTGTGCAAAATCGTGGCAAAAACGCAGTAAAAATCGCAGCAAAATCGTGGTAAAAACATGCGACTTTTTGCCTGAAAACAGAAAACCCTTGGCGTTCTGTTTTGCGGGCGGAATCCCCGCGATTCAGAAATCGCGTGACGCCCTTGCGATCCCGCTACTTTAAATGGCGGCACGACTTTGCTACGATTGTCGCCCCGACTAATCGTGGTAAAAACGCACAAGCAGAATTGCGGGACGGCCGACGCCTGACGCCCAAAAGAAGTACAAAATCTTATTTTGGACGTTGAGCGTCTCACGTTTGTGTTTGCGCATTTTTACAAGCGATTTCACCACGATTTGTCGGGCGACAATCACAGGAAAGTCACGCCACGATTTAGTGCCGTTAAAAATAGCTTTAGGGCTTCTTGCGATTTGCGGCATTTTCCAAATCGCGGGCAGAATCACGGCAATTCCGTCCGCAAAACAGAACGCCAAGGTGTGAATGAAACCTTAGTGTTGGGGAATACCATGAACCTTCTTGACACACCGGTCCCTTCCACTGACAACAAAACCTTTTTTTTTTATTACCATCCAGAGAAATCAATAACACTCTAGAGAAATACCTGTGTTGTGAAGACTGAACTTTATACTATGCTTCAACTTCTTTGTATTTCTTTAACTAAAACTGTATGGTTGATGTCAGACGAGCGACTCTGCCACTAGCAATCCTGTGGCTGGCAACTTGTTGAAATCGCAGCAAAAGGATTGCTAAGAAGCTGCTTGTTTGTCCCTAAGGAATGCCTCCCTCTGTAGTCGAGGCAGTGAAATGTTGCTCCCATTGCTAGCAATTGTGATTCAGCAGCATTTGGGCCAGTGACAGAGTGACTCCTTTCTGCATTTAGCTACAGAGGGACAGACAGGCAAGCTCCTTAGCGATTCTACCACTGGTGTTTTTTCTCTAGCAGTAGGCCAATCTGTCTGACATCAGCCTAAAGCCTAGTTCACATGATCGGATTTTCCGCAGACAAAGCCTCAGACTTTTGTCCGAAGGGCGTTGGCCAGGAACTTGTCTTGCATACAAACGGCACACAATTGTCGGCCAACAAACACGAACGTAGTTACGTACTACGTGGTTTTTCAGCACTTTAGCGCCACCCTTTGGGCACCTTCAGCTAATGTTGTATTTGGTGAGCATTGCTTCTGAGCATGCGTGTTTGTACTTTGGACTTTTGTCCGACGGACTTGTGTACACACGATTGGAAAATCCGACAACAGACCGTTGTCCACGGAAAATTTTAAAGCCTGCCATCCAACATTTGTCCGCGGAAAAACCGACAACAATTGTCCGATGGAGCATACAAACGGTCGGATTCTACGCCAACAGGCTGTCAACACACAATTCCCGTCTGAAAATCTAATCGTGTGTATGAGGCTTAAGTCTTCACAAGATGGGCATACTGCTCATTTATCACTATATCGCCTTCTGTACTGTGTGCATGCTCAGTACAGCACGTTAAATAAAACAAATGTCACTTATTTTGACTCCCATCCCACAGTTGTTCATGCTTCAGTGAATTACTACAACAATCGTAATACAATCATTCAATGGATATCAGCTTCTAAATTCAGCTTGTTCTGTTAAGCTTTGACATTAAAACCTGGAAGCTGATTGGTTTCTATGCAGAGCTGCACCAGAATTTTCACTTTCTAGTTTTAGTAAACACCCCCCCCCCCCCCATGCAATCCTAGTATTTATAAATCAAAATATCAGTTTAATATTAATGAAATCGTATACCTCACCTTAAATATACATGCATATATATTTTAATACCTTAGGTCCTGGTGCTCCCGTGCTTCCTGGGATGCCAGGAATGCCTTTCTGCCCCTGTCCACCAGGTAATCCAGCCAGTCCAGGAAGCCCTGGATTGCCCTTTTCACCCTGCAGAAATGAATGTTCAGAAAGAAACAAAAACATAATTGGTTGATGGTATGTGCAGCATTGTGGCTAAGCGGTTAGACTGTGGCTTTTGGAGCACGGGATCCATGGTTTAGTTCCCATGATTAAGTTTGTGTGGGTTTTCTCAGGTGCTCCATTTTTCATTCATTCAGCCCTATTGTAATGTACAACTGTGTTAGGGGCAGTAGACTGTAAGTCACTCTAAAAACAGGACAAGTTTAAGCAATACTATGTAAATTAAAGGATCAGTCCACCTGAAAGTGATATTTTACTTTAGAGCCCGGTGCGCTGAGTCAGCCTCTGGATTCTTGTATGTTTTGTATAGGCCAACAGTGAGATCTTCCTGCCAAACGTCTCAAATCTGTTCCTGTCTACCCGGGAGTGTTGGGTGTTGTTACCTTACACTATCTTTGCAAGTTTCAGTGCCTCCTGTTACAATTTATATTATTTAAAATAGATTATCATGTGGAAGACAGATTGGGAACCCCTAATAATTGCAGCAGCAGGTGTTCAGACCTGGGAACTCTGTATGGGGATCACATGGGTTGTGTCCGATAAATGGTGAAGCACCCAAAAGAATTGGCACCACATCCCAGTAAGATAATATCTCAAATGGGGAGGGAGAAAATGGATTTTAACGGTGCAATAGGAACAAATTATGATGAGAGAGAATTGTATCCATAATATAAAAAGTTTGTGACCACCATTTAACTGTATTACTGCCTATTTTTTTCCTTTGTTGTTTACTGTTTCAAAAGTTTTTTTAATCTAGCCCATATTAAAAATGAAAACTTTTTATATTATGGATACAATTCTCTCTCATCATTATTTGTTCCTATTGCACCGTTAAAATCCCCTTTCTCCCTCCCCATTTGACATATTATCCATATGGGGATGTTGGTAGCCCTTCATAATGGGCACAGCAGGTGTGAAAACCTGGAAGCTCAGTACAGGGATGGTGGTGGCCCTTCATAATGTGCACAGCAGGTGTGGAGACCTGGGGGCATGGTGCAGGTATGGTGGTAGCCCTTCATAATAGGCACAGCAGGTGTGGAAACCTGGGAACTCAGTGCAGGGATGGTGGTAGTCCCTCATAGTGGTCACAGCAGGTGTGGAGACTAGTGATGAGCCGAACACCCCCGGGTTCGGTTCGCACCAGAACCCGCGAACGGACCGAAAGTTCGTACGAACATTAGAACCCTATTAAATACAATGGATGCGAACGTTCGAATTCTAAAGTGCTAATTATAACAACTATTATGCATGTTATTGTCCTAAAAAGGGTTTGGGAACCCGGGTTCTGCACCAGGGGACATGTATCAATGCAAAAAGAAGTTTTAAAAACGGTCGTTTTTCGGGAGCAGTCATTTTAATGATGCATAAAGTGAAAAAAAAAAGTCAAATATTCCTTTAAATATCGTACCTGGGGGGTGTCTAAAGTATGCCTGTGAAGTGCCACGTGTTTCCCGTGTTTAGAACTGTCCCTGCACAAAATGACACTTCTAAAGGAAAAAAAAGCCATTTAAAACTTCTTGCGGCTTTAATGTAATGTCTGGTCCCGGTAATATGGATGAAAATCTTTAAGAAAAATGGCATAGCTACCCCATGACCCCCCCCCCCCTACCCCAGCCCATTACCAGCCCCTTTGGGTCTTGTATGGATATTAAGGGGAACCCCGCACATAAAATAAAAAAGGCCCTATATACTCTGAACAGCCGTATACAGGCGGTGCATACAAGACAGGGACTGTAGGTTTGTTCTTATGTAGAATGTGTTTGTAATTTTGAACAGGTACATTGTTGAAGTGTAGCTCCAGCCCAAAAATCTATTTTTAAACTTTTTGGGAAACATAGGTAAGGGTTATCACCCCTGTAACATTTGTTTTGCTGTCTGTGCCCCTGTTCAGAACATTTCACCTCACTTTCCGTCCCAATGACAACTGTTTTTGAAATGTGGTGTTTTTCTTGAAACAAGGATTGGTGATAAAGCATCAGTACAGAGGAGACACCTTTCTCCCATATTTATTCTTACAGGAGAGAATTTTCCTTCCTAGGGGTAGATTTCCTCTCACTTCCTGTTGTCTTCTTTCGTTTGCAAGTAGGAGTCGTTTGTAAGTTGGATGTTTGAAAGTAGGGACCTGCCGTATATACTCTGCAGAAATAGGCCCCTTAGTTGTTGGTGTTGGCACAACACTGTAAGCACTCACAGTTACTCTTGGTTGGTGCTGGAACGCCCTGCTGTCAACTATTATATCATGAATTTTAATTACATATAATTCTTGAACAGTGGTAGTAAAAATTGGGGCTTTGATGGTGGTGCTGGTGCCACAACACTGTAAGCCCTGACAGTTACTCTTGGTGGGTGCAGCAATGGGCCCTGCTGTGAATTATTAGATCAAGAATTGTAATTGCATGCCCCTGTTGAACAGGGGCTGAAAAATTGGGCTTTTCGTGGTGGTGGTGGTGGTGGTGTTGCCACAACACTGTAAGCCCTCAGAGTTACTCTTGGTGGGTGCAGGAATGGGCCCTGCTGTGAATTATTAGATCAAGAATTGTAATTACATGCCCCTTTTGAACAGGGGCTGAAAAATTGGGCCTTTCGTGGTGGTGGTGGTGGTGGCGTTGCCACAACACTGTAAGCCCTCAGACTTACTCTTGGTGGGTGCAGGAATGGGCCCTGCTGTGAATTATTACATCAAGAATTGTAATTGCATGCCCCTGTTGAACAGGGGCTGAAAAATTGGGCCTTAGGCACTGGTGGCACAACACTACAACCCCTCACAGATACTGTACTTGGAGCACAGCAATGAGCCCTATGGCAAATTATTGCTAAAAAAATTGTAAGTACACGCCCCTGTAAAACAGGGGCTGAAAAATTGGGCCTTAGCCACTGGTGGTGGCACCCATAAACAAAAATGATCTTCCAAGCTATCATCATCAATCGTATCATTGAGGACTCGGAGGAGGAGGATAGCCAGTCAACATAACAGCACAGGCACTCAGCATCAGCATCAGTCTTGAAGGGACGTGACATGTTAAAATCAATTATTCTGTTATATCAGCATCAGGTGTGTGGTAGCTTGTGGTGATCCAAGACTGGTTCATCTTGATGAAAGTCAGTCGATCAACCGAGTCGGTGGACAGGCGCACCCTGTGATCCGTGACAAATCCTCCAGCAGCACTGAATGTGCGTTCCGAAAGAACGCTGGATGCAGGACAGGCCAGTAGCTCAATTGCATACTGTGCAAGCTCTGGCCAGTGATCCATCCTCAAGACCCAGTAAGCCAGAGGATTTTCGGTGGGGAAGGTGTCCAAGTCCGACCTTGCCCCTAGATATTCCTGCACCATGTTTATCAGACGCTGGCGATGGTTGCTGGAACCAATCATACTTTGGGGCTGCGGACTAAAGAATTGTCTGAACGCATCGGTCAGACGGCCACCTTCCCCACCGCTCCTTCTTTGACTGGCCGAAGCCTCAGCAACTCGTTGTCCTGGACCAGGAGTTTGTAACCTCCCAGTCTCTGGGAACGCGTTGCACATACCTTTCTGCAAGGCCTCCCGGAGTTGTCTCATCTTCTGCTCCCTCTGCGACGGTAACATAAGGTCCGCAACCTTACCCTTGTACCGTGGATCAAGGAGAGTGGCCAGCCAGTAATGGTCCCTCTCCTTGATCCGAAGAATACGAGGATCCTTCCGCAGACTTTGCAGGATCAGGGAGGCCATGCAGCGTAGGTTTGCTGAGGCATTCGCTCCGGAGTCCTCTGGGTCACTAAGGACGACATGATCCGCAGTCACCTCCTCCCAGCCACGTACAAGTCCACTGGTTTCTTGGGACTGTAAATCATCCCTAAAAGACTGCTGCTGATGATGCTGAGTGCCAGCCTCCACCTCCATGCTGACACAATCCTCCTCCTCCTCCTCCTCCTCCTCCTCTTCCTCTGCGATGGGTGGGACAGAAGGAACACTGTCTGGGTAAAGGGGGCCTTGAGAGGCAAGGAAGTCCTCCTCTTCCTGCCTCTGTTCTGCCTCAAGTGCCCTGTCCATTATTCCACGCAGCGTGTGCTCCAACAGGTGGACAAGAGGTACAGTGTCACTGATGCATGCACTGTCACTGCTCACCATCCTCGTGGCCTCCTCAAATGGTGCCAGGACAGTGCATGCATCCCTGATCATGCCCCACTGGCGTGGAGAAAAAAAACCAAGCTCCCCTGACCCTGTCCTGGTGCCGTAGTCGCACAGGTACTCATTGATGGCCCTCTGCTGCGTGTGCAGCCGCTGCAGCATGGCCAACGTTGAGTTCCACCTGGTGGGCATGTCACATATAAGGCGGTTCTTGGGCAGGTTCAACTCCTTTTGCAGCTCAGCCAGGCGAGCACTGGCATTATAAGATCTGCGGAAATGCACACAGACTTTCCTGGCCTGCCTCAGGACATCCTGTAAGCCCGGGTACCTGCCGAAGAACCGCTGCACCACCAGGTTAAGGACGTGAGCCACACAGGGCACATGGGTCAGTTGTCCCTGTCGGAGGGCGGAGAGGAGGTTGGTGCCATTGTCGCAAACCACCATTCCTGGCTTAAGCTGGCGTGGCGTCAACCACCTCTCGGCCTGGCCCTGCAGAGCAGACAGGACCTCTGCCCCAGTGTGGCTTCTGTCCCCCAAACACACCAGCGCAAGCACGGCATGGCATCTTTTTGCCTGCGTACTTGCGTAGCCCCGTGAACGGCTACGGAGCACCGCTGGTTCATAGGACAAACCACAGGAAGAGGCCATGGAGGAAGAAGAAGAGGAGGGGGTGGAGGAGAGAGGTGTGTCACAACCAGTAGTAGCATTTTGGAGGCGTGGCGGTGGGACAACCTCCAACACTACTGCACCTTGTCCTGCATCCTTCCCAGCTGCCAAAAGAGTGACCCAATGGGCCGTGAAAGAAAGGTAACGTCCCTGTCCATGCCTGCTGGACCATGAGTCAGCGGTAATATGCACCTTACCGCTGACCGCCCTGTCCAGCGAGGCCAAGACATTGCCTTCCACATGCCGGTAGAGAGCCGGAATAGCCTTCCGTGAGAAAAAGTGGCGTTTGGGAACCTGCCACTGAGGAACCGCACATTGCACAAACTCACGGAAGGGGGCCGAGTCTACCAACTGAAGAGGCAGCAGTTGAAGCGCTAGCAATTTAGCCAAGCTAGCATTCAACCGCTGGGCATGTGGATGGCTGGGAGTGAACTTCTTTCGACGGTCCAGCAGCTGGGGCAGGGAAATTTGCCTGCTAGAATCGGACGTCGGTGTACTGCTAGCAGAGTGGCCGCAAGTACTTGGCTGTGACACGCCTAATTCTACACCTTCATTCCTCTCAGTGCATGTTTCAGAGAGGACTGAAGTTATAGTGGGGTTGGAGATCCCAGCTGATGCGGTGCAAGGAGAGGTCCGCTTTGTTCTTTGGTGTGGGTCTTTGAGGTAGGCTTGCCAACGAGCTGCATGGCAGGTCAACATATGTCTGGTCAGGCATGTGGTACCCAAGCGGCTGATGTTTTGGCCACGCGATATACGCTTGAGACATATGTTGCAAACAGCAGCTGTGCGATCTGATGCACTAGCCTCAAAAAAGGCCCACACCAAGGAACTTTTTGAATGACGGGCAGAGGCAGCGCCCTGCACAGGCGGAGCTCTGCGGTGTGATTCCGTCGGTGTACTGCCCTTACGCTGGCCACCAAAGGGCATCCTGTCTCGTTGGAGATGTGCCTCCTCCTCATCCTCCTCCTCCTCTCTCCTATTAGGCACCCACGTGGAGTCAGTGACCTCATCATCCCCTCCCTCCTCATCACTGGAGCCAATCTGGCAGTATGCTGCAGCTGCTGGAACATGACTGCCAGATTGGTGTCCTTCTTGAGCATCCCCTCTGTCTGCTCTCACCCTACTGCCTTCCTGTAGCTGGGTTTCATCATCAGACCCTTCGAAACGCTGGGCATCCTCCTGGAGCATGTACCCAACACTGTGCTCAAACAGTTCGGGGGACTCCTCAGGAGGAGGACATGGTGGGTCTAGGGAAGGAGTGACTGATGATGAGTCTGACATTGATACCAGGGAAGAGGACGCTTTGGCAGCTGCTTTGCCAGTACCCTGAGCCTGGGTGAGAGAGGATGAGGAGGAGGAGGAGGGCTTGGTCATCCACTCTACCAAGTCTTCGGCATGATGTGGCTCAACATGTCCAGCTGCCGAAAAGAAGGACAAGCGTGTCCCATGGCCATGTGCTGATGACAATGCACCGCGTCCACGACCAGCACTGTTGCCCCCAGACACAGAGCCTGCTTGCCCTCTTTTATTGCCTCCTGACTGTCTGCCTCTCCTTGTCCTTCCAGACATTCTAATAGATGGCCTGCAGGGAGATGGGAAAAAAGCAATAAGGGCTACCTTCAGGTGTCCTTCTCTGTCCCTTGAAACAAGGACTTGCACAGTGAAAGAAACTGACACTCTCCCTACCTACAGTTTTCTGTCCCTAGAAAAAATGTTTTTTTTAAGCACAATATAGCACAAGGAGAATTCACTCACTGTCCTTCCAGGTCCCTGGAAACAAGGACTTGCACAGTGAAAGAAACTGACACTCTCCCTACCTACAGTTTTCTGTCCCTAGAAAAAATGTTTTTTTTAAGCACAATATAGCACAAGGAGAATTCACTCACTGTCCTTCCAGGTCCCTGGAAACAAGGACTTACTTGCACAGTGAAAGAAACTGACACTCTCCCTACCTACAGTTTTCTGTACCTAGAAAAAATGTTTTTTTAAGCACAATATAGCACAAGGAGAATTCACTCACTGTCCTTCCAGGTCCCTGGAAACAAGGACTTACTTGCACAGTGAAAGAAACTGACACTCTCCCTACCTACAGTTTGCTGTCCCTAGAAAAAATGTTTTTTTTAAGCACAATATAGCACAAGGAGAATTCACTCACTGTCCTTCCAGGTCCCTGGAAACAAGGACTTGCACAGTGAAAGAAACTGACACTCTCCCTACCTACAGTTTTCTGTCCCTAGAAAAAATGTTTTTTTTAAGCACAATATAGCACAAGGAGAATTCACTCACTGTCCTTCCAGGTCCCTGGAAACAAGGACTTGCACAGTGAAAGAAACTGACACTCTCCCTACCTACAGTTTTCTGTCCCTAGAAAAAATGTTTTTTTTAAGCACAATATAGCACAAGGAGAATTCACTCACTGTCCTTCCAGGTCCCTGGAAACAAGGACTTGCACAGTGAAAGAAAGTGACACTCTCCCTACCTACAGTTTTCTGTCCCTAGAAAAAATGTTTTTTTTAAGCACACTATAGCACAAGGAGAATTCACTCACTGTCCTTCCAGGTCCCTGGAAACAAGGACTTACTTGCACAGTGAAAGAAACTGACACTCTCCCTACCTACAGTTTTCTGTCCCTAGAAAAAATGTTTTTTTTAAGCACAATATAGCACAAGGAGAATTCACTCACTGTCCTTCCAGGTCCCTGGAAACAAGGACTTGCACAGTGAAAGAAACTGACACTCTCCCTACCTACAGTTTTCTGTCCCTAGAAAATATGTTTTTTTTAAGCACAATATAGCACAAGGAGAATTCACTCACTGTCCTTCCAGGTCCCTGGAAACAAGGACTTGCACAGTGAAAGAAACTGACACTCTCCCTACCTACAGTTTTCTGTCCCTAGAAAAAATGTTTTTTTTAAGCACAATATAGCACAAGAAGAATTCACTCACTGTCCTTCCAGGTCCCTGGAAACAAGGACTTGCACAGTGAAAGAAACTGACACTCTCCCTACCTACAGTTTTCTGTCCCTAGAAAAAATGTTTTTTTTAAGCACAATATAGCACAAGGAGAATTCACTCACTGTCCTTCCAGGTCCCTGGAAACAAGGACTTGCACAGTGAAAGAAACTGACACTCTCCCTACCTACAGTTTTCTGTCCCTAGAAAAAATGTTTTTTTTAAGCACAATATAGCACAAGGAGAATTCACTCACTGTCCTTCCAGGTCCCTGGAAACAAGGACTTGCACAGTGAAAGAAACTGACACTCTCCCTACCTACAGTTTTCTGTCCCTAGAAAAAATGTTTTTTTTAAGCACAATATAGCACAAGGAGAATTCACTCACTGTCCTTCCAGGTCCCTGGAAACAAGGACTTACTTGCACAGTGAAAGAAACTGACACTCTCCCTACCTACAGTTTTCTGTCCCTAGAAAAAATGTTTTTTTTAAGCACACTATAGCACAAGGAGAATTCACTCACTGTCCTTCCAGGTCCCTGGAAACAAGGACTTACTTGCACAGTGAAAGAAACTGACACTCTCCCTACCTACAGTTTTCTGTCCCTAGAAAAAATGTTTTTTTTAAGCACAATATAGCACAAGGAGAATTCACTCACTGTCCTTCCAGGTCCCTGGAAACAAGGACTTGCACAGTGAAAGAAACTGACACTCTCCCTACCTACAGTTTTCTGTCCCTAGAAAAAATGTTTTTTTTAAGCACAATATAGCACAAGGAGAATTCACTCACTGTCCTTCCAGGTCCCTGGAAACAAGGACTTACTTGCACAGTGAAAGAAACTGACACTCTCCCTACCTACAGTTTTCTGTCCCTAGAAAAAATGTTTTTTTTAAGCACACTATAGCACAAGGAGAATTCACTCACTGTCCTTCCAGGTCCCTGGAAACAAGGACTTGCACAGTGAAAGAAACTGACACTCTCCCTACCTACAGTTTTCTGTCCCTAGAAAAAATGTTTTTTTTAAGCACAATATAGCACAAGGAGAATTCACTCACTGTCCTTCCAGGTCCCTGGAAACAAGGACTTGCACAGTGAAAGAAACTGACACTCTCCCTACCTACAGTTTTCTGTCCCTAGAAAAAATGTTTTTTTTAAGCACAATATAGCACAAGGAGAATTCACTCACTGTCCTTCCAGGTCCCTGGAAACAAGGACTTGCACAGTGAAAGAAACTGACACTCTCCCTACCTACAGTTTTCTGTCCCTAGAAAAAATGTTTTTTTTAAGCACAATATAGCACAAGGAGAATTCACTCACTGTCCTTCCAGGTCCCTAGAAACAAGGACTTGCACAGTGAAAGAAACTGACACTCTCCCTACCTACAGTTTTCTGTCCCTAGAAAAAATGTTTTTTTAAGCACACTATAGCACAAGCACAAAACACACTGACACTCTCCCTACCTATCCTTCTCTTTCCCTAAACTAAAGGAATCCAGGTTAAGCAAGAAAGAAATAAAAGTCACTGTCCCTGCCTATGCTGCTCTATCCCTGCTCCGGAACACACTACACTAGGCCGCCGTGCTGGCGGCCTTTTATAGTGTGGGGCGTGTACTAAACACCCTCAGCAATAATTGGCCACAGGCATCCTGCCTGTGGCCAATCATTGCTCTCCTCGCTGCCGGCGCTGTGATTGGCCAAGCATGCGGGGTCACAGTGCATGCTTGGCCAATCACAGCGCCTGGATGACACTGCGATGGCGTAGTGCATTGTGGGCCGTTCGCGTCACTCGAATTTGGCGCGAACGGCCCAAATCGTTCGATCTTCGTCGAACGATCGAACAGCCGATGTTCGAGTCGAACGTATGTTCGACTCGAACACGAAGCTCATCCCTAGTGGAGACCTGGGAACTAAGATCAGATTCAACTCTGGGATTCAACAATGGAATCCCAGAGTGATCTAAGAAACTATCAGATGGTTTAACACTCCAGCATTCACCAAGAATTGAGAAATCAGTTGACTAACCTTTTAATTAAACATAGATTTTTTTATTTGTTTATTAGTTATATTTGCTCATACAGCTCTAACACTTTTCACAACACTTTACAGAGAACAATGAAGCGCGACAACATTGGTCCCTGCCCATGAGGAAGTTCAAAATCCGATGTCCCTTCTACAGTCATACACCTGAACAGAGGGTCTATTTTTCACTCGAACCAAATCAATTTGTCAACATTTTGGGGACGCTAGGAAGAATCCTAAATAAACTCAGTTGTCCTTATAATGGACCAAGATTCCTACATATTTTCTGATGCCAAGCCCATGCATTCTAAGGCCCCTTTCACACTGGGGCGGGTAGCGGCGGCGGCAAAGCGCCGCTATTTTTAGCTTTATCGCTAATTTCGCTGTGGTATTCGGCCGCTAGCGGGACGGTTTTACCCCCCAATAGCGGCTAAAAAATGGTTAATACCGTTGGCAATGCGCCTCTGCAGAGGCACATTGCCGGCGGTATAGCCGCGGTTTCCCATTACTTTCAATAGGAAGGAGCGGTGGAGGAACGGTAAACACACCGCTCCTTCACCGCTCCTAGCAGCACTTTTGGAGCGGTCCTGCTAGCGCACCGCTCCAGTGTGAAAGCCCTCGGGCTTTCACACTGGAGAAACAGCAGCCACTGTTTAGAGTCGGTTTGCAGGCGCTATTTTTAGCGAAATATCGCCTGAAAATCGCCCCAGTGTGAAAGGGGTCTAAACGATGTGACATTTCAATCCATGACACCGCGCATGTCCGTTGGTGGGTGTTGGCTCAGAACGAGGCCTGTTGTGCATTCCTTTGTATGAATAGAGGTGACTCAGTGCGCCGCCCGTGCCCCTGGACGAAGTAAGTTATTACGAAACGTACGTAGGGCGGAGCGATGCGCTGACGTCATCTCGTGCTCCATTAGTTTACCCAGGACGGGTTGTCTGTTTGTGCACTGGCCGGCACATCAGACTTGAGGCTCTTTTAAAACTGCAACATTGTAAGTGTGATTCTTTGCTTTTTTCAAATACATTTTAAGAAGGTTTTACACTATATGGAGCTTTTATATTTCTTATGTACCCCGCACATCTATTGATGGTTTGACTGGTTGGGAGGAGATTGCTAAGAATCCGGGATTGTGTCTGCTGTTCCTTGGAGATAAGCCGTGATTGATTACATGCATTCTTTGATCCTCTGTCATGGGGGATCATGGCTATTTGGTAAGAAGTCATTTCTGCTGATTTGGTGGTGGATCGAAACACAACTTTTTCTCACGAGATTGGAGACGGCATTTCACATTTATATGGACTTTTTTTGTCACATAGCACTGGTGCACAGTTATTTTTTTACAGCTATTCACAGAATTCATTATATTTTTTGTCTTTACAATTTATGGACACTAATTTTTGGATTTTACCAATTAACTTATGTGTGGACTTGTATTATTATTTTTATTATTAATTTATATTTTTTCAGTATTATTGATTTTCATATATTTTCACCAATCAATTTATCTGTGGATTTTATTATTATCATTGTCGATTTATCACAGCAATTATTAAGTTTTGTATGGAATATTTTTCATCATTTGAATATTGGTGTCTTAATATTTACTATTTCACAAATTAATAATCCTAGGTAGCGCGATTTTATTTTTCTTCCAATTTTTCATCTTTGTATTTATGTGATACATGATAATTGCAGCTTTCGTTTTAATGGTCGAGAATTAGGTTTCCAGCCATTTGTTTAGCATCTCTTAGCGCGGTTACTTTCTACATTTTTTAATTCTTAATGATGTGTACTGAACAAAATGGTAACACGCTCACATATTCTGGGGACGTCAAGTCGTTAATGCAATCAGACATTGGTCAGTAACAGAACTAACCGCTGAGCCACCACATTATCCACAATGTTTCTTTTTAACTCGGTACAGAACTGAAATCAACCGCCCTGACTCAATCAATAACGTCAACTTAAACACGTGAAAATTTGTGAAATATAAATAGTCATATAAAGCAACCACACACAGCTCCATGTCTCGTACAGATGTCCTGGCAAAGCTGTTAATAAAACTCAGGTTTTCCTTTTATTTTTCAAAAGCTCCAGTTTGGGATTAATTTGGCCTTGTGAGGCAGCAAACAATGAAATGGACAGGAAAAGGAATAAAAAGAAAGAAAAAAAAACTTTTTTCCTATCGTATATTTTTATGGATACATCAAACAAGCAAAACATTAAAGAAGACTCAAATGTATCTGATATTATTTTATACACATAACATATGAACTATCTGCGTCAGATATACTGTAGAGGCAATAAAATCACACTAAGCAAAAGCATGTTTTTATGTCTCAGTTACAGCCAAGGATGAACATATTAAATAGTCATTTTATAGCTCTTGGAACAGATAATAGAAGGAACATTAGAGACATTTGCTACTTGGTTTCTTTTTTATGAATATAAAAAAAATGTGGGGAAGCACTCCAGTTAAGCCGTGTACACACGATCGGTTTTACCGATGAAAACAGTCCAATGGACTTTTTTCATCGTACAAACCGATCGTGTATGGGCCCCATCGGTCTTTTTTTCATCAGTGTTAAAAAATAGAACATGTTTTAAATTTATCCGATGAAAAAAAAAACGATAGCAAATTACTATCGTCTGTGGGGAACTCCATCGGATAAAAAACCCACGCATGCTCAGAATCAAGTCGACGCATGCTCAGAAGCATAGAACTTAATTTTTCTTGGCTCGTCGGAGTGTTTTACGTCACGGCATTTGGGACGATCGTTTTTTTTTGACTGATGGTGTGTAGGCAAGACTGATGGAAGTCAGCTTCATCGGATTTCCGATGGAAAAATCCATCGGTTTAAAATCCATAGGAAATCCGATCGTGTGTACAGGGCTTTAGGGAAGAACTCTGAAAACTGACCACATAACACAACCGTGAATTCAGAAACCAATAACCCTTTCTGTAAACAGAAGAAAAAAATGTTTTGGGGTTGTTGTGGATTCTTACACTTCTGCTTTTCCCTAGGCTACTTTCACGCTGCTCCATTGCAAAAACGCAGTAAAAAAGCATATGCATTTTTGTCACGTTTTTACTGTGTTTGCTGTATTTCCAGTGTGTTTTGCACCTGTAAGAAAAGGACATGTGACCCCAAAAACACACAAAAAAAGCAAGCGGTGCGTTTTTGATGCATTTTCTAATAATTTCAATGGGAAGTGCATTTTTTGTGTGTTTTTTTATCGCACCAAAAATACAGCATACAGGACTTTTAAACCTGCAACTGTCCAGCATGAAGAGCTCCATAGGATTTAATAGTCATACATTTTTCTTATGATAAGGTAAAAACTGAGGAAAAATTGTTCGGTGTGAAAACAGCCTTTGCGTGGTACTGCGGTCGTTTGTTACTTTCAAGAGATATCTCTAAATAATCCCGACTACAGAAATGCTGGAAAAGTCTGTCCCTAACACTTAACCCTCCATATAACCAAGCCTACAATTTGACCTAACACCTAAATTTACCCTTTAACACTTAGGGGTCTATCTATAAAACGTCTGTTGTGATGAAAATTGCCGTACCTCCTCTATTGTGTGTGGTTTCTTATGTTGTCAAAGTGTACAATGCTAGCACACCATGGATCTTGAAAATAACGCCCAACTGTTTTAAAGTGATCACATCATAGCGGTTAAAGTGCAACATTTCAGAGCCACGCAGGACCCCTTCATCAGGCATGTAATTTGGTGCAATCACATGCCTGATGAAGGGGTCCTGCATGACTTTGAAACAATGCACTTTTACCGCTATGATGTGATCACTTTAATAAACAGTTGGACCTTATTTTCAAGATCTATGGTGTGCTGGAGATATATGCTTTGACTCATGTCGACACCAGTTTCCAGCTAGCATGTTGACTTCAGTTTCAGAGGTATGACTGGACAAAAACAATTATGGCCACTAGGTGGTGGTGGAGATATAGGAATTACATATATTAGAGGAAATATGGCAATTTTCGGTCTGATCATGCAGGAGTTTGTCATGTCCACACAGTAAACATTTTATACATATACTCTTTAAATTAAACCTATAATCCAGCTTTTATGAACCTTTTTACCCATCCCTAAAATAATGTTCAGGGCTTGAGGAACCCTTGATAAAACCAATTCAGGGGTCAATGGGAAAATCTCCCCTTATAGTGGTGGTCAGAATGCCAGCTACAAAGATCCTTGGTGTCATGCTGCTGGCTTTGCTAAGTGTTGTTGGCAATGGACCTATGCAGGCACCATCAAATAGGAGGCCAACCACTGCTCAAGAAACCCCTAGCAACCTCTGGAGGAACTCCAGTAGAGAATAGCTGTTCTAATGGCTGAATACAGGACTTCCTCTATTTAATCCCAATGGCCGAAGAGAGCTGTAGGAGTGCAAAGGGAAGGTGAGTATAATGCCGCGTACACACGAACGGATTTTCGGTCGGAAAAAACTTGGATGGTTTTTCCGAGGGAATTTCGCTCAAGCTTGGCTTGCATACACACGGTTACACAAAAGTTCTCTCAACTTTCGACCGACGCGGTGACGTACAACACCACGACGAGCCAAGAAAATTAAGTTCAATGCTTCCATGCATGCGTCAAATTGTTTCCGAGCATGCGCGTCGGAATTGCTACAAACGATTGGAAACTTTTGCTGGCGGAAATTCCGACAGCAAAAGTCTGATGGAGCTTACACACGGTCAGAATTTCCGATGAAAAGCTCAAATCGGACTTTTGCTGTCGGAGTTTCCGATCGTGTGTACGCGGCATTAGCTGCTGTTGGAACTTTTTATGGGCAAAGCACAGGTTGGCTTTAACAGTTCAAGCTCAATTTCTGAAGCTGCAAAGACGAGCAATACTAAAATTAGCTGATCTCCTAAACCAGAAAGCCAGTTTTGCTGTAGGAGTCATCTACAGGCAAATGTGAGCTATGCTGTGTTTGTGCTCCCCCCGCCAGTGCATCAACATAAAGCACAACCAATAAATATTCTATTGATCTAAAAAGGAGCAGAACTGTCTCCATACAACTCCACAGGACTGTTAGATGCATGAAAACTCAAGACCAATATTCTATTTAAATGAAAAGATTGTTATGTTTTCCAAAATTACTACTATAACTTGTCAGTTTAGATGCAATCAATGCTTAGCAGATTGGCCCACTTCATGCACACATCTCACAGGGTATGAATACTCACATGTAGTCCAGATCTTCCAGGTAAACCAGGCTTTCCAGGGAATCCAATCACAGAGTCAGAGCCAGGGAAACCATTTGCACCTCTCAGTCCCAGTGGACCCGTTTTTCCCTAAAACAAAAATTTGTCACCTTATGGGGGAACTTGGCCTTTGACTATCAACATTTTTTACATTGTGTGACTAATGACCAATAGGTGCAAATCTTACAGTACAGCAAATACAAGGCCAGTGCACTTTAAATTAAGGGGATGTATTATGTTTTTTTTATATACCATCATCTACATGAAATTATGGACTTTTAGTTAATTCATCATCATTCCAATGAATTTAAAAAGATAAAAACTGTCTTTTTTAATGAATAATTTAAATCAACATGTTCTTATATAAATAAAATCTATACATCACTTTGTCAATTTTTACAGCACCTTGAAGCCCAACTTCAGGCTCAGCCCCTGAGGAGCTCATCAACCTCCTCCTCTCTTAAGGGCCCCATAGCAATATGTTATGCTGTTTTTTTAAATAAAATACTTACCTTTTTCCCAAATTTTCGGGACAGCCATGTTATGTGCTAGAGCTTGTCCTCTTCACTATTCTCCCATGAGTGGGCAGACCTTTATTCAGAGTGGACCTGATATCACCACATCTTTGCATCAATACACAATTAATGATGAGGGCGGTTGTGACCCCCTGAGTATTCACAGCATCTATCCTGTTTTCTGCATTGAGTATTGCTGCAAACTATTTAACACAGAAGACTGGGGATACCATGTGAAAGAAAAGAAGTACTCCAGTGGCAAGCTTGAAGGTATTGCAGCCCAAGCTCCTTTTTTCTTTTTTTTTTTTCTTTAACCCAGCTTGGGCACCATATAACAAACAAATTAGTCCCAATTTGAGTTTTAACTTAATCTTAAAGCGGAGCTCCGCCGGAAAAAAATATATTAAAAGCCAGCAGCTACAGCTACAGCAGCTGCTGGCTTTTAATATTTGGACACTTACCTGTCCTGGAGTCCAGCGACGCCCGCAGCAGAGGACGAGCGATCGCTCTGCTGCTCCCTCCACCATCCTCGCTGAGGGAACCAGGAAGTGAAGCCCTGCGGCTTCATGCCCGGTTCCCTACGGCGCATGCACGAGTCGCGCTGCGCCGTTCTGATTCGTCCTCCTGTGTTCTGGGAGCCGAGTGTCTCCCAGAACACTACGGGAAGTCTGGGGGAAGTGACGTCACTCCCGCAGATTCCCGGAGGACTTCCGGATGTGGGTGAAAATACCTGTCTTAGACAGGTATCTTCACCCCCCTCCCCCCTGAAAGGTGTCAATTGTGACACCGGAGGGGGGGAGGAATCCGATCAGCACAAGTCAAAATTTAGGGTGGAGCTCCACTTTAACCTCATCAAATTTATTATAATATACATTTTGCAATCACATTTGCAAATCCATTTTAATTGCCGTGTGAGCACTACTGAATTCACAGCCATTACCGTAGGTGACTGGTTCTCATTCGAGTAGGAAAAAATGGCAATCAGGCAGGACTTTTAAGCAGAAAAGGCATACTAATGGATTTATTTACTAAAACTGAAAAGTGCAAAATCTGGTGCAACTCTGCATAGAAACCAATCAGCTTTCAGGTTTTATTGCCAAAGCTTAATTAAACAAGCTAAAGTTAGAAGCTGATTGGCTACCATGGACAGCTGCATCAGATTTTGAGTGCACCAGTTTTAGTAAATCTCCCCCTATGTCTCTTTTGCATTAAAGTTTGTCACCTGTCTGTCTGCACTGCTCAGGAAGCAATTTTGACATCTGCCGAGATGAATGACCTCTCACACATGTGTCATCCCACGCTGGCCAATCAAAGCAGCTAAAAAATGAGAATTCGGAAGAAGACTGGCCGAAGATGTCAGTGGCTGGTGAGGGAGTTCGGGAAATCATGCCGCTGAAGTGGAGATGAGTGTAGTTCCCCTTTAAAGCGGCATTAAAGTCTTGTTTTTTTTTTTTAATCCAAACAATGGTTTTGCACAGAGCAGCCTGGATCCTCCTGTTCTCGGGTCCCACGCTGGTGCTCCTGGCTCCTCCCTCCTGTCAGTTGCCCCCACAGCAAGCAGCTTGCTGCGGGGGCACCCAAACAGGCATGCTCCCGACCTGCAGATTTATGTGTCCATTCACACATGGGGCCACAGCTTGGTCCCACCCCCTTGTCTCCTGATTGGCTCACTGACTGATTGACAGAAGCAAATCAGGAGTCCAAGCCCCCCCCCCCCGAGAGCCATAGGGGGGGGGGGGAGATGGAGCTCAGGTAAGTATTAGGTGGGGCTGCTGCACACAGAAGCCTTGTGCCTTTGCAACCACTTTAAGTAAATTATACACAGGGGGTTGATTTACTAAAACTGGAGAGTGCAAAATATGGTGCAACTGGTGTAGCCAATCAGCTTCTAACTTTAGCTGGTTCAATTAGGCTTTGACAGCTTAATTAGCACTAGAAGCTGATTGGTTTATATGCACAGCTGCACCAGATTTTGCACTCTCCAGTTTTAGTAAATCTTCCCCCAGGGTGTATCCCTTAGTTTGTAGATCTGTATACTTATTCACAGTCAGTGACCCAAAAAGTATTTAAAACCCAAGAGAATAACAGTCAGGCATTTAGCATATTTCAAAGGCAATCAGCCTCCACATTTGTCTGACAGGTTTACATTACCAAAGGTATTGCCCTCAGCTACTGTGGATACCTACAGGGAAAAACATTCCACTTTTTTTTTTTGTAGTCCTCATCAATATAATTGTAAAATATGAAAACTTTTTTGTATTATTTTTACAGAGTAGGGGGCATTTAAAACCCGTCAGGTTTTTTTTATTTTTTATTTTGTATCATTTGTTTCTTTTAAGAGATTTCTCCTGCACTTCCTGCCACAGAAGGAAGGAAAAATAAAAAATCCCAACTTCAGGTTAATCTTCTTATTACACTATGCAACAAGCTGTATTTTTTAAAAATTTGAAAACAAACACATTTTAAAAAGGTATAAATCAAACTAGAAGCCATAATTGCATTTACCTTTGGAGCGATGCCACGCAAGTTATTTTGTAAAAGCTACAGTCTCATAAGGATCTTTCTTGCAAGAAACATATGAACAGAACCATTGAAATTGAAGGTGTTTTAAATATTTCAGTGATTTGTGACTGAGTGATTGACTTTTAGCAGTGTCTACAGCTGCAAGATAAGCCAACTTCAATAACTACTTCAGTTATCCCATGCAGCTGTGGAACGAACCTTATGTCACACCAGTGATTTGTAGTTGCACACACCATATCCAGCCACAGCAGCAAATCGGTTGTAAGCTACAAATCAACAAAAATAATCAGAGATTCTGTCTCTGCTACAATATCCCTTATCTGAAGGGAAAGAAGAGTCCATTACATCCTGAAGGAGATCAACTACCTGCTTCCCAATGTCTTTTTTTCTTGTGGACCTGTCCATATAAGATGAAAGCCTGTTCTAATAATCATACAGATAAATCACATTCACATATGAGGCTGCTGGAAAAATCTATGAAACAGAGAACATCTGGCATTAATATAACATCTGCCTGCTGGGACTGCGCACAGCCTTCTGGTATCACAGCTGATAATAAATGGCCGATCCAGCATGGATGAATGCAACATAATCTAAAGCTGAGATATCTACTGCTAGGAAAATGCCAAAGCTACTCACGGGAATTCCTGGCTTGCCAGGTGGTCCTCTCAATCCTTTTTTCCCCTTAGAGCCCTAAAATATAAATGTTTGTAAAGTTAGGTCAACCAAAGATTCACACCCTTTAAATCTTACATTGGCTCAGCACAGCAGAGAACACAGAGAGAAATTAATTGGTGACAAGTAGCAGTAGGAAGCTATGTCAAAATATTAGAATTCCATTTTAATACAGTCTCAGTTCAGTATATGCTGGTAAGGCATTCACACATTGCCCCGAAGGCTCCAGCAAGAAAAGGCTGAAGCTGGCAGCAGAGTGGGTAAGAGGTTAGCACTTCTGCCTGGCAGCACTAGGGTCATCGGGTTGAATCACAACCATGGCACTACGTGCCTGTAGTTTGCATATTCTCCCTGTGCCACACTCCAAAGACACGCTGGTAGGTTAACTAGCTTCTGTCTAAATTGGCCCTAGTATGTGTATGTATGAATGTGAGTTAGGCTGGCCATACATTACACGATTTTCCTTTAGATCTACCAAAACCATATACAGTATGAGGTCAAAACCTAAACACTCTCAATTTGTATGTGATCGGGCAGGCCCTTGCACTACATAGTTGAAGATAATTCTAAAGGAAATTAAATAAGAAAAGTGTGTAATGTATGGCCAGCATTAGGGACCTTAGATTGTAAGCTCCTTGAGGGCAGGGATTGATGTAAATGTACAATATATATGTGTAAAGCGCTGCGTAAATCGACAGTGCTGTATAAGTACCTGTAATAAATAAAATCTTTATACCTGTGCTTCCAGCTATGGCCACTCCCTGTTGGGCTTTTTGCTTAACACAGCAAGATTGGTGAGAATTATTTTGCTGCGGCAGAAGAAGTAAGAGTTGATGAATTGGGCAGCAAAGACAAACCATGGGAGATCTCCCAAAGGGAGTTTCTGGGATGTAAATAAATATATAGCAGCTTAGCAGTCCCTAGATAAGGTACCTGCATCCATTTTACTTTTCAGACCTTTTTTCTCTTTAGTTTTACCGGATAATCCTGCAAATAACACTTTTCCTTTCTCTGGGTGGCTAGCTACTTTCACTCCTCCACTGTGTCTATGGATAAGTCATGGTTGCCACTAGGGTTGCCAACTGTTTGGGATTCACCCGGACAGTTTGGGTTTGGAATCATGTGTCCGGGTTTCAGACTGTCTTTATTCAGACCGGACTAAGCCTCCCCCTCCCCCTTCTCTCTCCTGCCTCTAAGTGAGTACAGTGAGGTAAATCGGGGTTCTGAGAGCACTCATTACATCAGAGCTCCCCTTTACACCAGAGGCCACAGTGTTCCCCCTTACATCAGAGTCCTCTCCGTACACCAGAGCATCCCTTATGTTAGAGTCCCCAGAGTTCTCCCTACATCAGAGTCTGCAGAGTTCCCCCTTACAGTGAAAGGGAACTCTGCGAGTTCAGATGTAAAGGGGGAACTCTGTGGACTCTGATGTAAAGGGGGACTCTTGTGATTAACTTCATATGAGTAGAAATTTTATTTAATAGCAACATCTATGCATAGTTTATCTATAATATGAAAAAAAAAATTGCTGTGTGATGCTGAAGTGTTCGGGTTTGACGTGAAGAAAGGGTGGCAACCCTAGTTGCCACCCAAGCTGGACTTTAAACATGTTTGCCTTTGTTCATCAACTCTACATGGTGGAGAGATTAGTAGTTTACATAAGGAAGATAACATTAATTTATGCTTCCAGTTCAGTTCACAGAAAGTGACAAGGACATGGTGTTTTTGACAAGATCAACTAGTATTTTCTGTAATTACTGAAAATGTTCTAAAAAGAAAAACTAATGTCACCACATCTAAGGACTGTAAGATGAAATATTACAATTTAATTCTAGGGTATAGGCATCCTTTAAAGCTGTATATGGGAATATGAGAGGCTGCCACTGGTGTCTTGTTGATTATATCCTTTAGTACTTTCTGAGTTACTAGCCAACAAAAAACATGCAGATAACATTGCACTGCATGCTTGTACTGGGTCAATAAAGCAGACAGTATATAATGCTGCATTAATACTCAGTGCAAACAAATCTAAAAACAAAATATAAAAATTAAAAAATTGCAAGCTGAACACTTAAGGCTAATCCCACAATGCCTCAAATCAAATTGTCCAAAAGAATAGTGCAGCGCAATATAATAGATCAATGCCAAATCCTCAACCTGGAGAAAATAAGGTTCATATGCTAAAAAAAAAGGGACCCAGATGGTGTAAAGCTGTGTATCCAAACAAACATGCAGGTGTCAAAATCCATGTATCACCTCCACCAGAGACACTTATTGCCGCTCACCTCATAGATATGACCCCTGAATCAACAGGATGGTCAAATCAAGCATTCCCCTATGGGGATCTATTTTTCTTGCGGCCAATATAAGTCTGAAGTGACGGTTCCTCCATGGTGGTATTGGTATATAAAACAAATAGAAAAATATAGTTCTCTCTGCTAATAATTCCTTTATTGTAAAATAAGTAAAACACTTACAAGTCCGGCACTTAACATAAGTGCAAATATCAAGGACTCTATTAGCACAACACAAAGCGGAAGATAGCTACAGGTGACGTCATGTGTAGCTCCTCCCCCTATACGCATTACATCCTGGGTGGGACTTTGTCAGCGGGTCAGCATATGAACTTTATTTTCTCCGGTTGAGGATTTGACATTGATCTATTATATTGCATTGCACTATTCTATTGGACATAATGCTGTGTTAACTGTCTTGCAGGGATGAGTGAAGAATACAGATGGCCTCACATTGACCCAGTGCAGTCCCACTGCTAACCCATGAGTTTTGTGCAGGTTAGCTACACTTTCCTATAGACTTCCATGAGCTCTTGTGGTTTTGGTGTGGTTTCAGAAACCACACCAAAGATGCAGCATGCAGGAGTTTTGGTGTGCTTTCTGAAACTGCACCAAAACCACAGGACCTCATAAAACTCTATGGAAAGCACAACTAACCAACACGAAAAGCACAGCAGGGCAGTGTGAAGCTACCCTACTGAAAGAGCTGAAACACCATTCCTGATTAAAAAAAATTGTAGAACCAGTAGAGCCAAGTCCCTTGTCTTTAGGGTACAAATATCTGGACAGAGCTCTTCAGGACACCAGCTGGTGTCCCCTTTAAAAGACCCACAGCTGACTATAACCAAACACCAGAGGGGTAGCTAGAGCACAAGGTCCACAAGATCTTTTCCAATGTCTGTACCCACAAGGTTCAAGGACATATGGATGCCTCCTTCCAATCTTCCAAGCAATGCCCTCCAGTGATACCAGACAATTTTGTGGCACACAGCTCCCCTCAGTCAGCTTCTTTTAAGCATTCACACCTCAGGGTGTCCACCTGAAGCCTCCACATGGCAGCTTGTGCCTAAGAGGGCAGGGTGCCCGTCTTAGACTGGACTCCTCCACTCTGGGACAAGACCCAGAGCTCTGTGAGCTCTAAGAATAAAGCCCACCTTCAAAGCCTGCCTCTCTGGGATAGGCCAGAGCTGTATCCATATTCATGCCACCATCTGCATAGCTCCACACCTATCATCCAAAAACTTCTCAAGTTGTCTGGATACAGAGGGAGCTATTCAGCAGACTAGCAGCAACAGAGCACATAGATCAGGTCTAACTAATCAACTGCAGCTCACTGCGTACAGTGAGCCAAACTATGCTTTCAACTAATCCAACATTACATTAGTGTGGCAACTAAATTTACCTATTAAAAACAAACAATTACCTAACTATTCTAGCACCTACCTAGGAGAGTAGCTGGTAGGTAAAATGGCCCTAGTATATGTGCATGTGGGATAAGGACTTAGCTTTACTATAACTGTAGCTTAGATTCTAAGCTCCTTGGGGGCAGGGACTGATATGAATGTACAGAATGCAAAAAAATGCGTGAATTGTTGCTGCTATTCAGACGTCAGTAATGAAAAAAAAGAAAAAAAATTTTGATTGGCTTATTTGGCTATTAGGAGAGATCACAAGGCCATATTTCTAGGCTTTTAGTCACAAGACCCGTATACAAAAGAGACTGTTTTCATTGGGAAAGGTATATTAGTCCTTCCATTACTTACATCCATTCCAGCAAGATGGTTAACATTAATATTAGGGTTGTCCCGATACCGATACAAGCAAGTACTCGGGCATGCTCCAATGCTTCACCCGATACCTGGACAGTCAGGGATGATCGGTTGGGAATAGGGGGAGTTAGAAGCACCAATCTCCCTGTACAGATTTCAATGAAGCCTGACAGCTTCTCCCTGCACCCCCCCCCCCCGCTTTCAGCTGCTTTAGTGAAATCTATACAGCGGTGATCGGTGCTTGTAACATCCCCCAAAGCTGCACCGATTACCGATGACTGTCCCTGTATCCTCCTCCAGTCCAGCTCCATGCTGCTGCTGTCCCCCTCCGCGCTCAATTTCCCCCTCCGTTCTGCTGCTGTCCCCCTCCGTGCTCCATGTCCACCTCCGCCCCCTCTGTCCTTGATCTGTCAGGATGGAGTCCATTCACATAACTGAAACATCATAACCTGTGTTTACTCTGCTTCAGTTTCTGAATGGAGAGCTGCTGTCTCCTCTCCATTAATTTTCAGTGCAGCTGAGAAAGGGACTGGGGAATCTGTGTTCTCAGTCCCTTCAGTCCCTTTCTCTGTCTCAAAGGGGAGATGTCAGGGGTCTGTTAAGACCACTGATATCTCACCAAAGCCCCCCAACAGGGTTAAAAAAATTTTTGCAATAAATAAAAAATAATGAATTGTAAAAAATAATAAAAATAAAAACACACTGACACCATCCACCCCCCCCCCCTAAAAAAAGTAGTACAGTGACAACCCTAATTACTATACATTAACATGTGTCTAAAGATCTAACTTTAAAGCGAACATGCAACAAGGAATGCATCTTCGACTTTACAAAAGTCTCCATGTAGTCATTTTTGTTGTTTATTATCACAAGATTTTAGGTAATATTTCACAATAGCTATTCTTGATATTTTTATGAAAATTTTGAAAGTAAGAACAAAGAATATAGCATACACAGATGCTTATGAGCTCATGCTCCAAGTAATACATAGTAAACATAAAAAAAAGGAAAGAAAAATAACAATGTAACGTTGGATTTGGATCCACAACATGTATCAAAACTACAATGGTATATTAGTAAGACTTACAGTAAATATCATCAGATTAGTTTTTTGTAAACTGAATTCCACTCTATCCAGGGTTGGTAGAGGTCGGCTATAGGTAAGGAGAAATTTGTTCTAACCGGGGAGAAGGTCTCTGATGGGTTAGATGCCAACTGGGATTTAAAGTATCTAAAAATTGCAATTCTGTTTAAAAATTACTTATTGTCTTTTCTGAACATAGTGTATACAACATATTGCTAAGAACATAAGGTATACCATACCTAAGGTATTAAACAAGTAAAAGAGTAACAAATTATATAAAAAAAGGGGGAAACATGAGAAAGAAAGATGTGGGTAAGATAAGGCCAGTTAAGGTTTTTTCTTGATCAGTTCCCAATATTCATAGATGAATATCGTATCCAAGGTTACCACGTTTTGTCAAAAAACAGCAAGGCGGTATTTCACAATATCTAAAATGATAAAGTGTACCATCCCAGCATGTAGGAATTCCTGAAAACTATAATGCATGTCATATGTCCAAAGATACAGAGGTGTTATTAGATCAGATTTCCACAGTAGGGTTTGTGGTTGTATTTAAATAATAGTATGATAATAATATGATGTGATAGTTACAGGAGGACGTTTAAAAAGTTATTCATCATGATGACAGAAAAAAACCCTCAGAAGGATCAAAGATGAAAATGAAGAGACAAGAATCTGCTTTATCACTCCTTTAAGGTTTGTTCACACCAGAATCGGGTGTGCGATCTGCTGAAGGTGTCAATATAATCCTAATAAAAACCCAAACGCAGATCACAAATGAAATGCATCTGCCTGCACCAGATCGCATGGTGCAGTACGTTTTTCGAAAAGTAGTGCATTCACTACTTTTGGTGTGATCCAGTGCAATTTCAGCCTATTCAAATGAATGGGCTGAAAGTCACACTTAAAGCTTATCTAAATCTAAGAGCAAAAATTTAACATACTGCAGCTTACCAGCCCTTAAGCCAGTGGTTCTCAACTCCTGTCCTCAGGACCCACTAACAGGCCAGATTTTAAGTATTACCTTGGTGAGATGCAGACTAGAATACTGCAATCACTGAGCAGCAAATTATATCACCTGTGATGCATTTCAGTTATCTTGCAAACCTGGCCCGTTGGTGGGCCCTGAGAACTGGAGTTGAGAACCACTGCCTTAAGCAGACTTTTTTGCTTTTTTTGTTCAACCAGTAGGTTGAACGAAGAAAGCTAACTTGGTTCCTCCATCCCCCTGACTTGGATGAAGGAATCCTCCTGTTGAACTCTTGTATTCTGACAGTGGGGAGACCTACCGGATGTCAGAATACACTGATCAGTTTTGCAGGTTATAGCCTGCAGAGCTGATCAGGCAGGGAATATCTGACAGGGTGGTTGTACAGAAGTAGATTGGTAGAATGACTTCTGTACAACTTCAGTGCCCATGCATTGATTGAAATTCAACCCGTATCCACTTAACCGGCTGAATTTCGATCTGTGGGTGGCCACATGTGGTGGCTGCATTTGTTTACTTTTTTTTAAGACTTTTTCCCTTTATTTGTACCGTGTGATCCTGCCAGTAACACACTACCTGTCCTAAGGTGACAAAATTCACTCACTGTACTGCATCTATGGAGTAGTATCTTTGTCTTCCCAGGACAAGAAGTGTATTAGGACTACAGAACACCCCCTCTCCTTATATAGATAATACAGGGGTAAGGTGCTCTGTAGTCCACAGAGGAGATCTGGGCATGGCTGGCAACACTGCTTGAGATTTCAGTACAGCAAAGGTACTGGGTTGTCTGCTTATACAAGAAGTGTACTCACTTTTTTCGCCAGCGGTTTAGACATTAATGCCTGTGTGTTGAGTTATATTGAGGGGGCAGCAAATTTACACTGTTATACAAGCTGTACACTCACTACTTTACATTGTAGCAAAGTGTAATTTCTTCAGTGTTGTCACATGAAAAGATATAATAAAATATCTACAAAAAAGTGAGGGGTGTACTTACTTTTGTGAGATACTGTACATGTACAGCGTTGACAATCATCTTGCAGATTTGTGTTTTAAGCTAAAGTAATAGGAAAGGATTGTGAAGTATAGAAAGTTTTGTCCATGGGTCAGAAAGACAAGGCGATGACCCATAAATTTGGTTTCACGTCCTCTACTTTGCATATGAAGAAAATGGTAATAAATAATTTTTGTGCCTCAACCATCTAACCATTACATGTGCAGGTTTGATATGTAATTTGCTTCCTTTCCGCACCAGCATGATGGATGCAAACCTTAATATTAATATTAAATTTGGAAAGTAACATCTGTACTTACTGTTGGTCCTCGCTCTCCTTTTTGCCCCTGTTCACCAGTCACACCTGGTTCGCCCTATAAGAAACATTCCAACATTACACACAGTTAAAGAGATTTGAAATAGGTAGTTTGTGAAGATGAAAAGATAAAAACTTAAAATAATAAAAATCACAATGCATACAATACATACAGCAATGACTATCCACTCATAAACTGTGCAGGATGTAAACCCTAACAATGAACTTCTCAAAGGGCCCTTTCACACGTACAGATCCCGTGATGATCCATGTTTAAACATCTGCTTTCTCAGCGGAGATCGCTCCGTTGATCCCCGCTGAGCCGGCGGATGACCAGCCTGTCTCTGCACAGTGTGCAGAGATGGGCCAGTCAGATCTCCGCTCTCCTCTATGGAGGGATCGGATGAACATGGACCGTCTGTCCGTGTTCATCCGATCCGATCCGCAGACGGATGTAAAAATAGGACTTTCCTCCGTCATCAGAAACGGAGCATAGCGGAGACTGATGAGATCGGATGTCAGCGGATGTTCACCTGCTGACATCCACAATCCCATAGGGATACATGTATGTCCGTTTTTCATCTGAAAACAGATGGATGAAAAACGGACATACGGTCCGCACGTGTGAAAGGGCCCTAAGGCTGGATTCACACCTATGCATTTTTGCACTACAGTCCATTTACCATGGGTTCCTATGGAACATGTTCTGTAGTGCAAATCTGCAAAACGCAAAAAGCACTAAAAATGCATAGGTGTGAATCCAGCCTTATTGTTATTATCTTGTTTGCTTCCTGTCAGTCATTTAGGCCTGGTTCACACTTATGCAAGTTGCAGTTTGCATATTCCAGGTGCATTTTGCATTTTTCAATACACAATTTTGATCCATTGAAGTCTATGGAACCAAAAACCAGAAAAAAAGTCCTTGGCCCTTTCGATAAAATGCACAGATGTGAACATGATCCATAGGAAACCATGATAAATGGACTGTATTGTGTTTCTGCAAAACTGAAAAAAAAAAAAATGCATAGGTGTGAACCAGGCCTCAGAGCTGTCCTGTGTCCTGTACAAACGTCCGGTGTTATCTCAGGGAATCCAAATAGCTCTCCTGGTGTGTATCTTGGACTACAGAAAAAATAGTATCTACTTTGTAAAGAATAGAATAGGGGAGCGTTTGAGTAGTTTAACAAAAGACAATGGAGCAGGGTTGACACCCATCAGTCCACAAAATGCTGTGTGTTATCAGTCCAAAACAGGACTTAGAAGTTGACTTTATTTCTGGCGAATCTATGGGTATCTTACAAAAAAATTGAGTATGGGAGTCCCACCTATTTAATAAAGCTGCAGTACTCACCGATGATATATCGGGGGGTGTAATCAAATATATAAATGGCCACAAATAGAAAAAATAAAAAAGAGAACAGACAAATACACACCCTAAAAAGTTAACTACAATGATTTTATTAATGCTTAAAGCATGTATCAAAAATATAAATATTAGACATGTAAAAAATCCTAGTCCTCTATACTGTATAGGGGACTAAACCCAGAACATTCCCCATAAGTATTCCCAGCGGCGGCAATGTACAGGTAACTAAATCAGGACCAGTTCCCCCATAGGGAAACAGCTATACAAAATGCACACCCGCCCTCCCCCAACTCAAAAACACCCCCTAGTACACCCAACAATGACCAAATTACTATATTGGTAACCCATATAATGTTCCTACGCAGGACAGTGGATGCCTGAAACAGGTAATCTGTATTTATTGTCCATAGGTGGAACGCTGTGCTGGGGTAGTCACATGGATAGAAGGATATATTCATTTACCACCATTAATCAAACACAGCGGTCTGTGTTTGATTAATGGTGGTAAATGAATATATCCTTCTATCCATGTGACTAAAGCCAGCCATACATAGATTGAAATTCAGCCAGTTCAGCAAGGACTGGACGAATTTCGATACATGTATGGGCACCTTGGTTTTACACAAGTTGATCTATTTAACGACTTGTGTATAACTAGCTTCTCAGATTTTTCCAGAATGAATAGTGCCATCAGCTATAGCCAGCAACACTATTCATTGTGTTCTACCAGCAGGGAAGGCTCCCAGTCGGCAGACACAATAGCCCTACGGGAAGGATTCCCTCATCAACACTGACTGTGCTGATGGGGGATTCAAGCATTTTTCTTTTCTTCCACCTGTGGTGGATGAAAAGAAAGTTGCATAATCCATGGCCTGCCTAAGAACATGTCAGAGAATGGCATCTACTGAGGAAGGACTGCAGCTTTTTCTTCAGCAGGTACCAATAATCCACAAAGTCAGCTCTGATGCAAAATCCCTACAATGTGCAGAAAAAATGGCTGTTGTTACCAAAATGGCAAAATATATACTGTGATAACATAGCATCTAAAATACCCAGTGGATATACTTACTGGTGCCCCTTGCTGACCGATTGCTCCTCTGGGTCCAACAACACCAACAACACCCTAAGATGAGACCACATTTAACCATTCTGTTATTTTTTCACATAACTTAGTAAAAGATGCTGTATCATCATTAAAAAGGAAAAACATTTGTAAATCACTGTTTTGGTATTGGGAATATTGTACAATATTTAAGAGTGACTTAAAATTAGACATGTGCAATTCGTTTCGTTCTGAATTAGTTTTTTAACTAATTTCGACAAACTTGTTAATTTGGAAATATCCGAATTATCGAAAACCTGTTTAACGAATTTTTCCGAATATTCGTAAATTTGAATATTAGAAAATTCGTACATTCTTAAATTCGTACATTCGTAAATTCATAAATTAGTAAATTCGAAAAATCTTTTTCCGAATATTCGTAAATTCGAAAATTCGTACATTCGTAAATTTGTACATACCTATAATTTAATAGTAAGTTATTATTTCAGAATTTTCGGGTTTTTGGATTTTCGAATTTCCAAATTTACGAATTTTCGAATTTACAAATGTACGAATTTACGAATGTACCAATGTACGATTTAATGAATTTACGAATGTACGAATTTACAAATTGCGATCATAACGAATGACCCGAAAAACAAAATGTACGAAATTACGAATTGCGATCATAACGAATGACCCGAAAAACAAAAAAAAAAACAAAAAAACTAATGAACGAAAACTAAAACAAACAATTTTTTTTGGCAGTGCACATATCTACTTAAAATCCTTTTTCAGTTTTAGCCGGGCAGTGATGGACTGCGTTTGGGTCACGACCTGAGCTAAAGAATCCAATCACACCATTATTATTTTTTTAAACACTGTATATATCACGTGATTGTTGACTCTTATCAGTCTGTATTTATATTTAAAATTCCTTGTTCCTATGTGTAGTTTCCAGGTATACATTATATACACATGAGTGCCATCATAATTGCTCTTTGGATATACAGGCTGTGCTGCATGTTAAGCAGTACTGGGCTATAGTTGTGTCATTCTTGCCGTTCATATCTACCAGAGGTCTACCTGACTAGAAGAAATGCATTCTTTAAGGCTCCATGTACACAGAAGCTCAAAAACGGTCATTTTGAACGCCAGATTTCTGGCAGAAAAAGCTGCTTTAAAATATAGCTTTTACCAGCGTTTTTTACTAGCAGTTTTCAGTGTAGCGTTTTTAAGCTTTTTTTTTTTTTTTCAATGGATCAAAAAACGCTAAAAAACGCTGGCGACCAGCGTTTTTGAGCGTTTATTAGCGTTTTTCAGCATTTTGCATTTTTTCGCGTTTTTTCCCGCCGAAAAACTGCACTTTGAACGCGAATTTCTTGCGTTCAGAAAAAAGCCCATTAACTCCACTGCTCATTAACGCTAAAAAACGCTATATGTACATGAACACATAGGCTAACATAGAGTGCAGTTAAGGGGCTTTTTAAAAAAACGCCAAAACACCAATAAACTGCAGTTTATCAGCTTCTGTGTACATGGAGCCTAAGTCTCTATGGGCTGATTTATTAAACAAGTTGAGAATCTTCTCTAAAATAAATTATGAATATTCACTTGAAATAACCAATCATGTAAAAAGCATCTGCACATGATTAGGTATTTAAAGTAGTGAGCAGGAATTTGCTTTTAAAATGATTGGATAGTTGAAGTGAATATTTACACAATTATTTTAATGAAGATTCTCAACTCCTTTAGTAAATTAGCCTCAATATCTAATAGTTTTTTTTTTCTTCAGGAAAATGGAAGGAAAGTAATGAAATACAAAAATCTATTAATATTCCACAATGGAATTATAATACAGCAGGCAAGTTTCTCATGTTAATGCCACATTAAAATATTAAAATTACTTTAAAGTAACTCTGTCACCTAACTGAACTTTTTTCATTAAACACTGCTATCAGTAAAGCTAAATAAGTACATTTAAAGTGGGCTGAATGGAAGAAAAAATAAAATAAAATTCCTCCATCCACACAATCGGGGTGGATGGAGGAATCCCCCGTATCACCAGGACATTGTATTCTGACAGCGGGAGTCACTGCTGTCAGAATACACTGAGCAGCAGCTGCAGTCGCTGATTAGGGACATTTTTCCAGCATGTCACTTTGACAATGGGGACTGTCATTCACTGATCAACCTTTTGTCTCTTCCCTGCTGACCTGACCGATTTTTTATCAGTGTATGACCAACTTAAATATTGATATCAGCACAAGATTTCTAAGAGTCATGCAAAATGACTAATCTTTCATGCTGTAACCTGCTGGCCAGTACAGCCTAAGCTTTGGCCAGAGCAGGAAAATTTGGCAGGCCGATGCAAGTATAGCAGGCAGCTCTAGGTTCCTGCATTCATACATACAATAGTCCCCCTCTTCCTTCCTTCCCTTAGATCATTGGTCTCCAAACTGTGGCCCGGGGGCCAGATACAGCCCTTTGCTTTCCTTTATCCTGCCTTTTGGGCACTATTCCATCCCTTGACACCATCAACAGGGCACTGTTCCTCCCACTGATACCAACGATGGGGCACGCTTCCTTCCATTGACACCAACGATGGAGCACAATTCCTTCCATTGACACCAACGATGGAGCACAATTCCTTTTATTGACACCAACGGTGGGACACAATTTCTTCTATTGACACCAACGAAGATGCACAATTCCGTCCACTGATACCAATGATGGGCCAATGACACCAGCAATGGGGCATAATTTCGGTCACTGACACCAATAATGGGGCACTGTTCCTCCCACTGACACCAATGATGGGGCACAATTCATTCCATTGACACCAACAATCAGGCACAATTCCTTCCACTGATACCAACGATGGGGCACAATTCCTTCCACTGATACCAATGATGGGCCACTATTCCTCCCACTGACATCAACAATGGGGCACTATTCCTCCCACTAACACCAAGGGAAGGGCACCATTCCTCCAATGACACTAACAATGGGGCACTATTCCTCCCACTGACCTCATCAATGGGGCACAATTCCTCCAATAACACCAACAATGGGGCCGAATTCCTCCCACTGACACCAGTGATGGGGCACTATTCCTCCCACTGACCCCAACGATAGGGCACTAGTCCTCCCACTAACACCAAAGATAGGGTATTGTTTACGCCTACTGGGTGCCAGGACATCTCCCACTCCCACTGGCACTAGGCCTTACTCCAGCTCCCCTAAAGTCTGAAGGACAGTAAACTGACCCTTTGTTTAGAAAGTTTGGAGATCCTGCCTTAGATCATTGTTTCCTAAAGTAGGGGTCAAGGCCCACATTGGCTGTGTTGTGATGGGTCGCCACACAGTGGTGTAGTAAATGCAGCCTACTTTGTCCAAGCACAAATATGGTGGCAAGTACACAGTATAGGACACTTTATTTATACCTAAAATGTAGTCTACAAATAATGCAGTTTATTTATCACAGAAAACAATCATTGTGAGGCAAAAAGACCCCAAAAATGTCAAAAATAAAAAATAATTAAGACTGTATGTATTTTTTCTTTACTATAGAAGCTTATAGAAATGGAAAAGAGTGCTTGCAATGTGATATATGGCCATTGTTATTTGTCTTTGTATGGCCTTTTGAACATATTGCTAATAATTCTCATCCTGGGTTCCAGTACGGTAACAATTTTCTTAATTGGGTCCTCTGATTAATATGTTAAAAAATCCCTGCATTAGATGGTTGCACAATAGACTCCTTGAAGTGTATGCACGCTATAGGTACACACAGCTGCAGGCGCTGAAAAAAGCATTGCATAGCAGTAAAAACAGATTAGTAAGACATATAAGACAAGTTTTCAGAATTCAATAAACATGTTGTTTCCACGGCTATCATAGAAGATGTGAAAAAAAAACACGAATATCTGAACATGTTTTAGTACCTTATAGCCTTCATCTCCAGACTCTCCCCGATCACCGTGCTCTCCAGTAGGGCCCTGTGTTGAATAAGACAAGATATACATTTTAATCTGTAGGTAATAAAGCACAAATTCCATTCAATTACCGGTATATTATATACAAGAACAAGCCACTTAGGTAAAAAAAAAAATATTATTTCAATATAGACTTTGTTGAGCAGTGTTCATCTGAAGTGACAAAGTAAAAAGCAGTCAACAGGCACATACAGAGCAGTCTGGAATACTTCCAGTCAGGTGCTGCGAACATAAAAAAAAAAATGACAGCTCCTCAATCAATATAAAACTAGAATGGCGCACAGTGGGAGGGATAATTCAATCAATGCGCAATTTCAAACAAAATTCTCTGGCACTCGGCCCCACGAGCCAGCATAAGGATCTGTCTAATCTATTTCTAATAAAAGAAAAATAAAGGTTGCATACATTTATAGGAAGCTAAACACCATGCCAAGGCTTCTCTGTATTGTGCCGTTTACACTAATCTAGGCCAGACATGTATTAAAGCTTTAAAAAAACAAGGATCAGACATAAAGTGGTTTTAAAGGCAGAATTTTTTTTTTTTTACCTTAATGTATTCTATGCATTAAAGGAGAAGTCCAGCCTGAGTTTGGTTGGCTGGGCTTCTCCTATGGGTCACAGGAGTACAATTCATTTTGCACTCTTGTAACACGTTTTTAACAGAGAGCGATCTGAAGTCCGCTCTCTGCTTACGTCACACAGATCACTCCCGACTCTAGGATCTGCCAGGTGCCTGGACTGATGCCCATCTCAGCCTCTAAGCGAGCCACTGAGAGGCTGAGACGGCCGCTCCCCGCCCCTCCACAGCTCAGCACTCCAATGAGTGTGGAGGAGCAGAGAGGAGAGCTGCTGATTGATAGTCAGCAGCTCTCTGCTTGGGGAGCTGTGAGAACCGAGCAATCATCAGTGTTCGGTGGCTCGGTTCTCAGTGCAGAGACGCTGCGGGACAGATGCAGCATCAGTCGGATGCTGCATCCACCTAGGTAGGTATAATTATGGGAAAAAATTAATTCCCATACTTCTCTTTTAAGATAAAAAATCTTCTGCAAGCAGCGCCACCCTCAGCCCCCCCTAAGTACATACATGAGCATGATCTCGATCCAGAGATGAGAATTCAAAACACTAACAATAACATACAAAGACAAAGCCAACTCCGCCCTGAGCTACATCAACAATCTTGTTTCTAAATATCACCCAAACCATCCTCTCTGCTCCGCTCAAGACCTCCTGCGCTCTAGTTCCCTTGTCTCCCCCTCCCATGCTCGTCTCCAGGACTTCTCCAGAGCCTTTCCCATTCTCTGGAACTCACTACCCCAATCTGTCTGACTATCTCCTACTCTGTCCACTTTAATGCGATCCCTGAATACATGAAAAATCATGTATTCAGGGAAGCCTATCCTGCCTTCAGCTAATAAGAAAATCTTCAATTTCTCCCATCAGTTCATCCCTCACAGTTATTACCTTTTTATTCCACTAGCTAGCCCCTCCCTATGAGATTGTAAGCTTGCAGAAGCAGGGACCTCTTTACCCTCTTGTTATGAATTGGATTGTTGCTGTATTGTCTCCCTTTATATTGTAAAGTGCTGTGCAAACTTTTGGCGCAATATAAATCCTGTATAATAATAATAATGTGTACAAGAGAAGAGGCTTTCTCGTCCTCATTGGCTCAAACACAGCAGTGGGAGCCATCTGAGACATCTAAAAGGTTTTTGCACATATGGACCAGATATTAGACTGTTATACAGGACACAATATTTTTCTTTTGTTTTTGCCATCTTTTATCTAGCCTTATTTTCGAACTTCTAATACCTAGGGCTTTAGAAGGTGGATGTAGTTTCAATAAAATATGGGTGTGGATTTGAAAAAGTTGGGATGTCCATTATAGCCTTTATTAGATATGGTGATTTGGTAACTTTAAGCAACCAATCATTTTTTTCCCCTTCCAGATAACAGAACAGAATCGAGATTGTCCAATATGGAAGTCCAGACATATACCGTATATACTCGAGTATAAGCCGACCCGAATATAAGCCGAGGCACCTAATTTTACCACAAAAAACTGGGAAAACTTATTGACTCAAGAATAAGCCTAGGGTGTCCATCTGCATGCCTCACTGTGCCTCACTTTGCCTCACTGTGTCCATGTGCATGCTTCACTGTGTCTCACTGTGTCCATGCCTCACTGTGCCTTACTGTGCCCATGCCTCACTGTGTCCATGCCTCACTGTGCCCATGCCTCACTGTGCCCATGCCTCACTGTCACTGTGCCCATGCCTCACTGTGCCCAATCTCCCTACCTGATCTCCGGCGCTGTGTGATTAGACTGATGTTTAACATGGGAGTCTATGGAAGAGGTGCCCGGTTTAAAAAATTGGTGCTCCCTGGCCGTAGGTCCCCTGGACAACAAACTTTGCACACTTGTAGATGAAGAGTGGGGCTACATGTGTGCCAGGTTTGGCATCCAGGGGACCTAGGGCCGGCCAGTACCGGGTCCCCAAAATTACCAGAGAAATTATCGTTTAACATGGGAGTCTATGGAAGGGGTGCCCAGCTTTGAAAAATCGGTGCTCCCCGGCCATAGGTCCTCCGGACAACAATCTTTGCACACTTGTAGAGGAAGAGTGGGGCTACATGTGTGCCAAGTTTGGGGTCCAGGGGACCTACAGCTGGCCAGGATTAGGCGCACAAATTTGAAGATGGACACAGACTCGAGTATAAGCCGAGGGGGGCATTTTCAGCACAAAAAAATGTGCTGAAAAACTCGGCTTATACTCGAGTATATACGGTAGTTTAAAGTTTTACCACATTGTTACACATGAGATTCCAATAATAGTCATCAAAGCATAGGTGAAAGGGGGATTCAAGGAGAACTTGAGGCAAAACTCAAAATCTAAAGATATGTATTATACTGTATGCCTTATCCTAGCTGCACGCATCCTCCATGTGCTCATTTCAATACCTTTAACTCCTGAAATCATGGTAATGGCACTCATCCATCTGCTGAGTGACTTCTTGTAAAAAGTGGAGCTAAACTCATCAATTTTACATTTAACGTTTTCAACAAACAGTAACAGTCTTTATGCCAGGAATGCTGTCAAATTTACTTGTGTTCTCAACCAAACTATCAAACCATAAAATGGCTGGTATCATAACTGATCACATGTGCGGAATTCTGGCAGTTGCAGATCAAACAGAGGCTTTGATGGCAGCCTCCTTGGCTGAATAGGATAGGAGGGTTTAGTTGCGATTTAAGTTTCACTTTACCTCACCTCTCCTCCTCCAGCTGCCTTTTTTTTTTAACAGGTAGTCCAGCCTTCTGATTGGACAATGAAGAAGGATTAGCACATTGATGTTTTTATCCTTTTTCCCAGGAGCGGCCAGTCCATTATGGGCACATGGAGACTGCCCCTCTACAGGGCGCCAGACTTATAAGTTTCTATGTTTTTTATTTTTTCAAGTCACATGATTAGAGCCTGAGGCTCTAATTGGCTTGAAAAATGTTGGGCTCAGGGTGCAGAGCACTGCGCCCCAAACCCACCCGATTAATATCCGCTATAGTCTTCCGGCTTCAATCAGGACAAGAGGCGGATCGGGTTGGCCGGGAGGATAAGCCGAGGAAACCGTGGAGGGGTGAGTGAGGGGGGGGGGGGCGACGTCACAGCGGAGTGGCTGAGTGCAGGGGGACCGTCACGGGGGCAGGGGCCATCACCGTGGAGGGGTGAGTGCGGGGGACCAGCACTGTGGAGGGGCTGAGTGTGGGGGGACCATCACTGCGAAGAGGCGAACTAACCTGGGGGGGGTTTGTTCGCCTCCGCCCCCAAAAAAAGTTTAGCACCAGCCGCCACTGCTTTTCCAACCCCTCCTGTGAGCAAATTCACTATGCACGAGTGACAGCAATGTGCAAAGCAATACAATTCTGATTTGTTCAGAGTGCTGACCTTCTTCTCCCACTCTGCATGTTGCTGTTCAGGGCACTACAGAAGGCTAATATCAAGACCAATTTAGGCATTTCTACTAGCTGTACTAAATATATGCAATGATTTTCTTAAATTAACACATGAATGGATAAAAGGTGTTTACTGTACATATTTGTCTAACATTACCCTTTAGTTTTCCAAGGTATAACTTGAAAAATTATTCAGTATATTGCCTAAAACAAAAGTGCTTTAGAGAAAAACCTACTGGTTCACCTGGGGGTCCCTGTGGTCCAATTACAGTACTGTCTTCACCAGGATAACCCTGCAAAAGAAACATACAGTAGAGAGAAATGTAAGTGGAGTTTGTTCTTAAGCTTACTGAATGTCATTATTTAAAGGAGTTGTGCTAAAATGAACGCACGGTCGACTTCACGTATGGCATTAGGTGATGAATAATCTTTGTGCCAAAAATATCAAAAGCAAGCAACTTAGAAACAGCACATTTATTAAAATTAATAATTGGTCACTTGAGTTAGGCAATCACCCCCCCCCCCTTTTTTTTGTTTTTTGTTTGTTCTTGACACTCCAGGCCAGATAGATAAAGAATAAAGGGTTCATATGATTTGACATCCTCTATATAGATAAGCAGATTCTTTAGGATATGAAAAAAAAATGCTATGAAGGGACTTTCTGGCAGGGATTTAATTGAGACCATATATATTGTTTGTCTGTATGAATTTATTAATGTTTTTGTATTGGAATGTTTGTAATTGTTATGGGATTAAGATTAATAAATAAATTTATAAAAAAAAAAAAAAAAAAAGAAACAGCACACATTGTGTACATTTTTCTTCTATCCATAATTGTAACGAATAAATGTTATATCCACACTAAGAGGTTGTAAATTGGTTGGCCTGTCCATTGCTTGCTTGCCTGCTGTTGACTCCTAAAGCCTGCTCTACAAGGGAGGGTTATAACCCCTGTCAGTCTGCTCGACAAACATCTCCCTTCTTCTCCACCGAACCCAAATCAGGAAGTAAAGCTCAAATTGGTAATCATTTACAGTGTCTGAGACATAGAGGTATGCTATGTTTATCCACGAGTCAGTAAAGTGTCAGTGAGTACTGCCAACTGCTTTTACTATAGCATATAACTGCCTCCTTGGTAACCCAATTCACAAGCTTCTCTATCAGTCTTTAAACATGGGTCACTAAAAATAAATGTATACAGTGACAAATACTCATGGATATGAACCATTACCTACCTTCTCTCCTTTAGGCCCTGCTGGTCCAGATGGTCCTGTTTGGCCTTGATGACCCTAAATACAAAGGCAATACTTTTACTATTCAATAGTTCCTACCAATAATAATCCAAATAGGTTCAACCAATTAGCAGTGGTATGATTCCCTTGTCCTTAAAGGACAGCTGTATAGTTAATTGTTTTTTTAAGACGGTTCATTATTAATTTCTTGGCTTGAACAGGTTGTAAATTGGACAAGGTACACAGAAGAGATCTCCATCAGACAGACTTTACACCAGGGGTCTCCAAACTTTTCAAACAAAGGGCCAGTCTACCATCCTACAGACTTTAGGAGGGCCAGATTGTGACAAGTGGGGATAGAAAATGTCCCAGGCCCAGCATTAGAGAGAGTAAATACGGCCTCAGGGTTGGTGGTCAGCAGGAGGGGTATTCCCCCATTGTTGGTATTCGTAGGAGGAGTAGTGCCCCATTATTGGTATTGGGAGGAGGAGTAGTATTCTATAATTGGTATCCGTGGAAAACATTCTGCCCCATTGCTGGTGTCAATGAGAGAAATAGTGCCCCAAGGGCCGGATAAAGGCTAGCAAAGGGCCACATCTGGCACTCGGGCCGCAGTTTGGAGACCCCTGCTGTACACAATAGAGGAGGCCATGCTGCAGCTGTACAGGGAAGGAGGGGGGGCTGCATGTTTAATGTACATTGGCTTGGTAGGGTAGATGGGTGGCTTAGCTTTGGATAAAAGTACATACAGTAGCTCACAAAAGTGAGTACACCACTTTTTGTAAATATTTTTTTATATCTTTTCATGTGACAACACGGAAGAAATGACACTTTGCTACAATGTAAAGTAGGGAGTGCACAGCTTGTATAACAGTGTAAATTTGCTGTCCCCTCAAAATAACTCAACACACAGCCATTAATGTCTAAACCGCTGGCAACAAAAGCGAGTACACCCCTAAGTGAAAGTGAGGGGGTCATGTTCTGCTTCAGTATGTCACAGTACATGTTGGCATTCATGGTTCACTCAATGAACTGTAGCTACTCAGTGCCGGCAGCACTCATGCAGCCCCCAGACCATGGGGGCTCCCACCACCATGCTTGACTGTAGGCAAGACACACTTGTCTTTGTACTCCTCACCTGGTTGCTGCCACACACACTTGACACCATCTGAACCAAAAAAGTTTATATTGGTCTCATCAGACCAGAGGACACGGTTCCAGTAATCCATGTCTTTAGTCTGCTTGTCTTCAGAAAACTGTTTGCGGGCTTTCTTGTGCATCATCTTTAGAAGAGGCTTCCTTCTCGGGCGACAGTCATGTAGACCAATTTGATGCAGTGTGCGGTGTATGGTCAGACCACTGACAGGCTGACCCCCCACCCCTTCAACCTCTGCAGCAATGCTGGCAGCACTCATACGTCTTTTTCCCAAAGACAACCTCTGGCTATGACACTGAGCAGGTGCACTCAACTTCTTTGGTCGAACATGGCGAGGCCTGTTCTGAGTGGAACCTGTCCTGTTAAACCGCTGTATGGTCTTGGTCACCGTGCTGCAGCTCAGTTTCAGGGTCTTGGCAATCTTCTTATAGCCTAGGCCATCTTTATGTAGAGCAACAGTTCTATGCCATGAGGTACCATGTTGAACTTCCAGTGACCAGTATGAGAGAGTGAGAGTGATAACACCAAATTTAACACACCTGCTCCCCATTCACACCGAGACCTTGTAACACTAACGAGTCACATGACACCGGGGAGGGAAAATGGCTAATTGGGCCCAATTTGGACATTTTCACTAAGGGGTGTACGCACTTTGTTGTCAGCGGTTTAGACATTAATGGCTGTGTGTTGAGTTATTTTGAGGGAACAGAAATTTTACACTGTTATACAAGCTGTACACTCACTACTTTACATTGTAGCAAAGTGTCATTTCTTCAGTGTTGTCACATGAAACGATATAATAAAATATTTTCAAAAATGAGAGGGGTGTACTCACTTTTGTGAGATACTGTATGCACTTTAAAAAAAAACTCTACCCAAACTTACAAGCTGAGTGGAACTCAGTATTAAACTTTAAACAGGCCAGTGCTTTCATTGGATTCTACCAATCTGGAGGTTCCATTGCTTTCTTAAAATTAAGGGTTATAGTGGGAGTAAACTCCCATGTATGATGTTTACCTGTAGGTAAGCCTATAATAAGGCTTACCTATATGTACAGCAAATATCTCCTAAATGTGCAGCTGGTTAAAAAAAATCCCTGCAAGGCAATGACATAATATCCTAATATGCATCGCATACTAGCACATTATGAGGAACTTACCTTAGAATGAAGCCCTCCAGCGCCACGGTATGTCACCACTTAGAGGGCTGACATATTCACCATGGCCTCTGGCTACATGAGTGCCCTGGGGCACGATGAAGTCACTTCCGCGTGTGGGAGCAGACGTTTATGGCACCGGCTCTGAAGGTCCAGCACTGTAAACCGGACCTCAGAGAGCATGCGCCTGTGACGTCACCAGCTACATGCACTTTAAAGATCTCCTAAACAGTGCAAGTTTAGGAAATATTCACAGTACCTACAGGTAAGCCTTATTATAAGCTTACCTGTAGATATAAGTGGTGTAACAGAGTTTAAAGGGGTCGTAAAGGTTCGTTTTTTATTTTCAAAATAGGTTCCTTTAAGCTAGTGCATTGTTGGTTCACTTACCTTTTCCTTCGATTTCCCTTCTAAATGTTTTTTTTCTTTGTCTGAATTTCTCACTTCCTGTTTCTCCTCACTAAATTTCACACCATCATCCGAGTGGTGTGGAGTCAGCCAGAACAGCTTACTGAGGAGGAACAGGAAGTGAGAAATTCAGACAAAGAAAACAAAGAAAAAAATATTTAGAAGGGAAATCTAAGGAAAAGGTAAGTGAACCAACAATGCACTAGCTTAAAGAAACCAATTTAGAAAATAAAAAACGAACCTTTACAACCCCTTTAATCACACTTTAAATTCAACACGCTACTGCTCAAGCCCAAGAAACCAAAAAAGGGGCTACACTTACCGTAGCTACCCGTGGCAGTTATGAATTAGGAACTCTTTACTGAATAAGCCCAATTATTCTTCAGAAGACTTTACAGAGTGATTTTCAGTTGCACTAATCACTTACACATATAACCATGTGCTTTTTAACTTTAGTAAAACAAGATTTCCAGATATTCCCCAGTGATAGTGTGTCATTATTGCACTTTACTAAAAGTCATTTCTCTGTTTGCTAACAGAGAAGAAAATGGACATATGCACTTAAGTTTATGTATTTTCTTAAATGTAGTGCTTACTAAACAATTTTCAGCTAACAATAGCAGCTGGCACATGAAATATGGGGAAAGAGTTTGCAAGGTTATACGTGTCCCACTGAACGTTTTGCAGAAGACAGTGTGGTTGATTTACTAAAACTGGAGAGTATAAAATCTGGTGCATCTGTGCATGGTAACCAATAAGCTTCTTACTTCAGCTTGTTCATTTAAGTTTTAACAAAAAAAAACTTTAAGCTGATTGGTTACTATGTAGAGCTGCACCAGATTTTGTGCTCTCCAGTTTTAGTAAATCAACCCCAGTTTCCCAACTGGGTGCTAGAATGTAGTTTATTCATAGTTGGTGTAGTTTGCTGAATACAGTAGTATGGTCAGCACACCAGCACTGCAATGATTAGGATGGTAATACACACTTTTAGTAAACACTACTTTAATGTACATTATATGGCCAAAAGTATGTGGACTACCCTCCAAATGACCGAATTCAGGTGTTTCCTGATGGGTACTGTTAATGCTACAAAATACAAATATATTTTAGATAATTGCACCCTTACTAGTTGTGGTAACAGTTTAAGGAAGGTTACTTTTTCCACCAGAATCACAGTGCCCTTGTGCAGAAAGCCAGCTTCATAAAGACATGGTTTGATGAGTGGTGTGGGGGAACCCGAATGAATTGGAACAGCGAGCCAGGTGTTCTTATTAAATACCACCTGGATGGACACAAATTCCCAGACACACTACAAAATTTTATGGAAGCCTTCCCTGAAGAGTGAAGGAGGTTGTAGCACCAAAGGAGAGGCCAGCTCAAAATAATGTCCATAAATTTGAAATGGATTATCCAACAAGCTCACATAGGTGTGATGATTAGGTGTCCACAAACATGGGCTCTTAGGGTCTATTTAGAAATGTTTTTACTAAGATTCATACAACTTTTATCTAAGATTCCCACACATTCTACCTGGATTCAATATGCATTAATCCTGGGTGAACATGTGTGAAAATATCTTTTACCTCCCTGGCGGTAAATATCTTTTACCTCCCTGGCGGTATTCCCGAGTATGGCTCGGGGTGAGTTTTTACTACCAAAAGCGGTAACCCCGAGCCACACTCTGGATCACAGTGCAGTATCCAGGTTAAGTTACTTACCTTGTCCCCTGGATCCTGCGATGTCTCCCTGCTGTGTCTGCGAGCTGTCATCTCGCTCGATTCACAGCGCCGAGTGCCAAGCTCCATTCCCTGCAAGCGTTGCGACGTACGGGGACGGAGCATGGCGCCAAATTCTAAAAGTGAAAAACACACAATACATACAGTATACTGTAATCTTACAGATTACAGTACTGTATAAAATAATTACACATCCCCTTTGTCCCTAGTGGTTTGTCCAGTGTCCTGCATCCACTTTTATATTAGAAATACTGTTCTTTCTGCCTGGAAACTTGAGATTGTCCATAGCAACCAAAAAGTGTCCCTTTACATCAAAAGTGGTTTTAGACCAGCTAGAAAACAGCGATAATAAATTAGAATCACTCGCAGAATTGAGCGATAGCGATTTGTGGGGAAATTCATCATCAAACAAGTAATGACAGCGACAATTCTGCAACTGAGCAAATTTCAGTGTTTTTGATTTGATTACATTATTGAATAATTATTATTATTATTTGTTATAATTATTTATAGTTATTCATGATATTATAATTTATGATTTTGTGTTTCAAACCTTATCATACCCGGGATGTCTACTAGACTCCTGTTTGGACAGATTTAAGAGTGTTATTCCTAATAATTAAAGGCCTACAATGTAAAACGCCAAATTTCCATGCAAAATAATGGTACCGCTTTCAGCACCTAAAATCTGAAATAATCATACCACCAGGGAGGTTAAACAGTCCCCATAGTGTATATTTCACTGTATTGGCTAGACCTATTTTACCTCAAAATGCATAGAAAGTACTTATGTCCAAATTTAGTGCATAGACTAGAGTATGTCATTGTGTTGGTAGAATCATAGTGGGGTTGATTTACTAAAACTGGAGAGTGAAAAATCTGGTGCAGCTCTGCATTGAAACCAATCAGCTTCTAACTTCAGCTTGCTCAATTAAGCTTTGACAATAAAACAATTGGTTTCTATGCACAACTGCACCAGATTTTGCACTCTCCGGTTTTAGTAAATCAAACTCAGAAGTGTATCATTTGTTTGGCATGTGATGGCAAGCAATTTAAGCAGAGAACAGCGGGGATCACTGGGTTGATGCATCTTGTCTTCTTATATATTTCAGGGATCTCCAGCAAAGAGATCCCAAAATCCTGGCCATTACAAAGCTAGGAAATGGGAATCTCACTCACCATGCAGCATTTTCGTTAATTTAAAATAAAAGAACAATTTTTTGAGATAATAGCCACAACAGCTGGTTAGAGACAGGAATTGAGAAGTAAATTTCTCACCACCAGATTTGAATAAGAATCTTAGAAACATTTGGCTACTTTAGCCTGCAAACATTTATCCTTACAAATTTTTGTAAGGACTAAAAAAATGGATTACATTCATACCCCATATCCTGGGATCCCAGGCTCTCCTTCAGGCCCCATGGCTCCTAGGTGGCCCTGTCAAAACACAAAAATATAACCGTTATACTGTATATATATATATATATGTGATGCAATAAGGTTGAGTGCAAAATCTGGTGCAGTTCTGGATAGAAACCAATCAGCTTCCATTTTATTTTGTCAAAGCTTAAAGTATAACTAAAGGAAAACTTGTTTAGTCTTGGATAATGTGCAGAGAGATTATAATGCTTGTCAGTGTTTTTTGCTGTCTGTGTCCCGATTAGGGAGATTCAGCCTCCTTATTAGTGATGAGCCGAACACCCCCCGGGTTCGGTTCGCACCAGAACCCGCGAACGGACCGAAAGTTCGCACGAACTTTAGAACCCTATTAAATACAATGGATGCGAACGTTCGAAATCTAAAGTGCTAATTATAACGACTATTATGCATGTTATTGTCCTAAAAAGGGTTTGGGAACCCGGGTTCTGCACCAGGGGACATGTATCAATGCATAAAGAAGTTTTAAAAACGTCCGTTTTTCTGGAGCAGTCATTTTAATGATGCATAAAGTGAAAAAAAAAAGTCAAATATTCCTTTAAATATCGTACCTGGGGGGTGTCTAAAGTATGCCTGTGAAGTGACACGTGTTTCCCGTGTTTAGAACTGTCCCTGCACAAAATTACATTTCTAAAGGATAAAAAGCCATTTAAAACTGCTTGCGGCTTTAATGTAACGTCTGGTCCCGGTAATATGGATGAAAATCTTTAAGAAAAATGGCATAGCCAGCCCATCACACACCCCCCCCCCCCACCCCAGCCCATTACCAGCCCCTTTGGGTCTTGTATGGATATTAAGGGGAACCCCGCACACAAAATAAAAAGGCCCTATATACTCTGAACAGCCGTATACAGGCGGTGCATACAAGACAGGGACTGTAGGTTTGTTCTTATGTAGAATCTGTTTGTAATTTTGAACAGGTACATTGTTTAAGTGTAGCTCCAGGCAAAAAATCGATTTTTAAGCTTTTTGGAAAACATAGGGAAGGGTTATCACCCCTGTAACATTTGTTTTGCTGTCTGTGCAGTGTGCACCTGTTCAGAACAGTTCACCTCACTTTCCGTCCTAATGACAAATGTTTTTTGAAAATTTGGGGTTTTTATTGAAACAAGAATTGGTGATAAAGCATCAGTGGAGAGGAGACACTTTTTTTCCCATATTAACTCTTACAGGAGAGAATTTGCCTTCCTAGGGGTAGATTTCCTCTCACTTCCTGTTGTATCCTTCCGTTTGCAAGGAGGAGTCGTTTGTAAGTTGGATGTTTGAAAGTAGGGGCCTGCCGTATATACTCAGCTGAAATTTGCCTCTTACATGTTGGTGTTGCCACAACACTGTGAGCCCTCACAGTTACTCTTGGTGGGCGCATGAATGGGCCCTGCTGTGAATTATTAGATCAAGAATTGTAATTGCATGCCCCTGTTGAACAGGGGCTGAAAAATTGGGCCTTTGGTGGTGGTGGTGGTGGTGGTGTTGACACAACACTGTAAGGCCTCACAGTTAGTCTTGGTGGGCGCAGGAATGGGCCCTGCTGTGAATTATTAGATCAAGAATTGTAATTACATGCCCCTGTTAAACAGGGGCAGAAAAATTGGGCCTTAGGCACTGGTGCCACAACACTGCAACCCCTCACAGATACTGTACTTGGAGCACACCAATGAGCCCTGTTGCAAAGTATTGCATCAAAAATTGTAATTACACGCCCCTGTTAAACAGGGGCTGAAAAATTGGGCCTTAGCCACTGGTGCTGGTGCCACGACACTGCAACCTCACCCAGATACTCTAGTTGGAGTGCAGGAATGAGCCCTGCTGCAAAGCATTGCATAATTTTTTTTAATTAAATGCCCCTGTTAAACAGGGGCATAAAAATTGGGCCTTAGGCACTGGTGCCACAACACTGCAACCCCTCACAGATACTGTACTTGGAGCACAGCAATGAGCCCTGTTGCAAAGTATTGCATCAAAAATTGTAATTACACGCCCCTGTTAAACAGGGGCTGAAAAATTGGGCCTTAGCCACTGGTGCTACGACACTGCAACCACTCTCAGATACTCTAGTTGGAGTGCAGGAATGAGCCCTGCTGCAAAGCATTGCATAAAAAATTGTAATAACACGCCCCTGTTAAACAGGGGCTGAAAAATTGGGCCTTAGCCACTGGTGGCGGCACCCAGAAACAAAAATGTTCTTCCAAGCTATCATCATCAATCGGATCATTGAGGAGGAGGAGGATAGTCAGTCAACATAACAGGACAGTCTCTCAGCATCAGTCTTGAAGGGATGTGACATTTGAAAATAAATTAGTCTGTTATATCAGCTTCAGGTGTTTGGTAGCTGGTGGTGATCCAAGACTGGTTCATCTTTATGAAGGTCAGTCGATCAACAGAGTCGGTGGACAGGCGCACCCTGTGATCCGTGACAAATCCTCCAGCAGCACTGAATGTGCGTTCTGAAAGAACGCTGGATGCAGGACAGGCCAGTAGCTCAATTGCATACTGTGCAAGCTCTGGCCAGTGATCCATCCTCAAGACCCAGTAAGCCAGAGGATTTTCGGTGGGGAAGGTGTCCAAGTCTGACCTTGCCCCTAGGTATTCCTGCACCATGTATATCAGACGCTGGCGATGGTTGCTGGAACCGATCATACCTTGGGGCTGCGGACTAAAGAATTGTCTGAACGCATCGGTCAGACGGCCACCTTCCCCACCACTCCTTCTTTGACTGATCGAAGCCTCAGCAACTCGTTGTTCAGGACCAGGAGTTTGTAACCTCCCAGTCTCTGGGAACGCGTTGCACAGACCTTTCTGCAAGGCCTCCCGGAGTTGTCTCATCCTCTGCTCCCTCTGCGACGGTAAGATAAAGTCCGCAACCTTACCCTTGTACCGTGGATCAAGGAGAGTGGCCAGCCAGTAATGGTCCCTCTCCTTGATCCGAAGAATACGAGGATCCTTCCGCAGACTTTGCAGGATCAGGGAGGCCATGCAGCGTAGGTTAGCTGAGGCATTCGGTCTGGAGTCCTCTGGGTCACTAAGGACGACATGATCCGCAGCCACCTCCTCCCAGCCACGTACAAGTCCACTGGTTTCTTGGGACTATAAATCATCCCTAAAAGATTGCTGCTGATGATGCTGAGTGCCAGGCTCCACCTCCATGCTGACACAATCCTCCTCCTCCTCCTCTTCTTCCTGTGCGATGGTTGGGACAGAAGGAACACTGTCTGGGTAAAGGGGGCCTTGAGAGGCAAGGAAGTCCTCCTCTTCCTGCCTCTGTTCTGCCTCAAGTGCCCTGTCCATTATTCCACGCAGCGTATGTTCCAACAGTTGGACAAGATGTACAGTGTCACTGATGAATGCACTGTCACTGCTCACCATCCTCGTGGCCTCCTCAAATGGTGCCAGGACAGTGCATGCATCCCTGATCATGCCCCACTGGCGTGGTGAAAAAAACCCGAGCTCCCCTGACCCTGTCCTGGTGCCGTAGTCGCACAGGTACTCATTGATGGCCCTCTGCTGCGTGTGCAGCCGCTGCAGCATGGCCAATGTTGAGTTCCACCTGGTGGGCATGTCACATATAAGGCGGTTCTTGGGCAGGTTCAACTCCTTTTGCAGCTCAGCCAGGCGAGCACTGGCATTATAAGATGTGCGGAAATGCACACAGACTTTCCTGGCCTGCCTCAGGACATCCTGTAAGCCCGGGTACCTGCCCAAGAACCGCTGCACCACCAGGTTAAGGACGTGAGCCACACAGGGCACATGGGTCAGTTGTCCCTGTCGGAGAGCGGAGAGGAGGTTGGTGCCATTGTCGTAAACTACCATTCCTGGCTTAAGCTGGCGTGGCGTCAACCACCTCTCGGCCTGCCCCTGCAGAGCAGACAGAACCTCTGCCCCAGTGTGGCTCCTGTCCCCCAAACACACCAGCGCAAGCACGGCATGGCATCTTTTTGCCTGCGTACTTGCGTAGCCCCTTGAACGCCTACGGAGCACCGCTGGTTCCGAGGACAAAGCACAGGAAGAGGCCACGGAGGAAGAAGAAGAGGAGGGGGTGGAGGACAGAGGTGTGTCACAACCAGTAGTAGCATTTTGGAGGCGTGGCGGTGGAACAACCTCCAACACTACTGCACCTTGTCCTGCATCCTTCCCAGCTGCCAAAAGAGTGACCCAATGGGCCGTGAAAGAAAGGTAACGTCCCTGTCCATGCCTGCTGGACCATGAGTCAGCGGTAATATGCACCTTACTGCTGACCGCCCTGTCCAGCGAGGCCAAGACATTGCCTTCCACATGCCGGTAGAGAGCCGGAATCGCCTTCCGTGAGAAAAAGTGGCGTTTGGGAACCTGCCACTGAGGAACCGCACATTGCACAAACTCACGGAAGGGGGCCGAGTCTACCAACTGAAAAGGCAGCAGTTGAAGCGCTAGCAATTTAGCCAAGCTAGCATTCAACCGCTGGGCATGTGGATGGCTGGGAGTGAACTTCTTTCGACGGTCCAGTAGCTGGGGCAGGGAAATTTGCCTGCTAGAATCGGACGTCGGTGTACTGCTAGCAGAGTGCCCGCAAGTACTTGGCTGTGACACACCTAATTCTACACCTTCATTCCTCTCAGAGCAGGTTTCAGAGAGGACTGAAGGTATAGTGGGGTTGGGGATCCCAGCTGATGCGGTGCAAGAAGAGGTCAGCTTTGTTCTTTGGTGTGGGTCTTTAAGGTAGGCTTGCCAACGAGCTGCATGGCAGGTCAACATATGTCTGGTCAAGCATGTGGTGCCCAAGCGGGTGATGTTTTGGCCACGCGATATACGCTTGAGACATATGTTGCAAACAGCAGCTGTGCGATCTGATGCACTCGACTCAAAAAAGGCCCACACCAAATAACTTTTTGAATAACGGGCAGAGGCAGCGCCCTGCACAGGCGGAGCTCTGCGGTGTGATTCCGTCGGTGTGCTGCCCTTACGCTGGCCCCCCGAGGGCATCCTGCCTCGTTGGAGATGTGCCTCCTCCTCATCCTCCTCCTCCTCCTCCTCTCTCCTATTAGGCACCCACGTGGAGTCAGTGACCTCATCATCCCCTCCCTCCTCATCACTGGAGCCAATCTGGCAGTATGCTGCAGCTGCTGGAACATGACTGCCAGATTGGTGTCCTTCTTGAGCATCCCCTCTCTCTGCTCTCACGCTACTGCCTTCCTCTAGCTGGGTATCATCATCAGACCCTTCGAAACGCTGGGCATCCTCCTGGAGCATGTACCCAACACTGTGCTCAAACAGTTCGGGGGACTCCTCAGGAGGACATGGTTGGTCTAGGGAAGGAGTGACTGATGATGACATTGATACCAGGGAAGAGGACGCTTTGGCAGCTGCTTTGCCAGTACCCTGAGCCTGGGTGAGAGAGGATGAGGAGGATGAGGAGGGCTTGGTCATCCACTCTACCAAGTCTTCGGCATGATGCGGCTCAACACGTCCAGCTGCCGAAAAGAAGGACAAGCGTGTCCCATGGCCACGTGCTGATGGCGATGCACCGCGTCCACGACCAGCACTGTTGTCTCTAGACACAGAGCCTGCTTGCCCTCTTTTATTGGCTCCTGACTGTCTGCCTCTCCTTGTTTGCCTTCCAGACATTCTAATGGCCTGCAGGGAAATGGGAAAAGCAGCAATACAGGCTAAGTTCAGGTGTAATATGGTCAGGAGGCACACTCCGCCCGCTGTAAGTGCCGCAAAATCCTGTTGGTGTAACACACCAGGAAAAAGCAGCAATACAGGCTAAGTTAAGGTGTAATATGGTCAGGAGGCACACTCCGGCCGCTGTAAGTGCCACAAAATCCTGCTGGTGTAACACACCAGGAAAAAGCAGCAATACGGGCTAACTTCAGGTGTATAATGTGCAGGAGGCTTAGCAACAATGACACTGACACTGTCCCCTGCCTATCCTTCTCTCTCCCTGCACACAAGGTTTATCAAAGTACATGACACTGACACTCTCCCTGCCTATCCTTCTCTCTCCCTGCACACAAGGTTTAGCAAAGAATATGACACTGACACTGTCCCCTGCCTATCCTTCTCTCTCCCTGCACACAAGGTTTATCAAAGTATATGACACTGACACTCTCCCTGCCTATCCTTCTCTCTCCCTACACACAAGGTTTAGCAAAGAATAGATTTGACAAGATTTGACACTGTCCCTGCCTATTCTTCACTTTCCCTGCTCCGGAACACACTACACGAGGCCGCCGCGCTGGCGGCCTTTATAGTGTGGGGCGTGTACTAAACCCCCATAGCTATAATTGGCCACAGGCATCCTGCCTGTGGCCAATCATTGCTCTCCTCGCTGCCGGCGCTGTGATTGGCCAAGCATGCAGGGTCACAGTGCATGCTTGGCCAATCACAGCGCCGGGATTACACTGCGATGGCGCAGTGTATTGTGGGCCGTTCGCGTCACTCGAATTTGGCGCGAACGGCCCGAATCGTTCGTTGTTCGCCGAACGCGCGAACAGCCGATGTTCGAGTCGAACCTATGTTCGACTCGAACACCGAGCTCATCCCTACTCCTTATTTGTCCTGTTTACTATTATCATTAAAAGTGAAAATAAAAGAAAATTACAAATTTGGGGTTTTCCTCAGAAAAGTAATAGAGGGGAAATCTTCCGATAGGAACACTAGTTATGGTGACCTCAGGGTCCCCAAGGAATTCCCTTAATTTCCAGGGATGTTCGCTCACTTCCTGTTTGGCTATGGGACAGGAAGTGAAGGTAAATCTCTGCAATGTGAAACAGATGGGGGAAAAAAAATATGACAGAAGTTATAACCCTCCCTTGGACTGGGTTCAAACTGATGCGGCTGCGTGTCCCAGCAGGGGGTCCAGTGTGTCTCTGTACACAGATTTAGGTGCAAATTTGGTACGAATCTTTGCCTGAATGCGCACTTGAAACGGAGCCAAGAACCCTTTTCCAATGCCGACCATGCCTGCTCAAAAGCTATGTAAACCAGCTCCATTGAGAGTTGGTCAAAGTCTCCTGACATGCGAATTGGATGTAGGGAAACCCGCATCCAATTTTCATATATGTGAACCCAGCCTTATGCCGCGTACACACGATCATTATTCACGGCGGTTAAAAAACCGCCGTGAATAATGACAGGAAAAACGAGGGAACCGCTTGGTTCCCTACACACGGTCGTTTTTCCCGTCATTTTTTCTCTTGACGAGAAAAACGACCATCTGTGGGCTCCGCGGCAGTGTTTCCCTATGGGAAAACTGCCGCGGAAAAAAATGCTGGAAAAAACGACGAGAAAATTTAGAACATGTTCTAATTTTTCTCGTCGTTTTTTATGCCGTTTTTCTCGACGAGAAAAACGACATAAAGCCCACAGACGATCGTTTTTCTCGCGAAATGAAAAAATGCAGTTTTTCTCGTCGAGAAAAGCGGTCGTGTGTACGCGGCATTACTCTATCCATAATGAAAAGAAAAACGTTTTGCCTATAGGTCTATTTTAATTGAAAAAGCTAAAGTTAGAAGCTGACTGGCTACCATGCACAGCTGCACTAGATTTTGCACTCTCCAGTTTTAGTAAATCAACCCCTATGTTTCCTGTGCTGGGATGTACAGGATATTCAGACATCTGATTATCAAAAGCTTTTTATTTGTCCCACTTGGAAAAAATAAGACATCTTCCTGTGTGATTGTGTGGGAAGATAGTGGGCTCTTAACTGGCTATGCCCTCTGGAACTGGGAGGAAGGATTTCGCTCACAGGATAATTGCTATTCTTTGATCTAAACACAGAGTTTACTTTACAGAGGCAGATAAACACAGGGCCAGCGTCTTCATGTTGTAAATATAATGTGTGTGATTGCACAAAGATGATGCAAGCCTGAGTCACATTTGTGAAAACCTACCACTGGTCCTCGTGTTCCCCGCGACCCTTTGGGGCCCCATTTGCCTTGCTCTCCCTGATCACCGATACTTCCAATTTCTCCAACTGGCCCCATTTGTCCTTTTTCTCCCTGTGGACAAAAGTGATACGATAGTTATGGTGAGGGTTGATACTTTTCCATAGGCTTTTATTCATGAAAGGACTTTGCAGTGTAGACATCACTCATGCTAAGTTCACATCTGTAGTATTTTGGTGCCATTTTGCATTTGGTTTACATGGCACAACATGGAAATAAGGAATCAGCAAATATTTTTGCAGGTTTTGACGAGGCAGGGCCATGTTAATACATTTGTTTTACTTTCAGAAAGCATTTCTTCCTACCTGTAAATGTAGGTAGTACATACAAAATAAAAACCCATGTCCCTGTGTCTCATGTGAACTAAAAATGAAGGGTATGGGGGGTAAAGACAGCAGCTGCACAAGTGTAGGTAGTACTTGGTCCTGTTCTGATCTGTGGGGTAGTGTGGTGGACAGCCACCCCCCCCCCCCCAACTGCTGTTTGACCATGCTGCTCACAAGGAGACAAATATCAAACTAGATGTGAGTGGCAGCAAACCCAACGAGGGGGCAGTGACAACACTGCATTGTGTTTCTGTTGAGTTTCTGACTTCTCACCCCCCTGGTCAGCCACACGCTTTATCAGCTGCAGTGTACTCTTGTCTGCACTCCATCCTCACCTGAACCGCTGCTCCATTCTCACCCCCTGGTCAGTCAGTTTCTCTCTCTGTATATATATCTATATATATCTATATATATCTATATATATATAGATATATATATACACAGTTCCTTGAAAAAGTATTCATACCCCTTGAAATTTTCCACATTTTGTCATGCTACAACCAAAAATGTAAGTGTATTTTTTTGGGGGGTATTTTATAAGATAGACCAACTCAAAGTGGCACATAATTGTGAAGTGAAAAGAAAATTATAAATGGTTTTCTAAATTTTTTACAAATAAATATCTGAAAAGTATTCAGCCCCCTTTACTCTTATACCCCTAACTAAAATCTAGTGGAACCAATTGCCTTCAGAAGCCACCTCATTAGTAAATAGAGTCCACCTGTGTGTAATTTAATCTTAAGAAGGCCAAGAAACACACCAGACAGGTCAGGAATAAAGTTGTAGAGAAGTTTAAAACAGGGTTAGGTTATAATAAAAAAAACAAAAAAAACAAGCGTTGAACATCTGATGGAGCACTGTTCAATCCATCATCTAAAAATGGAAAGAGTATGGCACAACTGCAAACCTACCAAGACATGGCCGTCCACCTAAACTAACAGGCCAAGCAAGGAGAGCATTAATCAGAGAAGCAGCCAAGAGGCCCATGGTAACTCTGGAGGAGCTTCAGAGATCTATTTGTTGTGCACTCCACAAATCTGGCCTTTATGGAAGAGTGGCAAGAAGAAAGCCATTGTTGAAAGAAAGCCATAAGAAGACCTGTTTGCAGTTTACGAGAAGCCTAAAAGTAAAATGCTATGTATGGCGGAACACACCATCCTCACCGTGAAACATGGTGGTGGCAGCATCATGTTGTGGGGATGCTTTTCTTCAGCAGGGACAGGGAAGCTGGTCAGAGTTGATGGGAAGATGGATGGAGCCAAATACAGGGCAATCTTAGAAGAAAACCTGTTAGAGTCTGCAAAAGACTTGAGACTGGGGCGGGGGTTCACCTTCCAGCAGGACAACTACCCTAAACATACAGCCAGAACTACAATGGAATGGTTTAGATCAAAGCATATTCATGTGTTAGAATGGCCCAGTCAAAGTCCAGACCTAAAGTCAATTGAGAATCTGTGAAAAGACTTGAAAATGGCTGTTCACAGAAACTCTCCATTGAATCTGACAGAGCTTGAGCAATTTTGCAAAGAAGAATGGGCAAAAATGTCACTCTCTAGATGTGCAAAGCTGGTAGAGACATCCCCAAAAAGACTGGCAGCTGTAATTGCAGCAAAAGATGGTTCTACAAAGTATTGACTCAGGGGGGCTGAATACAAATGCACCCCACACTTTTCAGATCTTTATTTGTAAAAAATTTAGAAAACCATTTATCATTTTCCTTCTACTTCACAATTATGTGCCACTTTGTGTTGGTCTATCATATAAAATCCCAATAAAATACATTAAAGTTTTTGGTTGTAACATGACAAAATGTGGAAAATTTCAAGGGGTGTGAATACTTTTTCAAGGCACTGTATAATTTAGTTTTCTGCTAAAAATCTAAAATAATTACTTTCCCATAAAATAAAGAAATCACCTTTCTGCCTGGACGACCTCTTATCCCTGGATTTCCTTGTTTGCCCTCTGGACCCTGTTTGCTCATAAAAGAGAAATTCAATGATTAAACATTAAACTTTAAAATATTAGTAAATCACAACAGTAAAAAAGAAAAGACTGAGGGTAACTAAACATTTCTTAAAAACAGGATTTTAATAATCACGCAAAAAAATCCCATTGTGCAGCATTAAGGAGAAACAACTTCAGCCTGTATTTTATAAATGGCTTGTAAAAAGTAGGTGCTGTGCCCAGCAAAAAGCAGATAACGGTATCTGATCTCTGCTATATACAGACCCCTAAACCCTAGTGCACACGGGCTGAATGTTGGGCGGCATTGGTTAAATAGAAACTGGCAAACATTTGGCACATGTGTACTGCATCCGGTCTGACAGAGGACGGCCGTTCGAAGGGGCATGACTGAAAAAAGGTCTGCCGATCGGCTCCCGGTCAGTGCTTTCAGCCAATGGCTGAGAGCGTTGACCGATGTGTTCTGGCGGGGGGGCTGTCCTCCTGTCAGATCACAATAGAACAGAAGGGAAAATTGCTGTACTAAAATTGGATTGTTAGTACAGCGGCTTCGACCTGAGCTGCCAGTTTTCTTTTCGTTCAGCCTGCTGGGTTGAACGAAAGAAAACTGGTAGTGTGTACTATTTTGGGCTGTAAAATAAATCTCAGCCAATGAGAACAAATCCTCATAGGAGTCTATGTGATTATTGTGTATTTATGGTGCATTAGATAAGAGAAACCAAAGCTTCTGCTCCAAAAAATCTGCAGAAAATCTACTTACAGGCAATCCCATTATGCCAGGCCCTCCGACAGATCCCTGGATTCCTGCTGTCCCGGCCTCTGCCTTTTCACCAGTCTCTCCTTGAAGGCCAGCATCTCCTGGTTCTCCCTTCAAAACAAGTTTGAGCACTTATGTACATGACACACTTACTGAGAGTTGAAGGGAAAAAAAGACACATTGGGGTTGATTTACTAAAGGCAAAGAGACTGTGCACTTTGCAATGTGCAATTGCTCCAGAGCTTAGTAAATGAGCAGAAGCTCTGCTGACTTCCATTTTTTTTTTCTTTTTTTTCCTTGCACATGATTGGATATTTTTTGTAAAGAGAACCTTTACCTAATTTACTAAGCTGTGGAGCAACTGCAAAGTGCACAGTCTATTTACCTTTAGTAAATAAACCCCATTGCATAATATAACAAATGTCATATGAAGACAGACATGATGGCATGAGTTTACCTTTGGGCCATCTTTTCCCTGGACACCTTCTTCCCCTGGTGGACCTGGTTCTCCCTGTTTAGTACAAAAAAAAGATGAATAGTTAACAGTAGCCAAACGTATTTGAATGGTTTAGGGTTAGTTAACATAACCCTAACATTGAATTTCTCTTATGCCGTGTACACACGATCGGTTTTACCGATAAAAACAGACCAATGGACTTTTCTCATCGGACAAACCGATCGTGTATGGGCCCCATCGGTCTTTTTTCCATCGGTGAGAAAAAATAGAAATTGTTTTAAATTTATCCGATGGGAAAAAAACCGATAGCAAATTCCGATCGTCTGTGTGGAACTCCATCGGACAAAAAACCCACGCATGCTCAGAATCAAGTCGACACATGCTCAGAAGCATTGAACTTAATTTTTCTCGGCTTGTCGGAGTGTTTTACGTCACAACGTTTGGGACGGTTGGATTTTTGACTGATGGTGTGTAGGCAAGACTGATGGAAGTCAGCTTCATCGGAAAAATCCATCGGATTAGAATCCATAGGAAATCCGATCGTGTGTACAGGGCTTTAGAGTATTTGTCTCCCTTTTGGACTGTTTAATATACCATTGGAAGTATTTTGTTATATCTTTTCAGTACGTTAAAAAAAACAAATGTTGATCATGGCAGAAATGTTATGTTATGTGTCCTCTGCACACTTCCTGTGTTATCTTAAAGAGCTCTCCTAGTTCTTATCTATTACAGAATTATTACGCTTTATGCTGTGGAGATCTGAGAGTAGGAGTGGTTGAGTAGTTTAGCCAAAAACACTGAGCAGGGCTGACACCACCCAGTCCACCAATTTGCTGGGTGCTATCAGCCCACAACAGAGCTTAAGAGCGGAGTGCATTTCTGGCAGCGCAACATGTATTTTTCTGTACTTGCAAGGGATAAACACAGGACGTATGCAAGTATTGCAGATATGTACTGCATATGTCTTAATTTATCTTGCCTTGACATCTGCTTTAAATTCCAATTCATGGCACATGCTGTAGCGTTAAACCACCTGACACATTCTAAATAGGATAGGACTCTTTTGGTCACATCTTTGCCCTTGGGTTCCTGGGACTGCACACATGCTGTGACCATTTTAAGAGTGTTTCTTTTTTCCTATTGGATCTGTGTTAGTTATTGTACATTATGGAGAATGCATCAGGTGGAACTGAGCCACCCAAAACTCTCAGGGGACAGGAATTACAGCAAGAAGATCTCAGTGTTGAAGTATCCAAGACATATAAAAATAGCTTACATATTACTGGTACTTAAAAGTGGGCTGATTCTTTAGAAACTAATAGGACTTGTTGAAATTTGTGTTATTGACAGGCAGTGAGGAGGTATTATGTTACCTGTTATTTGCCTGTTTCAACCCCTAAAAACTGGCAACCACAAACAAACATAAAGGGCACAACTAATGTAGCAGTAAAGTGCTTTATTAAAGGTAAAAATATACAGTTAGGTACAGTTGCTGTCCCTGCAAGTGAAACAGGCCATTGTAAGGCTTTAAAAAATGAAAACAAATCCACCAGAGAGATAGCAGCAACATTAGGAGTGGCCAAATCAACAGGTACATTCTGAGGAAAGAAGAACAGACAGGTGAGCTCAGCAATATAAAAAGTCCTGGACACCCACGAAATACAGTGGTGGATGATCGCAGGATCTTCTCTATGGTAAAGGAAAAACCCATTCACAACATCCAGACAAGTGAAGGACACTCTACAGGAGGATTGTCAAAGTCTACAATCAAGAGAAGACGTCACATAGCAAATAGAGAGGGTTCACCACAAGGTGCAAACCATTTATAAGCTTGAAGAATAGAAAAGCCAGATTAGACTTTGCCAAAAACATCTTAAAAAGCCAGACCAGTGGAAAGGCATTCTTTGGACGGATGAAACTAAGATTAATATATACCAGAATGACGGGAAGAAAATAAAGTGTGGCAAAGGCTTGGAACAGCTCATGATCCAAAGCACACAACGTTATCTGTAAAACATGGTGGAGGCAGTGTGATGGCATGGGCATGCATGGCTTCCAGTGGCACTGGGTCATTGGTGTTCATTGATGATGTGACAGAAGCCAAAAGCAGGCGGATGAATTCTGCAATGTTTAGAGCTATACTGTCAGCCCAGATTCAGCCAAATGCAGCAAAGTTGATTGGGTGGCGCTTCACAGTACAGATGGACAATGATCCAAAAACACACTGCAAAAGCAACCCAGGAGCCTTTGAAGGAAAAGAAGTGGAATATTCTGCAATGGCCGAGTCAATCACCTGATCTCTACCCAACTGAGCATGCATTTCACTTACTGAACGCAAAACTAAAGACAGAAAGACCCACAAACAAAAGAACAACTGAAGATAGCTGCAGTTATAGCCTAGCAAAGCATCAGAAAGGAGGAAACCCAGTCTTTGGTAATGCCCATGGGTTCCAGACTTCAGGCAGTCATTGCCAGTAAAGGATTCTCAACAAAATATAAAAAATTAATATTTCATTTATGGTTATATTCATTTGTACAATTACATTTGAGCCCCCAAAAATGGGGGGACTGTGTATAAAAATGGTTGCAGTTCCTAAAAATGTTACTTATTATTTACATTCATCCCCTTGAATTGAGGCTGGGGTCACACTAGTGCGAATTGGATGCGGATTTCCCCGCATCCAATTTGCATGCCAGGAGAGTGTGCCCGGCTCTATGAAATCGGTTCACATATCTCCGGGGCGGCTGCAGAGCGACTTGCACAGAGGTCCTGTGCGCCTTTGGCTCTGTTTCAGGGCCGAATTCAGGCATAAATTTGGCCCTGATTCGTCCCTGAAAAGGAGAACAGGAAGGCACCGGACCCCTGCTGTGAGCCGTCTCTGGCAGCAGTGTGAGCCCAGCCTAAAGCTGAAAGTCTGCACTTCAAATTCATTTGGATTGTTTCGTTTTAATTTTATTCTGGTGGCATACAGAGCCAAAAGTATTAAAATGCCTGTGTCCAAATATATATGGACCTAACTGTATAAACCATAACTTATTTGCCAACATATAAACTAACTTAAAGGACACGACTTCATGAGTTTGCAGGTTTCAAAATGTAGGATGTAAGACCTCATTATGATAGATCTCGTGTGCAAATACATTGAGTAGTAATTAGCTATATTGATTATTGCTGTAATGGTTACAGATGTAGATACAATAGAACATCATAGGAGTGGTTTCCCTCTATACCAGCTAATCATTGATCATTCTAAACATGCAAACTTATGAAATGACCTTTTTCATGCTTCCCAGCTTGCCCAATTAAAAAGCATAGTTTAGTAATGCACATGAAGAAATATATTACATGCAGATCTTTAGATAGGTATGATGTGGGTGTTGTGTTTTTTTTTTAAGGGTATGACATATAAATTTGTAATCTTAGGTTACAGTTACATTTTCTTATTTCGAAAAGGGGTTCATTTTTGTATTGATAATCATGTTATACATAATCTATAAAAGCTGGTTTGAGACAGTTTGAGTTTTTTATACAGATACTTCTGGAACTTCTAGTGGGGTAAGCGTGGAAACCGCTAGATAAAATATTTGAATGGGACTCAAGGGACTGACGTGATTAACTCTGTATATGTATTTTGGAGCATGCCACATAATAAGTCAGCACTATACAGTATAAATATGGGAAATAAACACAATTATAAATTTCAGTCTTAAAGTGCCTTGGAATTTACAAGCAAGGGCATAAATCTGCCAATAAGCCAAAAGTAATTTGAGTAGGCCAGATCAGCTGCTTCCCTATGGCAACCACTGTGAAAACCAAATAATACAATGTAAATAAAACAATGCAAAACCTATCCTTATATTATAAGGGACCCACAACACAATGAACTTACCCGTACGCCTGGCTCTCCTGGTGCCCCAACATTTCCCATAGGCCCATCGTCTCCCTGAAATCAAATAAAAATTAACTCTGTGCTAATTTAGCAAAGATAATCTCCACCATTCCACTTCGTTAGAATAAATGTAAAGCCAAAACTTTGTTGTTTTTTTTTTCATTTTGGATAGAGTAGAGAACATATAAAATCCCTAACAAGTTTTTTTGTTTCTTTTAATCTCATCTGTACACCATTGGGGAAACTTCCCTTCACCTCCTATCCTGTAAACACAAAAGGAAATGAGAGGAAATCTCTCCTAAATCAGGGAATTTCCCTCTTAGACAATTGTCACTAGAATACGTATCTCCATCTTCCCCTCTATTCAATTCTATTAAACTCAAAAGCAGATAATTATCATATTGCAGCTAATCAATTCTTAGATGTGGTGGGTGCATTTGTTTTCTTTTTATGGCTTTTTTCATCTGGTGATCCTACCAGCAAGTCTGTTGTTTTTCAACAGAGCAAGCTCTCTTGCAGATGTAGCAGTTAGAAACAAACTATTTATTACTGACGGGGTGCTTAAAATTGTCAGCTTTTATTTCTTTATTTACCGTTATCACCTTTCACACGATTCCTTCAGTTTGGATTTCCTCACTGTCTCAAAGACGTACAGGCTTATCTCCCCAGTAGGAGAGCAAAGAAAAAAAAATGCTTCAGATATCCTGTACTGTATTTAGCAATTTTCCATGTCCTAAATACATTTGTGTCTGTAAACTGTATCCTCCCAAAAATTGGTCAGCCCAAAAAATGGCTGCTTCCTATGTGGGTAGGCAATATGTACAATTTCAGACCACACTAATATTCACCTTAATTCCAGGATCTCCTTGAGCTCCAGTGTCCCCCTCAGTCCCAGGTGGTCCCTAGAAAACACAAATTAAAAGTAAATAATAAAGTTAGCAGAAAAAAATGATTATTAATATGGAAAGATACCACTAAGACCCCTTTCACACTGGGTCGGTTTGCAGGCGATACAGCGCTAAAAATAAACCGACCTGAAACAGCCGCTGCTGTCTCTCCATTTCACACTGGAGCGGTGCGCTAGCAGGATGGTAAAAAAAGTCCTGCTAGCCGCATCTTTGGAGCGGTGAAGGAGCGGTGTGTATACCGCTCCTGCCCATTGAAATCAATGGGGCACCACGGCTATACCGCTGGCAAAGCGCCTCTGCAGAGGCGCTTTGCGGTGGTTTTTAACCCTTTCTCAGCCGCTAGCGGGGGGTTAAAACTACCCCGCTAGCGGCCGAATAGCGCAGCGAAATTGACGGTAAAGCGCCACTAAAAATAGCGGCGCAGTACCGCCGACGCCGCCCCCGCCTCAGTGTGAAAGGGGCCTAACAAAAAAAAGCTTGGCTATGCAGCTGTGAGAAAGTAAGAAAACAGGCAGTTTCTGCTGTTCAGTTTCTTTAGCTAGCTCTGGAAATCCTTTGTTGTGTGTTAAATGTTTATTTGTAAAACAAAATATATATTAATACATACATATATTATGCAAATGTTTTAGGTAAGTATGAAAAAATGCTGTAAATTATGCACTTGCTTACTGGGCACTTAAACCTCCCTCCTGCCCAGGACAATTTTCAGCGCTGACACTTTGAATGACAATTGCGCGGTCATACAACACTGTACCCAAATTAAATTTTTATAATTTTTTTCACACAAATAAAGTTTTCTTTTGGTGGTATTTGATCACCACTGGGGGTTTTTATTTTTTCCCATACAAACAAAAAAAGACAGACATTTAAAAGAAAACAAAAAAAAAACAACATGTTTCATAGTTTTTTATAAAATTTTGCAAACAGGTACCGTATTTATCGGCGTATAACACGCACCGGCGTATAACACGCACCCCAAGTTTATGAGGGAATTTTAAGGAAAAAAACTTTTAGGAGGGAAATTCAAGGAAAAAAAACTTACATTTAAATGCAGCATGCAGCCTTGCCCAGTGTCCATCTGCAGCCTTGCCCAGTGTCCATCTGTCCATCTGCAGCCGTGCCCAGTGTCCATCTGTCCATCTGCAGCCGTGCCCAGTGTCCATCTGTCCATCTGCAGCCTTGCCCAGTGTCCATCTGTCCATCTGCAGCCGTGCCCAGTGTCCATCTGTCCATCTGCAGCCGTGCCCAGTGTCCATCTGCAGCCGTGCCCAGTGTCCATCTGTAGCCTTGCCCAGTGTCCATCTGTCCATCTGCAGCCGTGCCCAGTGTCCATCTGCAGCCTTGCCCAGTGTCCATCTGTCCATCTGCAGCCGTGCCCAGTGTCCATCTGTCCATCTGCAGCCGTGCCCAGTGTTCATCTGTCCATCTGCAGCCTTGCCCAGTGCCTTTGCGATCGTGTCAGTCCCGGCGGTTTTTAAAATTTGGCGCCGATTTCTGTGGAGAGGAGCGAGCGGGGCCGAGTGTACTTCGGCTGGACTCGGCTCCTCTCGCAGTTCCGCCCATCTCCACTGACTGCGCCGCTGACGGAGAAAGCCGAGTGTACTTCGCCTAGACTCGTGTCTGCTCACAGTCACAGGCAGGACTGCGAGAGGAGCCGAGACTAGGCGAAGTACACTCGGCTTTCTCTATGTCAGCGGCGCAGTCAGAGATGGGCGGGACTGCGAGAGGAGCCGAGTAAAGCTGATTGTACTTCGGCTTCGGATCCGCTCGCTCCTCTCGCTCGTTTTCAGCAGGGGAATTCGACGGAGTATCGGCGTATAACACGCACCCACGATTTTCCCCTGATTTTAAGGGGAAAAAAGTGCGTGTTATATGCCGATAAATACGGTAATTTTTCTCCTTCATTGATATGCGCTGATGAGGCTTCACTGATGGGCACTGATAAGCTGCACTGATGGGCACTGATGGGCTGCACTGATAGGCACAGATAAGGCGACGCTGATGGGCACTGATAAGATGGCACTGATGGGGCGGTACTGATGGTTCCTGATAGGTGGCACTGAAGGGCACTGATAGGTGTCACTGATAGGTAGCACTGATAGGTGGCACTGATGGGCACTGGTAGGTGGCACTGATAGGCAGCACTGGTGATGAGGCACTGATTGGTGACATTGATAGGTAGCACTGTGGACACTGATGGGTGGTACTGTGGGCACTGATAGGTGGCACTGGTAGGTGGCGCTGGTGGGCACTGATAGGTGGCACTGGCAGGTGGCACTGGTGGGCACAGATGACTCCGTGGCTGCCCTCTTTGATCGGGACCGATGTTCCTCTGACAGCCACCAGTGATCTGCTTTATTTTTCTCCTCACGCTTACAAAAAATTGCTGATTGCCGGCTCTGTTTACATCACATGATCAGCTGTCATCGACTGATAGCTGATCACGTGGGAAGGGGTCGGGATCGACCACCTTACTCTGATCTGTGATCAGCCGAGTCTCATAGACTCGCTGATCACAGAGTGCGCCCTGCAGGGGGCGCGATGGCCGCTTGAACAGGGGAGGACGTCTATTGACGCCCTCCCGGCAAAGTAGGTCCGCGCTGTAGCTGTCATTTGACTATAGCGCAGACTGGAAAGGGGTTAAGAATGCTTTCAGAAATAGAATTGTCTATAGTTTATTTTTATCAGTTAAATGGAAAGTGAGTGAACAGAAAAGAAATTCAAATCAAACCAATATTTGGTGTGACCACCCTTTGACTTTAAACTTTAAACCAGCATCAATTTTTCTACAGTAGGTACACTTGCTCACAGTTTTTGAAAGAACTTGGCAGTAGGTTGTTCCAAACATGTTGGAGAACTAACCACAGATCAACTGTGGATGTAGGCTGCCTCAGATCCTTCTGTCTCTTCATGTAATGCCAGACAGACTCAATGATGTTAAGATCAGGGCTCTGTGGGGGCCAAACCATCACTTCCAGGACTTCCTTGTTCTTCCTTGTTCTTCTTTACGCTGGATATAGTTCTTAATGACATTGACTGTATGTTTGGGGTCATTGTCCTGCTGCAGAATAAATTTGAGGCCAATCACACATTTCCCTGAAGGTATGGTATGATGGATAAGTAACATTTTGACTCATCAGTACAGAGCACCGGCTACCATTTTTCTGTATCCTAGTTCCTACATTTTTGTGCATAGTTGAGTCACTTAGCCATGTTTCCACATAACTTTTTGGCCGCAGTTCTGTGAATTTCACTGGACAGAAGATGGGTGTACCTGGGTCTCACTGGTTTCTGCCAGTTCTCTGCTGATGGCACTGCTGGACATCTTCTGATGTCGAAGAGAAGAAAGCACAATGGGGTTGATTTACTAAAGGAAAATCCACTTTGCACTTGAAAGTGCACATGAAAGTGCAGTCGCTGTAGATCGCTGTAAATCTGAGGGGAAGCTCTGAAATTAGGGGAAGCTCTGCTGATTTTATCATCCAATCATGTGCAAGGTAAAATGCTGTTTTTTATTTTCCTTGCATGTCCCCCTCAGATGTACAGCATCTGCACTTCCATGTGCACTTTCAGTGCACTTTCAAGTGCAAAGTGGATTTTCCTTTAGTAAATCAACCCCAATGTGTCTCTTATTTGCTGCATTAAGCTTCCTTGGTCAACCACTGCCTCTACGGTCCTCAACATTGCCTGTTTCTTTCTGCTTCTTCAAAAAAGCTTGAACAGCACATTTTGAAACCCCAGTCTGCTTTGAAATCTTTGCCTGGTAGAGAGCTTGCTGATTCAGTATATATACCGTGTGTCTTATTGCTGTGCTCAGTCTCGCCATGGTGTACAGTAGGACCTGTAACATGAAACTGTCTTCCACAACCTTACCTTTGTAGCAGAGTTTGGATGTTCCTCACCCAGTTTTAAGTCTCCTACACAACTGTTTCTGTTTCAATTAACCTTTTAAATTCTTTATTTATCAGATTTTACATCATACAGGGATTATCGGGGCCTACAGGCTTCCACAAAACAACAAAACAGCATGGCAAGGAGCATGGTTCACATACAGAAATTCTGTTTCAATTAATGACTGTGTTTCAACCTACATATGAAATTGATGATCCTTAGCACCTCTTGGTATAATTGGTTAATCATATGCCTGACTCTAATCCTAGAAAATCTTTGACTTTGTGCAAGTGTATAAACGTGCAAGAACTGATGCTGGTTTGAAGCCAAAGGGTAGTCACCAAATATTGATTTGATTTAGATCTTTCTTCTGTTCGCTCACTTTGCATTTTGTAAATTGATAAAAATAAACAATTAAAATATATATTTTAGAAAGCAGTCTTATGCCGCGTACACACGATCGGAAATTCCGACAACAAAACCGTGGATTTTTTTCCGACGGAATGTTGGCTCAAACTTGTGTTGCATACACATGGTCAAACAAATCTTGTCGGAAATTCCGAACGTCAAGAACTCGGTGACGTACAAGACGTACGATGGGCCGAGATCTATTAAGTTCAATAGGCAGTTCGGCTCTTCTGCTTGATTCTGAGCATGCGCGTTTTTTTGTGCGTCGGAATTGCATACAGACGATCGGAATTTCCAACAAAAACTTTTCTTGTCGGAAAATTTGAGAACCAGCTCTCAAATTTTTGTTGTCGGAAATTCCGACAGCAAATGTCCAATGGAGCCTACACACGATCGAAATATCCGACAAAAAGCTCACATCGAACATTTGTTGTCGGAATTTCCAATCGTGTGTACACAGCATAACTGTACAGTATTTCTTCACACATAAAACTGTTTTGGGGAAAAACAGCAAATAAAAAAAAGTAGCACCTACAATTGCTACATGGGTCATAATTGAATTTAAATGTTATGTAAAATTACCTTTACCCCCCCCCCCCCTGCTTATGTGATTGGCTTATTGATTTTCATAGAAATATGCATTAAGAAACAAGTGAGATTTTGGGAATCCCCTGCAACATAACAGTAAGCTTTGGTGAGATCATTTCCAAGGGAAAAACATGCTACTTTCCTTATTAGAACCCTGCAGGTCCAGCAGCTGATTGCTAATTATAAAGTCACTCCCATTTACATTCACTTTGCCCATGGACACAGACAAACAAACAGCTATTTCTTTAGAATAACAAAAGGTATATCACAACATGCACTTAGACATAAAAACAAAAGCGTAAAAAGGCCATGTGCCAAACCAAGCCAGAGCTTACCTCATGGCCTGTTTCTCCAAGTGGACCGGCGTCTCCTTGTGGCCCCCTTTGTCCCTAACAAATGGAAGTAAAACAAATTTATATATATATCTATCTATTAGTAACCCAGGAAAAAATTTTGATTATTCAGAAAGATATATACTGTAGTTAAAATTGTCAGCATGGAAATGATTAAACTCTAGGAGCTGGCCTGTATAATGCAGCACACAGGGGGTTAGAATAAACACAGCGCTGCCGTCGAGCTCATATTTATTGTCATATTTGGAGGCAGTCATGTGGGGTCTGATGGTTTGAACCCAAGTGCATTCTCTTTGTAACTGAACAAAATATAAACATCTGCTTTAATGCTGGCAAAATTAACTTCAATGACATGTAAATCTGCTCTGAATTACCCAATACGGTTTGTGAATCGCATATACGGTAGAGGCCCATTGTTGTGTAAATCATTATGAAAACCAAGAAATGTTTTACAAATGGGGTACTAACCTATCTGATTGTAGGGGTCACAGAGTGGCAAAACAGCACACATCTACAGAGAAGTTACTGAATCGTGTAACAAGAAGCCAACATAATATTGTGACCTTCCTTGTCTAGATATATGATATTAAATATTATTGTGCATATACAGACATATCCAGTAAGGCAACACAAAGAGCAATGATAATGACCACAGTGTGGTAACGCATAGCAGCCAATCAGGCTTCAGTTAACTACACTGATCGGCCATACCATTATGGCCACCCACCATAACCCATCGAGGCATGGGCTCCACTAGACTTCTGAAGGTATGCTGTGGTATCTGGCACCAAGCTGTCAGTAGCAGATCCTTTAAACCCTGTAAGTTGTGAGCTGGAGCATCCATGGGTCAGACCTGTTTTTCCAGCACATCCCACATAGCTTGGATGGATTGAGATCTGGAGAATTCAGAAGCCAAATGAACACCTGAAACTCGTTGTGTTCCTCAAACCACTCTTGAATTCATCAGACCAAACCACTTTCTTCCATTGCTCTGTGGTCCAGTTTTGATGCTCCCGTGCCCATTGTAGGTGCTTTTGGCTGTAGATATGGGTCAGCTTGGACACCCTGACCGGTCTGCGGCTATGCAGCCCCATACACAAAAAATTGCAATGTACTGTGTGTTCTGACACCTTTCTATCGGAATCAGCATTAACTTTTTCAGCAAATAAAGCTACAGAAACACTTCTATTAGATATGGCTACACAGACCAGTCTTCGCTCCCCATGTGCATCAATGTGTCCTGGCCATCCATGACCCTGCCCCTGGTTTTCTGGTTCTCCTCTCTTGGACTACTTTTGGTGGATCCTGACCACTGCAGACTGGAAACATCCAAGAAAAGCTTGAATTTTGGAGTTGCTCTGACCCAGTCATCTAGCCATTACGATTTGGCCTTACACTTGCCCATTTTTTCTGCTTTCAGGCCATCAACATCAGGGACAACATGTGACCAGTTATATTGCTTTTGGCGCCGCTAAAAGTAGAGGTGAAAGCATATCCCCGTGTCCCCAGAACATGGAGAGCAGTCTTATCCTGATACCAATCCAGAGGAGTAGTAAGTGTAAAAAGGAAAGGATCAGAACTACTCCTGACCAGCTCAAGTGAATAAACAATAAGAAGCGGCCTCAGCCTACATGTCTCCACCACACCACACACCCTATAGCATTACACCCCACCCACTAAGAGTAAACTGCCGGTGGGTGAGGTGAAATGCATCAGGTGTGTTGTACCAGTGTGAACCTAGCCTTATCATCTGTGGGTTTTTTCAGGTTGCTGACCAAAGGAAGTACTGAAGTCTATTGATCAACATGACTGCCATGACATTTTTTTTAAATGATTTTCTACCTTAAAGGTGTTCACACACCTTACAGCTTGCTTTTGGAATCCTCTCAATTATAATAAATTTAAAGGGGTTGTAAAGGTTTGTTTTTTATTTTCTAAATGGGTTCCTTTAAGCTAGTGCATTGTTGGTTCACTTACCTTTTCCTTTGATTTCCCTTCTAAATGTTTTTTTTCTTTGTCTGAATTTCTCACTTCCTGTTTCTCCTCAGTAAACTTCACACCATCATCCGAGTGGTGTTTAGTCAGCTTTTTGAGGAGGAACAGGAAGTGAGAAATTCAGACAAAGAAAACAAAGAAAAAAAACATTTAGAAGGGAAATCGAAGGAAAAGGTAAGTGAACCAACAATGCACGAGCTTAAAGGAACCTATTTAGAAAATAAAAAACTAACCTTTACAACCCCTTTAATGGATGTTAAAGTGGGTTTCATTTTTGGTCAATTTAAAGAAGCTTTGCTCATCTTATCCGATAATCAATATGTACTGAGAATAATATCCAAACTCATATTAGGAACATACTGCTTCTCCAGGAGGTCCTGTATCACCGCTGCCTCCAGGTAGACCAGTTGAGCCCTGAATGAACATGCAGGAAAGAAAACAAAATCTATTGTCATACAGCATTACACATTTGTCAACAAACATATAGCATAACCATTAAAATTTGTATTATTAGTACAGGGAACAAACTACACCAGAAGTGCTATATAAGTGTCCTACTATTTGCTTATGTAAGTCTTGTTTGTTACGTATCTGGACAACAATATGTTTTTGTACCGATATGTCATGCACTGTTTGTACATGCATTTTTTTCTTCAATAAACCAAGTTAAAAAAAAAAGTGTTAAATATAAATAGCCATGAGAAACAGAAGGTCATGCAACAAAATAATTAATCGGCAAATTGGTTATATGTAATATAAACATATTTACATATGAACAGTGTGTACATATATATATATATATATATGTAGCGGCCTCACCCCATTTCCTTTTGCTAGGGGTATGTCACATGACAGGGTGAGATGCGCTACGGCCCATGTCCTCCCCATGGCTGTGGGTGAGGTGAAGGCCAGTACCAGATATTTCCTTGGGCCAATGTGCATTAGTCTTAAAACACAGTCCTGCTATGCTGGAATCTCCCTTGCTCCCATTAAGCAGAGTCCATACACCGATCACAGTCCAACTCTTGCTTTATTGTACGCTCCACAATAAACAATGTCTTAATAGTCAACTGGTTGGAACATTATTATAACTTGATACGATGGGATGAGCAGGCCGAGGCACTATCCTGATTTCAGTCTAAACCCCTGTGCTTTGACCAGGGGTTGTAGCAGCTTTGAATGGCATAGAACAAAGAACTTGTGAGTCTCTACCAGCGACTCCATAGAACATAGATGGGAGTACCTTCGCTGCGCTGCGGCCCCTATCAGGGGAAGATGTCCCTCTAAGAGAGTTACCGGAGGCCCATCCGTCACCGGGTTGATGCTGCTCCGGGTCTCCGGACGGGTAACCTCCCCAGCCTCCTCACATCAGATGCGGGTCCCCTCGCAAGGCGGCACCCTGAGATCACTTCGCCCTTGCGGGACCCAGTCGAAGTTACTGGGCCCCAGGCTTACGATATAGTACCTCACCCCAGGCTGAAGGTGCCTGGGATGGACCCCAACTTCATTCCGGTCAGGCCTAGGGCGCCTGGGCCGGAACCTTGAACCGCCCGCACCCAGGCCTAAGGTGCCTGGGTGCGTGAAGAGAACTCCTCCGAGAAAGAACAAACGAAACCCAACCTCGTGGCGAGGGCGTCTCCCCCTTTTATCTCCCTCCATCAACACCACGGCGGGTTCCCCGCCCCAGCCGTACCATCTCCGGAAAGGGACTACTGTATATATATATATATATAATTTAGGCAGTCAACTGTTTGCCTAGTGTTCAGCTTTAAGATGACTTGGAAATTTTAAGTTAGTTATGTCTGGCTTTGTAAACATAACAGAAGATGAAATTCATCAAGTATCTGGAGACAGATCGGCAGGTGCTTCCTATATCTTGTATAACAAATAATGTATCAAAATCAAAACATTAAGACTTCACTGTTCAAAAATAAGAGGAATCTATAAAATGTGGGTTTGGGTACAATGTCTGTTTTATATCATACTTAAATTTATCATTTTGTCCTCGTTGGAATTCGTTCTAACCCAGACAGTGCTTTCATCCGTTCCATATCTGGGCTAGCACTGAAATATAAGGAATGTGACTGATTTCCCCAATATAAAACTTGAAGACTTTTTTGACTTTATGATTGCAGAAATCAACTTTATACATATCGCAAAGTCTTAGATATGTCATTACAAACATTCGTTCGAACAGTGCAAAAGTTCACGGGTCACAAGCACATGTGACTATTTCTCCAACTAGTTTGGTGACAAATCTGACTCTAATTATGGATCATCTAGGAATTTTAAAAGGGAACATCACATTCGCTCCATTCATATCCCTGCTGCTGTTTAGAGCATAGCGGGTTTGATTTACTAAAACTGGAGAGTGCAAAATCTGGTGCAGCTGTGCATGGTAGCCAATCACCTTCTAACTTCAACTTATTCAGTTAACCTCCCTGGCGGTAATCCCGAGTCTGGCTCAGGGTGGATTTTTCATGTCCAAAGCGGTAACCCCGAGCCAGACTCGGGATCGCATTGCAGGATACAGGGGAAGTTACTTACCTTGTCCCTGGATCCTGCGATGTGTCCCGCTGTGTGTGCGAGCCGTCTCCTCGCTCGATCCACACACTGGTGACTGCCGAGTGCCGCCGAGCTCCGTTCCCGAGCGGCATGGCGCACGGGGGCAGAGTTAGGCGGCAAATTCAAAAAAGTAAAAACACAATACACATACAGTATACTGTAGTTTTACAGATTACAGTACTGTATAAAAAATTACACATCCCCTTTGTCCCTAGTGGTCTGTCCAGTGTCCTGCATGCAGTTTTAAAATATAAAAACTGTTCTTTCTGCCTGCAAACTGGAGATTGTCCATAGCAACCAAAAAGTGTCAGTTTATGTCAAAAGTGGTTTTAGACCAGCTAGAAAACAGCGATAATAAATTAGAATCACTTGCAGAATTGAGCGATAGCGATTTGTGGGGAAATTCGTCATCAAACACAATCAAATGACAGCGACAATTCTGCAACTGAGCAAATTTCAGTGTTTTTGATTTGATTACATTAGTGAATAATTTTTATTATTATTATATTATTTGTTATAATTAATTATAGTTATTTATTATAATATAATTTATGATTTTGTGTTTCAAAGTTTATCATACCCGGGATGTTTACTAGACTCTTGTTTGGTCAGGTTTAAGTAAGTAATTACTAAGAATTGCAGGCCTACAATATAAAACGCCAAATTTCCATGCAAAATAATTGTACCGCTTTTGGTACATAATTCCAGACAGAATCATACCGCCAGGGAGGTTAAGCTTTGACAAAGAAGAACCTGGAAGCTGATTAGTTGCTATGCAGAGCTGCACCAAATTGTGCACTCTCCAGTCTTAGTAAATAAACCACAGTAACCCTTAAGAACTAACACTACCCCAAAAATACTTGAACTGTGTCTAAAAAAAACATTTGTCAGGAAAAAGTGACAGTTTCTATATAAAGCCACCCCTGACCCACTGATACCTACCACTAAAGAGCTCCCCTGCCTTCCATGCGACCAGAATAACTGTCTGTGGCTGATGTCAGAGCCCAGACTGAGCATTGACATCACCTCTGTCATGTGACATTTCTCAGGCTCCCCTATACCCTCTCAGGTCACATGCTCCCCCTATCCAGAAGCACAAGATATTTTGAACAGGATCTTCAGCTATAACACGTTTTTAAATATTTAGGGAGATAACTGCTGACCATCAAAGTTATAAGTGACTTTTTATTAGGAACATAAATGGCCACTTAACTGCTTACCACCAATCTAGAGGAGGCTTTTCTTATAGGAAGCATTAAAAGGCATCCACTACTGACTACCAGAATAATAAGGGTTTTACTAAGGAACATAAAAGGTTACAACTGTGAGTCCCCTAGTGACTCCTATTTTCTTTTATGCAAGTTGATATATATTGTTGAAAAGTATCTTAATGCATATACAGTGACCTTCTAGCATCAGGTACGCAACTACTATTGTCTTTAAGTAAAATGCAAGATGTGTCCAGGCAGGCAACAGAAAACGTTGCATGATATGATCTGTACCTTTACGCTTATGTATACATGTATTGCATTACAAACAACATAACAAAAACAAAAATTATAAATAAAATTGTTATTTGAGAAAAAAAAAAGGTTTCCACTGACCACCAATAAAAAGAGGTCCCCCATTAGTGGGAGTATTAAAGGTCACCTTTGACCATGGTGGTGGGGGGTTATTAGGGGTAAGTTAACTACTGATCAAAGATCTACAACATGCTTTTTCATAAAGCATAGATAGCATCCACTACTAGCCACCTAAGAAAATATTTTTTTAAATAGGCACATAAATGGCCACATAACTGCTGACTGCCAATCTAGAGGAGGCTTTTCCTATATAAAAGGCATCCGCTACTGACCATCAGAATAATGGAGGCTTTACTAGGGAACATAAAAGGTTACCACATGACCACCAATGAAGAGAGGGCCCCCATTAGTACGAGTATTAAAGTTCACCTGATCGCTAATCAGCAACATAAGAGAAGGGGGACATAAAAGGCCAGCTAACCACCGATCACCAGCCTGGGGGGAGGGGGGGTTTGTTTTATCATAAAGTATAAAAAGCATTCACCACTGACCAGCAAAGTAAAGGGAGATTTTTTTGGAAGCACAAACATTTGCCAATGATCTTAAATGCAGAGTTTGCTGCAAAGAAAAGTCTATGTGAGGGGCGATGTTGAGCAGAAAGATCCTATTAAGCTTTTGCTCTGGGTCCTTGTGATTAGTAGTGATACCCCCAAACATGGCTCTTCACTAAACAGATTTGAATGGGCCTGTAACTGCCTGCCATTACCTTCTGCTGTAAATTTAAAAAAATACAATGCAGCTGTATATTGAATGCCATATGTTTATGCCTGACAAGAGTGCAATGGCTGTGTCTGCAATTTCTGTTCAACTGGCCTTCCCCAGCATGACACATCATATGATGATATCATTTCAGCTGTGCTACACATGGTTGAATATCAGATGTTTCTGTAATTTAGCAAACAGTATTCCATCTACTGGTCTGCAGCACATGTGCATGTATTTGTCCTTCCTCCACATCCCTTCTCTCTAGAGAGTCCAAAAGGAAAAGTGATCTCTTTGCTTTTTAATTACAAACCTAATGTGGGGATTTTCCATTCTTGTGTACAACCTTCTTATCCAGCAGAGTGCCATTTAACAACTGTTTGCATTGACCTAATGTGGGGAAGGATGCTTCAATGATTCTGTTTTCTCAGGATAAAAAAAAAACTTTTATCATTTACTGATGATCTGTGTGAAAACTTTAAAGGGAAAGAATAGTTTTGCATTTTTACATACGACTAGCATAAGTAATAGATTTAACATCAGCCCCTGCCCTCTCCTACATAGTGGCATTCAGATTGGGAGCGGGAGGGGCAGCACTGGGAGCCAATTAGGTCCTACGTGATGCACATGTGATGAAAGGAAACATGCAGACAGCATGAGAAAGCCAAATGAGCAAAGCTGATGAATTATCAGTGTGTTGCCTCTCTTTTAATGTGTAGGCTTTTTACCCGTAAACTAAAGCCGGCCATACACGGTTCGAACTTCGAAAGAATTTTCTTTAGAAAATCGTTTCAAAGAATTGTCGTACGAATTTCGCACCCTTAGTGGGCTGCAGCAACAGCCGATTTTCGTGCGGCAATCAAATTTGAGGAATCGGACATGTTGGAATTTTTTTGAAAAATGAACGATTTTCTAATCAATGATGGGAGAATTGTGCGAGAAATGTAATAGAAAAAAAAATGCGCACGTGCAAGAAAAGAATATTCCCGGAGAGAAAAGAATATTCCCGGAGAGAAAAGAATATTCCCGGCCGAATTTGGAAAATTAATGGTGGCATCATCGGATTACAAAAAATACGAACTTTCTGATTTTGAAAAGAAAATTTGTTCAAAATTCAACCGTGTATGGCCTGCTTAAGTTCTTCAATAAAACTCCTAAAATACAACCTCAGCTCTGACTTACTTCTACACCAGGCGTACCTGGTTCTTGATCACCCTTGGTAAAAGACCAATCAGGCCAAACACTATAGGGTATAATGGAGATCCCAGACAGAAGCCTGTGTCTAGAGACATTAACATTGGTTGTTTCTCATGGACAGCAGTGAGAAACACCATACAGTAATGATAAACTAATGGGTATGGACCTCAAGAAGTCATGAATTAGAATATTGGAATCAGCATCCCATCTATAGCTCAATATAAAAATATCCACAATATGTTAGGACTTTACTAGTGCTACAACAAGACCTGCATAACTACATAAACATCAGTTAAAATAAATCTATTTTATTGTGTGAAAATAAGAATATTGCGTTACAAAGATTTTTGGGCTATTACAATTAGTTAGGCTCCAAAATGTATACATACATAATAATAGAAATGCTACCCCTTCCTAGATTATGTCTTATCATTAGCATGTCTATTCCATTAGTTTTGGTGATCTCCCATTGGTAGGAATGTAGCTCATCATTATCATCATTATGAACCTTCTTGCGTATCCTTGTAACATTAGATCGGATCCACATTTGGATGACATTAAATCGAAGAAACTTTGATTGCATTATATTGCAACATGAGATGAAATAGATATGTAAATTGAAAGCCACTATGCCCCCTGAAGCCATGCAGGGGAGTAACTAGAATTCACAGTGCTCCATCGCAAACATTTTATGTGGCACACTCCCTTAACAGAAGAAAAAATGCCACTGAACTACACACAAATTACTACAGTCATGTGGCAGGGCCTGAACTACAGCAACTACAGCAAATATAAAAGCAATGGGAAGGAAGTTTTATATGGCCCATTCACACCATATCATTGCAATAATGCTCATGGTCCAAGTTTCAGCAGCAAACAGCAATGCACACCAGGTGCACTGTGTTACCATTCAAAGTCTATGGAACCTTAAAGCACCTGCCTAGGGACGTGCGTCTTTACACAGCCAAATGGATGGCCATGCTATAACGTGCGCTTCATTGTGGTCCGCTAGAAAAAATGGTGCATGCTCCTTCCTCTTTTACAGTCGTTTACATTACCCAGCACCCCCTCTGCTCAGGCCCTGAGGCACTAATGTGGCGACTGTGGTGGTAGTTTCTTTTTGTAGAGGTTGCTTGTCCACCATTAATGTTATTGCTAACTATAGGATTATTTGTTTTTCTCAAGTAAGGCATGTGATTTTTATATATTTTTTTTGTAGTGACTATGTATTATTGTAATCTATATTGCAGACTGGCATTCCCTCAAAAAAACTTTAGGGGGTGCTAAACGGGCACACCATAGGTCTTAGTTAAGTTATGACATGCTCTAGCATGATGTCATTGGTATGCCAGCACTGTGAGACGGACGTGTGATGTCACAACGGGGTGTGTCTTTTTTCCTGGGGGGGGGCTTAAAGGGGGTAGGCATTGCTTTACCCCACAGATTGAGGGAGTATTTAGAGGGGGACAGTTCAGCCAAAATGCAATGCATGTAAGGGAAGGCTGGTTGTACAGAAGTTGATCTGTCAATCAACTGCTGTACAACCAGCCTGTCGGATTTTTCCCGAACGACGTGCTGCCGGCCAAAAGTCAGAACACAATAGCCCAGCGGGAGTTTGTGCTCATTTTAGAACTTATGGGACTAATTTGAGTGGACCTGGAATTATTATAAATAGCTTTGGATACACATCAGCTGGCTACCAAAGCTGTGCCAATATATTTTTCCACCACTTAAGCTACCTATCCTCTTGCCACTTTGAAGAGTCAGGCCTCGTACACACGGCCGAGATTCTCGTTGAAAAAAACATGTCGTTTTTTTCGACGAGATTCTTGGACAAGAAACTTGTCCCGGCCGAGTGTACACACGCTCGTTTCAAAGAACCCGCGGTTCTTTGAATGGAGCGTACGCGGTGACGTCATCGACTACGACGAGCATGCGCTCGTCACATTCGATGCCGTCGCCGCCATCTTGGTATACCCTACGTATGCCTAGGAAGCTACCGCGCATGCGTCAAATTCATTTCGAACATGCGCGGGCTTCCGGGAGGACAGGTAAGTGTACACACACTCACTTTTCTCATCGAGAAACATGCCGAGGAGAATCTCAACGAGAAAATAGAGAGCAGGTTCTCTATTTTCTCGTCGAGGTTACTTGTCGGTTTTCTCCACGAGAAACCCGATAGCCGCGTACACACGACCGATTTACTCGGCAAGACCTCTCTGCCAGCAAGTTTCTTGCTGGTTCTTGCCGAGAAAATCGGTCGTGTGTACGAGGCCTCAGTGGATGAACACATCAAAAAGATAAACATGAACATAGGAAGTCAATATGGGGTTTAAAAATGTGATAATAATCCATTTATATCTTTAGAAATGAATGGGAGATTTATGTCCTTCCCAGTCCCCCTTCTATCCATTTTTCTATTAATATTTAAGCAGTATGAATACAGTATATGATGTCTTATTGGTGTTGTAAGTGTTTTATGGCTTGTTCACACCAGCCTCTGCATTGCAACGCAGAGGATGGTGTATTGTACGATCCGGCCAGACCAGCGCAGTGTTGATACGCTGATACTGGCGCATAGCACTGTTCACACTAATTTTTTTAACCAACTTTCATGAAGCTCTATCAGCTGGCATGCAGTGTCCCGTGCTGCACTGGAAAAAAGTACTGCATGCAGTACTTTTCTTCAGTGCACACCACTGCAACGCTTTGGTGTGAACCAACCAAACCAGAGACAAGGCATTTTGCTTTGTCTTGCAGTGGGACTGCGCTGGAAAAGCCACCCAACTCATTCCCACTGCACCTGCTGTGAATTGACCCTTGGACTGGCTACTTACCTTACACTCCCAAAGAAGTTGCTCTTCAAGTCTCCCACCATTGATGTTATATTCAGTATTAACATTATATGACACTGTATTTGTGATAGTTATATTAACTGTGTGTGTGTATATATATAGATATATATATCTATATATATCTATATATCTATATCTATATATATATATATATATATATAGATATATATATATATAAAATGTAAAATCTCTAAAGTATGGGGATAGGAAACATGAGCTAGGAGGTGTAGCATTTTTTTAATTACGTATGGAAATATTTTGGAGCCTAAATTTTTTGTAATTTCTAAAAAATATTTTTAATAATTAAAAATGATTAAAACTATTCTTATTTCACACACTGATATTTATTTAGTTATGCAAAGTCTTGTTGTTTCATATTGCACTACAGAGTAATTGACAGCTGTCGCCTCTCGTGGATGGTGGTGGGGAACGCCATAAAGTAACATGGAGGTCTCAGCTGGACTATAGACATGAACACCTCTCAACTCTTTTGGATGGTAACCATACTGTGGCCCTCAGGCTGGTTTCAAATCATAGGCCTCCATAGTGCAATGTGATAATGCATAAGGGTCAGTGTACACAGGCACTTTCGATTTTCTGCAGACATGGGTTAGTGAAGAGAAATGAGCTCCAGGTTTAGGCTGAATCTCACCTGTTTGGAAATCTGGGCTTATTCCAAACTTTTGGGATGCTTGTCTGGAATTGCCCAGCCTAACATCCCACAATGCACTGCAAAAATCTAACGTTGACCAAGGTCATGCACCTGACTTCTGGTCAGGTGCAAGACTGGCCAATGATGGTATTTTTTTATTCTTCTAGAAAAATTTTCTATTGAAATTTTGTATAGTAAGTGGGTGGTAAAAAATAGAGCATAGGGGCATTCCCCAGCTCCAAAAAATAATAACAAACACAATTCTAAAGACACTAGATCTGTATCTGCTCAGCACAGTGAACAGGGGTATATATGACAATATCATCACTCAAATAAAAGGTCTCCAAGGGACAGAAACGGCATTCCTAACACCCACTTTAGTAACAGATAAATGAGACTAAGAAGCATTTGTGACCTAACACCAAAAGGACTCAGCTGCCAATAAAAAGATGTGTGTAAGAAACCCAGAAAGTTATTATGCGTTAGTAGAAAGGGGAATCAAGCCCATGGTCCTATACTTTCATTTTTTTGAGGGAACCACGAGACAAGTAGGTGGCCTTGTAAAGGGGCACAACAATATTAATCAAAGATTTCTAGAAATTCAAAGTAGCTGCATCCTTCGATTTCCATTTTAGGGCGATAGCCTTAGGGGCATAGAATAACAGTAGACTTACAAGAGCCTCAAGTGCCTGATGAAGGGCCAAGGGACCCACTAAGCCATGTAAACAAAAGTCTGTTCGCAAGGGAACTACTATAGTAGTCAACTGGGCAATAAACTGTGTGACCTCAGACCCAAAAAATTGGATTTTCGGGCAAAGCTAGAAGATATGACTGAAATTAGCAGAGTCACTCGGGCACCTCCAGCATCGGAAAGAAACCTTGGGATGAATTCTAAGGCATCAAGTAAATCCTGTGCAGTATTTTAAACAGGATAAATTTTCTTGACTAGTGACTAACTGTGAAAAGGGGGGAATCCCACATATCTTCCCAGTCTTCATCATCAATATCAGGAGTGTCCGCCTGCCATTTGGATTGAAGACTCTCCATGTCAACGTGAACTGAAGGCATGAGACCCTTATAAAGTCAGTGATAGTAATTTGCCAAAGTCCAAGCCACACATTTTAAAAGTCCAAGCCCACACATTTTAAAAGTCCAAGCCCACACATTTTAAAAGTCCAAGCCCACACATTTTAAAATGCTACCTGTCCCTTAGAAGAAGGAAAATAATCGGAAGTAATTCTTGAAAAATTTGCTATTATTGGTCCATTATTTGCAAACCTAACCCCCAGGTATTATTGCTTTCTAGGGAATTAGCTAAGCTAAGCACATAGTTTACCAACACAGGAAAATAACATTCAGATATTATTTTTTGTTGTAGTGTAGGCAACACGCGTGAGAACAAAATTACATGTTACAAATTAGTTGTGTAAACTTTGAAAAAGTCATACTTACAGGTTTTCCTTGTTCGCCTCTCTCTCCAGGATTACCAACTTTCCCCTATATACATATCAATAAAACACGAAATAAGATATATTTCTGCCACCAATGTGATTTGCATACAAATATTATATTTTTATGACAACTATTCTGCCTCATATGAAGCTGCATCACTGTGTTAGAACACTATGAATCAATTTAGGAATCAATTTGCATGCTTCTATTATCAGCACTTATCAGAGATAAACAGCTTTGCACCTTTTATTTGAGTCTTATACAGTAATCATCGTCAGGAGATAGATCTAATGAAAGCTAGCAACAGTTGATCTGATAATTATAAGTATGGCTCCCCAATTACAGAAGGACTGCTGCCTAGAGCATTACAATAGCCACTGCTGCAGCTATCTTCCACCAGATGTCAACATAAACATTAGCTACATACAGCACCTATGGCGAAAAAGTGGGGTATAGTATTTATGGTGGCCTGTGTCGATGGTGAATATTTCTCAGTGACAGTGGTTACCAAGGCAGTGAATCTCCCCAATGGGCATTCAACAACAAAAAAACACTTTTTAATACAATAGGGGCATGTCAGAACCTCTATCAGATTTTTATAGCTGCAAAAAGGGATTGAATATTTTGGGTTTTATTATATCAAAAGCCTGAATAATTGAATTTCTTGCAGCTTCGCAGAGTAGGAAATTATGAAACACTTTACTTCACTTTGTTGGGTTGAAAGAAGTAACAGTGATATGATTGACCACATAGAATCCCTATAAATAAAATATTTCTATAGTTGTCTTTGTTCCTGTTGGGAGCAATGATGAGCTTGGCTGTGTTGAGACAAGGATTTAAACCCTTGCTTGCGAGCCCGCTAAGAAGTTGTCACCTCTATGGGCCAATCATCTGTGGCAGGGGAAATCTATACCCCACAGCTGCACGCCCCTTGATTGGGTGACAGCTTCCTGGTGGGCACACATGAGTTTGGATACTAGTGTAAACACGCCCAAGTTCCTCCCTACTGGGGAGATTACTCCTTACATCTTATCCCATAGACAGTGGTCACCAGTACAGAAAGTAAGGGGAAATCTCAGCAATGAAGATTCAGGCAAAAATAAAAAATGGCTACACTTTAAGTCTGAGCTTTGCAGTTAGACTCACAAGGCTTTCCACTGTGCTTCTTGGAGGGTCTGAAACCCCTTGCACAGGTGATTCTGTGCCATGCAACCTACTTCTCTAGAACTACAGCAGAGGGTGCTTGGAAACTGGGAATCTTGACCTGCCTTTCCAAAGGGTTAGAGTCAGGGCAGCCTATAAACTAGAGATAGCCATATGGATCTAGTGAGTGGAGCAGTCAGATTAGGAGACACAAAGAAGGCAGACCATGTCCTCTGAGAAAGTTTAGATCTAAAATTTTCATGATTGACTGCAATCTAACTTGGATTTTCAGGTTTGCTCAACACACAGTCTACAAACTTTATCTCTCTACCAGACAGTCTTTAACGTTAAGACTGGTGTGAAACAGATAAAATTGATTTCAGTCAATTAAATGTACTCACTATACGGCCAGGGAGTCCTTTTTTGCCAGGATCACCGCTTTCACCCTGGAGGAAGGAAAATGAATGAACAGAAATTCATCACACATTAATATGACAGCAGAAAATTCAGTGAATGTTGCATAAAACTCCCTCACCTTCACCCCTTGCTGGCCCTCTTCTCCTGATGGACCATCAGGACCCCGTGGACCCTGAAAAAAAGGTAAGTAGATATATCAATAACATTTTAGGCAGTGTATGAAATTGAAACTATCGCTATTGCAGACTATCCAACTGCTATGGGGCCCAGCACTGTTTGGTTACAAAGTTATATAGGCAGATGGCAATAGTAGAAGCAATCCCCGTCCTCAACACGAGACGGCGCGGTGACGTCAGCACGCTGTCTCGTGTTGAGGACGGGGATTGCTTCTAGCCGGCCGGCTGTTTATTTTATCGCGAATACACAATTGGGGGACTGTAAGTGTAATTTTATCTGTTCTATTAAATACGTTTTATACGTTTTTACGCTATGGTCCGCTCTATCTTTTTTTTGGGCTGAATATTGCTACCCCCACGTGAACACGTATTGCTGGATGGTTTTCCTGAGAGTCCCATCAGCCTTCTCACAATAGCTGTGACATCCCTGTGAAGTAAAGGCCCTGGATGGGTTTAGCCATCTGCAATCTTTTAATTTACATCTGGTAAGCAGGTTTTTATGTGGTGCTGGTGCATGCGTCCAAGGATTTATCCACTGGGTGTTTGTCAAAGGCCCTGGCTGGGTTTTAGCCATCTGTAACCCTTTGTTTACTATCTGGTAAGCAGGATCTTTATGTGGTGGTGGTGCATGCGTCCAAGGATCTATTCACTGTGTGTTCATGTGCATATATTACATCTGAGCAACATTTGAATGAGACGTTGTTACGCTATGATGTTCCTTTCTCATAATTTTTTGGAATAAATGCTTCAACACATACCGAATCTGTGGGGCTCAACATACCGGGACGTGGAAGTCATTGCCATACTTAAGGGATCTCCGTGATCATTTACTAGGAGAAAGGCCTGGGCTGGGTTTGAACCATCTGCTTACTGAGCTTGCTATCTGGTAAGCAGGAATTTTTATCGGTGGTGCTACACTTGCCTATGATCTGCTCACTGGGTGTTGCAACATCATCATACGTTTATGTTGGACTGTGCAATATTATACCATCAGTACTTTTTAAATAGCACAATTTTTTCCTTTCCTGAAAGTGATTAGTATTTTGTATCACTAATGAAATCACTATAATAACATGATGGAGACCAGTGGTTCACATATAGGCAATTTTCAGCTTGGGAAAATAATAAAACATTCCAGTCCCCAGCATCACTAAAGTGAGGGGAATTACCTTCATAGATAGCTGTTAAAGGATATTTACAATCTGAACTCTGGTCCTCCCCTTCATGTGTCATGACTGTTAAGAAATAGTAACTAAACCCAACTTTCCGAAAATGGTTACATTTAAGGCATGCTGTTAAATACTCGTATTAATAATCACAGTTGCTTGTGCACTCAACCAAACTATCAAACTATCAAATGGCTGCTGTTATAGCTAATAACATGTGCAGCACCACGGCAGCTGAAGATCAAACAGAGGCCAAGGTGGCAGCTTCCTTGGCTGTAAAGGATAGGAGGGTTTTGTTTGCCTTACCATAAGCAGCGTGTTAACATTTCAGTATGGGTCTTCTTTAACAGTTAAAATTCTGGCAGAAGATCCAAATTATACCTTTTTTAAATAACAAACATGTCATACTTACCTGCTCTGTGGTTTTGCACAGAACAGCCCCGATTTCTTGGGGGTCCTTCGCCAGCACTCCTGACTCCTATGCCCTTCCAAGTGCCTCCATAGCAAGCCACTTGATATAGGGGTACTCGTGCCAGCTTGATATGGAGCTGGGCTCTGTGTGTCCATTAATACACACAGCGTGCTCAGCCCCAGTCCTCACACTTTCCTCACAGGCTATGATTTACTGTAAAAGGAGTCGATGGCTCCCGCTGCTGCCTCCATGTCCGATGAGGAGAAAGAGAGAGAGAGAGGTGAGAGCCACTGCTCTCAGACACAGCTTTGGTTTGAGATCAGGCTCAGGTAAATCTAAGAGGAGGTGGACCTAAACACAGAAGGTTTTTTTACCTTAATGCAGAGAATGCATTAAGACAAAAAAAAACTCCTGCCTTTACTATCACTTTAAAGGATAACAGGTTCTTACAACCACTCCAGGAATGTAACCTCCCCTTGAAGTCCAAAGCACTTATTCCAGTCTAAATATGACTTGGACACTTCTTCATGTGTAGAAGTCATCTTATTATAATATTGACCTATCTTGTAGCAAAGTCTTGTACCATGTAAGGTCTCTATCAGTGCAGAACTATACGTGGCTGGAGTATAAGTGATTACCTTTATTGGAAAAGCTAATGTTTTGTATAGCCAAAGCAAAGTGCCCCTATCCATGTTATACCAACCTCCCTTCCCCACATGCATATTTACTTCTGATAGGTGCAGCCTTAAGTGCTTAAGTGCCACAAGCCTTCAGTGTCCTGGCTGCACCAAAGGCTAAAGGTGTTTGGGACCTCCCCATAGCAGTTGATGGGGAGGTCCCAAGCATCTTCAGCCTTGGGTGATGGCCCCATGGAAGACTATAGGGATCTACTGTGCAGGCGTTGCTAAGATACTTGCCATCATATGGAGGTAAACATGACTTTGTGGAAGGAAAACATGGGCTAAGTTAGAACAAGGAAGGGGAAGGCAAAAAGGATAACTGCAACTTGTTTTAAACTGCACTTATCCTTTAAAGTAAAGCTTCAGTAGTTTTTTTTGTTGTTGTCTAAAACTAATATATACTGTATATTTAAATCAAGGGTGCATTGTATTTTCATGGGGGATGCCATATTTTATGAGCTTTCCATCCCTGGACATCCTTTGAGGTCTTACCCATGGTCGAGTGTTTCTAGCCATTGCATCTATCACTCCTGCTCTTTTCAAGTATCCATTGCCATTGGCGTGTCTTTCTCATGACATCTGGATCAGATGCGCTGTGTACACGTCTCAGTTTAGATGAGGCTATTTCTAATTTTATGGCTCATAAGTGTTTCATTTGTCTAACTTCAGAGAAGGTCATTTCATTAGTGTGTACTCTGGGTCTAATTAGGTTCCTCTTCTCTGACTCTTCACAGAACATTTTCACAAATAAATACTTCAGTATTTCAATTTCTGCTGGGCCATCGCTAGCTCTGTTTGTTGGGTGCAAATAGCTTACAGCTGACTCCTAATTGTGTTTAGTTATAGGAATAGACACAGACAAAATTGGAAAAGTACACAAAAAGAGGCTGTAGTCCGTAATTAGATAATCGCAAGAAAAACAAAGAAATGGTCTCCTATGATGTTTTCCATCAATACCTCCAAGGTGCCTGGCTGTGTGGAAATTCTTTGTTCTTCAACATGTTTGTGGTGGAAAACAAAACATCCCTTACATTGATGAATGGCTCATAAACAAGATGGTGGAATGACCTTTGCCTCATACTGACCCATTTTCCTCTACACAAGATAGGGTGCCCCTTGGCTGCCTGACCCAATATAAGCTCAGACAAAAGCAATAAACAGTCATGATTACATTTATGAACAAAACCTAAATACAATTTTAAAGCAGGGGGGCCAGTCTAGCAGTGCGAAGAAGAGGAGGATCGGGTACGTTGATGTTTTTTTCTGTCCCCTAGACCTAAACAAGCAACTATGCAGCCCCACTGAAAGGGATCGTTTTTAGGTTTCCTGGAGTTGGGCTTTAAACCATAACAAAAGTTTGTTATTTAATACAAACATGTAAAAGTTGCTAATAAAAATAGTACATGCATGCACACTTGCAAAACAATGCGTCTTGTGACTTTTCCACAAGGTTTCCCTGCTGCAGTGTGTGTACAGTGCAGGACCTGGAATTATCTATGACCTCTTGGTTTAAGCTCCTCTGGTTGCATAGCCCAGAGGTCACAGGCTTTCCACACATTCCTCTTAGTATTTTATTTTTTTATTATTATTATTCACGATTTATATAGCATCAACAGTTTACGCAGCGCTTTACAATGTAGAGGGAGGACAGCACAATTACAGTACAATTCAATACAGAAGGTAATATCATATCTTTGCCTAAGGGGAAGAGACAATAGCTTCACAAAACAATGTGGCTCCTCCCAGATCTGCCCTGTGTTCTCCTCTTTAATGAACAGCTGGAGAGAGGCAGGCTCAGGGAAGGATACACGCTTCCTATTATATGCTTCTTGGCAACAAACAAAAATAATTCTTACAGCAAACTTTCTATGATGAAATGATAACTTCCCTGAGATGGTGGTACCACCCTCAACAACTCTCTCTGACCATATCCTGAGTGATTTCGAGCCATAGGTAGACTTGTTGGCACACAACATCCCAACATCCTTTGATCGGAAAATTAAAGAAGCCTGGCAAAAATTGTCAGCTGAACAGTGGCTGCATTCAATCAGAAGCAGCCACTATTTGCGTATTCTGACAGTCATGGGAGCTGGCTGTCAGAATACAATAGCTGGCAATGCAAGTACCTTGTACCTCTATCCACACTGTTTAGTACATAGCTTTGCAAGAATACATGCATGCACAACTTAAACTTGCAATGTCAGCGTTTGCATTAAACATGTGTAAAGGCTGGCCGCAGGCTAGCCTGTATTTGTGGGAGGAGGCTGAGAGCACTACTTAAGCCTCCTCCCTTGCCAGGTCCTGCGTCGGCGTCGGTTCAGGGTTGGTGTGACGTCATTCCGGCCGTCAGGTTTTCGCGTCACTTCCGGGTTTGTGGCCATGCGGCAGGTCGGCTGCTGCAGTGTCAGCTCTCCTCTGGATATCATGGGGCGTCTTGGAGCAAACGCCCGCATGCTTCCCGGTTTCCACGGCGGGCTTCATTGGAGCAGGGGGGGCTTCCATTTCAGGCGCATGTCGGCGTCCATTTGGGGGGGGGGGGGGTTGTCCAGCTTTCCATCTCTGGTGCCTTGGTGGATCAGGGAGGGGGGCCGCCGCATGGTTCGCCTCAGCATTTGGCTGCCCCAGGATTCTGTCGTCACGTTTCAGTCTCAGCTTTCTGCCCCAGGTTTCTGTCCTTGCATTTGCTGTCATAGCATTTTTCTGCCCAGGATTGCTGCCTCTGCGTTTCAGGCTCAGCTTTTCTCTCGTAGCGATTCTGCCCAAGGGTTTCTGGCATTGCATTTCTGCCTTAGCTTTCAGTCAGCGTTTCTGTCATGGCGTGTCGGCCCCAGGTTTCCGGCATTTCTTTTCAGTCTCAGCTTTCTTTCATAGCGTGTCTGTCTTAGTATTTCTGCCCCAGGGTTCTGTCGTTGCTTTTCAGTCCCCGCATTTTCTATCTCAGTGTTCTGCCCTGGGGGTTCTGGCTTTGCGTTCTGCCATGGCTTTCAGTCAGTCCCACGTTGTGTCGTAGCGTTCTGCCCCAGGTTTCTGTCATTGCTTTTTTCAGTCATGTTCTTTCATGGCGTTCTGCCCCAGGTTTCTGTCATTGCTTTTTTCAGTCACGTTCTGTCATAGCGTTCCGCCCCAGGTTTCTGTCATTGCTTTTTCAGTCACGTACTGTCATAGCATTCTGCCCCAGGTTTCTGTCCTTGCATTTTCAATCACGTTCTGTCATAGCATTCTGCCCCAGGTTTCTGTCATTACATTTTTCAGTCATGTTCCGTCATAGCATTCTGCCCCAGGTTTCTGTCATTACTTTTTCAGTCACGTTCTGTCTTAAGCGTTCTGCCCCAGGTTTCTGTCGTTGCTTTTTCAGTCACGTTCTGTCATAGCGTTCTGCCCCAGGTTTCTGTCTTTGCTTTCAGTCACATTCTGTCGTTGCTTTCTGGCCCAGGTTTCCATCGTTGGATTTTCAGTCTCAGCATTCTGTCGTAGCGTTTCTATCATAGTGGTTCTACCCCAGGGGTTTTTCTGTCATTGCATTTTGTCTGCCTCAGCGGTTCAGTCTCGGCGTTGTCTTAGCATTTTCTGCCCCAGGGTTCTGTCATTGCTTTGCCGTAGCGTTTTCAGTCTTAGCGTTCTGCTCCAGGTTTTCTGTCATTGTATTTCTGCCTCAGCCTTCAGGCTCTGCGTTTCAGGCTCGGCATTTCTCTCGTACATTTTCTGCCCCAGGTTTTCCTGTCTTGGCACATCGGCCTCAGCATGTTCACCAACTCTGTCATAGCGTTTCTTCCTCGCGATTTCTGTCGTTGCGTTTCTGCCCCTCGGTTTCTGTCGTTGCGTTTCTGCCCCTCGATTTCTGTCGTTGCGTTGTGTTTTTCGTGTCTCGTTCTGTTGTCATGTGTAGTTTGTGTTGCTGGTTGGGCTTGCTGCCCGTCTCTGTTGGACTAGTTCATGTGCATCCCTTCTATCTCGGGGTGCTTGGTCTGGTTTCTTTGACTGCATTCCATAGGGGGGGCGGGCCTCCTAGGTACCTAGTGGCGAGTTCCTGTTGCTTGGTTCTTTTGGGCTGCTTTTCTTGCTAGATTTTTCCGTTAGGTGCTCGTCCGTGGTCTGGTGGTCCAGCTCTTGCACTACTTGTGGGAGGGTTGGATTGGCTTCCACGCAGATGTCGACTGTCTTGCACTCTTTCCATCAGTCCTGCTGTTGATAGGGTTGGTCTTTGTGAATTCAGGTCTCATGTTCGGGTCATGCTTCTGCCTAGGATCTGCCGGCCGAGTCCGTCAGGTGGGACCGGTGTTTCTGTGTGTCTGTCTTTTTTCCATGTTCAACGATGCTGGTTGCCTCAGCGCATTGGCCTTTTCTACCTGCTCCTCCAGGTTTCCAGCACTTCAGATTCCTGCCAGGTTGTCCTTTTGCAACTCACCCTCTCAATTCCCATACTTAGAGTGGGTAGGCCAGGGGGTTTGGGGGGTTCTTCGCAGAGCACGTCACGGGTGCCCGGTGAGGCATTTATTTCTGCTTGGCCTCATTGCAGGGGCCCCTCGCGCCAGCCTTGGTTCTACTTCCCTTTCGTATCCTCTCATCGCGAGCACTTCAGTCATGTCTGGGTTATCTCGGGTGCCAGGCTCTATCCAAGCTTCTCAGGGTGTTCAGTCGATTCTGGGCTGCTTTGCAGGTTGGATAGATGGAACCGCCTACCTTAAGTTGATGGGTTTCTCCAGTCATTGCGGATACTCAACAGACACATACTGTTGCCTTGGGGCACACGCTGCCTTCCTTGTCGGTCGGTTACCTTCCCTTCTTCACCTAAATATGTGTCTTTTGCCCTCTTCTCAGGCATACCGACCAGCTAGGCCAAGGCACACCTCAGGCCTTGGTTGTTAGGGTTTAACGCTTACTTGCTCGAAGGCTCTGACCACAAGTGTAAAGGCTGGCCGCAGGATAGCCTGTATTTGTGGGAGGAGGCTGAGAGCACTACTTAAGCCTCCTCCCTTGCCAGGTCCTGCGTCGGCGTCGGTTCAGGGTTCCCACCCACCCATTTCCCCCAGCCTTCTTTCACACTCTTTATACATTTTTCTTATTCTTACATTCAGGGTACGCCCTCTTCTCAGGCATACCGACCAGCTAGGCCAAGGCACACCTCAGGCCTTGGTTGTTAGGGTTTAACGCTTACTTTCTCGAAGGCTCTGACCACAAATATACTTTAGTTATGTTTTAAAGTAACAGGATTGTGCAAGATTACTTATAATATATTACATTTGCCCCCGTATTTATCTTTTTTAGACTTTATCTAAATCCTGCCTGACCTCATACAATGCAACCAACAATATCAAATATTAGATCTCTGTGGTTAGAACTCAGATTTTTGATACTATCATGCACTTTGGGGAGCCAGTAGGTAGGGCATGGAATGTCAGAATTAAGGTGGAGTCTGACCCTTAAATCTTAAAGTCATTGGAGTCATAATAAGTAAAGCAAAAAAAGGTGAAAACATATAAATATTCCATGCAGAAGCCTGCTATAATATTTTAAGATTGGATATTTAGATTCTTGTATAAACCTAGTCATGAGCATTTCTTAAAACAAAAACAAAAATCTTTCCAACTGCATACATGTCTTTAAAAAAGCAGGAAAATTTGTCTTTTTCACCAAGTATGCCAGGACAAGGGGCCTTTTAAAAGCTTTGTAAGTAAAGGTCTTAGACTAATGCCGCGTGCACACGACCGTTTTTAATGTCATTGAAAAAAACGATGTTTTTCTCGACGTGATTCTTCTCAAGCCTGCCTTGCCTACACACGATCATGAAAAAAAATGCTCGAGCAAAGCGTGGTGATGTACGATGGCACTATAAAGGGGAAGTTCCATTCGGATGGCGCCACCCTTTGGGCTGCTTTTGCTGATCCTTGTGTTAGTAAAGTTTGGTGAGAGACGATTCGCGCTTTTCAGCCTCATGCTCTTCAGTCCGTTACAGCGCTCCCGTCTCATCACTTCCTTCTGAGCATGCACATTTTTTTCACGTCCTTAAAGCCTACACACGCCCGTTTTTCATGACGAGAAAAATGACGACGTGAAAAATGACGAGAGAAATTAGAGCATGTTCCAAATTTTTAATGCCCATTTTTCACATCGTGAAAAATGCTCTGGAGCCCACACACGATCGTTTTAAATGACCAAATTAAAAAATTGCATTTTTCTCGTCATGAAAAACGGTCGTGTGTACGCGGCATAAGACGTTTTAGAGGAGCTCATAACCCAGTCCTCTGGTGACCTAGGAAGTTAGCTCTATGTATTCAAAAGGGGAATATAGTATTTCACCTTATCACCTAAGCATGTTACTAAATATCCTTGGCCAAAGAAGCACATATGTAAGATATATATTTTAACTTTAATACATACAATAATACTAACAAACCTCAATGCAAACAGAACTGTAATATAGTATTTCCTCAAATTCTACATGATGATACAAAACCATTTTAATTTATATCAAACATAAAAATAAAATGTTATTTCACAAAAATGTTATATTCCCACTAGAGCATCATTTTTACTCCACAGGAACCCTTGAAATAATTTTCAGGTCCAGAGCAAACCCTGCTAAAAAATATTGGTGGCCAGTGGAACGAATGCTAGCCTAACACTGGTGGTCAAAACGGCACCCTTAAAGACAGCTATAAAGATCATTTGTGTTGTGCCACTGGCTCTTAAAAGTGGCACTGGCCCCAAAACCAGGCAGGCACCATCAAGTGGAAAGTTAATAAGCTACAGCTCAATGAATCCTCTGGAGGGACCTTGGTGGAGTATGCCAACACTAGAGTGATCTGTGCTTTCCGTATATATATATATATATATATATATATATAATTTTTTGTTTTGTTTTTACTTCCAGCAAGCGCGTTGGCCTTCTGTGTAGGCTTTTCAACTACTGTTTTATTTTTTTTCCAGGACGGATTGATCAACCTCATGCCAATCCCCAGCCTGAAGAACCAAAGTATCCATTTTTGTCTCAGTCATCACCATAGACCTTCCAAGCTTGGGTGGTCCTACTGATAGTTATATTGATCATGGTAGAGCTCTCAGAATCATCTGAACCATTAGAACTGCACTGCTTGCTCAAGCTATGGATACAATTTGGATACAATTGCCCAGAAAGGGCAAAATTCTACAATTACTATATTTCAATGTCAGGTGAGGCTTTCAACTTCATATCCCACACTGGAAAGCTTTATATGATGTACCCACTCCTTGGACAAAATCATGTGCATGCAAGATTTATTATTCTCCCTCCTGAGAAAAGGTTTATGAAATCTATAGTCTCTGCCAGGTTAGGTGTAACAAGCGTTGTGTATTCAGTGAAGCCGAATGTTGATCCTCTCAGTTCTCTAACAAACAGATAAATACAGAGCAATCTTCAGAGATCAATATACTTACTCTTTGACCCTTTGGACCTTGTATTCCTGGTGATCCTCTTTGTCCAGCAGGACCCTGTAATAAGGTTGAGAGATTTTTTCTTTTTTGCCTTGTTGCAACTATGCATCTACATAATAAAAAATCTATGACATCAAATCAATGCATTGTAATAACAGTTGTGATGTGCTAGTTTTTACTTACTGGTAATCCTGGTGGACCAATTGGTCCAGGTATTCCCGGAGGTCCAAGATAGCCCTGAAAATAACATGTCTTGTTAATAGAAAAGTTTTCATAAAGCCAACATAATTTAACATTTAAATATCAGCAAATTATTTAAAGAAATCCTGTACTTAATAATATTTGGGAGCTGACATTTTTAGGTCATGTTTAGCTGCAAAAATCCAGGTGCTGTACGGTTACAAAGGAGACTCTTTGGGTGTGGGAAGGCCGGCAGTATCTGGGTGCAGGAAACCAGGTTGTGTTTGGTTGCAGACAGATTTTTTGTGTGTGGCTAAACCGTGTGGACAGCCTTCTCTGAAGAGTTGAAGCTGTTATAGCTGCAAAGGGCGGGCCAACTTATTATTGAACCCTACGGACTAGGACTGGGATACCATTAAAGTTCATGTGTGTGCAAAGGCAGGCGTCCCAATACTTTTGGTAATATAATGTAGTTCCAAAAGAGTGACGGTCCCTCTAAATGAGGTGCAGGAAGGTAGGCACTACGTGGGTAAAGCCAGACAGGTTGTTTGGTTGTAGGCATGTTATTTGGGTGCAGGAAGGCAGGTTGTATTTGGATGTCAGAGGCCTGCAGACAGACAGGATGTGTTTGGGTGCTGACAGTACAAATGACACTTTGACTTAAAGAAAAACATGAATTGTAGCAGCTGGGGCAGAGTGTACATAGTTGTGGCGAACCACATGTAGGTGATGTCTATAAGGACCCTGGGAAATCACAGATACTTAGTTCCAGCAGCCTAGATTCTGCTGTTTTTCCACATTCCTGTAGCTGTATATATCCTGCGGCAACTTGAAAAGATGTTAAATTACATTTCCATGCAATAAGTCTTGTAATGTTACCCTGGTGGTCAATGCAACTGCTTAAAGCATAAGTTATAATGATGGAAAATAATTTTACTCTTGAATAGCTCAGCAGAAAAGTCGGAAAATCTGCAAGTTCCATTGAAACCACAAAACAATCATTACATAAGTTTCTGGTACCAGTTTCACAATGAGTGTGCTTTGCCAGAGGAAATGTCTTCCTTCTGCTACACAGAGAAACACTAATATCGTACTGAGGTCAGGATACGGACAAACTGCTACCATGAGCTAAATGGAGTTTATTGCCTGAATTTTAGCTTTTTTATTTTCACATATTGTCCTTAACTTGAGCTCAAATTATTGAGATGTTAACATATTTCTGTATACCCAGAGTTTTAAAACAACTCCATGAACAGATAACGTAGATATCATACCAGGCTTGTCTAAGGTCAAAGTGAAACAAGCGATCCTGTCACTGATAAGAACTTGCCAACAACAGGATTATTATAAAGGGCACAGAAATACCTTCCATTATGTCTCTCCCTTTGTCATTCACCAGTGATGGAATGTCATTGTATTTATCCGGACAGCAAGGCAGTGACACCATGGGAGTACAGTAAAACCTTGGATTGAGAGTAACTTGGTCTGCGAGTGTTTAGCAAGACGAGCTAAATTTTTATTTTAAATATTGACTAGATAAACAAGCGATGTCTTGCTATACAAGTACAGGAAGTCCCCGAGTTACGAACAGCCGACTTGCGAACGACTCCTACTTACGAACGGGAGGCTTCGTGGCCACTTTTCGACGGCGGGCACATTAGACAGAACCTTTTTGACGGCGGGCACATTTGACGGAACCTTTTCGACGGAACATCAGAAAACTGCCGTTCTGCCCATGCGCGGCCACTTTTCGACAGCGGGCACATTCGACGGAACATCAGAAAACTACGTATCTGCCGTTCTGCGCATGCTGTTCCGACTTATGAACATATTCCACTTAAGAACAAACCTACAGTCCCTAGCCCGTTCGTAACTCGGGAACTGCCTGTAGTGTCATGTCACAACTGAGTATAAAAGAGAAGAGAGGTGCCTCTAAGTGTAGCAATATGGTTACATTTAACCACTTAAGGACCGAGCCTCTTTCTGAGATGTGGTGTTTACAAGTTAAAAACTGATTTTTTTTTGCTATAAAATTACTTAGAACCCAAACATTATATATATTTTTTCTAACACTCTAGAGAATAAAAAAGCAGTCGTTGCAATACTTTTTGTCACACCGTATTTGCGCAGCAGTCTTACAAGCGCACTTTTTTGGGAAAAAAATCACTTTTTTTAATTAACAAAATAAGACAACAGTAAAGTTAGCCCAATTTTTTTTATATTATGAAAGATAATGTTACGCTGAGGACATTGATACCCAACATGTCACGCTTCAAAGTTGCGCCCGCTCGTGGAATGGCGACAAACTTTTACCCTTAAAAATCTCCATAGGCGGCGTTTAAAAAAATTCTACAGGTTGCATGTTTTGAGTTACAGAGGAAGTCTAGGGCTAGAATTATTGCTCTCGCTCTAACGATTGCGGTAATACCTCACATGTTTGGTTTGAACACCGTTTTCATATGCGGGCGCTGCTCACGTATGCGTTCGCTTCTGCACGCGAGCTCGTCGTTTTATTTCGACAGTTTAAAATAAATAAATAAATGTTGGTCACTTTTATTCCTATTACAAGGAATGTAAACATCCCTTAGAATAGAAAAAATTATAATAGAAAAAAGCATGACAGGACCTCGTAAATATGAGATCTGGGGTCAAAAAGACCTCAGATCTCATATTTACACTAAAATGCAATAATAAAAAAAAAAATGTCCCTTTAAAAGTATTAAAGCATTAAAACGTCACTTCTGCTCTGCAATGCCATGGAGACAGGTGGGGACCATCTTCCCCTCACTCGTCTCCATGTCAGCCCAGGGAACAGACCCGATCGCCCTCCGCCGCTGACGACGACTCCAGTAAGCGGCGGAGGGCGGCGGGAGGGGGGGCCCCTCTTCTGCCTCCGATAAAAGTGATCTTGCAGCTAATCCGCCGCAGAAACTACTTTTATCTGAAAGCGGACCGTCCGCTCTTGAAGAGGATACTGGGGTTATGGTAGCTAGCTGCTACCATAACAACGGTATTACTCTTCAAAGTAGCGACGTATAATGACGGCGGGCGGTCCGCAGTGGTTAATGAAGGTACAGCATTTAGCAACTCACATAGTTAATGATTAAAACAGGCACATCTAAGTATGCAGGCACCCGGGGTAAAGCTGTCCACATAGACCATCCTCTTCATCGCCATCAATGTCATCCCTTCCATGCTGCGCTCCACGAGCCATGCAAGCCTTGCTCTCAGATCGCTCCGCAGGGTAGTCTTCCAAAATCGCAGACTGACAGCGGTGAGAGGTGGCAGTGCGGAGGACAGTCTATGTGGACAGCTTTTTCCCGGATGCCTGCATACTTAGATGTGCCTCCTTTAATCATCAACCATATGAGTTGCTAGATGTTGTACCTTTATTAAATGTAACCATATTGCTACACTTAGAGGCGCCTCTCTTCTCTTTTATACTCTGTAGCTCCTGCTGCATTTTGCTTCTAATCCCCTTGTGGAGGCTTCCATTTGTGGATGGACATTTTATGGTTACACAACCTATCACATTGCTATAATCTTTTTATATGGCCTATATAGACTGAAGGATTTATAAATAAATGGTTGTGGAAGGAATGATCTGAGTTTTCAATATTTCTTATGGATAAATTCACTTTGATATACGAGTGCTTTGGATTACAAGCATGTTTTCAGGATGAATTATGCCTGGGAAATCCAAGGTTTTACTGTAGAAAAGTATTTCCTGACCTCTACAACAAGTCTCAGCAGCTAAACTTCCCCCTGGTCCCCTTACCAGCAGTGACTCAGCAGCTTTACAGCCTTCTAAGCTCTGATATAAATACAGAGTATAAGCTCTGATATAAATACAGAGTAGCTGCATTGGGAGCAGGAACATAGTGACATTAGCTGCTTAGGGAGTCAACTTGAATTTACTTCTGCTGTGAAAGTTGAGGATGAATTTATCCATGGTGCCTGTAGCTACAGAGTTTAAGGAGGTCTTGTTTGAAAGCTTATTTAATACTTGTTAAAGAGGACCAACTCCTCTACTGTGCAGAAATGCCATTTAATGGAATTGGGGATTATCAGCTTTCCTAGGATCCAGCAGGATCAGCTAAACGAGCCAGCTGAAAGGTAAAGTATTGTTTACTTTTCTCTTTGAATTACATTTTTATGTGTTTTACTGCATGCTTTTTTTAAACAAGGGAGGTGGGGACCTGCAACATCAGTATAAATATTCAAATGTTCATAGCCTGGCCACATTAACAAAAAAAGGCACATTTATATTAAAGTGGAACATTTAAAGAGGAACAGATCCTGCGCTGCCCTCTTCCTTTCTGATGTCATTGCGTGCCGGCTGCTAGAACCAGGAACATACAGCTGGCCCTCTGATTATGCACCGCAGCATATGCACATTTTTAGTAGATTGCCCTGAAGCCTCCTGGGATCCGTGACTTGGGTATTCCAGGGGGTTGGGAGGGTACACGATTCTCACTTAAGTGATTAACCCAGGAATGAGGGGCCCCTACAATCAAAAAAGGTATTAAAAAATAAATAAAAATTCAATGATTGCGTGAAAGAAAGGGAAAGTGGGTAAAGAGGGTGAGGGTCCACTTTAAAGTGGTTGTAAGGCCTCAAGGTTTTTCACCTTAATGCATTCTATGCATTAAGGTGAAAAACCTTCTGTGCTGCTGCAGTTTCCCCCAGACCCCCCCCCTGTTTCTTACCTGAGCCTAATCCGATCCAGTGATGTGCAGGAGCGCAGTGGCTCCAGCCGCTGTATCTTACCTCTTTGGACAGATTGATAGTAGCAGGAGCCATTGGCTCCTGCTGCTGTCAATTAAATCCAGTGACATAAAAGTGCGGGGGGGGGGGCTGAGCCCCGCTGTCTGTATCAATGCACCCAGCAGTGGGACTCGGGTGTGAGCCTGCACGTGTGCCCCCAGGGTAAGCAGCTTTCTGTGGGGGCATCCAATGAAGAGGAGGGACCTGGAGAGCTGACGGGGCACCCCAGAAGAAGAGAATCGGGGCTGCTCTGTTCAAAACGATTGCACAGAGCAGGTAAGTATAGGCATGTTTGTTATTTTTATAAAAAAGAAAAAAAAAGAGGGTTTACAACCCCTTTAAGTATATAAAATGGCTGTTGTGCATCTGCATCCTATCTAGAAAGAATTTCTGTAAAATCCAGAATCTAAAAGAGGAGAGTGAATCCATCAATGTGCTGCTGCTCCTTCCTTGTCCATTCAGCTAGAGCTGCTATATGCTGTCTGGCATGATAAACTGGATCACAAAAGTGACTAAACAGAACTGCAAATCCTTCCTCAGGATAAACAGCTCACATAGCTTATTCAACTGTTCAGCTGTAAGTTGTATTTAATACTTTTTACTTACAATTGTTCCCTTTTCACCAGAAGGTCCTTCAGGTCCAGGATTCCCACGTTCCCCCTATAAAGTAGAACAAGAGCTCAGTCTTGTACGGTCATAGTACACATGTATTATTTTAGGGAAAAAAGGAGGAAATTCATAAGGAGCAATTACATTTTAATGACAGTACTTTAATGGGGTGATTTTCTGACAGCTCCAATGGCTGAACAAACTTGTGGTTATGTAATACTAAGTACAAATAAATCTTATGCCAGGTAAACCAGATAGGATAACGAGGACCTAATCTGTCTTTTACTCAAGCCATGCATGTGCTCCTCAGGTCAGATGTGGAGAAAAAAGCCTAAAATTAATTTACAGGGGGAAAAGGGGGAACTATGAACCACATGTTTCTCCTGGAAAAATTTCCCTTTACTGAGGAATACAAATAGCTTACTTCCAGTCCATATTTGTCTAATCCTGCCCAAGTGTCTTCTACACAAAGCAGCACCAAATCGACACGCCCATCCACTTTCTAATCTTTATCTCCTTTACACTTCTTCTTATGCCGCGTACACACGATGGGAAATTCCGACAACAAAACCGTGGATTTTTTTATGATGGAATGTTGGCTCAAACTTGTGTTGCATACACACGGTCACACAAATCTTGTCGGAAATTCCGAACGTCAAGAACGCGGTGATGTACAAGACGTACGACGAGCCGAGATCAATGAAGTTCAATAGGGAGTTTGGCTCTTCTGCTTGATTCTGAGCATGCGTGGTTTTTTGTGCGTCGAAATTGCATACCGACGATCAGAATTTCCGACAAGAACGTTTCTTGTCTGAAAATTTGAGAACCAGCTCCGACAGCAAATGTCCGATGGAGCCTACACATGGTCGGAATTTCCGACAAAAAGCTCACATCGAACATTTGTTGTTGGAATTTCCGATCGTGTGTATGCGGCATTACAGTCTTCTCTTTGCCTCCTTAAACCCAAACTTACCCTCCCCCTCCCTCCTGCATTCCCTGTCCCCCATATTGTTTCCCCACTGGGCGACCTTATCTGGCATGTTCCTCCTTTTATACACCCTCTCTCTCCCCCCTGACTTACCTAGATTTGCCCTCATCCCTCTCCAACCTGCCTGCCAATGCGACCACTACCATTCTTCCCTATTCTCGCCCAAGCTGCTTACTCCTCCCCTTCCTTTTATAGTAGTACTGTAGACCCCTACACTTAGTTTCTTCTTCCTAATTACTAAAATCTAGCATCAGGTGATACAGCGGTTACACTTTAGTGGTCTATTCATCTACATCTTGCTGTGTTTTAGTTATCTGCTTCAAGTGTAACTTGTACTACAATTGCTTATAGACTTTATACTTGCTGTACATTGTAATATTTCCTGATTCTTTCTTAAAATAAAGAATGCATAAACAAGGGGCATGATGGTTAGTTACAAAAAGGGGGCAAACAGTGATGTTTAGCTACATTCGTTTGAAAATACATTACCAGCTATACAGTACAAAAGGTGTGTAAATTAACATGTTCATATATGTAGCACCCTCTACCTAGGTAGGTGCTAGAGGTGAGATTTTTGGAGAGTGCAGGTAAATTTAGTCAGGCCTAGACACACAGTGTTGCTCGCCACCGCCCCTCACTCTCTGCTCACAGGATTTGACAGACAGCAGCAGGAGCCAATGGCTCCCACTGCTGCATGAAAATCCTGTGAGAAGAGAAAGAGAGGGGAGAACTGCAGCTTGGCACAGAACTGGATTGATACAGGACTCAGGTAAATGTTTAGTGGGGGGGGGGGGCACAGCAAGTGGCAAAACCTTTTTTACCTTAATGCAGGGAATCAATGGAGTATCATCCATGGGGGGGGGAGGGGGCCCACTGTGCTCTGACACACAGGGCACCCATGGATGAGACAAAGCTGCATATGTCTCTCTCTGGCTCCTTCACCCCTTCAGCGACAATTAGCGGTCCGCAGGAAGAGTCCCACCTAAAGGGATGCTGGGGCTATTCTCCTCTGGCTCACTTCCGCTACACTTCAATCAGAGTAAATGGCGGAGCGGGTAGTGGTAAAGATACACTAACCTGACACCACAGGAGGATGCCGGAGCACATTAGATTCCCTGGGACTCAGCCTCTCATCAATCATCAGCCTGGTGCTGGCTGGGGCTCCATGAGGACTGGAGGAGTGCGGACTCCGCATGTATGAGCCTCTGAGTTCTGGGAGACTACATTCAGTTCTCTTGCTGGTTGTCACCCACAGCTGCCTGATTATTCACCACCACCATGGGGTAAGTGTGAGCCGGGGGTCCCCTCTGATCTACCTATCTGCACCCTTCTCCTGCACATACCACCCACCACCACACACTCCATACCCCTCTCCTGTACAACGCACCCACCACTATGCCCTCTGTACTCCTCTCTTGCACATACCATCCCACCGCTATGCAAAGAAGAGGCTCCGTATTGGTGATTAAGTGAACAGTTCCTCATTCACCTTAATGCACCTTGCTAAGAGCCTGTCTGGGTATTCCAAATGTAGAAAAAAATAAAATAAAATGGAAATCTGTGAAGTAAGCATTTCACAGCCAGCAATGAACTTCTTCTTAATTGCATTTAATATTTGTTAAGCACTCTATTTAACCACACCCTTTAAGCCACACCCAATATATAGCGTCACTTTTTGCTACCCTGCATTTTTTACTTTGTCTGTGCCTAGGGGGGCCCACTTTTGAACTTGCACACGGACCCACTGATTTCATGATACACCCCTGCAGGGAATGCATTAAAGTAAAAAATGTTTTAGATTTATGTTTTAGTAATCAGGTTTACATACTGTAAGTCCTCAATATTAATATATGGTTGCATGATTCTGTTATTTTGTCCTTCCCCAGTATGTGGTCCGTTGAAATATACCGTGGTTAGTGTTTATCTCCTCCAATAATGAATCAATTTTGCCCACAGCATCATAAACCCAAGTGCACATCTGAAATCATATTAATCACACACTTTTTCCATACGTTACATAACTGCATTGACAACAATTTATGGTCTAAAGATATAAAAGGTTTTGTAACAGTACCAGGAATTTCATAACAAACATTTTCAGTCTATGTTGCATTATTGCAGATGAAGCTCAGCCTGAATACACACAGCAGAAGCTGCAGTAAATCATGAAAAGTCCCTTCAAAGTTTGCTTGCAGTTGAACATCATTAATAGCACAGGGTTCCAAATTATTATTGCCTTCAGACACACAACTTTATACATATGTGTTTGATAAATATCTGAACACAGAGAATGATTGTGCAGATTTAGCATGCAAAAAAAAATCTAACAATCAATAGTTTCTATGTTCTACCTATGATTGCATGTGTAAGGGTAAGAATCTGTGTCAAGTTCGTAGTGCTAGGGAGGTTTAGATGGGAGGTGCAGGATCTGGGATTGTTCCTAAATAGGGCTTGCAAAGAAAGTCTTTTGCTAAAGAAGTACAATGGCTCCTGTTAGACTCACTGCAAGCAGACCTGGGTGTCTTGATAAAGTTCCAGGACAAGTAGAGGAATAGGAGTGTCAAACAAAAGTATTTATTTCATCATGGCCTTCAACAAACTAGATTGTTTTGGGGGACATGCCATACTCCCTTCATTAGGGAAGGAAAGGACTACTTTGTTTTCTCAGTTGTGTCAGATTCCTATTACCCCCCTGCATTGTGTGGTTCCTCCCACCAGGCTTGACATAACTACAAGACCCAGTAGTTAGATAAGAGCTGGTGGATCAAATCATTAAGAGTAGCAGGGGATAAGGAAAGCAACAATTCCAGAAGTGTCAGATTCTAAATATTCTTAGTTTCTTCTGCAGTTTCTCCCAATAAAGCAGAGGTCAGTGGTGTGGGTGGCAGAAGTAGTATTTATTATCTTCTTTGCAGGGGAACTATGCCATTGCTAAAGCTATGGCTTTTGACATCAACAAAGGACCCCATATAATATTCAGTATAAATAATGCTGAAAAGGACTCAAGCGACTTACATCTGCAGTTGGGGGGGAGGGGGAGTAAAAATAGGTTTTACTGCCCCCCTTCCCTTAAGCTGCAAAAGCAGCTGGACAGCGGTGCACTCCGGCTGCAGCTGCAATGATTTGCTTCACAGTCACAGTCATGGCAAAAAAGTATTTAAGTTACAGTCCTGCAATTGTAATGCTTTCAGTTGCAGCGCAGTAGTACAACATTTAATTGATTAAACCAGGCAGTGAGGAGGCAACATATTACCTCCTCGATGTCTTTCAAATGTCTCTAAAAAAAGAAAATGGTGGTCAAAGCCCTGCTTCAGGTTTGGCTGGAGACTGGAGACATGCTGCAGACAGTAAGAGACTGGGGGCAAGTTAAATGATGCTAGTAGAGATCACTGTTTTTATCACTTTGCAAAAGACAGCTTCCACAGCCACTATAGACTGCTAGGGCCAAACAGCTCACAGAAGTTCCAATACTTGAGCCTCGGACCACGCGTTGGGCACTAGGGTGTTGAAATTTCTCTGTGTATGTTTCCATCCCTCCACTCTTCCCATAAGGCTCCATCTAAGGTGTCACTTCCTTGTAGGTTGACCTTCCCAGTTTTTTGTTTCACATTATAGAGATTTAATGGGGAGGGGAGGTGTATTAGTGGTGGCAAGATATAGCTTATAGTGATAATGAATGAATGAATGACTTGTATAGTGCTACAAATGCAAACTGAATCGCCTCAAGGCGCTTTTTTCTTTTGCAGCCAGTGTCTGCTTGGCTGGTGCGGTCATTAACCCCATAGGATCTTGACGCACTTGGGACACACATTCGTATACATATATACTGGACCAATTTGGACAAGATCCAATTAGCCTACCAGCATGTCTTTGGAGTGTGGGAGGAAACCGTAGTACCCGGAGGAAACCCACGCAGACACAGGGAGAACATGCAAACTCAAGGCAGATGGTGTCATGGTCGGGATTCAAACCAGCGACCCTTTTTGCTTCTAGGTGAAAGTGCTAACCACTACACCACTGGAGGACTGCCAATAATCAAGCAAAACCACAGCAATAACAGCCTTAACTTAAAGTGGTTGTAAAGTCAGAAGGTTTTTTAACTTAATGCATTCTATGCATTAAGATAAAAAGCCTTCTGTGTGCAGCAGCCCCCCTCGCCCCCAAACCCCCCCAAATACTTACCGGAGTCCCATCTCTGTCCAGAAATGTCCACAAGTGTCTCGGCCGTCCAGTACTCTCCCTTCTGATTGGCTGAGACACAGCAGCGGCGCCATTGTCTCCTGCTGCTGTCCATCAAAGTCAGTTAGCCAATCAGGAGAGAGAGGGGGCGTGGCCAAATCACATCTCCGTGTCTGAATGGACACACGAAGCTGCAGCTCAGCTCGCACCCATAGCAAGCTGCTTGCTGTGGGGGCACTCAACAGGAGGGAGGGGCCAGGTTCACAGAAGAGGTACCTGAGAAGAGGAGAATTTTGGCTGCTCTGTGCAAATCCACTGCAACAGAGCAGGTATGTATAACATGTTTGTTATTTTTATAGAAAAAAAAATAGACTTTACAATCACTTTAATCCTTCCTCTAATTCCATTTCAGACCTGAATATTAATGACACTTCAATGAATATGACAAATGGCCTACCCATGGGTCAGCCAACATTACATCATGTATTAGGCAATAAACCAGTAAGAGAAATCAAAATAGTTGTTATTACAAACGCCAATAACTTTAATAAGTATAATTTCATTTTTTGATGCATTCTCTGTGCATTCTCTGTACCTTTTCTCCAGGTTCCCCAGATGGCCCGACTTCTCCTGGCAAACCTTCCGGACCCTGAAAAACAAATTCCAGTTATTCTTCCAACAGAAGCCACTTTATTTCACAGGAAACAGAGCAGACAAAATAAATGTTTTGTCACAATCCAGATCGATGTTTAACAATGTGCAAGCTTTAAGACAAAGAAAGAAACCAGATTTATTTTATCTAAACCTTGTCCAAACCCAGATTCTCAGCAAATCCGTAATTAAAATGGTACAATCTGTTACTCAGAACTTACTGAAGCCTTCAGCTCTGTGTCTGTATTGTGGCCAACGACCACTAGAACACTGATTCATAGATTATTTTATTCCTCACAAAATATATTTCAAAAATTGCTTTCCAGGTCTTCATACATTTGTTTAGCAATTCAACTCAGGTGGGGCAAAGGTGCTATAAAGACGCCAGGAATTCTCAACATGCATTGCCACTCTGGAGGATGCTATCAGCTGCGCTCTTTAAAAAGTTAGAATCAAGATATGGTGATGCAAATGGCAATTTTTACTTACAGACAAGAACTCCTGTGTGTACAATAATAGCTATCAGATCACCAAATGTGAAAGCAGGAAGCACTTGAAAAGCAAAGCAAAGTGGAAGAACATGAATGGAGGGTAGGTAAAGTAAACTTTTTCATTACCCAAGCATGGAAACATAGTGGAACCTTCATGATCCACTTAATTACCTGTTTCAATCACATGCCTGCTCACGCCTGTCTAAGCTGACCAAACTGTTTTGTCATTATTCATACAAATGTTGACTTTTTGTCAAAAGTCAACAGCTAAGCCGCTACCTCCGTCCCTAACTACTTCCTGAAATGTTTTTTCACTAACGTACAAGTGATATACGCGCAAACACATCTCAGAACAATGCAATAATGTTTCTATAATATTTGCCTCAGATCAAGCCTACAATTTCAAACTTTTGGAAGGTCCTCTACTGGAACTACACATACTTGTGTTCTTTATTACTAGCATCAGCTAGTGAGTAATGCTCCCTCACTCCCTCTAAACTAGTCATTTTCAATCATGGCTCCAAAGAACCCTAGGGTTCATCCAAAGTTTGCTAGGGGTCCATGAACTATGACTGCCTGACCTCCCATCTGATGGTACCTGGATAATTCGGGGATCAATGCCACTTGCCAGAGCCAGATGGCATCAAGGATCTTTTTAGCTGTTAGTAAGGGTGGCCTTGTGATCACAGATGTAAGAGGCATTCTTTCCACTTGTCCCCTGAATAACTTATTTAAGGAGGGGTTCCCTGAGACTTAAAAATTATTGAAAAGGTTCCTTTGAGGTAAAAAGGTTGAAAAAGCTGCTATAGACTAGCAGCTGAAATTATCTTTTAGCTCATTCCTATTTACTTTCAATGGACTAGGTAAGCAGGGACAAGGTCCTTATTCAAGAAGACAAATTGAAGTGATTGGTGCCTATGCCATTGAAGGTATTTAAGTTTAGTGCAAGTTACTCCAGTGCCAGATTCTTTGGTGAGGTGACCTACAATAAGCGGTAACACAGAAACAGATTAGAATTTGGTAAAGGCGAGAAGAATAGGTGAAGCAGAAGTTCATTAGGTTGTTAAAAAGACCAGGAGCCCACTTTACACAATGGAAAACAAATATATTATTGTAAGTTACGTTAGAAAGGTAAAATCAAAGTAGGCAAAGTCATTGTTTAATTCCAATTGTAGGGGTGAACTCAAATGTAAAGAGCATCTAAATAGATCTTGATCATATGTTTAATTTGTGGGCGTATGCAGGCACACTGTTTCAGGGCACTTACAGTGTCTACTTCATCAGAGATGTTTGTATAGACTCGGTAACAACACAAAAATTCCCCAGCACACTTTTACATTTGCAAAAACATTTGAAGTCGCACTGCCATTTTAAGACACCTTTGCACGACAGTGTGGCTTCACGTTTACTTGCAAATGTGCAACAAAAACATCAGTTTTTAACCTGAAATGTTAAATTCGGCTTCTGGTGTGTTGCTGTACCTTTAAGCAGGAGGGTGCTACATCCAAGGCATTTTTAATGTATTCATTCCTATATACTGTATATTCCAGGTTGGGAGCTTAGGTAGTTTAGAACTGTGAATGGCGCCACCCATGTGCACCCTTCTATTTTCTAGTTATAAATTAAGCTGAGTGGTTGTCTTTTTTGGTTTGTTGTATAGAAATACTGTCATGCACAGAAAGGGCTTGTTCATACTATGAACATTTAACTAGTTACAAATTCTTAACAACAGTAACATAGCTTTAAAACTTACTCACTCACTGACCTCTCTAGCTGCTTTTACAGTGAAATTATTAATTCTCAAAGTTCCTCAAAGATCACAACAAATACTCTGAAGCTGGTTTCAGTGGGTGTTTAACAGCTTGCTGATAATTTAAATTAGATGTCTTTAAAAATAAAGCATAACTAGAATTATATTTGTATTCTTAGGCAATTGTTGGGCAACTACTTTGGTTCAAGGTAAAAATGTAAACATATCTTGTGTATTTTCCCACACATTTACTTCCTTGAATTATGTGATACTTATTCACTATGTCCTGTAAGTAGGCTCTGATGTGTCGCACACTTTACAGTGCCTGTCTGAACTGCGGAGGTGCTGAGAGGAGGAGTTTCAGGAGGCGGAGGCAGTACAGGAATCACTGATTACAAGCAACAAGGTACCATGGGATATGTAGTCCTTGATAGTAAAGAGCAGAGGAGAAGCTGCAAAGCATGCAGGGATTGCAGGAATAGGTGGAAAGAGATGGCCAGCAGACAGGCTGAACTCACAACATAAAATACGATTTTGAAAGTTTATATTAGATTTTAAAAATAACTATTGTTTGTACTGCTGTCATTATAAAATGAAAGTGTATGCTGTAATCATAGAACTTAAAAGTTATGCTATATAAAAAGAAACATGTAACAAATATAAAGGTGTTATCTCAATTTGGCTGCAAAATATACAGTTTAAAGTGCTGTTACTGCTTGATCAGAATGTGTAAATAGCTGCGCAATGATCTGGACTGAAAAAAACACTTTAAGCATTCTAAAGTCCTGTACACACGATCGTCCGATGAACTTTTTTCATCGGACAAACCGATCGTGTATGGGACCCATCGGTCTTTTTTCCATCGGTTTTAAAAAATAGAACATGTTTTAAATTTTTCCGATGGATCAAATACCGATAGCAAATTCCGATCGTCTATGGGCAAGTCCATCGGATAAAAAAACCACGCATGCTCAGAATCAAATTAACGCATGCTCAGAAACATTAAACTTCATTTTTCTCAGCTCATCGGAGTGTTTTACGTCACCGCGTTTGGAACGGTCGGTTTTTTGACTGATGGTGTGTAGGCAAGACTGATGGCAGTCAGCTTCATTGGATTTCCGATGGACAAAACCATCGGATTAGAATCCATAGGATATCCGATCGTGTGTACAAGGCTTAAATAGTTAAATTGCCAAGTCTGCAGAATTAAAAACATCAGAAATTCAGCAAGCATGGACAGCCAAATTTGCCCATTGTTTGTACAGAACCAATTCTATGCAGCCCTGAAGAAGGGCACATTGTAATTGTCCCGTAATATGTTAGATAAGAATTCCCACAAATAAATAAAACATTTGGGATCATGATTAATTTGCCTGCGGTTTTCCATTGAGGTTAATCCGTTACGTGGAGCTAGGGGCTAGCTCCATCAACTTTGAAATAGCTTCAATTTGGAGTTAGCACATTTTAAACATTTCATTCCATTTTATTCCTTTAGAACAGAGAATTTGGGGTGAAATCAGGTTACTGAAGCCACAGGAAAAATCTTCCAAGGTATAGGAGATTGATTTACATTCAGGAATCCAAATGTACAATAATATTTTGCCTGGATTTACAGGGCAAACAAAGAACACCCAATAAACGTTTTAGGTAGGAAATGTGACTACTTAATTAAAATTCTGTAAGAATTGCACAGAAACATGCTACTTGGGATTTTTGTACTGGTGTAATATAAGAATCCAGCATAACCCATGAGTCACATTTTCATCCCAGCTTCCGTCATCTGTTTTCATTTACACATTGTCTTCAACTAACTTGGCTTCCAGATTCACGGAGCCAAAAAAACAAGACGTTCTCACCAATATATCCCATTTTGCTCAACAATGTGTTGCTTTCTTTATCTTTGGAAGAGCGACTAACAATAACTGCTCTTAAAAAACACTCTTTATTTAGCATATTTTCAATACAAACTAAAGTTGTAAAAATATTTTTGGATTATCAAGCCATAATAAAAAAGACTGAAAAAGAAGCACACATTAGAAACTTTGTGCTACTTTGACAAGTTTTTTTCTTTGGTCTTAAAAATCCTTGCCAAAGATCCTATTAAATAGCCCTAACAGAGGGAATTAAAAGAGACCCCTAAATTAGGCAAAACACATTTTTGAATCTGGTGATAAATTCAGACATCTCCACACTTGACTGGCTAAACCAGAACAGGTTCAGTTTACTATACATATAATCTATGACAAAAACACACTTCTTAAAAATGACAGTGTTGAGGAGGTCTTTTTGCATTTCTATACTAGATTTATAAAACACAAACGCACAATGACCCAGCCAATATGAAAGCTCATCCTAACACCTTAGATCTCTCACTCCCAAGCTAAAGGAATTTCTACAATCCCAAATTACTGAAGAAGAAATGTGCTAGGTCTTATCCACGCTGAACCTTATACAATGACATATTTCAAGAAATCCTACGGCCCTCCTTTAGGGAAGCTTTAGTTGTATTAATCCTCAAATCGAATGAAGACCCTCTCTATCAGTGTTTCTCAACCGGGGTTCCGCGGAACCCTAGGGTTCCGCAAAAAGTCCCCAGGGGTTCCGCCGCGATTCAACATTATGGCGGATGTATATCCGTCCAATGTTGTTTTCACTGTTCCCAATGCACGCTGACAGTGAGAACAGTCAGCGCGCATTGATACCCGATGCTCTCTCTGTAGTTCCGGCTCAGAGAACTCAGAGGGCGGAGTCAGGAGAAAGGAAGAGAGCGGGAGTTCTAAATTCAGAGGGGAGCCGAGCATGGAGAGCAGTGGTGTTTTTGGGTGGGGGGTGCAGATCGCACCCGGGTGACACCTGTGGGCAGCGGCATCGCATGGTCCGCACACCCCTGCACTGATCTGTGTCTCTCACAGCGGAACGGACTTAAGCCACCTCCTCGAGTCCTTCCTCCTCTCTGTTTACATATACACAGGACAGGAGGAGGGAGTCCGAGGAGGGACACACCGCTATGCCTATGCCGCGCTGTTCTGAGGTCTGAAAAGTGTATGTTATGGACATGCGCTGGGAGCGCTATGGGAGGGGAGAGGGGGGACTACTAGCACAAGTGGAGGTATCTATGCTGATGGGGGTCTATGCTGATGGAGGGGGTCTGCACTGGGGGGTGTCTATGCTGATGGGGTCTGCACTGAGGGGGGCTATGCTGATGGAGGGGGGTCTGCACTGGGGGGTGTCTATGCTGATGGAAGGGGGTCTGCACTGGGGGGTGTCTATGCTGATGGGGGTCTGCACTGAGGGGGGCTATGCTGATGGAGGGGGGTCTGCACTTGGGGGTGTCTATGCTGATGGAAGGGGGTCTGCATTGGGGGGTGTCTATACTGAGGGTGGCTATGCTGATGGAAGGGGGTCTGCACTGGGGGGTGTCTATGCTGATGGGGTGTGCACTGGGGGTCTATGCTGATGGAGGGGGGTCTGCACTGGGGGGCTCTATGCTGATAGGGGGTCTGCACTGAGGGGGTCTATGCTGATGGAGGGGGGTCTGTTCTAAAGGGGGTCTATGCTGATAGGGTTTCTGCACTTAGGGGAGGTCTATACTGATGGAGAATGGTCTGTACTTAATGGGGGGTCTGTACTGAAGAGGGACTATAGTGGGTGGAGGGAGATTGACACCAATTTTTTTCGCACTGGGTGACACCAACCCTAGTGACTTCACTGATGGAGAGCGGGGAGCCGGGCATGGAGAGCCGGGCATGGAGAGCGGGGAGCCGAGGGTGGAGGCAGGGAGCTATGGGACCCGAGAATGAAGACTGGAGGCAGGGAGCACAGAGTGGGAGCCGTGAAGAGAGCCGAGAATGAGGACTATGGAGGCGGAAGCACCAGATCAGAAGGTGAGATCTGTCTCAATGGTAGCAGTAATGCACACTGTGGAGGGGGGGAGCAGAGAAAAGGAGCACATGGCTAGATTAGATAGAAGCTGAGTTCCTGTGTATGTCAGGGGTGAATGCAGACTGCTGGGGGAGGGAAGAGCAGAGAACAGGAGATGAGATCCTGTGTATAACAGCACTGATTGCAGGCTGGGGGGGGGGGGGCAGAGAGTTGAGGCACACAGGCTGAATGTAACAGGAGGTGAGATTCTAAAAGCTTTATTTTGCCATATTTGTACATAATCCTATTATGATTCTGTCTCATCCAGCCACAGGCCCCTGCAGTCTGCATTCAGTCACTACCATACACAGGATCTCACCTCCTGCAAGATTCAGCCATGTGCTTCCACTGTCAGCACTCCTCCTGGCACTACCCTCACAGGGTCAGAGGAGCTGGAACTATAGAGGAGGCACCAGGTATTAATGCGCATTGACAGTACTTGCTGTCAGTGCACATTGAAATCAACATTGGTATCATGTGCATATTTTTTCTGCACAGAAATATGCAACATGTATGCATTTCTCTGCAGAGAAAAATACTCAAATGATACCAACATTGTGGTGTGAACAGGGCACAGAGACCTACGTTAGGAAAATGCATGTCTCTCTGCACATGACATGGACAAGACCAAAGTATTCTATGCAGATCAAATCTGCACCATCTTCCATCAATTCTTATGCATGAATGTTGTGAACAAGTCACAACTGTTCCCGTAGTCTGCTATCCTATTTATCAATCACAATATTTGGGAGTTTTGTTCAAGTTCAGTAAGGCCTCGTTCACAGCATATGTGCAAAAAATGGAAAATGTGTGCAAATTTGACTTTCTTAAAATATTTTGGGCTTGTTCTAACGCAGGTCTCTGCAGGGACATAAAGAAAACAATTGATCTCTATGTGCACTGTTCACACTATAATGTTGGTGTCAGGTGAGTTCTAATTTTTATTCAAATTTTTAAAGCTATTTCTACAATAAACGTGGTTATATTTACAGCTTGCTGATCAGATACGATGTTCCGAGAGCTGTAGATCTGAATTTTTTTTTAGGGGTTCCCCGAGATCTCAGACTTTTTGCCAAGGGTTCCTCCATGGTAAAAAGGTTGAGAAACACTGCTCTATATTGTGAGTCCTATACACTGTTTTCCTTGATTAATACTGATGTTAAAATCTTAGCTAAAATAATAGCAAGACATATAAACTCTGTGATTCCTACCCTCATTAACGCTAACCAAACTTGAATTTACAGTATTTTACCAACGCCACAAATACCATTCTGGTTTTGGACACCCACAAAACCTTTGACTAAATCAAATTGCCCTTCCTGACCAGCATTCTTAAAAAATGTGTCTTTGGTCACGCATTCATTCCCTGGACACCAATTATTTATAGACAACTTGGCCTGTCTAAATTAAATCATTTCAGATTTCTTCCCTATGTCCCTGCATATTTTTCCTTAGCCATAGAGTCACTTGCTGACATTATAAAAAGTACCCAACAGATTGAGGTTAGAAGAAAGAGCCTCCTTATATACGGACAATACAGTATCTCACAAAAGTGATTACACCCCTCACATTTTTGTAAATATTTTTTTTTCCAAATATAAGTTTTATTGTTTTCCCAAATAGAAAAACAAAAACAAAAAAAAAAGAACAAAGAAAAGGGAGAAAACATAAGATACAGTACAGTGCCAGCCATACCAACTGATGTTCACAGGTAACATTGATAACAGCTATATCATCAATAGCAATAATCATAGTGGTATATTCCTCTGCTGTACATCCCCTCTACAAAGTAAAGAGGTGCCATGGGCAAAGGATCTCATCACTTCTCTGAATTTGTAGGCCTGGTTGTACTGCTCAATCCCTAAATACAAACACCTCATGATACTAGAAAAAAAAAAAAGAAACAAAAGAGGAAAAGAAAGAAACCAAAAACCGAAGCACATCGGCGTAGAAAAAAAGGGGACAAGAAGGTTCCAGTGCAACTAAACCCCTGTTTTTAAACGCACTGTTAGACAGGTGAATTCGTTTGGTTGCTGATTGGTTGGTAAGTTGAGCTTGGATATTTTGTGTTTTTTGTCTACATGCGTCCGCCCATCCAGTGCTCCTTGCTGTGAAGACCTGTCATAGGTGGGGGCAGTGACAGTATTTTTTGTATTGATGTCATTGTGGTCAGGCAACGCACTAGCACCTTTGCTTCCATGTGCTGGGTGTCTAGTGTGCTCCTGCCCCTTTAAGGAGGGTGGGGCTCCCTCCAGTCATCTGCCCTTCATCTATCCATCAGCATACATGTGCTTCCACTGAGGAGACCTTAAATTTTAGAGTTAGGACTGCAGTACACAGGGAGCCTTGACGGGGCCTGCAGCTTACACATGTATTTGCAAATGCGTGCAACTAAACCCCTGTTTTTAAACGCACTGTTAGACAGGTGAATTCGTTTGGTTGCTGATTGGTTGGTAAGTTGAGCTTGGATATTTTGTGTTTTTTGTCTACATGCGTCCGCCCATCCAGTGCTCCTTGCTGTGAAGACCTGTCATAGGTGGGGGCAGTGACAGTATTTTTGTATTAAGGTTCCAGTGAGGCTGGAAGAAGGGGGGGGGGGGAAGGAAATCAGAGAGGGAAGGGGGGGGGAACTGGCCCGGGTGAGGGGGGCATGTTATCTTCAAGTCTATGGTGTTTCATTATTCATGTGGCAAGCATAGCCACTCCTTCATCAGAGAATATAAACAGTTTCCAGAGCATCCATGTTTTGGAGTGTTGTTCTTGTTTATTTTGTGCTTTCAGGACTAGGTCCTCCAACTTCCTGATCTCTTCCATTCTGCGTAGCTACAACCCAATAGTCGGTGGTGAGCTTTTTTTTCACATAAGTGGGATGCAAGATTTGGCTTTTTGTAAATATTTTATTATATGTGACAACAATGAAGAAATGGCAATTTTCTACAATGTAAAGTAGTGAGTGTACAGCTTGTATAACAGTGTAAATTTGCTGTCCCTTCAAAATAACTCAACACATTAATGTCTAAAAACTGCTGGCAACAAAAGTGCGTAAACCCTAAGTAAAAATTTCCAAATTGGGCCCAATTAGCCATTTTCCCTCCCGGTGTCATGTGACTCGTTAGTGTTACAATGTCTCAGGTGTGAATGGGGAGCAGGTGTGTTAAATTTGGTGTTATCGCTCTAAGGCCCCTTTCACACTGGCACGTTTTTCAGGCGGTTTAGCGCTAATATTAGCGCTGTTATACCGCCTGAAAAATCGTGCCCTGTATTCTTCAATGTGAAAGCCCGAAGGCTTTCACACTGAAGCGGTGTGCTAGCAGGACCGCTCCAAAAGTCCTGCTAGCCGCATCTTTACAGCGGTGAAGGAGCGGTGTGTTCATTGAAATCAATGGGACACCGCGGTAATACCGCCCGCAAGCCGCGGTTTGCGGGCGGTATTAACCCTTTTTCAGCCGCTAGCGGGGGTTAAATTCACCCTGCTAGCGGACGCATACCGCGGTGATAACGACGGTATAGCGGCGCTGAAAATCGCGCTGCTATACCGCCACCGCACCTGCCCGCCCCAGTGTGAAAGGGGCCTTACTCTCTCATACTGGTCACTGGAAGTTCAACATGGCATCTCATGGAAAAAAACTCTCTGAGGATCTAGGCCAGGGGTGTCCAAACTTTTTTCAAATATTTAATGAAGTGAACATGAGTGAGACCTGACCATTTTGCCTGACATTTTTTGTACCATTAAAATTAAATGAAAATTACCTAATACACTCCCCAACAAGAATTTGCTTGCCTTTGTGGTTGTGTGTGGTGAAGAGTATAAGGATGAGCACAGGTTTTTAATTTGGATATACCGTATTTATTGGCGCACAGGCATATAACATGCATCTTCACTTTAAGAGGGAAGTTTCAGGAAAAAAATATATTTTAAATAAAGAACTGTGAAGCAAAATAAGGGTCAGTGCCCAATAAATGCAGCATAATCAGTGCCTATCTGCAGCCACACCATTGCCATGAATGGAGCCTCACCATTGCCATGAATGCAGCCTCACCACTGACATGAATGCAGCCTCACCATTGCCATGAATGCAACGTTACCATTGCCATGAATGCAGCCTCACCATTGCCATGAATGCAGCCTCTGAATGCAGCCTCACCATTGCGATCAGTGCAGCCTGATCGATGCCCATCTGCAGCTTCGGAGGGAACAGGGAGAGGGGCAGGTAGAGCGCCATTACATACAGGAGAATTCCCTGTTTACTCAACGGCCTCTTTAATATAAAGTCCCGACTCCTATGATAGACAGAACAGTCGTCCAAAGCCATCCCAGAAGATGGGACTTCCTATTACAGAGGCCGCTGAGTAAACAGGAGATTCTCCTGTATGTAATCTGACGGCACTCGTCCTGACCCCTCCCTGTCCCCTCTAAGGCTGCCAGAACGATAAATATGGTATATATCTTTTGTGGCCCCCCAACGAATCCTCCAACGCGGCGCTCTTGGATTCGTTGGGGGCTACAAAAGGGTAATATATCCAAATTACCAGTGGGGATGCATTAAACCGGAACTTTAGACATGCCTGATCTAGGCTATAAGAAGATTACCAAGACCCTGAAACTAAGCTGCAGCATGGTGGCCAAGACCATACAGCGGTTTAACAGGACAGGTTCTGTTGTGTTACACTATGTGATTATTCTTGCTCTGTGTCTTTAAGATCTGTCCCCTTCTTTCTAGCTGAACTCTCTCTCTCACCGTAGTTCTTTATATATCTCCTCCACTTCCTGATTCTGGTCATTACTCCTGTATATCTTCCATGCTAAACATCTTACATGTGGCTTACAACTGCAACGTTTTTCTACCTATGAATATCCATCATTAAACGGAACATTCGAAAGGATTCATCGTCTGTCGTCCTAACTGTGAGTTTATTCATTGAGTTAAACTGCCTGTATCGATGCAAGGGATGAATATCAAACCAGCTTGAGTAAGGCCTACTTAAACCTGGAGATGAACTTTATCGCTTTGTAGTTGAGACAGAACAGTAGAAAAACGGAGTTTCACAGCCTAAATACAAGATTTCTGCATGTCAGTACTGAAACAGACAAGATTTACTGCCCTCATAGCAAGACAGAAGGGACAGAGCAGCACATGGCAGCCTTATAGCCTGAGACAATCTGCACAGTGTCATATTTCAGCACACAGATCCTGCCTGCTTTCACAGTCAGTCTGCTATCATGAGTGACCAAGCTTCTGTATGTGAACTCACATCTACCTCCCCACAAGTTCCTGAAGAAACTGGGTTACCCAAACACTCAGTTAAACCCACTTGGAAAGTAATGGAGAATTATGAAGCTTCAAGGACTGAATTGTCAAATAGCTTGGAATTAGTCTGGGAGAAAATCCTTGCTGAAGCCAATACAGTGTCTGTTGAACGTGAACTACTGACACTAGAGGGCGCCATTAAACAACTTTCTGCCTCATATGAGCTTTATCAGCTTACCAGCATCAAATTCGCTAATGTCTTACAAAACATGAAGTCAGAAAATGCGATGAGGCAGTTAAAGCAGGTCAACATTCTTAGTCTTGAAAGAGACAGTTTTATCCAGCAAACCAGATTAAAGGCAGAAGCAAAAATAAAGCTGTTACAGGACACTGCATCTCACAGATCTGTTTCCACCAGACATTCTAAAAACTCGTTAAGATCCCATAGTTCAAGATACTCAACACTCAGTGAGCGACTTATTAATGCCCGCGCTGAAGTGGAAGCCAGCAAAGTGCAGGTGGCATATGCAGAAAAAAGAGCAGAGTTGGAAGCGCTGTCAGCACGTCAAAGAGCAGAGTCGGAAGCGCAGTCAGCACGTCAAAGAGCAGAGTCGGAAGCTCAGTCAGCCCGTCAAAGAGCAACAATGGAAACCTTAAATGAACAGTGTAAACATGACGCAGCTATGGCAAAGCTAAGGGTCCTACAGCAAGCTATCAGTGCAGACAAAGGTGCAAGTGAGAAAGACAGCATTAACCTAAACATAGCAGATATGGAAGACCCCCTCAAACGCACTAAAGACTATGTCCTAAGCCACTGCAGTGCACACTCCATTGTCTCCAATGCTCCCGACTACATAGAGACTCCTTCACAGCTTCAAGTTAAAGAGGTTCCAGCAACTTCCTGCACTCAAAATCACTCCACTGCATTTCCTACCTGCCTACCTTGCCTGCCTTCATACGTCACAGAGCATCAGCGCAAGCTTCAAGCAAGTCATCAATCTCCAGTCATCGGTACAGCCTTGAATCAACGTACCATTGGAACAACTGACTTCAAGCAAGCAACTCACCTGGATGCAACTGCTGCACCATATTTCCCTGTGTCCTTTAACAACAATGTCAAAGATAACGCAATCAGCACCATACAGCCAACAGCATCTCACATAAAGGCGGAGACAACTGAGACAGAAGAGTTTGTGAGGTACATGCTTCGCAGAGAGCTCACAAAGACTGGTCTTACAAGTTTTGATGACCAACCTGAGAACTACAGAAGTTGGAAATGTGCCTTCAGAACTACAATCAGCAATATTGGCATTACAGCTGATCAAGAATTGAATCTGCTGATCAAATGGCTTGGTCCTCTATCTGCTGCACGTGTTAAGCCATTAAGATCGGTTTTCATGGACAATCCTACTGCAGGCCTCACAGCTGCATGGGAGCGACTAGAGCAAAGTTATGGCAGTCCAGAAGCTATAGAATATGCTTTGTTCATGCGTCTGGAAACTTTCCCAAAGATATCCGGTAAGGACAACAAGGAGTTCCAGAGACTGAGTGACCTTCTCCTTGAGCTTCAGCTAGCCAAGACAGACCCAAAACTACCTGGACTCAGTTACCTTGACACTCCAAGAGGGGTAAACCCAATTGTCTCTAAGCTCCCGTATGGTTTGCAAGAGAAATGGACTGCACTAGGGTCATCATACAAAAGAGAGAACACCTCCTAGCGGGTGATTTCAATATTCCCCTGGAACCAGTCATTGACACTTCCAGGGGGAGCTCTAGTATTCCACATAAACAATTACATTATGTTCGCAAGAAGCTTCACGAAGCGCAACTTATTGACACCTGGAGGACCATGCACCCGCGAGAAAGGGACTTTACCCACTTTTCACAGGTTCACCTAACCTATTCTAGAATTGACCTTTGGTTTATTGATCATCGACACCTACCGTTACTGGTGAGGTCGTCCATTGAGTCTTCACCTATCTCCGACCATATGCCCATTACACTTACTATCAAGGTCTTATCCCTCCCCCTCAAATCCACCAACTGGAAGTTGAACGAGGAACTCATTGCAGATGAGATTGATAGAAAAGCGATAGAGGAGGCTATCTCCTTATATTTTAAAGAAAACTCTCACCCAGACATTTCACTGGGTACATTGTGGGAAGCCCATAAGGCTTACATACGTGGCAGGCTGATGGAATTAGGATCCAGAAAGAAAAGGGAACGCACATTCCAGCAAACTAAATTGCTTACTGAAATTAAACACCTCGAACAGAGCCACAAAATCAGACACTCACAAGACTTATTCCATGCCTTAACGGAAAAAAGAGAGGAGTTGAAGTCCGTTATGCACTTAGAGCAAAAACAACAGGCTCGTTTAGTTGCCCGAGGTTACTATGAATGGGGAAACAAACCGAGTAAATTATTAGCCCGCTCCTTGCAGCAGAGGAAATCTGCTTCCTTTATTGCAAAAATCAAAACCCCTTCAAATATTATGATACACGATACTCCCTCCATTGCCAAAGAGTTTCGGGAGTTTTACCAGCAATTATATAATGTACCACATTCTATTACAGACTTGGATAGGAAAAGGGACCTTATCAAGGAGTATCTGGGGCGGGCAAACCTCCCCAAGTTAGCGCCTGAGGTCTTGACTTCCTTGGAGGGTGAGCTTACCACCGGAGAGCTGCACTCAGCTTTAAAAAGCATGACAGGTGGCAAGGCTCCGGGACCGGACGGATTCACGGTAGCATATTACCGCGCCTATGCAGGTTTACTTATGCCTCGCTTAGCCGCCTATGCCAATGTGACCTCTACCGGTGGTGAGCTCTGACCCGAGACTATCCATGCCCACATTACAGTTATCCCAAAGCCTGAAAAGGACCCTAGTTTATGTGGTAGCTACCGCCCCATTTCCCTGTTGAATATCGACGCGAAAATTTATGCCAAAGCCATTGCGAACAGACTTCTTCCCCTGATCCCGAAGTGGATATCCAGAGACCAGACGGGCTTTATCCCCGGTAGGGAGGCGAGGGATAACTCCCTTCGCACCCTCTCTCTGATCGCGCACGCACAGGGATCCTCCCGGCCCACCCTTCTGCTGTCCACGGATGCTGAGAAGGCGTTTGATAGGGTGGACTGGGAGTTTCTAATGGCAACTTTGGCCTATTTGGGTATTAACACTCCCCTTTTGTCTCAAATTTCGGCGCTGTACAACAACCCCACGGCTCAATTATGCATTAATGGCACATTGGGCGACCCTTTCACCTTACACAATGGCACACGCCAGGGCTGCCCCCTTTCTCCTATTCTATTTGCCCTTTCCTTGGAGCCATTCCTCTCTATTGTAAGACATAACCCGAACATACATGGAATAGTCACAGGTCCCGTAGAACATAAATACGCTGCCTATGCGGATGATATCTTATTTTATATTCAGCAACCCCTGATTTCCCTCCCGAACCTTTTGTCGGAGTTCTCCCAATATAGTGTTATCTCCAATTTCAAGATTAACATGACAAAGTCTGAAATACTGAATATATCCGTCCCGATACACACAGCCTCGCACCTCTCACAAGCGTTCCCCTTTAATTGGCAACTGAAGAAAATGAAATATTTAGGTATCTATCTAATGCCAAATCTGACAGCCTTATTCAGAGTAAACTACATCCCATTGCTAAACACCATTAGAACTGACATACAGAGATGGTCACAACTCGCTCATTCCTGGATGGGGAGAATAGGGGTGATCAAGATGAATATACTGCCCAGGGTGCTATTCATGTTTCAGATGATTCCATTTGGTGTCCCGGTCGGCTTCTTCGCTAAACTTACCTCCATTGTCGGTAGATATGTGTGGAACAGGAGGCGGCCCAGACTTGCTAGATCTCTTATGATTAGGCAAAAGGGAAGGGGTGGTTTAGCCCTACCAGACTTCAGATTATATTTCCGTGCGACAATCCTGACCAGGCTCTCGGATCTGAAATACCACAAATCTACTAAACTTTGGGCAGCCCTGGAGACAGAGCTCAGTGGCTCGGATATCGCCTCACAAATGTGGATCCCGAGGAAGTTTAGAAGCCTCTCGGCTACTACATCTCCACTGACTCACTCTTCTTTAATGACTTGGGACTATATATGTAAAGCTCACAAATGGGAATACAACTCACCCTTACTTCCTTTGAGCGGACACAATTATTTTCCCCCTGGAAACATTACACCGGGGGTTTACCCCTGGAACCTAGGAACTGGGACTCTCCTACACCAGGTCACTTTCTCCGGGAACATCTTACCCTTGTCTACACTTCTCCCTAATACACTCGTTACCAACATGGATCATTGGAGGTATCGTCAACTAACAGCATTTGTTCATTCTCTACCGAAACCCCTGAGAGCATTTACTGAGCTGACCCCACTGGAATTAGCATTCTCCGAGGACCGGCCGGTGGAGAAACCTACTTCCTACTTTTACCGCACTCTAGTGGATCTGTCCTCCACCAAAGACCCTTCGTTTATCCATAACTGGGAGCTAGACCTACAAAAATACTTAACCAGCTCCCAAAAGAGCGACATCCTAGCACTAGCCCACATCTCCTCTGGAGCTTCACATATGGCAGAGGTGAATTACAAGCTCCTTACGAGATGGCATTACTCACCCGTAATTTTACACAAGACCTTCTCTCACATGTCCTCCCTGTGTTGGAGGGACTGCGGGGAGAGGGCGACTCATGCCCATATCTGGTGGCTATGCCCACGCATACGCCCATTCTGGTTGACGGTACTTCACTGGATCGGAGAGATCCAGGGGTGGGAGACCCCTAATGATCCTTGGGTTGTTTTGTTCCACTGTACAGGCGGGCCAGTGGGACCATATAAAAGATCAATAACGCCACACCTTCTTAACGCTGCAAAGGCTCTTATTCCACGCTTTTGGAAGAAAAAAAACATCCCCTCACTACGCCTCTGGCTGGTGAAAGTAGACGAAATCTATCACATGGAGGACATGACCCTCTCTCTCAGGGGTAAATCTGATCTCGCAAAAAAGATATGGTCCTGCTGGATTGCTTTTAAATATACCGCCGCATATGCGGAAATTATGTCTCAGCCGGTATAACGGCGCTTTGTACATTGTACTAACTGTATCAGATACTATATTTGTTCGGATGTGATTGGACCGTGGCAGGTCCCCCCCTATCCCCACCCCTCCCTCTTTTCCTTCCACACCTTTCATTTCTTTTACCCCCCCTGTGTTCTTTCTTTCTCTGTTCTTCCTTCATCTTATTATGTTATATTGTTAAGGTGATACGCTTTGACCGTTGAATTTTATGATGAAGAAGCCACTCTCTTCCAATCCGCGATGTAGCATCCCTACACAGGAATGTGGGGGTTTGTGATTTGTATGTATGTCAATGCCCAATGTTACTGGAGGCGAGTGGCTGTATTGTATAATGATGTACCGCCTTTTCTCAATAAAAACGAATTAAACAAAAAAAAAAAAAAAAGAGAGAACAAGGTTTCCTTCCCTCCATTCTCTTTCTTCTGTGAATTCATCAGGAAAATTGCAGAGACCAAGAACGATCCAAGTTTTTCCTACGGTGAGTACAGCCTCTTCTCACCCTTTCCTAAGAGTACCAGTCTTCAGGGCAACTATAGAAACCATAGAGGCCCAGTGTCCATGAAAAAGACTGACATCCTTCCCACTCCTACCACAGTTCTGGCCATGAACAAACAGAGTAGGAAGATTGAAAACCCTAACAGAGAGTGTCCCATACACAAGAAGCCACACCCCCTCAATAAATGTATCGGCTTTAGGAAAAAGCCTCTGGAAGAGCGCAAGGAGCTTTTAAAGACATTTAGGGTATGTTTCAGGTGCTGTGCTTCTACAGAACATTTTGCAAGGGACTGTAATGTGTCCATCAAGTGCATAGAGTGTGGCTCTGAAGAACATGTGCAAGCCCTCCATCCTCTTGAGCCCAGCTCTGCACAACCTGCCAACACTCCTCCCAGGTTAACGCATGGCGGGGAGAATACAGACCAAGTGCCTAATTCTACCATCATTTCTTCATCCTGCACTGAAGTTTGTGGAGAAGACCGCTGTGGTAAGTCCTGTGCTAAGATATGCTTGGTGAACATATACCACAAGGATCAACCAGAAAAGTCTCTAAAGGCATATGCTATCTTAGACGATCAGAGCAATCGATCACTTGCAAAATCGGAATTGTTCAATCTATTTGAAATAAAAGGCGAAGCTCATCCTTACACCTTGGGTACCTGTAGTGGAACTATAGAGGTTTCTGGAAGAAGGGCTCATGGACTCATGGTATCTTCTCTCAAAGGTAACTTGCAATTACCCTTACCTACACTTGTTGAGTGCAATCAGATACCTGCTAACAGGGAAGAAATCCCTACTCTAGCTGCTGCTTTCCATCACCCTCACCTCAAGGTAATAGCAAATGAGATACCGCCGCTTGACAAAGATGCTCAGATCCTTCTTCTGTTAGGAAGAGACATTCTAAGAGTTCACAAGGTACACAGACAAGTCAGTGGACCCCCAGATGCCCCATTTGCCCAGCGCACGGATATAGGGTGGGTCATCATAGGCAATGTCTGCATAGGCAAAATTAAAAGACCTACCAACATTTCGTCATTCAAGACAAATGTTCTGCCAAATGGCCGAAACACTTACTTTGAGCCATGCCCACATCACTACTGGGTGAAAGAGAAGATAGCCAGCCACGAATGGCAACATGGTATCTCAGGTGACACAAGCCCTTTCTCCTGCCATGATGGCGACTTCGGCTCTACAGTGTTTAAAGCAACCAGTGAAGATGACATACTGGCTCCTTCAATGAAAGACAAAGAATTCATCAAGGTAATGGACAATGAGTTCTTTCAAGATGACTCCAATAACTGGGTAGCACCCCTACCCTTTCGTCTCCCAAGAGAGAGATTGCCCAACAACTTACAGCAGGCCATCAGTAGATTCTTCTCCTTAAAGCAAAACTTAAGCAGGAAACCAGAGATGCAAAAGCACTTTGTGGACTTTATGCAAAATGTATTTGACAGAGATCATGCAGAGCCTGCTCCCCCACTAAAGGAGGGAGAAGAATGCTGGTACCTTCCATCCTTTGGCGTGTATCACCCACGCAAACCAGACCAAATCAGAGTTGTCTTTGATTCCAGTGCTCAGCACAAAGGTGTTTCTCTTAACAACATGCTCCTTACGGGACCCAACTTGAACAACGGTCTAATAGGAGTCTTGATTAGTTTCAGACAAGAGCCTGTAGCAGTAATGGCCGACATTAAACAGATGTTTCACTGCTTCATCGTCAGAGAAGACAACAGAAACTACCTCAGGTTTCTATGGCACAAGGACAATGACCTCAACAAGGAAGTTATAGATTATCGCATGAAGGTACATGTCTTCGGTAACAGTCCTTCCCAAGCAGTGGCAACTTATGGGCTAAGGAAAACAGCTCAGACTGGAGAAGTTGAATATGGATCTGATGCCCGTCAATTTGTTGAAAGAAACTTCTACGTTGACGACACACTTAAGTCCTTTCCAACTGCTAAAGAAGCAATTGATCTTCTCACCAGAACAAAGGAGATGCTGTCTGTAGCAAACCTTAGACTGTACAAGATTATATCCAACAGCCAGGAACTTATGAAAGCCTTTCACTCTGAGGACTATGCCACTAGTCTAAAAAACCTTGACTTAGGTACAGATGTGCCTCCTGTACAGCGAAGTCTGGGTTTGTTGTGGAACATCAAGCAAGACAAATTCACCTTCCAAGTGTCAACTTGTGACAAACCCTTCACTAAGAGAGGAGTCCTGTCCGTGGTGAATAGCATCTATGACCCACTGGGTTTCCTTGCTCCAGTTACCATTCAAGGTAAGATTTTACTAAGACAGTTGTCTACTGAGAACATAGACTGGGATACTCCCTTGCCTAGTGAGAATCAACACAAGTGGGAAAGGTGGAGATATTCTTTGAAGTCACTAGAAAAACTTCAGATTCCCCGTTGCTATGTTCCGGGTTCCATTTCAACTGCTAACCGGAGAGAGATTCATATATTCTCTGATGCATCAGTTGAAGCTATTGCTGCAGTAGCCTATTTGAAGACCTCTGAACTGAATGGAGAATCACACTGTAGTTTTGTCCTAGGCAAGGCAAAACTCACACCCAAGCCTGCACATACCATACCAAGACTTGAACTTTGTGCAGCCGTGCTAGCAGTAGAAATTGCTGAGGTCATACGAAGTGAAATGGACACTAGAATTGATTCTTTCACCTTCTATACAGACAGTAAGGTAGTACTTGGTTACATAAACAACCAAACAAAACAATTTTATGTGTACGTCAGCAACAGGGTTGAACGTATCAAGAGATTCTCTCTACCAAGTCAATGGCATCACGTTCCCACTGAACTCAACCCAGCTGACTGTGGGACCAGAGCCGTGTCACCTGCCACTCTTCAGGACAGCTTATGGCTGTCACCTCCAAGGTTTCTGCGTGAGGACTCTTACTTACTCCCTATTGACACCACCTATGGGCTAGTAAGCCCTGAAGATGATAAGGAAATAAGAACTGTGAACACCTCACTCCACACTTCTGTAAGTACAAAACAGAAGCTGCGGTCACACCATTACAGGCATCAATGGAAGCAGGTGCAGCATCTAGCCAATGTGTTCTGGCATCGCTGGAAGAAAAAGTATCTTCACCACCTTCAAGGTCGTAACCAATGGCAAGCATCTAAGCCGAATCTTAAGGTTGTAGACCTCATCCTTCTAAAAGACAAGGAAGTTTGTCGGAATGAGTGGTCTATGGGTCTTATTACTAAAGTTATGCCCAGCGACGATAACAAAGTCCGGAAGGTAGAAGTCAAGGTAACCAAGGGAGGATCGACACAAACCTTTAGTCGACCAATTACAGAGTTAGTACTCCTTTTGCCAGGTGAGTGACTTGTGCAAGGACTAGCCATGCTGTTGGCACGGCGGGGAGTACATTGCTGCTATCTACAGGTTCTACTCAGAACTTTGGAATTATTTGAAGACATCATACTGTGACTTTATGTTCTTCATCCTGTTGAACTTACGTTTATTATTTGCTTGTTGCATGTTTTTCATTACAGGTTCCAGGACATTCGTCAGTATTGGACTTTTTGAAAATATATATATTAGTTTAAGGTTATGAAATCTAAAGATTTCAGACGGGGAGTGTTGTGTTACACTATGTGATTATTCTTGCTCTGTGTCTTTAAGATCTGTCCCCTTCTTTCTAGCTGAACTCTCTCTCTCACCGTAGTTCTTTATATATCTCCTCCACTTCCTGATTCTGGTCATTACTCCTGTATATCTTCCATGCTAAACATCTTACATGTGGCTTACAACTGCAACGTTTTTCTACCTATGAATATCCATCATTAAACGGAACATTCGAAAGGATTCATCGTCTGTCGTCCTAACTGTGAGTTTATTCATTGAGTTAAACTGCCTGTATCGATGCAAGGGATGAATATCAAACCAGCTTGAGTAAGGCCTACTTAAACCTGGAGATGAACTTTATCGCTTTGTAGTTGAGACAGAACAGGTTCCACTCAGAACAGGCCTCGCCATGGTCGACCAAAGAAGTTGAGAGCACGTGCTCAGCATCATATCCAGAGGTTGTCTTTGGGAATAAATAGTATTGCTGCAGAGGTTGACGGGGTGGGGGGTCAGCCTGTCAGTGCTCAGACCATATGCCACACACTGCATAAATTTGGTCTGCATGGCTGTCGTCCCAGAAGGAAGCCTCTTCTAAAGATGATGCACAAAAAAGCCCGCAAACTGTTTGCTAAAGACAAGCAGACTAAGGACATGGATTACAGGAAACATGTCCTGTGGTCAGTTGAGACCAATATAAACTTTTTGGGTTCAGATAGTGTCAAGCGTGTGGGGCGACGACCAGGTGAGGAGTACAAAGACAAGTGTGTCTTGCCTACAGTCAAGCATGGTGGTGGGAGTGTCATGGTCTGGGGCTGCATGAGTGCTGCTGGCACTGGGGAGCTACAGTTCATTGAGGGACCATGAATGCCAAAAAGTACTGTGACATACTGAAGCCGTGCATAATTCCCTCCCTTCTGAGACTGGGCCACAGGGCAGTATTCCAACATGATAGCGACCCCAAACACACCTCCAAGATGACCACTGCCTTACTAATGAAATTGAGGGTAAAGGCGATGACTGGTCAAGCATGTTTTCAGACCTAAACCCTAGTGAGTATCTGTGGGGCATCTTAAAATGGAAGGTAAAGGAATGCAAGGTCTCTAACATCCACCAGCTCCGTGATTTCATCATGGAGGAGTGAAAGAGGACTCCAGTGGCAACCTATGAAGCTCTGGTGAACTCCATGCCCAAGAGGGTTAAGGCAGTGCTGGAAAATAATAGTGACCACACAAAATATTGTCACTTTGGGCCCAATTTGGACATTTTCACTTAGGGGTGTACTCACTTTTGCTGCCAGCAGTTTAGACATTAATGGCTGTGTGAGTTATTTTGAGGGGACAGCAAATTTACACTGTTATACAAGCTGTACACTCACTACTTTACATTGTAGCAAAGTGTAATTTCTTCAGTGTTGTCACATGAAAAGATATAATAAAATATTTAAAAAAATGTGAGGGGTGTACTCACTTTTGTGAGATACTGTATGTTGCTTTAAACGTAATTGGGCAAAATCATGTCTTCCCGATATATAAATTAACAGACCTAGGATTGCATTACAGCTGTCCTCTCACCTTAACATTAAAAGAGAAGTATGGGTTAAAAATGTTTTTTAGATTCATACTTACCTCGGTAGATGGAGCATCAGACCGATGCTCCATCTGTCCCCCGCCCTCCCTGCACTGAGAACCGAGCCACCGAACATCGCCGATGGCTCGGTTCTCACAGATCCCCGAGAGGAAAGCCACTGACTGTCAGTCAGCGTCTTTCCTCTCTGCTTCTCCACGCTCATTGGAGCGCCGAGCAGTGGAGGTGCGGCGAGAGGCTGTCTCAGCGTCTCGCTGAGACTGCCATCAATCAGGGCAGCTGGCGGATCCCGACTTGGAAGTCGTGATGACGCGTTGCCCCGACTGATGGCAGTGACGTCAGCGGAGAGTGGACTTCAGACCGCTCTCCACTGAAAACAGGTCACAGGAGGGCAAAAGAATTGCACTCCTGTGACTCAGAGGCAAAGCCCAGCCTAAAAAGCTCAGGCTGGACTTCTCCTTTAAGTAGATAGTGTACCTGGGAGTGGAAATACAGCTACTCCTATTAAAGTATATAGAAGCCAACCTACTTCCTATTATTACAGCCTTCAAACGCAAGATAGCTGTCTGGGTAGGACTCTAATATTCTCTTTGGAAGAATTAATGTATTTAAACTCCCCTATTTATATTCCTAAACTCATTTCTAATAACTAAACTCCTTAATATCTTTTTTCTTTTTTGGCATCCTAAGCCTCCCAGATTTTTCCTATCCACATTACAGCTTCCCTCCAGCCAAGGGGACCTGGTACTTTCAGACCTTCAAGATGCCACTATGCACCCAGCTGTTATACATACATTGGTGGTTATTTCCACAACTAAATAATGTGGCCACAGCCAAGGAGGCAGCAAGGTCTCCTTCTATGAAACACTTTTGAACTATACACACAGACAGACTGTGCATACTAATGCACTTTGATTTTATGAATGTCTCTAAAAATTCCCAGTTCGTTCATATGCTCCCACGTATTTTGCAAACTGTTTCTTTGGTTTAACGTAGAACTAAAACACTTCCTAACTGTTCCCGATGGCCCTTAGTGGGCTCAAGTAGGATTGAAATATCTACATCAATTGTACTCTCAGGCTTCATTTAAATCCCCATTAAAACAGGATCTTAGCCAGCCCCACTACCAATTGCAACCTAGATGACTGGAATGTTTTTACTCCGAGTTTTACTCGGTCTGTTTGTTTTCCTTTATCTGTTTTCTTTCACTGTCTCCCTACCTGACTCTCTGGTCTTTCACCTTTTTCTTTCCTCTACGAGGTCCGCGGGGTATGTGCTTGGGGACATGATCTTCTGCCGATTGCTAGTCTTACTATGACGCTTAATTGGCTGTCCCTGAATGTTCAGGGTATGAATTCTCCTCAGAAAAGGGTGAAGATTTTTAAGTATCTTAGGAAGCAGCGGATTGACATCGCCTGCTTACAGGAAACCCATTTTTCGGCGTCTTCCTGCCCTAAATACTTTGATGCTCAGTTTCCCCAGGTATTTTTGGCCACGGCTCCAACCAAGCAAAAGGGGGTGCTCATAGCTTTCCGCAAGTCGGTTTCATTTAGTTGCACTAGACAGATCGCAGATCCAGATGGCAGATATCTATTGCTACAAGGCACTATCCAAGGAAAGGAGGTTACCATTATGACTTATTATGCGCCAAACTCCAACCCAGGACCCTTCTTGACTCACGTCTGCGCCCTGCTAGCATCCCATCACAGGGGTACTCTCTTTCTTTTGGGTGATTCGAATTTAGTTTTGAATCCCTCACTGGATAAATACCCCTCGGAGCGTGTTGCTCCCTCGCCTGGCGCTAAAAAATTTGCTCGCTCTTTACAACTACATGATTTGGTCGATCTTTGGAGGGAATGCCATCCTCAGAGTAAGGACTTTACACATTATTCCCACCCTCATCACTGTCACTCCAGAATTGATCATATGTTCATGCTGCGACGCCACCTTCCCATGGTGGTCAGGGCCTCTATCCTGGCTGTTCCATGGTCTGATCATGACCCTGTTTTGGTGGTCTGTCACTCCGTTTTGGACAGACCCCAATTCTCACCCTGGGCGATGAATGATTCGCTCTTATCGCTTAAAGAGGTCCGGGAAGGTATTTTTAAGGCCTCAGAGGACTACTTCCGTGAAAATCAGGGGTCGGTTACGTCGCCGGTAACGCTTTGGGAGGCTTATAAGGCGGTACTCCGTGGCCACATTATTCGGGTAGCGTCAGCCCGTAAGCGGGAAAGGGGTTTGAAACAAAAAGCCCTGGAGACCCGTCTGGAGGCACTATCTGCGGTTTTTAAACAATCCCCCACCTCTGGCAACCGTAAACTCTTGGAACAGGTTCGTTCGGAGTTGGATCTTTGTCTCACCGAGGGGGCTGAACGCGTCTTACGTTGGTCCCGCCAGAGGTGGTATACCAGGGCGAATAAACCTAATCGAATGTTAGCCAACAGATTCCGGACTTTCGCTCCTAAATTCACCCCCATCACTCTGCGCAACCGACACAATGTACTTACGGGTAATCCGTTGCGTATATTGGAGGAGTTTCGATTCCGCCTTACTAAATTGTACTCTGATCCAGAGCAGTTTAACGCCCAGGACACTGCTGATTTCCTCGGCCGTCTCCCTCTCCCGACCCTAACGGAGGCACATGTTACTCTTATGGACCGGGATATACAAATTTCAGAGGTCCTCCAAGGTATAAAAGATCTTAAGGTGGGAAAGCGACCGGGGCCGGATGGCTTTACGGCGCTTTACTATAGGAAACTGGCAGTTATGGTAGCTCCGCATCTAACGGCAATGTATAACTCTGTTAAAAATGGATGCTCCTTTACCCCGGACCTTTTGACGGCAAACATAGTGATGATCCCTAAACCGGATCGCGATCATTCCTCCTGGGCTAATTTTAGGCCTATCTCCCTAATTAACGTTGACATGAAAATTTTGACCAAAATTCTGGCTAATCGCCTAAATTCTTTTCTTCCTCGATTAATTGGGAAGGACCAGGTCGGCTTTATACCCCAGAGACAGGCCGGTGATGCTATTCGGCGTATATTGCAACTCCAACACATAGCTCATACTCGCTCGCTAGAATCTATGCTCTTGTCTCTGGACGTAAACAAGGCCTTTGACACTTTGTCATGGCCTTACCTCATGTCTGTTCTTCGACATTATGGCTTCGGGTCTTCTTTTATGCACTGGATATCTGTTTTATATGATTCCCCCCGGGCAAAAATTAAGTATTATGGATTCGAGTCTCCCCTCTTTAATATCAAGAGGGGCACCCGTCAGGGGTGCCCCCTATCACCTCTTCTTTTTTGTATTGGCTCTGGAACCCCTGGCAGAGGCGATTCGCTCTCATCCGGACATACGAGGCATCGAATTAGCGGGTTGTCCCCATAAAATTTCCCTATTCGCCGATGATGTCCTTCTCACTTTGACCTCCCCCAGAAGCTCTTTACCAAACTTGCAAACTCTTTTGGATACCTTTGCTTCCCTTTCGGGGCTCCGGGTTAATCCCTCAAAATCGAAAGCGTTGTCGGTTAACCTCTCTCCTGGCCTGATGAGGGATTTACAGTCGGCATTCTCCTTTCAGTGGGTTTCCTCGCTGCCCTATCTGGGAATCCACCTTACCCCCACGTACTCCGGACTGTACCAGGCCAACTTTCCACCATTGTTCAAGAGACTAACAGATATGCTGTTGTCTTGGTCTCATTTGCCTTTGTCTTGGTTCGGCAGGATAACGGCCGTTCGTATGTCCTATCTCCCGAAACTATTATATTTTTTCCGTGTCTTGCCGGTTCAGGTTTCTTCGCATATCCTCCGCATACATCAGCGAAGAATTATGCAATTTATATGGGGTTTGTCCCGCCCTCGAATCGCCAAACAGGTCTTGTTTGCTAAACGAGTCAATGGGGGCCTTTCGGTTCCTAATTTACAAGCCTATTACATAGCTGCTAACATAGCCCCACTTTCGTGCCTTCATGAAACCTATCAGCTCCCGCTCTGGGCTATGCTTGACCTGGTTGACATTGACCCCATTCCTATCTCCTCATTACCCTGGCTCCCACCTGTGCATCGTCCGGCGGTCATGGGGCCCTGCTTGGCCCACTCCTTGCGACTATGGGACTCGGTAAAGTATTCTGCAGGGCTGATCTCCCCACATCTTCCACTCTTACGACTCTTACACTGTCCGCTGTTCCCTCCAGGTTGTGATAATCCCTCCCAATTTCTATGGTGGACCATGAACGGGTTCACAGATGTTCACTCACTGCTACGGCCTACCAGGATTTTGGCTTTTGACGCTTTGCGCTCTTATGGTATTCCCTTACGTGAGCACTATCGCTATTTACAAATTCGCCACTTTCTTCAGAGCCTTATTAGGTTTCAATCTACCCCTTATACCTTGACCCCCTTTGAGAGCCTTTGCAGAGCCAGGCCCCATTCTCCGGGTCTAATATCACTAATATACTCGGCGGTGATATCAATAAAGAGACCCCCATTGAGGCCTTATCACCTTCAATGGGAGAAAGAGCTGGGGAGGCAGTTAGATCCTGAGGACTGGCAGGTGATGACACTAACTCTGTCCAAATGCTCACGTAATGTGTCAATTTTGGAAAATGCCTATAAAGTACTGTATAGGTGGTACTACACACCGGCGAGATTGGCTCGCTTTATCCCAAATTATTCTCCACTTTGTTATAGGGGGTGTTCCCAGGAAGGCACCATGGCACATATTTGGTGGTCATGCCCGCGGGCGTGCAGACTGTGGATTAGGGTATATACTCTCCTCCGCAATCTTTTTCAGATTAATATCAAAAGAGACCCCTATGTAGCTCTCCTTGGTAAGCCCATCGTGGAACTTCTGCGTCCAGAACGGCAACTAGCCCAACATCTTTTTACTGCAACTAGATTGACAATTGCGAGAGCATGGAAAACCCCTACACTAAGCTTTGAGGCAGTCAAGAACCGCCTGAACGATATCATGGTCAACGAGAAACTAACAGCTATTCTTTCTGATACGCATGACAAGTTTCTTAGAGTCTGGCAACCTTGGATCACATACTACCACCCTTCTAGATTCGACACTGCTTTGCTGTCACTGTAGGACCCCGCTTGCGCGCACCCCGTGGACCTCCTACTTCCCTCTTCTCTTTCTCCCTCTTCTCCTTCTCCTCTTCTTCTTGTCCTGCCTCCTTTTTTCTTTTTCTCTTTTCTCTTTCTCTCTCTTTCTCCAATTTTTGTTTTGTTTTTGTCTTTTTTTTTTTTTTTTTTTTTCTTCTTAGGCTCTTACTTGAGGTTTAACTGTTCCATCTTTTCTAGTGGATGCCAACTTTCAGGTTTTATTGTTGTGTATTATACACCCATTCTACAGGTTTACACCCATCTGGGCATGGCCCAGGTTCTGGACCATCGGGTCCTGAGGGCTTTTTCATTTATTTTTTATTTTTATCTTGAATATAACATCAGATCACGGCCCATGCTTCCTTCCTGTTGTTGAGGGCTTTGAGTCCAGATCTACTTTGTATACTGAATGCTGTAACACTCTATTGCAAACCTGTATTGTTGATTTAAATGACAATAAAAAAAATTTTGTAAAAAAAAAACAAAAAAACAGGATCTTAGGATATCTGACATCTGGTATTTTAGATATTTACAATATAGACATGCAGGGGGAATGTTGTGCTTCAGTTCTCCTTCCTGAAGCAAGAACCATTCCAACCCTCCAATTATCCCAAATTCAGGAAAAATGTCAAGATTTCCCCGATGTAACAAAACAAGGTTAAGTAGAATTCCCTAATTCCTATTTTCTGAGAGAAACTCATACAGCTGTAATATTTTCAGCTGGCATATTTTACGCCTGTTAGATTAGATATAATTGGAAAATGGGACACACCTACCTGTCATGAATGTACCTTTTTGGACAGAGATATTCTTCATATGTTATGGAATTGTGTCAAAATTGGACCCTTCTGGTTGCATGTCACTGAATTCATCTCTCAGAATTTTATTATCCCCAATATACGCAACCCAGAATGTTGTCCGCTTGATATCTTTGGTGACATTGATGTGCATGTAATGCAAAAAAAAAACTTTTTGTGCCTAATGCTTTTTATGCTAGGAAAACCGTTAGTACTGAACTAAGTATCCATAGTATCCAGAGTGGACTAAATTTAATAAGATGTGGGGAACAAGCTGGAGGTTACATCTGACAGCAAACAAGCATAGTCAATTAAGAGACAGAAGGTTTGTGCAGGTGGCAGACAGAAATAGACAACAGGCCATAGACATAACCAGAGGCAACTAGGAGTATAAAATACCAGATAAGTAGATTGACATGACAAAAACAAGCCAAGTCACAGCAGGTAACCAGGTACGAGTGCACAAAAAAGCAGTTTGGCGATCAAGATACAGAAACTTTGATTACACTCTTTATGGGTACTATAATGCCGATTTAAGTGCTACTGATTGAAGCCAAGTGTGCGACAGCCGTGTGACCCCATTGCAGTACACCGTATTGTCCAGCAGATGGCAGGGGAAAGCCTGCATGGGCGAATGTATGAGAAGTGATGTAACAAGCCACCTAAATCTGCATCCAATTTACAAGCAAGGGCAGAATGAAAAACTTTGCACTACTGCTGCCAACAGGATACACTACTACCTGTGACAGAGCTGCTGTGTCGTTAATAATAATTAACATGAGCTTTTTCGTTTCTTGTTCAAACGTTTTATTAAAGAATACAATTGGTATACATAGGTAGAGGGCAAAAAGGAATTATCCCCATGGCAAAGGGGGTAAAACAGGATGTACAATGATACAGTACAATGACAGCCCACATAGGTATAGGGTAAGTGAAGGGATACATGCAGGAGGACTGTCAAACAGCATACTTCATACAGATGAGAAATAGTACAGGCAAGAGTGTAATGTCATTACAAATAAGTATGGCAACAGAATCACAGAGTAACATCTTATAGCATAAAGCTCAAGGGAGAGCAGGCCTAGTACGAAGTAGACATGTGCATTCGTATTCGAATGTCGAATGCATTTTCGTCCGAATTTTGGGGATTTTTGCGTTAATTTTAACAAACGATAACGAATGTGCAGAGTCCGAAATCCGAAAGATAGGACATAAATAATGCTTTATTTTCATTTTGTTGCAACAACAGTTCGATAAATATAGAAGATTTCGACATGACGGTGACAAAAGCGATCTGTGTCTATCGAATCTGCAGATGAATGTGCCTAACCTAACTCTTTTAGTCCGAGATTATTTGACATAGAGAGAAAAGATTCAACATTATAGAGACATGAAGATTCGACATAGAGAGAAAAGAGTCGACATAGAGAGAAAAGATTCGACATAGAGAAAAAAGATTCGACATTATAGAGACATGAAGATTCGACGAAGCAGCTAAAAACATACGATCGCCACGAGCGGACATTTAGGGTCAAATGCTCCGCCCATAGGCTATAGAAGAATTCTAATGTTGGCTGACTAGTAATAATTAATAAATATAATTATTACTAGTCATACAACATTAGAATTCTACTATAGCTTGTGGGCGGAGCATTCGACCAGAAATGTATGATTGCGGCGTCGTACAGTTTAGCTGCTTCGTTGAATCTTCTTAGAACATTCGACAGACACCATAAGCCTTCAATGACAGATTCGACCTTAATTAATTCTGATTTTCAGACGAATGCATTTTTTAACGAAACAAAATACATAAAAACGAATTTCGGAAGCAACTAAATAATTTTATTTTTCAGACGAAAACGAAATTCCGAAACAAAATATTTCAGTGTGCACATGTCTAGTACGAAGCAAAAAATGGGCACCCTAGGAGCTCAGGTGATGAAAACGAGGGAATAGTGGAGGTGTCTACCACACTTAGGTAGAAATTTGGGTCTTGTAAAACAGTTGTGGTTGGTATCCTGTCAAGTATGTGCATGCTAGCGGGCCCATACTAATAGGATAGACCCCTAGTAAACAGAAACTGGTTGAAAAGAAGTAGGTCGTGAGAAGGAAGAGGAAAGAGGGGGTACACAGGGGATAAGGGGAGAGAAAAGGGAGGATCAGAGAAGCAAGGAGGGACTAGAGTCAGCCCCAGGGAGAGGGAAAGGTGAAGGGAGTGCGGAGAGTCCCGAAAGGGGAGCTCTGATTAACTATATTGGGAATAGTCAGGGGGATAGTAGTGTATTGTCAAAATCAACTGGGAGGTAATGATCCACCCAGGGTTTCCACTCATATTTCTTAACCCTTTCTATCAGGATTACTTCGACCTTGGCATATATCATGGCTCTGGTAATTCTATTCTTAGTTTCCGCAAAGTTAAGGTGAGGAGTTTTCCATGCCTTGGCTATAGTTTGCTTTGCGGCAGTAGTGACCTGCAGAAGAAGTTTGAATTGTTTCAGAGTCATGGCTAATGTTGTTTGTTGAGTAAGGCCGTGGTTGGATCAGGGATGAGCTCTTTAGTTTCAACCAAAGAGAAACAACAACAGAAGTCCTATACACAGTAAGGACATTACCCCCACACTGCACAAAGGCAGTAGCAACCCTGTATACAAACATTTTGCTATTCTTGTCTATGAAAAGTTTGCCATGGTTAGGGGCTGGTATACTGCCTATGCCAGGGGCATGCTTTAAACCAGGGACCTCCAAACTACTGTCCTCCAGCTGTTGCGGAAATACACATCCCATGAGGCATTTTAAAACTGACATTCACAGACATGACTAGGCATGATGGGAATTGTAGTTCCTAAACAACTGGAGAGACATATTTCTGAGACCCCTGCTTTAAACCCTATATTCACTCTTTTAATGCTTACGGTACTTTTTTGCCATTGTTAAGAGGTAAGTTCTGTTAAAAAAATGTAATGTAGTGTAGTCCATCCAAGTGGCAGGGTTAGTTCTAATCACACTGCTGCCCTGGGCAAGGACCTACATGGCCCTATATTGACAGCCGGGTAAACATTATGTATAGAGGACAAATATGATTTGCCATTTACAGAAACTAAGCCACTTAACACCAGACCTGCTGGTAGGATAAAAGTCAACTTTGTAGAGAGAACATAACAGAATTATTTCAACATCTACCTGCACACAGGTGGACCTATTTAACTATGTAAACAACACATATTTCTAAAGATAAATCAACCCCTATCATTTTATCGAATTTGACATTGCATTCCTCTGATCTTCCAAAAATGTCATAGCCAGTAATGGCAAAACAGTAAACTGTCAAAACTGCAAAAAAAGAAAATATTTTCAATAATCATCTCCTGATTGAGGTTTTTCCGAAAACGGTGACATTCCTGAAACACTGAGCAGGAAATAGTTTTCCTTTAACAGCAGGAGTATGACAGACTACCACTGTTTTATGGGCCTCACTCAGGAAAGGGATTGCTTATAGCCAATTATTGAGCATAAAAACGCTCCTTTATCTCTTCTTCTATCAACAATATGCTACAAACTATATAAATGAAAAAAGTGTGTTTTGCTGCAGCTGTGATTGGCAAAAACCTTCATAATCAACATCAAAAAGACATCCGTCTGTGTCACATAAATTGTGAGATTTTCTGTTGACATAACAAGTTAGCAGGAACATCATCCAGATAAATCATCCAAATGACATGTTTACAATATAGTAGCAAAGTATGTTTAAAGGCCAACTTCATCTTTTGCAAAAAAATAATATGTGCACCCTCTCTGCCAATCCCTCCATTGGCTACCACTCACTCAACAAATTACAAACTACACCCAAAAGGAGAAGTTCCACTTTAAGGCCTCCTCCCGCCTCCTCTTTTTTTAAAGCGGGGAGCGGGTACCTGGTTTTTACAGGTACCTGCTCCCACTTCTGCTCAGATCGCCTCCTTTCCCCCCCGCAGTTATCTTGAACAATTCACAAGTCCCAGAAGACTACGGGACCATTCAAATCGCAGCACAGCTCATGCATGCGCAGTGGGTACCGGTCTGTGAAGCTGCAAGCTGTCACACTCGGGTGCCCACAGTTGAGATGCTGGTACCGGGGAGAGAAGACCGAGCGAAGGGACAGCTCGGGTGAGCACATCGCTGGATCCTGAGACAGGTGAGTGTGTGTTAAATTAAAAGTTTTTGTAGCTACTGGCTTTTAATATTCACAAAATGATACTCGAGTATAAGCCGACCCGAATATAAGCCGAGGCACCTAATTTTACCACAAAAAACTGGGAAAACGTATTGACTCGAGTATAAGCCTAGGGTGTCCATCTGCATGCCTCACTGTGCCTCACTTTGCCTCACTGTGTCCATCTGCATGCCTCACTTTGCCTCACTGTGTCCATCTGCATGCCTCACTGTGTCCATGCCTCACTGTGCCCATGCCTCACTGTGCCCATGCCTCACTGTGTCCATGACTAGACTGATGTTTAACATGGGAGTCTATGGAAGGGGTGCCCAGGTTTGAAAAATCAGTGCTCCCCGACCGTAGGTCCTCCAGACAAAAAACTTTGCACACTTGTAGAGAAGAAATGGAGCTACATGTGAGCCAAGTTTCGGGTCCAAAGAACCTACAACTGGCCAGTACTGGGTCCCCAAAGTCACCAGAGAAATTACCGTTTAACATGGGAGTCTAAGGAAGGGGTGCCCGGCTTTGCCGTAGGTCCCCCAAAAAACAAACTTTGCATACTTGTAGAAGAAGAGTGGGGCCACATGTGTGCCAAGTTTGGGGTCCAGAGGACCTATGGCCGGCCGGTACTGGGTCCTCAAATTTCGGGAGATCAGGCGCAAAAAGGTGACTCGAGTATAAGCCGAGGGGGGCATTTTCAGAACAAAAAAATGTGCTGAAAAACTCGGCTTATACTCGAGTATATACGGTACTAAAAACAACTTACAAAGTCATCCACAACTCTGCTCCCAGCTACATCACTAACCTTGTCTCAAAATACCAACCTAATCGTACTTCATTTCTCCCAAGACCTCCTGCTCTCTATTGCCCTTATCACCTCCTCCCACGCTTGCCTCCAAGACTTCTCCTGAGCCTCTCCCATTCTCTGGAACTCCCTACCCCAATCTGTCTGACTATCTCCTACTCTGTCAAATTTTAGGCGATCCGTGAAAACCTCTCTCTTCAGAGAAGCCTATCCTGTCTCCACCTAACAACTGTACTTTTATTTTCTCCATCAGCTCATCCCCCACAGTTATTACCTTTTGTATCATTTGACTCTCTCATTTAGATTGTAAGGCTCTAACGAGCAGGGCCCTCTGATTCCTCCTTTATTAAATTTTATTGTAACTGTACAGCCTGCCCTCATTTTGTAAAGCGCTGCACAATCTGTTGCTGCTATATGAATCCTGTATTATAATAATAATTAAAAAAAAATGCATAATTTTGTTTTGCATTTGCTTCTACAAAGCATTGCAACTGTAATTAGTGGATCCGGGTGCAATGCCCTTCCTCCTGCAAATGATTCCTACACCTGCAGGTCTGTACTGAGGTATGGACCTTGAGTTACAGGGCTAGACGAAGTATCAATGGAAGTGTCCAGACGTCAACACAATTGTGCCCCAATGAGAACTACAGATCCCTCTGACGCAGCAGTAGTTTTTTCATTCATAGATTTCTGTGAATGAATGAATGATGCGTATATGCGGGAGGAACCCCGCACAGCAATGCTCAATGCAAATAATGACAGGAGCTGGAGCTGAGAACAAGAACCTCCATATTATTTAAGGGATGAAGGGCTGGGTGTAACATGGAACATGGTCAGAAAAGTGAGCTTCTCTTTTGAAAAGCCAAAATATCTCTTCAACTTCTGAGTAAGTCTTTGTCAAAATACAAATAAATAAACTGGTATGGCATGTGGGGGACCAGTCACTCCCTCCTGTAACCAATTTGGGTTTGTAGAGGTCGCAGACTCAACACTTATTTATAGGCCATGAGGGAGCTTGCCATAATAATATCAAAATGTGTCCCAGGGAGCAGTGTACCCATCCATGGCCTTGTCACAACTCAAGTGTCAAGAACCCAAGCAGGCCACCTATGTCACTGTCTAGTGATGTAGCTATCATTAATACTCTCAAGAAGTAGAATTATTTTAATAAAGTTGTAAGTTCAAAGCAGAAACTTGTCTCTCTTTGTTTTAAAGCACTTAAAAACTTTTTTTTCTGCCTTCTAATACCCCATATCCAAAGGATTGGCTTCTAAGTAAATGGCAATAAGCAGTGTCCAGCTTTAAAAGACACTTCTCAGTACGTCTCACTGTTAGACCTAGGCCTGGAAATAAAGGTAGACACTACAAGGTGCTAGTCAGTATCATTTAGTTCAAAATCGTTACTTTCATTTTATAACATCAGCATTGTTATAGCAATACAAACAATAGTTGACACTCCAATATAAGCTTGGTTAAAAAACTCCCTTTCATGATTGGAGAGCTGCCTGTCTTCTGGCCATCACTTTTCACAACTTTCTGGATTCCCTACATACTTTGTAGCTCCCCCTCTGCTGTTCACTTTCAAATTCTAAGGACTACATATCCCATGGTACCTTGGTGCCTGCAAGCTTGTGACTTCACCTCCTCAACTCCTCCTCTCAGCACCTCTGTATTTCAGAACGCAGGCTGTGTGAAATGTATGACACAGCAGAGCCTACTCACAGGACATAGTGAATATGTGTCATAGAATAAAAAAAAAAAAATGTGTGGGGATCTTCACAAAAGTAAATTTACAGACTTCAAGATAGTTCAGATTAATATGAGTAGGATATAAATAAATGAAACACAATGTGGAAATTAACATAGGATTTAAAATTTTGACCATAGCTTTTACTAGAGTGTGCCATGGAAATCCAGAAACACTGACAGCAAGGCACCTTCCTGGTACATGCCAAGATGCAGGGCTGGTGCAAGGATTTTTGACACCCTAGGCCAGGCATGTCCAAAGTCTGGCCCGCGGGCCAATTGCGGCCGCATTGCCGGTTTTGAACGGCCCGCCTGGTTATTCAGACATATATATCTTTTGTGGCCCCCGACGATGTCCCAGCGCCGGGGCCACAAAAGATGTATATGCCTTGGATGGGACAGGGAGGAGGCGGGACAAGCGCCGTATCCACACAGGAGAATTTCCTGTTTACGGGCGGCCTTTGTAATAGGAAGTCCTGTCTCCGGTGCTGCCATTGGACGACTGTTCTGTCCATCAAAGGAGGCGGGACTTTCTATTAAAGAGGCCGCTGTGTAAACAGAATATTCTCCTGTAGGTAATCTTTGGCGCTCGTGAGTGCATTCCTGGCAATGGTGCTGCATTTCTGGCAATGGTGCTGCATTCCTGGCAATGGTGAGTGCATTCCTGGCAATGGTGCTGCATTTCTGGCAATGGTAAGTGCATTCCTGGCAATGGTGAGTGCATTCCTGGCAATGGTGCTGCATTCCTGGCAATGGTTGAGTGCATTCCTGGCAAAGATGAGTGCATTCCTGGCAATGGTGCTGCATTCCTGGCAATGGTGGGTGCATTCCTGGCAATGGTGGGTTCTGCATTCCTGGCAATAGTGGGTGCTGTATTCCTGGCAATGGTGGGTGCTGTATTCCTGGCAATGGTGGGTGCTGCATTCCTGGCAATGGTGGGTGCTGCATTCCTGGCAATGGTGGGTGCATTCCTAGCAATGGTGAGGCTACATTCATGGCAATTGTGGGTCTGCACATGGGCACTGACCTTTATTTTGCTTTGTTTGAAAAAAAAAATCCTGAAACTTCGCTTTTAAAGTTAAGGTGCGTGTTATACGCCAATAAATACGGTATATCCAACTAATACGCCCAAGCTCATCTCTTTACTCACACACAGCCACAAAGGCAAGATAATTCTTGTTGGGCAGTGTATTAGTGCTCGAATGAACACACTTAGACCAAATTTTAATGGTTCAAAGAATGTCAGGCAAAATGGTCGGCCCTCACGCATGTTCACTTCATCAAATCTGGCCCTCTTTGAAAAAAGTTTGAACACCCCTGCCCTAGGCGAAACCTCATTTTGCCCCCCTTATTGGATCTGCCCCAGACTCCACCCCCCTTACCCTGCCCATGTATATGGTGGAGGTGGAGATTTTTGCAGCGCCTCTCCATCTTTTTCTTCAGCCGTGGTCCGCAGGCCCACACCTGTGCCTCTGGACCCGACCTGAAGACAAATAGTGGTGGCACCGGCTCGCTTCCTCATGGCAGCCATGGTCCACAGGTATATGGACAGGCTAGGGTAGTATATAGACAGGCTAGGGTAGTATATGGACGGGCTAGGGTAGTATATGGACGGGCTAGGGTAGTATATGGACAGGCTAGGGCAGTATATGGACAGGCTAGAGTAGTATATGGACAGGCATGGGTAGTATATGGACAGGCTAGGGTAGTAAATGGAAAGGCTAGGGTAGTATAAAGATAGGTAAGGGTAGGGTAGGCTGATCACCTATAACCTGCAGAACACTGATCATGTACACATTGCAGAGCACTCAACCTCTACTTGTTGGAGAACAATGATCATCTACACCCCGCAGAACACTGCACCTCTCCATGTTGCAGAACACAGATCATCTAAACATTGCAGAACACTGATCAGTTACACATTGCAGAACACTCCACTTCTTCATGTTGCAGAGCACCAATCACTCTTCATAAACTTTCAGCAGAGTGGTCTGTGTACAGTACTCAGTGCTCTCCTGAGCAGCCCAGTATTCTCTCAGTAGATCAGTGACATGTAATTGGGCCCCGCACACACACACACACGCCCCCCCCCCCTTATCTGAGGACACCTAAACAAAAATAGAGGGGAAATCTTCCAAATGGGACATGGTGACAACTGTCTAAGAGGGGCTTTCTCCTCATTTTGGAGAGATTTCCTCTGACCTCCTGTTGTGGCTACAGCACAAGAAGTGAAGGGAAATCTCTCCAATGGGCCACAGAACAAAAAATAATTGACAGGGACTTTGACCCTTCCACACTCTAGCTGAAGTTTAACAAAAGCTTTGGCTTTAGACATACATGTTACTGTACAAGGTGGCCTAATTTAGTGTTAGTTCTAATATATCTATCACTAAATAACACAACTTACTGCTTCACCACCTTTTCCGATGTTTCCTATATCTCCAACTTCACCCTAGTAAAATAAGGATACAGTACAGAGTTATATTCATAATTATGTTTTTAGAATTACACTAAGCAGCCAGATTTCACCTTGCCACATAGAAAATAAAAAGGATGAAATGTGATTGACTTCTTTTGGTTATTGCTCTTTGAGCATTCAGAGCAATATGTATACCCTGCACCAACTTCTCTTGTAGAACACAGATGACACACAGATGAACTGAAATGTAGGGCTATGTAAACTCTCCCACACAAGATAACACTGGGGCTGTCGACATGCCTCTTGGGCACTGAGAGCTGCATTGCTGAGAGGCAGAGGAGTGTCACATGTTGCTTCATGCCCAAAAGTACCAAGTATTTCTTCCAAAGATTCTATATTTCTGTTCATCCATTTCTGGGATTTACACAGCTTTGCCACATAGCACAGCCCTGTTTGAAAAGTGCAGGAGACCAGATGTTTCTATGCAGCAGGTAAGTAGCACTTATAGGTCTTGTCTTTCCCCTTGCCTGTGGCTGGACAGTGAAAGGAGAAACAGAAGATTGATGAGATGATCTCTCTGGTCTCTCCTCCTATCAGCTCGTTCTTTGTTAGCACAAGAGCACTTCAGCTCAGTTGACTGACTCCTTGTGCTGTGTCTACCTCTACTAGTTTGAGCTCTGCTGTTTAGGGCATTGCAAGTATTTAATACCAGGTCAAATTCAGGCATATAAAAGCTAAATTGTGTTTCTATTTTTGTATTTTTATTTTTTTAAGTATAATTACATTGGACAAATATAGGACTACATAGTCCACACCTGGCCAATCACTGTCTGCAGATACTACAGTGACCCTTGCTAAGGCACATGCAGAGTGGCTGTCCTGCTGCATAGTGAACACAGGTGGTAGCTTGGTACAGGCACCATTCAGAGAACATCCTGCATTTTTTTCAATGAATGCCAAGAGTTCTCTGATTGGATGGAGAGACGGGGCGGTAACATTACAATTTCATCCAATCAGATAAATTCATGTCTACATTTTAAAAATACAAGGCATTCTTTGAATGGTGTCCATGACAAGTGGGTAACCCCCTGTAGTTACTATGCAGCAGGGCAGCCCCTTAGCACAAAACACAGAAGACAGCAAAGATCACCATAATAGCGGTGGCTAGGGATCAGCTAGCTATGGAATATACAGTACTTACATTAGTCCAGCTTTGACCTAACTATGTAACCATACCTGGGTTTCAGCTCTAAAAAAAAATACATACAATGTATTACTGAATACAGAGCTGCATTAGTTTGTGTCTTTTATATCTGTCTGTAGTAAAGCTTTATAAAAAGAACTAATTTCTGCCATTTAGCAACTGAAATTTCAATTTACTGACATTAAACAGTGTAATGGATCAATTCTGAAAAGTTGCTTAGGATTTCTGCAGTCTGCATACTGCTTTTTGTTTTATTAAGTAAAGTTCTTAGAGTACGCACAGCTTGAATATTAATTAAAAACAAAACATGCTAATTGTAATCCCACATTGGTCAACCATAAGGTTCCAGAAACATCTAAGCCAAGAAATGCTAAGGAGGAAGAGACTATGTCATGTCCCAGATGGAGAGCTCATCCTAGCTATGTCTGTCTTATTTCCGACTTAGCTTTCTTCTACGAGACAAAAGGTTCTACATAAACAGGTTCACCTTCAAGCCTTCCAGCCCTTGTTCTCCAGCATAGCCTTTACGTCCTGGTCTTCCCTGACAAAAATGAGAAATAATTTTTTTTCGTGAATTATGTACTGTACTGATTATTTCACAATTGTAACATGGGGAATTTAACAGTTGGTTACATCTGCCTACTCATTTATGAGACATTATGCTTTAAGTGACTCTTGTGTCATGAGAAAAATACGGGGGCTGCCACTGCCGGCCTTCCTTTGCAAATGCTAGTTTCCTGGTTGTGTCTGACCTAAATACTTCAACATCATTTTCAAAGGAGAGGTCAGCTATGACAGCCCCCATACATTTCTCATAACAGAGTCACTTTGAGTTACTCATAAACTTTTTCATTGGAAAGGAAAGGCCAATTCTTTATACAATAATCAGAAATCATCAGGAATAAATAAAACAGTACAAAGTACAATGTGTGGTACTCATGCCAAGCAGTGAGAATCCAGCTAGTATAAGTACAACTTCATCAAGAGAGCTCTGAATGCTTGTTATGAGTTACTGTACTGTTCTCCTGACTTCTAAATAAGCTTATCCTACCATATTTAAACTGAAAACATAATGGAAGCTTATAGTCTAAACCTGATAACTGGGGATAATATTGTAAAGTTTGTCTTTAAGTAAATTTGTTATTTCAGGTTCTCAGTATTTTTAGCTTGCCTTGCCACGAGTGGTTATCGGTAAGTAATAGCAATTAGTATTATGGCCAAATTACTGATGTGATAAAATTAAAGAGATGAAATTTAAATCATATATTTTTTATAGGTCTAATGCCTCGTACACACGCTCGGGTTTTCCGACAGGAAAAAGTCAGTCGGGAATCCAGACGGGAAAAAAGAGAGCTGGTTCTCTTTTTTTTGCCGCAGGGTTCTGGTAGTTTTCCCGTCGGAAAAACTGCGAGGGAGCATACACACTGCCAGGATTCCCGGCCAAAAGCTATCGTCGCAGTTTTCTCGTCGGGAAACCCGGTCTTGTGTACGGGGCTTAAGCAGTCTGACAGAATTGTACTCATATAAGAGGAGTGATAAGCAATATCACAGCACAATACATCTAAAAGCATATTAATGTAACACACAAGTATGGCTGTACTCATGACGACCTATTATTACAGTCCAGATATGAAAAAAAATAAACATAAAAAATATGTATACCTGTTTATCCCAGCTTGACTTAAAGTGGAGGTAAACCCATTTATTTATTTATTTTTATAATGAAGACTTCTACCTGGTAGAGTAGAGGATGTCAAGTCATCTGTGCTCAGCCTTGTCACAAAGAGTAAACCCAGCTCTGAGCAATCCTCTTGTCTTTTTTTTTTTTACTGAGATAAAAAAACGACACATAGAAAAATCTGTGCCACCACTTCCCCCACTGCTGTGACTGACATCTGCTTTCCTTATCTCATGCACATGAACTAGCATGAGAGCAGAGTGTGTCTACGGCACTGAGTGTATGAAATGCGCTGAAAGGAGTGAATATGACAGGGGGCCGTGAGCGCGTGCTCTCCTTCGCTCTACAGGTGTGAGGTTTGTCCTTGCGACGCTGCCTGGCCAAGAGTAGTGTACAAGTGGACAGGGAGTCTGGTGACTTCACGACTTTGCCCACCGAGCAACAGAAAATAGACCCGCCCACCGATCCTGGGTTTTGCGGGGCTCCAAATGCAGAAGAGGGTGATGATTCAAAGGTAGGGATACATGCAGGAGGCATGTATATACATAAAGATCACTAGTATGCTATTACTTTGTAAATGATGAGCGTGGGTTTACATCCACTTTAAGCTTGTCTGCAACTACCAATCCTTATCTGTGTATCCAAATCTGCATGCCATATCTGGACCCGAGTGTACATTGTCTGCAACCCAAGTAATAACCTCAGTTCCTGTTTTGTCTGCCAGTCACCTGCCTGGTTATACCTGTATATCAACTCTCTCTACACTCAGCTACTGGCTGACAATTCTGTACATTATTTCAAGTAAACTGGTAACAGACCTGGGCAATTCCACCTGGGAACAGAATTCTTAAATGTAGAAGATACATTCAGTAAAGACCACAGTTAGACCGCAGTGAGATAGCAAAATTACAAAATAACAGTATATAAAAATCAAATAAATATATATATATTTTTTTTCTCATAATAATTAACCTTGGTCCCACACTTATGCCTCTTAAGCCTCCCTGTTGGTCAGCGTGTCGACTTATATTAAAGTACTAACAGAAATGTGTATGTGTTGGGGGGAGGTGGGATCAAGCTAGAATTCTAAAGGATAAGTCAAGATTTGCATAACTTCAAATGTTTATACCTCTAGATTCATGGACACACAGTTTTCAATTAACTTGAGTATTGATTTGACACATTTTCATAATTTTCATAATTTTTCCCAGGTTTTTGACGGGTTTACTTTCAGTGTGGATAAAGGTCATAGATATTTGTTCAGCTCAATGTCTGCCTCCATTACATGTATTAGACAAATGATGCATTATATTATGAGTCCCTGATCATACTGCAAGGCAAATGCCCCAAACCCACCTCACCAGTAATTACTCTCACATGGCTTAATTTATTCTTCACATTCCAGCTCACACTTTTTTGTTACACAAGTTACATCTATTTTTATCAGCTTTCTCCTTGATACACTGCATATCAATACAATATCATGCATGTTAGTTCAGAGGTTTATTACCCAAATCCATCCCATGTTCTCAAACTGCGACCACAATAGTTAAATATGCTAAGTTGAAGCGCACATACCATTGGTCCAAGACCACCTGGAGGTCCAAGTGGTCCTTCTTCACCCTGTAAAATAGAGATCCATACTGAAATGGTATACAAGAAACAAAACATAACTATCATTAAATAATAATCAGCAATAATCTCATTTACAGATAGTCCAATGAAATTAGTTATTCACGACCCCAAACCAAAGGTGATAAGAAATAAAAGGATGGAGGGGGGAGTAAGCCAGGTAGAGGGGAAAGCACGCATAACCCCAAAGAGGGGTCCATTGGTCCATCTGCACTGGATAAACGCAGGTCACTGCAAGGACACATAGAAAACAATGGGGCATGTGGGTTTTGCTACATTTGTGTGCAAAAGCTGTGGGAATACTAAAACAGTTAGAACCATTAGAGGGATCTGTTTTGTTAGAATGTTTAGGTATAGAGGATATAAACTGTTTCCTTTGAAGTTAATAATATTGTTCTTGTGGTGACATAATATATTTGTCTTTCAAGTAATAAAAGGTCACATGATCTTAATTGTCTTACCGGTATTTCCTCCCTCAACAGAGGGCAATAAGAGCCCCACTACTGTGACCATCTCGCTCTTCCTGTACCCATCTATAACCCATTTGTCTTCTTGTAGTGTAGTGGCACTGGCAGCAAGCAGCGCAAACAGTTTGTTGATCCTTGATTCAAGAACAATTCTGAAGCAGACCAAAACCCTAACCTAACCATGACCACTTCCTACTATTGTACTAACACCACTAAAATAAATGAAGCCGTGTTAATGTAGAAATGAGCTCCATTGTGCTAACATCTTTTCATTTACTTAACCTTCACATAGTTCAACCTCCATTTGGCTGTTTCACCCCAAACACAATTGAGGCAGCAGAATATATGGTCATGTCTGAGGGTCATTAGGGAGCATCTCTGTTCAGGTAGAGCCACCAATTGATTGACTCTGCCAAAACTCTACCAAAACATGCAGAATACATTTTCCACCAAGTGGCGTTGTATGGGTGCTGGTAGCTGCAGAGTGCCTAGAACTGCTGACAAGTAATAATGATAGATGGAAAGGAAAGGACTGCAGAAAGGGTGAAGGAAGGGTGAAAGAGATCAGTTTCGGATAGGGTTTTGGTCCTCTGTATTATCATGACATATTAGTGTCCAAACTTACCTCCACGCCTTTTGGACCTGGCGGACCTGGAGGCCCTCTGTCTCCAATGAGCCCCTATGGAAATACAGAACTCTTTAAATATTACAATCGGTGTTATATATAATAAAAAAAGTGTAACTTCATCTTTCATTGTCCTTATAAATGCAATGCACACCAGTGAGAAAATATAACATAAGGTAGTGATTATCAACTGTTCTATTATGCCTCGTCGAGCTTTTATGGTATCCAATAAGTACAACAGAATAAGTTAAAATTTAGCTGGTAGCTATGCTATGCTTTTTTTTCTAAGTGACAATGAAATATTCACAAACACTATGGGGTTGATTTGCTAAAACTGGAAAGTGCAAAATCTGGTGCAGCTCTGCATGGTAGCCAATCAGCTTCTAACTTCAGCTTGGCCAATTAAGCTTTGACAAGAAATCTGGAAGCTGATTTCTATGCAGAGCTGCACCAGATTTTGCACTCCCACAGTATCATACACATGTGGAAGAATTAAAATGTATTTATAGTTTATTTACTTCAGTACTAAACAATTAACAGATAAATTAGACATTATACTGTACATATAAAAATTTCATAATTTTCACTTGCAGCCAAACGGCATGTTACAAATAGGAGCATAAGCTTTATGCTACTCACAAGAACATCTCCATTATAAAAAAAACAAACAAGGGAGCTCAGTTTACACAACCAGTTGAATGACTTCAATTACATAAGTTTTACATGTATATCTGCTGTCTTCCCCTTTCTACACTGTTTAGAATGTGCATGTCCTGTTGGAATGTCCTGTTGGAATTTTCTCTTCCTGATTCACCTGTGGGTGGGGATTCTTGCCATACACTGTGAGACAGCTGATTGGAGGAAAGGCACACACCCCCTCAGCACATAGGCAGAAAAAGGAAGAAACAATGCAGAGATGTGCTATTAATAGACCAGCTCTCTGCTAATCTATTCATAGCACTCACCACGACACAAAATTCAGCATGGTTTTATCTCAGTTGATGGAGAACTTGTCAGAAGTTATCATGATGATAACAGAAGAACGGAGCAGGAGAAAGCCATGGGACTTAGGGCTTTGGAGAGAGATAAGTAAACACTACAGATAGATGTGCCCAGCTCAAATTTCATGAATCTGGTTTACATCCACTTTAATGTAGGTACATATGACAGGTGGAGCTGTCTTAAAAGTTAGTACTATTTAAGCTTAATTGCACTCATCATCTAAATTCTCTCATCTATGCCATCTATAACTTCCACTGTAGACCTCATATCTGCAGGGGAACTCATCCAAGGGCCACAGCAGGCTGCAGCACACTGCACGTGTGGCATTTTCTCCATGGACCTTAAAGCAATCTCTTAAATTAAACCAATATTGTATTATTGAAATTAAAAATGTTGTAAACCATAAGATTATAAAATTGTAAATTTAAAAAAATTAAGGAATATCCTAAGAAATTTTGCCCATTTATTTTCCTTGTCACGTTAAAGCTAGACAAGCCTGGAACACTTTTCTCTTTCACTTTTCTCACTGTTCTCTTCTTTCCTTTCAACTCTTACTTTCAAGCTTTTGTCAGACACAATGAAATAATCATGGAGACGGGCACAGACACACCTCCCAGTGAGTACCAAATAATTTTTTAACCATGGTGGGAACAACTAGTCAATTATTCTTGGTATCTTATATAAATGATCGCTCAAGAAACTGATACAAAATTGTAAAGGTATATCAGAAGATTTAAACCATTCTGAGCTATGAGTTCTTATAATGTCTTAAAATGACAGTCCTACCTTTGGTCCTTCAGGTCCATTTACCCCAGGCAAGCCAATATCTCCCGGAAACCCCTAATAAAGAAATTTAAAAAAGAGTTAAGTATGGATTTGAAGAATGCTATAAAAACATACACAGTGAAGTCAAAAGACCAACAGTTTGCTTATTAATTATTCTAATAATTGTTTTCTTATATTTTTTTCTATCTGTAAATATTACAATAGTTCGCTAAATACAATTTCTTAAAGTGGTTTTAAACCCTGTTACGTCACTACAGGTAAGCCTATAAAAAGGCTTTACCTGTAAGTACGGTGAATATCCCATAAACTTGCACAGTTTAGGAGATATTCACTGTATCCGCATGTGCCGTCGTCATCGGCACATGCGCACTGAAGGAACGGGGCGTTTGTGCCGTTTCTTCAGTAGCCGCGCAGTGACCGCATGCACGGGAGTGACGTAATCGCGGCTCCGGCTAATCACAGTGCCGGAGGCCGCAAACCTGGAAATAACGCAGGGAGACGTGTCGCCAGGCACATTGGTGTGCGGGGACCGCTGCAACAGCTTTGATCTAAGGTAAGCATATCATAATGAGCTAGTATGCGATGCATTATGCTTTTGTCTTGCAGGTTTTTTTTTTCTGAGTTTACAACCACTTTAAAAATTATACTTGCCATGCAAGCCGTTTTGTTATTTTGTTACTTTTTTTTTAAAGATATATTTTATTAAGTTTTCCAAACAAACTTACAGACAGACAAAAAATAAAGCACATACAGAAGAAAAAAAACACACAATAAAGTACCAGACAATCTGGCTACCTCAGGTCACACAGATACATACAGAGTACTTTTCTGGCAAAGTGCATAGATGTACATAAACAATGTGTTTCAGTGCAAGATAGGGGAAATTAGTATAAAGGCACAATCTGGTAACAAACCTACACATCAAAGTAATAGGCAATCAACCTATAGTAAAAAATAATAAATTCCTCTGGGGGTACGGTCTATCGACGATCAAGTACTAATAACAATAAGGAGGGGTCAATCATTGCTGGGATAAGGTTAGTGGGCTGTCCAGCCATCTACCCCAGATTTTGTTGAAGGTTTTGCTCCGTTTCCGGATTTCAAAGGTGAGCTTATATAGCGGGATAACATCATTAATGAGTTTCAACCAGAGGGACTTTAGGGAGGTCTGTGCACCCTTCCAAGACAGTAAAATAGTCTTCCTAACAAAACAATAAAGTATACGGAGCAGTCTCTTGGCATGAGATGATAAGTGTAGCTCCCCAAAGACGCCAAGAAGGCAATTCTTGGGGTGAACAATGTTCGGAGACCCAACGCAGATGAAATAAAGGCACCCACCTCCTCCCAGAGCTCCCGAACCACCGGGCATGACCAGAAGCAGTGCAAGAAGTCCGCCTCCTGGCCACAGCCACGGAAGCAGGTAGCTGAGGGCAGGAGACCTAGCTTGTGTAACCTAGCCGGAGTAAAGTGTGTCTGATGGAAAATTTTAATCTGTATGATACGGTCACGGGAGGCAATGACAGAGGACTTATACGTCTTGCTAAATTCTGACCAGTCATTGTCAGTGAGGGAGATGTCCAGGGCGGTCCATTTTGCCTGAGTTTTGTGGAACCTAGGATTATAATCAGACAGTAGGGCTGCATAATAGGTGGAGACTAGTTTAGTGGGATCTGGCTGTCTAAGCAACTCTTCCAAAGGAGGTATGGCAGTGGGGTCCTCCAGGGAGCCAAACTGGGCTCGGATAGCATGCCGGAGCTGGTAATAAAAAAAAAAATATCTCGGCAGGTCAAAATCTAAAAATAATTGGGGGAAGGTTTTAAAACCTTGAGCATTGTACAGGTGACACAAATATTTAACCCCTTTAGAGTACCAGCGGTTGGGGTCCGGGAGGGTATATAGTTCATGCAAATTTGGGTTGTACCACAGGGGATTATTGGGCGACTTCAACCAAGTATGCTTAGAAATTTTCTGGACAATGTACCTAAACGAGGAAAGGGTGTCGGCAAGTATAGAGGTACCGGGACGGTCAGGGACTCTGCTCCTATATATGATATTATGCAGTGTTTCCAGGGAAGAAGCAATGGCCCCTTCTGTGGAGGTGCAGACATTGGCCGATACTGGGCACAGCCAATCATGGATGTGCACCAGCTGCGATGCCAAATAGTAAAAATGAAAGTTTGGATACGACAGGCCTGCCAAATGTGCTGGCAAGCGTATCGTTTCAAGGGCCATTTTAGGGGAGCCACCTTTCCATAAGAAAGTAGTGCATATCGCATCAATGCGTTTAAAAATGGATTTAGGTATTTTACAGGGAGAATTAGCTAGGATATAGAGAAAACGTGGTAGGTAAATCATTTTGAGCACATTGGCCCTCCCCATGAGGTCAAGAGGAAGATCCATCCATAACTTGGTCTGCTCCTAAAGGCGGGCCAATAGGGGTTCTAAGTTGTTAGCAACATAGGAAGACAAAGGAGCCTGTACCAAGACTCCCAAATATCTAAACGAGGACACCACCTAAAGTTTGGAGTCTGAGTGTATGTGGGGAGAAGTAGACCCATCCAATAGGAAGAGACTGGACTTCTCCCAGTTCACCCGCAAACCAGAAAAATCACCAAAGGTGGTAATCTCTTCTAATAGGGCTTGGAGTGATTAATTTGTGTCAGCTAGATACACCAACGTGTCATCAGCGTATAGGGAGATACGTTCTTCAATGTTGGCAATTGGAAGACCTTTAATAGAGGGGGAGGAGCGGATGCGAACTGCAAGCGGCTCCATGGCCAAGGCAAACAAGAGGGGTGACAGCAGGCACCCCTGTCACATGCCTCTAGTGATTGGAAAGGAGTCAGTGACAGAAGAATTAACCCGTATCTTAGCTACCGGGGATGCATACAGGAGTTTAATCCACGCTATCATGCGGGGATCAAATCCATACATCTGCAGTACCCGGAAGAGATACGGCCATTCCACATTGTCAAACACTTTGCACGTATCTAAAGACACAATGGCCCGTGTATGAGGACAGTCATGTGGATATTGCATATTATGAAACAGCCTACGTATGTTCATTCGGGTGGACCTTCCGGGAATGAAATCCCCCTGGTCACTATTAACCAGGGACGTGACTACACCATTCAGGCAATTCGCCAGCACCTTGGCCAGAATCTTAATGTCCACATTTATAAGTGAAATGGGACGGTAAGATTCACAATGTATTGGGTCCTTACGGGGCTTCAATAGAAGTACAATTAGGGCTGCACGCATTGTTGGGGGGAGGACCCCTGCTTCTAAGGCTTTGTTATAAGTCCGTAAAAGGTAGGAGCATAAAAGGTCTTTATATTGCACGTACCACTCAGTTGGAAATCCGTCAAGGCCAGGAGTCTTATATTTAGGCATTTGGGAGATGGCTGCGGCAATCTCCTCAACTGAAATAGGCGCCTCCAACATATCCTGTCCCTAAGTCGACAATGGGGGGGGGGGAGATATGTCAGATAGATAGTCAGTCAACTGAGAGTCATCGTAATCCACTCTAGAGGTGTATAGTTCCTTATAGAAACAAAAAAAGGAGTCCAAAATGTCTGCAGGAACACCACTGACAAGGCCCTGAGCAGTAAGTATGCGAGGTATGGATATGGGAGTGTGGTCAGGTTTAGTCAGGTATGCCAAGAGATGTCCCGCCTTATTACCGTGCTCAAATGACTTCTGAGTTGCATGCAACATATGTTTTTGCATGAGGTCCAGCAGACGGAGTTTAAACTCCCTGCGACTCTGCAACCAAGCCTCCCTAGTATCAGTGGCAGGGTTGGAGGTATAAGCAGACTCTGCACGCACCATGGCAGTCTCAAGCTCCTCAGTAAGCGTCTGATTGTTTTTACGCAGAACCCCTGTGATTGACATGAAGGTGCCCCTTAAAGTGGTCTTGAATGCTTCCCATTCGGTGGAGGGGTCAACCTTTCCCAGGTTTTCCCTCCAGTAGGTAGCAATGCCTCTCCCGCATTCTTTCTGCACTATTTCGCCTTCCAGTCAGTATGAGTTCAGGCGCCAGATAGCCGGCCCCAAACCTGGGAGGAGAAGGAGATCCACAGAGAAGAAAGCATGATCTGAAACCCCTCTAGGTAGATATGAAGCTGCAGAGACTATGGGGAGAGTCTCAGCCGGGACGAATGCCATATCCAGCCTAGACATGGTGGGGAACGAATCCGAGTGGCAGAAAAATTGGCGCACATGCGGATGCTTCCAACGCCAAATTTCAGTAAGGCCATGAGTCTGGGCCCAGTCCACAAAGGAAGGAAATGGTCTACCCCCCCCCCCTTCTAAATGATCCAATACTGGATCCAAAACAGCATTAAAGTCCCCAGCATAAAGCAGGGGCCCATGGGGTCTGTTCAGCAACTGAATGGACAGTTTGGAGAGTACCTCCCCAGAAAAGGGGGGTGGACTATAAACATTTACCAGTGTAAAGGTCACCATGGATATCTGTAAAGTGAGAAAAATAAACCGCCCCTCGGGGTCCGTTTTTACCTGAAGCACCTCAGCAGGGAGAGATTTAGCCAACAGGATAGAAAGCCCCCTGGAGAACTTAGTATGAGTAGCATGGTAAAATTTTGACAACCATGTGTGCTTCAAGGCCCTCGTTTTTGTGCCCGTAAGGTGAGTCTCTTTGAGGCAAATAATATGTGGACGACTCTTTTTCAGTACAGAAAAAAACAAAGATCTCTTCTGGGGTGCATTCAGACCTCTAGTGTTCCAAGAAACTATCCTTAGGGGCTTCGCCATTGTAAGACATATAATATTAGGAAAGTATAGGATAACATGGGAACAGATACATAAATGACCCGACAGACCGCACCCTCCAGAGAACATACAAGCACATAGAACAAAAAGGTGCGTGGATCTGCCAACAGGAGGACATGTGCCCGTGATGAAAATATGTAAACAATAACACTCTGCCATAGGCAGAAACCTGAAAAAACAGTGTCCAGAAAAAAAATGCATACCTGAGTTGTGCGAAAGAAAAAGGAAAAAAAAAGAAGAAAAAGAAGAGGGAGGAAAAAAAACACCCCTCCACAAAGTTCCCCAAAACTCTCCTTCCCCCCTCCCTGCTCGGCCATCCCAAACACAGCGAGCCTTGGATCCCAAACTTAGAACCTTAACCCCTAAAAAAAAAAGGAAAAGGGGTTAAAAAACTGTACCGTGGCTTCGCCACTAACTGGTGCGAGTGTGAAATCCGGTTCGGCTCTAAACCGACAATGAAAAAATCATGTAAGACATGTCCTGTTGCAGAATACATGAGTCTGACTACCCCAAGGAAGTGCAGGAATGGATGGCCTCTACTTCAGAGAGGATGGGCAGGAGAGATAAAGATGAGGGGCATAGTCTGGAGACAGCAGTCAAAACATCCAGGAGAAAAGGGGGGATTCACAGTAACTGGTTCAGTAAACAGGGTGTATCACCCAGCCGGGGAGAAACAGGAGAACTACAAGGTGCAGGCAACATATAGCTCTGTGAAGGCTCTGGGCATGGAGAGAATTTACAGGGCGGTCCGGTAGTAAGGCACAAGTGGATGATGTTGTAGAACCAGGGACACCTTCAGTTACCTCTGCGCCTGGAAGCCTGGAAGCAGCACCGAACCGATCGTTCAGCCAAGCCATGGCCTCTTTGGGGCTGAAGTAGAAGTGGGCCTTACCATCGTAGATGATGCGAAGCTTAGCAGGGAAGAGCATAGCATAGGACAGGCCTTCTTCACGCAGGCGAGACTTCACTGCTGAAAAGGAGAGACGCTGACGCTGAACCTCAGCAGAGAAGTCAAGATATAAAGAGATAGTACTACCATTATATTTGAGCAGGCCTTTTTCCCTGGCTAGGCGCAGAATGGCAACTTTATCCTGGAAATTAAGGATGCGTGCAATGATGGACTGTGGTGGGGCACCCTCAGGGGGAAGACGAGGGGGGGTGCGATGCGCATGTTTTATGACATGGGTGGGAGAACGATGGTGCGTCTGTACCAAAAATGTCCCGCAGCCAGTTGTATAGGAATTTTTCAGGGTGAGGACCTTCCGATCGTTCAGGTAACCCCACAAATCTAAGGTTGTTCCTTCGAGAACGGTTTTCCAAATCGTCAATTTTGGCGCGGAGCACCGCCATTTCACTAATGGTGTCCCGCATAGTAACTAACAGAGGATTCACTGTGTCCTCCAGAGAGCTAATACGATCCTCTGCTTCCCCAGTTCTATCACGGAGGTTTTGGACATCTTGTTTCAGGAGTGAGAAATCCATGCGGATGGAGGCTATCTGGGTAGAGAGAGAGGCCTTACAGTCCTGTATAGCCAGCATAATGGCGGATAGTGTAGGTTCTGCAGAGGGAGAATCCACAGCCTGGCTAGTGTCATCCGACTGCTGCTGGGAGTCTAGGGATAGTGGGGTTCTGCTTGGGAGCGGAATATGGCAGGAATAGATGCACTCACCCCCGCAGCAGAGCTCCGATCAGCAGAGGAGGATGTTTGCAGCGTGTCAGCTTGCTGGACATGTGTCCCGGCGCCATCTTGCCTCCGGAACCGCGCCAACTGCCCCGCCGTGGATGGGGGCCGAGGCGGCCCGTATTTCACTATGTCTGCCAGCCTGCTGGATGCCCACAGCCGTGGGGAACAGATTGGTACCTTTGGCGACGAGATAGGACTCAGGATAAGGTAAGGATGGCAGTTGAGAGCCAGAGCAGTGTGTCTATGCGACTGCTCTCTTCACCATCCGGCCAGGCCCTCCCATTATTTTGTTACTTAAAATGTTTTTTCCCTTTAAAATTTCAGCCATTTCAGAATTTTTCAACCCTCAAAATGAAGTTATTTTTTAGTGTAAATTTGCAAGAGACTACACTATATTCTGTATTTCTCAAAATCCTTATTTCCCTTTACATTTTAGGCAATGACATAATGGGGGTTATTTATGAAAGGCAAATCCACTTTGCACTACAAGTGCAAACTACAAGTGCAAAGTGCACTTGAAATTGCACTGATATTATCATCCAATCAGGGGAAGCTAAAATGCTGGGTTTTTTTTTCCTTGCATGTCCCCCTCGGATCTACAGCGACTGCACTTCCAAGTGCACTTTCAGTGCAATTTCAAATGCACTTTGCACTTGTAGTTTGCACTTGTACTGCAAAGTGGATTTGTTCATGTTACCGTGCATTTTTTGTGTGTTGACAGAATTTGGGTTGAGGCAGTCCCTTCAATTTGAAAAGGTCCCCTCAACAGGCCTCAAAGGATGAAAGAAAAAAAAACCACCTGCATTACTTTTGGGGAAACACAGAGCACTACAACTAACATAATGCGGGTGCATTTTATTTTTATAGAAGGTGTGCTTCGGTACCATACCATGTGTGCTCTATTCCTGGCTCTGTTTCTGCCCCTTCTTGGTGCAGGATGTTCAAATCCAGCTTTGTGTGTTTCCAAGACTTTGTGTAGAATGCAGAGAACCGCACCAGCCACGTCAAGTTCGGTATTCGAAAAGCCAATTATTTTGCATCAGTGGACACATAGACAAACATCTCACTCTACTTTCCTTCACACTAATGCCTTTAGCACTGCACAATGTGCTTAACTAAGGAAGTGGGATGTTAGACAATGTTTCCACCAATGCAAAATGAATGGCTTTTTGAATGCTGGACTTGACGTGAATGGTGTGGTTCTCTGTATTCTTCACATAGTATGGAGAGATGACACATTCAGAGGGGGCCAACACAAGCATAACTGGGATCGGCAGCTCCTAAACAAATATGGCTGATGAGAACTGACTGTTGTATGTTGCTGAACCAGCGGGTTAGTACACAGCACTAGTCTTGCACTTTAGAGCAACAACCCCAACTTTACTGTTCCTTTACTCTTCCTTTCATTTAATCCTTTTACAGAGGAGGCTCAGGAATTCAATTTATAATCCACTTTTAACTAGTTTCACTGGCAGACTTCAAAGGACGTATCTACTAAGATTAAAGCAAATGATTTTATGAGATGAGAGTCCGATGCTTGCATGAGAAACAGCGCTTTGATACTGGAAGTCATCAAAACTCTGGTCATATGACTGCTAAACCAAAAGCATTCACATTTGATCAATTAACGGAAAATACAATGATCCAGCCAAATAAAGTCTATAACCCTCCTGAAAAGAAAATAGCGTCTTGTAGGTCTTAGAGCTGCACGATTTTTGGATAAAATGAAAATCACGATTTTTTTGCTTAGAATAAAGATTATACAAAAAAAAAACTGGCCAACTTCACTGTTTAGTTTCTTTTTAATTAATTGAACTGTATTTTTTCCCAAAATATTGCATTTGAAAGGCTGCTACAAACAAACAGTGTGACATAAAATATTGCAAGGACCGCCATTTTATTCTCTAGGGTCTCTGCTAAAAATATATATACAATGTTTGGGGGTTCTTTTCTAGCAAAAAATGCTGATGCAAGCAACAAGTGTCAGAAAAAGGCTTAGTCTTTAAAGAGGAACTGCAGTCTGCTCACACAATTTGTAATAAAAACATGTTTTCCATTCTGAATGTTCCCTCCAACCACTTTGCATATTATTTTATAAATACTGTGATTCTGTACTTGCCAAATATGCTGCAGAAATCTCCCTCCACTGAGTCTGGCTGCAACCATTTTAACTGTGGGCAGCTGAAGCTTCTGCCTGTTCACTTCCTGGATTTACACAGACACACAGAGGCACACCTCTAGCTCTGCAGCTCTCATTGACCCTCTTATGACTCATCACACCTACCTTCCTGGCAAACTCTAATGAGAGTGAGAGAGAGAGAGATGTGCAAGATGTCATAAGCCTAGGCTTTTTACCAGACAAGAAACAGGAAGTGGGCTGTATGAGGTATTTACTGGCAGAAAAAAATGTTTTACTATTGTGAGGGGGTTAGCTCGGCAGCGGGTGTGTGTGACCCCCGGGATGGGCTCCCCACACAAAACAGGCCCAGCAAACGGAGGTTGTGGTTTTCAAAATCAAAAAGGTGCGGTTTATTTTCTATTTACAGTGACAAAACACAGCAAAGCAAAAGAAACATAACCAAAATAAATCCTGGTCAAGTTGACCTCTGACTAAACATACAGGTTTCCTAACTAACAACTGGGATCAGCCTAGTGCTGTCCTAGTCCCTAAGTCCCTGGTTTTAAATGTCCAAGCAAATAGCCACACAGGCTTTGTCTCACCGCACAGGGGTTCACTCTCCCTAGACAGTCCACACAGGTCTGGTTCCAGGCATGAGCTGACACCTAATGAAGCTGGGAGTTCTTATAGAGGCCTAAATGAGCTGACAAGCTTCAGCTGGTCTCATCAACTCCCTGTCTGCACGACGCCCAGCCCTCTCCCTAGAGGTATGAGTCATCCATGAGCCCACTAGCCTTATACAACTCTCCACCTAGTTGTATAAGTCGGCGTAAAGCCTGAATCTGGGCGAAATATATCAACCCCCCTGGATGCAACCAGGTGACTTTACCTTCCTGCTGTCACATACCCCCCCCTCTTGTTTTAACCTCGGGGTTGGAACACCAGCAATCAGGCATTCATGTACTCGAGACAAAGCATCCACATTCCCCATTTGAACGCCAGGGCGATGCTTTACTGTGAAGTTGAATTCCTGGAGGGCCAGGAACCACCTATTCACTCTTCTATTTGTTTCCTTGTTTTGAGCCATCCACTTTAACGGAGCGTGATCCGTAACCATGTCAAAGTGCCTACCTAGCAGGTAGTACCGAAGGGAATCTAGAGCCCACTTCACCGCTAAACACTCCTTTTCAACGGTGGCGTAATTTACCTCATGGGACTTCAACTTCCTGCTGAGGTAAATGACTGGGTGCTCTTCCCCGTTCCAGACCTGGGACAATACTGCTCCTAACTCCACATCTGACGCATCACTTTGTACGACAAAGTCTTTAGAGAAGTCGGGTGAGTACAACACTGGCTGGCTACATAAGGCTTGTTTCAAGAATTGGAATGCTGCCTCAGCCTCGGGGGTCCATTTAATCATGACCGACCCTTTCCCCTTCGTCAGGTTGGTTAGGGGCACAGCCTTAGAAGCAAAGTGGGGAATGAATCGCCGATAATACCCAGCGATTCCCAGAAAGGCTCGTACCTGCTTCTTGCTGTTGGGACGTGGCCAACTCTGGATGGCCTCGACTTTGTTGAGTTGGGGTTTTATTACTCCCCTCCCAATGGTGTACCCAAGATATTTGGCCTCCTCCTGCCCAATGGTACACTTCTTGGGGTTAGCCGTAAACCCCGCTTCCCGAACAGAGTCCAGGACTGCTTGCACTTTTGGCAGATGTGAGGCCCAATCTGTGCTATGGACAATTACGTCATCCAGGTAAGCCGCAGCATACTTCCGATGGGGCCTCAGCATCTGGTCCATTTTCCGCTGGAATGTGGCCGGCGCATTCTGTAACCCGAACGGCATTCTTTTATATTGGAACGCCCCGTCTGGGGTTACAAATGCGGTTTTCTCTTTGGCCGACTTGGCCAGGGGGATTTGCCAATACCCTTTTGTGAGGTCAAGAGTCGTCATGTATCGGGCTGTTCCCAGCCGGTCGATCAACTCATCTATACGTGGCATGGGGTAGGTGTCAAATTTTGTAACTTTGTTCAACTGACGAAAATCGTTACAAAATCGCCAGCTCCCATCTGGTTTAGGCACCAACACGATGGGACTAGACCAATCACTTTGGGACTCCTCTATCACCCCTAAGTTCAGCATTTTCTGTACTTCCTCCCGTATTGCCTCCCGTCGAGCCTCTGGGATCCGATAGGGTTTTAACTTCACCCTTTCACCGGGCGGGGTAATGATGTCATGCTCTACCCCAGATGTTTGTCCCGGCAGCTCAGAGAATACCTCCTTGTTGCGAAGCACAAACTCCTTAACCTCCTGTTGTTGGGGTTGTGACAAGGTGGCTGCTATTCCAACCTCAGGAATCACGCAACCAGTTTGAGCTGGTGACCAAGTGTCTGCGACTAGGGACTCTCTATCCCTCCAGGCTTTCAACAGATTAACGTGATAGATCTGTTCGGGCTTTCGCCTTCCTGGTTGTCTGACCTTGTAATTCACTTCGCTCACTTTTTCCATTATCTCGTAGGGGCCTTGCCATTTGGCAAGGAATTTACTTTCAACCGTAGGGACAAGTACCAATATCCTATCCCCCGGGGAAAAGGTACGGGTCTTGGCTCCACGGTTGTACACTCTCTGCTGTGCCAACTGCGCTTGGGCCAAATGTTCCTTCACGATGGGCATTACCTGTGCAATTCGATCTTGCATCAGGGCGACATGCTCAATCACACTCCTGTGGGGAGAACTCTCACTTTCCCAAGTTTCCTTGGCAATATCCAACAGCCCTCTTGGGTGTCTCCCATACAGTAACTCAAAGGGGGAGAATCCCGTAGAGGATTGGGGCACCTCCCTAATAGCAAACATCAAATAAGGAAGTAAACAGTCCCAATCCTTTCCATCTCTATCCACCACTTTCTTCAACATTTGTTTTAGGGTTTTGTTGAATCTTTCAACCAGCCCATCGGTTTGGGGGTGATACACAGACGTACGCAATTGCGTCACTTTGAACAATTTACACAGCTCTTTCATAACCCGGGACATAAAGGGTGTACCTTGGTCCGTAAGCAGTTCTTTACAAATACCCACCCGGCTAAAAACAAGAGATAGCTCTTTGGCTATGGTTTTGGCCGAGGTATTTCGGAGAGGGATCGCTTCTGGATAACGGGTGGCATAGTCCATTATAACTAATATGTACTGGTGCCCCCTAGCGGACTTGATTATAGGACCTACCAAATCCATGGCGATCCTCTCAAACGGGACCTCAATGATGGGTAGAGGGACCAGCGGGCTACGGAAATGTGGCATCGGGGCCAACCTCTGACACACAGGGCAGGAGGAACAATAATTTTCTACGTCCTTCATCACCCCCGGCCAATAGAATCTCTGTAATACCCTCTCTCGGGTTTTCTCTGTCCCCAGATGACCTCCAAGAATGTGCCCATGGGCCAACTCCAACACCAACTTCCTGTAAGGTTTGGGCACCACAAGCTGCTCAACGGTTTCTTCTGCCCTTTTTGCCACCCGATACAGTAGGTCCTTCTCTACGCTGAAGTATGGGTAAGTGCAGGTATTATCTGGGTTCACTAACTCGCCATCTATTTTCACTACGTTTTCCCGTGCCTTTATTAGGGCGGGGTCTTTCAACTGTTCTGTGGCAAAGTTTTCCCTGTGAACCTCAAGATCAGAAAACTCCACAGACGGTAGGTTTTCGTCTGAGGAGGTGGGCTCCTCTCCAGTTTCTTGAGTCTCCCCTGCCAATACTGATAAGGGAAATTCCGGAGAGTCCTCACCACTCTCAGGGGAGTTCTGGCTATCACATTCCTGGTACATAGGGGCACCAGTGAGGGGCTCAGGATCATCCCACAGTTCCCAGAACTTCGGAAAATCCCTTCCCACAATGGCGTCATGCGGTAACTGAGATACTAAGCCCACTGGATGAGAGAGGGTACCTTTGGGGGTCTCGAAACACACTGTAGTCACTGGATACTCTCGGGTGTCCCCATGCACACAAATAACAGCTACCTTGCTATTCCCAGAGACCTCTGTTTTAACTAACTCAGCCTTTATCAGGGTCACAAGGCTACCTGAATCCAGCAATACCACAACATTTCTACCATTAACACACATTTTGCATAAATGTTTCTCAGTTCCTCGAATGGCAGTGCATGCGACTGTCGCACACAGCGACTGACGTCTGCCCGTCAGAAAGTCACATTGCATGGGTTCCTCCACAACCGGGCAATTGGCTGCAATATGTCCCGCTTGCCGGCAGCGGTAGCAAACGATCCTTCTTGCCGCCTCTTGAGCCGCTGATTTCCCAGGCTGTTCTCGCCAAACTTGGGGTAGAGCTCCCACCCTCTCACTCTCTCCACCCTCACCCCTTGGAATCCTCTTATCCGCCCCTGGGGATGGTCTGGTCTTAGGGTGGAAAGTCCGAGTGTCTCTGGAAGAGGCCGTCAGGTTCTCTGTAGCCAAGTATTTCTCCACACGATCCACAAGACCATCGGCCGTCTCTGGGTCTCCATGGCTTACCCACTTTTGGATGGCAGTAGGAAGAGCTCTCAAAAACCGATCCATTACAACACGTTCCACAATCTTTGGTGCGGACAAAGTCTCTGGCTGTAGCCACTTTCTGCTCAGGTGAATGAGATCATACATTTGAGACCTGGGGGGTTTTCCAAGCTGGAAAGTCCAGTTATGCACACGCTGAGCCCGGACAGCCTGGGTGACACCCAGCCTTGCCAATATTTCAGCTTTTAGCATCACATAGTCTTTTGCTTGGTTAGGCTCTAGGTCATAATAAGCTTTCTGCGATTCACCAGTTAACAGAGGAGCCACCAGTCCAGCCCACTGCTCCTCAGGCCACTTTTCTCTTTCAGCGGTCCTTTCAAATGTGGTCAAAAATACCTCTGGATCATCCTCTCCAGTCATTTTTGTCAATAAACGACTCACCCCAAAGGACGCGGTATTAGTGGGACGGCTTTCCTCACTGGTCTGCGGACGTTGCTGCATTACTGCTTCCATCTGTTGTTGTAGTCTCTGCTCTTGCTTCTGCAACAGGTCTATGAAGCGGGCCTCAGATTGCTGCTGGGCTCGTTGCTGAGCCTCCAGACTCTGTTGCAAAGTTGCGTTTGTCTGCTGCTGGGCTGCAAGGCTCTTTTGCAAACCTGCATTTGTCTGCTGTTGATTGGCATTTGCTAGAGCCAGCTGCTTCAGTATCTCCTCCATGCTGGCTTAAAAAAAAACTGCCTGCATTCTCCACCAACTGTGAGGGGGTTAGCTCGGCAGCGGGTGTGTGTGACCCCCGGGATGGGCTCCCCACACAAAACAGGCCCAGCAAACGGAGGTTGTGGTTTTCAAAATCAAAAAGGTGCGGTTTATTTTCTATTTACAGTGACAAAACACAGCAAAGCAAAAGAAACATAACCAAAATAAATCCTGGTCAAGTTGACCTCTGACTAAACATACAGGTTTCCTAACTAACAACTGGGATCAGCCTAGTGCTGTCCTAGTCCCTAAGTCCCTGGTTTTAAATGTCCAAGCAAATAGCCACACAGGCTTTGTCTCACCGCACAGGGGTTCACTCTCCCTAGACAGTCCACACAGGTCTGGTTCCAGGCATGAGCTGACACCTAATGAAGCTGGGAGTTCTTATAGAGGCCTAAATGAGCTGACAAGCTTCAGCTGGTCTCATCAACTCCCTGTCTGCACGACGCCCAGCCCTCTCCCTAGAGGTATGAGTCATCCATGAGCCCACTAGCCTTATACAACTCTCCACCTAGTTGTATAAGTCGGCGTAAAGCCTGAATCTGGGCGAAATATATCAACCCCCCTGGATGCAACCAGGTGACTTTACCTTCCTGCTGTCACACTATCCAAAGTTAAAACAACAAGGGCAGAAGATTTAATAGATGGAAAGTTGAAAAAATGACTGAAGGTCAATTGGTTAAATTGACCTCATTTGCAGACCGAAGTTCATCCCATTGATCTCTAAAAGAACAGAACGATACAATGTTTTTTTTTATCTCTCTTTCAGTGCTGAGCAATGTTGTTGATAAACATTGCCAGCTGCTTTTTTTTTACAGCTGTGAGCAGGGAACTGCTCTGCACTTGTTACATGAATAGTGAAAATGCTAGATTAAGATTGTGAGGGGGGTTGAATCGAGATTGCAATTTTTTAACGATTAATCATGCAGCTCTAGTAAGTCTACATCTACAATAAAAAAGACTCTGCATTGCAGATATAGTTCATTTTTTCCTACTATGAGAGATATAGTTATTTGGTGCATAATAAATCTAAAATAGATGGTTGAAAATTAATGATGTTGCTAAAGAAATGAGAAATAGCAAAAACAAGCAGGTATAAAAAGGGTCACACCACCAAAAATTGGTCTAATTTGGGTAAATTCTGGTGGACTAAATCACCCGTCAACTTTTTCAATCCGGCAGGCAAGATTCCTGTACCTGAATTCCCAGCTCGCCTACCTGCTAGTGTGTTAACTCTATGCACCGGAATTGACAGGCTGCACCCATCTGTATCAATAAACTTTATACATGCCGTTCAGTCAAAAATATGAACATCATACAACCTAGATTTTCTTGTCGGTACTATATTTTGACTGTGTCTTTCATTCCATGGGTGGCCACACACCCCAAGTAGCAATCTGATATATGATTAATTTGTTTTTATTTTGCCTGGATCTTTATATACATTTAACTGGAGTATTTATACATGACTTCTTTCATATAGTTGGAAGCCATTCGTTGGGATTTGATTATGTATATTTGTGTATGCTAATAACTTTATTAGTGCACACAAGTGTTTATATATTTTATGTAACCTGCCACAAGCAAACACTCTGCTTGTCTTGGAATTCATGATTGGAACACTATTAGACATATAATAATATTGCAACTATATCTGTATTTTCTTATTTGGGCTGTGAGAAAAGTGCCTGGGAAATAAAATAAGTCCTGGTATCTACGGCCAATCTGTGAAGCCAACACCAACTTTCTCAGTGTGATAATGAACAAGATGACATAAATGGAATGGGAAACTGGACTGTTTGCAACTCAACAGTGATATTTGGAAATAGGTAAACTGGGGTGTTGTTTTAAAATTGTTTAACCACTTCCCTACTGTGCACGAAAACCCCCTTCCTGCCCAAGCCATTTTTCAGCTTTCAGCGCTGTCACACTTTGAATGACAATTGCGCGGTCGTGCGACGTGGCTCCCAAACGAAATTTGCGTCCTTTTTTTCCCACAAATAGAGCTTTCTTTTGGTGGTATTTGATCACCTCTGCGGTTTTTATTTTTTGCGCTATAAACAAAAGAAGAGCGTCCAGTTTGGAAAAAAAACACTATTTTTTACTTTTTGCTATAATAAATACCCATTTTTTTTTTTAAATAAAATTTTCCTCAGTTTAGGCCGATACGTATTCTTCTACATATTTTTGTTAAAAAAAAAATCGCAATAAGCGCGTATTGATTGGTTTGCGCAAAAGTTATAGCGTCTACAAAATAGGGGATAGATTTATAGCATTTTTATTTTTTTATTAGTAATGGCGGCGATCTGCGATTTTTTATTGTGACTGCGATATTGCGGCGGACACATCGGACACTTTTGACACATTTTTGGGACCATTCACGTTTATACAGCGATCCCTGCTATAAAAATGCATTGATTACTGTATAAATGTGATTGGCAGGGAAGGGGTTAACCACTAGGGGGCGGGAAGGGGTTAAATATGTTCCCTCAATGTGTTCTTACTGTGGGGGGAGGTGACTGACTGGGGGAGGTGACCGATGGTTGTCCCTATGTACAAGGGACACACCATCGGTCCCCTCTCCCTCACAGGACGTGGATCCCTGTGTTTACACACAGAGATCCACTTTCCTGCTCGTTTCCCGGGCAATCGCGGGTGCCCGGTGGCAATCGCGGCCGCCGGGCACGCGCACCGGGGCCTTGTGAACGCGGCGGGCGCGCGCGCGCCGCTGGCGGCAAGCGCGCGCCTCCTAGCTCGTTTTAAAGGGAGGACGTCATATGACGTCCTTCCAGAACGAGAGTATCCTCCGCCCGCCGTCAATTGACAGTGGGCGGGGGACAAGTGGTTAACATGTGCAGGGATAAATGAAATGTTATCATCTGTCATATCACATCTTTTCAATTGCCACGGTGTTGACACATGGACTGCAGGAAATTTAGCAGTATTTACAGATATAAATTGGTCTAACATAGAAGTTAGTTTAAAGGTTACTCGATTTAAACTTAGCAGGAAATTCAGTGTAAACCTAGACTTAAACGGTACACAAGTAAATATGCGCATGAGTCCAAATCGCTGGTATCACTTGAGTATGGGGTCAAAATAGTGTATGTACAGTACATGTACAATCAATGAACATGGAGTCCAGGCTTTGGGAATATGTGAAGAGGAGAAAGAAAAAATGGGGGGGGGGGTTGGGAGGGGAAAGAGGGGTCCGGATGGGGAGTAGTTAAAACAGTCACATATACAGTCTCAGGGCTGCCATCAATGGGGAACAGAAACCGTGTTCCAAAAGTACTGTAAAGAAAAGCAAGGGGAGAGGCGCCTCTGAGTGCAGATGTTTAAAACAATTTAATAAGAGATTGCAGTGCAAGCAACTCACATTTTAGAGGATAAAAACAGGCATTGTACGATATCCAAGTGCAGAAGAGGGTGTCATCAGGTCAGTCATCAGTCTCCTTATCCTGCTGGGGCGCTGTGTTGCTGGTTCTTCTTTTCTCTGCACCGCTTTAGATGTATAGAATAGATGTATAGAATAGTGACGTCATCGGTCCTCGCCTGCCGGAAAAAACAACATCTAGGCCGTGTTCTGCAGCATCTCCACCGCCGCCGGCTATTCTATACATCTAAAGCGGTGCAGAGAAAAGAAGAACCAGCAACACAGCACCCCAACAGGATAAGGAGACTGATGACTGACCTGATGACACCCTCTTCTGCACTTGGATATCGTACAATGCCTGTTTTTATCCTCTAAAATGTGAGTTGCTTGCACTGCAATCTCTTATTAAATTGTTTTAAACATCTGCACTCAGAGGCGCCTCTCCCCTAGACTTAAACGGGTAGATTATAGCAATTTGTCAGTAAAAAAACCAAAAAGAACCCTTACCTGTCTTGCTGCCCGTACTCCACTGTCTTTAAGAAAATATTCTACTGTAAAAACTTCCAGGAGTGTCAGATGCCGACATCCCCTACTGCACCCTGTGGTTTTACCCACCATCTCCTTTATCACTTCAGGACACAGAAGTAGTGTAGGAACAGCAGGAACCACAACGCGAAGCAGGGGGAACAAGAATCCAACACACCCACAAGTGTGGCGGATGCTGAACATTATTTAAGAAGCTCCTCTCTTCACTACAGTGGATTTTAGCATTGCGGGCAGCAGGACAGGTATTTTTTAAAGCAGAATGTCACTGAAAAATAACAAGATAAAAAAATATTAACACAATAAAAACAAATTTTTCTGCAAAATTATCCTTCAATCCAGAGATTTTTTTTTCCCCGCAGTATTTCAATCTAGACACTAAAGTCCGATGGCCAGCATCATTCAACCCACTTCCTCTAAACCCTAGTCATCCTGAACATGCCCAGTCTGTGACTGGGCAGTGATGGGTGAAGCAACGTAGTGATGAGCTCATCTCTCTATCAAAAAAAAAGCAGGAACGGTTTGGCAAATCTGATGACTACCCCCACGCTTGGGACCTTTTTAACCAATGCTTACTGATCACTTCTAAAATGTGAGTTGCCTGTACTCATAAACTGTTATTAAAATTGTTTAACATCTACACCCAGAGGCGCCTATCCCCTTGTTTTTTCTGCTGAATTTTGGAACATTGTTTCTGTTCCCCCTTGATGGCAGCCCTGAGTGCGAGATCCCCTATCCCCACTTCCCCCTGGACTTTTTAAATAAACTTCTTTAATTTTCAGAGCATGGACTTTTTGCTACATCATTATTGTTGTATATAAACCCACATGCCTCCAGAATAATGTTGCTTAATACCGTGGGATACTTAGAGCCGGTTCACACCAGGGCGGCGCGACGCGGCACGACTTGGGGGGGGCGACCTCGGCGGCGCGATCTCAAGATGACTTGAGACGCCCGCCGAGGCGATTTGCATAAGACTTCTGTATAGAAGTCAATGCAGGTCGCCTTGGGTCGCCCCCAAAAGTAGTACAGGAACCTTTTTCTAAGTCGGAGCGACCTGAGTCGCTCTTACTTAGAACGGTTCCATTGAAAAGCGTGGGACGCGACTTGTCAGGCGACTGAGTCGCCTGACGAGTCGCCCTGGTGTGAACCGGCTCTTATTGTTCCAGTTTTGAACATTTACTTGTATAATATATCTTCTATCTATCACTCTGCCCTCTCCATCTATCAGAACGCTGTTTTTTTTCTGCCTGTGTTCCCAGAGACACAGCAGCAAGTGAGGGGAAATCTCTCCAAAGTGAGGGGAATTTACCAACTTCACGGTGGTTGTCAAAGCAAATGTTCCCACGTTTCCCCTCTATTTCTGTTAATAACCATACAAATTTGGAATTCCCATCACTTTCTGTCCCAGTATGATCACCAGGACAAATTGAGATGCTGAACCTCCCCTGAGGAGACACAGAATGCTATAAAAACTGGACATTGTTAACTCTTTCCCTCTCTATTCAGAAATAGAAAGCAAATTTGGCTTTACGTACACTTTAAAGAGCTGTGGAAGGTATGGTCCAAAGATAATAAAAAAATGTTGTCTAATTCTTTAGATACAGTGCACACATGGCTGTGTGGTTTCAATTGCAGATTACTCTGTGGTTACAAAGCAAAGCACAGGAAGAAAAAAAATAGAATTACTGATTATATGTGAGAAGGGGTAAAATAACATTTTCTTATAGCAGAAGTTCAGTTAAATCCTAACTATACTTAAAGCGGTTGTAAAGTCACTTTTTTTACTTTTACCTACAGGTAAGTCTATACTAAGGCTTACCTGTAGGTAAAAGAAATATCTCCTAAACCTTTACGGTTTAGGAGATATTCCCCTCGCAATGCGCCGCTGACAGCAGCGGCGCACGCGCACAGGGGATTCTCAGGCTGAAGACTCGGCAGATGCCGAACCTCGCCGGAACGAAGTCTCCCGTGCGCATGCGCGGGAGTGAGACATCGCGGCTCCAGCCACTCACAGCGCTGGAGCCGCGATACCCGGAAGACACGCCGAGGCAACATGACATCTCCCTCGGCGTGGACCAGGTGAGTTACCGATGCCTCGTTCTAAGGTAAGTATTTCATAATAAGCTTGTATGCTGTGCATACAAGCTTATTATGCCTTTTCCTTTACAGGTGTAAAAAAAAAAAAAAAAAAGTCAGCGGCTTTACAACCGCTTTAAACCTGCTCCCACCCACAGACTATTCGAACTACCCTGTAAAAGGAAAGACATCTATACTTACCTATTCTGAAGGTGCTCTGGTCCGATTAAATGATCTCCCCAGGGGCTGGATTAAGTGAAGAGAAGAGTTTACCATTAATGGCTGCTGAGCCTATGCAGTGACATCACCCACTGGCTTATTATGGAGCATCTGTTGTCGGATGTCGCTCCTCTACACTGAAGCTGCCTCTGGAAGCCAATCATGTGACCAAACCGGAGCATCCTCAGTATAGGTACAGTATCTCACAAAAGTGAGTAAAAGAAAATAAAGGTCTGGTGTGACCCCTCTGACACCTCCATCCCTAATAGTACACAAAAAGACAAAAGAGGTCGCCCTGGGACTTTGAATGAGGTGAGGTTGTTTCAAAGTGTTATGTAACACAATGATTGTGAGTTACCCGGCATAATATTCAATGTACACAGCACAGATGAAAGTAAATATATAAAGATTTATTACATATCAACAGGAAAATATGTAGACATAATGCAGACATCGATAATACCTAGCCTGTACATGCTGGGTATTATCGATGTCTGCATTATGTCTACATATTTTCCTGTTTATATGTATGCACATTTTATTTCCTTATTGTATATGTGTATCCACTGGCCCAGCAACTTTCAAATTTTACTGTTGCTCATTGATGTATAACATTTGTAATAAATCTTTATATATTTACTTTCATCTGTGCTGTGTACATTGGATATTATGCCGGGTAACTCACAATCATTGTTGTTGCCGTTTCATTACATAACACTTTGAAACAAATAAATTGATTTTGTCTCATTGTTCACTGTGAACATTGGCTAAACCTCATTCACCTCATTCAAAGTCCCAGAGCGACCTCTTTTGTCTTTTTGTGCACAAAAGTGAGTACACCCCTCACATTTTTATAAATATTTTATTATATCTTTTCATGTGACAACACTGAAGAAATGAAACGTTGCTACAATGTAAAGTAGTGAGTGTACAGCTTGTATAACAGTGTAAATTTGCTGTCCCCTCAAAATAACTCACACAGCTATTAACATCTAAACAGGCAAAAAAGTGAGTACACCCCTAAGTGAAAATGTCCAAATTGGGCCCAATTAGCCATTTCCCTTCCAGGTGTCTTGTGACTCGTTAGTGTTACAAGGGCTCAGGTGGTAATGGGGAGCAGGTGTGGTAAATTTGGTGTTATCGCTCTCACTCTCTCATACTGGTCACTGGAAGTTAAACATGGCACCTCATGGCAAAGAACTCTCTGAGGATCTGAATAAAAGAAATGTTGCTCTTCATAAAGATGGCCTAGGCTATAAGAAGATTGCCAAGACCCTGAAACTGAGCTGCAGCATTTCACTTAGGGGTGTACTCATTTTTGTTGCCAGCAGTTTAGACATTAATGACTGTGTGGTGAGGTATTTTGGGGGGACAGCAAATTTACACTGTTATACAAGCTGTACACTCACTACTTTACATTGTAGCAAAGTGTAATTTCTTCAGTGTTGTCACATGAAAAGATATAATAAAATATTTACAAAAATGTGAGGGGTGTACTCACTTTTGTGAGATACTGTGTGTATAGACATCTTTCCTTTCACAGAGTAGTTAAAATAGACTTAGAATGGGGGTGGGAGAAATTTTGGGTGTAGTTGGGATTTTCCTGAAATTCCACTTTAATGCTTGAGAGAGAGATGGTCCTGGCATATACATATTTGCCTTATATGGAGAAAGACAGAAATGGGTGGAGATAGGAATACCTAAGTAGCAAAAGCACAGAATAGGTGGTCTCAAAACTGCAGATAATTGACAATAGATATGAGATGGACAGCAGTTTATAATTAATGATAATATGATTTATGCACAGGGGACTGTAGCATGTTTGAGACCCTAAGCATATAAAAGACAAACTACATATTTAGGTTTTATAAACAATTTTGTGCTTAATAGTAATAGTCCTAACCTGTAGCAACTAAGATACCCCTGCAGAAGAGGAATCAAACATTGATATTTTAAAGTCAATGGTAGTTCCCATTCCCAATAAGACCCTATGGTATTTCATTTTGAGTTGTACTGAAGTAAAGCCTTGAAGGATAACTCTGCTTTCAATAGAGATTTGGGTTTGACCTTTCTCCTCCATCCCTAATCACATTTTCCAAATTGTGACACGGGTCTCAGATGTACAGTGGATTAAACTTTTAACCTGCTCAAGGTTCAGTCACGTTTAATACCTATCCAAGTGTACATTTTGCCATGCGTTTAAGAGCCACAACCAAGATCACTGTCAATTTGGTCAGCACAGGGCACTCAACAAGTTTATTTTCATGGCCAGAGATGATCTGAAGATGTCTGGTATCGATTTTCATCTTCCTTTGAGAGGTTTGCAAACTATTAGGATTCAAATCCTGCTCCAGGACAAAAGAAGGGACACAGAGGACAATTCATCACATAGGAGATCTGGTAGGAAAATGTGATGAGGACAGGAAGATCTGGATTTACTATGCATACTGTAATGGACTCACCTGAGGGGATTAAGGAAACAGATGGTAAGTATGTTATAGAAATAAAGCCAGGGTACCCCTGCAAACAATTAGTATCTTCTTCATAGCTACATAAAGTAGAGGAAGCCTTTGTATATGCCTGTAACTAATAAAGGAAATCCTAGCTTATAGGAAACAGGAAAGCTGCCATTGATAATGTTGCCTTCCGAAAATGCCAGCTGCCTTGCTGTCATACTGATCCATGACTTTTACAGTGTATGTAAACCCCAACAATAAACTTCTCTTTTTGCTCCCTTTTGTTCTGTTGAATATTTCATTGAAAGATTTTGTTATATCAGTTAGATGAGTTAAACAAATACCTGTTGTTCCTACCAGAAATCCTGTGAGCTGATAACTTCCTGTGTTCTTTGGCTGTGCTACACTGTTATCTACTACACATTGTTCTCTGTGGACTACAGAACCATTCTCTTCTATGTTATGGACAAGCAAGTGTGTTACTGGCAGGATCACCAGGTGGAAAAAAAAATAGTTTCCAAACAAAACAAAAGCGCTAAAATTAAAATGTTATTATATATATATATATATATATATACTGTATAAGGCACTGTATATTTTATACCAGGGTCCCCTTTAGTTGGGATTCCACTAAAACCATTTTTTAGTAGTGGTCAAAAGTAAGTAAGTTGTCTGTGATCTAAGCAGATCCATTCAAAACATATCCGACTGTGACAGCCCTCCTCTGCTGTTTGAAGTTTATTCTGTATATCAGCCTTTCTCAACCTCTTTACCCTATACTAGAGCAACCAGTAAAAAAAATTCAGGTTCCGGGGAATCCTTTTCTAAAACCGATTATACAGGGGTCATCAGTAGGAAGAATGCAACCCTTACATTATTGGTCAGAATGCCTTCCCTACAATTGATAATAGATAATTGGTGTCAGGATCATGTTGCTGTCTTTGCCACAGCTCAAAGAACCCCTAGGAACCTCTGGTTGAGGTTGGCAGCTCTCAACATAGGGTAAAACTGGAGGTTTTGCCAACAAGAAAGCCTAATGCCTTAAACACAAGATCGGATTTTCCGTTGGGATAAACTCAGACGGATTTTTCCGACGGAATTCCGTTCAAGCTGTCTTGCATACACACTGTCACACCAAATTGGCGTACAACACTTCGACGAGCTAAGAAAAATGAAGTTTAATGCTTCCGAGCATGCGTCGACTTTATTCTGAGCATGCATCGACTTGATTCTGAGCATGTGTGGTTTTTAACCCCTTCCATACCGGGCCATAACAGAATGACGCCGGCAGGAACCCTCCCTCCGGGTGGACGTCATATGACGTCCTGGGTTTGAGGGGGGATATCTGAAGGATGCCTGCAGCTAGAGGCATCATTCAGATATCCTTTTTTTCAGCCGGCGATCCTGCGCACAATAAGAATGATCATAGCGGCGGTTCCGCCGCTTGATCGTTCTTATAGGCGGCGAGAGGGGACATCCCCCCCTCCCGCCGCCATCGGGTGCTTCTCCGGGCTCTCCCGTGCGATCGGGGACCCGGAGAGAATCGTTGGCGCCGGTGGTGGGTCACGTGATGAGCATAGAGATGACTGGTGACCAGATGGTCACCAGTCATCTCTATGATCGTCGGAGGCCCGGGCGCGATGTGATGACGTCACGCCCGGGTCCTCAAATGTAAACAAAGCCGCCATTGCGGCTAGTAAGTATGAGATCGGTAAAAAAAAATTCACTGATCTCATGCTTTCCAGCCTGGAGGAGAGATGTGGGGTCTTATTGACCCCGCATCTCTCCATAAAGAGGACCTGTCACACACATTCCTATTACAAGGGATGTTTACATTCCTTGTAATAGGAATAAAAGTGATCAAAAAAAAAAAAAGTGTAAAAAAAAAAAAAAACGTTAAAATAAAAAAAAAAAGTAAAAAAAGAAAAAAAAAAATTTTTTTTAAAACGCCCGCCCCCAATAGCTCGCGCTTAGAAGCGAACACAGACGTAAGTCCCGCCCGCATATGTAAACGACGTTCAAACCACACATGTGAGGTATCGCCGCGTGCGTTAGAGCGCGTGCAACAATTCTAGCACTAGACCTCCTCTGTAACTCTAACCTGGTAACCTGTAAAAATTTTCAAAGCGTCGCCTATGGAGATTTTTAAGTACCGAAGTTTGCCGCCATTCCATGAGTGTGCGAAATTTTATAGCGTGACATGTTAGGTATCTTTTTACTCGGCGTAACATAAGCTTTCATATTTTACAAAAAAATTGGGCTAACTTTACTGTCTTGTTATTTTTTAATTAATGAAACCATTTTTTTCCCCCAAAAAAGGCGTTTGAAAAATTATTGCGCAAATACCGTGCAAGATAAAAAGTTGCAATGACCATCATTTTATTCCCTAGGGTGTCTGCTAAAAAAAACATATATAATGTTTGGGGGTTCTGAGTAATTTTCTAGCAAAAGAATGATGATTTGTACATGTAGGAGAGAAGTGCCAGAATAGTGGTATAAAAAGCCCTGTATGGAAGTGGTTAATCCGTCGGAGTTTCACACAGACGAACGGAATTTCCGATAGGAATTTTTTCCATCGGAAAAAAAAGACAACATGTTCTCTTTCTAAATTCTGACGGAAAAAAGTCAGATGGGGCACACACATGGTCGGAATATCCGATGAAAAAATTCCGTCAGACTTTTTCCATCGGAAATTCCGATTGTGTGTACAAGGCATTAGTTCACACAGGGAACAGTAATGACCTTGATAGGGAAAAGGGGGGGGGGGAGTTGAGTTTCATTTAAAATTTTCCATGAACCATTGGTTCACATACCCTACATTTTACTAGAAATACATGGTATGGTCAATTTACTATTTTAAAAGTCGCTCATACATCAAAAATCTTTTCCAGTGTTTTTCTATGTATGCTTCGCCTATTTTCTTAGGAATGGTGTACTTTCAAACAAAGCAGGACAAGCTCCCGATTATTCAATGTAAACAGTAATCAGTCATTATTAATAATGTAATCTAACATAGCAAAGGTTAAAGGGTGGTAATAGTGCTTTTCGCTAAGTATAAACATGTAGTTTTGGTTAATTTGGCTCAACAATTAAGAGGTAACTGTAGCCAAAACCATACAAGAGTTTTTTTTTTCAAGCCAGTTCAAAACGCAACAATGAAATATAAAAATCTAATAGCCCACTAGGTTTTTATTTGTCGATGATCACTAGACTGGTAATTGGTTGCCATGGTTACATTGACTTTAGCCAAAATGTAATATTTTAATTTTGGATGGTCTAGAGAAGGGTAAAACACCTATACATTTAGTAATAGAAAATTAAAATGGCATTTATAAGGCAGTAACATTTGGCCAAGAGGAGCTACATTAGTGTACAATCAAAAGGCAAATGACAAAAAAAGACCACCACATTTGGCTATAAGAACAGGCAACTTCTGTCACCTGACTATATAAGGGAACCCTGGGAGGGAAAAGCCTGTGTTCCATCCGGTAGCTAAGATACCTTCAAGTCTTTTGGACAACCAGCCCAACAAGCATACAATAATCAAGAACAAAAAAGGCGATAGTCAGCCACATCTCCTATCATTTTATATGTTTTGTTTCCTTTGTCCAAATGAAAGATTCCCCTTCACTTCCTGTCCTAAAAAAGCATCAGGAAATGAAAGTAAACCTTTAAAATGAGCCCTCTCTAAGACAGCCATCCTTGTGAACAGGAGCCCACAGTAAAAGATTTCTCTTTACCTCTTGTTCTGGTGAACACTTTTTTTTGACAGTTTTGACATTTCTATTACTTTCTGTCTCGGTAAATATGGTAATTATTTTTATTTTCTTTGTCCAAATAAAGAAGATTATTCTACCTAGTGAAGAGATAGCAATAAACCCTGGCAGGCGTTCTACTGTAATTCTTCCCTACTCTATCCAAAGCAAAACTAAGAGATAGATACACTTTTATGCACTTTGCAAATTATTTATTATTTGTCTTATAAGCCTGATCATGTGACATAATAGTAACTTAAACATGGCTTTCAAAATGACAGTTTTGTAAGTGTTTCTGTTATTACTCTTTTCTGTCACCTTAAACTCTGTTATGCAGAGTAATTCATTATTGAAGTTTTTTTTTAAACCTTTTAATTTCTATACATATATTATTTTTGTGTATTTGGTGACAGAACTCTACTGTTCTTCATGTTAAACAATGCACAAATCACTTTTCCTAACAAATACAGCAAAGTTAAAAATGTAATTTATTAATGGTACTTTATTTCAAACACAACAATGAATGGTTATGCTTGTTTGGTTAATGCTGTTGTTACCTCAGGTCCAGCAGGGCCTGGCAATCCCTGTGGTCCTCGATCGCCAATTTTTCCCTGGAAAAAAAAAATTATGTTAATAACGATTATGTTATAAATATGTTACAGTTATATTTGCAAGCACCCACACATTGAAGGGTGAGTACTTAACAGCCATAATTGAAGGGTAAGTACAATTACATCAGGTGGCCTATTTCATGATCTCTTGAGAATTTTAAAGATAAGATCTCTTCGATACCAATCCCCGCTTAAGTTGGCCATAAATTGGTAATGTTTGTTTGTTCATCCCGCAGGATACAGTTGCTGTAGGCCAACAATTTTCCAAACAATTTTGAATTAAAGGGTGTCTGGCGGGAGGTTGCTGACAGGGCCACCTGCTAAGTGAATTTCAGCAGGTTAATTAGGAAAGATCAGCTTTACACATATCCCCTCCCATCCTGAGATTTAATAACCTTATGCTGAAATTTGCTACAACATAAAATACATTGAAAAAAATAATAGTAGGATTTTTAAAACAGCTTACCTGTAAAATCCTTTTCTTGGAGTACATCACGGGACACAGAGCAGCATAGTCATTACTATGTGGGTTATATAGAATTACCTTCAGGTGCTGGCACTGGCAACTTCCAAAACAGGAAGTACCCTCCCCTATATAAGCCCCTCCCATCCGGGAGTACCTCAGTTTTGTAGCAAAGCAATACGTGTCCCCAAAAGAGGGGTGGGAGCTCTGTGTCCCGTGATGTACTCCAAGAAAAGGATTTTACAGGTAAGCTGTTTTAAAAATCCTACTTTCTTGTTCATACATCACGGGACACAGAGCAGCATAGTCATTACTATGTGGGACGTCCCAAAGCAATGCCACATGAGGGGGGGGATACACCATACATAAGCTGGGCGCCATCAGGCATGAGGATCTTTTGCGGCCTGCAACACACTGCGCCCAAAGGCGACATCCTCCTGACTTCTCACGTCCACCTGGTAGAACCTAGTAAACGTGTGTACTGAAGACCATGTTGCGGCCTTACAAATTTGCGCCAGGGAGGCCTGGTGATGCACTGCCCATGAAGTTCCAACTGCTCTCGTGGAGTGCGCCCTAACTTTGAACGGAGGCGGTCTACTTTTCAAGCCATAGGCTTGTATTATGACCTGTCGAATCCACTTGGCTAAAGTAGATCTTGATGCTGCCTGACCCTTTCTGGGGCCTTCCGGCAGAACAAACAGAGAATCCGTTCTACGAATCTGAGCAGTGGCTTTTAGATAAGCTTTAACTGCTCTTACTACATCCAAAGAATGCAATAACTTTTCCTCTACCGAGCTTGGTTTGGGGAAAAAAGAAGGAAGAACCACATCCTGGTTCAAGTGAAACCTCGATACCACCTTAGGAAGAAAGGCTGGGTGAGGACGTAATACTACTCTGTCCTTATGGATAACCAGATATGGCTCTTTACAGGACATGGCGGCTAATTCCGACACTCTTCTAGCCGAGCATATGGCTACTAAAAATATCAATTTCCTGGTGAGTAGAACCAAGGAAATGTGCCGCAAAGGTTCAAATGGCTGCTTCTGCAGAACCGACAGAACCAAATTTAGATCCCATGGGCATATGGGAGCCTTAATCGGTGGAATAATACGAGTCACACCTTGCATAAAGGATTTGACAAGTGAATGCATAGCCAGGGGCCTTTGAAATAGTATTGACAAGGCCGAAACCTGGCCCTTGATAGTACTTAAGGCAAACTTCCTGTCTACAGCCCACTGCAGGAAGTCCAGAATTCTGCCTATAACGTACTTACGTGGATGCCATTTTCTGGCCTCGCACCAAGTGATGTAGGCCTTCCAAACTCTATAGTAGATCTGCCTGGATACAGGCTTCCTGGCATTGATTATAGTTGATACCACAGAGTTAGAGAGACCTCTCTTCTTTAGGATGTGGGACTCAATAGCCAGGCCGTTAAACTTAGAGTTAGTAAGGAAGGGTGGTATATCGGTCCTTGCGAAAGCAGGTCCGGACGACGTGGAAGGGTCCAAGGACTCCCCACAGACATTTTGATGATCTCCGCGTACCAGGCCCTTCGGGGCCACGCTGGAGCCACCAGGATCACCGGCTTCTTCTCCAACCTGACTCTGCGAAGGAGTCGAGGCAACAATTGTAGCGGAGGGAATGCATATATCAGTCTGAACTGATCCCAAGGGAACACCAGAGCATCCGAGCCGCAAGCGAGGGGATCCCTTGTCCGGGAGACAAATCTGTCCACCTTTGCGTTGAATCTGGATGCTAGCAGATCTACATCCGGTGTTCCCCACCGCTGACATATTGCTCGGAAGACCTCGGGATGAAGGGACCATTCCCCTGGGCATAACTGTTGGCGACTCAGAAAGTCCGCCTTCCAATTCTCCACCCCTGGAATGAAGACAGCTGATATACATGGGACATGCTTTTCTGCCCATTCCAGGATGTGACTTACTTCCCTCTGGGCTGCACGACTCCTGGTGCCTCCCTGATGATTGATATATGCCACTGCTGTGGCATTGTCTGATTGAATTCTGACAGGGGACCCTTGGAGTCTGGATGTCCAGGCTACTAGGGCGTACCGGGCTGCTCGTATCTCTAAGAGATTGATGGGCAGGGTTTTTACTACATTTGACCATCTGCCCTGGAGAGACCATTGCTCCAGTACTGCCCCCCAGCCTGTAAGGCTGGCATCTGTAGTGACCACCTTCCAAGATATCGGGCTGAAGGGTTTTCCCTTCTGGAGATTCTGGGGGATCAACCACCAGCAGAGACTCTTCCGAACGGAAGGGGACAAAGCCATCGGGAAGTCTAGAGCCTGAACTTTTCCATTCCAGGCTGACAATATGGCCCTTTGTAAATTCCTTGAGTGGAATTGGGCGTATGGCACAGCTTCGAATGATGCTACCATCTTTCCTAGCAGCCTCATGCACAGGCGTATGGACGGCTGTCTTTTTGCCCAAAGCAGACGGACCAAGCCCCTCAAAGAGGATACCTTGTCTAGAGGTAAGAAAATCTTCCTCTGGTCTGAATCCAGCCGTAGCCCTAGATATACCAGGTTTTTCACTGGCTGTAGGGCTGACTTGTCCAGGTTGATGACCCAACCGTGAGATTCTAGATACTTGATTGTATCGACAATTACCACTTCTAGTTTGGCAACTGAGTGGTCCATCAACAACAGGTCGTCTAGGTATGCCATTATCGTTACACCCCGTGTTCTTAGATCGGCCAACAGTGGGGCCAGAATTTTTGTGAACACTCGTGGTGCTGTGGCCAGACCGAATGGTAAGGCTCTGACTTGAAAATGGCGCCCTTCTACTGCAAAGCGTAGGAATTTTTGATGACCTGGAAAGATGGGAACATGCAAGTAAGCATCTTTGATGTCGATCGAGGCTAACCATTCCTCCCCTTGTAGGGCAGCGGTGACCGATCGGATCGACTCCATCCGGAAAGACCGGACGTTTAGAAATTTGTTTAGACTCTTTAGGTCCAATATGGGTCTTATGTCCCCGTTTGGCTTCGGGACTGTGAAAAGGTTTGAGTAGAAACCCAACCCCCACTCTTCCATAGGAACCTCCATAATTACTCCTTGGAGCAATAGTTGTTCTAACGCCAATAGGAGAGACCGTCTTTTCAGAGGGTCTCTTGGCATGCCTGACCACATAAAATGGGACGGAGGAGACTCTTTTAACTCCAACTTGTATCCCAGAGTTACTGCGGAGAGCACCCATCTGTCTTTGATCGTCTCCCGCCAGGTCTCTGCGAACAACTGAAGCCTTCCCCCCACCCGTTTGAGTGGGGGCAGCCCTTCATAGGCTTGACTTGGAGGCTGGTTTAGTACCTCTTCGGATCCAGGGCTTTTTATTACCCTGTGGCTGTCCCTGATTTTTACCTCCTGAGTTTGACCGAGGAGGCCGTCGGAACTGCTTAGTAGCAGACGTCGCAGGGATAGGAGAGGTAGTCCTCTTAAAAGATGGACCCCTAGACCTCTTCTTACTCGGTAAGAGAGTACTTTTACCACTGGAAATCTTCTGGATATACTTATCCAGGTCTTCGCCAAAAAGGCGTTCCCCATGAAATGGGAAGCTAACTAAGAGCTTTTTACAGGGAGCTTCAGCAGACCAGTTTTTGAGCCACAGAAGCCTACGCATATGTACCAAAGACAGCGTGAGGCGGGAGGCCTGATGGATAGAATCCTTGATGGCGTCAACCGCAAAGCATAATGCTCTAGGCAGATCAGCCAGAGCCTGGGCCTGTTGGTCTGGCAAATCCCTCAGGACCATTTTCATTTGATCCTTTAAAGCTTGGCAGACTCCAATAGCTGCCACTGCTGGCTGTGTAACAGCCCCTGCTGTGGAAAAAGCAGATTTTAATAAAGATTCCAATTTTTTATCCACTGGATCTTTGAACATTTGAACATTATCTACTGGACATGTCAGTGATTTGTTCACAGAAGAGATGGCTGCATCCACCGTAGAAACATTCCATCTCTGGGTGAATTTTTCCTCCACGGGATAGATCACCGGAAACCTTTTAGGCGGAACAAATAGTTTATCAGGATGTTCCCAGTCCTGGTATATAAGTCCTTCCAATAATGGATGTATTGGAAAGGAGCAATTAACCTGGGGAGCTTTTAGCGACCCCAATGAGGAGACAGCAGTAGTTGATGGTTCAACAAGAGGCATTTTAAATGCAGATCGAACCATGTCAGTTAGGGTCTGGACCCACAATCTTTCAGTCTGTGATGCTGAAAATGGTTCATCTACTGTCGATTCCTCAAAAACAGAGCTAACCTCCTCCTGATCCCCTTCAGGTAGGTCGGTCCCTTCCTGGGACTGTTGCTCTGCCAACAGGCACTCTAATGGAGGTGATGGAGATCTGGCGCGCTTTCTTTCCTGTAGAGAAGAAGCGATCAATGCTGCCAATCTCTGCTCCAATCCCTCCAGAGTTGAGGAAAAAACCTCCTCTGTTATATATGCAGGAGCAGGTGGACTGAGGACAGCCGCAGTACCTGGCACTCCCGGGGGTTCCTTATGGGTATTAACCTCTGATTTCTCAGGGGAGGAGGGTGCAGATGACTGCTCCAGATCCTCAGAGCCCGATGGAGACCCCCTACACTTCCTGAGAGGTATATCTCGGAGTTTTTTAGGCGGCATATTCCTTAGTTCAAAGCTGAGGTATTCCAGCCGCAATACACCCCTTACTGAAATAGTCTAATGCAATTTGCTGCTATGTACATCAGTGGGTGTCTACTAATGCGTCTTTCTGGGGATGCCTGTATCAACCGCCCGCTGTAAGCCCCTATACCATGCTACCAGCTCCTTTTCATGCTCTGTGTCCATAGCAAGCAGCGTGGACTGAGTCCTTTTATCTTGCTGGGACGCCCGCACATGCGCAGAAGCGCTGGGCGCACAGAGCGCGTCATCCGCCAGGCTCCGCCCCCTTTTTTGAAGCTAAACCTTATAAAAAGAAAGCATGTGTGCGCGCGTGCACGTGTGCGCTCTTGGCGCCATGTAGGGAGAGGAGCCAGGGTCCCTGTTTCACCAGGACTCGGGGATGGAAGGAAACTACTTGGCAGCATGACAGAGGAATGCAGCTTCCCTGATAGAGAGCTCACTCATCTGCCTGGACTTTCACCATGGAAGGAATAGTCCCAAGAAAAAAGACGTTCCACAGCGGCCTCTAGTGGACAAACACAGGTACCGCACTTTTTGTCTTTTTTTTTTTTTTTTTTAAAACCTCCTTTATGAAAAACATTTCCAGGTTTACAGTTTTTTTAAAACTTCCCTTATGAAAAAACATTTCTAGGATTTCTTAGGCATATACAGCTATTAGCGGGAATACCCTTTAGGTAACAGGCAGAAAGACATATTAGGCTTGGGGGTCCCCTCAATAGAACCAAGTTCCTGAGGGGCCCCCACTTACCTTTTCCCCGCCGCAGGACTTTGTTTGGTCCACAGAAGCCCAAACTTCACCTTTCACGGCAGGCATTGTACTAGACCTTCAGGGACCGGGTTCCCAAGGATTCCACTCCCCTGGACCTGTATAGCACCCTGCACAGATAGCCTCTTGGTTTTGGGTATGACCAGAGCTCTGGATCCCAGGGTCCAGCCCTCCTAAGAGAGGCATTACAGGCAAAACCCTGCTCTTCTCTGCAAGGCCCGGGTACCGACCGTTTAGCTATGAAGCTTTTTTTGGTCGGATCCGGAATAGCTTGCTAAGGCCCAGAGAACCTGTACACAAGCCCAGATGAATACATGTTAACCTTGGCCAACACCTTAGACACTGGCAAAAAACTGAGGTACTCCCGGATGGGAGGGGCTTATATAGGGGAGGGTACTTCCTGTTTTGGAAGTTGCCAGTGCCAGCACCTGAAGGTAATTCTATATAACCCACATAGTAATGACTATGCTGCTCTGTGTCCCGTGATGTATGAACAAGAAAGAGTGGAATTACATTAAGAATGCCCAACCTGGAAACAATAAACATTCCTGTAAACCCTTAGGCAAAATGGACCATTAGGTGGTTTAACCTTCTACCATCTACCAAAAAAATGGTAAACTAAAACTGCCTAGACAAATTAGTTAAATAACTTATTAACTGACCATTTGTCAAACTGATCACTGAGAATTTTCACTCTCCCCCCTATCTCCCTTTCACAGATTATTACCCTTTATTGGGTTTCCATTTTGGGGAAACCTGCATTATTCAGGGTGCTCCTCTGCTAAAGGGAAACCTCCAGAGCAACAACACAGACAAAAAGGGGTTGGTTTACTAAAGGAGTAGGACATGCCTAACTCCCATTGTCAGACATAAGTGGCCTTCTTTACAGAGCACTTTTCCATTTCCATTCCTAACTAATGAAAATAGAAATAATTTCTCCAATCCTGTCTTTATATTAGGAATTCTCTCTCACTTCATTAAATAAACTTGCTCTATTAGTAATGGGGGCTATCACTGACCTTAACTACATCATCAAATACTTTCATTGAAATGTCAACTGCATTTAAATCAAATATAGTCATACATTAAGTATTTTTGGTCCTTAACGTCTAGCTATAACAAGCAATATGATCAAGGACCCAGTTCTTGCTGGTAGTGTTGGCTATTTTTGGAAGACATTACATGTTACAATGCTATAGAATTACATTTCTTAGTAGGAATCTCTAACCACTTTTGGTGCTACCCCTTGCAAATCTGCAAATAATCTAATAGAGATAGTAAAGTGAATTTGGGGCTAGGCTATAGACATTCACATCTTTACATAATCCTAACAAGTAGCCCATGAATGTTAAAACAAGCCTCCACTGTCCTCTGTACCTGCAGGTGCTGTGGAGAAATCCATTCTATAATTTCATAGCAGAAGCACTGAAGGCATCCAAGTTGTTCGTGCAGCAGCTAAGCTCACCCAGCTCCTCTCTTTTAAGCAGTGACTCAGCAGCTCAGCTCACCCTGCTCCCCATCCTTGAGTATTTAGGAATATGTAAAATACTTACATATCTATAACCTGGCCACAGATTCACTTCAAGACATTAAAGTGTTTCTCTGCCCAGGTGCATATTTCTGCTACTGATAGCTGAGTTGCCTCTGAAAAGAAGAGCAAGGCATCCATTGAAAGCTGTTTCAATTGTACAGACTAAACTACTTCCTCCCCACTGCAGTTTTTTAAGTGCCTGCCTCCATAGGGTGTTACAGACTCTGATATCCAGCCTTTAATTTCCAAAATGTCCTATTTTGATAACATGCACACTTAGTTGACAGCACAGTTCTTTTATAAATATAAGTTCTTCATCTGCAGTTCTCTCACAAATTGATGAATGAGATTTCTATGTACTAACACCAAGTAAAACCTCAACTCTACATAAAAACATTCTAAGTAGCATTCTTATTGTGGATCTTACTTGTAAACTAAAACAGGCTGACATACCGGGGGTCCTTGTTTTCCTTTCGGTCCTGGTGGCCCTAGCAAACCTATCACTCCCTGTTGAGAAAATAAAGAGTCAACAACAAGACAATATATATAAATCAGTTTTAATTTCAGATAATATCATAAGAAACGTGATAAAACATGATAAACTAATAACTATTTGAATGAACGTTGTGTCACGGAGATTTGTATGTTTACTAAGATCGATTTTAACAATGAAACAAATCCTGTATGCTCCAAGTACTCGGGTTTCTTAACTGCAGTTCGCTTTCTCTGTAGGTGAATGTGGCAGGAAGTAGAAAGTCTGAAATTTTTTTCCACTCAAAGTGGACCACGGGAAATGGGAGGAAAATGTCTAATAAAAAACAATTTACATATCTAATTATCCCACTCTACAGCATAATAAAATTCAGATGGGTAAGGACAGGTGATGTTGAGCTTTAAAGTGGTTGTAAACCCTTTACTATCACTTTTACCTACACGTCTTACCGGTACCGTGAATATCTCTTAAACTTGCACCATTTAGGAGATATTTGCTCTATCTGCATGTGACGATGTCATCCGGCGAATTACAGCGCCGAAGCCTGCGAACCCGTAAATAACCCGTAAATAACTCCGGGAGACATGTCGCCGGTCACAGCGGTGTACGGGGACCGCTGAAACAGCTTCGTTCTAATGTAACTACCGGTATTTTAGAGAGAGTTGGCTCCTGCTGCTGTTCAAATGCAGTGTAAAGAGGAAGTAAGTGGAGGAAAAATGCAGCCCTGCACAGAGCTGATCTCTTCCCCTTCACACAGGGAAGGGGGGGGGGGGGCACAGAGACACTGAAAACGTTTTTTACCAATGCATTAAGGTAAACAAACGTTTTTAGGTTTAGTAACATTTCTAGGTTAGAATTCTGGGATTAAAATTCAGAATTCAGAATTTTTATCTCAGCATTTTGGCTTAATAAAAACCTCAGAATTCTCTGATTAAAGGCAGAATTCAGAATTTAACGCCAGAACTCTAAGTTTGGAAGTTACACCTCTGAGTTGCAGAATTCTCAGTAACAACTAGAATTTTGAGAATTTTGAGATTAAAAGTCAGAATTTAGTTTCATAAGTTTCCTTTAGAATGGCCCCAGGGCTCGTCCACATAGAGAAACATTTTCTGGCTTCTTTTGACACCTATGAAACAAGGGTACGAGAAACAGTGTGGAGCTGATACTTTGATTTAGGTATGTGTGTGTTTCTTTTCAATTTCAACTCTTAAGCCGCGTACACACGATCGGTTTTACAGATGAAAACAGTCGATGGATTTTTTTCATCGGACAAACCGATCGTGTTTTTTGGTTCCCCATCGGTCTTTTTTCCATCGGTGTCAAAAAATAGAACATGTTTTAAATTTTCCCGATGAATAAAAAACCGATAGCAAATTCCGATCGTCTATGGGCAAGTCCATCGGTTAAAAAACCCACGCATGCTCAGAATCAAGTCGACGCATGCTCAGAAGCATTGAACTTAATTTTTCTCGGCTCATCGGAGTGTTTTACGTCACCGCGTTTGGAACGGTTGTTTTTTTGACTGATGGTGTGTAGGCAAGACTGATGGAAGTCAGCTTCATCGGTTTTCCGATGGAAAAATCCATCGGTTTAAAAACCATAGGAAATCCGATCGTGTGTACAGGGCTTAAGTATATCACAGGAGATGGGAAGAAAAATGTCTAATAAAACCAGTTTACAGTCCCCAAAATAAAGTGTAGCCCCACTCTTTCTCTACAAGTGTGCAAAGTTTGGTGTCCGGGAGACCTACGGCCAGGGAGCACCGATTTTTCAAAGCCGGGCACCCCTTCCATAGACTCCCATGTTAAAAGTCAGTCTAATCACACAGCGCCGGAGATCAGGTAGGGAGATTGGGCACAGTGAGGCATGGGCACAATGACAGTGAGGCATGGGCACAGTGAGGCATGGGCACAGTGAGGCATGGACACAGTGAGGCATGGCAACAGTAAGGCACAGTGAGGCATGGACACAGTGAGGCATGGACACAGTGAGGCACAGTGAGGCATGCACATGGACACAGTGAGGCAAAGTGAGGCACAGTGAGGCATGCAGATGGACACCCTAGGCTTATACTCGAGTCAATAAGTTTTCCCAGTTTTTGTGGTAAAATTAGGTGCCTCTGCTTATTTTCGGGTCAGCTTATACTCGAGTATATACGGTACATAAAGAGTCCTGGGGCTATCCTAAAGAAAAATTTTGAAATCTAATTCTGACTTTTAATCTCAAAACTCTAACTTCAAACTTTTTTTGTCAGATTTATGATTTTTAATCTGAGAATTCTGACTTTAAAACTCAGAATTGTAACTTTGAAACTTTGAATTCAGACTTTAACCTCACAATTTTGCCTTTACTTACTAAATTTTTAGTTTTTTAATAAGTCAGAATGCTGAGATAATAATGTCAAAACTTTAAATTTAAAAGTTAGAACTCTGAGATTAAAACTCAGACTTCTGACTTTATTATTTTAGAATTCTGATTTAATACAAAAACTCAGAATTTGGTGATTAAAGGCAGAATTCTGAGGCTAAAGTCTGAATTCTAATTTTCAAAGTTACAATTCTGGGTTTTTAAAGTAATAATTCTGAGATTAGAAGTCAGAATTCTGACATTAAAAGTTTAATGTTTGAATTCTGAGATTTAAAATCAGAATTTGATTTAAAAAATTCCCTTCAGGCTGTTTTTTGGAAAAATGTGTGTTTCTTTTAAAATTAACTTTAACAACCCATATTTTTCTATGTATCAACATATTCTACAGATTTCTCCACAATAATCTCTATTCAAAAGGTACCTACACCTGAATCATATAAACATATATTGTCTGTACAGAATTCTGTTAATCTATGTGTGGAGGTATCAAACCTACATGGGAAGAGCATATTTGCATTGCAAACTGTGTACCTAAGAGCAAATGAGCATTAAACCACAATTTTCGGAGCAATGGCTTGAGACCCAGTGCATTGCATTCATAAGCATGTCCATTATGCTCACCATTCATCTTTGTTGATATACTGGGTGTCAAACTGCATCTCTGAAATCACAGTTTGATGCCAAAAGGTTTTATGGCGGGTGCTTTGGATGCTATTTGGAATATTGTGGCCAGCTCTCAGTCCAAGACTATTATATCTTGACAGAGCTTTCATGAGAAACATAAAATTCATGATAATTTGTTATGCATGACCTACCTTATCTCCTGGATAGCCAGACTCTCCTGGTTCACCTGAGAATCCAACTTCACCCTACATAATATATCATTGTAAGTCATAATATAACAACACTTCTGCAGGTTCTCTGGCAGCAATATCTGTATAAATTCTCAAGAATTAAATAGAATTAAAATTCCAAACTTCTGCCAAGTCTGTCATACCAAAAAGGCTTTGTTGTTAATTATTCTTTCAACAAATGTGATTAACATTACAAGTGTGAGTTTAATGTGTAATAATATGTCACTTTGATAATATAAATATTTAGATCACCTTATCACCTTTCAGTCCAAGCTGTCCCATAATTCCTGGAAGGCCCTAAAAGGGAAAATAATGATTTATTTTGTTGGCATAACCCTACATGTAATTATCACATATAGATATTGTATTATAATACCTGAGGACCAGGAATCCCTGGTGGTCCAGATGGGCCTGCTGGTCCAACTTCTCCCTGCACGACAAGAGATCGAACAATAATTTGTGGTCACATGGTTACATTTAATGACTTTAAAGGATCAGTCTACCAAAACTGATGTTAAGGCTGCTTGTAGGGTGCATCCCCCCTATGTATGTAGTAAGGAGATCTCAAAATCGATATACCTTGCAATGTAAACTCAGGACAACCACATCAACTCCAAAGTGGAGATTACTGAAATTTGGCAGTGATCCTCAAACAAAGTAGGTTTTAAAATATAAGGTCACATATGCTGGCCTTTTTCTGCCTCTAAAGGCCTACTCAGACATGGCAGGCAGTTCAGACCCCTAAAAAACACCCCTTCTCTGTGCGTTAGGTCTGACAGAGCAAACATATGGACAATCATGGCATTGTGAAGGCTCCAAAATCCACCCTATATCTGGCATTTTCCTCCAAAGTCTCAGTGCACCAACGTCCAGCACCCAGTCTTCTTCTATGTTGAATGACACCCAGCATTATTCAGCCATCTTTCTCTGCGCTCAGATTGTAGTGAAAAATCCTCTGGCGTGGCATTAACAAACTGCTTTTGGTTTACAGGAGAATACAAGGGTGCCATGTCCTAGCACTGTATTCTAGGCTTGTGCAATTCGTTTCGTAACGAATCAAAATTCGTCCGAATTTAGCAACTTTCGGACATTCGGAAGCATTCGAATTTCCGAACAGAGCAATTACGAATAAAATCGAATCCGAAATAAATTATACCGCAAAATAGCGAATGCCCGAAGGTCTTCGGCATAATTCGTTATGAAAAAAGTTACGAATGTACGAATCCATTCGAAGCACAATAACACTCACTCTGCTCTCTGCTTCTCCCTCACCATGCTGAACTCCCTCTCAAAATGGTGTACAGGGGCGGAGGCTATAGCCGCATGAAAAAACGAAAGTAAAATACGAGATTTCAAATCCATTCGAAGCACAATAACACTCACTCTGCTCTGCTCTCTGCTTCTCCCTCACCGTGCTGAACCCTCTCAAAATGGTGTACAGGGGCGGAGCCTATAGCCGCATGTAAAAAACAAAAGTAAAATACGAGATTTCGAATCGTTACAAATAACCGCTATGTATTTAGAAAAGTACAAATCCATTCGAAGCACATTAGGCATAATAGGCAGCGTCGTTGTGAGAGAGACACGGAAAATTACGAATCAACGAACCCAAAAAAAGTTACGAAAGTAGGAGTTGTGTCCAGAATCAACGAAAAACAACGTACTCTACCGAAAGTACGAATTATAAAGCAACAAAAAATTCAACGAAAAATGTCGCTTGCAAAAATACGAATGAGTCCGAACACGAAAAATCCCGTCTAGCAAAATTACGAATGATTACGAATCAACAGGACCGGAAAGAAACGAACCGAAACGGAACGAATTTTTCCGTTGTGCACAAGTCTACTGTATTCTACAGATTTTAGAACCCACCCACTGCTGAGGACAAAAGAGAAGGAAGATCACCCCATCATGTGACCAGACTGAAGACACCTGCCAAAAAGGTATGTATTTAGGGATTATTCTTATTATCATTATAATACAATATTTACAAACTGTGCCAATAGTTTGTGCAGTGTTTAAATAAAAAGTGAGACAGAGCAATTACAATACAATTCAATACAAGAGGATTAGGAGGGTCCTGCTCGTGGGAGCTCACAATCTAAGATGGAGGGGCACGTGGCACTAAAGGTAATTACTTTGAAGGATGAGCTGATTGAGAAGGCAGAACTACAGTTTTATTGGTGGAGGCAGAATAGGCTTCCATGAAGAGATTACTTTTTCAGGGATCACCTAAATGTGGACAGAGTAGGAGACAGCCAGACAGATTGAAGCAGAGAGTTCCAGAAGATGGGAGAAGCTCCGGAGAAGTCCTGGAAGTGAGAATAGGAGGAGGTGATGAGGGTGTCAGGGGGAAGAAAGTCTTGGGAATGAGCGAAGAGGACAGGTTGAGTGATACTAGAGATTGGATATTGCTAGGGGAGGACAGTGCTTTAATACCTTCTAGCTAAAGTGACTCTGGTAATGCAGGAATTAAATCATTCATAGTGGAGATATTTACAAAATATATTACAGAAGAAACAACAGCCTGATACATTGCAACCAGAAAGATTATGTAACTTTTCTAGCTAGTAAAACAACAAAATGGAACCCCATTATGGTCAAAAGTCATAAAACTTGGAATAGTATCCTGTAACTTTTAAAACGATCAACATTTTAATTTCCATGCCATGACAGGAAGTCCTCTCTCGCACAGGGGAAAATGTCTGTCTCTTGGATCGCATCATAATGTGTAAACATAACCAAAAGCTCTTTAGTATATTTTATAAAGTGCTTTAAAGGGAAGCTGCAGTACATTTTGAGTTAACTACTTTTTAAATTGTTCTTATGATGTTTACGTGAAAGTCATTTTTATATTTTTAATTGTTTACAGTTCTGTATTTTTGAGTCTGCATTTCAAATAAAGATTTAAATGCTCTCTGTATATTTATATCAGTAAATTTTATTACTAAATATTATACTGTATGTAAATTGTTTTACTTTTTAAAGGCGTTTTAATCCACTTCAGCCAGTAAAATCCGTCTCTCTTGCCACATTGCATAGCCAGATCCTGCAATCTACACTGCAGGCTATACTGTAGCTAAAGCATGGTCCAGGATGCCCCGAGTCTATTATTGGGCAAAGAAAGATTCATTGCATCATCTCCTTTACGCTCCGTCTCCCAGTCTGAACACTTGTAATACTTACCTGTTCAGAAATCTCCACTATCTTGAAATGTGATCACTGCAGTAGAACCTTCTCCCTCTGACACATTTCTAGATGTGCCGGATATCCGGTTCCCCTTTGCCCGCTGTGGATCGACTATGTATCCTGCAGCGAGATATGGGCCTCTGGATGGAACTACAGTGCTTAGAAGGGGGCAGGGCAGTAAGGGTGTACTCATATTAGGTGAATTGTAAGCCTGGTTAGTTTGTGTAGTGTAACTGCGTTGTACAGTGCTCAGGCACAGTTCAGTAAATCTTGCCCCAGACCGCCTGGAAGAGTTGGTCTGGGTCATGGTTCAGAGAGACCTGGGCACAGTACGCCTAGTTGTGATCACTAACCGTGCCCAAGCACAAAACTCTCATTGATCACTGAGCACTTACAGAACACAAAAGCAGGGATCATTGTGGTCTGGCTGCAAAGATGATGAAATAAGCATGCACAGCCCCAGCACAATGCGAGCGCAGACCAGAGGGGAAGTGGGGACAATCATACTTGGGCACTGTACAAGGCAGCCATGCCTGTTATGAGTACACCTTTAGTCTTCTATTACAGGGAGCATTTTTTGCTTTATTTAAAAAAAACATACTAAAACAAACCTGTGGATCTAATGTGCACATACTCTAAAGGTTATTCCTGCAGTGGGGTCTTTACAACACTCATCCTGCCTCACATGTGACAGGTTTTAATAAACACTCAACGATATCTGACCATGGCTACCTTCTGTATACAATCCTGCATACATTAGTGACCACTATTTGTGATATCAAAAAATGATCGGCTTGATATAAATATAGATCAAACCAACCAGAGCTGGATGTGTACATCATCATGGTCAACAGGTGGTGCTAACGAGCCTGTTTCTTGCATTGAAAGGTAATATTTAGAGAACTATAACACCGCGTAGAATGTATGCACAGTTGTATAATAACGGATATGTAAAGATTTTGTACCTCTCTCTATTGCCTGATCATCTACCACTTGTGGCCTATCTTACAGCTTTCATAAATGTATATATATACATACACTCTATATATATATATATTTTATATATGTATATACAAACATCGATAATACTATCAACACACTTGAAATACAAGCCTTTTTATCTCAATACACTCTTCAAGAGAGCAGCTGATACTTCAGAGCAAAGACACATACATACAAAAAGCACCCACAGTTTTCATTAGCCTGCCTACTTTAAGCTGATGAAAATTAATAATGACTGGCCACTCTGGGTTACTGTTCATCACTGACTCTGCACTGCTAAAGGAAGACTTTGTTTTAAAATTAGAAAATTGGTAGAATATGAGATGACATGAGTATTAGTACTACCAAATCTTGATTTTATTATACTACTTACCAACATATCAGTATAGATGTTTTCTAAAACTCAATCTTTCCAAAACTGAGATCATAATATTTCTTCCCCAATGTGCCTCCTCACCTGACTTTTCCATTGAAGTTCATAATTAACTCTCAGTATCACCTCCATCTTCATACCAGGGTGCTTAGTGAAATGCTGCACTCTGACCTCTCCTTCCAGTCTCACGTTTCAGACCGTATCTAATTCTTGTAGCCTTCACTTCCGTATAATTTCTAAAGTATGCCCCTTCTATACAAATGACAATACAAAGCTACTCATTCACTCCCTTGTTATCTCTTGACCCGACTACTGTAACTCTCTCCTCATTGGCCTACTTCTACACAGACTATCCCTTCTTCAGTCCATCATGAATGTTGTTGTTAGACTCATCCATCCTCCAAACTGTTTAGTGCCCACGACTCCACTCTGTCAGTCTCTACAATGACGTAATATTGCCAAACTAAAAATATTAGAAATACTATAACATACAAGACCACCCATAGCTCTGCGCCAAGCAATATCACGAACCTTGTCTGAAAATATTACCCAAACCATTCTCTAAGCTCCCTCATCACCTTCTCCCAAATACTCAAGATGAAAGTGACCTGCAATAAAAGAGGTATTATACTCACCTTTCCAGTGGCCCGTAACTCCTAACTCCCCTCTGTTCCAGAGCTGCAGCTTCATCAGTCTCTTTGACATTCAACAGTTCCAGGATTGTCGGAGTCAGAGGATGGAACCACTGCACGTGGCAGCGAACCCTAACAATTGGACACTCTTGAAGCATAAAAACTGCAGAATTTTTTTTTTTTTAAGTTCACAGTAAAATAACAAGATTTACACATTAGATCAGGGTCTCCTGACCTTTAATTTTTGCTGTATAACAGTATTGCAAAGATGTACCTGTGGAAAGAAAAGTGAGAATATATACAGTCTCCCATTGTGTCTAGGCAGCATTCTCCCCATGAGAACCTGAGAAATGCTATGTAGCCCAGATCTCACGAGAAGTCATTCTTGCACTATGCTGGAGCATCAGCTCACTAGATTTGGTCTACCCTGAGGCTCTAATTGGCTTCAAAAAAGGGTGGGCTCGGGGCACAGAGCACTGCACCCCAATCCCACCCAGTTGTGTGACAATAGCAAATTAATATTTGCTATTGTCTTCCTGATTCTCCTCCCGGCTAATCAGGAAGCAGGTCCTGAGACCCGTCATCTTATTGGCCAAGAGGAGAAGCGAACCTATTGGCCGTCGAGGAGGAGGAGGGAGGGAGGAGACACAGGGGAAGCCACCTTGAAGCCCAGTAGGAGGAGACGCAGGAGGAAGGAAGCGCCGCCCACGACATAGATGGGGTAAGTTCAAGGCTAGGGACTGACCAATCGGGTGGGGGAGGGTTCCTGTGACCCGACCAACTAGGAGGGGTGGTGGTGTTTGGATTGTTTGCAGCCCCCAAAATTCCCACCAGCTACCACTGGTACTGCACATAGCTTTCTAAAAACTTCAAAGCTCCTTGCCTTGGTACTCCTCTCAAGAGCCCTCAGCCCTGAGGGAAACAATGGGCTGGCTCTTGAGAGGAGGTAGAGTGCTTTGGGTAACACTCACATGTAATGGTTAGCCTCCAGGTTTGGGCGATACTCACGCGGCAATGCAGAGCAGAGAGATCGCACCGAACCCACCCTTTTTTTAAGCCAACAAGAGCTTCAGGCTCTAATCTTGTGCTTAAAAAAAAACTCCATTGAAATACATACGTCCAGTGCCCTGCATGTAGATTAGGGGCCGGGCGCATGGATTAGATGGGCTCCGCCCCTGCCTCCTGTGTGGAGCGGCCACCACTGCGTGAGATCTAATGAATGTAAGGGACAGGCCATAAACAGTAAGGCTGAGGGGCAAGGCGCTAGATGATTCTGGACATCCTCCAGCCAAGGAAAAAGACATAACAAGTATATCTGACTTGCTGTGGCATCTAATGAACACTATGAGATGCTCACTGTGTGCAGAGTAAGCAATTTCAGTACAGGAGAGGGGCATTTACAACTGTGCAATGCTGAATGTTAAGGCTGGAGTTCAGCTTTAAATATAACGTTTGATTTATGTTTGGATATTGCTTGCAATTGCTTGCATCTGTTAGCTTGTTGAAAAAATAACTTGTCTGGAAATATTTCTGCTTTGGCTTGGTGTATCAATCCCATGAATGGGCCATTTGTATACAGGAGGGATTACAGGCATATATATTTACAGATCTACTTTTAGTGCTTACACATGTTTGCATTTCTTGTAATACATTGTGCATATTATACGTTTACATACCGTATATATTTGGAATGAGTTTTGCATGTTTATCAGATGTTATTGTAAGTTTATATGGAGAATACAACTAATATGCACAGTAAGAAAATTGACTGTGAAAAATTGATTATTTGGTGCCATGTATATACTACAGGTTTTCATGTGCAGTAAAGAATTTGAGATGTTAAGCTAAATTCAAAGCCTTTACAAGGGTGGGATCAGTTTAAGAAAGATAATCAAGTATTAAAGATTGGTTTACAGCCTCACCCTTTACAGCTTTGTATTAAAAGATCATCAGATTATTGTAAACCATAGCCAAATCCGAAAAATATTTCCTATTGGATCCAATTTTCGTGTGTGTATATATGTATATATATATATATATATATATATATATATATATATATATATATATATATATATATATAATGAAAAGTTTTCATATCAGGAATCTGTGATCATTAACATGATACAAAGTCTGCAAAGTTTTTCATTCCAAAGTATCCGAAGGCTTCAAATATTCCCTTGCATACTAAATAGAAAAATATTCAAATTCAAACAATACACTCGGAAAAGATTCAACCCCAACCCCAGGCTATGCTCCATCCCAATCCACCACCCGGAGGCTTCTCTGACTGTATTTTATATTTATATTAGAATTACAGTATATTATAGTATATGTAGCGGGTATGTACTTTCCCGGCTGTAATTCAAACTGGCAGAGACACCAGCGATGTGCAGTTCCTTGCGGTCCAGCGGGTGGCGCTGTCGCCTTGGGCTGGAGTTGAACCATTGCTGTGTGCTGTGCCTCCTTTTTGTCCTCCCTCGGCAGCGGTATGGTGGGTCAGGGAACCCGCCGTGCTTGCTGGGAGAGGGTATAAAGAGGCCGGCCATCTTTGTCATGGGGTCGAGTCCCAGGCACCTTCAGCCTGTGGGCGTGTGGTTCGTGTTGGTCCTCTAGGTGGCCTAGGCCTAGAGGACGTCCGGAGGTCGTGTTCCATCCCAGGCACCTTTAGCCTGGGGTGAGGTACTCGGATGGAGGTCTGGAGCTCAGTGCCCAACACTGAGTTCCGCGAGGGAAGGAGGTCCTAGGGAACCCAGGGATTGGGTACCCGAATCCGGAAGGCGTAATGGACCGGGGGAGCTACTCACTTGAAGACCGGGTGCAGCAGATTGCCAGTGACAGGTGAGCCTCCCATCGGAGACCGCCTGGAAGGAAAATCCCCCCCTCGCTAGGAGACCTCAGCCCACTTTCAGGAAGGAAAGTGGAGAGTTCATTGTGTCTGGGCCTACTCGCATCCACACCTCCTTGTTTGTTCTGTTCTTTAAGGGAGTCTAACTGATTATGCTGTTCACTCGAGAAGAATAAAGGAGTGTTGGACTTTAATGGTGTGAGGCTCTTTTCTGGTGGACATTGTTCAAGGTAACTCCAGGTGCACAACACTGACCCGAAGGTAGAGAAGGAACTTTGCTTACACCGCACGGACACATGTGGTGAAGGCTTGGCGTGGTGACCCCGCTCTCTCCCCTCTAAGGTACCCCTAGACAAGAGAAAGACGAGCTGATGCAAAGAGGGGAGTGAGGAGGCCGCTACATATAGTTATAGTATAATAATATTTATTTTATCATTTATATTATACTCACCTTTATTAGATGTCTTTAGGTTGGTCACATGACATGCAGGGATCCTCTTTTACAGCGCTGGGTGGTCCTTAATCATTTGAAGATGTCAGTGCCACTCTATGCATCATTACACTGTGGGAGCAGGGTACCAAGGTTATGCCCCTTCAAGTGATAGCTCCATGACGCCCTACACTTACAGGATGACCTCATTCTTCCAGGTTGAATGACGCTGTTGTGTCACCACAGATATAATGCCATCAATTATTCAACAAACGTTGGGACACTGGAGCATACACTCCAAAGCAAACCACATTTGTTGGTAAATCCAGCATATTTAGGCTGCAGATGCATCCATGTAAATCTAGGCCATAGATACTGATGGTTTTACACTTTGTATATTAAGGACCAAATGATGTGTTTTACCAGGGCAACCTTCATCCATACATCTATGGGACCTATCCTGCCTACCAACGGATTTATATTTCAGTTCATTCAGTCCTGTGATTAGACAGTAAAAGTGTAGCAAAACACTGATTAGATCATCTACCTGCTCTCTCCTACTGGCAACATATTCCTTGTCAGCACAAGGAAACATCTTCCTTGGAAGATGGCCTCACAGAAAGCTAAGAGGATCAACTGTGCAGACATAGAGAGTGATAAGAATATCCAGGCGCAGTATGATGTACACATTGCGATGGCTCATGGCTGTAAGGACCCAGCAAGTATTAAGCTAGGGTTGGGAAGGGTAGGTTGGAAACGTCTTCCTTGGAAGATGGCCCTATAGCTAAGAGGATCAACTGTGCAGGCATGGAGAGCGGAAAAATGATCTGGGTCCGGATGGATATAAACATTGCGATGGCTTATGGCTGCAAGAACCCAGCAAGTATGCAGCTAGGATTGGGAAGGGTGGGCTAATTAAGGTCAAGAGAGGGATAGCCAAACTGGGAAAGTACTTTCTGTAATTTTTTTTAATATATATACCTGCATTCATTGGGTTTTTGTATCTGCTTGGAATTCATCTTTCAATCAGCTTGTAAAATGTAAGGACCATTCATTTGTTGAGTCTCGGACAAGCCTCTTGAGTTTCAGTAGCTGAGAACTGTAAGTTGTAATAAATCACAGGGCTCTTATGAGCCGGAGCTCTACAGCTGGGATGGAAGTTCTGTGTTGGCAGCTCAGTAACACTCTTTTGTCTCAAACTAGTAAAATGTTCCAGGCTGATTGTGTGTAAAGTCCAGCAAGCTAGAGGGCAGGAGGCCAGCTGGCAGAGCCCGCTGTGGACAGGAAAAAAGATAATGTTCTGTACAAATCCTCTGTGGAGCAGTCAGCACCTTCCACTAGAGGACTATTTACATATCGACTTAACTGAAATTGTAATTCAATGTCAAGTGTTGTTCACAAATAACAACTCTTATAAATACAAACTCCTTAAATGAGACTCCTACTGAGAACAATATGAAGACTGCCAATTCAGATCTTCTAAAAAAAATGCTAGTTTTCTGGCTTCAATTCTTTCACAGTGACTGACAAGAATAAGCATGCAGAAGGTGAAATTAGGACTGCTGGTCTACATACCTGTTGTACTTGCTGTCAGTATCCCAGAAAGTACTGAAACCACTGAATTAGCAAGATAGCCAGACAGCTGGAACTTTCAGAAGGTGCGGTCAGCATTAATAGCAGGTTTTCCTCAAAGCAAATCACTAGGCCAGCTTTCCCCAAACCTTTTAACATGCTAAAACCCTTGAAATAACTTTCAAAGCTCAGGGAGCCCCTGCTAATAATTACTATATCTAGGGTCATAGTACATTAGTGTCAGTGGAAAAATGCTCCTTACATTTGTGATTATGGGAATAATCCCTCATATACAGATGGCTAAAAAGATCACTGTTGATAGTGGTTACTCATTTGAGAGTCTCTTCTACACAAATATAAAAAACAAAAATGAATGCAGCTTTGTGACCATTAATACAATGAAGAATGTATTTCTTAAGTGCAAGCAGTGAGGATATCTAGTTGAAGAAAAAATGTTGCCGGGGAAATTTTTGGACTAAAGGTGATTATTGCACCAAAGTTGGTTTTCTTATTTTATTTTTTAATAGGCTTTTTTTTTTTTCTTTCAAGTGAAACCCCCAGCACCCCTATTCAGATCCACAAGTGGCTGAATGGTAGTCCAGCCTGGCAGCTGTTGGTGTACAAATAGGAACAGGAGGGCAGTAGAGGTCCTCTTCAATTTGCTATTCTAGCTCTGCAGTGTCAGAAGGTATAACTTATTCCCCATTGCCACATGCTCATAAGAATTATGTTGGCTTTACAATAATATCTAAAACGTAAAAAATATATATTAGACAAACGCTGAAGAATTATACTTACTCTCAAACCAGGAAAACCAGAAGGTCCAACACCACCAACAGTTCCCTAAAAAACAAGAATGGGTGAGGTCAAATAAGGCCAAAAAAAATCGAACCTTACCATATATATGGTACTTCCAATTCTAAACAGTTTTCCTCCCTTGTCATCCTAATTGTTTGCTGAATTTGCACACAAGTGTCCAGACATGGCCAGGCAAGGCAAAAAATAAAAGTTTACTTCTTTTGGCCTTTTCTAATTCAGCAGGGCCAAACCTGAACTACACAGAGGGTATATGTGGTCTCGGCTTTTCCTACTGACGCTGAAATATACCAGAGAGGAGGCTGTTCATCAAAAATTTATGAGGACTAGTTCTAAGGGGTTATGGTCTGAAGGTTTGTTGGAGGTATTAGATCTGTTAATGCCCCTTCGACCCGGCACATGTCTGTTGTATAACAATTGGGTCACAATGAAAGAAATTAATTATAGAAATGGAAACTCTGAAAATAGTTACATATAATGTGCGGGGATTAAATTGCCCAAATAAGCGATACCAGATCTTGCAAGAGATGAGGGGAGAATCGGCAAACATAGTGTTTCTTCAGGAAACACATTTAAAGTGGACATCAAAGACTAGATTGAATTCAAAAGAGTATCCTATATGGATACATAGTTATTCTTCTAATAAAAGGTCTAAGGGAACGGCGATTGGATTCGACAGGAATACATGCTTCACAGTGGATGCTGTGGAGTTAGATCCTGAGGGGCGATATACTTTTGTCAAGGGCTCTTTGTTTAATATAAGGTTCACATTGGCAAATGTATACTGCCCGAATGTATGGCCCTCAGTGTATTTAAAGAAAATCTTGAATAGACTGGAGGTCTTTAAAGAGGGAAAGGTGATACTTGCCGGGGATTTTAATTTTGTTTTTGATCCTGTCTTAGACACACAACCTATATCATTGAGGTCCGCAGGTAAACACCTGAGATCTGTAAAAATCTAAAATACATCAAATGCATTTAGTTGAGGCCTGGAGAATTACACATCCAAAAGAGAAGGACTATACATATTATTCTCCAGTACATAGATCATACTCTAGAATTGATCATATTCTGATAGATCATCGGTTATTAGAAGGTCTAAGGAGGGTAGAAATAAAGACGGTAACGATCTCTGATCATGCGCCGGTCAAATTGACCCTTGCTTTAAGGGAAATCCCGGCGGGCCAGAGAGCGTGGAGACTTGATGAAACCCTGTTAAATAATAAGAAGATCTCGGAAGATCTAGAAAAGGACATGGTCTGCTTCTTCAAAGAGAATGATGTAGAAAATGTTGACCCACTGGTATTATGGGAAACACAAAAAGTATATATGAGAGGCAGATTGATAGAAGAGGGGATTAAGAGGAAAAAAAGAAGACAGGCCCAAAGACAGACCCTACTAGAAGAAATTAAGGACCTAGAACAAAAGCACAAAGTAAGTCAGGAAGGTCAAATCTTAATAACATTGACTGGGAAAAGAGAAAAATTAAAGGAGGTATTAGAAAAAGAAACTAAATGGGCATTTAATAATATGAGTAAGAAATTCTATGTTATGGGTACTAAACCAGGTAAATTACTTGTAAGGACAATTAAGCCTAGGAACACTCAAAATTTTATATCAAAGATGAAAAACAATAAAGGTGAGATGAGGCATTCCACGAAGGAGATTATAAATATCTTCCAGGATTATTATCAGGAATTATATAATGTAAACAAAGAACAGGCCCCAATAGAATCTTATAACAGAAGTAGAAAAATTAAAGAGTACTTGAAAAAGATTAAATTTCCGGAAATACCAGAAGAAAGTATTAGTAAATTGGAAACAGAAATATCGAGAGAGGAAATAACGCAAACAATTAAAAATATAAAGATGGGTAAGAGCCCCGGCCCAGATGGGTATACCTCCCTTTACTATAAAAGATATGTGGAGATTTTACTTCCGTTCTTCCAGAAGAAAGTGAATTCCATAGGCGGAGGAAAGACATTACGTGAGGAAGCACTGGGGGCCCACATAGTTCTTGTAGAGAAGGAGGGGAAGGATCCCACAGTATGCTCCAGCTATCGACCTATATCCTTGATCAACGTTGACATCAAAATCTATGCAAAAATATTAGCGGAGAGATTGAAACCTCTAATGTCGGGATTAGTAGAGAAAGATCAGGCGGGGTTTGTTCCAGGGAGAGAAACAAGAGATTGCATACTTAGAACTGTCCTCCTGATTCAAAAAGTTAAAAAACATAGGACACCAACATTGTTTCTGTCAGTCGATGCCGAAAAGGCATTCGATAGGCTTGACTGGGATTATATGATATCTACTCTGAGGCATAATGGTTTGGGGCCAAGGATAGTCAGCTGGATAGCAGCACTGTACTCTAAACCCTCAGCTCAGGTACGGGTTAATGGAGCTCTTTCGGAGAGGTTCCCTTTGTTTAACGGGACCCGACAGGGATCCCTGTTATCACCCCTTCTTTTTGTTCTATCTTTAGAAGTATTTATGATAACGTTACGAGCCAATCAGGAGTTAGAGGGGGTCAAGGTGGAAGGGAGGGAACATAAGGTCTCTGCGTTCGCTGACGACATGATGCTGTATATAACAAACCCAAGTCAATCACTACCCAAGATAATAAAGGAATATGAGATCTATGAGGAGATCTCAAATTTAAAAATTAATAAAGAGAAGACAGAGATTATGGGTGTATCCTTAGGTGCATCGGAGCGGAGAGACCTTGTGGACCTTTACCCATTCAACTGGAAACAGAGGGGAATGAAATATCTAGGAATAGTCCTATCTAACAGGGAAAGAGACTTATATGAAGATAATTATATCCCGCTATTAAATAAAATAAAATTAGAATTGAAGAGATATCCAATAGAAAAACTTTCGTGGTGGGGTAGGATCAACACAGTAAAAATGATGATACTACCTAAAGCTCTGTATGTATTTCAAACTCTCCCGATTAAAATCCCTGATACATTCTTTAAAATATTGAGGAAAATAATAGGGAAGTTTATCTGGAAGGAAAAGAGACCCCGCATATCTACCGAAATCTTGACTAGTTCTAGACAGGATGGAGGATTAAACTTCCCTGACATGAAAAGATATTATGTGGCAGCTGTTTTAACCACTTAAGCCCCGGACCATTTCGGGCCATTAGGACCAAGCCTGTTTTTGGGATTCGGCACTGCGCTGCTTTAACTGTAAATTGTGCGGACATGCAATGTTGTACCCAAATGAAATTTGCGTCCTTTTCTTCCCACAAATAGAGCTTTCTTTTAATGGTATTTGATTGCCTCTGCGATTTTTATTTTTTGCGATATAAATGGAAAAAGAACGAAAATTTTGAAAAAAAAAGATATTTTCTACTTTTTGTTATAAGAAAAATCGAATAAACTCAATTTTAGTCATACATTTAGGCCAAAATGTATTCAGCCACATGTCTTTAGTAAAAAAAATGTCAATAAGCGTATATTTATTGGTTTGCGCAAAAGTTATAGCGTTTACAAACTAGGGTACATTTTCTGAAATTTACACAGCTTTAAATTTATGACTGCCTATCTCATTTCTTGAGGTGCTAAAATGGCAGGGCAGTACAAAACCCCCCCCCAAATGACCCCATTTTGGAAAGTAGACACCCCAAGGAAATTGCTGAGAGGCATGTTGAGCCCATTGAATATTTTTTTTTTTTGTCCCAAGTGATTGAATAATGACAAAAAAAAAAAAAATTACAAAAAGTTCACTAAATGATATATTGCTCACACATGCCATGGTTATATGTGGAATTGCACCCCAAAATACATTCTGCTGCTTCTCCTGAGTACGGGGATACCACATGTGTGGGACTTTTTAGGAGCCTAGCCACGTACAGGACCCCGGAAACCAAGCACCGCCTTCAGGATTTCTAAGGGCGCAAATTTTTGATTTCACTCCTCACTACCTATCACAGTTTCGAAGGCCATAAAATGCCAAAATAGCACAAAACCCCCCCAAATGACCCCATTTTGGAAAGTAGACACCCCAAGCTATTTACTGAGAGGCATGTTCAGTCCATGGAATATTTTATATTTTGCCACAAGTTGCGGGAATATGACAAACTTTTTTTTTTTTGCACAAAGTTGTCACTAAATGATATATTGCTCACACATGCCATGGGCATATGTGAAATTACACCCCAAAATACATTCTGCTGCTTCTCCTGAGTACGGGGATACCACATGTGTGGGACTTTTTGGGAGCCTAGCCGCGTACGGGACCCCAAAAACCAAGCAACGCCTTCAAGGTTTCTAAGGGCATACATTTTTGATTTCACTCCTCACTACCTATCACAGTTTTGAAGGCCATAAAATGCCAAGATGGCACAAAACCCCCCCAAATGACCCCATTTTGGAAAGTAGACACCCCAAGCTATTTGCTGAGAGGCATGTTGACCCCATTGAATATTTTTTTTTTTTGTCCCAAATGATTGAATAATGACAAAAAGAAAAAAAAAATGTACAAAAAGTTGTCACTAAATGATATATTGCTCACACATGCCATGGTTATATGTGGAATTGCACCCCAAAATACATTCTGCTGCTTTTCCTGAGTACGGGAATACCACATGTGTGGGACTTTTTGGGAGCCTAGCCGCGTACAGGGCCCCAAAAACCAAGCACTGCGAACGCTGCAGTTATGTGTGTTGTGTTTGGTAAGTGACAGTGATCGATCGATACTGCACTTGGGTGGGCTGGGCTGGGCTGGGCGGAGGGGCTAAACGCAGGCGCTAGCAGGTATCTGGGCTGATCCCGCTAACACTGCATTTTTGGGAACCCTAAACCGCTGGGGATGCTAGTATAGATCTGATCAGATCTGATCAGATACTATACCACTATGGGGGGTGTATGCTTTGCGCGTGGGTGTTAGCGTTACTGTCACTAACCTAACACTGCCTGGGGCGACGCAGACCCTCTCTGGCGCTAAAACCTAATTGATCTCACCCGCCGGGCGATCAGGGGGGTTAAACCTTTATTGGGTTATATACGGCGGGTGCCCTGATGCTATAAAAAGCAAACTAATCAACCAGCGTCACCCGTAACCTTTATATGGTGATCACTGGTGAAAGGGTTAACTAGGGGCAATCAGGGGGTTAAAACCTTTATTAGGTTAAATATGGGGGTACCTGACACTATATAAAAACCTGACGGGTAACCTAAATAACTAAATAACTTACTGGCTAACCAGTGACACCAGTGACGCTTATACGGCGATCACTGGTGAAAGGGTTAACTCTAGGGGCAATCAGGGGGTTAAAATAATATATGGGGGTACCTGACACTAATAAAAACCTGCGGCGAACCCAAAAAAAAATAACTGCCTATCTAAAACACCAGCGACACGAATACAGCGATCGGAAAAACAATCGCTTAGTGACGCTGAAGTTAGGGGGTGAAAGGGTTACCTGGGGGGTGATCAAGGGGTTAAACCTTTATTAGGGGGGGTTAGGGGGCTACCCTGGACCTAAAGGGGCCTATTCCTAACTGCCCTGCAACTTTTTACAATCACAGATGACACTAAATGCAGTGATCAGTAAAATAAATGATCACTGCAATCAGTGACACTGTGATTGGGGGCTTTGGGGTGACCTGGGGGGTGATCTGGGGGGTGATTTGTGTGCCTATGTGTACCTACGTGTCAGTGGACTGTTGGTGCACTAACCTGCTTCTTCTCTGCTCGGCGCCGGGAACGGAAAGACCGCGGCGAGGGAGATGACATCACTTCCTCCAGCCTTGTTTACATCACATGGCGGAGGAAGCATTTTCATTGGCCGGGAGCGATCGCGAGGGGGGGGCGGAATCGAGCGGCCGCCCCCTCATGCCTGATCGCTCCCGAACACTTAACGGCCGCTCACTGCAGTGAAGGGGGGTCCGGATGCACAAAGGCGATCACGTAGATCTACGTGATTCTGCCTGTCCGTGCCATTCTGCCGACGTAAATCGGCGGTGGGCGGTCGTTAAGTGGTTAAGGAGGATATTAGATTGGGTCCAAGGAACCAAACAACAGGAGAAAAAGTGGGTAGAAGTTGAGGAGAGTCTGTGTAGGAAAAAACTAGGAAGGTTGATATGGATACCAAATCAATTTAGAGGCTTTACCCAAGAATTACCTTCAATAACTAAAGAAACTTTTAGAATTTGGGATAGAGTGTGTAAAGTAAAGAAATGGCAATGTAATAGCCCGCTGATGCCCCTCACGGGAACGGACTACTTCTCTCCGGGGAAAGAGGGTGGGGTGTTCTTGCGTTGGGCAGCGGGGGATACATTGCTTTTGAAGGATGTACTGAAGGGGAACACTCTATGTCCAATTCTGGAACTTCGAGAGAAATATGGATTAGAGAGGGGAGATAGCTGGAGATATATCCAAATTCAACACTTCACAAATCATTTACCTAGACCCCTCCGATCGAGAAGTGAGTTAAACGCCTGGGAAAAACTTACTGAAGTAGGAGGTACTGGAAGACAGGGAATATCAAACATATATGGGATTTTGACTCCCACAAGGGGACCTGATTTGTGTAGAGCTTTGAGTAGCTGGGAAGAGGAACTTAATCAAACCATAACCAAAGATAAGAAGAGACAGATCTTAGAATATGTCCACTCTACGTCAATAGAGGCAAATATAAAAGAGATGAACTATAAACTGTTGACTAAATGGTATTTTGTACCAATGAAAGTACATAGAATAAATAAGGAGGAGTCACCTTTATGTTGGAGGGAGTGTGGGGGGGAGGGAACTCATGCCCACATTTGGTGGCTATGCCCATTGATACAAGAATACTGGAGGGAAATATTAAAGTGGATAAAGAGAATAAGTGGACTGGAAGTAAAATTCGACCCTTGGTACTGTCTATTTCACAACACGGGGCTATCAAAGAATAAGTACAGGGAGACTCTGATCCCATATTTGTTAAATGGGGCAAAGGTGCTTATACCAAGGAAATGGAAGGAAAAGGAGGTCCCTACAATAGGTGAATGGAAGAAAGAAATAGACAGAATCAGTCTGATGGAGGAGTTGATGTCAAATCATAATGAGACGAGGAGAAAATGGGATAGGATCTGGGGGGGATGGAGGAAGTTCAGGGATTCAGAGGTGGTCGGGGAGGGAGTAGTGGATGGGGAGGGATAAAAACATACATACTTTTTTTTTTTTCACTATTAGGCTTGGAAGGCCAAGTCCTCTTAGGATATTATATTAATTAGGGCACTATAAAAGATTCAATTTTTTTTTTTTTTTTTTTTACACATATACGCTAGGGTTTAAATAGAAGATCTGTCTGTAGGCAGTCTATAGTGGCTGCCTTTTATTGGATAACACTTAGATTGTAAATGGGGAATAATTTATCCAACTCAATGAATACCTGTTAGGCACTTCTTAATATAATTTATTTTTGTTTTGTTTTTTTATTTATTTATTTTTTATTTTTTCCTCACTATTAGGCTTTGAAGGCCAAGTCCTCTTAGGATATTAGATTAATTAGGGCACTATAAGAGATTCATTTTTTTTTTTCTTCACTATTAGGCTTTGAAGGCCAAGTCCTCTTAGAATATTATATTAATTAGGGCACTATAAGAGATTCAAATATTTTTTTTTGATTTACACAAATACACTAGGGTTTAAATAGAAGATCTGTTTGTAGGCAGTCTATAGTGGCTGCCTTTTATTGGATAACACTTAGATTGTAAATGGGGAATAATTGATTTAACTTAATGAATACTTTTTAGGCACTTTTTTTTTTTTTTTTTCCAGATACACTTGGGGTTAAACAGAAGATCTGTTGGAAAACAGTCTAAAGTGGCTGTCTCTTATTAGGATGCACTTAGATTGTAAATGGGGAATAATTTAATTAATTTAATGAATATAATTTAGGCACCCGCTTTAGTTGTTCTTTTTGTAGGATAGGGGTATATTTTAGTGGATAAATGTTGTGGGTAATGCTGGCACTTAAGTCACCTTCACTTTGCTGGGGTGGATCCCCTCTTCTCTTTTTTTTTCTTCTTTTTTTTTTCTTCTTCCTTTTTTTTTTTTCCTCCCTCTCTCCTCCCTCTCTCTCTCTTTCTTTCTTTCTCTCTCTCTCTCTCTTTCCCTACCTCTCGTTCTCTATGTACCTCCCCGCTGAGTCAACAACCAACTAAAATCGACTGATTATATAGGGGGACAATACAATATAGAAGGATTCTTTGGGACAGGTATCCTCTAGGATAGATTAGGTAAAGATAATGAGGTGTAAAAAAGCCGAGACCAAATAAGTGGGTTTTTAAATGTATGTATAAAAATTTTTTTTTTAATGCTATGGTACAATTTGTAAATGTTTATAATAAAAAAAAAATGTAGTACTTACTGCTCACTCTGATGACAGGTGTGTGTTTGTGATGTCAAGAGTATGAATCAGTGCAGCTTGGTTCTTGATTGGTCAGGCTGCCTTTGAACTGTACCCATGTTAAGGTAGATGGAGCATTGGAAGTAGAATGCACTGTGTAGAACAGGAAGTTCCACAGCTACTGCCAGGGATTTAAGTAAAATCTATAAAAGTCTCCTATAATGTGTAATCTGCCTGGCCATGATCTATATACTTGTGAGAATGGACAAAGCCCCAGTAGACAGTGGGTTTCTACATAGACCGGGCAAACTAGACAGTTTTATCACCTTTGCCTTGGATTTAGGTAAGTTCTACAATAGGTCTCTATGATGTGCAATGCCAGCATGGGCGTAGCATAAGGGGTTGCAGGGGTCACAATCGCAACCCCGCCCCTAGCTCCAAGGGGGTCCTGAAGCCTCCCTGTCATATTATCATATCCTCCAAAAAGTCCAGCTCCGATCTGCCCTAGGGCCCCACAGCCAGGTTCCAGTACTGGGCTTCCACTTTGCCTTTCACAGTCCACACCCCTCCATTCTCATTGGTTGGGGAGAAGCTGTGAGACATTTCCTGAATGGAGAGGAGCACGGGGCGACAACAGCCCAGGATGGGGAAGTGTCTGTGCTGTATGCATTGAATGGTAACCAAGCTCAGCGAGTTAAGAGGAGGAGAGTGCCATCCTGTAGCTACGATGGGACCAATGTCACTGGTGAGGTAAGACACTGCTCAGTGTCACCTAGTCACTAGCTGGGATTCTCTATACCCCCCCACCCGGGGATGTCCGCTTACCCCACTTCCCTGACAACTGGGGAAAAGACACAAACCTCCGGGAGGTGACGTTCCCCCAACACTTGCCAACACTGACAGAGAAACCTTCAGAAATTGCTAAAACAAATCCCTTAACACCTCCTGAGGGGCCCCTGAGGGGCTGCAGGCTCCAGATTTTGTGTCACATGGCTTTGCCTCCCCAGATCTAAGTTGCCCCCCCCCCCACAAAGCCCGTCTGCTGAGCTCCTTTCCCATAGCAGCACTCTATACTGCTCCTTCTCCGCAGTGCTGAAATCAAATTCCTTTACAACAAAGCCAGTTAGCCACAATCTGTACAAGGTGTATCTGCCTACTGCAACTACACTGTTGTTCCAACCAGAGAATTTCACAGGTCATGAAGGCAAAATATAAGCCAGATACACCCTGTGAAGGCTGACAGACTGTGTGTAAAGGAATGTGATTTCAGCCCTGTGTAGTGTGGGGGGGGGGGAGCTGTATACAGTGCTGGGATGGGAAAGGAGCTCTGCCAAGTGACCAGCCAGGGGTCCCTGCCCTCTGATTCTCCAGCGGTGATCCCTGTCCTCTGATTCTCCAGTGGTGAGCCCTGTCCTCTGATGTAAGGAGGAACTCTGGGAACTCAAAACTCTTACGCCACTTTGAGTATCTTGGCGTGCGGTGGGTTTATCTACACGCACAGTGAAAGTGGTGGGAGGTAGTGGGGGGGCCCAGGACAACTTTTGCATTGGGCCCACAAGCTTCAAGCTACGCCTCTAAATGCCAGCACTATTATGCCAGCAAAGTTCCACTGAAAGTGGGCTTTTTTGTTAAAGAGAACAAATAAGTTGTAATGCATTGTACTTGTCCTGTCCTCTCGTATCCTACTGTCCTAATGACTGATACATACCGTTGAATGTGCTTAAACATCACAATAGACCCAAAAATACTAGTAACAAATGTGTTACTTCCTCCAACAGTAAATTTGAGCATTTGGCATTCTAAAAAATGAAGTTTGCAATCAATCTTTGCCAAGCTTCCTGGCAGTAATGCAGATACTCCCAAATTACAGTGAACAGGAACTCACAAAAGTCCAAACGGTGTCCAGAAGACCAGCCCATTTGGAAAATACATGAACTGTCAAATTACCAACCTATTTCTAAATGACTTACAGAAAAACAAATGACAAATACATCAAACTGTAGTGATACAAAAATACCACTAGTTCACATTGAACAGGACTAACTACTACTAGATACAGTATATTATGACCTGTATAGGAACCTTCACAGACAATGTGTCTAAAAATAAAGTCTTATGGCATTCAGAATCAAATCATTAATTCTAAGTATTATTTAATGATTAAAAGTAGGGTTCACTTCATATTTAAAATATGATAAATGAGTAATTTACATGATTATTATCAGTCTGTAATTTCACTTAGGATCCGAAAGTGTACCAGACGTTTAAGAGAAACATATCATTTCATGAAGATTAATGGATGTACAGAACTGATTTGGTGAACTGATGAAATTAATTGCTTAAATGGAATAAATTAATTACTATTGCCTTGAATGAATTACTCCTCATCACAAGCACCTTTCAAAGGCTTTGGGGACATTATGTTCCTGTGCCCCGAGCTAAGTTAAGCTTACAAATTGTTATACAAACACAATTCAGTGGTACCAATTTTAAGGTTTAGTATTTCAGCAATACACTGAGGCTCTGTAAATGAAGCAGATACTTACTGGGCTCCCATCTGGTCCGTGAGGCCCTCTATCACCCAAGTCTCCAAGAAAACCCTAGAGGAAGCACAGACATAAAACAAAGGATTGTTTAGAAATATGGCCAGTATTGACATATGCATTCATGCATAACATTGCAAGTTGAAAAATATACACATTGTGCAATATAGTATAACCAGTCCAGTTATAGTGAAGCCGGCCAAGAAGAAACAAGAAGCCTTCAAGTAAAATATTCTGCACTGCCTACTTTAAATGAAAGGCGTCATGTGTTTCCTTATTTTGAATTATAATTGCAATTACAGTATGTTTATGATATTGTCATTTTTACAAATATAACATTTCATATTTTTCTTATTGTATTAATTTATGGTATTAATAATTTTGCCACCAGAGGGAGTTCCCTGCTTCTTGCTTAAAGCGTTTGTTACCCCAGCAATTCCTATTTCTGATATGTGCCTGCTGTACCATGTACTTGTATGAGAAAGTATCCTATTCTCTTTGTACTGCTTCCCTTATGTGAAATCTGTGGCGTTGCTGCCAGTCCCCTTGCATTCCAATTGAAAACTCACCACACTAAGCAGGAGAGCACACCGAGGTCAGTTTTCTACCTATGCTGGCAACTCAGTGTGCTCTTCTCCAATGATCAGACCTGTCCTGACACAATGCTTTTAGCTGAAATCAGCTGATTGGCACAGAACTGTGTGTGCATATAAACAGTGATCTGGCGGTTTCTTCTCCCTCAAAAGCAGGGGGAAAAACAGCCAGATCAGAAAGTAAAAGCAGCTCACATTACACATTGTTAGGCACACATTTAACCTCTTGATTGCCCCTAGATGTTAACCCCTTCTCAGCCAGTGTCATTAGTATAGTGGTAGTGTACAGTAGTATCACTGATCATTGTATTAGTGTCAAAAGCAACATCGGTGTCAGTTAATGACCCTCATAGATAGTGTCTGTTAGCGCCAGATTGCCAACCACCCTATCAAGGTCACACTATAAGGTTGTTGATCACCACCATTACAGTATAGCGTCTACCGCTGCAAAACAAAAATCCATTATATGAATCAAAGTTTGTATATGCTAGAACTTTTGCACAATCCAAATAATATACACTTATTGTAAAAAATTTTTTTTAACAAGACATGTAGAAGAATACTGAACATTTTGGCCTAAATGTCATTATATATATATATATATATATATATATATATATATATATATATATATATATATATATATATATATATGTGTTTTATAATAGAAAGTAAAAAAATATATATATATTTTTTTTTCAAAATTTTGAATCTTTTTTCGTTTATATAATAAAAGAAAAAAAACCCCAGTGGTGATCAAATACCACCAAAAAAAAGCTCTATTTGTGTGAAAAAATTATATTAGCCGGTCGCCAAGTGGTTAAATGGGTGTTGCATTCCTATACATGTCTATGGAAATGCAAAAGCCACCTAAAGTAGGTCAAATGCAGGTCAGAAGTAAGTCAAATACACCTGTCACTGAATTCTAAATCTCAGATATGTCCCAAACTGATGTCAAACTGATGCCACACAAGCACAAAGCCCATTTACAGAGGCCATTGCATGTACTGTATATCTAAAGAAAGTTAAAAGGACCATACAATCCCTTTTAACTTATTTTTGTCAGCATTTTCCCTAATTCCTAAATAAGACATGTATTCCTTTTTTAAGAACACTGATAGGTGCTAATAAAATATTTCTCCAAATGTCAATTGTGTATTTAGATCCACCAATATATATATATATATATATATATATATATATATATATATATATATATATATATATATTGTGACAGCAGGCAGGTAAAATCACCAGGTTGCATCCAGCATGGGAGATATATATGTCCTAGATTCAGGCTTTATGCCAATTTATACCACTAGGGGGAGTGCTGGGAGTCTTGCAGGGGAAGAGTTAATGAGCCCAGCTGAAGCAAGTGGGCTCATTAGGGCCTCTACAAGAACTCCCAGCATGCTAAGGGAAATGCTCCATCCTGGAACCAGTTCTGTGTTGTGTAGACTGGGGAGTCTGCTTTCTGTCCTGTGCGGTGAGACAAAGCCTGTGTGGCTAAAACTTCTAAAACAGGGAGATAGGGGCTGGGGCAGCACAAGGCTGCACCTAGTTGTTAGATAGGGAAACTACGTGTGTAGTAAGCGGTCAAGCTGACCAGGATTTCTTTTCATGTTTCTTTTTGTTTTGCTGTTATATTTTACACTGTATATAGTTTAAATAAACCGCACCTTTTTGTTTTTCACCTACAACTCCGTCTGCTGTGCCTGTTTTTGTGTGGTGAACCCATCCAGGGGGTCACACACACCCGCTGCTGAGCTAACCCCCTCACAGTTGGTGGAGAACCAGTGGCAGTTTTTTTTAAAGGCCAGCATGGAGGAGATACTGAAACAGCTGGCTCTAGCAAATGCCAATCAGCAGCAGACAAATGCAGGTTTGCAAAAGAGCCTTGCAGCTCAACAACAGACAAATGCAAATTTACAACAGAGCCTCGCAGCCCAGCAGCAAGCTCATCAACAGAGTCTGGCAGCCCAGCAGCAAGCTCATCAACAGAGTCTGGCAGCCCAGCAACAAGCCCAGCAGCAATCTGAGGCCCACTTCATAGACCTGTTGCAGAAGCAAGAACAGAGACTACAGCAACAAATGGAGACATTAATGCAGCAACGTCCGCAGACCAGTGAGGCAAGTAGTTCCACTAATACTGCGTCCTTTGGGGTGAATCGTTTATTGACAAAAATGACTGGAGAGGATGATCCAGAGGTGTTTTTGACCACATTTGAAAGGACTGCTGAAAGGGAAAAGTGGCCTAATGCCGCGTACACACGATCGATTTTCTCGACGGTGAAAACACCGTTGAGAAAATCGACGGGAAAAACGAGGAACGGCTTGTTTCCCTACACATGGCCGTTTTTCCCGTAATTTTTTCTCTTGGTCGAGAAAAACGACCGTGTGTAGGCTCCCCGGCAGTGTTTTCCTATGGGAAAACTGCCGTGGAAAAAAATGCCGTGAATCACGACGAGAAAAATTACAGCATGTTCTAATTTTTCTCGTCGTGATTAATGCCGTTTTTCTCGTTGGGAAAAATGACCAAAAGCCCACACACGGTCGTTTTTCTTGTCAAAGAGAAAAAATGTAATTTTTCCCGACGAGAAAAATGGTCGTGTGTACGCGGCATAAGGAGCAGTGGGCTGGACTGGTGGCCCCTCTGTTAACTGGTGAATCGCAGAAAGCTTACTGTGACCTAGAGCCTGACCAAGCAAAAGACTATGTGATGCTAAAAAATGAAATATTGGCACGGCTGGGTGTCACCCTGGCCGTCCGGGCTCAGCATGTGCATAACTGGACTTTCCGGCTTGGAAAACCCCCCAGGTCTCAAATGTATGATCTCATTCACCTGAGCAGGAAGTGGCTACAGCCAGAGACTTTGTCCGCACCAAAGATTGTGGAACGTGTTGTGATGGATCGTTTCCTGAGAGCTCTTCCTACTGCCATCCAAAAGTGGGTAAGCCGTGGAGACCCAGAAACGGCCGATAATCTTGTGGATCGTGTAGAGAAGTACTTGGCTACAGAGAACCTGACTGCCTCTTCCAGAGACTCATGGACTTTCCACCCTAAGACCAGACCATTCCCAGTGGCGGGTAAGATGATTCCAAGCGGTGAGGGTGGAGAGAATGAGAGGGTGAGAGTTCTACCTAATGTCTGGCGAGAACAGCCTGGGAAGTCAGGGGCTCAAGAGGCAGCAAAAAGGATTGTTTGCTACCGCTGCCGGCAAGAGGGACATATTGCAACAAATTGCCCGGTTGTGGATGAACCCACGCAATGTGACTTTCTAAGGGACAGACGTCAGTCGCTGTTTGCGACAGTTGCATGCACTGCCATCCGGGAACTGAGAAACATTTATGCAAAATGTGTATTAATGGTAAAAATGTTGTGGTGTTGCTGGATTCAGGTAGCCTGGTGACACTGATAAAAGCTGAATTAGTCACTACATAGGTCTTAGGGAATAACAAGGTAGCTGTTATTTGTGTGCATGGGGACACCCGAGAGTATCCCGTGACTACAGTGTGGTTTGAGACCTCCAAAGGTAACCTCTCTCATCAGGTGGGGTTAGTGTCTCAGTTACCACATGATGCCATTGTGGGAAGGGATTTTCCAAAGTTTTGGGAACTCTGGGATCGTCCTGAGCCCCCCACTGGTGCCCCTATATACCAGGAATGTGATAGACAGAATTCCTCTGAGAGTGGTGAGGACTCTCCAGAATTCCCCTTGTCGGTATTGGCAGGGGAGACTCGAGAAACTGGGGAGGAGCCAACATCCTCAGACGAAAACGTGCCGTCTGTGGAGTTTTCTGATCTCGAGGTTCACAGGGAAAATTTTGCCACAGAACAGTTAAAAGACCCCACCCTAATAAAGGCACGGGAAAACGTAGTGAAAATAGATAGTGAACCCAGATGAGACCTGCACTTACCCATACTTCATCGTGGAAAAGGACCTACTGTATCGGGTGGCTAAAAGGGCAGAAGAAACCATTGAGCAGCTTTGGTCCCCAAACCTTACAGGAAGTTGGTGTTAGAGTTGGCCCATGGGCACATTCTTGGAGGTCATCTGGGGACAGAGAAAACCAGAGAAAGAGTATTGCAAAGATTCTATTGGCCTGGGGTCATGAAGGAAACAGAAAATTATTGTTCCTCCTGCCCTGTGTGTCAGAGGTCGGCACCGATGCCCCATTTCTGTAACCCGCTGGTACCTCTTCCCATCATTGAGGTCCCCTTTGAGAGGATCGCAATGGATTTGGTATAGGTCCGATAATGAAGTCCGCTAGGGGGCATCAGTACATTTTGGTTATATTGGACTATGCCACCCATTATCCGGAAGCGATTCCTCTCCGAAATACCTCGGCCAAAACCATAGCCAAAGAGCTATCTCTTGTTTTTAGCCGTGTGGGTATTTGTAAGGAACTGCTTACGGACCAAGGTACACCCTTTATGTCCCGGGTTATGAAAGAGTTGTGCAAGTTGTTCAAAGTGACACAATTGCCTACATCTGTGTATCACCCCCAAACAGATGGGTTGGTTGAAAGATTCAACAAAACCCTAAAACAAATGTTATAGAAGGTGGTGGATAGAGATGGAAAGGATTGGGACTGTCTAATTCCCTATTTAATGTTTGCCATTAGGGAGGTACCCCAATCCTCTACGGGTTTCTCACCCTTTGAGTTACTCTATGGGAGACACCCAAGAGGGCTGTTGGATATCGCCAAGGAAACTTGGGAGAGTGAGAGTTCTCCCCACAGGAGTGTGATTGAGCATGTCACCCTGATGCAAGATAGAATTGCACAGGTAATGCCAATCGTAAAGGAACATTTGGCCCAAGCGCAGTTGGCACAGCAGAGAGTGTACAACCGTGGGGCCAAGACCTGTACCTTTTCCCCGGGGGATAGGGTATTGGTAATTGTTCCTACGGTTGAAAGCAAATTCCTCGCCAAATGGCAAGGCCCCTACGAGATAATGGAAAAAGTGAGCGAAGTGAATTACAAGGTCAGACAACCAGGAAGGCGAAAGCCCGAACAGATCTATCACATTAATCTGTTTAAAGCCTGGAGAGATAGGGAATCCCTAGTCGCAGAAACGTTGTCACCAGCTCAGTCTGATTGCGTGATTCCTGAGGTTGGAATAGCAGTCACCTTGTCAAACCCCCAACAACAGGAGGTTAAGGAGTTTGTGCTTCGCAACAAGGAGGTTTTCTCTGAGCTGCCGGGACAAACGTCTGGGGTAGAGCATGATATTATTACCCCGCCCGGTGAAAGGGTGAAGCTAAAACCCTATCGGATCCCAGAGGCCCGACAGAAGGCAATACATGAGGAAGTACAGAAAATGCTTAAGTTGGAGGTGATAGAAGAATTCCAAAGTGATTGGTCCAGTCCCATAGTGTTAGTGGATGGGAGCTGGCGATTTTGTAACGATTTTCGACAACTGAACAAAGTTACAAAATTTGACACCTACCCCATGCCACGTATAGATGAGTTGATCGACCGGCTGGGAACAGCCCGATACATGACAACTCTTGATCTCACAAAAGGGTATTGGCAAATTCCCCTGGCCAAATCGGCCAAGGAGAAAACTGCGTTTGTAACCCCAGACGGGGCGTTCCAATATAAAAGAATGCCGTTTGGATTACAGAATGCACCGGCAACATTCAAGCGGAAAATGGACCAGATACTGAGGCCCCATCAGAAGTATGCCGTGGCTTACCTGGATGATGTAATTATCTATAGCACAGATTGGGCCTCACATCTGCCAAAAGTGTAAGCAGTCCAAGACTCTATCCGGGAAGCTGGGTTTACGGCCAAGCCAAGAAGTGTACCATTGGACAGGAGGATGCCAAATATCTTGGGTACACCATTGGGAGGGGAGTAATAAAACCCCAGGTCAATAAAGTCGAGGCTGTACAGAATTGGCCACTTCCCAACAGCAAGAAGCAGGTACGAGCCTTTCTGGGAATCGTTGGTTATTATCGGCGATTCATTCCCCACTTTGCTTCTCAGGCTGTGCCCCCAACCAACCTGACAAAAGGGAAAGAGTCTGTCATGGTTAAATGGACCCCAGAGGCTGAGGCAGCATTCCAATTCTTAAAAAAAAGCCTTATGTAGCCAGCCAGTGTTGTACTCACCAGACTTCTCTAGGGACTTTGTCGTACAAAGTGATGAATCAGACGTTGGGTTAGGAGCAGTATTGTCCCAGGTCTGGAACAGGGAAGAGCACCCAGTCATTTACCTCAGCAGGAAATTGAAGTCCCATGAGGTAAATTACGCCACAAATGAGAAGGAGTGTTTAGCAGTGAAGTGGGCTCTAGATTCCCTTCGGTACTATCTGCTAGGTAGGCACTTTGACATGATTACTGATCACGCTCCTTTAAAGTGGATGGCTCAAAACAAAGAGACAAATAGAAGAGTAAATAGGTGGTTCCTGGCCCTACAGGAATTCAACTTTTCAGTAAAGCATCGCCCTAGCGTTCAAATGGGGAATGTGGATGCTTTGTCTCGAGTACATGCATGCCTGATTGCTTGTGTTCCAACCCCAAGGTTAAAACAAGAGGGGGGGGGGGTATGTGACAGCAGGCAGGAAAAATCACCAGGTTGCATCCAGGATGGGAGATATATATGTCCTAGATTCAGGCTTTATGCCAATTTATACCACTAGGGGGGGGGGGTGCTGGGAGTCTTGCAGGGGAAGAGTTAATGAGCCCAGCTGAAGCAAGTGGGCTCATTAGGGCCTCTACAAGAACTCCCAGCATGCTAAGGGAGATGCTCCATCCTGGAACCAGTTCTGTGTTGTGTAGACTGGGGAGTCTGCTTTCTGTCCTGTGTGGTGAGACAAAGCCTGTGTGGCTAAAACTTCTAAAACAGGGAGATAGGGGCTGGGGCAGCACAAGGCTGCACCTAGTTGTTAGATAGGGAAACTACGTGTGTAGTAAGCGGTCAAGCTGACCAGGATTTCTTTTCATGTTTCTTTTTGTTTTGCTGTTATATTTTACACTGTATATAGTTTAAATAAACCACACCTTTTTGTTTTTCACCTACAACAAAGTCTGCTGTGCCTGTTTTTGTGTGGTGAACCCATCCAGGGGGTCACACACACCCGCTGCTGAGCTAACCCCCTCACAATATATACAGTATATATATATTTATATACACACACTATATTACCAAAAGTATTGGGACACCTGCCTTTACACGCACATGAATGTTAATGGCATCCCAGTCTTAGTCCATAGGGTTCAATATTTAATTGGCCCACCGTTTGCAGCTATAAAAGCTTCAACTCTTCTGGGAAGGCTGTCCACAAGGTTTAGGAGTGTGTCTATGGGAATGTTTGACCATTCTTCCAGAAGCGCATTTGTGAGGTCAAGCACTGATGTTGAACAAGAAGGCCTGGCTTGATGTCAGTACTCTGTGCAGGCCAATCAAGTTCCTACACCCCAAACTCACTCATCCATGTCTTTATGGACCTTGCTTTGTGCACTGGTGTGCATGTTGGAACAGGAAGGGGCCATCCCCGAACTGTTACCACAAAGTTGGGAGCATTAAACTGTCCAAAATGTCTTGGTATGCTGATGCCTTATGTGTTACCTTTACTGGGACTATGGGGCCAAGCCCAACCCCTGAAAAACAACCTCACACCATAATCCTCCCTCCACCAAAGATTTGGACCTGTGCACAAGGCAAGGTCCATAAAGACATGGATGAGTAAGTTTGGGGTGGAGGATCTTGACTGGCCTGCACTAGAGCAAATTAGAGCAGAAACTGCAAGCCAGGCCTTCTCGTCTCGGCCTTCTTGTCACAAATGCCCTTCTGGAAAAATGGTCAAACATTCCCATAGACACGGGCCTAAACCTTGTGGACAGCCTTTCCAAAAGGTAGAAGCTGTTATATCTGCAAAGGGTGGGCAAACTCAATATTGAAGCCTACGGACTAAGACTGGGATGCCATTAAGTTTCATGTGCGTGTAAAGGCAGGTGTCCCAATACTTTTGGTAATATTAGTGTGTGTGTGTATATATATATATATATATATAGACTGAATTTTAGAAAGTATTAAAATAATACATATAATCCTGTTAAATATTGATCTCACACTGGGTTGGGCACTAAAAGTTGAACTCAACACACAAACTAGGCACAACACTAATGCCGTGTACACACGACCATTTTTCTCGTCGGGAAAAATTATATTTTTTCTCTTTGACGAGAAAAACGACCGTGTGTGGGCTTTTGGTCATTTTTCCCGACGAGAAAAACGGCATTAATCACGACGAGAAAAAATTAGAACATGCTCTAATTTTTCTCGTCGTGATTCAAGGCATTTTTTTCCGCGGCAGTTTTCCCATAGGGAAACACTGCCGGGGAGCCTACACACGGCCGTTCCTCGTTTTTCCCGTCTATTTTCGTCGAGAAAATCGATCGTGTGTACGCGACATTTGATTTAAATATATTCCTAAATAGCCAAAAGTGATAAAAATCAAGTTTGTGTGCACAAAAATGCATTTACAAATCCAGATATAAGTTTGTAAAAAAAAGCAGTGAAAATATCTCTTTGCTGTACATAGCTTGTGCAGGGAGCAGAGCTGTGGAAGGGGCCAGCAGACTCCACCCACTACAGGCTGCCTGTAGAAAACTACAGGAGGGGGCGGAGACAAGACCAATCACCCTGCACAAGGAGAGAGAGCAGCAGTGACCGGTCTTTATTACAGGAATCTCCTGCACAGAAGCAAAGTTTTACACGGAATTACTGCACAGAGCTGGAAAAAATACCCAGAGGACACCAAGATTCAAGTAAGAATACAACAGCCACTTAGAGTTTCCATTGAAGGCCCCTGTGACAGTGTGACAATGCAAGAACACAATTGGGAGATAGGGACACAGCGTATCACCCTATACCAGGAACTGAACATTGACCTTGATGGCAAAATAAACTTTGTGAAAGCTGCAGGTTAGAAATATAAAAAATTACTTGTTTGAGCTGATATGAGATTTTAGAAATTGGGTTTATATTTACTTGAAACCTTTTGGCTTTTAATCTAGTTTAATCTAGTGGAACATTTACAGGAAAACAAATGCACAGCAAGGAAGTCTCAGCATCCATTTCCTCCTCATCGTCTGCACTGCAGAGATGACATCACTCCCTTCGCTTTGATAAGACGCAGTGATATTCAGCCTGTGAACAGCTGTTGCAGATCACTCTCCCCATGTCCTCAGTATGTCTTCCTTTGAGAATTTATCCTGTGAAGTGCTGATTATTGGAAACAGGGACACTGCAAAAATGTGCAAAATTGGGATTTGCCTTGGCTTGTTTACTGATAAAGCTACATGTTTAAAAGAAACACTTTTAGTTAAAGCTGAACTCCGTGCACCAATCATTGACACTCATCACTAAACAGAATTTGCAATAATTTGAAATAATGTACGAGTCCAAGTACCTTTTCTGTAACTAGAGTTTGCCTCCCTGTTATGGCGGCCATACATGTTTATAAAACAGAAATATAGAAAAGAGAAGAAGACCAAGTGGTCCATCAAGTCTGCCCCATTTTTTTAAAAGTTGTAAATGTTTTTCTCCGGACAGGAAGTTATGGCTATTTGATTGTTTTCAGATTCGATCATTTTGATTAAATCACACATCGATCAAATGATAAAATCAAAGCATGTATAGCCGCCATTACACTGCAGACCCAAAGGCAACTGATAAAATGTTACTCTGGGGAGTGTGGTGCATTGCAGCTCCTCTGGAACAAGCCAGTGATTTAGGGCATGCATGTGATTAACATGTCATTCATACACTTTCTTCATCTTTTAAAGGCAATGAAGTTGGAAATATAACAAGATATCATATTTTATCATGACATGGTAAAGGAAAAGGAAATCCAATGGGTTTCAGGGGGTCAAAACTTCCCCTTCATCATGGTTTGTGTGCTGGCAGTGAGTTGCAAACTGCAAAACAAAACTGGATATAACCAAAATGACCTGGGTTGTTAAACTGACCAGGAATTGCTATCAATTACTCATTTGGGGTTAATGGATAAATACTAAGTGGCTGTACCCAGCACCATGTAACACCAATGGATGACGCAGCATGCCACAACCTCTGTTCCATGGTCCTAAGGCACACAGAGCCATTAGAGACCTGATTTTGCATAGTGAGGCATCGGATGGCCTAATAGTGCTTTCAACTGTATAATACAGTGGTTCTCAACCCTGTCCTCAAGTACCCCCCAACAGGCCAGGCTTTGGTAATTTTTCTTAAAGCGAAGTTCCGCCTGAATTTTTTTTATTAAAAGCAGCAGCTACAAATACTGCAGCTGCTGACTATTAAAATAAGGACACTTACCTGTCCAGTGTGCCCCCGATGTCCTCACCCGAAGCCAACCTGTCCCTTGGCTCTGGCATCTTAAGTAAGGAAATCAGGAAGTGAAGCCTTGCGGCTTCACAGCCTGGTTCCATACTGCACATGCACGAGTCGCGCTGCGCGTTCTGACTGGTCCCTGCTGTCTTCTGGGAGCTGTGTGTCTCCCAGAAGACAGCGGGGGCGACAGAGGAGGGGCCGGACATGGCGTAGATCGCCACGGATACTGTGGAGATCTATTTCGCCAGAAGTGGGAGCAAATACCTGGATTAGACAGGTATCTGCTCCCCCCTCCCCTCTGAAAGGTGCCAAATGTGACACCGGAGGGAGGGAGGAACCGGATTAGCGGAAGTTCCATTTCTGGGTGGAACTGCGCTTTAAATAAAATAGCGGTCCAAAATACCAAGCCATTGACTCTGATTTAAAGCATCAATGCAAGATAAAGGAAAACCTGCAAACATGTGGGTACTTCAGGACAGGGTTGAGAACCACTGGTATAATATAAGCTAAAATATGCTAAGGTAATATTAGTATAATATTTTTGTGCCCAGAGGTCAACTTTAAAAGGATACCCTTACTTTCAACCCTTAGCTGCCACACCTAGACGTGAGCATTTTCAGGCAATTTTGGAGTGTTTTTTTCTTAGATTTTTTTGGCATATTTAGGCATGAGCATGTATGTTTTAGCCAATGGAAAGCAAGTTGTTAGGAGGAGAAGAAGGTTGTTTAGGCCTGAAAAATGCTCATCTTCTAGTATTTTTTGGGCATTTTCCAGAGGTTCCCGTGGGACCAAAAATGTCCCATTCTGCTTCAAAAGTAGCTCATGTACCAATTTGAGCTTCAGGTGTCGAGCTACAGTGCTCATATGGGAACAGGCACAATTTAAAAGCATGGGATTTAGGTTGCTAAGTGTGTTGGAGCTTTGAGATTCAAGCTACAAAGAGCTTTAGGTATGAATCAGGACTACATTATCTACCCTCCTGAACCAGCCTGCACTAACACTCCCCACCCCAGTTTCTGACTTACCTCTGCAACAGGGTCACATCCTGTGCAATGATTAATTCACTTTGGGTAGAGATCCTCTTTGGTGCAGGGCACACCTATGCACTGAACACTTAAAGACTTGTATAAGGCTATCCCAGACACTGGCATTGCATCTTGGGTTGGCCCCATACAAGTCTATAAGAGATCAATATGCAGAATTTTTGTTAAGGGTCAGTAAACGCACTGTTTACTGACCCCTAACAAAAATTCTGCATATTGAATGCAGAATGCAGCTTTGCTGTAACGGTGTTGGGGTGGGGATCTGGTAGCGCTAGTTAGTTCAGGAGGGGTAGGGAAGGCAAGGGCATTTATAATTAAAAGTCTGACTTGGCCTTGCAAACTTTTCTTGAATCTGGAGGAAGGGTTACAGTATTTCCAGTAGGGTGGACTTCAGACTGCATTCATACCATCACAATGTACAGGTCCTGCTGTTGCGTACAAGAGGCCCATAGGAACCAGAGTACCCTCGAAGGTATAATCCTTTTTGGAAATCCCCTTTTTGAACTCCCTTGTACACAAAGATGCTACTGCTCATCCCAACACACCCACATCTGCAATCTCCACAGCAACTTTTTACATTCTTAGTGTGAAAACAAAGAATTTCTTTTTTAAGAAACAACACTTTTGGGAAGGTCTGAATAGCACTCCAGGGTTCACGAACTAAGGTGATGCTTGGGAAAAATGTAACAAAACACGTCTTCTCTTTTGATTTAAACCATGTGCTGCATAAAGTTATTCAGCTGAATAATAGTACACGTACTACCGATGTCTCTTAAAGCGGAACTGCAAACAAACAGCTAAATGCATGGTTGAAGTGAAGTATTTGTTTTAATTCTGTTCATCCATTCTTGTGAATCACACAAGACTGTTTCAAGCAGAGCGAAACCACAATATACCACTGTAGCTTTGCAGGTCTTATATCACCTGTGATATAAATATGAATAAAGGATATTGATTTATATGAATGACTATCATATTGCTGGTGACCTCAAACAATTTTCTCTAATCAAGTCATAGTGCCTAAAATACACTATATTACCAAAAGTATTGGGATTCCTGCCTTTACATGCACATGAACTTTAATGGCATCCCAGTCTTAGTCTGTAGAGTTCAATATTGAGTTGGCCCACCTTTTGAAGCTATAACAGCTTCAACTCTTCTGGGAGGGGTGTCCACAAGGTTTAGGAGTGTGTCTATGGGAATGTTTGACCATTCTTCCAGAAGCGCATTTGTGAGGTCAGGCACTGATGTGGACGAGTAGGCCTGGCTCACAGTCTCCATTCAAATTCATCCCAAAAGTGTTCTATCGGGTTGAGGTCAGGACTCTGTGCAGGCCAGTCAAGTTCCTCCACCCCAAACTCGCTCAACCCTGTCTTTATGGACCTTGCTTTGTGCACTAGTCCAAATTATTTGGTGGAGGGGGGGGGGGGATTATGGTGTGGGGTTGTTTTTTAGAGGTTGGGCTTATCCCCTTAGTTGTAGTGAAGGGAACTCTTAAGTCATCATCATCCCAAGACATTTAGGATCAATTTCATGTTTCCAGCTTTACTGGAATAGTTTGGGGATGGCCCATATCATCCACATCAGTGCCTGACCTCACAAATGCGCTTCTGGAAGAATGGTCAAACATTCCCATAGACACAATCCTAAACCTTGTGGACAGCCTTCCCAGAAGAGTTGAAGCTGTTATAACTGCGAAGGGTGGGCCAACTCAATATTGAACCCTACGGACTAAGACTGGGATACCATTAAAGTTCATGTGTGTGTAAAGGCAGGTGTCCCAATACTTTTGGTAATATAGTGTATGTTAGACTGGGGCACTGGGAACTGACTCACAGTATACCCTCCCGCTCAATCACCCCAGTAAATATTACAAATATCTCATGTTTGTATAGGGTCTTGAAATATTTATGTTTTATGTTACCAATGAGGAATTTTAGATACATTGTACTTTGAATGGTGTAAGGATACTTTACACTATAGTAACTATAGTTTGCTGTTTCCCTACAGTAACAAACATTCAAAGCTGGACTCCATGCGACAACTAAATACAAAGTTGAAATTCATATACGGGAACTCTTTTACCTGCCAAAAGATTTGCATTTCTCTCTATACAGCCCTGAGATTTACACAGGAATGAGAGAGCGGAGAGCAAGGTTAGTGACCTGACTTTCCCTGCTGTAGTTAAACAATACAAATAGATCACCTCCCCACCCCAGCTTGTGATTGGACAGTGAAAGAGCAGCATTACCTAGTCACTCTGCTCTCTCCTCCTATCACAGGTGCATGTAGAACACAAAATAGCGCTGCCCTTTCCATATTCAGCCAGCATTCAGGTACTTAAACTGGTTGCGTTTAAAAATATAAGCTATGATTTTATAATGAATATAACTGTTTATTTTATATCTGTCTGCATTCCCCATTATTGTTATTATTATTATACAGGATTTATATTGCGCCAAAAAATACCATTTCACAACTACTCTGCTTTTAGCAGTCTTGTATAGCCAGACCAGTGAAAATGAATATCCGATGGTACTTGGAATTAAAACACCAGTTTTTAATGATAATTTCCATGTAGCTCGATAAAGCATGCTGCTGGAAAGCAAAATCTCCGTCTGGGCCAAAGTCCAGTCTTTAAAAGCTGCAGCTTGGCTACATTGTCAGGCTTTATATTGCCATATGTTTGTGATGCGCTATATACAATGCCAGAATGATGTCATGCTCGTTGTCCATGTGTGTGTTTTCCAAAGAGGTGCTGCAAGACAACCTAAAATAACTCAGGAGTGCAGTGAAACTGGATCCCAACCAATTATCGCAGTTTTTCGATCCTTGTAACTGCAGAATGTGTTTGGAAAGCACTTCTGAGGTGAACGGTCCCTCTGTTATCCGGTTTATTACATTCCGCCATGAGGTCCGCTGCTGAAACTGTAACATTTGTGGAACATTTACTGGTCTACAATCACATTTGTGTTATTCATCAGATGTGTACTTTGGTATCAAAGAGCTGAATCTGAATGGGTTATTCTGTCCAAAAGAATTATTCCAGGTTTGGATGGAGGAAGGGCAGAATGCTCACCAATTTCTTACACTTTACCTCTTGGGAACAGTGTTTGCTTGCAAGCGACTCAATGTCGTGCCCTCTTGAACTTCAGTGCTTTTAAAGAGAACCTGACCTGGATAAAAACCAATTCTTATGCCGCGTACACACGATTGATTTTTTAGACGGTGAAAACACTGTCGAGAAAATCGACGTGAAAAACGGCTTGTACCCCTACACACGGCCGTTTTAAATTACATTTTTTTTCTTGGTCGAAAAAAACGACTGTGTGTAGGCTCCCCGGCAGTGTTTCCCTATGGGAAAACTGCCGCGGAAAAAAATGACGGGAATCACGACGAGAAAAATTAGAGCATGTTCTAATTTTTCTCGTCGTGATTAATGCCGTTTTTCCCATCGGGAAAAATGACAAAAAGCCCACACACGTCGTTTTTCTCGTCCAAAAGAAAAAATGTAATTTTTCCCGACGGGAAAAATGATCGTGTGTACGCGGCATAAGGTAACAAGAGTTTTTGAAATTGAGATTAAGCCATACCACTCTTGCTCCCTGTCATTCAACTGTCAAATATCTGAGCCTCTACTATCCACTAAAGTTCTGACATTTTTCAACCGAGTTACAGAAGTGGTGCTTAGATTGGGAAAGAGAAAGACTTAATCTTGACTTAAAGCGGAAGTAAACCCATCGATTTAACAGTTTCAAAAAGCAATGCCAACTATCACATTGGTTGTGCTCTCAACCAAACTGTCAAACCATCCAATGGCTAGTGTCATAACTGATCACATGTGCAGCATCATGGCAGTTGAAGATTAAACAGAGGCCAAGATGGCAGCTTTCTTGCCTGAAAATGATAGGAAGGTTTACTTCCACTTTAAGCAAAAGTCAAAGCCCCATATATAACATAACCATATATAACATAACCTTAAGGTCCAAGCTAGCTCTGAAGGGATCAATTTAATGTCTGAACTTCAGCAATAATGTTACCTTAGAAATGTTTTAGGTCTGATTAGGTTTACTTTAAGTGGCTGTAGGCTTCAAGTGGTTCTAAAGGCAGAGTTTTTTTTTTCTATCTTAAAGGAGTAGTAAAGTTACATGTTTTTTCACCTTAATGCATCCTATGCATTAAGGTGAAAAAACATTCGACAATACCGCCCCCCCCCCCCCCCCCCGAGCCCCCGTTTTACTTACCTGGCCCCTCGAAAGTCCCGCGCTCGTCCCCGTCATCCTATACGTTTTTCAGCCTGGCCGCCGATTGGCTGCACTGGATGGATTGAAAGCAGCGCAGCCATTGGCTGGCGCTGCTGTCAATCACATCCAATGACGCGGCGCGCGGGGCCGAGTGATACAGTCGGCGGCTATGGCCGCCGCTGTATCACGGGAGCGCGCCCGCAATCACTCCACACCATGCGAGCTCACTCGCATGAAGGTGTGGAGTCCTTGCGGGGAGGAGCCAAGACAGCCGCCGAGGGACCCCAGAAGACCAGGATCGGGGCCATGTGTGCAAAACGAGCTGCACAGTGGAGGTAAGTATAACATGTTTGTTATTTTTGGGGGAAAAAAAAGGGAAGCTTTAGCGCTCCTTTAACCACTTAAGGACCGCTTCACGCCGATATACGTCGGCAGAATGGCATGGCTGGGCACATCAACGTACAGGTACGTTGCCCTTTAAGAGTCCAGCTGTGGGCCGCGCTCACTACCCGGTCCTGAGCTCCATGACCCACGGACCCGATCGCCGCCGGTGTTCCGCGATCGGGTCACAGAGCTGAAGAACAGGGAGAGGTGAGTGTAAACAAACCTTTACCCGTTCTTCTCCGTGGCATGTCATTGATCGTCTGTTCCCTGTCATCGGAACAGATGATCGGTGACGTGTAACGTGTAGCCACGCCCCCCTACAGTAAGAATCACTTCCTAGGGAACACTTAACCCCTACAGCGCCACCTAGAGGTTAAACCCTTCACTGCCAGTGTCATTTTCACAGTAACAGTGCATTTTTATAGCACTGATCGCTGTAAAAATTACAATGGCCCCAAAATGATGTCAAAAGTGTCCGATGTGCCCGCCATAATGTCGCAGTCACGATAAAAATCGCTGATCGCCACCATAACTAGTAAAAAAAAAAAATATTATTAAAAATGCCATAAAACAGTCCCCTATTTTGTAGAAGCTATAACTTTTGCGCAAACCAATCAATAAACGCCTATTGCGATTTTTTTTTTACCAAAAATATGTAGAAGAATACGTATCGGACTAAACTGTGGAATTTTTTTTTTTTTTAACTATACCGCCAGCGCACCTCCCAGCGCACCTCCCACCCCAGTGTGAAAGGGGCCTAATGCATTCTATGCATTAAAATAAAAAAAAACCTGTGTGTAGCAGCCCCCCTCAGCCCCCCTAATACTTACCTGAGCCACATCCCGATCCAGCGATGTGTACGACTGCCTTGGCCTTCCGGGACTCTCCCTCCTAATTGGCTGAGACAGAGCAGCGGTGCCATTAGCTCCCGCTGCTGTCAATCAAAGTCAGTTAGCCAATGAGGAGAGGGGGGAGGGGCCGAAATACGGCTCTGTGTCAGAATGGACACACAGAGCTGCGGCTTAGCTCGGGTACCCCATAGCAAGCTGCTTGCTGTGGGGGCACTCGATAGGAGGGAGGGGCCAGTAGCTCTGATGAGGGACTCAACAAGAAGAGGATCTGGGCTGCTCTGTGCAAAACCATTACACAGAGCAGGTAAGTATAACATGTTTGTTATTTTTAAAGAAAAAAAAAAACACTATTTAGCACTATGACTTTAGTATCACTTTTTAGCTCTGACTCCTGCTCCTTCCTATTATCCAATGAGTTTCTCTCTATTAATCACTGAGGCTTCTGGGAAGATGCTAACCCAAGGGGGAAGCATGTCAAAGTTGCATCTGAAGTTGGAAGACCATGTAACAACTGTGCCCATTTTTGAGGACTCCTTGGATTAACACAAAAAAAACTTCAATTACTTGCACTTTTGGGGCTCACTTTTAGGCTACATTCACACTGAGGAGCTTTACAGGAGCTATAGCGCTAAAAATAGTGCCTGCAAAGCGCCTCTTCTGTCACTTCATTGTGAAAGCCAGAGTGCTTTCACACTGGAGCGGTACGCTTGCGGCACGTAAAAAAAAAAGTATTGTAAGCAGCATCTTTGAGACGCTTTAGGAGCGGTTTATACACCGCTCCTAAAGCGCCCCTTTCCATTCAGTGCCTGCAAAGCACCTGCAAAGCACCCACAAAGCACCGCTGTCACTTTTAACCCTTTATTCGCCCCCCCTAGCGGGGGTCAAAAGCACCTTGCTAGTGGCCGAAAAGCGCCTCTAAAACTACGGTAAAGCGCCGCTCTAGCGCTACAAATATCGCTAAAATTAACGGCACTTTACCGCCGACGCCCCCGCGCCTCAGTGTGAAAGTGCCCTTAGGAAATAAAGTCTCATTTGTATATGACAGGTTTACTTTAAAATGCCTTCATTAGCAATTATAATTGCAGTTTTGCCATTCATTGCATCCTCATTATTTTATTTTCCTATTTAATTGCAGAGCATTTCAAAACACTAATAAATCACTAAACACCTTTTAACGGATGAAATCATTATCTGTAAAACCACAATTTCCCCCTTGCAATAAAACACATTCTCTGTACATGACTTGGCTCTCACCTGTGTGCCTTTCAATCCTTTTTTTCCAGGTGGTCCTGCCATTCCCTAAGGGAGAAAAAATGATTAGTAACTTTTCTATTAGATATGCGGTTTCATTTTTATAAATGCTTGGTACATAAATTGTGTATTTAACAAAACGTTCCCTGTGTCTTAAAACAGTTCTCATTTTGGGTTATTATGGTTAAGCAAACCTGTCATCTTTGTGCTCAATTCAAATTAACCACTTATTGTGTAGCATGCAAGAAATTACCTTTAACATTCTGGATAGTTTGCAGATCCAGAGTTCTGATTTTACTTGTTCCAGGTTAGTAACCGAGAAAGCTACAGGTCCACTTAAGTGCATTTTACATGCAGTGCTTTGTTATATTTGATGAAGAAACTCAATGTGGTTCTTCATCTGTCTTGAGTGTTGTTGGGTTTCTGGTGTGTTGCTGCACCTAAAGGAGAAGGGTGTTCGTCCTTGTACATTGCCTTTAATTAATGCACTGTCCTATGTCAACCAGTTGACAAATGCCTTGACAGGGCAGTGTGGCTTCACGTGTATTCACAAGAGTCTGTTTTTAACATGAGTTTAGTTAAGTTTATTTTTTTTGGTATGGAATAGTTGGAGATTGTGAGGTGCAATTTTGGTATTGTTTTTTGGTACAACACATTCTGCAAACTGCAGCTAAGCTGCACCAAACACCATTTTTTTTCCTGTGCAATTTATTTACTTTTACAAATGCAAAGAGCAAAAAAGAGAAACTGGCCAAGAGTAAAAGACAGCATTTTCAATCCAAATCCAACAGATTTTTTAGAACATATTCGATACATATTACAAAAATCAAGGTCATAATCATGCAGTCTTAGAACTGTGTTAGTTCATAATAATGGCCAACCATAAGTGGATCCAGAGTGCTTGGAAGGACCTATCCTATGTGGAAGTGGAAATAGGTTTAGTAGTGTATGTTTTGTTAGCTCGGGGGGGGGGGGAGTTATGATGAGGTAAGTGGCTCTGGGCACTTGGCCATCAGGCACCTTTTTGTAAAGAAAACTGACTGTATTAAGACATTGTGTAGGCAGGTGCAATTTATTTCCTCCAATGCAGGTGGTGCCCATCCACAGCAGCTCTGCAGTGGGAGAGGAAATCAGGAGGAATCTGGTTCCTCTATGGTTTTCTGGGTCACTGGGGAAGCAATTTGGTTGGATGTTGCTGCCCCTTGTAATTCTGTAAGCCATCTTAGGGTCCTATTTAAGGCCCTGGCTCCCGGGTTTGGCACGCATTATGCGACTGGGTGCAGGGAAAGGTCTGTTAGGGACAGTACTAGCAGTAGGGAAAGGTTTCTAACGAGGAGGGAAAGCGTAGGTCGCAATTCTTCTGGACATCTTCCCAATTGGGCCCGAAATGGGCAGGCCGCATTCTGCCCCTCTCTGCAAATGCTGTCATTTTGGCTGGAACCTAATCTGTTCACGTTGCTGTAACCGTGAGTGCACCTGATTGGGCAATCTTCCTACCGGGAATTATGTGAACTGTTGATGCACCACATTGCACCCCACCTACACTTATACCACCGAAAACAATTCATAACCCACAAAGCATGAAGGTTCATCTGAGTACAAACATGTACAGTATATGGGCCCTAAGTCACTATAGTCAGCAAATTGTGAGGTCCCATTGGCAGCAGATTTTCAAGACTTTCAAAATAAGTAAAATAGACCTACTCGTTCTCCTTCAGGTCCGGGAGGTCCTGGCAACCCAGCTATTCCTATAAAGCCCTTAAAATAAATAGAGAGGTTTTCTTTTATTACAAGTTTAAACATACAAACACAGAGCAGTCAACTATCAGAGCCTCTAAAACAACTCTGAATCTTTTAAGAGCGAAGGATCTTGTCAAACTCTAGTGGAAAATATAGAACGGAATATACAAGTCATGCATGAATATGACCTGGAGGTATTTAAAGTCACATCTGCTGGCTGAGTGGGGCTGTTCATGTGCATCATTCATACAAGACACTTGTTGGAAACAGAATCTCTTTGCCCGGCGATGTCTTCTGTGGTTTTTGAGCTGCCAGGCCCAGAGACCAAAATGTGATGTTAGTCGTCACTTGTAGAAGAACTTCCCCTTGACAAATATGTTACTAAGCTTCTGGATTCAGAATAATCCTTCTGACATCACTCCCTCTGTCTGCTTTCTGATTGTTGTGTTTGTACACGCACAGTTTAGCTTTGCCATAACTTGCTTGAGTTTCCGCTTCTGATGTGCGGCTAAGTAATCCCTCGAATGACAGATTCGTTGTACATTGAGTGCGGCAAGGTGCAATGTTTAATAAAGGTAATCTAGGATTTACTCATTCCATGTAAGATTACCCAGCAATACAGTAATTGGATTTTGGCTTGTGATGCACAAGAACCCATAGATAATTTGGGTCGTAGACATTTAAAAAAATCTGATCTATTCCAAAACACTTTTGTATGGTTCTTTAACGGCAGAGCTTTTTAGATTTCCAAATGTAATCTATCAACAATCGGGGGGTTTAATAGGCAAACCAGCTATTTAGATTAGTTCACTGCCTGTGCCCATCTTGCAATAAAACCACTGGCAGTCAGTGGAAGCCATGCTGTGTCTGATTTAACTCTGCTCAGCTGCAACATATTGAGAATAGACCCCTCTCTCCCCTACCCCCCCCACTTATCCTATTTTTATGACAGAGCCATATGATACCGTGCTTCTTTCATGAGACTATATAGGGGTTTTATCATGTATTTAGTTTAGATCAGGGGTAGGCAACCTGGGGTCCTCCAGCTGTTGCAGAACTACAAGTCCCATCTTGCCTCTAGGAGTAATGGTAACTGCCAGCCTTGCAATGCCTCATGGGAAGTGTAGTTTCACAACAGCTGGAGGGCTACTGGTTGCCTACCCCTGGTTTAGATGCAGTTAGAGCATAAAGGAGAAGTACAGCTAAAGCTTGTTTGGCTGTACTTCTCTTGTGGATCACAGAGGTTCAGTTCATTTGCACTCCTGTGACCCGTTTTCAGCAGAGAGCGGGCTGAAGTCCGCTCTCTGGTGACGTCACAGATTGGGTCCAGGCTCAGGCGTTATCACGACCATAGGAGTTGAGATCCACGCACAACCCTGGACCAGCACGTGGCTCAGCCTCTTTATGAGAGCCTGAACTGGCCGCTCCAGCCCCCTCCACAGCCCAGCGCAGCGGTGAGCACGGGGGGCAGATCAGAAAGCAGGGGCCTGACAGTCACCAGCTCTCTGCTTATGAAGCTGTGAAAACCGAGTGATCAGCGGTGTTTGATCGTTTGGTTCTCAGTTTTGAGGTGCCAGGGGACAGAGGCAGCATCCACCTAGATAAGTATGAATCCAAAAAAAAAAACCATACTTCTTTTTTAATTAAAAAGTTCTGCAAAAGGAGGTCTTGTGATTTAATTGATCTGTGCATAAATATGCATGCTGCTATTGCATTGCAGAGTACATACCTTTATAAAAAAAATCACAAGGCATCCTTCCTATCATGGTGGGGCAATGGTGATGCAAATGAAAAATTCAACAGTAATCAATTCCCATCCTACCCAAAATAAGGGTTGCCTGTTTTCTCTCTTTTTTAGGAGTTAATATAGAAGAAGTATAATTATAGAGTTGGTATCTGCATACCCAGCACTCTGAAAGATAAAACATGTTATGTGCAGATGTCTATAGGTCTATTTGCAAATGTTGTGTAACTAAAACCCTCTATTTTAAATCAAAATTGTTAGACAGTGTATTTTTTTTTGCTGGCTAGCTGGTAACCATGCTGGAAAATACAATTTGTTTTGTTTACTGTGTACACAGCCCTTCCGTGTGCACCTTGCTTTAAAGTGGTTGTACACCCTGTACAACCACTTTTACCTACAGGTAAGCCTAGATTAGGCTTACCTGTAGGTGCTAGAAATATCTTATAAACCTACACGGTTTGGGAGATATTTACAATAGAGACTTGCGCCGACATCTATGTCTTTAGGAACGGCGATCGTGCCGTTTCTAAAGGAGGTCATGCCGTGACTGGCGGCTTCCGCAGCAATCACAGGGAGTGACGTCATCACAGCTCCGGAAGTAACTCTGGGACGACATGTCGCCGGCCAGTGCTGTGTCGGGCACCGCAGCGAGGGCTTCGATCCCAGGTGAGTATTACATAATGAGCTAGTATGCTAGTAATGAGCTAGTATGCTATAAAGTGGGTTTGCAGCCACTTTAAAACCTGGTATAAATGGGGGTGGTTGCTATTTGTGTATACCTTATTGGAAATGGTACAGAGATGGTACATCAGATGCTTTTAGCTGCTCTTGTGCTCTGCTGGGCTTCTGGTGTGTTTCTGCGACTTTAAAGTGTAGCTTCCTCCAGCCATACTTGCCCTTATTTTATCCATTGCTATAAAAGTGGCAACTATTAAAACTAGGACTGCACTATACAAATGTGCCTTAATGAGGGAGTGCAGCTTCCACATATATTTGCAAATATTTGCAACAAACATTTGCAACTAAAACATCTGTTTTTAATGCAAATTGTTAGACAGTGCCATTTGTTTTTCGTTTTTTTTTTGTTTTTTTTTTTTTGCTGGCTAGCTGGTAAGTGTGCCGGGAAATACATTTTGGGGAGATTTACTAAAACTGAAGCAGACAGAATCTGGTTAAGCTGTACATGGTAGCCAAACAGCTTCTAAATTCTTCTACATTCTGTTCACTTAAAGTGGATGTAAACCCGATTTTTTTTTTTTGCTGTCACAATGTAGAGTATAAGATTTCCTATTATTTGTGCCAGGTCTTGCCACAAACAGATAATCCAGCTCTGAGCAATTCTCTTTTATTGTTCAGTAAGATAAAACGGACAAACAGAGTTACCTTTGTCCATTCCGCCCCCTTGTTTTGAGTGACAGGTCATTTACATATCTCATGCACTAGCTTTAGACAGGCATTATTTTTTAATTCCCACCCCCACTCCTTTTCTGAAGTCATGTGGTTACTTTTCTGGATTTTGACTGGATGTTAGAGATCATAGCAGAAGCAATACACAAGAGAAAATGCATGTTGACAAGGGGAGTGTAGAGGTGGGCGGCGAGTCTACTGACATCACGACTCCACCCACCGAGCTCCAGACAACAGATCCACCCACAGAATCTGCAGTTTTTCAGGTCTCATAACAGACAGAGGGGAGACATTTGACAGATAAGGATACATGCAGGAGGCATCTATATCCTTATAGATCAGCACTATGGCAGTAGTTTAGAAAGGATGAGAGTGGGTTTACATCCACTTTAAGCTTTGGCAATAAAGCCTATAAGTTGATTGGTTACAATGCACAGGTACACTACAATCTGTGTGCTCCAGTTTTGGTAAGTCTTACCCCCTGTGTAGCACTCTCCCAGTTAGACCCCTTTCACACTGGGGCGCTTTGCAGGCGCTACAGCGCTAAAAATAGCGCCTGCAAAGCGCCCTGAAAGAGCCACTCCTGTCTCTCCAATGTGAAAGCCCGCTGGCAGGATGCTAAAAAAAGTCCTGCTAACAGCATCTTTGGAGCGGTGTGTATACCGCTCCTGCCCATTAAAATGAATGGGCAGCGCGGCTATACCGCCGGCAAAGCGTTGCTGAAGCAGTGCTTTGCGGGTGGTTTTAAGCCTTTTTCGGCCGCTAGCGGGGGTAAAAACACCCCGCTACGGTCGAATACCTCCGCAAATACGAAGGTAAAGCGCCAACGCCCCAGTGTGAAAGGGGCCTTAGGTTGCTAGCACATTAGGTACATTTAGTCCTTTTGGCTCCTCTGTAGTCATTGGAGCATTTTTTGATTTTAGCTGTTCTGGATTTCACAGGGTGCAGGTTTCATTGCTCTGCCCTGCCTTCTAGTAAGCTCTAGAACATGGGTGTTCAACCTGTGGTCGTCCAGCTGTTGCAGAACTACAAGTCCCATGAGGCTATGCGAGCCACTAACAGTTACAAGCATGACTCCCAAAGGCAGAGGCATGATGGGACTTGTAGTTCCTCAACAGCTGGAGGGACACAGGTTGAGCACCCATACTTTAGAACAGTGATGGCGAACCTTGGCACTCCAGATGTTTTGGAACTACATTTGTCATGATGCTCATGCACTCGGCAGTGCAGTGAAGCATCATAGGAAATGTAGTTCCAAAACATCTGGGGTGCCAAGGTTCGCCATCGCTGCTCTAGAACATAGGGAGTGGAGCAAGGCAAATAGGCAGCATGAATATTTATAGTGCTGCAGGCAATCCCTGGGAAAGTGGGCCCAGAAGGTGGATGAGAAGCACGTAAATAGTCTGAGCTTTAGAACAGCAGTGCCTTCATGTCCAAGGGATTCCACCTGTCAGGATATGCTCTGAACTTAGTAGAAGATCTGTTCATTAAGTTCAGCACATAGAGAAGTGTGTCCTCTTGTATTGTTAGTGTTCTGGAGTATTCCGTACTACCTTGCACCCCCTTCAAGTTTATTTAATATCAAAATCACAAAAAGATATTTCCTAGACTGCTTTCTGTGTCATCGTGCCTGAACTGTGCTTGGTGTGTGCTGCCAGCCTTTGCACTTTCGAGGGAGAACTCTGGGCATCAATATCATCTGTGCTGCAGTTATCAAGGACTGTGCTCTCATTACAATCGCTCTTTCACAGGTATCGCTATATTTTGGATGTGCAACGCCCTTCCTTGTGCACCATGCTTTAAAATCTAATTATGAGTTAAACAAGAGGGTTTTGGGACTTTAAATGAGACACAGGTCTCCATCCCTATTGGGTACTTGAAAAGAAAAGGGTTGGGACTTTAAATAAGATGGGTAGGTGGGGCCAAATGATCAGTCACCATTGTAGAAAATCATTTTATTGGCATGTGAGTATCCATTTGTGGGGGAAGAGAGAGAATTACTCATCCCAAATGGATACTCACATGCCAATAAAATGATTTTCTACAATGGTGACTGATCATTTGGCCCTACCTACCCACCTCATTTAAAATCCCAACCCTTTTCTTTTTAAAAGCTCATTATAAACCAGGATGATCACCATTTTTGTTTAGCCTATAGGTTCTTTTTTAGGTTCTAATATCAATTTTGATAACTTTACCCAGGTTTACCCAAGTGGAGTGTGGCCACGGCGCTCCAGTTCTCCAGTTACAAATTGGAGATATGCAGAATATGGTGATTGCAAAGACTCCACTTATACCAATGACAGGTACACTTAAAGCAGTCAAGTGAATGCACATAAATTCTCTTGCAGCAATTCTCACCCAGCTTGCCAAACCTTCCTTCAACACTGACAGCCTCAGTTACACAAAATGCTCCAGGCAGGAAATGTCACTTCTCTCTTCACGTTTTTAATGTACTTCATTCATTTCGGGGAAATGTAAACGTGATCGCTTTATCCTGCAAGTGTGCGCACCTCTGGAATAATGTTTGCCTTCATGTAAACAGCATGTTGTGGGGAAAGATCCCTGACACTCGGCAGACAGTCACCAATCAGGAGCTGCGATCAGTCACATGCAACACATCATCACAGCTCTACACATCACAAGCCAGAAATGCAGTGACTTACTCTAACCCCTTTAGGGCCTGGGATTCCTTCTGGTCCAGCTAAGCCCTGTGATAAAGAAAGAGAGAGAGAGATGTTAGTTCCCCATTGAGACGCCTCTCTTATTGTCTCCTGCATACAATGCGTGGAGTTTTTGTGTTTTGCCTCTAGTAATGAATTTCTTCACCGCTAACCCGCAAACAGCTTCATCCTTATTTGTGAGTTGACTGAACTGAAAGGAATGCTGCTTTGGTTTATCTAATGTGGAATATTTAGGTACCTCACATGTAACAAATTAATAAGAGTTAACATAGCACGCCAAGAATGTCCTCTGTGTAATTGCAATACTTCATTAGGAAGAACGAAGACTCTGAATATCGTTAACCCATTCAGCGTCTCTAATTAAGCTACATGCAGGAGTTGTTTGATAAGGAGTTGCCTTGCTCATAGCCACCAATCAAGTATTAGTTTAAAAAAAAAATGACAGCTGGCTGCTAATTGGCTGCTGTGGACAACTTTATTTCCCCTAGTACCAATAGGTTTACCATGCATACATAACACTACATTGCAAGGTCATTCGTAGAAAGAGTCCATGCACCAGAAATGCAGCATTTTTCCTTTTGTTTTTTGTTTCTTAAAGTGGAACTTTAGTAATAAAATTGGCAAACAGACAGGATTTCTTATTGTAGAAGAGACACACTATAGGGTGTATTTATTAAAAGTGGTGGGCACAAAATCTGCTGCAGCTGTGCATAGTAACCAATCAGCTTCTAGGTTTTATTGTCAAAGCTTAATTGAACAAGTTAAAGTTAGAAGCTGATTGGCTAACATGCATAGCTGCACCAAATTGTGTGTGCACCTGTTTTAGTAAATCTCTCCCTATGTCTCTTCTGCATTAAAGTTTCTTTCCTGCTTGTATGCCCTATACGCACACGCAGCTCAGTGAACAATTTCACCAATGCCGAGATCAGGGTTGCCACCTCATCCCTTTATACCTAAACACATATTAATTACACAGGTTCTGAAGCTAATTTAAAGCAGATAAGCCACTGAGTGAGTTTAATTACCACCTTAATCAACCGCAGAAACTGTGTAATTATGTGTTCAGTTTTAAAGGGATGAGGTGGCAACTCTATCTGAGATGGATAAACTCCCACATGTACAAGGAAGTGACATCCTTTTGGCCTGCCCTATTAAAATGGCAGAGGACCAGTGCCCAAAAGACAATTCATCAAAGATGTCAGTAGCCGGTGAGGAGCTCCAGGATACTGTAGCATTCTGCAACAAAAACTCACACACATTGCAGTTCCAGGTTAATAAAAGAGACCCTGTCACCAACTTAAAAAATTGCAGTTAAAAGCACAAAAAATATTTTAAGTGCTTATTTACCACATTGTTTCCTTTTCTGATTTTTTTTATATCTTGCTAGCAAATTTGGCTACTTCAAGAACAGTCAAGTTCCTAGCACAGCCCCCTTTACCCTTGCACTCCTCTTCTGGGAATGTCTAATTAAAGTCTGTGCTTGCCCAGCTCCCCTACCTCTCCCCTCACCTACCTACATACATTTTTAAGTATAGTGCCTCGAAAAAGTATTCATACTACTTGAAATTTTTCCATATATTGTCATGTTACAACCACAAACGTAATTGTATTTTATTGGGATTTTATGTGATAGACCAACACAAAGTGGAAGGAAAATGATAAATGGTTTTCAATTTTTTTTACAAATTAATATCTAAAAAAGTGTATCATGCATTTGTATTCAGCCCCCTTTACTTTAATACTCCTAACCAAAATCTAGTGGACAAATTATTCTCAGTATAAATACAGCTGTTCTGTGAAGCCCTCAGATGTTTGTTAGAGAACCTTAGTGAACAAACAGCCTCATGAAGGCCAAGGAACACACCAGACAGGTCAGGGATAAAGCTGTGGAGAAGTTTAAAGCAGGGTTAGGTTATAAATAAATATCCCAAGCTTTGAACATCTCACAGAACACTGTTTAATCCATCATCTGAAAATGGAAAGAGTATGGCACAACTGCAAACCTACCAAGACATGGCCGTCCACCTAAACTGACAGGCGGGGCAAGGGGAACATTAATCAGAGAAGCAGCCAAGTGGCCCATGGTAACTCTGGTGGAGCTTCAGAGATCCACAGCTCAGGTGGGAGAATCTGTCCACAGGACAACTATTAGTCGTACACTCCACAAATCTGGCCTTTATGGAATAGTGGCAAGAGGAAAGCCATTGTTAAAAGAAAGCCATAAGAAGTGCCATAAGAAGTGCCGTTTTCAGTTTGCGAGAAGCCATGTGAGGGACACAGCAAACATGTGGAAGAAGGTGCTCTTAACTTTTTAGCCTAAAAGCAAAACGCTATGTGCGGCAGAAAGCTAACACTGCACATCACTCTGAACACACCATCCCCACCGTGAAACATGGTGGTGGCAGTATCAGGTTGTGGGGATGCTTTTCTTCAGAAGGGACAGGGAAGCTGGTCAGAGTTGATGGGAAGGTGGATGGAGCCAAATACAGGGCAATCTTAGAAGAAAACTAGTTAGAGTCTGCAAGAGACTTGAGACTGGGGCGGAGGTACACCTTCCAGCAGGACAATGACCCTAAACACACAGCCAGAGCTACAATAGAATGGTTTAGATCAAAACATATTCATGTGTTAGAATGGCCCAATCAAAGTCCAGACCTAAATCCAATTGAGAATCTGTGACAAGACTTGAAAATTGCTGTTCACAGACGCTCTCCATCCAATCTGACAGAGCTTGAGCTATTTTGCAAAATGAATAAGCAAAATTTTCACTCTAGATGTGCAAAGCTGGTAGAGACATCCCCAAAAAGACTTGCAGCTGTAATTGCAGTGAAAGGCGGTTCTACAAAGTATTGACTCAGGGGGGCTGAATACAAATGCACGCCACACTTTTTGGCTATTTATTTGTAAAATACATTTACTTATCATTTTCCTCTTCCTCTTCACAATTATGTACCACTTTGTGTTGGTCTATCACATAAAATCCCAATAAAATACATTTAAGTTTTTGGTTGTAACATGACAAAATGTGAAAAATTTCAAGGGGTATGAATACTTTTTCAAGGCACTGTAGCTGCTGGGGAAGGAGTGAAATGGAATACTATAGAGTGTCACTTGAGTGCCAGCTCTAAGTCTGCTGGGTCTCAGGCCTTTTAGAAATCTACACAAGGAGCCTTTTACTGGTAAATTACATAAAACACACTAAATACTCATATGATTTTATGGTGATTGTTGTTAAATAGTTTGGTGACAAGATCTAAAGCTCTAAGCATAACAAAGTATTTTTTATATACTACTTTTGCAAGTATATTTTATATATATTGTTTTTCCAGTACATCTCCAATTACAATAGTAATTAAAATTACAAATCCTGTAGGGGAATTTGCAGTTTGCAGGGGAATTTTCAATCTGCAGGGACTTTTTCCCTTATTTTAGTAAAAACAGTATTTTTGCTTGCACATGACTGATAAATGATGGAAGTCAGCAGAATGTTACCTCATTTCCTAAGCTTAGAGAACATTACCTTGCAAACTAAACAGCCTATTTGCCTTTAGTAAATAATTCCCAATGCTGTGGTATAGCAAAAAACGGACCGAATTGAAAATAAATAAAAAAACCCTTAGGAAGCAAATGTCTCTTAAAGCGAAACAGCTTCCTTCAGCAGTGCTGGATGCCCCTCCATCCTCTGTGGTTCCATCCCTGGGCGTCACTATAGATCACAGTAGTGGTGAAGGAATCAATGAGTGCTGGGGACACAGGCATTTAACACTCCCAGAAGTGTTAACTAATGAATAGTTTGACAGAGGATTCAATAGATTGAAGATCAGAGACACGGGTTGGAGAGGTAAGTTTAAAACCTTCTAGGATTATTATTTTTTTGAGATAACGGTGTTACTTTACAGAGGAACATCCCTCTTTCTGCCCCTTCATCCTGCAAATAAAATCTCTAAAACTGATCCCTGTCTCAAAATTAAAAAATAAATACGTTTACTTACCTACCAGACAATGGAGTTCAGTGTTGTCTTGGATGAATCAGAGGTTTTCTCTTTGTCCTTCTAATCCAGCGCCAAGAACCTCTACTTCTTCTCCAGAGCCAAGGGTCAACCTCTGTTCCATCCAAGACATACCGCAGGGGTCTCTGCCAGACCTGCAGCATGTCTGCGCATGCAGAAGGGCCATGATGTCATCCTGACCTAGACCAGGATTTAGGAACTTAGAAAAGTTTTACTTATGTAGCGGCCTCACCCCATCTCCTTTTTCTAGGGGCATGTCACACGACAGGGTGAGATGCGCTACGGCCCATGTCCTCCCCATGGCTGTGGGTGAGGTGAAGGCCAGTATCAGTATCTTCCTCGGGCCAATGTGCGTTAGTTATGAAACTCAGTCCTGCTATGCTGGAACCCTCCTTTGCTCCCATTAACCAGAGTCCACACACCGATCTCGGTCCAACTTTTGCTTTATTGTAAACTCCACAATAAACAATGCTTCTGTAGCCAAATGGTTGGAACGTTTTAACAGCCTGATACGGTGGGATGAGCAGGTCGAGGCACTATCCTAATTTCAAATCTAAACCACTGTGGTTTCACCAGCGGTTATCGTAGCACAGAACATAGAACTTGTGAGTCTCTACCAGCAACTCAAGAGAACGTATTTAGGAGTACCTTCGCTGCGCTGTGGCCCCTATCAGGGGAAGATGTCCCTCTAAGGGAGTTACCAGAGGCCCATCCGTCACCGGGTTGATGCTGCTCCGGGTCTCCGGATGGGTGACCTCCCCGGCCTCCTCACCTCAGATGCGGGTCCCGTCCACCTCGGGGACCCTCGGATCACTTCGCCCTTGTGGGACCCAGTCGAAGTTACTGGGCCCCAGGCCTACGATCTAGTACCTCACCCCAGGCTGAAGGTACCTGGGATGGACTCCAACTCCATTCTGGCCAGGCCTAGGGCGCCTGGGCCAGAACTCCAAACCGCCAGCACCCAGGCCTAAGGTGCCTGGGTACGTGAAGAGAAGATCCTCGAAGACCTCGTGGCGAGGGCGTCTCCCCCCTTTTATCCCCTCCCATCGACACCACGGCGGGTTCCCCGCCCCAGCCGTACCATCTCTGGAAAGGGACAAAAAGGGTAGCACTGTGGCAGTGATTCTACCTTGAGCCTGTAGGTACCCCGCCACCCACAGGCCAAGGAGAATAATACACCACCCAATCCTCCACGAATACAAAGGGGTCGAAAACCTCTCACACTACCACCCAGGTGTACCCCAACTAAATTTAAAGAACCCGCTACATACTCCCCCTGTGATTTGACGCTAGTCCCCAGCGTCAGGTGCACACCCATGTCTCCCAAGGAGTGATGACATGAAGTGAGCCCCAGAGGCTATCCCTAAAAATTTAAACCTTGTGTGTGCCAAGACCTGCTGTAAGAGAACTGATAGGAACTTTCCTGCGCAGGCGCGCGTTTGCCAGCAGTCTCGGAATACTGGCGCGCGTACCCCCGGGCTGCAGCAGCCCTTCCAGAGTGCTGGTACACATGCGCGTGCGCGGGGACGACGTGCACGCACGGGTGCGCGCCCCTAATCTCCTTTGGCGCCAGTCTGCGAGGATCTCACCTGCTGGTGGTAATGCATGTTCCACGGACTGTAGTACCGGTGTCCACCAGCGGGTGTATTCCGGCAGTGTGGGACAGGCAGCACTTCCTGCCCTCAGCTATGACCTGAAGCCTGATTACAAGACTTCCTATCTATTTAAGGAAGTCCTGACTCTCAAGCAAGTGCTGACTGGTCTTCAGCTGTGTCCTGAAAACTTCCTGGTTCCTGTTATGCTGCTTGATAACCGTTGCTGACTGTGGCTTTCCCTGACTCTGTCTTTGGACTCTGAAACACTTCCTGATTACTGGCTTCTGATCCCGGCTTCCACTGACCCTGCTTCTGATTGATCCTTTGTACCGTGCCGCCTGTCTGTTGCTGAACCCTGGCTATCCTCCTGACCTCTGTTCCTGTGAGCTTCGTTCCCAGAACCTGCAAGTGGGTTGGAGTTCCCCTCAAACCTCTACCTATCCTCCAAGTGTTCCTGTGTCCGGTGTCTGTCCGGCTGTCTGGGTCTCCAAGCCACATCTGTTCCAGCAAGTCCTGCAAGCAACTTCCTCAGGCACTCGTGTTCCTCCTGGCCCTAGCCACCATCTGTTCCACCCTCAGTGGGGCTTGGACTGGAGATACAAGAGAGGCCGACCTCATCATATCAGACTCCTACCAGGTACGTGATAGTACCAGTCAGCCAGGGATGGAGTCTGAAAGGGAGGTCTCTCCACCAGAGGACTTGTTTGAGACAATCTCTACACTCACACATGTCGTGCAGAGTTTACAGAGCGATCTCAGTCGCATGGAGGAGCGACTCTCTGACAAGATAGGAGTCGCATCAGCTTGCGTTTCTCCCTCTGTCGCAGATCCCTCTGCTCAAACCGATTCAAGTTCCTTCCATGGAATTATTCCTCTCCCGGAACCCAGAGTGCCTATTCCCGAACGATTTTCCGGAGATCGTACGATGTTCAGAACCTTCCGGAACTCCTGCGAGCTCTACTTCTCCCTGCTGCCCCGGACCTTTAGATCTGAAGACATTAAAGTGGGATTTGTGATCACCCTTCTCGTGAACGAACCACTCTCCTGGGCTCATCACCTCCGGGAGCAGCATGACCAAGTTCTGGCAACCACAGTTTCGTTCTTCTCGGCTATGGCTCAGCTATATGCTGACCCCTTCCGCCAGCAGTCTGCAGAATCCAAGCTTGGCAGGTTACAACAGGGGTCAAGGCCTGTTGAGGAGTATATCACTGACTTCCGTGTCCTGAGTGCTGACACTCGATGGAACGATCCTGTTCTTCGCCATCAGTTTCGGCTTGGTCTTTCCGACACTCTCAAAGATGAACTGGCCAGAATTGAAGTTCCTACATCCTTGGAAAGACTGATTAGCTCAGCCATCCAGATCGACCGGCGACTATGTGAGAGGCAATACGAAAAGACTCAAGGAATCCTTTCTGTGACTTCTACACCCAGCATATCTGCTGCCCCGTTGAGCACATCTTTTGGAAAGAAGGCTCAGCATAAGACATGCCACAGGAGTTTCCCCAGATCGCCTCTTTCCCCGGCAGAACGTCTCAGACGATTACGTGCCAATCTATGCCTCTATTGTGGAGAAGCAGGTCACTTCATACAGACTTGCCCGGCAAAAACCAGTAGAACCTGCATTCGTCAGCTTCCTGTGGAGCATCCTTCTGGAGAGGTTCGGTCTCACATCTCTCTCCCAGTTAATCTTTTTGTTGCCGGAAGGACACTCTTAGTATCCGCCATAATAGACTCAGGGGCCTGCAGCTGTTTTGTGGATTCCTCATTTGTTTCTTTACACCAGCTTCCCGTGTGCCCCAAGAAACAGGGATTCCGGGTTCACCTGGCCGATGGCTCTGGTATTAAATCAGGCCCGGTCACACAAGAGACTGCACCTATTTCCTGTCAAGCCTCCTCTGGTCACCATGAATTCCTTCGGTTGGATGTCATAACCTCACCTATGTTCCCCATCATTCTTGGCATTCCCTGGCTAAAGGCACATAATCCGCACATTGATTGGCTTACAGGAGACGTCACCTTTTCCTCCAGCTATTGCCAGATGCACTGTTTCCCTGAAAGGACTGCTAGTAACACTCCTCTCCTGAGTCTACAGCCTGACCCAGAAACCATTAATCTGGTTCCTGCTGCTTACCACGAATACCTGGACGTATTTAACAAGAAGGGTGCGGACACCCTTCCACCCCATAGGACTTATGATTGCCCTATTGATCTCTTACCTGGGGCGGAGATTCCTTTTGGTCGGATCTATCCCCTCTCCGAACCTGAACTGGAAGCCTTACGTGTCTATATCGACGAGAGTTTGAAAAAGAAGTTCATTCGGCCCTCCACGTCACCAGCAGGTGCCGGTATCTTCTTTGTAGAGAAAAAGGACCACTCCTTAAGACCTTGCATTGACTACCGGGACCTTAACAAAGTTACAGTCAAGAACCGGTACCCCCTTCCGTTAATTCCTGAACTTTTCCAGAGGCTGCGGGGGGCACGGATATTCTCCAAGCTAGACTTAAGGGGTGCGTATAATCTCGTCAGAATCAAGGAAGGGGACGAGTGGAAGATGGCTTTTCGAACTCGCTTTGGCCACTTTGAGTACTTGGTCATGCCATTCGGGCTCTGCAACGCCCCAGCTACGTTTCAACACCTAGTGAATGACGTTTTTCGGGATTATCTTGATCTATTCGTCATAATCTACTTGGATGACATCTTGATATTCTCTGAATCCATGGAATCTCATCAAGCTCATGTTAAGAAAGTGCTGGCCCGACTCCGAAAACACTGTCTTTATGCCAAAGCCGAAAAGTGTGACTTTGAGAAACAAACTGTTAATTTCTTGGGACTTGTCATTTCTGCCGACGGTATCTCCATGGATCCGCAGAAAGTTACTTCCGTTCTGGAATGGCCTGCCCCTACAGACAGAAAAGCTGTTCAGAGGTTTGTGGGGTTTGCTAATTTTTACAGAAAATTCATCAAGAACTTCTCTGGTATCATCGCTCCCATCACACAACTAACTAAGCAACACATCCCTTTCTGTTGGACACCAAAAGCTCAAGAGGCCTTTGAACAGTTAAAACTTTTATTTACCTCAGCTCCCATCCTGAAGCACCCTGATCCATCCTTGGCCTATGTATTGGAGGTTGATGCTTCTGAAAGTGCAGTCGGGGCTATATTGTCCCAACGTCAGGGCCCGAAATCCTTACTCTACCCTGTGGCCTTTTTCTCCAAGAAATTAAATCCTTCCGAGAGGAACTATGATGTGGGAGACCGGGAACTGCTGGCCATCAAGGCCGCACTTGAAGAGTGGCGGTACCTCTTGGAGGGTGCTGCCCACCCAATCCTCATATTCACGGATCACAAGAACCTAGAGTACTTGAGAACAGCTAAGCGATTAAGACCTCGACAAGCAAGATGGGCGCTGTTCTTCTCCCGTTTCTCATTTCATATTACTTTTCGTCCTGGTTCTAAGAATGGCAAACCAGATGCCCTGTCCCGTATGTTTAATGATCCTGTGAGTCCCTTGGAGCCTGATACCATTCTCCCGGCCAATAATTTTTTGTTTCTTCAAGCTGATCTGTTATCTCAAATTAAGACCAGTGTGGTTAACCAACCACCCTCCCAGGACTTGGCTCTTCAATCAAGGAATGGCCTTTTCTTCCATAAGGAACAAATCTTTGTCCCGGAGCAGTTTCGAGTGTCCATTCTGAGTCGCTGTCATGACCACCCTCTAGCAGGACATTACGGGATCCGCAAGACTGCCGATCTGGTCTCCCGTACCTTCTGGTGGCCCGATTTAATGCAGGACTGTAAAAATTACGTTAGATCCTGTATTACATGCCTTCAAAACAAAACCGACAGAACTAAAACTTGGGGTCTCTTGGAGCCTCTTCCCATACCTCAGAAACCATGGAGTATGATCTCAATGGACTTTATTGTAGAACTCCCTCCGTCTGAAGACTTCACTACCATCTTTGTCGTGGTAGACCGCCTGACCAAGATGGCGCACTTTGTACCCTTACAAGGAACTCCTTCCGCTACGGAGACTGCCTCAGCCTTCATCAAAGAGGTCGTTAGATTGCACGGTATTCCTGATAGCATTATCTCCGACCGTGGGGTGCAGTTCACCTCTAGATTCTGGAGGGCCCTATGCGAAGCACTTAATATTGAACTCTGCCTCTCTACAGCTTACCACCCACAAACCAATGGACAGACTGAGAGGACGAATCAAACCCTTGAACAGTATCTACGGTGTTTTTCCTCTTTTGCTCAAGATGATTGGTTATCCCTCCTTCCGCTTGCAGAGTTCTCATATAATAATACCATCCACTCAGCAACCAAACAGTCCCCCTTTTTTGCCAATTTTGGATACCATCCCTCTTTTCTACCGGAAATACCTGTTGAGTCTTCTTTACCTGCTGTGCAAGACCGATTAGACTTCTTCAGTACTAACAATCAGGTTTTACAGGAGACGATCTCCAAGACCCAGGCTAGCAACAAGAAGTTTTTCGACAGAAAGAAGAGGGGTAACCTGGATTTAAAACCTGGGGACAAGTCTGGCTGTCCACGGCAAATCTAAAGTTAAGCTGTCCTTCTAAGAAACTCGGTCCAAAATTTTTGGGCCCTTTTCCTGTCAAGCGGAGGATCAATGCAGTAGCTTTTGAATTGGTGCTACCCAAAAGCATGAAGATACATCCAGTATTCCACGTTTCTTTGTTGAAACCCACCACGCCTAATCCCTTCCCTGATCAGGTGTCTGGAACCCCTCCTCCGATTCTCATCGAAGGTAATGAGGAATTTGAAGTGGAGGCCGTGCTGGACTGTAGACGTAGGAGTAACCAGATGCAGTTCCTTGTTAAATGGAAGGGCTACGGCCCTCAGGAAAATTCTTGGGAACCAGCTTCTGATGTTCATGCCCCAAGACTGGTACAAGCCTTCTTTCAACGCCACCCGGAAAAGAGAGACCTGAGGGGCATCCGGAGGCTGCCCCTAAGGGGGGGGGGGCAATGTAAGAGAACTGATAGGAACTCTCCTGCGCAGGCGCGCGTTCGCCAGCAGTCTCGGAATACTGCGTGCGCGGGGACGACGTGCACGCGCGGGTGCGTGCCCCTAATCTCCTTTGGCGCCAGTCTGCGAGGATCTCACCTGCTGGTGGTAATGCATGTTCCACGGACTGTAGTACCGGTGTCCACCAGCGGGTGTATTCCGGCAGTGTGGGACAGGCAGCACTTCCTGCCCTCAGCTGTGACCTGAAGCCTGATTACAAGACTTCCTATCTATTTAAGGAAGTCCTGACTCTCAAGCAAGTGCTGACTGGTCTTCAGCTGTGTCCTGAAAACTTCCTGGTTCCTGTTATGCTGCTTGATAACCGTTGCTGACTGTGGCTTTCCCTGACTCTGTCTTTGGACTCTGAAACACTTCCTGATTACTAGCTTCTGATCCCGGCTTCCACTGACCCTGCTTCTGATTGATCCTTTGTACCGTGCCGCCTGTCTGTTGCTGAACCCTGGCTATCCTCCTGACCTCTGTTCCTGTGAGCTTCGTTCCCAGAACCTGCAAGTGGGTTGGAGTTCCCCTCAAACCTCTACCCATCCTCCAAGTGTTCCTGTGTCCGGTGTCTGTCCGGCTGTCTGGGTCTCCAAGCCACATCTGTTCCAGCAAGTCCTGCAAGCAACTTCCTCAGGCACTCGTGTTCCTCCTGGCCCTAGCCACCATCTGTTCCACCCTCAGTGGGGCTTGGACTGGAGATACAAGAGAGGCCGACCTCATCATATCAGACTCCTACCAGGTACGTGATACCTGCTCAAGGGGAAAGGGAAATATAACAAAACAAAAAAAACTTTCATAAAACCATCTGAACATTCACATATATACAATCCCTCCCGTCACTGTCTAAGAACCACCCCATACTCAGTAGTCTTGACGGACGAATCTCCTGCATGAGGGAAATAAAAAGAAACACAGAAAAACATCCTAACATTGTGTGTTGACTTGAAACGAATGAGTCTATCAGCCGAGAAACCCATTAGCTTCAATGGCAAAGTAATGCAAGTGTAGAATTCCAACAACCGTTGCGCAACACTGCCACCTGGTGACAGTGCCGCGGTAATGACACTTGGTGAAGTCTTCTTTCCTCCTGCGTCCCTACACTGACTCTACCCCAAAAAGAGTCTCTGTCCTTGATGTCTGGAAGAAGAGGGAACAAACAATAAAACTGTTCTCATTCCTCCAAAGAGTAGAAAAAAAACAAACCCAAATAAAAAACAGGGTACTGTTCAGACAATCTGGCAAAACTCTTCCAGAAAAATTGCAGCTGAAGAACACACTCGTGAGTCTCTCCTCACAAATAAAACCTTGGGTCAGGCAAGAACAATGGCTTCAGGTGTTTATCAAAAACTTTGATTGAATAGTTAACATCCTCTCCCTCCTTTCTGCAGATAAGCACTTTATCTGCATGTATGTGGCGCCCCAACATCCAATCCGCTCTGCAGTCTTTGAACTTCTTAGACACAGGCGGCGAACAAGACAAGTATCGCCGGGCATGAGGCACTTTGAGTTTTTCCCAAACGAATTTGTCGTACCATCTCTGTCGCAGGACCTCAACTTCGTAAAGTAAGTCCCGAGGCAAGTAGGGATATTCCCATCCGTACTCACGGGCGACTCTCTGGGATAAAAGTCTTTGCAATCTGGCCAAAGGGGCATGACATCCCGCTCACCTTCTCCTGGCTGAACGATGGCCTCCGGGTGCCGAGGTACTTTCACTACCTCGGGCAGCTTCGCTCTCGGTGCCCGCAATGAAGCACGCTGCATCCCCGCCACCAAAACGGGTGATGTTGTGGACTGTGGAAAGTTGGCCGGAGGACTAGACTTCCTCGTAAGCTCCGGGGCCTGCACCCGGGGCGTGCTGTCTCCTATAGACATAGGGGAATCCTGCGGTTCACGTAGCACGGGTAACGGGCGTTTGTCCCAGCCCTTCCGGTGAAACAATTCATCTATTTCCCCGTCATCCCCGCAGTCTGACAGCGATTCTAGGTCGGAGGTGTCATACATCTCGGCGGGAAGGTAGTCTCTAGTAGACATGGAACTACCCTCCCTTGCGGGCTCCACCAACTGCGGACTCCCGAAACCTCCAACCACCACCACAGTCCCAGCCCCTGGCTCACCTTGACCTTTTGTAGAACTGGGATGTCCAGGACTCTTCCAACCGGACCCATCCAGGCCCGGCAAGCGACGGGGTGAAACTCGACCACGACCATAGGAGGCCTGCACCAGGCCAACTTTCCTCTTCGGAGGTGGGAGCAGGGAATCTGTGGTGACCGAAGCAGCATCCTCAGGATTTTTCTCTCTCAGTCTCTGGTTGGGCAGTCACGTCGCCCTGGTCAGTGCGTACAGAGACCTCCGCAAAGGCCTGGATCTCCCCTTCCGGAGTAGCGGTACCTGTGAGGCTGTTGAGGCGAAGGGCCCAGGGCCTTACTGTGGATGGCTCCACCTCACACAGGAACTCCTTGCATGCTTCGCAACGCCCAAATGGCTTCAGTGGACCACCAGTCCCGAGCATCCGGGACAGATCACGCCGAGGGCCTCCGTGTTTCTGCATGAGTACAGAGCCAACTGCCCTTGGGGCCTGAGTCTTATCCCCGTGTCTGTAAGGGGAGCAGCAAAAGCAGTCATCTTCGTGGGGTAGGGAACCGGAATCCACGAGGAGCTTGAGGCCATCCCGACTATCTGCTGCTCCATCACGCACTGACCACGCGCCGGAGTCTCCACGTGTATCTCCTCACATGACCAGACTCCTCCCACGACTTGCACGTTTTCGCGGGCTTTCTCCAGTCTCCGCCCACAAATTGCGCAGTCACGGGGTGCCTCATGGCGCAGTGCAGCAAAAGTCCCCACATGTAGTACTTTACACGGCTGGACTTCTCCCTCTTCCCGCTCTTTCTGCATGGGCCTTTCCCGTCTTGGGGTCATTTCCACGACTTCGAGCACAGGGACGCACTTTGGCCAATCACATGGCCGACCTGCTTGGCACTCCTCCGGGCAGCAAAGTCCAGACACAGCCATTTCAAATTTCAAAGTCAATACACATTTCATCCCGGACTCACGAGCCCCCACGTGTAGCGGCCTCACCCCATCTCCTTTTTCTAGGGGCATGTCACACGACAGGGTGAGATGCGCTACGGCCCATGTCCTCCCCATGGCTGTGGGTGAGGTGAAGGCCAGTATCAGTATCTTCCTCGGGCCAATGTGCGTTAGTTATGAAACTCAGTCCTGCTATGCTGGAACCCTCCTTTGCTCCCATTAACCAGAGTCCACACACTGATCACGGTCCAACTTTTGCTTTATTGTAAGCTCCACAATAAACAATGCTTCTGTAGCCAAATGGTTGGAACGTTTTAACAGCCTGATACGGTGGGATGAGCAGGTCGAGGCACTATCCTAATTTCAAATCTAAACCACTGTGGTTTCACCAGCGGTTATCGTAGCACAGAACATAGAACTTGTGAGTCTCTACCAGCAACTCAAGAGAACGTATTTAGGAGTACCTTCGCTGCGCTGTGGCCCCTATCAGGGGAAGATGTTCCTCTAAGGGAGTTACCAGAGGCCCATCCGTCACTGGGTTGATGCTGCTCCGGGTCTCCGGACGGGTGACCTCCCCGGCCTCCTCACCTCAGATGCGGGTCCCGTCCACCTCGGGGACCCTCGGATCACTTCGCCCTTGTGGGACCCAGTTGAAGTTACTGGGCCCCAGGCCTACGATCCAGTACCTCACCCCAGGCTGAAGGTGCCTGGGATGGACTCCAACTCCATTCTGGCCAGGCCTAGGGCGCCTGGGCCAGAACTCCAAACTGCCAGCACCCAGGCCTAAGGTGCCTGGGTACGTGAAGAGAAGATCCTCGAAGACCTTGTGGCGAAGGCGTCTCCCCCTTTTTTTCCCCTCCCATCGACACCACGGCGGGTTCCCCGCCCCAGCCGTACCATCTCCGGAAAGGGACAAAAAGGGTAGCACTGTGGCAGTGATTCTACCTTGAGCCTGTATGTACCCCGCCACCCACAGGCCAAGGAGAATAATACACCACCCAATCCTCCACGAATACAAAGGGGTCCAAAACCTCTCACAATTACACACCTGGGTCATACTACCACCCAGGTGTACCCCAACTAAATTTAAAGACCCCGCTACACTTATTAAATATTTTTTTCTTATTAACTAATGTGTAAAAAGGGAGGGGGAAGAGGCAGGGGAGAAGAGCTTATAAAATATATGTAAAGTTTTATTTTTAGTATGTCTGTAAGGGACAGGCTGCATGCACATTCCTTCCAGCTTTTGTGAAATGGTAAAAATGGCCACCTAATGTTGAAAACTTTGTAGGCAAAATGCCCTTTCCACACCCTTGTCATACTTGCATCATTTTAGAGAGGAAAGGCCATTCTATCATCATAAAGACATGCTTATTACAGCTGTCACCATCAACGGTACGAGAAAACCATAATGGTTACAACAGATTTTCAGGGTGTACCAATATTGTACCAATATTGTTACTATTACCTGGCAGTATGTTTGATACATATTTCACATTGCTGTCCTATATATTGATTACTGTATATCTAATATCATATACAGGTCTAGAGATTCTACCTCCAGTAGTTATCTGGATGTCATTCGGTATAGTTAGCCCATCTACTAAATTATAGCTGAAATAAAATTTGCCCATACTTGGCTAGATTTTTGAATATTCATAAGAAATTCTGAAAAGTCAGAGCATTTGAATATGACAGTTTACAAATTTAATTTAAAAACCTTAAACAATTTTGTTTGATTGCCTTACCAATGTATAGAACTTTAATGTTCAATTTTCAATCTTTACAACTAGCTCTTTAGGGTTGTAGATCATACTGGACTGACTCACTCTGTTGAGGGTCTGTGAGTGGGTAATAGTGGGGATGGGTTGGAACAGTTCTCTCCCGATGATTCCGGACCAACTCGACAGAAGTGTGGCAGTGAGACCTTTTTTGAGGGCTTGGGCTGCTACCTCTGGGTACTGCCTTGGGGTCGTTTCCGCATATACTTGTAAGGGTAGGTAAAAGGAGCGCCCAATATCCAATGAGAAGCAAAGTGAAAGGTGAATTTATAATCGTTTTATTTAACGTAGCAACAAAAAATCAAGCCAACGTATTTCGGGGGAACAGAGACACCCCCCTCTTCAGGGCTGTCAGAGAAACATAGATTACTGGATATACAGTATCTCAAAAAGTGAGTACACCCCTCACATTTTTGTAAATATTTGTAAAACCTGCAAACAGTTTGCTGAAGACAAGCAGACTAAAAACATGGATTACTGGAACCACGTCCTGTGGTATGATGAGACCAAGATAAACTTATTTGGTTCAGATGGTGTCAAGCGTGTGTGGCGGCAACCAGGTGAGGAGTACAAAGACAAGTGTGTCTTGCCTACAGTCAAGCATGGTGGTGGGAATGTCATGGTCTGGGGCTGCATGAGTGCTGCCGACACTGGGGAGCTACAGCTCATTGAGGGAACCATGAATGCCAACATGTACTGTGACATACTGAAGCGGAGCATGATCCCCTCCCTTCGGAGACTGAGCTGCAGGGCAGTATTCCAACATGATGACCCCAAACACACCTCCAAGACAACCACAGCCTTGCTAAAGAAGCTGAGGGTAAAGGTGATGGACTGGCCAAACATGTCTCCAGACCTAAACCCTATTGAGCATCTGTGTGGCATCCTCAAACGGAAGGTGCAGGAGCTTAAGGTCTCTAACATCCACCAGCTCCGTGATGTCATCATGGAGGAGTGGAAGAGCACTCCAGTGGCAACCTGTGAAGCTCTGGTGAAATCCATGCCCAAGAGGGTTAAGGCAGTGCTGGAAAATAATGGTGGTCTCACAAAATATTTATACTTTGGGCCCAATATGGACATTTTCACTTAGGAGTGTACTCACTTTTGTTGCCAGCGGTTTAGACATTAATGGCTGTGTGTTGAGTGATTTTGAGGGGACAGCAAATTGACACTGTTATACAAGCTGTACACTCACTACTTTACATTGTAGCAAAGTGTAATTTCTTCAGTGTTGTCACATGAAAAGATATAATAAAATATTTACAAAAATGTGAGGGGTGTACTCACTTTTGTGAGATACTGAATATATATATATATATATATATAAATATATATATATATATATATATATATATATATATGTTTGTTTTTTTTACAGTTTCCATATGCTTAACCCTTTTTTTTATTGATTTTCTGACATACAATTCATGTAAACGATTCTTATCTTTTAACTTTAATATTTACATATTTACATTATGCTATATATATTTCTGTATGCTTTTATGTTTGTCTGATAGCCCTGAAGAAGGCGGAGTCTCTGTTCCCCTGAAACGTATTGGCTTGATCATTTGTTACTACTTTCAATAAAACGATTACAAAATCACCTTTTACTTTGCTTCTCATTGGATATCAGGTCGCTCCTTTTACCTACCCTTACAAACGGTATACAAATGAGATACAAACAATTTTTCCTGGCTGAGGACATCATTAACAGTTAGAATTGACTTTGATCAGATAAGAAGCAAGAAACATTTTCTATCCTGAGCCTTCACATTTTCTTGTTACTATGATTGAAAATGATTGTTGATTTTTCCTTACTATTAGAAAACCAAACAAATGTTCACAAAACAATTTTTGCATGAAATTCTACTGCTGTATGGCTAGCTTTATCACATAATACCATAATTCAGTCAGGCTATACAGGGCCCTCAGGCTTACACTGTGGAAAGGAACAGTAAAGTGCAATCACTGTGTAACACTGCAAAACATACCGTACCTTGCTAAAGTATTCACCCCCCTTGGCTTTTTACCTATTTTGTTACATTACAGCCTTTAGTTCAATGTTTGCTTAATCTGAATTATATGTGATGGATCAGAACACAATAGTCTAAGTTGGTGAAGTAAAATTAGAAAAATATATACATAAAACTATTTTTCAGAAAAAAAAAATGATAATTGGCATGTGCGTATGTATTCACCCCCTTTGTTATGAAGCCCATAAAAAGCTCTGATGCAACCAATTACCTTCAGAAGTCACATAATTAGTGGAATGATGTCCACCTGTGTGCAATCTAAGTGTCACATGATCTGTCATTACATATACACACCTTTTTGAAAGGCCCCAGAGGCTGCAACACCTAAGCAAGAGGCACCACTAACCAAACACTGCCATGAAGACCAAGGAACTCTCTAAACAAGTAAGGAACAATGTTGTTGAGAAGTACAAGTCAGGGTTCGGTTATAAAAAAATATCCAAATATTTGATGATCCCTAGGAGCACCATCAAATCTATCATAACCAAATGGAAAGAACATGGTACAACAGCAAACCTGCCAAGAGACGGCCGCACACCAAAACTCACGGACCGGGCAAGGAGGGCATTAGATCAAAGAGGCAGCACAGAGACCTAAGGTAACCCTGGAGGAGCTGCAGAGTTCCACAGCAGAGACTGGAGTATCTGTGCATAGGACGACAATAAGCTGTACACTCCATAGAGTTGGGCTTTATGGCAGAGTGGCCAGTGTCTGGCGTATAGCCAACACATCACATCACCCAAAGAACACCATCCCATATTTTTCAGCAGTCAGGACTGGGAAACTGGTCAGAGTTGAGGGGAAGATGGATGGTGCTAAATACGGGGATATTCTTGAGCAAAACCTGTACCACTCTGTGTGTGATTTGAGGCTAGCACGGAGGTTCACCTTCCAGCAGGACAATGACCCCCAAACACACTGCTAAAGCAACACTTGAGTGGTTTAAGGGAAAACATGTAAATGTGTTGGAATGGCCTAGTCAAAGCCCAGACCTCAATCCAATGGAAAATCTGTGGTCAGACCTAAAGATTGCTGTTCACAAGCGCAAACCATCCAACTTGAAGGAGCTGGAGCAGTTTTGCAAGGAGGAATGGGCAAAAATCTCAGTGGTAAGATGTGGCAAGCTCATAGAGACTTATCCAAAGCGACTTGGAGCTGTTATAGCCGCAAAAGGTGGCTCTATAAAGTATTGACTTTAGGGGGGTGAATAGTTATGCACATTGACTTTTTCTGTTATTTTGTCCTATTTGTTGTTTGCTTCACAATAATAAAAAAAATCTTCAAAGTTGTTGGCATGTTCTGTAAATTAAATGATGCAAATCCTCAAACAATCCATGTTAATTCCAGGTTGTGAGGCAACAAAACACGAAAAATGCCAAGGGGGGTGAATACTTTTGCAAGGCACTGTAAACAGCAAAAATGTCTGCCCCATGTACATATAAAATTATAGATGACTCAAGCATATAAGGTTTTTAAAACATCAAAATTCATTGATAATTGAATCATTTGCATGAAACAGATTTTGTTTATGTTTTTCCAAAAAAAAAAAAAACACTTTTAAACTCAATATATAATCAGTTAGTTGTTTTGAAAGAAAAAAAAATTGCTGACAAAAGCAAACAAATTCCAAGCTTCTGGAATAAGTTAAAAAAGGAAAAGAAACATTTGGAATGGGTAACAGGAGTGCTTCTCCCATTTGAAAATTAGCAATGCAATCATTTACACTGACAAATGCTAACAAAAGTTAGGATATAAACAATTTTCCAACAATACATTCAATTATACAGACCAACGCATCAGACCTAAAAAAAAAGGGCAATTGTAAGGGAAAGGCAGTGCTGGATCCAAAAGAGGTACCACCCCTACACGACCGCTGGACGCTGTGCTCTAAGAATCAGTACACCCAGAAATGCTACATTTTCTTTTGAAATCTTATACGTCTTGGATACTACAAGAAGTTTTCCCCATCATAATTCCTAACTCTGTTCCTGTCCACCTGGTAATGCTGGGACCCATGACTGGCAGGTGTGCAGTCCCCATAAGATATATGAAAGTGCCAGGTGGTTTAAAGTGGAATTCCAGTTAAAATTAAACATTTGCCCTTTATTTTTTAGAAAAATATAATAAACCTTTTATATTAAGCACTAATTGGATTGCTAATGTTCGATTAGAAACAATCGTCTAATCCACACATTCAGCAACCCTCCTACCTCTCACCGACAACAATGGCCCCGTACAGCCAAATGTGGCTGCTTAGAGGCATTTCCTAGTACCTTTGTCTGTGTCCATTCAAGGAGGCCCACCCAGCCCTGCCTAGCACATCACAGTCCAGCCTGACACAATCCAGCCCAGTCTCACATCGCCCCACTCCATTCATGATGTCACATGCTTTTCATTAATGAGGATGCACATGGGTCCTCATTCATGAGGGAGCTCCAAGGGCAAACCTATAACTCAGCTTAGGGAAATGATTCTGCTATCAATGTCCACACATTCCCACCAGCCACCTTTAAGCCGTGTACACGCGATGGACTTTTTTCATCGGACAAACCGATCGTATATGGGCCCCATCTGTCTTTTTTCCATCAGTGTTTAAAAATAGAACATGTTTTAAATTTATCCGATGGTTAAAAAACCGATAGCAAATTACTATCGTCTGTGGGGAACTCCATCGGATAAAAAAACCCACGCATGCTCAGAATCAAGTCAACGCATGCTCAGAAGCATTGAACTTCATTTTTCTTGGCTCATCGGAGTGTTTTACGTCACCGCGTTTGGAACGGTCGGTTTTTTGACTGATGGTGTGTAGGCAAGACTGATGGAAGTCAGCTTCATCGGTTTTCCGATGGAAAAATCCATCGGTTTAAAAACCATAGGAAATCCGATCGTGTGTACAGGGCTTAATGCTGCATACACACAACCGTTTTTAATGATGAGAAAAATTAAATTTTTTAAAATGGTCATTAAAAATTATCGCGTGTGGGCTTTCCAGCAGTTTTCCCGACGAGAAAAACGCTGAGAATCACGACGAGAAAAATTGGAACATGCTCTAATTTTTCACATAGTTTTTTACCTCGTCGTTTTTCTCGTCATGAAAAACGGCCGTGTGTGGGCTTCAACGATGTGAAAAAAAATCTGCATGCTCAGAATCAAGTATGAGACGGGAGCGCTCGTTCTGGTAAAACTAGCGTTCGTAATGGAGATAGCACATTCGTCACGCTGTAACGGATTGAAAAGCACGAGGCTGAAAAGCGTGAATCGTCGCTCAACAAACTTTACTAACATGAAGGGTGGCGCCATCTGAATAGAACTTCCCCTTTATAGTGCCGTCGTACGTGTTGTACGTCACCGCGCTTTACTCAAACATTTTTTTCCACGATAGTGTGTAGGCAAGGCAGGCTTTAGAGGGAACACGAAAAATCACGTCGAGAAAAATTCAGTTTTTTTCAATGACATTAAAAACGGTCAAATGTACGCTGCTTTAGAGTTGAAAAGAGGGGAGAATGTGGTCATGTGACAGACAATAAGTGGCATAAAAAAAGAAAACGGTAAAAACTGTGAATTTGACTTTTGTTTACATGAATGATTGTAGGGGAGCATGTGTTGTCTTTAGCATTCCTTACACTTTAACTTTCCAACACCTACCAAAGTTTTTGGTGGACTTCTCCTTTGAGCAGGCCAGGCCAGGATCTCACTTACAATGCAATTGATCTGGTGATTATTTTTTTTGGAACAAAGATTGTTCTTCAGGAGCTATTTAGAGTCCATCCAAGATATCTGATTTAAAGCCCAAGTGCCGATGAAGGGTGATAACTTGACCCGAAGCACATTGACTACTGTTGTTCTTTCTGTTTTTAACATTATAAGATTTTGACCAATTGGTGCTACTGCTTTGCCTTTTGAATTTACATGAACCTCTAAGCAATCACTGGTTATACTATATAAATACCAGTACAAACAACTGCATGACTACAAAAAATAACTGTGCAATCAGATAACACAATTAGACGTTATATAAAGTCTATGATACTTATTCAGAAAGACACTTTGCATATGGCAGACACACACCTTTGTTCCACTAGGTCTAAAGCAATATGAGCTCATCATGTTATGTCTAGTGACTCTGCCCTTCCTTTTTCTGGTGTCTTCTACATCTGCTGTTATAAGTGGCACCACTAGGATGTCCAACTGGCTATGATATTTACTAACTACAATTTTACCAATGCAAAATCTTACAGCCTTTAATAAGGGGGCACATATTTTGAAATATGTATCTTTGAATATCAAATAAATGTATTTCATTTTTTGAACGATCAGTGTTTAATTTGAGTTTAATTTCTGCACACATGCATTTCTGCTCCTGACAGGTGTGTTATGGGGGTTCAAAGGGTTCACCTTCATCAGGGCTTAAAGATCAGTATCTGGAGCAATCATACTAACTACCCCTCAGTATCCCTCTAATTTTATCAGTCGACTTTGTTCAACAGTACCAAGCCCTGATGAAAGGAGACAATTGAACCCTCCGAAACCTGTTGGCCTTTTATGATATAGGAGTTTCACGCAAAGAGCTGTCCTTTGGCCACAACTTATGGAAGAGCTGCCAAAGAAGAACTGCTTTATAGTGTTTAGGGCCTAAGAGAACACCCCTGCTTTAGGAGATCCAGCACCCCAAACCTTTCCTCTACTCCAGCAATAAGAAAAAAAAAAAAAAGTGTTGCTACTGCTTTTCCTTTTTTTTAAACTTTATATTCTTTATTATTTTTTCCCCAGTACAAAACATATATTTAAAATACATACATTTATTATACAGGCGTCATATTTCTATAAACTTTATCATACCCACTTTACCCATTACCCTCCCTTCCCACCCTCTCATCTTGCTTATTTTTCACACACAAATTCTACCACCACTACAAGAATTTTTTTACTCCCTGGGCAAATTAATCTTCTTTATCTATTGACCACAGCTTTCTTTCTCTCTTTGCTCCCCTTATCTTATCGAACTAATTTCTGAATGCTTATCTAATCTCTTCTCCCCACTCTAGGGCGGACACTCCATTCTTCTCAACCAGGGCTCCCACAGTGTTTTAAATTTGTTAAAATTGCCATGTCTAGTCAGAGCTACTTTTTCCTTCCACAATGTCGTGTTTATTACATTAACCCATTCTGTCGATGTCGGTGCTTTCTGTGATTGCCAATTTTGTGCTATCACTTTTCTGGCCTGAAACAGGCACCTCAATACCGCTACCGTAATGCCCTTTTGCACATGCCTCTCCTCTATACAACCCAATAAGCATACCTTAGCCTCCAATTCCAAAGTAATCCCAAAGTATGTATTTATGATGTACAGTACCTTAACCCAGTATGGTCTTAAATTGTTGCCAATATATTGTTCTGGGTCTCGTGTTACCACTATCCCCAGGTAGTCCATTTTCTCCACTATTTTAATTGGGGGATTCCTACACAAATGGCATTACCTACTGGGTCCACCGGCAAAAATGCGGACTTCTTCCAGTTTATTACTAGGCCCGAGAATCGCCCGAATGCCTCCACTGTCTCCACTGCCGTCTTTAGGGATGTTGTGGAATCCCCCAGGAAGAGCAAGACATCGTCCGCATAAAGTGCGTTTTTTTCCTCCCCTGCTTTCCTCTGGAATCCTTGTATCCCTTGTGTAGTTCTAATCGCAATTGCTATTGGCTCTATTGCCAAAGCAAAGATGAGGGGGGACAGGGGACATCCCTGCCTTGTCCCCCTCTCTAGCCTGAACATCTTTAAGTATTCGTTGTTAATTTTTATTTTTGCACTTGGGAAACGGGACCAAACCCAAATTTCTCTAACACGTGCCAGAGGTAGTCCCACTCTAGGCTATTGAAAGCCTTAGTGGCATCCAGGGATAAAATGGCTCTACCACCTCTATTCTCAGTTGGTGTCTGTAGATTCAAATACAACCTTCTGATATTGGCGCTAGTGGATCTATTGGGGATGAATCCGGATGTATGAGATTCTGAATATATTTATTCATCCTGGCCACCAGCACCCTAGCCAATATTTTTTAACGTCTGAGCACAACAATGATATCGGTCTATAGGACGATGTTGCTACTGCTTTTCCACTCTATCCAAAACTAATATTAAAAACTTTGGGTCTAGATACACTTTTGTTATTCACTTTTTTATTGCAAAACATGGATTTTGTGTTTTGGTGTACTAGTAGTTTTTATTATATACAAGGTTCCTGGAACCCCCTTTCTTCATCTCTATTACAGGAGGTAAAAGAGGAGGAGAACGGAGGTCCTATAACCCCCAAGAGAAAAAAATGCAACTGAAAAGAGCCAACAATGAATCTGCTAATCATCAAATTTACACTTGACAGGTTAATGTAATACCAGATTCAGAGTAAAATTAATTCCAGATAACCAAAGCACACAAAAACATACACAGGAACTTAATGTAGCTACTTTCAAGGAGTTCACATAAGGCTGACAACCAGTTTGAGTCCCCCTTTTAAAGGGCCAATTTATCCAAATGTGATATTTTATTTGTAGATAACATCTAATTCCCGACTCTCTTCCTGTCCACCTGGGAGTTTTGAGTGTTCCCACCCACCGTTTTGTGTTTTAGCTCCTCCTGTTGCATTCACAATATTATAAAGTAAATTATAAAACCCTCAGGAGAGTCAGAGCCCCCTCATAATGACCACAGCTGGTGTGCAGACCCAGGAAATGAATGACATCACAATGTATGTACTGTACATTTCCACGTTACCGCAACATGCATGTGTGTACAAGCCCTAAAGGTTTGTAGTTGCTTTTAACACTGCTAATCAAGAAAAAGAAAACTATGGAGGCGTATGTACAAAAAGTGTTCTAACAATAAGCTTCCAACAATGATGTCTGCATTGATGAGTTTATAATCTAACAAGAACCCTCATTGGTTACTATGTCCATAAGAAATTTTCTTGTTAGCACACTATTCGTACAAAAGCTCCTAGACGATTATTTAATGCCTGTTAAGGCCAGAGCAAATTTTCTATTGTATAGAGTGTAGATTGAGCTGTGGGACAATTTCTCTGTACACTCTGTGTGGCGGCTGTTCACTTGTCAGCCAATAACAGTTAAGCACAGTTACTGCACCTGCCTGCCAGGGTAACCCGGAGCCCCTGCATTGCCATCCGTGCCAGGAAGTCCCTGAAAAACAAGAACACAAAATTAAAGATAATAAGCAACAATAAATGTACTTGTATAAATGTGGAAACAAGCAACAAAAAACGAAAAAATTATAATAAAAGTTTTTTTCTTTAAGTGTAATGTTACTTTAAAGCTGAAGTTTAATCTGACATATTTTGCTTTTGCTTGTTCCTTCTTTCCACCATTCATCAACATGCTACTTACATTTTTAAATAAAACCTTTGGTCTTATATGACCTTATGACCTTAATATGTTCTTGATCCTCTGCCATCCACCCAAGCCTTGAGGCCTGTCTAGATGGGCTTATGGTTTCTTCAAGCAGGTTTTGCATTGCCATACGAGTCTATCAGAATGAAAAACTTTCTGGAAGCAGGTCAAATGCACCCATCAATAAATTCTGAATGATTTTAGCATCTCAAACTGATTTCAGGCTGATGCCATGAACCAAGACCATAGCCTATCGCCACATGATATAACTGATGAGACTGGGTTCACACTTGCTGCGGCCAGGAGGGGGAATCACAGATGAAGGGTTTCGAAATTTTGCCTGAATTCGCACCTGAAACAAAGCTAAAGACGCACAGGACCCTTTTCCAGTGTGCTCCGTGGCTGCCCCAGAGCTGTGTGATTCAGATCCATTAAGAGCCGGTCACACTCTCCTGTCATGCAAATTGGATGCGGGGAAACCTGCATCCAATTCACATCAGTGTGAACAACTCCTCAGATACCACTGATCTACAAATGCAGACTGACCATTACATGCCATGACTTTATTTAATATGCTCAGTTTAATGTGGGATTGAAAATAAGGCCAGGTACAGGGTTTACCAAGTGAATTAGAAAAGATGTCTGTGCTAGTTCTGTATCTAGTTAAGGATATCACACTTTTTTTCAAAGAAAAAGGAAACCATCTACTCAAAGCAGGTGTATAAATACCAAATTGTCCAAGTGCGATAGGATCAAGTATGCAGCAACAATGATCGGTTATCAGACATTTTTAAAATTTTCCTTGAGCTTCACAAATAAACAGTTTTTTACAATATATTCATTCTTTTAAAATATCCAGGGACACCAAGCAATTTTGCAAATATCGTCTCTTATTTCTGACTTTCTTTGCACTTTTAGAGATGTCGTTATAGACCTTGTCAATGTCAACATGGCTCCATTTACATTCAGCCTGTCTATGCCTGCACTATAACTGCAAAAAGGAGTAAGGACAAGAAAGGAATCTGATCTATATGCCTGTTTGATTCTGTATCTTAAAGTATTACTAAACCCACAACAGTAAAATCAGTCCTCCTCCTCTCCTTCCACTGTCCCCTAATAATTTCCTGATTACACAGTCTATGGAGTCAGGCTGCACATGCTCAGTTTGGTGTGTATTGCTAGAGAGTTTTTTTTTCTTGGGAGAGTGCATGCGATCAGCACAGGGCCAATCAGCACTGTCCATATAGAGGATCAGGAGTCTTGTAGTCTCATAGGACAGTCAGAAATCTCACCCTACAAGCTTTAACCAGTGCTTGGCTGGGCACTGATAGAAGTCACAGGACTGCTCTAACTGCTGATGAGAAAAGGTATTTAGCACTTTGTATTTACTAACATAATTGCATTTCCATGTTCTGTGTACTGTGGGAGACCAGATATAGTGAATGCAGACTCCTGGGTTTAGTAACACTTTAACTTCCAGGAGCCTTAAATATATATTTTAATGGTGCAGTGCACTGATGTAATCACTGGATATCACAAACTGTTTGAAGCAGTCATGACCCTGCCCAATCCCCCGTTACATGTGATTCCAGAAGGTTAATTGTGGAAAGCAAAATGCAAATTCAAGTGGGCCAATGATGTCTTCCTTGATCTCAGTCATGACCTACAGACCTTCTCTCATAGGTGTGCGCAGCATATTGCATTAGGGTGTGCACCCCAAAGCTCAAGCACATACTACTGATCACTCACAATGTTCATTCAGAAAGGGAAGGGGATGGTCAATTAAATTTTTGATGGGAGAGGAGGGAAGCTGGTAGCACTGCAGGGGGAAGGGAGGAACCAGGGCAGTAGGGGGAATCTGTGCTGTAAAGGGTGACTAGGATGTGCCTGGGCACAACTGGCACACCCTGTGCGCATGCCTAAGCCTTCACTACTCAGATAGGTGAGCTGAACGCAAACAAAGCAATGTTTATACTCGCACAGTAAAAGACAGAAATTATAATGTTGTATTTGATTGTTATCAATGGATACAGTATATAATAAAACTGTAAATGTGTATAGTACAGTCATCCTTTAAGTATTAGAGCTGATCTTAGCACATTCTGATGAGGCCTGGTGTTCTTCACATGCCCAAGCTGCGTTTTACGGGGCTGCTTACTAGCAATTTCCAAATGCCCAGCTGACTTTTACTTTCAACAGCCGATAGGTGCGATAAATCCCCCCTCTCATACATGAACATGAGGCAGGGAAACATATGTAACATTATGAATCTGGCGGCATGGTGATGTGTATAATGTTCTGTTAGACTTGGCATCTCTCTAACTTCCAAAGACACTGCCAAGCCACAGCTAATGTGGTTGATTTAATAAGTGCACAGCAGACATGTAAATGGAAAATGAAACACCAAAGCGACAAGCTACTGTTACACAGGATCTCCGGTGAAATGTGCAGTCCATAGGGATGTCTGTATTTTTCTAATATGTGCTGCCATGTTTACTGGGAGACATAAAAATACAGGAGCCTAATGTAAACCCGCAGTATTAATTGGCTGAATGGCAGAAATGATGGAAAATCAGCAAATATGTTAAGGGTTTTGGGTAATGTAAGTGATGCATGTAACCACTCATTTCATGATGTTTTCAAAAATAATATACTTTTCCAGCTTAACCTAATGGTCTGTGAATACTCCCCAGAATGCTCTGGGTAGTGTTTTAGGTACGTGTATACAAATACAAGTATACTGTGTTCTCATGTTAACAAACTCAGTCTTTTGCATTTAAGCAGAACCAAAGCCCATATAAAAGGAAAAGATACAGGTTCTCTTTACAGAATGTAAATTAAGTACCCTTTGGTGGAAAAAGGAGGAGTATCAAGTGTTCCTCCTATACCTGAAAGCACTGAGTATTTCTCGTAGCTTAGCAGCCAGTTTGGGGGGGATAGTTAAAGGTAAGTACAGGATGGTTATTGTGGCTTGGAAAAGAAAGAGAAAAACTGCGCTAAATAAACTAAAGTAAGAAAAAAGGAAAAACTCCAGACGTTTAACTGGTAGCTTTGTAGCTATGGGGAGCTGCGATTAAAAATGTGAACTACCATACATGGTAATAATTAAGAAAAAAATTGGTGAAAATCGCGCTACCCCGTGACCAATCACTGTGACAGTAATAAAGTATATTAAAAATTAACAATTGCCCCATAAACCACAGATCAAATGAACTGATAAGTGAAAAAAAGGGGTGTGTATATAAAACAAACTATAAATATATGAACATCAATTATAAATTTATAAATAATAGTCCATCAAAAAAGTTTGTATAAATAAAATCCAAAGTATTAACACCAGTGCTTCATGTAAAAATCATACAAAAATGCTGTGTCCACATACATCTGTGACATTCCACCACCAAAAAGCAGGATTTCTCCTTACCAGCTGTACACGACCCCCTATTACAGAGGGTCAATATATGCATTGAGTAGTTTCTCCCACAGGTCACCGCAGCACACAGCACATTAGGTTCCTAAAACACCGACCTCCGGTTCTCATCAATGGGCACATATGTATAGAAAGAATGGAACACACTCCACATAGTGCATTATATCTTTTTAAAATTTATTCCATAAAAAGCAAGTTTGCACTTACATGTATGCAGTTAAAAAATCGCCTGATTACGTCTGGTGTGCCGGCCGTAGCACATACAACAGACACCCGTCCTTATTGGAAGTATCAGAGGTGACGACAGCGCTCCGCTCCGCCCTACGTCCATTTCGTAACAGTTTACTTCTTCCTGGGGCACTGTGGCTGCTACTGTATCTTTGTTGATTTGTCTAGTAAACCCAGATTCAGTGGACATGTGTGGTTTGTTTCGTTCTGAATTGAAATTTGGATGAAATTTCCGTTATTTGGAAATTTGGATGTATCCGAATGACCAAATACAACAGTAACGAATTTCAAAGAATCGGAAGTAAACATTAACAAAATAAACAAAAATAAATTTGATTGATTCGAATGTTTGAAGCATCCAAATGAAACAAATGATTAAAATGAATTTGATAATAGCTGTTAAGGAGCGGGGTAGCCTCTTGGCCACTGCGTCCTTAACAACTATGACTCATCTGCTGTCAGAAACAAACCAATGCCGGAATTGGAAAATGTTTTAAAAGAGCAGCGTGGGGGTCCCCCAATCTATACATGCGCTTTGGGTCTGGTATGGATTTTAAGGGGAACCCCACACCAAAATGTTTTTAAAAAATGGCGTGGGGTCCCCCCAAGGTCCATACCAGACCCTTGCCTGAGCATGCACCCAACAGGTCAGAAAAGAGGGGGGGAGGCAAGTGCTGGTTGTGGGGATCTGCGGGCCGGGGGCTTATTGGAATCTGGAAATCCCCAGATCACCACCCCCCATGTGAATAAATATGGGGTACATTGTACCCCTACTTATTCAAACAAAGTGTAAAAAATTAACAAAAACACAGAGACCATTTTTGACAAGTCTTTCAATAAAAAAACCAAACAATGTCCCCCGAAGTAAATCCAGCGTCAATAACGATGAAAGCCGCCAAAAAAAATAAAAAATTTGCGCCCGTCTCTTTTCTTCCCAGCGTCTGATGACAGGTGACCCTGCCCCTTTGATTATTTACTGTCGCCACTGGGAACCGGTGCCTAGGGAACCTTTTTAAATTGCCTGCATGGGTAAGTTAAATTGTCACTTTAAGGGCTGATTCCCACCTGATGCAGTCCAGTGTATTTTTAATCTGCATCAAAAATGCATGCACAGTGTTTTCCATGTATTCTAATGCCCATAGTTCACACTAGTGCAGTCAGGCCCAGTGCAGCCAACAAAAGTAGAACCTGCTGTATTTTTTCTGTACAGACTGCACCAAAAACACATCAGAACGCATGTAAACGCACCACAACGCACACTGCCCTGGAAGAAGTGGATGGATGTCATTCAACCCGGAAAGAAAGCAGAGACATGGGGGAAGAATGGGTACATTTAATCTGATCGGCGCAAAGTCCAAGGAAAGTATATAACAGAATGCATAACTTTCATTATCAGCATGTCATTTGCCTTCAACTGGCTAATAAATCACTGAGGCGGGAGTTGGCCTTAATATTTATTCTTACAATGTAAGGTTTTTATGCACAGTCTTTTTCGTTTTTCGGCGGTGTGTTGGGGACACCCATGGGACTTTACATTGTTTACTTTTGGACTAGGTCAGTGTTAATGGTCAGCATGACTGGTTTTATAAGGACGTCTCATCCCCAATGGGCTGTTGCTCAGATCCGTAACCCATTCAGAGCATTAATAAGTACCTTGGTGCTAATTTATTTTATCAACATAAAAATGAGACAGACCACTCCAGGCTATGAGCAGCTGCTTGCCAAATCATTTTAATAACGTCTGCCTTGATATTAATTTAAGCACACCTCGACTTGTTATAGCACATACTGGAAGATATTGCTAAAAGCGCTTTTGATAAAAACATACATTTTTCAATAATGTTTAGTAATAATTAACACTGAACAATCTTGGAAAAGGGGGCCATCGGATGTATATATTTCAGGAAGGAACTTTGTTAGGGGTTTGGCGACACCCACCCTAGTCCAAACAAATTTGATTTCTCATGTGAAAAAGACCATTGCTGCCAGAATATTTAAGCTTAAAAGGAATTCTAGTTAAAAAAAAAAAAGTATTTCCATGCTAATATAATAGTTGCTGTTTAACAATAAGCAAATTACCCTCTCCAAATGCAGAAAAGACATCAGTATATAATCCTGTTCTTGCAGGCCATTAAAGAGACTCTGTCGCTTAAAGGGGTTGTAAAGCTTCGTGTTTTTTCACCTTAATGCATCCTATGCATTAAGGTGAAAAAACACCTTGCAGTCACCGCCCCCCCCCCAGCCCCCGTTTTACTTACCTAAGACCCGAATCTTCTTGTTCACGATCCCGCGCTGCTTTCGCCAAGCTCTAGTCAGCTCTTCATTGGATGATTGATAGCAGCGCAGCCATTGGCTCCCGCTGCTGTCAATCAAATCAATGACGCGATGGGCCGGGGGCGGGGCCGAGTGATACAATCGGCGGCTATGGCCACCTGACTGTATTACACGGGAGCGCGCCCGCAAGCTAACCCCCTTGGGAGAGCGCTTCCCAGAGGGGTGTTAGCTCTTGCAGGGAGGAGCCGAGACAGCCACCGAGGGACCCCAGAAGACGAGGATTGGGGCCACTCTGTGCAAAACAAACTGCACAGTGGAGGTAAGTATGACATGTTTGTTATTTAGAAAAAAAAAAAAACGAACCCATATGTAACGGGAAGGCCCGGGGGACTCAGAATCGCTTAGGAAGTATGAAATACCCTTGCGCCAGCTTCCCCAATGGCTCTTATGTGTCAATCACCCTGTGTCTCTATTAGGGGCACAGGGTGAATGAAAACCCCAATATGGTCTATGATAGCCATATTCAAGGCTGTATATACATTGTATATAGATTGGATGTATACTGTATGTGGGGGTTAAGTATCATTGCTGTGAGGAATTAAGTTGTTTTGCATTTCTATTGTTCAGTATGACTTGGGAAGGTCTGGTGTGAATAGAAGTAATTAACCCTATACTTGTGTGTATTGTAAAGGCAGACTGGGATTTACAATACAAAGGGATTTAAGATGTAAAGGGTTTAGAACCTGTTGTCGCCAGACAGACTGGCTGCCAACCCTTTGTGGGAAGATGTGTATTGGAGATCGTATATTCTATTGTGTTGGGATCTTTTGAAGCCTAGCAGACGTCAGGATGAGGTGTTGAGTTTTGGGATGTGTGGGTGGAGCTGGGCCCTTGTTCATGTTAAATCATGTGCCCTGAATTGTGTATAAAGTTACAATGTTTGGCATTAATAAATTCATTCCTACTACAGAAGAGACAGAGTGCGTCTCGTCTTCTTCCAGAGGGGTCGGCTCCTATAGGAAAGGGTCGTTTAGCTGTGGATATCGGTAGCGAGTGGATGTGTGCCTAGGAGAGGGAACATCGTAAACGGCGTTAATACCCCTTGAGATTGGGGTGCCGTTACACCATACAACCCCTTTAAGGGCAAAGTGACGTGTTTTCTTGTTACAAGACCCACCTACCATACTTACCTTCCCTGCACTTCTTGACGCATTTTGCTATGTCAGGGTGCTGAATCCCAGCCTTGTGTAAGTACCATGTTTGAGTTGACACAGGGTTACATTTTTGCTCCTATTCCGCACATGGTGGTGTTCCGGTCTGGCCATTGGCTGCTTGGACACAAGCACATACCCCTAGGAAAAGGTCATGTTCTTCTTCATACCCCAAAGAAACAGGTAATTACCAAGGACTCTGTTAGAACAATAGAGCATCTGCAGCGCACAGCAAAGTACCAGTTATTCTTTCCTTATTACGCAAAATACCAACTTCAGAAAAACCATTCAGAGAACTGTTAATGTCCTAAAACAATGACTTCAGCAGTGATAAACTCAGAAACTTACTTTATTTTCCCTAATCTGGGTTTTAAGCAATTTGCAGCAGTACGATTCCACACAGCTCCTCCCGTGGTATTAGTTGGGTCTCTTTCCTGAATGTGCAATATGTCTTTCTTTTTGCATGAAGTATCACCAATCGGATTCACAATTCCAAGGAAAATTTGAATCCAATTGGTGGGTATGATAAGAAACTCACTGCTTGAAAACCCGTAGAGGCAAACAGGAAAAAAATTATACCTTGCACTGCATAACAGCCACCAATAGATCAGCCATTGACTTTCTTTACTGACAGTCTCCTCAAAGTGTATGAAAACCCCAATTTTTTTTTTCTTAGTTCTGGATACAGCAGGGAATGGTTTAGGCGCCTGTCGGGTTTTTTCCTGTCTGTGTCCTATTGAAGAGATTACCCAGGGAGAATACGTATAGGGGTCACAGGGGTCACAGCGACTGCAGGAGGAAAAATGTAGGGGATCAGTTCCTCTATATGCCGCCCAGCTGCACCTTCTATCCACTTCCTGATGTGATCGGGCTCCTGTGTATTCCCCCGGCCCCCCTCATCACCTGCAGCACTGTCGGGTCCCCCCCCTCTTTTCTGTCGGCTGCTACAGAGGATGCTTTCAGGATGGAGAGCAGGGAAGGGGCCAGTAAATGTGTTATTTCCTTGTCCTAATAAATTTATTGATCACTATCCATTCATAAAGGAGGCACAGTAAACTGTGTTTACTATGCTTCGGTTTGCAAATGAACGGAGAGCTTTTCCTGTCCATTCATTCTGTGCTGCTGAGGCTGCAGAGAAGGAGACTGAGGGCTGTGTCAAAGAGACATAGAAAAGTGTCCATCGAGTCTGCCCAATTTTTTTGTTTGCTTATCTTTAATTTTTTTTTGTCTGAGTATAGATCAATGTTTGTCCCAAGCATGTTTGTAGCCATTTACTGTTGACTGGCTCACTATTCTACTGAAAGTTTGTTGCAAGCATCAACTACCCTTTCAGTTAAATAATACTATCTAAAATTTGTTTTGAACTTTCCTCTGATTAGTTTGAGGTCATGTCCCTGTGTTCTTGATTTTGGTTTCAAATGGAAAAAACTGCCCTCCTCCTGAACCTAATTCGCCCCCTTGATGTATTTAAAGGTTTCAACCATGTCTCCCCTTTCCCTTCTTTCCTCCAGACTGTACATCTTAGGTTCCCGAAGTCGCTCTCGATATGTTTTATCCCCCACACCTTTCACCATTTTTGTTACCTGTCTCTGGACTCGTTTTATCTCATCAATATCTTTTTGTAAGTGAGGTCTCCAGGAACTGGACACGGTATTCTAAATGAGGTCTCACTAAAGATCTATACAGAGGAATCAGAACCTCCTTCCTCCTGCTGGTGATCCCTCTAGTGATATAAAGATCTATATAGAGGGATCAGGACCTCCTTCCTCCTGCTGGTGACTCCTCTAGTGATATAAAGATCTATATAGGGGAATCAGGATCTCCTTCCTCCTGCTGGTGATCCCTCTAGTGATATAAAGATCTATATAGGGGAATCAGGATCTCCTTCCTCCTGCTGGTGATCCCTCTAGTGATATAAAGATCTATAGAGGGGAATCAGGATCTCCTTCCTCCTGCTGGTGATCCCTCTAGTGATATAAAGATCTATATAAAGGAATCAGGACCTCCTTCCTCCTGCTGGTGATCCCTCTAGTGATATAAAGATCTATATAGAGGGATCAGGACCTCCTTCCTCCTGCTGGTGACTCCTCTAGTGATATAAAGATCTATATAGGGGAATCAGGATCTCCTTCCTCCTGCTGGTGATCCCTCTAGTGATATAAAGATCTATATAGGGGAATCAGGATCTCCTTCCTCCTGCTGGTGATCCCTCTAGTGATATAAAGATCTATATAGGGGAATCAGGATCTCCTTCCTCCTGCTGGTGATCCCTCTAGTGATATAAAGATCTATATAAAGGAATCAGGACCTCCTTCCTCCTGCTGGTGATCCCTCTAGTGATATAAAGATCTATATAGGGGAATCAGAGCCTCCTTCCTCCTGCTGGTGATCCCTCTAGTGATATAAAGATCTATATTGGGGAATCAGAGCCTCCTTCCTCCTGCTGGTGATCCCTCTATTGATATAAAGATCTATATAGGGGAATCAGAGCCTCCTTCCTCCTGCTGGTTATTACTCTAGTGATATAAAGATCTATATAGAGGAATCAGAACCTCCTTCCTACTACTGGTGATCCCTCTATTGATATAAAGATCTATATAGGGGAATCAGAGCCTCCTTCCTCCTGCTGGTGATCCCTCCATTGATATAAAGATCTATATAGGGGAATCAGAGCCTCCTTCCTCCTGCTGGTGATCCCTCTATTGATATAAAGATCTATATAGGGGAATCAGAGCCTCCTTCCTCCTGCTGGTGATCCCTCTATTGATATAAAGATCTATATAGAGGAATCAGAGCCTCCTTCCTCCTGCTGGTGATCCCTCTAGTGATGCATCCTATAATTCTATTTGCTTTTCCCACTGTCTGGTCACACTCTTTGCTCATTTTGCAATTATCTGAAATAAGTACCTCCAAATCTTTTTCTCTCTAGTGCTGGCTACGTTGTATTGTTGTATTCTCTCAAGTGATAATTTTTCCCTAAGCGCATTGTTTTACATTTAGAAACATTGAACTGTAGTTACCACTCGTTTGACCAATCTTTCAGCAATGCCAAATCTTGTTCTATGTTACAGACACCTCCAGGGATATCAACCCTATTACACACCTTTGTATTATCAGCAAAAAGACATACCTTCACCTTGCCCAACAAACCTTTAGTTATATCACTTACATAGAGATTAAATAGAACAGGACCTGGTACAGAGCCTTGTGATACACCACCAATGACTGGTCTCTGTTCCGAGTGAACCCCATTTACAACCACACTCTGGTATCTATCCTTTAGCCAACTGCATATCCACTGAATGGGGTTCACTGAGACAGAGACCAGTCACAAGTGTACCACTTCTACATTTCTTATTAAATAATGTTATATATACAAAAAACTTAATATCTGCAAAACTATAACTAAGATCTACACTGAGCAAAATTATAAACACAACACTTTTGTGTTTGCCCCTATTTATCATGAGCTGAACTCAAAGATCTATGACGTTTTCTATGTACACAAAAGGCCTATTTCTCTTAAATATTGCTTACAAATCTGTCTAAATCTGTGTTAGTGAGCACTTCTCCTTTTGCCGTGATAATCCAACCACCTCACAGGTGTGGCATATCCAGATGCTGATTAGACAGCATGATTATTGCACAAGTGTGCCTTAGGCTGGCCACAATAAAATGCCACTCTAAAATGTGCAGTTTCATCACACAGCACAATGCCACAGATGTCGCAAGTTTTGAGGGAACGTGCAATTGGCATGCTGACTGCAGGAATGTCCACCAGAGCCGTTGCCCTTGATCTGAATGTTAATTTCTCTACCATAAGCCGTTTTCAAAGGCATTTCAGAGAATTTGGCAGTACATCCAACCGGCCTCACAACCGCAGACCACGTGTAACCACACCAGCCCAGGACCTCCACATCCAGCATCTTCACCTCCAAGATCGTCTGAGACCAGCAACCCGGACAGCTGCTGCAACAATCGGTTTGCATAACCAAAGAATTTCTGCACAAACCGTCAGAAACCGTCTCAGGGAAGCTCATCTGCATGCTCGTCATCCTCATTGGAGTCTCAACCTGACTGCAGTTCGTCGTCGTAACCGACTTGAGTGGGCAAATGCTCACATTCAATGGCGTCTGGCACTTTGGAGAGGTGTTCTCTTTACGGATGAATTCCGGTTTTCACTGTACAGGGCAGATGACATACAGCTCGTATGGAGTCGTGTGGGTAAGCAGTTTGCTGATGTCAACGTTGTGGATCGAGTGGCCCATGGTGGCAGTTGGGTTATGGTATAGGCAGGCGTATGCTATGGACAACGAACACAGGTGCATTTTATTGATGACATTTTGAATACATAGAGATATCGTGACGAGATCCTGAGGCCCATTGTTGTGCCATTCATCCACGACCGTCACCTCATGTTGCAGCATTATAATGCACGGCCCCATGTTGCAAGGATCTGTACACAATTCCTGGAAGCTGAAAACATCCCAGTTCCTGCATGGCCAGCATACTCACCGGACATGTCACCCATTGAGCATGTTTGGGATGCTCTGGATCGGCGTATACAACAGTGTGTTCCAGTTCCTGCCAATATCCAGCAACTTCGCACAGCTATTGAAGAAGAATAGACCAAAATTCCACAGGCAACAATCAACAACCTGATCAACTCTATGGCAAGGAGATGTGCTGCACTGTGTGAGGCAAATGGTGGTCACACCAGATACTGGGCCCCCCGGACCCCCACCACCATACAGTAAAACTGCATATTTTAGAGTGGCCTTTTATTGTGGCCAGCCTAAGGCACACCTGTGCAATAATCATGCTGTCTAATCAGCATCTTGATATGCCACACCTGTGAGGTGGATGGATTATCTCGGCAAAGGAGAAGTGCTCACTAAGGCCTCTTTCACACGGGGCGGATCCGTGAAGATCCGCCCCGTGAAGCTTCGCTTGCTCAGCGGGGATCGCTCCGTTGATCCCCGCTGAGCCGACGGATGACTGGGCGGTCCCCGCACACTGTGCAGGGACCGCCCTGTCAGAGCGCCGCTCTCCCCTATGGGGAATCGGATGACGACAGACCGCAGAGTCCGTTGTCATCCGATCCGCTCCGCAGACGGAAGGTAAAATAGGATTTACCTCCGTCACACTTTTTCGGAGCGGAGCGGATGTCAGCGGACATGTCACCGCTGACATCCGTGCTTCCATAGGGGTGCATGGAGGATCCGTTTCAGGTCCGCCTAAAAAACTGACAGGCGGACCTGAACGGACCTCCGTGTGAAAGAGCCCTAATACAGATTTAGCCCAGGTTCACACTGGGCTGCGGAAGTGAAGCTGTACGAGTTCAGCTGAACTCGCACGATTTCACTCTCGCTGGCAGTCCTGATTTCAGCCGCGATTACAAAGACATCTGACACAGATGTCAATGTAAATCGCGGCCGAAATCGCAAAAAGTAGTACAGAAACGACTTTTTGAAATCGGTGCAGCGCCGCAGATGCCATTTCCGGCAATTTGCCATTGCCGGCAATTTGCGGCAAATATCGCCGATTTGACATGTCAAATCGCATCTCAAATCGCACCAGTGTGAACCAGGGCTTAGACAGATTTGTGAACAATATTTGAGAGAAATAGGCCTTTTTTGTACATAAAACAAAGTCGTAGATCTTTAAGTTCAGCTCATGATAAATAGGGGCAAACACAAAAGTGTTGCGTTCATAATTTTGCTCAGAGTAATAAAGATCTAATGGAGGCTGCTTTTACCTGCTAACCACTCGGGCCATGTGAGGTTTGTAGTGGCCAGGCTAACGCTTCCTACTTCTGCAGCGTGCTTTGGGTCTGGACGGACCACTCCTCAGCCTGCTCCCTCACCAGTCAGCAGAATCCAACTCATCAGACGTTGATAGTCTGAGCGGGGTCCTTTAAAGGGGTTTTAAAGTCAGGTGTTTTTTTTTACCTAATGCATTATATGCATTAAGATAAAAAGCCCCCTCGGCCTCCCTAACACTTACCTGAGGTCCCTCTCTGTCCAGCGATGTCCATGAGTGTCATGACCGTCCGAGACTCTCTCTCCTGATTGGCTCCTGTTGCTCTCAATGAAAGTCAGTTAGCCACAGGAGAGAGAGAGGGCGGGGCCAAACCGCAGCTCTGCAGCTCAGCTTGGGTGCCCCCATAGCAAGCTGCTTGCTGTGGGGGCACTCAACAGGAGGGAGGGGCCAGGAGCACAGAAAAGGGACCCGAGAAGAGGAGAATCAGGGCTGCTCTGTGCAAATCCACTGCAACAGAGCAGGTAAGTATAACATGTTTGTTATTTTTATAGAAAAAAAAAAAACGAGACTTAACAATCACTTTAAGTATTTTTCATGGGTAACAGTAAGATCTAATAGAGAATAAATTAAAAACCTACCTTCTCTCCAAGTGGGCCTAGTGGTCCAGGATAACCTTTAGGGCCCTGTGGAACAAAACCATTGTTAGTGCACATGCATTCACTCCAGCATCAGCTTCGCGTCATTGTTTTGGACAGATTTACTAATAGTGACAATAGTAGACCATGATTGCAAAATGTGGGTCAGCAAAATGGTACATGTGACAGAGTGGCAATGCAGCATTGCAACTGAGAGATAGTTGTTACCCAATAATGGGAATTTATGTTACATATGCGCTTTCTTTTGCATTAAGGGCTGCAGTTTTCATAACTTGTAAGTTATAAATAGTGATTGTACCTACAAACAGACAAGCATTTTTACTCTAAAGATGTAGATAACCTGCTCCTTGTTATTCTTTCAAGGTCATGTTGGGTTACCACCACCCTGAGTTGTGAAATTTTGCATGTTTACAGACATGTGATGCTCTAAGAAATACCAGACATGAAAATGCCCCATCAGTGTTCAGAAGGCAACCATATTGCTCAGAATCAGGTTATATATCATTACAAAATAGGAATAAGTTACAAATGTTGAGAAAAGTCTTGTTGAGGAAAGCTGGCATGAAGATCATCTGGTTCTGCAGAGAGTATGTGATTTACAGCAATCTCTCTCTAGAAATTCATATTGTGCGTCAGTACAAACACTTGGAACAAGATAAGAGGAAACGGACAGTTGAAGATTTTTTTTTATTTTTTATCAAAGAGGGTTTAAAGGGTACCTCGAAAATAACATGTTTTTGCCATTTAGAAGCGGATTCTTGCTTACACTCTGTATATGATTTCCTGTTTATGTAAACAAGTGTGGACACTATTATAAATGGAAGCCCCAAGTAGGAACCATCTAATAAAACCAATGTAACATTAGAGAGCAGCTGGATATGATGCATTCTGCATGTTGATGTATAAGAAAGAAATTAATGCGGAGGGGGTAGGGGGGCATGTAAGCATGTTTCCCTATAAGTGCTTGTGCCCTGATTGGCTCAGAGTGCTGCTCCTCTTTCTCCCAGTCTGAGTGCTCCTGTACAGGGTATAACAGCAGGCTGACATGGAAGTGGAACTAAACCCATTGATTTAACTGTTTCCCAAAACAGTTACAATCAATGCACACAAACACAATATAATACCCAATTGTTTGGTAAAATATAAAAGATGGAGAGGCACCGGCGGGTGGTGGGAATGACTCCTCCTGCCACCTTTAAAAGCAATCCAGCGTCTAATTAGCCACTCAAATGGTTCTTATATAAAAGCCAATCACCTCCTGAAAAAAACAATACCAGGATGATGTATATGTAGCTGCAGGCATTATCCAGATATACCACTTAAAGTCGCAAAGTACAGTATTTTCTAAACGTTAAATTTAAAGGAATACTAACAATATTCACACAACCTACACTTCACTTACACAGCTAACAGTCTTATACCTCCCACTGGTCTATGTAAGGGAGCATAATTCCTTTTGCTGACCACCAACGCAAGGGGCATTGTTCCTCCTACTGACCACTAATGTAAGTGGGCATTCTTCCTTCAACTGGCCACCAAAGTAAAACGACTTTTACATAAACAGTATCTCACAAAAGTGAGTACACCCCTCACATTTTTGTAAATATTTTATTATATCTTTTCATGTGACAACACTGAAGAAATGACACTTTGCTACAATGTAAAGTAGTGAGTGTACAGCTTGTATAACAGTGTCAATTTGCTGTCCCCTCAAAATAACTCAACACACAGCCATTAATGTCTAAACCGCTGGGAACAAAAGTGAGTACACCCCTAAGTGAAATCTATCCAAATTCGGCATTATTTGCCATTTTACCACCCAGGTGTCATGTGACTGGTTAGTGTTACAAGGTCTCAGGTGTGAATGGGGAGCAGGTGTGTTAAATTTGGTGTTATCGCTCTCACTTTCTCATACTGGTCACTGGCAGTTCAACATGGCACCTCATGGCAAAGAACTCTCTGAGGATCTGAAAAAAAAGAATTGTTGCTCTACATGAAGATGGCCTAGGCTATAAGAAGATTGCCAAGACCCTGAAACTGAGCTGCAGCACGGTGGCCAAGACCATACAGCGGTTTAACAGGACAGGTTCCACTCAGAACAGGCCTCGCCATGGTCGACCAAAGAAGTTGAGTGCACATGCTCAGCATCATATCCAGAGGTTGTCTTTGGGAAATAGATGTATGAGTGCTACCAGCATTGCTGCAGAGGTTGAAGGGGTGGGGTGGGGGGTCAGCCTCTCAGTGCTCAGACCATACGCCGCACACTGCATGAAATTGGTCTGCATGGCTGTCATCCCAGAAAGAAGCCTCTTCTAAAGATGATACACAATAAAGCCTGAAAAGAGTTTGCTGAAGACAAGCAGACTAAGGACATGGATTACTGGAACCATGTCCTGTGGTCTGATGAGAACAAGATAAACGTATTTGGTTCAGATGGTGTCAAGCGTGTGTGGCGGCAACCAGGTGAGGAGTACAAAGACAAGTGTGAATTGCCTACAGTCAAGCATGGTGGTGGGAGTGTCATGGTCTGGGGCTGCATGAGTGCTGCTGGCACTAGGGAGCTACAGTTCATTGAGGGAATCATGAATGCCAACATGTACTGTGACATACTGAAGCAGAGCGTGATCCGCTCCCTTCAGAGACTGGGCCGCAGAGCAGTATTCCAACATGATAACGACCCCAAACACACCTCCAAGATGACAACTGCCTTGCTAAAAAAGCTGAGGGTAAAGGTGATGAACTGGCCAAGCATGTCTCCAAACCTAAACCCTATTGAGCATCTGTGGGGCATCCTCAAATGGAAGGTGGAGGAGCGCAAGGTCTCTAACATCAACCAGCTCCGTGATGTTGTCATGGAGAAGTGGAAGAGGACTCCAGTGGCAACCTGTGAAGCTCTGGTAAACTCCATGCCCAAGAGGGTTAAGGCAGTGCTGGAAAATAATGGTGGCCACAGAAAATATTGACACTTTGGGCCCAATTTGGACATTTTCACTTAGGGGTGTACACACTTTTGTTGCCAATGGTTTAGACATTAATGGCTCTGTGTTGAGTTATTTTGAGGGGACAGAAAACTTACACTGTTATACAAGCTGTACACTCACTACTTTACGTTGTAGCAAAGTGTAATTTCTTCAGTGTTGTCACATGAAAAGATATAATAAAATATTTACAAAAATGTGAGGGGTGTACTCACTTTTGTGAGAATCTGTATTTGCAAATGTGTGCAACTAAACCCTCTGTTTTTAATCCTAAAGACCGCAATACATATATATATATACGTTGCGGCTTTGAAGTGGTTTACTGGGATCATGGCTAAAGCTATTAGCCATATCCCTGGTCTTTTTCTCTTTCTCATAAAGCCGAGTGGCTGACTAGCTGCTGGATCACTTTTAGAAGCAGCGAGAGGGGTCCTCAAAAACTCCCCTCCTCCAACCCACCCACACCGCTTGCCTGTGTTTCTCAGGCTTACCGTTCCTACCGGCGAGCCTGGGGAATGATCTCACGGTTCGTGCGGCTGGTCACAGAGGTGATGAGACCCGATCATCTTTCTCCACCTCTATGATCTTGGAGGAACAGAGCAATGCCATGCTGTTACTTTCAGTCTAGGGCGGAAGTAAACTATTTTTTTTTTTTGATCTTTTGCTTTTAAGGTAGAGGAGAGTTATGGGATCTTATAGACCCCATATCTATCCATAAAGAGGACCTGTTATCCCTTATTTATATTACAAGGGAAGTGTACATTCCTTGTAATAGCAATAGTAAAAAACTAAAACTAAACTAAAAGGACAGTGTAGAAATAGAAAAAATAAAATAAATAAGTGCTAGTTTACACCAGACGCAGTTCCGTTCAGTTCCGCATGCTTTTTTTCTGCACTAAAAATGAATGCACAGTGTTTTCCATGTATTCCAATGTCTCTAGTTCACACCAGTGCAGTCAGTTCCGGTCAGTTTCTGGTCAGTTTCCGGTGCAGAAACTGACCGGAAACTGACCAGATTTAACTGTATTGGTGCAGAAAAAACGGAACTGCACAGAACTGCATCTGGTGTGAAGTGGCTCTAAGAGGAAAAAAAAAATTAAAAGGTCCCCATCCCCCGTTTTGCAACGATTGCCATTTTATTCTTTAGGGTCTCTGCTAAAAAAAAATATATATATATAATGTTTGGGGGTTCAAAGTAATTTTCTAGCAAAAAATAAAAAATTTCACTTGTAAACAAAAAGTGCCAGATAAGGCTTGGTCCTATTCATTTTTAGACAGGGTCATTTTGTTTTTTTGTAGGCTAGCTGGCAAGTGTGCTGGGAGATTTTCTGTTGTCTGGCCATACGTTTTACAGTTTTCTTATACAATTTTCCTTTAGATTTACCAAACTCATAATATGGGGTCAAATCTAAACACTTTGAGTTTGTATGCAATCAGTCAGGTCCTTGCACTACTTTGTGGAAGGTAAATTTAAAGGAAAATGAATAAGAAAATTGTATAATGTACACTGATTAGATTATTTACATTTAGCTGTTCTCTTTTACATGTATACTCAAAAAAACACAGAAAAGTACATATATTCCCTTTAAAAAAAAAAAGAAAAAAACAACTTTCGCATGTCTGAGCATTTTGCCTGTGCTAAAGAATCCAGCACAAGGCTTGTGTTCCAGCTGAATTTTTTTTTTTTTAAAGTCAGCAGCTACAAACACTGTAGCTGCTGATTTTTAATAAGGACACTTACCTGTCCAGGGAGCCCGCGACGTTGGCCCTCAGAGGCCGATCCGTCCATCGGATCGGGTGCCAGCGCGCCATTCTATCTAAGGGAAACAGGCAGTGGAGCCTTGCGGCTTCACTGCCCATTTCCTACTGCGCATGAGCGAGTTGCGCGGCACTTTGGGAATGGGCGGCTGTCTTCTGGGACACACACAGGTCCCAGAAGACATCGCACCCAATTTCCCAGAACACCACACGGGGGATGAAGAAAAGGAACAGCTCCGCGGAGAAGGAAGTGGCAGATTAGGAAGACTGCCTAGCAACAGGCGTTTCAGGTAAGTAAAACATTTTTTTTTCAAATGTTTTTTAAAAAAAATTAAAGAGCCTGTTTATGTAAAAAATTTTTTTAGGGTGGACCTCCCCTTTAAGTCTGCTAGTGAGAAGGAGGACTAAGAGAGATAACTAAAACGACTGTCTAACACTCTCCAGTTAATGAGAAATGACTGCATAAAAACAGATGCTCAGCATATACAGCATGTCATAAACACATGGACAATAATAGCGTTTGAGGAATGATCATAAAGGGAAGTGCTATTTATAGTCAGTCCAGATTTGGATACACCAGGACAAAAAAAAAAAGAATTTAGACTAATATGTAATTGCCCTCAAATGTTAACACAAACACGTTCAAAAGCGATATCATGGTCAATTAACATTCCTGAACCTTGCCTTTACATGCTCTCTGTGTTACCTTAGTGTACTGGAAAGTGATTTGTCATGTCACCTTTTATCTTGACACTCCTACCAACAGAACAAATTATTGTATCCCACAGAAGACACACACGCAGTGCGGGTTATGCACAAATATCATGCGTCTGTGCATCTACCCAAGGCAACTGATCCCATCTCATCTAATTGATCTGTTAGAGATCAGATAGTCAAGTAGACCTTAAAATGATTGCTGTTAACATATTATTATTATTATTATTATTATTATACAGGATTTATATAGCGCCAACTGTTTGCGCAGCGCTTTACAACATCAGGGAAGACAGTACAATCACAATACAATTCAATACAGAGGGATCAGGGGGCCCTGCTCGTTAGAGCTTACATAATGGACATAATGTCTAAAAATTTGAGGAAGGAAGAATATCTGCTCTGTTCAACTTAATCAGTCATGTTCTGATGGGCACTGGAACATGCACAAACAGAATCTGATAGCCGAAGAAGCCAGGCAGGAGAACTTCACTTAGCCTTTAGCACAAAATGACCATTTGTTGATAAGCAGTGATTAGAGAGGGCTAACCTGTATGGTTATACTGTCTTGTTGGGTCCCAAACCCTACTCCATTGAAGCCATAGTTCCCATACGCTGCATTGATGATGGCCAAAAAGACTGGAACTGCTGGATGGAGTTTGGAATAAATTGGCTCTATGGTATTAGGCTATATTTGCACTATATACACACCAACGGTTTCGGATGTGTATCTGACCAATGGGGTGTAAAGCAATGATTTGTGTGGCACTGTCCTGAAATGAAGAATAATCCTCTTATTTTGGGATATGTGACAGAATGAGACATTTTGTTTTCATAAGGCTTTACAGTGATATACTCTTATTAGAGTCAGGGATTTTTTGATTGCTTCGCTCCCTACTCACCAATAACCTATATGGTAATACTGTCTAAGCAGGTTGACATTAGCTTCCAATTAGGTCCCCAGGTCAACTCTCATGCTGCTCCCTTCTCTGGAACTCCTTTCTAGATGCCATCAGGCATTCACTATATTTTCAGTTTTTAAAAACAGATTTTAAAACTCATCACTCTCTCAACACCTGATATCATCAGATTTTTCAATAAGTATATTCTTATGTACAATTCAAGTTCCCATCCTTTGGCAGCCAACACAGCTAATCCTCACCCTTTTCCCCTAGTTGGTGCTTGTTTCGTGCCACCAAGGCCTTAACCCCTACTTCTGTCTTATCTCTACTTTTACGCCATTAAAGAAGGCAATTGACTTTTTGACAGTTTTGTCTGTAGAAGCTGCTCAATGTTCTCCTATGTGTCCATGCACATTAGGACGATTACAGGCATATTTTGAGCTGAACGTTTAGAGGTAGAAAAAAAACCTGGTTTGCATTTCTGATTGGAGCTTTCTGGCAGAAAAAAAAAGCAAAACTCTACAAAACTCGTCTAAACTTTGTACAAAAAATTCTCTATATGATCGTTTTTTTCTGCCAAGGTAACTGGCAGTTTTTTAGGCCCAGTGCGCAAAACTGGATAAGAGCTAAGAATTTAAAGGTTAGCAGTATTAATTTTGCCTTCTGTACAACTTAAGTGCACATATTTCTCTGTCCCCACTCTGCAGAGGTCTTTGCTGTATGAGGTTTTTGTGTCACAGAATTCCCTCTTCATAACTGGCCTAGTGAGGTCCAGCCACTTCTGTGCATGTGCACTGTGGATTTTATTCATTCTTTTGAAAAGTTCATACACCTGCTGTCCAGGAGGTGTACAGACACTCCACAGCACCTATGTGCAGAAGGTACAGGAATCAGTTGTGATCATTTTGAAAGGGAGGGTGTGTGGTGCAAAGAAGGAAACAAAGCAAAGATTTTGGCAAATCTGGGGAGGGGCATCAAGGCCCACCACGAGTAATATGGCATTAGCATGGACTACACCACGGAAGAAGAGGGATAACTACAGGAAAGGCTGGGGTGTTTAACACTATGCTGCTTTTTTTTTCAACTTAAAGCGGACCTTTACCCTTTTCCTGCCCCCAGCCATCTAATGTTACATAGTTAGTTACATAGTTGGTAAGGTTGAAAAAAGACACCAGTCCATCCAGTTCAACCTGTGTGGGTCTGTGTGTATGCATTTATTTCAATAGTAAATCATATCTCCCTGTATGTTGTGATCGTTAAGATGCCTATCTAATAGTTAAAAAAAAAAAAACTATCAATGCTTCTTGCTGACACCACTGATTGTGGAAGAGAATTCCCCAGCCTTACTGCTCTGACAGTAAATAACCCTCTACCCTGATTACGGTTAAACCGCTTCTCTTCCATTTTCGGTGAATGGCCACGATTTTTAATCTCCCTTTCACTGAAAAGTTTTTTCCCTATGCTATGGTCACCAGTAAGATATTTGTATATCACTATCATATCCCCTCTCAATCGTCTCCTCTCCAGAGAGAATAAGTTCAATGCTTGCAGTCTTTCCCCATAACTAAAGGTCCCACATTCCCTTTATTAGCTTTGTGCCCTTCTCTAAACTCATTCCAGTTCCATTACATCCTTCCTGAGGACTGGTGCCCAGGACTGGACAGCATACTCAAGATGCGGCCGGACCAGAGTCTTGTATAGTGGGAGTATTATTGTTTTATCTCTGGAGTTAATCCCCTTTTTAATGCATGCTAATATTCTGCTGGCTTTGCTTGCAGCAGCTTGACATTGCATGGCATTGCTGAGCCATGTTGTTTTTTTTTATGAGTATAGGGTACCTCTTTTTTGACAGGCACACTGTCCTGTTTTTTAAATTTCCACGAGACAAAAATAAAATGTGCTTGGCCCGCTGTCACACCTTCCAAGAGGAAAAAGTACCAGTCTCAAGCAATAGTAAGAGAAAAGCAGAGGGATAGGAGGGTGTCAGTCTCTGCATTCCTCTTGCTGTTGCTTGTCTGTGGAAAGTGCTCAGAGGCAAGGTAAGCTGCCTTCTCCTTTCTAGCTGTTGTCGGATCTGCCGCAGCAGGAAAAGGGGGAGGGGCAGGTTGGATTAGAAACTAGACTAACTAGAACTAGAAAGCACCTAGCTACATGGGACAAAGTACTAAATGTACTTTGTCCCATAGGAGACAAAACAGTAAAAAATAACAATAATTCTTCTTTAACCGTTCCAAGGTAAAACTAGGTCATTTTGTGCCGACTAGTTGGATCGTATGCTGTCGAATTTTAGTTTTTTGTATTGCTTTATTTATAGCTGGATTAGGTGATTATGGCTCTTGATGGAGGACCGTATGGGATTATTAAAGTTTATACATTTTATGCAATGTTTTCTCTATAATATAAAATTATTAACATTAACATTTATCATTCTAAAAATGTATACTACCTGCCGACCAGCTGGTCCACGATCTCCTATCAATCCCATCGGTCCTTGATCTCCCTACAACACAGAAAGCATATTGGTGAACTTGAGTAACATGCACATATTCAACAGTGATTAATATCTACAAAATCATTGCCTAATAACAGCAACAGAACAAAATAAATAACCTTGACTTATAAGAGGTGGCGAGCACATAATCTGTCTGCTGTGGGATGCTGTTTGGATACACTGGATGACCTGCTGTACCTTATGATCGATTACGGGCCCCCCGACTACCTTGGATCCTTTATAGACAGCGTTATACCATTAAAAATGGTACTGTACTGGACTGTTAAAAATATGGGGGAGTCACACCTTTGGAAAATGGAACAATATGGGCCTGTGCTTTTGTGATGGTATCCCTGGTTAGGAATTTGGTATTCTTCAGCCCTTCACCGCCCTTTGTGGCCCTCTTTTTTCAGATTTTGCACATTTTTGATTTTAAGAGATCGGCTTCCATTATATTGATATCATTCACATATGTTCCTGAAGAAGATCATTTGAAACACTTATGTGCATAATCCATATGTGGATTGTTGGATGAAAAAATGTGTGAACCCTATAATGGAACTGTGCTATATGTGATTTTAAATCGTGTGTACAATACAGTAAATAATATGCTTTTATGTAATTGTGGTGTCATTGTCTACAGCAGTGTTTCTCAATCTTCTTTCAGTCCCGGCACCCTTTAAAATTATAGACAATCTCAAGGCATCCCATTCTAAAATGTAAAAAACTATTCTAATGCCACGTACATGGCATTTCTCGACGTGATTCTTCTCAAGCCTGCCTTGCCTACACACTATCGTGAAAAAAAATGCTTGAGCAAAGCGCGGTGACGTACAACACCTTCGACAACAAGTACGACGGCACTATAAAGGGGAAGTTCCATTCGGATGGTGCCACCCTTTGGGCTGCTTTTGCTGATTTCGTGTTACTGTGTGTTAGTAAATGTTTGGTGAGAGACGATTCGCGCTTTTCAGCCTCGTGCTTTTCAGTCCGGTACAGCGTGACGAATGTGCTATCTTCTTTTACGAAAGCTAGTTTTACCAGAACGAGCGCTCCCGTCTCATAACTTGCTTCTGAGCATGCTCGTTTTTTTCACGTCGTTAAAGCGTACACAAGGCCGTTTTTCACAACGAGAAAAACGACAAAGTGAAAAACGACAAGAAAAAATAGAGCATGTTCTAAATTTTTAATGCCCATATTTCTCGTCGAGAAAAATGCTCTGGAGCCTACACACGATTGTTTTTAACCACTTCTCTACTGTGCACGAAAACCCCCTTCCTGCCCAAGCCATTTTTCAGCTTTCGGCACTGTCACGCTTTGAATGACAATTGTGCGGTCGTGCGACGTGGCTCCCAAATGAAATTTGCGTCCTTTTTTTCCCACAAATAGAGCTTTCTTTTGGTGGTATTTGATCACCTCTGCGGTTTTTATTTTTTGCGCTATAAACAAAAGAAGAGCGTCCAGTTTGGAAAAAAACACAATATTTTTTACTTTTTGCTATAATAAATACCCATTTTTTTTTTTTTTTCAATTAAAATTTTCCTCCGTTTAGGCCGATACGTATTCTTCTACATATTTTTGGTAAAAAAAAATAGCAATAAGCGCGTATTGATTGGTTTGCGCAAAAGTTATAGCGCCTACAAAATAGGGGATAGATTTATAGCATTTTTTACATTTATTTTTTTATTAGAAATGGCGGCGATCTGCGATTTTTATTGTGACTGCGATATTGCAGCGGACACATCGGACACTTTTGACACATTTTTGGGACCATTCACATTTATACAGCGATCCCTGCTATAAAAATGTATTGATTACTGTATAAATGTGACTGTCAGGGAAGGGGTTAACCACTAGGGGGCGGGAAGGGGTTAAATATGTTCCCTCAATGTGTTCTAACTGTGGGGGGAGGTGACTGACAGGGGGAGGTGACCGATGGTTGTCCTTATGTACAAGGGACACACCATCGGTCCCCTCTCCCTCACAGGACGTGGATCTCTGTGTTTACACACAGAGATCCACTTTCCTGCTCGTTTCCCGGGCAATCGCGGGTGCCCGGCGGCAATCCCGGCCGCCGGGCACGCGCATCGGGGCCTTGGGAACGCGGCGGCGCGCCCCCTAGCTAGTTTAAAGGCAGGACGTCATATAACGTCCTGTCAGAACGAGAGTGTCCTCCGCCCGCCATCAATTGACGGTGGGCGGGGGACAAGTGGTTAATGACCAATTTAAAAAATGCAATTTTTCTCGTCATGAAAAACAGTCATGTGTACGCGGCATAATAGCTTTACACAGCAACATCCACACGTAGGATGCCCGTTAGAGGTGATTTATTCTTCCAAAGCAAATACACTTTTGCACACTGGTACTGACTAGTATTTCAATGTTTCTCTTCTCCCTCAATTGTCACCCCAGTGCTGAGGGAGAGGGGCACAGGAGTGTCAAACAAGGATGCTGTGGAGGCAACAGACATCCGCATTATTAACTGATGATGTCATTGGTTGTTAGGATGCCAGTGTCTAGAAAGTCATAATGGTGTCCCACGATCCATCGGTGTGCTCACCCTAGTCGTGTTCTCCCTGTGTCCTCCCTCGTCGGCTCCGGGATCTTCACCATGGGCACCCTGCCATGACAGCTTGGGCTTCACAGCCGGGTGCACACTGCGCTAATGCATGAATGGCGCTGAGCTCCGTGACTGGTCCCGAAGTCTTCTGGAACCTGTCATGTGTCCCAGAAGACTTAGGGAGGGAGGGGGGAAGGAGAACTTCAGCTTCCGATTGCCTAAGGCGATCGGGAGCAGGAGTGGAAGCGGGTACCTGTTAAAATCGGGTACCCACTCCCCCCCTCTTCCCCCTAAAAGCTCCATTTCACAAACAGGAGCTGTGGAGGATGCCTTGAAGCAGAATTTACCCTTTTTGGGTGGAGCTCCACTTTAGTGTATGTATAAAGGTTTTTTTTTTTAAATGGCATTGTGGGATGGGCTTCAGGAAAGGGGGTCACAAAAGCAGGTGTTGAGCTTTAATGCTCAACACTAACGCATGTTTCTTTCACATCAGCCTTGGTGCATTAATGATTCAGTTAGATGTGAGCAGTGTAGGTGTAGGGGGGGTTAGCAGTGTGGACCCTCTGTTTTCCCAAAACCCTATCCTTGTGACCATGCAGCCCTGGTTCCTGAACTACTACTTGTGAATACTTTATTATTTGTGTGGAATGATCCTATACAACAATGGGAAGAATAACTAGCAAGGGCAAATACACACACCCCTAAAATTATTGGAAAGATAAAAGCAAATATATGCGTCATTACCTTGTTGCCAGGTGGAGCTTGTCCAGGTGATAATCCGGGATCCCCTTTTGGACCCTGAAAAAACAAAGACTCTCCATAAATATACAAGTTAAAAGAATGGCATCTATTTTTGTTTTGTATATGTTTTCTTTCATGAAAAGACTTCTAAGAAACGCTTCTGTGGAAAAACAACAAAGTAGCTCTTCCCACATCATAGTTGTGGAGCTGCTACCCCCAGTTATTACGTGTGATGTGGGATCGGCAGCTCTTTTTTCCTTCACTCTATAAATTGCTTTTCCAAAGGGAATTCTCTATACTGGGATCACACTGCATACTCTGCAATAAACTTGGTTCCCTTTGTATGTCTATTGAATTAAAGGTGAAATAAACTATTTTTTTTGATCTTGTATCCACAGGTAAGCCTATAATAAGGCCGCAGGAGAGCTTCATTCTAAGGTAAGTATTTCATAATGTGCTAGTATGCGACTACTAGCACATTATGCCATTGCCTTACAAGATTAAAAAAAAATGCAGTTTACTACCACTTTTATTATAAAAAAAAAAAATTAAGTGTATGTGTTGCTCACTGATGTTTTTGCACTGTAAGTCAGCAAAATATTGTAAGCATCTAACTGCCTTTTTCAGACTATACAGATGCCTTTCTTTGCTCCAATTCTTATACGGGTGATAGGACGGGGGCCTATCAAAAGATGGCCAGCTTTTCCATAAAAATTACCAACCATTCCACCTGTAATGCCATCTGCTGGTGAAACCATGTACTGAAAATATCTTGGTAGGTTATGATATTCTATAAAAGGAGACATGTGCTAGGAGAAATATGGAGGCTGTTATTGCTGACCTATTTTTTTTAAATCACTGACCTGAAACAATAATGTAGCAAATTAAGTCGAAGTAAGGCTCGGATCACACTGGAAAAGTCAAGCAAATTAAGGTGCGAATTTGCCACGCAACTTCATTGTGGCTTGCTTGCAACTTCATTAACAGAAGTCAATGCAAGTTGTAATGAAGTCGCCCAAAAGTAGTGCAGGAGCCTTTTTTTAAGTCGTTGCAACTTTAGTTGCACCGATTAGAGCGGTTACATTGCAGTTAATGGGGTGCCACTTGTCATGGGACTTTGAACTCTCAAGTTGCGGCAGTGTGTGTGAACAAAGCCTAAATCAGTTTGGGACAATGATTCAGAAAGTGCTTAAAATGAACACTATGCACACTAAAGTATTTACAAATTCTAAACAAACAGTAAAAGCGCTTTAAAACAAGGCTTAATTCATTTCTGTAGCTATAGTCATTGTGGAGAAATGCATCTTCAAATTCTCAACAGCACTGAAATCTCAGCAATCTTTTTGAGAGCAGAATCTTGGCTGGCTGTAAACACACAACAGATGTTTCTAAGCAACTTCAGAGTCTTTATCATGATTTCTGAGGACCTTGTTATTTTATTGTTCACAATACAAACAGCTAGAGAGGTGAGTGAGTACCTTTTTCAATGATCATGTATGAAAATTGTATATTGTCCATAGTCGGGGCATAGATGCATTTTAAAGCCAATTCCAGAGCAGGCTTACCTGCAAAAACTTTTTTTTATCAGTTTTTAGCATAAGTGCCTTTTTTGAGCTGTCATAGACACAGTCACGTGACAGCATTATCTTCTGCAGGATCAGCAGTTGGTGGTATTCTACGATGCAGAGAACAGCGCCATCAACCAAATGATGTGAGTGAAGTTCTCTGCATCAACTTCCTATAAGCTCAGGGAACCTTGATGACCCAGGGGATAGATTCATGTCGCTCTGGGCTCATGGGAAATGGGTTGAATGGCACTTCATTCAACCCATAAGAGTGAGAGCCAAAACCACAAGAGAATGAGAAGTGCAGAACTGAAGCATGTTTCTTTTAAACATCAGTGACCTGAAATATTGGGGCAGAGGCAGCTAAGAAATTACTATTTTGAGAATGAAACATCAGCATTGGCTGTCTCAATTTTATTTCAAAATTGTTGCACTTCCCATCACATTTTGTTTAGATTACAGTGGTCATCAGGATAAATAAAGAGAGCGAACCTCCCCAGCATGGACATAGACAGCAGTAAAAATCTGACAGAGGGTCTAACTCAACGTTATCCAAAACTAGAAAAAAATTATTGATATTCTTTTAACTTATTTAGAAAAAAAACTACATTTTGCTAATCTGCTGTGTCACCAGGGTACCTTTAAAAAAAACAAGCATCAATGTTTATGTACTCAAAAAAAGTCCTTGTTATTTTCACTTATTTTTTGGTATTGTGTTATGTGAGGAAACTACAAAAAGGATTTCTAGGAATAAACACAGACACTGAAAAGGCATAATACATTCCAAATTCCTTTACTGCTGTTACCTTATTCTGCACTCTACAATCATAAAACCACTACAAATACCAAATTCCAGCTCTTTACACACAGCAGTCTTCACAGCTCGCTTCACTTAGAAATCATCACAAATTTATAACTATTTTTTGAGTGCAAAAAAATATATAAAATATGAAGACAAAAAATGTTTGCTTGTCTTGCAAAACACTCTTACACCAAGTTACGCTCAAACCAAGGTTTTACTGTGTGTAAATATATATAGAAATATGCATATATATTTCTATATAGATATATCTATATAGATATATATATGTTATTTATCTCAAGGAGCCTCATAAAAGGTAACTGTAGCAAAACAGCTGAGAATTGTTTATGATAATATTTTTTATTTGCACCAGCAGCTTTCAAGAAATGTATTTTCTCCAAAAGATCAAAGCTGCTTCATCATCTTATAATTCTTGCGTATGTTTGAGTTTAAAAAAGTGGATGTAAACCCGATTCGTTAAATTTGAGCTGGGCACATATATCTGCAGTGTATTCTTATCTCTCTCCAAAGCCCTAAGTCCCGTGGCTTTCTCCTGCTCTGTTCTTCTGTTATCAGCATGATCATTTCTGACAAGTTCTGACACATGTGATAAAACCAACCTGAAATTTGTGTCAGGGTGGGTGCTATAAATAGATTAGAGGGCAGCAGCTGGTCAATTCACAGCACTGCTCTGCAAAGGTCTCCTCTACGAGGAGAGGAGTATGTGCCTTTCCTCCGAAAAGCTGTCTCACAGTGTATGGCAAGACTCTTCCCGACAACGCACCTTCAAGATTCTTGAAGGTGAGTTGTCCTTCAAGATTCTCCGCACACGAGTCGCCCCACAAGTCGGATCATCTTGATTCGATTTCTGGTGCGACCTCTATTCAAATCAATGGGCTTCCATAGGGAACCATTGATTTTAAATAGAGAAAGAAAAACGCGGCTGAAAGCTAGCGCGGGGAAACGTGCATTGAAGTGAATGCAGAACGCGGAAAAAAATCGCATTAAAAACGCCGCTTTTTTCCTGGCTTCTGTACTAGCTTTACAGCCCGTTTTTTAAAATGTCCGTGGGCATGAGGCCTAAGTCTAAAAAACTATTTTGTTTTATATACAAAAGGCAAAGGTAGGACCACTGAAATGTTTTAGGGCCCATTTACACTGTTACATTTTAATGCATGCATTCTGACACTGACAGCATTAAAAAACTATACAGAGTTTTTTAAGCTTTCCCCACTTTACCCATACCTGTCTAGACCTGGGCTACCCAAAAATATAGAAAAATAAAACAACCTTGTGCCAGAGTGATCAAATAATATCTACCGTATTTAGCTGCTCCCCAAAATGTAGACAAGCCATTGTGTAATTAAATTGTGATGGTAGGGGGCGCTAAGTGAATAACACTTGAATAAATTAATAATACACTTTAGGTCCATTCAACATGGAATAACAATGTGAATTTAAAATATAGTGATAAAAAAGAAAAAAAAAAGAATACAAAATCTTGTGAGTCCATTAATCTTCAGTGAAAATCTTGATAAATAAAAAACATAGAAAGTCCTTCACCACTTGACAAGAAATCCAAATCACACCCAATGTGTGCGAATGAAAAACCTGCTCACCAGATATCCATGTCCTCTTTAATTAAAAAGAAGGTCTGGAAGAGCTAGACAGGAAATCCTGGAATAGATAGACAGGGGAAAATTTCAATCTTCTAGGCAATCTCCACCACAATGCCCGGGATAAAAGACAATGGGAGAACCAATAGCGTAATTTTGCCTTTAACAAACCGGAAGCTCGGACCCAAAAGTGATGTGACACTTCCGGGTCCAGGCTTCCGGCTTGTCTATCTAGGGGAATGGAACGCACACAGATCTTGCAGCTTGAGCTCAGCGGCGCGCGGCTCCCACCAACGATCTTGCAGGTTATTCCCAGTGCCGGGACAAGGCACAAATAAATGTAAGCAGGCATATCTGGTGAGCAGTAGACATGTGCAAAAGGAAAAAATTTGTTTAGTTTCGTTTCGTTTTAATTCGTTAATTAATTAATTTCGTTTAGTTAGATTCGTTAAATCCGTTAAATTCGTTTTCGGATTTTGTTCCGTTTTCGACCGAATTCGTAAAAACGCTCGGATTCGAAAATATTTCTACCGGATTCGAAATCATTTCAACATGATTCGAAATCATTTAAACCGCATTCGAAAACAATTAGAATAGAATCGAAAATATTGGAAATAATCAAATAGAAAAACAATAGAACAGAATAGAATAAAATACAATATATATATTATATTTTATTCTATTCTGTTCTATTTTTTTTCTAGTCTATTTTCTATTTCTATTCTAATCTTTTCTAATTGGAATTCGAAAAATCGGTCGCATTCGAAAATATTTCAACCAAATTCAAAAATATATCTACCGGATTCGATAATATTTCAACCAAATTCGATAATATTTCAACCGGATTTGAAATTATTTCAACCAAATAGAAAAGATTATAATAAAATAGAAAAACAGATAATAGACTAGAAAAACAATAGGACAGAATATATTATATTTTATTCTATTCTGTTCTATTTTTTTTTCTAGTCTATTCTTTTATATTCTATTCAAATCTTTTCTAATAAAATCAAAATCATTATATACTGAATTCGAATTTCGGAAGATGGTTATATATATATATAATTTTTTTTCCGACATTCTAATTTCGTATAGAATGAATTCTAATTTGAATAGAAAAGATTAGAATAGAAATAGAAAATAGACTAGAAAAACAATAGAACAGAATAGAGTATAGATACTATCTATTACATTTTTTATTTTTTTTGCAGATTACTATTTGTTTCCATAAGATCTCCTGCAGACTATTAGCATCTATTTTTTTTTCAGATCTCCTGCAGACTATTAGTACTCTGCAAAAAAAAAAAATTAAATAGATGCTAATAGTCTGCAGGAGATCTTATGGAAACAAATAGTAATCTGCAAAAAAATAAAAAATTAAATAGATAGTATCTATACTCTATTCTGTTCTATTGTTCTTCTAGTCTATTTTCTATTTCTATTCTAATCTTTTCTATTCAAATTAGAATTCATTCTATACGAAATTCGAATGTCGTAAAAAAAATTATATATATATATAACCATCTTCCGAAATTCGAATTTAGTATATAATGATTTTGATTTTAACCACTTCCCTACCCAGCCATAGTCAAATGACGTCCACAGATGGGATCTCCCATCCTGGGTGGACATCATATGACGTCCTCGGCTTTGTAGGGGGATATCTGAATGATGCCTGCAGCTAGAGGCATCATTCAGATATCCTTTTCTTCGGCCAGCGATTCTGTGCACCATAAGAACGATCATAGCGGCGGTTCTGCCGCTTGATCGTTCTTATAGGCGGCGGGAGGGGACATCCCCCCCTCCCGCCGCCATCCGGTGCTTCTCCGGGCTCTCCCGTGCGATCGGGGATCCGGAGCGAATCTTCCGGCGTCGTTGGTGGGTCACGTGATGAGCATAGAGATGACTGGTGACCAGATGGTCACCAGTCATCTCTATGATCATCGGAGGCCCGGGCGCGATGTGATGACGTCACGCCCGGGCCTCAAATGTAAACAAAGCCGCCATTGCGGCTGTAAGTATGAGATCAGTGAAAAAAATTTCACGGATCTCATGCTTTCCAGCCTGGAGGAGAGATGTGGGGTCTTATTGACCCCGCATCTCTCAATAAAGAGAACCTGTCACACGCATTCCTATTACAAGGGATGTTTACATTCCTTGTAATAGGAATAAAAGTGATCAAAAAAAAAGTTAAATAATTGTAAAAAAAAAAAAAAATAAGTAAACAAAAAAAAATAATAATAAAAAAATAAAAAAATAAAACGCCCCTGTCCCCGGTAGCTCGCGATCAGAAGCGAATGCACACGTAAGTCGCCCACATATGTAAACGCCGTTCAAACCACACATGTGAGGTATCGCCACGTGCGTTAGAGCGCATGCAACAATTCTAGCACTAGACCTCCTCTGTAATTCTAACCTGATAACCTGTAAAAAAAATTAAAGCGTCGCCTATGGAGATTTTTAAGTACCGAAGTTTGGTGCCATTCCATGAGTGTGCGCAATTTTAAAGCGTGACATGTTAGGTATCTATTTACTCGGCGTAACATCATCTTTCATATTTTCCCCAAAAATTGGGCTAACTTTACTGTTTTGTTATTTTTTAATTCATGAAACCATTTTTTTTTTTTTAAAAGGCGTTTGAAAAATTATTGCGCAAATATCGTGCAGGAAAAATTTTTGCAATGACCGTCATTTTATTCCCTAGGGTGTCTGCTAAAAAAACATATATAATGTTTGGGGGTTCTGAGTAATTTTCTAGCAAAAGAATGATGATTTGTACATGTAGGAGAGAAGTGCTAGAATAGGCCCGGTAATGAAGTGGTACAAAAAGCCCTGTGTTGAAGTGGTTAATAGAAAAGATTTGAATAGAATATAAAAGAATAGACTAGAAAAAAATAGAACAGAATAGAATAAAATATAATATATTCTGTCCTATTGTTTTTCTAGTCTATTATCTGTTTTTCTATTTTATTATAATCTTTTCTATTTGGTTGAAATCATTTCAAATCCGGTTGAAATATCGAATTTGGTTAAAATATTAACGAATGCGGATGAAATATTATCGAATTCGGTAGATATATTTTCGAATTTGGTTGAAATATTTTCGAATGCGACCGTTTTTTCGAATTCCAATTAGAAAAGATTAGAATAGAAATAGAAAATAGACTAGAAAAAAATAGAACAGAATAGAATAAAATATAATATATATATTGTATTTTATTCTATTCTGTTCTACTGTTTTTCTATTTGATTATTTCCAATATTTTCGATTCTATTCTAATTGTTTTTCAAATTCGATTCGACTAGAATTCTTTTCGAAATCGATTCGAATTTTGTCCGTGGTTTTTCGATTCGAAACGTTCGGATTCGGTTGAATTCGTTAGCATTGTAATTCGTTAATTCGGATGCATCCGAACGTCTGAATAATGAAAATTCGTCCGAATTTCGATTCGAAACGAAACGAAATGCACATGCCTAGTGAGCAGGTTTTTAATTCGAGCACATTGAGTGTGATTTGGATTTCTTGTGTTATTCACTTAGCGCCCCCCTACCATCACAATTTAATTACCCTAAAATATACACTTTGTTGTCATTTCTTCCACATTAGGCCCCTTTCACACTTCTGCAACTCGTCCTGTGACTTGGGACTGCAAAGTCACATGACAAAGCGTACCCCATGATTTCCAATGAGTACCGTTCATATCCGTAAAGTAGTCCCTGCACTGCTTTGGTCCGACTTTGATGCGACTTGAGGTCCAAAGACGTGGCGTCAAAGTCGAATCAAAATCACGCAAATTTCAGGTCGTACAAGTGTGAAAGGGACGTTAAAGGTGAACCCAAAAGCAACTCAGTGCAAGTTTGATTCTACTCAGCATTAACTCAGAAGCTTCTTAGTGCAACTCAGAGGCAGCTTGTTCCTAGTTTTCCCTAATCAAATCCCCAGAGGGCTGCTTACCACCACTTTTTGTGATGAACCTTTAAAAATGTGTACCTTATGACTAGATTTAGCGCTCATTCAGACATTGTGATGAAAGGAGCCAAAGTGGTACACTAGCAGGTTGGAGGAGTTACGTCAGGTAGAGAGGAGTGACATACGCAGTTTTTTTTTTCAAGCTGAGAGCCTGAGTTAGCCGCACCTGCCTCCTCTCCTGCCTGGGGCTCCACTGAGTGCTGGAGAGGAAGAGCACAGAGCAGTGGCTGACATTTACCGCTCTCAGCTCAGAGGAGATCCAAGAACTGAGCAGATTTTCATGGGATTGCTACATTCTCGGCTTAGAGCCAATGGACAGCTGCAGCATCACAATGATGCTGCAGCCATATAGGTGAGTATATATATATATTTTATTTAGTTTTTTCGTTTCCCGCACTTCTCCTTTAAGCTTGTGAGCACGTCTAGCAGTAGTTATTTCATCACATTCAACTAGACTTGTTCTGTAATGCTGAAGATGTTTTGTAGCTCATCCAAGCCACTTCTTCAGTTCTAATGTGTCAGGAAATTACCCCAGCATTTATATCCAAAAAGTTAGTACCGACACCTTGAACCAATTAACATGAAAAGACTGATGGTATTGTATAAGGACAGGATGGGAGGTGTGAAAATTATGGAACCACTTTGTACTAGTTACATAATCCTTGGTGGTAGAGAGGGAGTAGAGATGTTAATATAGCATTTTACGTACAGTGCCTTGAATAAGTATTCATACCCCTTGAAATTTTCAACATTTTGTCATGTTACAACCAAAAACATAAATGTATTTTATTGGGATTTTATGTGATAGACCAACACAAAGTGGCACATAATTGTGAAGTGGAAGGAAAATGATAAATGGTTTTAATTTTTTTTACAAATAAATATCTGAAAAGTGTGGCGTGCATTTGTATTCAGCCCCCTTTACTCCGATACCCCTAACTAAAATCTAGTGGAACCGATTGTCTTCAGAAGTCACCTAAATATTAAATGGAGACCACCTGTGTGTGATTTAATCTCAGTATAAATGCAGCTGTTCTGTGAAGCCCTCAGAGGTTTGTTGGAGAACCTTAGTGAACAAACAGCATCATAAAGGCCAAGGAACACATCAGACAGGTCAGGGATAAAGTTGTGGAGAAGTTTAAAGCAGGGTTAGGTTATAAAATAAAAATATCCCAAGCTTTGAACATCTCACAGAGCACTGTTAAATCCATCATCCAAAAATGGAAAGAGTATGGCACAACTGCAAACCTACCAAGACATGGCTTTCTACCTAAACTGACAGGCCGGGCAAGGAGAGCATTAATCAGAGAAGCAGCCAAGAGGCCCATGGTAACTCTGGAGGAGCTGCAGAGATCCACAGTTCAGGTGGGAGAATCTGTCTACAGGACAACTATTAGTTGTGCCCTCCACAAATCTGGCCTTTATGGAAGAGTGGCAAGAAGAAAGCCATTGAAAGTCCAGTTTGAAGTTTGCGAGAAGCCATGTGGGGGACACAGCAAACATGTGGAAGAAGGTGCTCTGATCCGATGAGACCAAAATTGAACTATTTGGCCTAAAAGCAAAACGCTGTGTGGCGGAAAACTAACACTGCACATCACCCTGAACACACCATCCCCACTGTGAAACATGGTGGTAGCAGCATCATGTTGTGGGGATGTTTTTCTTCAGCAGCGACAGGGAAGCTGGTCAGAGTTGATGAGAAGATGGATGGAGCTAAATACAGGGCAACCTTAGAAGAAAACCTGTTACAGTCTGCAAAAGACTTGAGACTGGCAGAGGTTCACTTTCCAGCAGGACAACACCCCTAAACATACAGCCAGAGCTACAATGGAATGGTTTATATCAAAGCATATTCATGTGTTTGAATGGCCCAGTCAAAAGTCCAGACCTAAATCCAATTCAGAATCTGTGGCAAGACTTGAAAATTGCTGTTAACAGACACTCTCCATCCAATCTGACAGCTTGAGCTGATTTGCAAAGAAGAATGGGCAAAAATGTCACTCTCTAGATGTGCAAATCTGGTAGAGACATCCCCAAAAAGACTTGCAGTTGTAATTGCAGTGAAAGGTGGATCTACAAAGTATTGATTCAGGGGGGCTGAATACAAATGCACACCACACTTTTTACATATTTATTTGTAACAAATTTTGAAAAACATTTATCATTTCCCTACTACTTCACAATTATGTGCCACTTTGTGTTGGTCTATCACATAAAATCCCAATAAAATACATTTACGTTTTTGGTTGTTACATGACAAAATGTGGAAAATGTCAAGGGATATGAATACTTTTTCAAGGCACTGTATGTGGAAGACAGATGGTGTTAAATGCCCCCCACCCCTGTTTAATGATTGTTGTTTTGATGTAGATGGCCTCTTTCACATCTCTTATAGAAACATTGTCCTTTCTGTCCAAAATGTACACCTCACTGTTCTCAAAAGATTGTCCCTTTTCCTTAGGGAATACGAAAACTGCTCAGCCTTGACCTGTAGAACGTGCCATCCCATGTTGGGTTATTTATTTGTTGAGAGGCTGTTTCATCTCCCCAGTATATAGACCTTTGCATTCCTCACACTACATATACCTAGCTTATGTTTGGGTGTTGAGTCTTTTGGATGTACAAGCCTGCATTACAGGGCTTAAAAGGCACAGGGGTGCAATGTTTGTTAAAGAACCTTCTGAGTTTTTCTGACACTCCAGCTACACGAAAGGATGACTATATTACTTTGTGTGTCCTGCATCTCCCTTCTCTTTGATGGTCCTGTGTTTTTGCTTGACTTCCACGGATGTCCATGGTGACTGGATCAAGGTGTTACCCATGTGGATATAAATGGTGGATGTGTTCGGTTGCTCTTCCAAACCTACATGGTCCAGCCCACCAGTCAGCTGCCACCTGTAAGGGGCCAATCATTTGACCCATATCATATATACATGTCCCTTGTATACATGCGGCTGTGGAGTGGGCCAGAAATTGTCCCATTACAGGTGACAGCTGCCTGGCGGGCTCGGCCATGTGGGTTTGGAAGAGCATCGGAACATGCCCTAGCTCATTCTTTAACGCTGGAGTATTTTTCTGACACTCATTAGAACTAAAGAAGTGGCTTGGATGTACTATCAAATGTCCTCAACATTGCAGAACATTGAAGAACAAGCCCAGTTGCATGTGATTACCTACTACTACTAGATATACCATGACCTGGATATCTAGGTCACCCCTAAAGCTAGAGTAGTTTCCTGATGCTCATTAGAACTGGGAAAGTGGCTTGAACAAGCTACCAAATGTCTTCAATGTTGCAGAATAAATCCAGGTGATTGCAATTAACTTCTACTAGATATACCATGACTTGGATAAATGAAAACCTTCACTGACATGTGAGCATGCTGTACTGTAGAGCATTTTGTGGCGGGTTTGCAGAGTCAAGGCACGGAAAAAGAGTTCAGACAACCGTACAATCCCCTGTATCTGACAGTTCAAGGATGAACCTGACAGCACCCCAGTAAAGTGCTTCACACTTTGCTAAGCAGTAATTCCAGCCAAAGCTCATGATCCCTTGTGAGTTTTACAACAAGAAAGTAAAGATAAGGTAAGTGGAAAGGGTTTAATCGCATTACATAGGAGATTAGTTCACATACTGAAACAGCTGTTTTATCTCACACGGGAAGACTTTATGTAAAGTTATAATATTTCTATCTTGGTGTACTTAAAAAACCCTTTTGTATTAGGGATCTGTGAGCTGAGAGCTTTGATACGGCTGTTTAACACATGCTCGGCTTATTATTACAAGCACATGCGACACATTGCTCTCCAATAGCCAGACAACACAATTACTTAACTTCAAAGCTTTTGACTGTGACTGGCTGCAATTCAGTGAATGAAATGAAGACATATGTCTCAGAAACCACAACAAAGTCGCTGTCTGTTTCCACCCTGGATCGTGTCTTATGAACCAGCACTTTTCAGTGCGGCAGAAAGAGAGCGGAGCCCTTTTTTAATCAGGATTGGTACCCAATAAAATATCAATCAGCCCCTTAATACCTTAACAAAATTAACTGTACTTTTTCCTTCTGAAAATATCTAGCTCTCCTCATGTTGATCCTTAGAATTCACACCTTGGTGGCCCAATGAATTAAAACAATCCTAACCGAGGGACTCAGGACTTGAGACCTGCACATATATTCCAGGTGTCTCACTTACTAGACTCACTTAAGCCTAGTACACACGGGCCGAATATCAGGAGGCATTGGATGGTTCAATAGAAACCGGCCGACATTCGGCCCGTGTGCATGGCGGCTGGTGCGTCAGAAGCCGGCCATTCGGCCAACTTCTGTCAAAGGGGCATGGCAGAAAAAGGTCTGCCGATCGGCTCCCAATCAGCGCTCTCCGCCAATGGCTGAGAGCTCTGACTGGAGTGTTCTGGCAGGTGGGCAGTTCCCCTGTCAGAACACAATAAAACATCAGGGGATGTGTACGAGGCTTAAGCAGCAAAACTTTACAACCAGTATGACAGCCAAGCAATTAGAATTTTTTAAGGCGATCTTAAATGACAGAATACAAATTTCACCCATAACAATTTACTTTAATAAAACATTATTTTCATTATGAATAATTTGGCCCAATTCTTTTACAATTCAGAAAATGCACCACTGAAAGAAGCCCAAAAAGGACAATCAAAAAGTAATGTGTTATTATCTTGAAACTGCTGTTGCCGAATGAACATTTCTGGCAAGCAAACTGACCCAGTGGCTTCAGTAATTCCCAAATTACTGACTCAGAATAAGTATGCAAATTAGGCGTTTTAACTTTGCTTGCTGCATACTTGTTTTAGGTCAGTGATTCAGGAAATACTGAAGCCACAGACCATCAGGCAACTTGCATTTTCTGAATAAGGTCAAAGGTTAAAGCCTCCCTATTTTCCCTTAGTACAGGTTTACTATAACCTAAGCCTAAAGATGGCCATACAGAGATTGAATTACATCTGTTTCTTGCTGAACTGGACAAAATTTGATCCATTAGTTTGAAGGAGATGGATGAAAAATTGTTGGCCGAACAGTGATTGTTCTGCAATGTTGAAGACATTTCGTAGCTGCTCCATGCCATTTCTTGGAGAAGCTATGAACCGTCTTCAACATTACAGAACAAATCCAGTTGAACGCGTCAGAAACTGATAATGGAAAGACCTAGTTCGAAATTGGGATTCCAATTCATCTCAAAGGTGTTCAGTAAGGCTGAGGTCATGGCCAGTTGAATACCTTCACACCAAACTCATCAAACCATGTCCATATGGATCTGGCTTTGTGAACATGGACCTAGTCGTACTGGAACAGAAAAGGACCTTCTCCAAAAGGTTACCACAAGGTTGGAAGTAAAACCTGGCTAAAATATCTTTGTATGCTGTACCATCAAGAGTACCCTTTCCTGGAAACACCTGAACTCAATAAGTTGGAGTGGTGCCCTTCCACTTTTGGCCACATATTGTAGATGATTGGGAATTGTTGATTTGCTATGGGTTGTTCTACTGTGCTCATCATCACTGCTACCTGTACTACCAAGAGAACCCCAAATTTGTAAGCTAAGAAAGTGCAGTGTAAGGGTCAAAAAACTTTTAGGTAAGCCCTTGCACAACAAAACTACAACCCCAATTCCAAAAAAGTTCTCTAAAGTCAACATAAAATCAGAATGCAGTTATTTGCAAAACTCAAACCCATATTTTATTTATAATAGAAAATAGAAAACATATCAAATGTTTAAACTGTAATGTACCATTTGAAGAACAAAATATGGTAGTTTTGAAATTGATGACAGCAACACGACTCAAAAAAGTTGGGCAGGGCAACAAAGTAAGTTACACTAACAAGGAAGAGCTGGAAGAACATTTTGCAATAGGTCAGTAACATGATTAGGTATATAAAGTGCATCTTAAAGGAGAAGTCCAGCCTGAGCTTGTTTGGCTGGGCTTCTCCTATGGGTCACAGGAGTGTAATCCGTTTTGCACTCCTGTGACTTGTTTTCAGCAGAGTCCACTCTCTCCTAAAATCACTGGAATCAGTCCAGGCTCCGCGTCATCACCACAATAAAGTCTGGATCCGCCAGGTGCCTTGACTGATACCCGTCTCAGCCTCTAAGCGACGGCTGCTCCCCACCCCTCCACAGCTCAGTGCTCCAGTGAACGCGGGGGGCAGAGCGGAGAGCTGCTGATTGACAGGCAGCAGCTCTCTGCTCGGGGAGCTGTGAGAACCAAGCCATCTGCGATGTTCGATCGCTCGGTTCTCAGTGAAGAGGCAGCGGGGGACAGATGCAGCATACTCTACCTAGGTAAGTATAAAACTGGAAAAAAAAAACATACTTCTCTTCTCTCTATTTGCCTTTAGTAAATCAGCCCCAGAGTGTTGCAGAAGTAAAGATGGGCAGAGGTTCACCAATCTGTGAAAAGCTGTGTCTAAAAATTGTCAAACAATTTCAGAATAATGATCCTCAATGCAAAATTGCAAAGACTTTAAAATATATAATTATCTACAGTACATACCGTAATATCATCAAAATATTCAGACAGCATTGCATTAAAAACAAGCATGATTCTGTGATGATCATCACTACATGGACTCAGGAATACTTAAAAAAATCACTGTCTGTGAACACAGTTTGCTGTGCTATTCAAAAATGTAAGGTAATACTCTACCAAGAAGAAGCCATATCTGAACATAATCCAGAAATGTTGCTGTCTTTTCTAGATCAAAGTTAATTCAAAATGGTCTGTTGCAAAGTTAAAAACTGTTCTGTGGTCAGACGAATGGAAATTTGAAATTCTTTTTGGCAACCATGGGGGCCGTCTCCTCCAGACTAAAGAGGAGAGAAGCCTTTCAGCTTGTTTTCAGCGCTCAGTACAAAAGCCTGTATCTGTGAGGACATGAGTGTGCATTAGTGCATATGGAATGGGCAGCTTGCACATCTGGAAAGGCACAGTCAATGATGAAAAATATATCCAGGTATTAGAGCAGCATGTGCTCCCATCCAGATTATTATTATACAGGATTTATATAGCACCAACTGTTTTCGCAGCGCTTTACAACATGAGATGACCTCTTTTTCAGGAAAGGCCTTGCATATTTCAGCAGGACAATGCTAAACTGCAAAGTGCATCTATGACAACATCATAGTTTTGTAGTAGAAGAGTCCAAGTGCTTAACTGGCTGCCTGCTGTCCAGACCTTTAACCATTTGAAATTATGTGGTGCATCTTGAAGTAAAAAAAAAAAACAACAAAGAAGACCCAGGACTGTTGAGCACTTAGAATCCTATATCAGGCAAGAATAGGACAACAGTCCTCTCCCAAAACTCCAACAACTGGTCTCCTCAGTTCCCAGACCTCTACAGAGTGTTGTTAAAAGAAGAGGGGGTGCCAGATTGTGGTAAACATGGCCCCGTCCCAACTTTTTTGAGACTTGTTGCTGCCATCAACATATTTTTTTTCTTAAAATGGTACATTTTCTCAATTTAATTAATTGATATGTTATGAGGTCTGCAAATCATTGTATCCTGTTTTCATGTCGATTTTACCTATTGTCCCAACTTTTTCTAAATTGTGGTTGTGGTAAATTTTCTGACAGGTCCAGTGTGTGGCTTAAACAGACATATGTTAGTGTGACATAAACATTTTAAATAGAGATTGAATTTATTGAGTGAATTGAGAGAACTAAGGATCAGAGGAGAAAAGATAATAGTTTTTGATCAACATTAATTAGTTTTTTTTTAAGATAAAATTAAGCCTTACAGTGTTTCATTATTTACATACAACCTATATTGTAACTAAATATGTTACAGAGATTTCAGGGTACAGACAATGCTGGCTTTTCTGATAGGAAAAACAAGCACTGCCAGCATGCTTACAGGCAGATGATGTATAACTGAATACTATTAGGCATGAGGAAGGGGGGAGGGGGGTGTTCCTTTCTAGGTCATGCAGTATTATGAATGATCTGATCTCTCCTGTCTATTTGCAGCAAGCTGATGCTCCCACCTAGAGCTTGCCACCCACTGGCGGCGTGTGGTAAATTTAAAATAATCATGTACAATATTTCATATTTAGCTGAATAAAAAGTAACACTGTTGTAGTCATAAAGATAATACTTACTAAAAGTACTAAAAATACTGGAAAAATAAATAAATAAAAAGTCCAGAAAAATCAGTCTCTCAAATGGACCATAATTGTCAAATGGCAAACTCCATTATTCAACTGTGGATAAGGTTATCCAATCCCTTCACCAAGTGAACATGCCACCACCACAATAGGTTGGACTCTTACCAGAGAGCCTGGACCCTTTCTTACGAAGGGTCAAACAGGCTTGATGAATATGTCCCGGTAGGGGTCATCAGCAGGGGATGTACAAAGGAACCACGTCAGGAAGAGCTCCAGGGCATCCAGGTGACTCCACCCAAACGACGAACGTGTAGTCAGATCCAAATAAAACATAAAACGCTGGATAGTGTAAAACCTCTTAAGGGTTGCATTCAATATAAAGTATTGCACTTACACGTATCCATAGTAAAAAGAGCATTGCATGGTAAAAAGGGAAGGCGGCCGCCACAGAACATCCAAACGTGTAAAATGCATGATAGCAGGAACATATAGCTCAGCCCCCCCGGTTTCGTTGACAAAAGAGCATTTTTTTCTTGCCATCACACTAAATAAGGAACTTTTTAACGAATCCCCTGGATGCTCTGTAACTGTTCCTGACTTGGTTCCTTTGTACATCCGCAGCTGATGACCCCCTACCGTGACATATTCATCAAGCCTGTTTGACCCTTCATAATAAAGGGTCCAGGCTCCCTGGTAAGAGTCCAATCTATTGTGGTGGTGGCGTGTTCACTTGGTGAAGGGATTGGATAACCTTATCCACAGTTGAATATGGAGTTTGCCATTTGACCATTATGGTTCATTTGAGAGACTGATTTTTCTGGACTGTTTATTTATTTTTCTGTATTTTTAATATCAACCACTGTAGCCCAACACACCTTTATTTTGTTTCTTGTTTTTTTGTAGTAATATCTCACATTTGTGGTGCTTCTTTTTTTCACAGAGAATAATCTTCTCACATGCGCAGTATTGTTTTTGTATAAAAAAAAAAATACACATTGTCTAGGCTCGTTACCAGGTGACTTTTCTTTTTATCCTTTTTTAAGTAAACACACTTAGCGGCATACTGAATGTATTAGGTAAGGTGAACTTTTTCCAGAGTGTGAAAGCTTGGGGGCTTTTTGACAGTTTTCCCCGATATCATCACCTTTTTACTTGGCAGTGTTTGAGAGAAAACAAAACTTTCTTGCTTTGAAACTCTTTTCCAATGTAACTTATTTAATATCTTACAATGTGGGAGAAAAAAAAACCTCCCCTCTAGCACTGAAGTTACAGTATTATGATTTAGAAGCATCATGTGAAATAACGACAGCTTGAGCATCTGTTGTATGAGATTCACTTACTTTTGGACCAGGTGGGCCAGGTAATCCAGGATTGCCATGAGGTCCAACCATTCCCTGCAAGACAAAATCCAGAATTAAAGTCCAAATAAAATTCTTACAGAAGAATAATTATTGCGGGATTGCAATAATTTTGTTAAAAACACAGTTTTGCTCTTCCTTTGTAAATGTTCAACTACAGGCAGATATAAAAGACAGCAGCTCCGTGTTCATTGAGGGTCCATTCACACATATGTTATGTTAATGTACAAGCTTTCAAACAAGTGTTAATGTGATTTGCATACATAAACTTTCAGATTGGATGATGGAAGTCAGCCCAAAAAATTTAACGGGCTTCCAATATACCAAAACTTCCCAAATGTTTTGTCGCAATGCATTATGCATTATACCCAATCACGTGCAAGAAAAAAAAAGAATTTGTGCTTGCACGTGATTGGATGATGGTAGTCAGCAGAGCTTCTGCTCATTTACTAAGCTCTGGAGAAAATGCTCTTGCAGTGTGCAACTGCACTTTGCATAGTGCACAGTTTATTTGCTTTTAGTAATTCAACCCCATAGTGTCTCGCTACTCTTAGGCCAGGTTCACATATGTGCGACCGTGGGTTCGTGCCTGAGGTCCAGTGCGTCCCTGTGCACCGGTTCAGGTGCGATTCAGGTTAGAATTTTTGCCTGAATTTGCACCTGAATCTGACCCAAAGATGCACAGGACCCTTTTTGAATGCGGGCCGCGGCCCCCCCTGGACCTGTGTGAACTGGCTCCATTGAGAGCCAGTCACACTCAGCTGTCATGCGAATTGTATGCAGGGAAACCTGCATCCAATTCGCATATGTGTGAACCCAGCTTAAAAAGGAAGATTCTCCACGCTGCTGCTGCAACTATTGCAATATAAAATTACACACATTTCTACCTCATAAAGCAGTGGTTCTCAAAAACTGGACCATGGCCCTGCATTAGGCTACAGTCTTCCTCCTGCTGGGACCTAGTTTACTGTCTGCTCTGAAAGCTTCTGACAGACTTTTGCTGTTTGAGCAGGTGGGGGCTGCGGCTGAAGGAGTACGCTGTCCTGTACTCACTTTCATATTCCCCTCCTGGTATTGCTGGAGCTGCACACTGCCTGCATCCTGAAAACTTTTCTCTACTGTCTGCCAGGCTTAGTGCTGCCCCAGCGATCACTCTTCTTTCATTGATACCCAGTTTAAAATTGTTGTTGCAAGTGTGTATATATTCTGTTTGGCGTGTGCGTTCATGAGGCAAGTCGCTGTGCAAAAATGTCTCTTAGACCCCTTTCACACTGGGGCACTTTTCAGTCGCTTTAGCGCTAAAAATATCGCCCGTAAACTGCCTCTCAAGCCACCCCAGTGTGAAATCCCGAGTGCTTTCACACTGGGGCGGTGCGCTTGCAGGATGGGAAAAAGCAGCATCTTTGGGGCGGTGGGGGAGCGGTGTATACACTGCTCCTCCACCGCCCCGCCCAATGAATGGGCAGCGCCAACAAGGGCGCTATTAACCCTTTATTTGGCCGCAAGAGGGGGTTAAAAGCACCCCGCTAGAGGTCAAAAAAGCAGCTAAAACAGCGGTAAAGCGCCGCTAAAACTAGTGGCGCTTTACTGGTAATGCCCGCACCGCCGCAGTGTGAAAGGGGTCTTAGTGTGTGTTACCCCAACATTTCATATTTCTGATCTGTAACTGCTGTACTATGTACTTGTGTTAAAAATTATCCTGTTCTCTTTGTTTTGCTTCTTCTGTGTGAAATCCCTGGTGTTTCTGCCAGTCCCTCTGCTTTTCTATTTCAAACTGCCTACAACAGGCATGAGAGCACATCCATCCCAGTGTGGTCAGTTTTGTTCTTTGCTTTCTAATTGGGAGCACAGTCTGCCTGTACTCCAATGGTCAGACTTGTGCTGACACGTCAATGTACTGCTGTTTATCTTCCACCTGCTGACACGCCAGCCCCCCACCATGGTCTCCAACCCCACTTTTCTAAAGCTGTCCATTCACGGATTGAAATTTTGATCCATGTGTGCCCACTGTGGTTGAACAGAGGTCGATTCACTGATCAACCACCCTGTCGATATTGTCTCTCTCGATCAGCAATGCAGGCTATAGCCAGGTGCTGGTCTGGCTCATTGCACTCCGGCAAATGAGTCAGAAAGAAAATTATTCACTGCACTCTAAGCTGCATCACTTTTGTTATTCATTTATTTTCATTTATTTATTAATTTTCATTTTTGATGTGTTTTACTAAAAATCCGTGCTTCTACAATTCCAAGCTAACCAGCAAAAAAAAACTAAACTCTTTCAACTACTAAGGTAAAAAACAGAGGTTTTTAATGCATACAATTGCATATACAGTACATGTTAAAGCCACATTGCCGCTTGAAGCAGAAGATCACCTATAAAGCTTGGTTCACACCTCTGCATAATTTAGTGCATATTCAGTTTTGCAGAAACACACTACAGTCCATTTAACATGGTTTCCTATGGGTCACGTTCACATCTGTGCATTTTATGGAAAGAGCCAGGGACTTTTTTATGGTTTTTGGTTCCATAGACTGCAAAGGATCAAAAATGTGTATTGAAAAATGCAAAATGCACCTGAAATATTCAAACTACAACCTGCATAGGTGTGAACCAGGCCTAAGGGACCTTTTCTATTTTTTTGGTGACTGCCCTGCCACCTTTTTTACTAGTTTCAAACTGATCTGAGTGGATGCCAATTGGTGCTCACTAGAAATCCCAATGATGTAGAAGATTATGCCAATGGGATTTTCCATGTAACCAAACGGTATACCATTTCTACTCAACTGTATATGCTTTTCATATGTAATGAATATAAGCTTGTTGGAGGAGTGAAGGAAGCGGGTGTCATTCCAGGGTGTTTAGTGTGTTTTCTGGTTTGTGGAGGGCAGGAGGGGACTGTCAGTCCATGAATTGAGGACTGGGATGAGTCTATTAGATCAGTGCAAAATATAGATGACGACTGAGGACTAGGGAGCAGGATGTGGCTCAGTGGAGAGAGTTGGGGAAGAGGGTAAAGTCTGATGGTCGGTGTAGTGGAATGCAGGATGTGGTTGTCAGTCTAGGAGTGTAGTATGGGTTGTCAGAGTAAAAGTACAGTATTATATGTGGAGGTGAACATGTTACCTAATGCTGGCTACCTACATGAAGAGAAAGACTATGCACAATATAAAAATCAAGAATACTCTATACTACATCGAGTGCTTCCAAGCAATATAAATAAATGCATGAAATCTCTGTGTCCACTTAAATACAAATATATTAAATATAAATATAAATATATATATATATATATATATATATAATATATATATAAAATTATATGTATATATATATATATATTGTGACAGCAGGAAGGTAAAGTCACCTGGTTGCATCCAGGGGGGTAGATATATTTCGCCCAGATTCAGGCTTTACGCCGATTTATACAGCTAGGTGGAGAGTTGTATAAGCCCAGCTGAGACTAGTGGGCTCATTGATGACTCATACCTCGAGGGAGAGGGCTGGGCGTCGTGCAGGCAGGGAGTTGATGAGGCCAGCTGAAGCCTGTCAGTTCGTTTAAGGCCTCTATAAAAACTCCCAGATTCATTAGATGTTAGCTCATGCCTGGAAGCAGACCTGTGTGGACTGTCTAGGGAGAGTGAACCCCTGTGCGGTGAGAGAAAGCCTGTGTGGCTATATTTTGCTTGGACATTTAAAACCAGGGACTAGGACAGCACTAGGCTGATCCCAGTCGTTAGTTAGGAAACCTGTAAGTTTAGTCAGAGGTCAAGTTGACCAGGATTTATTTTGTTTATGTTTTTTTTGCCTTGCTGTGTTTTTGTCACTGTAAATAGAAAATAAACCGCACCTTTTTGATTTTGAAAACCACAACCTCCGTCTGCTGGGCCTGTTTTGGGTGGGGAGCCCATCCCGGGGGTCACACATACCCGCTGCCGAGCTAGCCCCCTCACAGTTGGTGGAGAACCAGTGGCAGTTTTTTTTTAAGCCAGCATGGAGGAGATACTGAAACAGCTGGCTCTAGCAAATGCCAATCAACAGCAGACAAATGCAGGTTTGCAAAGGAGCCTTGCAGCCCAGCAGCAAGCTCATCAACAGAGCCTTGCAACTTTACAACAGAGTCTGGAGGCTCAGCAACAAGCCCAACAGCAATCTGAGGCCCGCTTCATAGACCTGTTGCAGAAGCAAGAGCAGAGACTACAACAACAGATGGAAGCAGTAATGCAGCAACGTCCGCAGACCAGTGAGGAAAGCCGTCCCACTAATACCGCGTCCTTTGGGGTGAGTCGTTTATTGACAAAAATGACTGGAGAGGATGATCCAGAGGTATTTTTGACCACATTTGAAAGGACCGCTGAAAGAGAAAAGTGGCCTGAGGAGCAGTGGGCTGGACTAGTGGCTCCTCTGTTAACTGGTGAATCGCAGAAAGCTTACTATGACCTAGAGCCTAACCAAGCAAAAGACTATGTGATGCTAAAAGCTGAAATATTGGCAAGGCTGGGTGTCACCCTGGCTGTCCGGGCTCAGCGTGTGCATAACTGGACTTTCCAGCTTGGAAAACCCCCCAGGTCTCAAATGTATGATCTCATTCACCTGAGCAGAAAGTGGCTACAGCCAGAGACTTTGTCCGCACCAAAGATTGTGGAACGTGTTGTAATGGATCGGTTTTTGAGAGCTCTTCCTACTGCCATCCAAAGGTGGGTAAGCCATGGAGACCCAGAGACGGCCGATGGTCTTGTGGATCGTGTGGAGAAATACTTGGCTACAGAGAACCTGACGGCCTCTTCCAGAGACACTCGGACTTTCCACCCTAAGACCAGACCATCCCCAGGGGCGGATAAGAGGATTCCAAGGGGTGAGGGTGGAGAGAGTGAGAGGGTGGGAGCTCTACCCCAAGTTTGGCGAGAACAGCCTGGGAAATCAGCGGCTCAAGAGGCCGCAAGAAGGATCGTTTGCTACCGCTGCCGGCAAGCGGGACATATTGCAGCAAATTGCCCGGTTGTGGAGGAACCCATGCAGTGTGACTTTCTGACGGGCAGACGTCAGTCGCTGTGTGCGACAGTCGCATGCACTGCCATTCGGGGAACTGAGAAACATTTATGCAAAATGTGTATTAATGGTAGAAATGTTGTGGTATTGCTGGATTCAGGTAGCCTTGTGACCCTGATAAAGGCTGAGTTAGTTAAAACAGAGGTCTCTGGGAATAGCAAGGTAGCCGTTATTTGTGTGCATGGGGACACCCGAGAGTATCCAGTGACTACGGTGTGTTTCGAGACCCCCAAAGGTACCCTCTCTCATCCAGTGGGCTTAGTATCTCAGTTACCGCATGACGCCATTGTGGGAAGGGATTTTCCGAAGTTCTGGGAACTGTGGGATGATCCTGAGCCCCCCACTGGTGCCCCTATGTACCAGGAATGTGATAGCCAGAACTCCCCTGAGAGTGGTGAGGACTCTCCGGAATTTCCCTTGTCAGTATTGGCAGGGGAGACTCAAGAAACTGGAGAGGAGCCCACCTCCTCAGACGAAAACCTACCGTCTGTGGAGTTTTCTGATCTTGAGGTTCACAGGGAAAACTTTGCCACAGAACAGTTGAAAGACCCCGCCCTAATAAAGGCACGGGAAAACGTAGTGAAAATAGATGGCGAGTTAGTGAACCCAGATAATACTGGCACTTACCCATACTTCAGCGTAGAGAAGGACCTACTGTATCGGGTGGCAAAAAGGGCAGAAGAAACCGTTGAGCAGCTTGTGGTGCCCAAACCTTACAGGAAGTTGGTGTTGGAGTTGGCCCATGGGCACATTCTTGGAGGTCATCTGGGGACAGAGAAAACCCGAGAGAGGGTATTACAGAGATTCTATTGGCCTGGGGTGATGAAGGACATAGAAAATTATTGTTCCTCCTGCCCTGTGTGTCAGAGGTCGGCCCCGATGCCACATTTCCGTAGCCCGCTGGTCCCTCTACCCATCATTGAGGTCCCGTTTGAGAGAATCGCAATGGATTTGGTAGGTCCTATAATCAAGTCCGCTAGGGGGCACCAGTACATATTGGTTATAATGGACTATGCCACCCGTTATCCAGAAGCGATCCCTCTCAGAAATACCTCGGCCAAAACCATAGCCAAAGAGCTATCTCTTGTTTTTAGCCGGGTGGGTATTTGTAAAGAACTGCTTACGGACCAAGGTACACCCTTTATGTCCCGGGTTATGAAAGAGCTGTGTAAATTGTTCAAAGTGACGCAATTGCGTACATCTGTGTATCACCCCCAAACCGATGGGCTGGTTGAAAGATTCAACAAAACCCTAAAACAAATGTTGAAGAAAGTGGTGGATAGAGATGGAAGGGATTGGGACTGTCTACTTCCTTATTTGATGTTTGCTATTAGGGAGGTGCCCCAATCCTCTACGGGATTCTCCCCCTTTGAGTTACTGTATGGGAGACACCCAAGAGGGCTGTTGGATATTGCCAAGGAAACTTGGGAAAGTGAGAGTTCTCCCCACAGGAGTGTGATTGAGCATGTCGCCCTGATGCAAGATCGAATTGCACAGGTAATGCCCATCGTGAAGGAACATTTGGCCCAAGCGCAGTTGGCACAGCAGAGAGTGTACAACCGTGGAGCCAAGACCCGTACCTTTTCCCCGGGGGATAGGATATTGGTACTTGTCCCTACGGTTGAAAGTAAATTCCTTGCCAAATGGCAAGGCCCCTACGAGATAATGGAAAAAGTGAGCGAAGTGAATTACAAGGTCAGACAACCAGGAAGGCGAAAGCCCGAACAGATCTATCACGTTAATCTGTTGAAAGCCTGGAGGGATAGAGAGTCCCTAGTCGCAGACACTTGGTCACCAGCTCAAACTGGTTGCGTGATTCCTGAGGTTGGAATCGCAGCCACCTTGTCACAACCCCAACAACAGGAGGTTAAGGAGTTTGTACTTCGCAACAAGGAGGTATTCTCTGAGCTGCCGGGACAAACATCTGGGGTAGAGCATGACATTATTACCCCGCCCGGTGAAAGGGTGAAGTTAAAACCCTATCGGATCCCAGAGGCCCGACGGGAGGCAATACGGGAGGAAGTACAGAGAATGCTGAACTTAGGGGTGATAGAGGAGTCCCAAAGTGATTGGTCTAGTCCCATTGTGTTGGTGCCTAAACCGGATGGGAGCTGGCGATTTTGTAACGATTTTCGTCAGTTGAACAAAGTTACAAAATTTGACACCTACCCCATGCCACGTATAGATGAGTTGATCGACCGGCTGGGAACAGCCCGATACATGACGACTCTTGACCTCACAAAAGGGTATTGGCAAATCCCCCTGGCCAAGTCGGCCAAAGAGAAAACCGCATTTGTAACCCCAGACGGGGCGTTCCAATATAAAAGAATGCCGTTCGGGTTACAGAATGCGCCGGCCACATTCCAGCGGAAAATGGACCAGATGCTGAGGCCCCATCGGAAGTATGCTGCGGCTTACCTGGATGACATAATTGTCCATAGCACAGATTGGGCCTCACATCTGCCAAAAGTGCAAGCAGTCCTGGACTCTGTTCGGGAAGCAGGGTTTACGGCTAACCCCAAGAAGTGTACCATTGGGCAGGAGGAGGCCAAATATCTTGGGTACACCATTGGGAGGGGAGTAATAAAACCCCAACTCAACAAAGTCGAGGCCATCCAGAGTTGGCCACGTCCCAACAGCAAGAAGCAGGTACGAGCCTTTCTGGGAATCGCTGGGTATTATCGGCGATTCATTCCCCACTTTGCTTCTAAGGCTGTGCCCCTAACCAACCTGACGAAGGGGAAAGGGTCGGTCATGATTAAATGGACCCCCGAGGCTGAGGCAGCATTCCAATTCTTGAAACAAGCCTTATGTAGCCAGCCAGTGTTGTACTCACCCGACTTCTCTAGAGACTTTGTCGTACAAAGTGATGCGTCAGATGTGGGGTTAGGAGCAGTATTGTCCCAGGTCTGGAACGGGGAAGAGCACCCAGTCATTTACCTCAGCAGGAAGTTGAAGTCCCATGAGGTAAATTACGCCACCGTTGAAAAGGAGTGTTTAGCGGTGAAGTGGGCTCTAGATTCCCTTCGGTACTACCTGCTAGGTAGGCACTTTGACATGGTTACGGATCACGCTCCGTTAAAGTGGATGGCTCAAAACAAGGAAACAAATAGAAGAGTGAATAGGTGGTTCCTGGCCCTCCAGGAATTCAACTTCACAGTAAAGCATCGCCCTGGCGTTCAAATGGGGAATGTGGATGCTTTGTCTCGAGTACATGAATGCCTGATTGCTGGTGTTCCAACCCCGAGGTTAAAACAAGAGGGGGGGGTATGTGACAGCAGGAAGGTAAAGTCACCTGGTTGCATCCAGGGGGGTAGATATATTTCGCCCAGATTCAGGCTTTACGCCGATTTATACAGCTAGGTGGAGAGTTGTATAAGCCCAGCTGAGACTAGTGGGCTCATTGATGACTCATACCTCGAGGGAGAGGGCTGGGCGTCGTGCAGGCAGGGAGTTGATGAGGCCAGCTGAAGCCTGTCAGTTCGTTTAAGGCCTCTATAAAAACTCCCAGATTCATTAGATGTTAGCTCATGCCTGGAAGCAGACCTGTGTGGACTGTCTAGGGAGAGTGAACCCCTGTGCGGTGAGAGAAAGCCTGTGTGGCTATATTTTGCTTGGACATTTAAAACCAGGGACTAGGACAGCACTAGGCTGATCCCAGTCGTTAGTTAGGAAACCTGTAAGTTTAGTCAGAGGTCAAGTTGACCAGGATTTATTTTGTTTATGTTTTTTTTGCCTTGCTGTGTTTTTGTCACTGTAAATAGAAAATAAACCGCACCTTTTTGATTTTGAAAACCACAACCTCCGTCTGCTGGGCCTGTTTTGGGTGGGGAGCCCATCCCGGGGGTCACACATACCCGCTGCCGAGCTAGCCCCCTCACAGTATATATATATATATATATATATATATATAACTCATATAGAATAATTCATCATTATATACACTCTATAGTACATATGTGCCAAAAAGATAAAAATATTTCAATGTGCAAATATATTAAGCAATATATAAATAAATGTGCAGATATTTTATGAGTCCAAACAAATATAATAGTCCATCAATCTTCAATTTCACCAAATAATAGTGAGAGAATCTTCCTAAATCTTTACACCTTCATAAAGATACCCTTAGGGTATGTGCTCACCTAATCCAGTGGACCCCTCAAAAGAATGGGGGGTCAAACACGCTCATTAGTGCTCTTAAGCATGGGTCAGCTACATCCACAGGCTCTTCCAAACCTCAGTCCCCAATAAGTAACAGTTCATGCAGGAAGATTGATTTGATTATATTGGGTATGTGGTGTGGTGTGTGCACCACTGAGTGGCAGCCATAGGCGTGCGCACAGGGTGTGCTGGGTGTGCCAGGTCACACCCTAATCCCCCTGTGTGATGCAGATTCCCCCTGCTGAACACTCCTACCCCAGTGACAGCTGAGGCTACAGAGAAAGAAACGTGGGAATCTCTGTCCTCAGTCCCTTTCTCTGCCTTTTCACCAAAGCCCCTTGATGGGGCTCCTAACAAATTGTAAAAAAAAAATAATAATAAAAAAAAATGATATTATAAAGATTTAATAAAAAACTAAAAAACTGTAAACAATAACAACAAAATAAAATAATAACAACAAAAAACTACTGACACCGATCTCATCCCTTCTGACACCATCCACAGCTCTACTGACACCATCCACTGCCCTACTGCGTATGTGTGTTTAAGCTTTGGGGTGCATACCCTAATGCAATAGGCTGCGCAGACCTATGGTGGCAGCTACTCCAGCAGTACTATCGGTGCTCCTTTAAAAGGACAGCGATGTTTTAAAATTGATAGTGTGAGCGTGAGGATTTTTTGAATTGTTCTATACACAATATTTGTTTTATTGAACAATACAATATATACAAATGTGTTTCAGAAAAACACATAATAGAAGGTTTACATTTGTCATCAGTAATGCAGATCTTTTATGAAAGCTATCGTGTACTATAGGTTTTACCAAGCCTTAGAAGCTGCCTATTACATTGATGAAAAACATACACATCTATAATGCCTTGTACACACAATCGGATTTCCGATGGAATAAAATCTGATGGACTTGTTTCATCGGAAATTCCGATCGTGTGTGGGCCCCTTTGGACTTTTTTCCATCGGAGTAAAAAAATAGAACATGTTTTAAATTTTTCCGATGGTAAATTCCGATTGTCTGTGTGGAATTCCATCAGAGAAAAATCCACGCATGCTCAGAATTAAGTCGACACATGCTCGGAAGCATTGAAATTAATTTTTCTCGGCTCGTCGTAGTGTTTTATGTCACCGCATTTTGGACGGTAGGAATTTAGTCTGACAGTGTGTATGCAAGGCTGACGGAAGTCAGCTTCATCGGAATTACAACTGAAAATTCCATCAGATTTTATTCCATGTGTGTACAAGGCATAAGGCATCTTCCAAAAAGTTATAGGAACTAGATGAGAGCAGCAAGTGGGAACAAGTCATGACCTCTGCACTGACCATTCCCTCATAAAACTCTCATAACTGTCACTTCCAAAGATTGATGTAATTTACTGCTGTGACAGGTTTTCTACCTCATTATCATCTTCTGTACAATGCCTTGATGTACAAGATCAGTAAAATACCACAGGTATGGTAATGCTAAAGAATAATGATTATACAGGAATCCAGCAGAGATCAGCAGGCAATGCTGCTAAAAAAGTTGAAAACTACAGCTTTCCGGCATCACGGACAACAATAAAAATGCGGGTCTCTAAAATTAACAAGATCAAGGACTGCATGGTTCTAGTGGTTAGACTCTACTTAAGATGGTCACACACTGATCGAAATTAGACAAGTTCAGCAGGTAGTCATCTGACTGTCATCTGTCGAAAGAAAATGTTGCAATCACCGTTGAGCCTGGGCATTGCTCTGGGCCTAGACTCCAAAGCAGACAATACAGGGATTGAAAATGGGCTGGTTTAGCAGGGACTTGCCAAATTTCAATGAGGTCCTGTTGTCAGAATGCAATGTCCACCCACCCCGTTTGTATGAAGGAATCTGTTTTTTTTTTTTTGTTTGTTTTTTTGTTCCAGCTCGTGGCTGAATGAAAAAATTTACTAAATGTCCATGGCTAGCTTTAAGTATGCAGTTAACACCAAACCAAAGTGGCTTTTATTTTGAACACCAAAGCAGAGTAAAGCCTCGTACACACGATCGTATTTTCCGACAACAAATGTGTGATGGCAGGGTTTTGTCAGAAAATCCGACCGTTTGTATGCTCCATCGGACAATTGTTGTCGGATCTTCCGACAACAAGTGTTTTATAGCATGCTTTCAAATTTTCCAACAGCAAATGTGTCTTGTCGGATTATCTGATCGTGGGTACACAAGTCCGTCGGAAAAAAATCCAAAGTACAAACACGCATGCTCCGAACCAATGCTAGCCGTAAGACAACATTAGCAGAAGTTGCCCAAAGGGTGGCGCTAAAGAGCTGAAAAACCACGTTGTTTTGTGTAAGTTGGCTGAAAAAGTTCTGCTGTCTGTATGCATACCAAGTTCATGGCCAACGCCCTTCCCACAAAATTCCACGGATTTGTCCGATGGAAATCCGATTGTGTGTACGGGGCTTAAGTCTTGCACTGTACGCAATCTAATGCTCCGCAATATTTCAGGGGTTCCCCAAGATCTGAATTATTTTCAAGGGTTCCTCCGGGGTAAAAAGCTTGAGAAAGGCTGCTTTCAAGTGATTTTGTTCCTGTCATAATTAATAATTAAATTCTATCTTTGCTTTCACTTGGCATTTAAATACGGCATGCAGTGCATAGAGCAGGTATTGCGGAAGCACTGCAGCTCTTGGTGTAGAGCCCTAAGCAGTTTGTATTACAATTACCCAACAATTTTAAACAAGGCACTGCTTCCTCCTCCCCTCCAGCTAGGTTTGGCAGTACACCTTTAAAAGTCAAAACTTGCATTCCCAGATCGTCACTGGCACATATGCAAATGCTTTGTGATCCCAAACAGACAGTTGGCTGGGCTTGAATGGCCCGTCTCCTTAAATAACCCAAAATACAACCTGGAATTTGGCCATTTTAATTGCTGAAACAAAACAACTTCAATATGTTCAATTGCAAAGCAATCAATAGGAATGGCATCTGGTTGTAAGGGATGACAATAAGAATCAGGCAGTTTTTGAACAATGTGGATGCTCCTTGTAATATTTCTTAGTTCAGCTGGCCAAAGAGACAAGCTAATACAGCTCACCACTGTCATAAATTATAGTTACCGTATATACTCGAGTATAAGCCGACTTATTCAGCACATTTTTTTGTGCTGAAAATGCCCCCATCGGCTTATACTCGAGTCACCTTTTTGCGCCAGATCTCCCAGATTTTGCGGACCCGGTACTGGCCGTCCGTAGGTCCCCTGGACCCCAATCTTAGCACACATGTAGCCTTACTCTTCCTCTACAAGTGTGCAAAGTTTGTTGTCCGGAGAACCTACGGCTGGGGAGCATCGATTTTTCAAAGCTGGGCACCCCTTCCATAGACTCCCATGTTAAACGGTAATTTCTCTGGTGAATTTGGGGACCCGGTACCGGCCGGTCTTAGGTCCCCTGGACCCAAAACTTGGCACACATGTAGCGTTACTCTTCCTTTTTTGTCTGGGAGACTTACGGCCGTGGAGCACTGATTTTTCAAAGCCGGGCACTCCTTCCATAGACTCCCATGTTAAACGTCAGTCTAGTCATAGACACAGTGAGGCATGGGCACAGTGAGGCATGGACACAGTGAGGCATGGACACAGTGAGGCATGCACATGGACACCTTGAGGCAAAGTGAGGCACAGTGAGGCATGCAGATGGACACCCTAGGCTTATACTTGAGTCAATAAGTTTTCCCAGTTTTTTGTGGTAAAATTAGGTGCCTCAGCTTATATTCGGGTCGGCTTATACTCGAGTATATACGGTAGTCATGAGCAAGGAATATAGCTGTGTGCAGCCTATTGCATTAGGGTGTGCACCTCAAAGCTCAAACACACATGCCTTTTTTTGCAGCCTCAGCTGGATAGGGAATGAATGTGAAGTGCATGTGCTGAGCGGCAACCTGAAGCATAGGTAACACAATTTCCAATGCTTCAGTTAGGAATGAATACATTGAGTCTGTTCCCTGTGTTCATTTAGTCTTTTAGGAAAGGGAAGGGCCTGTAAATTACATATTGACAAACCCTTTCCTCCACTCTTCATCCTAAAACATCCCACACAGCAGTCAAGGGGAGAGGAGAGAATAGGGTGGAAGCCAGCAGCACTGGGGGGGGGGGCAACACAGGGGGAGGCCAAGGTAATAGGGGGACTCGGCACTGCACAGTGTGATTAGAGTGTGCCTAGGCACACCTGGCACACACCCTGCGCACGCCTATGGCCCAGCAGCAGAAGGATGTTTTGTCTCCAACCCTCTTTCCACACAATTGTGTATGCCCAGTACAAGTGTGTATTGATGATCATTTGTAAAGTTGTGTTCCAGTTAACCAGTAACATTTTTTTACTGCCTATGCCTTTATATCATTTGAAAGCTGCATTTAGAACACTTGTTTTAAAGCTGAGCCTTTTTTTTACTTTGTATATGATAAAAAAAAATGCATAAGCATAAGTTACCGTTAATGAAAACAGCATGTCAAAAAGATTGGACTAATTGCCATTACGCTCAAACACTCTCTCCTACCCAAGAGTTTTCAATGGCCAAGTCTTTTGAGTGGGCCTGTATGGTAGGGCCATCCAGAAAATGGTTAATCTCAGATATTTACAAACTATTGGTGGCCCTACCATCTGACCTGTTCCTGAAACATGAATACACGCTTTACTGGGGAAACAAATTTAGGCTACGAACTTCAATATGCAACATGGCAAACCATATGGGATAGGGCTGGCTATACCAAGAGAATGCCTTCAAAATTATCTCTTGGTGGCACTATATTTCAGAACGTATCTATGCGATCTACCCTTCAACCTCCAACTTGTGCTGAAGGTGTGGAAAAGTAGTGGGTACTTTATACTATCTTTATGGATTTGACACAAACTTGAACAGTTGTGGCATACAGTGAGGGCCTGGATTGCAAAATCTCCCAAACCTTTGCATTACCGTCTAGGAGTTCCTTTAAAAGGTATACCCTCTAAGATTAATCAAATTATAGCCCATATTCTGACTGCTTCAAAGAGTCTAATTTGAAAAAAACTATTACAAAAGATCATCTATACATGTATTGGGGAGATTCAAGCGATGGAGCGCCAACTTGCCAAACTCTATAACATCCCATTCCCTAACCTTTCAGACACTACATGGAAATCCTGGAACCTTCAGTACTGCCCTAAACACATATGCTGTTGCCATTGTTTCCCCTGGACTTTCATGACTACCTCTCCTGTTCTTTTTCGGTTCCTTATTTATAACTTATCTCCCTTGTACCACTGTACACACCTTGAGAGACCTGGACTTTGCCCACTCATGCTCCTATCTATTTTGACGTACATGTTTTCTACTGGTATTGTTTTTCGGTCTGTACATTACTGGAAAAAAAAAATGGAAAATACTTTAAATAAACAGTTATAGAAAAGATTCACTCCAAAGGTATAGACCAGCCTTTTTCTAACAGGGTGCCCTGAGGTTTCTTCAGGGGTGCCTTGGCAGAATGCCTAAAAATTGCCCAAAATTTGTTTACAAGCCAACGGGTGGATCAAGCCCGCCTTTTAGTTACACAAAGTAATAGGTTTTCATTGTGCACCAATATAACCTTCCAGTCGCCAGCCCTTAAAACACCCGGTGCAGGCAAGCAATGTCCCCCTTATCAACCAATGACATCATCGGTTAATAAGGAGGATGTTGGGTGACCGCACAGCAACAAGAGAAACATTGGAATATTAGTCAGTACCAGTGTGCAAAGGTGTATTTGCTTTGGAAGAATAAATCACGTTGGGTGTCCTACATGCCGCATTACTGTATATAAAACTATTACTTTTGTTTTTTACATTTTAGAATGGGGTGCCATAGTTTGTAAACCCTCAAGGTTTTTCACCTTAATGCATTTCCTTCTAACCTGCGTTAGACCTGCAGTTGATTTTCTTACCTACGTTTGACCTACTTCAAGATGATTTTGTATTCCCATAGATTAGAGTTTCTCCACCAGGGTTCTGTAGAACCAGAGAGTTCCCCCAGACCTTGCTAAGGGTATTTTTGAGCAAGGAGCAATTTCTGTCTCTCAGATAAGTTCCCACGGACATCAATGATCTTTTTAGCTATCCGTAAAAGGATTCTTCCCTCTGACCGCAAATATAAAGACCATTTTCCCACTGACCACTAAACTAATGTGCCGTGAGTTAAAGATTTAGAAATTATTAGCAGGGGTTCTCTAAAACCAGTAAGTTATTTCACGGGTTACCCCATGTTAAAAGGGTGGAGAAAAGATGATGTGGACCTAAATGGGGAGAGAAGCAGTTCTCGCATGAACAAAAGCCCTAAATATATCTAAATATTATGTCTTTTCTCCATACCTGCATCAGCTGATATGTTATTCTTTTACAAGAAATCAATGTCTATAGACTTAAAGTGTTACTAAACCCAGGACCCTGCATTCACTATATCTGGTCTCCCACAGTACACAGAACATGGAAATGCAATGATTTTATTAAATATAAACTGCTAAATACCTTTTCTCATAAGCAGTATATAGCAATCTTGTGACTTTTATCAGTAACTGGTTAAAGCTTGTAGGAAGTGTTTTCACACCACACTGGCTGATCTATCAGGATCCAGGACCTCTGTTCCTCTTTCTGGACAGTGCTGATTTGCCCTGTGCTGATCACATGCACTCTTCCAAAAAACAAAAAAAAACTCTCTAGCAATACACACCAAGCTGAGCATGTGCAGCCTGACCCCAGTAACTCTGTCTTATCCGGACCTGTTTTGGAGTCAGTGGAAAAAGGGTAAAATCAGAGAAGACAGGATCAAACACCCTTCTAACACAAAGCAGAGGATTAACCCCTTAGGTCCCATAGTGAGTATAACAAGCATGCTTTACTGCATATACAGACTGATTTTACTGTTGTGGGTTTAGTAACACTTTAAGGGTAGTCATACATGTTGGCCAAGATATGGATGCAACACCAAAGCTAACAGAATAATAACATTTACAAAAGATCATTAGCAGGCTTTCAAGTTCTCAAAGCATTCATTATTGAATGCATGCATCTAGACTGGATCACAAAATTAAGACAGCATTGTCTCTCCATCTCTCTCCCACTCAAATTCCTTGTTTTCTACTACAGATTTTAAGGAACACCTGGCTTATATAAAAGAAATATATTTTAGGGCTGCAAGCTGCTGGCAATAGATCAAACAGGATAATAAGCAACATAAAAGTCAATTAGTATTTATTTATTTAATAAAAAGAAACATGCACTCTTTAAAGTGGATGTAAACCCTCTCCTATACCCAGTGAAGTGAATAGCCTCAGATGATACACAGAGATGAAGAAAATCTTCCTACATACATTTTACTTAGTGCACATGGTGTTACAAATTTTGTTTCATCATTCAGGAGTGGGAGGGGAGTCTGGGCATACACTGTGTTTGAGATGATTGGAGGAAAGGCACACCCCTCCCCTTCCACAGAGAAACTAAGAAACTTGCAGAGCTTTACTGTGAATAGACCAGCTCTCTGCTAATCTATCTCTAGGCTCCCTCCCAACACAAATTTACAGCTGCTTTTATCTCGTGTGTCGGAGAACTTGTTAGAAGTTATCATAACAGAGTAATGAAGCAGCAGAAAGACACGGGACTCTGAGCTTTAAAGATAGATAAATAAACACTACAGATCAGTGCTGGTCCAAGACATTGTGCTGCCTGGTACCAACAATGGAATGCTTCCCCCCCCCCCCAAAAAAAAACCATGCCCAGTCGCCCACCAAAAGGCCCCCACATTCATAATTTTATATCATGATAAATTAAGAGGACCTGTCATGGCTCTATACATGTATATAGACGTATAAAGAGGACCTGTCATGGCTCTATACATGTATGTAGCAGTATAAAGAGGACTTGTCATGGCTCTATAAAAAGGACCTGTTATGGCTCTATTCATGTATAGATGTATAAAGAGGAGCGGTCATGGCACTATACGTGTGTATAGGAGTGTAAAAGGACCTGTCATGGCTCTATACATGTATGTAGGAGTATAAAAGGACCCGTCAGGGCTCTATACATGTGTATATAGGAGTATAAAAGCACGTGTCATGGCTCAATACATGTATGTAGGAGTATAAAAGCACGTGTCATGGCTCAATACATGTATGTAGGAGTATAAAAGGACGTGTCATGGCTCAATACATGTATGTAGGAATATAAAGAGGACCTGTCATGGCTCTATAAAAAGGATGTGTTATGGCTCTATTCATGTATAGGAGTATAAAGAGAACTGGTCATGGCACTACAGGCATACCCCGCTTTAAGTACACTCACTTTACATACACTCGCGAGTAAGGACATACCGGTGAGTGTATGTAAAGTGCCTCACAAGTACTGTACAGACATTTTGCAGCCGCAGTAGAAGGAGTGCCCCTGACACCTCTACTACAGCCCCTGAGACCTCAACTACAGCTCCTGACATCCCCACTACAGCCTCTGACCCCCCACTACACCCTAGAAGTGAAAAAAGGTATTGTTTCACTTTAAGTTCCTTTTTTGTTTTACATACATGCTCTGGTCCCATTGTGTACTTAAAAGTGGGGTATGCCTGTATATGTGTGTGTAAATCAATATGCAAGTGTAAAAACACCCCCCTGCACATCCGTTTCCCCCCTCCCCACACACACACACACATATCTGTTCACCCTCTGTTACCCCCACACATATCTGTTCCCTCTCTGTACTCCCCTGCACATCCGTTTCCCCCCCTCCCCCCCCCACACACACACATATCTGTTCCCCCTCTGTACCCCCCACACATATCTGTTCCCCCTCTGTACCCCCCTGCACATCCGTTTCCCCCCCTCTCCACACACATACATATCTGTTCCCCCTCTGTACCCCCTGCCCCCCCCACATATCTGTACCCCTTGCACACCTGTACCCCCCACACACACACATATCTGTACCCCCTGCACACCTGTCCCCCCCCCCTCCCCACACACACATATCTGTACCCCCTGCACACCTGCCCCCCCCCCACACACACATATCTGTACCCCCTGCACACCTGTCCCCCCCACACACACATCTGTACCCCCTCTGTAACCCCCTGCACACCTACCCCCCCCACACACACACATATCTGTACCCCCTCCCCCACACACATATCAGTTCCCTCTGTACACAGTGCAATGCACTATAAACTGACAGCAGAGTAAAATTGTTGTTTCTTGTGAATGGGTGCAGGCTGCAGCACTGAGCTTCCACTATACCTGAGCCAGCGAAGGTGGTGGTAAACTTTACTCCAGGACTGGAGAGTGGCGCTGCTGCCTGCCAGTCCTCCCACAACAGATCCCCGAGCGACCAGGAGGAGGGGGGGAGGCGGGAGCAGATATCACGGCAAGCCCGTAGTTACATGATGCAGGGCTTCCATATCATCTACCCCAGCCGGTTCCACTAAACATGCAGCACTTCCGGCCAGCTGCTCCTCGTCCCGGCTCTCTCCCCTCATCTTCTCACTGCAGCTGCTAGGGCGGCACTGCAGGCTGGGGATAGAGTGGTCTGTCCGGGATGTCTTCACAGCCCCAACCGCCCCCTAGGCTGGTGCTATAAGGCATGCATTTAAAAAATGCCGGGACCTTTCTCGGCAGAACACTGGCCCTGCTCGCAATGGGATAAGCAGGGGAACGGACTAGCTGGCTGGTGGGCGGCAATTTGCCGCCCCCTTGAAAGTGCTGCCTGGGACCGAGGTACCATCGGGTCCCATGGTAGGGCCGGCCCTGCTACAGATATATGTGCCCAGGTCAGAGTTCATGAATGGGGTTTACAACCACTTTAACCTCCTTAGCGGTATTCCCGAGTCTGGCTCGGGGTGAGTTTTTTATGCTAAGAGCGGTAACCCCGAGCTAGACTCGGGATTGCATTGCAGGATACAGGGAAGTTACTTACCTTGTTCCCTGGATCCTGCGATGTCCTCCCGCAGTGTCTGCGAGCTGTCTCCTCGCACGATCCACACTGCCGAGTGCCGAGCTCCGTTCCCTGCGACGTTGTGGCGCACGGGGACGGAGTTCGGCGCCAAATTCAAAAAGTGAAACACATAGTATACATACAGTATGAGTCCACACGCAGGGGTAAGAGTATTTATTCCCCCCCCCCCTCCCTCGGTGTTGGAAGTCACATTCCTGGGTGCTGTACATCTCATATCATTCATCGGAAGCATAGTCGTCCTGTGTGGGCTACCGTGGACTTTCATCTTTTGGCTTGAAGTTACACTGACCCCATTATATATCATATTAGTTCCTTTTAGTTGGACTTTATACACTTGCCATTATGTTTCAATACATCTATGTTTCACTTCATCACCATTATTAATTATATGCCTACTGATTAGTATATATTAATGTTTTTGGTTGTTTGTTCATATTTATTTTATCCATTGTAGTCACGGCCCATTGGCCTCACACGAGTGTTATTTCTTTTTCGTACATCACGGGACACAGAGCGACTTAGTCATTACTAATGGGTTATATAGATTACCTTCAGGTGTTGGCACTGGCCAATTCCAAACCGGAAGTACCCTCCCCTATATAAGCCCCTCCCACCCGGGAGCACCTCAGTTTTTTGCCAGTGTCTAAGGTGTTGGCCAAAGAGTAACATGTGTTTTCACTGGGCTTGCGTACAGGTTCTTTTGGGCCTTAGTAAGCTGTTCCGGATCCCACCAAAAAAGCTTCATAGCTAAACGGTCGGTACCCGGGCCTTGCAGCAGAAGAGCAAGGTTTTGCCTGTAATGCTTCTCTTAGGAGGGCTGGACCCTGGGATCCAGAGCTCTGGTCATACCCACGACCAAGATGTTGTCTGTGCAGGGTGCTATACAGGTCCAGGGGAGTGGAATCCTTGGGAACCCGGTCCCTGAAGGTTTAATTACAATGCCTGCCGTGATAGGTGAAGTTTGGACTTCTGTGGACCAAACAAAGTCCTGCGGCGGGGATCAGGTAAGTGGGGGCCCCCAGGAACTTGGTTCTATTGGGGGACCCCCAAGCCTAATTTGTCTTTCTGTCTGTTACCTAACGGTATTCCCGCTAAAAATCTGTGTTTGCCTATAACTACTGAAAATGTAAAATTTTAATAGTAGTCAAGAAAAAAAAAAAAAAAAAAAAACAGGGACCGCGGTACCTGTGTTAAACCACTAGAGGCCGCTGTAGTCCATTTTTCTTGTCATGTGGATCTTTGGTTTTCTCAAGTCAAAAGATCCAGGCAGCTGGTAAGTTTCTCTGTGGGAATCCACTTCCTCTGCCCTGTTGCTGCGCTCATCCACCGCACAGGCCCTCCGGCAAAAAGGGCCCTGGCTCCTAGTCCCCTGTTTGATTTCGAAAAGGGCGCCAATGGTGCACGGGCGCGCGCGCGGGCGCGTGCACGCGCCTCCTATGAAAAAAAGGGGCGGGGCGGGTGGATGACGCTCGATGCGCGCCGCGGCGCTTCTGCGCATGTGCGGGCGTCCCAGCATGGTTAAAAGACACAGTACAAGTGTCAGCTGCATGCAAACAGAGCTAGCAACAAACAGTGGCACACAGAGGCGGTTGATGCAGGCATCCCCATAGAAAGGCACTTTAGTGGACACCAGCTGGTATATAGCAGCACCTGTGTTAGACTATTACCAGCAAAATTGGTGTATGACGACGGGAATACCTCAGCTTTGTGCTTAAAGGATATGTCGTCCAGACGCTCCGGAAATAGATCTTCCAGGAAGCCAAAGGGGTCTCCATCGGGCTCTGAGGATATTGGGCATGCTTGTACTGCACCAATCTCCCCTGACAATTCAGAGGTCAGTAGCCGTAGAAACCCCGCAGGAATGCCTGGTGCTGCGGCTGTCCCCAGTCCACCTGCTCCTGTATATATAACAGAGGAGGTTTTATCCTCAACTCTGGGAGGATTGGAAGAGAGATTAACAGCATTGATCGCTGCTTCCCTGTCTCAGGAAAAGCGCGTCCGATCTCCGTCTCCTCCTTCAGAGTGCCTGTTAGTGGAGGAACAGCCCCACACAGAGATCGACCTACCTGAAGGGGATCAGGATGAGGTTGATTCAGTTATGGAGGAATCAACAGTGGAAGAACCTTTCTCAGCTTCTCAGGCTGAAAGATTATGGGTTCAGTCTCTGACTAATATGGTCCGATCAGCATTTAAAATGCCTCTGGCGGAACCACCATCCACTACGGTTTCCTCGCTGGGGTCGCTAAAAGCTCCCCAGGCTGTCTGTTCCTTCCCAATCCACCCTTTATTAGAAGGGCTTATTTACCAGGATTGGGAGCATCCTGATAAAATATTTGCTCCCCCCAAAATATTTCCGGTGATCTATCCCATGGAGGATAAGTTCATAAGAAAATGGAGGGTCCCTACAGTGGACGCAGCCATCTCTTCTGTTAACAAATCACTGACATGTCCAGTAGATAATGTTCCAATGTTCAAAGACCCAATAGATAAAAAATTGGAGTCTTTACTAAAATCTGCTTTCTCTACAGCAAGTATGGTGACACAACCTGCGGTAGCAGCGATTGGAGTCTGCCAAGCAGTGAAAGATCAGTTGAAACAAGTCTTAAGGGACTTACCAGATCAGCAGGCTCTTGCCCTAGCTGACCTGCCTAGAGCCTTGTGTTTTGCGGTGGACGCCATAAAGGATACAATCCAACAGGCCTCCCGCTTTACGCTGTCTATAGTACATATGCGTAGGCTTCTGTGGCTCAAAAACTGGTCTGCTGAAGCTCCCTGTAAAAAACTGCTGGTTAGCTTCCCATTTCATGGAGAACGCTTATTTGGAGAAGATCTGGACAAATATATCCAGAAAATTTCTGCCGGTAAAAGTTCACTCTTACCGGTTAAGAACAAGGGTAGAAGTCCTTCTTTTAAGAGGCCTACTTCTCCAGTCCCGGGCACATCGGCTGTGAAGCAGTTCCGACGGCCTCCGCGGTCAAATTCAGGGGGCAGAAATTAGGGACAATCACAGGGTAACAAGAAGCCCTGGATCAAGAGAGGTACAAAACCTCCCCCCAAGGCATGAAGCGTTGCCCCCACTCAATCGGGTGGGGGGAAGACTTCAGTTGTTCACAGAGACCTGGCGGGACACCATCAGAGACAGATGGGTGCTCTCCGCAGTAAGTCTGGGATACAAGCTGGAGTTAAAAGGCACTCCTCCTGCCCAATTTATGAGGTCAAACGTGCCAAGAGATCCCCAAAAGAGAGGATCCCTCCTTCTGGCACTAGAACAACTATTGCTCCAAGGTGTAATCATGAAGGTTCCCCTGGAAGAAAGCGGATTCGGGTTTTACTCGAACCTTTTCACAGTCCCCAAACCAAATGGGGACGTGAGGCCCATATTAAATCTAAAAGGGCTAAACAAGTTCCTAAATATCAGGACTTTTCGGATGGAGTCGATCCGATCGGTGGCCACCGCCCTACAAGGGCAGGAATGGCTAGCCTCGATCGACATAAAGGATGCTTATCTGCATATTCCCATCTTTCCGGCCCACCAGAAATTTCTACGCTTTGCAGTAGAAGGGCGCCATTTTCAGTTCAGAGCCTTACCTTTCGGTCTGGCCACAGCACCACGAGTGTTCACAAAAATTCTGGCCCCATTATTGGCCAATCTGAGAACACAGGGTGTAACGATAATGGCATATCTAGACGACCTGCTACTAATAGACCACTCAGTGGAAAAGCTGGAAGTAGCTATTCACAAGACAATCGAGTATCTGGAATATCACGGTTGGATTATCAACCGGGACAAGTCAGCTCTAAGACCAGTCAAAAGTCTGGAATACTTAGGGCTAAGGCTGGATTCAAATCAGAGAAAGATTTTCTTACCTCCAGAGAAGGTGTCGTCTTTAAAAGATTTGACCCACTTAGTGGGTACAAAAAGAAAACCATCCATACGCCTCTGCATGAGGCTGCTGGGAAAGATGGTGGCTTCATTCGAAGCGGTACCCTACGGTCAATTCCATTCAAGGAATTTGCAAAGGGCCATACTGTCAGCCTGGAACAAAAAAGTTCAGGCTTTAGACTTACCAATGTCCCTGTCCCCTTCCGTTCGCAAGAGCCTCCATTGGTGGTTGGTACCCCAGAATCTGGAAAGAGGGAAACCCTTCAGTCCGGTTTCTTGGAAGGTGGTCACTACAGATGCCAGCCTCATAGGCTGGGGGGCAGTACTGGAGCAATGGTCTCTCCAGGGCAAGTGGTCAGAAGCAGAAAAGGCCCTGCCCATCAATCTCTTAGAGATACGAGCAGCCCGGTATGCCCTAGTAGCATGGACATCCAAACTCCAAGGGTCCCCTGTCAGAATTCAATCAGACAATGCCACGGCAGTGGCATATATCAATCACCAGGGTGGCACCAAGAGTCGTGCAGCCCAGAGGGAAGCAAATTGCATCCTGGAGTGGGCAGAAAAATATGTCCCAGCCATATCCGCGGTTTTCATCCCAGGAGTGGAAAATTGGAGAGCGGACTTTCTAAGTCGCCAACAATTATGCCCGGGGGAATGGTCTCTTCACCCCGAGGTTTTCCAGGCAATATGCCAGCGGTGGGGAACACCGGATGTAGATCTGCTAGCATCCAGATTCAACGCAAAAGTGGACAGATTTGTGTCTCGCACAAGGGATCCCCTAGCTTGCGGCTCGGATGCCCTAGTGTTCCCTTGGGATCAGTTCGAGCTGATATATGCATTCCCACCACCACAATTGTTACCGCGATTACTCCGCAGAATCAGGGTAGAAAAGAAACCAGTGATTCTGGTGGCTCCAGCGTGGCCCCGAAGGGCATGGTACGCGGAGATTGTAAAAATGTCAGTGAGGAGTCCTTGGACCCTCCCACATCGTCCGGACCTGCTGTCGCAGGGACCGATATACCACCCTTCCTTACCAGCCCTAGGTTTGACGGCCTGGCTATTGAAGCCCACATTCTGAAAAAGAGAGGGCTCTCTAATTCTGTGGTATCTACCATGATCAATGCCAGGAAACCGGTATCCAGGCAGATCTATTATAGGATCTGGAAAGCGTACATTACGTGGTGTGAGGCCAGGAAATGGCATCCACGTAAGTACGTGATAGGGAGGATTTTGGACTTCCTACAGTGGGCTGTAGATAGGAAGCTTGCCTTGAGTACTATCAAGGGTCAGATTTCGGCCTTGTCAATATTTTTTCAAAGGCCCTTGGCTTCGCATTCACTAGTCAAAGCCTTTATACAAGCAGTGATGCGTATTAGCCCTCCGGTTAGTATTCCCATATGTCCTTGGGACTTAAACCTGGTTCTGTCGGTTCTACAGAAACAACCGTTTGAACCATTACAACACATTTCCTTGGTTCTTCTCACCAGGAAATTGATTTTCTTAGTAGCCGTTTGTTCGGCTAAAAGAGTATCGGAATTAGCCGCCTTGTCCTGTAAGGAGCCATATCTGGTTGTCCATAAGGACAGAGTAGTATTACGTCCTCATCCAGCCTTTCTTCCTAAGGTGGTATCGAGGTTTCATTTGAACCAAGATGTGGTTCTTCCTTCTTTTTTCCCCAAACCTAGCTCGGTAGAGGAAAAGTTATTACATTCTTTGGATGTAGTAAGAGCAGTTAAAGCTTATCTAAAAGCCACTGCTCAGATTCGCAGAACGGATTCTTTATTTGTTCTGCCGGAAGGCCCCAGAAAGGGTCAGGCAGCATCAAAATCTACTTTAGCCAAGTGGATTCGACAGGTCATAATACAAGCCTATGGCTTGAGAAAGAGACCGCCTCCGTTCAAAGTTAGGGCGCACTCCACAAGAGCAGTTGGAACTTCATGGGCAGTGCATCACCAGGCCTCCCTGGCTCAAGTATGTAAGGCCGCAACATGGTCTTCGGTACACACGTTTACTAGGTTCTACCAGGTAGACGTTAGAAGTCAGGAGGATGTCGCCTTTGGGCGCAGTGTGTTGCAGGCCGCAAAAGATCCTCATGCCTGATGGCGCCCAGCTTATGTATCCCTCCCCTCATTTGGCATTGCTTTGGGACGTCCCATTAGTAATGACTAAGTCGCTCTGTGTCCCGTGATGTACGAAAAAGAAAAAGGGATTTTTATAACAGCTTACCTGTAAAATCCTTTTCTTGGAGTACATCACGGGACACAGAGCTCCCACCCCTCTTTTTGGGACACTTATTGCTTGGCTACAAAACTGAGGTGCTCCCGGGTGGGAGGGGCTTATATAGGGGAGGGTACTTCCGGTTTGGAATTGGCCAGTGCCAACACCTGAAGGTAATCTATATAACCCATTAGTAATGACTAAGTCGCTCTGTGTCCCGTGATGTACTCCAAGAAAAGGATTTTACAGGTAAGCTGTTATAAAAATCCCTTTTTATCCATTATTACCCACGTTGCATACGTGAGGTACACATATTTCAAGAATTGGTTTATATATCAATTTTTGACATTCACTTTGTTTACGGCGCCGCATTTATTTATTTATTTTTCCTTGTTTACAATATGTCTGATTGTTAATGCTGGCAGCCTATTACACACTGTTTTCATTTTTTGGTAGCGCAACTTTTTTCACATTTACTATACAGTATACTGTAATCTTACAGATTACAGTACTGTATCAAATAATTACACATCCCCTTTGTCCCTAGTGGTCTGTCCAGTGCCCTGCATCCAGTTTTATATAATAAAAACTGTTTTTTCTGCCTGGAAACTGGAGATTGTCCATAGCAACCAAAAAGTGTCCCTTTATGTCAAAAGTGGTTTTAGACCAGCTAGAAAACAGCGATAATAAATTAGAATCACTCGCAGAATTGAGCGATAGTGATTTGTGGGAAAATTTGTCATCAAACACTAAATCTAATGACAGCGACAATTCTGCAACTGAGCAAATATCAGTGTTTTTTATTTGATTACATTAGTGAATATTTTTTATTATAATTACATTACTATTTGTTATAATTATTTATAGTTATTTATTATATTATAATTTATGATTTTGTGTTTCAAACTTTATCATACCCGGGATGTCTACTAGACTCTTGTTTGGTCAGGTTTAGGTAAGTAATTACTAAGAATTGCAGGCCTACAATACATAACACCAAATTTCCATGCAAAATAATTGTACCGCTTTTGGTACATAATTCCAGACAGAATCATACCGCCAGGAAGGTTAACCACTTCAATACAGGGCACTTTCCCCCCTTCCTGCCCAGGACAATTTTTAGCTTTCAGCGCTGTCACACTTTGAATGACAATTGCGCGGTCATACAACACTGTTCCCAAACTAAATTTTTATAATTTTCTTCACAAAAAAAGAGCTTTCTTTTGGTAGAATTTGATCACCACTGGGGTTTTTATTTTTTGCTAAACAAACTAAAAAAAGACCAACATTAAAAAAAAAAAAAATAGGATTTTTTGTACTCACTGTAGACATGTGCACACTGAAATATTTCGTTTCGGAATTTCGTTTTCGTCCAAAAAATAAATTTATTTAGTTACTCCCGAAATTCGTTTTTATTTATTTCGTTTTTCGTTAAAAATTGCATTCGTCCGAAAATCTGAATTAATTAAGGTCGAATCTGTCATTGAAGGCTTATGGTGTCTGTCGAATGTTCAAAGAAGATTCGACGGAGCAGTGAAACTGTACGACGCTGCAATCATACATTTCCGGTCGAATGTTCCGCCCACAAGCAGTGATCTTTTCTCTCTATGTCGAATCTTTTCTCTCCTATGTCGAATCTTTTCTCTCTATAATGTCAAATCTTTTCTCTCTATAATGTCAAATCTTTTCTCTCTATAATGTCAAATCTTTTCTCTCCTATGTCGAATCTTTCCTCTCCTATGTCGAATCTTTCCTCTCCTATGTCGAATCTTTCCTCTCCTATGTCGAATCTTTCCTCTCCTATGTCGAATCTTTTCTCTCCTATGTCGAATCTTTTCTCTCCTATGTCGAATCTTTCCTCTCCTATGTCGAATCTTTCCTCTCCTATGTCGAATCTTTCCTCTCCTATGTCGAATCTTTCCTCTCCTATGTCGAATCTTTCCTCTCCTATGTCGAATCTTTCTCTCCTATGTCGAATCTTTTCTCTCTATAATGTCGAATCTTTTCTCTCCTATGTAGAATAATCTTGGACTAATAGAGTTAAGGTTAGGCACATTCGACCACAGGTTCGATAGACACAGATTGTTATTGTCAGCGTCACGTCGAATCTCCTATCTATATCGAACTGTTGTAGCAACGAAAACGAAAATAAAGCATTTGTTTATGTCGGATCTTTCGGTTTTCGGATTCTGTGCTTTCGTTTTCGTTTGTTAAAACGATAACGAAAATAGCTGAAATTCGGACGAAAATGCATTCGGACGAAAACTAATGCACATGTCTAACTCACTGTAAAATCCTTTTCTCTGACATCCATGGACTGACACGGTGTCTCTTTACACTTTACACGTTGGTTATGTCCCTGCTTGCAGGAGAAGACCTAGGCAGAATGTGAGATGTTATACATACATTCTAAAAGCCAGAGCTGAACAGCCCCACCCAGGGGGCGGTCCCTCCGGACATAACCCTCCCACTACAGTCAGCAGACTTCAGTTCGTAACAAAGCAGTACAAACTTAAAAAGGAAGGGTGGGTGCCGTGTCAGTCCATGGATGTCAGAGAAAAGGATTTTACGGTGAGTACAAAAAATCCTATTTTCTCTTACCATCCATGGACTGACACGGTGTCTCTTTACACTTTACACGTGGGATGTCCCAAAGCAGTGTCAAGAGGGATGGGAGCAGTATAAATGGAAAAACCAAAAACTTCACTCCAAGAAGGCAGAGCTCCTCAACGGAGGAGTCGCAACTTTAAACAGCGGCCTGCAGCACCCTGCGGCCGAAGGAAGCATCCGGAGATGCAGCCACATTAACCTTATAAAACTTAAAAGGCATGAACAGACGACCAGGTCGCCGCCTTGCACACTTGTGTAACCGACGCTTGATGTCGGAAAACCCAGGAAGCACCAATTGCCCTGGTGGAATGTGCCGTAACCGGAAAGGGAGGCGCCCGCCCTTTGAGAGCATAGGCTTGAATGACGGTTTGTCTGATTCCCCTAGAAATGATGGCAGACGAAACCGCTTGGCCCTGTTATGGACCAGAGACAGTCACAAACAGTGAGTCGGACTTTCGAATAGAAGCAGTAGCAGACAGGTACACCCGTAAGGCTCGTACCACATCCAATATGTGCAGCGCAAACTCTCTGGGATGCGATGGGTGAGGACACAAGGACAGGAGGACAATGTCCTCATGTAGGTGAAAGGTCGACACCACCTTTGGCAAAAAGGAAGGTCACGGATGCAACACCGCCTTATCCTTATGGATGACTAAATATGGCGACTTGCAGGACAAAGCCGCCAACTCAGACACCCGTCAAACAGAAGTGATTGCCACTAAAAGGCCACCTTCTGAGACAAGACAAGAGGGGAATATCCCGGATATTCCCAAAAGGAGGTTCCTGGAGGACCGAGAGCACCAAATTCAGATCCCACGGTGGGAGAGGAGGCTTGACAGGATGGAGCACATGGCGAACCCCCAACACAAGGTGCTAACCAAGAAATGACCCGCTAGAGGTCGCTGAAAGAAGACGGCCAAGGCCGAAATCTGATCCTTGATGGTACTCAAAGCAAGCTTTTGGGTCACTTCACACTGCAGAGGACGCAGGATTCTGGGGACGGAATACGACCGAGGACGCCAGTCCAGCGCTTCGCATATGGCGATATAAGCTTTCCAGGCACGGTGATAGATCTGCTTGGAGGAAGACTTCCGTGTCCTTAACATGGTCAAAATGACCGAGTCCGAGAGACCTCGGTCCCTCAACACCTGGCTTTCAACAGCCCTGCCGTTAAAGCCAGAGACTGTAAGCCGGATGAAACATAGGACCTTGAGACTGAAGGTCCTCCCTCATTGGTAACCGCCAGGGAACGTCCGCGACGAGACGTACCAGATCAGCGAACCAGTGATGCTGAGGCCAATCCGGAACAATTAGGATCACCGGAGTTTATATCAGGCGATAAGGACCCTATGGGGCCACCAACGCATCCGAGGCATCGCCCAAGGATCCCTGGATCTGGCCACAACCTCGACCCTTGCGATTGAGTCGAGAGGCCATCAGGTCCACATCCGGCGTGCCCCACCGTCAGCAAAGGAGTTGAAATATGCAAGGACCACTCTTCTTGGTCCGGCGATTGGCGACTCAGATAGTCCGCCTGCCCATTGTCTATGCCCAGAATGTAAATGGCCTACAGAGCCGGCACGTTTCTTCCGGCCCACTTCAGGATACGGACTACCTCGGAAGCCGCAGCTGAGCTCCGAATCCCCCCTTGATGGTTTACATACGCCACCGCCGTGGCGTTGTCCGACTGGCTCCTGATGGAGCGACCCCGTACTCTCTCCGACCTGAGGAGAGACACAGTCCGATGGCCCGTATTTCCAGAACAGTGATTGGTAAACGGGCTCGTCCGGAGTCCAAGGCCTTGAGCCGACAGGACTCCCCAGACTCCACCCCAGCCCGTCAGGCTGGTGTCCGTCGTGAGTACCATCCATTGGATGGGAGGGGAACGACTTTCCGGACCGAAGAGCCGAGGATCTCAACCACCATGTCAGGGGCGCCCTGACCAGGTGAATCACCTGGATCTGAAGATCCAAGGACAACGGGGATTTGTCCCAGGTGGACAAGATCTCCTTCTGCAATGCCCTGGTGTGTGATTGGGCATACGGAACGGCCGCAAAGGAGGCCACCACGAGTCCCGGGACTCTCATGCAAAAAAACGGATTGACAACCATTTTCGGGATGTCAGCACCCGCACCGCAGACTGAAGTGTCAGCAACTTCTCCAGAGGTAGGATACCTTTGCCTCCAAGGAGTCCAGAATCAGAACTAGATACTCCAGACACTGAGTCGGGACCAGGACTGACTCCTGAATGTTCAGGAACCACCCGAAGTCCCTGAGGGTCTAATTGACGATAGTCACCTTTCCTCTAAGTCTGAGCCACTTTCTGCTCTTAGCAGAAGATCGTCCAGATAGCCCACGACAGCAATACCTCACTGTAACAGAAGGCTAGAACCGGAGCAAGCACCTTGGTGAACACCCTTGGTGCCGAGGCTAGGCCGAAAGGAAGAGCCACAATCGATAGTAGACTTCGCTGATCGCAAGCGCAGAAACTTCTGGTGACTTGCGCAGATCGGAACATGCAAGTAGGCGTCCTTGAAGTCCAAGGACGCCAGAAGAAAATCCCTTTGGTGGAGTGTAGCGATCACCGTGCGAATGGATTCCATGCGGAATTTCTGCACCTTCTCGAAGGCATTCAGGGCCTTGAGGTCCAGGATAGGTCGAACCACGTCCTATTTTTGGGACGACAAACAGATTAGAGTAGAATCCCTGAAAACTCTCCTGTGACGGAACCGGCACAATCACTCCGGACCTGATCAAATCCTGTACAGCCCCCAAGAGGGCTGCCCGACAGGTAGGAAGGAGAGGAAGATTCGAGGGAAAGAATCTGTCTGGGGGCCAGGATCGGAATACTATCCTGTATCCTGAGGTGACCACCTCGCACACCCACCAGTCGGAGATTCGGGAGGACCACCGATTCGTGACCTGCGAAGTCGTCCCCCCACCCCAGAGTCGGGCGGAGGCAAGACTTCACGCAGAGGCGGGCTTGGGAGCCGCTTGCTCGGCTTACGCACCCAGGGGCACTTGTGCCCACCAGCCGCACTGCCGTCAGTCTGAGAGGACCTACCTGTGGACTCTGACTGACGAAAAAACCCTGTTTTGCTGGAAAGGAAGGCCCCTGTTTGCGGTGGGCCTCCTCACTCTTGCTAGTCTAAGGAAGAAGAGTGCTTTTACCTCCCATGACATCCATGACGATGTCATCCAGAGCAGCACCGAAAGGTCTACCACCTTTAAATGGTAGATCCGTCAGGAGCTTCCTAAGGCTAGGTCAGCAGACCAGCACTTCAACCAGATAAGACGACGCAATACCACCGCCGAGACAGAGGCCCTGGATATTAAAGGGGCCGCGTCCAACGTGGCGTCGCACACATAAACCAGGCCCTGAACCAGTTGGTGGGCCAGAGCAACTGTGTCTGGAGGAAGATTATGCTCCTGTACAGCTAGGTGCAACATTTTTGCCCAACCTGTAAGTGTTTAAGACACAAGGGTCGCCGCTACCACAGGCCGTAGGGCGGATCCCAACAAGGCAAACATGGCTCTGCTCACCACTTCTGACCTCCTGTCAGTGGGGTCCTCAAATGCAGGAGTCCCCTCCATCGGGAGAGCGATGGCCTTGTTCAACCGGGCGACTGGAGGGTTGACCCTGGGGGAGAAGCCCACTTTTTAAGTAGGGCATCTTCAAGGGGTATCTGATAGACAAACGCTGCGGGACCATAAAAAAATTCTTCTGCGGCTTTTCCCAGACCTTATCAATGAGCTGGTCAAAGAAAGTACATATGGAAAAACCTCTTTAGAAGGCCTGGCCTTAAAAGAACCAAAGGAGAGTGTATCCGCCTGAGGTTCTGCATCCGCAGCATTTTAGCTTGAGAGTGTCCCTCACCGCAGTCATGAGTACACTAACAAGCGCCCTGTCATTTACTGACTCAGAACTGGAGTTTTCCTCATAAGGAATGTCCTGTTCAAAACCATCCAATACATTCAGAACTAGGGTCCTGAGCGGAAGTGGCTAGGCCCATATCTGAATCAGCGCACTGCCCTCATGAAGTAAAGTGGGGAGAGGGCGCTTTTTTGCACACAGCTCCCATCCTGGTCAGAAATGATTCCAGGACTGCCCACAACTGGTCCCTAGGGACCGCAGGTGCTGAAGCACTGCCTGTTGTCCACTGACATTTAGGGGAAGCTGGTGACAGAGACTCCATATTGCCCCCCTCTGAGACTCCTCAGATAAAAAGTCCACCCACAGGCTGTGCTGACTGAGGAGGGGGCGCCCAGGGGACTCACCAAACCGGACCAGGGACCGCTCAGTTCCGCTGTCTGTACCGCGCTGTGTCAGCGCTGGTGAGCTGTGAGGAGATTGTGAGGAGATTCGCGCTGTTACAGCAGCGCTAGAGGCCAAAACTAGTGCTGAAGAGCGCACGGGCTACAAGAAAATGGCCGCCGCACTTCAATGAGGCGATCCGCAGCAAGATGGCCGCCATGACTCAGCAAAAGTGAAAAAAACAGCACACACAGCGCCACTCGGCGCTCAGGCCCCAAAACACACAAAAAAAGGCCCCAAGCATATCTGCAGACCAGCATTAGCCCCTCCAAGAACAGTGTGACCCCCAGGCACCCCACACAGCACAGCGCCAGCAATGGTGACAGAGAGTGACAATGAAATACAGGGGGAAACAGGGAAAATCCCCCACAGAGAAACACACAGCTTTTTGTACTCACCTGCAGGCAGGAGAGACTACTTACCCGTCACCTGAGGGACCCACTAGTGTGTTTCTGACAGGACTATCACAGTGCAGTACTGAGTAGCTGACGGCCCGGTCCACCGCGAAAGATACAGTCAGTCAGGAATTGTTCAGTCTTGAGAGGACCATGGGAGCATGAAAGCAACCCGGCCACCCCTGGAGTCATGGGGCCTGTCGTGAACTGAGTCTCACGCACACAAGGCGAGGATCAGCACGCTCGATGGTCGGACAGGGAAGACTACGAGGATATCTTGTACCCAACCTGTTGCCCAGCCGACAGTTGATAGAAGATTCTCAAAAATAAAATAAAAAAGAATTCCAGAAAAGGAATAAAAATAGGTCAGGAGACTGGCTCCTGAGAGAGCCACGTCTTCTCCTTCTGCTAGGCAGAAAAAAACAGAAGTCTGCTGACTGTAGTGGGAGGGTTATGTCCGGAGGGACCGCCCCCTGGGTGGGGCTGTTCAGCTCTGGCTTTTAGAATGTATGTATAACATCTCACATTCTGCCTAGGTCTTCTCCTGCAAGCAGGGACATAACCCACGTGTAAAGTGTAAAGAGACACCGTGTCAGTCCATTGATGGTAAGAGAAAAAAAGTTTTCTTAGTTTTGTTTTCTCCTTCACTGACGGGCACTGATGAGGCTACACTAATGGGCACTGATAAGGAGGCACTAATATGTAGCATTGATGGGCACTAATAGGTGGCACTGATATGCAGCACTGATGGGCAGTGATAGGTGGCACTGATCGGCAGCACTAATGGGCACTGAGAGGTGGCACTGATGGGCACTGATAGGCGGCACTGATGGGCACTGATAGGCGGCACTGATGGGCACTGAGAGGTGGCACTGATGGGCACTAGTAGATGGCACTGATAGGGAGCACTGATAAGGAGGTATTAACAGGCATTACTGATGGGCACTGATTGGCATCTGTGAAGGGCACTGACAGGTGTTACTGATGGGCACTGATTAGCGATTTGGGTGGGCACACATTGGGATTTGAGTGGCCACTCATTGGCATTGTGGTGGGCACCTCTGATGGGGGCTGCGCTGATAATCAATGTGCTGATTATCATTGTCCACCCACCTCTGATAGGAGAGCCACCGATCGGCTCTCCCTGTCAGCGCGAGCTGAGAAAAGCTGATTACCAGCACTTCCTGGTTCATGCTGTGATTGGTCACAGCTGATTACATGGTAAAGAACCTCCGTCAGAGAGGCTCTTTACCATGATCGGAGATGCGGTGTGTCAGAGTGAGGCACCACACCACTGATCGCCACGCCCCCACGGGCGTGCGATCGCGGCTTATCCTGCTGGACATCATATGATGCCCAGTCAGTAGAACTGAACCACTTCCTGGCCGTCATTCTGCTATAGGCCGGGCGGGAAGTGGTTAAGGTGGAACCTGAATCAAAATGCAAGGTTGGCTTAACATGTATCTTAAAACAAAAATGTAATATACTGCAGCTCACCAGTCCTTAGATGAGACGGCTACATTCTTTTTCTGTTTTTAGGCTTTCTTTTCTTTATTTTCCCCAGGGAATAACACACTTCCTGTCCCTGGGTGGAAGGAGCCGTGGTTGTGACCCAGGCTACATGTCAAAATGTCTGCCTTTTGTTTATTTGGTGGAATTAGTAATTTACAAAAGAAAGATGAGGTTTTTTTTGCTGCCTGTGAAGCACACATGAAGTGACAAGGATGCAGCATTTCTGGTAAGATCAACGGGCATTTTCTGTACTTGCCGAAAATGTTCTTAGGCTGAAAAAATAAAATGAATGCAGCCATCACATGGACTAAAAAGCTCTAATATATTACATTTTTGTTTTTAGGTTAAGTTATCCTTTAACGTTTAGACCATCACCCTCATCACGGGCCTTGTGTAAAGATTCTGGGAAAGCTGAGCTGGAAAAATTATACATTTTGAAAAAATACATGACGGGATCAGATAATATGACATGATCCTTCCACATATAGGAATTATGCATATCTGTATGTATATGTATATTTGCATATAATTGCTTGAGTGTTTACAGGCTTTGGGTCTGTGTAGATTGCATCCCTTTGACATCAGTTTGAAACACTTCTAAGATCAATCTGATCTGCAGTTGGCCTCCTTCTGACCTGCATTTCACCTGCATTCCTATAGATTAGTACTGGAATGCATATCTGCTTGACGCAAACAAAGGGATTTTTATAACAGCTTACCTGTAAAATCCTTTTCTTGGAGTACATCACGGGACACAGAGCGACTTAGTCATTACTAATGGGTTATATAGACACCTTCAGGTGCTGGCACTGGCAACTTCCAAAACCGGAAGTACCCTCCCCTATATAAGCCCCTCCCATCCGGGAGTACCTCAGTTTTGTAGCAAAGCAATAAGTGTCGCCAAAAAAGAGGGGTGGGAGCTCTGTGTCCCGTGATGTACTCCAAGAAAAGGATTTTACAGGTAAGCTGTTATAAAAATCCCTTTTTCTTTTTCGTACATCACGGGACACAGAGCGACTTAGTCATTACTAATGGGACGTCCCAAAGCAATGCCAAATGAGGGGGGGGGATACACTATACATAAGCTGGGCGCCATCAGGCATGAGGATCTTTTGCGGCCTGCAACACACTGCGCCCAAAGGCGACATCCTCCTGACTTCTAACGTCCACCTGGTAGAACCTAGTAAACGTGTGTACTGAAGACCATGTTGCGGCCTTACAGATTTGAGCCAGGGAGGCCTGGTGATGCACTGCCCATGAAGTTCCAACTGCTCTCGTGGAGTGCGCCCTAACTTTGAATGGAGGCGGTCTCCTTTTCAAGCCATAGGCTTGTATTATGACCTGTCGAATCCACTTGGCTAAAGTAGATTTTGATGCTGCCTGACCCTTTCTGGGGCCTTCCGGCAGAACAAACAAAGTATCCGTTCTACGAATCTGAGCAGTGGCTTTTAGATAAGCTTTAACTGCTCTTACTACATCCAAAGAATGCAATAACTTTTCCTCTACCGAGGTAGGTTTGGGAAAAAAAGAAGGAAGAACCACATCTTGGTTCAAATGAAACCTCGATACCACCTTAGGAAGAAAGGCTGGGTGAGGACGTAATACTACTCTGTCCTTATGGACAACCAGATATGGCTCCTTACAGGACATGGCGGCTAATTCCGATACTCTTTTAGCCGAACAAATGGCTACTAAGAAAATCAATTTCCTGGTGAGAAGAACCAAGGAAATGTGCTGCAATGGTTCAAATGGTTGTTTCTGTAGAACCGACAGAACCAGGTTTAAGTCCCATGGACATATGGGAATACTAACCGGAGGGCTAATACGCATCACTCCTTGTATGAAAGCTTTGACTAATGAATGCAAAGCCAAGGGCCTTTGACAAAATATTGACAAGGCCGAAATCTGACCCTTGATAGTACTCAAGGCAAGCTTCCTATCCACAGCCCACTGTAGGAAGTCCAGAATCCTACCTATTACGTACTTACGCGGATGCCATTTCTTGGCCTCACACCACGCGATGTACGCCTTCCAGATCCTATAATAGATCTGCCTGGATACCGGCTTCCTGGCATTGATCATGGTAGATACCACCGGATTAGAGAGACCTCTCTTTTTTAGAATGTGGGCTTCAATAGCCAGGCCATCAAACCTAGGGCTTGTAAAGAAGGGTGGTATATCGGTCCCTGCGAAAGCAGGTCCGGACGATGTGGGAGGGTCCAAGGACTCCCCACTGACATCTTTACGATCTCCGCGTACCATGCTCTTCGGGGCCACGCTGGAGCCACCAGAATCACCGGTTTCTTTTCTACCCGGATTCTGCGGATTAATCGCGGTAACAATTATGGCGGTGGGAATGCATATATCAGCTTGAACTGATCCCAAGGGAACACTAGGGCATCCGAGCCGCAAGCTAGGGGATCCCTTGTGCGAGACACAAATCTGTCCACCTTTGCGTTGAATCTGGATGCTAGCAGATCTACATCCGGTGTTCCCCACCGCTGGCATATTGCCTGGAAAACCTCGGGGTGAAGAGACCATTCCCCCGGGCATAATTGCTGGCGACCTAGAAAGTCCGCTCTCCAATTTTCCACTCCTGGGATGAAAACCGCGGATATGGCTGGGACATATCTTTCTGCCCATTTCAGGATGCAATTCGCTTCCCTCTGGGCTGCACGACTCCTGGTGCCACCCTGGTGATTGATATATGCCACTGCTGTGGCATTGTCTGATTGAATTCTGACAGGGGACCCTTGGAGTTTGGATGTCCATGCTACTAGGGCATACCGGGCTGCTCGTATCTCTAAGAGATTGATGGGCAGGGCCTTCTCTGCTTCTGACCACTTGCCCTGGAGAGACCATTGCTCCAGTACTGCCCCCCAGCCTATGAGGCTGGCATCTGTAGTGACCACCTTCCAAGAAACCGGACTGAAGGGTTTCCCTTTTTCCAGATTCTGGGGCACCAACCACCAATGGAGGCTCTTGCGAACGGAAGGGGACAGGGACATTGGTAAGTCTAAAGCCTGAACTTTTTTGTTCCAGGCTGACAGTATGGCCCTCTGCAAGTTTCTTGAATGGAATTGACCGTAGGGTACTGCTTCGAATGAAGCCACCATTTTTCCCAGCAGCCTCATGCACAGGCGTATGGATGGTTTTCTTTTTGTACCCACTAAGTGGGTCAAATCTTTCAAAGACGACACCTTCTCTGGAGGTAAGAAAATCTTTCTCTGATTTGAATCCAGCCTTAGCCCCAAGTATTCCAGACTTTTGACTGGTCTTAGAGCTGACTTGTCTCGGTTGATAATCCAACCGTGATATTCCAGATACTTGATTGTCTCGTGAATAGCTACTTCCAGTTTTTCCACTGAGTGGTCTATTAGTAGCAGGTCGTCTAAATATGCCATTATCGTTACACCCCGTGTTCTTAGATTGGCCAATAGTGGGGCCAGAATTTTTGTGAACACTCGTGGTGCTGTGGCCAGACCAAAAGGTAAGGCTCTGAACTGAAAATGGTGCCCTTCTACTGCAAAGCGTAGAAATTTCTGGTGGGCCGGAAAGATGGGAATATGCAGATAAGCATCCTTTATGTCGATCGAGGCTAACCATTCCTGCCCTTGTAGGGCGGTGGCCACCGATCGGATCGACTCCATCCGAAAAGTCCTGATATGTAGGAATTTGTTTAGCCCTTTTAGATTTAATATGGGCCTTACGTCCCCATTTGGTTTGGGGACTGTGAAGAGGTTTGAGTAAAACCCGAACCCGCATTCTTCCAAGGGAACCTTCATGATTACACCTTGGAGCAATAGTTGTTCTAGTGCCAGAAGGAGGGATCCTCTCTTCTGGGGATCGCTTGGCACGTTTGACCTCATAAAATGGGCAGGAGGAGTGTCTTTTAACTCCAGCTTGTATCCCAGACTTACTGCGGAGATCACCCATCTGTCTCTGATGGTGTCCCGCCAGGTCTCTGTGAACAACTGAAGTCTTCCCCCCACCCGATTGAGTGGGGGCAACCCTTCATGACTTGGGGGGAGGTTTCGTACCTCTCTTGACCCAGGGTTTCTTGTTACCCTGTGATTGTCCCTGATGTCTGCCCCCAGGATTTGACCGCGGAGGCCGTCGGAACTGTTTCACAGCCGATGTGCCAGGGACTGGAGAAGTAGGCCTCTTAAAAGAAGGACTTCTAACTTTGTTCTTAACCGGCAAGAGTGTACTTTTACCGGCAGAAATTTTCTGGATATACTTGTCCAGATCTTCTCCAAATAAGCGTTCTCCATGAAATGGGAAGCTAATCAGCAATTTCTTACAGGGAGCCTCAGCAGACCAGTTTTTGAGCCATAGAAGCCTACGCATATGTACTACAGACAGCGTAAAGTGGGAGGCCTGTTGGATTGTATCCTTTATGGCGTCCACCGCAAAACACAAGGCTCTAGGTAGGTCAGCTAGGGCAAGAGCCTGCTGATCTGGTAAGTCCCTTAAGACTTGTTTCAACTGATCCTTCACTGCTTGGCAGACCCCAATAGCTGCTACTGCAGGTTGTGTCACCATGCTTGCTGTAGAGAAAGCAGATTTTAGTAAAGACTCCAATTTTTTATCTATTGGGTCTTTGAACATTGGAACATTATCTACTGGCCATGTCAGTGATCTATTCACAAAAGAGATGGCTGCGTCCACTGTGGGCACCTTCCATTTTTGTATGAACTTATCCTCCATGGGATAGATCACCGGAAATCTCTTGGGGGGAGTAAATATTTTATCAGGATGCTCCCAATCCTGGTAAATAAGCCCTTCCAATAAGGGGTGGATTGGGAAGGAACAGACAGTCTGGGGAGCTTTTAGCGACCCCAGCGAGGAGACAGTAGTGGTTGATGGCTCCGCAAGAGGCATTTTAAATGCTGATCGGACCATGTTAGTCAGAGACTGAACCCATAATCTTTCAGCCTGAGATGCTGAGAAAGGTTCTTCCACTGATGATTCCTCTATAACCGAATCAACCTCATCCTGATCCCCTTCAGGCAGGTCGATCTCTGTGTGGGGCTGTTCCTCCACTAACAGGTACTCTGAAGGAGGAGACGGAGATCGGACGCGCTTTCCCTGTGACAGGGAAGCAGCGATCAATGCTGTTAATCTCTCTTCCAATCCTCCCAGAGCTGAGGAAAAAACCTCCTCTGTTATATATACAGGAGCAGGTGGACTGGGGACAGCCGCAGCACCAGGTACTCCTGCGGGGTTCCTACGGCTACTAACCTCTGAAATTTCAGGGGAGATTGGTGCAGTACAAGCATGCCCAAAATCCTCAGAGCCCGATGGAGACCCCTTTTGCTTCTTGGAAGACTTATTTCCAGAGCGTCTGGACGACATATCCTTTAAGCACAGAGCTGAGGTATTCCCGTCGTCATACACCACTTTTACTGGTAATAGTCTAGCACAGTTGCTGCTATATACCAGCTGGTGTCCACTAAAGTGCCTTTCTATGGGGATGCCTGCATCAACCGCCTCTGTGTGCCACTGTTTGTTGCTAGCTCTGTTTGCATCCAGCTGACACTTGTACTGTGTCTTTTAACTACGCTGGGACGCCTGCACATGCGCAGAAGCGCCGCGGCGCGCATCGAGCATCATCCACCAGCCCCGCCCCTTTTTTTCGCTCATCTCTACATAGGAGGCGCGTGCACGCCTTCGGCGCTTTTTTTTAAAAAAATAAGCAGGGACTAGGAGCCAGGGCCCTTTTTGCCGGAGGGCCTGTGCGGTGGATGAGCGCAGCAACAGGGCAGAGGAAGTGGATTCCCACCGAGAACTTACCAACTGCCTGGATCTTTTGACTTGAAAAGAAAAAGATCCACATGACAAGAAAAATGGACCACAGCGGCCTCTAGTGGTTTAACACAGGTACCGCGGTCTCCCTTTTTTTTTTTTTTTTCTTGACTACTATTAAAATTTTACATTTTCCAGTAGTTACAGGCATGCACAGATATTTAGCGGGAATACCGTTAGGTAACAGACAGAAAGACAAATTAGGCTTGGGGGTCCCCCAATGGAACCAAGTTCCTGGGGGCCCCCACTTACCTCTTCCCCGCCGCAGGACTTTGTTTGGTCCACAGAAGCCCAAACTTCACCTCTCACGGCAGGCATTGTATTTAAACCTTCAGGGACCGGGTTCCCAAGGATTCCACTCCCCTGGACCTGTATAGCACCCTGCACAGACAAGATCTTGGTCGTGGGTATGACCAGAGCTCTGGATCCCAGGGTCCAGTCCTCCTAAGAGAGGCATTACAGGCAAAACCTTGCTCTTCTGTTGCAAGGCCCGGGTACCGACCGTTTAGCTATGAAGCTTTTTTGGTCGGATCCGGAACAGCTTACTGAGGCCCATAAAAGAACCTGTACGCAAGCCCAGTGAAAACACATGTTACTCTTTGGCCAACACCTTAGACACTGGCAAAAAACTGAGGTACTCCCAGATGGGAGGGGCTTATATAGGGGAGGGTACTTCCGGTTTTGGAAGTTGCCAGTGCCAGCACCTGAAGGTATCTATATAACCCATTAGTAATGACTAAGTCGCTCTGTGTCCCGTGATGTACGAAAAAGAAAAAGGTCCATCAACAAAGGTCATTATATAAGAAAAAATGCAAAAACATTGTTCATCTGAAAAAAAAAAAAAAATAGCTGGAAATTTCCAGCTCTACAGATCAATTTTCCTAGCAACATTTGAGTACTCTACATTGTATTGTTCTTCAGTCCAATATCTTGAATAGCTTTAGAAGAGACTAATTGGCGTTAATATACTAGAGTACAGGCCATTCACTATACAAAGTGGAATTGTTAGTTAAACGATAAGTTCACCTTTAGTAACAGGTTACTAAAAAAGCAGCCCACACCCCCCTATCCCTCATTGTGACAGCGGGCAAGGGATCCTCTCCCCCCACCAGCTGTCACAATTTAAAAAAATGTGGCTGTGCAGGGTTCCACCCACACAGCCACATTATTTATTCACAGGGTTCTGTGAATGAAGGAACTACAAGTCCCGTCTTTCATCGTGGCAGACGGCTTGTAGTTCCCAATGAACTGCGAGGCCGCTGGCGAGTGCCCTTGTAGTTCATGGATTCTTCCTGCTCTTCAATAACTGCCTGCCCGAATGGGAGGTACAGGGAGACAGCTGTACTGAGAGTCTACAGGAGCCTGAAAATGCACCCATAATATGCTGATCACAGGTTCAATGCTCTGCAGGCTCCTAAGAAAAAATAAAATAAATGCACTTTCCTTTTTTTTACCTTTAATATGGTAAACCAGTCATGGCTGATGGAATTTTAAAGCTGATCTCCAGGCAGATGTAAAAGACACAAGTAAAGGAAGATCTGTTTTTAGATTGTAAGCCCCCAGGAGCAGGGCCCTCTGAACCTTGATATTGAATTACGAACTGTATTATCTCCATTTATTTTGTAAAGTGCTGCACAAACTGCGCAATATAAATGCTGTATAATATTAGTAGTAGTAGTATTAAAGGAAAAGTACAGCCAAAGTTCGCTTGGCTGTACTTCTCGTTCTCCTGTGGTGTTGATTTACTAAACGGAAAAAGACTGTGCACTTTGCAAAGTGCAGTTGCTCCAGAGCTTAGTAAATAAGCAAAAGCTCTGCTGTCTTCCATCATCCAATCATGTGCAAGCAAAAATGCTGTTTTTTTAATCTTCCTTGCATGTGATTGGGTACTCTTTGCAAAGTGAAGCCTTACCTCATTTACTAAGCTCTGGTGCACTTGCAGAGGACAATTGCAAACTGCTTAGAGCCTGAGCCAGCCGCTCCAAAGCCGCCCCCAATGCTCCAGTTGCCAGTTCTCGGCTCATGGAGCACTGAGAACTGAGCAATCAGCGGTGTTTGATCACTCCGTTTTAGAGACGGCCGATGCCACATCCACCTAGGTAAGCATGATTTCTAAAACAAAAAAACCCAAAACTTCTCTTTTAATAATAATAAATGCAATCTTTTGTATAGTTTTTTCAAATACAAGCAGTGTAAGTACCTGACTGTGACTTGGTATTGGCTTCTTTCAGGGCAATCTATGTGCTTACATCTGCCAGTGTTGCAGAGCTGTGTAAATCTCAAAAAATTGGATGGATAAAAATACTAAATCCTTTGATAGGTAAAAGAGCTCCCTTATATGTGTCTCATCTGTGTATCTGTCAGGAGTTCAGCTTATAAAAAAAATACGATTTTTGCTGGAACTAGCACAGGACTGGTTGATCGAGTAAACACAGCTTTACCTTATATACTCAAAAGTAAATGAGCCCTATTATTTCACCTGGAGTTCTATGAAGAGAGCTGAAAACACTCACTGTTCAAGGGGCCTTGAGGACCAAAACACAACGAGAGGACTGTAACCCCCAACCACTGAAAATATAAGAGGTCCAATTACAGTAGAGATGTATACTTCCTTACACTTCAAACAGAAACACAGCAGGCTTCTGCACAGAGATTAACATAAACTATAATTCACTATACAACGTCACAATTACCAAACAGTGCTAAATACAGGGTGGAGGCAAAATGTTCTAAATTTAGGAATCCAATAGGCACTTTGGGGAATAAAGTCAAGGGGATGTCTCCAAAAAGACACCCAAAATAGGAGAAAGAGAAAATAAAGCAGTTCTAGGGTTGATGGTAAAGAGACACTTATAAAGAATGGAACTATGCCACCTTATCTTGAGCTGTGGATGTCTAACTTATATGGGATATTTCTGATTCTGATTGTTGGTTAACATTGTGGCTCCTTGGAGCTCTACGGGGCGCTCCAGTGGAAAGACATCTTAAATGGAATTTGCAGTTCTGACCACCTGCCACAGATACAGTATGTCTCCAAGTACCCTTCAGTGCAAATTAAATGTACAATTTTCACTCTGTATAATGCCCGAGGAAGGGACAAAAGGTCCTAAAATCTTGTCACTAAAAAAGGATTAATGAACTACAAACTTTCTGCATTGATCAATAGATAACACTGGTACAGGACTGTACTGCATCTATGAAAAAGCATAATGACAACCTTTGCTTAAAGTGGTACTAAAAGTTCACGTTAAAAAAAAAACATATCATACTTACCTCCACTGTGCAGTTCGTTTTGAGTGGCCCTGAACATCCTCTTCTGGGGTCCCACGGCGGCTCTCGCGGCTCCTCCCCGCAATAGATAACCTGCTCTGGGAAGCTCTCTCCCAAAGGGATTACCTTGCGGGCGCGCTCCCATGTCATACACTCGGCGTACATAGCTGCTGAGTGTATGACTCTGCCCCACCCCCGGCGTCCGCGTCATTGGATTTGATTGACAGCAGCGGGAGCCAATGATGGAAGTTCGGGGCTCAGGTAAGTAAAACGGGGGCTCGGGTGGGCTGGACAGTGCAAGGTGTTTTTTCACCATAATGCATAGGATGCATTAAGGTGAAAAAACACAAGGCTTTACAACCCCTTTAAGAAAGAATTCCCAGTATGTATGCTTTATAAATGGTTACATTGGTCAACTTTGGCACAGTGTAACCATACATACATATACCCTTTCTGGCCGATGTCCCCAGAAGTTGAAAATCACTGAAGTAAACACCGCTACTCCAGCCCTGCTGCATTTTGAATATAGGAGATTGTCCGATTGGCACAGGCGTCATAGAGATTGCTTTGCATTTTTAAGTTTGTCCGACTGGATGAGGTGAAGAGGCAGGGCAACGACATCACACTCTCCATCTCTTCCAATCACAGAACAATTTGCATTTATTCAGAAAATACAAATCATTCTCTGCATGGCGTCCGTGACGAGTGGCCACTGGTATTCAGAATGCAGCAGGGCAGCCACTCAGCATGGGACCCTGAAGCAAGTGGAGATCACTGGTGTAGTGGTGTCTATTTTGATTTGCAGTCTCCAGGAGTATCGGCCTGGTATGGTATATACATTTTTACATTGGTCCAAGCTGGACCAAGTATTTATGTATAAAAAAATCCATACCCGGAATTCATCTTTAAAGTTAATCATCAGGATATAACCAACCCCTCCCTCCTACCTCCCTCTAACTAACCACTGATACAAAAAAACTATTCAAATGCCAATGTTACTTACCTGAAGCCATGGTCATGGTGGTCACCTCCGGAGGTCCTTCTTCACATATGCACAGCCTGCATGATGTGGACAAGTCCTATTGGTGAAGGCAAAACTCCCAGCGGTGGGATACTCTCTCAAATCCTCCAAAGGTAGGAGGACTCATGGGGCAGTTAGAGGACTGATGGCCGAGAAGATACCAAACGGGAACGTGATATGTCATTATTATATGACAAAAGATTTCCACAGTGCTATGGGTTTTATGAAGAGAAAGCATGGCACAAGCTTTTAGGCGCTCCTGTCTTTGACTGATACCTTATACAAAGCCATACAAAGGGAGGGGGATGAATCACAAATCACCCTTTTGACTTGTCTGTGTAAATTTCAACTTGAGCATTGGAGCTCGATAAACAAGCAGACAGTAAGGAGAAAATGTAAAATGTAAAAAGGAGCCAAGAGCCCTCCGCTGACTGCAAATAAGACTGAAAATAAGGTATCACACGAAGAATAAATGGAGGAAAAAGTTGCATTTGACTCCTTCCTCTGCTGTACATACATTCCTTACTTCCCTACCATTATTTCTTTTACCATCGGCAAATAAATTACATTTAATTCTATTAACAAAACCAACAATAACAAAACCAACCTTTTTACCTTTAGTCCAGAGATTTCCCCTGCAGTACTTTTTTATTTTGTGCCATTAGATGTCCTCAGTCTGATGGCCATCATCATTCAACCCACCTCCTCTGAGCCCAGGTCACCCTGGGCCTGCCCCAGTCTGTGACTGGAGAGTGAAAGGAGAAGCAGCACAGTTATAAGCTTGTTTCTCTTTCACTCAGTTTTCTCCTTCTATCAGCATGCTTATTGTCTACACATGAATGTATTGACTCCTTCTTTCCACACTCCAGTCCCGTTTTAAAGGAACTGCAGGTGGCTCATACCAGGTCTTACCTTTAAAAATATTTTATTAATGTATTAATGGTTACCATTCATTTTTGTCTTTTATATCTGCCCAGAGGTCAGCATTGATGCAGAGTAGCACCAATTATTGCAGCTCACAAATCATTAATAGGTCCTGGTCTCTCCCACAATTATACACTTCAATGCAACACTTGGGTGAAGATTGGATCCTATGGGGCTACAAATGATTTCCAGTATCAATGTATATATGAGTTGTGCCATCAAATGATTTTGTAGAGCACCAAACCCCCTCTATATATTAACCAAGTACATATACCAGAGAATGGCTTAATGGAGCTTTTGATGTACTTTAATCTTTTCAAAAGACTTCAAGTTATATATATATATATATATATATATATATATATATATATATAGTGATATTTTACACAGGGTCTTTTGACTAGATTAAAGCATATTAAATGCCTCATTAATCCACCATTCTTAGGCATTTGTAGTTTGTTTCAAGTACCAATGGGATTGCACCAAAAGATTTTCACTGCCAACTTTACCACCTCCATTTTTGATACTCAATTGGGTATGTTCCTTCATATTTTTAAATATTTATCCATAATTATTGCTAAAAGCACTTTTGATTTTAAAAAAATGTGTAATTGATGTTCTGCAGTCCTTTAGGTTAAATAAAACCCTTTAATCTCATTCTGCTGACAGGTAAACTTTAATTTATGTTGGAAAAAGTAAGAACTTTACATGCCGAAATCACACAGTCACCACTTAGACTTTCCGTCAAGTCATACATTCCAGCATTTAAAAACTCATCTCTAGAAAGATCTGTAAGTGTGTCCTGTTCACCAAGGATAAATGAAATGAAATCTATTAGCAGGTAGTACGAAGAAAACAGATGTGAAACGTGATATGCCAATTACTCACCCTTGGACCTCTTTTCCCTGGGGGACCTGGTAAACCGGGAGGACCTGGAGGACCCTTGAGAGAGAGAAACACAAGCATGTTAGTGAGAGTCTAGGAATGAGTAAGCTTCAGTGTCTCGGAGTCTAAATCCCAAACTATCAATTATCAACACCTTCTAGCCTTGCAGGAAGATCACAGAGAGCAGACTCAAAGATCCCACTTTGAACTGAAAAAAAAAAGTCCAGGCATTCAATGCTACACAGAACACACTGATCCCTATTGAGTTCTGTGGAATGCCTGTTTATTTTTTGCAGGGAAGTGGTGGGCTTTCAATATTCACAAATTATCTAGATCAATAAATAAATGTAACTGGTACGGGCCATTAACTGGATCGCATTTCAGCTCCTGAACTGTGTACGCCAGAAGGCCTATTTATAAGGATTTATGGTTACTACGCTGTCTTTGCCGTTTTTTTTTCATTTGGCAATTCCCTTTTCTTCAATGATGGAATTACATGTTTCCTTTCATTAGTTTGGCAATGTCCAATGTCCCAAGTCCTGAATCCTAACAATACAGCCAGACAGGGCTGTTCACATGCCATGGCTGCAATGCTTTGCTTAGCGGATTTTTAACTCCAGCTGCAGTGTTTGACAGGCATTACCATTTGTCTATATTGCATATTGAATATAATGGGGCCACTTTGCAACCGTGAGCCAAACACAGCCCCACAATGTAAAGTCAGCAATGAAAATAAATAAAAAAACAGGGCAGTAGCACCTTCTTAATGCCTGTCAGCTATACTGCCCTTTGCCCTCATTTTGTCCTGTATAGGCACAGCAGACCAACTGATTGGCTCCTTGTGCTGCGTCTCCCTCTCCTAGTCTGACTATTCTGTGCAAGAGGCTGAAACCTAATCTGAATTCAGATACTTACACTAGTTGCATTTAAAAATATATTTAAAGGAAAAGTATAGCCAAAGCTCTTTTGGCTGTACTCCTGGGGATCACAGAAGTGCAGTTCATTCTGCACTCCTGTGACCCATTTTCAGCCAACAACGGGCTAAAACCCACTGTTGCCTGATGTCACAGAGCCGATCTAGGCTCTGAAAAGATCCCAAACATATGGTTGGGATTCACTCGGATGCTGGAACCGGCAGCTGGCTCAGACACTCAGTCCCCTCCACAGCCCAGTTCTCCAGTGATTGCTGGAGGGGCAGAGCTGACAGTCACCAGCTCTCTGCAGCCTGAAGACCAAGAACTGAACGATCAGTGGTGTTTGATCGCTCAGGTCTTGGTCTTAGAGCCGGAAGGGGACAGATGCAGCATCGGAGTGATGCTGCATGCACCTAGGTGAGTATAAATGTTTATTGTTTTTAAAACCCGAACTTCTCTTTTAATGATATAATAAAAAATATGGAGCTGCGTAATTTTTCGTCTTTGAAATCTGCCTATAATTGAGCTTTAAAACGTGCTGATATTGAGAGTAAAAAAAAATACATACTACGGTATTCCAGTTGAATACAGAATCATTTTAATACAAACCTCAATCCCTTCTGCTGCATATGTGCCCGGGTTCTGTTCTGGTTTACCATTTTGTTTTGTGGCATTTAAAAAAGTGCACTTTTGTTCTCAACTCTCAAATGCCTGTTTACTGGTTTTCTGCTTCAACAGCTCTAATCTTGAATGTTCACTAATGCCTCGTACACACAATCAGTTTTTCCGACAGGAAAACCATGTATTTTTTTCAGCAGGAAAACTGCTCAAACTTGTGTTGCATACACAGGGTCGCACAAATCTTGTCTGAAATTCCGAACGTCAAGAACGCGGTGACGTACAACACGTACGACGAGCCGAGAAAAATGAAGTTCAATAGGCAGTTTGGCTCTTCTGCTTGATTCTGAGCATGCGTGTTTTTTTTTTGTGTCGTAATTGCATACAGACGAGCGCGATTCCTGCTAGGAATTTTTCCTGTCACGAAAATTGAGATCCTGCTCTCAATCTTTTCAGAAAAAGTGTGATGGAGCATACACATGATCGGAATTCCTGACAAAAAGCTCACATCACACTTTTCTTGTCGGGAAAACAGATCGTGTGTACGAGGCATAACAGTTCAGGTTTTCTCTACCACCATGTGGAGGCACTGGTTCTATAGCTAAACTCCATCCAAGCACCTAATCAATGTTGATCTACATACATTATATTGCCAAAAGTATTGGGACATTCCTCCATATCTTTGGATTCAGGTGTTCCAATCACCTTTAGGTGTATAAAATCAAGCACCTACCCATGCAGACTGCTTCTACAAACATTTGTGAAAGAACGGGTCGCTCTCAAGAGCTTTGTGAATTCAAGCATGGTACTGTGTTAGGTTGCCACCTGAGCAATAAGTCCATCCGTGAGATTTCCTTGCTACTAAATATTCCATGGTCAATTGTTAGTGGTATTTTAACAAAGTGGAAGTAACTGGGAACACTAGCATCTCAGCCACGAAGTGGAAGGTCCACATAAAATGACAGAGCGGGGTCAGTGCATGCTGAAGCTCACAGTGAGCAGAAGTCGCCAACTGTCTGCAGTCAATAGCTACAGACCTCCAAACTTCATGTGGCCTTCAGATTAGGACAACAACAGGGCATAGAGAGCTTCATGGAATGGGTTTCCATGGCCGAGCAGTTGCCTCCAAGCCTTACATCACCAATTGCAATGCAAAGCGGAGCAGTAGAGTCGTGTTCTCTGGAGTGACGAATCATGCTTCTCTGTCTTGCAATCCGATGTACATGTCTTGGTTTGGCGGTTGCCAGGAGAACGGTACTTGCCTGACTGCATTGTGCCAAGTGTAAAGTTTGGTGGAAGGGGGGATTATGGTGTGGGGTTGGGCTTGGCCCCTTAGTTCCAGTGAAGGAAACTATTAAGGCTTTAGCATACCAAGACAGTTTTGGGATGGCCCCTTCCTGTTCCAACATGACTGCACACCAATGCACAACGCAAGGTAAATAAAGACATGGATGGGCGATTTTGGCGTGGAGGAATTTGACTGACCTCAACCCGATAGAACAACTTTGGGATGAATTAGAGTGGAGATTGCGAGCCAGGCCTTCTCGTCCAAAATCAGTGCCTGACCTCACAAATGTGCTTCTGGAAGAATGGTCAAACATTCCCATAAACACACTCCTAAACCTTGTGGACAGCTTTCCCAGAAGAGTTAAAGCTGTTATAGCTGCAAAGGGTGGGCCAACTCAATATTGAACCCTACGGACTAAAACTGGGATGCCATTAAGGTTCATGTGCGTGTAAAGGCAGGCATCCCAATACTTTTGACAATATAGTGTATATGGTAACTCTTTTGTCTGCCAAATAATATTTAACTTTATACTGTCAGTTCTGTAATCCAGACAGTCCTGCCAAACAGCAGAGCCAGGTTCTTGATCTCCACTGCGGCCACAGCAGCACAGCATGGTCAAGAACATGCCCCCAACCGATTAACTGGAGAAGCAGCACACTGATGAGGTCATCCTTATATTTACTCTTTTCTCCTGTCAGCATGTTCCCTGTCATCACATGTGCATGCAGAAGAGCATGATTCCCTTCTACAGCTTCCCCCTTCCTCTCCCAGTATCATACCTCCCAACCCGCACGGATTCTGCGGGTTTCTCCCGCAGGGACAACATCTTCCCGCGTACCCATACGGGACACTGTTTTCCCGCATAGAGCGGCAGCGAAAAGCAGGTGAGTTCGGCGGGCGGCATGTCACACCACTCCCGCGACCCGCGACGTACACCCCCCCCCCCGACCCCGATCTCTTTGATGAGAGGGGGAAAATAATTTGAATTAAAGTCCCGCAGTGGACAATGGGAAAGTTGGGAGGTATGCAGTATAAGCTTTGTTGTAGAGTGGATCACAGGAGGCAAAAATAAAGACAGATTCTGATACTTACACTAGCTTCAATAAAGAGTATGAAAATCCTAAGTATGAACTTCTTTTATTTGCTCACTGTTTGTTAACCTTGCCAGAAATTCAGAACTGTCATTTGACCTTTGCACACTATATGTGTGTTATATCAATCAGTCCCTCTAGTTCTTATTTTGGACTACATAATGATTTGTATTCATGTTGTACAGATCTGAGTGTGGGAGTGGCTTGAGTAGTTTATCAAAAAGATGCTGGGCAGGGCTGGCACCACTCATTCAACAATAATTTTGTGTCTTGTCAGCCCAGGGTTTAGGAGCTAAGTGAATTTTTGGCAGCTGAACAGGTACTTTTCTCTACTTGGAGAGTATCTAAAGCTGGCCAAACACTAATCAAAATTAAAATAGTCCAGAAGGAACCAGCCAAGTTTTGATCAGTGTGTGTGCTCCCCCACTCAACAAAAATATATTTGTAGCGGGCAGTTCCTCCCCTCTCCCCGTCCTGTCTATTACATTTCTGCTTGCAATGTCTCTGGTCTAGGGGTATGATAGGGGAGGGAGAGGGTGCGCTACACCAGGCTTCCACCACAGGTGTATAAGTGGTATCAGCAATGCCTTTCTTTACCTTCGGGCCTGTGTTGTGCATCGGATCCTCCCTCCAAGAGTCTCCGAGAACCTCGTCTGCCAGGAACTGAGCCCCACACCATTAAAGTCCAACACTCCTTTATTTAACACATAACATGGACTCCCTTGGCTATAGAACAGAAAAGGGGATGTGGGTGCGAATAGGCCCAGACACAAGTTCGATCCTCCACTCTCCTCCCTGAGAGTGGGTTATGGTTTCCGCACGAGGGAAATTCACCTTCCGGACGGTCTCCGACAAGAGACTCACCCGTCACCGGCAGTATGCTGCACCGGGTCTTCGGATGAGGAGCTCTTCCCGGTCCATTACGCCCACCTCGGATTCAGGCATCCATCTCCGGAGTACCCTAGGATCCTTCCCTCGCGGAACTCAGTGTTGGGCACTGAGCTCCGGACCGCCGTCCGAGTACCTCACCTCAGGCTAAAGGTGCCAGAGGTGGAACACGATCACCGGTGGTCCTCTAGGCCTAGTCCGCCTAGAGGACAAGCACGAACTCCATCCGCAGGCTAAAGGTGCCAGGGACCAACTCTCTCGTGACCAAGATGGCCGGCCCCTTTATCCCCTCTCCCAGCAAGCACGGCGGGTTCCCCGCCCCACCATACCGCTGCCAAGAGAGGACAAAAAGTAGGCTCAGCACACAGCGGTATCCATCTGTCGGCCCATGGTGACAGCGCCACCCAGTGGACCGCCGGAGACACACCACTGGTGTCACCGAAAAATTCAAAAATGACCCCGGGAAAGTAAGTACCCGCTACATATTGTTTAATTGACTTCTGTCAAAAGGACATGTTGAACAATTTTTGTGATCAGTGGCTGCAGCCAATCAGTCCCGGGGAAGGTTAGTCAGTGCTAAATGTCTCCAATGTAGTGATGACCAAGAAAACACATTTTCAAATTTTTCTTTTTTTTTTTAAAGAATAGAACCTCTTTCAGTTTTGTTTTTTTTGTCTTTCAGTGATCCCATTCCCATAATTCTTTCTCCTGGTGTCAAAGGGGGAAATCTCACCAGAGGAGTCTGACACAGCAATAAACCTTCTGGAGGTTAAAAAATTATGTTGGGTCAGGCTTTAATGATATGTAATCCATGCATAGCGGCCAAGGGTTCAGCTTTAAATAATAACTCATGAAGACATTGCAAATGATCTCATCTAAAAATCTGCAAGAAGATTTGAAAAACATGCTCTTGGAAGACCTGAATAATCGAAGTTCCGCACCACTGAAGCAGACAGTGATGAGGAAGAAAGAGATCACTATCACAAACATGACACTTTGGAAAATGGTTCAGAATTATTCATGTTGTGCATGTACCACTATGGAGGGTCTGGGGAGAGTAGAGCGAGGACAGCCACCTCTCCCACCATCTCCCTCTACTTTACAAACGGTCATGTGTCAGGTCCAGACACATTCCATAGCCAGCTCCAACTGACTCATAACTTTATGTGCTTGTCTGATTGTCAAGTCGGTACCCAGATTTTCCAAAATCACTGACTCAGAACAAGCATGCAGATTAGCTGTTGTAACTTCATGCTTGTTCTGAAGCTAAAGACAGACAGACAGACAATTAGCATTTTCTGAAGGAAAATTTAAAGCAGGATTCCACCCGCGATTTAAAAAAAAAAAAAAGTCAGCAGCTACTAACACTGTAGCTGCTGACTTTTAATAAGGACACTTACCTGTCCTACTCGCCCGCGATGTCGGACCAGCGACGGCGATCAATCGGTGCTGGCAGGTCTCGGCTCCTCCATCCTGACTAAGGGAAACAGGCAGTGAAGCCTTACGGCCTCACTGACCGTTTCCTACTGCGCATGCGTGACTCGCACAGCGCTTTGTGAATGGGCGGCTGCCTCCTGGGATACACACAGTTCCCAGAAGGCAGCGCGCCCCATTCACAAGAATAGGAAGTGGAAGGACATACACCGAGGCAAAGGAAGAGGCAGATTAGGGGACTTCCGCATAGCAACGGGCATTTCGGGTGATTACAATTTATTTATTTTTTTCTATTAATTTTTTTCTTTTTTTTATAGGAATTGTAGTGTTAAAAAATTCTCTGGGTGGACCTCCGCTTTAAGTTATTTTGTTTATAACAGCAGTAGAGTAATATAAATGGACTGGAGTTTAATCCAGGTATCAGATATATATGACTTCAGCAGTAAGAATCAGCAGATTTTTGAGGTTGTGATGAGAGGTGTATGTGAACAACATTGGCCGATCAGCCTGTACAAAGCAATGACAGGCTGCAAGCAGGCTGCTCGCATGTATCTGCACACTCAGCAGTTAAATGCGGTTAGGGACAGATGAGTGACCCTGACACGTCCAGGCTCGGACATCAATCCCTAACCGCATGTAACTGCTGGTTATGAAGATACATGTGAACAGCAAAGGCTCTTCTCAGCCTGTCATTGCTTTGTACAGGCTGAGCGGCCACTGCTGTTCACATACGCCTGTTACCCCAGCCTCAAAAATCCACAGATTCTTGCCCCTGGAATTCGGTGTATGCATGTAAACAACTGTGTGAAGTAGGCCTCAACCTATCATAACCATATTATGCAAAACAAGGGACTTTAAAGGCAGGAAATTTAGGAATATCATTTTATTTATAGTTACCTTGGTCCAGCTTGGACCAGGGTAAGTATGTATGTGCCGCACCTGTGATATCCCCATGGAAGCTGGAAGTGACTGTAGTAGGCACCGCTACTCCAGTGATGTTCAAGCTTCTGGGTCGTGTTCTGAGCAGCTGCACTGCTGCATTGTACTAACAAATAGCCACTGCCCCATCTATAACTGGCCTTTGCAGCAAGGAGCCCATGGAAGGCTGATACATATCAAATAAAACCAAAGAAAATCCCCAGATCAACTTATTGGTACTGGGGTGTCATGTAGTGGCTCTGCAGCTTACGCATGTATTAGCAAATGTGTGCAGACTAAACCCCTGTTTTTAACACATACTGTTAGACAGGATAATTTGGTTGGTTGCAGGCTGGTCAGTAAGTTGAGCTAGGCATTTTCTTTGGTTTTGTTTGAAATGCGTCGCCATTTGTTTGTACTGTTGAAATATTGGTGAGGGGACACACTGGAAACCTTTGCTGCCATTGTGCTAAATCTTGGGTGTCCATTGCGCCCCTGTGCCTTTAAGGAGGGGTGGGATCCCTCCAGGCTCATCTGCCCTCTATCTATCAATTATAATGCATATGCTTTCACTGTAGAGGCTCACAAACATTTATATTGGGACTGCGGCTAATACTGGGGCATTTCTCAATGAATACAAAGCTTTCTCTGGCTGGAAAAGGTGGAGATACAGGACAGTCATGTCATGATCTCAACCTCATCTAATCAGAGGATACTTTGCATGCACTGAGACAATGCAAAGTGTTCTCTGAATGGCGCCCATGCTGAGCAGGCAGCCTCCTGTGTTCAACAAGCAGCAGGTCAGCCGCTCAGCAAGGTCCCGGGAAGCCAGCGGCAATCACCATATATTGGTGTCTACTACAGTGATTTCCAGCTTACGCAGAGATGAGGGATCCCACAGCACATACACGCTTATATATTGGTCCAAGCTGAGTCATTTACCAGAAAACATTTCCATACCTAAACTTCAGCGAAAATAAATTGTATAAAAAGTGTAGTCTTTTGAGTAAGTGATTCAAAAGTGACTAAAGCCATCGAATCAATATAACAGCCTAACAACTAGCATTTTCTAAAAGAGGGTTCAATAATGCCAGCCAATGTACTTTCTCAGTCCAGGTTCCCTTTAATGATAGGGGGTAGGTTTGGTGTTGGCAGACAGCCCGATTCAGGTGTCATGCAAGCAGCAGACACAGGATATTAGTCACAATCCCCCTGCATATTCCATACTGATATATAGCTTAGAGCTATGTCTCTACATATACATTCTTCTCTGCTAGGCACATGCTGAACTTGTATTTTATCTGCCTTCACAGATTACCAGAAAGATTCAGTATTAATCTACAGCTCTCAAAGACAGAAACAATGATTGGTTTGAGAGCTAAAGTACAGGTGCAAATACTGCATGACTTGAGCTTCCCATAACATACAAGTTTTTCCATATTTATTGGCCTTTATTGGGCAAAATAACTTTTGCAGTGTTTCAGATCAGTGGTTTTCAGGCAACCACCTAAGCCAGCTTTTTCTCACCCATTCTACCCCAGAAGAACCCTGTAAAATAATTTTCAGGTCTCAGGCAACTCCAACTAAGACTAATCCATTGGAAGTCATTGGGAAAAGTTGGTTTACATTGGTGATCAGTGGGAAGAATGTTCCCCCTTACAGTGGTGGTCAGATTGCCACACCTGCAGTCATGTTAATAGCTCTGCCAAGTGGTGTTGGACCTGGAAGTGTAGAACCATCATCAGATGGGAAGTCAATTAGCAACGGTTCAAGGAACCATTAGCCACGTCTTAAGGAGCCCTAGGGTTCCACGGAACCCTGTTTGAGAATGGCTGATCTAGGCAAACAATGCTGCTCCATCCAAGAGTGAGAAAAGCATGGGGTTCCAACTTGCAAACTGTAACCTTGCCAATTGTGCAGCTCACAATAATAAAATAAATAATGCAAAAGAGCATATCTATAAGGAACCTATAAATTCTGCAACCCAGCCTCTGTATTCTGTTTCTAGGCTTGGTCTTCTAGAGGTTTTTGCTTTCACCTTCTGTTCCGTCAGCTTCATTCTCCTGACCTCAGCCCTGCTTCCACGGTTCCTGATTTTTATCTGTCTTCCCCCTGCTTTCAGCTTTCTGCCTGTATTTAAATTGCCAAAACTCAGACTGTTTTGACTTGCTGCCTGTTCAGATATAATGCTAATTGCTTTATGGCCTGTCACCACACTGGCCTGTCACTAGTGGTTCATTGTTCACACCTATCACTGTAGACATTGAGGATAAACACAATTTCATCATGTCCTTCATCTCTGCAGCCCTTAGCGTGACATTACCTCTACTGGTAATTGTTACCCTGACTGGCATGTTTGTATGTGTTCCAGAATTAGATTTAAAACAACAATGTTTAAATTCTGGGGTACTTACGAAGATAACCAAATCCACAGTGCTTATTTTCAATTGTAGGAGTTCATACAATCAACATACAGTATATAAACTGTTAGGATGTAGGCACAAAGTCACAATGTAGGCTCTTTCCTCCACACTTAGGAAAAGGGCATAGTGAACACTACTAATTCCACTGAGCCCTATAATGAAGGAGGTGACACTGCAGATGACGGCATTCACATGCCCTAAAGGATACGGTGCCCAACTTAAAGGCTAAGTTCACCTTTTCCAGAAATAACCCTATTTAGTCAAAGGGCCCCATTTAATGTTAAAAACAAACTATGCAGCTTTGTAAAATGTTCAATAAATTTAGTTGTCACACCATATGGGCCACCCTGGAAGCCTGGCACAAAAAAACTCCTCAGTACTCACTACTTCCTGCTATGTTGTTTGGATGTGAAGACTGCTGGACACTCATTCTTAGCATTACTGGACTAAAACCCAATGGTTTATATATCCTAGTAACAAGGCAGGACATGGGGATTGCAAGCTGGGAGTTTTTTAGCCAGGCTTCTGGGGTAGACCAAATGGCTTACAGGTATGAAAATAACATTGATGAACATTTACAAAACGGCACAGTTTTTTATTACCTACTGGGCCCCTTCACTACAGGCTATTTTCTGTAAAAGGCAAACTCAGCCTTAAACTACTCCACCCTCCCCAGATGCATATGAAGACCTACTGCACAGGCTTGGGAGGTATGCATGCATCTGGGGAAGGTCTAGTAGTTTAGCCTGGGGGGGGGGGGGGGTGCATTTATGCTTTAAATTCCAACTTTGGCTAATTTCCTTTTTCTTAGTCCCCCTAGTAGTGGAAATGGGTTGGAATTTTTTTCCAATTTAAAATATTGTCATTTTCCACACAGAAGGAATTCTGCATCCCTTCCTATTCTGTCTGACTCTTGTCATCTAGCCAAATAGGAAATAAAAGTCACCCTCGGGGGGACACAAACAGCAATAAAATTCTGACAGAGGTTCTAAACCTCCCCCACTCTGCTATAATGTTTTTATGGCCGTCTACACTCGTGATGGTGGGATTTCCTGTCATTTCATGTTCTATCTGGTACCCATCGTATGGACTGGATTGGAGAACGTTTTCCACAGTCCTGTTATGTTAAAGAAAGTGAATATCTACCAAATGGGGATATAGTACAGCTGCACGATTCTGGCTAAAATGAGAATCACAATTTTTTTTGCTTAGAATAAAGATCACGACTCTCTCACGATTCTCGCGGCGTAACATCATCTTTTACATTAAAACAAAAAAGAATTGGGCTAACTTTACTGTTTCGTTTTTTTTTTTTTTATTCATTGAAGTGTATTTTTTCCCCAAAAATTGCGTTTGAAAGACAAATACAGTGTGACAGTGTGGGCAAATACAGTGTGACATAAAATATTGCAGCAATTGCCATTTTATTCCCTAGGGTCTCTGCTAAAATATATATAATGTTTTTGGGGGGTTCCAAGTAATTTTCTAGCAAAAAATATTGATTTTAACTTAAGAAAGAAGTGTCAGAAAAAGATTTAGACTTAAGATTTAGACTTTAAAAGGTTAAACTTCCTGCATTTACACATTGTTAAAATCTTGTCAGACTGCCCGATTTTTTTTTTTACACACAAGTTTATCACTTTGACCTAAGAAGGAAGCATTAGTTACAATGTGTCATGTTAAAAACTTGGCAGACTGCGGATGTTTTCTTTTGACAGCTGAGTGAGCAGATAAGTCTCTCCACTTGTTATATGAAAGAATCGGCAAACTCTGCAATAGAGATCGTCAGGGGGGTTGAATCGAGATCACAATTTTTTAACGATTAATTGTGCAGCTCTAGGATATAGGCAGCAATAAAAGGTTTAAAGGAGGTCCTAACCTACTGTATCTAAAACTAAAAGCAAAGAAGTTTTGGATGGAGTTTAGCATCAAGCTTTGTTACAAGAAGGGTAAACAGAGCTCAAAGCAAAGGCCGCGTACACACGACCGGTTTTCTCGTCAAAAAACGACAAGAAAACTGCCGGGAGAGCATTCTTGCCGAGAAAACCGACTGTGTGTATGCGGGTTTCAGTTTTCTCGTCAAGAAAACTGCCCAGATTCTCGACGAGAAAAAAGCAGACCTGCAGTCTTTTTTCTCGTTGAGAATCTCGTCGGCCTGTTTCTCGATGAGAAACCCGAGCGTGTGTACACTTACCTGTCGCCGTGGAAACCCGCGCATGCTCGAAATGACTTTGACGCATGCGCGGTAGCTTCCTAGGCATAGGCATAGGGTGTAGCAAGATGGCGGCGACGGCATCGAATGTGACGAGCGCACGCTTGTCGTAGTCGATGACGTCACCGCGTTCGTGCCATTCAAAAGAACGGCGGTTCTTTTGAATCGTACGTGTGTACACTCGGCCGGGACAAGTTTCTTGTCAAGATTCTCCTCAGGAAAAACAACGTTTTTTTTCTGACGAGAATCTCGGCCGTGTGTACGAGGCTAAACACTACGGGCAAAAGAAAAGTGTCCATGCCAACCTCTCAACAATTAAAGGCGACAATTCTTGCAGAATTCAGATTGTATCTGAAGTTATCATTCACCCTAATTGAGCCTCAATCTCTAGTTTGGAATGTGTTTATCTTGTTGGCAGGCAGGTTTCCTAAATCTGTCATACTGTAAATTATGACCTTTCAAAGGCCTACTACCCTTGCTTTCTGAAATCTTATTGAACCATACCAATACTTTTTATAAAAAAGGACTTAAAGTGGGAGTAACTTTTATGGCTTTAGGATGGAGAACATTATGAGGTGATGAGGGGTAAAGCCAAGCAGGTCATGATTCAGGGCTGCATGTAAGAACAGCAAAGGGTCCCTGATGTGTAATTTATCTTATATCTATCAGCTCTATACATTTAATGCTGTACATTTTTACATTGTGGAGATTTTGGCACTTTCACATGTGAGAAAAAACTATTCTGAAAATTTGGCAGGTTCTCTCTAAGGCAGCCCGAAAACAAGGCCACCCCAATGATAATTATCAAAAGAGAATGGGCAGAAAGGAGGTGTTGGACTGTATGAGTCATTGTTTGTTCTGCAGTTCATTACAGTAATAATTTCACACATTCCCTGAGATGACAAAACTGTGTCAGAGAAGTGTATAGTGTAGAGCTGGCGCTATCCACTCTCTTTAATCTGAGCTTCATAAATTAAGAATGAAAAATGCTCCACTGCCTCTTGAAATACTTGGCACAACTGCCTGGAGATATGAGACATCTGAACTAACGTTCCAAAAAAAAAAAAAAAAAATACTATCTCTATGTGGAGCCAATAATGATGCTACATTGAACAGAAGCCAGCTCCTTGTCACATATTAAACATTTCAAAACTGTTTCCACTAGCATTAAGTTAAAGTGACTTTGTCGCTGATTTACTGCATATCTAATCTCCAAAATTTTATATATTTTAGCTTATAACTCCTTATTTGTGTTGGTTCACCCGTGTCCCTTTTTCAGGCCTTTTCCCCTTTATTTTCACTTGGTGATCCTGCTACTAAAAAACGTCCTATTCCAGTGTGGCTACTCTCCCTTACTGTACTGTATATCTATGGAGGGGGCAATGGTTGTCACTCTAGTCTGCTCTCTGATTTGGATTACTAAACATTTTTCATCTCCTTGTCTCCATTACATATGGAGGTGGACATTCTTTAGTAATTCACATAAGGTAGCTGGGAAAACTAATATGATTCTTTGACAGTGTACAGGGAGTTAGAAGGACAATGAAACTTTGGCAAAATAAAAAGTAATTTTTTTGAGGAAATGTAATTTAGCCTGGAAAAAGAAAACAAATGCAGTCACCACATCTAAGAACTGGAAAGCTGCAAAATTTTACATTTTTGTTTTGGGGTTTAGGTGTCTTTTTAAAAAATTACATACGCAAAAGGGTTTACACTCATCTGTCCCTACTCCTATTCATCTGATCTTCACTGTCTTACACATAGCTCCCAATTGTCCCTGATTTCGGGGGACTGTCCCAGATTTGGAACAAAGTCTCTCTGCCCCTCTTTCCTCCTCAGTTGTCCCTCCATTTTGGTCTGATCTATATAGTTGTATAAAAAATGCACTATTTATTTTTCAAAAAGTGTTTCCCAATGCTAAACCTTTCATCCAATGTCTAAATTGTTGCATTTGGAAATTTCAAAAGACAGTTTAAAGGAGTAGTAGTGGTTAAAAATGCACTTGTGGGTTTAACTAAGCTTTCTTTTTTGTATAATGCTCCTTTAAGGGGGAGTGGCATGGGGTGTGTCCTATGCCTACTTACTTTTGCCCATAGGCGCCCTTCGTTCCCATTTGGGAGGTATGGTCTTGCAGACCAACGGCCCTGACATATCTGATACATTAACAGTACATTGTGGTAATGCGGTTAATGGAAAGAATCACGGTATGCAGCAGGGGACACCGGCATCTGACTTTCCCGTAAGTGTTGATTCTTCAGATGGACAAAAGTTCTTGAACACAGTGATGATCATAAAAATGGGCGACAGCACGGGTGAGTACAAACCCTCTTCTCTTGCAGGTCCAACTTTTTTTTAAATAAGTTGATTTTATAAATGAAAAGCTCCCAGGAACAGGGCTTTCCTAACCCTCTTGTATTAAACTGTATTGTACTGTACTGTCTCCCTTTTATATTGTGCAAACTGTTGGCGCTATAAAAATCCTGTATAATAATAACAAAAATAGTGTACTTACTGGAGGCCCTGGGTCCCCTTTATCTCCATTCAAATTATCCATGTCAAACAGCGTATTCAAATCCTCATAGTCATAGTCATAGTTCTCCATGTCAATTTCATAGCCGTTTCCAGTCTCATAGTTATCTCCTTCATCGATGTCAGGATCCTCCCAAAGATCGTATTCATTATGTGTGTCACTTTCTTCCTGATACAACGTTCTGTTATAGATCTTCACAAATTCCATACCTCCTTCCTGTAGTTCTTTTGTTATTTGCTGCTGGGTGCTGTTCCATGTTTTTTTATATGCCAATGTTTCTAACGGTGTTGTAGCATTCAGAGAAAAATTCCTATAGTTGGTTTCTACTGGTTTCCGATGGTTCATTTGTTTGATTTTACTATTAGATGTTTTGTTATTTCTTGATTGATCAATGGCAAATTCATACGATGATTCACCATGGCCCATTGAAAGATTCTTAAGGGGGTCATTTTGCTGCCAATGTAGTGAGGTAACATTTGTTAACAGATCCGGTTGTTTGTCAGCGGCTGATTTAGACTTTGTTTCATCCTTTGTATTTACATTATTCCCCCCATGTGCAGATGACAACGGTTGCCCTAGGTCTTCAGGCTGAGATCGATACGTATCAGCGTGACGACATTGCTTCCGCACATAAAGACAATAATTGGCAGATGCTTCTGCCGAAGGCATAATCTCAAGTTGGCATATTGCTCCCTCAAACGGAACAGATTGAGGTGCCATCCTTCCTAAAGTAAACGTGCTGCCTGGACTAAATGTCTGTATATCAAATACAGACTCCTTGCTAAAGTACTTCTTTCCACATTCTGCAAACAAGGATATGGACTTGGCTCCAACACCGATGGTAAAATTGTGCCACTGTCCATCTTGAACTGAATAGTCAAATGTAACAGACTGTTTTCCTCCCGTGTGTACAACTACCTTTCTCGGCAGCAATTGGACACCAAAACAAAGCCTACTTTTATTTCTAATACTGAAAAGAAAAGCATTGTTTGATTTGTCTGAACGAAGACTGATCAATAAGTAAAATGGGAGTCTGAATTTTGAAAGAATATCATTGTCTAGAAGATATTCGATGACTGTATCTCCTGTGAGAACAATCCCAGACTCTGCCAACTGAAGACCTTGACCTTCTGGAACGGCCGTCCACGGCCTTGCTGTCACTGGCCTTGATGATATTGACCCTCCCTCTCCACGATGTAACTGTTGAACGGTCTGTATGCCTACAATAAAGAGAAAAATCAATAATTACTCATTTGTATGCATAGTTTTATAAGCATGGCCCAATATGTTTTCCTGCCATTTAAAAAAATAATATTCTAGCTACTTATCGAAGGTAAAGGAACAAAATCCACACATAAAGATTTTTTTATAAATTTTTTAACAGGCACAGCTTTACACAAAGGTTACCTAAGATGAAATGAAAGAAGCTTCTCTATATTAGTATTCTAGGTAATGCATTAAAGGTCATATTGAGGTGTTGTACACAGTCCATGAAAATATACAGTAGTAGATGAAAAAGTTTTCCCACCATATGTTAGAACCCCTCTTTCCAGAATGATATTTCTGGCATGTAAATGCAAAGCCTCCAAATGGCTGTCTCTTCTTCCCCCTACCTTTGAGGAGTGGCGCCTACAGGTTATTGCTACACTCTTTAAAGAGCACCACATCTTTCCACAAAGGGGTACCCCTCGCCGATTTGAGAACCTGTGGGATGCATGATTGCAGAGGTTTCACTGTTTAAAGGTAGAACAAATTACTCGATCCATGCTCTTGTACTTGCACTCCTAGCTATGTATGGTCACTTGACATATCTCTAATGGTTAACTGAGCAACAGGTATGCACTGATTTAGGCAGGCACTGATTGTGTACGTACTAGGACAGTGGCATTTTCTTTCCTTTTGATAACTGTTATGATTTTCATTATAAAATCTTAAGTTAATTATTGTTCCTTGTGGGACTTAAAGTGGTTCCGAAGGTAGAAGGTTTTTTATCTTAATGCATTCTATGCAATAAGATAAAAAAAAAAAACTTCTGTGTGCAGAAGCCCCCCTCAGCTCCCCTAATACTTACCTGAGCCTCATCCAGTGATGTTACACGAGAGCCTCGGCTATTCGGGACTCTCCCTCCTGATTGGCTGAGACACAGCAGCGGGTGCACAGTCTCAAGGCACACCATTCTAACATGTAAAAAAACGAAACTAATAGTTTTACAACGCAGCAACAACCACACACGTAGGACACCCAACGTCGGAGGTTATTTATTCTTACAAAGCAAATACACCTTTGCACACTGCTACTGACTAGTATTCCAAAGTTTCTCTTCTCCCTCAGGTTCTCTCCCTCACTCAGCTAATGTGACCCCAGTGCTTATAAAGAGGGGCAGGGGAGGGGAAAACAAGGATGCTGTGCAGATGCCAGAAGTCCTCCTTATCAACCGATGACATCCTTTAATCAGTGGTGGCTTGGGCGGCACTAACACAGCCCCCCCTTCCCCCTACCTCCACCACCCACTGTCCTTACCTTGGATGCGGGCGGTGAGAGCGTGATGGGCTTGGGGAAAGTGGCTGGTGTTCTCTCCTGGAGCAGATTCCATGGTGTCTCCTCTCTCCTCCTCCCGGCGCTAGGCATCCAATAGAATCGCCTGATGTTTTGGCCAATCAGGAAACAGGTTTCATACCTGCTTCCCGATTGGCCTGGGAGAAGGATCAGTGTTGCAACAGCGAATTTTCATTCGCTGTTGGAACACAACTGGGTGGGCTCCAGATGAAATGCTCTGCGTCCCGAGTCCACCCTATTTTTAAGCCTATTAGAGCCTATGGCTCTAATCAGGTTCTTCAAAAAAAAAAAAACCTGGCCGCTCTAATTCATATGCCCGGTGACCCGAAAGGGGCCGGACACACGAACAGGGGGCGGCAGCGGCGGCCGTGGATAGATTCATGCTATGCATAAATCTATCCACTGCATATAGAGGGTGGTGACGGCAGAGAGGGGACGGGGACGGCACCCAGGCGCCCCTAATGGACGGGCCACCCCTGCCTTTATTATTAGGACTGGAAAGTTGTAATGGTGTACAATGAAAACCTGTGGCTTTGTGTAAATAAAAGACAGGTTTCATCCACTTGCTGGCTTGTATATATAGTTTGAGCAAATTTTTTAAATTTTGCCAAGGCACACCTAAAGAAACCCGAAAGGCACCCTGGTTTAAAAAGGCTGCCTTATCACCAAAGAAGAAAACAGTTCAAGCAAGGTTTTAATTCAGTACTAAAGTCTATTGTATGCCTCAGAAAGTTTCCACCACCACTGTTTCCTTATTACCTAATTTAATATGCTGTCAAATACTTAACAGCAGTTCTAAGCTCACACTTTCCTGCTTTATTCATTTTATATTGTGGATGAAGAATGCTACAAGAGATACTGAAGCAAGCAAAGGTGGATGGAACATTCCCTGGAGTACAGGAGCAGAGTCAGGATTTACGGCAGGAAGATCTCACTGTTGGAATATCCAAGACTTATTAAGAAGCCAAGACCTGACATCCCATCAGGTTCCACCTATAACCAAAGTATCATATTTATACATCTGGAGAGTGCTGGATGATCCCCCCTGTGAACTGAAGCAACACTGTCAGTCTGTGCTATTCCGATACCTCAAGCACTTTTGACCACTCTTTGTATGAGGGTCATGCAGCTCCAGTAAGCCACTTTAGTGTGCATAGTGGTGGTGTCTCTGCGCATATGGCTTTATTCTAATAGGATTTATTTTTCTCACCGATACTGCACCAGTCAAATTTAAGGACTTGTTCTCATCATCATGCTTTTTTTGTGGATTTTTTGTTTGCTTTATTGATTGTTTATCAATTGAGGAGTGGTCATCACTTTTATATAACATTGTATTACACATGATTTTTTGTCTTTGATATATTATGTGGTTTATGTATATGATTTAGTTTTTATAGTATGCATTTTTATCACACGGTCACACGGTCCAATTTATGCACATTTACTATTATGTATATTAGTGGTTTTGCATAATGTACACGTATTGCCTCACATTTCTTTAATTTGTGGTTAGCATTGTACTTCATGTACATGCATAGATTGGTATCTGGTATCGAGATACAATGCTAGCAGCCTTCGCTTGCTTCTTGGATGTATAGAGTGTTATTAAAGCGATACTAAAGTCTCAGTCTTTTTGTTTCAAAATAACAAACATGTTATACCTAACCTGCTCTGTGCAGTGGTTTTGAACAAATCCTCCTTTTCTCGGGTCCCTCACCGGCTCTCCTGGTCCCTCCCTCCTGTTGAGTGCCCCCACAGCAAGCAGCTTGCTACTGGGGCACCCGAGCCAAACCGCTGCTCCCTGTGTCCATTCAGACATGGAGCTACAGTTTGGCCCCGCCCCTCTCTCTCCTCATTGGTTCACTGACTTTGGTTGACAGCAGCGAGAGCCAATGGTATGTTAGTGCTACCAAACACCTCCCTGTTCCCTCATTTCCATAACATATAAAATATGTCGGGGGTTTCTGTAGTGAAGAAGAACTGAAGAAATGTCACCAGCACACCGAGGCGCTCCAAAAAAATGGGTCCAAAACTTTATTGAAGATCACATAGTTACAGCAGTGTAGCAACGTTTCAGAGCCTCAAAGGACCCCTTCATCAGGCATGTGCCTGATGAAGGGGTCCTTTGAGGCTCTGAAACGTTGCTACACTGCTGTAACTATGAGATCTTCAATAAAGTTTTGGACCCATTTTTTGGAGATCCTCGGTGTGCTGGTGACATTTCTTCAGTTTTGACTTTTGACGGTTCCAGACGTTGGTCACTACAGCACCCATCTATTTACACAGCCATTGCTGCAGGAACATGTACATTTGGATTAAGTACATCTGTAGTGAAGGAGAGTGCCAGAGCTGGCCAGAGTGGTGGTAAGTTAAGTAATTTACTCTCTTTATCTTCCCCCTTGACTTAACCACTTAACGACCGCTCACTGTACATATACGTCGGCACAATGGCACCGACAGGCACAATCACGTACAGTGTACGTGATTGCCTTTGTACAGTTGGGGGGTCCAGTCGGAATTCGTCTGGGAGCGATCCGAGATGGGGGGGGACCGTTCGATTCCGGCCACCCCCCCGCGATTGCTCCCGGCGAATGAGAATGCCCCCTCTGCCTGTGTAATGTAAACACAGGCAGAGGAAGCAGGAGGAAGTGATGTCATCTCTTGTGCGGCGCTCACATATACCGAGCGCCGTACAAGAGAAGACATCAAGGTTAGTGCACAAACACTACACTAACACCAGCACACATAGGCACATAAATCGCCCCCCCAGGCCCCCCAGATCACCCCCCAGCCCCCAGTCACAGTGTCACTGATTGCAGTGACCATTTATTTACTGATCACTGCAATCAGTGACATTTGTGACTGTAAAAGTGTCACTACAGTTTAGTTTTAGGTCCAGTGTAGCCCCCTAACCCCCCCTAATAAAGGTTTAACCCCTTGATCACCCCCCAGATAACCCTTTCACCCCCTAGCACCGCCGTCGCTAAGCGATCATTTTATGATCGCTGTCTTAGCGTCGGTGATGCAGATCGGTAGCCAGTAATTTTTTTTAGGTTCGCCGCAGGTTTTTATAGCGTCAGGTACCCCCATAAATTATCTAATAAAGGTTTAACCCCCTTGATCGCCCCCCAGGTAACCCTTTCACCCCCTATCACCACTGTCGCTAAGCGATCATTTTTCTGATCGCTGTCTTAGCGTCGGTGATGCAGATCGGTAGCCAGTATTTTTTTTTTAGGTTCGCGCAGGTTTTTATAGCGTCAGGTACCCCCATAAATTATCTAATAAAGGTTTAACCCCCTTGATCGCCCCCCAGGTAACCCTTTCACCCCCTATCACCACTGTCGCTAAGCGATCATTTTTCTGATCGCTGTCTTAGCGTCAGTGATGCAGATTGGTAGCCAGTAATTTTTTTTAGGTTCGCCGCAGGTTTTTATAGCGTCAGGTACCCCCATAAATTATCTAATAAAGGTTTAACCCCCTTGATCGCCCCCCAGGTAACCCTTTCACCCCCTATCACCACTGTCGCTAAGTGATCATTTTTCTGATCGCTGTCTTAGCGTCGGTGATGCAGATCGGTAGCCAGTAATTTTTTTTAGGTTCGCCGCAGGTTTTTATAGCGTCAGGTACCCCCATATATTATCTAATAAAGGTTTTAACCCCCTAATTTCCCCTAGTTAACCCTTTCACCAGTGATCATCATATAAGTGTTACGGGTGACGCTGGTTAGTTAGTTTGCTTTTTATAGTGTCAGGGCACCCGCCGTATATAACCCAATAAAGGTTTAACCCCCTGATCGCCCGGTGGGTGATATCAATTAGGTTTTAGCGTCAGAGAGGGTCTGCGTCACACCCCAGGCAGCGTCAGGTTAGTGCCAGTAACGCTAACACCCACGCGTGAAGCATACACCCTCCTTAGTGGTATAGTATCTGAACAGATCAATATCTGATCTGATCAGATCTATACTAGCGTCCCCAGCAGTTTAGGGTTCCCAAAAACGCAGTGTTAGCGGGATCAGCCCAGATACCTGCTAGCACCTGCGTTTTGCCCCTCCGTCCAGCCCAGGCCACCCAAGTGCAGTATTGATCGATCACTGTCACTTGCAAAACACAACACACATAACTGCAGCGTTCGCAGAGACAGGCCTGATCCCTGCGACTCCAGTGCTGTAGGAGGTGAATTCACCACAGTTAAAAAAAAAAAGCAAATATGCCGAAGCATTGGGGCAGCAGGGGCGGAGGAGTGATTTTGCTCCTAATGCCGCGTACATACGGTCGAAATTCCGACGGAGGCTTGCCCGTGGAAAAGTCTGACCATGTGGCTGCATGAAAAAAAAAGATTACAATACATGTCCAACAAGGACCAGCAACATACTGGTATGTTGCTGGACTTTGAATGGTTATACCAGATTGATGCCTGGTATCATTCTTTTCAGCCAGCGGCCGGCTTTCATGTAAAAGCAATCCTAGTGGCTAATTAGCCTCTGGACTGCTTTTACAAGCAGTGGGAGGGAATGCCCCCCCCCCGGATATAAAAAGCGCCATTGGGAAATTGGGAAAGAATTTTATTACACCGATCTTGGTGTGGTCAGATGCTTTGAGGGCAGAGGAAAGATCTAGGGTCTAGACCCCAGTTTTTTTTAAAAAAGAGTACCTGTCACTACCTATTGCTATCATAGGGGATATTTACATTCCCTGAGATAACAATAAAAATGATTAAAAAAAAAAAAAAATATGGAAGGAACAATTTAAAAATAAAATAAAAAAGCAAAATTAATAATAATAAAAAATAAAAAAAAGCACCCTTGTCCTGCCCTGCTCTTGCCCAATGGCCTCCGAAACTGTGATAGGCAGTGAGAAGTGAAATCAAAAATTCACACCCTTAGAAAGCCTGAAGGCGGTGCTTGGTTTTCGGGGTCCCGTACGCGGCTAGGCTCCTAAAAAGTCCCACACATGTGGTATCCCCGTACTCAGGAGAAGCAGCAAAATGTATTTTGGGGTGCAATTCCACATATAACCATGGCATGTGTGAGCAATATATCATTTAGTGACAACTTTTTGTAATTTTTATTTTTTTTGTCATTATTCAATCACTTGGGACAAAAAAAAAATATTCAATGGGCTCAACAGGCCTCTCAGCAATTTCCTTGGGGTGTCTACTTTCTAAAATGGGGTCATTTGGGGGGGGGGGTTTGTGCTATTTTGGCATTTTATGGCCTTCAAAACTGTGATAGGTAGTGAGGAGTGAAATCAAAAATTTACGCCCTTAGAAATCCTGAAGGCGGTGCTTGGTTTCCGGGGTCCCGTACGTGGCTAGGCTCCTAAAAAGTCCCACACATGTGGTATCCCCGTACTCAGGAGAAGCAGCAGAATGTATTTTGGGGTGCAATTCCACATATAACCATGGCATGTGTGAGCAATATATCATTTAGTGACAACTTTTTGTAATTTTTTTATTTATTTTGTCATTATTCAATCACTTGGGACGAAAAAAAAAAAATTCAATGGGCTCAACATGCCTCTCAGCAATTTCCTTGGGGTGTCTACTTTCCAAAATGGGGTCATTTGGGGGGGGGGGGGTTTGTACTGCCCTGCCATTTTAGCACCTCAAGAAATGAGATAGGCAGTCATAAATTTAAAGCTGTGTAAATTCCAGAAAATGTACCCTAGTTTGTAAACGCTATAACTTTTGCGCAAACCAATAAATATACGCTTATTGACATTTTTTTTACTAAAGACATGTGGCTGAATACATTTTGGCCTAAATGTATGACTGAAATTGAGTTTATTCGATTTTTCTTATAACAAAAAGTGGAAAATATCATTTTTTTTCAAAATTTTCGGTCTTTTTCCGTTTATATCGCAAAAAATAAAAATCGCAGAGGCAATCAAATACCATTAAAAGAAAGCTCTATTTGTGGGAAGAAAAGGACGCAAATTTCGTTTGGGTACAACATTGCATGTCCGCACAATTTACAGTTAAAGCAGCGCAGTGCAAAATTCTGAAATCACCTCTGGTCCTCTAGCTACCAAATGGTCCGGGGCTTAAGTGCTTAAACTTATGTAGCGGGGTGTTCCCCTATAATGGGAAGAGACTACATCACCCATAACCCCATTCTTCACATGTTCCACCGCAGAGACTCACGGGAGGGGTTATAAAAGGAGGAGGCGAGGCCGGGCTCGGCCTCTTTGGGACACGAGACTTCACAGACGGATCCTCCTGTGCGGATGTGTCGGAGTGCAAGGCCTGAAGCCTGAGGCCTTGCTCTGCATCAAAGAGCCTTCCACCCCCCCTCTGCGAGCCTGGGTGGCATCTGACTTGGTGCGCTACAGCCTTGTCGGATCGGGGGCCCGATCGTTGGAGAGATCGTGTGTGTGTGACACGGCCGGTGGAGGTTTCCCGGACTGGATCCATAGTCCGGCGGGTGAGAGGGCATAAGCCCAGCTAAGATACTGTTACTGTATATAGGCCTATAGACTGCCGTGGCCTACAAGTTATTTTGATACCCCTATTGAAGAGCCTTGTCAGAACTGAGCCTGCGGCTTTATTTAACCAAGTTCTATACCCCTTGGATTACAAAGTTATACTCTGTTTAAAGTGCACCACCATTACAGACCTGCCGGTGAAGAAAGGAGGACTAAGTTAAATATTAGAACCAGGCCTGGTGGGGATCCTAGCGTGTTTAATTACTGCGCCATAGGGCACTTAGTTAACGGTCGCCCGTATGGCGCACCTGTAGCGTGTGTTACTACATAGTGTGTTAGAGTGGCAGGACGCTGCCCTTAGGAGTGATTATCTTGAACTGTGATTACTGTTACCCCCTTTTATCCATATTGAGAAAATAAGTAAAACACTTTATCTATTACATTTCATTACTGTGTCCTGGCTTAGTTATTATATTGCATAGGATATATCATTGATTATCAGTACTAGCTGTGCCAGAAGGGGGTAGAGCCTATTGCCGGGGGTTGGCGGAGCTGCACTCAGGGCCCAAATCTAATTCTGCGGCCTCCTTAGTTGGAGGTATCGCTACACGTGGGGGTTCTCGTCCGGGATCCTGATGCAGCAAGCGAACGCCAGAAGTGCCGGCATGGACCCCATGGATCCAAGAGCGGTAGAAGAGTGGTGCAAAGCCGCTAATACAGAGCCAAAACAGTCAATAGCCATTAGCCTCCCTGGGGAGAAATGGTCGAGTGAGACGGTAGAGGAACTAATGAGTTCAGTGTCCCCAGATCACACACCGTGGGTGATAGACATGAAGACAGACCCAGACATCTCATATCAATACGCATTAGTGGAATATTGGGGCAGGTTGCAGTTACATCAGGGAGTGGTCTACCGAAGGGGCCCCTCTGATGACTCAGAAGATAAGTGGCAGCTGTTCCTCCCAGAGAAACATCGGGAGACTGTTCTGATTGCCCTGCATGAAAATCATGGCCACTTAGGGGCTGAAAGGACCTTTCAACTTGTCAGAAGTCGGTTCTATTGGCCCTGCATGAGGGCAGAGGTAGAGAAGTACTGCCACTCATGTGCGCGATGCATCCAGAGGAAGACTTTGCCCCATCAAGCTGCCCCAATGGGCCATCTACAGAGCCAAGGGCCCATGGACCTGGTGTGCATTGACTTTCTCTGCCTCGAACCCGACCTGAGTGGACTAGGAAATGTTCTGGTGATAACCGACCATTTCACCCGGTATGCCCAGGCTTTCCCCACCAAAGACCAGAAGGCCTCTACCGTTGCCAAGGTACTTATGGAGAAGTATTTTGTCCATTATGGGCTGCCACAGAGACTCCATTCAGACCAAGGGAGGGACTTCGAGAGTAAGCTGATCCGGAAGCTTTTGGATTCTTTGGGAATTAAGAAGACTCGAACTACACCTTACCATCCTCAGGGAGATGCTCAGCCGGAAAGGTTCAACCGAACCTTGCTCAACATGTTGGGGACTCTGGAAAGCGAGAAAAAGCAACATTGGAGCCAACACATAGCAGCCATAGTACATGCTTACAACTGCACCATCAGTGATGCTACAGGCTACTCCCCATATCGACTCATGTTTGGGAGAGAAGCGAGACTACCGGTGGACCTGGCTTTTGGCACCTCACTGGACCATTCCTCAGCCACATCCCACAAAGGATATGTGGACAGGCTCAGACACAGCCTGAAAGTAGCCTATGAACAAGCTCAAGCGGCCTCAGATCAAAGGGGAGCTCGGAATAAAAGAAATTTCGACTTGAAGGTCTGGGTACAAGACCTACAGCCCGGGGATCGAGTACTGTTGCGCAATCTGGGAGTCCCCGGAAAGCACAAACTTGCAGACAGATGGAGATCTGAACCCTATGTCATCTGCAGGAAGTTGCCGGGCCTACCTGTCTACAAGGTGAAGCCAGAGGGAAAGGTAGGTCCACTGAAGACATGGCATCGAAACCACCTGCTCCCACTTGCGGAGGCAGTTAGAATACCTTCCGTGGGAGACTCCCCTGAACCGGCCTCTATCTTGGATACTCCTAGGCCGAACACTCGGTCACAGACCTCCCGAGCTGAAAATGGAGAAGGCTCCCAACTTAGTGGAGATGAAGAGGGAGAACTTGATTGGCTGTGGTCTTCCCCAACTCTAGGAACTTCTATCATAGATCTTCCAGTCACCCAAGATACCACAGATGAAACACTAAACCCAGAGGCTACAGAGTTCATCCCCTTTAGTCCTTCAGCAGATTACTGGGAAGATGCCCATGATAGTTGCTCCGAGGAAGAGGAGCCTGTGGCGCCAGAGCCAGAGAGTCCAGGAGAGCAAAGAGCTCGAAGAGTCATTCGACCTCCTAAGAAGCTGACCTACCCTCAGATGGGGAACAGTTCGGAAGACTCTGTAGTCACTGCTAGGAGAAATGCTGAGATTCCGGATCCCTCCACTGTCCATTTGGTGGAGGGCAACCCCAGCTCACTCTCTGGCACAGTTAGGCAGGCCACCCATGATAATGTGACCTGTGGGCAAGGGAATTCTACCCCTCAGTTATGGTGGGAATCCCCTATCCCAGCATCGTTTTCAGAATTTGACCAGTGTTATATATAGTTGTTGTTAAAATGTATCTTTGGGGACCAAAGAGTTTAAGTGGGGGGAGTGTGTAGCGGGGTGTTCCTCTATAATGGGAAGAGACTACATCACCCATAACCCCATTCTTCAGACATGTTCCACCGCAGAGACTCATGGGAGGGGTTATAAAAGGAGGAGGCGAGGCCGGGCTCGGCCTCTTTGGGACACGAGACTTCACAGACGGATCCTCCTGTGCGGATGTGTCGGAGTGCAAGGCCTGAAGCCTGAGGCCTTGCTCTGCATCAAAGAGCCTTCCACCCCCCCTCTGCGAGCCTGGGTGGCATCTGACTTTGTGCGCTACAGCCTTGTCGGATCGGGGGCCCGATCGTTGGAGAGATCGTGTGTGTGTGACACAGCCGGTGGAGGTTTCCCGGACTGGATCCGTAGTCCGGCGGGTGAGAGGGCATAAGCCCAGCTAAGATACTGTTACTGTATATAGGCCTATAGACTGCCGTGGCCTACAAGTTATTTTGATACCCCTATTGAAGAGCCTTGTCAGAACTGAGCCTGCGGCTTTATTTAACCAAGTTCTATACCCCTTGGATTACAAAGTTATACTCTGTTTAAAGTGCACCACCATTACAGACCTGCCGGTGAAGAAAGGAGGACTAAGTTAAATATTAGAACCAGGCCTGGTGGGGATCCTAGCGTGTTTAATTACTGCGCCATAGGGCACTTAGTTAACGGTCGCCCGTATGGCGCACCTGTAGCGTGTGTTACTACATAGTGTGTTAGAGTGGCAGGACGCTGCCCTTAGGAGTGATTATCTTGAACTGTGATTACTGTTACCCCCTTTTATCCATATTGAGAAAATAAGTAAAACACTTTATCTATTACAATTCATTACTGTGTCCTGGCTTAGTTATTATATTGCATAGGATATATCATTGATTATTAGTACTAGCTGCGCCAGAAGGGGGTAGAGCCTATTGCCGGGGGTTGGCGGAGCTGCACTCAGGGCCCAAATCTAATTCTGCGGCCTCCTTAGTTGGAGGTATCGCTACACTTACATTTAACCCTTCCGGTGTAGGGTAGGGCCCATTGCAAGAGTATACTTTTGGATAATTCCCAGAGATCAGCTATAATCAAACCAAAAAGGAGGAAAAAATAGAAGTTCATTGCTAAGGTATACATAATTATGTAGATCAGAATTTCTGATCTCACACTGATCTCATTTACTGCATGTTTGTCCTGGGTCTGAGCCTTTGCAAGTATTAAAGGATAAATAAATGGCCCTGAGGCATGGTATTAACACGTGTGTTGATGTGGTGCATTGCCATTCATTTTGAATGACACCCCAAAGCTCCTGCCTTGCAGTGAACCACAATGCACGGTAAGGCATGGCCATGCATTGTGGTGTGCTGCGTTACTAAACTTGGTAAGCTCATTCAAATGAATGGGATGCCTTAATACAAGGAAAGGGTAATGCACTATCGTAAATGGCCCCTTATTCTTCTCACCCCACCTTTGCTATGCTATTCTAAGCCCCTCCCCTCTTCCCAAATGGATACTTAGCTTGCAAATGTGCGTACAACCTCTGCTCCTTGTTTATAATCTGGAGTTACAAAGGATGTATAGGGGTTGATTAACTAAAGGCAAACAGACTGTGCACTCTGCAAGTGCAGTTGCTCCAGAGTTTAGTAAATGAAGTAAAGCTTTGCTTTGGAAAGAATACCCAATCACATGCAAGGAAAATAAAAAATAAAAACAGCATTTTTGCTTGCATATGATTGGATGATGAAAGTCAGCAGAGCTTCTCCTCATTTACTAAGCTCTGGGGACAACTGCTCTTGCAGTGTGCAACTGCATTTTGCAAAGTGCACAGTGTGTATGCCTTTAGTAAATCAACCCCATAGAGTCCATTCTGAGCACCTCTACTGTCTAAAGCCCCGTACACACGGTCAGACTTTTGGCCAACAAACTTCATTTTGAGCAAGTTGGACCAACAATCCGACCGTGTGTACGCTCCATCGGACAAACTTTTTTTGCTTTTTTCTTGTTTTCATCGGACAAAAGTTGGGTCTGCAAACGGACAAACTTTTGCCCAACAAAAGTCCGATGGAGCAAAGTCCGACTGTGTGTACAGAAAACCATCGGACTTTTGTCCGATGGACAAAACAACTAATGTTAAAATCAACCAACAATAGCAGAAGTTGACCAAAGGGTGGCGGTAAAGAGCAGAAAAACCACGTGATGTTGCAAAAAGTTTTGGGAACGTTTGCAGAAAAGTCCGAGCGTGTGTATGCTATGGGTGTTCCTGACCAACTCCGTTCGGACAAAAAACCACGGAAAAGTCAGATGGAAGTCCGACCGTGTGTACGAGGCTTTAGGCATACTAGAGTCTTCTGACTATGGTTTGTGAGTCATGATTTAATTCAGCTGTGGGGTTATTTTTTTACAACGGTTTGATGTTTGTCTGAGATTGCTGTTGGGATTATGTGATATAATAACATTCTAAACATAGTGCTTAGCAGAGTCCTTCTTTAGATATAAATATTACATGTCCCCTCCACTTGATGGAGACTCTTGAGTTGAGGTCTAGACGTTGCTGAGCAGAAGATATTCAAACAGTTTATATTTATATCTTCTCTTCTGTCCAGTGAGAATTAGGTTGGCAAAGAACTGTTTATAAAACAAGACATCATTATCTGTTGCCTTATCAATAATTGCATGATGCTGTGTATACCATTTTCAGGATGTTTACCTCCATCTTCCCGGATCCTCTTGTCGGTGGCCAGGCTGATGTAAATACTGCCATCTGTGGCGCACTCAGAAAAAAGTCCCAAAGAGGGATATTCATCAAACCCGCAATAAACACAATTTAAAATAAAAGTCAAGAGCTGCCAGGAGTACTTAATTGTGAAATATGTCTTTCATAATAGAAGACGCAGTGGCATGCAATTATCTACAGCAACCAATAGAAAAACTAGGAATAGTTAGAACAAAAACAGACCATCTCTAATTGGTTTCCGTGGATTACTGTGCATAGAGTTTGACTTTCTATTAGGTAAACTTTGTTCCCTTTACATTTTTTCCTGCATAAGCAACATATTTAATCATGCTGCAGTTATGTTAACCACTTAAGGACCGCCGCACGCCGATGTACGTCGGCAAAATGGCACGGCTGGGCACATGGGCAAACAGGTACGTCCCCTTTATTGTGCACAACCGTGGGTCGCGAGCGCGCCGCCGGCAGCCCGGTCCTCTTCTCCGTGACCGTCCCCGCGGGAACAGCGGACCCGATCGCCACTGGTGTCCCGCGATCGGGTCACAGAGAGGAAGAACGGGGAGAGGTAAGTGTAAACAAACCTCTCTATCAGGAGATGGATTGGGGACAGTAAAATAAGGGGAGGATCAGAGAAGACAGGATCAAACAGCCTTTTTATACAATGCAGAGGATTAACCCTTTAGGTTCCACAGTGAGTTCAACAAGCATGCTTTACTGCATATACAGACTGATTTTACTGTTGTGGGTTTAGTAACATTTTAAAATATAATTCCACTTTGGTTGAGAAAAAAAAACTATCCCCTCTAGGTGATCTATGCTGATTGTGAGGACGTTTACCAAACTTTTTTGCAGACTTTTACCTTTTTCTACTCTGAAGAAATAGCTGTTTGTTTCTCAAGTCCTTTGCAGACTAGAGCCGCCATACATGGGTCAAATTCCTAAAGAATTTTCTTTTAAAAACGGTAACTAAGAATTTTAGTTCGAAATTCACACCATTGCAGAAGCAAATGATTTTCATGCGGCCATCGAATAGCTTATGACTAAGCACCAGGGAAGGTGTGAAACGCGTTAGCTGTGCTGTATTCGTATCCCCATTGCTGTATGGGTTGTGGTTTTTCTATTATGGATCAATAAAGATGATTTTATGGAAGTGCGGCCATACAGATTTTTCACTTTATGCTTCCTGATGCATGCAGGGCCAGCACCCTTTCCATGTGCAGTGGTAATGAAGTAGAGGGATTTTGTTACCTGGAGCCGTGTATCTCTTTTCAGAGTGATCAGGCATGTTGGAAGTTTTTTGAAAAACAAACGACTTTCTTTTCAATGATAGGAGAATCGTGCGAGAAATTTAATCGAAAAAGAAATACTCATTAGCGCAAGAAAGGAAAATTCCAGGAAAGAAATTAAAATTCCCGGCCACAATTTTTTTTTTCTGTTGCAACATGAGGTGAAATTGAAGGCTTGGTTGGTCGAATTTCGAAATCAATGATGGCACCATCAGATCACAAAACTCACAAAATTTCATATTTTCTAAAGAAAATTTGTTTGGAAATCGAGCAATGTATGGCCTGCATAAATCTAAATGGGAGGGACTAGTTCATTATAATCACCTGGTGCATTCTGACGGCAAAAGCTACAGTATCTACACCTTTTTAAAAGTATTTAACCCTTTAACCCTAAAATGTTATATCTTAGTGTAAACGTTTGGGAAATAAAGTAAGCTAGGGCCGAAACAGCTAATCGATTAATCGACAACTAATCGATTATGAAATTAATCGATTACTATTCTCATAATCGATTAATCGGCCAGTAACATAATGGGGTTAAAAAAGAACTAAAATTAGCCCTTTATAGTACAAAAAGAGCAAATCGCTACTGTAAATATTACTTTCACTGTCCCACAGTAAAAAATGAACCCCTTAGGGTACTTTCACACTGCGGCATCACGGGCGTTGGCGGTAAAGTGCCGCTATTTTTAGCGATTTTCGGCCGCTATCGGGGCGCTTTGAACCCCCGCTAGTGGCCGAAAAAGGGTTAAAACCGCCCGCAAAGCGGCGCTATGCCGGTGGTACAGCTGCGCTGCCCATTGATTTCAATGGGCAGGGGCGCTTTAGGGGCGGTGTATACACACTGCTCCTACAGCGCTGCAAAGATGTGGCTAGCAGGACTTTTTTTACCGTCCTGCTAGCGCACCACTCCAGTGTGAAAACCTTTGGGGCTTTCACAGCGGCTCTTTCAGGGTGATTTGCAGGCGCTGTTTTTAGCGCAATTGCGCCTGCAAAGCACCCCAGTGTGAAAGCAGCCTTACAGTAGCGATTTATTTGCTCTTTTTGTACCAATTTTTTTTAACCCCGTTATGTCACTAAACATCTCAGGCCTGGGTCACACCTCTGTGGGTTTTGGTGCTTTTTGCAGAAACACACTACAGTTCATTTACATGGTTTCCTATGGGACACGTTCACATCCAGGATTTTTTCAGCTGCTGCGTATTTGGAAAGGGCAAGGACTTTTTTTAATGCAAAACGGTGCTATTTTGTTTTTTTGGTTCAATATACTTCAATGGAGAAGCTGCAGAAAAGCGTGTAATAATGCGTTTTTGCGGCAATTTGTGTTTTTTAACCTGCCCAACAACAAATTGGGCAAAAAAGTTTAAGAATGGAAATCGCTGAAAAATTAATTATTTTTTTTCTAAAGGTTATTAACCGATTAATCGATTAATCGAAACAATAATCAGCCAACTAATCGATTATGAAAATAATCATTAGTTGCAGCCCTAAAGTAAGCCAATTGCAAAAGCAGGAAAATACATTTATGGGTGCAGTCCGTATACACCAATGGTGTACAGAACACCTCCAAGTTGCCATATTGCATTTTCCATAAAATTTAATTGCCAGCAGATTGAAAAGGAAAGATAATAAAGTAGACCTATGAGCAAAACTTTTCTTTTTCCATTTTCGTAATTTTTCTTTTTTTTTTGCATGGTCTAATTTTGCCAGTTTTTTACCAAAACTGAAGATGGTTGCTGTTGTTAGAAAACTGGTTTTAAACCATCATTACATGCAAAAGCTGCAGATAAAAAGCAAAATTCTCCTAAAAAAAAAAAAAAAAAAAATTCTCCTAAACCTGACGTATACACCACACCACATGGAAATACACATTTTGGTCTAAACTGGAGTTTAGGCATAGCCCCCTCAACTTATCATCCCGTAATGGGAAGCTGATATCTCAGCAGCCTTTTGGTGCAACAAAAGCACACCAAGATTCCAGTACACATGGCTCTTGTATTTAGACTTTATTTGGTTATCCCGGAAGTCAGCTTTAACATCCTGGGATACTTGTCTATACTTATTTTAAAAAGCACTCATCAAGCTCTCCGTAAAACTAGATTGTTTAAAAGAATAGTAACTTCAAAACGTTACTTTGTTTAACTGTGTTTACTAAAGGAGAGTTTAGCATTTTTTACAGTGATTTATCATTCTGTATATACAATGAGCTAACAACCAAATGTATACCTTTATCCAGTTTCTGTACTTGCTTGCTACTTACACCATGACATCATGCTATAAGGATATTTCCCCAACCATTTATTGTGAGAAGAGAATCAGACTTGAATCAATGTAAATCACTTTACTATATATGGGGCAATTTTGGGAGAAATTGTCAAAAATGTATTTAGGCTTAGGTTCACACTTGTACATTCTCTAAAATAGAAAAACAATCAATGATGGATGATCCTGCCACCGCCTAATAATAAAAACGCTTTTTTATTTTTTGGCTGAGCGGCAAATTTCAATGGGGGCAATGCACCACAAGACAGGCGTTTGGCTTGCAGTTGCAGTGCGGCCCCATTGACTTGAATGCATGCGTTTAACAGGTGGTGCAGCCTGCAACTCAACATGCCACTATAAATTTGCTGCACCATGTGAACAGCCCCCTCCAGCTATATTGTAGGGTAGGGGTCTCCAAACTTTATAAACAAAGGGCCAGTTTATTGTTCTTCAGACTTTAGGGGGCCAGAGTGTGGCCAGTGGTAGAGGAAATTTTCCAGGCATCAGTGGGCATAAACATCACCATATTTGGTATTAGGGGAAGGAATAGTGCCCCATTGTTGGTATCATTGGGAGGAATAATGCCCTATTATTGGTGTCAGGGGGAGAAATTATGCCCCGCTGTTGGGTGTCAGTTGGACGAAAAGTGTCTCATTACAGTAAGAGGAATAGTGCCCCAAGGGCCGGATAAAGTCAGACAAAGGACCACATCTGGCCCCAGGGCCGCAGTTTGGAGACCACTGTTGTAGGGTTTAGGTAGGTAGTAAGAGGGCGATAAAACCCACAGCTGAACTGCCTGTTTTTACCACCCTCCCCGAGCCGCCTGAGTGAGTGAAAGAGGTCTTAAAAAGAAAGATCAAACCTAATTCAACGAACACAAATTGAATTGCAGCATTCTAGGTCTTACAAATGATTTCTGACGGCGAACAAAATGCTGCGTACACACGATCGGACATTCCGACAAATGTTGCTCGGAAATTCCGAACGTCAAGAACGCAGTGACGTAAAACACTACGACGAGCCAAGAAAAATTAAGTTCAATGATTCCGAGCATACGTCAAATTGATTCCGAGCATGTGCAGAATTTTTGTGCGTTGGAATTGGCTACACACGATCGGAATTTCCGACAATAAGTTTTGTTGTCGGAAAATTTGAGAACCAGCTCTCAAACATTTGTTGTCGGAAATTTCGACAGCAAATGTCCGATGGAGCCTACACACAGTCGGATTTTCCAACAACAATCTCCCATCGAACATTTGTTGTCGGAAATTCCGACCGTGTGTACGCGGCAAAAGAGTGTTATCTGTGAAAATGATTGGGGCAATCAATACACAGATGGTACTATTGAGCTAAATGTCACATTTGTGTGACTATAGAGCTAATGCTGGTTGATTATCTTTGTTGTTTTTAAAATATTTTGTATTATATTAATATATATATTTTTGTAATAAAATTTATAAAATTATATTTGAGACTGTTATCTTCAGTTTTTCATACGGTACCATTAAAGTCCATTCTAGCCTCCTTCCTCTATACTTTTTTCTCATATTGTCGGGAAAAAAGGTACCATAACGTAAAATGTAAATTATATCGTGGAACTCTTTTCAATGTGAAAATTATTGATTGAAAAACGGGAAAAAAGTGAGTTCAGGCATTTCCACTGGAGGGTATATACAAAATAGTTCGCGCAACTAACGTGTGTGAGCAGCTACAATACCCACTTAGACAAAAGGTAAATGCGAAACAACATAAAAAATATGTAGCGCTAAACGTGATAACTCTAAAAATTTAACACCCAAGTGAAGAAGTGAAAAATAGTGAAAGTCAATCCAATAAGTAAAAAGTCTCTGTGATAATCAAATGAATGAATAAACAAAAGTCTCTAATGATAATCCAATAGTAAATAATCAATCAATAGTGAATTTATGATTTCAATGGAAAGGATAATCCAATAATAAACTTGACAATCCAATGTGAACCGATGACTTCAACAAAAAAATAAGTGACTGTATGATGACCACCACTGCATGAAAGGGAGGCTTACCGGAGTGAGTGGACCCGATAAACATATGTCTATGGGGTCAACTCAGGCTTTACATGTGTATTCCCCTGGAGGTAGAATCCTGGCTGGTAATCCACAAGTAAATAATCCACAAATCCGAACGACTGATGGTACCGAATTTCCAAGCCCAGTACAACAATGGTGGTAACTTAAGATGGAACCATATCAAAAGGAAAGAGAGGAGGGCACATAGCGTAATACAGTATAGAACTTTTAATAAATGTAGGTAAGAACACTTATATCACATCAAAAGACAAGCGCTTCAAATGTACTCAGTGGCAGCAGTGGAGTTTTTCAACGCGTTTCGCAATATTTTGCATCGTCTGGGGTGGCACCTTTATCGGGTCCACTCACTCCGGTAAGCCTCCCTTTCATGCAGTGGTGGTCATCATACAGTCACTTATTTTTTTGTTGAAGTCACCGGTTCACATTGGATTGTCAAGTTTATTATTGGATTATCCTTTCCATTGAAATCACAAGTTCACTATTGATTGATTATTTACTATTGGATTATCATTAGAGACTTTTGTTTATTCATTCATTTGATTATCACAGAGACTTTTTACTTATTGTATTGACTTTCACTATTTTTCACTTCTTCACTTGGGTGTTAAATTTTTAGAGTTATCACGTTTAGCGCTACATATTTTTTATGTTATTTCCACTGGAGGGTACTGTTAGTGCTACACCATACAAAGTATTTTTATACAAAGCCGGCTTTATAAAGATAGGGTTTGATGACTTGGGTGTGGAGGAACTTGAGTGGCCTTTACAGAGCCCTGACCTCAACCCTACTGGTCACAGACTTCGAGCCAGGTCTTCTGGCCCAACATTGGTACCTGATCTCATGGATACTCCTTGGGCTGTTGAGGCACATATTCCCACAGTTAAGCAGGCCATAGGTTAGACAATTTTATTTCCTTCCACACGGGTGGAAGGAAAGAAAATTGCTCAAATCCCCCATCAACACTGGTGATGGGAGAATGCCTCCTGCAGTGCAATTGTGTTCTGCCAAGGGGGAAACTTCCTTGCCAGCAGAACAAAATGATTACTGCAGGTTGCTATAGCTGCCGGCAGTGATTACATAAGAAAAATCTGACAGGCTGGTTGTACTGATTTGATCAATGGATCGACTTCACTAAAACCAGCCTGCTCATAGATTGATTGAATATCGGACGGTCCCTGCTAAACAGGCTGAGAGTCGATCCATCTAAGGCCAGCTTAACACTTAAAACTCTTGTGCCTTCTAGAGCCCAGAAGAGCGGAGGCTGTCATAGCCTGGAGGCAACTCCATATTGACGTCCATGGTTTTAGAATGTGATGTCCAACAAGCTTATATAGCTTTAATGGTCAGGTGCTCACAGACATTTGGCCACGTGTATATGCAACAACTCAAAGCACCAACAGCTGGAAAAAGTCCAATTACTCTAAAAACTACAAACCTCAGATGTTAAAAAATGTGCACTTGTTGCACTTTCTCTTGAAGTATTTTAAATGCTTACTTGCAGTGTTTTTCCCTTCCATAAACCACTTTTAAACCACTTATTAGCTTCATTCTCTCCTTGCCATTCTCCTCCTTTCCCTCCAACTGCCTAAGGGCTCTTTCACATGGGCGGGCGGTCCGCCTGGACTCCACTTTGATCCCCGCTGAGCAGGCGGATGACAGGTCCGTTTCCGCTCACTGTGCAGACGGACCTGTCAGAGCCCCGTTCTCCTCTATGGGGAGATCGAATGAAAACGGACCACCATTTTCATCCGATCCCATCCGATCCTCCAGGTGGATGGAAAATAGGTCCAACATCCATCTGGATTTCACGGACAGGATCGGATAACGGCGGATGTCAGCGGACACGTCACCGCTGACATCCGCCGATCCATAGAGGTGAATAGAGTGTCTGATCAGGTCTGCCTGAAAAACTGACAGGCGGACCTGATCGGAAAGCCCATTTGAAAGGGGCCTTACAGTTACCAGTAGAAACCTTTGGCACCTTAACCCTTCTCTTTTTTGCAAAAGACTGCCTCTATGACAAAATCTAACTCCTGTCCTGCCCCAACCCAGCCACTTCTATCTACAACAGTTCACTGTCATCCTCCCTGGACACACTGACTCATTACACACAGAATCAGGCCCGACTGCGACAACCCTGACAAGCAGACATCACCAGAGGTCTCAAAAAAACAAAGCCGCTCCCAGGCAGTCCCCATGAAGTTTTTTCTACCTTTATCTCTCTACTTAGTCCTTCATTACCTCCACCCACTAACTGGCTTACTACCCAGGAGATCGCAAATCACTTCAGAAATAACGTAGATACAATTTCTGAAGAGAGCTCTACTGTACAAATATCTCCCCCACCCAACATTCCATGTCCACTGCACTCTCAATACTTCCCTTGTTTAACCCTGCTACTATAGAGGAAATCACTAAACTTATTTCTAATGCCCACCTAACCACCTGCCCTCTGGGCCTCGTTCCCTCACATATATTACAGTCACCTTCTAGCTCTATCATACATTCTTTAACTCACATCTTCAATCTTTCCCTCGCTACTGTACCTATAAAACTGGGGTTTCCAAACTTTCTAAACAAAGGGCCAGTTTATTATCCTTAGGACTTTAGGGGGCTGGACTGTGGCCAGTGGGAGTGTAAATTTCTGGCATCAGTGGGAGTAAACATCACCACATTTGTTACCAGTGGGAGGAATAGTGCCCCATTGTTGGTTTCAGTGGGAGAAATGGCGCCCATTGTTGACATCAGTTGGCAGATCAGTGCCTAGTATTAGTGGGAGGAACAATCCCCCAAGGACTGGATAAAGGCAAGCAAACGGCCGCAGCTGGCCCCTAGGGCTGCAGCTTGGAGACCACTGCTATAAAACATGCACTAATCACCTCAATAAAATGCCTTGCTAGAAGTCATCAATCTTGACAACCTAAAACTAAATCTCCTTGCTCCCTTTTACCTCCCTGTTGCAGCCTCTCTTTGTCTTACAACCACCTGAGCTGCCATCTCATTGAGAATAACATTCTTGATCCCTTTCCAGACATCCCAGTCTGGATGTTCACCGCAATGCTCCACAGAAACTGCTCTCCTAAAACTCACAAGCGACTTACTAACAGCTAAAACCAATGTACTCTAATGCCGCGTACACACGACCGTTTTTAATGTCATTGTAAAAAAAAAGTTTTTCTCGACGTGATTCTTCTCAAGCCTGCCTTGCCTACACACGATCATAAAAAAAAATGCTCAAGCAAAGCACAGTGACGTACAACACGTTCGACAACACGTACGACGGCACTATAAAGGGGAAGTTTCATTCGGATGGTGCCACCCTTTGGGCGGCTTTTGCTGATCCTCGTGTTAGTAAAGTTTTGTGAGAGACGATTCGCGGTTTTCAGCCTCGTGCTCTTCAGTCCGTTACAGCGTGAGGAATGTGCTATCTCCATTATGAACGCTAGTTTTACAAGAACGAGCGCTCCCGTCTCATAACTTGCTTCTGAGAATGCTCGTTTTTTTCACGTCGTTAAAGCCTTCACGACGAGAAAAACGACGAGAAAAAATAGAGCATGTTCCAAATTTTTAATGCCCATTTTTCACATTGCAAAAAATGCTCTGGAGCCCACACACGGTCGTTTTTAATGACCAGATTAAAAAATGTCATATTTCTCGTCATGAAAAACGGTCGTGTGTACGCGGCATTACTCTTGGACATCTCTGTAGCCTTTAATACAGTTGATCACCCCCTCCTCTATATAAAACCTCCTTCAGCTTAAAGTGGAGCTCCGCCGGAAAAAAATATATTAAAAGCCAGCAGCTACAGCTACAGCAGCTTCTGGCTTTTAATATTTGGACACTTACCTGTCCTGGAGTCCAGCGACGTCCGCAGCAGAGGACGAGCGATCGCTCGTCGCTCTGCTGCTCCCTCCGCCATCCTCGCTGAGGGAACCAGGAAGTGAAGCCCTGCGGCTTCATGCCCGGTTCCCTACGGCGCATGCGCGAGTCGCGCTGCGCCGTTCTGATTTGTCCTTCTGTGTTCTGGGAGCCGAGTGTCTCCCAGAACACTATGGGAAGTCTGGGGGAAGTGACGTCACTCCCGCAGATTCCCGGAGAGAGGAGTCCCAGATGTGGGTGAAAATACCTGTCTTAGACAGGTATCTTCACCCCCCTCCCCCCTGAAAGGTGTCAATTGTGACACCGGAGGGGGGGAGGAATCCGATTAGCATAAGTTTAAAATTAGGGTGGAGCTCCACTTTAAGTATCACTTCCAACTCTACCTCCTCCTCTACCTTTTCCTTTTTTTGTTGGGGTGCCCTAAGGCTCTGTCTTTGGACTTCTCTTATTCTCGATCTACTCGGCAACATCTCCAAAATACGCTGCTTCTTAACCAATGACACCACAAAGCTTCTAATTCACTCCCTGGTTATCTTTCCCCTCCACTACTGCAACTCCATCCTCAATGGTTTACCTATACCCTCATCAGTCCATTATGAATGCTCCTGCCAGACTCATCCACTTTACCAACCATTCAATGTCTTCTACCCCACTCTGCCGATCCCTTCATTGACTTTCACTCATCCAATGAATAAAATGAACAATACTAACAACTTACAAAACCATCCATAACTCTGCCACCAGCTACATCACTAACCTTGTCTTAAAATACCAACCAAACCGTTCTCTACATTCCTCACAAGACCTCCTGCTCTCTTGCTCCCTCATCACCTCCTCTCATGCTGGCCTTCAGGACTTCTTCAGAGCCTCTCCCATCCTCTGGAACTCCTTACCCCAAATGTGCGACTATCACCTATTCTATCCACCTTCAGGCCTGGTTCACACTGGTCCGACAAACGCTCCGACATTAGGAGCTCATGTCGCATGACGTGTGAAAATCAATGAATCCCTATGAGAGCCGTCTTAACTGGTCCGACACAAGTCGGTCCGACATTAAAAATGCTCCCTGTACTACTTCTGTCCGACTTTGATCCGACTTCAGCCCATTGAATATCATTGAAGTCGGATCAAAGTAGGATCCTTGTCCTAACCATCCGACATTTGACATCCGACATGTGATTACAGCAGCAGTAAAAGGAATTTATCTCACCCTGGGATTGTTTTGATTGGTCAAAGGACAAGTCAGACTATCACAATGTCGGATCAAAGTAGTATCCTGTTCATGAATGTCGGATGGATGTAGGACCGATGTAGGATCAATGTAGGACTGATGTCGCAGAGCAAAGTAGGATGAAAGTCGGATGAATGTAGTGTCGTATCAGTGTGAACCCAGCCTTAGGCAAGAGCAGATCCTTCTGATTCCTTTTGTATTGAATTGTACTGTAACTGTACCGTCTTCTGCACAAACTGTTGGCGCTATATAAATCCTGTACAATGATAATACCAATAATATTGATAATCAATATCTAAACTTTCTGAAAAATTTGACTACTTCAGGAAGAGTAATTTCCCTAGCACAGCCCCTTCCATCCTCGCACATCCTCTTCTTTTCTGGGAGTGTCTAATTACTATCTTTGCTGGCCCAGCTCCTCTACCTGTCCCTTCATCTTCCTAAATACCCTTTTCTGTAGCAGCCGGGGGAGAAGTGAAAGGGAATAGTACAGAATGTCATTTTAGTAACAGCCCTGAGTCTGCTGAAGCTTCTGACATCACATCCAGCAGCATTATAAGGGCTTTAGGATGTTGGGTGGATTTTAGATGAAAGGGAGGCTTTTACAGATAAATAACCTGAATAAAATATATTTAAGTAGAACTGGGGTGCATACAGATTCGCCACTTCATTTCCCAAAAAAGTGTGGTTAGATCATGGTTAGAGCATACTTTCCAAAAGGAGGTAATTTCAGAGATGTTCATACCGTCCTGGCATTTTACTTATTACAGGTACTTATATAGCACCACATTTTTTAGTAGATATGATTTATAACTGAGAGTTAAGAAAACAGATTTTTTTCAAAAGATTTAGTCTTTTTTTTTTACTACATATAGTAAAAAATAAAAATATCCAGTGGTTATTAAATACCACAACAAGTATTGAATGACTGGGTAATTGTCAGTCAAACTATCACAGCACTGAAAAATAAAAAATGACCTATTCAGGAAGGGACATATACAGGTAAACTTTCTCTCAGTAATATGTTCCATTTTATGCAACGAATGTAACTTTTACGTAACCCGAGAATTACCTCCATACCTCAGTCCTGTTCCAAATATCTCAAAATGCTTTAAAATGAAAAATGTTTCCATACTTTACTGCTTTACTAAAACGTGTAATAACTGAAATGCATATAGATTTTTCTTTTATGATGAATAAAATTATAGCGATTACATCTCTCTAATCATTTCAGTCATCAACAGTACCAGAAGCGATGTTAGTGCATTAGTTAATATACATAGGAAATCTGTACACACCAAGTCATAACAGGCACATTCTGATAATGTTGCAGCTTGTCTCACTAAATTACTTCTTGTTCCTTCTATACCAGCAGGTCAAATTCAGTTCATCGTGAAAGAGGGTTAAAAACCGTACTGCTATATATCTTGGCTCTGTCCCCTCAGTCTATATTAGGGTCATTTTAATAAAGGGGCAAAAAGGGCATTTGCCCCAGGCCCATATGACATGACCCATTCCTTTCCTTGTTCCTGAACAACCATCAACTGTCATAGATTAGCAGTTGATGATAAGTTTAGAGGTAAGCAGTTTCGATTGTCTTCCCCCTGTTTATCTGAATAAGCCTGATTAACCACTTGACCTCTGAAAGGTTTAACCCCCTTTATGACTAGAGCATTTTTTGCTACTCAGCACTGCGCTATTTTAACTGCCAATTGCGCGCTCGTGCAACACTGTACACAAATGATATTTTAAAAAAATTAATTCAGACAAATAGAGCTTTCTTTTGGTGGTATTTAATCACTACTGGTTGTATTATTTTTTGCTATATAAATGAAAAAGACCGAAAAAAAAAACCTTAATGTTTTTTACGTTCTGTTATACAACATATCCAATAAAATAAAATGTCTTCATAAATTTAGGCCAAAATGTATTCTGCTACATGTCACAAGTACTTGCAGTGATCAGGGCTGATCCTGCTAACACTGCATTTTTAGGGACATTATTATTGGAGACACTAATATAGTTCTCATCGTGAGTAAGATCCAGATTCATATGGACACTATACTAGTAAGGGCGGTTATAGTGTGAATGCGATAGTGTGGCGGGCAACATAGCGCTAACTAGCCCCCCCCCCCGATGATGTCTTCTCAGATGAAACGCGTCGGATCGAATCTACTGCTACTACTGCGTTAAACACCTCCGTTTTAAACAAGCGCTAGTTATATCTACTCAAATGTGAGTGTATTTTTATCATTTCCTAAATACATTTTCCTGTTAAGCGGATTTACACTATGTGCAAATCTTTTTCTCATTTATGGTAAACCTGTCTAATCCTTGTTACGGATTCTATCTCTGAGTCGTGGTCTGGTGTTATATGCCCCTGATATGAAATTTTGATTCACAACTTCCGGTCCTCTTCTGGGGTCCCACGGCGGCTCTCTCGGCTTCTCCCCGCAATAGCTAACCCCCTCTGGAAAGCTCTCTCCCGAAGGGGGTTACCTTGCAGGCGTGCTCCCGTGTCATACACTCGCTGTACAAAGCCACTGAGTGTATGACTTGGCCGCGTCATTGGATTTGATTTACAGCAGCGGGAGCCAATGGCTGCGCTGCTATCAATCTATCCAATTAAGAGCCAAGAAGCCATGGGGAGAATGACTCGGAATCACGCCCACGGAAGTTCGGGGCTCAGGTAAGTAAAATGGGGGCTCGGGGGGGGCCGGACAGTGCAAGGTGTTTTTTCACCTTAATGCATAGGATGCATTAAGGTGAAAAACACAAGGCTTTACAACCCCTTTAAGGGTTTAAACACTGGTTGGTATTTTTTCCAATCCAGGACTATTTTCAATTTAAGCGCTGCACTTTTTGTATTGTTTTGAATATAGCGCTAACTGACACTGGCTGGGAGGGACACTAATGTTGTGTATCCTACACTCTCTAACCCACATCTTCAATCTCTCCCTCTCTTTTGGCATCTTCCCCAATGCTCTAAAACAGTGGTCATCAACCCTGTTCTCAGGGCCCACTAACAGGCCAGGTTTGATGTATTACCTCGGGGAGATGCAGACTAGAATACTGCAATCACTGAGCAGCAAATTATATCAAATGTGATGTATTTCAGTTATCTTGCAAACCTGGCCTGTTAGTGGGCCCTGAGGACAGGGTTGATGACCACTGCTCTAAAACATGCACTGGTCACCCCATACTTAAAAAGCCATCCTTGGACCCTACCAATCTTAACAATCTATGCCCTATCTCATTGCTCCCCTTTTCTTCCAAACTCCTTGAACGTCTGGTCTACTCTACAACCAACTGAGTGACCATCTCATAAAGAAAACCTTCTTGATCCTCTTCAGTCTTGATTTCACCCTCAACACTCCATGGAAACTGCTCTTCTAAAACACACAAACAACCTACTAACCGCAAAAAAACAACAGACACTATTCTGTACTCCTACTTCTGGACCTTTTGGCTGCCTTTGATACAGTTTACCACCCCCTCCTCAAAAAACTTTACTCCCTCGGTCTCCGTGACGGTGCTCTTTGGTGGCTCTCATTCTACCCATCCCAACGCACCTTCAGTTTCACTTACAATTCCACTTCCTCCTCTACTCTTCCCTTCTCTGTTGGGGTACCCCAAGGTTCTGTTCTTAGACCTCTCTAATTTTCAATCTACATCTCTTCCTTGGGTCAGCTGATAGTCTCACATGGCTTTCAATATCATTGCTACGCTGACGACACACAAATCTATCTCTCCACCCCTCAACTCACTCCATCAGTCTCCTCACGCATCACTAAATTACTAACAGACATATCTGTCTGGATGTCACACCACTTTCTCAAATGTAACTTGTCCAATACATGATGTCATAATCATGATGTCAATATCATGTGACCTGGCTATCTCTGAAAACAAGAAACTGTTCTCTCCAGCATAAAAGGCATAACTGAGCATGTGCAGGTCGGCTACTCTGTCTGTGTTAGCTGGCCTTTCCCAGATAGACAGTGCAGGGAGGGGAGGATCTGTGCATACAGGATAAAACTGCCTTTTTACACAGTGCAGAGGATTAACCCCTTAAGTTCTACAGTGAGCATAACAAGCATGCTATGCTGCATATACAGACTGATTTTACTGTTTTGGGTTTAGTAGCACTTTAATGCAGGGAATGCAATAAAGTGTTACTAAACCCACAACAGTAAAATCAGTCTGTATTTGCAGTAAAGCATGCTTGTTATACTTACTGTGGAACCTAAGGGGTTAATCCTCCGAATAGTGTAAAACAAGGCTGTTTGATCCTGTCTTCTCTGATCCTCCCCTTTTTGCACTGTCCCTTAATAATTTCCTGATAACACAGTCTATGGAGTCAGGCTGCACATGTTGAGTTTGGTGTGTATTGCTAGAGAGGTTTTGCATGAGCACAGGGCCAATCAGCACTGTCCAGACAGAGGGTCAGGGGTCTTGCATTCTCATAGGACAGTCAGAAAACTCCTCCTACAAGCTTTAACCAGTGCTTGGCTGGACACTGATACAAGTCACAAGACTGCTATATACTGCTGATGAGAAAAGGTATTTAGAAGTTTATATTTACTAAAATAATTGCATATCCATGTTCTGTGTGCTGTGGGAGACCAGATATAGTGAATGCAGGGTGCTGGGTTTAGTGTCCTGCCTTTAAAAACACTTTAAAGCAAACAAAAACCCTTCAACACAGACCCTAAATCTGTTCCTTCCTTAAGCCACTGAGGTGCATTCATTGTTATTCTCCTTCATCTATGACAGGGGTGCTCAACCCGTGGCCATGGGCGTCCGCTCCATAGGGCAAGGGGGGTCGTTTGCTCCCCCCTGGAATCGAGAAGGTGTTGGCCAAATTGGCAATGTTCTACACCCTCCGCCGCCCTTACACCCACTTCCAGCCCCGCACAGATCTGCACCGTAGTGTGTGTAGTGTCCAGAGGTGCAGGGTGCTGCTGTGTAATGTAAAGGGGTGCAGGGTGCTGTGTAATGTAAAGGAGTGCAGGGTGCTGTGTAATGTAAAGGGGTCCAGTGATGCAGGGTGCTGTGTAATGTAAAGGGGTTCAGAGCTGTGGGGTGCTGTGTAATGTAAAGGGGTCCAGAGGTGCAGTTGTGGAGAGGGGGTACACAGTAGTGACAAAGATACAAGTCACTCATTCATTCATTCATTCATTCAAAGAGATATTTAAAGATGCAGGGGGCACAGTGGGGGTGGTCGATTTTAACCCCCGCTAGCGGTCGAAGAAAGGGTAAAATGCGACTGTGTATAGCCGCTGCCGAAGCGCCCCCCCCCCCGAAGAAATTTCAGCGGACGCCCATGCCCGTGGCCCTCTAAAGTGGCCCTTGACCTCAAACCAAAGAAGCGCATTCCCATGATCGTGATCAATGGGTTGCCAACCCACCATCCCAGAGCATCAGAGTGCATGGGTCCATTTTCAGCTGCGGAGGGAGCAGGAGTCGCATAAGCCAAAGCTTCCTCTTTAGCACCAGCTCCTGGCGGAGTGATACCAAGTGCACTTCACCTGGCACCTTACTAGCAGCCTGGAGAGTGATGCTCGCAGAAGCAGGAAGAAGAAAAGGTCAGTGTATTAAACATCACATACACAGCACTTTTGTAATGGGCATATTAGCACTTAAAATTCCCTTTGGGGTAATAAAGTATTCTCAATAAAAAAGTGTTATATTGCCCCTTTCACACGGGTGCCTCTGCTAGACAGAATCCGCTTGCCCAGCGGGGGTTCTCTCTGCTGATCCCAGCTGAGCAGGTAAATGACAGGTCCGTGTCCGCTCCGCTATGCAGAGCAGACACGGACACAGTCCCACTCTCCTCTGTGGGGCAATCAGATGCAAATGGCCCGCTTGACCGTTTTCATCCGATCCTATGCAATCCGATCTGCCGGACAAATGGAAAATAGGACCACCATTCGTCTGTTTTTGATGGACAGGATCGAATTGGATGGCGGCGGGTGTCCGCTGACATCTGCCACTCCATAGAAGACAATGCAGGGTCCAATCAGGTCTGCCTGAAAACCTGAAAGGTGGACCTGATTGGACAGCCCATGTGAAAGGGGCTTTAGGCTGCTTTCACACTGATCCGCACCTGCAATGCAGTGCACCTGTGGCTTTCCTGCGGTTTAGCTGCACTGAGCTATAGACTTCTATTATATCCTGCAGGTTTGGAGCACTTTCAGAAAGTGTACCACACCTGCAAGATGTAATAGAAGTCTATGGCAAAACGCAGCCAACTGCAGGTGCGCTGCGGAAAGCCGCACTGCACCCGTGGTGCAGGAAAACCGCAGCACATCAGTGTGAAAGCAGCCTTATATGGCACTCAGGACAGTAAGGGCTCTTTATATTTGTGGTTTGGGGGGTCGTAAAACCACTTAGTTCATTGTGGCCCACGACCGGTTACCAAATCACTAAAGGAGTTGTAAAGTCAGAAGGTTTTTTTATCCTAATGCATTCTATGCATTAAGATAAAAAGCCTTCTGTGTGCAGTAGCTGCCCCAGCACCCCTTAATACTTAACAGAGCCCCATCTCTCTCCAGCGATGTCCACGAGTGCCTCGACTGTCCGTGACTCTCCCTCCTAAATTGGCTGTGCCATTGGCTCCCACTGCTATCAATGAAAGTCAGTTAGCCAATCAGGAGAGAGAGGGGGCTGGCGGAACCCTGTCTCTGTGTCTGAATGGACACACGGAGCTTCAGCTCAACTCGGGTGCCCCCATAGCAAACTGCTTGCTGTGGGGGCACTCGACAGGAGGGAGGGGCCAGGAGCACTGAAGTTGGACCCAAGAATAGGAGGACCCAGGTTGTTCTGTGCAAGACCATTACACAGAGCAGGTAAGTATAACATGTTTGTTATTTTTAAAGAAAAAAAATATGAGATTTTACAATCACTTTAAGTGGCCCTCGCTCTTCAATGGTTGCGCACCTCTGATCTATTATAAACATAACATTTTGCAATTACACAGAAAAAAATTACAACCAGACTAAATCACAATATTTAACATTTGGTACCCAAAAAAAGATAAAGATGTAAGAAATCCATTATCTCAGGGAAAAATATCATCATGCGCACAATCAGGCCTTGTAATGAGTATAATCGCATCTGTGGCTTTATTTATTTTTTCCATTTGTTTAATAACACACTCCGATACAATGTCATTCAAAGCGTGACAACAGTGTCACTTCCACCCCCACAACACCCACCAGGGCAGCCGTCACAATCACAGCCTTTCTGCAGCCGCGGAACGCCAAATGCACAAAATGTCACAAGTTGAAAAGATTTTCCAAAGGTCACAACTGCTAACTAAGTCACTGGTTCTCATGGCTGAACAGTAACTATTAAAGAAGATCTCCTCTAAGCAATACTGGTGTCCAAAACGGCCCTTTTTGTTTTCAAAAAGAAAAACAGCAATCCTTCAGTGAAAGTTTCTTTCTATTTAAAGCTGAACACCGGGCAAAACAACTAAATACACAGATCAAACACATACTGTTTATAGGAGCTGTTTTACCTTCCAAATATTTTTTTATTTCTGCCCATCCTATCCTGAAATTGACACAGCTCTGCCACACAGTAATGCCATGTCTGCCAGGAATGTAGACCTGATTTTATTCTACTCCAGATAAAGTGTATGCATGGCCAAAACTGTTTAGTTTTGGATTGAGTGGGGAAGGGTTAAAATGTAAAAACCTGAACAATTTTTTTTTGTTGTTGTCTGTGTATCATTGTAGAAATTTTCCTTCACTTCCTGTCCCAGAGTTGCAACAAGAAGCTAAAGGAACTCTACCAAAGTAAGGCCCCTTTCACACTGGGGCGCTCATAGCGTTTGCGGTAAAACGCCAATATTTTTACAACCGACGCTATGGGTGGATTTGCGGTGCATTTCGGCCGTTAGCGGTGCGGTTTTAACCCCCGCTAGCGGGCGAGAAATAGCCACGCTGTCCCATTAATTTCAATGGGCAGCAGCAGTAAAGGAGCGATATACACACCGCTCCTTCACCGCCCCAAAGATGCGGCTAGCAGGACTTTTTTTCTCGTCCTGCCAGGGCATCGCCTCAGTGTGAAAGCACTCAGGCTTTCACATTGAGACTGCAGGGCAGGAGTTTTTCAGGCGGTATTTAGGCGCTATTTTTAGCGCTAAAACACCTGAAAAACTCCTCAGCGTGAAAGGGGCCTAAGGGAAATCTCCCTCTTAGATAGCTGTCCCCGCAAAATTAAGATTTTCCTTCATCTTTTTTTCTGGGTACAGCTCTAAAATGTTGGATTCCCCCGCCTCAGTATAAACAGAGAGGGTGAATCTCCCCAATGGCGACAAAAATGCCAATAAAAAAAAATTGACAGAGGGTTTACACTTTACCCACTGTATCCAAAACTAAAAAAAAGTTTTGCCTAGAATTACACTTTATAGTGGTTCTAAAGCCTTAAAGCGGAGGTTCACCCAAAAAATTGACATTAGCCCATCATGATCTTTGTACCATATACTGCTACATAAGTATAATATTTTTTTTTGTGCGGGTGTCATTACCGAGATTCAGCCGTATTAGTCAGGACTTCCGGGTATTCCTCCCGCGGGAGTGGGCGTATCTCTTGCTCTCCACGAAGCCCCAGTGTTTGCTGGGAGGTGACTGCAATGTCTCCTGGGAGCACAGTGTCACGCTTCCCAGGAGACAGAGTAACGCTGACGATCGTAATCTCGCAAGATTTCCCTGCTGGGAGACTAGCATTCGCCTCACTCCCTGGAAGTCTGTGCTTGTGGGCTTCACATTGCCCACAAGCAAAATGGAAAATACCAGAATCGTTATATAAGTTTATATTTACTACGAAAACGGACGGGGGATGGATCATATTGCCGAACAAGTGAGTACTAACTATGTATGTGTAACCCCATTAGATGCACTAAAAAAAATAATAATCGAGGGGCCGCAGAACCTCCGCTTTAACCCCAGAAGAAGAGAATTGGGGCTGCTCAAAAGCATTGCACAGAGCAGGTATAAAACATGTTTGATATTTTAATAAAAAAAAAAAAAAAAAAGCTAACGTTTAATATCACTGTAACCACCCTGGCGGTATGATTATGTCAGATTTTTGCGTCTCAAAGCGGTACATTGTATTGCATAGAAATTTGGCGTTTTAGATTGTAGGCCTGTAATTCTTAGTAATAATTCACCTAAATCTGTCCAAACAAGAGTCTAGTAGACATCCCGGGTATAATAAAGTTTGAAACACAAAATCATAAATTATAATATTATAAATTACTATAAATAATTATAAAAAATAATAATATAATAAGAAGAAAATTTATTTCCCCACAATTCACTATCGCTCAATTCTGCAAGTGTTCTAATTTACTATCGCTGTTTTATAGCTGGTCTAAAACCACTTTTGACATAAAGGGACACTTTTTGGTTGCTATGGGCAATCTCAAGTTTTCAGGCAGTAAGAACAGTATATATAATTAAAAACTGCATGCAGGGCACTGGACAAAGCATTAGGGACAAAAGGGATGTGAAACAATTTGATACAGTAAAGTAATCTGTAAGATTACAGTGTACTGTATGTGTTATGTGTTGTGCACTTTTTGAATTTGCCGCCGGGCTCCGCCCCTGTGCGTCGAGACACTCGCAGGGAACGGAGCCCAGCACACAGAGCATCGGGCGGAAGACACAGCCCACAGACACAGTGGGGGGACATCGCAGGATCCTGGTGACAAGGTAAGTAAGCTGTAGCAGGATCCTGCAATACAATCCCGAGTGTGGCTCAGGGATACCACTAATGGTACTGAAATTTAACCCCGAGCCACACTCGGGATTACCGCCAGGAAGGTTAAAGTGGTTCTAAAAGCAGAAGGTTTTTTTATCTTAATGTATTCTATGGCTCCCCTCAGAATACTAATACTTACCTGAGCCCCATCTCTATTCAGCGATGTTGCATGAAAGCCTCGGCTGTCCGGGACTCTCCCTCCTTATTGGCTGAGACAGGAGCGGGCACCATTGGCTCCTGCTGCTGTCAATCAAAGTCAGTGGGCCAAAGAGGAGAGAGAGGAGATGAGGCCGAGCCATAGCTCCGCGTCTGAATGGACACACAGAGCAACGGCTCGGCTCGGGTGCCCCCATAGCAAGGATGGGGGCACTCGGCAGGAGGGAGGGGCCAGGAGCGCCGGCGAGGGACCCGAGAAGAGGAGGATCGGGGGCTGCTCTGTGCAAAATCACTGCACAGAGCAGGTAAGTATAACATGTTTGTTATTTTTAAACAAAAAAATACTTTATTACTAATTTAAGTAACACTGACAGGTCTTGTCCCTCCCTCAGCTTGTGACTGGACAGTGATAGAGAAGCAGAAGACTGATTAGATAATCTCTCTGTCTCTCAAAATGAACGACACCGTAACATGGTAACAAAATAACCCGTCTTAACACACACTGTGGCAAAGCAAATGTAGACGCACGTTACCGCAAGGCACCAGATCGCAAAAGTGTATTTAGGCCCCGAGGGCGTTTAGCAATAATTTGCAAACGGAAGTCTTATAATAAAGCAGCACAGTATCCCGAGGCCTAAAAAGAGTTTTTGTGTAACTGGGTGATTGGCATTCTTGGCCTGCAGGATCTCAGAATACACACAATCTTTCCAGGTATTAGATAGAAAAAAAAACTCTCACCTTGTGCTTGTTTCTCTGCAATTCCAACAGCTGTGCATATTGCAATTAATATGAGGAGTTTTATCCTAAAAAAACAAAAAAACAAAAAAAAAAAAGATATTCAGTTAAGCAGTTACAGATAAAACAACCATTTAAAGCGTTTTTTTATAACAAAAAAAAAACCTTAGGCAAAGGAATAATGAGCTAGTATGCACCACATACTAGCTCATTATAAAATACATACCTTCACCGCTGAGGGAGCTGACATGTTCCCTCTGCGTTTCTTCCGGGTTCGCGGCTCTGGCGTTGTGAGTGGATGGAGCTCCGATGACGTCACTCTCACGCATACAGGTTTAGGAGATATTTTTTTTACCTAGAGGTAAGACTTATTATAGGCTTACCTGTAGGTAAAAATGTTAAAGAGGGGTATACAACCACTTTAAGGACCCGAATAATTATACAGTATGTATATGAAGGCAGCTATATTTGCTCATTGCATTACAAGGGTGAGTATATGCATGAAGGTGGGAAACTGACTGACCCTGTGTACCCCTTTGTTGTCTAGGTACCTCTGGAGACTTTCTTCTTTGCTCACACTTGCAAGAAAGTCTAACACAGACACTAACGTGCACCTACAGTATATCGTTAATGCCAAATTTTGACACGTATACCAGGCATTTAGGCAAGTTAAATACGCACCCCAGATGCTCTCCAAGTGATTTTTTTTTTAAACAGAGCTAAAGTTCCGCTATAGGAAACTGACAGCAGGCAGGCTTTTATTTGTTTTATATATTTTGCTTTTTAATCTGCGGTGGTGCACAAACAACGAAAACCCGTAAGTGAACAAAAAAAAGTGCATGTGAAACACACACAAAAAAGTGCACTTAGGGGTGTGCCTTTGTGCACCCCCCGAAGGGGTAGGACCTTACCCTGAACCCCAAATGTGCAAGGCTTCTGACAGGGAGAAGGTTTAAGAAGGAACCTGATGGCCACACATCCTCCCACTAGACTTCAGGGTAGGCCCGAAAACCCATACCCTACATCCAGTGAAAAAAGACACAAACAGTGCAAAAAGTGACAAACATGAGGGAAGAAAAATAAATAAATAGTGGCCATGCATGTGTACTGGCTAGGTCCTGAGGCCTGGTAACCAAAATTGCCCGAGGCTGAGCCAAAAGACCTAGCCCACGGAGGTGTAGTGCAGAAAACGTTTTTAGTGCTTTGACAATGTGCCAGTTCACACAGTGGGGTCCTACACCCAACTGATACTAAGAACACCCCTGGGGTGACTGCTCTCAGGGGGTACAGACACTGCAGACTTTCTGCCTTCCCAGTCCATGACCAGACAAGGTAGACCCATTCAAATCAGGAGTCACTGGGCCCCTCCAGTCTTCCCGGGGGAATTACTCCTGTGCCTCACATTCCCAGTTTCTGTTCTAGCCAGTACAAGCCTTCAGAGCCCCCCGTCATTCCAGCAGAGATACTGTACAACCAGCCATTCCTACCAAAAGACCAGAATGACAGTGTAGCACCCCTACTGGACACCAAAAATTACACTTGAAAAATCTCTTTTGTAAACAAATGCCTGTCTGCATTTGATTTCCCCTCACTTTCTTTCTTGATGGTAATGACAATGGTCAATAGGACAAAGATAGGGGTGAGTCTCCCCAATGGGGAGACAAACAGCAATAAAAACTTGACAGAGGGTCTATGTGCACGTTCACATGGGCAGACGAGGGGGGGGCAATAAAAGAAGGTGGTTAAACTGTGGTTTTACCACCCTGGCTGCCTACCTGAGCAAGCAAATGCAGCTGCTAAGGGCTGTACACATGCCATTTGCTTGCCAGCGCTTTGCTTTGTGGGCCTGGTAAAAATTAAATGGCATTTGAAAGGGACCACACCATCAATGTGTGCAATGCATGCTGCTGTGGAGCAGAGGATTGGCATTTCGGACACTTTTCATAGGGGCAGCAATACAAACCACACATCTGAACAAGCTCTTAGGGTCACCATACGTGTCTAATGACTTGTACACACGATCGGATTTTCTGTCGGATAAACTCCAACGGATTTTTCCAACGGAAATACATTCACGCTGTCTTGCATAGCCACTGTCATGGTGGGGGATTCCTCCATCCACCATGTTTGTGGGGATGGAGAAATCTGTGGGGGGGGGGGTTGTGTGTGTGGTCAACTTTATTGAGGGGAGATACTCCAGTACAGATAACCTTTCCTGTGAAGCTGTTTATGAAGGGATTCCCCCTCACTTTGGATAGATTTCCTCTACATTCTGGTTTATCTTGACGAGAAGTTAGAAGAATGTCTCCAATGGGACACAAACAGCCAAGAGATAAGAAAAATCTGACAAAGGTCTTAGCAATTTCCTACTCTATCCACTGCTAGAAAAAAAGTTTTGTCTTTGGATATAATTTAAAGCTGAACTCTAGGCAAATATAAAAGACATAAATTAATGCAGCTCTGTAATCATCAATATATCAATTTACTTTTTAAATACAAAAAGTGTAAGCACCTGAGTTTGACCTGGTATCAGTCTCTTGCAGTCCCTGAAACATGGGAGAGGGCAGGAGGGACACGTGCCCCAGATGCAATGTTTTCATGCATGGGGGTGGGGAGCGCAGCACACTCAGGGCATGTGTGCTATATATCCTTGTGAGTGCCTGGGTTCCGATGCTATGACCACCACCGTTGTGTTTACAAGCTTGATCACTGGCCTTTGCTGCAGGACTCAACCTGGCAGCCAACCAGCAGTCAACTAGCCAGGCTAGACTCATCATTTAGCTACCCCCTTGGTCAGCACTGCCCATAGCCTCGTGGATTCCTACAGGTGAGCAGTCTTTGCTCTGCTGAGGAAAGAACACAGCAGAGAGGAGTGAAAAGGAAGGGGGGAGTGTAGAAGTTAGCAGAGAGAGCAAAGGTGAGTCAAGACAGGTTAGGGGTGTGGAGGTAAGCAATGGAGGATTTGGGGTGCAGAGGTGATCAGAAGGGGTTTTTTGGGTGCAAAGGCTAGCAGGAGAGTTGGGGTTCAAAGATGAACAAGGTGGGATTTGGTTGCCAAGGTTAGCAGAGGGAATAGGGTGAAGAATTGAGCAGAGATGGGAACACAGGAGAGAGGGGCTGTGGTGCAGGGTTTAGCACAGGGAGGGGGGTTGTGGTGAAGGGGTTAGCAGAGAGGGAGAGTTGGGGTGGAGAGATTAGAAGCGAGGGTGGTTGGGATGTAGATGTGAGCAGGGGGAGGGAGTTGGGGTGCAAAGGTGAGTGTAGAGGTAAGCAGAGAGGTAGGTTTGGGATGCAGAGATGATCAGAAAGGTGTTTGGGGAACAGAGGGCAGCAGGGGGGGGGGGTTGGGGTGCAGAGTTTAGCAGAGAAGGGGGATTTGGGTGTAAAAGTAAGCAGAGAAGGGTGAAGGGCTAATCAGAGAGGGAGTTTGGGTTGCAAAGGTTTTGTTATTTTTATCTTTTAATTAGCTACTTATTTTTAGCTTGTTTAGTTCTGCGTTAAGTTCAGGAATATTTACAGTATAATCAAACAGAAGCATACTATCAACCTTCCAACATTTGCAAAATAAATGTAAAAAAAAGCATTACGTCAGATGTCACAAGCAGTACCCCTGTAAAATACAGCAAAAATTTTGAAATTTTAGTCACTCTGACCAATGTGGATAACATTCTCAGCAGAAGAGAAGAAGGAATGTCGCACTGCTCCAATGAACATAAGAACAGTACCGGGTTTATTTAAAGGGGTTTGCCACTTTTATATCAAAACAGGAATAGCCCTCTATTAGCGGTTCAATGTCAAGGCCAGCGGATGTATTACTCACACCCCCACTGATCAGCTGTTCTGGAGGCCTGAAAAAGCTACTTACTTGAAGCTATGCCTCTTTATTCTTCCAGTTTCAGAAACCTGTGGCTTTTGGTGGCTTTTCAATCCAAGAGCTGGACTATGCCAAAAAAAAGGCCAAGCGGCTTTGAGCTGTTTTATCTCACCCGCAGAGCAGATGTTTGGTGAGGGTCCAAGAGCAAAGAACTCTCATTCATTGTTATACCATCAAAGGGAAGTGTCTCGTATTTTCGAGATGAAAACGAAAAACCTCATAAACAACATTATAAGGTGGCTATAATGATGTGCAAAGTGATGTAAGCCATAAGATTTTACCCATGCTCTGTATAACGTGCGCACACAGGTGTACAATGTAAAGGGTTGGTGTAATGCGTTGTTAGAATGCACCATGTTTTTCCCTTTTTTTCTTTTACTTTATGGACATGATAGAAACACAGTTCATTACAATGCATTGTAGTGCGTCACAACATTCAGCACATGCTACACAAAAACGCATCCTGTCCTACTTTGTGGACAGGAGATTCTGAGTTTACAGTCAGGATCCACCCAGATGCCTGGACAGGTAGCTGGCTCAGCCTCTCAGCAAGCCGTCCCCTCCACCATCATGGCGCTGCAGTGAGCGCTGAAGAAGCAGAGCAGAGAGCCACTGCTCACTGAAGACCGAGAACAAAGCGATCAATGGTCTTTGATCGCTCAATTCTCGGTCTTAGAAGCAGCGGGGGAACAGATGCAGCATCAGATTGATGCTGCATCCACCTAGGTGAGTATAAATGTTTTTATTTGCATTCCCGAACTTCTCTTTTAAGATTTGCATACAACTTGAGCTGTCTATTCCTTTAGATTTATTGATTCTTTTTACATGGTATACATGTAGGGTCCATAACCCTGCACTGGATGCTGAGGGATAGTCCACTGCCAAAGCATATGGAAATGCCGTCCCCAGGGGAGTAGTGGATCTGGTAGGTAAAAGTGCTTTTGCTCTCCCCTAGAATAAGCAAGCAGTGTGCCTGCACTGCAAGGGAGAATTTTCAGATTTCCCAGATTTGGGATTTAAAGACCCTAGATGTGCATAATTCATTGGTTTTCTGTACAACCTTCATCCAAACCCAGAAATTCAGGACTGAAGCTGAGCTATGCTAGCTGCTTATGCCACTTATTTCACTAACTGTCAGCTGGATGTTTGGCTTCTCATAAGTACAAATGCACTAAGAAACCCACCATACCTCGGGCTGTTTGGTCAATCTCACTTCAAATACTTGACATTCCTTTTGTCATGGGAATACTATACGTATAGTATTACCAGCTGGCCTTGAACATACAAGGTTTGCAGGACCTGAGCTTGCTATCTGCTCCACACCTGATACCGTACAGACAATTTGTATGCAGACAGAGATGTGTGGAAAAGCTTACAAGTGATCCCAGTGATGGTCACCAACTGTGGCATGAAGAACCAAAACATTGTTAAAGGTGAAGAGAAAAGATAAATTGACTTCTAGACATCTCTGTTACGTCTTGTTAGCCATAATCTATAGTTGATTTCCAACTAAAATAAGGATTAAATTCAGATTTTTCTTTTAATGTAAATTGTTATTCGTGGCCACTCATTAAAATTATAGGGATAAAACTTTTTTGAGGAAGGTAGTTTAACAAAACACGTGGCCTAAAATTAGAAGAAAAGAGGTTTAAGCTTAAAGCGGGGTTCCACCCTTGATTTCGTTTTTTTTAAAGTCAGCAGCTACAAACACTGTAGCTGCTGGCTTTTAATAATGACACTTACCTGTCCTACTCGCCCACGATGTTGGTCTGCCGAGGTTGATCCCTCGATCCTGGCAACTCCCGGGGCCGCCATCCTCACTAAGGGAAACAGGCAGTGGAGTCTTGCGGCTTCACTGCCCATTTCCTACTGTCTCGCGGCACTGTATGAATGGGCGGCTGCTCTCTGGGATACACACAGTTCCCAGAAGGCAGCGCGCCCCATTCACCAGAAGTCAACGCGAGGAGGACGAGGAAGAAGACCTGCCGCGGAGGCAGATTAGGAACTTCCGCATAGCAACCGCCTTTTCTGGTGAGTAAACATTTTTTTTTCTATTTTTTTGCAAGTTTTTGTGAATTATTTTTTTCTAGGGTAGAACGCCACTTTAAACTACGTGAGGGTTCTTTACTGTAAGAGCGGCAAGGATGTGGAATTCCCCTCCACAGGCGGTGGTCTCAGCAGCGGGGGCATCGATGGTTTCAAAAAACTATTAGATAAGCACCCGAACGACCACAACATACAGGGATATACAAGGTAATACTGACATATAATCACACACATAGGTTGGACTTGATGGACTTGTGTCTTTTTTCAACCTCGCCTACTATGTATCTATGTATCTATGTAACTATGTGGCTTTTGCCTACGCCAGGATATGCCCGGCTTTTCACGTTTTGCTGAATTAAAGGCAATGTGTAGTTATATAGTGACTACCGGGTAGAACCACATGCCTCAGCGGGGGACAAGGCATCTGACACTACCAGGAGAGTAACAAAAATGTTACATAGCCACATTAGCTGCTGACAAGACCTATGCAGATAATCACACTGGAAAAACCCTTATGAAGGGGGTGTTTTTGAACCTCTGAAATATGTGTGTACTCTTTTTGATTGCCCCTGACGCTAACTGGAATAAAGATGTATCTGGATCTTTTAGCCATAGTGTGGCGCTTAAATTCACATTTTTGTTACATTACACTACAAGTCAAGGAAATGGTGGATATCCTCTGGGGTGTAGAAGCCATTTTCCTGGGAATCAGATCACCCACGTCAATATCATTACATTAAAATAGCATAGCAGTACTAATAAGATCCTCGGGGGTCCTCCACTTTCCTTAAATCCCAGAAGTGTTTCAGATACTAAAGCCAGCCATAGACGGTTCAACAGGGACCATCCAAGATTCAATACATGTATGGGCAGGCTGAATGTACAACCAGTCTATCAGATCTTACATGTGATTATTGCTAGCGGCTATTAAAACCGCTAGCAGAAAAGACTGTGTTCTCCTGATGGGGACGGCTTCTTCCGACTCCCGAAGAACACAATGGCTCCACAGGAGGAAGTCCCCCATCAACGCTAACTGTGTTGAAAGGGGAATCAAGAGATTTTCATTCCGGCAACCCGCGGTTGCCGGAAAGAAAATTGTTTAATCTGTGGCCGGCGTAAAACTAGTTTCAGGCATCATGCACACTGAATGATTTGGCCATCTCTCCTAGGCACCTTTCCTGTTGGCAGTGTTAAGTGTATGTTAATCTTAAATCAGTAAATTGGGGACTACTCTTTTCATTCCCTCCGTAATGTCAGAGCAAGCTCCGCATTCTCTAAAGCCCTGTACACACGATCGGATTTCCTATGGTTTTTTAACCAATGGATTTTTCCATCGGAAAACCGATGAAGCTGACTTTCATCAGTCTTGCCTACACACCATCAGTCAAAAAACCGACCGTTCCAAACGCGGTGACGTAAAACACTCTGATGAGCCGAGAAAAATGAAGTTCAATGCTTCTGAGCATGCGTCCACTTGATTCTGAGCATGCGTGAGTTTTTTATCCGATGAAGTTCCCCACTGACGATAGTAATTTGCTATCGGTTTTTTAACCATCGGATAAATTTAAAACATGTTCTATTTTTAAACACCGATGGAAAAAAGACCGATGGGGCCCATACACGATCGGTTTGTCCGATGAAAAAAGTCCATCGGACTGTTTTCATTGGTTAAACCTATCGTGTGTACAGGGCTTAAGAGATCTTCTAAAGTCATAAAATACCTGGTGAAACTTTCAGTTAATTTAGCATATACCGTATATACTCGAGTATAAGCCGACCCGAATATAAGCCGAGGCACCTAATTTTACCACAAAAAATGGGAAAGCTTATTGACTCGAGTATAAGCCTAGGGTGTCCATCTGCATGCCTCACTGTGCCTCACTTTGCCTCACTGTGTCCATGTTCATGCCTCACTGTGTCCATGCCTCACTGTGCCCATGCCTCACTGTGCCCATGCCTCACTGTGTCCATGCCTCACTGTGCCTATGCCTCACTGTGTCCATGACTAGACTGACGTTTAACATGGGAGTCTATGGAGGGGGTGCCCGGGTTTGAAAAATTAGTGCTCCCCGGCCGTAGGTTGCCATAGACAACAAACTTTGCACACTTGTAGAGGAGAAATGGGGCTACATGTGTGCAAAGTTTTGGACCCAGGGAACCTACGACCGGCCGGTACCGGGTCCCCAAAGTCACTGGAGAAATTACTGTTTAACATGGCAGTCTATGGAAGGGGTGCCCGGATTTGAAAAATCAGTGCTCCCCGGCCGTAGGTCCCCTGAACAACAAACTTTGCACACTTCTAGAGGAAGAGTGGGGCTACATGTGTGCCAGGTTTGGGGTCCAGGGGACCTACGGCTGGCCGGTACCGGGTCCCCAAAGTCCGGAAGATTAGGCACAAAAAGGTGACTCGAGTATAAGCCGAGGGGGGCATTTTCAGCACAAAAAAATGTGCTGAAAAACTCAGCTTATACTCGAGTATATACAGTAATCCCTTTCCTGATTGTTACCGACCACGCTAGGTACAGAAGCAGATCTGTCCTAGCATTGTCAGTTTTCGTCGCTTCATCACATTGCTTTAAATAAACATTTTAAGTTTTAATAGTGGATTCATGGTGTCCTGGTGACATACATGTTCTTATCCTCCTCCGACAGGGGAAAGACAGAACACTGGACCAAATGCACAGCATGGCTGTAGTCCTGAAGTCAGAGATGCCATGCCCCGTGTCGGGAGTTTCCATAGAGATAAAGATCTCCTGGGACCGGTGAAAGCAGCGGAAGATGCAAGCATCCTCTACAGTCTCTCCACCCCAGGCCTCCAAGGTGTGGAGAAAAAGGGGACTGGACAGTCACGTTACTGTCCCTCAGATCTCCAAAAAAGGTATTTCCGTGCTTTTTTTTATAATAATGGGGCTATATATATATATATATATATATATATATATATATATATATATATATATATATATATATGGTCCTCCCTCTTACAGGGTTAATGGTGTGATTTGAGTGGGATGGTGCTACCATGAGGATGGATATGTACCTTTGTCTGGCTCACATCTTCATTTGTATATGTGTATATATATATAGTCGGAGCCTTACAACCGAGATAGACGTGAAACTACATAAAGACGCCACAAAACTCACAACATAACATAGACCTGAGGTGTACCCTGGTCAGCTGGTTGGTACACCAGAAAGTGGCATACCCAAGATAAGTAATGGTTAATTGTAGAAGAGGGATGTGAAGGAAGTGCCCTGTAAAGGGGATTGGAGAGAGGGTATCGTGCACTGGAACCGAGAAGGAACACAGGTGGGTGGGCTGCTTATTGGCCTTCTAATATATATATATATATATATATATATATATATATATATATATATACAGGCATACCCCACTTTTAAGTACACAATGGGGTTTATTAACTAAAGCTGGAAAGTGCAAAATCAGGCTCACTTCTGCATAGAAACCAATGAGCTTCTAACCCCAGCTTGTTCAATTAAGCTTTGGTAATAAAATCTGGAAGCTCATTGGTTTTTATGCAGAAGTGAGCCTGATTTTGCACTTTCCAGCTTTAGTAAATAAACCCCATTGTGTACTTAAAAGTGGGGTATGCCTGTATATATATACTGTATATACTCGAGTATAAGCCGAGTTTTTCAGCACATTTTTTGTGCTGAAAATGCCCCCCTCGGCTTATACTCGAGTCACCTTTTTGCGCCTAATCTTCTGGACTTTGGGGACACGGTATTGGCCAGCCGTAGGTCCCCTGGACCCCAAACCTGGCACACATGTAGCCCCACTCTTCCTCTAGAAGTGTGCAAAGTTTGTTGTTCAGGGGACCTACGGCCGGGGAGCACTGATTTTTCAAATCCGGGCACCCCTTCCATAGACTGCCATGTTAAACAGTAATTTCTCCAGTGACTTTGGGGACCCGGTACCGGCCGGTCGTAGGTTCCCTGGGTCCAAAACTTTGCACACATGTAGCCCCATTTCTCCTCTACAAGTGTGCAAAGTTTGTTGTCTATGGCAACCTACGGCCGGGGAGCACTAATTTTTCAAACCCGGGCACCCCCTCCATAGACTCCCATGTTAAACGTCAGTCTAGTCATGGACACAGTGAGGCATAGGCACAGTGAGGCATGGACACAGTGAGGCATGGGCACAGTGAGGCATGGGCACAGTGAGGCATGGACACAGTGAGGCATGAACATGGACACAGTGAGGCAAAGTGAGGCACAGTGAGGCATGCAGATGGACACCCTAGGCTTATACTCGAGTCAATAAGCTTTCCCATTTTTTGTGGTAAAATTAGGTGCCTCGGCTTATATTCGGGTCGGCTTATACTCGAGTATATACGGTATATATATATACTGCTCAAAAAAATAAAGGAACACTTTTTAATCAGAATATAGCATCAAGTCAATTAAACTCCTGGGATATTGATCTGGTCAGTTAAGTAGCAGAGGGGTTTGTTAATCAGTTTCAGCTGCTTTGGTGTTAATGAAATTAAAAACAGGTGCACAAGATGGGCAACATTGAGACAACCTCCAAAACAGGAATGATTTTACAGGTGGAGGCCACTGACATTTCTTTCCCTACTCACCTTTTCTTATTGTTTTTCACTAGTTTTGCATTTGGTTAGGGTCAGTGTCACTACTGGTAGCATGAAGCGATACCTGGACCCTATAGAGGTTGCACAGGCAGTCCAACTCCTCCAGAATGGCACATCAATACGTGTCATTGCCAGAAGGTTTGCCGTGTCTCCCAGAGCATTTGGCATTGAACACCAGAATTGGCAGGTCCGACACTGGTGCCCTGTGCTTTTCACAGATGAGAGCAGGTTCACCCTGAGCACATGTGACAGACGTGAAAGGGTCTGGAGAAGCCGTGGAGAATGTTATGCTGCCTGTAACATCGTTCAGCATGACCGGTTTTGGTGGTGGGTCAGTGATGGTCTGGGAAATCATATTCATGGAGGGACGCACTGACCTCTACAGGATACACAATGGCACCCTGACTGCCATTAGGTACTGGGATGAAATCCTTGGACCCATTATCAGACCCTAAGCTGGTGCAGTAGGTCCTGGCTTCCTCCTGGTGCAAAACAATGCCCGGCCCCATGTGGTGAGAGTATGCAGTCAGTTCCTGAACGAAGAAGGAATTGATGCCATTGAATGGCCCCCATGCTCGCCTGACGTAAATCCAATAGAACACCTCCGGGACATTATGTTTCAGTCCATCTGCCAGAATGCACCTCAGTCTGTTCAGGAGCTCAGTGATGCCCTGGTCCAGATCTGGGAGGAAATACCCCAGGACACCATCACTGGTCTCATTAGGAGCAAGCCCCGACGTTGTCAGGCATGCATACAAGCACTTGGGGGCCATACAAACTACTGAGTACCATTTTAAATTGCTGCAATGAAATTTCATCAAAATGGACTAGCTTGCTGCATCACTTTTTGATTTTGATTTTTGGGGTGTCTTTGAATTCAGCCCTCTGTAGGTTGATCATTTTAATTTCCAACAAACGATGTGGCATCCTTTCATTCTTAACACATTACCCGGTCCATATCAGTATAGATATCCAGCAGGATATTTTTCCCCATTAAGATCTGATGTGTTTTTAAAGTGTTCCTTTCATTTATTCCAGCAGTGTATATATTGATGGTGACTAATGTGCTTGTTTTTTTTAATCTTGCATTTGCATATATTTTCATTTTAAATGAGCACTCCAGCTACAGTTTACAACTCCAGATATCACTGACTTCATAAATAGCAACAAGTAATTTAGATAGGTCTAATTTTTGTGCTGCATTGGTGTGCACTGAAAAAAAAGGAGGACATGCACCGCTATAACCCGGCTGCTGGTGTTAACAAGCCCTTACAGGCAGCACGAAGAACACTCCAAAGACAATTTGAGACAATGTTTGCTTATTCTGCCACACTGCTTGCTAAGATCGAGCCACACAATGTATGGCCACTGTAAGGTACATTGAAACATAAGATAAACAGCTGTAAATTTGATGGTGATTGCCTTTTACAACAGTCTTAGTTTAACAGTCACACAATGGATTTGACAGATTTTGTGTTTGCTTAAACTTGCCCCCTGATGTGCGCAAAAGTCTAGCAGGCTGTACTTTCTACTGCCTCCGTTTTCATCCTCAATCAGGGCTAAACACTGACAAACTATTCAATCAAAACGATCCATTCACCAAAACCTAATGATGAACTCCAGGTAGCTATTAAAGACACAAATTAGTGCAGCTCTGTATTTATTAGTACACTTTAAATGTATTTTTTAAAGTGGGAGTAAACTCCCTTGTATGATTTTTACCTATAGGTAAGCCTATAATAAGGCTCTCCTACAGGTACAGTAAATATATGCTAAATGTGCACTGTTTAGGAGATATTTACTTTAGAAGCAGCTGGTGACATCACTGGCGCATGCGCTCTGAAGGCACAGCATACCCGTACCATACCATAAACAGTGACATCATTGCCGGCTCGGTCATTCATATCACCAAAGCCCATGAACCTGGAAGAAAGACCAAGTGAAGATGGAATCGCCTTCAGCAGTGACAGCGCGCTGCTGAAGGGCTTCCTTTTCAGGTAAGTCTGTCATAATGTGCTAGTATGTGATGCGATATGAGTATGCGATGCATGCTAGCACATTATGACTTAAACTGCCGCTGCCTTTTTTTTAGGCGGTTTACTACCGCTTTAAATGCAAGCAGTGTAAGATACCTGAATTTGGCTTGGTATCAGCCTCTTTCAGTCCCAGCAGTGGCGGCTGGTGCTCAATTTTCTTGGGGGATGGCCCCCACCCACCCGGAGACCCATCCACCCTTCGTCGCTCAATCAATCGCCCACAGATTCGCTCGCCCATTGCCTGCCAGGCCCCCCCACCAGCCCCGCACTTACCCCATCCAGGTCGCAGCGGATTCCCCCCAAGTCCCGGCGGTCCCTTCTCCTCCCAGGTAATCGGGTCTTAGGACTCCTGGCCAATTGGATCTCAGGGCCCACTTCCTGATTGGCCGGGAGGAGAAGCATAAATACATTAGCGAATAGTCGTTCTAATGTCAGACAACTGGGTGGTCTTGGGGCGCAGTGCTTTGTGCCCTAAACCCACCCTTTTTGAAGCCAATTAGAGCCTCAGGCTCTAATCGTGTGCTTAAAAAAAGAAAAAGCCCATTGAAATCCATGTGTCCAGCACCCTGCATTGTTTTTAGGGGCCGGGCGCATGGATTAGGGTGCCTGTGCACCGTATGAGCGGTCGCCACTGAGTCCCAGTACAATAGAACTCAAAGTACAAGAAGGGAGAAGCAGCACAAGAAGCCATTCAGGTATGCTGAAGTGCAAAGAGCATGCTGATGTAAAGAGAGAGGAGAATGACAGTAAGATGAGCTCATCTGTCTGCTGCTTTTTACTTTATGGTCCAATAACAGGCTGGGGAAGGGACAAGACCTAAAAGTGTTACTGAACTGCAGCACGTAAATTCACCAGATTCACCCTCTCTATTTGTTCTGGAGACAGGTATCAACAAAAGTGAAGGTGAAAGAAAATCCTAAATTGCTAGTGGTCACCCAAACAGGAATAGAGGGGACACAAGTTCTGGTCACTCTGGAGACAACCAGGGATGTTATGGCTATGGGTCAGGAAATGACAAGGGTTATAACCCTCCCTTACTTCCAATATGAAAAAAAAAAAAGGTTTTGCCCTCAGTTCTGCTTTAACAAAATATATGTCATCCAGGGTTTACATTTACTTTAAGGGGACTTTTATGTAAAATGTTACATTACAAGGACTGATGTTTGCTGCATACCATTCTGTCAACATCTCCTCCTGAGCATTTTGGAAAAAGCCCAAAAACGACGAGCCAAACTTGACAATAAGGAGACTTTTTATGAAGTGCCATAAACCAAAGTGAATATAATCCATCGGCAGCAGCTGGACAAAACAGATGTTATTATATACAAAATGCAGAAAACAAACAGATGTTATTGTTATTCTCAAATGGAATTCCATATTATGGAAAATTTAAGTGAATTAAGTTACCACAATTCCCACCAAAATCAGGCCAATCATACTGTATATGATTCAGACTTCATCCTACTCATACCATCTATGCTTCTATTTGTAGGAAGCTGACAATCATTAGGGAAATGTGCGGGCTTAAGATCATTTGCAAATGATTACTGCAAATATTCAAAGTACAGTCCAGAGAAAATAATGAATGTGAAGCACAAATATAATAAAAATAAAAGTTGTGAGAATTGGTTAAACATATTCTAGAGATGTTACCTATGTCTGCCTGCAAAGTTTTAGGTACCACCAGCATAATAGGGTGACCACAGCTGTCAACTATTCAAGCCACATACTTCTGATTCCATTGCCAACTATGATGTACATATATTCAGCCAGTCTTATTAATGGCATTAAAATAAATTATTAGTGTGTAATATGTACACTATAGACTCGTACTAAATCTTAGGAGATTTTAGTACATAGGTCGCAGTAAATATTTTTCAAATATTTGCAGGCCGAAAAGAAAATCAGTTTCGTGAATCAACGCACAAAAATCATAGCATAGTAAGATTCAGTGAAACAAAACATAGTCCCCCTTACATAGTAGACCGCCTTACATCAGGGTCTCCATCACAGCCCCCTTACATCAGGGCCTCCATCACAGTCCCCTTACATCAGGGCCTCCATCACAGCCCCCTTACATCAGGGCCTCCATCACAGCCCCCTTACATCAGGGTCTCTATCACAGCCCCCTTACTTTAGGGCCTCCATCACAGCCCCCTTACATCAGGGTCTCCATCACAGCCCACTTACGTCAAGGTCCCCATCAGCGACCCCCCTAAATCAGGGTCAGTCTTAGGGGTTCCCTCTTAAATCAGAATTCTTACTAAAGTCCCCCTTACTTCACAATCGCCATCAGGACCCCCTTACCTCAAGATCCACATCAGAGCCCCCTTACATCAGGGTCCCTATCAGACCCCTCCTTACATCAAAGCCCCCCTTTTATCAGGGTCCCCATCAGAGCCCCCTTACTTCAGGGTCCCCACCAGAGCACCCCATACATCAGGGTCCCCATTAGAATGTCCCCCTACATCAGTGTCCCCCTCAAAGCCCCACTTACATCAGAGATTTTTTTACATTAATGTTACCATCAGAGTCCCCTTATATCAGGGTCCCCATCAGAGCCCCCAAATCAAGGTCCCCATCAGAACACCCCCTACATCAGGGTCCTCATCAGAACATCCCATAAATTAGGGTCTCCAGCAAAGCCCCTCCTACAACAGGATCCTCATCAGAGCCTCTGTATCATCAGGGAACCCATCAGAGCCCTCCTTACATCATGGTCCCCATTAGAGCCCCCCTTACATCAGACTCCTCATCAGAGCCCCCCCTACATCACAGTTTCTGTCAGAACCCTGCTTACTTCCGATTCCCCATCAGTAGTTCACCCTTACCTTGCAAACAGCGTGTCTGTTATCAGTGTAATATCAGGGTGGAGAGCAGAGCAGGTATGGACAGAGGAAGTTCTGTCCACCTGCTGGGGCGAGTACATTATTAGTTGCTAGTATGCTGTCCTAACAATGAACTGATGGGCTGATCACAGCACAGCTGCGGAGGAACGTCCATTGCTGCAGGCCTTATGCAATCCTGTAGCCGGCCGGATCTGGATACGAGCTGTAGTGTGGAGAGCATCGATGTACACTATACATTAAGTAGATAGATACCCTCCAAATATATGAGTTCAATTGTTTCTGGGGAAGGGCGCTTTTAATACTGCAAAACACAATTTTAAACAATTGTGTGCTTCCAAACACGGCAACAATTTGGGGAAGGCCTTTTTTTGTTCCAGCAGGATTGTGGCCCTTAGCACAAAGCCAGCTCCATAAAGACATGGTTTGATGAGTTTGGCATAGAGGAACTTAAGTCTCCTGCACAAGACCTGACCTCAAGACTATTGAAAACCTCTGGACGAATTGGAATGCTTCTTGCAAGCCAGGTCTTCTTATCCAACATCAATACCTGACCTCACAAATGCTCTTTTGGTTAAATGGTCACAAATTCCCACAACACGCTCCAAAATCTTGTGGAAAGTCTTTATGGAGGAGTGGAGTCTGTTATATACGCAAAGGAGGGGTGGGGGATTCCATATTAATGTCCATGGTTTTGGAATGTGATCTCCAACAAACTCACATAATAATGCTATAAATAATGTTATTTAAGCATGTAAGGGCCTGTTCACACGTATGTGTATGCATTTTAACAGATGTTAACATGTCCGTTACCACAAGCTGTGTTGATTCATTAATTTCCAAGAACATTCCTATTAATAGGAAGCATCTGAATGATTTTCTTCTTGTGCAGCACATTGCAAAGCTTCTTTTTTATTGCATGTAATTAAAAGTGCACAGTGGCAGGTGCCCACCTATGCATTCATAGGTATTAAACAAGACTTAAAGTACAACTAAAGGCTACTGTATTGCCTAGTACACACGACCGGTTTTTCCGTCGGATAATAAACCAATGGTTTTCCCAACAGAATTCCTCTCAGCCTGCCTTGCATACAAATGCTCAGACAAAAGTCCGCCCGTCCAAAGCGCGGTGACGTACAACACGTACGATGGCACTATAAAGGGGAAGTTCCATTCCAACGGCGCCACCCCTTGGGCTGCTTTTGCTGATCCTCGTGTTAGTAAAAGTTTGGTGAGAGACGATTCGCGCGTTTCAGCCTCCTGCTTTTCAGTCCGTTACAGCATGACGAATGTGATATCTCCATTACGAACGCTAGTTTTACCAGAAAGAGCGCTCCCGTTTCATACTTGTTTCGGAGCATGTGCGTTTTTTTGCCCGTCGGAAAACCATACAGACAAACGGTTTTCCCACCAGGATTTTTTCCTGATGGGAAAAAAGAGATCCTGCTCTCTTTTTTTGTCCGGCAGTTTTCCCGTCTGAAAAACTGCGATGGAGCATACACACGGTCGGGATTCCCGACAAAAAGCACTCATAGCAGTTTTCCCGTCTGAAAAAACGGTCGTGTGTACGAGGCATATGAGTTTAAACATGTACCAAATCCAATTACTATGTGACGCACAAGTGCAAGCAGGCAACTTCAACTTCACAATTTCGACAAAAGCCTTCCACATCCATTGCAACTCCCTTAACCCATCAGAAAGGTTATTCTTGCCCATCTCAAGGTTCTCCTATGGGATATCACTACTGTGCAAACTTCTACTTGCTGTAGTATATGTGGCCCAGATTACTTGGCCCACTGGGAATGTGAACTGTCTCACAGTCTCATCTCAGAACACAGATTATTATTTTTTTCTTTGTTATTATTTTCTAGGATTTATATAGCATCAACAGTTTGCGCAGCACTTTACAAAATAGAGGCAAAGAGTAGAATTACAATATGATTCAATACAAAAAATAATTATAGGGCTCTGCTCCTTGGAGCTTGCAATTTATAAAGGAGGGTCACCCCTAGATTAAGTACATTTCCCCTGTGGACTGAGAGTGGACAGGCCCCCTTATCTCTTTTGTTGTTAGGACACCCTCTCTTCCTTTTCTTTCCTTCCTTCTTTTTCCAACCTCTCCACCTCTTTTCTGTTGGATGTGATCCAACTCTATCCTAGTGGATATTGATTTTTAATTGGTGTCTTTGGGGGACTTTTTGAGGTTAGGGTGACCTATATGTTTATTATTCTATGTATGGGCCTGTTAGGTCTTGATATGTTGTGGTTCATACCTTGCACATGCTGTATGACGAGTGCTCTAATTATGGTGGTGTCTGACCTGCTTATAGGGTGTGCTTTATAGGAATAAGTGTTGCCACTGACAACTACGTAATGTATCCCTTCTTTACTTATAGGAAATGTTCACTATGTTCCTTGTTCCGTAACATTCATGGAGCATTTGCTTTGCATTGTTTGAGAACATTTAAATAAAACAAATTGAAATATAAAATAGAGGGTCAAGTGATACAAAAGGTAATAACTGTGGGGGATGAGCTATGGAGAAAGTTAAAGTTCAGTTTATTAGTTAAAGGCAGGATAGGCTTCATCGAAGAGATGGGTTTTCAGGGATCACCTAAAGGTGGATAGATTAGGAGATAGTCGAACAGATTGGGGTAAGGCGTTCTCTTGACTCACAGACCCATTCCTTTTCTATTACCACTAACATATCAGGTAGCAGATGTATAGGGACCTAGTCCCCCTAAGTAGATGTGACTCTCAGGCCTCTCAGTTGTGCTGGAGGTGTGAACTTACCTCAGATATCCTTTCTTATATAACTCCAGAAATTATATATTATTATTATAATTAGATTGCACCAGCTTGGCACAATATAACTATGCATATGTAAAACCTGATCGGCCTCTGTTGTGTAAGCTATAAATGACTGTAGTATAAGGACTTGTAATAAATATTTTAAAAAAGTAGCATAAGCTACTACAGTGGTGGCCATGGTCTTCTAGGTGCCATGCCAAGCAGCTGCCATCCGCAAAGTAATCACAGTTGGTCGTGCCCTCGGCATGGTTGCAATTCAGAGAATACTTGACATCGGGTCCTCTCCACCTCATCCACTGGTTGACACTGTGGAGTTCGGGGGTTTACTTCCATTGGTGGTACCATCATCCAGAAATTTGAGTATATAGAAATCGGGTCTTGGTCCCTGGTTGGTGACCCCGACCAGCGGGGCTTTTTAGGTAAGCAGCTCAGCCCTTGCTTCCCAATCCACATACCGTTGCTCTTGTTAAATGTATAATTATTGATTGATTGTCAATCCAATTTTAGATACTCTCCCGACGAAGCAGCATTGGCCGCGAAACTAGTTGAGATGATTGCCACGACCCTCAATCCCACTGTGATTTTTCCCCCTTTGAGGATCATTATACTGGTGATGTGTATGGGTTGTCACTATTTTAAACTGTACATTTTTATGTGTCTTTTTGATGTTGTATCAATAAAATTTCATTTTGTTTTATATCTGTATTCTTACAATTGATTTCACCCACTCACCGGTACCGCAATAGTCCAATCGCCCCCCCCCCCCTTTCCTTTGGCTCTTTGGTTTGGGAACCAAGACCAGATTTCTAGATATATCATCTGCTTGGGGTCTGCTTTTTTTCCAGTATTTGCATGCTTTCTATTCACAGTCCAAAAACAGGTAGGTTTTTTGGGTTCTGACCTAATAGTGTTTATGTTGTGACCGCTTTCTTGGCTATGGTATGCACATGTAAATTCTTCTGAGGCAGGAAATAATGTGACCAGCTACGTACTTATAATATATTGGCTATATATAAATATGGGGAATAAGCAGGCAATTCTTCTGACATACTCTCTCTACTGGAGAGCAGGCACAATGGGGAAGCCTCTTCAACCAAAAACACAGCTTAGTTCCAGTCTATAAACCTACAGGCCTTCTAAACCAGGATCGAAGGTTTTTCACCTTTTTAGGTGGAAGTGATTCTCCATTAAAACACAAATGCCTGAACACACAAAGTCCCTCAAGCCCATGTAAGGATATTATAAATATAAAGGTAAAAATATCCTTTTTATTTTAGTTTCTATGAAACATAATCCTGAGCGCTCCAGATTTGTGGAGACTAATTATTACTGTGAAGAAACTAGAAGTGGAGCCAGCTAGTGAGTTTTGAGAATCTTTGAGGAACTTGAGCTGCTCCAAATTCCTCAGTTTGCATTTGAACCCAGACGACCCCCCTCCTTGACGTTTGTTCCTCTGTGTGCTGGCAGTTGTGTGCTTTGGTCTTGGGTGGTCTTTGACTGCTGACCCCAGCATTACCTGTCAGTACAACACTGCACTGTTGGGATGCTGCTCTAGTAGAATCCTCTGTCCATCTTTGCTCTGGTCTCATTGCCATCCTGTAACCCCCTAAACATGACCCCTTTCACTGCCCCATTCTTCCTACAAGCTGCATTCCTAAAGTATAGTTCCTCTGGTAGTTAGTTTTTCTCCACCTTATCCGTTTGCTTGGGAAACATATCCTAAATTCAGTTAGACGTCTGTATTCAGGCACAAAACTTTAATTGTACAGTAATAATCTCCTGCGCTCAAGGGTGGTGTAAAGGGGCTGGATGTATCGCATGTTCTTGGTAGTTCAAATTAAAGCACAAGTTTTGCTGCCCTCTGAAGGTTGGGGAAGAAACCCAATGGAAACACTGTAAAACAAAGAAAAGAGGGCACACCAACCTTGTGCATTACCCAAGTGGTATCTTTAATAATGTATAAAAAGTGGTATACTCGCAAACACATAAATGATAAATGCATATCAAAGTCCATAGTAGACGCAAAGCAACCAGGTCACCAAGACAGCAAGTTGGAGGACCTTCCAGATGGTTGACGCGTTTCGAGAGGAGCTCTGAGGAAGAGGGGAGCTCCTCTTGAAATGTGTCAGCCATCTGGAAGGTCCTCCGACTTGCTGGGGAACAGTCTCAGTGACCTGGTTACTCTACTATGGACTTTGATATGCTTTTATCATTTATGTGTTTGTGAGTACACCTCTTTTTATACATTATTAAAGATACCACTTGGGTAATGTGCAAGGTTGGTGCGCCCTCTTTTCTTTGTTTTACAAAACTTTAATTCAAATACTGCTCAAATATGACATTAGAATCTCAAAATTCGCCGAGGCACAGTATGATTCCACTTGGGGTGCCCGGGATGGGTAGGACTTCCCAGACCGTCTGGCTCTCTGGTTCATTTTTATTTCTTTCTTCTAACCAGGGGTTAATTTATAATTTCAGTTCCTCAACCCACAGTTCTTCTCTGAAACACTTTAGGAATACTTGTTGCTGAGTCTATGTTCCGTGTAAAAAATGAATTTATTTTATTTTCTAAGTATGTGATATTGCCCTTTGTCATGCTGTACTTATGTGCTTTCTTTACTTGATTTGAAAAATAAAAATCTATTGAATGAGAATCTCAAAATTCTAGTAGTAGTAAGGAGGTGCAGGTTTTCTGTACTCTTCCCCCTTCTGTCATAACAGAGCTCCAAATTACAAAGGATCGCTCTTACATCTAACAGTACACAGCTTGATTACCCGCCCCCAATCTCCTCCAAACACTGCTCATCTCCCGAAAATGTGGGTGGGGGCGAATAATTAAGCCGTGCACCATTGGAGCTAAGACCAATCCTGCTTAATCTGCTGTGTGGAGGAGAGCTCACCTGAGAGGTTGGGAGAGAGCACAGAGAACCTGCACCTCTTCCAGACTCTCTCCTCTCTGCTGCCGACGCCGAACAAGTTTATCCCTTTGATCTAAGAAGGAAGCATTAGTTACAATGTTTCCTGATAAAAACTTAGCAGACTGCCCGGATTTTTTCTTTCGACAGTGAGCAGATAAAGTCTCTCCACTTGTCATATGAAAGAACCGGCAAACTCTGCATTGGAGATCGTCAGGGGGGTTGAGTCGAGATCACGATTTTTTAACGATTAATTGTGCAGCTCTAATATATATATATATATATATATTTTTTATATATATACACAGTATATATATGCATTATACCTATCTATATTGTGTACCATCCTTATTGTGTTATATGCACTTGTTTGTGTTCTCTTCCTGTTCAATGATGAAAGACATGTAATGTATTCTCCATGACAGTAAAGGTGTTCTGCTGCATACAACAAGCTTCCAGCGCATAATTATTCAATAACCTGCTAATAGATGCAACTCAATAAGGTACAGTAGCTGGGGTTAGAGTTAGTATGCTAAAGCTGAAGTTTAGGTATGGCAGTTTTTATATTGATCCAGCTTAAACTGGAGAGGTGGGACGATGACATCAAGCTTTCCCTGAATGATGCCTGTGCCGAGGGGCCGACCTTCTGTGTTGACAATGCAGCAAAGCAGCCGCTAGGCACGGGGCCAGAAGCTAGCAGAGAGTACTGAAGTAGCAGTGTCTACTACAGTGATTTCCGGCTTCTAGATCATATATGTCAAACACAAGGCCCGTGGATTTAAATCCGGCTCGCCAGATCTTGCCATAAGGTCCTTGCACTTAGTTTTGTAGCCGAAACATGGCAGAGCTCCATTCCAACACCTCCGGCTCTCACCCTCCACTCCCGCTCCCTCTGTCACTTGTAAACACAGAAGCGTTCTGTGTTTTCAAGGGACAGCTTTGCTCCCAGCAGCTCTTGGAACTAACAGATCCCTGCAAGCACTCACAACGGGGCACCTCGGGGACAGATCTCTAGAATCTGAGAGTAAGAACAATCTCGCTCCAAGGTAAGGCAGAGCCGCCTATATTGAGAGGTACTAGAGCCAGGCCAGTAGAAGAGTGAGTTGTAAGGAAGCTTTGTAGGAGGAGGGGGGGTTGCACACTGTGCATAGTGTACCCTTAACTTTGCACTCTGTATGTAGCACACTCCCGAACCCCTGCACTCTCTATGTAGTGCACCCCTAAACATGGAACTCTGCACTCTAGCACTCTATGCATAGAACAACCCTAGAATTGCACACTGTACATACCACACCCCTAAACCCTGCACTCTGTACATAACGCACTCCTGAACTCTGCACTCTGTACGTACCACACTCCTGAACTCTGCACTCTACACGTAGCGTAATCATGAACCCTGCACTCTGTACGTAAAGCAATCCTGAACCCTGCACTTTGTACGTAAAGCACTCCTGAACCCTACACTCTTTACATCCATCCCAGATACAACCGGCCCTTAAAAGGCAACCATACTGATGATGCGGCCTGCAATGAAATTGAGGTAGACACCCCTCTTCTAGATGTATCCCACATGTATGGCATATGCATCATTACATTGGTCCAAGCTGAACCAATGTAATTATATAATAAATGCCATACCTGGAATTCTTCTTTGCTGTAGTTCTCACTGCAGGGTAATGAGTGGCGGGTGAAGAACTAAACTAAATATAATGAATACACAGAGTAATACAGAATACATCTTTCTCCCTTAGCTCCAGTTGTTATTGCGTCACTAACATAACAATGATTATATAATTAGCAATAATGGAGAGCTGAAAGGCCCCTAGTAGCTACAAATATCCAAGCAGATTGCTATACTCATACTCAATGAAAGGGTTATACTAACTACTTACAAATAACAGAGACGGAAATGAAGAATGTGAAATACAATTATCAGACAAATATTTTGTCTGTCAAGATGAAAGAACACATTGATTGCCTTGGGGCAGAGCCTCCCCTTTCCAGTAATCACAGGATCCAACAGAAATAGCTGCTTTGTTTTTCTTTCTCACACAGATTTCAGTATGGATATACAGTTCTGACTACATACTGTCATCACCAACCTCCACTGTAATTTTATGTATGAAGAACGGGGAATTACAACATTAAAAAAATGCTCTGCAATGAATTTTCAGAATTGAACAACGACACCTGCCTTTACACGCACATGAAATTTAATGGCATCCCAGTCTTAGTCCGTAGGGTTCAATATTGAGTTGGCCCACCCTTTACAGCTATAACAGCTTCAACTCTTCTGGGAAGGCTGTCCACAAGGTTTAGGAGTGTGTCTATGGGAATGTTTGATCAGCAAAAGCAGCCTAAAGGGTGGCGCCATCCGAATGGAACTTCCCCTTTATAGTGCTGTCGTACATTTCGTAACGTCACCGCGCTTTGCTCGAGCATTTTTTTTCATGATCGTGTGTAGGCAAGGCAGGCTTGAGAAGAATCACGTCGAGAAAAACATTGTTTTTTTCAATGACATTAAAAACGGTCGTGTATACGCGGCATTAGACTGGGATGCCATTTAAGTTCATGTGCGTGTAATAGTAGGTGTCCCAATACATTTGACAGTATAGTGTATATGGAAAATTTCTTCACAATTTACTCCTCCTGTCAGCATGTGTCAGATTTACTTTTCACTTAAGTAGAGTTCTTATTGGCTCTCAGTGCTGCCCTTTCCGCCTGCAATCTGAGGGAGAGAATCACATGAAGCTAATATAAAAAACTATTTAGGTATTTAGGCTATTTGTATTTTGAACTTTCATCTGCGGGCAAATAACACCCCTCGCCCATTTCTCCCTCCCACTGGTTCATAACCTTTTTATAAATTTCTTCTAAAGCTGTTTTTAACTTAGCTGCATCTGTCACCCATGTCCGCTGCTAGCACCTCTCCCAGATGTTGAGGCCAGTGATCCAGCACTGCAGTCTGTGCCTGAACCAACCAGTCCCCTTGTCATGAGGTCATTTGCTGGATCCTAAGGTTAGGGTCACACAGAAACGTATGCACTTTCCTGGCACACACAAAAATGCACTACCCTTTAGCAGACATATGGCAGTACAATTATTGTGAAAAGGCTCCCCCATGCATCTGTTACCACGCCTGCAAACAATGCGGTTTAGTGCGGCGCGATTTTGAAAAAGGATCAGTGACTTCTTTTGCGTTTTTCTTGCGCATAGGGCAGCCCACTGCAATTAACTAGCTGCCCTACTTGGGATGCATGTGAATGCGCAGAAAACATAGAGAAATGGACACATGCTCGGACACACTTGTATGGTGTGAATCTAGCCTAAGAGGAACTACCCACATCACACAGAACAATGTTTAAAGTGATATTAAAGTGGTTGTAAACCCACTTTTTCAACTTGCACCTACAGGTAAGCCTAGATTAAGGCTTACCTGTAGGTGCAAGAAATATCTCCTAAACCTACACGGTTTAGGAGATATTTACTAAAATGTCAAGCGCCGCTATCTACGGCGCATGTGCGCCGTAGACAACGGCGCATGCGCGCCGTAGACAACGGCGCATTTATGGGGTTAATCCCATTCACATACTCGGCTACTTCCCAGCAATCGCTGGGCGTAGCCGAGTGGGACGCCTCCCGCGCGCATGCGCAGAGTGACGTCTCCGCCGCTCCGGCCAATCACAGCGCCGGAGCGGCGCTGTGATTGGCTGGTGCGGCGATACCCGGAAGTAACATTCCGGCTATCGCCGCAGTGATGTCTGCGGCTGGACAGAGGGACGAGGACGGCTTTGGGGGCCCGGATCTAAGGTAAGTGGAACATAATGAGCTATTATGCTAGTCATAATAGCTCATTATGCCTTTCTCTTGCAGGTGGGCCAAAAAAAAAAAAAAGTGGGTTTACAACCACTTTAAAGGCAGTTTTTTTTTTTCAAATACCAAACATGCAATACTTACCTGCTCTGTGTAATGGTTTTGCACAGAACAGCCCAGATCCTCCTCTTCTCGGGTCCCCCGCTGGTGTTCCTGGCCCCTCGCTCTTGCCGAATGCCCCCATAGCAAGCTGCTTGGGGGCTCCCGAGCCACTGCTCTGCGCTTTTTGGCCGATAGCGAGGCGCTTTTAACCCGAATAAAGAGTTAATAGCGCCCGCAAAGCGCCGCTGCCGAAACGATTTGCAGGCGCTTCGACAGCGGTGCCCATTTATTCAAATGGCAGGGGCGGTGAAGGAGCGGTGTATTCACCGCTCCCGCACCGCCCGAAAGATGCTGCTTGCAGGACTTTTTCTAATGTCCTGCAAGCACACCGGTCCAGTGTGAAAGCATTTGGGCTCTCACACTGGGGCTGCAGGGGAGGCATTTTTCAGGCGCTTTGCAGGCGCTATTTTTAAGCCCTTTAGTGCCTGAAAAACACCTCGGTGTGGAAGTAGCCTAAAAGTACTGTAAATATCTCCTAAACGTGCACTGTTTAGGAGATATTTACTGCATATGCAGCCGATGACGTCATCGGCGCATGCGCTCTAAATGCCACCCGTGCCGTTTCTTCAGAGCCCTGTGTGTGTCAGGCGGCCCCCGCGCGCATGCGCGGGAGTGACGTCACGCAGCTCTGGCCAGTCACACAGCCCCGGACCTGGAAGGAAGACGGGTGAAGATGGATGCGGCCTCCAGTGGTGACAACGAGGGCTTTGTTTGCAGGTTTCACATAATGTGCTAGCTAGCACTTTACTTCCTCTAAAAATCCCAACTTAAGGATAGTAGCAACCTAAAGCTAACTAAAAGCTGGTAGGAAGAAAAAAAACAACACACCTATCCAGTAAATGCCCTTTTTACATTTTACCTCATGTGACAATCCTTCTCTCTTCTTCTGTTTACTTCCTGGGGTCTTTCTACAGGTGCCCACAGCACTGCCTGCGTGATGTGGACACCTCCTATTGGTGGAGGCAACACCCCCAGCGGCCGAGTCCTCTCTCACAGGCCCCAGAGGCAAAAGAAAGCTTAGTGAGGGAACCAGAGCCCAAGAAAATAATGAGCAGGAAAAAATTATTGATTCCCAGGACAGGAAATCAGCTCAGCTCATACAGAAAAACTGTAACTTGGATCTATTAGGCTTCATGTACACTTGGCCATCATTAATCGCTGCCGCGGGAAAACACAAATCCGATTTGCCGCGGTTTTGCATTTTCCTGTGGCTGGAAGTCAAAACATTCCTATTCTGAATGCGATTCTTCCTCGTTCAGGACGGGGAGGTTGAACCTCACCTAAGTGCAGCAGCTCCTAAACTCTGCTAAAAGCCTATGTGTACATTGACACATAGGGGTTGATTTACTAAAGGCAAACAGACTGTACACTTTGCAAAGTGCAGTTGCTGCAGAGCTTAGTAAATGAGCAAAAAAATCTGCTGACTTCCATCATCCAATCATGTGTTAGTAAAAATGCTGTTTTTTTATTTTCCTTGCATGTGATTGGCTATTCTTTTTGTAGTGGAGTTGAGTTTAGGAACTTTGCCCAAAAAAAAGCCAAAAGCTCAAGTTTAGGAGCTGCCAGTGTACATGAAGCCTTACACTGCAGGATGGCTTAGGAAGAGGTGTCTAGACACAAGAATGAGGAGTGTGGCTAGGTTCACATCTGTGCGGGTCCGCATCTGTTCCCGCAGCCACAACCACCCGCACATAAAAACGTGCTGGATGCGTGGAGGTGCCATTAATCCTAATGGCACACCGCGGGCACTGCAAATCGCACCTGCACTGGGAACCGCACTGCACTTGCAGTTCCCATGTGGGCTGCAATTTCTAAAATGCTGCAGGGACCTTTTCCCTGCGGTTCAGGAGGCATGTAAGCCCATTCAAATGAATGGGTTGCCGTGCCCACGTAGAACACAGCTCACAGAGCCGCATATGTGTGAACCTAGTCTTAGGAAATTAATGTACAATGCACTAGTTAAGGCTACGTTCACACTAGGGTGGTGCCGGCGTTAGCGGTAAAGCGGCGCTAGTTTTAGCGGTGCTTTACTGATGTTAAAGCTTTACAATCACTTTAAGATAAGGTGACCAGATTTTTAAAATAAAATCTGGGGACATTTTTTTTTACTAGTAATGGCGGCAATCAGCGACTCTGCCCATCGCTGCCGCCCACCTCACAGCCTGTCAAGTCTTACTCTCCGGGCCCCGGCTACTACTGGGAGGGAAGCGGAGGAAGATAGTCTCCGCCAGGGAAGGCAAGGAGATAAGCAGGCAGGCGGCTGGCCGGGACTTGAGCCAAAGCAGAAGAACATGCGAGCGGAGCTGAATGGGCATGCACCCGAAACTGAAGAAATATTCTCTACCCTCCAACCAGCACATGATCATCAGAAAGGGGCACAGATAATGAAAGAAAATACGCCCCGCTAAGCTAGTAGGAGCGGTGGGGGGATGTAATTTAGAATTGTATTTTTTTTATTCTGCACTGACTGTCTTTGAAATTGCCCCATCCCCTGTTCAAATCCAATCCGGGGACAAAACCAGGGACAGAGTCGGTTCGGGGACACTGTCCTTAATCCGGAGACTGTCCCCTGAAACCGGGGATGTCTAGTTACCCTACTTTAAGATCATATTTTCCAACTATCAATCGAGTTCTACTTCCCCCTTGTGTTGTCCACTATAAATCGATTACTGTATTTTGATCGATTGGAAAAGAACTTGATTATTTATTGAGCAGCATATGGCCACCATTAGTTATAACCTTTCCATACGCTATCCAAAATGAAAAAAAGAAAATAAATTTTCTGAGTTGCACTTTAGTTTAGGTACAATGGCTTTCTTCGATAGAACTGCCAGTACACTCGTGCTATTTGCTGTCTGGGGATGCTATTTAAAGGTAGGGTTGTCACATGCTTGGATGGTGACAGACAGAGGAAGTGGAATATTTTTACAATACGTTTTATCCTCAGCTGGCAGAAAAGCTAAATTTACTAAGCTGGTCCATCCAAATATCTGAGTCCTATATACACATGATGACGATAGAATAGGGCTGCAGAGCCTTGTGCAGAAGTCGATTTTATTAGCACTAAGTGCATATTTCTCGCTCTGTGCTATTTCTAGAGCCATGGAACATATCCCAGAGTCAGCTTCTGATCTTAAAAAGCGAATGAAACGCACACACATGCGGCTTTAATCACTCTCTGCTGTCTGCTGTTTACATATAGAGACCTCAACATATATCTCTTCTCTGCCTCTGGCCGGGGCTGATGTTTAATGAAATGCACACTTTCGAGAAATAATACGCCTCCCAGCTAGGAATGTCGATGAAAAAAAAAAAAAAAAGCTGGCAGAGGTACGTTCCATCCGCAAACTTTCATGTAGAAAGAAAAACTTGTGCCAAACAGAGGGAGACACTCTACTAATTATATTATCGGGCTTACTCAAGCAGAACTTCAGGCAAGTATAAAAAGCCAATTTTCTACCAGCTATGTATTAAAGCTGAACTCCGGGCAGATATAAATGGCTCAAACAAATCAGCTGATTAAAGCGGTATTAAACCTCAAATCAAAAATGTTATACTTTATATTGCAGTATACCAATCCCTAAATGTCATGGCTACATTGGTATTCTTTTTCAGGCTTTTTAAATGTATTTCCACCTTGTGATCTGGTCAGTTAAACCCCTTTCACACAGGGGCAACCCGTGCGTTTGCGGTAAAGCGCCGCTCATACGTTAGAGCGGCACTTTTTCCCTGTTTAAGCGGCGCTTTTCGGCCGCTAGCGGGGAGCTTTTAAACCCATAAAAGGGGTTAAAAACTATCGTGTTGCGGTTTTTCTGAATCGTTTTTCAGGCGCTTCGGGATCGCTGCCCATTCATTGTAAGACGAGCTCGCTTAAAGAAGCGAACGCATACATGAGTAGCGTCCGCATATGAAAATGGTGTTCAAACCACACATGTGAGGTATCGCCGCGATCATTAGAGCGAGAGGAATAATTCTAGTCCTGGACCTCCACTGTAACTCAAAACATGCAACCTGTCGAATTTTTTAATTGTCGCCTATGGAGATTTTTAAGGGTAAAAGTTTCTCGCCATTACACGAGCGGGCGCAATTTTGAAGCGTGACATGTTGGGTATCAATTTACTCGGCGTAACATTATCTGTCTTATTTTGAGTTCAAAAAAGTGTTTTTTTTTTTCAAAAAAAAGTGCGCTTGTAAGACCGCTGCGCAAAAACGGTGTGACAGAAAATATTGCAACGACAGTCATTTTATTCTCTAGGGTATTAGAAAAAAATATATATAATGTTTGGGAGTTCTAAGTAATTTTCTAGCAAAAAAAAAAATGTTTTTAACTTGTAAACACCAAATCGCAGAAAGAGGTTTGGTCCTTAAGTGGTGAAAAAACGCATAGGTGTGGACCAAGACTTACACCCGCTGGGCAACCTATTTTTTTGGTTTTTGCAAAGAGAGAGGAGTGGGCTTTAAATAATTATTGTTTAATTACCTGAAATCTGTCTTTATACTAGCACCCTACACCCCTGAAATCAGGCTGAGAGTGGGCGTGTCAGTGCCATGAGCTAATCAGGTTCTTTCATGGCACAGTGCTGTCATCCTAACAAGTTCAAACATTGAGAGCCAGAGGCCTAACTAGAGCCTTTAGGGCCCCGGTGCAAGAAACCATGAAGGGCACTCCTGACCACTAAGTAGAGAATAGGAAGTGACACTGGAAACTGCAAAACAATATGCTTCAAATAGTCGTCACCCTCTGGCAGGAATTTGCTAATCACAACAGCAACAAATTGTTTTTCAAAATTGTTGGAAAACTCCAAGTTTTTTTTTATTATTTTGCCTATAAAATACAAAACAAATGCTGTAATTTCAGTAAGGCCCCTTTCAGACTGACACGTTTTTCAGGCGGTTTAGCGCTAATAATAGCGCTGCTATACCGCCTGAAAAAATCGTGCCCTGCAGTCTTCAGTGTGAAAGCCCAAAGGCTTTCACACTGAAGCGGTGCGCTAGCAGGACCGCTCCAAAAGTCCTGCTAGCCGCATCTTTACAGCGGTGAAGGAGCAGTGTGTTTACCGCTCCTTTACCGCTGCTGCCCATTGAAAGCAATGGGAGACTGCGGTAATACCGCCCGCAATGCGCCTCTGCACAGGCGCATTGCGGGTGGTATTAACCCCTTTTTCGGCCGCTAGCGGGGGTTAAATTCACCCCGCTAGTGGCCGCATACCGCAGTAAAAACGAAGGTATAGCTGCGCTAAAAATAGCGCCGCTATACCCACAGCGCACCTCCCGCCCCAGTGTGAAAGGGGCTTAAGATAATACCTCTAATTGAAATGATTTGTCTGTCCCCGTATAATAAAAAGTCTAAATATGAAGCTGGTACCAATAAATAAATAGAAAGATAATAGCTTCAAGTGTATCTAAACCCCCAGCCAGAAGATAAGGTAAATAGTCATTGTTTTTCCCTTAAAGTGTATTAGATTGTAAGCTCTTCTGACCAGGGCCCTCTTAATCCTCTTGTATTTTATTGTATTATAACTTTATTGTCTCCCTTTTATATTGTAAAGCGCTGCGTAAACTGTTGATGCTATATAAATCCTGTATAATAATAATAATAATAATAATAATATTTAGCACAAACATTTTTTTGGATACATTATTGGAAGCTGAACTCCAGAAATTATATTATTTGCATATGTACATTGGGCCAATTTTGCTCATAATCATTGTATAGTATCTGATATCCGAAGGGCAGCAGAAAATGCTGAAAATCACTGTAGTAGTCTATACCAGTGTTTCTCAACCTTTTTTAAGTCAAGCCACCCTTTAAAAATTATGGACAGTCTCGAGGCGCCCCATTCTAAAATGTAAAAACTATAATGCATCAACATCCATAAGTCCAAGTAGGACCCCCAACATTAGAGGTGATTTATTCTTCTAAAGAAAATATATTTTTACAAACTGGTACTGTCTAGTATTCCAATGTTTCTCCATCACTCAGCTAATGTGACCCCAACGCTGATGGAGTGGGGCACAGGGGAGGGTCAAACAAGGATGCTATGAAGGCGATTGACATCCTCCTTATCAACTGGTGATGTCATTGGTCATTAGGACGCTGGCAGCTAGAAGGTTGTAATGGTGTACAATGAAAATGCGTGGCTTGGTGTAACTAAAAGCAGTCTTCATCCACACGCCGGCTTGTACAGTGCCTTGAAAAAGTATTCATACCCCTTGAAATTTTTCACATTTTGTCATGTTACAACCAAAAACATAAATGTATTTTATTGGGATTTTATGTGATAGACCAACACAAAGTGGCACATAATTGTAAAGTGGAAGGAAAATGATAAATGTTTTTTAAAAATGTTTACAAATAAATATGTGAAAAGTGTTGTGTGCATTTGTATTCAGCCCCCTTTACTCTGATACTCATAACTAGTGTTGAGCGGACCCGAACTGTAAAGTTCGGGTCCGTACCGAATTTTGGCGTTTTCCCGACCCCGGACCCGGATTTTGCGCTAAAGTCCGGGTTCGGGTCCGGATTCGGGAATTTAATGGCGCAGTTAGAAATGCTTCAGGGGCCAGCCAATCACCATTTGATTAGCTGGTGTGCCCTTAGAAGCCATCATAGCCATGCCTACTAATGGCATGGCTGTGATTGGTCAGTGCAACATGTGACCCAGCATGTGACCAGCTTCTATATAAGAAAGAGGCACACAGCACAGATCGTCACTCTGCTTTTAGACAGTGTAGGGAAAGGATCCTGGCTGCTGTTGCTGTGAGGGAGAGAATTATATGATAGGAGTTAGTCCTGATTCTGCAATCTACTGATAGAAAAGATAGGGAGACAGTGTAGTGTAGTGTAGTGTAGGGGCAGGATCCTGTTTGTGCTTTCAGGGAGAGAGATTTAGATAGGAGTCCAGATTGAGAGATATAATAGCTCAGCGATCTGCATAGGTTTATCTGTTTGTGTTGCAAGCTCAGTGCACCAGCACTGCATTACGTTGAGTGATACACCTATTCCATACTGTGGCTGTATTGTGCTCTTGCTAAAAGACCTATTTCGGTCAGAAAAAAAAAAAAAAAGGCACTTTATTGTGCTTTTGCTAAAAAGACCCATTTTTGGGCCCCAAAAAAAAAAAAGGCACTTTATTGTGCTGTTGCAAAAAAAAAAAGGCACTTTGTTGTGCGCAAAAAATACCTATTTTTGGGCAAAAAAAATATTTTGCAGTGTATATCTCTAGTTGTGTGAAATAACCAATTTCTATATATTTTTCTTGTACTATGCTATACTAAAAAAAAAAAAAACACTTTTTTTTGAATAGCATTCTCTGCAGCTGTGCGATTCAGCGGTTATATACTGTGGTTGTGTTGTGCTCTTCCAAAAAACGCCATTTAGGGCCACAGAAAATATTTTGCAGTGTGAAATACACATGTGGAGGTGTGTAAAATAAACTATTTCTATATATTGTACAGTGCTATACTAAAAAAAAAAACATTTTTTTTGAATAGCATTCTCTGCACTTCTATAGCTGTGCGATTCAGTGGTTAAATACTGTGGTTGTGTTGTGCTCTTGCAAAAAACGCCATTTAGGGCCACAGAAAATAAATTGCAGTGTGAAATACACATGTGGAGGTGTGTAAAATAAACAATTTCTATATATTGTACAGTGCTATACTAAAAAAAAAACCTTTTTTTTTGAATAGCATTCTCTGCACTTCTATAGCTGTGCGATTCAGTGGTTAAATACTGTGGTTGTGTTGTGCTCTTGCAAAAATTGCCATTTAGGGCCACAGAAAATATTTTGCAGTGTGAAATACATATCTGGAGGTGTGTGAAAAAACAAAATTTTTTTTGAATAGCATTCTCTGCACTTCTATAGCTGTGCGATTCAGTGGTTAAATACTGTGGTTGTGTTGTGCTCTTGCAAAAAACGCCATTTAGGGCCACAGAAAATAAATTGCAGTGTGAAATACACATGTGGAGGTGTGTAAAATAAACAATTTCTATATATTGTACAGTGCTATACTAAAAAAAACAAAAAATTTTTTGAATAGCATTCTCTGCACTTCTATAGCTGTGCGATTCAGTGGTTAAATACTGTGGTTGTGTTGTGCTCTTGCAAAAAACGCCATTTAGGGCCACAGAAAATATTTTGCAGTGTGAAATACACATGTGGAGGTGTGTAAAATAAACAATTTCTATATATTGTACAGTGCTATACTAAAAAAAACAACATTTTTTTTGAATAGCATTCTCTGCACTTCTATAGCTGTGCGATTCAGTGGTTAAATACTGTGGTTGTGTTGTGCTCTTGCAAAAAACGCCATTTAGGGCCACAGAAAATATTTTGCAGTGTGAAATACACATGTGGAGGTGTGTAAAATAAACAATTTCTATATATTGTACAGTGCTATACTAAAAAAAAACACATTTTTTTTGAATAGCATTCTCTGCACTTCTATAGCTGTGCGATTCAGTGGTTAAATACTGTGGTTGTGTTGTGCTCTTGCAAAAAACGCCATTTAGGGCCACAGAAAATATTTTGCAGTGTGAAATACATATCTGGAGGTGTGTGAAAAAACAACATTTTTTTGGAATAGCATTCTCTGCACTTCTATAGCTGTGCGATTCAGTGGTTAAATACTGTGGTTGTGTTGTGCTCTTGCAAAAAACGCCATTTAGGGCCACAGAAAATAAATTGCAGTGTGAAATACACATGTGGAGGTGTGTAAAATAAACAATTTCTATATATTGTACAGTGCTATACTAAAAAAAACAACATTTTTTTTGAATAGCATTCTCTGCACTTCTATAGCTGTGCGATTCAGTGGTTAAATACTGTGGTTGTGTTGTGCTCTTGCAAAAAACGCCATTTAGGGCCACAGAAAATAAATTGCAGTGTGAAATACACATGTGGAGGTGTGTAAAATAAACAATTTCTATATATTGTACAGTGCTATACTAAAAAAAACAAAATTTTTTTTGAATAGCATTCTCTGCACTTCTATAGCTGTGCGATTCAGTGGTTAAATACTGTGGTTGTGTTGTGCTCTTGCAAAAAACGCCATTTAGGGCCACAGAAAATATTTTGCAGTGTGAAATACACATGTGGAGGTGTGTAAAATAAACAATTTCTATATATTGTACAGTGCTATACTAAAAAAAAAAACATTTTTTTTGAATAGCATTCTCTGCACTTCTATAGCTGTGCGATTCAGTGGTTAAATACTGTGGTTGTGTTGTGCTCTTGCAAAAAACGCCATTTAGGGCCACAGAAAATATTTTGCAGTGTGAAATACACATGTGGAGGTGTGTAAAATAAACAATTTCTATATATTGTACAGTGCTATACTAAAAAAAACAACATTTTTTTTGAATAGCATTCTCTGCACTTCTATAGCTGTGCGATTCAGTGGTTAAATACTGTGGTTGTGTTGTGCTCTTGCAAAAAACGCCATTTAGGGCCACAGAAAATAAATTGCAGTGTGAAATACACATGTGGAGGTGTGTAAAATAAACAATTTCTATATATTGTACAGTGCTATACTAAAAAAAACAAAATTTTTTTTGAATAGCATTCTCTGCACTTCTATAGCTGTGCGATTCAGTGGTTAAATACTGTGGTTGTGTTGTGCTCTTGCAAAAAACGCCATTTAGGGCCACAGAAAATAAATTGCAGTGTGAAATACACATGTGGAGGTGTGTAAAATAAACAATTTCTATATATTGTACAGTGCTATACTAAAAAAAACAATTTTTTTTTTGAATAGCATTCTCTGCACTTCTATATCTGTGCGATTCAGTGGTTAAATACTGTGGTTGTGTTGTGCTCTTGCAAAAAACGCCATTTAGGGCCACAGAAAATAAATTGCAGTGTGAAATACACATGTGGAGGTGTGTAAAATAAACAATTTCTATATATTGTACAGTGCTATACTAAAAAAAACAACATTTTTTTTGAATAGCATTCTCTGCACTTCTATAGCTGTGCGATTCAGTGGTTAAATACTGTGGTTGTGTTGTGCTCTTGCAAAAAACGGCATTTAGGGCCACAGAAAATATTTTGCAGTGTGAAATACATATCTGGAGGTGTGTGAAAAAACAACATTTTTTTTGAATAGCATTCTCTGCACTTCTATAGCTGTGCGATTCAGTGGTTAAATACTGTGGTTGTGTTGTGCTCTTGCAAAAAACGCCATTTAGGGCCACAGAAAATAAATTGCAGTGTGAAATACACATGTGGAGGTGTGTAAAATAAACAATTTCTATATATTGTACAGTGCTATACTAAAAAAAACAACATTTTTTTTGAATAGCATTCTCTGCACTTCTATAGCTGTGCGATTCAGTGGTTAAATACTGTGGTTGTGTTGTGCTCTTGCAAAAAACGCCATTTAGGGCCACAGAAAATATTTTGCAGTGTGAAATACACATGTGGAGGTGTGTAAAATAAACAATTTCTATATATTGTACAGTGCTATACTAAAAAAAAAAACATTTTTTTTGAATAGCATTCTCTGCACTTCTATAGCTGTGCGATTCAGTGGTTAAATACTGTGGTTGTGTTGTGCTCTTGCAAAAAACGCCATTTAGGGCCACAGAAAATATTTTGCAGTGTGAAATACACATGTGGAGGTGTGTAAAATAAACAATTTCTATATATTGTACAGTGCTATACTAAAAAAAACAACATTTTTTTTGAATAGCATTCTCTGCACTTCTATAGCTGTGCGATTCAGTGGTTAAATACTGTGGTTGTGTTGTGCTCTTCCAAAAAACGCCATTTAGGGCCACAGAAAATATTTTGCAGTGTGAAATACACATGTGGAGGTGTGTAAAATAAACAATTTCTATATATTTTCCTTGTACTGTGCTATACTAAAAAAAACAACCTTTTTTTTTGAATAGCATTTTCTGTAGCTGTGCGATTCAGCGGTTACGTGCTGTGGGTGTGTTGTGGTCTGGCAAAAAACGCCATTTAGGGCCACAGAAAATATTTTGCAGTGTGAAATACACATCTGGAGGTGTGTGTAAAAAAACTATTTCTATATATTTTCCTTGTACTGTGCTATACTAAAAAAAACAACCTTTTTTTTTTTGAATAGCATTTTCTGCAGTTCTGTAGCTGTGCGTTTCAGCCATTACGTACTGTGGGTGTGTTGTGGTCTTCCAAAAAACGCCATTTAGGGCAAGATCCTAAATTTGGAAAATATGAGGGGAAGGTCAAAGGGACGTGGTGGCCCCGGTCGTGGTGCTGCTGGTGGAGCTCCTGTTGCAGGGAGAGGACGTGGTGGATCTGTGCCAGCTACACGCACAAGTGAAACACCTTCCTCAGGTGCGAGTAGGCGACCGAGCCTGCGGCGGTATTTTGTCGCGCCTAATGAGGCTGTACCAATGTTTAGGCCAGGACAAGTACAGGCGATAGTAGATTGGGTTGCTGACAGTGCCTCGGGTTCCTTCACATTGTCTCCCACCCACTCTTCTGCTGAAAGATCAGAGTTGGCACCTGAAGCCCATGTCCATCAGTCTTTCACCTCACCCCCTTGCAAATCAGCCAAGCAGTCTGAGCCCCAAATCATGCAGCAGTCTCTTCTGCTTTTCGATGACTCTGTTAGCAGGGTTTCCCAGGGCCATCCACCTAGCCCTGCCCCAGAAGTGGAAGAGATTGAGTGCACCGATGCCCAACCACTTATGTTTCATGATGGGTACATGGGAGGACCATCGCAGCACGTCTCGGATGATGACGAAACACAGGTGCCAACTGCTGCTGCTTTCGCAATTGTGCAGACAGACATGGAGGGCAGGGGTGAAGACTGGGTGGAAGATGATGTGGAGGACGATGAGGTCCTCGACCCCACATGGAATCAACGTTATGCAGGTGACCAGTGTAGTTCGGAGGAAGAGGCGGTGGTCGCACAGAGCCACCAGCACAGCAGAAGAGGGAGCAGGGTGCAAAAACGGAGCATTCATCCCCTAGACAGTACATCTGCTACTGCCCAACGCAGCAAGGGACCGAGCACACCAAAGCCAGGTCCAAGGACTTCCCTAGCGTGGCAGTTCTTCACACAGTGTGTTGATGACAAGACACGAGTGGTTTGCACGCTGTGCAATCAGAGCCTGAAGCGAGGCATAAACGTTCTCAACCTGAGCACAAGCTGCATGACCAGGCATCTAAGTGCAAAGCACGAGCTGCAGTGGAGTAGACACCTCAGAAACCAAGAAAGGTCTCTGGCTCCTCCTGCTTCCTCTTCTGCTGCAGTCTCGGCCTCTTCATCCACCTCTGTAGTGACAGTGGCACCTGTCACCCCGCAAACAGAGGATCTGCCAGCAACACTACCACCTGGGTCACCGACCATCTCCACAATGTCCCATGGAAGCGTTCAGCTCTCTATCTCCCAAACATTGGAGCGGAAGAGGAAGTACCCCCCTAGCCACCCGCGATCCCTGGCCCTGAATGCCAGCATTTCAAAATTCCTGGCCTTTGAAATGCTGTCATTCCGTCTGGTGGAGACGCAGAGTTTTAAAAGCCTGATGGCATTGGCTGTCCCGCAGTACGTCGTGCCCAGCCGCCACTACTTTTCCAGGCGAGCCATCCCTTCCCTGCACAACCAGGTGGGGGACAAAATCAGGTGTGCACTGCGCAACGCCATCTGTGGCAAGGTCCACCTAACTACGGATGCGTGGACCAGTAAGCACGGTCAGGGACGTTATATCTCCCTAACAGCACACTGGGTAAATGCAGTGGCTGCTGGGCCTGAGGCAGATAGCGGTTTGGCGCATGTCCTTCCACCACCGAGGATTGCAGGGCGCTTCAGTTTGCCTCCTGTTGCTAACTCCTCCTTCTCCGCTTCCTCATCCTCTACCGCCTCCTCATCCATTCAGCGTAACACCTTCACCACCAACTTCAGCACAGCCAGGGGTAAACGACAGCAGGCAGTTTTAAAACTTTCCTGTTTGGGGGAAAATCCCCACACCGCGCAGGAGTTGTGGAGGGACATGGAACAACAGACCGATGAGTGGTTGCTGTCAGTGAGCCTCAAGCCCGGCCTGGTGGTGTGCGATAATGGGCGAAATCTCGTAGCAGCTCTGGGTCTAGCCGGTTTGACGCACATCCCTTGCCTGGCGCATGTGCTGAACTTGGTGGTCCAGAGGTTCCTTAAAAATTACCCCAATATGCCAGAGCTGCTGCAGAAAGTGCGAGCTGTCTGTGCGCACTTTCGGCGTTCTCACCCTGCTGCTGCTCGCCTGTCAGCGCTGCAGCGTAACTTCGGCCTTCCAGCTCACCGCCTCATATGTGACGTGCCCACAAGGTGGAACTCCACCTTGCACATGCTGGCCAGACTGTGCGAGCAGCAGCAGGCAATAGTGGAGTTTCAGCTGCAGCAATCACGCGTGAGTCGCTCTGCGGAACAGCACCACTTCACCACCAATAACTGGGCCTCCATGCGAGACCTGTGTGCCTTGTTGCGCTGTTTCGAGTACTCCACCAACATGGCCAGTGCCAATGACGCCGTTCTCAGCGTTACTATCCCAGTTCTATGCCTCCTTGAAAAAACGCTTCGTGCGATGATGGAAGAGGATGTGGCACAGGAGGATGAGGAGGAGGAGGAGGAAGCGGGATCATTTCAAAGGCTTTCAGGGCAGTCTTTCACAAGTGGCTACGAGGGTGGGTTCCTGCACCAACAAACGCCAGGTACACAATTGTCCGGCAGAAAGGGCACAGTTCTGGAGGATGACGAGGTGGAGGAGGAGATGGAGGAGGAGGAGGAGGAGGAGGAGCCATGTTCACAGCAGGGTGGCACTCAGACCAGCTCGTGGCCATTACTGGTGCGTGGCTGGGGGGATACAGAGGACACAGACGATACACCTCCCACAGAGCACAGCTTTTCTTTGCCTCTGGGCAGCCTGGCACACATGAGCGATTACATGCTGCAGTGTTTCCGCAACGACAGCCGAGTTGCCCACATTTTAACTGGTGCTGATTACTGGGTGGCCACCCTGCTGGATCCCCGTTACAAGGACAACGTACCGTCCTTAATTCCCTCACTGGAGCGGGATCGTAAGATGCGCGAGTACAAGCGCACGCTGGTAGACGCGCTGCTGGTGGCATTCCCACCTGACAGCGGGCGTACGGTGGAAGCACAAGGCGAAGGCAGAGGAGGAGGAAGAGGTCGCCAACGCAGCCGGGGCACCGGCAGCACCTCAGAAGGCAGGGTTAGCATGGCCGAAATGTGGAAAAGCTTTGTCAGCACGCCACAACAACCAGCACCACCAGCTGAGATGGAACGTCTTAGCAGGAGGCAGCATTTCACCAACATGGTTGAGCAGTATGTGTCCACAGGCCTACACGTACTGGATGACGGGTCTGCCCCCTTTAACTTCTGGGTCTCCAAATTGGGCACATGGCCTGAGCTTGCCGTTTATGCCTTGGAGGTGCTGGCCTGCCCTGCAGCCAGTGTATTATCTGAACGTGTATTTAGCACGGCAGGGGGCGTTATCACAGACAAGCGCAGCCGCCTGTCCAGAGCCAATGTGGACAAGCTCACGTTCATTAAAATGAACCAGGCATGGATCCCACAGGACTTGTCCGTACCTTGTGCAGAATAGACATGTATACCGGTGTTGTGACAAAAACTGTCCGGCCATCGGATTGTGCCCGGCCCGTACTGCGCAGGCGCAGCGCTTGCGCAGTACAGAGGACAAGGAGATTCACAAAATCTCCGAAGATGAACGGCGCCTGCGCTGTGAGTGCAGGTTCAAGCCCCACCATCCAAGAGGACATACGGTAGCACATAGTAACAGGGCCCCTCACGGGCTCGCTTCGATCGCGGCCTTGCTTGGCTCGGCTTGAACCACGGATGGTGTGGCCTTAACCTGAACTCAACACGCAGGCGCCGTTAGTCTTGGGAGATTTTTGAAATCCCCTTGTCCTACATACTCAGCAAGCGCAGTACAGGGCGGACACTATTCGACAGGGGACAGAATTCGACACATCACCGGCCTTACCCAGCCATTGTTGTATTTTTGAACCAGTGTTGGCTACCTCGTCCTCCTCCACCGCCGCTTCCACCTACACAGCCACATCCACCGCCACCTCAACCTCCTACTCCATATGGACCTCGTCCTGCTAGGCCAAGATTAAAATTTTTATTTTATTTTTTTGTAGCGCACAGATCCTTTCCCCCTTACCTGCCTTTATGTTGTTGGCTCTTCGCAGGAGGGAGAAAGGCACACCGCACTACCAGCCCGTATACTCCTATATAAAGAGGTTGAGCGGTGTACTTGACGGGCCGTGTCCACAGCCGGAGTCAAAACTCCTCCAGAGGATGATTCTCACCTCTACTGTAGGTAGAGGCAAGTCCTTTAATTGCCAGTAAAGTCAATGTCCACACCAGCTGAAACTCCAACTCTTATTCTCTCATGGCAAAATAAACTGTACTCAGATAGAAAAGGTTAGAGCAAAGAAACAGGACAGCTTAAGGTGTGGAGGAGGTCCAGGCACAAACGTAGCACATTCACTTCACTGCTTAGGTTTCTCAAACAGTTTTTGGCGCACGGTCTCTGCCACAGACATTGAGGTTGGTCTCTGCCACAGACCGGGTGTACAAGGCCCCTGCCACGGGCCTGGAGAACTTTGGTCTCAGCCACAGACCAGGGTGTATAAGGCCCCTGCCACGGGCCGGTTGAATAAGGCCTCTGATACAGCCAAGGTGACCTTGAGCTTCTCCTTCTACGAACCTAGCCCATATCAAGGGGAAGACATCTCTCCAGGGAGTCAACAGACCATTCCTTCACCGTGACTCCCGCATCGGTCCATCAGAATGATCCTCCCTTCCCTGGAACAGGGTCCCCTACACGAGGCGGCTCTGGACTCCAGGCTTTACTCCCGCCCCTAGGCCTCCATACCCAGGGCAGCAAGAACTCTAGGATAGTACCTCACCCCGGGCTAAAGGTGCCCGAGATGGAACAGGAACACATGCACCCAGGCCGAAGGCACCTGGGCGCGGACCCCACTGGACATCAGCCCCCAGGCCAAAGGTCTGCCCCTTTTATATGCTCTCCCGGCATGCACAGCAGGTTCCCCGCCCCGCTGTACTACTGCCAAGAGGGGACACAAAAGGCGCCACCTGTAGGCCGCAGGGAACTGCACACCAATACTGTCCCCCGAGGACAAAATGGTCCATGAATCCTACAGAATTAGGGTATTTGAGCCTATTTACCACTCAAACACTTTCCTTAAATTTAGCACCCCGCTACATTTTTATTTCAAAGTATTTTATTTTCCCACTAGCTTATCCATTAAATTAAATAATTTATTCCAGAAAGGGCGTATTCTGGGGCATTCCCACCATATGTGTGGCATCGTGCCGTTGAGTTTCTGAGGTTCTTAATGACTTCCTGTACCTCTTCTGCTGAAAAGGGGGCCTCCAGCATATTTTTTTATTTTTTATTTTTTTTATGTTCTTTTAAGTTATTTCCTATCCACATTTGTTTGCAGAGCATTTGCCATGTTCTTAACAACATTTTGCTGCCATTTGCAGCCCTCTAGCCCTTTCCATTACTTTTTTAGAGCCTTTTTAGTCGTCAGAAGTCCGGGTCCCCATTGACTACAATGGGGTCCGGGTCCGGGTTCGGGTTAAAGTTCGGTCCCGAATCCGAACTTTTTTCCGAAGTTCGGCCGAACCCGCCGGACCCGAATATCCAGCTACCCGCTCAACTCTACTCATAACTAAAATCTAGTGGAACAAATTGCCTTCAGATGTCACTTAATTAGTAAATAGAGTCCACCTGTGTGTAATTTAACCTCAGTATAAATACAGATGTTCTTTGAAGCCCTCAGAGGTTTGTTAGAGAACCTCAGTGAACAAACAGCATCATGAAGGCCAAGGAACACACCAGACAGATCAGGGATAAAGTTGTAGAGAAGTTTAAAGCAGGGTTAGGTTATAAAAAAAACATCCCAAGCTTTGAACATCTCACAGAGCACTGTTCAATCCATCATCCGAAAATGGAAAGAGTATGACACAACTGCAAACCTACCAAGACATGGCCGTCCACCTAAACTGACAGACTGGGCAAGGAGAGCATTCATCAGAGAAGCAGCCAAGAGGCCCATGGTAACTCTGGAGGAGCTGCAGAGATCCACAGCTCAGGTGGGAGAATCTGTCCACAGGACAACTATTAGTCATCGCACTCCACAAATCTGGCCTTTATGGAAGAGTGGCAAGAAGAAAGCCATTGTTCAAAAAAAAAACATAAGATGTCCCGTTTGCAGTTTGCGAGAAGCCATGTGGGGGACACAGCAAACATGTGGAAGAAGGTGCTCTTGTCAGATGAGACCAAAATTTAACTTTTTGGCCTAAAAGCAAAATGCTATGTGTGGCTGAAAACTGACACTGCACATCACCCTGAACACACCATCCCCACCGTGAAACATGGCGGTGGCAGCATCATGTTGTGGGGATGCTTTTCTTCAGCAGGGACAGGGAAGCTGGTCAGAGTTGATGGGATGATGGATGGAGCCAAATACAGGACAATCTTCTGTTAAGAGTCTGCAAAAGACTTGAGACTGTGACGGAGGTTCACCTTCCAGCAGGACAACGACCCTAAACATACAGCCAGAACAACAACAGAATGGTTTAGATCAAAGCATATTCATGTGTTAGAATGGTCCAGTCAAAGTCCAGACCTAAATCCAATTGGGAATCTGTGGCCAGACTTGAAAATTGCTGTTCACAGACGCTCTCCATCCAATCTGACAGAGCTTGAGCTATTTTGCAAAGAAGAATGGGCAACAATTTCACTCTCTAGATGTGCAAAGCTGGTAGAGACATCCCCAAAAAGACTTGCAGCTGTAATTGCAGTGAAAGGAGGTTCTACAAAGTATTGACTTAGGGGGGCTGAATACAAATGCACACCACACTTTTCACATATTTATTTGTAAAAAATGTTGAAAACCATTTATCATTTTCCTTCCACTTCACAATTATGTGCCACTTTGTGTTGGTCTGTCACATAAAAATCCCAATAAAATGCATTTATGTTTTTGGTTGTAACATGACAAAATGTGAAAATTTCAAGGGGTGTGAATACTTTTTCAAGGCTCTGTATATGATTGTTGGCCAATTTTTAGGCATTTTGCCAAGGCACCCCTGGAAAAAACTCAAGGCACCCTGGTTGAAAAAGGCTGGTCTACGCTACTTAAGCCGGCCATAGATGGTTTGAATCTCAGTCAGTTCAGCAGGGACTGTCTGAGATTTGCTCCATGTGTAGGCAGGCTGATTGTGTCCATTGATCGACTTGGGTACAACCAGAATGTTGGAATTCTAGCATATGATTATCGCCGCTAGCAATAATTCTTGTGTTCTCCCGGCAGGGACGGCGCCCCGCTCCCCTCTGCCAGGAGAACAAAATAGCTCTGTGGGAGAGATTCTGGCAGGGACACTGTCTGTGTTGATGGGGGAATCAAGCAATTTTTACAGGTTGAAGGAAAGAAAATTGCATCATTTATGGTCTACCTTATGCTGTCATCTTTTGGGTTCTGTGAGAGTGACTTCCTATCTACGTATTGATGACGGGGGTCACACACTTGACACCTCAACCATTCAGAGAATACCTTGAATTTTTTTCAATGAATACAAGGTGTTGTTTGATTGGCGGAGTTGAAGACTGGGACGTCATCTGCCCCTCTCTCCATCTCGGTCAGACTTTAAGATAAAAAACCTTCTGACTTTACAACCACTTTAAATCATTTAAAAAAACACAAGGCATTCTATAAATGGCGCAGTTACCGAGCAAGCAAACCCCTTTGTTCAGTGTACAGAAGGGGGGGGGGGTATGTAATGTGGACTACTACAGTGATTTTCAGCATCACCAGTAGCCCTCTGGATATCAGCTGTCAAAGAAAGCTGTGAGTATGCAAATAATATAATTCCTGGAGTTCAGCCTGAAGGAATAGAACCATATGCGTGCACACAGGGTGTGCCAGGTGTGCCCAGGCACACCCTAATCACCCTGTGCAGCACAGATTCCCCTACTCTCCTGGCTCTCATCTTTCCTCCCGCAGCGCTGCCAGCTTCCCCCCTCTCCTATCGGCTGTTGCTGCTAGGATGTTTTAGGACTGGGGAAGGGGCCAGTTAATATGTAATTTACCGGACCCTTCCCTTTCTGAATGAACATCGTGAGTGATCGGTAGTGTGTGTTTGGGCTTTGGGGTGCACACCCTAATGCAATACGCTGTGCACACCTATGATTAGAACCTATCACAGGTATATATTTCTGTCCCCACAGGGAAGATTCACCCTCTTAGCTTGTCTTACTGATCATTGTCACAGGGACAGAAAGTGATGTTTAGAGTTGTCACCGCAACAAGAAGTAACAATAAAACCTGTTCCAGTGACAACTGTCTAAGAGGGCATTTCCCCTCATTTTGTAATGATTTCCTTCAATTTCCTGTTGCACATCCTTAGTTATTAGTCCTAACCAAGGACCAACTAAAGCCCTGTACACACGGCCGGTAATCCTGTCAGGAAAATAGAGAGAAGGTTCTCTATTTTCCCGTCGGTATTCCCGGCTGTTTTCCTGTCGGGAAAACTGCTAGGGAGCATACATTCCCGGCCAAATGCTCTCCTGGCACTTTTCCTGCCAGGAAAACCCATCGTGTGTACGAGGCTTCATGGCTAAAGAAAAAAACACATTATACATCCCCTTTAATAAGAAGTTTCTAAACATATAAGCACTAGAGAATATAAATGGTTTGTTGACCCAATGGTTTGTTCCCATCTGAATGCATTTGACCAGTAGTTATGTGCCAGGCCAACAGACTGCCAAATCGGTTACCTTTATGCCATGTCTATGAGTATTTTTGTTATATAACATATTCCATAAAAGTTCCTACTGATATTGATATACAAGAATATTTTCCGGTTCCAGATATCTCTAGATGGCTTAAACACTCATGCGACCCATTGCAGGCAATTTACCTGAATAGACTTTTTTAAACAATTGCTTTCTTCGTCCCCCCAAGAAGGGGGAATTGCTATTGTCCCCCCCCCCCCCCCCCCAAGGCTGTTGCTATGCTATTTTTTTCGCCAATACATGCGAATGCATGTGTGGCCAAGGTATATATGACAACCTTTAATTACTGTAGACTGTGGGTAGCCCCCATTGAATGTCTGTAGCTGACCTTCCCGCACTTGCACGCTAGTTTTTTAAAGTTTTGAAAATGTTATTGGCATCCTCCCCAATGTGTATATTATGGTGACTGCATGGACCATAGATGCAGAGGACACCAAAGGGTCAGAAGATCAAAGGTGACCATGATTTACTGCTGCATAATCACAACAAACAGATCCAGTGGATATTGGACTGGGTTTCTCATGTGAATAGGTAAAGTGGATTAACAGACACACATATGTTGTGTAAAACATTTGACCTGCACCAAAAGTTGGTGGAGAATGCATATCTAATACTGTGTCCGTGGTGAACTAAGTGGAGGACACTTGACCAAATGGATGACATAGACCTCACTGATGTTTAGAAGCACCAAAAAGCAAAGAAATCCTTTCAGCATCATCAGATTATGGACCCATTCACACCTAATGCCTAGAACACACGGCTGGGTTTTCCGACGGGAAAAAGTCAGTCGGGAATCCCGACGGGAAAAAAGAGAACCAGTTCTCTTTTTTTTGCCGGACGTTTTTGGCAGTTTTCCCATCGGAAAACCTCAGATGGAGCATACACACGGTCGGGATTCCCGGCCAAAAGCTCTCATCGCAGTTTTTCCGACGGGAAAACCAGCCGTGTGTACGAGGCATGAGATCTTGTTGTGTGTTTCCCGTACAACAAGCCTCAATAAGAAGAATCACATTGCTATCAATGGTGCCCGTTCACATTCAAGCATTGTGTTGCTTACAGCTTGATACTGTTGCCCAAAAAGAGTACATGGTTCAGGCAGAATTACATATTTTGGCACCATTGACTTTAATAGGAGTGCCTGAAAAATGTGCAAAAACATGCGTTTTTTGTGTTTTTCATGAGCTCCCATAACAGCGGTCTATGGGACCAACAAAAATGCATAACAAAGAAGCTCTTGTATAGCACAATTCCCCTTAAAAAAAATATTTGAAAAACAAAGAAACCAGCCTCAAAATCACCGGAATACACTTACGCTTCGAGTAAATGGGGTCTTATGCCGCGTACACACGACCGGTTTTCCCGTCGGAATAAACTCCGATGGGTTTTTCCGCCAGAATTCCGCTCAAGCTGTCTTGCATACACACGGTCACACCAAATTCCGCCCGTCAAGAACACGGTGACGTACTACGACGAGCCGAGAAAAATTAAGTTCAATGATTCCGAGCATGCGTCAAATTGATTCCAAGCATGCATGGTTTTTAGCCCGTCGGAATTGCATACAGAAGAACGGAATTTCCGATTGAATTTTTTTCCGTCTGAAAAAAAGAGAACATGTTCTCTATCTAAGTCCGTCGGAAATTCCAAGGGAAAAAGTCCGATGGGGCATACACACGGTCGGAATATCCGATGAAAAAATCCCGTCTGACTTTTTTAATCGGAAATTCTGACCGTGTGTACGCGGCATAAGGCGGAAAAAAAACTGCTGTGATTGGATGTAGGTAAGTTCATGTGTCATCCAATCACAGCAGTTTTTTTCCCGCCTTATGCCGCGTACACACGGTCAGAATTTCTGATTAAAAAAGTCAGACAGGATTCATATAGATCCTCTGTGTCACCAATGGTAGGTTTCTTTATGTTTCTTACTAGCAGTCATCGTTTTATGCTTCTTACTAGGGATGAGCTCGGTGTTCGAGTCGAACATACGTTCGACTCGAACATCGGCTGTTCGATCGTTCGACGAAGATCGAACGATTTGGGCCGTTCGCGCCTAATTCGAGTGACGCGAACGGCCCACAATGCACTACGCCATCGCAGTGTCATCCAGGCGCTGTGATTGGCCAAGCATGCACTGTGACCCCGCATGCTTGGCCAATCACAGCGCCGGCAGCGAGGAGAGCAATGATTGGCCACAGGCAGGATGCCTGTGGCCAATTATTGCTGAGGGTGTTTAGTACACGCCCCACACTATAAAAGGCCGCCAGCACGGCGGCCTAGTGTAGTGTGTTCCGGAGCCGGGAAAGAGAAGCATAGGCAGGGACAGTGACATTTTTTTTTTCTTGCTTAACCTGGATTCCTTTAGTTTAGGGAAAGAGAAGGATAGGTAGGGAGAGTGTCAGTGTGTTTTACTGTGCGAATCCTTGTTTCTAGGGACAGGGAAGGACAGTGAGGGAAATTCTACTTGTGCTATAGTGTGCTAAAGCATTGATCATCAACCATCTTTAAAAAATCATTTTTTCTAGGGACAGAAAACTATAGGTAGGGAGAGTGTCAGTGTGTTTTACTGTGATAATCCTTGTTTCTAGGGACAGGGAAGGACAGTGAGGGAAATTCTACTTGTGCTATAGTGTGCTAAAGCATTGATCATCAATCAGCTTTAAAAAAACATTTTTTCTAGGGACAGAAAACTATAGGTAGGAAGAGTGTCAGTTTCTTTCACTGTGATAATCCTTGTTTCTAGGGACAGGGAAGGACAGTGAGGGAAATTCTACTTGTGCTATAGTGTGCTAAAGCATTGATCATCAATCAGCTTTAAAAAAACATTTTTTCTAGGGACAGAAAACTATAGGTAGGAAGAGTGTCAGTTTCTTTCACGGTGATAATCCTTGTTTCTAGGGACAGGGAAGGACAGTGAGGGAAATTCTACTTGTGCTATAGTGTGCTAAAGCATTGATCATCAATCAGCTTTAAAAAAAACATTTTTTCTAGGGACAGAAAACTATAGGTAGGAAGAGTGTCAGTTTCTTTCACTGTGATAATCCTTGTTTCTAGGGACAGGGAAGGACAGTGAGGGAAATTCTACTTGTGCTATAGTGTGCTAAAGCATTGATCATCAACCATCTTTAAAAAATCATTTTTTCTAGGGACAGAAAACTATAGGTAGGGAGAGTGTCAGTGTGTTTTACTGTGATAATCCTTGTTTCTAGGGACAGGGAAGGACAGTGAGGGAAATTCTCCTTGTGCTATAGTGTGCTAAAGCATTGATCATCAACCATCTTTAAAAAAACATTTTTTCTAGGGACAGAAAACTATAGGTAGGAAGAGTGTCAGTTTCTTTCACTGTGATAATCCTTGTTTCTAGGGACAGGGAAGGACAGTGAGGGAAATTCTACTTGTCCTATAGTGTGCTAAAGCATTGATCATCAATCAGCTTTAAAAAAAACATTTTTTCTAGGGACAGAAAACTATAGGTAGGAAGAGTGTCAGTTTCTTTCACTGTGATAATCCTTGTTTCTAGGGACAGGGAAGGACAGTGAGGGAAATTCTACTTGTGCTATAGTGTGCTAAAGCATTGATCATCAATCAGCTTTAAAAAAACATTTTTTCTAGGGACAGAAAACTATAGGTAGGAAGAGTGTCAGTTTCTTTCACTGTGATAATCCTTGTTTCTAGGGACAGGGAAGGACAGTGAGGGAAATTCTACTTGTGCTATAGTGTGCTAAAGCATTGATCATCAATCAGCTTTAAAAAAACATTTTTTCTAGGGACAGAAAACTATAGGTAGGAAGAGTGTCAGTTTCTTTCACTGTGATAATCCTTGTTTCTAGGGACAGGGAAGGACAGTGAGGGAAATTCTCCTTGTGCTATAGTGTGCTAAAGCATTGATCATCAACCATCTTTAAAAAAACATTTTTTCTAGGGACAGAAAACTATAGGTAGGAAGAGTGTCAGTTTCTTTCACTGTGATAATCCTTGTTTCTAGGGACAGGGAAGGACAGTGAGGGAAATTCTCCTTGTGCTATAGTGTGCTAAAGCATTGATCATCAACCATCTTTAAAAAAACATTTTTTCTAGGGACAGAAAACTATAGGTAGGAAGAGTGTCAGTTTCTTTCACTGTGATAATCCTTGTTTCTAGGGACAGGGAAGGACAGTGAGGGAAATTCTACTTGTGCTATAGTGTGCTAAAGCATTGATCATCAACCATCTTTAAAAAAACATTTTTTCTAGGGACAGAAAACTATAGGTAGGAAGAGTGTCAGTTTCTTTCACTGTGATAATCCTTGTTTCTAGGGACAGGGAAGGACAGTGAGGGAAATTCTACTTGTGCTATAGTGTGCTAAAGCATTGATCATCAATCAGCTTTAAAAAAACATTTTTTCTAGGGACAGAAAACTATAGGTAGGAAGAGTGTCAGTTTCTTTCACTGTGATAATCCTTGTTTCTAGGGACAGGGAAGGACAGTGAGGGAAATTCTCCTTGTGCTATAGTGTGCTAAAGCATTGATCATCAACCATCTTTAAAAAAACATTTTTTCTAGGGACAGAAAACTATAGGTAGGAAGAGTGTCAGTTTCTTTCACTGTGATAATCCTTGTTTCTAGGGACAGGGAAGGACAGTGAGGGAAATTCTACTTGTGCTATAGTGTGCTAAAGCATTGATCATCAATCAGCTTTAAAAAAACATTTTTTCTAGGGACAGAAAACTATAGGTAGGAAGAGTGTCAGTTTCTTTCACTGTGATAATCCTTGTTTCTAGGAACAGGGAAGGACAGTGAGGGAAATTCTACTTGTGCTATAGTGTGCTAAGGCATTGATCATCAATCAGCTTTAAAAAAACATTTTTTCTAGGGACAGAAAACTATAGGTAGGAAGAGTGTCAGTTTCTTTCACTGTGATAATCCTTGTTTCTAGGGACAGGGAAGGACAGTGAGGGAAATTCTCCTTGTGCTATAGTGTGCTAAAGCATTGATCATCAACCATCTTTAAAAAAACATTTTTTCTAGGGACAGAAAACTATAGGTAGGAAGAGTGTCAGTTTCTTTCACTGTGATAATCCTTGTTTCTAGGGACAGGGAAGGACAGTGAGGGAAATTCTACTTGTGCTATAGTGTGCTAAAGCATTGATCATCAATCAGCTTTAAAAAAACATTTTTTCTAGGGACAGAAAACTATAGGTAGGAAGAGTGTCAGTTTCTTTCACTGTGATAATCCTTGTTTCTAGGGACAGGGAAGGACAGTGAGGGAAATTCTCCTTGTGCTATAGTGTGCTAAAGCATTGATCATCAACCATCTTTAAAAAAACATTTTTTCTAGGGACAGAAAACTATAGGTAGGAAGAGTGTCAGTTTCTTTCACTGTGATAATCCTTGTTTCTAGGGACAGGGAAGGACAGTGAGGGAAATTCTACTTGTGCTATAGTGTGCTAAAGCATTGATCATCAATCAGCTTTAAAAAAACATTTTTTCTAGGGACAGAAAACTATAGGTAGGAAGAGTGTCAGTTTCTTTCACTGTGATAATCCTTGTTTCTAGGGACAGGGAAGGACAGTGAGGGAAATTCTCCTTGTGCTATAGTGTGCTAAAGCATTGATCATCAACCATCTTTAAAAAAACATTTTTTCTAGGGACAGAAAACTATAGGTAGGAAGAGTGTCAGTTTCTTTCACTGTGATAATCCTTGTTTCTAGGGACAGGGAAGGACAGTGAGGGAAATTCTACTTGTGCTATAGTGTGCTAAAGCATTGATCATCAATCAGCTTTAAAAAAACATTTTTTCTAGGGACAGAAAACTATAGGTAGGAAGAGTGTCAGTTTCTTTCACTGTGATAATCCTTGTTTCTAGGGACAGGGAAGGAGAGTGAGGGAAATTCTCCTTGTGCTATAGTGTGCTAAAGCATTGATCATCAACCATCTTTAAAAAAACATTTTTTCTAGGGACAGAAAACTATAGGTAGGAAGAGTGTCAGTTTCTTTCACTGTGATAATCCTTGTTTCTAGGGACAGGGAAGGACAGTGAGGGAAATTCTACTTGTGCTATAATGTGCTAAAGCACTGATCATCAATCAGCTTTAAAAAAACATTTTTTCTAGGGACAGAAAACTATAGGTAGGAAGAGTGTCAGTTTCTTTCACTGTGATAATCCTTGTTTCTAGGGACAGGGAAGGACAGTGAGGGAAATTCTACTTGTGCTATAGTGTGCTAAAGCATTGATCATCAATCAGCTTTAAAAAAACATTTTTTCTAGGGACAGAAAACTATAGGTAGGAAGAGTGTCAGTTTCTTTCACTGTGATAATCCTTGTTTCTAGGGACAGGGAAGGACAGTGAGGGAAATTCTCCTTGTGCTATAGTGTGCTAAAGCATTGATCATCAACCGTCTTTAAAAAAACATTTTTTCTAGGGACAGAAAACTATAGGTAGGAAGAGTGTCAGTTTCTTTCACTGTGATAATCCTTGTTTCTAGGGACAGGGAAGGACAGTGAGGGAAATTCTACTTGTGCTATAGTGTGCTAAAGCATTGATCATCAATCAGCTTTAAAAAAACATTTTTTCTAGGGACAGAAAACTATAGGTAGGAAGAGTGTCAGTTTCTTTCACTGTGATAATCCTTGTTTCTAGGGACAGGGAAGGACAGTGAGGGAAATTCTCCTTGTGCTATAGTGTGCTAAAGCATTGATCATCAACCATCTTTAAAAAAACATTTTTTCTAGGGACAGAAAACTATAGGTAGGAAGAGTGTCAGTTTCTTTCACTGTGATAATCCTTGTTTCTAGGGATAGGGAAGGACAGTGAGGGAAATTCTACTTGTGCTATAGTGTGCTAAAGCATTGATCATCAATCAGCTTTAAAAAAAAAAAATTCTAGGGACAGAAAACTATAGGTAGGAAGAGTGTCAGTTTCTTTCACTGTGATAATCATGGTTTCTAGGGACAGGGAAGGACAGTGAGGGAAATTCTACTTGTGCTATAGTGTGCTAAAGCATTGATCATCAATAGTGATGAGCCGAACACCCCCGGGTTCGGTTCGCACCAGAACCCGCGAACGGACCGAAAGTTCGAACGAACATTAGAACCCTATTAAATACAATGGATGCGAACGTTCGAATTCTAAAGTGCTAATTATAAAAACTATTATGCATGTTATTGTCCTAAAAAGGGTTTGGGAACCCGGGTTCTGCACCAGGGGACATGTATCAATGCAAAAATAAGTTTTAAAAACGGTCGTTTTCCGGGAGCAGTCATTTTAATGATGCATAAAGTGAAAAAAAAAAAGTCAAATATTCCTTTAAATATCGTACCTGGGGGGTGTCTAAAGTATGCCTGTGAAGTGCCACGTGTTTCCCGTGTTTAGAACTGTCCCTGCACAAAATGACACTTCTAAAGGAAAAAAAAGCCATTTAAAACTGCTTGCGGCTTTAATGTAATGTCTGGTCCCGGTAATATGGATGAAAATCTTTAAGAAAAATGGCATAGCTACCCCATGACCCCCCCCCCTACCCCAGCCCATTACCAGCCCCTTTGGGTCTTGTATGGATATTAAGGGGAACCCCGCACATAAAATAAAAAAGGCCCTATATACTCTGAACAGCCGTATACAGGCGGTGCATACAAGACAGGGACTGTAGGTTTGTTCTTATGTAGAATCTGTTTGTAATTTTGAACAGGTACATTGTTGAAGTGTAGCTCCAGACCAAAAATCTATTTTTAAACTTTTTGGAAAACATAGGTAAGGGTTATCACCCCTGTAACATTTGTTTTGCTGTCTGTGCCCCTGTTCAGAACATTTCACCTCACTTTCCGTCCTAATGACAACTGTTTTTGAAATGTGGTGTTTTTCTTGAAACAAGGATTGCTGATAAAGCATCAGTACAGAGGAGACACCTTTCTCCCATATTTATTCTTACAGGAGAGAATTTTCCTTCCTAGTGGTAGATTTCCTCTCACTTCCTGTTGTCTTCTTGCGTTTGCAAGTAGGAGTCGTTTGTAAGTTGGATGTTTGAAAGTAGGGACCTGCCGTATATACTCTGCAGAAATAGGCCCCTTAGTTGTTGGTGTTGGCACAACACTGTAAGCACTCACAGTTACTCTTGGTTGGTGCTGGAACGCCCTGCTGTCAACTATTATATCAGGAATTTTAATTACATATAATTGTTGAACAGTGGTAGTAAAAATTGGGCCTTTGATGGTGGTGCTGGTGCCACAACACTGTAAGCCCTGACAGTTACTCTTGGTGGGTGCAGCAATGGGCCCTGCTGTGAATTATTAGATCAAGAATTGTAATTACATGCCCCTGTTGAACAGGGGCTGAAAAATTGGGCCTTAGGCACTGGTGGCACAACACTGCAACCCTTCACAGATACTGTACTTGGAGCACAGCAATGAGCCCTGTTGCAAAGTATTGCTTCAAAAATTGTAATGACACGCCCCTGTTAAACAGGGGCTGAAAAATTGGGCCTTAGGCACTGGTGGCACAACACTGCAACTCCTCACAGATACTGTACTTGGAGCACAGCAATGAGCCCTGTTGCAAAGTATTGCTTCAAAAATTGTAATTACACGCCCCTGTTAAACAGGGGCTGAAAAATTGGGCGTTAGGCACTGGTGGCGGCACCCATAAACAAAAATGATCTTCCAAGCTATCATCATCAATCGTATCATTGAGGACTCGGAGGAGGAGGATAGCCAGTCAACATAACAGCACAGGCACTCAGCATCAGCATCAGTCTTGAAGGGATGTGACATTTTAAAATCAATTAGTCTGTTATATCAGCATCAGGTGTGTGGTAGCTGGTGGTGATCCAAGACTGGTTCATCTTGATGAAAGTCAGTCGATCAACCGAGTCGGTGGACAGGCGCACCCTGTGATCCGTGACAAATCCTCCAGCAGCACTGAATGTGCGTTCCGAAAGAACGCTGGATGCAGGACAGGCCAGTAGCTCAATTGCATACTGTGCAAGCTCTGGCCAGTGATCCATCCTCAAGACCCAGTAAGCCAGAGGATTTTCGGTGGGGAAGGTGTCCAAGTCTGACCTTGCCCCTAGATATTCCTGCACCATGTTTATCAGACGCTGGCGATGGTTGCTGGAACCGATCATACTTTGGGGCTGCGGACTAAAGAATTGTCTGAACGCATCGGTCAGACGGCCACCTTCCCCACCGCTCCTTCTTTGACTGGCCGAAGCCTCAGCAACTCGTTGTCCAGGACCAGGAGTTTGCAACCTCCCAGTCTCTGGGAACGCGTTGCACAGACCTTTCTGCAAGGCCTCCCGGAGTTGTCTCATCCTCTGCTCCCTCTGCGACGGTAACATAAGGTCCGCAACCTTACCCTTGTACCGTGGATCAAGGAGAGTGGCCAGCCAGTAATGGTCCCTCTCCTTGATCCGAAGAATACGAGGATCCTTCCGCAGACTTTGCAGGATCAGGGAGGCCATGCAGCGTAGGTTTGCTGAGGCATTCGCTCCGGAGTCCTCTGGGTCACTAAGGACGACATGATCCGCAGCCACCTCCTCCCAGCCACGTACAAGTCCACTGGTTTCTTGGGACTGTAAATCATCCCTAAAAGACTGCTGCTGATGATGCTGAGTGCCAGCCTCCACCTCCATGCTGACACAATCCTCCTCCTCCTCCTCCTCCTCCTCCTCCTCCTCTTCCTGTGCGATGGGTGGGACAGAAGGAACACTGTCTGGGTAAAGGGGGCCTTGAGAGGCAAGGAAGTCCTCCTCTTCCTGCCTCTGTTCTGCCTCAAGTGCCCTGTCCATTATTCCACGCAGCGTGTGCTCCAACAGGTGGACAAGAGGTACAGTGTCACTGATGCATGCACTGTCACTGCTCACCATCCTCGTGGCCTCCTCAAATGGTGCCAGGACAGTGCATGCATCCCTGATCATGCCCCACTGGCGTGGAGAAAAAAAACCAAGCTCCCCTGACCCTGTCCTGGTGCCGTAGTCGCACAGGTACTCATTGATGGCCCTCTGCTGCGTGTGCAGCCGCTGCAGCATGGCCAACGTTGAGTTCCACCTGGTGGGCATGTCACATATAAGGCGGTTCTTGGGCAGGTTCAACTCCTTTTGCAGCTCAGCCAGGCGAGCACTGGCATTATAAGATCTGCGGAAATGCACACAGACTTTCCTGGCCTGCCTCAGGACATCCTGTAAGCCCGGGTACCTGCCCAAGAAGCGCTGCACCACCAGGTTAAGGACGTGAGCCACACAGGGCACATGGGTCAGTTGTCCCTGTCGGAGGGCGGAGAGGAGGTTGGTGCCATTGTCGCAAACCACCATTCCTGGCTTAAGCTGGCGTGGCGTCAACCACCTCTCGGCCTGGCCCTGCAGAGCAGACAGGACCTCTGCCCCAGTGTGGCTTCTGTCCCCCAAACACACCAGCGCAAGCACGGCATGGCATCTTTTTGCCTGCGTACTTGCGTAGCCCCGTGAACGGCTACGGAGCACCGCTGGTTCATAGGACAAACCACAGGAAGAGGCCATGGAGGAAGAAGAAGAGGAGGGGGTGGAGGAGAGAGGTGTGTCACAACCAGTAGTAGCATTTTGGAGGCGTGGCGGTGGGACAACCTCCAACACTACTGCACCTTGTCCTGAATCCTTCCCAGCTGCCAAAAGAGTGACCCAATGGGCCGTGAAAGAAAGGTAACGTCCCTGTCCATGCCTGCTGGACCATGAGTCAGCGGTAATATGCACCTTACCGCTGACCGCCCTGTCCAGCGAGGCCAAGACATTGCCTTCCACATGCCGGTAGAGAGCCGGAATAGCCTTCCGTGAGAAAAAGTGGCGTTTGGGAACCTGCCACTGAGGAACCGCACATTGCACAAACTCACGGAAGGGGGCCGAGTCTACCAACTGAAAAGGCAGCAGTTGAAGCGCTAGCAATTTAGCCAAGCTAGCATTCAACCGCTGGGCATGTGGATGGCTGGGAGTGAACTTCTTTCGACGGTCCAGCAGCTGGGGCAGGGAAATTTGCCTGCTAGAATCGGACGTCGGTGTACTGCTAGCAGAGTGGGCGCAAGTACTTGGCTGTGACACACCTAATTCTACACCTTCATTCCTCTCAGTGCATGTTTCAGAGAGGACTGAAGTTATAGTGGGGTTGGAGATCCCAGCTGATGCGGTGCAAGGAGAGGTCCGCTTGGTTCTTTGGTGTGGGTCTTTGAGGTAGGCTTGCCAACGAGCTGCATGGCAGGTCAACATATGTCTGGTCAGGCATGTGGTACCCAAGCGGCTGATGTTTTGGCCACGCGATATACGCTTGAGACATATGTTGCAAACAGCAGCTGTGCGATCTGATGCACTAGCCTCAAAAAAGGCCCACACCAAAGAACTTTTTGAATGACGGGCAGAGGCAGCGCCCTGCACAGGCGGAGCTCTGCGGTGTGATTCCGTCGGTGTACTGCCCTTACGCTGGCCACCAAAGGGCATCCTGCCTCGTTGGAGATGTGCCTCCTCCTCATCCTCCTCCTCCTCCTCTCTCCTATTAGGCACCCACGTGGAGTCATTGACCTCATCATCCCCTCCCTCCTCATCACTGGAGCCAATCTGGCAGTATGCTGCAGCTGCTGGAACATGACTGCCAGATTGGTGTCCTTCTTGAGCATCCCCTCTGTCTGCTCTCACGCTACTGCCTTCCTCTAGCTGGGTTTCATCATCAGACCCTTCGAAACGCTGGGCATCCTCCTGGAGCATGTACCCAACACTGTGCTGAAACAGTTCGGGGGACTCCTCAGGAGGAGGACATGGTGGGTCTAGGGAAGGAGTGACTGATGATTTGTCTGACATTGATACCAGGGAAGACGACGCTTTGGCAGCTGCTTTTCCAGTACCCTGAGCCTGGGTGAGAGAGGATGAGGAGGAGGAGGAGGGCTTGGTCATCCACTCTACCAAGTCTTCGGCATGATGTGGCTCAACATGTCCAGCTGCCGAAAAGAAGGACAAGCGTGTCCCATGGCCATGTGCTGATGACAATGCACCGCGTCCACGACCAGCACTGTTGCCCCCAGACACAGAGCCTGCTTGCCCTCTTTTATTGCCTCCTGACTGTCTGCCTCTCCTTGTTTGCCTTCCAGACATTCTAATAGATGGCCTGCAGGGAGATGGGAAAAAAGCAATAAGGGCTACCTTCAGGTGTCCTTCTCTGTCCCTTGAAACAAGGACTTTCACAGTGAAAGAAACTGACACTGTCCCTACCTAGAGTTTTCTGTCCCTAGAATAAATGTTTTTTTTAATCACAATATAGCACAAGGACAATTCACTCAATGTCTCTCCAGGTCCCTGGAAACAAGGACTTGCAGAGTGAAAGAAACTGACACTGTCCCTACCTAGAGTTTTCTGTCCCTAGAATAAATGTTTTTTTTAAGCACAATATAGCACAAGGACAATTAACTCACTGTCCTTACAGGTCCCTGGAAACAAGGACTTGCAGAGTGAAAAAAAAAAAACACTCTCCCTACCTAGAGTTTTCTGTCCCTAGAAAAAATGTTTTTTTTAAGCACAATATAGCACAAGGACAATTAACTCACTGTCCTTACAGGTCCCTGGAAACAAGGACTTGCAGAGTGAAAGAAAAAAAACACTCTCCCTACCTAGAGTTTTCTGTCCCTAGAAAAAATGTTTTTTTTAATCACAATATAGCACAAGGAAAATTAACTCACTGTCCTTACAGGTCCCTGGAAACAAGGACTTGCAGAGTGAAAGAAAAAAAACACTCTCCCTACCTACAGTTTTCTGTCCCTAGAAAAAATGTTTTTTTTAATCACAATATAGCACAAGGAAAATTAACTCACTGTCCTTACAGGTCCCTGGAAACAAGGACTTGCAGAGTGAAAGAAACTGACACTGTCCCTACCTAGAGTTTTCTGTCCCTAGAATAAATGTTTTTTTTAATCACAATATAGCACAAGGAAAATTAACTCACTGTCCTTACAGGTCCCTGGAAACAAGGACTTGCAGAGTGAAAGAAACTGACACTGTCCCTACCTAGAGTTTTCTGTCCCTAGAATAAATGTTTTTTTTAATCACAATATAGCACAAGGAAAATTAACTCACTGTCCTTACAGGTCCCTGGAAACAAGGACTTGCAGAGTGAAAGAAAAAAAACACTCTCCCTACCTACAGTTTTCTGTCCCTAGAAAAAATGTTTTTTTTAAGCACAATATAGCACAAGTAAAATTAACTCACTGTCCTTACAGGTCCCTGGAAACAAGGACTTGCAGAGTGAAAGAAAAAAAACACTCTCCCTACCTAGAGTTTTCTGTCCCTAGAAAAAATGTTTTTTTTAATCACAATATAGCACAAGGAAAATTAACTCACTGTCCTTACAGGTCCCTGGAAACAAGGACTTGCAGAGTGAAAGAAAAAAAACACTCTCCCTACCTACAGTTTTCTGTCCCTAGAAAAAATGTTTTTTTTAATCACAATATAGCACAAGGAAAATTAACTCACTGTCCTTACAGGTCCCTGGAAACAAGGACTTGCAGAGTGAAAGAAACTGACACTGTCCCTACCTAGAGTTTTCTGTCCCTAGAATAAATGTTTTTTTTAATCACAATATAGCACAAGGAAAATTAACTCACTGTCCTTACAGGTCCCTGGAAACAAGGACTTGCAGAGTGAAAGAAACTGACACTGTCCCTACCTAGAGTTTTCTGTCCCTAGAATAAATGTTTTTTTTAATCACAATATAGCACAAGGAAAATTAACTCACTGTCCTTACAGGTCCCTGGAAACAAGGACTTGCAGAGTGAAAGAAAAAAAACACTCTCCCTACCTACAGTTTTCTGTCCCTAGAAAAAATGTTTTTTTTAAGCACAATATAGCACAAGTAAAATTAACTCACTGTCCTTACAGGTCCCTGGAAACAAGGACTTGCAGAGTGAAAGAAAAAAAACACTCTCCCTACCTACAGTTTTCTGTCCCTAGAAAAAATGTTTTTTTTAATCACAATATAGCACAAGGAAAATTAACTCACTGTCCTTACAGGTCCCTGGAAACAAGGACTTGCAGAGTGAAAGAAACTGACACTGTCCCTACCTAGAGTTTTCTGTCCCTAGAATAAATGTTTTTTTTAATCACAATATAGCACAAGGAAAATTAACTCACTGTCCTTACAGGTCCCTGGAAACAAGGACTTGCAGAGTGAAAGAAAAAAAACACTCTCCCTACCTACAGTTTTCTGTCCCTAGAAAAAATGTTTTTTTTAAGCACAATATAGCACAAGTAAAATTAACTCACTGTCCTTACAGGTCCCTGGAAACAAGGACTTGCAGAGTGAAAGAAAAAAAACACTCTCCCTACCTACAGTTTTCTGTCCCTAGAAAAAATGTTTTTTTTAATCACAATATAGCACAAGGAAAATTAACTCACTGTCCTTACAGGTCCCTGGAAACAAGGACTTGCAGAGTGAAAGAAACTGACACTGTCCCTACCTAGAGTTTTCTGTCCCTAGAATAAATGTTTTTTTTAATCACAATATAGCACAAGGAAAATTAACTCACTGTCCTTACAGGTCCCTGGAAACAAGGACTTGCAGAGTGAAAGAAACTGACACTGTCCCTACCTAGAGTTTTCTGTCCCTAGAATAAATGTTTTTTTTAAGCACAATATAGCACAAGGACAATTAACTCACTGTCCTTACAGGTCCCTGGAAACAAGGACTTGCAGAGTGAAAAAAAAAAAACACTCTCCCTACCTAGAGTTTTCTGTCCCTAGAAAAAATGTTTTTTTTAAGCACAATATAGCACAAGGACAATTAACTCACTGTCCTTACAGGTCCCTGGAAACAAGGACTTGCAGAGTGAAAGAAAAAAAACACTCTCCCTACCTAGAGTTTTCTGTCCCTAGAAAAAATGTTTTTTTTAATCACAATATAGCACAAGGAAAATTAACTCACTGTCCTTACAGGTCCCTGGAAACAAGGACTTGCAGAGTGAAAGAAAAAAAACACTCTCCCTACCTACAGTTTTCTGTCCCTAGAAAAAATGTTTTTTTTAATCACAATATAGCACAAGGAAAATTAACTCACTGTCCTTACAGGTCCCTGGAAACAAGGACTTGCAGAGTGAAAGAAACTGACACTGTCCCTACCTAGAGTTTTCTGTCCCTAGAATAAATGTTTTTTTTAATCACAATATAGCACAAGGAAAATTAACTCACTGTCCTTACAGGTCCCTGGAAACAAGGACTTGCAGAGTGAAAGAAACTGACACTGTCCCTACCTAGAGTTTTCTGTCCCTAGAATAAATGTTTTTTTTAATCACAATATAGCACAAGGAAAATTAACTCACTGTCCTTACAGGTCCCTGGAAACAAGGACTTGCAGAGTGAAAGAAACTGACACTGTCCCTACCTAGAGTTTTCTGTCCCTAGAATAAATGTTTTTTTTAATCACAATATAGCACAAGGAAAATTAACTCACTGTCCTTACAGGTCCCTGGAAACAAGGACTTGCAGAGTGAAAGAAACTGACACTGTCCCTACCTAGAGTTTTCTGTCCCTAGAATAAATGTTTTTTTTAAGCACAATATAGCACAAGGACAATTAACTCACTGTCCTTACAGGTCCCTGGAAACAAGGACTTGCAGAGTGAAAGAAAAAAAACACTCTCCCTACCTACAGTTTTCTGTCCCTAGAAAAAATGTTTTTTTTAATCACAATATAGCACAAGGAAAATTAACTCACTGTCCTTACAGGTCCCTGGAAACAAGGACTTGCAGAGTGAAAGAAACTGACACTGTCCCTACCTAGAGTTTTCTGTCCCTAGAATAAATGTTTTTTTTAATCACAATATAGCACAAGGACAATTAACTCACTGTCCTTACAGGTCCCTGGAAACAAGGACTTGCAGAGTGAAAGAAACTGACACTGTCCCTACCTAGAGTTTTCTGTCCCTAGAATAAATGTTTTTTTTAAGCACAATATAGCACAAGGACAATTAACTCACTGTCCTTACAGGTCCCTGGAAACAAGGACTTGCAGAGTGAAAGAAAAAAAACACTCTCCCTACCTACAGTTTTCTGTCCCTAGAAAAAATGTTTTTTTTAATCACAATATAGCACAAGGAAAATTAACTCACTGTCCTTACAGGTCCCTGGAAACAAGGACTTGCAGAGTGAAAGAAACTGACACTGTCCCTACCTAGAGTTTTCTGTCCCTAGAATAAATGTTTTTTTTAATCACAATATAGCACAAGGACAATTAACTCACTGTCCTTACAGGTCCCTGGAAACAAGGACTTGCAGAGTGAAAGAAACTGACACTGTCCCTACCTAGAGTTTTCTGTCCCTAGAATAAATGTTTTTTTTAAGCACAATATAGCACAAGGACAATTAACTCACTGTCCTTACAGGTCCCTGGAAACAAGGACTTGCAGAGTGAAAGAAAAAAAACACTCTCCCTACCTACAGTTTTCTGTCCCTAGAAAAAATGTTTTTTTTAATCACAATATAGCACAAGGAAAATTAACTCACTGTCCTTACAGGTCCCTGGAAACAAGGACTTGCAGAGTGAAAGAAACTGACACTGTCCCTACCTAGAGTTTTCTGTCCCTAGAATAAATGTTTTTTTTAATCACAATATAGCACAAGGACAATTAACTCACTGTCCTTACAGGTCCCTGGAAACAAGGACTTGCAGAGTGAAAGAAACTGACACTGTCCCTACCTAGAGTTTTCTGTCCCTAGAATAAATGTTTTTTTTAAGCACAATATAGCACAAGGACAATTAACTCACTGTCCTTACAGGTCCCTGGAAACAAGGACTTGCAGAGTGAAAGAAACTGACACTGTCCCTACCTAGAGTTTTCTGTCCCTAGAATAAATGTTTTTTTTAAGCACACTATAGCAGAAGCACAAAACACACTGACACTCTCCCTACCTATCCTTCTCTTTCCCTAAACTAAAGGAATCCAGGTTAAGCAAGAAAGAAATAACAGTCACTGTCCCTGCCTATGCTACTCTATCCCTGCTCCGGAACACACTACACTAGGCCGCCGTGCTGGCGGCCTTTTATAGTGTGGGGCGTGTACTAAACACCCTCAGCAATAATTGGCCACAGGCATCCTGCCTGTGGCCAATCATTGCTCTCCTCGCTGCCGGCGCTGTGATTGGCCAAGCATGCGGGGTCACAGTGCATGCTTGGCCAATCACAGCGCCTGGATGACACTGCGATGGCGTAGTGCATTGTGGGCCGTTCGCGTCACTCGAATTTGGCGCGAACGGCCCAAATCGTTCGATCTTCGTCGAACGATCGAACAGCCAATGTTCGAGTCGAACGTATGTTCGACTCGAACACGAAGCTCATCCCTAATCATCAATCAGCTTTAAAAAAACATTTTTTCTAGGGACAGAAAACTATAGGTAGGAAGAGTGTCAGTTTCTTTCACTGTGATAATCCTTGTTTCTAGGGACAGGGAAGGACAGTGAGGGAAATTCTACTTGTGCTATAGTGTGCTAAAGCATTGATCATCAATCAGCTTTAAAAAAACATTTTTTCTAGGGACAGAAAACTATAGGTAGGAAGAGTGTCAGTTTCTTTCACTGTGATAATCCTTGTTTCTAGGGACAGGGAAGGACAGTGAGGGAAATTCTCCTTGTGCTATAGTGTGCTAAAGCATTGATCATCAACCATCTTTAAAAAAACATTTTTTCTAGGGACAGAAAACTATAGGTAGGAAGAGTGTCAGTTTCTTTCACTGTGATAATCCTTGTTTCTAGGGACAGGGAAGGACAGTGAGGGAAATTCTACTTGTGCTATAGTGTGCTAAAGCATTGATCATCAATCAGCTTTAAAAAAACATTTTTTCTAGGGACAGAAAACTATAGGTAGGAAGAGTGTCAGTTTCTTTCACTGTGATAATCCTTGTTTCTAGGGACAGGGAAGGACAGTGAGGGAAATTCTACTTGTGCTATAGTGTGCTAAAGCATTGATCATCAATCAGCTTTAAAAAAACATTTTTTCTAGGGACAGAAAACTATAGGTAGGAAGAGTGTCAGTTTCTTTCACTGTGATAATCCTTGTTTCTAGGGACAGGGAAGGACAGTGAGGGAAATTCTCCTTGTGCTATACTGTGCTAAAGCATTCCTCATCAACCATCTTTAAAATCCTTGTTTTTTGGACAGTCAGGGAAATTGTCGTTGTGCTATTCTGTGCGAAAGCAATCATCCTCAACCATATTTAGAAATCCTTAAGTAAAGGGACAGAGAAGGACACCTGAAGGTAGCCCTTATTGCTTTTTTCCCATCTCCCTGCAGGCCATCTAATAGAATGTCTGGAAGGCAAACAAGGAGAGGCAGACAGTCAGGAGGCAATAAAAGAGGGCAAGCAGGCTCTGTGTCTGGGGGCAACAGTGCTGTTCGTGGACGCGGTGCATTGTCATCAGCACATGGCCATGGGACACGCTTGTCCTTCTTTTCGGCAGCTGGACATGTTGAGCCACATCATGCCGAAGACTTGGTAGAGTGGATGACCAAGCCCTCCTCCTCCTCATCCTCTCTCACCCAGGCTCAGGGTACTGGCAAAGCAGCTGCCAAAGCGTCCTCTTCCCTGGTATCAATGTCAGACTCATCATCAGTCACTCCTTCCCTAGACCCACCATGTCCTCCTCCTGAGGAGTCCCCCGAACTGTTTGAGCACAGTGTTGGGTACATGCTCCAGGAGGATGCCCAGCGTTTCGAAGGGTCTGATGATGAAACCCAGCTACAGGAAGGCAGTAGCGTGAGAGCAGACAGAGGGGATGCTCAAGAAGGACACCAATCTGGCAGTCATGTTCCAGCAGCTGCAGCATACTGCCAGATTGGCTCCAGTGATGAGGAGGGAGGGGATGATGAGGTCACTGACTCCACGTGGGTGCCTAATAGGAGAGAGGAGGAGGAGGAGGATGAGGAGGAGGCACATCTCCAATGAGGCAGGATGCCCTTTGGTGGCCAGCGTAAGGGCAGTACACCGACGGAATCACACCGCAGAGCTCCGCCTGTGCAGGGCGCTGCCTCTGCCCGTCATTCAAAAAGTTCTTTGGTGTGGGCCTTTTTTGAGGCTAGTGCATCAGATCGCACAGCTGCTGTTTGCAACATATGTCTCAAGCGTATATCGCGTGGCCAAAACATCAGCCGCTTGGGTACCACATGCCTGACCAGACATATGTTGACCTGCCATGCAGCTCGTTGGCAAGCCTACCTCAAAGACCCACACCAAAGAACAAAGCAGACCTCTCCTTGCACCGCATCAGCTGGGATCTCCAACCCCACTATAACTTCAGTCCTGTCTGAAACATGCACTGAGAGGAATGAAGGTGTAGAATTAGGTGTGTCACAGCCAAGTAGTTGCGGCCACTCTGCTAGCAGTACACCGACGTCCGATTCTAGCAGGCAAATTTCCCTGCCCCAGCTGCTGGACCGTCGAAAGAAGTTCACTCCCAGCCATCCACATGCCCAGCGGTTGAATGCTAGCTTGGCTAAATTGCTAGCGCTTCAACTGCTGCCTTTTCAGTTGGTAGACTCGGCCCCCTTCTGTGAGTTTGTGCAATGTGTGGTTCCTCAGTGGCAGGTTCCCAAACGCCACTTTTTCTCACGGAAGGCTATTCCGGCTCTCTACCGGCATGTGGAAGGCAATGTCTTGGCCTCGCTGGACAGGGCGGTCAGCGGTAAGGTGCATATTACCGCTGACTCATGGTCTAGCAGGCATGGACAGGGACGTTACCTTTCTTTCACGGCCCATTGGGTCACTCTTTTGGCAGCTGGGAAGGATGCAGGACAAGGTGCAGTAGTGTTGGAGGTTGTTCCACCGCCACGCCTCCAAAATGCTACTACTGGTTGTGACACACCTCTCTCCTCCACCCCCTCCTCTTCTTCTTCCTCCATGGCTTCTTCCTGTGGTTTGTCCTCTGAACCAGCGGTGCTCCGTAGCCGTTCAAGGGGCTACGCAAGTACGCAGGCAAAAAGATGCCATGCCATGCTTGCGCTGGTGTGTTTGGGGGACAGAAGCCACACTGGGGCAGAGGTCCTGTCTGCTCTGCAGGGCCAGGCCGAGAGGTGGTTGACGCCACGCCAGCTTAAGCCAGGAATGGTGGTTTGCGACAATGGCACCAACCTCCTCTCCGCCCTCCGACAGGGACAACTGACCCATGTGCCCTGTGTGGCTCACGTCCTTAACCTGGTGGTGCAGCGGTTCTTGGGCAGGTACCCGGGCTTACAGGATGTCCTGAGGCAGGCCAGGAAAGTCTGTGTGCATTTCCGCAGATCTTATAATGCCAGTGCTCGCCTGGCTGAGCTGCAAAAGGAGTTGAACCTGCCCAAGAACCGCCTTATATGTGACATGCCCACCAGGTGGAACTCAACGTTGGCCATGCTGCAGCGGCTGCACACGCAGCAGAGGGCCATCAATGAGTACCTGTGCGACTACGGCACCAGGACAGGGTCAGGGGAGCTTGGTTTTTTTTTCTCCACGCCAGTGGGGCATGATCAGGGATGCATGCACTGTCCTGGCACCATTTGAGGAGGCCACGAGGATGGTGAGCAGTGACAGTGCATGCATCAGTGACACTGTACCTCTTGTCCACCTGTTGGAGCACACGCTGCGTGGAATAATGGACAGGGCACTTGAGGCAGAACAGAGGCAGGAAGAGGAGGACTTCCTTGCCTCTCAAGGCCCCCTTTACCCAGACAGTGTTCCTTCTGTCCCACCCATCGCACAGGAAGAGGAGGAGGAGGAGGAGGAGGAGGAGGATTGTGTCAGCATGGAGGTGGAGGCTGGCACTCAGCATCATCAGCAGCAGTCTTTTAGGGATGATTTACAGTCCCAAGAAACCAGTGGACTTGTACGTGGCTGGGAGGAGGTGGCTGCGGATCATGTCGTCCTTAGTGACCCAGAGGACTCCGGACCGAATGCCTCAGCAAACCTACGCTGCATGGCCTCCCTGATCCTGCAAAGTCTGCGGAAGGATCCTCGTATTCTTCGGATCAAGGAGAGGGATCATTACTGGCTGGCCACTCTCCTTGATCCACGGTACAAGGGTAAGGTTGCGGACCTTATGTTACCGTCGCAGAGGGAGCAGAGGATGAGACAACTCCGGGAGGCCTTGCAGAAAGGTCTGTGCAACGCGTTCCCAGAGACTGGGAGGTTACAAACTCCTGGTCCTGGACAACAAGTTGCTGAGGCTTCGGCCAGTCAAAGAAGGAGCGGTGGGGAAGGTGGCCGTCTGACCGATGCGTTCAGACAATTCTTTAGTCCGCAGCCCCAAAGTATGATCGGTTCCAGCAACCATCGCCAGCGTCTGATAAACATGGTGCAGGAATATCTAGGGGCAAGGTCAGACTTGGACACCTTCCCCACCGAAAATCCTCTGGCTTACTGGGTCTTGAGGATGGATCACTGGCCAGAGCTTGCACAGTATGCAATTGAGCTACTGGCCTGTCCTGCATCCAGCGTTCTTTCGGAACGCACATTCAGTGCTGCTGGAGGATTTGTCACGGATCACAGGGTGCGCCTGTCCACCGACTTGGTTGATCGACTGACTTTCATCAAGATGAACCAGTCTTGGATCACCACCAGCTACCACACACCTGATGCTGATATAACAGACTAATTGATTTTAACATGTCACATCCCTTCAAGACTGATGCTGATGCTGAGTGCCTGTGCTGTTATGTTGACTGGCTATCCTCCTCCTCCGAGTCCTCAATGATACGATTGATGATGATAGCTTGGAAGATCATTTTTGTTTATGGGTGCCGCCACCAGTGGCTAAGGCCCAATTTTTCAGCCCCTGTTTTACAGGGGCGTGTAATTACAATTTTTTTAGCAATAATTTGCCATAGGGCTCATTGCTGTGCTCCAAGTACAGTATCTGTGAGGGGTTGTAGTGTTGTGCCACCAGTGCCTAAGGCCCAATTTTTCAGCCCCTGTTCAACAGGGGCATGTAATTACAATTCTTGATCTAATAATTCACAGCAGGGCCCATTGCTGCACCCACCAAGAGTAACTCTGAGGGCTTACAGTGTTGTGGCAACGCCACCACCACCACCACCACGAAAGGCCCAATTTTTCAGCCCCTGTTCAAAAGGGGCATGTAATTACAATTCTTGATCTAATAATTCACAGCAGGGCCCATTCCTGCACCCACCAAGAGTAACTCTGAGGGCTTACAGTGTTGTGGAAACACCACCACCACCACCACCACCACGAAAGGCCCAATTTTTCAGCCCCTGTTCAACAGGGGCATGCAATTACAATTCTTGATCTAATAATTCACAGCAGGGCCCATTGCTGCACCCACCAAGAGTAACTGTCAGGGCTTACAGTGTTGTGGCACCAGCACCACCATCAAAGGCCCAATTTTTACTACCACTGTTCAACAATTATATGCAATTAAAATTCCTGATATAATAGTTGACAGCAGGGCGTTCCAGCACCAACCAAGAGTAACTGTGAGTGCTTACAGTGTTGTGCCAACACCAACAACTAAGGGGCCTATTTCTGCAGAGTATATACGGCAGGTCCCTACTTTCAAACATCCAACTTACAAACGACTCCTACTTGCAAACGCAAGAAGACAACAGGAAGTGAGAGGAAATCTACCCCTTGGAAGGAAAATTCTCTCCTGTAAGAATTAATATGGGAGAAAGGTGTCTCCTCTGTACTGATGCTTTATCAGCAATCCTTGTTTCAAGAAAAACACCACATTTCAAAAACAGTTGTCATTGGGACGGAAAGTGAGGTGAAATGTTCTGAACAGGGGCACAGACAGCAAAACAAATGTTACAGGGGTAATAACCCTTACCTATGTTTTCCAAAAAGTTTAAAAATAGATTTTTGGGCTGGAGCTACACTTAAACAATGTACCTGTTCAAAATTACAAACAGATTCTACATAAGAACAAACCTACAGTCCCTGTCTTGTATGCACCGCCTGTATACGGCTGTTCAGAGTATATAGGGCCTTTTTTATTTTATGTGCGGGGATCCCCTTAATATCCATACAAGACCCAAAGGGGCTGGTAATGGGCTGGGGTAGGGGGGGGGGGGGTCATGGGGTAGCTATGCCATTTTTCTTAAAGATTTTCATCCATATTACCGGGACCAGACATTACATTAAAGCCGCAAGCAGTTTTAAATGGCTTTTTTTTCCTTTAGAAGTGTCATTTTGTGCAGGGACAGTTCTAAACACGGGAACCACGTGGCACTTCACAGGCATACTTTAGACACCCCCCAGGTACGATATTTAAAGGAATATTTGACTTTTTTTTTTCACTTTATGCATCATTAAAATGACTGCTCCCGAAAAACGACCGTTTTTAAAACTTCTTTTTGCATTGATACATGTCCCCTGGTGCAGAACCCGGGTTCCCAAACCCTTTTTAGGACAATAACATGCATAATAGTCGTTATAATTAGCACTTTAGAATTCGAACGTTCGCATCCATTGTATTTAATAGGGTTCTAATGTTTGTACGAACTTTCGGTCCGTTCGCGGGTTCTGGTGCGAACCGAACCCGGGGGTGTTCGGCTCATCACTACTTCTTACTAGTATTTATCCCTTGCTGGAAATCACACCAAAAATGCAGCAGGCAAGATTTTGTTGTAAACATACAAGTCAACAAAAATGTAAAAGCAGATCAAAGCATCTCAGAAACCACTGGAAGCAGCTCAAAGCAACTAAGAAGCAATGTGAAGAAACTCATGAGCTATTCATAAGCTAACACAAACCAAAGGAATAAAATACTGAATTTGATTTGGTTCCCATCCTGAAACCCATAAATGTAAACCACAGCCATTGTCAGCACCCTTCTTTTTTTTTAACAGCAAGCTCAGTCCTAAAGTAGGGTGACCAGACATCCCCGGTTTCTGGGGACAGTCCCCGGATTGAGGACACCAAGTCTGTCCCCCGGTTTCGTCCCCGGATTGGAAGTGAACAGGGGCTGGGGAAATTTCAAAGACAGTTAGTGCAGAATATTAAAAAAAAAAACCTGTGTATTTTTTTCCCTTATCTGTGCCCCTTTCTGATGATCATGTGCTGGTCGGAGCGGAGGGAATATTTTTTCAGTTTCGGGTGCCCATTCAGCTCCGCTCGCATGTTCTTCTGCCTTGGCTCAAGTCCCGGCCAGCCGCCTCCCTGTTTATCTCCTTGCCTTCCCTGGTGGAGTGATCTTCCTCCCACCCAGTAGTAGCTGGGGCCCAGAGAGTCAAGCCTCGTACACACGACCGAGTCTCTCGGCAAGAACCAGCAAGAAACTTGCTGGCAGAGCTTTCTTGCCGAGTAAATCGTCGTGCGCTCGTCACATTCAATGCCGTCGCCGCCATCTTGCTACAGCCTACCTATGCCTAGGAAGCTACCGCGCATGCGTCAAAGTCATTTCGAGCATGCGCGGGTTTCCACGGCGACAGGTAAGTGTACACACACACACTTTTCTCATCGAGAAACATGCTGACGAGAATCTCGACGAGAAAATATAGAGCAGGTTCTCTATTTTTCTCGTCGAGATTCTTGGCAGTTTTCTTGACGAGAAAAACTAAAAGCCGCGTACACACGACCGATTTACTCGGCAAGAAAGCTCTGCCAGCAAGTTTCTTGCTGGTTCTTGCCGAGAAACTCGGTTGAGACTTGACAAGCTGTGAGGCGGGCGGCGACCGGCAGAGAGTCGCTGATTGCCGCCATTACTAGTAAAAAAAAAAAAAAAAATCTGGTCACCTTATCCTAAAGCAATCAATCAGATTCCAATATTTATTTTTAAACCATGACTGTACATAGGACGTCAGGAAGGTGACTGCAATGTGCAATGTTTGACACACTTTTCACACATCAGGCCCATTGTGTCCTTTTCCAGCACTCATTCACTAAAAAAAAACTGTTATGGTCGCCACACACTTGTCATTCTATGACCACATCAATCCGCCATCAGTGATTTCACACAAAGTTGTTACAAGAAATTTCTAGCTTTCTTCTACCAGCTATGCATACTGCATCTCACAGCCAAGCGCAAGACAGAACCAGTGCATGCTGGGACCTTAACCACTTCCATACCGGGTCTATTCTGGCACTTCTCTCCTACATGTAAAAATCATCATTTTTTTGCTAGAAAATTACTCAGAACCCCCAAACATTATTATATGTTTTTTTTTTAGCAGAGACCCTAGGAAATAAAATGGCGGTTATTGCTAATTTTTATGTTACAAGGTATTTGCGCAACAATTTTTCAAACTAGTTTTTTGGGGGGAAAAAAACGGTTGAATTAAAAAATAACAAAACAGTAAAGTTAGCCCAATTTTTTTGGATAATGTAAAAGATGATGTTACGCCGAGTAAATAGATACCTAACCTGTCATGCTTTAAAATTGCGCACACTTGTGGAATGGCGCCAAACTTTAGTACTTAAAAATCTCCATAGGCGACGCTTTCATTTTTTTTACAGGTTACCAGTTTACAGTTACAGAGGAGGTCCAGTGCTAGAATTGTTGCTCTCGCATTAACACACACGGCGATACCTCACATGTGTGATGTGAACGTCGTCTACATATGCGGGCATGACTTACGCGTGCGTTCGCTTCAGTGCGCGAGCACACGGGGCCAGGGGAGCTTTACATTTTTAGTTTATTTTACTTTGATTTTTTTATTTTTACACTTTCTCTTTAAACTTTTTTTTTTTATCACTTTTATTCCTATTACAAGGAATGTAAACATAGGAATGGTGCAGGACAGGTCCTCTTTTTGGTCTATAATGCCGCGTACACACGATCGTGATTCACGGCGGTGAAAACACCGCCGTGAATCACGACATGAAAAAAAATGAAAAACGAGGGAACGGCATGTTCCCCCACACACGACCGTTTTTCCCGTCATTTTTTTCTTTGTCGAGAAAAACGACCGTGTGTGGGCTCCGTGGCAGTGTTTCCCTATGGGAAAACTGCCGCGGAAAAAAATGCTGGAAAAAACGATGAGAAAAATTAGAACATGTTCTAATTTTTCTCATCGTGATTAATGCCGTTTTTCCCGTCGGGAAAAACGGCAAAAAGCCCACAGACGATCGTTTTTCTCGTCCAAAGGAAAAAATATCATTTTTCCCGACGGGGAAAATGATCGTGTGTACGCGGCATAAGACCCCACATCTCTGCTCCAAGCTGAAAAGATTGAGATAAAAAAAAAAAAATGAACAATCTGTTTCTTTCCAGCCTAGTTCTCTGCTTTGTTTACTTTCGCTGGCCGGACGTGACGTCACAACGTCACGCCCAGGCCTCTGAAGGTTATAGAGATGACTGGGGACCATCTGGTCACTGGAAATCTCTATGATTAATGTCCAGCAGCGACAAATTCTTTCTCCGGAGGGCGGCAGGAGATGTCCCCTCCTGCCGCCTTTAAGAACGATCAAGCGGCTAAACCAGTGCTGTATTATGGCCTAGGCCGACAAGGCCCAGGCCTAGGGCGGCACTTTGCGGGGGGCGGCGGGCCGCCGCCTCCCCCGCGCGAACCCCCCCTCCTCCCGCACGGAGAGTCGCACAGCTGAATCCCGGAGCTCAGTGCCACGACAAGTTTTGGCACTGAGCTCCGGTAATTGGTCAGTCTAAGATGCGCTGGCGCGGTCACCCGGGACACCTGCCGCCCGGGGTCCCGCAGCGTCAATCAGCTTTACAAGCAGCCGTCCCTCTCTCTCTCCACTGACATCGCACAGTCAGTCTCCGGCTCCTCCCCCCTCTCGGCTCAATGTTCCTGTGTACACAGCCAGGAGGAGGAGCCAAGGAGAGACACAACTTCAGTCAGTGAGAGAGCCGAGAGCCGTGCTGCTGGTATGTGAGACAACGTCACTGAGAGATGACACAGGCAGGCAGATAAGAGGTGAACTAATGAAGTGATGGGAGGGGAGAGGGGGTGTGGGGATATGTGCTGGGAAGTGATTTAAGAGGGAAGAAGATATGTGCTAGTGGGGGGTCTGATTCCCCCCCCCACTAGCACATATCCTTTCCCCTCCCAAATCACTCCCCAGCACATATCCCCACACCCCCCTCTCCCCCCAAATTAAAAGATGCTCTGCCCCTCCCCACCCTGTCCCCCTGTCCTCATCCCACCATGTCCCTCTGTCCCCATCCCACCCTGTCCCCCTTTCCTCATCCCACCTTGTCCCTCTGTCCTCCCATGAAAATGACAGGACGGGTCTTAAAAAGGAAGGGGCGTAGTCTTGACAGGAAGGGGTGCGTCATATATAAAGTAGGGGGTGCGCGAGTTTCGTCAGGCCTAGGGCAGCACAAAACCTAAATACACCACTGGGCTAAACTGTACTTATGGTGCAGGGAATCGCCGGCTGAAAAAAAAAATATCTGAATGATGCCTGTAGCTGCACCCATCATTCAGATATCACCACTGAAAGTCAAAGACGTCATATGACATCCTTGGGCTGGAAGTGGTTAAAAAAAAACACCCCATCTCTGGGGAAAGAAAATCTCCTAACCCATCCCACCCATTCATTGCACAGAGCGGCCCCAAACCTCCTCTTCTTGGGTCCCCCACTGGTGCTCCTAGCTCCTCCTATCTGTCCAGTGCCCCCCGCGAGAAGCCACTTCCCACGCTTCCGAGCCCGCTGCGTCAATTGGCACAGACAGCTGACTCGGCCCCGCTCCCTCATCACTGGAGTTGATTGACAGGAGCGAATGGTTCTCACTGCTAATAATATGTCCAATGAGAAGGGAGACAGTGGCGCTTATGCACAATGTTGGATCAGATCAGGCTCAGGTAAGAATAAGGGGGGGGGGGTCCTGCAGCAGAGAAGGTGTTTTTTACCTTAAAGCATACAATGGAAGTTAACGGCACCCAAGAACAAAAATGTAGTATATATCACTCCTAACCAGTGGTGGCTGTGTTGGCCTTTTTTTTTCACGCCTCTTTTTTTATTTTCACCTGGCAATCCTGACAGTAACACTTCCTGTCCTAAGGTGACAATGCTCACTAACTGTACGGTATCTAAAGAGGAGCAGCATTGTTATCCCAGGGTGTTTAAAGAGGAACTGCAGTCTGCTCACATAATTTGTAATAAAAAAATCTTGGCCATTCTGAAGCTTCCCTCCAACCACTTTGCATATTATTTTATATATACTGCGATTCTGTACTTGCCAAATATGCTGCAGAAATCTCCCTCCACTAAGTCTGAATGCAGCCATTTTAACTGTGGGCAGCAGAAGCTGCTGCCTTTTCACTTCCTGGATTTCCACAGACACACACTTCCAGCTCTGCAGCTCGCATTGGCCCTCTTATGACTCACCCCCCCCTCCCTTCCTGGCAAATTCTCACAAGAGTGAGAGAGAAAGCTGTGCATGATGTCATAAGCCTAGGCTTTCTACCAGACCAGAAACAGGAAGTGGGCTGTATAAGGTATTTACTGGCAGAAAAAAATATGTTTTACTATCCAAAAATTAAAACAATAAGGGCAGAAGATTTAATAGATGGAAAGATGAAAAAATGACTGAAGTTCCACTTTAAGGACTACCAAACATTTCCCCATCTCCCCTTTTCTATAACGTAGAGAAAAATGGGAACAATGCAAACTGATCTTTAGACGCAGAAAGCACGGGAAGTTATCAGCTCGCTTCATTTCTGACAAGATCAACAGGTATTTTTTGTACTTTTCTTTTTAAAGCGTGTGAAATAGTTAAAACCCCTCGTTTTGTACCATTGGGAAATTTCTATTCACTTCCTGTCTAATAGACAGAACAGGAAGTCCCTTCTTATGCCACGTACACACGAGCGGTTTTACCGTCGGAAAAAAACAAACAATGGTTTTCCCGACGGAATTCCTCTCCTGTCGGAAAAGCATACAGACGAACGGTTTTCCCGCTAGGATTTTTTCCTGACGGGAAAAAAGAGATCCTGCTCTCTTTTTTTTTCCCCGCAGTTTTCCTGTTGGAAAAAGTCAGATGGAGCATACACACGGTCGGGATTCCCGGCCAAAAGCTCTCATCAGACTTTTTCCTACAGGAAAACCGGTCGTGTGTACGGGGATTAGACAAATGTCATTGGAAGAGATGTCCCCATTGGAAAATTATCCCCCACTTCCTGTTGACAACTGTAGCATTTTGGATTTTCCATCACTTTCTATCCAGTGATAATGGTCAACAGCATATAGAGAAGGTAAATCTGCTGCAAACAGCAATGAAAACATGCCAGAGAAAGAACATTATGGCTGTAGATACAAGATAAATTAAGAAATAAAAAAAATATCAAGTGATTAATTGGTGTATAATGGCCTGGGAATGGCCTGTGAATAGTTAATACAGGTACTCGCCTGGCCTCTCCAACATGAGCTGTCAGCGGGCCAGGAAATAGCATTGGCGCTCCATTCCTCCTATTGGCTGACACAGCACAGGAGATAACAGTGCCGAGTGCCAAGAATGGGGATGCTGACAGCAACTGTCGATTGTCAGGGACTTGAGACGGAGGTGTCTGCTCAGCTTGATCAGCATCGGTTAACTGCTGAATCACAACACAACTTTATTTCAAAGCATTATCAAAAGTACAGTATACTCCTTTTCAACTACAACATTTTGAGGCAACAAAAAATAGGATTTTTATAACAGCTTACCTGTAAAATCCTTTTCTTGGAGTACATCACGGGACACAGAGCGACATAGTCATTACTAATGGGTTATATAGATACCGTCAGGTGCTGGCACTGGCAACTTCCAAAACCGGAAGTACCCTCCCCTATATAAGCCCCTCCCATCCGGGAGCACCTCAGTTTTGTAGCAAAGCAATAAGTGTCCCCAAAGAGGGGCGGGAGCTCTGTGTCCCGTGATGTACTCCAAGAAAAGGATTTTACAGGTAAGCTGTTATAAAAATCCTATTTTCTTTCTCGTACATCACGGGACACAGAGCGACATAGTCATTACTAATGGGATGTCCTAAAGCAATGCCAAATGAGGGGGGGGATACACCATATATAAGCTGAGCGCTATCAGACATGAGGATCTTTTGCGGCCTGCAACACACTGCGCCCAAAGGCGACATCCTCCTGACTTCTAACGTCCACCTGGTAGAACCTAGTAAACGTGTGAACTGAAGACCATGTTGCGGCCTTACAGATTTGAGCCAGGGAGGCCTGGTGATGCACTGCCCATGAAGTTCCAACTGCTCTCGTGGAGTGCGCTCTAACTTTGAACGGAGGCGGTCTCCTTCTCAAGCCATAAGCTTGCATAATGACCTGTCGAATCCACTTGGCTAAAGTAGATTTTGACGCTGCCTGACCCTTTCTGGGGCCTTCCGGCAGAATAAACAAAGTATCCGTTCTGCGAATCTGAGCAGTGGCTTTTAGATAAGCTTTAACTGCTCTTACTACATCCAAAGAATGCAATAACTTTTCCTCTACCGAAGTAGGTTTGGGGAAAAAAGAAGGAAGAACCACATCTTGGTTCAAATGAAACCTCGATACCACCTTAGGAAGAAAGGCTGGATGAGGACGTAACACTACTCTGTCCTTATGGATAACCAGATATGGCTCCTTACAGGACATAGCTGCTAATTCAGATACTCTTTTAGCCGAACAAATGGCTACTAGAAAAATCAATTTCCTGGTGAGAAGCACCAAGGAAATATGCTGTAATGGTTCAAATGGTTGTTTCTGTAGAACCGACAGAACCAAGTTTAGATCCCATGGACATATGGGAATATTAACCGGAGGACTAATACGCATCACTCCTTGTATAAAGGCTTTGACTAGTGAATGCGAAGCCAAGGGCCTTTGAAAAAATATTGACAAGGCCGAAATCTGACCCTTGATAGTACTCAAGGCAAGCTTCCTATCTACAGCCCACTGTAGGAAGTCCAGAATCCTACCTATTACGTACTTATGTGGATGCCATTTCTTGGCCTCACACCACGCGATGTACGCCTTCCAGATTCTATAGTAGATCTGCCTGGATACCGGCTTCCTGGCATTGATCATGGTAGATACCACAGCATTAGAGAGCCCTCTCTTTTTTAGAATGTGGGCTTCAATAGCCAGGCCGTCAAACCTAGGGCTGGTAAGGAAGGGTGGTATATCGGTCCTTGCGAAAGCAGGTCCGGACGACGTGGGAGAGTCCAAGGACTCCCCACTGAAATTTTACAATCTCCGCGTACCACGCTCTTCAGGGCCACGCTGGAGCCACCGGAATCACTGGTTTCTTTTCTACCCTGATTCTGCGGAGTAATCGAGGTAACCATTGTGGCGGTGTGAATGCATATATCAGCTTGAACTGATCCCAAGGGAACACTAGGGCATCCGAACCGCAAGCTAGGGGATCCCTTGTCCGAGAGACAAACCTGTCCCCCTTTGCGTTGAATCTGGATGCTAGAAGATCTACATCCTATGTTCCCCACCGCTGACATATTGTCCAGAAAACCTCGGGGTGAAGGGACCCTTCCTCTGGGCCTAATTGCTGGCGACTTAGAAAGTCCGCCTTCCAATTCTCCACTCCTGGAATGAATACCGCAGATATGGCTGGGACATATTTTTCTGCCCATTTCAGGATGTAATTTACTTCCCTCTGGGCTGCACGACTCCTGGTGCCCCCCTGATGATTGATATATGCCACTGCTGTGGCATTGTCTGATTGAATTCTGACAGGGGACCCTTGGAGTTTGGATGTCCATGCTACTAGGGCATACCGGGCTGCTCGTATCTCTAAGAGATTGATGGGCAGGGCCTTTTCTGCATCTGACCATCTGCCCTGGAGAGACTATTGCTCCAGTACTGCTCCCCAGCCTATAAGGCTGGCATCTGTAGTGACCACCTTCCAAGAAATCGGACTGAAGGATTTCCTTTTTTCCAGATTCTGGGGAACCAACCACCAACGGAGGCTCTTGCGAACGGAAGGGGACAAGGACATTGTAAGTCTAGGGCCTGAACTTTTTTGTTCCAGGCTGACAGTATGGCCCCTTGCAAATTCCTTGAATGGAATTGACCGTAGGGTACTGCTTCGAATGATGCCACCATTTTTCCCAGCAGCCTCATATACAGGCGTATGGACGGCTGTCTTTTTTGTACCCACTAAGTGGATCAAATCCTTCAAAGACAACACCTTTCCTCGAGGCAAGAATATTTTTCTCTGGCCTGAATCCAACCTTAGCCCCAAGTATTCCAGACTTTTGACTGGTTTTTAGGGCTGACTTGTCTCGGTTGATAATCCAACCGTGAGATTCCAGATACTTGATTGTCTTGTGAACGACCACGTCTAGTTTTTTCACTGAGTGGTCTATCAGCAACAAGTCATCCAGATATGCCATTATCATTACACCTTGTGTTCTTAGATTGGCCAATAAAGGGCCAGAATTTTTGTAAACACTCGTGGTGCTGTGGCCAAACCGAAGGGTAAGGCTCTGAACTGAAAATGGCGCCCTTCTACTGCAAAGCGTAGAAATTTTTGGTGGACTGGAAAGATGGGAATGTGCAAATAAGCATCTTTGATGTCGATCGCGGCTAACCAATCCTCCCCTTGTACGGCAGTGGCCACCGATCGGATCGACTCCATCGGAAAGTCCTGATATACAGGAATTTGTATAGCCCTTTTAGAATTAATATGGGCCTCCCGTCCGCGTTTGCTTCGGGACTGTAAAGAGGTTTGAGTAAAACCCGAACCCTCATTCTTCCAGGGGAACCTCCATAATTACTCCTTGGAGCAATAGTTGTTCTAGTGCCAACAGGAGGGACTCTCTCTTCCGGGGATCCCTTGGCACGTTTGACCTCAAAAATGGGAAGGAGGAGAGTCTTTTAACTCCAAACTGTATCCCAAACCTACTGCGGAGAGCACCTATCTGTCTTGATCGTGTCCCGCCAGGTCTCTTGCGAACAACTAGAGTCCTCCCCCCACCCGACTGAGTGGGGGCTTCAATGAATTTAACTTTGGGGGAGGTTTTGTACCTCCCCTGACCCAGGGTTTCTCATTACCCTGCTATTGTCCCTGTTTTTTACCCCCGGGATTTGACCGAGGAGGCCGTCGGAACTGTTACACAGCCGATGCCCCAGGGACTGGAGAAGCAGGCCTCTTAAAGAGGGACCTCTAACTCTGTTTTTAACCGGCAAGAGCGTATTTTTACCGCTGGAAATTTTCTGGATATATTTGTCCAGGTTTTCCCTGAATAAGCGTTCACCATGAAATGGGACGCTAACCAGCCATTCTTTACAGGGAGCTTCAGCAGACCAGTTTTTGAGCCATAGGAGCCTACGCATATGTACTATAGACAGCGTAAGGCGGGAGGCCTGATGGACTGAATCCTCTATGGCGTCAACCGCAAAGCCTAAGGCTCTAGGTAGATCAGCTAGGGCAAAGCCTGCTGATCTGTCAAGTCCCTCAAGACCTGTTTCAACTGATCCTTCACTGCTTAGCAGACCCCAATAGCTGCTACTGCTGGTTGTATCACCAAGCAGATTTTCATAAGGACTCCAATCTTTTATCTATTGGGTTCTTGAACATTTGGACATTATCCACTGGACATGTCAGTGATTTATACATACAAGAGATGGCTGCATCCACTGTAGGGACCTTCAATTTTTTTTTTTTTTTTTTTTTTGATGAACTTATCCTCCATGGGATAGACCGCCGGAAATCTCTTGGGGGAATAAATATTTTCTCAGGACGTTCCCAATCCTGGTAAATGAGCCCTTTCAGTAAAGGGTGAAGTGGAAAAGAACAAACAGTCTGGGGGCTTCTAGCGACCCCAACGAGGATACAGTAGTGGTTGATGGTTCCGCAAGGTGCATTTTTAAATGCTGATCGGACCATGTTAGTCAGAGACTGAACCCATAATCTTTCAGCTTGAGATGCTGAGAAAAGGTTCCCCCACTGTTGATTCCTCTATAACAGAATCAACCTCATCCTGATCCCCTTCAGGCAGGTCGATCCCTGTATGGGACTGTTGCTCTGCTAACAGGCACTCTGAAGGAGGAGACGGAGATCGGGCGTGCTTTCCCTGACAGGGAGGCAGCGATCAATGTTGACAATCTCTCTCTAATCCTCCCAGAGCTGAGGAAAAAACCTCCTCTGTTACATACACAGGAGCAGGTGAACTGAGGACAGCCACAGTGCCAAGTACCCCTGCGGGGTCTCTACGGTCACTTACCTCTGAACTTCAGGGGAGACTGGTGCAGCAGAAGTATGCCCAAGATCCTCCGAGCCCGATGAGACCCCCTTCGCTTCCTGGAAGATTCAGTTCCGGAGCTTCTGGACGGCATATTCCTAAGCCTAAAGCTGAGGTATTCCAGCCGTAATACACCACTTTTACTGAGAATAGTCTAGCACAATTGCTGCTATATCACAGTTGGTGTCTACTAATGTGCCTTTCTAGGGGATGCCTGTATCAACCGCTTGCTGTATGCCCCTTTTTTTTTTTTTTTAAATGTTGCCAGCTCTGTCTCTGTACTTCATAGCCAGCTCACCACACAAAACTGTGGTTTTTACATGCTGGGACGCCCGCACATGCGCAGAAGCGCTGCGGCGCACACAGAGCGTCATCCCCCAGGCTCCGCCCCCTTTCCTGACTCACCTCTATATATAGAGGCGCGTGCACGCGCACGCGCGCGGCCATGTGCGCCTTCGGCGCTAATTTTGAAAAATGGAGACTAGGGACAAGAGCCAGGGCCCCTCTTTGCCGCAGGCCGGGGGATGGACGAGCATTGCAACATGGCAGAGGAAGCAGTTTCCCATAAGAGAACTCACCATCTGCCTGGACTTGCTCTGCTGAGAAGAAACTAGTCCACATGACAAGAAAACATTCCACAGCGGCCTCTAGTGGACAAACACAGGTACCGCAGTCTAATATCTTAAATATATATAAAAAAATATATATATTTTTTTTTTTTTCTTGACCACCATTAAAAATTATTACATTTTTTTAGTAGTTACAGGCATGCACAGAATTTTGCGGGAATACCATTAGGTAACAGACAGAAAGACAAATTAGGCTTGGGGGTCCCCCAATAGAACCAAGTTCCTGGGGGCCCCCACTTACCTGTTCCCCGCCGCAGGACTTTGTTTGGTCCACAAAAGCCCAAACTTCACCTATCACGGCAGGCATTGTAATCAAACCTTCAGGGACCGGGTTCCCAAGGATTCCACTCCCCTGGACCTGTATAGCACCCTGCACAGAAAACATCTTGGTCGTGGGTATGACCAGAGCTCTGGATCCCAGGGTCCAGCTCTCCTAAGAGAAGCATTACAGGCAAAACCTTGCTCTTCTCTGCAAGGCCCGGGTACCGACCGTTTAGCTATGAAGCTTTTTTGGTCGGATCCGGAATAGCTTACTGAGGCCCAAAAGAACCTGTACGCAAGCTCAGTGAAAAACACATGTTTCTTCTTGGCCAACACCTTAGACACTGGCAAAAAACTGAGGTGCTCCCGGATGGGAGGGGCTTATATAGGGGAGGGTACTTCCGGTTTTGGAAGTTGCCAGTGCCAGCATCTGACGGTATCTATATAACCCATTAGTAATGACTATGTCGCTCTGTGTCCCGTGATGTACGAGAAAGAAATATAAATTGTCTGCTTTGCTGTATTTATATGATCAGATTTGTTACCGATTTGTAGCGATGTCTGCACTCTTGGTGCTGCCGCCACCATTCGGAGTAAGGTATCCCGGTTCCCTACTGCGCATGCGCGAACCACGCTGAGCTTTTTGAATGGTCCGGCAGCAGAAAAAGGAGGAGGGGGGCCGAACTTCCGTGTGACTGCGGCCCGATCTCCCAGAAGTGGGGATAGGTACCTGACAAAAACAGGTACCCGCTTCCCTCTCCGGTGCCACATTTTGAGGAGTCAGATAAGCAGAGAATACACCCTTGGGTGGAACTCTGCTTTAAAAATCTCCATAGGCAACGATTTAAAAATGTTTACAGGTTACCTGTTTAGAGTTACAGAGAAGGTCCTGCTCTGGAGCGATCGCAGCGATACCTCACATGGGTGGTTTGAACACCCTTTACATATGCGGGCGCAACTTACATAGGCGTTCGCTTCTCCCCCCGAGCACAGAGGGATGGGGCATTTAAGAAAAAAATCGTATTTATTAAATTTTTTATTTTTACACTGTCCCTTTATTTATTTGTTTATTTATTTATTATTACTTGTATTCCTATTACAAGGAATAAGCATGACATGCCCTCTTTATTGAGAGATCTGGGGGTCAAAAAGACCCCAAATCTCTCATTTACCTTTAAAAGCAAAAAAATAAAAATTTGACACTTAAGGACCGGAAGTGACATCAGAGGTCCTCCAAGGGCATAGAGCAGAGTGGAGGCTATCTCGCCCTCATTCGACTTTCTGCCGAGCTATCGGCTGCATCGAATCAGTTCCGGGCTTACCAACGGCTTCGGTAAGCTCGGAAACAACCGGGAAGCGGTGGGAGGGGGGCACCTCTCCCACCGCCTATGAGACCACTTTTATCTGAAAGCCGCCCGCCTAAAGGAAAAAAAAAAAAGATACCGGGGTTATGGCAGCTAGCTTCTGCCATAACAACGGTATTTAACGCCAAATTTATAACGTTCATTCCCAGTTAGGCAGTCGGCAAGTGTTAAAGTGTATATTCACTTTTGCTGCCAAAGTGGGATAGCACCTACATTATATATGTTATTTGTTTCCACTCCCATAACTTAAAGCGGAGGTTCACCGGAATTTTTTTTTTAAAAAGCCAGCAGCTACAAATACTGCAGCTACTTAAAAAAAGGACACTTACCTGTCCAGGTCTCCCGTGACGTCGGCAGCCAAAGCCGAGCTACTGCTCGGCTCTCGGTTTCCCCCGCCGCCATCCTCGGTGAGGGAATCGGGAAGCGCTGCGGCTTCACTGCCTGGTTCCCTACTGCAAATGCGCGAGTCACGCTGCGCCGTTCTCACTGGCCCCCGCTGTGTCCTGGGAGCCGTGTGTTTCCGAGAACACAGCGGGGGGGGGTGACGCGAAGGGGCGGGACTCCCGCGGGTGTCTATACCCGGAAGTGGTGCAAATACCTGTTTTATACAGGTATCTGCACCCCCTCCCCCCTGAAAGGTGCCAAAATGTGACACGGGAGGGCGGAGGGTTCCGAAAAGTGGAGGTTCCATTTTGGGTGAATCTCCGCTTTAAGAAAAACAAAAATTGCTGAGGGGGCTGGGGAGTTATGTTTACCACAATTCATGGCCTGCACTGTGCTGGCAGATCTTCATTATCAGCTGTAAACTAGATGTGCACACTGTCTGTCCTAACAGTTCAAGACCAGCTCCAGGAAACTTGAAAGTTTGTACCAAGATTGTATGAAATGTACATTGCAACCCAGCTTCATAAAACAGCACAAACACACATATCATTTTGTTAAGTGCTGCGCAAACTGTTGGCCCTATATAAATCCTGTATAATAATGTATAATAATAAGGGCCAGACATAGTTCACTCATTCCAGAATTTTAACTGCCTGCCGTTAGAAAGGGTTATTTACAACTGTGTTTGTATGGATGCCTGCAGGCTTCATGACATGCCAAGGGGTATCCAGAGCGCCCTTCAATGCACGATCTGGAATGTGTCTCAACTAAAGGAAAGAGTGGGAGAAACCAAATGAAACTGCCACCTAAAAAAATCACTCCTGTCTGATGGAAAAGCAAGACATTGTTTTCAATGATAAGTTGCTGAAATCACTTAAAAAATGCCAGTTAACGGTTAAACGTTCTCTCCTTGCGAAGGAACAGTACCTAACATTTAAAGGGGAACTCCATAAAAAAAAAAAAATAACAAGATAAAAAAGAATAGCGCAATAAAAGATTAGACAACAAAAGCTGCTTTTACTACAATATTTCCCATGCAATACTTCTTTTTGCCACTAGATGTACTCTAGCCTAATGACCAGCATTATTCATCCACTTCCTCTGAGCTCAGGTCATCCTGGACCGCCCCAGCCTGTGAGTAAATAGGGCAAGGAGAAGCAGCACTTTGTCACTATGCTCTCTCCTCCCATCAGCATGCTTCTTGTATGCACCTAAATTAAATGGTTTCTTGTGCTGCTTCATCCTCTCGCACTCAAGCTCTGCTGTACAGGAACTGAAAGAGGTTGATACCAGATCAAATGCACCTATTTATAGTGCTCGTATTTAAAATATACATTTAACCACTTAACGACCGGCCACGGCATATATACGTCGGCAGAATGGCACGTACAGGCACAATCACGTACCTGTACGTTGCTCTCTAACTGCCTGCCGTGTGGCCGCGCTCGCGACCCTGCCGCCATCCCCAGGAGTCGGACCGCGGGTCCCACGGACTCAATCGCGGCGGGGATCCCCGCGATCGTCTCACGGAGGGATGGAGCAGGGAGATGTTAGTGTAAACACAACATCTCCCCGCTCCCCTACTGACACTGTCACTGATTTCCGCTCTGTGTAATCAGAGCGGAGATCTCATAGCCACGCCCCCTAACAGTGATAATCACTCCCTTAGGCACCCCTTCAGCGCCCCTAGTGGTTAACCCCTTCACTGCCAGTGTCATTTTCACAGTAACCAGTGCATTTTTATAGCACTGATCGCTGTAAAAATGACATTGGTCCCAAAAATGTGTCAAAAGTGTCCGATGTGTCCGCCATAATGTCGCAGTCACGAAAAAAATCGCTGATCGCCGCTATTACTAGTAAAAAAAAAAATTAATAAAAATGCCATAAAACTACCCCCTATTTGTAAACGCTATAACTTTTGAGCAAACCAATCAAGAGACGCCGATTGCGGGTTTTTTTTACAAAAATATGTAGTAGAAGACGTATCGGCCTAAACTGAGGAAAAAAAATGTTTTTTTATATATTGTTTGGGGATATTTATTATAGCAAAAAGTAAAAAATATTGAATTTTTATCAAAATTGTCGCTCTATTTTTGTTTATAGCGCAAAAAATAAAAACCGCAGAGGTAATCAAATACCACCAAAAGAAAGCTCTATGTGTGAGGAAAAAAGGACATCAATTTTGTTTGGGAGCTACGTTGCACGACCGCGCAATTGTCAGTTAAAACGACGCAGTGCCGAATCGCAAAAAGTGGCCTGGTCATTAACTAGCCAAAATGGTCTGGGGCTTAAGTGGTTAATGATGTATTAAAGATGTCATAAAGTCAAGTCAATTTTTATCTTAATGCATTCCTTGCATTAAAGTAGAAATTCACTCTCCCAATCAACATTCATTATTTTTAATCCCCATGCTGATACAGTAGCATTAGTAATCAGATAGGAAAAGATATCATATTTACTGTTTTAAACTTTTATTTATTTATTTTTTTTACATTTCTTCAGTTACTTCCTGGTTTCTTGCCTAGGCAAATGATGTCATACGTCCCATGAGTCTTCAGGAAGGAGGGGAAAGGAGAAAAGGAGGGGTTTTCTCAGCTAAGCACACCCTCTTGCATGCATCCTTGAGCTAAGGGCCAATGGATTCCAGGAAGTAAATGTTACATAAATCATTTGCCCTTACTCAAGATGCAGCCCATCTCTCTTCAAGTGCCTCCATTTTGTGCATCTTGAAACAGCCACACCACATGTTTTCAGAGAGTCCTGTATTTCACCTGAAGTTATTTGTGGGGCTTTTTGCATCCCGAACAATTTTCCTGGCAGTTGTGGCTGAAATTTTGGTTGGTCTTCCTGACCGTGGTTACTCGCAATCCGAGGTTCCACTGTATAAAGACATGGATGTATGGCGGCGTTTGCTATGAATACTAAAAATAAGTTTGATAGTGTTTTTGGCTTGTGGTGCTCTGATGCAGTGAAGATCCGCTTTAAGGTAAATTCTTTAAGCCAAACCCGAACACTTTTGAAAATAGTAATGTGGCATGCATAGTGCTACCTCTCCCTGCTGTCAGGCCCTATTGCAAGCCACATTCATGCTGAATGAAACCTGGACACATGATTCAAATCCTGGACTGTCCGGGTGAATCCCGGACAAGTGGCAACCCTAACTGTATGTCCAGCATACTGTGTGGGGACTATTTATAAAATGTTCACGTGGCGTGTGAATATTCATTGTCTCATATACAGTATGTAATTCATGGGTATGGGAGCCGTAAAAAACTGTTATGACTAGGGATGCACTGATACCGATACTGGTATCGGTATCAGTGCCGATACTAGGCATTTCCACGAGTATTAGTACTCGCGAAAATGCTCTGATACCGGTAACCGATACCGGAAGTGACGTCGCGTGGGCGGGGCCGGATTCCTGACAAGGCCACCAGCGGCCCCAGCCCCGTCCTCCTGCGGTGGCTTCTCGGCTCTCGCGACCGCCCCCCCCCCCCCCCCACACTAACATAGCCCCCACTTTGCCTGTGTGGAGGCCGGGAGCGACAAGTGCGGCGATCACTTTCTGGTACCCTCCTCTGCGCGGCCGGCATCATCTCTGTACCATACCTGCAGTCCCTGACGGTCTCCTGTACCATGCCTGAAGTCCCTAACGGTCTCCTGTACCATGCCTGCAGTCCCTGACGGTCTCCTGTACCATGCCTGAAGTCCCTGACGGTCTCCTGTACCATGCCTGCAGTCCCTGATGGTCTCCTGTACCATGCCTGCAGTCCCTGACGGTCTCCTGTACCATGCCTGCAGTCCCTGACGGTCTCCTGTACCATGCCTGCAGTCCCTGATGGTCTCCTGTACCATGCCTGCAGTCCCTGATGGTCTCCTATACCATGCCTGCAGTCCCTGACTGTCTCCTGTACCATGCCTGCAGTCCCTGACTGTTTCCTGTACCATGCCTGCAGTCCCTGATGGTCTCCTGTACCATGCCTGCAGTCCCTGATGGTCTCCTGACCATGCCTGCAGTCCCTGATGGTCTCCTGTACCATGCTTGCAGTCTGACGGCCTCCTGTACCATGTCTGCAGTCTGACGGTCTCCTGTACCATGTCTGCAGTCTGACGGTCTCCTGTACCATGCCTGCAGTCTCTGACTGTCTCCTGTACCATGCCTGCAGTCACTTCTGCCTGTTGCCTCCTCCTTCTCTCTACTAGCTGTCACCCCTGCCCCCATGTTTCCCAATAACCCTCCTATCCCCATCCTCTTCCCCCCAGCGATCACAGCCTTTTCCATCCCAACTCTCCCAATCCACAATCCCTATTTCACCCCACCCTTAACTACCGCCACCTCCCAAACCACCCCTCTTCCTAGTCGATAGGTATCGGTAATTGGTATCGGCGAGTACAAAATGTCAAGTATCGGTACTCGTACTCGGTGTCAAAAAAGTGGCATCAGTGCATCCCTAATTATGACCATTTTTGGATTAACATATTCCAAACGATATCAACGATTTTCTCCTGCGCATAGGTGTAATAGTCCAAATCGGAAGAGAACTCTGTAGTCAGAAGTGGATGTTACTTTAAACCCCTTACTGCCCTCTAGGACTGGGGTTGTCCTCAGAACACTGTGGAAAATACATAACAGAAGGCGCACTGGCCTAGTACATTACCCAACAACAAATTTTTGAAGATAAAATATAAAATCTAACTATTTACAACTGTAGGTAGTAAAACTGCTCATCAAGCCACTACAAGTGGCTGACACGTTTTAAAGGATGTCCTTCTTCGTCAGAGGGCTCTGATGAAGAAGGACATCCTTTGAAATGGGTCAGCCAGCAGAGACCCTTGTGAGGTCCTCCTATGAGTTTAAGGCTTTGGTAAAGCTGGGAGATTGCAGCCACTTGTATGTAGTGGCTTGATGAGCCATTTTACTACCTAAACTTGTGAGTAGTTATATTTTATATTTTTTCTTCAAGACATTTTTTTTTGTTGGAATCTGAACGATATAACTGTGTTAGATGGGATTTGTATTAACCTTGGAGTTATATGGATGGTCATGTGTTGTTTGTTTGTTCTGTATGCCTGGTTGTCTGGCTTTTGTTGTATATTTAAAGGGGTTGTAAAGGTTCATGTTTTTTCACCTTAATCTGATGTTTGCCCCCCAGACGCCCGGTCTACTTACCTGAGCCCTCGAATGTCCCGTGTCGAGAACGCGCTTGATCTCGGCCCGGTCTTCTCGGCTCTTTATTGGTTAGATTGATAGCAGCGTAGCCATTGGCTCGCGCTGCTGTCAACCAACTCCAATGACACAAGGGCCGGGGGGAGGGGCCGAGTCCTGTAGTTGGCGGCTATGGACGCCGAATACAGGACTCGGGAGCGCTTCCCAGGGGGGTTACCAAAAGCGGGGAGGAGCCGAGACAGCCGCCGAGGGACCCCAGAAGACGAGGATCGGTGCCACTCTGAAAAACGAACTGCACAGTGGAGGTAAGTATAAAATGTTTGTTATTTAAAAAAAACATTTTTTAATGCTTTACAACCTCTTTAACTACAGGAGGGGGCGGAGACAAGACCATTCATTCTGCACAAGGAGAGAGAGCAACAGTAACAGGTCTTTATTACAGGAAGCTCCTGCATAGAGGTGTAGTGGGGTCTCCTTTAAGGCCCCGGGACTACGTTACCCAGAACCCCATTCGGCACCCAGAGTGCAATTGGCCACCGCAGAGACTCATGGGAGGGGTTATTTAAGAAGGAGGCGAGGCGGAGCTCGGCCTCTTTGGACACCGCGCTGCAAGCAACAGTTTCTTCCTGTGCGGATCTGCTGCAGTGCAAGGCCTGAAGCCTGGGGCCTTGCGCAACTTCCGGAGAGCCTTCCACCCCACTGCGGAGCCTGGGTGGCACCAGACTTGTCGAGTGAGGACATCAGTTGGATCGGGGACCCGATCGTTGCAGACGCTGTGTGCGGAGACACAGCAGGTGGAAGTCCCGGACCGGGATCGCATCCGGAGTGGTGAGCGAGCACTTGCTCAAGCCAATAGACTGTACCGTGTTTAGGTCTATAGACTGCCTTGGCCCACCTATCGTTGTTTGTTGTTCCATTAGGAGACCAGTAGCAGGACAGAGTTAAAGGGTCTCTAGTATAGTGTTCCTTGAGACTGCCTACTTGTGGATTACAAATACTGTTTCATCAAGTGCACCACCGAAAGTTTGCATGCGAAGAAATACTAAGTGAAAAGACTGAGATTCCTTCTATGTCAGGCCTGACCGGGGAGGGGAGATAGAATATTGTTTAGTGCGCCACAGGGCGCATACACCATAATAGCTGTGCGCGGTGTGTTACCGCGCTGGGCCATTGTTGTGTGCTACACCTATTGCTACAGGGCTCTGTAAGCAAGTTGCATGTGTTCTGCTCTGCCTATGCCTTTTGATATAGAAGTAAAACTATTATATTTGCTCTCTCGCCTCAGTGTGTTGTCTTACTGCAAAGAGATTACTCCTTGCAATACTGTTGATTGTGATAAGTATAATCCCTAGACTAGCTGTGCCAGAGTGGGTCGAGTAAGATTGCCAGGGGTTGGCGGTGCTGTATACAGGGCCCGAAATCAAACCAGCGGCTCTCTTAAGTGGGGGTAGCGCTACAGAGGTAAAGCCACACACTGGATTACTTCACAGATCCTGAATAAATACACAAAACACACCAAGATTCAAGAAGGACTACACAAGCCTCTTGTATTTAGATAGCATTTTCTTAGTTGGATTTCAGCTTGAAACAAATCACCTCTTATAGTCCTCTCCATGAGTTTCCATATATCAATAAACCTAGCTCTATGTGTTCCTGTGGAGCGTGTGTGTAATGTGACTCCAGGATAATACGATCGGAGAAGCCCCCAGTGGTTGAAGCCCATGTTCCTCTCACAACAAGTTCATACAAATATGTGAATTATGGCGTTTTCGAAAACTGCTAACATATGGGGGCTTTGGGCTCGTGGCTCTCCGGACTTCCAAACCCTGGTGTCATTCCTGTCACAAATAGAAGGGCTAAGAATGGACATGACTGACACCGACTGTCCTCTACAAATAGATTTTACACATTTCCCGGTGTGTGTCCTGACCGCAGGTCCCTAGGCTTCCCATTTTTGTCCTCCAAACTTTCATTCCCAGCTATTTCCATCCATAGCTTGCCCGTCAGTTCCAGCCCCGAGGGGGCCGTGAGTCCCTATTTACTCTGTCATGTCTGTGATGGCTCTCTGGGGTGTATTTGCAGGCTGCTATACAAACAAATTCATCTGCTGTCATCTCTTTCAAATATTTGTCTTATTTAAGAAGCCTTCCTACCAAGGAGGCGGAGGGGGAGAGAGAGAGAGAAGTTGAAAGCGACAAGTTACCACAAGTGGTGCATTTATCTTTAACCTCGTCATAACCGTAAGGGATTCAGTGACACCAGTCTTATGAATGGACAGGCAGCAGCCAGGGGCTTGGAAATCCATCCTGAGAAGGGAGAGTCTCTCCACTCCTTTATTGAAAGCACAACCCCAACCAAAAACATCAAGAAGATAATGAGTAGTCCATTACGGGTTCAGGCACACGGGCGTACAAGATAAAATTCTCCACCCCAAAAATAAAAAGGTTTGCATCAATAAAGTCCAGTCTATGGCCGGCTGTACAAAGCACCCGGGCTTCCCGGACGTAAAAACATTTTTACGTTGCCCCTAATGCACCACATTTTTACGTTGTCCCTAATGCACCACATTTTTACGTTGCCCCTAATGCACCACATTTTTACGTTACCCCTAATGCACCACATTTTTACGTTGCCCCTAATGCACCACATTTTTACGTTACCCCTAATGCACCACATTTTTACGTTGCCCCTAATGCACCACATTTTTACGTTGCCCCTAATGCTATAAGGTTATTATTATTATTATTACTATTATTACAGGATTTATATAGCGCCAACAGTTTGCGCAGCGCTTTACAACATCAGGGAAGACAGCACAATCACAATACAATTCAATACAGAGGGATCAGGGGGCCCTGCTCGTTAGAGTTATGTTTACACATACGAAAACAAAAGGGAAAAGACAAGCGTAACCTCCATAGTGTAGTAAACAAGGTGAACAATATTTATTAATGATTAACCACTTGACCTCCGGAAAGTTTACCCCCCTTCACGACCAGGCCATTTTTTGCGATTCGGCACTGCGTTAACTTAACTGGTAATTGCGTGGTCGTGCGACGCTGTACCCAAATAACATTGACGGCTTTATTTTCCAACAAATAGAGCTTTCTTTTCGTGGTATTTGATCACCTCTGCAGTTTTTATATTTTGCGCTATAAACAAAAAAAGACCGAAAAATTTAGGGAAAAAAATAAATCAATATTTATTTATAAAAAGAAAATGCTACCGGCGCAAAAAAAACAAAATATATCTCCAGTCATTTAGTTTGCTGCAATCAGATGTACATATCACAATAGAGTGGAATATTTAAATGATAACCAGTGTATGGATTGCGCTAACTCTTATAACAGTTTATATCATACCACTTCTTATCGTGCAAAAAATAAAATATTTATGTATATACCCTGTTTATTGTGAGGGATCCTTGCGGATAATACTCCTAGTGCCTCCTTTTTGAATAGTATTAATATTTATTTACTTCATCAATTTAGGCCAATATGTATTCTGCTACATGTTTCTGGTAAAAAAAAAGAAAAATCACAATAAGCGTATATCGATTGGTTTGCGCAAAAGTTATAGTGTCTACAAACTATGGGATTTTTTTTTTTGTTTTACTAGTAATGGCGGCGATCAGCGACTTATAGCAGGACTGCGACATTGCAGCAGATACATTAGACACCAGGTAACACTTTTGATACTTTTTGGAGGACCAATGACACCTATTCAGTGATCAGTGCTAAAAAATATGCACTGTCACTGTACTAATGACACTGGCAGGGAAGGGGTTAACATTAGGGGCAATCAAAGGGTTAAATGTGTCCCTAGCGAGTGCTTTCTAACTGTGTGGGGGATGCTTTAACTGTAGGAAGACAGAGATTTGTGTTCCTGCTTAGCAGAAACACAGGATCTCTGTCTTCTTTTGTCACAGAATGGCAATCTGCCTTGTTTACATAGGCAGATCGCCGTTCTGCCTCTGTTAGGAACGATCGGCGGGTCCCGGCGTACATCGGGTCCGGCGGACCTGCTGATTGGCTCCCGCTGTGTCCAATTACAGTGGGAGCAGATTGCTGGCAGCGTACGTGCGCTCTGCAGACCCGGAAGGGCAGAATGATGTACAGGTAAGTTATTCTGCCCAGAGAAGATGCCATCCCGCAGTACATGTACGTGGGGCGGTCGACAAGCAGTTAAAAACGCACTCACAAAAGAGGAGCTTGCGCAAAGTGGAAAAAGTCAAAGCTGCTGCCTCTGGAGCCTGAAGCCGCTGTGGAATACCCCTACTTCGTGAGTAGGGAGAGAAGAGCACAGGCAGGAGGGAGCCACTGCTGCAGGGAGACAACCTGACCAAGGATGGAAGTCGCCCCTGTATGTTTACACATGTGGCTGTCAGTGACGCAATAGCAGTCCAACCGTGGAGGTGATATGCTGCCTCCTCATCACCTGTTAATACCGCACCACTGTGCTGCAAGGGGAGATCATTTTTGCCACAGGCGTAAAGCAAAGCATTACAGACTTGGCATGTGTACAACACCGTCCCCTGCCTTTGCAACTTAATGGGGGGGAGTAAAAATGTGGCCCAACCATGTGTTTTTACCACCCCCAAGCTCCTACCAACAACGTGTAAATGAGCTGAAAAGATGCAATAACAATACCACCAGCTTTTTTCTGCAATATTCAATTTCAATCAAGAGATTTCCCCCTTGTCTGCCATTAGATGTCCTCAGTCTGATGACCAACATCATTCAACACAATTCTTCTGAGCCCAGGTTGTCCTGAAACTGTGACTGGACAGTGACTGGAGATGTAGCACAGTTAGAAGCTTGTCTCTCTGCCACTCTATTCTCTCCTATCACCATGACTCTTGTCAGCACTCTACCACTCTGAGTTATGCTGGACACGGATTGCAAGTGGCCGATACCAAGTCACAATTGGTACATTAATAAAGATGTAATAATTAGGGTTGCACCAATACAGGTATCGGTGCCGATACTAAGCATTCGCATGAGTACTCCGATAACCAAACCAATACTTTTTGCTGTTGTGCGATTTGAGCCTATACTAAATGAATGGGCTCAAATTGCACTGCAAAGAATCGCTGGTGATTTGAACAGGAATGCGGTGCGATTTCTGTCTGAATCACATGCGGTTTCCCGCACCGCTCCCGTGTGAGCCCAGGCTTGTCATAGTGACTTCAGCCTGGGTTTGCACAGGAGTGTTGTGGGAAACCACATGTGATTCGGACAGAAATCGCACCGCATTCCTGTTCAAATCACATGCGATTCTTTGCAGTGCGATTTGAGCCCATTCATTTTGTATGGGCTCAAATCGCACTGGGCCACACAAAAAAAATAGGCATTGGTAATTGGTATCAGCGAGTATCGGTACTTGTGGTCATTCTTAAAAAATGGGTATCAGTGCACCCCCTGGTATTAATGCTTACATAGCTGCATTAATGAGTATACATATATAACATATCAGCTTTAAGGCCTCATGCCCACGGACGTTTTTAAAAACGAGCTGTAAAGCTAGGTTGGACGCCTGGAAAAAGCGACGTTAAAAACTTGATTTTTACCGCGTTTTTCATTAGCGTTTTTGCGCGTTAGCGTTAGGTAGCGTTTGCAAGGTTACACTGTACAATCATCTTTTTGCAGATAAAAAAATGCCGGAGCTCAAAAACGCAGCTGCAGCGTTTTTGAGCGTTTTTAAGCGTTTAACGATTCACGTTTTTTCAGCTCTAACGCCGGCGCCACGGAATGCCCTGGTCATGGGTTTTTTTTACAGCTTAAAAACGACTATGCCATTTGCAGCTCAAAAAGGCCTAGGTGGGCATGAAGCCATAGACTAACATGGACAGGCGTTTTTAAGCTGTAAAAAACGCTCAAAAAAGCGGCTGTAAAAACGTCCGTGGGCATGAGGCCTTAAGGCTAAAGAGAGGCCATAGATAAATCAAAATTCAACTAGTTCAGCAGGGACCAGACAAATTTCTATTCATGTGTGGGTGTTCCTGTTCAAGAGAAGTCGATCATTAGAACGATGGAAAACGTTTGTTGTCGAGAGTCCTACTGTCAGAATACTATGGGGGAGATTTAAAAAAACTGGAGCACTCAGCATCTGGTGCAGATGTGCATAGTAGCCAATCAGCTTCTCAATTCAGCTTGTTCAATTAAGCTTTGACAATAAAACCTGGAAGCTGATTGGTTTATATGCAGAGCTGCACCAGATTTTGCACTCTCCAGTTTTAGTAAATAACCCCCTCATCTCAGCAGGGGAGATTTCTTCATCCACCTCGCTTGTTTGGATGGAGGAATCTGTTCCTTTTTCCTATAATGTGGTGGTGCAACCCTCGGAGCAAATGCACCCTGCATTTACCCAAAAACCAATCAAAAATCACCTCTGATTCTAATTCCATAAACCAAGGTGATTGGTTGCTGTGCGTTAGTGACCTTTGCCTAGGGGCTCAGCCAAAGCTGAGCTTTTAAATAGCTTAGTAGCATGAAATCAATCCCTTTCCGTTGAGTTACCTTATTTACAAATCACTGGTATCCATGTTTGGCAAACAAGAGGGTTATCATCGCTCTACCAGGCAAATACAGATTTCACCTTGTACGCTTTTAGCATAACCACGCCAAAGCTTGGAGACTAGAGCCGGCTAGCCAAGACCATAGACAAGCAAATGAATCCTGCAGATGACGATTTGTTAGTCACAGCAAGCTGGAAGGAGAGTCACTCATTCTGTAAATACTATCCCAGGTGCCCAGGGAAGCCTGAACACTTGGAATGTGCCCAGTTAGTGTCAGTGAGAACCACCAGAGCTTGCATTCTGATCCGGAGGTGCTAAATTATTTAATGCTGAACAATTCTGCAGGACTACCAAGAACACCGGAACTAAGTCCCTCTGTTGAAGGAGCTGCCTCTCCGATGTACCAGGACACTCAGTGGTGTCGCTATGGGGGTGCAGACCGCACCTGGGGGACACCCGCCAGAGAGATGACACCACCAGGGTGTGATACCATGTTTTACCACACCAGGTGTGTAATGGAACATCCCACACTCCACTTGAGTACTTCCATCATATACCGCTTCCTCCCAGTCTGAATATAGATATCAGATGTTACAACCGCTTGCAACCAAGAACTAGGCAGGACTCGTTTTGGCTGCTGAACTGTTTATTTAAACAAAAGCACACAGATATACACTCAGGAGACATTCCTTCTTCTTTGCATAATGACACAGGGCGGGGTAAACTACATTCAGGAACAGACCCACAGGTGTATTCAAACTTCTCACCAGTAGACTGTCCTATCAGCAGGGAGAGCTGTTGGAGGAATTCCCTCCTCCCTCCTCACAGCTAATCCACATAAACATATATATCCCATAATACTTTTCTCCCAAGGCAGACAGACACAATAGAACAATGGGATACAGGCACTTAACAAACACATAGCAACCCCTACCCCAGCTCAAACCATCTAGCAATGGTCTCTGACGAAAGGTGGACTTTATCTTCATCTATCTCTGGAGGGATATTGTTCAGAAATATTAATGTCCCAAGTGAAAGAGCCCCTTCATTCCTTCAACACAAACCACACATATAAGACCCTGGATAATGGGTAAAAGGACATGCTGAGTCCAGTGTGATTGTACATTGAGTTTGATTAGTGCAGATCAGACTGGGGTTCTCAGTCACCCTGTGCCCCTAATAGACACAGGGTGACTTACACGTAGAAGGGGGTGGGAGAGCTGGACAAGGAGTTTCCAGAGTGCTCCAAGGTAAGCTGGGTTCCACAAGCCCCCCATCCAAAGTGACTCCCGTCACAAGGTGACACCAACCCTAGTGACGCCACTGAGTACACCAATACACAAACTAGGATCCGTTGGGGTGGAAGACAGCTAACCAAACACCATCTTTTTGGAACATCAACAAAAACTGTAGCACCCAGAGCAAATGCACTGATGGTGCCCTTAGTGGGAATCAAACCCAGAACCCCAATGCTGGAAAAGTGACACCCATTTAGTCACTATACCACCCAAAGAAAAATACAAAACATTACTGGTTACCATTGGATTTAGCTAATATGGCTCACCATGTACATTACAATCTGACCATTCAATCTCTGTGCAACCAACTTTAGATTTACCAAAACTATATAATATAAGGAGCTACTGAATCTGCATTTTTCCCGAGTGCACTGGATGGCTGTATTGCTGTGCGAAGATATGCATGAAGTTATGCTATGTGACACTTCAAATTAAGTTGTCCGAACAGTAAAATGCTGCATTTTACTGAGCGGGGGCTAATGTAAACCGGCCCTTAAGGATCTGATCTGTACAAACAGATTGCAACATGTGCTGTGAGCTTGCCATTAAGCCATAGCAACCAATCAGAGTCCACCATGGACTTGTTTGACTTCAGCAGAACGAAATCTGATTGGTTGCTAAGGGTTACTGCCCTTATCAAGAACATGTCTTGAAAAGGACTGATTGTACTAGTTGTGTGAACACCATGTCAGTGTACCATGGCATTAGAATCCCATGATAGAAGGGTTTCAATTACAACACGGGGGATTTGTTATGGGTAAAAAGTATGGTTACCCATAGCAATCGCACACATTACAGATTTCATTCTCAAACCTGCACTGGAAACTAACAAAACAAAGGCAGACGTGATTGCTATGGACAACGGCACTGTTTTTTTGCGTGCAAGCTTTCTTACACAGCCCCCCCACTGGGTTTATTCAGGAAGAACATCAGGAAAAACAACATCAATTATCCGCACGCAAAGTCCTAAGGCAGCTTATAAGATTCATTTCACTGCCACTGATAACTAGATTTCATTCTGTTTTGTTGCTATGGGTAACCACACTACTAAAATAGTAGTTGATTGGGACAGACTTCCAGCAGAAGTAATGAGCCTGTCAATAGTAAATGAATTGAAACATGCTTGGGACAAACGTAGATCAATACTCAGACAAGAAAAGTAAACAAAAACAAGAAACAATTACAAAACAACCAAAAAAGGGGCAGACTGAATGGAACACTTGTTCTTTTTCTGCTGTCACTCTTTTATGTTTGTTTCTACGCATTTCTTCAGTCATCTCTAAACATCAGTGACACGTTGCGGATCTTGTGTTGGGGGGTGCAATTAGGGAACCTAAGCCGCACATTGGCGACTTCAAGAATAATGGAAACTAAAAGCGTGTCTGTTGCCCATAGCAACCAAATTCCTTGTATTTCTCCTAAAATATATCCAAAATTCCACAAAGTCAGCATCATTAGGAGATGCTGGGATGGTGTGAATGTATCAGATGACCCCATTATACATAACATTTCCATAGCAAGAATATCCTCTCTTTAATGTTTCATCCCCCCCCCTCCCCATAACCTGACCAGTATGTGGAGCCAGCTGTGATACTCCAATTTCATAACCCCCCCCCCCTTCCCGAACTCACATCAGGAAGTCCGAGGACTTTCCAATACAATAACATATTGTAGATCTAGTGGTTTAGGGCAGTGTTTCTCAACTCCAGTCCTCAAGGCGCCCCAACAGGTCATGTTTTCAGGATTTCTCTCAGATGAAACTGCTGTGGTAATTACTAAAGCAGTGAAACAGATCAAATCACCTGTGCAAAATAATGGAAAACCTGAAAACATGACCTGTTGGGGCGCCTTGAGGACTGGAGTTGAGAAACACTAGTTTAGGGTGCAATTGGGGAACCTAAGCTGCACAAGGGGCATCTAAGTAATAACAAAAACAAAAAAATCAAAATGCATCTATTGCCCATAGCAACCTGTTATGTCTCCTAAAGTTTTCTAAAATTCCTTGAAGCCAGCATCATTAGGAGACACTGGGGGGGGGGGCACATAAGGTGCCCCCACTATACTGCATATAGCATTTCCCCAGTAAGAATACCACCCCTTTAAAGTTACAATGCCCCCTACACTAGCCAATATATGGAGCCAGCCGTAATAGACCAGTTTCAGAAATTAACCCCCACCTTGCTGCAGCAAGTCAGAGAAACTTCCCATACAAGTGACACATTCCAGGATCTCCTGGGTTAGGGTGCAATTAGGGGAAGCTAAGCTTCAACAATAATTAAACCGTAAACGATTTCCCAAAGTCATCAAAGCCAACATGCTTAGGAGACACTGGGGTGCAGAATGAATTAGGTGACTCAAGTATACATAGCATATTGCGGATCTTGTGGTTTAGGGCAGTGGCTCTCAACCTCAGTCCTCAAGTACCCCCAACGGGCCATGTTTTCAGGTTTTCCTTTACTTTACACAGCTGCTTTAAATCAATATTAATGACATGGTATTGATAAGAGCTATTTTATGTTTTAAGTTCCCAAAACATGGTTCATTGGGGGGTACTTGAGGACTGAGGTTGAGAACCACTGGTTTAGGGTGCAATTAGGGAACCTAAGTCTCAACAGTAATGAAAACCAGGAGTGCGTCTGTTGCCCATAAAAATCTGAATTCTTGCTTCTCTTAAAAAAGAACCAAAAGTCCTCAAATTATGAATCATTAGTCCTAACAATTCCACCCTTTAAAGTTACAGTGACCCCCCCCCCCCAATCTGGCGAGTATATGGTGCCAGCTGTGGACCTCCAGTTTTGTATATAAACCCCTCTAACTTGCTGCAGCAATTGCATATCTTGTGGTTTAGAGCCGGTTCATACTGGGGCGGCACGACTTTGGGGGCGACTCGGCAAGGCGATCTCAAGACGACTTGAGAGGCGATTTGCAAAATGACTTCTGTATTGAAGTCAATGCAAGTCGCCCCGAGTCGCCCCCAAAGTAGTACAAGAACCTTTTTCTAAGTCGGAGCGACTTGAGTCGCTCTTATTAGAACGGTTCCATTGAACAGAGCGGGACGCGACTTGTCAGGCGGCTGAGTCGCCTAACGAGTCGCCCTGGTGTGAACCGGGTCTTAGGGTGCAATCAGGAAACCAAAGCCTTAATGATAATGAAAAAGAGCACATTTGCTGCTCATAGCAACCAGATTTCTTGCTTCTTTTAAAAATTATCCAAGACGGAATCATTAGGAGACACTGTGATGCAGAATGAATTGGATGTCCTTAGCATTTTCATAGTAAAAGTACCCCCCCATCCTCTTTAAAGTTGGAAAGCCTCCCCTAACCTGTCTGGTATATGATGCCAGTTGTGGAACTCCAGATTCATAAATTAACCCTCTCTCTTGCTGCAGCAAGTCAGAGGAACTTCTAACACAGTGACACATTCCAGGATCTCCTGGGGTAGAGTGCACTTATGCCTCGTTTTCACTGAGCGTAACGGTTTGGGTCGGTACAGTTTGGAAGGGTTAGAATGGTCCGGCCTATTCAGGTGAGCGTTTCCACTGCAAGTCGGACCGTGGGGGGCCATACGGGGTTTAGAAAAAAAATGTGGTGTTTGTTTTTCGCTTTCCTTTAACGTGAGCATTGACGTTTTTCTGTCCGCCAATCAGTGGAATGTATCGCCAGTAGCTCCGCCATAACCGTACGGTACCATTTTCTATGGCCCCACATCTCAAGCAGGACCCTGAATGGTGCAGTATGGTTCGGTTTTATGGGCCGCTTTCATAATGTAAACACTCAAAATAGCGTACCGTACCGAACCAACCCGAACGGATCCGCTCAGTGGAAACGAAGCATTAGAGAACCTGAAGTTCAACAATAATGAAAACCTACAGCAACCAGACTGCTTGCTTTTCTTAAACAATAACCCAAATTCATCGAAGTTGACATCTTTAGGAGACAGTGGGGTGCAAAATGAATTGGGTGACCCCATTTTACATACCATTTCCATGTTTTAAAGTTACAATGCTCCCCCTAACCTGGCCAGTGTATGGGGCCAGCTGTGGAACACCAGTGTCATAAATAAACCCCCCCCCCCCTCTCTTGGTTCAGCAAGTTAGAGGAATTTCCGATACAGTGACACATTCCACGATCTCCTGGTTTTGGGTGCAATTCGGGAACCAAAATAATGAAGACCTATAGCAAGCAGATTACTTGCTTCTCCTAAACAATATCCCACATTTCTCAAAGCCAACATCTTTAGAAAACACTGGGATACAAAATGAATTAGGTGACACCACTATACGTGGCATTGCCACTCTTTAAAGTCACAATGCTCCCCCTAACTTGGCCAGTATATGGTGCCAGCTGTGGAACTTCAGTTTTAATAAATACCCCCCACCGCCCACCCCTTGCTGCAGCAAATCAGAGGAACTTCCAATACAGTGACACATAACAGGATCTCCTGGGTTAGGGTGCAATTAGAGGAGCCTAAGCTTCAACCAAAATGAAAACCTAAACGATTTCCCCAAATCATCAAAGCCAACATCCTTAGGAGACACTGGGGTACAGAATGAATTAGGTGACCCAACTATACATAGCATTTCCACGGTTTAAAGTTACAATGCCCCCCTAACCTGGCCAGTGCATGGGGTCAGCTGTGGAACACCGGTTTCATAAATAAACCTCCCTCGTTTGCATGCAGCAAGTCTGAAGAACTTCTAATTCAGTGACACATACTAGGATCTTGTGGTTTAGGCTACCCAAGCCTCAATAATAATGAAAACCAAGAGCCCATTGGTTGCCCATAGCAACCTGACTTCTTGCTTTTTTTAAGAAATATCCAAAATTCCCTAAAACCGGCATCATTTAGGAGAAACTGGGCTGCAAAATGAATTAGGTGAACCCACTATCTAGTATTTCTGCCCCTTAAAGAATACAATGCCTCCCTCTCACCCTGGTGCCAGCTGTGGAACTCAGTTTTCATAAATAACCCCCCTCACTTGCTGCAGCAAGTCAAAAGAACTTTTGATTCAGAGACACATTCCAGGATCTGGTGGTTTATGGAACCTAAGCTTCAACAATAATGAAAACCTAAACAATATCCCCAATTCCTCAAAGCCAGTATCTTTATTATTATTACTATTATTATTTCTATAAAGCGCCAACAATTTGTGCAGGGCTTTAGGATACACTAGGGAACAGAAATAAATAGGTGCCCCCCCCCCTCCCATGTATAGCATTTCCATGCTTTAAAGTTACAAAGCTCCCCCTAACCTGGGAGTGTATGGTGCCAGCTCTAGAACTTCGGTTCCATAAATAACCTCTCTCACTTGCTGCAGCAAGTCAGAGGGACTTTTAATTCAGTGACACATTCCAGGATTTGGTGGTTTATGGGACCTAAGCTTCAACAAGAATGAAAGCCTAAAAAATATCCCAAATTCCTTGAAACCAACAACTGTAGGATACACTAGGGTATAGAATGAATCAGGTGACCCCCCCCCCCTATATATAGCATTTCCAAGCTCCCCCTAACCTGGTCAGTGTATGAGTTCAGCTGTGGAACTCTGGTTTCATAAATAACCCCCCTCTTTTGCTGCAGAAAGTCAGAAGAACTTTTAATTCAGTGATACATTCCAGCCACTTTCACACTGATGCGCTTGAAAAACTGCCAGTAAAACACTGAGCGCTTTTGAAGCGCTTTTCAGGCGCTTTTGAAGCGCTTTCAATTCATTTCAATGGAGAGGGGCGTTTTTTCAGCGCACTGCCCCAGTGTGAAAGGATTCATTGATTTTAATGGAAATAAGTTTTCAGGCGCTTTTTTTTAGCGTGAAAGCGCCTGAAAAGTGCTTCAGTGTGAAAGTGGCCTCCAGGATTTGGTGGTTTATGGAATCTAAGCTTCAACAATAATGAAACCCTAAAAAATATCCCAAATTTCTCGAAACCAACGTCTTTAGGATACACTAGGGTATAGAATGAATCAGGTGACCCCCCCTATATATAGCATTTCAAGCTCCCCCTAACCTGGCCAGTGTATGGTGCCAGCTGTGGAACTCCAGTTTCATAAATAACCCCCTCACTTGCTGCAGCAAGTCAGAAGAACTTCTAATTCAGTGACATAATCCAGGATCTTGTGGTTTAGGGAACTTAAGTCTCAACAATAATGAAAACCAAGAGCCCATTGGTTGCCTTTAGCAACCTGATTTCTTGCTTCGCTTAGGAAATATCCAAACTTCTTCATAGCCTCATAAGCAGACATTGGGATGCAAAATGATTTAGGTGACCCCACTATCCCAAAAATATATAGTAGAGAACGCTTCTAAAGTAGCTACTTGAATATGATACAAAATTGCAACAATGTATACTTCTACCCATTAGCATTTCCATCCTTTTAAAGTTCCAACGCCCCCTCTTCACCCTGGCGCCAGCTGTGGAGCTTAATTTTCATAAATAATCCCACTCTCTTTTGCAACAAAGAGAAAAAGCGGCACATCCAGAGATGAAGAAAAATTTGTTGGTTTATTGTAGAGTCAAAGGTTTAAACAACATGACACATGAGGGATCCACACTGGTCAGTGAGACGCGTTTCACTCAAAGTGCTTAATCATTGCTGCAGCAAGTCAGAGAACTTCTAATTCAGTGACACATTCCAGGATCAGCTGCTTTAGGGAACCCAAGCCTCAATAATAATGAAAAACAAGAGCCCGTCAGTTGCTCATAGCAACCTGATTTCTTGCTTCTTTTTAAAAATATCCCAAATATCTTTAAATCTGGCATCATTAGGAGACATGGGGGTGCAAAATAATTTAGGTGACCCCCACTATTCATAGAAGATATAAAGTAGAGTGTGCTGCTATGAGTAGCCCCTTGAATATGGTACAAAATTGCACCAGCGGGGTTCATTTACTAAAACTGGAAAGTGCAAAATCTGGTGCAGCTCTGCATAGTAGCCAATCAGCTTCTAACTTTAGCTTGTTTAATTAAGTTTTGACAATAAAACCTGGAAGCTGATTGGTTTCTATGCAGAGCTGCACCAGATTTTGAACTCTCCAGTTTTTAGTAAATCAAGCCCTGTGTATTCTTCTATCCATAGCATTTCCACCCTTTAAAGTCCCATTGCCCCCTCCTCACCCTGGTGCCAGCTGGAAGGCTGCGGTTTCATAAATAGCCCCCCTTTCTTGCTGCAGCAAGTCAGAGCAACGTCCCATACACAGCTCATGTAAGCCAGGCATTCATAATTACAACTTATCAGATGTAACCAAAAGTTTCTGTTCTGTCAATAAACATGGGATGAACACAGCTAACCCTGAGGGGTATCCGGCAGTAACTGGAGGGGGGACTACAGATCCCAGCATGTGCTGTCAAGGCATTCCAGGGTCTGCAGCCTCCCCCCGAGCAGCAGGGACTTACGTTTTTGCAGTGGGAGAGATGTATCCACTCCTTGTCCTTTGGGCTCCTAAATGCATTTGTCTGCATTTGTCCGCGCAGCGAGGATCCAGTCGAAATCAGAAGGCGAGTGAGAGGTGGAGGTGGTGACTGGCACTTCGGTACCTCTGCATGGCTGGCAGGCTGGCGGCACCGGTACCCATCAGTCCCTACACATGGCACGCGCAGCTGACTCCGCTCCTGCGAAAGTCGGGGAGAGACAGTCGGGCAGAGTCGGGCAGAGAGTCGGGGAGAGACAGTCGGGCAGAGAGTCGGGGAGAGAGTCGGGGAGAGACAGAAGTGTCAGAAAGCAGAGAAGGAGCCGCTCAGTGCTGATCGCCTGTGACTGCGAGACGATCCTGCCCAGTGGTGTTAGATTTCAGCACAAACTGATTCCTGATGACATCAGCAGCTGCTGTGTACTATATGGCACTGTGTGCGTATGTCAGGGGGAGCTCAGCCCACTCATTGCATACTGTACAGTCGGGGGCTATTCAGTGTGCAGCATGGAAGCATACATTCAGGGCAGGAAGGCATTCAGGACAGAAGGAGTGCAGATGTGAGAGGTGCAAATAATGGAAAGGATCTTCCACATGCTCTTTACGATCAGCTGAGACCACCAGCCCTGGGTCCTCCTAGCAGGGTCGGATCTAGCCTATTTCCCCAGGGGGTGCAGTAAAAAAAAGTTAGGGGGCTTCATTTCAACACAGTGTCACGACCCAGGAAACACCTTGTATGTAGTAGGCTGTCATTAGATTAGGGTGCCCCCTTATATCAGATGTCCTTATCAGAGCCCCCCTTTACATCATTAATACTATTCAGAGCCCCCCTTTAAACATCAGGTTCCCTATCAGAATTACCCCCTTACATTAGGTTTCCCCATCAGAGTGCCCACCTACATCAGGGTCTCCATCAGAGTGCCCCTTTACATCAGGGTGCCCATCAGTGGGGTTGATTTACTAAAGGAAAATCCACTTTGCACTTGCAAGTGCACTGAAAGTGCACGTGGAAGTGCAGATGCTGTAGTTCTGAGGGGGACTTGCAAGGAAAATAAAAAACAGCATTTTAGCTTGCACATGATTGAATGATAAAATCAGCAGAGCTTCCCTTAATTTCAGAGCTTCCCCTCAGATTTACAGTGATCTACAGCGACTGCACTTCCATGTGCACTTTCAAGTGCAAAGTGGATTTTCCTTTAGTAAATCAACCCCAGTGTGTCCCCTTAAATCAAGATGTCCATTCAGAGTGCCCACCTACATCAAGGTCTCCATCAGAGTGCCCCTTTACATCAGGGTGCCCATCAGTGTGTCCCCTTACATCAAGATGTCCATCAGAGTGTCCCTTACATACGATCAGTTATCCCCATCAGAGTGCCCCCTTGCACCAGGTGTCTCCATCACAGTGCCCTCTTACATCAGGTGCCCCATCAGATTGTCCTCTTACATCAGAGTGCCCCCTTACATCAGGTTTCCCGACCAGAATGCCCCCCTACATCAGAATCTCCATCAGAGTGCCTCCTTACATTAAGTTCCCATCAGAGTGCCCCCTTACATCAGGGTCCCCATCAGAGTCCCCCCTACATCTGGTTTCCCCACCAGAGTGTCCTCTTGCATCAGAGTCCCCATCAGAGTGCCCCCTTACATCAGGGTCTCCATCAGAGTTCCCTTTTACATCAGATTGCCCTCTTATATCAGGTGTCCTTATTAGAGTGCCCTCTTACATTAGGTTACCATCAGAGTGCCCCCTTACATCATGTTTCCCCACCAGAGTGCCCCCTAACATCTGGGTCCCCATCAGAGTGTCCCCGTGCATCAGGGTCTCCATCAGAGTGCCCGTTTACATCAGGTGTCCCCATCAGAGTGCCCCCTAATACTAGGTTCCCATCAGAGTCCCCCTTACATCAGGTTTCCCCACCAGAGGGCCCCCTTACATCAGGGTCCCCATCAGTGTCCCCTTGCACCAGATTTCTCCATCAGAGCTCCTCCTTACATCAGTGTCCCTATCAGAGTGCCCCTGACATATCCCCATCAAAGTGCCCATTTGCACCAGGTTTCTAAAAAAAAAAAAATAATTTGCACCAGGTTTCTCCATCAGCCATTATAATGGCCTCCTTACATCAGGTTTCCCCCATCAGAGTGCCCTCCTACATCAGGATCTCCATAAGAGTGCCCCTGTACATCAGTGTCCCCATCAGAGTGCCCCTTACATATGATCAGTGCCCCCCAGTGGTGGTATATTTTTATTTGGGGGGGGGCGTAAAACAATGATGATGAGCATCTACCGTGTTGCACCTTTGGCAAAGCGTGGTCAAAATGGTATAGAGCAGTAGTGATGCCTCCCTCCTCCAGTTGTCAATTTCTCTAACCTACCATAGTGCCTCCCAGCTTCCATAGTGGCCCCAACCTCCAAAAAATTGCCAGCAGTGCCCCACAACCTCTGCACAGTGCCCTTAGGCCCCCTGAGAGCCATCATAGTGCCAGAGTTTCTCACATTGCCCCCAGCCTGCCCCAACCTCGAAAAGTGTCCCACAGTGCCTTCTAGTCACAGCAGTGCCCTCCAGTCTCGAACAGTGCCCCAGTAAAGTCCTCAGGCTCCTGGAGAAGCCTTAGCCCCCTCTGGCTAGGTCATCATCCACAGTACTACCAAGCCTTCTGCATAGTCCCCTAAGCCACTCCAGAGGCCCCCAGCCTCCTACAGTGTCCCCCATTTTTCCACAAAAAAACACAGTCTGCCACCAACCTCCATCAGTGTCCCACAGTGTCTTCTGTTCTCCACAGTGCTCTCCAGACTCTGACAGTGCACCTGCAAAGTCTTCAGCCTCCTGGAGAGACCCTAGCCCCTTCCAGGCATGTCCTCACCTACAGGATTACCAAGTTTTCTGCAGAGTCCCCTAAGCCACTCTACATCCCTCCTACAGTGCCCTCCATTCTTCCACAATGACCCCCAGCCTGCCACCAACCTCCATTAGTGTCCCACAGTGTCTCCTAGTCTCCATAGTGCCCTACAGTCTCACAGTGCCCCTGCAAAGCACTCAACCTCCTTGGGAGACCCTAGCCCCCTCTGGACATGTCATCATCCACAGGGCTACCAAGTCTACTGAAGAGTCCCCTAAGCCACTCCAGAGGCCCCCAACCTCCTACAGTGTCCCTCATTTTTCCACAATGCCACCTAGCCTGCCCCCAACCTCCATCCAGTGTCCGACAATGTCTTCTAGTCTCTGCAGTGCCTTCCAGTCTCTAAGTCTTCTAAGAGTCCCCTAGAGCCTATCAATCTCCCACAGTGCCCTCAGTCTGTACTCAACCACCAACAGTGTCCCACATGACTCCAGCCCCTGCAGTGCTCTCCAGTCTCCCACAGTGCCCCTGCAAAGCCCCCAGCCTTCTGGAGAGACCTAAGCGCCCTCCGCAAATATCATCACCTATAGGTCTAGCAAGTCTGCTCTAGAGCCCTCTAACCCCCTTCAAAGCCCCCATCTCCCCTGCCGTGACATCCAGCCCCATTCAAAGCCTTCCAACATTTCAATACATATTTTTTAGTCCCATACTTTTATTATTTTGAATATAAACTTTTATTTTTGTAGCGCCCTGCTCCTGATGACCAGGCGCTATGTTAAATTTAGTGGATGTCTGAGCTGGTAGTTAGCTCAGACTGTGTAATGATTAAGGCTAAATCAGCCTCTGTTCCGGCTATGGCTGTGTTTGGAAGGACTTCCCACTGTTTGCCTGTAGGTGGCGTTACCACCCCAGGCCCATGTTGGAACACAAGCAGGCCAAAGTGTATTGGGCACTTTCCCCCGGGAACAGCCCAGTGGGAGTGGTCTCCCCGCTGGGCATGCTGGGGAAGGGTACTTAAGTGGTAGACGCCATTTTTCGGGGCTCTCTTCGCCTCGTGGCCCTCCTGGCTCGAGGTATGTGATACTGGAATTTCAGCCGCGGAACCATGCTGGCCCGAGGCTGCATCTCTGCCAGGTAGACCCAGTTGTCCTGACTGGGGCCTACACTTTGGAGGTGATCCTGTGCTGTCTGTCCTGCGGGAGGAAGCCACTCAATGGAGGAAACCAGGGGAGGACCTGTCCTGGAGAGGACCAAGCTGAAGGCTGGTATCTTGAGAAAGGCCTGGTGACCCTATTGGAGGATGCACCGTAGCTAATGTTACCTTACAGTGTGCCGGGTTGGCTTAAAGGCTCTTAAACTGTAAGGCTGGATATCCGGGTACTAAATTCCTGTGGCAGAGGATCATTGAACAGTTCATCTTAATCGTCCTAGAGGTCTGTGGCAGAGACTGTTATTTCTTTGTTTGTGCATCATTCCGACTGCTAGGCCAAGTGAGAGGGGCCTATCCGGGTGAGCAATACCCACTTGAAGGAGAGTGGTGAGTGTGACTTTTGAAGCTTAAAAGTTTCCCCAGTGATCTGCTGTGTGTGCCTGAACCTTCCCCTAACCCTCCATTCCTCTACCTATGCAAGTTTGTTCGGAAATAAAGCCTGACGAAAAGGATTCATAACTTGTGTGGACATTGAAATTTCTATAGACTCATCCCCTAGACAACGAACAGTGAGGTAACGTGCGAGGCCCAAATCTAAACCAGCAGCTCCTGCAGGGTTGTGCTACATTTTATTTTAGCGGTATGGAAGGTTTTGGAAAAATGTACTGGGCTCTGGTCTCAATCAGGTTGAGAATCAATTCAAAAAAGTGTATTTTTTCCCAAAAAAGTGCGCTTGTGATGCCGCGTACACACAATCATTTTTCCCGTCGGGAAAAATTAATTTTTTTCCTTTGGACGAGAAAAACGATCGTCTGTGGGCTTTTTGCCTTTTTTCCCGACGGGAAAAACGGCATTAATCACGACGAGAAAAATGAGAACATGCTCTCATTTTTTTCGTCGTGATTCCTGACATTTTTTTCCGCTGCAGTTTTCCCATAGGGAAACACTGCCGCGGAGCCTACACACGGTCGTTTTTCTCGTCAAGAGAAAAAATTACGGGAAAAACGGCCGTGTGTGGGGGAACAAGCCGTTCCCTCGTTTTTCCTGTCTTGATTCACGGCGGTGTTTTCACCGCCGTGAATCACGATCGTGTGTGCGCGGCATCAGACCGCTGAGCAAATACGGTGCGACAGGAAGTTTTGCAACAACCGCCATTTTATTCTCTAGGGTGTTAGAAAAAAATATATATAATGTTTGGGGGTTCTAAGTAATTTTCTAGCAAAAAAAAAAATGTGTTTAACTTGTAAACACCAAATCTCAGAAATGGTCTCAGTCCTTGAAGGGACACTAAAGGTTCCCGTTTAAAAAAAATAAAAATAACAAACATGTTATAGTTACCTCCACTGTGCAGCTCATTTTGCACACAGTGACCCCGATTCTGGTCTTCTTGGGTCCCTCGGCGGCTGTCTCGGCTCCTCCCCGCAAGAACTAACCCCCTTCATGGGAGCTCTCTGCCATGGGGGTTAGTTCTTGCGGGCGCGCTCCCGTGATACAGCCGGCGGCTATAGCCGCAGACTGTATCACTCGGCCCCGCCCCCATGCGCGCAGCGTCATTGGATGTGATCGACAGCAGCGTGAGCCAATGTCTGCGCTGCTATCAATCCATTCGATCTAGTCAATCAACGGCCAGACTGAGTGAAGAAGAGGACGTCGGGGGGCGAGCGCAGCAGGTGAACGGGTTTAGGTAAGTAAAACGGGGGGGGGCTGGGGGCCGTCATTGCCAGGCTTTTTTACACCTTAATGCATAGGATGCATTAAGTTGAAAAAAAAAACGAACATTTACAACCCCTTTAAGTTGTTAAAATAACTATTCGGTCTCAGAAAAGGCATAATAATAATCACTATATCTACAGCTAATGGTACATTACTTTGATGGTCATTGTCCAAGGAAACTCTAGCAATCTCTTTAGGAACCCAAGGATTCCATGAATAGTTAGCAGGATGATCAGTGGGAAGAATGCTCCTTATATTTGGGGCAGCTGAAAAGAATTCTCCTTACAGACAGATAAAAAGATTGTTCTTGTCAGCAGTTACTTATCTGAAAGACAGAAATTGCTTATAGCTCAGTGAACCACTAGCAACCTCTATAGCAGCCTTTGTCAACCTCCCGAACATGGAGGAACTCTTGAAATAACTCTCTGGTCTCAGGGCACTCCTGCTAATAATTACTTTATTTACAGGTCACGTACATTCATGTGATGGTCCCTACATTTTAGAACACTGGGAAGAATCCCCCTTAAAATATCATTAAGAAAGATCATTGGTGTCAGAGATTCCTCCTGATAGGCAGAAACTGGTCAAGGAACCACTAGCAAGCTCGGGAGCAGAGGCGGCTCTCTAATTAGGCAAATTAGGCGGTCGCCTAAGGCCTCACACTCACAGGGGCCTCGCGGTTGCCTAATTTGCCTGTGATTAATACTAATGTCGGCGTCATTGGATCTCTCTATTACCCCTCTCTCTTTCTCACCTCCCCCTCTCTCCCCCCTCTTGCATTGGCTGAATATGTCTGATGGGTGAGGAGGGTGCCCTGGAAGTGGTGCTGATCACCTGTGTGCTAGATCCGTGCATTTTCTGCAGCCATTTTTCTTGCTTTAATTATTTTTCCCATTATGGGCGTGAGTGGGGCCTCATGTCTAAGTTTTGCCTAAGGCCTCACAAAGCCTAGAGCCGCCTCTGCTCGGGAGGAACCCAAGGATTCCACAGTTTATTAGCATGATGGTTACTGGAAAGAATGCACCTTATATTTGTGGTCAATGGGAAGAACTCCCCTCTTTACCTGGTCATACACTGTTAGATTTTTTTGTTCAGCCTGTGGGCTGAGCAAAAGGAATCTAACAGATTCCTCCATCCACACTAAACCGTGCAGAATTACAAATAGACACTGTTTGTCTGAAAGTTTTCCGGCAGGCTCCTTTAACAAAATAATAGATTTTTTGTCGAACAGAGCAATGCCACTTACTGAGCAAATTCTTTGCTGATTCCTGAAAAATATAAGTGTATGGCCAGGTTTACAGCTAAAAAGATCATGGGTGTCAATGGTTGCTTATCTAAGATTCAGAAACTGCTCATTGCTCGAGAAACCTCTAGCACACAGGTGTCAAACACAAGGCCCGCGGGCCGAATCCGGCCCTCCAGGCCATTTCATGTGGCCCTCGCACCTCTTCTGCAGCTGTCGGAGAGCTCCAGCCCTTCTCCGGTCCTCCTCCAGACCCTTACTTTCTGCTTTCAAGCAATGCATCCAGCTTTTTCCCAGCAGCAGCATAAGGAAAGGGGGGTACACTATGATGTAAGGGAGGGTGGGGGACTCAACTTCTGATGGTGGGGTGGCTCTTGACATCTAATGTAAGGGGAGGGGATGCGCTGGACATCTAATCTTACAGATACAACCGACCCTTTTGAGGGCAATCATAATGCTGATGCGGCCCACGATGAAATTGAGTTTGACACCCCTGGGCTAGCAGAACAGAATCCTGGTTGAAAAAAGTTGGTCCAGATTAGCTTCCCATCCTTAGCTAAAGTGGACTTTGAGGAAAAGGAGGGAACCTGTTCCTCCACAAAACCAGTGAAGGTTTTTGGTGTCTTCTGATCATGCTTTACAAGCACACCTTACTGGCAACAAATACTACTTACTTAAGCCTCATACACACGGTCGGACTTCAAACAAACCTTTCCGTGGATTTTTGTCCGAAGTGAGTTGGTCGGGCACACCCATAGCATACACACGGCAGGACTTTTCTGCAAACTTTCCCAAAACTTTTCCAACATCACATGGTTTTTCTGCTCTTTTCTGCTCTTTATCGCCACCCTTTGGTCAACTTCTGCTATTGTTGGTTGATTTTAACATTGGTTCTGGGCATGCTTATTTGTCCATCGGACAAAAGTCCGATGGATTTCTGTACACACGGTCGGACTTTGCTCCATCGGACTTTTGTTGGCGAAAAGTTTGTCCGTTTGCAGACCGAACATTTGTCCGATGAAAACCAAAAAAGTTTGTCTGATGGAGCGTACACACGGTCGGATTTTTTGTCAAACTTGCTCATTTTGAAGTTTGTTGGTAAAAAGTCCGACCGTGTGTACGAGGCTTAAAGTGGTTGTAAACCCAATAATGTTTTTTTTTTTTTCACAACCTCCTGTAAGAGAAAGGCATAACGAGCTATTATGACTAGCATAATAGCTCATTATGCATCACTTACCTTAGATCGGGGCCCCCGAAGCCGACCTCGTCTCCCTCTTCAGCCGCATCCATCGCTGCGGCGATAGCCGGAAGGTTACTTCCGGGTATCGCCGCTGCAGCCAATCACAGCGCCGCTCCGGCGCTGTGATTGGCCGGAGCGGCGGAGACGTCACTCTGCACATGCGCGCGAGAGCCGTCACAATCGGCTACGCCCAGCTATTGCTGGGAAGTAGCCGATTTTGTGAATGGGATTAACCCCATGAATGCGCCGTTGTCTACGGCGCACATGCGCCGTAGACAGCGGCGCCTGTCTTTTTAGTAAATATCTCCTAAACTGTGTAGGTTTAGGAGATATTTCTTGCACCTACAGGTAAGCCTTAATCTAGGCTTACCTGTAGGTGCAAGTTGAAAAAGTGGGTTTACAACCACTTTAAGAAAGACTTTGCAATGTGATCTACCACACTTCCCGGACAATTATCCACTCGCCATATTGTCATGACTGTAAAATGGATAAGAACCTTAAACATCTAATACAGCTGCTGCTCTTCTACACCAGAAAGGTCATTTTAATAAACTGGAAGGTCACCACAGCTCCTGACCTAAAAATATTGTCACTGGAATTCTAAGTATAAACATATTTACTGTATATTAGCCAGCCATACCAATTTAAGCTTGAAAAAAGTTGGGGGTCATAATAACAGCAGTTCTGAACGTGGTATAAGTCTTGAACCAACCTCAATAAGGCTTTATACTAAAGCGTATCTAAACATAAAAACAAAAACTTAATATATTGCAGCTTACTGATCCTTAAAGTGGTAATAAAGTCACGTTTTACAAAACTCGCTGACAGGCAGGGTTTATATAACAGAAGAGACCTTAAGGGTCTCTTCTGTCATAAATCATCCCCCTGCCTGTCAGCAAGTAATGTGATCTGAGCCGCACATGCGCAGCTCAGACCAGATTTACGGCCCGCTCTGTGTGCCGCTGCAATGTGACGTCGAAGATGGAACCTGCCAGGGACAAGGGAGAGTAGTCAGAGCGCAGTGCTGGAGGGCTGCGTTTGTAGGTAAATCTGTCATAATGTACTAGTATACTAGTATATGGCTTAATGCTGCCAGGGGACTATCTTTTTTTTATTATTGACTACCATGTGGTAAATGCATTTGTTTTCATTTTTTCATGTATTTTCACCTGGTGATCTTGCCAGCAGGGCTGCCATCGGGTCTGCCATCGGCTCTGCCATCGGCTCTCCTCACAGGGAGGGTCTGCAGACTGCGATGATAATCAGTGCATTAATTATCAGTGCAGGCCCTTCAGGTATGTCAATCAGTGCCCATCAGGGATGCCAATCAGTGCCCATCAGGGATGCCTGTCAGTGCTGCCTATCAGTGCCATCCATCAGTGCCCATTATTGCCCATCAGTGCCACCCATCAGTGCCGCCTATCAGTGCCCATCAGTGCTGCATATCAGTGCCCATCAGTCTTGCATATCAGTGCCACCTTTCATTGCCCATCAGTGTTGCAAATTAGCGCCGCCTATCAGTGTCCATTATTGCCACCTCCTCAGTGCTGCCTCATCAGTGTCCGTCGCTGAAGGAGAAAACTTATTTACAAACAGAAACAAAGAAAAAAATAGTTTTTTTCAATATTTTGGCCTTTTTTAATCTGTAGCGCAAAAAAATAAAAAAAACTGTGGTGATCAAATACCACCAAAAGAAAGCTCTAGAGTTGTGCAAACAAAATGATAACAATTTCATTTGGGTACAGTGTTGCATGACCACGCAATTGTCATTCAAAATGCAACAGTGCTGAAAATTGGCCTGGGCAGGAAGGGGGTAAAAGTGCCCGGTATTGAAGTGGTTAAGCTGTCCCGAGATGACTGTGTCCTGAGCTAAGTCACAGAAATAATAGCTTCAGGTACAGAAGCAGATCTGTCTGCTCTCTCTTCCAACTGCTGTACTTTTCCCCACCGTTCTGTCTCTCTTCTGGCCCCCTCCAATATCTACCAGCCCCCCACCCCCCCACCACCACAATTGTGGGCACATAGTATGCCACCCGGACCCATCCCCTTTGATGAGTGATTTGATGAGTGACTTTACATAAGTGACAAACAATTTAAAGCGGAACTCTAACTATTAGATTTTAAGCGGTGAGGCCTCGTACACACGACCGATTTTCTCGGCAAGAACCAGCAAGAAACTTGCTGGCAGAGAGGTCTTGCCGAGTAAATCGGTCGTGTGTACGCTGCTAGCGTGTTTCTCGTCGAGAAAACCGACAAGAAACCTTGACGAGAAAATAGAGAACCTGCTCTCTATTTTCTCGTCGAGATTCTCCTCGGCGTGTTTCTCGACGAGAAAAGTGAGTGTGTGTACACTTACCTGTCCGCCCGGAAGCCCGCGCATGTTCGAAATGAATTTGACGCATGCGCGGTAGCTTCCTAGGCATACGTAGGGTATACCAAGATGGCGGCGACGGCATCGAATATGACGAGCGCATGCTCGACGTAGTCGATGACGTCACCGCGTACACTCCTTTCAAAGAACCGCGGGTTCTTTGAAACGAGCGTGTGTACACTCGGCCGGGACAAGTTTCTTGTCCAAGAATCTCGTCGAAAAAAACGACATGTTTTTCTCAACGAGAATCTCGGCCGTGTGTACGAGGCCTCACAGCAATAAATGAACAAAAGCTGATCATTATAAATGGTAAATTGTTGTAACCAGTGGTAAAAGGTTTGTCTCAATCCTCTAACTGCCAGTTTTGCTGGACAGCTTGGCCTGTTAAAGGAACTTACTGGTCAGATCACTAGGTGAAAATAGGTTAATGGAAAAAGAAAGGAAAATGATTTATAAAATGCAGCACTTCAAGAATTGGTAATCTGCAATATATTAAATTTGGACTTTTTTCATCGGACAAACCGATCGTGTATGGGCCCCATCGGACTTTTTTCCATCGGTGAGAAAAAATAGAACATGTTTTAAATTTATCCGATGGAAAAAAAAAATAGCAAATTCCGATCGTCTGTGTGGAACTACATCGGAGATAAAAAAACACGCATGCTCAGAATCAAGTCGACGCATGCTCAGAAGCATTTTTCTCGGCTCGTCAAAGTGTTTTACGTCACGGCGTTTGGGACGGTCGGATTTTTGACTGATAGTGTGTAGGCAAGACTGATGGAAGTCAGCTTCATCGGAATTCCGATGGAAAAATCCATCAGATTTGAATCCATAGGAAATCCGATCGTGTGTACAAGGCTTTAAAGTGGTTGTAAAGTCACTGTGCACAATTACTGCAATCCCCTCTGTTATAGCGAGCTATGTTGCACAGTGTATGTGTTTGTTTAAAATTCTGCAGCTAAACACCTTATTTCAGAGCGCCACTGTGCGATCATGTGACCTCCTTACAGCCACACGCTATAGTAGCAGGAGGGGGGGGGCGGGGAGCAGATCAGCTCTCACATCACTTACTACTAAGCTGAGAATGATGGAGGCAGGTAAACTGACCACGGTAATCATGGATCATCAGCCATGATTACCGTGGTCAGTGCACTTAGGGGGACACAGGAACAGGCGGGATCAACCAGCTATTGTAAAGCATAGAATCTGTCAAATGGCACCGCAGAAGCACTGTACTGCTTTAAAGGAACAGGATCTTTTTATTTTATTTTTTATTTTTACGGTCACAATCGCTTTAGGTTGCGATAAAAGTGTATTACTGTAGTTCAATCTCATGAATTTAAATGGGTACCTGAAGGGGAGTACAAAAACAGGGAGACAGGAAGGCGCAAGCACCTAGTGCATTACCCCAAAATATTTATTTGAGCAAATAAAATGAATAAAAATTGTATACTTATAGGTTATCTATTTTCATTTACATTTATAAGAGTTACTTTCCTGAATGAATATGCCTTTTTCTACTATACTATTGTACATGTTCTGTTAATGGAATATCTATTTCTATTATATTATTGTACATGCTCTGTTAATGGAATTTTGTTGATAATTATAAAATTCAATAAAATATTTGAATTTTTTTTTTTTTTTTGAATGGTATACTTACAAAAGTGCAACTGGTAAAAACAGAAAGACCAGAAGATGTCATATAGTGTAAGATATGTATTGCTCCAATTGTACTGTATCTCCCTATATAGCCAACTGAAGCGTGTTGGGGGCACACCCCCTTCCTCAGAGCTGAGATGCCATGGAGGGGAGCAGGATGAGACAGCTATGTGAGAGTGTGTGTAGTAAGTCCTCACTGAATCTACTTCAGTTTTAAACTTGTTGAGTTCATCTGTACTGCTCTGTTTTTTTTTCCTTAGGTAAAGAGCATTCAGGAAGCATTCAGGTCACACTACTATCCTCCCAAGCTACTGCAGTGAATGCCTATTGAAGCTCAAATGCTACATGCAGTGTTCAGATCAGTATGATGCAGGTTGATGAACATGCAAATGTCACTTTTCTGATCTGATATTTGGTAAAAGCCTGCCATGTTACTGTTAAACCTTGTTAGAGTTAGGGGGAAACATACGGAACTATTTAGGAAAGCCAAATTTCTTTAGAAAGGAGAAGAGAAAGGCTGGAAATGCAATAGTGTGGATTAAATGTGTTTGCAAGGTGTGGCCTTTGGCAGCTGTGATGGTGGGCGGCACTGTGATAAGGAAAGGCTGGTCAATAGCTGGAACAGTGGCCCAAGAAAAAAGATGGGGACTGGTACCCTGTTGTGTGGGTTCAGATATCCCACTAGCTGGACATATGCTCGGCACCATTTGGAATAGAGCATAGCAGCATGAAATATTTGTGAATGGAGGAATACTCCTTTAGGACTGACTTTTGTGGTTCTAAAGGGGTCTCTCAAGTGGAGTCAGTGCTGATCTGGAATAATTGCCAGAAAAGAGTACAGGATGTCCAGTTACGTATTTTAGTAAACCTATAGAACCTTTCTTCAGAGTGAGGCTAGAAATACCATACTGTGGATTAAAGGGGTTGTAAAGGTTCGTTTTTTATTTTCTAAATAGGTTCCTTTAAGCTAGTGCATTGTTGCTTCACTTACCTTTTCCTTAGATTTCCCTTCTAAATATTTTTTTTCTTTGTTTTCTTTGTCTGAATTTCTCACTTCCTGTTCCTCCTCAGTAAGCTGTTCTGGATGACTCCACACCACTCGGATGATGGTGTGAAGTTCAGTGAGGAGAAACAGGAAGTGAGAAATTCAGACAAAGAAAACAAACATTTAGAAGATAAATCAAAGGAAAAGGTAAGTGAAGCAACAATGCACTAGCTTAAAGGAACCTATTTAGAAAATAAAAAACAAACCTTTGCAACCCCTTTAAGTGTGTCCACAAGGTGAGGTCATGTTGGTTGGTGGCACATTGGGAAAACATACGTAAGTACTGTATTTAGAAAAGCCACGTTTCTTTAGAAAAGAGAAAGGCTAGAAATGCCATAGTGTAAATTAAATGTGTCTGCAAGATGTGGTCTTTGGCGGCCAAGGTGGCACAGTTATAAGGGGAAGATTGTTGGTGACTGGTGAGGTTGTTAAAAAGCTGGAGCCGGGGACCAAGAAAAAATAAGTGTATGTTAGGGACAGGTACCCTGTTTTGTAAGGACAGATATCCCACTACCTGGGATACACTTGTTCAGCACTTTTTAGGGACCAGAGCCAGGGCAGGACTTAGGGTGGTGGGGGCCCCTGGGCTTGAGTCACTTTCGGGCCCTACCTTCTATACATTATGAAAAATGGGCGTGGTTCACACAAAATAGTGGGCGTGGCTCAGATGGGCGTGGCTCGGAAGGGGTGTGGTTAGAGTCTGAGATGAATGAGGGATGGAGGGAGAAAGAAAGAAAGAGGGAGAGAAAGAGAGAAATAAAGGAGAGAAAGAGGGAGAGAGAGAGAGAAAGAGAGATGGAGGGACAGCAGGCCCAGATCCTACACCACAATAAAAATACGTGTATCTATCTATCGATCTATCTATCGATCTATCAATTCAGCTATCCATCTTAAACATATAACAAGCTCTTTAACGCCTATTTGCTACCCCCTGCACACCAATGACTCTGGCGCCACTAAAATATCCACAACCAATATTTCTTGGTCCAAAAAGAAACAAAAGGCCCACTTGTGCACTCACCGGAGTCTTTGGGAAAAAGAGAGCTAAATAATAAAAATCATTCATTAGTCATTACAGAAATATTCCCTTTTTCCCTATGATTCACGTCTTAGTAATTACCATCTGACCAGCCTAATAAAAACTGCGACAAAACGAAGGTCAACTAGCAGGGACAAGTGTTCATTATGCAATAATTACATTGTGATTGTGCGGATAGAGCCTTGAAACTGGTTTACCTTTCAACAGCCTCCGGTGTTCTGCCGAATAAGTTCCCCCGGCAGATAAGGACCCCCCTTGTTCTGCGCAGGCGCGGCGCGCGGCTTGCCGTCTAGAGCTGACTCTGTCTCAGCTCTACATGTTTGGCTATTTTCGGAGGCTCAGTTAAGGTTCGTACTGTGCAAGCGCCAAGCTGCGCCTGCGCAGTACAGGGGGGGTCCTTATCTGCCGAGGGAACTTTTTCGGCAGGACACGGGGGAACTTTTTCGGCAGGACACACGGTCAGCTTCAGACAGTCAATAGCTCAGGGTGGGCGCTACCTATTTACGTCATGTGTATAGAGAAGGACACGAGGGGGAGACGGGGGCCCTACGCAGCTTACGTAGCAAGCGTATACGGTGGATCGGCCCTGGGAACGTGACTCAGTGGACGGGAAGCGCATGCGCTGGAGAAATAATCAAAGAAAAAAGTAAGGAGACTTTAACAGGCAGGGACCCCCTATTGGGCTTGAACCCAGTCAAGCCCAATGGTAAGTCCGGCCCTGACCAGAGCACAGGAGCATAAAAAAATAGTGAATGGAGGAATACTCCTTTTAAAACTAGTTTTGGATTGGGTTACTGTGGCTCTAAAGGGGTCTCTCAAGTGGAGTCATTGCTGATTGAGAACAACGGCCATAAAAGAGTACACATTGTCCAATTATGCATTGCATAACCTATAGAAAACCGATAGGACTTTAGAGTAAATTTAGAGTGAAGTCAGATTCTTATGCTCTGTACACACGATCAGTTTTTCCGACAGGAAAACGGCTCAAAATTGTCTTGCATACACACAGTCACACAAATCTTGGCTGAAATTCTGACCGTCAAGAACGCGGTGACGTACAACACGTACGACGAGACGAGATCAATGAAGTTAAATAGGCAGTTCGGCTCTTCTGCTTGATTCTGAGCATGCGTGTTTTCTTTTGCGTCGTAATTGCATACAGGCGACCGCGATTCCCGATCGGGATTTTTCCTGTCACGAAAATTGAGATCCTGCTCTCAATCTTTTCTTGGCAGGAATTCTCACAGAAAAAGTGCAATGGAGCATACACACTGTCAGAAAAGCTCACATTGCACTTTTCTCTTCAGGAATCGCGATCGTGTGTACGAGGCATTAGTGGTGTGTAGAATAATGTCTTATGCTGCGTACACATGGTCAGAATTTCCGCCAGCAAAAGTCTGATGTGAGTTTTTATCGGAAATTCCGACCGTGTGTATGCTCCATCGGACTTTTGCTGTCGGAATTTCCGCCAGCAAAAGATTGAGCGCAGGTTCTCAATTTTTCCGACGGAAAAAATTCCGATCGTAAATTCCGATCGTCTGTAGCAATTCCAACGCGCAAAATTCCGATGCATGCTCGGAAACAATTTGACTCATGCTCGGAAGCATTGAACTTCATTTTCTCGGCTCGTCGTAGTGTACGTCACCACGTTCTTGATGGTCGAAAGTTCAGAGAACTTTTGTGTGACCGTGTGTATGCAAGCCAAGCTTGAGCGGAATTCCGTCGGAAAAACCATCCAAGATTTTTCCGACGGAAAGTCCGTTCATGTGTACGCGGCATAACAAGTTTATCAGTCTAATTTTCCAGGCAGGTTTTCAAGAGGTGCACTCTCTTCATCAGATCAAAAGCAGAACTGATGAAGAGCGCATAGCTCTCGAAAGCTAGTTCTCAAACATGAACTGTAGCCTATCCATACACCATGCAATATTTAAGGCAGGCTTTTGGCTGCAAAAGTGACCAAATAGATTAAAGGAACCTACTACCAAACATTTTGGTGGTAACTGTGAAACATCCTTATGGTAGGTTCAGGTTGTAGTTATTCCCTTTTTGTTCCTGTGCAGTTGAGATAATCCCTCACATTTATTGAGGACACACCAAATATTACTCTGAGGTCCACAGATTTTATTGTAGTGGGAGTCTTAGCTCCACTGTCTCATCACCTGCAGAAACACTCCCAGCCAACAAAGTCGTGTCAAATGTACTTTGTCCAAAGCAACATCTCATGCCGCGTACACACGACCGTTTTTCCTGTCATGCAAAAAACCACATTTTTTCTCAACGTGATTTGTTGTGATTCCTCCCAAGCCTGCCTTTCATACACACGTTTAGGGAAAAAAACGCTTGAGCAAAGCGAGGTGACGTACAACACGTACGACGGCACTATAAAGGGGAAGTTCCATTCGAGTGGCGCCACCCTTTGGGCTGCTTTTGCTGATCTCATGTTAGTAAAGTTTGGTGAGAGACGATTCACGCTTTTCAGCCTCGTGCTTTTCAGTCCGTTACAGAGTGACGAATGTGCTATCTCCATTACGAACGATAGTTTTACCAGAACAAGTGCTCCTGTCTCATACTTGATTCTGAGCATGAGAGTTTTTTTTCCCCTCGGAAAAGCCTACACACAAGCGTTTTTCGGGACGAGAAAAAGAACGGCAGGAAAAGCGACGAGAAAAAATAGAGCAGGTTCTAATTTTTTTGCGGGCAGTTTTCTCGTCGAGAAAACTGCTATGGAGCATACACACGACCGGTTTTCACGACCAATCTAAAAAATTGCATTTTTCTCGTCATGAAAAACGGTTGTGTGTACGCGGCATCACTGTTCATGGACCCTGTTGACCTTTTAAAACTCCATTGACCCCAGGTACACTCACACACTCCTCCTGTTTCCTCCTGTCCTCCCCACAACCTTCACAGTCTGAAGAATATGTACCTCAGTGTAGGTGGTGGGGAATGTGTCAGTTATGAGGACGGCTGACACACTCCTCCCACTTTTTACTGTCTCAGAATAACCTGCTTCAACTTTAGCCCATTCACTGCTTTTGACCAATATTTCTCTTCTGTAAGGCCCCTTTCACACTGGGGCGGTTTGCAGGCGCTATTTTACTAAAAATAGCGCCTGCAAACCGAGCCTAAACAGCGGCTCCTGTCTCTCCAAGGTGAAAGCCCCGAGGGCTTTCACACTGGAGCGGTGCGCTAACAGGACTTAAAAAAAAGTCCTGCTAGCCGCATCTTTGGAACGGTGAGAGGAGCGGTGTGTTTACCACTCCTACACCGCTCCTTCCCATTGAAATGAATGGGATACCGCGGTAATACCGCCCGCAAACCGCGGCTGTAGCCGCGGTTTGTGGGTGGTATTAACCCTTTTTCGGCCGCTAGCGGGGGTTAAAACTGCACCGCTAGCGGCCGAATACCTCTGCAATCCCGACGGTATAGCGCCGCTAAAAATAGCGGCGCTATACCGCCACCGCCACCGCCCCCACCGCCCCAGTGTGAAACCGGCCTAAAACCCCATGTGAGTCAAGCATGAGCTTGGATATCATGTTTTTACTTTATATTTAGTAGACGTGTGCACACTGAAATATTTAGTTTCGGAATTTCGTTTCCATACGAAAAATGAATTTATTTAGTTACTCCCGAAATTTGTTTTTATTTATTTTGTTTCGTTAAAAAAATGCATTCGTATCCATTCCAAGCGTCGCCGGAGTTAGTGACTTGACCTGTATTGCCATGCTAATGTATATTTTTTTAATTTTATTATATACAGTATTTATTTATAGTAATTTGAAGCTTGAACATTGTAACGTTCATCATTTCTCCTTTGTATTAAATAGGTGTCATCCAGTCAGAGGGGGAGACTCAGGAGGAGGCGGCTGAGGCGACAACGCCCACATGTAAGTTAGTATAATCTTGCTTGTATCTGCTGATCATACATATTTCAATGTTCTTGTACTAATGTGTGAGATTGTTGTACACTGCAGATTGTAATGTTCTTTTCTATATTAATCAACAGCTGCTGAGGCTGAGCAGGAGGTGGAGGAAACCTGCCCTGTAGAGTAAGGTAACCAGATTTTTTAAATGAAATCCGGGGACATATTTTTTTTTTATACTAGTAATGGCGGCAATCAGCGACTCTCTGCCCATTGCCACCGCCGCCCGCCTCACAGCCTGTCAAGTCTCACTCTCCGGGCCCCGGTTACTACTGGGTGGGGAGCGGAGGAAGATCACTCCACCAGGGAAGGCAAGAAGATAAGCAGGCAGGCGCCTGGCCGGGACTTGAGCCAAGGCAGAAGAACATGCGCGTGAAGCTAAATGGGCATGCACCAGAAACTGAAGAAATATTTCTTCCGCTCCGACCAGCACATGATCATTAGAAAGGGGCACAGATAATGGAAAAAAATACACCCCCCTAAGCTAGTAGGAGCCGGGGAGGGGGTGTAATTCAGATTTTTTTTTTTTAATTCTGCACTATCTGTCTTTGAAATTGCCCCAGACCCTGTTCAAATCCAATCCGGGGACAAAACTGGGGACAGACTCTGTCCGGGGACAGTGTCTTAAATCCAGAGACTGTCTGGTCACCCTACTGTAGAAGCTGCTGGGGATGCGGAAGATGGTCAGTATAAGCAACAGCCAGACGCGGCAGATCCAGGGAGTAAGTACAGCTGTTTTGGATTTTCCAGGCAAATATAGTATTTTAAATATGAAATGCTAATGGGATACCTTGTCTAGAAATGGTTGTGATTTATTCTGCAAGGCTTCGGTTTAGCTGGAATTATTAGTCCCTGTCTGCAGCTGATTCCAGTCTTCCTGTTAGCGTGACCTGTGCTTGTTACAATAAAACCTTGGTTTGAGATTAACTTGGTTTGAGAGCGTTTTGCAAGACAAGCAAAACGTTTAAATACATTTTGACTTGATATACAAGCGATGTCTTGATATACAAGCGATGTCTTGATATACAAGTAGCATCATGTCACAACTGAGTATATCCAAGAAGAGAGGAACCTCTAAGTGTAGCAATATGGTTACCATTAAAGTGGTTGTAAACCCAGGAAAAACTTTTTTTTTTTTAAAAACGCTTGTAAGAGAAAGCCATAATGAGCTATTATGACTAGCATAATAGCTCATTATGCATCACTTACCTTAGATCGGGGCCCCCGAAGCTGTCCTCGTCTCCCTCTCCAGCCGCATCCATTACTTCCGGGTATCGCCGCTCCAGCCAATCACAGTGCGGCTCCGGCGCTGTGATTGGCCGGGGCGGCGAAGACGTCACTCTGCGCATGCGCGCGGGAGTCGTCAAATCCGGCTAAGCCGGATTTGTGAATGGGATTAACCCTGTAAATGCACCATTGTCTACGGCGCGCATGCGCCGTAGACATCGGTGCATGTCTTTTATTGCAAATATCTCCTAAACCGTGTAGGTTTAGGAGATATTTCTTGCACCTACAGGTAAGCCTTAATCTAGGCTTACCTGTAGGTGCAAGTTGCATAAGTGGGTTTACAACCACTTTAATGGTACAGCATTTAGCAACTCACATGGTTGATGATTAAAACAGGCACGTCTAAGTATTCAGGCATCCGGTGTAAAGCTGTCCATATAGACCATCCTCCTTACCGCCATCATCGTCATCCCTTCCATGCGGCGCTCCACGAGAGCTTCAAGCCTCGCTTTTCGATCGCTTTACTGCAGGGTAGTTTTCCCGGTCACAATGGCAGACTAACAGGGTTGAGAACCGGCAGTGCGGGGGATGGTCTATGTGGACAGCTTTACCCCGGATGCCTGCATACTTAAATGTGCCTCTTTTAATCATCAACCATGTGAGTTGCTAAGGCCCCTTTCACACTGGGGGCGAGAGGTGCGTCGGCGGTAAAGCGCCGCTATTTTTAGCGGTGCTTTACAGCCAATTTTGTGGCCTATTTTACCCCCTGCTAGCGACCGAGAAGGGGTTAAAAACCACTGCAAAGCACCTCTGCAGAGGCGCTTTGCCGGCGGTATAGCCGCGGTGTCCAATTGATTTGAATGGGCAGGAGCGGTGGAGGAGCGGTATTCACACCTCTCCTTCACCGCTCCAAAGATGCGGCTAGCAGGACTTTTTTTACCGTCCTGCTAGCGCACCGCTCCAGTGTGAAAGCCCCGATGTGTAGAGGGGAATCCCTTTGTACTCTGGCCAGGGTGGACACTCAGCTCCGCCCCAGTCAGAGTACAGTAAAGTACTACACCTTCCTGCACAGCTCTGAAAACTTGGGATGACGCAGCGAATCGACACAGACACCACTATCTCCTACACACAAATTGATTAGGTGCATCTCACTGAATATCAAAAATGGAAAACTGGTATGTAGAAGTGAAAACATCAAAAGATGTTACATGATTGTCTACAAGGGCTGGGAGATAATTGCCTTTATATAATGTTAGGGTGAGGCAGCCATGTGTATTGTATTATCTAATGTGTTTTCTGTTCTTCACAGGTGAAGTCTTCATCTTTCACCTCCACCCATTGGATGAAGCCCTGGACCTGTCCGCGTCTGGTTCAGCTCACTATCTTTCCTCCCCAGCGGTTTCTCCAGCGCATTTTCTCCTCCACCATCCCCCCACCTGCTCCCACCCATTGGTGCCGCCTTCCCAGTGCGTCCTGGTGAGGATTCTCCACCCACTCCAGTGCATATCCCCCCTCCAGAGCCACATCATGTGAATGTGTATCACATTGTGGGGGTCCAAGAGCGACAATATGCTGTAACCAGGAGGCAATTTCACTCTGTGGCCCTCCGCAATCGCCGGCAGTGCTGTCATAATGTGGTTTTGGAGAGATCCCAATGTAGCCTTAGTAGGCAACTGGAGGCTTGAAGGTCCTACCTTAGTAACCAGATGGCTGGGGTCAATAGGTACAGCTACTACTACTTCATTTTTTTTTTTTTATTAATGTTCAAAATAAAAATGTTTTGTTTAGGACTAGTTGTTTTCTTGAGTATTGCCATACTAAAAAAATATCCCTGCAGACAAAAGTTGTTGAGCGAGCGGGGGGGGGGGGGGGACAATTAACAAAATGTTCGTTCACCGGCAACAAAATGTTAAGTTGTTGAGCGGGGGCCGCCGGGACACATAAAAAAAAATCCGTTCAACTGTTGTTGGGGGGGGGGGGGGTGGTTGCGGTACACTGTTTTGCCCGTTCTCTGATCCTCTTCATGCTGTCTCTTCTTCCTGCTGTGCGGGAAAAAGGACACTCTCGCGGGAAGGAGGGAAGGAGGGGCCTATGCGGGTAAATCCGCAGAATCCGTGCCAGTTGGGAGGTATGGTTTTGCTGTCATTGTTAGGTTGTGATGTTTTATCTAAATGTACTAGTCTATTTAAAGGATCACTAAAGAATTATTTTTTTATTAAATAACAAACATGTTATACTTACCTCCGCTGTGCAGCTCGTTTTGGCCCCCGAACCTGGTCTTCTGGGGTCCCTCGGCGTCTATCTTGGCTCTTCCCCGCAATCACTCACCACCTATATGCAAGCTCTCTCGCATGGTGGTGAGTGATTGCGGGCGTGCTCCTGTGATACAGCCAGCGGCTATTGCCGCTCACTGTATCACTTGGCCCCGCCCCCCGGCGAGCCGCGTCATTGGATGTGATTGACAGCAGCGCGAGCCAATGGCTGCGCTGTTTTTAATCCATCCACTGTAACCAATCAACGGCCAGGCTGAGCGGCGAAGAGGATGTCGGGAGCGAGCACTGGACTTTCGAGGGGTCAGGTAAGTAAAACGGGGGGGCTGGGAGGGGCGGTATTGTCGGATGTTTTTTCACCTTAATGCATAGGATGCATTAAGGTGAAAAAACTTTTTCCTTTACAACCCCTTTAATGTTACTAACTTACTAGAGGCCTTATAATTGTAGATTTACTACATTTAACTATCAGTGCTATGTTGTGTTGGTAAGAGGAACTGTCATGCTGTTGAGGTTAGTTTCCCCGAACATCTTTTTTCTTTTTTTTTTAACCTCCTTGGCGCCGTTGGCGGTATGATTCTGTCAGATTTTAGGTGCTGAAAGCGATACAATTATTTTGCATGGAAATTTGCCGTTTTATATTGTAGGCCTGCAATTCTTAGGAATAACTCACTTAAATCTGTCCAAACCAGAGTCTAGTAGACATCCCGGGTATGATAAAGTTTGAAACACAAAATCATAAATTATAATATAATAAATAACTATAAATAATTATGTAGCGGGCTCACCCCATCTCCTTTGTCTAGGGGTATGTCACACGACAGGCTGAGATGCGCTACGGCCCATGTCCTCCCCATAGCTGTGGGTGAGGTGAAGGCCAGTATCAGTATCTTCCTCGGGCCAATGTGTTTTAGTTATGAAACTCAGTCCTGCTATGCTGACACCTCCCTTTGCTCCCATTAACCAGAGTCCACACACCGATCACAGTCCAACTCTTGTTTTATTGCAAGATCCACAACAAACAGTGCTTCAGTAGCCAACTGGTTGGAACATTATAATAGCCTGATACGGTGGGATGAGCAGGTCGAGGCACTATCCTAACTTCAATCTAAACCACTGTGGTTTCACCAGCGGTTATCGTAGCCTTGATTAGTACAGAACATAGAACTTGTGAGTCTCTACCAGCAACTCAAGAGAACGTATTTTGGAGTACCTTCGCTGCGCTGTGGCCCCTATCAGGGGAAGATGTGGCCCCTATCAGGGGAAGATGTCCCTCCAAGGGCTGCTCCGGACTCTCCGGACGGGTGACCTCCCCGGCCTCCTCACCTCAGATGCGGGTCCCGTCCTCCTCGGGGACCCTCGGACCACTTCGCCCTTGCGGGACCCAGTCGAAGTCACTGGGCCCCAGGCCTACGATTTAGTACCTCACCCCAGGCTGAAGGTGCCTGGGATGGACTCCAACTCCATTCCGGTCAGGCCTAGGGCGCCTGGGCCGGAACTCCGAACCGCCCGCACCCAGGCCTAAGGTGCCTGGGTGCGTGAAGAGAAGATCCTCGAAGACCTCGTGATGAGGGCGTCTCCCCCTTTTATCCCCTCCCATCGACACCACGGCAGGTTCCCCCGCCCTCGCCATACCATCTCCGGAAAGGGACAAAAAGGGTAGCACTGTGGCAGTGATTCTACCTTGAGCCTGCGGGTACCCCGCCACCCACAGGCCAAGGAGAATAATACACCACCCAATCCTCCACGAATACAAAAGGGGTCCAGAACCTCTCATAATTTACACACCTGGGTCACACTACTACCCAGGTGTACCCCAACTAAATTTAAAGACCCCGCTACAATTATAACAAATAATAATATAATAATAATAATAAAAATTATTCAATAATGTAATCAAACGAAAAACACTGAAATTTGCTCAGTTGCAGAATTGTCTCTGTCATTACATTTAGTGTTTGATGATGAATTTCCCCACAAATCGCTATCGCTCAATTCTGCAAGTGTTCTTATTTACTATCGCTGTTTTCTAGCTGGTCTAAAACCACTTTTGACATAAAGGGACACTTTTTGGTTGCTATGGACAATCTCCAAATTCCAGGCAGAAAAAACTGTATATATAATATAAAACTACATGCAGGGCACTGGACAGACCACTAGGGACAAAGGGGATGTGTTATTATTTGATACAGTACTGTAATCTGTAAGATTACAGTATACTGTATCTATACTGTGTTTTTCACTTTTTGAATTTGGCGCCAAACTCCGTCCCTGTGCGTCGCAACGTTGCAGGGAACGGAGCTCGGCAGTGTGAATCGAGCGAGGAGACAGCTCGCACACACTGCGGGGAGACATCGCAGGATCCAGGGAACAAGGTAAGTAACTTCCCCTGTATCCTGCGATGCAGCCCGAGTCTGGCTCGGGGTTACTGCTTTTGGTGGTAAAAACTCACCCCGAGCCCGACTCGTGAATACCGCTAAGGAGGTTAAAGGGTAAATTTATTAAGTTTTCAAGAAAGACATAACAGAACAGAAAATACATCATTCAAAACAATTACATTATATAGGATCACAAACTCCCCAAACATCTTTAATAATTGTCTCTTAAAGTGGTTGTAAACCCTGTTGAGTTTTTTTTTTTTTTTTTAACTAACCTGCAAGACAAAGCTATAATGAGCTAGTATGACTAGCATACTAGCTCATTATGTACCACTTACCTTAGATCGGGGCCCCCGAAGTCGTCCGTGTCTCTCCTCTAGCCGCATCCATCGCTGCGGCGATAGCCGGAATGTTACTTCCGGGTATCGCCGCTGCAGCCAATCACAGCGCCGCTCCGGCGCTGTGATTGGCCGGAGCGGCGAAGACGTGACTCCGCGCATGCGCGCGTGAGCCGTCGAATTCGGCTACGTCGTCGAATGTTTCGACCTAGCCGAATTTGTGAATGGGGTTAACCCCATGCGCATGCGCATGACATCAGCGTCGCCGCTTTTAAATGCAAATATCTCCTTAACCGTGTAGGTTAAGGAGATATTTCATGCACCTACAGGTAAGCCTTAATCTAGGCTTACCTGTAGGTCTTTGTTTATAAAGTGGGTTTACAACCACTTTAATCCCAGACTATCATAAAAAAAATAGTTAAATTAGCACGAGTTGACATTTGTATTTACAAAGACAGCAACACGTGAGCAGAAGCGCCACGTCAAGGCTTCAACCCTTGCTACTGTCCATTCACACAACATTCATTCATGCAATCACGCACACTCTAGTCAACACAACACTCATCATTGTATTTTCCAAAAAAGAGTGATGGAGGGAATAAAGGGAAAAATTTGGATTGCTTAAAACAATTTAATTCAATTTAAATCTTGGGGGTCACACCAAAGACAACTGCTATTGTCAAGTGGTAAGAAAATTAACACTTAGATGGTTCCCCTTAGTTCCATCTATCTTCACATGGTGACAACAATTCAGGTCTCACAAGTTAAGGGTAGGGTAACCCAGCTTGGGGAGGTTAAACTTGAGGAAAGTTATTTGTTCCATCAAATGGGGTGTTCGTTGCGCAAGGTGTGGATTCAGGATGTTCCCAGTAATAGAGAAAACTCTCTCTCTCTTTGCACAGTGGTTGGAGGACAGGATAGTAGCTGCTGGGAAACCAGGCAAAGAGCAGGCCACACTTTTCTTACCATCCCAATAGGTCAAAGGGTCCGCTGTAGGAAGCAAAGGTGCTTCAAATAGGTAGGCCCTGACCATTTCAGAAGCACTGCTCTGCTCTTGATTACCTGCTGCTTGACTTGCACCCACCAATTTGTCAAGTGCCTCTACCCAACATGCACATGCTGCATTCGGTAGTTTTTGAGTGATGGTGCCAGGCCTTGGAATAGCAGACATGGCAGGTGAATCTTCCAAACCGGCATCATCCGGCATACGCCCTCTGTTGCTGCAAAATACAGACCGTTTCAATCAGTTTTTCTTTCCAGTAAGAGAGGCTGTTGTCTCTGAGGGCCAGTTTACCTTTGATCCTGGGATCACACAGGGAAGTCAGCAAGAGTTCAGGGCTTTTGCAGACACGGTCATTTAGTCGATCTTTTAAGTTGTCTTGTAGTTTTCTGATGAAAGAGGCTACATCGGCATGAAGTGGGCTGTCATAAAGAGGCTCCTTGTTTTCTAGGAACTATCCCACCTTCTCCATGAGATAGGTGAACAAGGGTATGACCTGTCCTAGGCTGGCATTGCTCTGACTCATGTTTTCCATCACATCCCGAAAGGGTTTTAAGACAGAAACGAGCTGCTCAATTATACACCAGTCATCATGTCCCATTGTGGAATCAATCACAATGCTGTGGCGGGATGATAGATTGTGGATGGCTGTCTTTTGCTCCAAAATGCGTTCAAGTGTTTTCAGGGTATAGTTACACCGGGTGCTGACATCTTGTTTCAGTCGATGTATGGGGAGCCCTGATTGTTCTTACTCCTCCCTCAACAGTTGACTAGCCCCTACACTGCGGTGGAAATGCCCTGCACTCCTCTACCATACATAATGTCCTCTGTCATACCCACTGCACTCCTCTACCATACATAATGTCCTCTGTCATACTCACTGCACTCCTCTACCATACATAATGTCCTCTATCATACCCTCTGCACTCCTCTACCATACATAATATCCTCTGTCATACTCTCTGCACTCCTCTACCATACATAATGTCTTCTGTCATACCATCTGCACTCCTCTACCATACATAATGTCCTCTGTCATACGCTCTGCACTCCTCTACCATACATAATATCCTCTGTCATACCCACTGCACTCCTCTACCATACATCATGTCCTCTGTCATACTCTCTTCACTCCTCTACCATACATAATGTCCTCTGTCATACCCTCTGCACTCCTCTACCATACATAATGTCCTCTGTCATATCCACTGCACTCCTCTACCATACATAATATCCTCTGTCATACCCACTGCACTCCTCTACCATACATCATATCCTGTGTCATACTTTCTGCACTCCTCTACCATACATAATGTCTTCTGTCATACCATCTGCACTCCTCTACCATACATAATGTCCTCTGTCATATCCACTGCCCTCCTCTACCATACATAATGTCCTCTGTCATACACCTCTGCACTCCTCTGCCATACATAATGTCCTCTGTCATACCCTCTGCACTCCTCTGCCATACATAATGTCCTCTGTCATACCCTCAGCACTTCTCTACCATACATAATGTCCTCTGTCATACCCTCTGCACTCCTCCACCATACATAATGTCCTCTGTCATACTCACTGCACTCCTCTACCATACATAATGTCCTCTGTCATACCCACTGCACTCCTCTACCATACATAATGTCCTCTGTCATACTCTCTGCACTCCTCTACCATACATAATGTCTTCTGTCATACCATCTGCACTCCTCTACCATACATAATGTCCTCTGTCATACCCTCTGCACTCCTCTACCATACATAATATCCTCTGTCATACCCACTGCACTCCTCTACCATACATCATGTCCTCTGTCATACTCTCTTCACTCCTCTACCATACATAATGTCCTCTGTCATACCCACTGCACTCCTCTACCATACATAATATCCTCTGTCATACCCACTGCACTCCTCTACCATACATCATATCCTGTGTCATACTCTCTGCACTCCTCTACCATACATAATGTCTTCTGTCATACCATCTGCACTCCTCTACCATACATAATGTCCTCTGTCATACCCTCTACACACCTCTACCATACATAATGTCCTCTGTCATACCCACTGCCCTCCTCTACCATACATAATGTCCTCTGTCATACACCTCTGCACTCCTCTACCATACATAATGTCCTCTGTCATACCCTCTGCACTCCTCTACCATACATAATGTCCTCTGTCATACCCTCTGCACTCCTCTGCCATACATAATGTCCTCTGTCATACCCTCTGCACTCCTCTGCCATACATAATGTCCTCTGTCATACCCTCAGCACTTCTCTACCATACATAATGTCCTATGTCATACCCACTGCACTCCTCTGCCATACATATTGTCCTCTGTCATACCCACTGCACTCCTCTACCATACAGTACATAATGTCCTCTGTCATACCCACTGCACTCCTCTCCAGCACATACCGCCCAACCTAATCCTCTCCTCCACCTATTTGTTGAAATTACCAAATATTTGAGGTGATTAAGAGGAAATATGATCACTTTGTATTAGGGCTGCGGAAATTAACGATTAATTGCTCGATTAATCGTTAATTTCTTTGATCGATCAAAATAATTTTTATCGAGGACGATCCGCGGAGTGAGCTCCGCGGTCTCGTCCATAGGAAAGGCCGTGGCTTCGGCCTAGCTTCGAAGCGGCGGCCATCTTGGTCCACCCGGTGGCAGCCTAGTAGCGGCGCGCTGACATCATCATCAGCCGCCTGTTTGTGCCGTCTACTCTGCGAGTCTGCGGACGGTTCTGCCTGGATTTTACGGTATGGGGGGGGGGGGGGAGATGTGGGGAGATGTGGACATTACGGGGGAGATGTGGACATTACAGTATGGGAGCACATGTGGACATTACAGTATGGAGGCACATGTGGACATTACAGTATGGGGGCACATGTGGACATTACAGTATGGGGGAGATGTGGACATTACAGTATGGGGGCACATGTGGACATTACAGTATGGGGGCACATGTGGACATTACAGTATGGGGGGAGATGTGGACATTACAGTATGGGGGGAGATGTGGACATTACAGTATGGGGGGAGATGTGGACATTACAGTATGGAGGCACATGTGGACATTACAGTATGGGGGCACATGTGGACATTACAGTATGGGGGAGATGTGGACATTACGGTATGGGGGCACATGTGGACATTACAGTATGTGGGGCAGATGTGGACATTACAGTATGTGGCAGATGTGGACATTACAGTATGGGGGGCAGATGTGGACATTACAGTATGTGGGGCAGATGTGGACATTACAGTATGGGGGAGATGTGGATATTACGGTATGGGGGGAGATGTGGAAAATTGTAAAAACGGTATGTGCGTTATAATTAATCGAAATTAGTCGATTAATCGATTTAAAAAAAATCGATTAATCGAACACGAACATTTTAATCAGTAACAGCCCTACTTTGTATGAAAAACACATGATGGTTTATTTATCACAATTTTTTACCCAAGATTTAAACATTTTTCAAATTGAATCTTCGGTAGAAAATGGGTGAAAGTTGTGCAAATCTTGATAGAAACAAATTGATAAATAGAACCCCATAGTGCGAATGTGACCTAAAAACTTGCTTTGAAGCAGAAGTAAATCCCTTGTTTATAAAATGCTGGAAGGTAGGCTTTTGTGACAGAAGATGCTCTCTGTTTTTCCCTGTCTATCAGCATTTTTGTTTTCTGCATGTACACTGAGCCACGCATGCGCCCTTCAGTGCACTGTCTCTGCGGACAAGTGGTCCAATACTTCCAATTGAATAAAAATACATTAAAATACATATATGTGACCCATTATTTCATATTTTACCTGAGTGCCCTGCCTACTTATCACACTGCTGATTTATTGTTCAATGTCCAGTCCTTATAGAGGTTGTTTTTTCTTTTCTTTATGTTTTCTCTGGCTGGTAGGACAGCAGCAGTTTTACTCCTAAAACAATATATGGAAAATAACTAGTCCTCGTGCCATATGAATGCATTTTAAATTTACACCACAATGCATTAATGTTCTTTATGTGACCACAAAAGCCTTTATTCTTCCATTATATTCACTGCAACTAAAATGTCCAAAAACTTCAGTGTAAGATTTTCATGTTCTCGCCAATTAGAGTTGTGGAACTTTTATTAGAGGCTTTTAAGTGGCTCCTATAATTGACTTTCTCTTTGTCTTGGTGTTCAGCATGTGATTTTCTTTACTGAACTTTTTCCAGTTTTGAAATATAATGCTATACCGCTATGTTTTTTAAAGCGGAACTAAACTGTATGTGAGCACCACAAATTTAAAACGCTATTTAATACATTTGCAATATTCAAAGCAAACCCGCCCATAGCTCCCAACTGTCCCTGATTTCGAGGGACTGTATAGAAAATGCACTTTTTATCTTTCAAAAAGTGTTTCCCAGTGCTAAACCTTTCATCCAAATTCTAAATTGCTGTAAATTTTAAAAGCCAATATAAAGGAACAGCAGTGGTAAAAAAAATCCCTTGTGGATTTAATTAACCTCTTTTTTTGGGGGGGGGGGGTTAATTCTCCTTTAGGGGGGTGTGGCAGGAGGCGTGTCCTATGCCTACATATGTTTGCTAGTAGGTGTCCCTCATTCCCATCCCAAAATGTTGGGAGGTATGCCGGCTGCCCAATGCATCCAGGACTTATTTTGTTGAGAAATCATATTGAAAAACAGCCCTAGCATTTCTAGCTTTTGCAATCTTGAGTCAGGGCAGATGATTCATGTAGCATTTACTTCCTAGAATTCATCTTCCCTTGGTTCAGGCATTCAGGCAGGAGGGTGTTCTTAGCTGAGAAAGCCCCTCCTCCCCTCCTCCAGATGAAAGGAAAAAAAAATGCCCATGAAGACTCCTGGGATGTAGGACATCAGTTTGGCCTAGGCCCGAATCCAGGAAGCAACTGAAGGAATATATAAAAAAAAGAAAGGTTAAAACAAGAAAATATATTATTGCTTCCTATCTATGTACTAATGCAAGCAGCATAAGGATTAAAAATAGTTAATGCTGATTCAGAGAGTTTAGTTCTGCTTTAAGCTGCTGTGGACATGTCATGTCATGACATGTCATAGACTAGAAGGCACCATACAAACTAAATCCCAAAGTAAGAATAAAATGATTCTTGGACAACAAAAATGTTTTTCGTTTCATGATTTACATGAATTTGCTTAGTTCAAGTTGTTTGATTTGTTTCATTAGTTTTCAGAATTTGTACCCTTTATTCGAATTCGAAACAAATTCCATTCGAATTGCATTTGAAATTCAAATTTTGGAAGATGGTTATATTATTTTTATTCCATTCTATTCTATTGTTTCTTTTCTATTCTATTCTTTTATTTTTTATTCTATGCTTTTCTTTTCTATTATATTCTATTATTTTCTATTATATTCAAATTCAAATTTATTCTATTCGAAATTCGAATTTCGGAAAACAGTTATATTGTTAAATTCTTTCTATTCTATTTTATTATATTCTATTGTTTATTCTATTCTATTCTGTTATTTTAATTTCTTTTCTATTCTATTCTATTCTAATTAGATTTTTTTTATTTTCGAATGCCCCATAGGGGTGTATAGATCATAAAACTGGCTGAAAAGAATTCTACGTTTTTTAGAAGTTAAGACAGTCCACACATATGTATCTCAGCTGTGTAAGTAACTGATTGCCTCCACTTACACTAAATTCTGGCCACAGAACTATTTTTCAAGATGTTTCACTGATAAATCTGTAAAAAAACTGGCAAAGTCAACTTCACAAAATGTTAGCAAGAGATAACATCAAACTTTTATTTAGCCAAGTTCTTTGGATCTCTCTTTGCCGGAGGGCTTGTATACTCGGTTACAACTTACTCCAATACACAAGGGCACAAGGCTGCAATAAAATGTACCCTAAACAGTCTCAGTACGTGGCAGCTTAGAAGTAAATCTTCTGTTCTCTAAACAATTTTACATCAATTAACATCAAGCACTAACATATGCACACTTCTATCATTCTGTTGGTTGAAAAAGATTTGAAAGGAGCACATTGTCAGGGCCAGTTCTCACCAAAGAAATGCGGTCTGGATGCGTTCCGGATGCATATCTGCATATGCGTTTTTGACGCGTTTTCAATGCGTTTCCAGTGTGTATTTGATGTGATTTTGAGTGCATTTTTTCCTCTCTTTTTTTTCTTCACCTTAAATGAGGACATGCGTTCCAGTGTGTTTTTTGATGCATTATACTGCATTCCAGTTCAGAAAAAATGCAGCATGGTATACTTTTTTTTCTGGAACTGACCACACTGGTGTGAACTATGCCAGTCAGGGCTCTGCTTAAAATAATGGTAATCATAGGCCAGTGCCTAGGGGAAGCAGGGTAAGGACCCCTTGAAATTTTCCACATTTTGTCACGTTACAACCAAAAACATAAATGTATTTTTATTGGGATTTTATGTGATAGACCAACACAAAGTGGCACATAATTGTGAAGTGGAAGGAAAAATGATAAATGGTTTTCAAAACTGTTTACAAATAAATATGTGAAAAGTGTGGGGGGCATTTCTATTCAGCCCCCCTGAGTCAATACTTTGTAGAACCTTTCACTGCAATTACTGCTGCAAGTCTATTGGGGATGTCTCTACCAGCTTTGCACATCTAGAGAGTGACATTTTTGCCCGTTCTTCTTTGCAAAATAGCTGAAGCTCTGTCAGAGCTCATTGAAAGATGACATCACAATTCATGTTCATTCCTTGGATAGGTTTTTAGTCTTCAAAACAATATTACAAGGGAATAGCGCCCCTTAACATGAAGCATAATATATTAGATAAATTGTTGCATTTTAAAGCTGAACGCCAGGTAAACAGCTAACTATACTAGAAAAATGCATATATGGGAGTTTTACTTTACAAAGGATTTACATTTCTGTCCATCCGTGCCTTAAAGTTACACAGCCCTGTCTAACAGCACAGCCAGTGTGGCGTCTGCCTTTTTGTCTGCTGCAAATAAACAGTACAGATAGCCTTGCCACAGATTCTCAATTGGATTTAGGTCTGGACTTTGTGCCATTCTAACACATGAATATGCTTTGATCTAAACCATTCCATTGTAGCTCTGGCTGTATGTTTAGGGTCGTTGTCCTGCTGGAAGGTGAACCTCCGTCACAGTCTCAAGTCTTTTGCAGACTCTAACAGGTTTTCTTCTAAGACTTCCCCATATTTGTCTCCATCCATCTTCCCATCAACTCTGACCAGCTTCCCTGTCCCCGCTGAAGAAAAGCATCCCCACAACATGATGCTGTCACCACCATGTTTAAAAGTGGGGATTGTGTGTTCAGGTTGATGTGCAGTGTTAGTTTTCCGCCACACATAGCGTTTTGCTGTTAGACCAAAAAGTTAAATTTTGGTCTCATCTGACCAGAGCACCTTCTTCCACATGTTTGCTGTGTCCCCCACATGGCTTCTCGCAAACTGCAAATAGGACTTCTTATGGCTTTCTTTCAACAATGGCCTTTTTCTTGCCACTCTTCCATAAAGGCCAGATTTGTGGAGTGCACGACTAATAGTTGTCCTGTGGACAGATTCTCCCACCTGAGCTGTGGATCTCTGCAGCTCCTCCAGAGTTACCATGGGCCTCTTGGCTGCTTCTCTGATTAATGCTCTCCTTGCCCGGCCTGTCATTTTAGGTGGACGGCCATGTCTTGGTAGGTTTGCAGTTGTGCCATACACTTTCCATTTTCGGATGATGGATTGAACGGTACTCTGAGATGTTCAACGCTTGGGATATATTTTTTTATAACCTAACCCTGCTTTAAACTTTTCCACAACTTTATCCCTGACCTGTCTGGTTTGTTCCTTGGCCTTCATGATGCTGTTTGTTCACTAAGGTTCTCCTACAAACCTCTGAGGGCTTCACAGAACATCTGTATTTATACTGAGATTAAATTACACACGGTTGGACTCTATATGCTAATTAGGTGACTTCTGAAGGCAATTGGTTCCACTAGATTTCAGTTAGGGGTATCAGAGTAAAGGGGGCTGAATACAAATGCACACCACACTTTTCACATATTTATTTGTAAAAAAAAATTGAAAACCATTTATCATTTTCCTTCCACTTCACAATTATGTGCCACTTTGTGTTGGTCTATCATATAAAATCCTAATAAAAAACATTTACGTTTTTGGTTGTAACATGACAAAATGTGAAAAATTTTAAGGGGTATGAATACTTTTTCAAGGCGATGTATGTTTTGGACTTGTGTTGATAGGAAAATGCAATTAGTTTTTAGGTGAATTCTATAGTCTATGCATTTGCATGCATTTGACATGGATTTGAGATGCTTCTGAGATCATTTAAGCCGTGTACACACGATAGGTTTTACCTATGAAAACAGTCCGATGGACTTTTTTCATCTGACAAACCGATCGTGTATGGGCCCCATCTGTCTTTTTTCCATCGGTGTTTAAAAATAGAACATGTTTTAAATTTATCCGATGGTTAAAAAGCCGATAGCAAATTACTATCGTCTGTGGGGAACTCCATCGGATGACCCATAGGAAATCCGATCGTGTGTACAGGGCTTTAAAGTTCAGTGATAGGTGCATTTGACCTGCAGTTCGTTTTAGGGCTACAGGAAGTGTTGGTAAAGGTTAGTCATAAGGTTAAAGGGAAGGATGGTAGAAGGGATAATGTTAGGTTTGGGGATACAGGGAGGGATAGTGGGAGCCCAAGTGTAAACAAGAAGGACTCGTTTTAAAGTGTTACTAAACCCAGGACTAAATCCAGGACTAAACCCAGGACTAAATTCACTAAATCTGGTCTCCCACAGTACACAAAACATAGAAATACAATTAGTTCAGTAAATATAAACTGCTAATTATCTTTTCTCATCAGCAGTATATAGCAGTCTTGTGAGTTCTATCGGTGTCCAGCCAAGCACTGATTAAAGCTTGTAGGAGGAGTTTTCATTCTCATCTGACTGTCCTATGCGGCTGCAGGACCCCTGACCCTCTGTTTGGACAGTGCTGATCCCCCCAAAAAAACTCTCTAGCATTACACACCCAACTGAGCATGTGCAGAGTGTCCCCAAGGCTCTGTACTATCAGGAGATGGATTGGGGACAGCAAAGGAAGGAGGATCAGAGAAGACAGGATCAAGTAGCCTTTTTACACAATGCAGAGGATTAACCCCTTAGGTTCCAAAGTGAGTATAACAAGCATGATTTACTGCATTTACAGACTGTTTTTACTGGTGGGTTTAGTAACACTAAGATAACAGGGAGGGATAGTGAGTGGGATGGTGTTAAGTTGAGGGATACAGGGAGGGATAGTGTGGGGGGCAGTTTTAAGGTAAACTCTTAAATCCTGCTTTCCTAAACATTGGCTCTTATGTTAAATACCATCCTGCTTGTGTTCTTATCCTGATTCAGGACTGTGCATGCAGCCGTTAGCCCATATCAACCAACCAGGGGTTCATTTTCCTTTCCTAACCTGCACTAAAAAATTACATTTAGAATTTGAGTAGCTGCTTCTGCCAACCCTTCTACATTCTTGCAGTTCTAATAAATGAATAGCATTGTATATGCTTTGGGAACACTACTTCATGTCACTGGCTAGCCCTGCATTCTGTGGTTTTTATAACTAATTGCATACATTTTCAAGACAACAATGTTTGCATTTGGCCACATGAAGTAAGTTGTGCAGAACAAAAATACAATTTCTTATTTAAACACAGCAGAGTCTGTCAGTGCATGAATGGGTAATTGCTTTAGTGGTCCTTTGGGACCCTCCAAATACTACTGGAACCTGTTGCTGATTAACCTAAACATTACCCGATAACATGGGATGCAATGGAAAAGCAGCTTTGCCATGTGACACCCATGTCTGCCACAAGAGGGAGTGCTGAGTACCGTCTTGTGTAGTGCTGGAAAGTGGAGTTCCAAAACTTTACACACATGAGCTCATTGAAAGATGACATCACAATTCATGTTCATTCCTTGGATAGGTTTTTAGTCTTTACAACAATATTACAAGAGAATAGCACCCCTTAACATGAAGCAGAATATATAAGATAAATTATTGCATTTTAAAACTGAACGCCAGGCAAACAGCTAACTATACTGGAAAAATGCATATATGGGAGTTTTACTTTACAAAGGATTTACATTTCTGTCCATCCGTGCCTTAAAGTTACACAGCCCTGTCTAACAGCACAGCCAGTTTGGCATCTGCCTTTTTTGTCTGCTGCTGCAAAAAAAGTGCAGATAGCCAGTAAGCCCCACTATTATAGTGAGGGGCCGGTCAGGGCCAGATTTTTCCCTAGGTCATATAGGCAGTGGCCTAGGGTGAGATGACCACCGTGGGTGGCCAATAGGAGCATGCATGAAGTGGAAAGGGCAGAAGCCAGCACCTAACACTAAAGCAAGCCATATAAATTATTATGCAACTTTTCATGGATGCAGGTGTAGCGCCCCCCCCCCGCTATGTGTAAATTTAGGGGTGGTCTGAGCCAGTAGTTGGGCTCAGACCAATCGATTGTTCTAAACTGCTTCTGCTCTAGGTGTGATGCTGCCTGGTAGTAGTGTTTCCTGGTGCCTGTAGGTGGCACTGTCACCACCGGCTCAGGTTGAACCACAAGGGGGTATCACAGCACCTTTGGTGTCCTCTCTCGGCAGCCATGCAGTGGGCGTGGTCAACCTGCTGTGCATGCTGGGAGAGGGTACATAAGGGGCAGACACCATTGGGGTTTGTTCATTCCAGGGGACCCTTGGTCCTGTATGTGCACCTCGTGGCCCGTATGGCACGAGGTGCGCGTGTGTTTTTGGGTCTCGGGCACCTTCAGCCCGAGGCTGCGCTGCTGCATGGTAGGCCCAGCTCTGCTGGCTGAGACCTACACCTCAGAGAAGGATCCCAGACTGCCCACCAGTAGGGAGCCCACCTTTAGGAAAGGAGACCAGGGGAGGATCAGTTCCAGAGGAGACTAGCGATGGTACTGCTGTCTCGGGAAGAGGCCTGGAAACTCGCCTAAAGAGGGATCCATCATCTTTATCACAAGCCCTGCAATACACCAATCTGGTACAAAGGTTTCTCTCATTATTGCTTGGCTGGGAGCTTCGGGACTGACAATCCTGTGGCAGAGGATTCCTGATCGCATCCCCTAAAAAGTTCACAATTTATCCGTGCTCCATCCCGGCTGCTAGGACCGCTCACAAAGAGACTATCCGGGTGAGCAATACCCACTCAGGCTTGAGTGCGGCGAAAGAGTTGCACTGTGTCTTAAGTGTTGCGTGCCTGAACCTTATCCCCCTACTTCTCTTATTTTCCTACTCTCTATTCAAGTTTACTGCAAATATAAAGAATAAAACCTTGTTGCTTATGTAGCGGGGGTTCCAAATTTGGGGACTGCTATACCAAATTTAGGGGTGATTTGAGTAGTAGTTGACTCAAATCTTTTCAATTGCTGGACTCTGTCTTGTTGCTATTTCACCTGGTGTGCAGTTCCCTTAAGAAGTATGGGTGGCGCTGTCATCTATACTCAGGGTTGAACTACAGGTGATGGGGCAGCGATTGGGTGTCTCCTCTCGGCAGCCGTACAGTGGGTGTGGTGGACCTGATGTGCATGCCGGGAGGGGGTACAAAAGGGGCAGATGCCGGAAACCTAAGGGGGTGGTGGGAGAGGAGTCGTGAGAGAGGGGAAGTCGAGTTGCCACCCCGGGGACCTGTACTCGGGGGAAGGTATTGTGTGGAGTCCAGTTTCGAGTGCATGGCCCTCCAGGCCATGGGGCCACGTGTGCTTCAGTCCCAGGCACCTTTAGTCCTGGGACTGCAACTTCAGACCTGGGCCCAGCACCTTTAGCTGGAGCCCGTTTCGGGAGGAAGAATCCCAGAGTGCCGCCTTGCGAGGGGACCCGTTTCTGGAAGAGGAGGCTGGGGGAGGACCGTTCTGAAGGACTGGTGAGAAAATCACAGTAAAGGAAGGGGCCCAGTAACTCTCCGGAGGGAAGTCATCCATCCGGAAACCAGGGGCCTAATATCTGGACCATCATGAGGTTTGGGGTACCATAGATCCTGTGGCAGAGGATCTCCTAGACGAATCCATTAGGGAACTAAATTGACTGTTCGAGCTACACGCCGGCTGCTAGTGCCATTGGGTGACTACCCGGGTGAGCTGTACCCACTTGGGATCAAGTGGCGACGAAGCCAGGAGTGCCTGAATTCCATCTGTCTTCCTAACACCTTTCTCCTTCCACGCATAAGAAAATAAAGCTCTACGTTGGAGTGATATACTGGTGTGGACCTTGGAGTTACTTGGGGCATAGAGACTTTGTCCTTACACACTAGGGACAGAGACCAACACTGAGGGGATTGCTGCAAAGACCCATAAGGAAACTAAGTGTGCCTAACCTCTGCAACCCAGGGGGTACGGGCATGGTAGAGACCACACGCTCCTTCCTCTCCAGTGAACGAGTCAAAGAGTAGAGAAGGAGGGTGGCCGGTGGCCGCTACATGTGGGGGCTCGTGATCCAGGATTTTTGTAGTGTATGCCCCGGGAGAAGTTGGACTTTATTCCCCTGTGAAAGCTCCGTGGAGGTCGGCCATGTTTGTGTGAAATTCAACCTGCGTCACAAGTAAGAGAAAGGATTCAGGCCTGGCAGTTTTTGGCTGCGTAGTTCGTGGGTGTGTCAAGTCTGGAAAAGCCCGCAAAGTAAGTGCAGAAAAGTAACAAGAAAGGGGAGGAGCTTGGGAAGTGTGAGCTCCTCGTGGTGCGTTTGGTGCGAAAAGGGGACATTATCTGATGAACTGTTGATGAAGCGACATGTCCGCTCCTTCTTGGAGACCTGCTTCACCGGGATCTTGTGCTCTATTGCCTGGTCCAACCATGGATGTGACCCCTATTGCCGCCTCATTGACTGACACAGGAATCCGGCTGAAGCCCAGGGGCCGCTTTGCCTTTTATGCATGTCGAGATTCAGAGGCCTTGGGCATGATCTGTGTGAAGTGTCAGGGACTGATCGTACATCTTCGGCCTTTCGGGAGATGTACCCGCTGTGGGGAATTCCTGTTCGAAGGAAGAGCAGCCGACAGAGAAGCCAAAAGTCTACCGAGTAAACTGGATCTCAGGTGCTGTTACTCCTGAGGAGGAGGTGTGTGCTATCACCACCATTCCCAAGCGCAGTCCCGCAGAGGTGGCGATCATAAAGACTGAACTCCGGCCATTGAGGAATTCGAGGCGGAGAACCCAGTGGATGCTGCATCAGTTTCAACGGAGGTAGGACTCGGAAAAGCTTCCCGCAGCCGCGGTGGAGGCCCACCTCAGCGCCCGCCTGACTCGGATCGTCCAGCCGGAGAAGTTTCCCTGACGGTTAGAGGTCGGCCGGGGAAAGGAAGCAAGGTCAGTGTCCGTTCTATTCGGGACGCCTGGGTGCCTGACCCAAAGGAACTGTTAAAAGATGACCCTGTGTCCACTAGAGTTTGCCTGCCAGCAGAGATGTGGGACTCTTCGGACGTAGATTCTTCCTCTGATATGGGAGATAATGCAGAGATTGATGAACTGTTTGTCAGCAAAGGATGGGACAAAATTTCTTTAACTTCTCCTCGTAGTACAAAGGGATCGCCCATGAACTCTAGGGATACTACACCCCGGGTGGAAACCCCTGTTAATGCTGGAGAAATTGTACCCGTGCCTGCTCTGCACACTCCGGTGTCTTCTGTGCCTGCTGCACCGGAGGCCCGTTCACCACTGAGGCCTCCTATGCCACAGCTGGAACCTGTACGCCCCAGGAGATCTCTGGATGCCATTGTCCTACCAGGTACTGGAGATTGAGCGACCATGCCACCTTTGGCTCGACTACAGCGGCTGTTGAGCCAGAAGGTTGCTGCAGACTATAGATGGGAATACCCATATGTCCCAAAGGACTTATTGTTTGAAATCGAGGCCTCTTGGGAGCGATGGTATAGTGACTTTGTATGGGATCGCTTAGAGGTGAAGAAAGGCCACAGATACTTCAGTTGTTCGGCAGTGATGACTGGAAGATATAAGGGCTGCCGAAAAGACTAGTCTCTTGGTCGCCATATACATGCGGATCGAGTTGTGATCTGCAGTAAAGACAAGGATGATGCGACATACTTCATTGAAACTTTGGACAAGGACTGGAAGTCTTTGACTCTACCTGACCCACGTTTTTACCTTTAAAGTGGGACTTGTGTTTTTTTTTGTTACTGCTTTAGAGAAAATGCCTTGAACTGCTGTGCTGAACTCTATTCCCGGAGATTCTTTTACTTTTTGAAGGACTGTTTTTGTTGTTTTGTCTTTTTTTCATCAAGTGAAAAGAACTTTGGGTAGAGCTAGTCAGGGCCAAGCTGGAAGCCGGCGAGATCAACAAGGGGATCCTTGTGTGGTAGTGTGTTAGAACGCACTTAGGCTAAAGGGAGTCACATGTGTGTGCTGCCACTAGGTGGTAGTGTTCTACTAAACTTTTAAAAGGCACTTACATGGTACTGCTATAAGAAAAAATATATACATTAGGCTTAGTGTGTACCGTTAGCTGAAACAAATGATCTCTTCTAGGAGGGATGGTTTGATTCATGTACATACAGTAGTGATAGACTGTTATTTATTTTTGTGATGTGTGTTTTTCTTTCCCATGCAGGAGACCATCAAGCAACTCACCGGAGATTGGGTGGGATCTAGTTGCTATAGGATAGAGGGAGGGAATGTTATTTGTGAAAAATGTTCCAGTCTCTTTTCTTTACTGAAATTCACTTTTTTAATTCAGGCACTCTGGTAATTTTTTTTTTCTGGTTTTTGTACATAGTTCTGAAGGTAAGTTTGCGCCTGCTCAGGATTGAGCGTGCAAATTTGTCCCCAGACACTGGGGACAGTGTCTCTTTAAGAGAGGGGAGTGTGTAGCGGTGGTTCCAAATTTAGGGACTGCTATACCAAATTTAGGGGTGATTTGAGTAGTAGTTGACTCAAATCTTTTCAATTGCTGGACTCTGTCTTGTTGCTATTTCACCTGGTGTGCAGTTAATAAACCCCGCTTGCAAGCTTCCCCCTCGTGGGCAAGATGGCGCCCAGCAATGTCTCTACTCTATTCAGTCAGGCCTGACTACTTAGTTCACAATGTTTCTGTAGAGAAGGATCTTCGCTAGCAATGGTGGTGCACTTTGTAGGTTATTTGTAATCCACAGGGTGTAAAACAATTAGCTGCTGATTGTGCGACAAAGGATTTAACTAAGGCTGCATGGCACACTGTCCCTCTGGTGAGCAGCTCAACTTGATAAACGATGGGCCCTAAGCAAAAGATACTGGGCCTAAAGAGTAACTTAAGAAATCTTTGAGCAAGTGCTCTCTCACCCAACCGAACCAGTCCGTGCGGCCGACTCCCACACACAGTCTCACGATATCCAGGGTCTCTGATCCTTCCGACGAGTCTTGGAAGGTAGATACTTGAGATGTCTCAGGGATTCTTCCGTGAAGGGTAGAAGGCTCTTTGGATCCACAGGGCCCAACTCTCGGGCCTAGTCTGGAACAGCAGACACAGCACAGAGTTCCACTTGCTAGGCGGGCGATGTTCAAAAGAGACCCCTGTCCTGCTCCACCCCTCCTTATATAGTCCAATCCCAGCAGACCTTGTGTCGGGCCCAAAGGAACTGTGGGTACCCAATTGCATGCTGGGTAAGGTAGTCTTTAGGGCTACTTAAAGCAACACCCCGCTACACATGAAAAAAAAAATGTCCTCAGTTTAGGCCGATATGTATTCTTCTACATATTTTTGGTAAAAATAAAATCGCAAAAAGCATATATTGATTGATTTGTGCAAAAGTTATAGCGTCTACAAAACAGGGGATATATTTATAGCATTTTTTTTATTATTTTTTTTTTATTAGTAATGGCGGCGATCTGCGATTTATATTGTGACTGTGACAATATGGCGAACACATCGGACATTTTTGACACTATTTTGGGACCATTGTCATTTATACAGCGATCAGTGCTATAAAAACTCACTGATTACTGTGTAAATGACACTGGCAGGGAAGGGGTTTAACACTGGGGGGCGATCAAGGGGTTAAGTGTGTCCTAGGGAGTGATTCTAACTGTAGGGGGGATGGGCTACCACTGACATGACAACGATCACTGCTCCCGATGACAGGGAGCAGTAGATCCCTGTCATGTTGCTAGGTAGAACAAGGAAATGCCTTGTCACGGAGCACGCACGCCCACTATGCTGCGATTTAAAGGGGACATACCTGTACGCACATTTGGGCAGCCGTGCCATTGTGCCGACGTATATCGTCGTGCACTGGTCGGCAAGCGGTTAAAGTGTTACTAAACCCACAACAGTTAAATAAGTGTATATATGCAGTAAAGCATGCTTGTTATACTCATTGTGGAACCTAAGAGGTTAATCCTCTGAGTTGTGTAGAAAGGTTGTTTGATCCTGTCTTCTCTGATCCTCCCCTTCTTCCACTGACTCTGAAACATGTCCGGATAAGACAGAGTTGTTGCTGCTCAGCCTGGAGCAGATCCTGTGGCCATCAGGAAGAAGCTGGGGCTGAGGTCACGGGATCACTTCTGGGGGAGGACTCCACAGAGTGAGAAGGGTTGGATAGGCAGGCTACGTGCTCGGAGCCACTGCTCCTTCTATTGGCCTCTAGAAGGAGCAGTGGCTCAGAGCGCGTAGCCTGCCTATCCAACCCTTCTCACTCTGTGGAGTCCGTCCCCGGAAGTGATCCCGTGACCCGTGACCTCAGCCCCAGCTTCTTCCTGATGGCCACAGGATCTGCTCCAGGCTGAGCAGCAACAACGACTGCAGCTTTCCATCTCTGCATAGAAAAACGGATCCGGATCTGAGGCTTCCCTACGGACCACTGACACACAGATGAGCCTTTGTATTTCCTGTTTCCTACTCTGCATCTTCTACATCTGTGCAGCCCATGGACCCGGGAAGAGGACTACAGGATCTTTACAGATGAGCCTTCCTTTGCTTCCTTTCCTGTAAGTGTGATTGATACAGTATTTATGTCATTAAAAGAATCTTTTAATACTGCACTTAGGTGGCGCTTCCTTTTTCTCTACCCTTTTTTATCACTGAGACCTCCCTCTTCAGAACATTCTGGAAAAAGTGGAGGAGAGGAGAGGTGGAGCTGCCAGGGGTGTTTTAGGGAGCCCTGACCAATCCCCAACCTGGATTGGCAAGGGGCAGGCCTCCTTAAATACCCAGAGTCAGCCCAGCTGGGGAGTAGTTGGAGTTGTTCAGAGCTATGGAGATGGAATGCTAGGCTGATGGGGCCTTTGAGGGAGCCCCCCAATCTGGGGGGTAACCTTGGGCCTGGGCTTGGGTGGGGACAGGGCCCTTCAAGAAATCGTGGAGGTGTCCTGGACAGGCGGCACAGGAGGAGCAAAATAGGACAGCAGGAGAGAGCATTGCCGGGTAAGTCTCCAGGGAGAGGAACAACTGGTCGCAGTCAGGAGGGCTGGTAAGTGACATGCACAGTAAGGACGACTGGGGAGGCACGCCTAAGAGGACTGGGAGCATGCAGTCTGGGATGAGTGCAGAGCCAGTGGAGTGGACTGTAGTGTCATGGGCAATGGAGAAGGGCAGCTGCAGCCAAGAGGGCTAGCAGAGCCAGAAGATGGGTTACTGGGCTCAGTAACCGAAGTTAGGACAGCTAGCACTCAAAACTTTCTACTGCTACACTATAGGGGCCCGTGGTCCCTGCCTGCAAAAGGCAATTTCTAAGGCCTGGCTGAGCCAGTGTCAGGCCTAACCACGCGGTGCTAGCTGTGCCTGGAGGCTCAAGCAAGTTAAGTGCTGGAGGAGCTGAGGAGTGATAGTCTGCAGCAAGAGTTGTGCTGGAGGGAGATTGGCGTGTATATACAGGAGTGTATATAGTTTGTCCCAAGCAAGCTTCTGCTACTTCCACTGGGCATCCCATATTTCCTTTACCCTATCCAAGTTTAATTCCCTCAATAAAATACAAAAACAAAGTTTATGGACTGTTTTCTGTCTTGGAGTGATTGAGCAGTGAATGCCGGGCTGGGCAGGGTGACGGGTGGGCCACATCACTTAGCAGCCCCTACGGGGGTACCGTTACATTGTAATGAACAGATTGCTGGGATAAATTATATTATACTCTGTCATGCTCCTTTGGTATTTTGGGCAGTATGACCAGCAGGGATACACACACAAAATTGTACTAATAGAGGATGATGGCGGGGTGAAAGGTTCTCTTCGGTCTTTGAGCTGGGATTGGATCTGACAATGTACCAAACTTTCCGCTGCCTGTCTCTGTACTGTGCTACCGTTGTACTTTTTAATGTAAACACAAATGCTCTGGATTGGGTATGATCTGCTTTAATAAAAAAAAAAAAGGACAAAAAGGCCACTAAACTACACAACAGCAGTTCCTCAACTCAAATTAACTCAGGATGTATGCAGGGCCAAAATGCTAGACAGTAAGTCACAAAATACGATACTTCTCCACTATCAGATATTAATGCTACAAAAGCAGTCAGATCACATACCTTAAGCCTCATCCACACAATCGGATTTCCATCGGACAAATCCGTAGAATTTTGTCCGAAGGGCATTGGCCGTGAACTTCTTCTGCATACAGACTGCAAAACTTTCTCAGCCAACAAATACGAAACTTTGTGTTTTTTTTTAGCTCTTTAGCGCCACCCTTTGGGCAACTTCTGCTAATGTTGTGCTATGGTTAGCATTGCTTCTGAGCATGCATGTTTGTACTTTGGATTTTTTTCCGACGGACTTGTGTACACACGTTTGGACAATCCGACGCCACTCATTTGTTGTCGGACAATTTTAAAGCATGCTATAAAACATTTGTTGTCGGAAAATCCGAAAACAATTGTCCAATGGAGCGTACAAACGGTTGGATTTTACGACAAAACCCTGCCATCACACATTTGTTGTCAGAAAATCCGATCATGTGTACGAGGCTTAAAGTGGATGTAAACCCACTCTCATCCTTTCTAAACTACTGCCAAAGTGCTGATCTATAGGGATATAGATGCCTCCTGCATGTATCCTTATCTGTCAAATGTCTCCCCTCTGTCTGTTATGAGACCTGAAAAACTGCAGATTCTGTGGGTGGATCTGTTGTCTGGAGCTCGGTGGGTGGAGTCGTGATGTCAGTAGACTCCCCACCCACCTCTACACTCCCCTTGTCAACATGCATTTTCTCATGTATATTCCTTACACTTAACTTCTGCTAAGATCACTAACATCCAGTCAAAATCCAGAAAAGTAACCACATGACTTCAGAAAAGGAGTGGGGGTGGGAATTAAAAATAATGCCTGTCTCAGGCTTAGTGCATGAGATATGTAAATAACCTGTCACTCACAGCAAGGGGGCGGAACGGACAAAAGTTTTCTCCTGTTTGACTGTTTATCTCACTGAAAAAAGAAAAGAGGATTGCTTAGAGCTGGATTAACTCTTTGTGGCAAGACTGGGCACAGATGATAGGAAATCTTATACACTACATTGTGACAGCAAAAAAATAAATACAATTTTTTGGGTTTACATCCACTTTAAAATACAGAAAAAAAACTGTGTACATTTTTAGTCCTTTCCTTTGTGCCACTGGAGACTGTTTCATGTGTACGGACGGATATGTTAGAAAACCATCTGTGTGACAGACTTGGTCGACAGAGAGCTGGGCGCAGACTTTGTAACCTAATATGAGCCGGAGCAAGCGCCGAACAATGCGCTCTGTCCCAGGATAAGGACTTACTTGTTTTCTATTCTACATTTCCCTTGCAGTTTGGTCAAAACAGTCATTATGCACACCTGGTGTACACATCGGAACCAAACTTTGCTGTTTCCAATTCATATGGGACAAACGATAGGATGTTCCAGTAGAGGGGCTATCATCCATAAGTTCCTCTCTATACTGTGTTGTCACAGACATGACAGCTTAGATATGGGAAGTGGCAGACTCTTCTTCATTGCGGGTCCTAATTTACATTCCAGACTGCTGGGAAAAAGGTGGAAAACAAAAATGTGTTAACACATACATTTATCTGGTAGGATCAAAACCAGAAGGAAAAGGTTACCCAATTGATGTTTCAGAGAGGCATCTGGATTGTCCCTTTCAACACAGCCGCTTGGAGTCAAACGCTCGGAAAGCCTAAAAATAGTTAGCAATATGTAAAAGTGTATATAAAGCTAAAACTTGTTTTGTTTTTTGTTTTTTGGATAGCGCGGTAATGGATTGGAACCCCTGTTGGGTTCTTGTTATGCCCCATACACAAGAGCGTAATTTCCGCCAGCAAAAGTCTGATGTGAGCTTTTCATCGAAAATTCCGACCGTGTGTATGCTCCATCAGACTTTTGCTGTCGGAATTTCCAACGGACTTAGATAGAGAGCAGGTTCTCAATTTTTCCGACGGAAAAAATTCCTATTGGAAAATCTGTTCATCTGTATGCAATTCTGACGGGAAAAAAAAAACATGCATGCTTAGAAACAATTTGACGCATGCTCGGAAGCAGTGAACTTATTTTTCTCTCCTCATTGTAGTGTAGTATGTCACCGCGTTCTTAACGCTCGAAAGTTCAGAGAACTTTTGTGTGACCGTATGTATGCAAGCCAAGCTTGAGCGGAATTCCGTCGGAAAAAACATCCAACTTTTTTTCCGACGGAAATTCCACTCGTGTGTACAGGGCATCACTGTCTTCATCCCCATTAGGGAGATTGACTCACTGTTTTCCCTGGTCAGTGGTCACCACTGGCACTAAACCTAAGTAAATGTTATATTTTTAGTTGACACCAGAACAGGGGAAGGAAATCGCCAATGGGGACACTTGTTTTTTTTTTTTTGACGGTCTAAAATGGCATTTACCTCTTTGAAAAGGTATCTTCTCAATTCCTGTTGAATCTACAGGGCAGAGAATAAAGTCAAATCTCCACAACAGGACACAGATGGCAAAGAAAACTGATATATGTTAGATAATGATTGCCAATCCTGGTGATTTTGTAAAGGTTCAACATTGGGTTCAACAAGCATCCTGTTGAGTTGTCCTCCTAATGAACCTGGCACAATTGGTTTCCCTTATCGGTCACAGTGAAAGGACTTGAATCTTTGAATTGATCCTGTACTCTTGGAAAAAAAATGAAAAATATATTTGTCTTTATTGTAGCGCCCTCCCCAAAAGGTTGGGACGCTATTTAAAATTTAGAGGGATGTCTGAGCCAGTAGTTGGGCTCAGAATGTTGAATTACATTTAAATTTGCCTCTGTTCTAGCTGTGGTTTGCCCCATAGCAATTTCCCTTATTGCCTGTAGGTGGCGTTACCACCTCAGGCACCTGTTGGAACACGGGCGAACCATGGTGCATTGAGTGACCCTTCTCGGCAGCGGTACGGTGGGAGTGGTCGAGCCGCTGTGCCTGCTGGGAAGGGATACTTAAGGGGCAGACGCCATTGATCGGGGTTCGTTTTTGCCTCGTGGCCCTCCGGGCTCGAGGTATGTGTGTGTGATCCTGGTCTCGGGGCTACGTTGGCCCGAGGCTGCATCGCTATCTAGTAGGCTCAGCTAGTCTGGCTGGGGCCTACATTCGGAGAGGAGATCCCAAGCTGTCCGTCCAAATGAGGAGGAAGCTGTCTTAATGAAGGATACCAAGGGAGGACCTGCCCTGGAGGAGACCGGCAAAGTGCTGCTGTCTCGGGTGAGGCCTGGCAACTTTATTATAAATTAAGACAACTCATGCGTCAAGACATGTGGTTGCCATCATCCCTGGATATAATGGGTATGAAAAACCTCTGAGATTGGGATTATGTAGGCAACTGTTGCCTACATAATCCCAATTTCAGAGGTTTTTCATACCCATGGCAACTTTATTAAGGGGGGATCCACTTTACTACAAGCCCTGCAGTTCGCCGGATTGGCTTAAAGGCTCTTTCACTGCACGGCTGGAAGTTTGGGACTTTGAAATCCTGTGGCAGAGGATTCCTGGACTATCCATTCGCCCAACTGTGGTCTGTGGCAGAGACTTTGTTCACTTTAAAAGGTCTGTGGCAGAGACCCACTTCTCCTAGGGCAGTCTGTGGCAGAGACTGCCCCGTTGCTGATTCGTGTGTCACCCCGGCTGCTAGGCCATGTGAGAGGGGACTATCCGGGTGACCAATACCCACTCTAACATTGAGAGTGTTGAGTGACTTTGAACTGACACCTTTGCATTTTTGTGGCAAGTGCCTGAACCTTCCCCTGCTCTTCTCTACCTTCTACTTTCTCTTGAAGTTTACTGCATAAGAAAATAAAGCATTATGCAGCGTACACACGACCATTTTTAATGTCATTGAAAAAAACTGCATTTTTCTCGACGTGATTTTTCGTGATTCTTCTCAAGCCTGCCTTGCATACATACTATCGTGGAAAAAAATGTTTGAGTAAAGCGCGGTGACGTACAACACGTACGACGGCACTATAAAGGGGAAGTTCCATTCGGATGGCGCCACCCTTCATGTTAGTAGTTTGTTGAGCGACGATTCACGCTTTTCAGCCTCGTGCTTTTCAGTCCGTTACAGCGTGACGAATGTGCTATCTCCATTACGAACGCTAGTTTTACCAGCGCTCCCGTCTCATACTTGATTCTGAGCATGCGCATTTTTTTTCACGTCGTTAAAGCCCACACACGGCCGTTTTTCATGACGATAAAAACGACGATGTAAAAAACGACGTGAAAAATTAGAGCATGTTCCAATTTTTCTCGTCATGATTCTCTGCGTTTTTCTCATCGGGAAAACTGCTGGAAAGCCCACACACGATCATTTTTAATGTCCATTTTAAAAAATTTCATTTTTCTCGTCATTAAAAACGGTCGTGTGTACGCGGCATGACTGTTGAAGGTTTTACATCTGTGTGGACATTGCATTTAATACAGACTTTCCTACCCGGACAATAGTGATGAGCCGAACACCCCCGGGTTCGGTTCGCACCAGAACCCGCGAACGGACCGAAAGTTCGTACGAACATTAGAACCCTATTAAATACAATGGATGCGAACGTTCGAATTCTAAAGTGCTAATTATAACGACTATTATGCATGTTATTGTCCTAAAAAGGGTTTGGGAACCCGGGTTCTGCACCAGGGGACATGTATCAATGCAAAAAGAAGTTTTAAAAACGGTCGTTTTTCGGGAGCAGTCATTTTAATGATGCATAAAGTGAAAAAAAAAAAGTCAAATATTCCTTTAAATATCGTACCTGGGGGGTGTCTAAAGTATGCCTGTGAAGTGCCACATGTTTCCCGTGTTTAGAACTGTCCCTGCACAAAATGACACTTCTAAAGGAAAAAAAAGCCATTTAAAACTGCTTGCGGCTTTAATGTAATGTCTGGTCCCGGTAATATGGATGAAAATCTTTAAGAAAAATGGCATAGCTACCCCATGACCCCCCCCCCCCCCTACCCCAGCCCATTACCAGCCCCTTTGGGTCTTGTATGGATATTAAGGAGAACACCGCACACAAAATAAAAAAGGCCCTATATACTCTGAACAGCCGTATACAGGCGGTGCATACAAGACAGGGACTGTAGGTTTGTTCTTATGTAGAATGTGTTTGTAATTTTGAACAGGTACATTGTTTAAGTGTAGCTCCAGCCCAAAAATCTATTTTTAAACTTTTTGGAAAACATAGGTAAGGGTTATCACCCCTGTAACATTTGTTTTGCTGTCTGTGCCCCTGTTCAGAACATTTCACCTCACTTTCCGTCCCAATGACAACTGTTTTTGAAATGTGGTGTTTTTCTTGAAACAAGGATTGGTGATAAAGCATCAGTACAGAGGAGACACCTTTCTCCCATATTAATTCTTACAGGAGAGAATTTTCCTTCCTAGGGGTAGATTTCCTCTCACTTCCTGTTGTCTTCTTGCGTTTGCAAGTAGGAGTCGTTTGTAAGTTGGATGTTTGAAAGTAGGGACCTGCCGTATATACTCTGCAGAAATAGGCCCCTTAGTTGTTGGTGTTGGCACAACACTGTAAGCACTCACAGTTACTCTTGGTTGGTGCTGGAACGCCCTGCTGTCAACTATTATATCAGGAATTGTAATTACATATAATTGTTGAACAGTGGTAGTAAAAATTGGGCCTTTGATGGTGGTGCTGGTGCCACAACACTGTAAGCCCTGACAGTTACTCTTGGTGGGTGCAGCAATGGGCCCTGCTGTGAATTATTAGATCAAGAATTGTAATTGCATGCCCCTGTTGAACAGGGGCTGAAAAATTGGGCCTTTCGTGGTGGTGGTGGTGGTGGTGTTGCCACAACACTGTAAGCCCTCAGAGTTACTCTTGGTGGGTGCAGGAATGGGCCCTGCTGTGAATTATTAGATCAATAATTGTAATTACATGCCCCTTTTGAACAGGGGCTGAAAAATTGGGCCTTTCGTGGTGGTGGTGGTGGTGGCGTTGCCACAACACTGTAAGCCCTCAGAGTTACTCTTGGTGGGTGCAGCAATGGGCCCTGCTGTGAATTATTAGATCAAGAATTGTAATTACATGCCCCTGTTGAACAGGGGCTGAAAAATTGGGCCTTAGGCACTGGTGGCACAACACTGCAACCCCTCACAGATACTGTACTTGGAGCACAGCAATGAGCCCTGTTGCAAAGTATTGCTTCAAAAATTGTAATGACACGCCCCTGTTAAACAGGGGCTGAAAAATTGGGCCTTAGGCATTGGTGGCACAACACTGCAACCCCTCACAGATACTGTACTTGGAGCACAGCAATGAGCCCTGTTGCAAAGTATTGCTTCAAAAATTGTAATGACACGCCACTGTTAAACAGGGGCTGAAAAATTGGGCCTTAGCCACTGGTGGCGGCACCCATAAACAAAAATGATCTTCCAAGCTATCATCATCAATCGTATCATTGAGGACTCGGAGGAGGAGGATAGCCAGTCAACATAACAGCACAGGCACTCAGCATCAGCATCAGCATCAGTCTTGAAGGGATGTGACATGTTAAAATCAATTAGTCTGTTATATCAGCATCAGGTGTGTGGTAGCTGGTGGTGATCCAAGACTGGTTCATCTTGATGAAAGTCAGTCGATCAACCGAGTCGGTGGACAGGCGCACCCTGTGATCCGTGACAAATCCTCCAGCAGCACTGAATGTGCGTTCCGAAAGAACGCTGGATGCAGGACAGGCCAGTAGCTCAATTGCATACTGTGCAAGCTCTGGCCAGTGATCCATCCTCAAGACCCAGTAAGCCAGAGGATTTTCGGTGGGGAAGGTGTCCAAGTCTGACCTTGCCCCTAGATATTCCTGCACCATGTTTATCAGACGCTGGCGATGGTTGCTGGAACCGATCATACTTTGGGGCTGCGGACTAAAGAATTGTCTGAACGCATCGGTCAGACGGCCACCTTCCCCACCGCTCCTTCTTTGACTGGCCGAAGCCTCAGCAACTCGTTGTCCAGGACCAGGAGTTTGTAACCTCCCAGTCTCTGGGAACGCGTTGCACAGACCTTTCTGCAAGGCCTCCCGGAGTTGTCTCATCCTCTGCTCCCTCTGCGACGGTAACATAAGGTCCGCAACCTTACCCTTGTACCGTGGATCAAGGAGAGTGGCCAGCCAGTAATGGTCCCTCTCCTTGATCCGAAGAATACGAGGATCCTTCCGCAGACTTTGCAGGATCAGGGAGGCCATGCAGCGTAGGTTTGCTGAGGCATTCGGTCCGGACTCCTCTGGGTCACTAAGGACGACATGATCCGCAGCCACCTCCTCCCAGCCACGTACAAGTCCACTGGTTTCTTGGGACTGTAAATCATCCCTAAAAGACTGCTGCTGATGATGCTGAGTGCCAGCCTCCACCTCCATGCTGACACAATCCTCCTCCTCCTCCTCCTCCTCCTCCTCCTCCTCCTCTTCCTGTGCGATGGGTGGGACAGAAGGAACACTGTCTGGGTAAAGGGGGCCTTGAGAGGCAAGGAAGTCCTCCTCTTCCTGCCTCTGTTCTGCCTCAAGTGCCCTGTCCATTATTCCACGCAGCGTGTGCTCCAACAGGTGGACAAGAGGTACAGTGTCACTGATGCATGCACTGTCACTGCTCACCATCCTCGTGGCCTCCTCAAATGGTGCCAGGACAGTGCATGCATCCCTGATCATGCCCCACTGGCGTGGAGAAAAAAAACCAAGCTCCCCTGACCCTGTCCTGGTGCCGTAGTCGCACAGGTACTCATTGATGGCCCTCTGCTGCGTGTGCAGCCGCTGCAGCATGGCCAACGTTGAGTTCCACCTGGTGGGCATGTCACATATAAGGCGGTTCTTGGGCAGGTTCAACTCCTTTTGCAGCTCAGCCAGGCGAGCACTGGCATTATAAGATCTGCGGAAATGCACACAGACTTTCCTGGCCTGCCTCAGGACATCCTGTAAGCCCGGGCACCTGCCCAAGAACCGCTGCACCACCAGGTTAAGGACGTGAGCCACACAGGGCACATGGGTCAGTTGTCCCTGTCGGAGGGCGGAGAGGAGGTTGGTGCCATTGTCGCAAACCACCATTCCTGGCTTAAGCTGGCGTGGCGTCAACCACCTCTCGGCCTGGCCCTGCAGAGCAGACAGGACCTCTGCCCCAGTGTGGCTTCTGTCCCCCAAACACACCAGCGCAAGCACGGCATGGCATCTTTTTGCCTGCGTACTTGCGTAGCCCCTTGAACGGCTACGGAGCACCGCTGGTTCAGAGGACAAAGCACAGGAAGAGGCCATGGAGGAAGAAGAAGAGGAGGGGGTGGAGGAGAGAGGTGTGTCACAACCAGTAGTAGCATTTTGGAGGCGTGGCGGTGGAACAACCTCCAACACTACTGCACCTTGTCCTGCATCCTTCCCAGCTGCCAAAAGAGTGACCCAATGGGCCGTGAAAGAAAGGTAACGTCCCTGTCCATGCGTGCTGGACCATGAGTCAGCGGTAATATGCACCTTACCGCTGACCGCCCTGTCCAGCGAGGCCAAGACATTGCCTTCCACATGCCGGTAGAGAGCCGGAATAGCCTTCCGTGAGAAAAAGTGGCGTTTGGGAACCTGCCACTGAGGAACCGCACATTGCACAAACTCACGGAAGGGGGCCGAGTCTACCAACTGAAAAGGCAGCAGTTGAAGCGCTAGCAATTTAGCCAAGCTAGCATTCAACCGCTGGGCATGTGGATGGCTGGGAGTGAACTTCTTTAGACGGTCCAGCAGCTGGGGCAGGGAAATTTGCCTGCTAGAATCGGACGTCGGTGTACTGCTAGCAGAGTGGCCGCAAGTACTTGGCTGTGACACACCTAATTCTACACCTTCATTCCTCTCAGTGCATGTTTCAGAGAGGACTGAAGTTATAGTGGGGTTGGAGATCCCAGCTGATGCGGTGCAAGGAGAGGTCCGCTTTGTTCTTTGGTGTGGGTCTTTGAGGTAGGCTTGCCAACGAGCTGCATGGCAGGTCAACATATGTCTGGTCAGGCATGTGGTACCCAAGCGGCTGATGTTTTGGCCATGCGATATACGCTTGAGACATATGTTGCAAACAGCAGCTGTGCGATCTGATGCACTAGCCTCAAAAAAGGCCCACACCAAAGAACTTTTTGAATGACGGGCAGAGGCAGCGCCCTGCACAGGCGGAGCTCTGCGGTGTGATTCCGTCGGTGTACTGCCCTTACGCTGGCCACCAAAGGGCATCCTGCCTCGTTGGAGATGTGCCTCCTCCTCATCCTCCTCCTCTCTCCTATTAGGCACCCACGTGGAGTCAGTGACCTCATCATCCCCTCCCTCCTCATCACTGGAGCCAATCTGGCAGTATGCTGCAGCTGCTGGAACATGACTGCCAGATTGGTGTCCTTCTTGAGCATCCCCTCTGTCTGCTCTCACGCTACTGCCTTCCTGTAGCTGGGTTTCATCATCAGACCCTTCGAAACGCTGGGCATCCTCCTGGAGCATGTACCCAACACTGTGCTCAAACAGTTCGGGGGACTCCTCAGGAGGAGGACATGGTGGGTCTAGGGAAGGAGTGACTGATGATGAGTCTGACATTGATACCAGGGAAGAGGACGCTTTGGCAGCTGCTTTGCCAGTACCCTGAGCCTGGGTGAGAGAGGATGAGGAGGAGGAGGAGGGCTTGGTCATCCACTCTACCAAGTCTTCGGCATGATGTGGCTCAACATGTCCAGCTGCCGAAAAGAAGGACAAGCGTGTCCCATGGCCATGTGCTGATGACAATGCACCGCGTCCACGACCAGCACTGTTGCCCCCAGACACAGAGCCTGCTTGCCCTCTTTTATTGCCTCCTGACTGTCTGCCTCTCCTTGTTTGCCTTCCAGACATTCTAATAGATGGCCTGCAGGGAGATGGGAAAAAAGCAATAAGGGCTACCTTCAGGTGTCCTTCTCTGTCCCTTTACTTAAGGATTTCTAAATATGGTTGAGGATGATTGCTTTCGCACAGAATAGCACAACGACAATTTCCCTGACTGTCCAAAAAACAAGGATTTCAAAGATGGTTGATGAGGAATGCTTTAGCACACTATAGCACAAGGAGAATTTCCCTCACTGTCCTTCCCTGTCCCTAGAAACAAGGATTATCACAGTGAAAGAAACTGACAGTCTTCCTACCTATAGTTTTCTGTCCCTAGAAAAAATGTTTTTTTAAAGATGGTTGATGATCAATGCTTTAGCACAGTATAGCACAAGGAGAATTTCCCTCACTGTCCTTCCCTGTCCCTAGAAACAAGGATTATCACAGTGAAAGAAACTGACACTCTTCCTACCTATAGTTTTCTGTCCCTAGAAAAAATGTTTTTTTAAAGATGGTTGATGATCAATGCTTTTGCACACTATAGCACAAGGAGAATTTCCCTCACTGTCCTTCCCTGTCCCTAGAAACAATGATTATCACAGTGAAAGAAACTGACACTCTTCCTACCTATAGTTTTCTGTCCCTAGAAAAAATGTTTTTTTAAAGATGGTTGATGATCAATGCTTTAGCACAGTATAGCACAAGGAGAATTTCCCTCACTGTCCTTCCCTGTCCCTAGAAACAAGGATTATAACAGTGAAAGAAACTGACACTCTCCCTACCTATAGTTTTCTGTCCCTAGAAAAAATGTTTTTTTAAAGATGGTTGATGATCAATGCTTTAGCACACTATAGCACAAGGAGAATTTCCCTCACTGTCCTTCCCTGTCCCTAGAAACAAGGATTATCACAGTGAAAGAAACTGACACTCTCCCTACCTATAGTTTTCTGTCCCTAGAAAAAATGTTTTTTTAAAGATGGTTGATGATCAATGCTTTAGCACACTATAGCACAAGGAGAATTTCCCTCACTGTCCTTCCCTGTCCCTAGAAACAAGGATTATCACAGTGAAAGAAACTGACACTCTTCCTACCTATAGTTTTCTGTCCCTAGAAAAAATGTTTTTTTAAAGATGGTTGATGATCAATGCTTTAGCACACTATAGCACAAGGAGAATTTCCCTCACTGTCCTTCCCTGTCCCTAGAAACAAGGATTATCACAGTGAAAGAAACTGACACTCTCCCTACCTATAGTTTTCTGTCCCTAGAAAAAATGTTTTTTTAAAGATGGTTGATGATCAATGCTTTAGCACACTATAGCACAAGGAGAATTTCCCTCACTGTCCTTCCCTGTCCCTAGAAACAAGGATTATCACAGTGAAAGAAACTGACACTCTCCCTACCTATAGTTTTCTGTCCCTAGAAAAAATGTTTTTTTAAAGATGGTTGATGATCAATGCTTTAGCACACTATAGCACAAGGAGAATTTCCCTCACTGTCCTTCCCTGTCCCTAGAAACAAGGATTATCACAGTGAAAGAAACTGACACTCTCCCTACCTATAGTTTTCTGTCCCTAGAAAAAATGTTTTTTTAAAGATGGTTGATGATCAATGCTTTAGCACACTATAGCACAAGGAGAATTTCCCTCACTGTCCTTCCCTGTCCCTAGAAACAAGGATTAGCACAGTGAAAGAAACTGACACTCTCCCTACCTATAGTTTTCTGTCCCTAGAAAAAATGTTTTTTTAAAGATGGTTGATGATCAATGCTTTAGCACACTATAGCACAAGGAGAATTTCCCTCACTGTCCTTCCCTGTCCCTAGAAACAAGGATTATCACAGTGAAAGAAACTGACACTCTCCCTACCTATAGTTTTCTGTCCCTAGAAAAAATGTTTTTTTAAAGATGGTTGATGATCAATGCTTTAGCACACTATAGCACAAGGAGAATTTCCCTCACTGTCCTTCCCTGTCCCTAGAAACAAGGATTATCACAGTGAAAGAAACTGACACTCTTCCTACCTATAGTTTTCTGTCCCTAGAAAAAATGTTTTTTTAAAGATGGTTGATGATCAATGCTTTAGCACAGTATAGCACAAGGAGAATTTCCCTCACTGTCCTTCCCTGTCCCTAGAAACAAGGATTATCACAGTGAAAGAAACTGACACTCTCCCTACCTATAGTTTTCTGTCCCTAGAAAAAATGTTTTTTTAAAGATGGTTGATGATCAATGCTTTAGCACACTATAGCACAAGGAGAATTTCCCTCACTGTCCTTCCCTGTCCCTAGAAACAAGGATTATCACAGTGAAAGAAACTGACACTCTTCCTACCTATAGTTTTCTGTCCCTAGAAAAAATGTTTTTTTAAAGATGGTTGATGATCAATGCTTTAGCACACTGTAGCACAAGGAGAATTTCCCTCACTGTCCTTCCCTGTCCCTAGAAACAAGGATTATCACAGTGAAAGAAACTGACACTCTCCCTACCTATAGTTTTCTGTCCCTAGAAAAAATGTTTTTTTAAAGATGGTTGATGATCAATGCTTTAGCACACTATAGCACAAGGAGAATTTCCCTCACTGTCCTTCCCTGTCCCTAGAAACAAGGATTATCACAGTGAAAGAAACTGACACTCTTCCTACCTATAGTTTTCTGTCCCTAGAAAAAATGTTTTTTTAAAGATGGTTGATGATCAATGCTTTAGCACAGTATAGCACAAGGAGAATTTCCCTCACTGTCCTTCCCTGTCCCTAGAAACAAGGATTATCACAGTGAAAGAAACTGACACTCTTCCTACCTATAGTTTTCTGTCCCTAGAAAAAATGTTTTTTTAAAGATGGTTGATGATCAATGCTTTAGCACACTATAGCACAAGGAGAATTTCCCTCACTGTCCTTTCCTGTCCCTAGAAACAAGGATTATCACAGTGAAAGAAACTGACACTCTCCCTACCTATAGTTTTCTGTCCCTAGAAAAAATGTTTTTTTTAAAGATGGTTGATGATCAATGCTTTAGCACACTATAGCACAAGGAGAATTTCCCTCACTGTCCTTCCCTGTCCCTAGAAACAAGGATTATCACAGTGAAAGAAACTGACACTCTTCCTACCTATAGTTTTCAGGCCCTAGAAAAAATGTTTTTTTAAAGATGGTTGATGATCAATGCTTTAGCACACTGTAGCACAAGGAGAATTTCCCTCACTGTCCTTCCCTGTCCCTAGAAACAAGGATTATCACAGTGAAAGAAACTGACACTCTCCCTACCTATAGTTTTCTGTCCCTAGAAAAAATGTTTTTTTAAAGATGGTTGATGATCAATGCTTTAGCACACTATAGCACAAGGAGAATTTCCCTCACTGTCCTTCCCTGTCCCTAGAAACAAGGATTATCACAGTGAAAGAAACTGACACTCTCCCTACCTATAGTTTTCTGTCCCTAGAAAAAATGTTTTTTTAAAGATGGTTGATGATCAATGCTTTAGCACACTATAGCACAAGGAGAATTTCCCTCACTGTCCTTCCCTGTCCCTAGAAACAAGGATTAGCACAGTGAAAGAAACTGACACTCTCCCTACCTATAGTTTTCTGTCCCTAGAAAAATGTTTTTTTAACCACTTAAGCCCCGGACCATTTCGGGCCATTAGGACCAGACCTGTTTTTGGGATTCGGCACTGCGCTGCTTTAACTGTAAATTGTGCGGACATGCAATGTTGTACCCAAATGAAATTTGCGTCCTTTTCTTCCCACAAATAGAGCTTTCTTTTAATGGTATTTGATTGTCTCTGCGATTTTTATTTTTTGCGATATAAACAGAAAAAGACCGAAAATTTGGAAAAAAAATTATATTTTCTACTTTTTGTTATAAGAAAAATCGAATAAACTCAATTTTAGTCATACATTTAGGCCAAAATGTATTCAGCCACATGTCTTTAGTAAAAAAAATGTCAATAAGCGTATATTTATTGGTTTGCGCAAAAGTTATAGCGTTTACAAACTAGGGTACATTTTCTGAAATTTACACAGCTTTAAATTTATGACTGCCTATCTCATTTCTTGAGGTGCTAAAATGGCAGGGCAGTACAAAACCCCCCCCAAATGACCCCATTTTGGAAAGTAGACACCCCAAGGAAATTGCTGAGAGGCATGTTGAGCCCATTGAATATTTTTTTTTTTTGTCCCAAGTGATTGAATAATGACAAAAAAAAAAAAAAATACAAAAAGTTGTCACTAAATGATATATTGCTCACACATGCCATGGTTATATGTGGAATTGCACCCCAAAATACATTCTGCTGCTTCTCCTGAGTACGGGGATACCACATGTGTGGGACTTTTTAGGAGCCTAGCCACGTACGGGACCCCGGAAACCAAGCACCGCCTTCAGGATTTCTAAGGGCGCAAATTTTTGATTTCACTCCTCACTACCTATCACAGTTTCGAAGGCCATAAAATGCCAAAATAGCACAAAACCCCCCCAAATGACCCCATTTTGGAAAGTAGACACCCCAAGCTATTTACTGAGAGGCATGTTCAGTCCATGGAATATTTTATATTTTGCCACAAGTTGCGGGAATATGACAAACGTTTTTTTTTTTGCACAAAGTTGTCACTAAATGATATATTGCTCACACATGCCATGGGCATATGTGAAATTACACCCCAAAATACATTCTGCTGCTTCTCCTGAGTACGGGGATACCACATGTGTGGGACTTTTTGGGAGCCTAGCCGCGTACGGGACCCCAAAAACCAAGCACCGCCTTCAAGGTTTCTAAGGGCAGAAATTTTTGATTTCACTCCTCACTACCTATCACAGTTTTGAAGGCCATAAAATGCCAAGATGGCACAAAACCCCCCCAAATGACCCCATTTTGGAAAGTAGACACCCCAAGCTATTTGCTGAGAGGCATGTTGACCCCATTGAATATTTTTTTTTTTTGTCCCAAATGATTGAATAATGACAAAAAGAAAAAAAAAATGTACAAAAAGTTGTCACTAAATGATATATTGCTCACACATGCCATGGTTATATGTGGAATTGCACCCCAAAATACATTCTGCTGCTTTTCCTGAGTACGGGGATACCACATGTGTGGGACTTTTTGGGAGCCTAGCCGCGTACAGGGCCCCAAAAACCAAGCACCGCCTTCAGGATTTCTAAGGGCGTAAATTTTTGATTTCACTCCTCACTACCTATCACAGTTTCGAAGGCCATAAAATGCCAAAATAGCACAAAACCCCCCAAATTACCCCATTTTGGAAAGTAGACACCCTAAGCTATTTGCTGAGAGGCATGTTGAGTCCATGGAATATTTTATATTTTGCCACAGGTTGCGGGAATATGACAAACTTTTTTTTTTTTGCACAAAGTTGTCACTAAATGATATATTGCTCACACATGCCATGGGCATATGTGAAATTACACCCCAAAATACATTCTGCTGCTTCTCCTGAGTACGGGGATACCACATGTGTGGGACTTTTTGGGAGCCTAGCCGCGTACGGGACCCCAAAAACCAAGCACCGCCTTCAAGGTTTCTAAGGGCATACATTTTTGATTTCGCTCCTCACTACCTATCACAGTTTTGAAGGCCATAAAATGCCAAGATGGCACAAAACCCCCCCAAATGACCCCATTTTGGAAAGTAGACACCCCAAGCTATTTGCTGAGAGGCATGTTGAGCCCATTGAATATTTTTTTTTTGTCCCAAATGATTGAATAATGACAAAAAGAAAAAAAAATGTACAAAAAGTTGTCACTAAATGATATATTGCTCACACATGCCATGGTTATATGTGAAATTACACCCCAAAATACATTCTGCTGCTTCTCCTGAGTACGGGGATACCACATGTGTGGGACTTTTTGGGAGCCTAGCCGCGTACAGGGCCCCAAAAACCAAGCACCGCCTTCAGGATTTCTAAGGGCGTAAATTTTTGATTTCACTCCTCACTACCTATCACAGTTTCGAAGGCCATAAAATGCCAAAATAGCACAAAACCCCCCCAAATTACCCCATTTTGGAAAGTAGACACCCCAAGCTATTTGCTGAGAGGCATGTTGAGTCCATGGAATATTTTATATTTTGCCACAGGTTGCGGGAATATGACAAACTTTTTTTTTTTTGCACAAAGTTGTCACTAAATGATATATTGCTCACACATGCCATGGGCATATGTGAAATTACACCCCAAAATACATTCTGCTGCTTCTCCTGAGTACGGGGATACCACATGTGTGGGACTTTTTGGGAGCCTAGCCGCGTACGGGACCCCAAAAACCAAGCACCGCCTTCAAGGTTTCTAAGGGCATAAATTTTTGATTTCACTCCTCACTACCTATCACAGTTTTGAAGGCCATAAAATGCCAAGATGGCACAAAACCCCCCCAAATGACCCCATTTTGGAAAGTAGACACCCCAAGCTATTTGCTGAGAGGCATGTTGACCCCATTGAATATTTTTTTTTTTTTGTCCCAAATGATTGAATAATGACAAAAAGAAAAAAAAAATGTACAAAAAGTTGTCACTAAATGATATATTGCTCACACATGCCATGGTTATATGTGGAATTGCACCCCAAAATACATTCTGCTGCTTTTCCTGAGTACGGGGATACCACATGTGTGGGACTTTTTGGGAGCCTAGCCGCGTACAGGGCCCCAAAAACCAAGCACCGCCTTCAGGATTTCTAAGGGCGTAAATTTTTGATTTCACTCCTCACTACCTATCACAGTTTCGAAGGCCATAAAATGCCAAAATAGCACAAAATCCCCCCAAATTACCCCATTTTGGAAAGTAGACACCCCAAGCTATTTGCTGAGAGGCATGTTGAGTCCATGGAATATTTTATATTTTGCCACAGGTTGCGGGAATATGACAAACTTTTTTTTTTTTGCACAAAGTTGTCACTAAATGATATATTGCTCACACATGCCATGGGCATATGTGAAATTACACCCCAAAATACATTCTGCTGCTTCTCCTGAGTACAGGGATACCACATGTGTGGGACTTTTTGGGAGCCTAGCCGCGTACGGGACCCCAAAAACCAAGCACCGCCTTCAAGGTTTCTAAGGGCATACATTTTTGATTTCGCTCCTCACTACCTATCACAGTTTTGAAGGCCATAAAATGCCAAGATGGCACAAAACCCCCCCAAATGACCCCATTTTGGAAAGTAAACACCCCAAGCTATTTGCTGAGAGGCATGTTGAGCCCATTGAATATTTTTTTTTGTCCCAAATGATTGAATAATGACAAAAAGAAAAAAAAAAAATGTACAAAAAGTTGTCACTAAATGATATATTGCTCACACATGCCATGGTTATATGTGAAATTACACCCCAAAATACATTCTGCTGCTTCTCCTGAGTACGGGGATACCACATGTGTGGGACTTTTTGGGAGCCTAGCCGCGTACGGGACCCCAAAAACCAAGCACCGCCTTCAAGGTTTCTAAGGGCATAAATTTTTGATTTCACTCCTCACTACCTATCACAGTTTTGAAGGCCATAAAATGTCAAAATAGCCCAAAACCCCCACAAATGACCCCATTTTGGAAAGTAGACACCCCAAGCTATTTGCTGAGAGGCATGGTGAGTATTTTACAGCTCTCATTTGTTTTTGAAAATTAAGAAAGACATTTTTTTTTCTTTTTTTTTTCTTTTTTTACATTTTCAAAACTTTGTGACAAAAAGCGAGATCTGCAAAATACTCAACATACCTCTCAGCAAATAGCTTGGGGTGTCTACTTTCAAAAATGGGGTCATTTGGGGGGGTTTGTGCCATCTGGGCATTCCATGGCCTCCGAAACTGTGATAGGCAGTGAGGAGTGAAATCAAAAATTTACACCCATAGAAATCCTGAAGGCGGTGCTTGGTTTTTGGGGTCCCGTACGCGACTAGGCTCCCAAAAAGTCCCACACATGTGGTATCCCCGTACTCAGGAGAAGCAACAGAATGTATTTTGGGGTGTAATTCCACATATGCCCATGGCATGTTTGAGCAATATATAATTTAGTGACAACTTTTTGTACATTTTTTTTTTTTTTGGTCATTATTCAATCACTTGGGACAAAAAAAAAAATATTCAATGGGCTCAACATGCCTCTCAGCAAATAGCTTGAGGTGTCTACTTTACAAAATGGGGTCATTTGGGGGGGTTTTGAACTGTCCTGGCATTTTATGCACAACATTAGGAAGCTTATGTCACACATCATCCACTCTTCTAACCACTTGAAGACAAAGCCCTTTCTGACGCTTTTTGTTTACATGAAAAACAAATTTTTTTTGCAAGAAAATTATGTTGAACCCCCAAACATTATATATTTTTTTAAAGCAAAGGCCCTACAGATTAAAATAGTGGGTGTTGCATTTTTTTTTTCCACACAGTATTTGCGCAGCGATTTTTCAAACGCATTTTTTGGGGGAAAAACACACTTTTTTTATTTTTAATGCACTAAAAAACACTATATTGCCAAAATGTTTGATGAAATAAAAAAGATGATCATAGGCCGAGTACATGGATACCAAACACGACATGCTTTAAAATTGCGCACAAACGCGCAGCGGCGACAAACTACATTCATTTTTAAAAGCATTTAAAAGCCTTTACAGGTTACCACGTTAGATTTACAGAGGAGGTCTACTGCTAAAATGACTGCCCTCGATCTGACCTTCGCGGTGATACCTCACATGCATGATGCAATTGCTGTTTACATATGACGCTAGACCGACGCTTGCGTTCGCCTTTGCGCAAGAGCAGGGGGGGACAGCGGTGCTTTTTTTTTTTTTATTTTTTTTTTTTATTATTTATTTGGCTTTTTTATTTTATTTTTAAACTGTGCCTTCAATATTTTATTTTTTTACCATTTTTATCGTTATCTCAGGGAATGTAAATATCCCCTATGATAGCAATAGGTAGTGACAGGTACTCTTTTTTTGAAAAAAATTGGGGGGTTAGACCCTAGATCTTTCCTCTGCCCTCAAAGCATCTGACCACACCAAGATCGGTGTGATAAAATGCTTTCCCAATTTCCCAATGGCGCTTTTTATATCCGGGGGGGGGGACATTCCCTCCCACTGCTTGTAAAAGCAGTCTAGAGGCTAATTATCTGCTAGAATTGCTTTTACATGAAAGCCGGCCGCTGGCTGAAAAGAATGATACCAAGATGATACCTAAACCCGCAGGCATCATTCTGGTATAAACATTCAAAGTCCAGCAACATACCAGTACGTTGCTGGTCCTTGTTGGACATGTATTGTAATCTTTTTTTTCATACAGCCTATTGGCTGAACGAAAAAAAGAGATTGATTGGTGGGTATGCCCACCATTAGAATACCTCCCTTCATCCACCCACTTCTAATGATGGGCATATATGCCGAAGCATGGGGGCATCCTCCCGCAAAAAAGTTATGCCGCGTACACACGGTCAAGCCTTCGTCGGAATTTCGACCGTATGTACGCGGCATAAAAGGTTATGGCGCATACACACGGTCGGACTTTTCCACGGGCAAGCCTCCGTTGGAATTTCGACCGTATATACGCGGCATTAGGAGCAAAATCGCTCCTCCGCCCCTGCTGCCCCCATGCTTCGGCATATATGCTCTTTTTTTTAACTGTGGTGGTGAAATCACCTCCTACAGCGTTGGAGTCACGGCTTTATGTATCGTGGGAGCAAACGCTGTTGCTGTCAAGATAAATAATTCCGCGCTGCAGTTGAATGGCGCACCTGAAAACAAAAAATTACATACCTGAAAAGCAAGCATGATAAAACATTGCAGAATAGAATACAGTAAAAAAGAGCAGAACAATAGAGAGAAAATAGAGAGAGAGAGAGAACAATAAAACGACAACTATTTTTGGTTTTTTTATTTTATATTTTTTTTGTGTTTTGTTTTTTACGTTTTTTTTTTTCTTTTTTACACTTTTTTTTGTAACTTTACAACTGTAATGGTTCGGGTCTCTCAAAATGTAATGGCATCTTGGTAGACCCTGTGTAAGTGTGTCCTTGTCTGTGAAATGCTGTACCCTACGCTAAAACTTCACTTTTGAGTGGTAGCGTTCAAAACATTCACCTTGGCAAAGACCAGGCTTGTCAGGACAGAGTGGACAAAAACTACGGGTGTCACGCCTAAATCCGCGCTTGCTACAGACACGACATCTTTTTTGGGGGTGGCTTTGGGTAGGGGTACTCGGGAGGACATACGAATAATGCCTCTCATGCAGCCGGCTTACTGCATTTGGTTGGGGATGGTGAGGTGCAGAACCGCCTGGATACAGGAGTTCTGTGACTATCTCATTCTGGAATTTTAGAAGAGATAACGTCCCGCCTGAAGCTCTGTATAGCACATGAGCGTTCAGCAAAGCCAATTGGAATAATGATAGAGACACTTTTTTGTACCAGCGTCTCGCCTTACGGTCAATTAGATACGGCGCCATCAACTGGTCGTTGAGGTCCACCCCTCCCATATTTTGGTTATATTCGTGGACACAGAGGGGTTTCTCCACAACACCAGTCGCCGTAGGAATTTGGACTGTTGTGTCTGCATGAAGGGAGGTAAGAAGGAAAACATTCTTATTGTCCCTCCACTTCATAGCGAGCAACTTATTACACTTCAAGCAGGCTCTCTCCCCCAGCCTAAGACGGGCATCTACAAGCCGCTGGGGAAAGCCCCGGCGATTAGGTCGCACGGTGCCACATGCTCCAATCTGATGATCAAACAAGTGACTAAACAGTGGCACGCTCGTGTAATAATTGTCCACATACAAGTGGTACCCCTTTCCGAATAAGGGTGACACCAAGTTCCACACTATCTTGCCAGCGCTCCCTATGTAATCCGGGCAGTTGACCGACTCAATCTGACTGTCTTTTCCCTCATAAACCGTAAAGTTCACTACATAGCCTGTTGCCCTGTCACAGAACTTGTAGAGCTTGACCCCGTATCTGGCACGCTTGCTGGGAAGGTACTGCTTGAAAGACAAGCGGCCAGAAAATTTAATCAGGGACTCATCAATGCAGACAACTTGATCGGGAGTAAACAAGGCTGCAAAACGTTAGTTGAAGTGGTTTATGAGGGGCCGAATTTTATAGAGCCGGTCGTATTCAGGGTCCCCACGTGGACGACAAAGTTCATTGTCGTTGAAGTGCATGAACCGCAAAATCTGCTCGTATCGTGCCCTGGACATGGAGGCAGTGAACACGGGCATGTGGTCAATTGGGTGCGTGGACCAATAAGCACGCAATGACGGAAATTTATGTGTGCCCATGTTGAGGGAAAGGCCCAGAAAGGTCTTAAATTCGGAAACCGTAATTGGTTTCCAATTTCTGGCAATTTTAGGCAACTGGGGGTTAGCGGCGATAAATTGACCAGCATATAAATTACTCTGGTCCACAATAGATCTATAGAGATCTTCCGTGAAAAACAGCGAATAAAAATCAATTGGAATAAAATCAGCTGTTTCCACCTGAATACCGGGTTGGGCAGTGAATGGGGGAAGTACGGGTTCTGCAGAAGTGGTGGGGACCCAATCAGGATAGGCGAATTCTGCAGGAAGGGCAGTATGGGCACGACGGGCCTGCCTTTGTCTTCTTGGTGGCAGCGGGACACTACTTGTGCTTGCCACCTCGCCAGCTTGAACTGCACTTATGGGACTCGCCACGTCACCAAGTGTTACTGCAGTGCTGGATGTACGTCCAGGCTGTACTAGGCCGCTGGTGCTTGCCAGTTCACCAGAAGGAATAGCGGCGCTAGTACTACTCTGCTCCATGATACGAGAGACCTGCGGTTCTTGCTCCTCAACAACCTCAGAAGATCGGGATCGGGTACACCTGACCTTAGCAGGGACCTCAACTTCGTCGTCAGAGCTATCTGACGTGGGGCCGCTGACGTCACTGTCTTCTACGGGAAGATATTCTGAGCCTGAATCTGACAGATACGTGACCTCCTCTTCACTATCTGTCATGCTCAGAATCTCGTAGGCCTCTTTACTAGTGTACCTTCGTCTTGCCATTTTGGGCTCTAAATTTAGGGGTACACTAGCAAGATTCACAGGAAAAAAAGCACCTGACTGTCGTCAGCAAATATATCAAACGCTACAAAAAAACTGTTAGCAATCGCAGGGATCAGGCCTGTCTCTGCGAATGCTGCAGTTATGTGTGTTGTGTTTGGTAAGTGACAGTGATCGATCGATACTGCACTTGGGTGGGCTGGGCTGGGCTGGGCTGGGCGGAGGGGCTAAACGCAGGCGCTAGCAGGTATCTGGGCTGATCCCGCTAACACTGCGTTTTTGGGAACCCTAAACCGCTGGGGATGCTAGTATAGATCTGATCAGATACTATACCACTAAGGGGGGTGTATGCTTTGCGCGTGGGTGTTAGCGTTACTGGCACTAACCTAACACTGCCTGGGGCGACGCAGACCCTCTCTGGCGCTAAAACCTAATTGATCTCACCCGCCGGGCGATCAGGGGGGTTAAACCTTTATTGGGTTATATACGGCGGGTGCCCTGATGCTATAAAAAGCAAACTAATCAACCAGCGTCACCTGTAACCTTTATATGGTGATCACTGGTGAAAGGGTTAACTAGGGGCAATCAGGGGGTTAAAACCTTTATTAGGTTAAATATGGGGGTACCCGACGCTATATAAAAACCTGACGGGTTACCTAAATAACTAGATAACTTACTGGCTAACCAGTGACACCAGTGACGCTTATACGGCGATCACTGGTGAAAGGGTTAACTCTAGGGGCAATCAGGGGGTTAAAATAATATATGGGGGTACCTGACACTAATAAAAACCTGCGGCGAACCTAAAAAAAAATAACTGCCTATCTAAAACACCAGCGACACGAATACAGCGATCGGAAAAACAATCGCTTAGTGACGCTGAAGTTAGGGGGTGAAAGGGTTACCTGGGGGGTGATCAAGGGGTTAAACCTTTATTAGGGGGGGGTTAGGGGGCTACCCTGGACCTAAAGGGGCCTAATCCTAACTGCCCTGCAACTTTTTACAATCACAGATGACACTAAATGCAGTGATCAGTAAAATAAATGATCACTGCAATCAGTGACACTGTGATTGGGGGCTTTGGGGTGACCTGGGGGTGACTGGGGGGTGATTTGTGTGCCTATGTGTACCTACGTGTCAGTGGACTGTTGGAGCACTAACCTCTGTCTTCTCTCCTCGGCGCCGGGAACGAAAAGACCGCGGCGAGGGAGATGACATCACTTCCTCCAGCCTGTGTTTACATCACATGGCGGAGGAAGCATTTTCATTGGCCGGGAGCGATCGCGAGGGGGGGGGCGAATCGAGTGGCCGCCCCCTCATGCCTGATCGCTCCCGAACACTTAACGGCCGCTCACTGCAGTGAAGGGGGGTCCGGATGGACCCCCCAACTGCACAAAGGCGATCACGTAGATCTACGTGATTCTGCCTGTCCGTGCCATTCTGCCGACGTAAATCGGCGGTGGGCGGTCGTTAAGTGGTTAAAGATGGTTGATGATCAATGCTTTAGCACACTATAGCACAAGGAGAATTTCCCTCACTGTCCTTCCCTGTCCCTAGAAACAAGGATTATCACAGTGAAAGAAACTGACACTCTCCCTACCTATAGTTTTCTGTCCCTAGAAAAAATGTTTTTTTAAAGATGGTTGATGATCAATGCTTTAGCACACTATAGCACAAGGAGAATTTCCCTCACTGTCCTTCCCTGTCCCTAGAAACAAGGATTATCACAGTGAAAGAAACTGACACTCTTCCTACCTATAGTTTTCTGTCCCTAGAAAAAATGTTTTTTTAAAGATGGTTGATGATCAATGCTTTAGCACACTATAGCACAAGGAGAATTTCCCTCACTGTCCTTCCCTGTCCCTAGAAACAAGGATTATCACAGTGAAAGAAACTGACACTCTTCCTACCTATAGTTTTCTGTCCCTAGAAAAAATGTTTTTTTAAAGATGGTTGATGATCAATGCTTTAGCACAGTATAGCACAAGGAGAATTTCCCTCACTGTCCTTCCCTGTCCCTAGAAACAAGGATTATCACAGTGAAAGAAACTGACACTCTCCCTACCTATAGTTTTCTGTCCCTAGAAAAAAAGTTTTTTTAACCACTTAAGCCCCGGACCATTTCGGGCCATTAGGACCAAGCCTGTTTTTGGGATTCGGCACTGCGCTGCTTTAACTGTAAATTGTGCGGACATGCAATGTTGTACCCAAATGAAATTTGCGTCCTTTTCTTCCCACAAATAGAGCTTTCTTTTAATGGTATTTGATTGCCTCTGCAATTTTTATTTTTTGCGATATAAATGGAAAAAGAACGAAAATTTTGAAAAAAAAAGATATTTTCTACTTTTTGTTATAAGAAAAATCGAATAAACTCAATTTTAGTCATACATTTAGGCCAAAATGTATTCAGCCACATGTCTTTAGTAAAAAAAATGACAATAAGCGTATATTTATTGGTTTGCGCAAAAGTTATAGCGTTTACAAACTAGGGTACATTTTCTGAAATTTACACAGCTTTAAATTTATGACTGCCTATCTCATTTCTTGAGGTGCTAAAATGGCAGGGCAGTACAAAACCCCCCCAAATGACCCCATTTTGGAAAGTAGACACCCCAGGGAAATTGCTGAGAGGCATGTTGAGCCCATTGAATATTTTTTTTTTTTGTCCCAAGTGATTGAATAATGACAAAAAAAAAAAAAAAAATTACAAAAAGTTGTCACTAAATGATATATTGCTCACACATGCCATGGTTATATGTGGAATTGCACCCCAAAATACATTCTGCTGCTTCTCCTGAGTACGGGGATACCACATGTGTGGGACTTTTTAGGAGCCTAGCCACGTACGGGACCCCGGAAACCAAGCACCGCCTTCAGGATTTCTAAGGGCGCAAATTTTTGATTTCACTCCTCACTACCTATCACAGTTTCGAAGGCCATAAAATGCCAAAATAGCACAAAACCCCCCCAAATGACCCCATTTTGGAAAGTAGACACCCCAAGCTATTTACTGAGAGGCATGTTCAGTCCATGGAATATTTTATATTTTGCCACAAGTTGCGGGAATATGACAAACTTTTTTTTTTTTTGCACAAAGTTGTCACTAAATGATATATTGCTCACACATGCCATGGGCATATGTGAAATTACACCCCAAAATACATTCTGCTGCCTCTCCTGAGTACGGGGATACCACATGTGTGGGACTTATTGGGAGCCTAGCCGCGTACGGGACCCCAAAAACCAAGCACCGCCTTCAAGGTTTCTAAGGGCATAAATTTTTGATTTCACTCCTCACTACCTATCACAGTTTTGAAGGCCATAAAATGCCAAGATGGCACAAAACCCCCCCAAATGACCCCATTTTGGAAAGTAGACACCCCAAGCTATTTGCTGAGAGGCATGTTGACCCCATTGAATATTTTTTTTTTTGTCCCAAATGATTGAATAATGACAAAAAGAAAAAAAAAAAATGTACAAAAAGTTGTCACTAAATGATATATTGCTCACACATGCCATGGTTATATGTGGAATTGCACCCCAAAATACATTCTGCTGCTTTTCCTGAGTACGGGGATACCACATGTGTGGGACTTTTTGGGAGCCTAGCCGCGTACAGGGCCCCAAAAACCAAGCACTGCGAACGCTGCAGTTATGTGTGTTGTGTTTGGTAAGTGACAGTGATCGATCGATACTGCACTTGGGTGGGCTGGGCTGGGCTGGGCTGGGCGGAGGGGCTAAACGCAGGCGCTAGCAGGTATCTGGGCTGATCCCGCTAACACTGCGTTTTTGGGAACCCTAAACCGCTGGGGATGCTAGTATAGATCTGATCAGATCTGATCAGATACTATACCACTAAGGGGGGTGTATGCTTTGCGCGTGGGTGTTAGCGTTACTGTCACTAACCTAACACTGCCTGGGGTGACGCAGACCCTCTCTGGCGCTAAAACCTAATTGATCTCACCCGCCGGGCGATCAGGGGGGTTAAACCTTTATTGGGTTATATACGGCGGGTGCCCTGATGCTATAAAAAGCAAACTAATCAACCAGCGTCACCCGTAACCTTTATATGGTGATCACTGGTGAAAGGGTTAACTAGGGGCAATCAGGGGGTTAAAATCTTTATTAGGTTAAATATGGGGGTACCTGACACTATATAAAAACCTGACGGGTAACCTAAATAACTAGATAACTTACTGGCTAACCAGTGACACCAGTGACGCTTATACGGCGATCACTGGTGAAAGGGTTAACTCTAGGGGCAATCAGGGGGTTAAAATAATATATGGGGGTACCTGACACTAATAAAAACCTGCGGCGAACCTAAAAAAAAATAACTGCCTATCTAAAACACCAGCGACACGAATACAGCGATCGGAAAAACAATCGCTTAGTGACGCTGAAGTTAGGGGGTGAAAGGGTTACCTGGGGGGTGATCAAGGGGTTAAACCTTTATTAGGGGGGTTAGGGGGCTACCCTGGACCTAAAGGGGCCTAATCCCAACTGCCCTGCAACTTTTTACAATCACAGATGACACTAAATGCAGTGATCAGTAAAATAAATGATCACTGCAATCAGTGACACTGTGATTGGGGGCTTTGGGGTGACCTGGGGGGTGATCTGGGGGTGACTGGGGGGTGATTTGTGTGCCTATGTGTACCTACGTGTCAGTGGACTGTTAGTGCACTAACCTGCTTCCTCTCTGCTCGGCGCCGGGAACGGAAAGACCGCGGCGAGGGAGATGACATCACTTCCTCCAGCCTTGTTTACATCACATGGCGGAGGAAGCATTTTCATTGGCCGGGAGCGATCGCGAGGGGGGGGGCGGAATCGAGCGCCCCCCCCTCATGCCTGATCGCTCCCGAACACTTAACGGCCGCTCACTGCAGTGAAGGGGGGTCCGGATGGACCCCCCAACTGCACAAAGGCGATCACGTAGATCTACGTGATTCTGCCTGTCCGTGCCATTCTGCCGACGTAAATCGGCGGTGGGCGGTCGTTAAGTGGTTAAAGATGGTTGATGATCAATGCTTTAGCACACTATAGCACAAGGAGAATTTCCCTCACTGTCCTTCCCTGTCCCTAGAAACAAGGATTATCACAGTGAAAGAAACTGACACTCTCCCTACCTATAGTTTTCTGTCCCTAGAAAAAATGTTTTTTTAAAGATGGTTGATGATCAATGCTTTAGCACACTATAGCACAAGAAGAATTTCCCTCACTGTCCTTCCCTGTCCCTAGAAACAAGGATTATCACAGTGAAAGAAACTGACACTCTTCCTACCTATAGTTTTCTGTCCCTAGAAAAAATGTTTTTTTAAAGATGGTTGATGATCAATGCTTTAGCACAGTATAGCACAAGGAGAATTTCCCTCACTGTCCTTCCCTGTCCCTAGAAACAAGGATTATCACAGTGAAACACACTGACACTCTCCCTACCTATAGTTTTCTGTCCCTAGAAAAAATGTTTTTTTAAAGATGGTTGATGATCAATGCTTTAGCACACTATAGCACAAGGAGAATTTCCCTCACTGTCCTTCCCTGTCCCTAGAAACAAGGATTATCACAGTGAAAGAAACTGACACTCTCCCTACCTATAGTTTTCTGTCCCTAGAAAAATGTTTTTTTAAAGATGGTTGATGATCAATGCTTTAGCACACTATAGCACAAGGAGAATTTCCCTCACTGTCCTTCCCTGTCCCTAGAAACAAGGATTATCACAGTGAAAGAAACTGACACTCTCCCTACCTATAGTTTTCTGTCCCTAGAAAAAATGTTTTTTTAAAGATGGTTGATGATCAATGCTTTAGCACACTATAGCACAAGGAGAATTTCCCTCACTGTCCTTCCCTGTCCCTAGAAACAAGGATTATCACAGTGAAAGAAACTGACACTCTCCCTACCTATAGTTTTCTGTCCCTAGAAAAAATGTTTTTTTAAAGATGGTTGATGATCAATGCTTTAGCACACTATAGCACAAGGAGAATTTCCCTCACTGTCCTTCCCTGTCCCTAGAAACAAGGATTATCACAGTGAAAGAAACTGACACTCTTCCTACCTATAGTTTTCTGTCCCTAGAAAAAATGTTTTTTTAAAGATGGTTGATGATCAATGCTTTAGCACACTATAGCACAAGGAGAATTTCCCTCACTGTCATTCCCTGTCCCTAGAAACAAGGATTATCACAGTAAAACACACTGACACTCTCCCTACCTATAGTTTTCTGTCCCTAGAAAAAATGATTTTTTAAAGATGGTTGATGATCAATGCTTTAGCACACTATAGCACAAGGAGAATTTCCCTCACTGTCCTTCCCTGTCCCTAGAAACAAGGATTATCACAGTGAAAGAAACTGACACTCTCCCTACCTATAGTTTTCTGTCCCTAGAAAAAATGTTTTTTTAAAGATGGTTGATGATCAATGCTTTAGCACACTATAGCACAAGGAGAATTTCCCTCACTGTCCTTCCCTGTCCCTAGAAACAAGGATTATCACAGTGAAAGAAACTGACACTCTTCCTACCTATAGTTTTCTGTCCCTAGAAAAAATGTTTTTTTAAAGATGGTTGATGATCAATGCTTTAGCACACTATAGCACAAGGAGAATTTCCCTCACTGTCATTCCCTGTCCCTAGAAACAAGGATTATCACAGTAAAACACACTGACACTCTCCCTACCTATAGTTTTCTGTCCCTAGAAAAAATGATTTTTTAAAGATGGTTGATGATCAATGCTTTAGCACACTATAGCACAAGGAGAATTTCCCTCACTGTCCTTCCCTGTCCCTAGAAACAAGGATTCGCACAGTAAAACACACTGACACTCTCCCTACCTATCCTTCTCTTTCCCTAAACTAAAGGAATCCAGGTTAAGCAAGAAAAAAAAAATGTCACTGTCCCTGCCTATGCTTCTCTTTCCCTGCTCCGGAACACACTACACTAGGCCGCCGTGCTGGCGGCCTTTTATAGTGTGGGGCGTGTACTAAACACCCTCAGCAATAATTGGCCACAGGCATCCTGCCTGTGGCCAATCATTGCTCTCCTCGCTGCCGGCGCTGTGATTGGCCAAGCATGCGGGGTCACAGTGCATGCTTGGCCAATCACAGCGCCTGGATGACACTGCGATGGCGTAGTGCATTGTGGGCCGTTCGCGTCACTCGAATTAGGCGCAAACGGCCCAAATCGTTCGATCTTCGTCGAACGATCGAACAGCCGATGTTCGAGTCGAATGTATGTTCGACTCGAACACCGAGCTCATCCCTACCGGACAACGAAGCTGAAGAGGTAACGTGCAAAACCCAAAACTAACCAGCAGCTCCTATGGGGGTAGTGCTACATTATATATAAACAAAATATACTGTACAAATATTAGTCCAGGTAGCAAATAGGCTTGAATTTTAATGTAAAATAAATGTTGTAACATGTCATCAGGCCCACTTAGAACAGGGTGATGGCCCTTCTTGAAGTTGAAAGTGAAGAGAGAAAAAAGTAAAAAAATAGAAAAGGGAAGAAAGGAAAGGGTTTCAGGGGTTCCACCCAATCCTCAGTGGTCCAGTGATATCCATGGATCCCATGTCTTATCAAACTTGGATTGGGTATTACTGTATATACATGTGTGTTTGTCACCTAATTGAATTCATATTTTACAAATTCTATAGTAAAAAAATTTTTTTTTCTTTTTGCTATTGGTATTCTTGCAGCGAGAAATATATATTGGAAGTCAACCTTTTAGTAACTCTAGAGGTCCATGTCTATTTTACAAAATGAGGAGATTTGGGTATGTTAACCGCTTAGCGACCTCTTCACGCCGATATACGTCGGCAGAATGGCTCGTACAGGCACAATCACGTACCTGTACGTGGCCCTTTAACTGCCGCCGGCGGCGCACTCGCGACTCCCCTGCCTTCCCCGTGAGTGGGACCGCGGGTCCCGCGGACTCGATCGCCGCGGGGATCCCCGCGATCGTCTCACGGAGGCTCGGAGCGGGGAGATGTTAGTGTAAACACACTCCTCTACTGACAATGTCAGCGATCTCCGCTCTGTGTAATCAGAGCGGAGATCGGTGACGTGTCAGTCGTAGCCACGCCCCCCCTCAGTTAGTAACACGCCCCTAGGCACACTTAACCCCTCCAGCGCCCCTAGTGGTTAACTCCTTCACTGCCAGTGTCATTTTCACAGTAACCAGTGCATTTTTATTGCACTGATCGCTGTGAAAATGACAATGGTCCCAAAAATGTGTCAAAAGTGTCCGATGTGTCCGCCATAATGTCGCAGTCACGAAAAAAAATCGCTGATCGCCGCCATTACTAGTAAAATAAAATTTAAATGCCTTAAAACTATACCCTATTTTGTAAACGCTATAATTTTTGCGCAAACTAATCAATAAACGCCGATTGCAATTTTTTTTACCAAAAATATGTAGAAGAATACGTATCGGCCTAAACTGAGGAAAAAAATGTTTTTTTATATATTTTTTGGGGATATTTATTATAGCAAAAAGTAAAAAAATATGTAATTTTTTTCAAAATTTTCGCTCTATTTTTGTTTATAGCGCAAAAAATAAAAACCGCAGAGGTGATCAAATGCCAGCAAAAGAAAGCTCTATTTGTGGAAAAAAAAGGACGCAAATTTTGTTTGGGAGCCACGTTGCACGACCGCGCAATTGTCAGTTAAAGTGACGCAGTGCCGAATCGCAAAAAGGGGCCTGGTCATAATGGCCCGTATTGGACCGGGGTTTAAGTGGTTAATCTAGGTTTAAAATAAGTTTCCATGTTATAAATTCTTATATGCTCTCAGCCAATGGCTGAGAGCGCTGACCGGAGTGTTCTGGCTGGGGGCCATCTACCTATCAGAATATAATAGAAGAGCAGGGGAGATGGCTGTACTAACATTGGATTGTTAGTACAGCGGCTCCGACCTGAGTTGTCAGGCTTTTTTTTTCATTCAGCCCGCTGGGTTGAACATAAAAAAAAAAACTAGCAGTGTGTACTAGGCTTTACTGTGTATTTCTGCCATCTTGCATTGTCTTCTGTGATTCTGTGAGCTACTGGACCTCTTCTTCCCCCTGCTCCACTTGTTTGTTTGGATCAAGCAGTTGCATGTTAGTTGTGGTGTTGTTCACTGCTTTGTGCACACCATAAATTCCATACAGTCCATATTGGGAGCCTATCTTGGGAGGGAGCAAGAGAGGGTGGTTACTTTCCTACATGCAGTGAGCCCATGCAGAATGATCAAAGCCGCTCTCTAGCAGGAAGTCAGATCAAAGCAGCAATAAAAAAAATGAATTTAGAGATTTGGAGGAGGCTAACAAAAATAGAATGTACTTTTTGAAATTAAAGTGTTACTAAACCCAGGAGCCTGCATTCACTATATCTGGTCTCCCACAGTACACAGAACATGGAAATGCAAATATTTTAGTAAATATAAACTGCTAAATACCTTTTCTCATCAGCAGTATATATCAGTCTTGTGACTTCTATCAGTGCCTGGTTAAAGCTTGTAGGATAAGGTGACCAGATTTTTAAAATGAAATCCGGGGACATATTTTTTTTTTTTACTAGTATTGGCGGCAATCAGCGACTCTCTGCCCATTGCCGCCGCCGCCCACCTCACAGCCGGTCAAGTCTTAGGCCTCATGCCCACGGACGTTTTTACAGCCGCGTTTTTGAGCGTTTTTTTACAGCTTAAAAACGTCTGTCCATGTTAGTCTATAGCTTCATGCCCACCTGGACGTTTTTGAGCTGCAAATAGCATAGGCGTTTTTAAGCTGTAAAAAAAACCCAGGACCAGTGCGTTCCTCGGCATCGGCGTTAGGCATAAAAAAACGCGAAGCGTTAAAAACCGCTAAAAAACTTGCGAAAACGCGCAAAAATGCCACAATTGCGTTTTTGAGCTCCGACTTTTTTTTTTTTTTCGAAAAAAAAAAAGGTCAAAAAATTTATACAATAACATGGACAGGCATTTTTAAGCTGTAAAAAACGCGGCTGTAAAAACGTCCGTGGGCATGAGGCCTTACTCTCCAAGCCCCGGCTACTACTGGGTGGGGAGTGGAGGAAGATCACTCCACCAGGGAAGGCAAGGAGATAAGCAGGTAGGCGGCTGACCAGGACTTGAGCCAAAGCAGAAGAACACGCGAGCGGAGCTGAATTAGCATGCACCCGAAACTGAAGAAATATTCCCTCCACTCCGACCAGCACATGATCATCAGAAAGGGGCACAGATAATGGAAAAAATACATCCCCCTAAGCTAGTAGGAGCGGCAGAGCAGGGGGGGGGGGGGTGTAATTCCGTTTTTTTTTTTTATTCTGCACTGACTGTCTTTGAAATTGCCCCAGCCCCTGTTCAAATCCAATCCGGGGACAAAACCGGGGACAGACTTGGTCCGGGGACAGTGTCCTCAATCCAGGGACTGTCCCCTGAAACCGGGGATGTCTGGTCACCCTATTGTAGGAGGAGTTTTCATTCTACTCTGACTGTCCTATGAGGCTGCATGACCCCTGACCCTCTGTCTGGACAGTGCGGATTGGCCCTGTGATGATCACATGCACCCTCCCAGGACAAAAAAATCTCTCTAGCAATACACACCAAACTGAGCATGTGCAGAATTATTCCAAAGGCTCTGTCTTATCAGTAGATGGATTGGGGACAGTCGAAGAAGGGGAGGATCAGAAAGACAGAATCAAACTGCCTTTTCAAACACTTTGCAGGATTAACCCCTTAGGTTCCACAGTGAGTATAACAAGCATGCTTTACTGCATATACAGACTGATTTTACTGTTGTGGGTTTAGTAACAAACCCCATTCATGAAATCTGACCTGGGCATATGTATCTGTAGTGTTTATGCTTACGCTTCCTATGCTGTATGGACGGTATTTTATACCAATAAAAGGTGATTGCATTAGAATGCGGCTATCTGGAATTTCTTCACTACGTATCTGCTGCTCCATTTCACTGTTATCTGCATCATGATAACTTCTGACAAGCTCTCAGACACACGAGATAAAAGCAGCTGGAAATTTGTGTCAGGGAGGGAGCTTAGAGGTAGAGGGTGTGTGTGCCTTTCCTCCAATCAGCTCTGACACAGTGTATGCCCAGACTCCCCTCCCACTGCTGAAACAGGAAGAAAGATTTGTAACACGATGTAACTTTCTAAACAATATATAAAGCTGAAGACAGCAGATATACATGTAAAACTTATGTAGGGAGATGTGTTTCATCTCTATGTATCATCTGAGGCTATTCACTTTACTGGGAACAGGAGGAGAGGGGGGTTTACATTCACTTTAAGGATACATATTTGAATACATTTTTTAAGCAAGAGTTTAGTGTCCCTTTAACCACTTAACGACCGCTCACTGTATATATACGTCGGCACAATGGCACCGACAGGCACAATCACGTACAGTGTACGTGATTGCCTTTGTACAGTTGGGGGGTCCGATCGGACCCCCCTTCTGTACAGTGAGCGGTCGGAATTCGTCTGGGAGCGTTCCGAGATGGGGGGGCGGCCGTTCGATTCCGACCACCCCCCCGCGATCGCTCCCGGCGAATAGAAATGCCCCCTCTGTCTGTGTACTGTTTACACAGATAGAGAAAGCAGGAGGAAGTGATGTCATCTCCTGTGCGGCGCTCACATATGCACTAACACTACACTAACACCAGCACACATAGGCACATAAATCGCCCCCCCAGGCCCCCCCAGATCACCCCCCAGCCCCCCCAGATCACCCCCCAGCCACAGTGTCACTGATTGCAGTGACCATTTATTTACTGATCACTGCAATCAGTGACATTTGTGACTGTAAAAGTGTCACTACATTTAGTTTTAGGTCCAGTGTAGCCCCCTAACCCCCCCTAATAAAGGTTTAACCCCTTGATCACCCCCCAGATAACCCTTTCACCCCCTAGCACCGCCGTCGCTTGGCGATCATTTTTCTGATCGCTGTCTTGGCGTCGGTGATGCAGATCGGTAGCCAGTAATTTTTTTTAGGTTCGCCGCAGGTTTTTATAGCGTCGGGTACCCCCATAAATTATCTAATAAAGGTTTAACCCCGTTGATCGCCCCCCAGGTAACCCTTTCACCCCCTATCACCACTGTCACTAAGCGATCGTTTTTCTGATCGATGTCTTAGCGTCGGTGATGCTGATCGGTAGCCAGTATTTTTTTTTTAGGTTCGCCGCAGGTTTTTATAGCGTCGGGTACCCCCATAAATTATCTAATAAAGGTTTAACCCCCTTGATCGCCCCCCAGGTAACCCTTTCACCCCTATCACCACTGTCACTAAGCAATTGTTTTTCTGATCGCTGTCTTGGCGTCGGTGATGCAGATCGGTACCCAGTAATTTTTTTAGGTTCGCCGCAGGTTTTTATAGCGTCGGGTACCCCCCATAAATTATCTAATAAAGGTTTAACCCCCTTGATCGCCCCCCAGGTAACCCTTTCACCCCCTATCACCACTGTCGCTAAGCGATCATTTTTCTGATCGATGTCTTAGCGTCGGTGATGCAGATCGGTAGCCAGTAATTTCTTTTAGGTTCGCCGCAGGTTTTTATAGCGTCAGGTACCCCCATATATTATCTAATAAAGGTTTTAACCCCCTAATTGCCCCTAGTTAACCCTTTCACCAGTAATCATCATATAAGTGTTACGGGTGACGCTGGTTAGTTAGTTTGCTTTTTATAGTGTCAGGGCATCCGCCGTATATAACCCAATAAAGGTTTAACCCCCTGATCGCCCGGCGGGTGATATCAATTAGGTTTTAGCGTCAGAGAGGGTCTGCGTCACACCCCAGGCAGCGTCAGGTTAGTGCCAGTAACGCTAACACCCACGCGTGAAGCATACACCTCCCTTAGTGGTATAGTATCTGAACAGATCAATATCTGATCTGATCAGATCTATACTAGCGTCCCCAGCAGTTTAGGGTTCCCAAAAACGCAGTGTTAGCGGGATCAGCCCAGATACCTGCTGGCACCTGCGTTTTGCCCCTCCGTCCAGCCCAGGCCACCGAAGTGCAGTATCGATCGATCACTGTCACTTACAAAACACAACACACATAACTGCAGCGTTCGCAGAGACAGGCCTGATCCCTGCGACTCCAGTGCTGTAGGAGGTGATTTCACCACCACAGTTAAAAAAAAAAAGAAGCAAATATGCCGAAGCATTGGGGCAGCAGGGGCGGAGGAGCGATTTTGCTCCTAATGCCGCGTACATACGGTCGAAATTCCGACGGAGGCTTGCCCGTGGAAAAGTCTGACCATGTGTGTGCGGCATAACTTTTTTGCGGGAGGATGCCCCCATGCTTCGGCATATATAAATGGTGCATGTATGCCCATCATTAGAAGTGGGTGGATGAAGGGCGGTATTCTAATGGTGGGCATACCCACCGATCAATCTCTTTTTTCGTTCAGCCACCTGGCTGCATGAAAAAAAAAAGATTACAATACATGTCCAACAAGGACCAGCAACGTACTGGTATGTTGCTGGACTTTGAATGGTTATACCAGAATGATGCCTGCGGGTTTAGGTATCATCTTGGTATCATTCTTTTCAGCCAGCGGCCGGCTTTAATGTAAAAGCAACCCTAGTGGCTAATTAGCCTCTGGACTGCTTTTACAAGCAGTGGGAGGGAATGTCCCCCCCCGGATATAAAAAGCGCCATTGGGAAATTGGGAAAGCATTTTATCACACCGATCTTGGTGTGGTCAGATGCTTTGAGGGCAGAGGAAAGATCTAGGGTCTAGACCCCAGTTTTTTCAAAAAAAGAGTACCTGTCACTACCTATTACTATCATAGGGGATATTTACATTCCCTGAGATAACAATAAAAATGATAAAAAAAAAAACATGGAAGGAACAATTTAAAAATAAAATAAAAAAGCAAAATTAATAATAAAAAAAAATAAATAAAAAAAAAGCACCCCTGTCCTGCCCTGCTCTTGCCCAATGGCGAACGCAAGCGTCGGTCTGGCGTCATATGTAAACAGCAATTGCACCATGCATGTGAGGTATCACCGCGAAGGTCAGATCGAGGGCAGTAATTTTAGCAGTAGACCTCCTCTGTAAATCTAACGGGGTAACCTGTAAAGGCTTTTAAAGGCTTTTAAAAATGTATGTAGTTTGTCGCCAATGCGCGTTTGTGCGAAATTTTAAAGCATGTCGTGTTTGGTATCTATGTACTCGGCCTAAGATCATCTTTTTTATTTCATCAAACATTTGGGCAATATAGTGTGTTTTAGTGCATTAAAATAAAAAAAAGTGTATTTTTTCCCCAAAAAATGCGTTTGAAAAATCGCTGCGCAAATACTGTGTAGAAAAAAAAAATGCAACACCCACCATTTTATTCTGTAGGGCCTTTGCTTTAAAAATATATATAATGTTTGGGGGTTCAACATAATTTTCCTGCAAAAAAAAATATGTTTTCATGTAAACAAAAAGTGTCAGAAAGGGCTTTGTCTTCAAGTGGTTAGAAGAGTGGATGTAAGCTTCCTAATGTTGTGTATAAAATGCCAGAACAGTTCAAAACCCCCCCCAAATGACCCCATTTTGGAAAGTAGACACCCCAAGCTATATACTGAGAGGCATGTCGAGTCCATGGAATATTTTATATGTTGACACAAGTTGCGGAAAAAAGACAATTTTTTTTTTTTTTTTTTGCACAAAGTTGTCACTAAATGATATATTGCTCAAACATGCCATGGGCATATGTGGAATTACACCCCAAAATACATTCTGTTGCTTCTCCTGAGTACGGGGATACCACATGTGTGAGACTTTTTGGGAGCCTAGCCGCGTACGGGACCCCAAAAACCAAGCACCGCCTTCAGGCTTTCTAAGGGTGTAAATTTTTGATTTCACTTCTCACTGCCTATCACAGTTTCGGAGGCCATGGAATGCCCAGATGGCACAAAACCCCCCCCAAATGACCCCATTTTGGAAAGTAGACACCCCAAGCTATTTGCTGAGAGGTATTGTGAGTATTTTGCAGATCTCGCTTTTTGTCACAAAGTTTTGAAAATTGAAAAAAAAAAAAAGAAAAAAAAAATTCTTTCTTCATTTTCAAAAACAAATGAGAGCTGTAAAATACTCACCATGCCTCTCAGCAAACAGCTTGGGGTGTCTACTTTCCAAAATGGGGTCATTTGGGGGGGTTTTGTGCTATTTTGGCATTTTATGGCCTTCGAAACTGTGATAGGTAGTGAGGAGTGAAATCAAAAATTTGCGCCCTTAGAAATCCTGAAGGCGGTGCTTGGTTTCCGGGGTCCCGTACGTGGCTAGGCTCCTAAAAAGTCCCACACATGTGGTATCCCCGTACTCAGGAGAAGCAGCAGAATGTATTTTGGGGTGCAATTCCACATATAACCATGGCATGTGTGAGCAATATATCATTTAGTGACAACTTTTTGTATTTTTATTTTTTTTTTGTCATTATTCAATCACTTGGGACAAAAAAAAATATTCAATGGGCTCAACATGCCTCTCAGCAATTTCCTTGGGGTGTCTACTTTCCAAAATGGGGTCATTTGGGGGGGTTTTGTACTGCCCTGTCATTTTAGCACCTCAAGAAATGAGATAGGCAGTCATAAATTTAAAGCTGTGTAAATTCCAGAAAATGTACCCTAGTTTGTAAACGCTATAACTTTTGCGCAAACCGATAAATATACACTTATTGACGTTTTTTTTTTACTAAAGACATGTGGCTGAATACATTTTGGCCTAAATGTATGACTAAAATTGAGTTTATTCGATTTTTCTTATAACAAAAAGTAGAAAATATCATTTTTTTTTCAAAATTTTCGGTCTTTTTCCGTTTATATCGCAAAAAATAAAAATCGCAGAGGCAATCAAATACCATTAAAAGAAAGCTCTATTTGTGGGAAGAAAAGGACGCAAATTTTGTTTGGGTACAACATTGCATGTCCGCACAATTTACAGTTAAAGCAGCGCAGTGCAAAATTCTGAATTCACCTCTGGTCCTCTAGCTACCAAATGGTCCGGGGCTTAAGTGGTTAAAGATGAAAACGCAACAGTTGATCTAATTTTTCCAAACACAATAAAAATAGTTTTGCTTGGGCTTTTACTTTAAGTCACCATCACTTAAAAGAGTAACTCCACTTCTTTTGAGAAAAAAACATCCTATGGGTGATCTATGTACATTGTAGAAATTTTAACAGTTTGTTGCAAATTCCTACCTGTTTTGCTCTGAATAGATTTTTGTTAGACCATATCCTGTGCAGAGTGAGTCTGAATGGGAGGGCCAGATTCATTATAAGCAGTTGATGCACTTTCTGTGTTATGATGATAAAGGTTTTAGTGTCTGCATTCCTTTAGAAGTGATTCAGCCTTAGGTGGTATCTCACCAAAAAGGACAATTTTATTGAAGAGAAGTGGTCTCCAAACTGCGGCCCACTTTGCTTGCCTTTATCCGACCCTTGGAGCACCTTTCGCCAATGATGAGGCACCATTCCTTCCACTGACACGAAAGATGAGCCACCATTTCTTCCACTGACACCAATGATGAAGCACCATTCCTTCCACTGACACTAAAGATGAGGCATCATTATTTCCACTAACACTGGTGATGAGACACCATTCTTTCCACTGACACCAATGATGAGGCACCATTCCTTTCCCTGAGACCAAAGATGGGGCACCATTCTTTCCACTGACATCAATGATGGAGCATGATTCCTCCAACTGACACCAATGATGGGGCACCATTCCTTTCCCTGAGACCAAAGATGGGGCACCATTCTTTCCACTGACATCAGTGATGGAGCATGATTCCTCCAACTGACACCAATGATGGGGCACCATTCCTTTCCTTGAGACCAAAGATGGGGCACCATTCTTTCCACTGACATCAGTGATGGAGCATGATTCCTCCAACTGACACCAATGATGGGGCACCATTCTTTCCACTGACATCAATGTTGCAGCATTATTCCTACAACTGACCCCAACGATTGGGCACCATTCTTTCAACTGACACCAATGATGGAGCATGATTCCTCCAACTGACACCAATGATGGGGCACCATTCTTTCAACTGACACCAATGATGGAGCATGATTCCTCCAACTGAAACCAAGGATGGGGCACCATTCATCCCACTGACACCAATAATGGGTACAATTCCTCCCACTGATTCCAACAATATTGTATAATTCCTCCAACTGACACTAATGATGAGGCATTATACCCCCTCCTACTGACCTCTGACCACCAAGCCTGAGACACTGTCGACTCGCACTGACGCTGGGACATTTACTCCCACGGGCCACAGTCCAGCCCCCTAAAGTCTGAAGAATGGTAAATTGGCCCCTGCTGAGACCCCTGCTGTAGAAGATGCCTAAAACCTGACTTGTATCTTAGTGCAGAGTTTTTCACACAAACAGGAAATTACATTTTTGGAAGGTGTACAGAACGCCTCCAAGTTGCCAAATTGCATTGAAATTTACAGAAAATGACAACAGCTGCAGTTTGAAAAAGAGGGGTCATTTTTAATAACATTAAATTACAATATGGCGTCTTAAGTTGGTTAGGTATTGGACCATAGTCCTGGATTCTATTAATAAGGTGTTCAGAACTAATGTCCTGTTGGAACCCAAGATATGTGTGTAGCGGCCTCACCCCGACCTCTTTAGCTAGGGGTATGTCGAGCGACAGAGTGAGGTGCGCTACGGCCCATGTCCTCCCCATGCATGTGGGTGAGGTGAAGGCCAGTATCAATCTTTTCCTCGGGCCAAATGTGTGCTGGTTATGAGGGTCAGTCCTTCCGTGCCGGAATCTCCCTTTGCTCCCATCAACAGAGTCCATACACCCATCAAAGTCCAAACTCAGGTTTATTGCGTATCTCCACATACAGTCAAATGCAACGGCATGATACGATGGGGAAGCAGGTCGAGGCACTGTACAGGTTCTTAGTCCCTACACTCCCTGTGCTATGACCAGGGGTTGCAGGAGTCTTGATGGAAGCTCCTCCGCTGCACTGAAGCCCATGTCAGGGGAAGATGTCCTCCAAGGGAGTTACTGAAGGCCCATCCGTCACCGGGTTGACGCTATACCGGGTCTTCGGACGGGTGACCCCCCCCCAGCCTCCTCACCTCAGATGCGGGTCCCCTCTCAAGGGGCGCCCTGGAGCAACTTCACCCTCGCGGGACCCAGTCGGAGTCACCGGGTCCCAGGCCTCCTTAATAGTACCTCACCCCAGGCTGAAGGTGCCTGGGATGGACTCCATCCTCGTTCCGGCCAGGCCTTGGGCGCCTAGGCCGGAACCTTGAACCGCCCGCACCCAGGCCTAAGGTGCCTGGGTGCGTGAAGGGATGATCTCCCCCCGAAAGACGACGACGGCGACCTCCTCGTGGCAAGGGCGTCTCCCCCTTTTATCTCCTCCCATCGACACCACGGCGGGTTCCCCGCCCCAGCCGTACCATCTCCAGGAAGGGACAAAGAAGGGTAGCACTGTGGTAGTGATTCTACCTCGAGCCAATAGGTACACTGACACCCACTGGTCAAAGAGAATATTACACCACCCAATCCTCCACGAATAAGAAAAAGGGGTCTAATCCCTGACATAATTACACACCTGGGTCCCTCTACCCCCAGGTGCATCCCACTAACTTTGAAGACCCCGCTACACGCTCCCCCTGGTGATTTGACGCTGGTCCCCAGCGTCGGGTGCACACCCATGTCTCCCAAGGAGTGGTGACATGAAGTGGGCCCCAGAGGCTATCCCTCAAATTTTTTTTTATACTGTATGTGTCAAGACCTGCTCAACAGAAAAGGAACTATAAAACATTAAAACTTTTTGTATAAAACATCTGTCATGTACACATATACAATCCCTCCCGTCACTGTCTAAGAACCACCCCATACTCAGTAGTCTTGACCGACGAATCTCCTGCAGAAGGGAAACAAAAAAAACAACATCCTAACACTCTGTGTTAACTTGGCATGAGTGGGTCCGTCAGCCGAGAGACCCACTCACTCCAATAAGTAAGTAATGCATGTGTAACATTTTCAAACAACCGTTGCACAACACTGCCACCTGGTGACAGCGCTGCGGTAATGACACTTGGTTAGATCTTCATTCTTCCTGCTTTCCTACTCTAACTCTACCCCAAAAGTCTCTGCCTTTGGCACATGAAGAAAAGGGAGAAAAAAAAACAACAGCTCCCAAATCTCCAGTGAGTAAAAGAAAAGCCCAAATCAAAACAAAAGTAGGGCACAGTTCTAGGCGTCTGGGAATGTCTCTTCCAGAAAGTTTCAATAGCAACAAGATAGGAGCTCACTTTTCCTATAAGTAGAACCTTGGATCCGGCAGAAACAGGGGCTTCAGGCGCCCGTCAAACACTTCCACCGAATACTCGACATCCTCTCCATCAGAGCGGGTGAGGTAGTTGAATGCGGAAAGTTGGTCGGAGGACTAGATTTCCTCAGGAACTCCGGGGCCTTCACCCGGAGCGTACTGTCTTCTATGGACATGGGGGAATCCTGCGGTTTACTCAGCACAGGTGGTGGGCGTCTGTCCCAGCCCTTGCGGTGAAACAGTTTGTCTATCTCTCCGTCATCCCCACAGTCTGACAATGACTCTAAGTCGGAGGTGTCATACATCTCAGCAGGAAGGTAGTCTCTAGTAGACGGAAGGCTACCCTCCCCTGCGGGCTCCACCGACTGGGAACCCCCGACACCTCCAACCAACACCACAGTCCCAGCCCCTGGCTCACCTGGACCTTCTGAAGAACTGGGATGTCCGGGACTCTCTTCTCTACCGGCGCCATCCAGGCCAGGCAAGCGGCGGGGTGAAGCTCGACCACGGCCATAAGATGCCTGTACCAGACCGACTTTCCTCTTCGGAGGTGGGAGCAGGGAGTCTGTAGTGACCGAAGCAGTGTCCTCGGATTTTTCTCTCTCAGTCTCTGGTTGGGCAGTCACTTCGCCCTGGTCAGCGCGCACGGGAAACTCCGCAAAGGCTTTGATCTCTCCCTCCGGAGTGGCGGTTCCTGTGATGCAGTTGAGGCGTAGGGCCCGGGGCCTTTCCGTGTGTGGTTCAACCTCAAAAAGAAACTCCTTGCATGCTTCGCATCGCCCGAATGGCTTTAGTTGGACCACCAGTCCCGAGCATCCGGGACAGATCACACCGAGGGCCTCTGTGTCTCTGCATGAATACAGAGCCAACTGTCCTCGGGGCCTGAGCCTTATCCCCGTGTCTGTAATGGATGCAGCAAATGCAGTCATCTTGAAAGGATAAGGTACCGGCATCCACGGGGAGCCTGAGTTCGCTCCGACCACTTGCTGCTCCATCACGCGCTGACCTCGCGCCAGAGTCTCCACGTGTATCTCCACACGTGGCCAGACTCCTCCCACGACTTGCACGTTTTCGCGGGCTTCCTTCAGTCTCCTCCCACGAATTGTGCAGTCATGGGGTGCCTCGTGGCGCAGTGCAGCAAAAGTCCCCACATGTAGTTCGTCACACGGCTGGACTCCTCCCTCTTCCCGCTCTTTCTGCATGGGCCTCTCCCGGTTTTTCAGGGAAATTTCCACGACTTCGAGCACAGGGATGCACTTTGGCCAATCACATGGCCGACCTGCTCGGACCTCCTCCGGGCAGCAAAGTTCAAACACAGCCGTTCCAAACCTCAGGGTTAACACACATTTCATCCCGGACGAGCCCCCACGTGTAGCGGCCTCACCCCGACCTCTTTAGCTAGGGGTATGTCGAGCGACAGAGTGAGGTGCGCTACGGCCCATGTCCTCCCCATGCATGTGGGTGAGGTGAAGGCCAGTATCAATCTTTTCCTCGGGCCAAATGTGTGCTGGTTATGAGGGTCAGTCCTTCCGTGCCGGAATCTCCCTTTGCTCCCATCAACAGAGTCCATACACCCATCAAAGTCCAAACTCAGGTTTATTGCGTATCTCCACATACAGTCAAATGCAACGGCATGATACGATGGGGAAGCAGGTCGAGGCACTGTACAGGTTCTTAGTCCCTACACTCCCTGTGCTATGACCAGGGGTTGCAGGAGTCTTGATGGAAGCTCCTCCGCTGCACTGAAGCCCATGTCAGGGGAAGATGTCCTCCAAGGGAGTTACTGAAGGCCCATCCATCACCGGGTTGACGCTATACCGGGTCTTCGGACGGGTGACCCCCCCCAGCCTCCTCACCTCAGATGCGGGTCCCCTCGCAAGAGGCGCCCTGGAGCAACTTCACCCTCGCGGGACCCAGTCGGAGTTACCGGGTCCCAGGCCTCCTTAATAGTACCTCACCCCAGGCTGAAGGTGCCTGGGATGGACTCCATCCTCGTTCCAGCCAGGCCTTGGGCGCCTAGGCCGGAACCTTGAACCGCCCGCACCCAGGCCTAAGGTGCCTGGGTGCGTGAAGGGATGATCTCCCCCCGAAAGACGACGACGACGACCTCCTCGTGGCAAGGGCGTCTCCCCCTTTTATCTCCTCCCATCGACACCACGGCGGGTTCCCCGCCCCAGCCGTACCATCTCCAGGAAGGGACAAAGAAGGGTAGCACTGTGGTAGTGATTCTACCTCGAGCCAATAGGTACACTGACACCCACTGGTCAAAGAGAATATTACACCACCCAATCCTCCACGAATAAGAAAAAGGGGTCTAATCCCTGACATAATTACACACCTGGGTCCCTCTACCCCCAGGTGCATCCCACTAACTTTGAAGACCCCGCTACATGTGTATTGGGGGTGGCTGGATGGAAAGTTTTATACCCCTCAGATGTATACAGCAATTCTTCTATAGCTGTTTATAGTGCGAAAGTTGATGAGTGCAGAAATGGATCTCTATGGCCCCCTCAACTTACTCTTTGTGGGTAAAATTAGTAAATTACGTTTTGCAAAGAGAACATATGGTTTATCAACATAGGGGATGTCCAGATAAAGTTGTAACACTTTGGGGTAAATGGTTAGACACTCCAGGATTGATCTCGTCACAATTAGTTAGAGATAGGATGTTAGAGTGTAACACATAATTGGGACTTTCCTCCTTTTTTTTTCCTTTCTCTTGAAATTGGAGGGAAATAATAAAGCACTTGGAAACTAATAGATGGGAGTTTGTAAGATTATCACACATATAAAAGGGGTGATAGGATATATGATACATGGTGGTTTTAATAATTATCTAATACTAAAGTTAGGGGTATCAGAGTAAAGGGGACTGAATAAAAATGTATGCCACACTTTTTACATCATTATTTGTAAAAAAAAAAATTAAAACCATTTATTATTTTCCTTCAACTTCACAGTTATGCCACTTTGTGTTGGTCTTTCACATAAAGACCCAATAAAATACATTTACGTTTTTGGTTGAAACATGATAAAATGTGTAAAATTTCAAGGCACTGTATATGTGTGTATGGATGTAATTTCATGGGTAGATTAGTGTTTATGAATAATTAAGTATTCACTGTATGTTAATGGGGTGTCTAACTATTAAGATAACTGGAGACAAGTGTTTTGTTTAATGAATTGTATGTACAGCATGTGTTGTGTAAAAAAGAAAAAAAAGAGTTTAATAAAGAGTATTTAAAAAAAAAAAAAAAAAAAGATAAATCACAATATGGCTTAAGCAGCAATTGTATATGTTATATTATATTTTTTTTATTTGCTATATATTTTTTTTTGGACTATATATTTTTTTTAATTATTTGCTATAGTTTTTTTCCCCACAAAAGTAAATTACCTGTTAAGAACTATTAAGCAGGAGGCAAAACAGGAATATGTTATGAAAAAATATGGCTGACACCATGTACATATATATGAACTTGGTGATATATTGAGCACTAGTTAAGCTCTAAGATTTCTCATGTTGGAGTTTACAATGTTATTTCATGTGAACAGTTTTATTAATTTTAATCATGTGAAAACTCAAACGCATTATTTGTTTGGATTATATAACCATACAACGCAAATTCTAGTATTGCCGTGGGATATCCATGATTAAGCTTTACTAGATAGTATCTGGGTTTGCTTTAAATAAAATGTAGGATGAACAGGCCAGCTTTGTGTATTGAACAAGTCCCCCTGTGATTGTGATAGGTGTGCTGGCAACATATTCTTCTTTACTTTGTTCCAGCACACACTGCATTCTGAGATTGTAAAAAAGAGCAATGTTGCAAAGTAAAGCGGTGATCACATTGGGGGTAAAAATAATGCTGGGTTGTCCTATAAATGCCGGGACGTCGCGCCGTTTGGTCATGCCCTCTGCTGAAGTTGTGATGACGAAACGCGTCAGGCCATGACCTAACCGCGACCGGAAGTGATGTGTGCGTGTCACTACCAAGAAGGAACAGCCAGATACTATCAACGCAGTGGATGAAGCGGATGGCAGGCGGCATTCCATACTGATTGGTGATAACATACAGTTTGTTTTTTCAACAAAATGCCTGTTACAATTTATGTTGTCTAAGTGTGTTTTTTAAGGGGTGGTTGTCTTGAATAAACTTTTTAAATGGTATCATGCTATGTGGAGCATTTTTTTACATGACTAAACCACCCTGGGCAATGAGCTGTTTGAGATAACCGGACCAAACGGGAGACACCTGGTGTGTTCAAGGCTTTGGAATTACATCCCTTTGGTGAGTGTGAACCCCTAGGGGAGTGTGCTTCATGTGGTGGATGGTATACGCCTATCAATGATTAAGTAGAATCCTTCACCTATCAATTGAATTGTCTCATCACTTATCAATATTCTATTGGTTTCTCATATATCTTTACATGGAATTGCTGGTCATATTTTATTTATTTGATTGGAGCGCTGCTTTGAGTATTGAAACTTTGTCTATATGGACTAAGGACTTTTTTTACTTACAGTGAGGGGGAAAAGGTATTTGATCCCCTGCTGATTTTGTACATTTACCCACTGACAAATAAATAATCAGTCTATAATTTTAATGGTAGGTTTATTGTGAGAGACAGAACAACAACAATAAAAACCAGAAAAACGTATTTCAAAAATAATCTAAATTTATTTGCATTTTAATAAGTGAAATAAGTATTTGATCTCCTATCAATCAGCAAGATTTTTGGCTCCCAGGTGTCTTCTATACAGGTAATGAGCTGAGATTAGGGACATTCTCTTAAAGGGATCTCAACTTGTTACCTGTATAAAAGACACCTGTCCACAGAAGCAATCAATCAGATTCCAATCTCTCCACCATGGCCAAGACCAAAGAGCTGTCCAAGGATGTCAGGGAAAGGATTGTAGACCTACACAAGGCTGGAATGGGCTACAAGACCATCACCAAGCAGTTTGGTGAGAGGGTGACAACAGTTGGTGCGATTATTCGCAAATGGAAGAAACACAAGATAACTGTCACTCTCCCTCGGTCTGGGGCTCCATGCAAGATCTCACCTTGTGGAGTTCCAATGATCATGAGAACGGTGAGGAATCAGCCCAGAATGACAGGGGACAATCTTGTCAATGATCTCAAGGCAGCTGGGACCATTGTCACCAAGAAAACAATTGGTAACACACTACGCTGTGAAGGACTGAAATCCCGCAAGGTCCCCCTGATTAAGAAAGCACATCTACAGGCCTGTCTGAAGTTCGCTAATGAACATCTGAATGATTCAGAGGAGAACTGGGTGAAAGTGTTGTGGTCAGATAAGACCAAAATGGAGCTCTTTGGCATCAACTGAACTTGACGTGTTCGGAGGAGAAGGAATGCTGCCTATGACCCCAAGAACACCATCCCCTCCGTCAAACATGGAGGTGGAAACATTATGGTTTTGGGGTGTTTTTCTGCTTAGGGGACAGGACAACTTCACTGCATTGAAGGGACAATGGAAGAGGCCATGTATCGTCAATTCTTGGGTGAGAACCTCCTTCCCTTAGCCAGGGCATTGAAAATGGGTCTTGGACAGGTATTCCTGCATGACAATGACTCAAAACACACGGCTAAGCCAACAGGAGTGGCTCAAGAAGAAGCACATTAAAGTCCTGGAGTGGCCTAGCCAGTCTCCAGACCTTAATCCCAAAGAAAATATGTGGAGGGAGCTGAAGGTTTGAGTTACCAAACTTCAGCCTCAAATCCTTAATGACGTGGAAAGGATCTACAAAGAGGAATGGGACAAAATCACTCCTGAAATGTGTGCAAACCTGGTGGCCAACTACAAGAAACGTCTGACCTCTGTGATTGCCAACAAGGGTTTTGCCACCAAGTACTAAGTCATGTTTTGCGAAGGGGTCAAATATTTATTTCACTCATTAAAATGCAAATCAATTTATAACTTTTTTGAAATGCATTTTTTGGATATTTTTGTTGTTATTTTGTCTCTTGCCTTTAGAATAAACCGACCATTAAAATTATAGACTGATCATTTCTTTGTCAGTGGGCAAACATACAAAATCAGCAGGGGATAAAATACCTTTTTACCTCACTTTACGTGTATATGTGTATATATATATATATATATATATATATATATATTTATTTATTTACAAGCTACACATAGAAACAAGGCTTTTAAAACTTTTACACACACTAATAAGATTACTTACATCTGACTGATCATCACTTTCACATGTATAGCTAAAAAATAAAAAACATAAAATCTATAGGTTTCCTTTCAGCAAATAAAAGAAAAAAATGGTGAGCATAAACTGAATGAGGTAATAAGATGCCACTGGAGAGGTTTTTAAGGTGAATGAGAAGAAACATGATTTATTTTGGTTCAGATGGTTAGAACAGGTAGAAAAAACAAGTAAAATTGACATTTGGAAGTAATTAAACTGACACAGGCACGCCATATGGATTTCCTGTTTAAATGCCATGGCCTCCCCTGGTTTGTACAAGTACATCTACTCTATTTTATTTAGTGATGGCTTCACATGTGGTTTGTTTCATGTTTTCTGCTATTGTTTATCTCCTTATTAACAGTACTTTTTTTCTTGAAGTTTATGCATATGTTGCCTTATTTGTAGATCATGTACGATTTGCAGTACTGATGGAAAAAGCTGTAATTGTTAGATGGGGTCTGTGCGTCTCTGGAAGGAGCAGGGTCATTACAGCTGTCAGCCTTTACAGTTTGACATTCCCTTCACTTTATATTACTGCTTCTATTTTTCTTTTACTACCATTTCATTAGTCATCCTAGAAGATGTTTGCTCAGTGACAGCTATATGCCTCATACGTAGGGCTTTGGATGACGTGCCCATGTGACTTGTGGACTGCTTTCATGGGTGCCTGCTAACCCTCTCCTGATGGGGTTTACCTTTTAAGGGGGCAAGGTTATTTAAAGCTGCGCTTAAGACGAAAAAAACTTTATTAGAAATATACTTTTTCAATAACAAAGACTATACACTGATCCGTCATAACTTTATGGTTAAAAGAGAAGTATGAAAATTCCTTTTAACCATACTTACCTAAGTGGATGCAGCACCCCAACACCAAGGAAAACCCACAGTACAGAAGAAAGATCCAGCTGCATGCCAAGAGGTTTACAAAATTGATGGAAGAGTTTAATGTGCTGGACAAAATATAACAGAGCCTGCCCTTTTTTCACAGATGGAGCTTGCTGACGCATTTCACCCACAGATTGTCTTTTTGTTTACAAACTTTTTTATTAGAAAAAAGCAAAAGGTGGTACAGAAGTATAACCTAATGTAATAGCAACATTAAATCTAATGCCCTGTACACACGATCGGATTTCCGATGGAATAAAATCTGATGGATTTTTCCATCAGAAATCAGATGAAGCTGACTTTCATCAGTCTTGCCTACACACCATCAGTCAAAATTCCGACCGTCCAAAACGCTGTGACGTAAAACACTCCGACAAGCCGAGAAAAATGAAGTTCAATGCTTCTGAGCATGCGTCGACTTGATTCTGAGCATGCGTGGGTTATTTGTTCGATGGAGTTCCGCACAGACGATAGTAATTTGCTATCGTTTTTTTTTTCCATCGGTAAAATTTAAAACAGGTTCTATTTTTTTATACCGATTGAAAAAAGACTGATGGGGCCCATACACGATCGGTTTGTCCGATGAAAAAAGTCCATCGGTCTTTTTTCATCAGAAAAAAACGATCGTGTGTACGCGGCATAAGTGTACAAGTATCTTAGAAATCATAGAACAGGACAACGACTGTATAAAAATTGACATATTTAGAAAAAACAGTGTGATCCACAGATGGTCCTAAAGAAAACTTGCTATTTATAAAAAAAAAAACACGGGCTTGGGTGGCTTAAGCCATAATGTACTAGTATGCACTGCATACTAGCACATTATGGCATACATACCTTAAAACAAAGCCCTCTAGCAGTGTGATGTCAACGCTGACAAGGCTTCCATCTTCACCCGGTCCTCATTCTGCGTTTGTGGGCTGCGGCCACTTGAATGGCCGATCTGCGATTATGTCACTCCCGTAAGAGTCACGGTTTATGATACGGTGTGCTGTCCCTTCAGAGCGCATGCACCGTCACGTCACCGGCTGCATCCCATGTGAATATCTCCTAAACACTGCAAGTCTAGGAGATATTCACTGTACTAACAGGTAAGCCTTATTATATGTTTACTACCGCTTTAATCAAAGACCTCTATGAATAAGTTCATCTGTAATTGAAACGCACCAGTGGAGGGATTCTCCAGATGGGGCTCCATGTTATACTTTTCTTCATACAATAAAAACTTATCAACATTATAAAAAGCTTGGTGTGCAGCTGGATCTATTTTCTATACTGTGGATAAGTGACATCAGTGTCATGCTATGGTCCTGTAGGAAGATTTCCTATTGCATTACAGCCAAAATGTGCACCTTTAGCACCTTTAGGGCTCCTTCATACTATATTAACCTGAAGCAGTGTGTTAAGGTAGGCCGTTCATTTAAAATGTGATGCCAAGTTCATGGCAAGGACAAAAAAATGTCCCTGCAGCACCACCACGCACAGCATGTGCACCATTACCTATTGTAGTTGGGTGATGTCCAAGTGCCACTAACAAATGCCATTCTTCTTGCGGTCCCATCCAACAGAACATATGCATAGACATAGAGACTGTTATAAGCTCGATATTGCTCTTTACTGTTACAATGGCAAAGGGTTTCAAAAGACAGGAAGCAAGGGGGATATTTCAAAAGGCATACAGATAGCAAAAAAAAAAAGTTGATGGGCATTCAAGCCTACCCCTACTTTACAACAACAAAAATTTTTTTGCTAGACGTATACTTGTTTTAGACAGGCTCCAGTTGGTGTTTGAATGGGAAATTTAGTAGATTAGGTAGTTCACGTTGGAAAATTCTTGCACAGCTAGTGCTCAGTGTATTTGTCTGTAGGCTATATCTCCTTCAACTCTGTATTTCCACTGTCATGTACCAGCTTGCTCAATGAATCTTTAACACTTACAGCAATATTCCACATATTAGTTCTTGGGTGTTCCATGAGCTGAAATCCACAAGCAAAATTTAATATATTCCTACAGGAAAAAAATAACTTCCCAAATTCCCACTTCTTATAAACTTTTCTGAGATTTTTTTATAGAAATTTGAAAGTATTGAAAAGTTCAGCGATAAACAATATAAAGTACAAATGTGCCAAATCATACACACACAAAAAACTCTTTGCACAAAAGTGAAAGAAAATGTGCTCAGTGTCCATACTAAACAACTTCTCTGTGCTATGTGAAATCTGAATAATGGCAGTGAAATAGCTTCCAATTTCCACTTGTGAAATTCGTTACTCCTATAATGGTGCTAATCAGAGTTCTGAACATCCTGAGTGCAAAAATCTTCCACTCCAAGGGACGTTGTCACAATACACAGGGATCACCCAGTCTACTTACCAGAAAGAAATGACCCTCTCGAGGTGAGTGCTCATTAGCGCTGATGGGAATATACCCAATAACTCAGGGAAAGACTCGTTCCTCTCTTTAATAAAAAAAAAACTCACGAGATAAAAAAAATAGGATTTTTATAACAGCTTACCTGTAAAATCCTTTTCTTGGAGTACATCACGGGACACAGAGCGACATAGTCATTACTAATGGGTTATATAGATACCTTCAGGTGCTGGCACTGGCAACTTCCAAAACCGGAAGTACCCTCCCCTATATAAGCCCCTCCCATCCGGGAGCACCTCAGTTTTGTAGCAAAGCAATAAGTGTCCCTAAAGAGGGGTGGGAGCTCTGTGTCCCGTGATGTACTCCAAGAAAAGGATTTTACAGGTAAGCTGTTATAAAAATCCTATTTTCTTTCTCGTACATCACGGGACACAGAGCGACATAGTCATTACTAATGGGATGTCCTAAAGCAATGCCCAACGAGGGGGGGGATACACCATACATAAGCTGAGCGCTATCAGACATGAGGATCTTTTGCGGCCTGCAACACACTGCGCCCAAAGGCGACATCCTCCTGACTTCTAACGTCCACCTGGTAGAACCTAGTAAACGTGTGTACTGAAGACCATGTTGCGGCCTTACAGATTTGAGCCAGGGAGGCCTGGTGATGCGCTGCCCATGAAGTTCCAACTGCTCTCGTGGAGTGCGCTCTAACTTTGAACGGAGGCGGTCTCCTTCTCAAGCCATAGGCTTGCATTATGACCTTTCGAATCCACTTGGCTAAAGTAGATTTTGACACTGCCTGACCCCTTCTGGGGCCTTCCGGCAGAATAAACAAAGTATCCGTTCTGCGAATCTGAGCAGTGGCTTTTAGATAAGCTTTAACTGCTCTTACTACATCCAAAGAATGCAATAACTTTTCCTCTACCGAAGTAGGTTTGGGGAAAAAAGAAGGAAGAACCACATCTTGGTTCAAATGAAACCTCGATACCACCTTAGGAAGAAAGGCTGGATGAGGGCGTAACACTACTCTATCCTTATGGATAACCAGATATGGCTCCTTACAGGACATAGCTGCTAATTCCGACACTCTTTTAGCCGAACAAATGGCTACTAGAAAAATCAATTTCCTGGTGAGAAGAACCAAAGAAATATGCTGTAATGGTTCAAATGGTTGTTTCTGTAGAACCGACAGAACCAAGTTTAGATCCCATGGACATATGGGAATATTAACCGGAGGACTAATACGCATCACTCCTTGTATAAAGGCTTTGACTAGTGAATGCAAAGCCAAGGGCCTTTGAAAAAATATTGACAAGGCCGAAATCTGACCCTTGATAGTACTCAAGGCAAGCTTCCTATCTACAGCCCATTGTAGGAAGTCCAGAATCCTACCTATTACGTATTTACGTGGATGCCATTTCTTGGCCTCACACCAGGCGATGTACGCCTTCCAGATTCTATAGTAGATCTGCCTGGATACTGGCTTCCTGGCATTGATCATGGTAGATACCACAGGATTAGAGAGCCCTCTCTTTTTTAGAATGTGGGCTTCAATAGCCAGGCCGTCAAACCTAGGGCTGGTAAAGAAGGGTGGTATACCGGTCCTTGCGAAAGCAGGTCCGGACGACGTGGGAGAGTCCAAGGACTCCCCACTGACATTTTACAATCTCCGCGTACCACGCTCTTCGGGGCCACGCTGGAGCCACCAGAATCACTGGTTTCTTTTCTACCCTGATTCTGCGGAGTAATCGAGGTAACCATTGTGGCGGTGTGAATGCATATATCAGCTTGAACTGATCCCAAGGGAACACTAGGGCATCCGAGCCGCAAGCTAGGGGATCCCTTGTCCGAGAGACAAACCTGTCCACCTTTGCGTTGAATCTGGATGCTAGAAGATCTACATCCGATGTTCCCCACCGCTGACATATTGTCCAGAAAACCTCGGGGTGAAGGGACCCTTCCTCTGGGCATAATTGCTGGCGACTTAGAAAGTCCGCCTTCCAATTCTCCACTCCTGGAATGAATACCGCAGATATGGCTGGGACATATCTTTCTGCCCATTTCAGGATGTAATTTACTTCCCTCTGGGCTGCACGACTCCTGGTGCCCCCCTGATGATTGATATATGCCACTGCTGTGGCATTGTCTGATTGAATTCTGACAGGGGACCCTTGGAGTTTGGATGTCCATGCTACTAGGGCATACCGGGCTGCTCGTATCTCTAAGAGATTGATGGGCAGGGCCTTTTCTGCATCCGACTATCTGCCCTGGAGAGACTATTGCTCCAGTACTGCTCCCCAGCCTATAAGGCTGGCATCTGTAGTGACCACCTTCCAAGAAATCGGACTGAAGGATTTCCCTTTTTCCAGATTCTGGGGAACCAACCACCAACGGAGGCTCTTGCGAACGGAAGGGGACAAGGACATTGTAAGTCTAGGGCCTGAACTTTTTTGTTCCAGGCTGACAGTATGGCCCCTTGCAAATTCCTTGAATGGAATTGACCGTAGGGTACTGCTTCGAATGATGCCACCATTTTTCCCAGCAGCCTCATGCACAGGCGTATGGACGGCTGTCTTTTTTGTACCCACTAAGTGGATCAAATCTTTCAAAGACAACACCTTTCCTCGAGGCAAGAATATTTTTCTCTGGCCTGAATCCAACCTTAGCCCCAAGTATTCCAGACTTTTGACTGGTTTTCAGGGCTGACTTGTCTCGGTTGATAATCCAACCGTGAGATTCCAGATACTTGATTGTCTTGTGAACGACCACGTCTAGTTTTTTCACTGAGTGGTCTATCAGCAACAAGTCATCTAGATATGCCATTATCATTACACCTTGTGTTCTTAGATTGGCCAATAAAGGGCCAGAATTTTTGTAAACACTCGTGGTGCTGTGGCCAAACCGAAGGGTAAGGCTCTGAACTGAAAATGGCGCCCTTCTACTGCAAAGCGTAGAAATTTTTGGTGGACTGGAAAGATGGGAATGTGCAAATAAGCATCTTTGATGTCGATCGCGGCTAACCAATCCTCCCCTTGTAGGGCAGTGGCCACCGATCGGATCGACTCCATCGGAAAGTCCTGATATACAGGAATTTGTATAGCCCTTTTAGAATTAATATGGGCCTCCCGTCCGCATTTGCTTCGGGACTGTAAAGAGGTTTGAGTAAAACCCGAACCCTCATTCTTCCAGGGGAACCTCCATAATTACTACTTGGAGCAATAGTTGTTCTAGTGCCAACAGGAGGGACTCTCTCTTCCGGGGATCCCTTGGCACGTTTGACCTCAAAAATGGGAAGGAGGAGAGTCTTTTAACTCCAAACTGTATCCCAAACATACTGCGGAGAGCACCTATCTGTCTTGATCGTGTCCCGCCAGGTCTCTTGCGAACAACTGGAGTCCTCCCCCCACCCGACTGAGTGGGGGCAACCCTTCAATGAATTTAACTTTGGGGGAGGTTTTGTACCTCCCCTGACCCAGGGTTTCTCATTACTCTGCTATTGTCCCTGTTTTTTTACCCCCGGGAATTGACCGAGGAGGCCGTCGGAACTGTTACACAGCCGATGCCCCAGGGACTGGAGAAGCAGGCCTCTTAAAGAGGGACCTCTAACTCTGTTTTTAACCGGCAAGAGCGTATTTTTACCGCTGGAAATTTTCTGGATATATTTGTCCAGGTTTTCCCTGAATAAGCGTTCACCATGAAATGGGACGCTAACCAGCCATTCTTTACAGGGAGCTTCAGCAGACCAGTTTTTGAGCCATAGAAGCCTACGCATATGTACTATAGACAGCGTAAGGCGGGAGGCCTGATGGACTGAATCCTTTATGGCGTCAACCGCAAAGCCTAAGGCTCTAGGTAGATCAGCTAGGGCAAGGCCTGCTGATCTGTCAAGTCCCTCAAGACCTGTTTCAACTGATCCTTCACTGCTTAGCAGACCTCACTGCTGGTTGTGTCACCAAGCTTGCTGTAGAAAGAAGCAGACTTTCATAAGGACTCCAATCTTTTATCTATTGGGTTCTTGAACATTTGGACATTATCCATTGGATATGTCAGTGATTTATACATACAAGAGATGGCTGTGTCCACTGTAGGGACCTTCCATTTTTTGATGAACTTATCCTCCATGGGATAGACCACCGGAAATCTCTTGGGGGGAATAAATATTTTCTCAGGACGTTCCCAATCCTGGTAAATGAGCCCTTTCAGTAAAGGGTGAAGTGGAAAAGAACAGACAGTCTGGGGGCTTCTAGCGACCCCAACGAGGATACAGTAGTGGTTGATGGTTCCGCAAGGTGCATTTTTAAATGCTGATCGGACCATGTTAGTCAGAGACTGAACCCATAATCTTTCAGCTTGAGATGCTGAGAAAAGGTTCCCCCACTGTTGATTCCTCTATAACAGAATCAACCTTATCCTGATCCCCTTCAGGCAGGTCGATCCCTGTATGGGACTGTTGCTCTGCTAACAGGCACTCTGAAGGAGGAGACGGAGATCGGGCGTGCTTTCCCTGACAGGGAGGCAGCGATCAATGTTGACAATCTCTCTCTAATCCTCCCAGAGCTGAGGAAAAAAACCTCCTCTGTTACATACACAGGAGCAGGTGAACTGAGGACAGCCACAGTACCAAGTACCCCTGCGGGGTCTCTATGGTCACTTACCTCTGAACTTCAGGGGAGACTGGTGCAGCAGAAGCATGCCCAAGATCCTCAGAGCCCGATGAGACCCTCTTCGCTTCCTGGAAGATTCAGTTCCGGAGCTTCTGGACGGCATATTCCTAAGCCTAAAGCTGAGGTATTCCAGCCGTAATACACCACTTTTACTGAGAATAGTCTAGCACAATTGCTGCTATATCACAGTTGGTGTCTACTAAAGTGCCTTTCTAGGGGATGCCTGCATCAACCGCCTCTGTGTGCCTTTATACTGTTGCTAGCTCTGTCTGTGCACTTCAATAGCCAGCTATAATGTGCTTTAAAACACGCTGGACGCCCGCACATGCGCAGTAGCGCCGCGGCGCACACCTGAGCGTCATCCACCCGCTCCGCCCCTTTTTCCAGATCGCCTCTATATATAGAGGCGCGGGCACGCGCACGCACGCGGGCACGTGCACCTTCGGCGCCTTTTTTGAAAACAATAAGGAGCTAGATGGGAGCCAGGGTCCCTTTGCCGCAGGGCCCGGGGATGGATGAGCGCAGCAACAGGGCAGAGGAGACAGCTTCCCAGCAGAGAACATACCAACTGCCTGGATTTGATTCTGGAAGAAAAAAATCCACATTACAAGAAAAAGAACCATAGCGGCCTCTAGTGTCTAACACAGGTACCGCGGTCTTACATTTTTTTTTTTTTTTTTTTTCCTTGCCTACTATTATTTTTTTTTACATTTTCTCAGTAGTAACAGGCATACACAGAATATTAGCGGGAATACCTTAGGTAACAGGCAGAAAGACAAAATAGGCTTGGGGGTCCCTCAATAGAACCAAGTTCCCGAGGGCCCCCACTTACCTTTTCCTCGCCGCAGGACTCTGTTTGGTCCACAGAAGCCCAAACTTCACCTATCACGGCAGGCATTGTAATCAAACCTTCAGGGACCGGGTTCCCAAGGATTCCACTCCCCTGGACCTGTATAGCACCCTGCACAGAAAACATCTTGGTCGTGGGTATGACCAGAGCTCTGGATCCCAGGGTCCAGCCCTCCTAAGAGAGGCATTACAGGCAAAACCTTGCTCTTCTCTGCAAGGCCCGGGTACCGACCGTTTAGCTATGAAGCTTTTTTGGTCGGATCCGGAATAGCTTACTGAGGCCCAAAAGAACCTGTACGCAAGCTCAGTGAAAAACACATGTTACTTCTTGGCCAACACCTTAGACACTGGCAAAAAACTGAGGTGCTCCCGGATGGGAGGGGCTTATATAGGGGAGGGTACTTCCGGTTTTGGAAGTTGCCAGTGCCAGCACCTGAAGGTATCTATATAACCCATTAGTAATGACTATGTCGCTCTGTGTCCCGTGATGTACGAGAAAGAAAAAGCAACGCCCTGTTGGAGGTCTGAGAACCCACTGTCGAGGTCCCTCTGGTTCAGTCAATGAACTCAGGGACATGGGGAACCTCACAGCTACCTTGATCAACCGGGAGGAGATCTTTTGCGACACCTGGAGGCCCTGGCAACATTTCGTATACACTGACGCTTACCACCAGGAGGTTACACAACCCACAACCTGGTTGACCTACTGCAATTAATTTACATTCCCCGGGTGAGAGGCCCTGTTTCTCTTTGTCTGTTCTACGTCTCTTCTGTGCATGGGACGTATGGTCCCTGCCTTCTGTTCCTTTTAGGCTGCTCCCACTGGACGCTGGAGGAATCCAGGCTACCTATCAAGATCTTGGAACTCCGGGCGTTTAGACTCTGTCTGGATCATTGGACGGTTTGACTTCAGGGGCTCCCGATATGGATCCAGTCAGACAATGCCACGGCGGTGGCTAATGTCAACCATCAGGGAGGAACAAGGAGTGTGTTAGCCGGCCTGGAAGTAGCTAGTTGTCTGGGTGTACAAAGTACTACTTCTGTAGTTTGAGTCATCAGTCATTACTGTTAAAGCCAGATACATGTAGGGCCCCTAAAAATAGAATTTTTTCGTCATACTTACCTGTAAAATCCTTTTCTTTAACCACTAGAGGCCCGCGCTATAGTCAAATGACGGCTGCAGCACGGACCTGAAAATCCGGGAGGCCATCAATAGACGTCCTCCCCTTTGCGCGCGCGCGCTGTGATCACCGAGTTCCGGCCCCTTACCACGTGATCAGCTGTCAGCCAATGACAGCTGATTACATGATGTAAACAAAGGATCGGTAATCGTTTTTTTTTTCTCCTCACGCTGATAGCGTGAGGAGAAAAAAAGGCCGATCACCGCCTTGTTTACAAGGGACATCAATCCCGAAGAGGAAGGAGGCACATCTGCCTCATCAGTGCGCTCAAACACTGCCTGCCAGTGCCCACAGTGCCACCTATCAATGCCCACAGTGCCACCTATCAATGCCCACCTGTGATGCCAGTCAGTGCCTCATCAGTGCCACCTAGTAATGCTGCCTATCAGTGTAATCGATCAGTGCCCATCATTGCCACCTATCAGTGCCCATCACTGCCACCTATCCATGCCACTTCTCAGTGCCCACCAGTGCCACCTATCAATGCCCTTTAGTGCCACCCATCAGTGCCACCTCTCAGTGCCCACCAGTGCCGCCTATCAGTGCCCACCAGTGCCGCCTTATCGGTGCCCATCAATGCAGCCCATCGTGCTCATCAGTGCAGCGCATCGTGTCCATCAGTGCAGACCATCGTGCCCATCAGTGCAGCCTCATCAGCGTACATCAATGAAGGAGAAAAATTACCTGTTTGCAAAATTTTATAACAACATATAAAAAAATCGATCTTTTTAATTTTTTTTAACAAAAAAGGAAAACCGCAGAGGTGATCAAATACCACCAAAAGAAAGCTCTATTTGTGGGAAAAAACATTATAAAAATGTCATTTGGGTACAATGTTGTATGACCGTGCAATTGTCATTCAAAGTGCGACAGCACTGAAAGCTGAAAATTGGTCTGGGCAGGAGGGGGGTTTAAGTGCCCAGTAAGCAAGTGGTTAAATACATCATGGGACACAGAGTCAGGCTAATCTTCATTACCTGCTGGGTTATACTTCATCATCAGGTGAATGGACACTGGTAGACCAAAGGTCGTTAGACAGGAAGTGATCCCCTATATAACCCCTCCCATACAGGAAGCACATCAGTTTTGTATCAAGCACTGAATTCTCAAAAAAGAGGGGAGGGATCAATGTGTCCCATGATGTACTCAAAGAAAAGGATTTTACAAGTAAGTATGACGTAAAAAATAGGGGTTTTGACTTACCGTAAAATCAGTTTCTCTGAGTTTGACAGACACAGCCTTCTTTATTCAGAACTGTAGGGTTATATCGTCTCCCTACTCTAGGTATTCAGTTTAGTAGCAAGCAGTAAAAGAAGTATCAAAACCTCCATAGAGGGGTGGGTGCTGTGTCTGTCAATGAACTCAGAGAAATGGATTTTACGGTAAGGCTTCATGTACACAGGACGTTGTTCAACCTCTCCTGAACGATTTAACTTGACAGCTAGAAACCAGTGTCTAAAAACGGCCGTTTAGCCGCGTTTACATGCTGCGTTTTTTTTTTTTTGTTAAAATTAAAAACGTCTGTAAACGAAACGCTGCTAAACGCGATTTGCCGCGTTTGGCACTTCAACTGCTTCTAAACACAGCTTCTGAACGCATTTTTTTTGGGTTCAAGAAAAAGCCTCTAAAAACACAACTGCCTAGAAATGACTATAAACAAACCAGTGTACATGTACTGATAAGATAACATAGAGGAGAGTTCAGGAGCAGTTGAAAAAAATGCCCAACTGCTCCTAAATGTCCGTTTACCAGCAGCAGTGTACATGAGGCCTAAGTCAAAAATCCTATTTTCTCATTCGTTCATTGACAGACACAGCCTTCTTTATTCAGAACCATAGGGACGTCCCAAAGCAGTGCCAAACATGAGGGGTGGGACAACGAAAAATCCCAAGGCTAACACAAGAGCCAACCAGCTAACAGGAGGTTCACACAGGACAAGCTGGAACCCAACCCAAATGAGACCCTCTAAACAGCAGCCTGCAAAAACTTGCGGCCAAAAGAGGCATCCGCAGATGCCAACCCATCCACTTCGTAGAACTTGTGAAAATGCACAACGAACGCCTGATGATAGAAGGCCCAAGAAGCACTAAGCGCCCGAGAAGAATGCGCCGTAAACAGGGAAAGGAGGAACCCGATCCCTGACAGAATAGCCTAGAGTCATCATCAGTCCGATCCATCCAGAAAAAGGTCGCAGAAGAAGCAGACAGCCCCTTTCATGGCCTGTCTGTGAGTACAGTGAGCCTGATCTCCAAAAGACTCAGTGGCTGGCAAATACACCCAGGGCCGTCGGAACAGGACAGGCAAAACAAGCAATTGCTTGGGGCCCCGAGCTGGCCTGGGCTGGTCGTGTGACAGGCCGCCGCTATTGCTTATGGGAGTTGTAGTCCACAGCAGCGGCTACGTGCTGATGCTCCCTGCTCCTGGGAGAGGAGTCAGTGTCAGTCACAGTCACTCAGGAGGGCAGCGCAGGCATGCTACAACTCCCATTGAGGTCGGATCATATTTTGCCCGCCAGACAGTGCCTCTGGAAACGGTAGGTCGGTGAATGACTTTTTAATGGAGTGATAGAGTCTCTAATAGTTCCACAAATAAAATAGTAAATAAGTTTTCTTGAAAAGTAGTAAAGAAACTGTCTTTCTATGGCTCCACAAGCATGTACTTGTACATGATTTCTGTTCTTCTGTCCAGTAATCCTGCCAGGCCAGGATCCCTGAATATTAGTGTGCGGCTGCAAACAACTTCCTGGTCACAGCAGCCTGCTTCTCCATCCCAATCCCCACTATTGGAGAAATGTCCAGTATCAGGGTTTTTTTTATTTTTTTATTTACTAAATTAAAAAAATTAAAAACCCTGATACTGGACATTTCTCCAATAGTGGTGATTGGGATGGAGAAGCAGGCTGCTGTGACCAGGAAGTTGTTTACAGGAGAAAAGCGCACGAATATTCAGGGATCCTAATCCTGGCCTGGATTACTGGACAGAACAGAAATCATGTACAAGTACATGCTTGTGGAGCCATAGAAAGACTGACAGATTCTTTACTACTTTTCAAGAAAACTTATTTACTATTTTATTTGTGGAACTATTAGAGACTTTATCGCTCCATAATTATTTTTGAATATTTTTATTATTTTAACAGTGGACAGTACAGGGGGAGATGTGGACATTACAGGGGGGAGATCTGGATATTACAGTGGGGGAGATGTGGACAGTACAGGGGGAGATGATGTGGACATTACAGGGGGGAGATCTGGATATTACAGTGGGGGAGATGTGTACATTCGTACAAGCAGACTATTTTTCCCATTCACAAGGGTCCCCATGAAGCACAACCTCCTTCCCACTGGCTTTTGAACCTCAACAAACACAAATTTAGTCTTAAAGCTGGACTCTGGGAAAACCGGGAACCTCCTCCATTCAGAAAATGCCTTGTGCCCTTTTCACTGAATGCAAGACTTTCTATGATTGTTCATTCATGCTCCCCTCCTCACATAACAGAAAGCTATGCATTTAGTAAAAAGAACACAAGGCTTTTTCTGAATGGAGAAGGTGTACAACGAGTTACCTGCTATGATCAGTCTACTGCAGCCGGAACTACAAATATCAATGCCAGATATTGAGCACTTACAGTTATGTGGGGGCTGAAAGAATGTAAAATTTTTACCAAATAGAAAAGCAGCCAAACATGGGACAGGTTGTTGTTCTTCCCCAAAGTTCAACTTTAACCACTTCAGCCTCGGAAGAATTTACCGCCTTCCTGACCAGAGCACTTTTTGCGATTCGGCACTGCGTCACTTTAGCTGACAATTGCGCGGTCGCGCGATGTGGTACCCAAAAAAAATTGACGTCCTTTTTTTTCCACAATTAGAGCTTTCTTTTGGTAGTATTTGATCACCTCTGCAGTTTTTATTTTTTGCGCTATAAAAAAAAAGAGCGACAATTTTGAAAAAAAGCAATATTTTTTACTTTTTGCTATAATAAATATACCCCAAAAATATATAAAAAAAAAAATGTCCTCAGTTTAGGCCGATACGTATTCTTCTATGTATTTTTTGTAAATCGCAATAAGCGTATATTGATTGGTTTGCGCAAAAGTTATAGTGTCTACAAAATAGGGGGATAGTTTTATCTTATTTTTATTAATAATTTTTTTTTACTAGTAATGGCGGCGATCTGCGATTTTTATCGTGACTGCGACATTATGGCGGACACATCGGACACTTTTTACGCTATTTTGAGACCATTGTCATTTATACAGCGATCAGTGCTATCAAAATGCACTGATTAATGTGTATATGACACTGGCAGGGAATGGGTTAACCACTAGGGGGGCAAGGAAGCCGTTAAGTGTGCCCTAGGGAGTGATTCTTACTGTGTGGGGGCTGGGCTACTAGTGACACAACATTGATCACTGCTCCTGATGACAGAGAGCAGAAGATCTGTGTCCTGTCACTAGGCAGAACAGGGAAATGCCTTGCTTACACAGGCATTCACCTGTTCTGCAGCTCCGGGACACCGGCGGACATTGAGTCCGTGGGCACAGACACAGAGCTCGCGGCACGCGCGCATGGGGGGCTTTTCAAAGCAGCGTACAGGTACGTTGTTTTGCCCACAGGAGCCATTCTGCCGACGTATAAGTACGTGAATTGGTCAGCAAGTGGTTAAGGATAAGGTTCCAACATTTCCAATCAAAGTGCAGTTTCTTGAAGGCAATCAAGGGACACCTCTATGTTTATAATCTACTACTACTGTTTTTTTTAAATCTAATCATTATGGGCGTGTGAGGGATTATATCTGGTTGACCAACACCTTTTTTTGTATGCAGTTATTCAATGCCTCATAGCCCAGTAATCTCAGGTTATACTGATCCTGTGTCCCTTGATGATTGATTTTATGGTGAGTACAGAAATCCTGTTTTATTGCAATCTGGATAGCTGTTGGAGAGATTCTTCTCACTTCCTTTCCTGACACCACAGGAAGTGAGGGAAACCTCCCCAATGGGGACACAGAGAGGACTACAAACTTTTAAAGGGATCTAACCTGTTCACACTCCACTAAAAACTATTTACAGAAAGAAAACAAAAACAGAACACTCTGCTCACACTCTACTAAAAATGGACGCTTTGTTCTATTCTGCTGCCAAAAAATGATCCCTCAATGGTCTCAATTGTTTGCATTTTACAGAAAGAAAACAAAAACTGTTCAATCTAAAATTTATAGCAAATAACGATAAAAAAATAATATAAATGTACAAAATGAATATCCCAATCCAAAAAAGATGTTTCGCTACCACTAAGAGAATGGAAATGGATGAGAGAAATCAAACCAGGAAATAATGCACACAAACAACAAAGGGCTCCTTTATGAAGTTTCATTTTATATGGGTACTTTGCATTGATTTCCAAACAACAATTGCAGATCTTGTGTGTCTATACTGCTTGGACCTTAGACCAATGTTTCTCAATTTTTATTTTTTTTGGTGAATGCACATTTTAAAATGATGCAAAATCTCGAGGCACCACATTCTAAAATGTGAAAAACGAAGCCAATAGTTTTATATAACACAGCAACATTCACACACATGGGATACCCAATGTTACAGGTGATGGATTTTTCCAAAGCAAATACACCTTTGCACATTGGTACTGACTAGTACACAATGTTTCTCTTCTTCCTCAGTTTTCCTCCATCTCTCAGCTTAATGGGACCTCAGTGCTGACAGAGACGGGCAGGGGAGGTATAAACAAGGATGCTGTGCAGGTATTCGACTCCCTCTTTTTTTATCGGATGACATAATTGGTTGTTAGGACGCTGGCGGCTGGAAGGTTGTAATGGTGCACAATGAAAACCTGTGGCTTTGTGTAACTAAAAGGCAGGCTTGATCCACCCACTTGCTTGTATACAAGTTTGGGGCAATTTTTAGGCGTTTGCCTAGGCACATCTGAAGACACCCCAGGGTGCACCCTGGTTGAAAAAAGCTGCCTCAAAAGTAAACGGTAGACCCCCAAAAGCTAGTCCTGAAAATGTAATTGTTAGTGCAAATTATGATGGACAGTACTCAACTGTTAAACTTATAGTTTAAACCCAAATGTATTCCTTTATAAACTTGGTGTGTTGCCTATTATTACCCACATTTGTTGCCAGTCATCCTGCTCTTATAAAGCTTAGTTTTTTTATAAAAATAAAAAACATGCATATACTTACTACATCTGTGCAATGGTTTTGCACAGAGCAACTCTGATTCTTTTCTTCTGGTGTCCCTTCTGGTGAAAAACCTTAAAGTGGTTGTAAAGCCTAAAAACGGTTTCATGAATTAGAAAATAACAAAACAGTAAAGTTAGCCCAATTTTTTGGTATAATGTGAAAGATGATGTTACGCCGAGTAAACAGATACCTAACTTGTCACACTTTAAAATTACGCACACTCATGGAATGGCGCCAAACTTCGGTACTTAAAAATCTCCATAGGTTGCCAGTTTAGAGTTACAGAGGAGGTCTAGTGCTACAATTGTTGCACACGCTCTAAGGCACGCGGCGATACCTCACATGTGTGGTTTTGAACAGCGTTTACATATGTGGGCGGGACTTACGTGTGTGTTCGCTTCTGAGCACGAGCTACCGGGGACAGGGGCATTTTAATTAATTAATTAATTTTATTTACACCTTTTAAAAAAAAAAAAAACATTTTGATCACTTTTATTCCTATTACAAGGAATGTAAACATCCCTTGTAATAGGAATCTATTGTGACAGGTCCTCTTTATGGAGAGATGCAGGGTCAATAAGACCCCACATTTCTCCTCCAGGCTTGAAAGCATGAGATTGTGAAAAAAAAAATCACCGATCTCATGCCAACAGCCACGATTGCGGATTTGTTTACTTCCGGGTACCCGGGCGTGACGTCATAACGTTGCGCCCGGGCCTCTGATGGTCATAGAGATGACCGATGACCCTCTGGTCACCGGAAATCTCTATCCTCATCATCCGGCGCCGGCCGATTCGTTCTCCGGGCCCCCGATGGCACGGGAGAGCCCGGAGTAGCACCAAATGGCGGCGGGAGGGGGGGGGGGACATCCCTTCCCGTCATCTATAAGAACGAGCAAGCAGTGGAACTGCCGCTATGATCATTCTTATGGTGCGCAGAATCGCCGGCTGAAAAGAAGGATATCTAAATGATGCCAGTAGCTGCAGGCATTATTCAGATACCCCCCCTAAATACCAGGACGTCATATGACGGCGTGCAGTATTGAGGTGGTTAAAGTAAAAAATGTTTTGGTTTCAGCATCCCCCCTCACCACCTCCCTCCTTTTACTTACCCGAGCCCTCATTCGATCCAGCGCCGTGCATGCCTGCTGCTCTTCTCTCCCCTCAATTCTGGGTCTCGCTGGCTTTGACGAGGGAGCGGGGGCAGGGCCGCGCCCCGCTGTCTGTATCAATGGACGCAGCAGCGTGGCTTGGATGCGAGCACGCACGAGTGCCCCCATGGGAAGCGGCTTCCTATGGGGGCACTGGACAGAGAGGACGGGCCAGGAGCGCCGAGATGGACCCAAAAAGAGAAGGTTTACCAGCGCTATGTGCAATTCCGTTGCACAGAGCAGGTAAGTATAGAGATGTTTGTTATTAAATTAAAAAAAAAAAACTTTCACAATTACTTTAAGACTTTAGAACCACTTTAAAGAAAAGCTTAGTTCAGAACCCCATTTGGTCACACCATATATGCTAGCCAGGATGGAGAAGTCCCTTCTAATAAAGAAAGGTGATCTGGGAAATAAGTCAAGCCCAACAAAAAAAATTCTGATGCTTCCGCGTGAAAGGAGTAAAAGCTCAGCCCTGGCTATTTTTTTTACTTTTATTCCTAAAGCACTATTGAAAATAGAAAAAATATTTCTGGCTGTAATGCTCAACTCCTCTCTGGTAAAAGTTAAATGACAAAGAGACCGAGGACATACTGTACAGGATATAGACAACAGTAGATAACCTGAGAAGCAAAATGTTATTGGATACCATTGTACTATTGGAGTTTTTTTTAAATGAAAGTGCATTAAGGAAAAAACCTTTTAATAGTGCCCCCCCTTTAATACTCAACTGAGCCTGATTACGATCCAGCACTATGCACGTCTGCAGCAGCTCTTCTCCCCTCTCCCCGCTCTCACAGGCTTGGCTTAGAGCATTGGGAGCCATTGGCTTCAGCTGCGGTCAGAAAAAAAGCTGTGAGCATAGCCCGGGGGCAGGGCCTAGTCCCACTGTCATTGTGTCATTGTCAATTAAGCTTTTCATATCGATATAACAACTTAAAAGAGACAGCGCACAAAACCAGCAATAGTGACATTTCTTTGGGTGTTGATGTATTTAAACACATTTTACAGTGTTGCTTTCTCCGAGTCATTTAATAGTCACTAAGTGCAGAAGTATTTTTACACAATCGACAAAGACAGGGAGGCTCTGGAATGAACATGCAGAAGTGCCCCAAAGCAGGAAAGGGGAGGAGCCAGGAGCGCCAACGGGGGACCTGAGAAGAGGAGGATCGGGGCTGCTCTGTGCAAAAACATTACAAAATGTAAAGCTTTACAGTCACTTTAAGAAGCAAGAGATTTTAAAATTGATAATTTTACAATTATATTGGAGACTAGAGAAAGGCTTAAAGTGACACTATGGTTTAAATATTTTTTTTTTTTTAAATAACAAACATGTCATTCTTACCTCTACTGTGCACAGTGTGGCCCTGAACGCCGTTTTCTGGGGTCCCTCAGCAGCTCTCTCAGCTCCTCCCAAGGAGGTTACCATGCAGGAGCGCTCTTGAGTCCATAGCCGCCAAATGCAGTACTCGCCCCCGGCGCCCGCGTCATTGGATTTTATTGACAGCAGCGGGAGCCAATGGCTGCGCTGCTATCAATCTATCCAATGAAGAGCCGAGAACCCTGGGCAACGATCCAGCGTGTTCTCGATGCGGGACTGCACAGTTTAGATGTCCCCTGCATGTGCCAATATAATTGGCACTATGGCACCTATGTCTCGTTGCTTCAGTCTGTGTGCCGTTACCAACGTCATCGCAGCTTTGGCCAATCACAGCGACAGTCGCGATACCCGGAAGCAAGCCCAGGGCGACATGTTGGCAGCCAAAGGGGGAGACGAGGACCACTTCGATCTGAGGGAACTCAGGGAAGTAATACATAATGAGCTAGTATGCTATGCATACTAACTCATTATGCCTTTGCCTTGCAGGGTTTTTTTTTTTTTTTTCCCCATTTTTTTCACTTTGCTTTACTTCCTCTTTAAGGTGAAAAAACAGGAGGGTTTACAACCCCTTTAATACTAAAGTATAGACTGTGAGGGCAGAAAAACCACTTCTGAATAGAGCAGATCCTCTAGCCCTGGATAATATAAAAGAATTCCCTATATATTTTGTGAAGGGAATGTGTGGGAATAAAAAATGAATATAAAATTCCCTGAGAACTTGATATCTTTTTCTAGTTAAGGGGAATGCTTCATTACAGGATTTAATCGTATATTCTGTTCTTGGGGTGAAGCTAGAAGACCCCTGATGTCTCCATTGAGAGGACCTTGTCACTACTGTCACACAAGGGGCTTGTCAGTACATACATATACATGGTTAGGACACATGTAAACCACTTCAGCCCCAGGCCATTTGGCTGCCAAATGACCGGGCCACTTTTTGCGATTCAGCACTGCGTCAATTTAAATGACAATTGCGCGGTCGTGCGACGTGGCTCCCAAACAAAATTGACATTTTTTTTGGTGGTATTTGATCAATTCTGTGGTTTTTATTTTTTGCGCTATAAACTAAAATAGAGCGACAATTTTTAAAAAAAATTCAATATTTTTTGTTTTTGCTATAATAAATATCCCCGAAAAAATATATAAAATGTTTTTTCCTCAGTTTAGGCTGATACGTATTCTTCTACATATTTTTGTTAAAAAAAAAAAAAAAAAAAAAATCGCATTAAGCGTTTATCGATTGGTTTGCGCAAAAGTTATAGCATCTACAAAATAGGGGATAGTTTTATGGCATTTTTATTAATTATTATATATTTTTTTTACTAGTAATGGCGGCGATCAGCGATTTTTATCCTGACTGCGACATTATGGCGGACATATCGGACACTTTCGACGCTATTTTGGGATCATTCACATTTATACAGCGATCAGTGCTATAAAAATGCACTGATTACTGTGTAAATGTGACTGGCACGGAAGGGGTTAACCACTAGGGGGCGGGGAAGGGGTTAAGTTTGTCCTGGGGAGTGATTCTAACTGTTAGGGGGCGTGGCTACGAGTGACATGACACTGATCGCTGCTCCCGATGAGAGGGAGCAGACGATCAGTGACAGTGTCACTAGGCAGAATGGGGAGATGCTTGTTTACACTTGCCTCTCCCCGTTCTGCTAGCTCTAGGAAATTCAAAGTGACGTATATATATATATATATGTCTATGTCGCTTTGCCCAGCCGTGCCATTTTGCCGACGTATATGTGCATGAGCCGGTCTTTAACCGGTAAATACATAAACACTACACACACCAGAAGTGGAATAAGTAGCCATGGAGCCCCTTCCAGCCTTGCAAATATGGCCCATGCATCCAAGTGGTAATGACCCCTGGTCATGAAAGGATTAAATAAAAGAGGAAACAAATTCAAATGTAAATATATCAAATTTTTATAGGGTGTTTATGAAAGTATAATTATGGACCTAGACACATATTTTCCTTTTCCAACTATATATACTCTGATTAAACCAAGAGTCCTTTGGTAAAATCAATTGGCCAGAAGTGACGATCTAGTGATCCTCTCGCCCATTCGCTGACACACTTTTGACCAAGAGATTCCAAGCCTGCCCACCACGGCAAGGTAGACTCTTCTAGGGCAGGACCTACGCTAAACTACACTAAGCTACCCTACTGGATGCTAGTCATCATTTTTCTAATGTTGGATGTATGTTTGTAGTAGACCTCATCCTATAATCTGTGTGTGCAATCTGCTCTCTCCTAATTTGGTTGTGTGTGCATCTCTCTAAAGTATGGAGCGGTCAGTTTATGTATATCTGGACGTCCTCTGTTAGTGTAGGTCAGTGCATGCCAGACGTATGTTGACCAGTGTGTGTCAGTAAATAAATGTTAGTCCTGTTTTTACCTGGGCACATAGCCAAACTCATCTAAAATTCAAAGTTCATCTTGCCTTCGGTCAAAAAATTTCAGTCCTCCCAATTTGAGGATGAAGGAATCACACACACTGTCCATACATCTTCAGTCTATAGATCTCCTCCTTCCCTTTCAGGTGGAAATGGTTTTGAAATCTCTGGGCTGTTATTTGGTTAAATGCCTTCACGTAAAGCAGGCTTGAAATAAAAAAATACAATTTTAGTATTGGTGCGCACAATACCCAACCTATCAAGTATTAAAATTGCAAAACAAAAACAAACTTCAGTACCCTACATTTTCAATAGGCAGCATTATAAAAGCCCCAGTTAAGATGCTATTAAAAAGGGTACTTTTTTTAATGAAATTAAAAAATTATAATTATCTGCTTTGTGCAACAATATTGCACCTCCTCTTTGGCAGGCCCCCACTGATGCTGTCCTCTCACTCTTCCTCCGAGTGTCCCCTTAGCAAGTAGTGTGCTATGGGGGCACCCATGTGAGTAATTCTGAACCAGGCTGTATGCATCCATAAACGCACAGCGCCAGTAAGCCATGCCCCCCCCACAGGTGTTTGAGGTGTAGGGCTCCTGTTGCTGTGTCTCCGGTGAGACCAGGATCTGAAAGGAGCAGTGCTGCAGACTAAACAGTGCTGGAGTGGTGGCAAAAAGTAGGTAAGGTTTAGGGTCGGGGGGGGGGGGGGGGGTAGAACCGATAGCAGGCATTTCTTGCCTTGATGCAGAGAATGCATTCATGTTAAAATAAATAAAATGGGTACTGTGTTGCATGACTGTTTAATAAATAGAATCCAGCAGGATGGGGAGGAAAACTAAAAATGACAGTTTCAATGTTTAGATGCTCACTGGGCTTAAAAAAATGCCAGTTCTTTTGGAGAAAAAAAAACGATCATATACTGCTCTTTTGTACAGGTGTTTAGGACCTTTTTAAGACCTTCCCTGAAACTTTCCAGTGGGGACACCATTTTAAGGGCCTGGGGGGAGAGATTCCCTTAATCTGCAGAGATTTCCTCTCACTTCCTGTTTGGCTATGGGGCAGGAAATGAACGAATGGCAAAAAAATAAATTAACAGGGGCTATAACCATCCATTATTCAATCCAAAATGGGGAAAAAAAAAAGTGTTGCCTATAGTTCTACTTTAAGCACAAATTTCTGGACGACTAAGGATATAACCATGCCAGTGGTGCAGCAGAAAACATAGCACAGTGATGAAGGTAAGTGGTCCAGGCAGTGAGCAAAGGAAGGATTGGGGACAGGAACAAATAAATCCATCTGTTTATTTTTATCAGCAATCAACAGAAATAAAATTGAGATTCCTTAATATATGTACAACTGACAAGCAAAGGATTACCTAACCGACAGGTGTCCCTTGTGACTGCACCATCCATCATAACGGATGAAGTGCAGCCGCTTTATGGGGGCGCCAGACCGATTTGTCTTGCGGCCCAGTTCACTTCATAAGACTGGCGCTACACTAAAAGTGTAACGCAAGCCGGCGGGGACTTTTTTCATGCTGCCCTAGGCCTTGTTGGCCTAGGCCAAGATACAGCAATGCCTGTCAGTATTCTACTCCTGGAAGGCATACGTCAGAAAGGGCCGGAAAGAAAACAGTCTGCCCACCGGAGGATACTGGCAGCAGCCAGGGCCGCCAACAGCCTATTTGGTCCACCCTTGTGAAGGACATAAGCCAACGTGGTTGCCTTGTCTGACTGGAACCGTACCAGGAGTCCCCAAAGTCTATCCATCCATGATCCAGACCTAGTCTGATTGCTCAAAGTTCCAGGATATTACCGGGTTGTCCGGATTCCACCAGCATCCATTGACCCTGAGCAGAGCTCAGTCCTAAGACATCTCCCCACCTGGACCGACTGGCATTGGTGGTCACCCTGTTCAATGCAAGGGGAGAAAGGATTTACCCAGACGAAGAACCGGAGAGCGAAGCCACCAGACCAGGGAAGCTCTGGTTTTCTGGACTTAGCCGAATCCAATTGTCTTGAGACCTCAGGCATTTGTCCCATGCTAAATCCCCTTCACTGTTCTGCGTTGCCATCACAACGGCAGGCACTTCCGACACCGCCCGTTGTGATGGCAACCCGATTGGTTGACTGCGCTGAGAATGGGCGGCAAAGGAATTTTATAAGTCTCTTTACACAATAACTCTGCAAATAGGCAGCAGATTTGTACATAGTAAGTGAACTTTGTTGTAAAACTGTATTCCATGATGAAATATACTTTTAAAAATTGCACAATGTGGTTGGAACCCCGCTTTAAGGTTTTCCCCCTCGTGTACCATCTGATTTTCTCTCTATGTCCCCTAGTCCGTGTCCCCCCCCAAACTTTTGACCCTATACTCAAATACCTACACCGGCCTAGTTTTTTGGGTTAACCTCACCTAGCACCACCACATCTTGTTCCCCATGGCTCTAGAAGTGAACCTGTCAGCGTGTGCCGCTTGATCCTGACAATATATCTTTATCCATATGCAATTCTATTATACAGTATTTATATAGAACCAGTTTGTGAGCGTATTACAACATGGGGGCAGACAGTAAAGTTAAAACAATTCAATACAGGAGGAATCAGAGGGCTCTGCTCTTTAAGAGCTCACAATCCAGGAATTTTCTGATAGGTTTTTGGATATATTTAGATATTGAAATGTCTAACACTTTTGCTGTTATGGTTCCTTGGGCATGGTCATCGATCCCTTTTCAATACTAAGACTGTTTTTTTTTTTTCCTAAAAAAACTTATGCCCCAGTATAACTTTCTTATCCGAAAATCACAAAAAAAAAAAAAGTTTGCTTTTAGTTACACTTTTTGTTTTTTATTTGTTTGTAAAAAATTAAACGAACATGGTATTAAAACCAATCAACCAACATGACCTCCCCTTGCAAAGAACCCTCTTCAGAATTGAAGACAAGCACCACAATGTCTAGTATGGGGGGGGGGGGACAAAAACAAGCAAACAGCACATTGAGGTTTTTACAAATTTTTATTTGACCTGAAACATTTTACAATTAAAACTTCTGGAATTGTTTCTTGGTTCCAGCAGCTTTGGTTACTTTCAGGACATTGAACCGGACAGTTTTGCTGAGAGGACGACACTCTCCAACGGTGACAATATCCCCAACCTGAACATCCCTGTTAAAGAAAAAAAAAAAAAAAAGAAACAATTGTAATATGCACAGAATGAAAGTAAACCAAATAAATGTACACTTGCATATCAAGGATTCCCCAAAACCAAACACATAGCAACCAATCTTTTCTGCCCTACACTAAAAACAGCCAGCATTTAACAGGTTGTGATATTGGCAATGCCTCTGGGCTTTATAAAATCAGCACAGTTAAAATTGTGAATTATAGTGGTAAAATCATTGATAAACCTAGAAAATAAAATTAAAAAAAAACAACACACCACAAGCTTTTTTAGTGGAAACTTTTCAAGACACCCAAGATAAAAGTTGCCATCCTCTTGATTTGTGGGCACCAAGTCCTACTCGGCTTCAAATGTGTGACTAATATTCAGGAAGTATCTTCCATCAGAGAATTCTTACTCATGTATTCTTTTGTGACAGACAAAACTACTGAAAGGGCTAAGGGAAATAGACCTGTGATGAATAAGTCCTGCACATGCATGGGAGTCAAGTCATCCCCTGCTCCGACCAAGCAAGACGACCAAAGACTGAGTACTGTTGGATTGTAGGTGGGCATCTGCAGCTTGTGTTCCGCTTTAAGCCTTTTGCATTCTATAAAGTACAGAATTATTGGATGGAACCTCATGGGGGGTTTATTACAAACTTAAGAGGAACTATTACAAACATGAGGGGTTTAATGGTTTCCATTTTTGCTTAGAAAATTGTATATGAAGTTTGTACACAGAATTATCCAATGATACTGGGACTTACGGTCATTATTTAGAGCAGCGTTTCTCAACTCCAGTCCTCAAGGTGCCCAAACAGGTCATGTTTTCAGGCTTTACATTATTTTGAACAGGTGATTTGATCAGTTTCACTGCCTTATTACTACAGCCATTTCATCTGAGGGAAATCCTGAAAACGACCTGTGGGGGTGCCTTGAGGACTGGAGGTTAGAAACGCTGATCCAGAGTAACCAGCACAAACATATCAAGTCTGAGAGCACAATTATACCCCATCCCAAGTTAGTGACTCTAGATAACAGACACAAGTTCACATTTCACATGTTTAATCAGCAATAACCAGGTTAAGCTTCTGCAACAGTCCTAAAATTCACTCTTCAGGCAGTATTCAACCCAAAAAACAATATATTGCAGCTTGCCAATCCTACTTTCCACACACAAAATTGCATATACACACAGCTTCAGATTGAAGTGGTTATACCAGAATCATGGCTGCAGCTACAGTTTTTTTTTTTAATTTAAAGCACACCTGTCCCTCTGTGCTTCAGCACAAAGACAAATGTGCATGCAGGCCCCGCATGCATATGTAAAAACAGCGATCATGGGGGCGTGGCCTGACGCGGCATGTGAGCAGACCTGTTCGACGGAGCTCCCGCTGAAGATCCTGTATGTGATCCTATCCTCATCACCTACAAAGCCGGATTTCGCCGGTAACTAGTGCCTGGAGACCCCCTGTGACTCCCGGTTCCAGCGGTGCTCATCAATTACAGCATGATGACCCGGGGAAACAAAGGCGAAGCCGCGGCTGTGGCCTCCCAGGACTCCCAAGATGGCGCCTGGCAGTTTCAGTCTTTGCCACCCAGGACTCCACGAGGGCAGGAGAAGAAAACGGAGCAGGGCGGTAAGTCCAGCAAATCCCCTAAAGGACATGATCAAATAAGGGACATGTTATACTACGCTAAAAGACTGACAGGCCCGGATGATTCCCCGCAGACTGCAGCACAGTGCCTGCAGAGCATGTTGAACAGGGACACGCTGAAATGCAGGCAGCGGAGGATGAAGACGTGGAGTCAGTTCATGATCCTGTACCAACCATGCTTACACAGCAGACAGAGGACGATCCACAGCCCATGCTCAGTGATATCCTATATGCTGTAGACAAGTGTACTGCCTCTGTGGAAGCTCTGAAGGAGAGGTTTGGGGGACTGGAGGAGAAGGTATCTCTCCTGAGTCATGATATACAGAAGGTCAGGGAGAGGACCACGGCCGTGGAGGGAAGGATCAGTGACATAGAAGATCAGATGCCACATATGACCCGTGAAGTGAGAGTAGCGGCTCAGCAGGCACGTCAGGCCTTTGATCGTCGCGTTGAGATCGAAAATCGTTTGCGACGAAACAACGTCCGCATTGTGGGGCTCCCAGAAAAAGTGGAGGGTAGGGACCCCACTACGTTCATAGAAGGCTGGCTGCAGGAGGTCTTCGGTAAAGAGGCCTTTTCCCTGATGTACACGGTGGAGAGAGCGCACAGGGTGCCACCGCGCCCCCTCCCCCCCCGGAAACCCCAAGATCCATGCTGGCTAGACTCCTCAATTACAGGGACCGGGAAGTGATACTTCGAATGGCCAGAGAAAAGGGAGCCGTGCACTTTAACGGAGCCCGGATATCTTTTTATCCCGATTCCTCGGCAGAAGTGCAACGCAGAAGATCAAAGTTTCTAGATGTCAAGAAAAGGCTGCAGAGGCTTCAGCTACCATACGCCATGCTATACCCGGCCAAACTTCGCATAACAGCCAGAAATGAGACCCACTTTTTTAAAAATGCACAGGATGCGGCTGACTGGCTGGACCGTAACAAACAGGGTATCCGCAGGAGGGGACCGGAGAACGGTGAAGGCTGATACGACTGATCCTATCTTTATCAAGGGCAAACCGGGCAAATGTATGCTGACACTGAAATGTTGCTATGAGAGGACCGTTACTTGTTTGAAGATACCAGCGAATAGTTTTCCACTAACTCTTCTGTTCCAGTCGCTGTTCAGAGGTTATAGGTGGAGTATGTCTCTACACCCCCCTATGTGCTGTATGCTGCCATGGTGGACATGGCTCATGTCTCTGTGCCCTGTTGGCACTAAAATTACCCCTGTCGTTATCACTCGACACCAGTGGGCAATCCCAAGCGGCGCCCTGTTGGCAGTCCAGGAGCCACCGGCAGATGCAGATAAGTTTTATTTTCTTTGTTTTTCTTATGTTTTTCACTTTTTCTATTGCTGTGCTGAAACCGAAGCGCTGTTGCGCAGGAATTATTGCCGCAGTTTCCGCAGGATGTTTTATACAAAAGATTGTACTGTTCTACTTGATGCACCACAGTCAAAGCTGTTTGAACCAAAGGACTGTTGCTTATTTCTGCTAGCTGGAGGGTGGGATACAAGACTGAAGCTCCCTTTTGAGCACTCCCCCCATTCCGACAGGACTCTTTGTATGTACTTACCATGTCTTCTACACCTATAGTGTCGTGGAATGTCCGTGGGGTCAATGATCCTTTGAAAAGGACCATGATCTCTACGGTACTCCGCAAATTCCACCCGGCCATAATTGGCTTGCAGGAGACCCATCTAGTGAAAGACACGACTAGTTTCTTGGGATATGCATGGGTAGGTCAGGCCTATCACTCCACTCACTCCGCTTTCTCACGCGGAGTGAGCGTACTGATTCACAAGGCCCTGGCATACCAGGAGTTAGATTCGCTTATTGATATATCTGGGAGATTTGTATTTTTATACTGCAAATTGTTTACTGTTACTATGATCCTGGCTTTTGTATATGTGCCTCCACCGTTTTCTAGAGAGGTGCTGCAGTTGCTGCTGTCTTACCTGGCAAACAAGCCCGATGTCCCACTATTGCTGCTAGGAGACTTTAACGGCTACATAGACCCCAGATTGGATAGACACCCCCCGGTGACGCCCCCTAAGGGCAACCGGGGTACGGCTCTTGGACGCCTAATGGCTGAGGTGGGGTGGGTTGACATCTGGCGGGTCCGGAATCCCAAATGTAAAAATTCTCCTGCTTCTCCAAAACGCACGGTTCCCTTTCCCGTATAGACCTTTGTTTGGGTACCCCCAACATGGTTAGTTGCTCCTCTGGGATAGAATATCTCCCTAGGGGGGTCTCGGACCACTCACCGCTAGTACTGTGGCTGGTTTCTCAGCCGTCTAGCTCTCTACCCAGGGCCCCCATGGAAATTGAATGCCTATTGGCTCAAACTGTTTACATCCCCGAAACGTATAGAAACCAAGATCGAGGTTTTTCTGCGGGCGCACGACCATTACCTAGACCCTCTGCTAAAATGGGAGACTCTGAAGGCCTACCTTAGAGGGGTATTTATTGAGGAAATACAAATTGTCAGGAACAACTCCTCTGTTCTGATGGAGCGGGTGGAGGACCAGGTGAGACAGCTGGAACTTGTTTATGTGACTAGCCCTACTGACTCGGCCAGGGAGGCCTGGATGTCGGCCCAGGACTCTCTGGACCGTCTCCGATCCTCAAAGGCAGAGCGGAAGAGATTCTTTACAAAACTTGCATTTTATGAGGAAGGGGAACAAACTGGGCGATTACTGGCCAAAATAGCAAGCTCGATGATCCTGTGTGTGGTAGATGTCAGAGGCACAAAGGCGATCTCATCCATCTCCTGTGGAGCTGCCCGAAGCTTCACAGGTATTGGAATGAGGTGGTAGGTACACTAAACAGAGTATTTGAAATTACGATTCCTGTGGATCCTAAGTGTTGCCTGCTGGGGATCTTGGAGGAAGCGACCCCTGGGGAAATGACCAGGATCGCAGTCTCTAGGGCCCTATTTCAAGCCAGGAAGCTTATTTTGATGGGCTGGAAGTCGGCCTCACCGCCTACCACCACCTCCTGGATAGCACACATGGGGAATACTCTTATAATGGAAAAATATATATCAACACAGGGGCAGCCCGGGGAGGTTTGAGAGGATTTGGTCCCAATGGCTTGATGCCCCTGGCCTGAGTCCCAGGGAGCTGGTGATGTCCCGACTTTTTCAATAACTTGGAAATCTAGTAGCCTAGGATGAATGTATTTATCAATACTAGACTGTGGTGCTGTTCTTGTGTGGTGTTTCATAGTTTGCCAGCAGAGGGAAACCTTTGCTAACTTTTGTACATTGGAAACTGTTGTGATTTGTCTGGTGTTCAATAAAAACTTTTGATAAAAAAAAAAAAAAAAAAACGATCATACCATATATGCAAAATATTGCCACGAAAGTTTGAAAGCAATTCCAGCACCAGATCTCCTGTGTAACTCTAAACTGGTAACCTGTAAAGGCTTTTAACCACTTCAGTCCCAGGAAGATTTGGCTGCTCAATGACCAGGCAATTATTGGTGTGCGCAAAAGTTATAGCGTCTACAAAATAGGGGGATAGGATTTACGGCATTTTTTACTAGTAATGGCAGCGATTGTTATCGTGACCGATATTGTAGGACACATTTTTGGGACCAGTGACATTTATACAGCGATCAGAGCTATAAAAATGCACCGATTACTGTATAAATATCAGTGGCAGGGAAGAGGTAAACACTAGGGGTGATCAAGGGGTTAACTGTGTTCCAACTGTAGGGGGGATGGGACCAACTAGAAGAGATAGATCGGTATTCATACATTGTATGAACACACGATCAGTCTCCTCTCCCATGAAAGAATCGGGATCTGTGCGTTTATACCCACAGATGCCGGTTCTCGCTTGGTCACAAGTGATCATCGCACCCGCCGGGCACTCGCATCAGCTCCGGCGCCCCTAGTCGCCAAAAGGCAAAGCGACGCAGGGTAATATGCTGCTTCACCCAGCCATGCTATTCTGCTGCAGTAGACTGCGGCGGCTGGTCAGCAACGAGTTAAAGTGTCGCCTATGGATAATTTAATGTACCATTAGTTTGTTGCCATTCCATGAACACGCATAATTTTAAACCGTGACATGCTCCATATCTACTTGGCGTAACATCTTTTATATTTTACCAAAAAATTGGGTACTGGGTTCGCTAAAATTCAATATCTATATCCATCGTAAAAAACGCTTCAAAAATCATGTGTTTAAAAAAAAAACACACAATTTTCTAGGGCCTCTGCTTAATTTAGATGGTTTGGGGGGTTAAAAGTATTTTTTGTCCCCCCACCCCCTTTATTTTCACCTGGTGATATGGGCAATACCCACTTCCTATTCTGAGGTTGCTCCACTATGGTAGAGCAAAAAACACCTTTGGACAGCAGCATTGTCAATCTGGGTGAGGATTAGTAGATTTATACCAATCAGCCATAACTTTATGGCTACCCACCCAATATTGCATGGCTCCTTTTTGTCACAAAAACAGCCCTGACCCATTGAGGCCGCTAGACCTCCAAGGGTATGCCGTGGTATCTGGCACCAAGCAGTCAGTAGCAGATCCTTTAAGTCCTGTAAATTGTCTAACCCCCCCCATGGATTATACCTTGTTTTTCTAGAACATCCCACAGAGGTTCAGTTGGATTAAGATCGAGGCCAAGTCCACTACTGAAACGTATTCCTCAAACCATTCTTGGACATTTTTGCAGTGTAGCAGGGTGCATTATTCTGCTTAAAGAGGCCACTGCCATCAGGGAATACGGTTTCTACGAAGGGGTGTACTTGGTCAACAATGTTTAGGTAGGTGTATGTGTCAAACATACAAATAAATGGCAGGACCCAAGGCTCCCTAGCAGAACATTGTCCAAAGCATCACACTTGCCTCCTCCAGCTTGCCTTCTTCCCATACTACATCCTGGTGCCATCTCTTCCCCAGGTAAGTGACACAGCTATCCAGACGTAAATAAAATAAATAAATTGAACCCGGCCACCTTCTTCCAATGCTCCATGATCTGATGCTCATAAGCCCATTGTAGGAGCTTCTGACTGTGGACACGGGTCAGCATGGGCACCCTGACTGGTCTGCATCTACACAGCCTCATACAAACTGCAATTGACTTTCTGCTTTCAAAACACAAACTTCAGGGGACGTTTACTTGCCTACTCAATATATCCCACCCACATTCAGATGCCACTGCAACGAGATAAGTTATGGCTAATTGGTGTATATGGACTTGACAATTTAAAGACCGCTGAGGAATGCCGCATACCAGCTGACAGCATGCGGGGAGAGGAAAGCCTATAACCGACATTTCCTGTTTACATTGATCAGCTGTGATTAAACAGCTGATCACATGGTAAAGAGCCTACATTATAGACTCTTTACCATGATCAGTGATACGCTGTGTCCCAGGAACATGACGCACCACGAATGGGAGGATGTCATAGAATATCGTCCTCCCGTCCGTACATTTCACTATACAGTGAGCGGGAAGCAGTTCAAGCTCAACCCTTTTGCCCTACAGCAAATTTGGCCAGTCAAATCTAAGAAATGCAGCCAGCACATTAAGAAATGGTAAACTGCAATAATATAATACATTTGTATAAATTGTTAGCTTAATCACTTTAAATATAAAAAAGTGTGCAACAATGTGCCATGGACAATGACTACGGGCATGAGGTTTCTTATAGCAACTGAACCCAATGGCAAGTAAAGGTCTTACAAAATATTTAGGAAAATATGAAAGTCCCTTGTTAGCCAGTACATATTAAAAAAGTATTTTTAAACTGTATGAGATTTAATCTCTGCACGTGTTAGTCAATCCGATTATTGCTGCATTTCACCAAGCTGTAAATCCAATAACTTGAGTGAGCGGCTACTACTTCACTATTGACCAAGCTGGTACAGCTCTGACTGCAGTGTTGAAAAGTAAAAAGGGTCAGTACCCAACAGGAAGACTGGATAGGAAAATGGTCTAACAAAAATTACAGCATTCTTGCAGGCAAGACATTTCCAGAGAGACCATAATCCACCAAGGGTGCATATTCTACCCAAAAATCTAAACCATGGCCCAATTCAGGCAGAATCTACATCTATAAATCTGGGAAACCAATTCTACCATGCATTCATCATGAGAGAAAATAAAAAGTGCATTTTTCAAGCAAACTCAACTGCCCAGATTTTAGGGCATGTTTACTCAAATCGTAAGTTTAATCCTGGTGAGAAACAGCCGACCACCAATTGTTCTCAGCAGTAGAAATCTCCTTGCTCACCTAAAGGCGGGGGACAGATGCACAGACATGTTCTTGTGGCGTTTTTCAAAACGGTTGTACTTGCGGATGTAGTGCAAGTAGTCCCGGCGGATAACAATAGTGCGCTGCATCTTCATCTTTGTGACCACACCTGAAAGACAAAATGTATTTATTAAATTGTTCCCACTTATGTTATAAATGTGTAAATAGCTAATTTATGAAAATAAAGTCTTGGAAAAGTCTCTTTACCTGTAAAATCAATTTTCTGAAGTACAGTACAAGACCTATAAAATTTACCAAGGGATATATGCAGCCAACTTAAAGTTATTGGCAAAAATTAAGCTGTTGGAACATCCTCTACAGCACAGGTATCAAACACAAAGCCCGTTGGCTGAATCCGGCCCTTCAGGCCATTTCTCCTCTGGTCCTCCTTCAGACCCTATACTTTCAAGCAATGCAGCCATCTTCCCAGCAGCAGCATAAGGCAAGGGGGGGGGGGTGCACCGTGATGTAAGGGAGGGTGGGGGACTCAACCTCTGACGATGGGATGGCTCTTGACATCCAATGTAAGGGGAGGGGATGCACTGGACATCTAATCTTACAGATACAGCTGGCCATTTTGAGGGCAATCATAATGCTGATGTGGCCCACGATGAAATAGAGTTTGACACCCCTGCCCTACAGCAATGTTTCTCAACTCAGTGCTCAAGTATCCCAACAGGTCGTGTTTTCAGGATTTCCCCAGATGAAACGGCTGTGGTAACTAACAAGGCAGTGAAACTGATTAAATCACCTGGGCAAAATAATGGAAAGCCTTTAGTTTGCCTCTACAGAACCCCTTCAACTACTAGATAGCCTACATTTTGTAGCAAGCAATAGGGAGTTGAGGGGTGGGTGCTGTGTCCTATACTGCACGAAAACTGATTTTACTCATAAATCAAGAATTCCATTTGCTTTGTTGTACAGTACACAAGATTTTTAGTCTTTACCATGGGACGACTAAAGCAGTCTGGAGGGGTGGGCAACACAGCAAAACATCCAAACGGCATCAGATGAGCCCTGAACATCCATAACATCCTATGGTCAGGGAGCGGAGGGACAACGCTCTTCCCAGCGACTGGCTTTGGTGGTCCCACTAAATAAGAGGATGTGTGGATGGAGGAATGCGTTAAAAAAATAAATAAAAGACCAATGTATGGTCAGCTTAAACTTTCTTTAGCTCCGGATAAGAGCGAAAGGGTGAGAACCTGACAGGTTTTCATTGGCATGTGTGGGAAGATTTACCCTCTGTTCTGGTGACCAATGTAACCGAGACAGCACAAAATGTCACTGGATCTTTTAAGGGGCACCTTTTCAACATCTTCTAAATTTCAAAAGATTACCAAGCATTTCCTGTTCAGTTTCAGAAAAAAATAAAAACAGGGCACAGAACCCAGCAACTGCTTTTATGGTATGGTAAAAACCAAGCGCTGTTGGCTGGAAAGATTTCCATAAAGCATATGCAAAGATTGCATATGCACTACTGTCCTTTTAAATATTTTGCTCAACTCACGTGAAACAAACACCCAATTTGGTTTTTATGTTGCCAGCACTGTTGTATGCTTTACATTAAAATGTAAAAATACTGAGAGCCAAGCATTACCGGTGTAGTGAATTCAGTCCCAAAGATATTAGCACAAGTCTACTGTATGATTTACTATACAAGCTAATGTATAGCTAGCTTCTCAATAGCTAGTAACTGATTTAACTCACCTGACAAAATGCGACCACGAATAGACACATTCCCAGTGAATGGGCATTTCTTGTCAATGTATGTGCCATCGATTGCCTAAAACAAAAAAGATAATCCTGTCAAATCCCAGACAGTTAATTGTTCTATTTTTAGCAATATTGGATGGAATCAAAAACCCCAGAATTGCCTTGCAACTGACAAGGTGCAATTATGTACTGCAAATGGCCTTAAATATTGACAAAGTTGGGCACAATTCGTCACTTTAATACAGAAAAGTTTCTGCAACTGTTCCAACTGCTTGTTAATGGTTTGCATTAAACTGGGTCTAAAAGTTTGTCTATTCATCACAACCTGCTTTTCTGTAAGTAAAGCAAATTCTTGGACACAGTTCAGTGGGTCAGGGAACCCTACAAGTACTGCTACCAGGAGAGAAATGTGGAGCCTCATTTGTCTGCAGTTAGGCTCTGTTCACACTGCCGTGGCTTCATTGCGGATTGCTTGCGACTTAACAGGAGTCAATGCAAGTCTTGATTAAGTCACCCCAAAGTAGTGCAGGAACCTTTTTTCTGAGTCGCACTGGTTAGAACTGTTCCATTGCAGTTAATGGGGCGAGACTAAACTCAAACCGCATGACAAGTCGCGGCAGTGTGAACAGAGACTAGCCAGTAGTTTAGTAAAAGTTTGATATGGCTATGGCCGTTATTAAGAGGCCAAGTTCGCCTATGTGATCACGTTTTACATTAGACCCATATTTAGGGTGTGTTACCGTCACACCCTCCATTTAAATTAAATTGTAGGGAGGTCCATTTCCTCCAGCCCAACAGTAGGTCCATACCACTGAATGGGGCTGAAGGAATGGTCTGTAAGAGCCTGTGCACTGCACTTGTGAGCCAATGATCTTGGCTGCAATGTTCAGCAAACTCCAACGCAAAAAAAAGTATGCATGTGTTACCGCCCAATCTCAGCTGCCCGCGACTCCCCTTACTGGCTGAGACAGCAGCACGGCACCATTGGCTTCCACTTGTCAAAGTCAGCCCACCAATAGGGGGACAGAAAGGGGCCGGGGTCAGGCAGCGGCTCCGTGTCTGAATGGGCACAAGGGAGCTGTGGCAAGGCTGCCCCATAGCAAGCTGCTTGCTGTCTGGGCACTCAACAGGAGGGAGGGGGCCAGTAGCACAGAAGAGGGACCCGAGAAGAGGAAGATCTGGGCTGCTCTGTGCAATTCCACTACACAAGTATAAAATTTTTTTTTTTTAGTTAAAAACTGAGACTTTAGTATCACTTTAAAGTAAACTAGCATTTTTTTTTATATCGTAGGGTTAGACCCACAAGGTTTTCTTGCCATGCCCCCAATAAGATTATTCCTCTACTTTCTGTTCAGCTTATGCCAGGTCACTGCTGAGTTCACATCTTGGGCATTTCTGCAAGCTGGAGATGCGGTTAGGAGTGCTAGCAAGGAAAATATAATAAAAAATAATATACCCCAGTCATCTTGCTTGGTGGTACACTTGAAACGTTTATTTTAACAGAAATACATCAGATACAGCCAACATGTTTCAGGACTAGGCTCACCCTTTCTCATGGCTGAATGTCAGTGTGACCTAAGTGCGTCTGACTTTCTGGCCACCAAGACATGCAGTAAGCTAAACAGCAATTAGAAAAAAAAAAGTTACTACATTTTTGAAAGCAACAGCAGTACCTCTCTGGGGGTCTTGAATCCCAAACCAACGCTTCTGTAGTATCGTGGGAGCTTCTCTTTGCCGGTCTCCCCAAGAAGCACTCGCTTCTTGTTCTGGAAGATAGTTGGCTGCTTCTGATAAGCCCTCTCGGTCTGCAGGGGCAAAACAAACATGTTAGTATGCAAAGTTTATCTGTAGTATACATTAGCTATTCAAACCTAGACTTTATTGCTCATTTTTGCCAGTGAAATTACCTAAATGTTCCACAGAATACACAGGGCATCATCAAAACTCAACTGTCAGTTTGATTACAAAGGCGACAGGAGGAGCCCAATCATTTCTGCACTTTGAAATGTTTTTCCATTTTGGGGATAATAGGGGTTGGTTAATTTTGGGCCTTCTAGGACACTCCCTGCTTTATGAGTGCAGCTGCATAGGTAAAAAGCCTGAACACATCGCTGTATAGGGAATGTAGCCGATTTTCCATGCAGTTTATACATTGCTGCTGCCTCGATTAGCAAAGGAAATAGTTTAAGGCCTACCTGGCCCCAACAAACTATTTAAAAAGTCATACGTGAAGATTTAATAAAACTGGAGCACTTAGAATCTGGTGCAGCTGTGCATTGTAGCCAATCACCTTCTAACTTCAGCTTGTTCAACTAAGCTTTGCCAATAAAACCTGGAAACCGATTGGTTTCTATGCAGAGCTGCACTAGATTTTGTACTCTCCAGTTTTAGTAAGAAACCCCCATAGTATTCCTGGAGTTAGAATTTAAGGTTTGTGCAGTTTTGTTTATATGTGGTGGCTGCATTTGTCCCCCTCCCACCCCCCTTCACTTGGCGACGCTGCCAGTAAAAACTCCTGCCCTAAAGTGAAGACTGACTGTACTGCATCTATGGAGGAGCAGTGTTGTCATCCTAAACAACTCTCTCCTGAATTTGACTACAAATGCCTCCCCCATTCCTTCTTAAAACAGTTCCACCCAAAAGTAGAACTTCCGCTCATTTGGCACCTTTCAGCATATTCTGTCCCCACTTCCAGGAGTCCCGGCCATGGCGCATTACATCAGCGCTCGGCTCCCTCCCCCACCGGACCAGTAGGAGAGCGCGTGAATCTGTAATGTTGCACTGCCAAGTTCCCTTACCCACAATGGCAGCAGCACCCGACAGCTGATGAAAACATCAGCTGCGGTGCAGACAATCGCTGGACTCCAGGACAGGTAAGTGTCCGATTAAAAGTCAGCAGCTACAGTACGTTATCTGCTGGCTCTTAACTTTCGCAGTGGTGGGCAGACCTCTGATATAAGTTGGAAGAGGTGGTTTTGTAGTTTGCAGAAGACTGCTGGGAAAGCCGATAACATTTGAAAGTTCAGTGTACAAAGTCGCTGGAATTCTGACAGGATCAACTGGCATTTTTGGGTACTTGCTGTAAATGTTAATGGCCTGAAGAAGAAAAAAAAAACAGCCACCATATCTAAGGACTGGTAAGCTGCAATAGAACATTTGTTCTTGGAATATAAAGGAAATGTAGAATTCCTCTGCCAATTGACTCCTTGAAATAAAAACACATTTCAACCAACATGTTCCTAATCTGAAAGTGCTAGATGGTTCACCCCCTCCATCAGTTTGGGCAAACAAAAGCAACTTCTCAGATGAAGTAAAAGGCCGGACTTGAACAGTGACAATACAGATTAATACCAACCTAATCGTTTTTTGTTCCTCCTGCTCTCTAGCTCCCTCGTCGTCTCCTTCCATGCTCGCCTCCAGAACTTTTCCAGAGCCTCTCCCATCCTATGGAACTCCTTACCAATCTGTGCGATTATCTACTACTTTATTAGCTTTTAGATGATCCTTGAAAACCTTCAAAGACAATCCTGTCCACAACTGTATTTTCATTTTCTCCATCTGATCACCCCGCACAGTTATTACCTTTTGTTCCACTTGACCCTCCTCCCTTCACGAGCAGCGCCCTTTGATTACTCTTGTTTTAAATTTTATCTAATATCCTGTGGACTGTCTGCCTGCGCTTTTTCTCATCCTTGGCTGCTATGCTCCGCACCCCCGCCTTGATTTGTTCTCCATGTATGATGATGACTCTCATAAGTTGAATCCATATTATGCTTAGTCCATACTTCAGCAGATTCCCTTTCTCATCTGCCAATCCTCTTTTCTTTTTCCTTCCTCTCTTCTCTCCCCGGAATGTAAATTGTTCGATATACTTTGGATTTCTGTCTCCACTGATTTAGGGCCCCTGCCCCGCTGTCTCTGCTGATTTAGGGCCCCTGCCCCGCTGATTTAGGGCCCCTGCTGATTTAGGGCCCCTGCCCCACTGTCGATTTAGGGCCCCTGCCCCACTGTCGCTGCCGATTTAGGGCCCCTGCCCCACTGTCGCTGCCGATTTAGGGCCCCTGCCCCACTGTCGCTGCCGATTTAGGGCCCCTGCCCCACTGTCGCTGCCGATTTAGGGCCCCTGCCCCACTGTCGCTGCCGATTTAGGGCCCCTGCCCCACTGTCGCTGCCGATTTAGGGCCCCTGCCCCACTGTCGCTGCCGATTTAGGGCCCCTGCCCCACTGTCGCTGCCGATTTAGGGCCTTTTGCCCTGTCATTGTCTTGCTGTTTATGTTGGCAAACAAAACATTTTCAATCCTATATTGTAACTAATGTCTGTCCTCATGCTGTAAAGCGCTGCGCAAACTGTTGGCGCTATATAAACCCTGTATAATAAAATGATCAAGCTAGAACTGACCTTTTACTGAGTTTGAGAAGTTAAGGGGTAGCATGGGAAGCCACAAGCTCATTATAAATGTGAGCTGGGCCAACAGAAAATGAATAACATCCCACTACTACGAACTACGGGAAAATCGCCAAAATCATTTTCTCAACAGCAACCCCAAATGAAATGATCGGGGACCCCATCTATTCAAACTAGAGGGAGGAGGGGAATAAAAAATAAACCCCCACATAAAGCTGGGTTCCATATGAGAAGACACATGGCAGAGATGATTCTCCAATGGAGGAGAAAGACAGCGGCCATAGACCCGACACACTGTACAGGGAGAGAGGAGAGTTCCTATAGAGACACAGGACATCGGTGCTTCTATGGAGGAGGACAGCCGGATCACCACATACAGGGAAGATATCGCTCTGATCAGAGCCCCCTATAGAGACATGTAGTGAGCGCTCCCATAGAGATATCAGGGGGGGGGGGGGGGGGGGGAGGGGGAATCTGCGCTCCTACACACAGAGGGAGACATATCATGGTCCGGTCCTATACACAGACATGGAGGAAGGGGAGCCCCGCACACCCTCCAGGCCTCATCTCCGGCCTCCACGTGTCCGCCCTCTCCCAGCCCGCACACCGCCCGGAGCTCTCCCCTAGCACCCCGTGTAACGTCTCCTCCGCTCCGGGCCTCGCCGCCCCATGACAGCGCCGTTCCGTCCGCCTCACGGCCAGAGCCCTCACCTGGATGTCCGCCATCTTGGCCTGCCGGGTGAAAAAGAGACAGGAACGCGGCCACGGGGTTTCCTAAGGATGAACAGGGGGCGGACGTGACGTCCCCGGCCCAGAAACCATCACGCCCGGTGGGCGGGTCGCTAGTATGCAAATATCGCCCGACATGATAGGAGAGAAAACTCCTCCCCTCCCGTGTGTTCTGTCACATTCTCCAACCCGTCAGAAACTCTAACTACTTAACTTCCGGTTTCTTTAAACCAGCAGAACACCGGGAGAGCGGGAATGCGTGTCCCAGTCAGAGAACGGAGCCGTGTCACATGCCCAAGACTGACCAATGACAAAGGAGCACAGCACGAAAATGGTGAGAGGAGACAGGAGACGATATCACTAAGGCCGCCTGCACACGGGCAGCTGGGGTGCACTTTTACCCACCAACCCATATAACCCATCTACCTCTGACCCACCTAGATGAGATGGGTAGACCCATCTCACCTACCCCTGACCCACCTAGATGAGATGGGTAGACCCATCTCACCTACCCCTGACCCACCTAGATGAGATGGGTAGACCCATCTCGCCTACCCTTAACCCACCTACCCCTGACCCACCTACTCCGAACTCAAACCCCTGACCCACCTACCTACTCTGGACCCACCTACCCCTGTCCCTTACCTCTACCCCCTTTTATGTCCTATCTCTCTTCCCTCTCTATCTCCCTGCCCCACTGGTGGCATAATCCGTTCTGCAGACGAAGTTCAAAGCGGGCGCCAATCAGTGTCAAGGCCTGCTGTCTGGACATAGAGCAGGTTGGGCAGAATTTCTTCTCTGTGCCACGAATAAACATGGTCATGATGTGAACGTTGGTCCAGGTTGGATGACATTTCTTCTCTGTGCCACGAATAAACATGGTCATGATGTGAACGTTGGTCCAGGTTGGATGACATTTCTTCTCTGTGCCACGAATAAACATGGTCATGATGTGAACGTTGGTCCAGGTTGGATGACATTTCTTCTCTGTGCCACGAATAAACATGGTCATGATGTGAACGTTGGTCCAGGTTGGATGAAATTTCTTCTCTGTGCCACGAATGATCATTGTCATGATGTGAACGTTGGTTTGGACCATAGATCTGAAAACTGACTCCTGTGTTAGAATACTCTATACTCCAGTATGGGGTAGACCTGGGCTGGCTTGTCAATGGCAGACTATTAAGATCCGCACAGTAGCTGAGATTATTTATCAGCAGGGTGGAGGCTGCAATCCACTCAGAGAGGACATCAATGTCAAACAATATGTCCTCCCATTCAGGGGCCCAGAAGTGCCGGTTATTAAACAAACAAAAGATTCCAGCGAAAATAATGGTCATACTGGCGTTGAGCATTCTAATGTGGAACATGGGCTGGCTGCTGACATTGAGCTTATACTGCATTGTAGCCAGCCAGATGTTGTGTATTGTCGCTCCTGCAAAGGACAGGATTGTCCCGATCCGATGTGGTGTTGGACGGGAATCCAATGGGTTTGCGCCAACCAAAAATGTTCCAACGCAGCTGATCAATCCGATCGCTAAGATGGAGTATTGCACCCAGGGGTGGCGATTCCCTGAGTGCATGTGGAGGTGTGTGTACATATAGTACTTAATGACGGCATCAAGAGCAGCCGCAAGTGCTAGAACACCAAAGAAAATAGACTTCTCCGGTTCAAAGCATCCAGTATTGCTGATGTACAATACATAGGTATCATAATGACCATATTCAACAGTGAGGACAAATGTTGTTATTATTCCCACACTGACAAAAATGGCCCAAAAAATTGGTAGATAAAACAATCTGTTCATTTTCAAATGCAAATATTATTTACAAGTGAAAATAAAGTCGTTCCACTCAATACAACGTGGAGCTGAAAAATCTGTGTGCTCTCTCTACGCTCTGCAACTACAGAATGAGGCTGCAGCTGTGTGCGAGCTCTTATATAGGAACACAAGCTCCTCCCACTCTGTTGTCATGGTGATGAGTGAGTCACTCACATGACATCATAGTGGGCGGAGCTTGTTTTTTCAAACTTGTTTGGCAACAGCCATTGAACAACAAATACCCAGACAGGCTTGTAATATAGGATAATGTATCTGGGATTAAGTATCTACAGCTTGGTAAAAAATATGAATAACTTGATAAAAAAATAATGTGTTTTTAGCACAGAACATACATTCCACATTATTAAAAAAAAACAGTTACATTCCTGGAACGCGGGAATTTTTATTTTATTTAACCACTTAAAGTCGAAGTAAAACCATTGATTTAACAGTTTAAAAAAAACAGTTACATTCCTGGAATGCAGGATGTTTAATTTTTTTATTTTTTATTTAAACACTTAAAGTGGAAGTAAACCCATCGATTTAACATTAAAAAATGCGGGATTTTTTTTTTTTTTTTTTTTAATTAACCACTTAAAATGAAAGTAACCCCATTGATTTAACAGTTTAAAAAAACAGTTACATTCTTTGAATGTGGGATTTTTTATTTTTTTTATTTTTATTTAACCACTTAACGACCGCCCACTGTATATATACGTCATCACTTTTAAAGATGGATATCTCAGAAACGGCAGCAGCTGCTGCCACAACCAATATATCCATCTCTTCAGTGGGTGGTTCTGTTTACGATAATGGTGGTCTCTGCGGCGGATTCGCCGCAAGATCACCGTTATCGGTGGCGGGAGAGGGCCCCCTCCCACCGCTCTCCCGCGCCCTCCGCCGCTTACCAGAGCCGTCGGTAGCGGCGGAGGCGATCGGGTCCTTCTCCCTCTGTGGTATGGATACGAGTGAGGGGAAGATGGCCCCCACCCGTCTCCATACCATAGCAGGGCGGAGCTGACGTCAAAACGTCAGCTCCGCCCATACGTCTTAAAGGGACATTTTTTTTTTTTTTGTAATTTTTTCAAATGAATTTTTTTTATTTCTTTTATTTTAGTGTAAATATGAGATCTGAGGTCATTTTGACCCTTCATCCAATGGCTGGTGTCATAACTGATCATATATGCAGCATCATGGCACTTAACCACTTAAGCCCCGGACCATTTTGCTTGTCAAAGACCAGGCCACTTTTTGTGATTCAGCACTGCATCGTTTTAACTGACAATTGCGCAGTCGTGCGACGTGGCTCCCAAACAAAATTGACGTCCCTTTTTTCCCCACAAATGGAGCTTTCTTTTGGTGGTATTTGATCACCTCTGCGTTTTTTATTTTTTGCGCTATAAACAAAAATAGAGCGACTATTTTGAAAAAAATACAATATTTTTTACTTTTTGTTGTTATAATAAATATTCCCCAAAAATATATAAAACATATTTTTTTCCTCAGTTTAGGCCGATACGTATTCTTCTACATATTTTTGGTAAACAAAAACGCAATAAGCGTATATTGATTGGTTTGCGCAAAAGTTATAGCATCTGCAAAAATAGGGGATAGAATTATGGCATTTGTATTATTTATTTTTTTACTAGTAATGGCGGCGATCTGCGATTTTTATCGTGACTGCGACATTATGGCGGACACATCGGACACCCTTGACACATTTTTGGGACTATTGCAATTTTTACAGCGTTCAGTGCTATAAAAATGCACTGATTACTGTGAAAATGACACTGGCAGTGAAGGGGTTAATCACTAGGTGGTGCTGAAGGGGTTAAGTGTGCCCTAGGGAGTGCTTCTAACTGTAGGGGGGGTGGGCTGTGTGTGACACGACAGTAATCACCGCTTCCGATTACAGGAAGCTGTGATCACTGTCCTGTCACTAGGAAGAATGGGGAAATGCTTGTTTACATAAGCATTTCCCCTTTCTTCCTCACCGTGACACGATCTCGGGTATGCCCTCCGGAATTGAGTCCGCGGGACCCGCAGGCCAGAGTCACGGAGCTCGCGGCGGGTCTGCGCATCCACAATGCCGCTTCTTAAAGGGGACGTATATCTACGTCCTTTTGCCTGTCCGTGCTGTGCTGCAAACGTGTATGTACGTGCAGCGGTCGGCAAGCAGTTCAATTGGTTGTTAAGCCACTATCTCTTCTTTATATCATCCCCTCTGTCAGATAAAAAGCTGCATCCTAGTAACTGTGTTTTAGTAAAAAACAAAAAACAAAAATTTCTACCTGTATTAACCCCTTCCTTACTGGGCACATATACCCTCTTCCTGCCCAGGCGAAATTTCAGCTTTCGGCACTGTCACGCTTTGAATGACAATTGCGCAGTCGTGCGACGTGGCTCCCAAACAAAATTGACGTCCTTTTTTTCCCACAAATAGAGCTTTCTTTTGGTGGTATTTGATCACCTCTGCGGTTTTTATTTTTTGCGCTATAAACCAAAAAAGAGCGACAATTTTGAAAAAAAACACAATATTTTTTGATTTTTGCTATAATAAATATCCCAATTTTTAAAAAAAAAAAACAATTTTTTTCTCATTTTAGGCCAATACGTATTCTTCTACATATTTTTGGTTAAAAAAAATCGCAATAAGCGTATAGTGATTGGTTTGCGTAAAAGTTATAGCGCCTACAAAATAGGGGATAGAATTCTGACTTTTTTTATTATTTTCTTTTTTTTACTAGTAATGGCGGCGATCTGCGATTTTTTTTTTTATTTTTTTTTTTTATCATGACTGCGATATTGCGGCGGACACATCGGACATTTTTGACACATTTTTGGGACCATTGACATTTATACAGCGATTAGTGCTATAAAAATGCACTGATTACTGTATAAATGTGACTGGCAGGGAAGGGGTTAACACTAGGGGGCGAGGAAGGGGTTAAATGTGTGCCCTATGAGTGATTGCTACTGTGGGGGGAGGGGACTGACTGGGGGAGGTGACCGATCTGTGTCCCTATGTACAAGGGACACAGCATCGGTCTCCTCTCTCCCTGACAGGACATGTATCTGTATGTTTACACACACAGATATATGTCCTTGTCAGTGTAACCGCCGATCGCGGGTGCCTGGCGGACATCGCGGCCGCCAGGCACGCGCATCGGCATCTCAGTGATGCGCCGGGCACGCGCCGCCGGCGGCGCTTGCGCGCCCCCCAGTGGCCGGAGGAGCGGAGGCCGTATAAAGACGGCCTCCCGGCATTCATGAACCACTTTGCGGCCGTCATTAGTCGTATGACGGGCGCGAAGTGGTTAACAGTGTTTTGCAGAGATAAGATAACTCCAGGCTGTCTGCTCTCCCCGTGTGATAGCTCCAGGTGGTGGAGATTCCCCTGCTGATGACAGCCAGGGAGGAGGGTCGAGCCTGGAGTCATGTGATCGCTTAAAGACACTTTAAAAACAGGTAGAAATCTTTTATTTATATTTTTTTATAAAGCACAGGCACTAGGATGCAGCTTTCTATGTGACAGAGGGGATGATATACAGATCACTTAGTTTAGAAGCAGTGGGGAGAGGAGCAGATCAGCGATAGTGAGAGCTGACAGGCAGGCAGGGAAGGAGGAGGACAGAGGAGACACATGGAGAGCTGCAGATAGCAGCGTATGACGGAGACAAGTACTGACTCCGGTGTCAGGACTCTGCAGCCCTGATACATGGGAGTCAGCGCAGAGAGGGAAGGGTAGAAACTGTCAGGATCAGCCAGGTATTTCAGGTGTTAGAGGACCAAATGACAGCACTGTGCTGTAGAACAGGCTTTAAGACCCCTTTTACACTGGAGGCGTCTTTTAGGCGCTTTAGCGCTAAAAATAGCGCCTGTAAAGTGCCTGAAAAAAGCCTCAGCTGCAATCCCAGTGTGAAAGCCCAAGTGCTTTCACACTGGAGCGCTGCGCTGGAAGGGCGTCAAAAAAGTCCTGCTAGCTTCTTTGCAGCACTTTAGGAGCAGTGAATACACCCCTCCTAATGTGCTCCTGCCCATTGAAATCAGTGGGCAGCGCTGCTGGTAAAGTGCTGCAGCAGGGGTGCTTTGCGGTCGCTTTTAACCCTTTTTTGGCCACTAGCGGGGGTTAAAAGGGGCCCGCTAGTGGTCAAAAAGCGCTGCAAAAACGTCAAAGCGTCGCTAAAAATAGTGCCGTTTTACCGCCGACGCCCGGGCACTTTCAGTGTGAAAGCACTCTTAAGGGCAAGGATCTTTATTTAAATTTTTTTGGGGTAACAAACACTTTTTAAAGATCAAGCAGAGGCCAAGATGGCATCTTTCTTGGCTGAAAACAATAGGAGGGTTTCCCTCCACAGGACAAAGCCTATTTCTTATATTTGTTGTTTACAAGTTAAAATCAGTGTTTTTTGCTATAAAATTACTTAGAACCCCCAAACATTATATATATATATATATATATATATATATATATATATATATATATATATATATTTTTAGTAGAGACCCTGAAGAATAAAATGGAGATTGTTGCAATACTTTGTCACACTGTATTTGCGCAGCAGTCTTACAAACGCAATTGTTTGGGGAAAAAAATACACTTTTTTGAATTTAAAAATAAGAAAACAGTAAAGTTAGCCCAATTTTTTTATATAATGTGATAGACCATGTTACGCTGAGTAAATTGATACCCAACATGTCATGCTCTAAAATTGCTCACACTTGTGGAATGGCGACAAAACGAGGGTACTTAAAAATCTCCGTAGGTGACGCTTTAATTTTTTTACAGAGTACCTGTTTAGTTTTATAGAAGGTCTAGTGCTAGAAATATTGCTCTCACTCTAAACGACCACAGCGATACTTCACATGTAGGGTTCGAACACCGTTTACATATGTGGGCGCTACTTGCGTATGCGTTTGCTTCTGTGCATGAGCTCTGAGGAATGGACGCTTTAAATGTTTATTTTTTTATAACATTTTTTTTTAAACTGTCCCTTTAAAAAAATAATAATTTAGGATCACTTTAATTCCTATAACAATGCATGTAAACATCCCTTGTAATAGAAATAGGCAGGACAGGACCTCTTTAATGTAAGATCTGGGGTCAAAAAGATCTTCACAGGTACAGATTGTGGAATCTGTTAGTTTTTCTTTCAGCCTACTGGCAAGGGGGTTAAAAACCCTGTTAGGTTTTTATTGCTGCCTGTGTCCCTGTTAAAGCGGGATTCCACCCGCGATTTTTTTATTTTTTTTTTAAAAGTCAGCAGCTACTAACAGTGTAGCTGCTGACTTTTTTAATAAGGACACTTACCTGTCCTACTCGCCTGCGATGTCGTGCCCCCGACCGCTATCGCTCGGTCCTGGCAGGTCCCGGCTCCTCCATCCTGACTAAGGGAAACGGGCAGTGAAGCCTTACGGCTTCACTGCCCGTTTCCTACTGCGCATGCGCGACTCGCACAGCGCTTTGTGAATGGGCGGCTGCCTCCTGGGATTTCACACAGTTCCCAGAAGGCAGCGCGCCCTACTCGCAAGAAGAGGAAGCGGAAGGAGAACCACAGAGGCAAAGTGTTAAGTTTTCTGGGTGGACCTCCGCTTTAAGGAGATTCACACTTTCTTACTATACTGATTAGCCCTTGCTTTTATTCCTGTTAATATTGGTAATCTAAAATTTTGAGTTTTCACAAGAACAGAAATAGAAGGATAATCTTCCAATGGGGACACCTGTTACAATGACCAATAAGAGGCAAATTCTCTCACATTGGAATGAAACGCTCTCATTTTGTGTTGAGTCTTCAGTAAGCCCAGGTTTACACTATAGCGAATACATGCCATCGCATGTGATTCGCACCCGCACTGTGGTGTCGATCGCATTTGATGTCTGTGCAATATGAGTTCAGCCATACAGTTTGTATGGCTGAACTCGCATTGGATTCGCACAAAAAAGGTGCAGGGACTTTTATTACCGCACTCGAATCGGATCGCATGGGTGTTGACACCCATGCAATCAGATTCCTGTCCGAATCCACAGTTCGCACGGCGATCTGTGAACCGATCTGAGGGTGTCATTAACATTGTATTGACACCCACAGCACTTCGCAGAGGGCAGTATTAACTGCCCGTAGGAGAGATGCAATGTAAACCTTTACTCTAGGCTTAATCCGATAAATAAAGTCAATGAAAAAAAAAAAATGGTCAATAGGTGTCGATGGACTACTCTGTCTTTTTCTGCCATCACTTTTCTATGTTTCTAAGGCCGAAAGACCATGGCAATCACTGTGGAAGCCCCAAAAACTACAGTGATTGATAAATGGTTTTGTGGTCTGACTATCGGTAGACACCCAATTTTACACACCTCATCCGAAATTTTTGACAAAATGTAAGAAAAAGAGTGGAGGGAACTATAACGGTGCTATTAATGTATCTCTGAACACAGTGGAAGACTCAGTTACTGTTATAGTAAAAAACATATCTTTATTATTAACAATTCATACAAAATTTTATAAAAATATAAATGATATCACAAAATTCACAGTAGGGCACATTGAAAAAATATTGGTTATAATGGTGTTTAACTGAGAGAATCATACACAGTCCCAACATGTTTCGCCTATCGGGGCTTCGTCAGGGGAAGTATGTCTCAGATACCCGAATAGATGAATAACTGGTAAATAAACAGAAAAGACAATGAATTACCATTTAGACAATTATTTCTAAAAGCATTGGATATCGGTCTGTAATCAGGTCCACAATTGACATGGTGTTAGTGACTTACCACCGAGAGCCCTAGACGGAATGTAGGGGGTTAATGGAAAGGTACCCCACACGAGGAGGGAAGAGAGGGAATCTCTCCCCGGGCAGCGGATGGAGCAAAATCCTGAGCAAACAAACCCCCACAGTGATCACTCATATGACCTGGCCATAAAAAATATAAAAAGGAAACCAAAAATTTCAGTCAGAAACAAGACAATAGCCACCATTATTAAATAAGTAAATAATAGGAACAAATAGTCTTATGTGTAGAAGATCATAGCCACAGTTGGACTACTGGTCCATTTAACATGATCAATTGTATAAGAATTTTTTCATAATAAGAATTGATATTGATGCGTACTCACTTAAAATCAAGGTTTTTGAAGTGTGGAAACTTCCAAAGAAAATTATAGAAGGGGGCGCCTGTTAGCATAAATCCAACTAAGCAGACTAAGTTTGTGATAAAGAAGATAAACGAGTAAAGGGCACAAATGGATGTGCAATTAAGAATAAAAAATTGATATATTAAGAATAGTTACAACTCATGCACTAAAGCAGTAAAGAGTGTAATATAATGTGCTAAAAAGTGGTTTCCCTAGATAAGTCCATGCACTAAAGATCCAGAGGCAAAGACAAGAAATGTTTATCAATATATTAGTTGGTATAAACTAGTGAACCAAGGATGCAAAAATAAAAAAATAAAAAATAAAAAATAATTAAACAAAGTGTTGGGAAAAAAAGAAATTGTCTAAGGCCCCATGCACACGAGACGCAGGTGCAAACTCTGCTGAACACACGTTTTTAAACGCTGAAACCGGCGTTTATAAACGCGCGTTTTGCCGCGTTTGCGGCCGCGTTTAGCGGCGTTTAACCGCGTTTGCGTTTATAAGCGTTTCATCATAGACCCTCCCTAAGCTCAAAAAAGAGTAAATTTTAACCATTTCAGCCAGTTTGTGAGACCAGAGTGAGTAGCAGCAGCTGAGAGAGCAGCAGTGTAGTTGTATTTAGCGTATCACTTGCCACATCATCTGCCACAAGTTGTGGATTGTCCACTTGCCACGTCACCTGCCACGTCACCTGGCCACGTCACCTGGCACAAGTTGTGGATTGTCCACTTGCCACGTCACCTGGCCACATCACGTGCCACGTCACCTGCCACAAGTTGTGGATTGTCCACTTGCCACGTTACCTGGCCACGTCACCTGGCCATGTTACCTGCCACGTCACCTGGCCATGTTACCTGCCACGTCACCTGGCCACGTTACCTGCCACGTCAGCTGGCCACGTCACCTGCCACAAGTTGTGGATTGTCCACCTGCCACGTCACCTGCCACGTCACCTGGCCACGTCACCTGCCACAAGTTGTGAATTGTCCACTTGCCACGTCACCTGCCACGTCACCTAGCCATGTTACCTGCCCACATTACCTGCCACGCCATCTAGCCACGTCACCTGCCACAAGTTGTGGATTGTCCACTTGCCACGTCACCTGCCACGTCACCTGGCCACGTCACCTGCCACAAGTTGTGAATTGTCCACTTGCCACGTCACCTGCCACGTCACCTAGCCATGTTACCTGCCCACATTACCTGCCACGCCATCTAGCCACGTCACCTGCCACAAGTTGTGGATTGTCCACTTTCCACGTCACCTGGCCACATCACGTGCCACGTCACCTGCCACAAGTTGTGAATTGTCCACTTGCCACATCACCTGGCCACGTCACCTGGCCACGTCACCTGCCACGTCACCTGCCATGTCACCTGGCCACGTCACCTGCCACAAGCTGTGGATTGTCCACTTGCCACGTCACCTGCCACGTCACCTGGCCACGTTACCTGCCACAAGTTGTGAATTGTCCACTTGCCACGTCACCTGCCACGTCACCTAGCCATGTTACCTGCCCACATTACCTGCCACGTCATCTAGCCACGTCACCTGCCACAAGTTGTGGATTGTCCACTTTCCACGTCACCTGGCCACATCACGTGCCACGTCACCTGCCACAAGTTGTGAATTGTCCACTTGCCACATCACCTGGCCACGTCACCTGCCATGTCACCTGGCCACGTCACCTGCCACAAGCTGTGGATTGTCCACTTGCCACGTCACCTGGCCACGTCACCTGGCCACGTTACCTGCCACGTCACCTGCCATGTCACCTGGCCACGTCACCTGCCACAAGCTGTGGATTGTCCACTTGCCACGTCACCTGGCCACATCACCTGGCCACATCACCTGACACAAGTTGTTGATTGTCCACTTGCCACGTTACCTGCCACAAGTTGTGGATTGTCCACAATGCAATGCAAGCAATTACAGTTTTCTTTTATATTTTTTAATAGTTTTTCATCATTTGCCATAATTTTTGAGATTTCTAATGTTAAAAAAATAGGTCACCTTTAAAAACGCTTATAAACGCAAACGCGGCAAAACGCCGGTACCGCGTTTAGCCGCGTTTAGCCGCGTTTAGCAGCGTTTAGCTTCTGAAACGTGGAAAACTTTTGCGTCTGAACCCATTTTTTTGCTTCTGGAAAAACAAGGTTAAACGCAACTGCTTGTAAACGCCAAAAAACGAGAGTGTGTGCATGGACACATAGGATAACATTGAATGGGTTCAGGAGCAGTTGAAAAAAGCCTCCAACTGCCTCTGAACGCGCGTTCAACAGCAAATAACAGCGTCTCGTGTGCATGGGGCCTTAATGTTAGACAAGCAGTAGATTTTACCTTGTATCAGTGAGTAAATGAACATCAGGTTGCCCCTCAGAATCTCTCTGACTGATCTCAAGCCAGGACTGCCGGATTTTAAGTGATCACCACTCAGCCGGCGTCTGACCTCACCGGCGGAGTGCGGATGTGACAGCGTCTGTGCGCATGCGCCCAAATTCCCGGATCAGCGTCCAAACTACAGGGTCCAGAAGGCCAAGCGACCAGATGAGGGAGGTTAGTCTTGCGCGATGACAAAAAATAGGAAAGAGAGTATTCCTATTGCGATAATTTTGGATCCATCGATGTGCCTGGACAGGATTATATCCTGTCCAGGTACATCGATGATGTACTCTTTTGGTCAGGTGATAGAGATGAACTCGATCAGTTTATGGACAATATTTTTTTGAACAAATTCAATTTGAAATTTACTATGATTTGTAGTCAAACAGAAATACGTTTTCTTGATCTTATGTTGCATCTGGACAAAGACAGCATTTTACACTCATCCCTTTATAGAAAGCCTTCTGCTGGAAATACTGTTTTACATGCGACAAGTTTCCATCCTGCACCGCTTGTAACCAGTATTCCCTATAGCCAATACCTGCGCATTAAACGCAATTGTAGCCGTGATGCAGATTTCAAGAAAGCTGCTGATGAACTGTAAAATCACTTGAAGAATGGGGGTACAGTCACTCTGTTTTGAAGAGAGCTTACAATAGAGTATTGGAAAAAGACCTAAGCTCTCTTATTTTTGGCCAGAAGCCTACTACTCCAACTGACCAAGTGAGGTTAATTACAAAGTACTCTACTGAACATCATAAGATCAGAAAGATAGTGGATAGTTTTTGGCCTTTGTTGTCCGCTGATCCAATTATCAACAAATACATTGGAACTAAACCCCAGATAACCTATAAACGGGCACCATCCCTCAAGGATAATCTAGTTCATAGCCATTTCGAGCCCCTCAGCAATTCTAAATGTTTAAATCCAGGAACTTTCCCCTGTGGGCATTGTGATGTGTGTCCCTATATGATTAACCGCTCTACGTGCGTTCTTCCCAATAGTCAAATCCATCACGCTAAATATAAAATTACATGCCATACTCCAGGCATTGTATACCTGGTTATCTGTCAGTGTGGCGGATTTTATATAGGGAAAACGAAACGCCCCTTTTTGAAGCGTATCCATGACCATATTAAACCCATTTTCAAGAAAAAAATGGAAACAGCGGTTAGCTGTCATGTTGGTCTCTTTCATGGTTTTGATGCAAAAATTATAAGTGTAGCGGGTATTTGAATTCTGTAAGGACTCTGGTGGTGTGAGGTTCCTTGGGGTCCCTGGGTGGCGCTGTTGCCTTGGGCCGGAGTGAACTCACACCGCGAACTGTGCATTTTTGTCCTCCCCTGGAGTTGGTACAGCGGGGCGAGGACCCGCTGTGATGCAAAGGGAGAGGTCATAAAAGGGGCGGAGGCCCTGATTTTGGGAAGATAGTCGGAGGACGTGGCCGCACCCAGGCACCTTCAGCTTGGGTGCTGGCGTTCTGGTGTTCCGGGCCTAGGCGCCCTTGGCCTAGCTGGAGCAGAGATGGAGTCCATCTCAGGCACCTTTAGCCTGGGGTGAGGTACTATGGCGGATGCCTGGGGCTCAGTACCTTCGACTGAGTTCCGCGAGGGTAGAGGAGTCCGAGGGGGCCCTAACTCCTTGGGTGCCCGTGTCTGAGTTTGTGAGGACTGGTGCGCAGTAACTTCTCCGAAGAGCCCGGCGCAGCATCGCTGGTGACGGAGAGGCCTCCATTTCTCCCTTGGACGGATTTCTTCCTCTGACAGGGGCAAAGTGAGCGAAGGTAATTCACGTTCTATATTACCTAGTCAGTGGCAGTGACTATTCACCACTGGTGACAGCACAGTGGGTAGCAGCAAGAAGGGAAAGGATTTTGCCTCGATCTGTTCCCCATTATTCTAAAGGAGAAAGATTGTTTTATTGCTTGGCAAGAAGAATAAAACTGAGTTGTACCTATTCACGGTGTGGAACTTGGGTTACTAAGCAAAGGAGTCAGGGACGAAGGACTGGACTTGACTCTAGGACACCTACACAAAAGCCCAATCTCTGGCCTTCACCTCTTAGTTACGGAGGACATGGGCCGTGGTGTGTATCATCTCTCTCTCCCAGGTACCCCTAGACAACAGCCAACATAACTGATAAAGCAAGGGAGAGAGGTGAGGCCGCTACATAAGTTTTGTGGCTTTGGAACATGTTCCGCTTCATGTAAGGGTAGGAAGTGTTGACAAAACTCTGTTACAATTAGAGGCTCGCTGGATTTATAACTTAAAAGCAACTGTTTTCCCCGGCTTCAATGAAAATCTTAGTTTTAAGCCTTTTTTATGATTTATTGATTTCTGTCTGTCTTGGTTCTCCCCTTCCCATTCCTCCCGCCCTGGGATCTTTCTATCTTTCCTTTTCTTTTCTTTTTTCCCCACCTCTCTTCTTGTCATTTTTCTTTTCCACCTTTTTTCTTTTCCCCTTTCTCTCCACTTTCCCACTATCTTTCTTTCCTTGCTGTCTTAAAAATAGAAATGGAACTAGTTTGTTGCCATTGGCTTTAATAAATTTTGCGGTAATATCTCTTATTTTTGTTTATATTTGGTATACGTATGTTTAATATTTTACACTATATTTCCTTTTGTATAAACATATTTTTGCTGTATATTTTGTTACACTATACTGTTTAATTAATCGTTTCAGAGAGGCCCCTTTCACACTGGGGCGGTTTGCAGGCGCTATTTTGCCTAAACAGCGGCTCCTGTCTCTCCAATGTGAAAGCCTCGAAAAAAATCCTGCTAGCCGCATCTTTGGAGCGGTGAGAGGAGCGGTGTGTTTACCGCTCCTACACCGCTCCTTCCCATTGAAATGAATGGGATACCGCGGTAATACTAGCGGCCGAATACCTCTGCAATCCCGACGGTATAGCGCCGCTAAAAATAGCGGCGCTATACCGCAACCGCCCCCACCGGCCCAGTGTGAAACCAGCCAGATCGATCTGTAACTCTTCCCTGTGAGTTGGCGAAGCCAGCTTTTGTTGGTTGGCTGCCTCCGCCGCTGCCTCCGCCACCATTGACTGATGGAATGGCCTGGCCGACAGCCCTTGGGGCTTGGTTTGTGAAACCCCCCCCAGGGTGATTGAGCCCAGCAGTTCGCTGAATCCAATCTTGCCCTCATATGGACGCCCGGGGCACATCGGGTCATTCCCGGTGTAGACCAGCTTGTGTTCTGTGGCGATCATGTTTTTTTCCCCACCTTTCCCTATGGTTTACCCACTCCACTATGCTCCGTCCATGCTCTGCCTGGTTTTATACCAGAGATCCAAAATTATCGCAATTAGGAATACTCTCTTTCCTATTTTTGCCATCGTGCAAGACCAACCTCCCTCATCCGGTCGCTTGGCCTTCTGAACCCTGTAGTTTGGACGCTGATCCGGGAATTTGGGCGCATGCGCACAGACGCTGTCACGTCCGCACTCCGCCGGTGACGTCAGACGCCGGCTGAGTGGTGATCACTTAAAAGCCGGCAGTCCTGGCTTGAGATCAGTCAGAGCAAATCTGAGGGGCGACCTGATGTTCATTTACTCACTGATACAAGGTAAAATCTACTGCTTGTCTAACATTTAGACAATCTATTTCTTTTTCTTCCAACACTTATTTTTTAATTTTTGCATTCTTGGTTCACTAGTTTATCCTAACTAATATATTGATAAACATTTCTTGTCTTTGCCTCTGGATCTTTAGTGCATGGACTCTTCATCTAGGGAAACCACTTTTTAGCACATTATATTACACTCTTTACTGCTTTAGTGCATGAGTTGTAACTATTCTTAATATATCACTACCCTTTTCCTTTCCTCTTGGATGGTTTTATACCACATTTAAATATTTTTTTATTTTTAATTTTTAATTTTTTATTCTTAATTGCACATACATTTGTGCCCTTTACTCATTTATCTTCTTTATCACAACCTTAGTCTGCTTAGTTGGATCTGATTTTTGATTCATTGAAATTAAGACCTATGCATAACTCTCCTTTTTACTACCCATCATTATATATTCAATAAGAAATAAACATCCAGTGTAGCTCTGCTTTTTTTTCTGCCTTTTCTCTTCTTTTTATTAATTAGTATATATATTCTGTTTATTTAGAACTTTTTTACCGTCTGGATTCCTTCCATTTTTGGATTCAAAAAATTCTTGAAGGTTCTTACCTTAATGCCGCGTACACATGATCATTATTCACGGCGGTTAAAAAACCACCGTGAATAATGACATTAAAAACGAGGGAACGGCTTGTTCCCCACACACGGTCGTTTTTTCACGAAATTTTTTCTCTTGTCGAGAAAAACGACCGTCTGTGGGCTCCGCGGCAGTGTTTCCCTATGGGAAAACTGCCGCGGAAAAAATGTCGGGAAAAACGACGAGAAAAATTAGAACATGTTCTAATTTTTCTCGTCGTTTTTAATGCCGTTTTTCTTGTCGAGAAAGACGACAAAATGCCCACAGACGATAGTTTTTCTCGTCAAAAGGAAAAAATTTAGTTTTTCTCGACGAGAAAAACGGTCGTGTGTACACGGCATAAAAGTTTGTCCTATTTGGATACATGCATTCTTGTGGATTTATGCTAACAGGCGCCCCCTTCTATAATTTTCTTTGGAAGTTTCCACACTTCATAAACCTTGATTTTAAGTGAGTACGCATCAATATCAATTCTTATTATGAAAAAATTCTTATACAATTGATCATGTTAAATGGACCAGTAGTCCAACTGTGGCTATGATCTGCTACACATAAGACTATTTGTTCCTATTATTTACTTATTTAAAAATGGTGGCTGTTATTGCCTTGTTTCTGACTGAAATTTTTGGTTTCCTTTTTATATTTTTTATGGCCAGGTCATATGAGTGATCACTGCGGGGGTTTGTTTGCTCTGAGTTTTGCTCCATCCACCATCCGGGGAGAGATTCCCTCTCTTCCCTCCTCGTGTGGGGTACCTTTCCATTCACCCCTACATTCCATCTAGGGCTATCGGTGGTAAGTCACTAACACCATGTCAATTGTGGACCTGATTACAGACCGATATCCAATGCTTTTAGAAATAATTGTCTAAATGGTAATTCATTGTCTTTTCTGTTTTTTTACCAGTTATTCATCTATTCGGGTATCTGAGACATACTTCCCCTGACGAAACCCCGATGGGCGAAACATGTTGGGACTGTGTATGATTCTCTCAGTTAAACACCATTATAACCAATATTTTTTCAATGTGCCCTATTGTGAATTTTGTGATATCATTTATATTTTTATAAAATTTTGTATGAATTGTTAATAATAAAGATATGTTTTTTACTATAACAGTAACTGAGTCTTCCACTGTGTTCAGAGATACATTAATAGCACCGTTATAGTCCCCTCCACTCTTTTTCTTACTACAGTGATTGTCCGCTTCTACAGCGGTTCCACATGTATGGAATTATTTTTCCAAACTGGACCAATGTGACTGCAATAAAAACATTCCTGGAGTTGAGCTGTAAATAATAAGCTGCCTGTATTGAAAAGGTAAAGTCAGGACTCATTTGTGACTGATCAGTCCTAGGTTTTCTTATTACTGAACAAGGGATGTTTAGTCAAAATGTCACCCTGAGGTGTAGGACCTTGACTGGATCATATGTCATTATTGCCCGGAATCTCTCAGTTCAGCACGTACACAGCACATATGGAATTGTATCCAAATCACACGGGGTTAATGTAGGTAAAGGAAGAGGCCTCCGGCAGTAAGGCAGAGGAAAAAGTGAAAACATATTTTAGATTGATCAAGTTTAAATTCTGTTGCCAGAGTTTCCTAAAATAAAGATAAAACTATGTTATGACATTATATTTTGTTGGTTTGTCATCTTTTAAAAGGAATCTTACTCAAAAACACTGAGGGGATTTTAATCAAGTTCAAACATTCCTCTAGTTTATAGATGACAAGAATTACATTTGAAGCCCTGCACACACGACCGGTTTTCCTGGCAGGAAAAAAAAACGTTTTTTCCCGACAGGATTCCTGCCAAGCTTGACGGGATTCCTGCCAAGCTTGTCTTGCGTACAGACTGTCAGACAAAATCCCGCCAGTCCAACGCGTGGTGACGTACAACATGTACGACGGCACTATAAAGGGGGAGTTCTAATCCAACGGCGCCACCCTTAGGGCTGCTTTTGCTGATCTCGTGTTATCGCGTGCTAGTAAAAGTTTGGTGAGAGACGATTCGCGCTTTTCAGTCTTCGTGCTTTCAGATCGTTTTCTGCTGTTCAGAATGCTGACAAATGTGATATCTCCATTATGAACGCTAGTTTTACCTAAACGAGTGCTCCCGTCTCATACTTGATTCTGAGCATGCACGTTTTTTTGCCCTTGGAAAAGCGTACACACGACTGGTTTTCACGACAGGAAAAAGTCAGATGGGGGAAAATAGAGAGCAGGTTCTCTATTTTTTTCCCGGCAGTTTTCCTGTCAGGAAAACTGCGATGGAGCATACACACGGCCGGTTTTCCTGGCCAAAAGCTCTCATGGCAGTTTTCCTGCCGGGAAAACCGGTCGTGCGTACAGGGCTGAAGTGTTTAGGACAACACTTTGGGGTTGATTTACTAAAAACAAAATAGACAGATTGCTTTGCAAATGCAGTTTCGTACTGCAAGTGCAGTCGCTCCAGAACTTAGTAAATGAGGAGAAGCTCTGCTGACTCCCATCATCCAATCATGTGCAAGAAAAAAATGCAGCTTTTTTATTTTCTTTGCATGTGAGTGGATATTCTTTGCAAAGGAAAGCTTTACTTAATTTACTAATCTCTGGAGCAACTGCACTTGCAAAGTGCACAGTCTAATTGCCTGGTAAATCGGCCCCCATTGCGTTTAGATCCCTTTCACACTGAGACACTTTGCAGGCGCTATTTTTTGCGTTATTGCTGATTCTGATGATTTAAATACATTCCACTCAGCCCATGTCTGGGAATACCTCTCATATTTATTTTGACCTAATAATACCAACTCTTCCATTTTATTAATCTCTTCGACTCTATTAAGCCACTCCGGTACTGTCGGGGGCTTTATGTCTCTCCATCGTCGTGCTATGCACGACCTGGCAGCATTAAAGAGATGCCTTAGAATCAGTTTATTGTACAGATTCCCTGGTATGCTAGAGAGAGACATGTAATAAAAATAACGCTGGGTCTATCGGGAGATTATAATCTGTAAATTTCTGAGATATTCGATGCACCTCTTTCCATAAGTATTCCAATTTCGGGCATGTCCAAAAAATATGAAGTAACGTCCCTCTATCTAGTTTGCATCTCCAGCATCTATCTGATTTCGATGGTGAGTACTTATGGAGCACGGAGGGTGTACAGTACCATCTCGTCAATATTTTAAAATTTGTTTCCTGTACCCGTGTACTTATTGATGATTTTAAGGTATTATTTATAATCTGTCTTTGTTGTGGAGGGGAAAAGGATCTTCCCAATTCTATTTCCCATTTCCTTAGAAACGGGGGTACATATTCATCTGGGGGCGAAATCAATAAGGCGTACATTTGTGAGAGTATATGGGAGGAAGGTCCCATTGCAACTTTTTATCTCGCACGGTATTTGCGCAATAATTTTTCAAACGCATTTTTTTTGGGAAAAAAAACGGTTTCATGAATTAAAAAATACTAAAACATTAAAGTTAGCCCAATTTTTTTGCATAATGTGAAAGATGAAGTTACGCGTACGCGTACGAGTAAATAGATACCTAACATGTCACCCTTCAAAATTGTACACGCTCGTGGAATGGCGCCAAACTTCGGTACTTAAAAATCCTCATGGGCGACGCTTTTTTTTATTGGTTACATGTTTTGAGTTACAGAGGAGGTCTAGGGCTAGAATTATTGCTCTCGCTCTAACGTTCGCTACGATACCTCACATGTGTGTTCTGAACACCGTTTTAATATGTGGGCGGGACTTACGTATGCGTTCGCTTCTGCGTACGAGCTACCGGGGACAGGGGTGCTTTACAATTTTTTTTATTTATTGTTCATTTTACACTTAACTTTTTACTTTGACAGTTAGAAAAAAAAAAAAATTATCACTTTTATTCCTATTACAAGGAATGTAAACATCCCTTGTAATAGGAATAAGCATGACAGGTCCTCTTTACAGTGAGATATGGGGTCAATAAGACCCCACATCTCACCTCTAGGCTGGGAAGCCTGAAATAAAAAAAAAAAAAAAACGATCACCGCTTCCTAGCCGAAGCGGCGCCGTTTTTTTGAATGCAGAGGCCGGGTGTGACGTCATAACATCGCGCCCGGCCTCCGAACGATCATAGAGACTCCGGCGACCATCTGGTCCGCCGGAAATCTCTATTGTAAGAAGCCGGGGCCGGCGGATCCTGTCACCGACTCCCCGATCGCTCAGGTGAGTCGGTATTAGCACCGGAGGGCGGCGGGAGGGGGGGGACGTCCCCTCTTGCCGCCTGTAAGAACGATCAAGCGGCGGAACAGCCGCTATGACCGTTCTTACGGTACAGAGAATCGCCGGCTCTAAAAAACTATATCTGAATGATGCCTGTAGCTGCAGGCATCATTCAGATATCCCGGCTCAAAGTCAAGGACGTCCATGGACGTCCTTGGGCGCAAAGTGGTTAATAGATGGAAAGATGAAAAAATGACTGAAGGTCCGCTTTAAATGCAAGAACCCAAGCGGTGGTTCCTGGCGATTAGCTGCGGGAAACAGCCCAGTTGAAAGCAATGGGAGGCTGCTGGCTCCTGCAGCTAATGGTGGCCACTTGCACGTAAACTCTCATGCAGTGATCGCTTTGTTTGTTTGTTCTGTGTTTTATAATAGAGTGGTGTGATGTGTGTTGCAGTGTGAAAAAAATGCAGGCATGCTACCCTTTTCCACAGTGCACTGGATGGCACAGCATGTCACTGCACTGTGCTGCTGGGCTGAGACATGCGTTGCAGCTGGCTACCCAGCATGCACCTGCTTAGCAGGCACATGCGCAGTAATGCCTCTGCGTGGCAGTCCTTGTTCCTGACGGGTTGCCATAGCAATGTTGGCGATTGGTGGAAGTTCCAGCCCCATTGCTATAGTGACCTGTCAATCAGAGGAGGAGAAGAGAGAAAGGTAATGAAAGTCTCCCATTCGTGTCATTTCCTGTCTGCAAAAAACGCAAGATTTCGGCAGTAGGCGATTCGCAAGGACTCCTGGGATACATGACGCCGCTATCCCAGGAACCCTTTCGAATCGCCTAGTGACGTAATCGCCTAGGCGCTGACAGCAGGAATTACAGGAGATATTACACTGTTAAAAGTTATTTCCAATTATTAAAAATAATTTGCATTGGGAAAAGGATGAGCTAAGGGGATACCATAGAGAGAAAGTGCAGGAAATGGGCGGAACTCCGCTTTAAAGAGTACAATGAAAATAAACATTTTCTAATTTTTGTTGTAAAAATAAGATGTAATATTGATGTTTTTTGTTTTCAGTTTTCAGCTTGCAGTCCTGTGAATGACCTTTTATTCCTGATGGTTTCTGCAGACATTCCACCAGTCTCGGTATGGTGAAGAGAGAGGTAGAATCAAACCACATGAACAGTTTTATAGTATTTCCTCCTGTCACTGGCTTGCTACAGGTTGAGTTGTAAGTGGCTAAGTCAGCAGTTTGCTTCTGTAAAGAAGTCTGTTTCCATTGCAGAGTCATAATGAGTTTTTCAGACGTTGATTTAGGAAAGGGCCTCACATAATTATATTTCCGACAGAATTTAAAAACCACACATAGATGTCTATTCACCATAGAATATCAACATTCAGCTGGGAAAACCTTACATAATTGTAGCAGCTACTGCTTACTCTATAAAACACAGTTGTGCATGTTGTTTGTAAGAAAAATAAAAGTCAGTTTATAACTAGTTGAAAAGTTGGAGGGGGGGGCGTGGGGGAGGGTTTATTAGTGACATACTATATTTAGAGGTTCCCTGGCACTTATCGTAGCCAGCAAAAGAACCCTAATGAAAACCTGGGTCTAATATATCAAAACTGAACTCCAGGCAGATTCAAAAGATGCTGTTTAACCACTTGCTGACCAGCTGCCGCAGTTTTTCTGCGGCAGCATGTCACGGCTGGGCGAAACGACGTTATGTTACGTCGTTTCGCCCTGTGGTCACTAGGGGCGAGTGCGCGCTGCTGGAGGCACGCTCATGCCCCGCTGCTTACCCCCGGAGCCGATGTGAGTGCCCGGCGGGTGCGATGACTGCCGGGCACCCGCGATCGCTTGTGACACAGCAAGAACCGGGATCTGTGTTTAAACAGATCCCAGTTCTTTCAGGGGAGAAATGACTGAGCGTATGTTCATACAAAGTATGAACAGCGATCTGTCATCTCCCCTAGTAAGTCCCACCCCCCCCACCCCTTCAGTTAGAACACAGAGAGGGAACACAGTTAAGCCCTTGATTGCCCCCTAGTCTTAACCCCTTCCCTGCCAGTGACATTTTTACAGTAATCGGTGCATTTTTATAGCACTTTTTGCTGTAAAATTGTCAGTGGTCCCAAAAATGTGTCAAGTGTCCATTACTAGTAAAAAAATAAATAATAAAAATGCCATAATTTTATCCCCTATTTTGTAGACGCTATAACTTTTGCACAAACCAATCAATACACGGTTATTGCGTTGTGTGTGTGTTTTTTTTTTTTTTATTATTTTTTTTTTACCAAAAATATGTAGAAGAATACATTTCGACCTAAACTAACCTAAAAATTGGGATATTTATTATAGCAAAAAGTAAAAGATATTGTGTTCTTTTCTAAAATGTCTCTGTTCTTTTGTTTATAGCGCAAAAAATAAAAACCGCAGAGTTGATCAAATACCACCAAAAAAAGCTCTATTTGTCGGGAAAAAAAGGACGCAAATTTTGTGTGCTCTGGTTAGGAAGGGGGTTAAATCTTCCAGGGCTGAAGCGGTTAAAGCAGAACTTTACGCAAAAGGGGAAGTGCTCTACCTCCTCCTCCCCGCCTCCTTCTTAACATTTGGGACATCACTTTTTTTTTTTTGGGGGAGCGGGTATCTGGTTTTGACAGGTACCTGCTCCCCCACTTCCCGTTGGGTCACAGGAAGTTCGGCCCCCTTTTTTCCCTGCACCCTTTACAACATATCACAGGTCCTAGAAAGTTGCGGGATCAATAATATAGCACAGCTTGTTTCACGCATTTGCAGTGAGCAGCTGGCTGTGAAGCTGCAAACAGTCACAGCCGGCTGCCCTCAATTATTATGTGCCGGGACTGAAGCCCAGTGAAGAAACCGGCTGGGTGAGGACATCACTGGATCCTGGGGCAGGTAAGTGTCTTTTTATTAAAAGTCAGCAACTACAGTTTTTGTAGTGCTGACTTTTACTGTATATACTCGAGTATAAGCCGACCCGAATATAAGCCGAGGCACCTAATTTTACCACAAAATACTGGTAAAACATATTGACTCAAGTATAAGCCTAGGGTGTCCATCTGCATGCCTCACTGTGTCCATGTGCATGCCTCACTGTGCCCATGACTAGACTGACGTTTAACATGGGAGTCTATGGAAGGGGTGCCCGGCTTTGAAAAATCTGTGCTCCCCGGCCGTAGGTCTCCCAGCCAAAAAACTTTGCACACTTGTAGAGGAAGAGTGTGGCTACATGTGTGCCAAGTTTAGGGGACCTATGGCCGGCCGGTACCGGGTCCCCAAAGTCCGGGAGATCAGGTGCAAAAAGGTTACTCGAGTATAAGCCGAGGGGGGCATTTTCAGCACAAAAAAATGTGCTGAAAAACTCGGCTTATACTCGAGTATATTCGGTAATTTTTGAACAGATGTCTGGACAACCACTTTAATGCTGCTTTCTATTTATTACATTATTATTATTATTTAGTTTTAATGTAAGCAATGTAAGTACTGTACCGGAATTAGACTTGGTAATGGCCTCTTGCACAACAATCGCTGTACTTCAGTGGCTAGTTGCTGATGTGCTAACAGTGAACACTGATGCCTCGTACACACGACCGGTTTTCCCGGCAGGAAAAAAAACAACGCTTTTCCCGACGGGATTTCTCTCAAGCCTGCCTTGCATACACACGGGCACACAAAAGACCGCTGAACTTTTGACGCTGACGGTGACGTCTTGGCAGACGACGAGCCGACAAAAAACCTTTTGACGGTGACGTCTTGGCAGACGACGAGCCGACAAAATTACGTTCTATGCTTCCGCGCATGCGTCGAATTGTTTACGAGCATGCGCGTTTTTTCCCCCCTCGGTAAAGCATACTCACAACGGTTTTACACGACGGGAAAAAGAACGAGTTCTGTTTTTTTTTTTTCCCGCAGTTTTCTCGTCAGGAAAACTGCGATGGAGCATACACACGACCGGTTTTCCCGGCCAAAAGCTGTCATGGCAGTTTTCCCGACGGGAAAACCGGTCGTGTGTACGAGGCATAAGGAGAGAGCAGACTGAGGGATAGTTTATACTAGCGTTGTTCCCTGAAGAGCGGTCAGCGTTCAGATCGCTCTGGAGAGAGCATTTAAAAGGCAGTGAGGAGGTGCCTCCTCAGTGTCTGCTTTAACCCCCTGAACCCTGCACTAGCGTGCTGCAACCGCATGCATTGCATGCTGTTAGAGAGCACCTGCGTTCAGTTAAATGGATTAAGTTCAGCGCATGTTACTGCGGATGTTACTGCCTGCTAAACGCAACAGTGTGGATCTCTTTTGGAGCATAGTAAAGCAGAGCATTGTGGCTATGACATATCTACGGGAAGTAAGGGCAAATCTCCCAAATGAGACACGGATGGAAAAAACGGGATTATAACCTTAAACCTTCCCTAAGGCCCCTTTCACACGGAGGGTCCGTTCAGGTCCGCCTGTCAGTTTTTTAGGCGGACCTGGACGGACGCTTCATGTAGCCCTTTGGAGCCACGGATGTCAGCGGTGACATATCCGCTCCACCAAAGTATGACGGAGGAAAACCCTATTTTTCCTTCCGTCGGCGGAGCGGATCGGATGAACACTGACAGACGGTCCGTGTTCATCCGATCTCCCCATAGGGGAGAGCGGCGCTCTGACAGGGCGGTCCCTGCACAGTGTGCGGGGACCGCCCAGTCATCCGCCGGCTCAGCGGGGATCAACTGAGCGATCCCCGCTGAGCAAGCGGAGCTTCACGGGGCGGATCATGACTGATCCGTCCCGTGTGAAAGACTCTATCCAAAAGGAAAAAAATACGGTTTGCCTTTAGTTATACTTTTAATACCATATACAGTACACTGTTTTAGTTGGCTTTATAGTTATTGGTTAATGAACTTTTTTTAGGTCCTAGTTTTGTAAGAGGAGCTATTTAGGCTGTGACATATAGCATTGGGTTGCCATGCTTTTCTTTTTCCTAGCATTTGTAAGGGATTGTGTGTGTGTGTATTCCCCCCCCCCCCCCCCCCATGGCACAGTGGTAATAAGGTCTATACCATCAACAATAGCAGCACAGTTGGGGAGGTTGGATATTTGTGTCTCTGCACCAGGAAGACCAGAGCTAGAGCTGAGCGGAGCACTATAGTGAATTAATGAGACGCCCGATACCAGCAAACATTACAAATAAAAGTCCTTCTCTTCAACCCAAGTGTAAGACCAATTTTACTTCTCCCAGCATCTGCAAATCATTATCCTGCTTTTTAATCTTAGATTTAAAAGTGTTTTACTGGAACGTTTACCACCCTCTGTAAAATCTGTGTGCCATTACAGTTGTATTGGTCGTTTTTTTATTTTTATTAATCAAGTGTGTAATTAAAGAGAACCAGTTTATGGAAGAATCTGAATATTCAGTTTTAATGTATTATCACTCTGCAGGCTTACCCAGGAAAGATTTACTTCTCCACTTCATTTGGTCCATACACGGTTGGAATCTTGGCTGGTTCAGCAGAAACTGGCTGAGATCCGAACCGTGTATAGACAGGTGGAATGGACCAAGTTGATCGATTGGTCCGCTTGGGTGATACCAGCATACTGGGTTTTACCTGTGGTTATCACTAGTGGCTGCTCTAGCAATAATCACTGGCTTCCACCACCCCCCACCAGGAGAAGATGATGGCCCGGCAGGAGGGATTCCCCCATCAACACTGTCTGTATTGATGGGCGAATCGAGGACATTTCTTTCCTGCAAGAAACAAACAGGAAGACTAAGGCCTCGTACACACGACCGAGTTTCTCGTCGTAAAAAACACGTCGTTTTTTTCGATGAGATTCTTGTTAGGCTTGTCGATTTTCTCGTCAAGCTTTCTATGCGTACACACTATCATTTCCCAATTTCCTCGTTGTTCTCCGCGCTCACGTCCAGCACGTACGACGGCACTATAAAGGGGAAGATCTTTTTTCTTGGCGCCACCCCTTGGGCTGCTTTTTGCTGATCTCGTGTTACCGCGTGTGAAGTAAAAGTTTGGGAAGAGACGATTCGCGCTTTTCAGTCTTCGTACTTTTCAGATCGTTTTCTGCCGTTCAGTTTGTGCTTGTGGGTTCGTATCTTGACTTTCAGGGCGTCTAGGCAGGTCGTATCTGTTTTACAGTGCGTTCTTGCCTGTTCGTTTCTGTTTTTCAGTTCGTTATTCATAGGCCTTGCTGTTCTAAAGTGCGTTCTGTTCTGTACGTTCTGATTAGACGACCGTTTCCTAGCCATGTTGCCTGGACGTTCTCGTCGTCGAGTTCGTGCTGTGCGTGCGCTTGGTGTTGCTCTGCTTGTTTTGGACCAAGACCAGTCCATGAATGGTGTGAGGAGGAGTTCATGGACCAAGAATTGGTTGCTCCAGCGGGACCAATTCTGCCACATGCCTCTGCTGCGGGAGATCGTCGAGAATAATCCTGAGGACTACAGGAATTTTCTGCGGATGTCTGACCCCGTTTTTCAGGAACCGTTGGCTTTGGTGTCCCCCTATATTACCAGGAAGGACACCGTTATGCGGGAAGCCATCAGTGCTGAGCAGAGGCTCATCGCCACGTTACGTTATCTGGCGACAGGGAGAAGTCTTCAGGACTTGAAGTTCACCACAGGCATCTCCCCCCAGGCTCTGGGCCTCATAATCCCAGACACCTGTTCTGCCATTATACAAGTCCTGCAGGAGGACTATATTAGGGTAAGTTTTCTCCCTAAACATCACATTTTATGTATTACATGTATGCTAATGTATTGTATTTCTTTCATCCTTCCCTAATTACCATGATTGTAATATGCTGAGAATGTCCCCTTTGTCCCCATGCATGTTGGAAGCTTTAGATTGCCCCTTTTTTCTCCTCCATAAATATTTCCCTTCACTAACTTTTCCAGCAGGGGCGCCTGTTGCTCCAAATGTTTGGGGGTTCAAACCCCAATTTAGGAAATAAACTTCCTCCTTTTTTTCTCTGGTGCCTATTAAACGCCCCCAGTTGTCCCCTCCAATGCAGCCATTTTGTTCCCTCAAATGCAGCCATTTAGTCCCCTCTAATGCAGCCAGTTTCCCCCCAGCCCTGCACTTACCTTCTTGTGGTCAGCGCCATCCTTCTTCTGTCCTTGATGTCTTCTCCTTCCCTTCATGTTGCATCAGCCAATCATGTTACCATTAAACAGACTTGGTGAACATGATTGGCAGAGCAGCCTGTCAGTGTTTACCCAAGGAATGCCCCCCCCCCCCTGCGTCCCCGATTTTACTTTTAGGAAGCCAATTACATCCCTCAGGTTGTAATGTGCAAGACTATTTTACTACCTGTTTCTGCTATGCAATTTTAACCCCCTAAATGCCGCAATGATTCATATGTCGGTCGCTTTACAAGAGGCCATCCACCTGAATAGTGGGCGGCATAGACAATACATAGGTTAATGCAACGCATGAACCTATGTATTGTTCTGAGTGATGGGCACAGGAGAGAGGGGGCAGTGCTCCAGCGCCCACTCTGGACGCACCGCCACTGCAATGCTATCCTGTGGCCAAACACATCTCCCCCCCCCAAAATAATTTAGTAATGGCCCATCAGAGGGGGTGATGAATATGATAAATGAGCCTTCCATTATACTTTTTTTAAACACCTTAATAAACGTATAAGTTGATTGATGTTGGCCTCTAATGTTTTGGGATAGAATTTCCTTGTAATGTATGACTTTGTTTTTCTAATATTATTTCATCTTGTTTCACTCCACAGCTTCCTTCCACGCCGCAGGAATGGCAGACTGTGGCATCGGAGTTTGCCACGCGGCGGGACTTCCCCAACTGCGGTGGTGCCATAGACGGGAAGCACGTCCGCATCGTGCCGCCACCCCGTTCTGGGTCCTACTACTACAACTACAAGGGGTTTCATAGCATTGTGCTGATGGCGGTGGTGTCAGCACGGTATGAATTCCTCTATGTTGATGTAGGGAAAAATGGCCGGATGTCCGATGGGGGATCCTTCATCCAGACGGAGTTTGCCCTCCGTCTCCAGAGTGACGACCTTGCATTGCCACCGGATGCAGGGAATATTGAAGGACTCCCCTTTTGTTTTTTTGGCTGATGAAGCCTTCGGACTCGGACGGCATCTTATGAGGCCATTTCCACAGAGGACCCTGACCCCAGAGAAGAGGGTGTTCAATTACCGGCTGGCCAGGGGCCGAAGAGTCATTGAAAATGCCTTCGGCATAATGGCCAGCCGGTTCCGCCTTTTTATGACTTCTATCCACTTGGTGGACTACAAAATAAACTATGTAGTGTTATGCTGCTGTGTGCTACACAATTTTCTTTGCCGCAAATCTAATTCATATATGGCCTCAGTTTTGTCAGAGGCTGGACTTTCCCCTGCAAATCCCCTGCCGGGCCTGGAATCCCCTGCCGGGCCTGGAATCTGCCCGTCTTGGCTTGTCCCCCCAAAATGCCCGTGAGGTTCGGGACAAATACATGGAGTATTTCACGGGTAGGGGGGCAATTCCTATGCCAGCCTATGTCTAAGTATCCCAATAAAAAGCTTGTTTAAACCTTTAATTATTTGTTCTTTCCTGTCTCCTAGTTTGTCTTTGTGCATTTGTAGTGGCAAGTGTATTTTACTTTAGTAAATAACAACCATTTCACTATGTAACCTTACAAAAGACCCAAATAAGCTTAGAGGGTATTATAAAAAGAAGCTACACGTTGTTTGTGGTCAAATATTTTACTCTGTGCACATTCTCTTCATTTTTTTTTTTTTTTTTTTTAATTTTGGATTGGCCTGGCCCCAACCCGGCAATTTTTTGCTTATGAAAATACAAAAATAACAGTTGCATTTCAAAAATTACAACATTGGATACCTCTGAGCAATCGGAGACATTCACTTACACAAATTATGTCTCTATGTGCCCGTCCTAATATGGGGTCCTGCCACCCCTTGGCCAGCCAAAAATTGAATATGCACACATTTGGGATTTTTTTCATCTAGGAAGTTTACAATCCTGATCCCTATTGTCAACATGTGCTATCTGCCATCAGGGGTGATCAATGGACGTGTTTTGGGGGTGCATCCCCTTCCTCAGTTCACCGACTTTAGATACGAGGAAGGGGTTGCACCCACAAAAGACGTACATGGATATCCCCTGATGGCAGATAGCACATGTTCACACACTGTGTGCATATTCAATTTTTGGCTGGTTTTATAGTCAAAAAAATTCGAAAAATTACAAAAACAAACATGTAAAAACAAATGTGTTTGGATGGCTTATTGAATTCTCCCCAAAACATCGAGAATGTCTTTAAATGTTTGTTCCATCACATGGATTCTTTGTTTAATAAGGTCCAGTTCCGTGCTACATTCCATCACTTGCTGGATGAGGCGGAGGACACTGTCAGCAGAGAACCGTGTACTATCCTTCACAACATTTACATCCCCTAAAAACCAAAAAAAATATGTATTATAACTCTGCAGGCCTACCTCTCTTACCTGAAGCTGTGGTGACAGATACTGACCTGTTGTGGTGACCAGATCCACAACGTCATCCACCTCTCCTTCCTGCACTTCTCCTTCCTCCACCTCAACTTCCTGCACATCTTTCGGTTGTGGGTCTTTGGGAGTTTGGGGTTGCTTGGAAGTTGTTGGGTGCATGTGCTCCCTGGAGTGTCCTCCTCCCAGTCTTCTCTCCCAAGGTCAATTTATCACACTGTAAATCTCAAAGTTAAAATAAAAACAGGCTAAATTGATTGGAAGTGGGGTACAAGTGTGTGTTTGTGCGGAATTTAAAGAAGAATGCATTATTTATGACCAAGAATATGTTTAGTATTCACATTTGGATGTAATTTTTTGGACATGGAGGCACCACAAAAATTCTCTGATGCACCTGTGTGGGACACCCAAAAAAGGCGGGTCTGGTGGCCCACACTATAGTGCTCCAAAGTACAGATGTGGAAGCAGCTGCTGAGTGTCCTCTCCTTTACACTGATAAAAGTTTGCATTTCATTCTCTTTACAAACACATCATCTAGACTAAAAAATTATCAACAATATTTGAACAAAAATGGCAGATGTCTAATTACTTTTGTGGCTCTAAAATAAGCCAAAACCGCGGATAGTGGCCGAACGAAGTGTCGGTAACGTAACGAACGATTACTGTGCCCAACCAAGTTCAAAATATTACATTTTGGAAGGGAGTCCAATATGAGAAAAAAAAAACCATGTCAGTTTATAAAAAGATTAATAGCAGAAAAGTCTACATTTTACTTACTTTTAGCGAGCATTCTCTTTATGCTCCTCGACTGGTCTGGCTCCCTCAGTTTGAGGTCTGACCACCTCTTTCTGAGCTGCTCATTTGAGCGTTTCACCCCGAACTTCGCCTTCAGACTCTTCACAACTTTAGTGAGGATTTTGGCCTTCCTTCTATTTGGTTTGCTATACGGCCCATGCTTGGCATCATAATCAGCCTTGAGCAAGATGTCCACCATCTCCGCCATCTCCGCCAAAGACATATTCGATGTCTTGAGTCTCCTCCTTGATCGTGACGTGTCCTCGGTCTCCGGGCTTGTCTCCTCGTTTAGTTGCGGAATTATCAGACACCTGCTGTAACTCCGCCATATCTGTCTGCCCGCCGAAAGAGAAGGGGCGGGGAAAAGATGTTAGTTAGAACGTCATGGGCGGGCGACGTGTGCGGAGCGACGTGTTCGAATTTTGACGCATGCGTGGTGTGTATATAGCAAACACACATGTGACTATAGTACGTTCGGTGTGCGGAGAGAGGAGTTCAAGTGACGGACGTGCGAACGAAGGTATGTGATTTTGTGACTTGTAAAAATTGTTGGCCTATACTGTCTTGAGATTGTTGGAGGATATATATGGTGACTAGGATGTTAAGGAGGTTAGACTGTTTGCCTCACATTAGTTAAATATAATTTATTTAACTTGCAGATACAATATGAATGTCTTTATTAGCGACAAAGAGTTCCTAGCGGAATTTATTGACCGTGTAAGGGAGCTGCCGGCTCTGTGGGAGACGAAAAACCCCATCCATAAAAAGAGGGGTGAGAAAAGCAGCGCTGGAGAAGCTGCTCCCATTTGTGCATACCAAGGTGCCCACAGCCACAGCAAAACAAGTGGACACTAAAATTGGGAGCTTGAGAGGTACCTACAGGACTGAACGCTCTAAGGTGCTGGCTTCTCAGAGGTCAGGAGCAGCAGCAGATGATGTTTATGTCCCGATTTTGTGGTACTACAACAGGATGTCCTTCCTGGATGACCACATTGAGACAAGGCCATCACTCTCCACTCTTCCCCCCAGACTTCCCTGCAGCCAACCTGAGCCTTCTCTGGAGCAAGAGGAGGCAGCCATCCTGGATGATCCTGATTTGGCCATCTGGAGCCAGGTATAGTATTAACTGAAAATGTATTGGGATAAAATTAATGTTTGACAAATATGTCAAGATGAGAAACATACATTATTTTGGATTCCACAAGTGAAATCAAGATCTGTAGACATTATTCTGCACTTAATTGTGTGCTAAATAGTCAATCTGATGTAGTGGTAAATTTAAAGCAAGGATTTATGCATTTACATTCTAATTGCTTCAATCAGGATTACAAAGTTTGATGCAAAGATTAAACCAACATATTAAACTATGTTCCTTTTTCATACACAGGATGAAATCAGCCAGGAGGAGGGTCTGGAAACTGTCAGGCAGGAGGAGGAAGGGCCCAGTGGCAGCCAGGAGGTGGCAGGGCCCAGTGGCAGCCAGGAGGTGGCAGGGCCCAGTGGCAGACAGGAGGTGGCAGGGCCCAGTGGCAGACAGGAGGTGGCAGGGCCCAGTGGCAGACAGGAGGTGGCAGGGCAAAGGAGAAGCACCAGATCCCAGGTGCCTCCCATCCGGCTTCACAAAAGAGGCAGGAGGGACAGGACCACCAGTGAGGCAGCAATGGCCCTTATTAAAGAGGCCCATGCCACCCTCAAGGAGCCCACATCCCCTGAAGAGGCCATTGCCGGCCTAGTGGAGGCTAAGTTCAAGGTGATGAGCATGGAGCAACGCCTCCTATGCGAGCCCCTGCTCATCACCTTGCTCAACAAGGGGGTGATGGAGAAAATTACACCCAATACCGCCATATGTGAGGTGGCCCAACTGACCCAACCTCAACCTCCACCTCCACCTTCTTCTTCTGCCCCACCCCCTTCTGCTACACCTCCACCTTCTTCTGCCCCACCCCTTTCTGCTACACCTTCTTCTTCTGCCCCACCCCCTTCTGCTACATCTCCACCTTCTGCCCCACCCCCTTCTGCTACACCTCCACCTTCTTCTTCTGCCCCACCCCTTCTGCTACACCTCCACCTTCTGCCCCACCCCCTTCTGCTACACCTCCACCTTCTTCTTCTGCCCCACCCCCTTCTGCTACACCTCCACCTTCTGCCCCACCCCCTTCTGCTACACCTCCACCTTCTGCCCCACCCCCTTCTGCTACACCTCCACCTTCTTCTTCTGCCCCACCCCCTTCTGCTACACCTCCACCTTCTTCTTCTGCCCCACCCCCTTCTGCTACACCTCCACCTCCTCCTCCTGACAGAAGTACCCCTCCAGTGGGCCAGCCTCCAGCCAAACGAAGAAGGAAGGCTGCAGGAAAGGCTGCAGGAAAGGCTGCAGGGAAGGCTTCAGGAAAGGCTGCAGGGAAGGTTGCCAGGAAGAAGAGGAAGTGATGGCCTTGCTTCATTGTGGTCGGACAGAAGGCAGCCTGTTGTAGTACCACACACTTGGGACATATATATCACCTGCTGCTGTTCCTGACCTCTGGGAGGGCAGCATCAGATTGTGTTCAGAAATGTTGGCCTTCTCAAGCTCCCAATTTTAGTGTCCACACAGGGTTGCTGTGTGCTCTGGGGTCCCTGGGATGCACATATGGCAGCAGCTTCTACAGCGCTGCCTTCTCTTTATTTAATTTATAAACATGAATAAATTTGATTTTTGCTACTAAGAGCCCATTCACACAGGGGCAACACGACTTCCAGCGCGATTTTATGAGGCAACTCAGACACAACCTGAGTATGAATCACAGCGCGACCTGGAGCTATTTACAAGGCAACTCCAAGTTGCCTGCAGGACAAGAGACATTCCAGTGGCCAATCAAACAAGAATCAGCTCTGTGGGAGGGAGGGGGGAGAGAGAGTTTTGCAGGAGAAATGTATGTTATCTTCCTGGAGAGTCGCTCCTATTAAGACAGGGAGAGGCGACTCCCATTGAAATGAATGGTTACAGGTCGCCTAGGAGTCGGATTGAAGTAGTACAGGGACCTTTTTTGAAGTCTGAGCGACTGCAGTAGTGTGCATAAGGACGGCTCCATTAACTTACATTGATTTCTTCAGCCAGCGCGACCTGAGGCGACTAGGGGCGACCTGGGGCGATTTGGAGTCGGATCCAAAGACGCCCCTGTGTGAATGGGCTCTAAGTTCATACTTGACTATGTGTATTTTTAAATAAACAAAATCAAGCTTTGGAGTAAGCAGATACATTTGACTGACAATAAAAGGGACAGATATCACCCCCCCCAAAAGAATAACTAAATCTGATTATCACAAAAACATGGTGGGAAATTTAAATAATATAGATTCCAAAATTAAATGGGAGATCACTATCAAAACATTGTGAAATTATAATTAACATCATTTTGAAAAATCTAACCATTTAAATTATTCCTAAAAACTTGCACGATATAATACACATAAATCTTATAAAGAGCAGCATGAAAAAGTTTAAAAATAAGGCATAACTCTGTGTGAATATCAGCAGCAAAAGAAGGTCTCTCGTTTTGATTAATGTAACATTCTAACGAAGATTTCAATGCAGAACATTTAAACGATGCAATAATTTTGAGCGTGACGAATGTGCTCTCTCCATTACGAAGGCTTGTTTTACCAGAAGATGCGCTCCCGTCTCATAGTTGCTTGTGAGCATGCGCGCTTTTGGAAGAGTCGTAAAAGCATACACACGAACCATTTTCTCGTCACAAAACAGGCCGACGAGAAACACGATGAGGAAATCTGGAATCCTGACGAGAAAATAGAGAGCAGGTTCTCTATTTTCTCGTCGAGATTCTCGGCAATTTTCTCGTCGTAAAACCATACACACGAACGTTTTTCGAGACAAAAAAACTCTCGCGGCACTTTTCTTGACTGTTTTGGACGAGAAACTCGGTCGTGTGTACGAGGCTTAAGGGTTGGGACTTTAAATGAAGCAGGCAGGTGTAAGCAGTTTAAATGTATTGGAAATCAATGATAAGTTGCATGAGGGTAATCATGAGTAGACAAAGAACCAATATAATTCATTCAGTGGATATACATACAGCAATTACAATTTGCCACTTAATAATACAAATCACATAATACAGGTGATCATTAAGTCAGGTAAAACATATAGTTTGGCATACAAACACGGCATATAATAGCTCTATGCATTTTGTGGATTCATCCACTCTTCAGGAGCATGCATGTGGCAAAATGCTGTAGTATAGTAATAATAACAAGAATATCTGTAAGGTCTGACCCTGTCACGGGAAGGAGATTAAAATGAGATAATTAGAGGTAATATTTACCTAGGAAAAACCACTCTTAACAGTACTTATTGTCTGTGTCTATGCAGTAGCAGTGTGCCAACATGAATCGGAGAACCCCTAGGGGTATCACTGGTGGGAGTAGAGGTGGTTATGGCGGACCGGGACTCAACAAGGATGATTTCCAAGGACAGGAATTTTCACATACAAAGCTGTGGCTTAGCCCGCCCCCTCCACCTCTTGATTGGCCAAAAGTCAATCGGGAGTGCGAGTCCCCGGAGACGCAAGGCTCTCGTGGACATCACTAGATCAAGAGGGGGTTCAGCTAAGTATTTGGGGAGGGGGGCTTCTGCACACAGAAAGTTTTTTTACCTTCATGCATAGAATGCCTTTACAACCACTTCAAGCGCTAAACGTATTTGCAAGCTTTTTCTGACAAAGTGCCGCTGCTCCTGGACTCACTGGCTGTGTTTTTTTTTTCTGCCTCTAAACTCCTCTAAATGCCTATGTGTGTATGCATATATAGGCTAACATGCAGGGGTGTTTACAGGTAAAAAAAAAATACCAGACTCCCCTAACAGCCACATTTAAAAACATCCAGTGTGCATGAGGTTAAGGATTTCTACACACAGCAGTATTTCTTCTATCAGAATAAAGTGTCCCAGCATTTAATGGCCCGTACACACGTTCCGAAAATCAGACGACAGATCGTCCGTTTAGTCGCATATCGAAAATGGAGAGGTTACTAAAGGGACAAAATTTCTCGTACGACAGAATAAAAAATCAGAAGTGATGTCGTGTTGTAGTGTGTTTCTATTGTATTTTCGGATGACAACTGTACTGATCAAACGAAAATCGTACAATCTGGTATTATATGAGAAAAATTTTCGAGTTTGTCTGATCGAATAAACTGTCGTGATCTGCTCTCGAAAGCTCTGTACTAAGGATCCGATTATTGCACGATCGTTTCAAAAGCGGTATTTTTTTTGTCCGATTTTTGGATTGTGTGTATGGGCCATTAGAGTGCATACAGTGTAAAAAAAACGCAACCCCTTAAGCCTGGTACACGGTATTCTTCTTTTTTTTCGCTCAAACCAGCAGGCTGAAAAAACAAACAAACAGCGCTCGGGGGGAGCCGTTGTACTAACTATCCAATGTTAGTACAGTGATCTTCCTTGCTGAGCTTTTGTGTTCTGACAGGGGGACAGGCCCCTCCCCCCCCCCCCCCCCCTCGGCAGAACAAACTGGTCAGCGCTTTAAACGGCAGACCTGTCCGAACAAACGGCTTCTGTTGGACCAGCTGTTGTACACGGGGGCCAAATGTCGGACAGTTTTCATTAAACTGGCCCATACCGCCCAACATCCAACCCGTGTGTTCTAGGCTTTAGTTATCTGCATCCATCTTAGGCCGGATTTACACTTCTTTGTTGCTTCAACATGCAGTAACGTACTTAACATGCGTTGTGGTGCCATTCATATTGGACTATGCATTATGAATGCACTAAGGCAGTGCACCTGGGTTATATGTTGGGTTAAAAATAAATAAATGGTTATGTGCAATTTTAGGTATATTTAGGGTGTGTTGGCAGCCTTTTCTTCTTTTCTTTTCTTTTTCTTTTTTTTTTTTTTCGGAAATAGGCTGCCAGAACAAAAACACATAAACACGTGACATAATGCTGGTAATGCACCAGAAAATATATCAATAGGCCCCTAAATTTGAGGAGAAATTATCCCCCCTCCAGGTTAATGGTATACTTTTCCAGGTCTTTAGTAGGCTTTGTTTAGAGTTTTTTTTTTTTTTTTTTTTTTTTACCTTTTTTCTCTTTTCTGAGCAAAATGATTTGTCCTTTTATGTTTCTTAAACCAACAAGCGAGTAGAAAATTCTGCTTTCATTATCCCCGAGCAATCTCCATTTTGCAATAACAGATTTGACTACCATCTGCATCACTTTAGCTTTTAAGCCTTATGCGGCGTACACACGATCATTTTTCATGCCATTTTTTTAAACCAACGTTTTTCTCGTTATTTTTTTTTAATGTTTCATCTTGCGTACACACGATCATTTAAAAAAACGTTCAAGCAAAGCGCAGTGACGTACAACACGTACGACGGCACTATAAAGGGGAAGTTCCGTTCGGATGGTGCCACCCTTCATGTTAGTAACGTTTGTTGAGCGACGATTCGCGCTTTTCAGCCTCCTGCTTTTCAGTCCGTTACAGCGTGACGAATGTGCTATCTCCATTACAAATGCTAGTTTTACCAGAACGTGCGCTCCCGTCTCATACTTGATTCTGAGCATGCGTGTTTTTTTTCACCTCGTCAAAGCATACACACCATAGTTTTTTACGTCGTTAAAAAAAACTACGTGAAAAAATAGAGCATGTTCGAAATTTTTAATGGCCGTTTTTCACGTCGTTAAAAATGCTCTGGAGCATACACACGATCGGTTTTAATGCCCATTTTTAAAAATGGCATTTTTAACGGCATGAAAAACGATCGTGTGTATGGGGCATTAGAAGGTATGTTGGCAAAAGAAAAACTCTTCTAGTAATAGATTTCTGGGAAATTGTCCTCAGTTTAACATTGCAAAGAAGCAAGGAACACTACATTGTTTTCAGTGTTAATTACTTAAGACCAAGTGGCTTTGAAAATGGTGCTGGTTTAGCATTTATTTTCCCCAGTGCTGTTTCAAAATGCCGCCCAGTTGGCAGTGGTTGGTGGTGGTGGAGTTTGATGCTGGAATTATCAGCTGTTAATGACAGCGGTGGTCCAGGAGCTGAACAGAGTACATTTTAGGTTGACAACCCTGGCATTGTATGATTAGTTTGATTTCCTATTAGTTCTGGGGATATTAGACAGTATGGAAAAATTGCTATTCCTTTCCCTTCCCAACGTAAACGCACTTTTATTTCTTTCCTTTTGCCCTTTGGAGAGATTCTTACAACTTGCCATACAGGAGGAAAGGGGGACAGAGTTGGGCTTTTAAAGCGGAGTTCCGCCGAAAAAATTAATATTTTTTTTAAAGCCAGCAGCTACAAAAAGTGTAGCTGCTGACTTTTAATAATCACACACTCACCTGTCCCGCGGTCCAGCGATGCGGGCGAACGAAGCCTTGTGCCTCTCCCCCTCCTCGCCACGGCGCCGGCATTCTTACTGTGGGCGTCCGGCTGTGGCTTCACAGCTGGGCACGCACTGCGCGATCTGCGCTGTGAATGACCAGTGTTTTGTCTGAATTTATAACGGAAGTGACATTCCGTCACCGCCATCTTGCTACACCCCACACTCCTCCACAGTAAGGATACACTGAGAAGGGGGCAAGCGGACATCTTGTTACACCCAGCCGGAGTTTTGCATTTCACAGTTATTTTTAACAGTAAACGGAGCTTATAAGGTGAAATACAATATTTAGAAATGCGTCGGACTATTTAGATGTTATGTGGGGGGGTGTTCAATTTAGGGGAAGTGTCCGAGTGGTAACCAGGCTCAGACACATTAAATTGTTAGGATTCATGGACTATTTTTTGTTCTCAGGGGTTAATGCTGGTGATGTGTTCCCTGTGGCCGGTGAGTGGCGCTGCCATTCTGGGCCAGGGTTGAACCGCGAGCGCAGTGCTGTGCCTTTTGTGTCCCCTCTCGGCAGACGTACAGTGGGGCGGGGAACCTGCTGTGCATGCCGGGAGAGGGTATAAAAGGGGCAGACATCTTCTGAGAGGGGTTCGTCCACGCCCAGGCCCCTTCAGCCTGTGTGTGTGTGTGTGTGTGTGTGTCGTCCACACCCAGGCACCTTCGGCCTGGGTGTATGTGCGTGTGGTTCCATCTCCGGGTGCCCTAGGCCCGGAGGCCTTGTTCCGGTTCCAACTCAGGCACCTTTAGCCTGGGGTGAGGTACTACCTCACCGTTCCTGGGCACGGAAGCCCAGGAGTTGCAGCAACGGCCCGGAGCCCAGCAACCTTCGGCTGGGGTCCGCAAGGGATCGAGGCATCCAGGGTGCCGCCTTGCGAGGGGACCTGCACCCTAAGAGAAGGGAGGATCTGTTCCGAGGGACCGGTGCTGTGGACACGGTGAAGGAAGGGGTCTGTTGACTCTCTGGGGGGACACCTTCTCCCTGAAAGGGGCTATGTCCTAGGAAGAAACCAAGGTTCGCCAGGTCAGTGGCAGTGACCTTATTCACAAGGTCTGTGGCAGAGACCAACCTCATGGTCTGTGGCAGAGACCATGCGCCAAAACTGTTTGAGAAATCTGAACAGTCAGAAGAGTTTGCGCTACGTTTGTGCCTGGACCTCCTCCACACCTTAAAGCTGTACTGTGTCTTTGCTCCAACCTTTCTTCTGTCCAAGAGACTATGTGTTGTGCAAGTGGAAAATAAATATTGAGTGGACTTTTAGCTGGTGTGGACATTTACGTTCCTGGGGAAGTTAAGGACTTGCATCTACACACTGTAGAGGTGAGAATCATACTCAGGAGGACTTTATACTCTGGCTGCAGACAAGGCCCAAAATCAACACCGCCTAACCTCTTAACACAGGAGGGTACGGGCTTGTGGTGCGGTGTGCCCCTTTTTTCCTGAGAGGAGCCGAAGCAGGCAGGTAAAAGGGGGGTCTGTGCGCTACAGTTAAATTTTAAAAGCAGTGTTTGCTAATCAGACAGAACACCTCTGATTTTATAATTCAACATCTAAACAGTCAGTCGGATTTCTAAATACTGTATTTCATCATATAAGCTCCGTTTACTGTTAAAAATAAGTGTGAAATTCAAAACTCCGGTTGGTGTAACAAGATGTCCGCTTGGCCCCTTCTCAGTGAATCCTTACTGTGGAGAAGTACAGGGTGTAGCAAGATGGCGGCAACCGAACGTGATCTTAGTTACAAATTCTGACGGGTCGTCAAACCTGATGAAACTCCAGGCAATCTTCTGGGACCTGTGACGTGTCCCAGAAGATTGCAGGGGGGAGGGGGAGAGGTGAACTTCCTTCCGGCACCGCGGGAGGAAGTGGGATGCCTCTAAAAAAGAGGGTATCCCCCCCAAAAAAAATAACATGCCAAATGTGGCATGTCAGTGGGTCACCGCCACTAAAAGCGGAAGTTCCATTTTTGGGTGGAACTTCACTTTAATGTTTGAGTCGCCCAGAGTTCTGTTGGTCAACGTGAACTTTCAGCTCACGGGAATCTTAAATCTGAATGTGACAGGAGTGATATCTTTTCTGATTTCACAGAGTCCAGGTACTACCTCATTAGTTTCGGTACCTGAAATGATTTCCCCTCCTATACCACCAACAATACCCAAATCTAAACTACCCATTGGTACTCATTTAGACCATAGCTGGAGTAGTGAGCAGAGCTGAACATGACTACATTGCTGCTGTGCCTCCGGCTAGATAGGGGCATGTAAGAACTCAACACTAAGTTTGCTTTTCTGTAATATATAGGTGCAAAGAGACAGCACAGATGGCTGCCTGCAGCAAGTTTCTTATCTAAATATTACATGCATTGAAGCTGTATACACATACAGATATTTTACAGGTTCCAGACAGGTTGCCAATAGATATTTGTCTGGATGCAAACACTTTATTGTATCAATACGCTGCCAGGAAAGTATTTTGCAGGATACAGACTTTCCAGTTAAATAAAACAAAATTAAATAACCGCATTACCAAGATTTCCCTAAATTAAAAAAAGCAAATCTGGCTGCTCCTCCTTTTCCTCTTCTCCAGCACTGTCCTCAGCAAATTCAGCTACTCTGTGATCCTCGCCACTCCCCTTAGGCCAGGTTCTCAATGGTGCCATGACAGTAATGCAATGCAGAAAGCAATGATGATGATGATGTGCAACATATTAATGCAACATTCAGGACAGTTCAGTGCTGGAAAGTAGTGAAGAGGACCAGACAGTGACACGTGACCAACCTGAACACATCTGAAACATAATAAAAGAAAAAGTCATAAATACATATTGGGGTGTTATGTTAACTTGTGGAGTGAGGCCCGGTTCACACTGCTGCGCTGTGAATTTGTTCAGTTTTTTTTGTCCTGTGTGAGGTGCGAATTTCAGGAGTTGGACATAGCTGCGAATAATGTTCTAGCCAATGAAATCATAATGTAAAAAAAAAAAAAAAGGTGTGTACTTCCCGTTTTTTGTGGAGAGTAGTGTGGTGAAATTCGCACATATGTGAACCATCAATGCGATTCCAGTCTATGGAGACTAAATTCGCAACCCAAAGCTGTAAACTCGCACAAGACCCTTTTTTTTTTTTCATCACATTTGTAGAGGAATCGCAACGCATGTATGTGAATGACCGTCATTGAAAACAATGACTTTATGGATGACATGCACATTTAGAGTGGTTTTGACGCATCACATTCGGTATGAACTCGCATCAGTGTGAACCGGGCCTGACTCACAATAATTGTGTGCAATTCACGCAGGAGCTGTGGCCATGCATTGTGAATCAGCTATTTACTTATACAGCTGGAGCCGCCAGGAGCTGTGTGCAGGCAACCTATGTAACGCTAAGGAGATGCAGTGGCTGTATGGACATCTCGTTATAATTTTGACAGCGGTGCAGGGTGGATGAGTGGCCCCAAATCCAGACGGCTTGCTAGAGTTGCATAGACTGCCTGCATGCAGCTCCTGGCGGCTCTAGGCACATAAACAAACAGACAAAGCGCATTGTATGAGCCATAGCACCCTTGTGTGAATGAGGCGTAAGGCACTGCAACCATCTGAATCCACCTTTACAGTTAAAAAAAGGAAGGTGAGTGTTAGGACTAGTGTTATTATGAATTGTGTCAGCGAGCTTTGGGCCTGTGTCATTAGAACCAGTTTGAGATGCTTCTGAAATCATTCAGAATTGATCAATAGGTGCAGGTGACCTACCATTGAGTATAACATGGATTTCTGCATAGGGAGCTCTGTGCTACAAACATCTCTCTGGTAATGCACCATAATGTTATTAAAGAGGAACTGCAGTCTGCTCACATAATTTGTACTAATAACATCTTTGCCATTCTGAAGCTTCCCTCCAACCACTTTGCATATATTATATATATATATATATATATATATATGTGTATATATATATATGTATGTATGTATGTATGTATTGTGATTCTGTACTTGCCAAATATGCTGCAGAAATCTCCCTCCACTGAGTCTGGCTGCAAACATTTTAACTGTGGGCAGCTGAAGCTGCTGCCTGTTCAGAGGCACACCTCCAGCTCTGCAGCTCTCATTGGCCCTCTTCTGACTCAGCTCCCCCCCCCCCCTTCCTGGCATACTCTTACAAGAGTAAGAGAGAGAGCTGTGCATGATATCATAAGCCTAGGCTAATGACCAGACAAGAAACAGGAAGTGGGCTGTATAAGGTATTTACTGGCAGAAAAAAAAGTTTTACTATCCAAAGTTAAAACCACAAGGACAGAAAATTTAATTGATGGAAAGTTGAAAAAAATGACTGAAGGTCCGCTTTAAAGTGGTTCTAAAGGCTGAAGGTTTTTTACTGTAATGCATTAAGGTAAAAAAAAAAAAACCTTTTGAATGCAGCTATACCCCACACAGCCCCCTCTTATACTTACCTGAGCACAATCTCGATCCAGCAATGTGCTCGAGAGCAGTGGCTCTCCCTCCTTGTAAGCTCAGTGACAGCCATTGGCTCCTATTGCTATCAATAATAGCCAGTGAGGAGAGAGCGGGGGCATAGCATACTAGCTCATGAGTTACTTACCTGAGATCGAAGCCCCCGCAGCGACCCTCGTTCACCTTCTCCGTCGCCGCCATATCTCCCGGAGTGACTTCCGGGTATTGCTGCTCCAGCGCTGTGACTGGCAGGAGCCGGCAGTGACGGCATGATCGCCTTCAGTGCGGCACGCTCAGTGCGCCTGCGCTGTTGTCTACAGCGAGCATGCGCTGTAGACATCGGTGCCCATTTTTTGAAAAATATCTCCTTAACCGTGTAGGTTAAGGAGATATTTCTTGCACCTACAGGTGAGCCTTAATCTAGGCTTACGTGTAGGTTAAAATGGTCTGTAAGGGTTTACAACCACTTTAATAGCCTAAGTGCAAATGCCTAAAAGATAAAACCATTAAACATTTTATGAATAACACAGCGGGAGACAAATTTTTTACCATCCTTTTAAAAGAGAAGTTTGGATAAGGAATCATACTTGCCTAGGTGGATGCAGCATCAGTCCCCTGACAAGACTGAGAACTGAGCAATCAAAGGCCTGCTCCACGAGCAGAGAGCTGGTGACTGTCAGTCACTGGCTTTCTGCTCTGATCTCCCGCACTCACTTGAGCACTGGGCTGTGGAGGGGGCGGGAGCGGCTGGCTCAGGCTCTCAGCAGCTCCCTGAAAGGCTGAACAGGGTGCTGGTCCAGGGTTCCGGGTGGATCCCAACCATATTGTCGCGATCTTTCCTCAGCCTGGCTCTGTGACCTCAGCCGATAGCGAGCTGCAGTCTGCTGAAAACGGGTCACATGAGTGCAGAATGAACTGCACTCCTGTAATCCACAGAAGAAAGTACAGTCAAACGAGCTTTGGTTGTACTTCTCCTTTTAACCACTTCCCATCTTGCATATAGTGAAATGAAGGCCTGGGTGGCTGTCATATGATGTCCTCGGGCCTCCCAGCCGCTAGGGGGCGTGCACGCCCGCCACGTCACTCGGGTGCTGATGCGCGTACCTGGTGGTTGCGATGTCCGCCAGGCACCCACGATCGCCAGTTACAGAGCCAGGGACGTGGATCTGTGTGTGTACACAGATCCATGCCCTGTCAGGGAGAGGAGACCGATGGTGTGTTCCTTGTACATAGGGACACCGATCGGTCACCTCCCTCAGTCAGTCCCCTCCCCTCCCCCTACAGTTAGAATCACTCCCTAGGGAACACATTTAACCCCTTAATTGCCCGCTAGTGTTAACCCCTTACCTGCCAATGACATTTATACAGTAATCAATGCATATTTATAGCACTGTTCGCTGTATAAATGTCAATGGTCCCAAAATAGTGTCAAAAGTGTCCGATCTGTCCGCCGCAATATTGCAGTCCTGACAAAAATCGCAGATAACCGCCATTACTAGTAAAAAAAATAATAATAATAAAAATGTCATAAATCTATCCCCTATTTTGTAGGTGCTATAACTTTTTTGTGCAAACCAATCAATATACGCTTATTGCTATTTTTTTTTTTTTTTTTTACCAAAAATATGTAGAAGAATACATATCGGCCTAAACTGAGAAAGAAATTTCGTTTTTTTTTTTTTTAAATTGGGATATTTATTAGCAAAAAGCAAAAAATATTGTTTTTTTTTTTTTCAAAATTGTCAGTTTTTTTTGTTTATAGCGCAAAAAATAAAGACCGCAGAGGTGATCAAATACCACCAAAAGAAAGCTCTATTTGTGGGAAAAAAATGATCAACATTTCAATTGGGGTACAGTGTTGTATCACCGCGCAATTGTCATTCAAAGCGTGACAGCGCTGAAAGCTGAAAATTGGCCTGGGCAGGAAGGGGGTGAAAATGCCCTGTATTGAAGTGGTTAAGAAGATTGATTTTCTTTTGTACCTTTTAATTTACACAAGCTGCTTGATCCTTATCTACATGTAGTGCTGAGCAACTTGCCCTAATGAAGAAGTAGACTTTCACCACAGCATATAAACTTTAACTGCTAGGTGAATTTCCCTTTAACTGATTTAGGCAGTGTATTATTGAGCAGGATCAATGGATTTTATCAGACAAGGCTCTGCGTAAATCAGTCCAATTGAAATGAAGCCAAGGCTTTAAAATAAACCAAATGATACTTTAACTGTTATTAGTATCAGGTCTTCGTAGAGTGCACTGCCTGTATTTAGGATGGGGGCCTCTTGGATTTTGGCATCCTTTGCAGGAAGCATGAACTGGAATTTATGTTTTTCAGATGTGATAAGAATGCTGTGTATGAAAATATAGGATAGTTAATAATGGATGAGGACCTTGTTGTGTCTATTTAGTTGTTCTTTCTGGCAAATAAAGAGAACCTTCTGCCTTGCAGCACTCGGGTCCATGGTTCTAATGGGGGACAGTATGCTATCTGCATGGGGTTTGCATGTTCTTCCTATTCTTGCTTCCTGAGGGTCTAAAGTGATCCTAGTATGTGTATGCATGTGAAATATGGACCTTTAAATTGTAAGCTCCTTGAGGTTAGGGACCGATATCAATGTTTAATATGTAAAGCCCCCCCCCCCCCCCCAAATTTGTCAGTGCTATATAAATGGCCGTTATAAATAAACCTGTGACAATTAAAATATGTGCCTGCCATTACTGACTTGTTTATAAAGTTATACACTCTGGAGCTATCATCCTTGCTTCACTACATATTGAGAGAGTTGACTTTCAACAGGTAGGCAGGTTAAGATTTTTTTGATTTTCGGATGGTTAGTAAAGAAATCGTCACACAAAAGTGGAAAGTACAAACACGCATGATCCGAATCAAGTAACGACCGGGAAGAGTTCAATCTTGTAAACTACTGTTCGTAATCTAGAATTATCATTCGTGATGAAATGTCGAAATGTAGCGCACATTCTCATCTTCTTTAGCTCTGGTTCACACTGATGCGATTTGACATGTCAAATCGGTGGCATTTGCCAGCAATGGCACTGTCCTAATCGGTGCGATGCCGCATCTGCACCGATTTCAAAAAGTAGTTTTCTGTACTACTTTTTGTGATTTTAGGCCGCGATTTACATTGACATCTGTGCAATCACGGCCGAAATCAGGACTGACAGGCGGGAGTGAAATCATGCGAGCTCAGCTGAACTCGCACGGTTTCACTCCCACAGCCCAGTGTGAGCCTGGGCTTAATGGGATAATAATGAAGCTGCTTTGCCGGTGATACTGATGTAGTTATGCCAAATGTATTTTAAAAGGCATTTGTTTGTACGATCTGAAATCGCGAATCAACGTTTACCAAACTTCTACTAACGTGAAATTAGCAGAAGGGGCCCAAAGAAAAATGTCATTTTTTAAAATGGTCATTAAAAATGATCGTGTGTGGGCTTTCCAGCATTTTTCCCGACGAGAAAAACGCTGAGAATCACGACGAGAAAAATTGGAACATGCTCTAATTTTTCACGTCGTTTTTTACATCGTCGTTTTTCTCGTCATGAAAAACGGCCGTGTGTGGGCTTTAACGACGTGAAAAAAATGCGCATGCTCAGAATCAAGTATGAGACGGGAGCGCTCGTTCTGGTAAAACTAGCGTTCGTAATGGAGCTAGCACATTTGTCACGCTGTAACGGACTGAAAAGCACGAAGACTGAAAAGCGCGAATCGTCTCTCAACAAACTTTACTAACATGAAGGGTGGCGCCATCCGAATGGAACTTCCCCTTTATAGTGCCGTTCTACATGTTGTACGTCACTGCACTTTACTCAAAAAAAAATTTCCACGATGGTGTGTAGGCAAGGCAGGCTTGAGAGGAAACACGAAAAATCACGTCGAGAAAAATGCCGTTTTTTTCAATGACATTAAAAACGATCGTGTGTACGCGGCATTATAGTACGTCACTACGTTCGTGTTCGTCAAACGACAAGTTGCGCATAGTTAGTATGCTATACAAATTCCTACACACGCTTTTGACAAAAATCAGACGTTCGGTCGTCCAACAATCAAACTGTGTGTACGAGGCTTTACAGATTGGGGAGAAACCTGGCAAAAATAAGACAAAGCACTTTCCTGTTATTTCTCCCAATGCAATGTTTATGTAATATTACAGATATTTACCCCAAAATATAACCGACAAAACCTTCTGGCAAGAAAGGGATTTCACATGTGTTTTCTCCCCTCTCCGCATTACATTGAGACACTTAAAAAGAATGTTTGTGTAAGTTGCTAGTAACATCAAATGAAGAATAAGTTGGGGTTTGCATGGACTCTGATTAGCATGGTGGTGACATTTCCGTAGCGATTACTAAAATTCCTATTGATGTTGTACATACTTGAGTTGTTTGATATTCATGCAGTAAAAGCATATGTCATCTAGAGCATATGATCCATTTGTTGGGGCCAGGGCCAGCCCAAGACATTGTGCTGCCTGGGCCCAGGATCAAAATGCTGCCCCCCTCCTCCCTACCGCCCCCCCCCCCAAAAAAAATAAAATAATAATAATCACGCCCACCAAAAGGCCCCCACATTTATTATTTTATATTATGACAATCAAAAACAAAATTACATTTATTAGGAAGTCAGATTTCCACGTAATAGTGGTGGTGGGGTTCAGACAGAGGCAGCGGCGGTTGTGGTGAGGGGGGAGGGGAGGTTAGACACAGGCAGGGGTGGTAGAGGAGATTAGACACAGGCAGGGGGGGTAGGGGAGGTTAGGCACAGGCAGGGGTGGTAGGGGAGGTTAGGCACGGGCAGGGGTGGTAGGGGAGGTTAGGCACGGGCAGGGGTGGTAAGGGGTTAGACACAGGCAGAGGTGGTAGGGGAGGTTAGACACAGGCAGAGGTGGTAGGGATGGTTAGACACAGGCAGGGGTGGTAGGGATGGTTAGACACAGGCAGGGGTGGTAGGGGGATTAGACACAGGCAGGGGTGGTAGGGGGGATTAGACACAGGCAGGGGTGGTAGGGGGATTAGACACAGGCAGGGGTGGTAGGGGGATTAGACACAGGCAGGGGTGGTAGGGGGATTAGACACAGGCAGGGGTGGTAGGGGGGATTAGACACAGGCAGGGGTGGTAGGGGGATTAGACACAGGCAGGGGTGGTAGGGGGGTTAGACACAGGCAGGGGTGGTAGGGGGGTTAGACACAGGCAGGGGTGGTAGGGGGGTTTAGACACAGGCAGGGGTGGTAGGGGGTTAGACACAGGCAGGGGTGGTAGGGGAGGTTAGAAACAGGCAGGGGTGGTAGGGGAGGTTAGAAACAGGCAGGGGTGGTGGAGATGGGATTAGTGACACTTACTTTCTCTCAGTGTCAGCCGCGCCTATAGCGATCCCTCTTCCATCATGGGGTCTCTGCTCAGCCGAAAGCTCCTCCCCCTTTACGCTGTTGTTCGTCAGCTGACTTTCTCGTCAGCAGCATGGGGGGGGGAGCCGTGGAGAGGATGGGCGGGCGGCCAGCTGTGTGGTTATGGCAGCGAATGGTCTGCCAATACTTCTAATAGCAGCGGCGCTGGGCCATCCACATAGTGGGATGAAGAGCGGAGCGGGTGGGCGTAGCGGAGCCCGATTGGGTGGGATTACTGTATTTATGGGCGTCAATGTGCCGCCCCTCAGAACCTGCCACCTGGGACAATGGTCCCATCGGGTCCCATGGTAGGGCCGGCCCTGGTTGGGGCCTGCAGATTCATGGAGAAAGAGGATTTATAACATTTACAATTTTTATTTATTTTTGCTATTATTTTATATTTATGTTATGGAAAGTCTGAATCGGGTCAAGGAAGGACTGATCCAGCTCCCCTCCTTTCCCATGCACTTCTGTAGTAATAAATCACTTCTAATAGTGATCTATTGCTCAGTGTTGGCAGCAAGCAGTAGAGGAAGTGGCGATGACATTACAAATGACACCATGGTACTCCCCCTTTAAGCACAGTTCAGAAGCATGCTAGCAGACACTCTGTTCTGGAACGCTGCTGTCACTGATGGCCAGCAGGACCATCACTCATCCCAGTCAGGACCTGCGGCAGTCACTGAAACTGGATGGCAACTTACACTGATGTGGAGACAAATAACCGCTTTTCCAGGAGCTATTGTTAAATGGCTTCTTAACTATAATTTATTAAAATACTTGTCATCTACTACCAGGCTTGTCATAGCTGGGAAGATCTGTACAAGACAAAAAAAAAAAAAGAATCTCGTACAGTTCAGCAGGAACCAGTTGAGATTTGAACCGTGTACCGCCAGGCTGAATGTACCACGTTAATCGATCAACTCGTACAACCAGTCTTACCTATGATTATCGCTAACAGCTGCTATAGCCGCTAGAGCTAACCACTGTTTTCTCCCACCGGGGGCAATTGCCCCCCCGCCGGGAGAAGACAATAGCCCGGCAGGAGGGATGCACCCATTACTGTCTGTGTTGATGGGGGTATTAAGCATATTTTTTTCTTGCAACCTATGGTTGCAAGAAATCCGCTTCATGTATGGCCGGCCTAACTTGTCCTGTGAATAGGCACTAATCTGGAAGAGAGGTCCTCCTTGTGCAATGCTTTTCTTTAAACTTGTCTAAAAACAGACCCCTCCCCCAATACCTGAACCTTGTTATGATTGTGTATTGCAATATGATAAGGCCTAATTAGTTCACAAGCAACCAATACTGTAATGCCTCATACACATGACCGGTTTTTCATCTGAAAAACTGGGATGAGAGCTTTTGACCGGGAATTCCGACCGTGTGTATGCTCCATCGCAGTTTTTCAGATGGGAAAACTGCCAAAAACGGCCGGCAAAAAAAAGAGAACTGGCTTTCTTTTTTTCACGTCGGAATTCCCGACTGACTTTTTCCCGTCGGAAATCCTGAGCATGTGTACGCGGCATTTCCCTGATTTTTGGGAAGTTAAAGTGTTACTTAACCCAGGGCCCTGCAGTGACTATATCTGGTCTCCCACAGTACACAGAACATGGAAATGCAATTATTTTAGTAAATATAACCTGCTAAATACCCTTTCTCATCAGCAATATATAGCAGTCTTGTGACTTGTATCAGTCTCTGCTTAAAGCTTGTAAGAGGAGTTTTCTGTCTGTCTGGACAGTTCTGATTGGCCCTGTGCTGATCACATGCACTCTCCCAAAGAAAATAAATACTCTCTAGCAATGCACACCAAACTGAGCATGTGCAGCCTGACTCCTAATGCTCTGTTCTATCACCAGATGGGTTGGTGTAAGTTAAAGAAGAGGAGGATCAGAGTAGACAGGATCACACAGCCTTTTTACACAATGTTCAGTATTAACCCCTTGGGTTCCACAGTGAGTATAACAAGCATGTTTTACTGCATTTACAGACTGATTTTACTGTTGTGGGTTTAGTAACACTTTAATGTCTGGGACTATGGAGAGTTAACATAAATAATACATTCAGGAATAGCTCACTGTTCAGGATGAAGAGCTTGGATCACTCTGATCGGCAGCACAAAAGATTTTCACAAAAGTAACAAATGTAACTGCTTGAGAATGGAGTTTTGAGCTCAAGGAATAATTCAATTTTGTTGTGTGGCAGTGCCATCTAGTGGCTTTCACAAGTGAATTGAAACCAGACTGAAGCTGTCAATAAACGGATTGAAATGATCCCTTCTGGACTGGCCACATTTCGATCAGTGTGTGCAGCCTCCCAATCGACTTCTATTCAAGAGACTTGCCAGAAAATGTTTGAACGGTCAGCGGCTGTAGCCACCAATCCGTGTTTTCTGACGGGGTGGGTGCCGATATCGGAATACAGCGTCCTTGTGGGGGATTCCTTCATCCACCTCACATTGGCTGAAAAAATCCTCCCCATGTATGGCCAGCCTAAAAGATCAATTTATAAAGCAGCAGCATGGCCTTACCACTGCTTAAATTTTAATTCCCGATGATGTGTTTTATAGATGAGCGTAGCCTCTTGCCTTAGGACTTTAAAACAAATAGAGCCCCTTTAATTTTAATGAATGTAGAAAGGGGGAAGTATTGGGAAAACAGAGCCTGGTCACAAGACCTTCCAAAGTCATGTGTCAGGCCTCTTCTGCTAGCAAAACACCACAGGACATTGTAAGCTCCTCATTGAGGCAAACATTTTATGCATTACTTGTAAAGTGCAGGCGTTCTCCATTATTTTATTTATTTATTTCAGCTACTTGTATAGCGCCATCAATTCAGTGCATTACATATATACATTCACATCAGTCCCTACCCTCCAAGGAGCTTACAACCTAAGGTCCCTAACACACATTCATACATATACATGGGCCAATTTAAACAGGAGCCGATATTCTAAAAAAAAAAAAAAAAAAACAGTGTGGTAGTAATTGGATTAGATTGTGGTTCTCACCTTCCACCTGCCGGTTGAAAAAGGAGCGTGACTTGCCAGTACATCGCAAGTGCACACGCTCACGAAACGTGTCCTATGCCTATGACGCCATCTCCTGCAGTCTGGCTGTCTCATGCGTTCTACGCCTCGTTCTGAGTTCCTTTGGATTGTTGTCCCCGGAAGCCGGCTCCTTACATCTGCTTAGGGACACTCCTGGACCCACACCGCAGTGCTAGAGGACTCTGATGACCCACTGCTGAAGATCGTCATGCTTGACATACTCCCATCATTTTTTGCTACGCCTTTTTTACATCTGCAAAATGTGAGTTTACCTACTGTATTTACTAATAAAGCCTGTGTTAAAAACTACTGCACCCAGAGGCGCCTTCTCTCCTTGTTTTTTTTCTCACCTTCCACCTCTAGCTCCTACATTAGCTTTTTTCCCATATTTATTTTTGCACAGAGACACATACAGATGCATGGAAAATGAGGAGTCCTGATATTGCTGCCCCAATGCTGGTCATACACATGGCAATTTATCTTTAGTTACTTTTAGCTGAAAATGACTGTATGGATCAAAGCAATCTTCCTCAGTTTTAGTGCTGATAGAAACTGATACTGATGTTTGGCCATTCTTTTTATAATAAAAACATTTTAAATGGTTAAAACATCTTAAAAACTGTTGCATGTATGGTGCTTGTATGTGCATCCACAGAAATGAGATGAGCAAAATAGAGAATAAATACACAGAACTTGTGGCCAGACTGTGAATATGAAAGCTTTTGTTTTCTTATTCTGAATAAGTGAAGCATATTAGTTTGGAGTTAACCATGAATAAGGGCCCTAGAATTGTTTCTTTCATGCAAGCAAGCACGGTGATAACCAATATGTTTTACCCAAACACTGCTTTACCCGAGAACATGTCCTAGGTGCTTGTACAGGGGTTCGAGGTTCTTATTTGTGGAGACATCAGGAGTCTATTAGATTTGTAAGCTTGCAAACTAATCGAGTAAATCAGAGGTCGATGGGGTTAATTTACTAAAGGCAAATATACTGCGCACTGCAAGGACAGTTTCTACAGAGCCTAATAAATGAGGTAAAGCTTCTCTTTGGAAAGAATACCCAATCACATGCAAGGAAAATAAAAAAACTAAATTTTTGCTTGCACATGATTGGATTATAGAAATCGGCAGAGCTTCCCCTCATTTACTAAGATCTAGAGCAGGGGTGTCAAACTCAATTTCATGGTGGGCCGCATCAGCATTACGATTGTCCTCAAAAGGGCCGGTTGTATCTGTAAGATTAGATGTCCAGCGCATCCCCCTGCCCTTTACATTAGATGTCAAGAGCCACCCCACCATCAGAAGTTGAGTCCCCCACTCTCCCTTACATCACAGTGCACCCCTTTTTCCTTATGCTACTGCTGGGAAGAAGCTGGATGCATTGCTTGAAAGCAGAAAGTAAGGTTCTGGAGTAGGACCACAGGCTGCAGGAGAGGTTTGAGGGCCACATGAAATGGCCTGGAGGGCCGGATTTGGCCCGCGGGCCTTGTGTTTGACACCTATGATCTAGAGCAACCGCCCTTGCAGTTCACAGTATTTTTGCCTTTAGTAAATGTGTTTATATTCTGCCCATAGAAAAATAAAATCTGACAGCTGTGAACCTGGAAGTTCTCAGAGCAGAGCACTTCCAGTTTCACAACTAAGTAGGAGGATCTGCAAATGGATGTTCGCTGATCCTTCCCCATTCTCTTTCTATTCTGAATTGGGGCCTCCATAGCTGGGGGTTATATGTAAATATGGTTTCCCCGAGTAATGTTCAGGATTAACAGTTTTTACATAGAGTTCTGAACCTGAGTAATGGTTGGGGTTAAAGTGGAACTTTATACATAACAACTTGATAAAAAAAAAAAAAAAAAACAATGTTTTTTTAGCAAGGAAAATAAATTTCACAATAATAGTTATGCTACCAAAATTCGTGTGTGCTGTAAATTGCCTCCAGCAAAAGAAAAAATGGCACACAGGACCCCAAAGGCCCCCCGCAAAATACATAGGAGAGCCCTAAGGATCTGTTATGTTCTAAAGGGTTACTTTGGAGAGGTTTGTGTGCTGTTTTATTTTTTTAAAGTAGCTGGCAATGGAGTTTAGTTTCATTTCTTTATCATACACCACGGAACACAGAGCCTCTATTCATTACATAGTGGGTTGTATAGCTCACCAGAGGTGATTAGACACTGGCACAACCAAGGAAGACAAGTTCCCCTCTATATAATCCCTCCCATAAGGGAAGTACCTCAGTTTTTTCCGCCAGTGTCTAAGGTGTTGGACACAATTAGGATGTGCTGAAGGAAGCTCTGCCAAAGAAGCCCTCTGGGAGTGAAAGAGCTACACTTTCAGGTCCATCCAAGACGCCTAAATTATTACGCCAAAATTGGATGGTATCCGGGTCTCGTGGACGAGGTGTCGCCTGTAATGTTTCTCTTCGGAGGACTGGGCTGTAGGGTCCTGGCAGAGTCTTTTACAAGGCCCAGGGAAGAGGCCTCCTTTAAGTAGGAACCCATATCCCTGAAGGTTAGCACACATACCCGCCATGATCGGTGAAGACTGGTTCTGTCTGGTCTTCAGCAGATCTGCGGCGAGGATAAGGTAAGCCAGGAAAGAGTCCTAAGCAGGAATCTTAAGGACCTTTCTTATTTTGTGTAGGTGTCTTCTCTTTTGTCACCACTAGAGGGAGTAAAGAGTTGAGTGTTCACTCACCAGGCTCCAGTACAGTGTCAGCTCCTTCGGACAGCACACTCCTCCGCTGCAGAGCTCTGCCATGGACGGCTGCCACTTCCCTCCTCTCAGCCAAGGTTTCAGGAGGACCTTCCCTTGTTTCAAATCGCCGCACGGGGCCGTCCTTTATGGTGCACGGTGAGGAGGGGGACAGGGTCGCGAACGGGCGCGCTATTCCACGGCGCCCAGAACAGGCAGGAAGCTACAAAGGGAGCCTCACAAGCCTGGAGCTCCCTCCTTTGACGGTGACACAGCAGCTTAAGGGCACGTAAGATCTCTATGTGGTTGGCTGAGCACACCCAAATAAGACACCTACTCAAAGCATGAAACTGTGTGTTATTAGTTGCATACTTTATGTAAATTGCTGAACTAGCACAGTAGTATATGCATTTTCGTACCTCGGCTTTTTGCTTAGTAATATGTCTTCCCTAAGGAGAAATTTAGGGACTAAAAAAGAAAAAAAAGCAGCGCCGCCTGAAACAGGAGGCTCTAGCCGTGCCTGCTCGGTACCTTCCTCCCCTGTAATATCTGAAGAACCTATACAGGATGAGTCATTGCCTCCATCAGGAGTAGCAGCCTCTCCTGTGGTTCCTGTGCCTGCATATGTCACTGAGGACACTTTGGCGGCAGCCCTGAACAACTTGTAAGGGAGAATTGCTACGTTAATCGCAAAGTCCTCACAGGAAAAAAAAGCGAAGCAGACCTCCTTCTGTTGTTTTAGATCTCCTTTCAGAAAAATCTGAGGATGAGGATGATGTAACACCTTCAGGGGATAAGGATGAGGAGTTGGAGGGATCAGGGTTATCAGAAAAACCTTTTTTCTGCTTCCCAGGTTCTGAAATCACAGGTGCAATGTTATGCTGAAGCAGTACGCTCTACATTCAAGTTACACTCTTCGGAGTTAACTGAATCACCAGTCTCCTCCCTGGGTTCAATAAAATCCCCACAGGCTGCATGCTCTTTTCCGGTTCATCCTTTACTAGAGAATCTGATTTACGCAGACTGGCTACATCCAGATAAGCGTTTTTCACCTCCTAGGAAATTTGAAGTTCTTTATCCTTTGGAGGAGAAGTTTACCAAAAAGTGGAGTCTGCCCTCTGTAGATGCAGCTATTTCTTGTCTAAATAAGAACCTAACTTGTCCTGTGGACAATGCTCAGGTATTTAAAGATCCTTATGAAAAGAAATTGTAATCTTTACTGAAATCTTCCTTTTGGCCGGTGCAGTGGCCCAACCTGCTGTGGCGGCAGTTGGTATGTGTCAGGTTCTAAAGGAACAAGTAAGACGGGAGCTGAAGGATCTGCCTCCGGAGCAGATCAAAGTTTGGGAGAGTTTGCCTAAAGCCTTATGTTTTACAGTGGATGCCATTAGATATTCTGTTCAGCAAGCATTTTGCCTCACACTCCAGCTGGTGCATATGCGCAGAATTCTTTGGCTAAAGCATTGGTCAGCAGAAGCTCCATGCAAAAAGCTTTTGGCCAGTTTCCCCTTCCATGGCAAACGCCTCTTTGGGAATGACTTGGAAAAATATATCCAAAAGATATCAAGCAGGAAAACTACTCTATTACCAGAGAAGAAGAACAAGCGTCCTTGTTTTAAACGTTCTCTCTCCCCGGCTCCCAGAAGCTCTGCCTCCAGCCAGTGGCGACTGCATTTTCTGCCAGCCACAAAGGCTAAAGAAAACCAGGCCCAGAAGAACAAGAAGCCGTGGGGTCAAACAGCTAACAAGCAAAACCCCAAAGCCTATTTATGAAGAGGCGCCCCCGCTCGGCCGAGTGGGGGGACGGCTTCGGCAGTTTTCAGCGGCATAGCAGACAGAAATCCAGGACAAGTGGGTAGTTTCCGCAGTATCCCTAGGGTACAAACTGGAATTTTGAGAGATCCCATCTTATCGGTTCCGAAGTTCAAGGCTCTCCAAAGATCCATTAAAGAGAAGATCCTTCTTCAGTGGATTGGATCACTTGCTGTCTCAAGGGGTAATCAAGAAAGTACCCCTAAAGGAGCAAGGTTCAGGTTTTTACTCAAACCTCTTTGTGGTTCAAAAACCAAATGGAGACGTCAGACCCATTCTGGATCTAAGATCTCTGAATCAGTTTCTGAACACTCGCCATTTCCGAATGGAAACTATTCGATCCGTGCTCGCCACCCTACAAGGCGGAGAATTCTTGGCGTCCTATAGACATCAAGGACGCATATTTTACATGTGCCTATCCATCCCGCTCACCAAAAGTTCCTAAGGTTCGCGGTAGAACATCGCCACTTCCAGTTTGTGGCTCTGCCCTTTGGTTTGGCTACCGCGCCCCGGGTATTTACAAAAGTTCTGGCCCCACTGTTGAAAATCTGAGGGCACAGGGCATAGCGGTGACAGCCTATCTAGACGATCCACTTGTGGTAGATCAGTCAGTGGCAGGATTAGATCACGCTGTGCTCAATACAGTAAGATACCTGGAGCATTTAGGATGGATCATAAACCTACAGAAACCCTCTTTACAAACCCTAAGAAGGGTAGAGTATTTGGGCATGATCATAGACACAGCCCAAAGCAGGGTATTCCTGCCGGAGCCAAAAGTCAAGTCTCTAAGAGAATTGATCCACAGGGTCAGGGCGAAGAAGGGGCCATCTATTCGCCTTTTGCATGAGGGAAGATGGTGGCCTCTTTCGAGGCTGTTCCTTGTGCCCAGTTTCATTTGAGACTACTTCAAGGCAGTATCCTAGCTGCCTGGAACAGGAGAATCCAAGCTCTGGATTTACCCATGCGCCTGTCTCCACAGATGCGCCAAAGCTTCAGTTGGTGGTTAAAAACCGAGAACTTGCGAAAGGGGAGATCCTTTTCTCTCTGTCACCTAGAAGGTGGTGTCTACGGACGCCAGCCTGTTGAGCTGGGGAGCAGTATTAGAAGAAGCTTCAGCCCAGGGTACCTGGGCCAAGATTGAAAAAGAGCCTGCCCATCAACATATTGGAAATTCAGGCAGTATATTTGGCCCTCAGAAACTGGACACACAGGTTACAGAGCCATCCTGTTCGGATTCAATCTGACAATGCTACTACAGTAGCTTATATCAATCACCAAGGAGGCACCCGGAGTCGGGATGCTCAGAAAGAGGTGAATCGGATTTTGGCATGGGCAGAAGATCATGTTCCTTGTCTTTCTGCAATCTTCATTCCAGGGGTACAAAACTGGAAAGCGGACTACCTGAGTCGCCAGCAGCTGTTGCCAGGAGAGTGGTCTCTCCACCCCGATTGTCTTTCAGGCCATATGCCTGAGATGGGGGACCCCGGATGTAGACCTGCTAGCTTCCAGGCTCAACAGGAAGTTGGACAACTTTGTGTCCAGGATGAGAGATCCTCTGGCCTACGGAACGGATGCTCTGATAATTCCTTGGAATCAGTTTTCACTGATCTATGCATTCCCCCCCGATCCCTCTCTTACAGAGATTACTGTGCAGGATCAAGAAGGAGGGAATACCAGTACTCCTAGTGGCCCCAAATTGGCCCAGGAGGCCCTGGTACGCCGAGATCATAAAGATGGCGGTAGGAAGACCTAGGGTGCTTCCGCTTCGTCACGACCTGCTGTCACAGGGTCCAGTGTTCCACCCTTCCTTACAAAAGCTAAATTTGACAGTCTGGCTACTGAGACCTACATTTTGAAGAAGCGAGGGCTCTCAGGTCCTGTTCTTTCCACGCTCATTAATGCTAGAAAGCCGGCCTCCAGGATTATCTACTATGGAGTCTGGAAGGCGTATGTTTCCTTGTGTGAATCCAGAGGGTGGAATCCTCAAAAGTATGTCATAAGTAGGATTCTCGCCTTTTTGCCAATTAGGAGTGGATATAAAATTAGCCCTCAGTACAATAAAGGGTCAAATATCGTCTCTATCAGTCTTTTTTCAGAGACCGTTTTCATTCCCTGGTTTGGGCTTTCATTCAGGGAGTACTGTGGCTAAATCCGCCAGTCAAGTCACCCTTTTGTCCCTGGGATTTAAATTACGTATTGTCAGTCTTGCAAAAGCAACCTTTTGAACCTATCCGCCATATTCCTTTGATCTTTTGAGCAGGAAATTGGCCTTTTTGATTGCTATCTCCTCTGCTAGGAGAGTATCAGAACTAGCAGCTCTTTCTTGTAAAGAGCCTTATTTTAATTTGTTACAAGGACAAGATTGTACTACGTCCCCATCCTACCTTTTTACCAAAGGTGGTGTCGACGTTTCATTTAAATCAAGACATTGTTTTACCTTCCTTTTTTTCCTGAACCGCGGACAGAGGGGGAAAAGTTATTGCACTCTAGATGTAGTGAGAGCGTTAAAAGTTTATCTGCAGGCAATGGCTCAGATACGTAAAACCGATGTTTTGTTTATTGTGCCAGATGGTCCCAAGAAGGGCCAAGCGGCATCAAAATCCACCATTGCTAGGTGGATTCGACAAGTAATTTGTTCAAGATTATGGTTTAAGGAACAAGATTCCTCCTTTTTCTGTTAAGGCGCATCCGACCAGTGCAATAAGTGCTTCATGGGCAGTGCATCACAAGGCTTCGATGGCTCAGATCTGTAAAGCTGCAACTTGGTCTTCAGTCCATACATTTACCAAATTCTATCAAATAGATGGGACAGGACATGAGGATTCCACCTTTGGGCGTAGTGTGCTGCAGGCAGCAGTATAGGGCTTCTTGTCCGTTAGCGGCCTGCTTGATCTGTGTCTCCCACCCCTCATTGAGCATTGCTCTGGGACGTCCCACTATGTAATGAATGCTCTGTGTCCCGTGGTGTACTATAAAGAAAATAGGATTTATCGTAAAATCCTTTTCTTGGAGTACACCACGGGACACAGAGGTCCCCCCCTTCTATGGGATCCTTACTGCTTTGCTACAAAAACTGAAGTACTTCCCTTATGGAAGGGGTTATATAGAGGGGAACTTGTCTTCATTGGTTGTGCCAGTGTCCAAGCACCTCTGGTGAGCTATACAACCCATTATGTAATGAATAGAGGCTCTGCGTCCCGTGGTGTACTAAATCCTATTTTATGACAATTCCAACTGTGCCATTTTTTTCCCCTTTCTAAATATCACTAACCTGTAGCACGTTCTATGGCAAAAATGAGAAAAATTAGCGAAACGTCCCACAAAATGCATATCAGATGCTTTGAGTCTGGGATGGATTTTAAGGGGGTATCCTGGTGAGATCCCCTAGGAAATCCATACAATAGAAAAAGACAAAGAGAAGATAGACAGACATGTTCTCAAATCCAGAGCGCTTATATTCTTTGTGTGCATGTATGTACAGTGGGGCAAAAAAGTATTTAGTCAGCCACCAATTGCGCAAGTTCTCCCTCTTAAAAAGATGAGAGAGGCCTGTAATTGTCATCATAGGTATACCTCAACTATGAGAGACAAAATGTGGAAACAAATCCAGACAATCACATTGTCTGTCTGATTTGTAAATATTTTTTTTTTGCAAATTATGGTGGAAAATAAGTATTTGGTCAATATCAAAAGTTCATCTCAATACTTTGTTATATATCCTTTGTTGGCAATGACAGAGGTCAAACGTTTTCTGTAAGTCTTCACAAGGTTGTCACACACTGTTGCTGGTATGTTGGCCCATTCCTCCATGCAGATCTCCTCTAGAGCAGTGATGTTTTGGGGCTGTCGCTGGGCAACACAGACTTTCAACTTCCTCCAAAGGTTTTCTATGGGGTTGAGAGCTGGAGACTGGCTAGGCCATTCCAGGACCTTGAAATGCTTCTTACGAAGCCACTCCGTTGCCCGGGCGGTGTATTTGGGATAATTGTCATGCTGAAAGACCCAGCCACGTTTTATCTTCAATGCCCTTGCTGATGGGAGGAGGTTTGCACTCAAAATCTCACGATACATGGCCCCATTCATTTTTTCATGTACACGGATCAGTCGTCCTGTTCCCTTTGCAGAAAAACAGCCCCAAAGCATGACGTTGCCACCCCCATGCTTCACAGTGGGTATGGTGTTCTTTGGTTGCAACTCAGAATTCTCTCTCCTCCAAACACGACGAGTTGTGTTTCTACCAAACAGTTCTACTTTGGTTTCATCTGACCATATGACATTCTCCCAATCCTCTTCTGGTTCATCCAAATGCTCTCTAGCAAACCTCAGACGGGCCCGGACAGGTACTGGCTTAAGCAGGTGGACACGTCTGGCACTGCAGGATTTGAGTCCCTGGCGGCGTAGTGTGTTACTGATGGTAGCCTTTGTTACGTTTTGTCCCAGCTCTCTGCAGGTCATTCACTAGGTCCCCCCGTGTGGTTCTGGGATTTTTGCTCACCATTCTTGTGATAATTTTGACCCCACGGAGCGAGATCTTGGGAGATTATCAGTGGTCTTGTATGTCTTCCATTTTCTAATTATTGCTCCCACAGTTGATTTCTTCACACCAAGCTGCTTGCCTATTGCAGATTCAGTCTTCCCAGCTTTGTGCAGGTCTACAATTTTGTTTCTGGTGTCCTTCGACAGCTCTTTGGTCTTCACCATAGTGGAGTTTGGAGTGTCACTGTTTGAGGTTGCCATTAATACAGGTAATGAGTGGAGGACAGGAGCCTCTTAAAGAAGAAGATACAGGTCTGTGAGAGCCAGAAATCTTGCTTGTTTGTAGGTGACCAAATACTTATTTTCACCATAATTTGCAAAAAAAAAATCTTTACAAATCACACAATGTGATTGTCTGGATTTGTTTCCACATTTTGTCTCTCACAGTTGAGGTATACCTATGATGACAATTACAGGTGTGTGTGTGTGTGTGTATATATATATATATATATATATATATATATTGTGACAGCATGCAGGTAAAGTCACCAGGTTGCATCCAGGATGGAAGGTATATATGTCCTAGATTCAGGCTTTATGCCGATTTTATACCACTAGGGGGAGTGCGGGAGTCTTGCAGGGGAAGAGTTAATGAGCCCAGCTGAAGTAAGTGGGCTCGTTAGAGCCTCTACAAGAACTCCCAGCATGCTAAGGGAGATGCTCAAACCTGGAACCAGATCTGTGTGGATAGTCTGGGGAGTGTGATCTCTGTGCGGTGAGCCAAAGCCTGTGTGGTTATTGCTAAGAACTTCAAAAAACCAGGGAGCTAGGGACTGGGACAGGACAAGGCTGTACCCAGTTGTTAGTTAGGGACACCAACGTGTGTAGTGAGCGGTCAAGTTGACCAGGATTTCTTTTTATGTTTCTTTTGTTTTTGCTGTATTTTTTTGTCTGTATATAGTTCAAATAAAACCACACCCTTTTGTTTTCTCCTACCACTGTCTGCTGTGCCTGTGTTTGTGTGGTGAACCCATCCAGGGGGTCACACACACCCGCTGCTGAGCTAACCCCCTCACAATATATATAAAAGGAACACTTTGAAAACACATCAGATTTCAATGGGGAAAAATATTTATGCTGAATATCTATACTGATATGGACCGGTAATGTATTAGGAATAAAATGATCACACATCGTTTGATGGAAATGAAAATTATCAACATGAAAATTATCAAACTACAGAGGTCTGAATTCAAAGACACCCTGAAAATCAAAGTGAAAAAATGATGCAGCAAGCTAGTCCATTTTGCTGAAATTTTATTGCAGCAACTCAAAATGGTACTCATTAGTTTGTATGGCCCCCACGTGCCTTGTACGTATGCCTGATAACGTCGGGACATGATCCTAATGAGACCAGGGATGGTGTCCTGGGGTATTTTCCTCCCAGATCTGGACCAGGGCATCACTGAGCTCCTGAACAGAATGAGCTGCAACCTGGGGGCTTCGGATTGACCAAAACATAATGTCCCAGAGGTGTTCTATTGGATTTAGATCAGGCGAGCGTGGGGGCCATTCATTGGTATAATTTCCTTCATCCTCCAGGAACTGGCTGCATAGTCTCGCCACATGAGGCCGGGCATTGTCGTGCACCAGGAGGAACCCAGGACCCACTGCACCAGCATATAGGCTCTGATAATGGGTCCAAGGATTTCATCCCGATACCTAATGGCAGTCAGGGTGCCATTGTCTAGCCTGTAGAGGCCTGTGCGTCTCTCAATGGATACGTATCCCCAGACCATCACTGACCCACCACCAAACCAGTCATGCTGAACGATGTTACAGGCAGCATAATGTTCTCCACTGCTTCTCCAGACCCTTTCACGTCTGTCACATGTGCTCAGGGTGAACCTGCTCTCATCTGTGAAAAGCATAGGGCACCAGTGGCAGGTCATTTTGTAGGGCTCTGGCAGTGCTCATCCTGTTCCTCCTTGCACAAAGGAACAGATACTGGTCCTACTGATAAGTTAAAGCGGAGGTTCCGCGGCAAATCCTTTTTTTTTTTTTTTTTTTTTTTTTAGCTTGCATGCAAAGTATTTTTAGATCACCAATTAGTACTCACGTTTTTGGTGATTTTTAACCTCCCCTGTCTTTTTTCTGGCAAAAGATGCACTTTTAAAATCAGCCGTCAGAATTTTCCATTTTGCTTGTGGGCATTGTGAAGCCCACAAGCACTGACTTCCTGGTAGCGGTGGACAGTGTTCTGCAGAAAAAGTTCCCCGGCGGATAAGGTTTCCCCCCCCCTGTACTGCGCATGCGCGGCACAAACCTCAACGGAGTTTCCGAAAGTAGCCGAACATGTAGAGCTGCGAGTTAGCTCTACACGGCGCCTGCGCAATGACTAGGAGCCATGTAGAGCTGACTGCGCAGGCGCCGTGTAGAGCCGACTCGCAGCTCTACATGTTCGGCTACTTTTGGAAACTCCGTTGAGGTTCGTGCCGCGCATGCGCAGTACAGGGGGGGGAACCTTATCCGCCGGGGAACTTTTTCTGCAGGACATGTCACATCTGGGCGAACTCCCAGATTACATTGCGGGAGAATAGAAATGCCTACTCCCGCGGGAGTGAGTACCCGGAAGCCGGAATTGAAATGACAATAGTACGGTATGTACAGAAAAAAAAAAAAAAAGTGGCTACTGTACATGTTTGTAGTGTAAGGAGTGTGGTCGTATATGGATGTTATTTTGGGTGGAACTCCGCTTTAAGGACTTTTCTACGGCCCTGTCCAGCTCTCCTAGAGTAACTGCCTGTCTCCTGGAATCTCCTCCATGCTCTTAAGACTGTGCTGGGAGACACAGCAAACCTTCTGGCAATGGCACGTATTGATGTGCCATCCTGGAGGAGTTGGACTGCCTGTGCAACCTCTATAGTGTCCAGATATCGCCTCGTGCTACCAGTAGTGACACTGACCCTAGCCAAATGCAAAACTAGTAGAAAACATGAGTAGGGAAAAAACTGTCAGTGGCCTCCACCTGTAAAACCATTCCTGTTTTGGAGGTCGTCTCATTGTTGCCCATCTAGTCCACCTGTTGTTAATCAGTTTCAGCTGTTTTGGTGTTTTTAAAATTAACAACCCCCTCTGCTACTTAACTGATCAGATCAGTATCCCAGGAGTTTAATTTACTTAAAGCTATACTCTGATTTAAATGTGTTTCTTGAATTTTTTGGAGCAGTGTATATTCCAGCACCTAGAACCCCATTCTGCTCACTCTGCTATCTAACTGGTGCCAAATAGCTCACATGCATTATCTTAAAGCATAGAATGCATTAAGATAAAAAAACCTCAAGGGTTTGTTTTTGCCACTAATTCCCCCTTTAGCCCCCTTGAGAGGATTCCCTTGGTTTGAGCCAGGAGAATGTTTGTTTATCCTTTTTTAGGACATGGACGGCTGATGGAGAGGTGCGCCCTGGTAGGTTTATCCAGGAGCAAGGGTTTCTCTCACTCGATGCTCTGAGAGCAGTATGGGTGTTTCCCATTGGACACTTGGAACTATAGGCAGCTTCACCATTTTGTGCATCTCCAGTCCCCTAGGATTCGCCCACCATCTACACTGACTCAGTTTGAGACATTTTGTATGGGGAAAGACACGATACCTCATTCTATCTCGGTGCTGTATAAACTCCTTCAGTCTAGGGAACCTGTTGTGAAGCCCTTCTATATTCAAGAGTGGGAGAGAGACCTGCAACACAATTTTTCAGAAACCCAACTTGACCATTTGTTCCGCCTGACCCATACCAGCTCTGTGGACACAAACATGCAAGGGAATAGCTTTAAGCTGTTGACGCGCTGGTATAGGGTCCCCACTAGGCTGGCTAAGATATACTTCTGTGACCAGCGTTGCCTCCATGTGTGGTGGGAGTGCCCCAAGATACGACCCTTCTGGCAGGACATTTGGACCCAAATTAAATTGATTCTTGATATTGATGTCCCAGACTCCCCCATGCGGTTCTTGCTACATGTACTTTCCAATTAGTCACTACAGGAAAAGTATACTGCCGCACCTTCTTAATGCTGCACACCGCCTCATCCCGATCTAATGGAAAAAATCCCAGGTGCCTGGTCAGGTTGAGTGGATCAAAATGGTTAACAATATCATGGAGGTGGGGGAATGGATGGCCAAGTGCAAAGATTGCTATAGTAAATTTTATTCAGTCTGGGCCATTTGGATACACTATACGTCCAGGGCCTTTGGGTCATCATAGCTTTTTGTTATAATATTCCACTGAAGGGTCTGGTATGGATTTTGAGGGGGACTCCTACGCCTTTTTTTTTGCGCAGAGTTCCCCTTAATATTCATACCAGACCCAAAGGGCCTGATAATGGACTGGGGGGGGGGGGGGGAACCCATGTAATTTTTTTTTCAATGACTTTTATCTGTATTGCCGGGACCCGACAATTCAATATAGTCGCGAGTAGTTTTAAATGGCTTTTTTTTTCCTTTTGAAATGTCATTTTGTGCAGGGACTTTTCTAAGCACGGGAAGCATGCCCTACTTTACAGCATTATTAAAATCGCTGCTCCCGAAAAAACTGCAGTTTTTAAAACTTTTTTTGCATTGATACATGTCCCCTGGGGCAGGACCCGGGTCCCCAAACACTTTTTAAGACAATAACTTGCATAATAACCTTTAACCACTTAAGCCCCGGACCATTTGGTAGCTAAAGGACCAGAGCTGTTTTCAGAATTTTGCACTGCGCTGCTTTAACTGTAAATTGTGCGGAAATGCAATGTTGTACCCAAACGAAATTTGCGTCCTTTTCTTCCCACAAATAGAGCTTTCTTTTAATGGTATTTGATTGCCTCTGCGATTTTTTTTTTTTGCGATATAAACGGAAAAAGACCGAAAATTTTGAAAAAAAATGATACTTCCTACTTTTTGTTATAAGAAAAATCAAATAAACTCAATTTTAGTCATACATTTAGGCCAAAATGTATTCAGCCACATGTCTTTAGTAAAAAAAATGTCAATAAGCGTATATTTATTGGTTTGCGCAAAAGTTATAGCGTCTACAAACTAGGGTATAATTTCTGGAATTTACACAGCTTTTAATTTATGACTGCCTATTTCATTTCTTGAGGTGCTAAAATGGCAGGGCAGTACAAACCCCCCCCCCCTCCCCAAATGACCCAATTTTGGAAAGTAGACATTCCAAGGAAATTGCTGAGAGGCATGTTGAGCCCATTGAATATTTTTTTTTTTTTGTCTCAAGTGATTGAATAATGACTAAAAAAAATAAAAAATTACAAAAAGTTGTCACTAAATGATATGTTGCTCACACATGCCATGGTTATATGTGGAATTGCACCCCAAAATACATTTTGCTGCTTCTCCTGAGTACGGGGATACCACAGTTGTGGGACTTTTTGGGAGCCTAGCCGCGTACGGGGCCCGGAAACCAAGCACCGCCTTCAGGATTTCTAAGGGCGCAAATTTTTGATTTCACTCCTCACTACCTATCACAGTTTCGAAGGCCATAAAATGCCTTGGGGTGTCTACTTTCCAAAATGGGGTCATTTGGGGGGGGTTTGTGCCATCTGGGCATTCCATGGCCTCCGAAACTGTGATAGGCAGTGAGAAGTGAAATCAAAAATTTACACCCTTAGAAAGCCTGAAGGCGGTGCTTGGTTTTTGGGGTCCCGTATGCGGCTAGGCTCCCAAAAAGTCTCACACATGTGGTATCCCCGTACTCAGGAGAAGCAACAGAATGTATTTTGGGGTGTAATTCCACATACGCCAATGGCATGTTTGAGCAATATATCATTTAGTGACAACTTTGTGCAAAAAATAAATAAATAAATAAATAAATTGTCTTTTTTCCGCAACTTGTGTCAACATATAAAATATTCCATGGACTCGACATGCCTCTCAGTATATAGCTTGGGGTGTCTACTTTCCAAAAAGGGGTAATTTGGGGGGGGGGGGGTTTGAACTGTTCTGGCATTTTATACACAACATTAGGAAGCTTACATCCACTCTTCCAACCACTTGAAGACAAAGCCCTTTTTGACACTTTTTGTTTACAAGAAAACATTAATTTTTTTTTGCAAGAAACTTATGTTGAACCACCAAACATTATATATATTTTTAAAGCAAAGACCCTACAGATTAAAATGGTGGGTGTTGCATTTTTTTTTCTACACAGTATTGGCGCAGCGATTTTTCAAACGCATTTTTTGGGGAAAAAATACACTTTTTTTAATTTTAATGCACTAAAACACACTATATTGCCCAAATGTTTGATGAAATAAAAAAGATGATCTTAGGCCGAGTACATAGATACCAAACACGACATGCTTTAAAATTTCGCACAAACGCGCATTGGCGACAAACTACATACATTTTTAAAAGCCTTTAAAAGCCTTTACAGGTTATCCCGTTAGATTTACAGAGGAGGTCTACTGCTAAAATTACTGCCCTCGATCTGACCTTCGCGGTGATACCTCACATGCATGGTGCAATTGCTGTTTACATATGACGCCAGACCGACGCTTGCGTTCGCCATTGGGCAAGAGCAGGGCAGGACAGGGGTGCTTTTTTTTTTTTATTATTAATTTTGCTTTTTTATTTTATTTTTAAACTGTTCCTTCCATATTTTTATTTTTATTTTTTTTTAATCATTTTTATTGTTATCTCAGGGAATGTAAATATCCCCTATGATAGCAATAGGTAGTGACAGGTACTCTTTTTTTGAAAAAACTGCGGTCTTCTAGACCCTAGATCTTTCCTCTGCCCTCAAAGCATCTGACCACACCAAGATCGGTGTGATAAAATGCTTTCCCAATTTCCCAATGGCGCTTTTTATATCCGGGGGGGGGGACATTCCCTCCCACTGCTTGTAAAAGCAGTCCAGAGGCTAATTAGCCACTAGGATTGCTTTTACATGAAAGCCGGCCGCTGGCTGAAAAGAATGATACCAAGATGATACCTAAACCCGCAGGCATCATTCTGGTATAAACATTCAAAGTCCAGCAACATACCAGTACGTTGCTGGTCCTTGTTGGACATGTATTGTAATCTTTTTTTTTCATGCAGCCTGTTGGCTGAACGAAAAAAGAGATTGATCGGTGGGTATGCCCACTATTAGAATACCGCCCTTCATCCACCCACTTCCAATGATGGGCATACACGCACCATTTATATATGCCGAAGCATGGGGGCATCCTCCCGCAAAAAAGTTATGCCGCACACACATGGTCGGACTTTTCCACGGGCAAGCCTCCGTCGGAATTTCGACCGTATGTACGCGGCATTAGGAGCAAAATCGCTCCTCCGCCCCTGCTGCCCCCACGATTCGGCATATATGCTTTTTTTTTTTTTTAACTGTGGTGGTGAAATCACCTCCTACAGCACTGGAGTCGCAGGGATCAGGCCTGTCTCTGCGAACGCTGCAGTTATGTGTGTTATGTTTTGTAAGTGACAGTGATCGATTGATACTGCACTTGGGTGGCCTGGGCTGAACGGAAGGGCAAAACGCAGGTGCTAGCAGGTATCTGGGCTGATCCCGCTAACACTGCGTTTTTGGGAACCCTAAACTGCTGGGGAAGCTAGTATAGATCTGATCAGATCAGATATTGATCTGTTCAGATACTATACCACTAAGGGAGGTGTATGCTTCACGTGTGGGTGTTGGCGTTACTGGCACTAACCTGATGCTGCCTGGGGTGTGACGCAGACCCTCTCTGACGCTAAAACCTAATTGATATCACCCGCCGGGCGATCAGGGGGTTAAACCTTAATTGGGTTATATACGGCGGGTGCCCTGACACTATAAAAAGCAAACTAACTAACCAGCGTCACCCGTAACACTTATATGGTGATCACTGGTGAAAGAGTTAACTAGGGGCAATTAGGGGGTTAAAACCTTTATTAGATAATATATGGGGGTACCTGACGCTATATAAAAACCTGACGGGGAACCTAAAAAAAATTACTGGCTACCGATCGGCATCACCGACACTAAGACAGCGATCAGAAAAACGATCGCTTAGCGACAGTGGTGATAGGGGGTGAAAGGGTTACCTGGGGGGCGATCAAGGGGGTTAAACCGTTATTAGATAATATATGGGGGTACCTGACGCTATAAAAACCTGCGGCGAACCTAAAAAAAATTACTGGCTACCGATCGGCATCACCGACACTAAGACAGCGATCAGAAAAATGATCGCTTAGCGACAGTGGTGATAGGGGGTGAAAGGGTTACCTGGGGGGCGATCAAGGGGGTTAAACCTTTATTAGATAATATATGGGGGTACCTGACGCTATAAAAACCTGCGGCGAACCTAAAAAAAATAACTGGCTACCGATCGGCATCACCGACAATAAAACAGCGATCAGAAAATGATCGCTTAGCGACAGTGTTGATAGGGGGTGAAAGGGTTACCTGGGGAGTGATCAAGGGGGTTAAACCTTTATTAGATAATATATGGGGGTACCTGACGCTATAAAAACCTGCGGCGAACCTAAAAAAAAAATTACTGGCTACCGATCGGCATCACAGACGCTAAGACAGCGATCAGAAAAATGATCGCTTAGCGACAGTGGTGATAGGGGGTGAAAGGGTTATCTGGGGGGCGATCAGGGGGTTAAACCTTTATTAGGGGGGGTTAGGGGGCTACACTGGACCTAAAACTAACTTTAGTGACACTTTTACAGTCACAAATGTCACTGATTGCAGTGATCAGTAAATAAATGGTCACTGCAATCAGTGACACTGTGACTGGGGGGTGATCTGGGGGGTGATCTGTGGGTGTCTGGGGGGGGCGATTTATGTGCCTATTTGTCCTGGTGTCAGTGAAGTGTTTTGTGCACTAACCTGGCATCTTCTCTTGTGCGGCGCTCGGTATATGTGAGCGCCGCAGGAGAGATGACATCACTTCCTCTGCCTGTGTTTACATTACACAGGCAGAGGAAGCTCTCTCATTCACCGGGAGCAATCGCGAGGGAGTGGCCAGAATCGAACAGCCGTCCCCTCATCCCGGATCGCTCCCGAACAATTAACCACCGCTCACTGTAAAGAAGGGGGGTCCGACTATACAAGGGCGATCACGTAGATATACGTGATTCTGCCTGTCGGTGCCATTCTGCCAACGTATATTTACAGTGGGCGGTCGTTAAGTGGTTAAAATTAGCACTTTTGATTTTTCATGTTCGTGTCCCATAGACTTTAACGGTGTTCAAGTGTTCGAACAAATTTTTTGCCTGTTCGCATGTTCTGCTGCAAACCAAACCGGGGGGGGGGGGGGGGGTGTTCGGCTCATCCCTAGTCCTGATGTATTTATTAACATATGTTCTGATCTGGTCGGTATTTGTTTATCCTTTTTTTTTTTTTTATGTAATAACCTTAGGTGGACGGACCAGATAAGTTTCCTTATGTTTCAAGGTTTTACTTGCTCACTTAGGTACTCACTGTTTTTCCCCTCTGGGGCATACATGCCATTCTTTGTCCCCCCCCCCCTTCTGTTTTTCTTCCCCCCCCCCCCGCCACTTTTTTTATTTATTGCTATTGCCCCTCCATGTGTGTTATGGTCCTACATGCCACATATGTGGCGAAAAGCCTCCTTATCCGACATGCATTTTAATACTCGGGGCACCCCCGATATATGGGGTCGCTGTCCTGATGTTTCCGGACTGGTTTCTTGCTGGATATTTCTCTTGGTGGGCCCATTAAGCTGTCAACTTTGGGGGCTTTGGACAATAGAGCCACCCCCCCCCCCGATAAGAGACGCACCCACCAACAATCTGACCCCAAATTTAGAGAGTGACATGCCTTTTTTTAATGTTCAGGATACTTAGCACACCCTTGTGGCTATCATTTGAACAGTTGTGTAAAAAGTAATCCCGCCCTGCCCCTTTAAAACTAGCAGCTAACACAGCAATCCGATAATAGCTAGAAAAATGTGGGAAATATAGTGTAGCGCTAAATAGCAAAGTCCAAACAATAAATAAATGTTCAAAAAGGACTATGTGAATGAATATGGGATACTGATCCCTAGAAACAATCGTGCTCTAATGAATATGTGAATATAATATCATTATAAAGTGCAAATAAACGCAGAACAACTTATAGGCCATATAAATGACACTTGAATGTCCACTGTGTATCAAGACCAAAAGGCCCTGTGAGGAAACGTGAGCTTAAAGTTCAAAACATCATACTGGCATCCCAACGGTGAACGCAGACAAATGTTTGAAGTGAGGGGAACCACCACCTATGAGATGAAGGCTTACCAAATAGTTTGAACTCAAGAGAACATATGTTCTATGAGTCAAACAGACTATCATTTGAACAGTGGTGCTTTGTACTATATGCTGTAATTCATGTGTCTCTGTACCTTATGTTGTCCCTTGTTTTATTTTATTGTATGAAAATGTACAGTATCTCACAAAAGTGAGTACACCCCTTACATTTTTGTAAATATTTTATCTTCTCATGTGACAACATTGAAGAAATGACACTTTGCTACAATGTAAAGTAGTGAGTGTACAGCTTGTATAACAGTGTAAATTTGCTGTCCCCTCAAAATAGCTCAACAAACAGCCATTAATGTCTAAACCGCTGGCAACAAAAGTGAGTACAGCCCTAAGTGAACATTTCCAAATTGGGCCCAATTAGCCATTTTCCCTCCTCAGTGTCATGTGACTCTTTAGTGTGACAAGGTCTCAGGTGTGAATGGGGAGCAGTTGTGTTAAATTTGGTGTTATCACTCTCGCTCTCTCATACTGGTCACTGGAAGTTCAACATGGCGCCTCATGGCAAAGAACTCTCTGAGGATCTGAAAAAAAGAATTGTTGCTCTACATAAAGATGGCCTAGGGCTAAGCTGTAGGAAGATTGCCAAGACCATACAGCGGTTTAACAGGACAGGATTCACTCAGAACAGGCCTTGCCATAGTCGACCAAAGAAGTTGAGTACACATGCTCAGCGTCATATCCAGAGGTTGTCTTTGGGAAATAGACGTATGAGTGCTGCCAGCATTGCTGTAGAGGTTGAAGGGGTGGGGGGGTCAGCCTGTCAGTGCTCAGACCATACACCGCACACTGCATTAAATTTGTCTGCATGGTTGTTATCCCAGAAGGAAGCCCCTTCTAAAGATGATGCACAAGAAAGTCAACAGTTTGCTGAAGACAAGCAGACTAAGGACATGGATTACTGGAACCATGTCCTGTGGTCTGATGAGACCAAGATAAACTTATTTGGTTCAGATGTTGTCAAGCGTGTGTGGCGGCAACCAGGTGAGAAGTACAAACTAAGACAAGTGTGTCTTGCCCATGGTGATGGGAGTGTCATGGTCTGGGGCTGCATGAGTGCTTCCGGCAATGGGGATCTACAGTTCATTGAGGGAACCATGAATGCCAACATGTACCGTGACATACTGAAGCAGAGCATGATCCCCTCCCTTCGGAGACTGGGCCGCAGGGCAATATTCTAACCACTTTAAGAGTCATAAAGGACTACTAGGGTCATAAGTCTTTGTCAGTTCAGACTTTCTTCTGTTTTCTCATCTGCATATGGAGTTATGTAAAGTAGGTAGGTATACTTTAAATGAGTAGGTTCTGCGGGCACCTGATTTGATGTCAGAGATGAGAGGAGAGGAATATCAAGGGTGCCTTCTCTTAGATAATGAATAAAGGGGTCACATTATGGGGCCACTTTCTTGAGATTGGGGCCTCCCTAGCCCAAATTAATAAAAATTAAGTTAGGTTTGGCAGCAATAGGATAGTTTAGTCAGGAGTCCGCCCCTTTAAGGGGCCGGACCACAGCTAGGAAGGAAGAGCCAATGAGGGTTCAGGGAATCTTCTGGATATTTGGGATTGCCTATAAAAAGGCCAGCAGGTGCAGGGTTCTGCCTCTTTCCGGATGACAGCAAAGAAGATTTGAGCTCCCTCCCTCCCGCCCCAGTCACGTGCACTTTTATGTGGTGGGTCACCCTGGATCCAGCGGGGACTGTTATTTATTTTTGAAGTTGAGCTACTGCTCGAGATCTAACAACTGAGCAGGTAGAAGTACGTTATTTGAATATTTATGAAGTTTTGAATGGTAATAAAGATTTATGGAAAATTATTTGGGAAAAAACAATAAAGGTGTCGCGGCCAAGTTTTTGCCAAATAAAATGTTTCAGGTATTTATTTAGTTAGTTGTATCTGGGGAAGTTCTGGTCTGGGCGGGTGTGGCCTGCAATCTCATGTCTCATGACACTACATAGAAGACATGTTGCATACAGAACCGATGATTTTAGGGTTGTAGAAATAAACTTATAAGGCATAAGGAGCTGAATAGTTTTAACTTGTAACATGAAGGTGCACTTATTCTGTAAAGAAATACCAGACACACTTTACGAAGTTTACCAGCTTAACTTTAGATTTATTTTCCCAATCAGTGTGGCAAATTATAGACAGCAGATCTATGGTAATAAAAAAGAGGTAACAAAAAATTTGATTTATGTTGATTTTTATGAAGATCACAATGTCTACACAAATTGTACTTGTATATTTAAAGAGAAGAATAAGGTCAGCCCACATAAAAGGTCATATCAGTCAATCAGCCTTGGGCTTCATATCTCTCGAAGGCCTCCACTTATCAAATCTCCTTTCTGGATTTTCTGGGTGTTCCTCCTGCTGCTATGGAGTCTCTTTTCTGCATTTTGCCCGGGTTCACACGATTGTGATGCGGGAACAAGCACAATTCCAGTTCCGGTTGCATCTCCCTCACAGGAAGTTCACACTGCCCTCTGCAAACCGCTGCGGATTGCAGTGCGAACTGTGAATTTGAACAGGAATCGGATCGCATGGGTGGGAACATCCATACGATCCGATTGCAGTGTGGGGGGGGAAAAAAGTTCCTGCACCATTTTCGTGCAAATCCAATGCGAATTCAGCCATACAAACTGTATGGCTGAATTTGCATTGCACAGACATCGCATGGGGCAAATTGTGTTCGCAATAGTGTGAACCCAGGCTTAATGTAATACAAAACAAAAAAAACAGAGAAATCAACAGGAAGAAGGAGACAGGCATATAGGAAGCTAATGGGTGATTCGTCTTGCCAAACTCACATCAGTAAATTTTTAGTTCAGGGCTCTTATTAAAAAGAAACTCCAGATATCATCATGATAATTTTTTCCCAATACATTAGTAATTTACCATTAGAAATGCACATGTTGATAAAGACCCGAACTTATAATTAGGAATGACTAATGTCCCAGGGACCCGTTTGTTATCTGTATCTTTTATCACTACATTTGCACTGCCTCATTCACTGCTACTGATCTGGAAGCATTAGAATGTTTCTCTGTAAAATTAAAAAGCAATTCTTAAAGAGATCACAAACCCATAACTAGCGGGAACTGTGAAAGAACATTCTTTATGATATGCCAGCCATTATGCAGATAAAATGGAAGCAAGTTAAGGTAGCTTCTTTCAGTGAAAGAGATTACAAGAGAACCTAAATGTGTCAGGAGACTACATCCTTGTCTTTTAATTGAGAGATTCAAGAGGGCACTGGATAAAGAAGTTAGGCTTTGTTTATACGAGCGGCCGTCTACCCACCTAAAAGATAACATACATCCAGGAAGAAGCTATACAAGTGCTGCAACTGTGATGTTTGTTTCACAGCTACGGAAAATTCATGGTTTGAAATCAATGGGAGTGGGCAGCAACTACGAGCCAAACGCTCAGCCTGCAGTTGCTGTGCCGTAATCATATTCGAGACCCTAGTTTGGCAAAAAATAAGCCCCAAAAAAATAAAAATCATTTGTTCAAGAGGTGGCAGTATAGCCTCCTGAATGCCTACAATCCACACTCTGAAAAGGGATCTACCATGGATTGCTTTTCAGAGGGAAGGTAGAGACTTATATATATAAGAGAAGAGTTAGACTGTTGTTGTTTTCAACAGATAAAATAAAGAGCTCACTGCAAAGCAAATGATATTTAAGCTGGCTATATATGCTTCAGTTTTATTTTATTTGTTCAGGGTGCTTGAACAGAAGTCAATTGGTAGATCGACAGCTCAACCACAGTGGCCACACAACAATGGATGTCACTTTTTTTACATATAGAATACCAGAAAATTTCCAGAAAATCAAAGTTGTCTTAAAATGTTTCTAAAGCTGTGTACACACGATCAGATTTCCTATGGATTCTAATCCGATGGATTTTTCCATCGGAAATCCGATGAAGCTGACTTCCATCAGTCTTGCCTACACACCATCAGTCAAAAATCCGACCGTCCCAAACGCTGCGACGTAAAACACTCCGACAAGCCGAGAAAAATTAAGTTCAATGCTTCTGAGCATGCGTCGACTTGATTCTGAGCATGCAGGGGTTTTTTCTCCGATGGAGTTCCACACAGACGATCAGAATTTGCTATCCTTTTTTTCCCATCTGACAAATTAACAACATGTTCTATTTTTTCTCACTGATGGGGGAAAAAAGACCGAGGGGGCCCATACACAATCGGTTTGTCCGATGAGAAAAGTCCATCGGGCTGTTTTCATCGGTAAAACCAATCATGTGTACACGGCATAAGTATTTCCAAAGGCTGAAGGTTTTTTTACCCTAATGCATTCTCTGAATTAAGGTAAAAACCTTCTGAGTCCAGCTTACCCCCCAAGCACCCCAGCCCCTAAACTTACCTGAGCCCCAACTTGATCCAACGCAGTGCACGAGAACAGCTGCTCTCCCAGCTATCTCCCTTATCAGGCTCAGAGACAGCAGTGGGAGCCATTGGCTCCAGCTGCTGTCAATCACAGCCAGTGAGGGGGGGCGGGGATGAGTAATGCTCTGTGTGTCTATGGACCCGCATAGTGCCCCCCATAGCTGGTGGCTTTCTATAGTCACCTCAATTTTAATTTATAAATAAACTTTTTTGAAATCTAAATTATTTGTTTGGGACTCTAGTTGGACCTTGTATTTATCAAAAAAAAAAAAAACGAACTAACACTTCTACGCTATCCAAAAGTAGAAATTAAAGTATTTTATTTTTTTCTGGAATGAGGCTTTAACTCATGGAAGTGTTGTATAGGGGATGGTTTAGGTGTTGGCTCAGTCTGTTGTTTGTCCTGGAGTGGGACACTTTGGGGAGGGTTTAGGTGGACATGTGATGGGCTGTTTTGGGTTGGTTGTTGGGTCACATTCCTCGATGAATTTGATAGTGGTGCAAGTTTTAGGTTTGGGAGTGGAACATTTAGTGACTGGCAGAGCAGTGGATCCTGGCTTTGCGGGTGGTAGGAAAGCCACTTGTGCTATGTTGGATATGGCTGATTTTAGGTGGTTTTTATCAACTGCAATTACAGCAAAATATAAGACTGTCCCATTTTCTGTATGAAGGTCTGGACTGAATTGAAATTCTTCTCTTGTTCCTGCTGGGCTTGGGGTAGTACTGGAAATGTCCAACACAGTAGATCCTTCAAAGTTGTCCCTGAGTTCTTTAATGTTCTTGTTCATTCTTAATTCATAACTCTGAGCTGGAAAAAAAAGGAAAACAAAAACAAACTATCATTTAAATAATCCCAACCAAGCCTGGAGATACTATTGGTAATAGCTTTTGAGCTGCCAAAATACTCAAGTCACAATTAACCCCTTGTCTACCAAGGTATATTTATAAATGTCCTTATATGTAAGGGGTTATGACGAGCTCATGGCTGCTGCTGTAACCATGTGCTTGGTATTAATTTTTACAGCTGACAACTGAATTTCAGGTTAAAGTAAGCTGCCAAATCTCTTTTATAGGGCTCAGAAGGTGACACCACAATACCAAATAATAGGTACTATATTATGTTTACACTATAGAATTTATTTTAGTGTTTTTTTTTTCCTTGATAATATGCATTTGATAAACGGTTACACAGATATCGTGCAACATAAAATTGCAACTGCCACAATTTTTTTTTTCAGGGTTTCTGCTGTCAGAAAATGTATAATTGTTTTGGGGGTTTAAAGTAATTTCTAACACAAAATGCAGATTTTAATGTGTGTGCTAAATATAAAAAAATTACTCCAGTAGAAAAATGTATAAAGTGGTTGTAAACTCACTCTGAGTAATTACTAGAATCCCCTTTGTTATATGAAGATATGTTGCACAGTGTCTTTATTTTATAAAAATTATGCAGCGCAATACCTTATTTCAAAGCACCACTGTGCGGACACGTGAACATCCCACCGCTCTCCTTCCCCAATCCGAAAAGTACAACGGGAGGGGCTGAGATTCCCCTCTGACGTCAGGTGGGAGGAGAGCAGTGGGCTGTCATGTGCTCTGCAATAAGGTATTGATCTGCATAATTTTTTATAAAACAAAGACACTGTGCAATATAGCTGCATATAACAGAGAGGATTCTAGTAATTACACAGAGTTATTTTACACAGAATAGCAGCAGAAGGGAAGGGGCAGGGAGCAGATCGGCACTGACTCAATAGCCGACAGGCAGGGAGAGAAGGTGGAGAGGGAGAGACAGTGGGATGATAGGAGCACGTAAACTGACCATGGTTTCATGGCTCAGAAGCCATGATTACCGTGGTCAGCACACACAGGGGGACACAGGAACAGGCAGGATCAACCAGGTATTTTACAGCATAGAGAGGGACAAATGACTGCACAAGCACTATGCTGTATATCAGGGATCTTCAAACTACGGACCTCCAGCTGTTGTGGAACTGCACGTCCCATGAGACATTGTAAAACGCTGACATTCCCAGACATGACTAGGCATGATGGGAATTGTAGTTCCTGAACAACTGGAGGGTCATAGTTTGAAGACCCCTGCTGTATATCGTGCTTTAAAGGAACAGGATTTTTTTTTTCTTAGGGTTACATCTGTTTTAAATTTAATTTAATTTAATTAGATTTAAATACTTGTTGGCCTAAAATTTACTTACAGTGGAACCTTGGATTACGAGCATAATCCGTTCCAGAAGAATGCTCGTAATCCAAAGTACTCGCACATCAAAGCGAGTTTGCCCATTGAAGTCAATGGAAACGAAAATAATTTGTTCTGCATTGACTTCAATGGTATGCAATACCGCATGCGGCCAGAGGCGGGGGGCGCCGGAGAGCTTCGGAAACGGCCGGAAAGGCCCGAGGACAGTTCGGCTGACCTCGGCAAACCTTGGAAAGACTTCGTTCACGAGCCTTTTCGAGGTTTCCAAGGTCAGCCGAACTGTCCTTGGGCCTTTCCGGCCGTTTCCGAACGTCGCCGATCTGCGCCATTCGGCTCTGGCGCCCCTCCCACCTCAGGCCAAACGCGGCACTGCACCCGCATTGGCCTGAATCCTGCTTGTTTTGCGAGACAACACTCGCAAACCGAGTTAGGATTTTAGCAAATACAGTGCTCGTATTGCGAAACGCTCGGTAACCGCGTTACTCGCAATCCGAGGTTCCACTGTATTTATTTGCTAGTAAATGTTCTAAAGTTATGTGAAAATAACAAAAATAATTCCACTTACCCAGCATCGGCTTTAGAATGGTCATGTGTATGTTTAACTTATTTGAAGTGCTTATTATTATTATTATTATTATTTTTATTAATGATTAATATACCGTATATACTCGAGTATAAGCCGACCCGAATATAAGCCGAGGCACCTAATTTTACCACAAAAAATGGGAAAACGTATTGACTCGAGTATAAGCCTAGGGTGTCCATTTGCATGCCTCACTGTGCCTCACTTTGCCTCACTGTGTCCATGTGCATGTCTCACTGTGCCTCACTGTGCCCATGCCTCACTGTGTCCATGCCTCGCTGTGTCCATGCCTCACCTCACTGTGCCCATGCCTCACTGTGTCCATGCCTCGCTGTGCCCATGCCTCGCTGTGCCCATGCCTCGCTGTGCCCATGCCTCACTGTGCCCATGCCTCACTGTGTCCATGCCTCGCTGTGTCCATGCCTCGCTGTGTCCATGCCTCACTGTGTCCATGCCTCACTGTGTCCATGCCTCACTGTGCCTGTGACTAGACTGACGTTTAACATAGGAGTCTATGGAAGGGGTGCCCGGTTTAAAAAATCGTTGCTTCCCGACCGTAGGTCCCCCAAACAACAGACTTAGCACACTTGTAGAGAAGAAATGGGGCTACATGTGTGCCAAGTTTCGGGTCCAGGGTACCTACGACCGGCCGGTACTGGGTCCCCAAAATCACCAAAGAAATGACCATTTAACATGGGAGTCTATAGAAGGAGTGCCCGGCTTTGAAAAATCGGTGCTCCCCGACCGTAGGTCCCTTGGACAACAAACTTTGCACACTTATAGAGGAAGAGTGGGGCTACGTGTGCGCCAATTTTGGGGTCCAGGGGACCTACGGCTGGCCGGTATCGGGTCCCCAAAGTCCAGGAGATCAGGCGCAAAAAGGTGACTCGAGTATAAGCCGAGGGGGCATTTTCAGCACAAAAAAATGTGCTGAAAAACTCGGCTTATACTCGAGTATATACGGTAATATCTAACTCCAGCTCATACTTTTAATAGTGTGGAAGGGTTAGGACCGCTTCTAACTTTGTATTGCTGCCCCTGCTTGCCTATTTGACAAAACAGAAATTAAGGGAACATTTTCCACTTCCTTGATGGGTGTCAGACAGAATAGCCAATGAGGATAGATGCCCCCAGTGGGGGCACGGGGAGCAAACATTCTAGCTTTAAGAGAACATTAGCTCTCCTGTTAGAATTTAATTGCTGCCTCTATCTCCCTTCTGGGCACATAGAGAATATTTTGCAGGAATAAGAACAGAAGAATGTTAGACTTTTAGGACTTGCTGGGGGAATGGGCATTTTAAAGTGTCACTAAACAAAAATAACCCATACACATCCACTAATTATTGGCCCCTGTTATGTCTCCTTTTCCCCCTTACTGTTGTTTGTTTGGAATGAGCAGTGCACGTAGGGCTGCAGTCATGTATGCTCCTCTAGGCACACTACAAATCCTATACTCCATAGTCCCAAGTCCATCTCAGGAGTGAACAAGAGAGGTTGACCTATGTTCCTACATACAGTAGGACCATGGCGAATGAACGTAGCCATCCTTTAACAGGAAGATGGATCACGGCAGCAAAAATAAAATAAAAAATGGAGATTTGGAGAAATATATTTTTTTAAACTAGAGTTTAGTTTGACTTTAAAGGATATCTGTGGCCTTTAACCCCTAGCAGCACTGGAACCTGTCCTGTGCTCGATACTACCAAACTTTCTGAGAGAAAAAGGACATGGGAAATGAAGACTGGTCCTCTAATGGATAATCCAAAACTGAGCACTGAAAGAAAAGGTGCTTCTTATACTGCTGAATTTTTACATCAGTTAAGTAGTTATCAGTCACCATACAGTTGTGCTCATAAGTTTACATACCCTGGCAGAATTGATGATTTCTTGGCCCTTTTTTTAGAGCATATGAATAACACAAAAACTTTTCTTTCACTCATAGTTAGTGTTTGGCTGAAGCCATTTATTATCAATCAACTGTGTTTACTCTTTTTAAATCATAATCACAACAGAAACTACCCAAATGACCCTGATCAAAAGTTTACATACCCCAGTTCTTAATACTGTGTATTGCCCCCTTTAACATCAATAACAGCTTGAAGTCTTTTGTGGTATTTGTGAATGAGGCTCTTTATCTTCTCAGATGGTAAAGCTGCCCATTCCTTTTGGGAAAAAGCCTCCAGTTCCTGTAAATTCTTGGGCTGTCTTGCATGAACGGCACGTTTGAGATCTCCCCAGAGTGGCTCAATGATATTGAGGTCAGGAGACTGAGATGGCCACTCCAGAACCTTCACTTTATTCTTCTGTAGCCAATGACAGGTCGACTTGGCCTTGTGTTTTGGATCATTGTCATGTTGGAATGTCCAAGTACGTCCCATGCGCAGCTTCCTGGCTGATGAATGCAAATGTTCCTCCAGTATTTTTTGATAACATACTGCATTCATCTTGCCATCAATTTTGACCAAATTTCCTGTGCCTTTTGTAGCTCACACATCCCCAAAACATTCACCTCCGTGTTTCACAGTAGGAATGGTGTACCTTTCATCATAAGCCTTGTTGAATCCTCTTCAAATGTAGTGTTTATGGTTGTGGCCAAAAAGCAACATTTTGGCCTCATCACTCCAAATGACTTTTTGCCAGAAGGTTTGAGGCTTGTCTCTGTGCTGTTTGGCATATTGTAAGTGGGATACTTTGTGGTATTTACGTAGTAATGGGTTTCTTCTGGTGACTCGACCATGCAGCCAATCTTTCTTCAAGTGCCTCCTTATTGTGCATCGTGAAACAGCCACACCACATGTTTTCAGAGTCCTGTATGTCACCTGAAGTTATTTGTGGGATTTTCTTTGCATCCCGAACAATTTTCCAGGCAGTTGTGGCTGAAATTTTAGTTGGTCTTCCTGACCGTGGTTTGGTTTCAATAGAACCCCTGATTTTCCACTTCTTGATTAGAGTTTGAACACTGCTGATTGGCATTCTTAATTCCTTGGATATCTTTTTATATCCCTTTCCTGTTTTATACAGTTCAACTACCTTTTCCCGCAGATCCTTTGACAATTCTTTTGCTTTCCCCATGATTCAGAATCCAGAAATGTCAGTGCAGCACTGAATGAAAGATGCAAGGGTCTGTCAGGAGTCCAGAAACTCATTGACTTTTTATATACACACAACACTAATTACAAGCAAACAGATCACAGGTGAGGATGGTTATCTTTTAATAGCCATTCAAACCCCTATGTAAACTTTTTAATCGGGGACATTTGGATAGTTTCTGTTGTCATCATGATTTAAAGGGGTTGTAAACCCTTGTGTTTTTTCACCTTAATGCATCCTATGCATTAAGGTGAAAAAACTTCTGCCAGTCACTGGCCCCCCAGCTCCCCCCCCCCCCCGTTTTACTTACCTGAGCCCCGTATTTCCCTCGGCGGAGACACGGGGTCCCGACTCTTGGTTGGATAGATTGATAGCAGTGCAGCCATTGGCTCCCGCTGCTGTCAATCAAATCCAATGATGGGGGAGCGGGGCCAAGTCCGGCATTCGTGTCTATAGATGCCGAATGCTGGACTCGGGAACGCACCTGCAAGGTAACCCCCCGGGAGAGCGCTTCTACTGGGGGGGGGGTTATCTGATGCGAGGAGGAGCGGCGGACCCTAGAAGAGGACGATCGGGGCCACTCTGTGCAAAACGAGCTGCACAGTGGAGGCAAGTATCACATGTTTGTAAGCCTTCGTTTTTGTTTACTCTTTTGAAAGTTATTGTTATTTTAAATAAAAACAAACACAGTTGATTGATAATAAATGGCTTCAGCCAAACACTAACCATGAGTGAAAGAAACGTTTTTGTGTTATCATTTATATTCTCTAAAAAATGGCCAAGAAATCATAAATTCTGCCAGGGTATGTAAACTTATGAGCACAACTGTACATAGTACCTACAGCTTAATTCGCTATCGGCACATAAAAAAAAAGACTATTTCATGATTTTCCATAGTAAATAATCAATAAAGAAAGTAACATACCAGTTCCCTGGTCCATATCCTCTCCGGTTGCAGTCCATGATAAGATAACTCTGTTGTCTTTAATCTCAGCTTCCAAGTCTGTAATTTTTGCCGGTGGATGGATATTACCTACATCACCTACATCAGATACTGTGAAAGAGCAGCCAATGCCGGCTTGTTTGAATCTTCCCAGTGCAGGTAGAACCTCATCGCCGAGAGGATCTGATGGTTTCATAACAACTTTACCTATAAGAACATACCAAAAGCTGAAAACCACAAATGTCTGAAAATGTCAGATGCTCTTACAATTATCAGACACCTGAGATCATGTGAATCCCAATTGCACTGAAATAAAAAAATCCCTACAATAGACATGTTAAATAAAATATCAGCCGCAGTAGATGTGAAGAGGCATGCGGAATACAGGTCATAAAATAATAGGTACCTTCATTCACCACTTGCCTAATGGGCACTTTCACCCCCTTCCTGCCCAGGCCAATTTTCAGCTTTCTGCTTTTTGCACTTTGAATGACAATTGCACGGTCATGCAACACTGTACCCATATGAAATTTTTGTCACTTTTTTTCACAGTAATAAAGCTTAATTTTGGTGGTATTTAATCGCCACTGTTTTTTTTTTATTCTTTGCTAAATAAACATAAAAAGACCAAAAATAATGACATCCTTTTTTTTCATAGTTTGCTATAAAATTTTGCAAACAGGTAATTTTTCTCCTTCACCGATGTGCACTAATAAGGCGGCACTGATGAGGCTGCACAGATGGGTATTGATGAGGCAGCACTGATGGGCACTGCATGGGCACTGATTGGCAGCACTGGTGGGCACTGATTGGCAGCACTGGTGGGTACTGATTGGTGGCACTGTTGGGACTGCACTGATAATCAGGACACGGATCATCAGTGCCCTGATAATCAGTGTCGATGTCTCTTTTACACAAGCCAGTTATCGGCTCTCCTCTTCTCACGCTGTCAGCGTCAGGAAAGGAATGCCGATAACCAGCTTGTGTTTACAGCGTGATCAGTTGTAATTGGCTACAGCTGATCACGTGATAAAGAGCTGCTTATTTGTGCTCGGCTGTGTCCACTGGGCGCGATCACAGGAGGACGTCATGTAAAGCCTTCCCAGAACTGTCCGGCCTCGCTGCCACCGTCATTCGGCTATAGCGTGGTCAGCAAGTGGTTAGTAGCACAGAATGGCCCTAGAATTATTGCTCTCGCTCTGATGTTCTTGGTGATAGGTAAAATGTTTAGCCCAATCATTTTTGTAAGTAGGCAAATCTGCCACATGCTTCATGTACCTGGAGGCAAGGGTTTTTAAAACACTTTTTATGCTACTTTTTATTTATTTTTTTACACTTAACTTTATTCCTAAAACATAGGGGGCCAGTAGCCCCCTATGTGATAGCAAACTGTAATGGCAGGTTCTCTATTTCTTTACTAAGACATCAAGGATCTATTAGACCCCTGATATCTCCCCTGCCCTCCACTGAAGTCAATGGAGCACAGATCATGCTCCATCAACTTCTTCCCTAGCCACAGCAGCTGGGGAAAGTGACAGTCGAGCCCAGAAGTGAATATAATGTACCTCATAATACAAATCACGTATGTGTTTATTTTCCAGGGGGGAGATCAGCGAGAACCATGAAATGCTTGGTGATTGAAAAACTGCCAGAAGTGACAGATGCAGTTTGCAGAAGACGGAGAGAGGGACCTGGATTCATACTATGTACTGATGATTGAGGCAGGTATACAGTACACACTATATGGGGGATATGCTTTGTTTGTTTGTTTTGCAATTTACAGGTTTGCAAGCACTTTAAAACGACACTACATTGGGACTATTACTTACCCTAAGGCTAAGTTTTTAAACTTGTTAATTCTTCTAAAACGATCTATAGTGGATCACTTTTCAGAGTGTGGCTAATCAGCCTCTGTCAGCCATTCAAGAGACAATCCTTTTTTTTTTTTTTTAATGGGACTAATGAAGACTGGAGAGACTGTTGCATTCTGTCATCTGTCATACTCGCTGTACACATTCACTGTGCATGAACCAGATCACCTATGTAAAGTTTTATTTTTTATATATATATATATATAGTAAGAGGCCCCTTAGAGTTTGTACTATTATATTTTTATTTCAAATAATAATTAAAAAAAAAAAGACACAAGTATAAATAAATGGAGAATCTTTTTTTTCTTTTTTCTGTCTTACTTTCTAATTGCCACAAATGTCTCACCACTTTCCACGAAGCCTTGTAAGTAGAGAGCACGGCCTCTGGGATATGTCAGTCTGCATCCACCATCTTCCCCTTCCACCCATACTTTCACATTGTATCTCCCATTTACAGGGAATGTAAAGAAATACTTGGAGTAGATGCCGTCATCCTTTGCTATATCAGCCCCTTTGCAATAAAAGATTACAAAAGCATAAGGCAACAATGCACTGAAAATGCAGAAAGGAACAAAAAAAGAAAAAATGGAAATCCGGCATGAAACTCTAGTCTACCCAAAAACACATCGGCTATGTCATCTGTGCTGAACATGACAATATATGCATGATAAGAACAGCAAGTTGCCATTGATAAGTAGCATACAGTATTTGAGTTTAGAAGCTTGCTTGAACCAGTGATTTAGCTGTACAACTCTTAAAGCAAACCTTTCAGCCATTTTAAACGAAAAGTCCTGCCTTGGTAGCACAGAGAGTCCGCTATTTGTTTACTGTTCGTTGCTCATGCTGATTTAGGCTCGGTTCACATATATGCAGTCTGGGAAACGCGTTGAATCCTTTGCATCTCATTGAAATCGCACAGCGTTCATGCGAACCGCAGCAGGTGTCAATGTTAAGTTAATGACACCCCCAAAACGGCTCACAAAACGCAGTACAACTGACAATATCAGATCACATAGGTGTGAACACCCATGTAATCTGATTCCAACTTTTTTTTTTCTCAATAAATGGCTCAAATTGCACTGCATAGACATTGCATGTGATTTACATAGGAATGCAGTGCGATTCCTGTGAGAATAACATGCTGTGTGCCGCAATGCATATATGTGATCCAAGCCTTAAAGTAAATATACCATATCTAAAGGCAAAACATTTTTTATCAGTTTTGGATAGAGTAGGCAAGGGTTAAGACCCTCCTTTTTTTTTTTTTCACTTTCTGCCCTATAGATACAGCAGAAAGTAAGAAGAGATCTGTTCAAAGTGAGTGTGTGTGTGTGAAAGAGGGGGGGGGGGGGGGGGAGATATCTCTTCTAATTGTTTTTGCTTTTTGTGCTGTAGTGTACAATAAATGGCATCAAAATACACTGCACATAAAGCAGGTCTGTTGCCATGTGTTGTGATAACATGCACATTGCTGCAATGCACAGGTGTGAATGGGTCTTTAGTGACCCTTTTATCAGTCAAATATGAAAAGTGACCTGGACCAGATTACAAAGCAATGTGAAGGATGAAAAAATGAAAAAGATTATTAAATGCAGAAAAAAAATAGATTATATAAGAAAAAAGGCACATAGTTCACAAAATGGGAACAAGGTGAGGTATTCCATAACAAAATGTCCTGGGTCCACTAGTGTCTTGAAATCACCCCGTATACTGGTATGGCTTTGGCTAAACCTAAGTACAAAGGTATAGAAATTACCTGCTCCATTGTCCAGAAGTTCAAGCAAAGTCAGGTTGCCTTTTTCTGATGTGATGATGGCAGTGACATTTGCCCCCTTCACTGGCAGTAGACCTTGGCTTACTGATGCATACACAATCATTGGAGTAGGGTAATTATTTGTGTCCTTGTTCATGTGAACATCTACAGAGATTGGTGGCACATTAGCATCTGCAGCTTTGGATGTCACTACCAGACCTAAGGCCTGGCTGGATTCATAGTTATTGCATAGGGCATAGGACCAGACTCCAGTCTACAAACAGAAAATAGGGATTTGTTAAAGAACCAATGTACTTTAGCCAAAAACAAATAATAATAATATACAGTATATAACAATATTTATATGTGTGTGTGTATATATGTGTATGTATACTATATATACACACAGTGGGGAAAATCATTTATTTCATCCCCTGCTGATTTTGTAAGTTTAAATATTGGAATATCAACCACAAATTCAGAAAAAGCATAAAACAAATGCTATAAATTAAGTCGCCGTTCAGTGAGTAAAATAAGGATTTGATCCCCAAGCAAAATATGACTTAGTACTTGGTGGAGAAACCCTTGTTGGCAAGCACAAAGGTAAGACGTTTCTTGTAGTCGGCGACCAGGTTTGCACACATCTCAGGAGGGATTTTGGTCCACTCTTCTTTACAGATCTTCTCTAAATACTTAAGGTTTTTTGGCTGTCACATGGCAACTCAAAGTTTCATCTCCCTCCATAAATTTTCTATAGGATAAAGGTCTGCAGACTGACTAGGCCACTCCAGGACCTTAATGTGCTTCTTGAGCCACACTTTGCTTTGTCGGTATGTTTTGGGTCATTGTCATGCTGGAAGACCCATCCATGATCCATCTTCAGTGTTCTAGCTGAGGGAAGAAAGTTCTCATCCAAGATTTTACAATACATGGCCCTGTCCATTGGCCCCTCAATGCGGCAAAGTCGGCCTGTACCAATAGCAGAGAAACGCCCCCAAAGCACAATGTTTCCACCTCCGTGCTTGCCATTAGGGATGGTGTTCAGCATTTTTCTTCCTCAAAACACAGTGAGTCGAGCTAATGCCAAAGAGCTCAATTTTGGTCTCATCTGACCACAACTCTTTCTCCCAATCCTTCTCCGAATTATTTAGATGCTCATTGGCGTGACTGTACATGTGCCTTCTTGAGGAGAGGGACTCGTGTTTGGAGGAATAAAAATGCTAACTTTTAGCATGGAGGTGGAAACATTATGCTTTGGGGCTGTTTCTCTGCTAAAGGTACAGGCCGACTTTGTCGCATTGAGGGGCCATGTATTGTAAAATCTTGGATGAGACCCTTCTTTCCTCAGCCAGAACACTGAAGATGGGTCATGGAAGGGTCTTTCAACATGAAAATGACCCAAAATATACCGCCAAGGCAACAAAGGAGTGGCTCAAAAAGAAGCTAATTAAAGCGGGGTTCCGCCCACTCCTCCAAAAATTTAAAGTCAGCAGCTACACACACTGTAGCTGCTGACTATTAATAATAGGACACTTGCCTGTCCTGGAGCCCAGCGATGTCTGCATAGCAGCTAATGTTTCCATCAGCTGTCAGGTGCTGCTGCCGCCACCATTGCCGGTAAGGAAACCTGGCATGAAGCCTTTTGGCACACTGCGCTCCCTTACTGGCCCGGGACGCAGGGGAAGGAGGAGGGAGCTGGACTTCTGACGTACCTCGCCGTGGCGAGGTCAGACGGAAGTGGGGACAGGGCACCTGTCAAAAACAGGTACTCGCTCCCCCTTCCCGCCAAAAGGTGCCAAATTTGGCACCAGAGGGGGGGAGAAAGCAGATCAGTGGAAGGTGCACTTTTGGGTGGAACTCCGCTTTTAAGTCATGGAGTGGCCTAGCCAGTCTCTAGACCTTAATCCTATAGAAAATTTATGGAGGGAGCTTAAACTTCAAGTTGCCAAGCGACAGCTAAGAAATCTAAGGATATAGAGAAGATCTGAGAAAAAGAAGGGACCAAAAACCCTCCTGAGATGTGTAACCAACTACAAGAAACGTCTTACCTCTTGCCAACAAGGGTTTCTCCACCAAGTACTAAGTCATGGTTTACTTGGGGATCAAATACTTATTTTTCTCACTGAACTGCAACTCAATTTATAACATTTGTGTCATGTGTTTTTTCTGTATTTTTTTGGTTGATATTCTGTCTCTATCATTTAAAATACACCTATGATAACAATTATAGACCCTGTATTTCTTAAGTGAGCAAACTTACAAAATCTCCAGGGGATCAAATAATAATTTTCCTCACTATATATATAAGTGTGTGTGTGTGTGTGTGTGTGTGTGATATATATATAATCTATGTAATTTTATATATTTTATTTTTTTATTTACATTTTTTTATGTGTTTATCAGTTTAGCTATGTTTTTTAATGGCCTATAATACAGTAATGTAATATATATTATAATGCATTATACTGGTAAAAGTAGTTGAACAAAGTTAGAATGGTTAGAAGCCTTCAGTAAACTTATAGGATGTGGTACTAATTAAAATAGGATAAAGCTGATCTCCTGAAAAACTGCTTCATACACAGTTAAATGCATACTTGGGAGCTGTCTTGCCCAAAAAAGGAGTTGTAATTGGATTACATAGCTCTGTCATTTAGCACAATCAGCCTGGTTACTTGACTTTTCTCTCCTTCAGAAAGTAATACAGCAAGGTCTCCTGCCTGCCGCAAACTGTGATTGGACAGTGAAGGAGGGGGAACAGAATGATGGGGTTACTTTTCTCCTTCTGTTATCATTGTTGCATGTTAGCACATGTGAATGCAAAACACATGACTGGCCCCCAGGGTTCCCCCTTCCTCTGAGAGTCTGAGTACTGTTACGCAGGGAAACGATAAGAGACTGAAATAAAGTCAAATTCAGGCATTTTTATTAGTTGAATTTAAACTGCATTGTTTTACATTATACTATAATTGCAATCATTTGTGTTTTTTTAATATCAAAAAATTCAGCTTTAAAGTGAAAAAAAATAATCGCTCTATAGCAGAGTGAATTTCAGAGATCAGGCAATGCTATTTCAGTTTATTTCTAACATCTTCGCGCCACCAGATATTGGTGGGGGAAAAAAAGTGGATTTCTTGGTAAAAACCAGTGATACAAATTGCAAGAACAACCTTGCAATGAACACAATGAACACATAGAGGGAGGTTTACTAAAACTGGTGCACACAGAATGTGGTGGAACTGTGCTCAGTAACCAGTCAGCTTCCAGGTTTTATTGTCAAAGCTTAATTGAACAAACTGAAGAAGCTGATTGGCTACCATGCACAGTTGCACCCAATTCTGTGTACACAAGTTTTAGTACATCACCCCTATACTGTCCAAGAATGTACTCTATCCTTAATTTAAAAAAAATTGTAAATAAGTTATTTCTTAATAACATTTCCAGCTAATAAAGCAGGGAAAAAGTATATTACCCCGGCTGAACCAGGAATCTTCAGTCTGCTTAGATGGGAAGTGTCGTGGATAGTGAACTTGTCTGTAGAATACAAATTTCCTGCCGGATCTGTCAACTGGATATCTGGTGCAGCAGACTGCCAGGTAGTGGTGAAGAAAGTCTCCGCACCCATTGTACTGTCTACTAGGACAGTGCCATTAAAGCAGTGGCCTGGATTCACATTTGAACTGATGCTTTCTAGCTGTAACAGGAAATAAATAAATGTATTTAAAAGGGTCTATTATCTATGTCAGAGCAAAACATTCATATCAACTTTTTAGGACCAGAGCAATTGGTGCTTTTCAGTGCTGCAACAGTTTAAAGAGGTGCTCCAGGCTCCCCCCAAAAAATGTAAAGTCAGAAACTACACATACTGTATCTGCTGACTATTATTATAAGGACACTTACCTGTCCAGGGATCCAGCGATGTCCCCAACCAAGCTGATTCTTCAATCGGCTTTGGGTGCGTGTGCCGGCATTTTAAGTTGAGAAAACCGGCAGTGAAACGTTGCGGCTTCATAGACGGTTTCCTACTGTACATGCGCAAAGTTACTGTACTTTATGAATGGTCCACAGTGTTCTAGGACTCGTGATGTGTCTCAGAAGGCTGCGGGGGAAGCTAAACTTCCGGCTCAGATCGCTGTGCCGCATCTGACCGGAAGTGGAAGCAGGTAAAACCAAATACCCGCTCCCCTTCCCCCAAAAAGTGCCAAATGTAGCAGTGGAGGTGGGGAGATGCAAACAAGTGGAACATCCCTTTTTGAGTGAAGTTCTGCTTAAACTACCAGAATTTTTATTTTGTAAGATATCCATCTGCATTTTCTACTTTTTACCTGACTAATTGCCAGCGTTAATGGCTATATTTAAAGTGTAACTAAAGGCAAAAACTTTTATTTTTGTGTTGGATAGGGTGGAGAGGGATTAGAACCCCTGTCAGGTATTTATTGCTGTCTGTGTCCCCGTTGGGGAGATTGGCCGCTCTCTTTTTGGCCTGTTTACCATTTATCCTTAAAAAGTGAAAGTTAAAAAAATTATTTTGGGTTGTTCCCAGAAAAGTGGTAGAGGGGAAATCTTCCAAGGGGGACACTAGTTCTGGTGATCTGGGGGTCCCCAAGAAATTCCCCTTATTTGAAGGCATTTCCTCTCACTTCCTGTTTGGCTATGGGACGAGAAGTGAAGGGAGATCTCTGCAATGGGACAAAAAAATAATAATCTGACAAGGGTTATTATAACCCTCTCTTACTTTATCCAACATGGGGGAAAAAATAAAGTTTTGACTATAGTTCTACTTTAAGCAAAATAAAGAGACATATTTGAAAAATAACAGTATTTTGCTAATTACCTGCCACCTAACTGATCTGAAATTCTATAGTTTATGCTCTTTTTTGAAAATATGGAATCAATGAGTCGTGTATTGAAAGTCTAATGCAAGATAAACATATTTAAAAAATACCGTATATACCCGAGTATAAGCCGACCCGAATATAAGCCAAGGCACCTAATTTTACCACAAAAAACTGGGAAAACTTATTGACTCAAGTATAAGCCTAGGTCGGATGTCCATGTGCATGCCTCACTGTGCCTCACTGTGCCCATGCCTCACTGTGCTCATGCCTCACTGTTACTGTGCCCATGCCTCACTATGTCCATGCCTCACTGTGCCCAATCTCCCTACCTGATCTCTTGCGATGTGTGACTAGACTGAAGTTTAACATGGGATTCTATGGAAGGGATCCCCAGGTTTGAAAAATCGGTGCTCGCCGGCCATAGGTCCCCTGAACAAAAAACTTTGCACACTTATAGAGAAAGAGGGGGGCTACATGCGCGCCAAGAATGGGGTCCAGGGGACCTATGGCCGGCCGGTACCGGGTCCCCAAACTCACAGGAGAAATGACCATTTAACATGGGAGTCTATGGAAGGGGTGCCCGGGTTTGAAAAATAGGTGCTCCCCTGATGTAGGTCCCCCGGACAACAAACTTTGCACAATTGTAGAGGAAGAGTGTGGCTACATGTGTGCCAAGTATGGGGTCCAGGGGACCTATGGCTGGCCAGGATTAGGCGCATAAAGGTGAAGATGGACACAGACTCAAGTATAAGCCGAGGGGGCATTTTCAGCTCAAAAAAATGTGCTGAAAAACTCGGCTTATACTCGAGTATATACGGTATATATATTCCTTTGGCAAGTGTTTTAAAATAAAAATAACATATTGTTATGTCTATGTAGTCAAGTCAAAAACAACAGCTAATTCTGCAGTACTAACCTTCTATCCGGAGCTGTCCCAGGCAGTAAACCCTTTTAGCAACAAGACGTTGAATGGGTTGAATAATGCCCAGGGGCACTTCTCTGGAAGACTGAGCAGATACTGTGAGTACCGGGTGTCACCACAAGGCCCTTCACTCACACTGTACTGATGCAGAGAAGCTGTACTGAAGTGATTACATCATCGGCACTCTCCACATCATCCAGGATCCCCCAGCACAAGATTCCCAGCAGTCTGCAGGAAGGCTGTGTTGATGTCATCCAGTGGACAGGCCAAACAGGCCAGAAGCTAGAATCTACAGTAAGTAAATTCTATATTTATTGCTAATTTCCTTTTTTGGGGGTTTTGAATTCGTTTTTTTCTTTTTGTGAGGGTGAAGGCCTAACAAAGGGTGAATAACTTAAGGGTCTGTGTCAATGGGCTTTCGATTTGTGTCGGCAACAAATTGATATCAGTTGGATCCAGGATTCAATGATAGGTTCATTTGACTTGCAGGAGACCTCTTTTTGACCTGTTTTAGCACTCCCATAGACTTTAATGGCAATGCAAAACAATATTGAACTGAACAAAAGCCCATTGACACAGACACTATATTGAATCTTTTGCTTCTAAGAAAATTTAAAAAAATGGTTCCTTTAAAAGTAGAAGACTTCAATTTTACTGTGTTCAGGTGCTACAGCCTCCTAGAAAATCTCTATCTGACTATTCTGGAAGAGATAACTACCCATGATCACCACCACAGCACAGTGATTCTATCTGGTGGAACCATTGAGGACAGTGGGGAACCTGGCATCTAACACACTCTGAAGTCACACTCTGTCAGAGGTGAGGAATCTGCCAAAGGCTGTAGAGCTTGAATATGGCAAATTGTGATTCTTGCATTGTAGAGCCATTTGATTTTTCTAAAAAGCTAAGGATTTGCTTTACCTACCAAAGAGGTAAGTGAACCTGGGAACCATGGAGGGGTAAGTCGGTTAATGGGGAGAGGTACGTCGGGAAAGAGGGGGCGGTCAGGTAACACTTTCTACACCCTCTAGAAGTTGTTTTTTTTGGTTCACATTACAGAGCTATCTGTTAAGCTGTAATCCAACCTCCTGTTTTTACCCTTTGACTGTTCGGAGGTATAGGACAGGTCCAATATTCACCTTCTCCACACTCCAGCACTATTCTCTGGTCCTGGCTGCTTCTGTTCTACTGGGTTTCCACCCAATTCCTGTGAGTGACCCCTGAGGTATTATCAACAAGCCTAAGCAGGAAGAAGATGAAGAGAACCCTGAGATGTCATGTGACCAGAGCGAAGACCATTCCAAAAAAGGTAGGTACAGAAAAAGATGTAAGAAACAATGCAGGGGTAAGGGGGTCTACCCAACCTACAGTTGAGCGTTAAAGTGGTTGTAAAGGCAGAAGTTTTTTTACCCTAACGCATTTTATGCATTAAGGTAAAAAAAAAAAAAAACTTTTGCAAGCAGCCCCCTCCCTAAATACTTACCTGAGCCTGTACTCGATCCAACGATGTGCATGAGAGCAGAGGCTCTCATTTACTTTACCTTTTAGATGGGACCTGCATTTTTATTTGTGTTTTGTACATTTACTATAGATTGCACATTAGAAAACTCTACTTAAAAATTTACATTACCTGATTAACCCTCTGAGTGAAATCCACATTTTCATTTGAGATTCCAATAAAAGCATTAATGAGATCATTGAACTGAAGGTTATCTGTTGTAAAATATTTCAAACCACCTGAATAAAGAATAAAATTACTGTTATTAGTAATTATGTTTCTTGCCTCACTATCTTGTTGCTCACAATACTCTGTGGTCTAGTATCACACCTGTCACATTGGTCTCCAACAATAGAAAAAAAAAAAAAATCACAGGCTTAATTTATGAAAAGAATTCGGCAACAAATTTTGTTGCCATTCTTAAAGCCGCTTTCATATGGGCATTGTCAGGTAGCAAAACCTGCCTCAGCCACTTGTCAAAACCAGGCAAAGGCCACCAGACATACCCATACACATTGCTGTGGTTGCAAAAGTGTGCATTCCCCAGGCAATACTGCCTGCCATCACGCCCCATAGAAGTGAATGGGGGCTGCACCGCAACATGGATGCAGCATGGTGAACAGGGATTTCAGTGTGGGAGGCGGCATATTCCATTGAAATTGCCTGGGCAGTCACTACTTTCCCCCAGAATCCAAGTCAGCAGTTAGGCCCATGTAAAAAAGGCCTAATGCTGCATAAACACGATCAGAATTTCCAACAACAAATGTTCGATGTGAGCTTTTTGTTGGAAATTCCGACCGTGTGTAGGCTCCATCGGACATTTGCTGTCGGAATTTCCGACAACAAAAATTTGAGAGCTGGTTCTCAAATTTTCCGACAAGAAAAGATCTTGTCGGAAATTCCGATCGTCTGTATGCAATTCCGACGCACAAAAAAACACGCATGCTCAGAATCAAGCAGAAGAGCTGAACTGCCTATTGAACTTCATTAATCTCGGCTCGTCGTACGTCTTGTACGTCATCGCGTTCTTGACGTTCGGAATTTCAGACAAGATTTGTGTGACCGTGTGTATGCAACACAAGTTTGAGCCAACATTCCATCGGAAAAAAAAACCACGGTTTTGTTGTCGGAATTTCCGATCGTGTGTACGCAGCATTAGGGAATCTGGAAGTAAGCAGTAAATGTGGCCAGCAATGTGTAGGGGTACCTTTTGACTTCTTAGAGGATATATAGTCTGTCCACCATAGCACCATAACACGAAGTGACAAGGCAATCACATTTAAAAAACAAAAAACGAATGAAGAGTCCTATTGGTTGATGTAGGTCCCACTTTTACTCCTAGTTTCTGAAAATCATCCCTCTCTAATGTCAGTCACTGGTAATAACGTATGCAGTATATATTAATCTCTAATCTCGTCTCGGTACAAGATTTCTAATCTACCTCTCACCTGTCATATCAGCGATCTCTTCCAAATCCTTTGGTGCACCAGAGCTCAAAGCAATTGTATGAATAATGGCTCCACTGCTTTTAATGGCAGGAAAACACAGGCTGGTGATCTGAAGATCATATCCATCTGCCAAAAATATGATTTCAGTTCCATCTAATGATCCATAAAGTTTCTTGTTCACCTGGGTGATAATAGGAGTTGATTTTATTTCCTTCATACTACAAATGTACCCCAGACATAAAATGAAAACTGAAATCCAGGCAAATGGCTAAATACACTGTTGAAATACATGTGCAGTAGATGTTTTCCCTGAAAAATGATCTGGATTTCGTACCATTCAGTCCTGAGATTTAAGCCCTGTACACACGGTCGGACTTCCATCGGACTTTTCCGTGGTTTTTTGTCCGAACGGAGTTGGTCGGGAACACCCATAGCATACACACGCTCTGACTTTTCTGCAAACTTTCTTAAAACTTCTTACAACATCACTTGTTTTTTCTGCTCTTTTCTGATCTTTACTGCCACCCTTTGGTCAACTTCTGCTATTGTTGGTTGATTTTAACATTGGTTGTTTTGTCCATCGGACAAAAGTCCTATGGCTTTCTGTACACACGGCAGGACTTTGCTCCATAGGACTTTTGTTGGGCAAAAGTTTGTCCGTTCGCAGACCCAACTTTTGTCCGATGAAAACAAAACCAAACTCAAAAAAGTTTGTCGGATGGAGCGTACACACGGTTGGATTGTTGGTCCAACTTGCTTAAAACTAAGTTTGTTGGGTAAAAGTCCGACCGTGTGTACGGGCCTTTAGATAGCCCTGGCAAACCACACAGCCAGCCTGGTGATCTGACTTTTCTCCAGTGCAGTTAAGCAATATAGTGCAGTCGCCTCCCTGCCTTCAACCTGTGACTGGACCATAAAAGAAGAAGCAGACTCATGAGCTCATCTTCTAGGTTTCTCCTCCTATCAACGATGTTCTTTGTCAGCTTGTGCATCAAGCACTGGATTGGTTCCCAGTTATGCCTCTTCCTCTCACAGGAGTTTACAAAAGGCGAATACCAAATCAAATTCAGGAACTTAGACTAGTTAGATTTGAAGTTACATTGAATAGTTATTTAATTAATATGAAACTACATAGATTGGTGTTGTTTTTTTTTTTTTATCCGACTGGAGTTCTGCTTAAAGTTGAATTCCTTTTTTGCATAGTTTTTTTTTTGATTTGATTTATATTTTCTTTATTGAATTTCTTCAGCGTTATAAATGGCAGTGAGCATACATATGCAGGTGATTTTCATAACTTAAATTGACAAAATATCAACAATAACACCATTTACACCTTTTACATTCTATTGAGCCTATTCCCCTCCCTCCCACCTCCCTCCACCTCTATAATTTCACGTACTAGGGTTTCTATCTTCTTATACTTTCCTTTTTCACACCTTGTTTTATTTTATTTGTTTATTTATTTATTTTTGTTATTCTTCTTCTTGTTACTTGACTTCTATTTTTACATAGGGTACCCCATACTTTCCAACCACGATTTCCACACTTTTTCGAACTCTCTAATGTTCCTTCTCTTGATGTAGGCTACCTCCTCTTTCCATATTGTTTCCGTGACCACATTATTCCAGTCTTTTACCAAAGGCGGACTCTCTGCTTGCCATCTTTGCGCAATTAATTTTCTTGCATGGAAGAGACACCTAAGCAGTGCTTTTATTGTACTAGCCTCTCTGCTTATTCCCTCCCCTGGTCCCAGTATACACAGTCTAGGTTCCGTTTCTAATGTTAGTTTATAAATCCTATTTATGGTGTCAAGGATCTCTGACCAATACCTGAATAATTTCGGGCACCTCCATATCATGTGCATCAAGTCCCTCATGCCCTGGCACCTGTGGCACCCTGCGTCTGTCCTCCACCCGAACCTAAACAGCCTTTTTGGTGTATAGTACGTCCTATGTATCAGCATCAGAAATGAGAACTTCTGTGCGGGTGAAATAGTTACCTGGTGTCCCCTCTCTAGTATCTTCTTCCATTGTCCCTCTGATATGGGCCCTAGATCTTTTTCCCATTTGCCTTTACTTTTGAGAAGTTCTGGACCCTCAATACTTCCTTTACATATATGTGGATACATTTCAGAAATAAATCCCCCAGTCCTACTCTGATTACCCAATCTCTGGAGAATAGGAGATTTACACCAGACTGGCCCCACCCTGTCAAACTGAGCATTTAAAGCGCATCTAATTTGAAGATATCTATAAAATGTGTATCTAGGAACATCATATTCCACTCGCAGTTCAATAAAGGTTTTTAGGGTACTTCCCACATACAACTGGGCTAGCCTAACTATCCCCTTTACTTCCCATTCCTTGATTTTTCCCACCTCCTCCAATTCCTGAAGATTTCTATTATCCCATAGAGGCGTGTATTCTGTCACTCCACCTTGTCCCCCTATTCCTTTTACTGCTTTCCATACATTTTTTGCATAGTTAGTTGTCCCAGCTTGGACAAATGTAGGTGTGTGTGTGTGTGTGTGTGTGTGTGTGTATATATATATACATACATACATACAAACAGTATCTCACAAAAGTAAGTACACCCCTCTCATTTTTGTAAAGCTTTTATTATATCTCTTCATGTGACAACACTGAAGAAATTACACTTTGCTACAATGTAAAGTAGTGAATGCTGGGCTCATTATAGGCCCAAGGGAGGTTCAACTTCCCGCCAAGTTTTATCGAAAAATCCCAATCCAAACTACTTTATGTTACCATATATTTTTATGTTACCATATGTTTTATGATTAGTTCATTTTACCGCTTTCTGCTTTTCAAACATATTTGCCTTGGCCATGTACTTATATGTTTGATAATTGTTCCAGCGCGATGCACTGAGCAAATATCTCTGCAACTGTACTCATTGTTAAGATCGCATATTCCGTGCAATGCTGGTCTGTTGTTTTCCGACTTGGCTCCCAAGTGCCTAAATGTTTCTTCAATTGCAATACTGTGAACATTGGTTTCTTTGTCTGTTACATGCAACTTTCTTTGGTAAATAAAGGAATTATATAAAAAAAAAAAAAGTAGTGAGTGTACAGTTTGTATAACAGTGTAAATTTGCTGTCCCCTCAAAATAACTCAACACACAGCCATTAATGTCTAAACCACTGGCAACAAAAGTGAGTACACCCCTAAGTGAAAATGTCCAAATTGGGCCCAAAGTGTCAATACTTTGCGTGGCCACCATTATTTTCCAGCACTGCCTTAACCCTCTTGGGCATGGAGTTCACCAGAGCTTCGCAAGTTGCCATCGGAGTCCTCTTCCCCTCCTCCATGATGACATCACAGAGCTGGTGGATGTTAGAGACCTTGCGCTCCACCTTCCATTTGAGGATGCCCCACAGATGCTTAATAGGGTTTAGGTCTGGAGACATGCTTGGCCAGTCCATCACCTTTACCCTCAGCTTCTTTAGCAAGGCAGTGGTCGTCTTGGAGGTGTGTTTGGGGTCGTTATGTTGGAATACTGTCCTGCGGCCCAGTCTCTGAAGGGAGGGGATCATGTTCTGCTTCAGTATGTCACAGTACATGTTGGCATTCATGGTTCCCTCGATGAACTGTAGCTCCCCAGTGCCAGCAGCACTGATGCCCACCACCATGCTTGACTATAGGCAAGACACACTTGTCTTTGTACTCCTCACTTGGTTGCCGTCACACATGCTTGACACCATCTGAACCAAATATGTTTATCTTGGTCTTATCAAACCACAGGACATGGTTCCAGTAATCCTTGTCCTTAGTCCGCTTGTCTTCAGTAAACTGTTTACAGGCTTTCTTGTGTATCATCTTTAGAAGAGGCTTCCTTCTGGGACGAAAGCCATGCAGACCAATTTGATGCAGTGTGCGGCATATGGTCTGAGCACTGACAGGCTGACACCCCCCATCCCTTTAACCTCTGGAGCAATGCTGGCAGCACTCATACGTCTACTTCCCAAAGACAACCTCTGGCTAGGATGCTGAGCACATGCACTCAATTTCTTTGGTCGACCATGGCGAGGTCTCTTCTGAGTGGATTCCTGTTAAACTGCTGTATGGTCTTGGCCACCGTGCTGCAGATCAGTTTCAGGGTCTTGACAATCTTCTTATAGCCTAGGCCATCTTTATGTATTTTTTTTTTTTTTTTCAGATCCTCAGAAAGTTCTTTGCTATGAGGTGCCATGTTGAACTTCCAGTGACAAGTATGAGAGAGTGAGAGCGATAACACCAAATTTAACACACCTGCTCCCCATTCACACCTGAGACCTTGCAACACTAACAAGTCACGTAACATCGGGGAGGGAAAATGGCTAATTGGGCCCAATTTGGACATTTTCACTTAGGGGTGTACTCACTTTAGTTGCCAGCGGTTTAGACATTAATGGCTGTGTTTTGAGTTATTTTGAGGGGACAACAAATTTACACTGTTATACAAGTTGTACACTCACTACTTTACATTGTAGCAAAGTGTCATTTCTTCAGTGTTGTCACATGAAAAGGTATAATAAAATATTTACAAAAATGTGAGGGGTGTACTCACTTTTGTGAGATACTGTATATCCATATCAGTGTTACCCCTGTAGAAGCAGAAAATCACTATAGCAGTCATCGCTAATACAGCAATCGCCGCTGTCTTCCAGGTCTTGTGCAGTTTCTGATTGTACAAGCTGGAAAGAACAGGCAGTTATATTACAATCTCCATCTCATCCAATCAGAGAATGCTTTGCATTCATTATGCCGAGCAAGCATTCCCAGCACGGGAACCAGAAGAAAGTGACGATCGATGTAGTAACAGTGATTACTGCAGTGATTCTCTGCTTCCAGAGGGGTCCCACAGGTATAGCTTTTGCATACTTACATTTGCCTAAACTTGACCAAAGCTACTATGCAAAAAATAAATAAAAAATAGGATCCGAGATGCTCCCTTTTTATCTCTGCTGTGATTTTAACATACATCACAAAGCCTTTTTCTTTTTTTGGACTTCTATGTTATGATTGTGGGCTTTAATGCATTGCAGCATGTTACTGTGTGTGGAAGTTTGCTGCGTAAAATTGCAATATTTCTTCCTCCGTGCACACGAACGCAGCGCATTGGTGTGAACTAAAACCGTAGGACCTATAGCTATTTGCTTTCTTCTTGCATTGGGACTGCTCTGGGCACTAAAACTCTGTGATCCTGTTGTGAACAAGCCCTAGAAGCCAATTTATCATTTACATTGCTCAATCGTTTAGCCCTTATAGGTAATGTGAATAGGACTGGGCACCAGCTTGTGAAAAATAATGCAATAAACAGTATATTGACGTAAAAAGCAAAAAACAAAAATAACATTTTACCTCAAAAGCCTTTTGAATGGCAATGCAGAAGTCTGATCCATAGGTTGAGGCTGTAGTTGGAAAACGTGATTTCAGTTTCTCGCGGTCTGAGTAATTATTGATTTGTCTGAGCTCAGACTGGGTGAATGGGTAAAGTGAAAATTCAACAAGGCCAACGTAAGTTCCAAGAGCAATTGCCTCAGTGAGAAATATGTCTACTGCTTGGTGAACTCTCCACAAACGATTGTTCTGCAGACAGAAAATAAGAGGAATTTAACTGAACAGGTAACATAGGCATACCTGGGAACTTTTGAGCTTTTAAAGTTCCAGAGAATGGAGGCGGAGCTAATAACAGCACTGCAAATAGTAGGTGTGGGAGGAGCTTAAAGTAGAAGTCTACCCTAACACTAAAATCCCTGCATCTATAGACACCCATGATCTAACACTAACCTATCTAGCCCTGTAAAGAAAAAAAAACAGTATACCGTATATACTTGAGTATAAGCCGAGGTACCTAATGTTGCCAAAAAAAACTGGGAAACCTTACTGACTCGAGTATAAGCCGATGCCCCACTGTTCCCTAGCTCGCTGTTCCCTATTTTACATTGTAAATATTACCTGTAAAGAAGTTGCAGCTGCGGCGTCCATCGTTCAAATTCTGCGGCGTCCATCGTTCAAATTCCGCGGTCTCTTCCTGTTCCTTCCTTGATAGGCGAGTCTCAGCAGACACTCTCCGCCTATCACGATCATTCTCTCATCCTCAGTTTTCCCAGCAGACACTGTGTTGGGTGTTCCGCCAATCACAGACGTCTGCTGGAAAACTGAGGATGAGAGAACGTTCGTGATAGGCGGAGAGTGTCTGCTGAGACTCGCCTATCAAGGAAGGAACAGGAAGAGACCGCGGAATTTGAACGATGGACGCCGCGGAATTTGAACGATGGACGCCGCAGCCGCAACTTCTTTACAGGTAATATTTACAATGTAAAAATTTTGCTGACTCGAGTATAAGCCGAGGGGGGGACTTTCAGCCCCAAAAAAAGGGCTGAAAATCTCGGCTTATACTCGAGTATATACGGTACATACCTTTTCTGAAGCCGCTCCGACCTTCTTGTCCGCGCTCAAAAGCTGCAGACATGAAGAGGACACATCCAACAACGGAAACCCCATAGTAAGTCTATGGGTGATGTCACTCCCCATTCATTTCACAGCCGTTGTCATCCGTGTTCTCTGCAGAGCTTCCGCCGATGGAGACCGTGTCGGATCGGTTTCAAAAAAGGTATGTATACTGATTTTTTCTTTACAGGGCTAGTGTTAGATCGTGGGTGTCTATAGATGCAGGGATTTTAGTGTTAGGGTGGACTTTTACTTTAAGCCTATGAACAGAGTGCAGGTGTCAGAAGTATGTAATGTACTTCTGGGCTGGGTAACCTATATTGTGTGGGGGTCCGATGTGTGTATTGTAAATAGTTTGAGTCACAAGTATATACAGCTCAGCACACTGATTCTTTTCATTCCCACACTCATATATAGCACCCCCTATGTGCATGCATACAAATTCCATACAAGATGCATATACATGCAATACATGTAAAATACAATCACTCTGTATGCACCTATATGCAACATACATACACATGCACCTATAAAACTCTCTGGTGAGTGTTTTCCTCCGGTCAACTACGCTTGTTTCTACCCTGGGGGCAACTCCCTCTCACCCAGAATAGAAATTCCAGGGATGTAAGAAATCTAGTAATGACTCGATAACCAGAGCTAAATTCCAGTATTGCCAGGTCTATTCTGGCAAGTTCCCAGCCTTGCATATAGGGCATATTGCCCTCTATGTGAAATTCCTGGGGCTAGAAGTTTCCCAATAGGAAAGCAGTTATAAGAACAACATGCTGGCTGTTATTGCTGTTGGCTCCTTCTGAAAATGGTAGCTGCCTGGCCAACACACTCATACCTCCCAACTTTTTCAGATGGGAACGAGGACACCTATTAGGAAACATATGTAGGCATAGGACACCCCCCCTGCCGTACTCCCTTTTAACGAGAATTATACCCAAAAAATTATTTGGTAAACCCACAAGTGCTTTTTTTTTTTTTACCACTACTATTCTTTTATACTGGCTTTTAAAATGTACAAATGCAGCAATTTAGAAACTGGATGAAAGGTTTAGCACTGGGAAACACTTTTTGAAAGATAAAAAGTGCATTTTATATACGACTATATAGATCAGACCAAAATGAGGGACAAAGGAGGAGGAAAGAGGGACAGAGGGACTTTGTTCCGAATCAGGGACAGTCCCTCGAAATCAGGGACAGTTGGGAGCTATGCACACTGCCCCTTCAGCTTCAGTATTTTGAGCCATTGACCTGGAACAAGCATGCAGATGGACTTTTCTGCTATCTCGTAATCTGCATACTGACCTCTGGGTGGGGAAAGATTAAAACCTGTCAGGTTTATGTTGCTGTCTGCATCTTTCTTTTCTGGTGACACCTACTGGCTTTGGTGTCACCTTGGCAGGAAGTGAGAAGAAATCTTCCCAAATGAGCCAGAGGCAGCAATAATAAAAAAAATAAGTTATAACCATTCCCTATGCAAAATTTAACAATATAAATATTAGTTGAAGTTTTTCTAAACACAAAGTTGGCTTTCTATCTTTTGTAGAAGGGAACCATTTGCTAGCATTTTCTTGCTTCTCTTTGCAGCCAAAAGCAACCTACACGCTGCATGAGCATGAACAGGCTTCACCACCAGTGGTAGCCTGTGCATTGTGGGCACACGGGCGCCGCCCCCCCCTCCAACACCACCGCTGCCCTCCCTATCCATGCGCCCGGCCCCTTTCAGGACGCCAGGAGCATGAATTCCTATGGGGGGGCTCTAATAAGCTTAAAAAAAGGGTGGGCTCGGGGCGCGGACCACTGCGTCCTGATCCCACCCAGTTGTGTGACGATAGCAAATGATTTTTCACTATTTTCACATTAAATCTTCTCCCCGCCAATCAGGAAGCAGGTGTGAGACGTGTTTCTCGATTGGAGCCAGGGAGAAAGCCGCTGGAGCCAAAAAGGAAGTCCACCATCCTGGAGTGGCATTCGGGACCCTGCACCCGCTAGCCTGGAGCCGCTGCCCGGACCCCGCACCCGCTAGCCTGGAGCCAGGTAAGTCCCAGACCATTTGGCGGGGGGGTTTGTTAGTGCTGCGTCGCCGGGGGGGTGGTTGTTTGCCATCCCCCGAACAATAAACCCACTAGCCACCACTATTCACCGCTAAGTGGCATCAATGGCAAACATTTCAGTTTTAGAAGTGAAGAGGAAACTTTTACATATGCAGTTCATATGTACGTAGAGTGTAACCTATTACCTAATTTTGTTTTGGGTATTGTGCCCCTTGAAACACACTTGGATATATTCTTTGGGATCAAACTCCTCTGCACACTGCTCATATGGTTTGTAAAAGGTCTTATCATTTTCAAAGCTTGCTGGAAGTATTTTGAAAAAGTTGTCAGGAACAGTTCAGCTTTACAACAACTTTTACTAGTTGATCAACTACCATTTTTTTTTTTAAAACAATGCAGGTTATAACACGTACGGTGGCCATACTTCCAGAGACATCTATCAGGAGAGTGATCGCTCTTTCTCTATAGCGTAGAAGAGAGAAGACCGGATCAGGAAGGCTAGAATCGTCTTTTGGAGGTGAAAGGTAGATATCACTGGAATTCTTAATAACGTCCCATGTACTATGACAGTCACACATCCGATTCTGCATTGTCGGAGCTTCCATGTTGTGAGTGTTTTCAGTGCAAAAATCAGATATCTGCAAAAAGGAAGCAGTTTTTTTATGTTTGTATTTTCTTCCCCAGTATTTATCAATAAGATGTAAAAGAATAGTTATTTAAAACTCAATAAATAAAATAAAAAATCATGCCTTTAATAGCAGAATCATATATATTAAGTCAAAAGAACAATTTGCTAAATGCCGGAACCCACAGGAACTAATTAGCAATAGTGTTTTTTTTTGGTATTATTACAATAAGCTCCTAACAGCCTAAATCTTACTCATGATTGCTTTGTAATGTAGTACCTTTCTCCGCAGCCTCAACCCCCACCCCTCCCACAACCCCTGAGTGTGCATACACTCAGGAATACCATTCTTTTTTTTTAATGGAGCTCATACTCATCACACTCCGCTTCATAGGAATGAATGGAGAGTGCGGGCCTGGCTGGGAAGATTTTAACCACTTGCTTACTAGGTACTTAAACCCTCCTCCTGCCCAGACCAATTTTCAGCATTCAGCGCTGTCGCACTTTGAATGACAATTGTACCTAAATGAAATTTTTTATTTTTTCCCCACAATAGAGCTTTCTTTTGGTGGTATTTGATCACCTCTGCGGTTTTTATTCTTTGTTAAAAAAAATGTAAAAGACTGATTAAAAAAATAAAATAAAAAAAATATATATATATATATATATATATATATATATTTATATTTTGTTATAAAATTTTGCAAAGAGGTAATTTTTCTCCTTCATTGATGTACGCTGATGAGGCTGCACTGATGGCCACTGATGGGTTGCTCTGATGGGCACCGATGGGCTGCATTGATGGGCACCGATAAGGCACTGGTGGGCACTGATAGGCGGCACTGGTGGGCACTGAGAGGTGACAGTGATGGGTGGCACTGAAGGGCATTGATAGGTGGCACTGGTGGGCACTGAGAAGTGGCACTAATAGGTTGCACTAATAGGTGGCAGTGATGGGCACTGATGGGTGGCAGTGATGGGTACTGATGGGTGGCAGTGATGGGCACTGATCGGCAGGGGTAAGTTACACTGATAGGAAGCATTACTAGGTGGCATTGATAGGTGGCACTTGTGGGCATTGATAGGTGGCACTTGTGGGCAGTGATAGGTGGCACTGTGGGCATTGATAGGTGACAATGGCAGGTGGGCACAGATGAGGCAGAATTGCCTCTTCCTCTTCGGGACCGATGTCCCCTGTACACAAGCCGGTGATCGGCTTTTTTTTCTCCTCACGCTGTCAGCGTGAGGAGAAAAAAAAACGATTACCGATCCTTTGTTTACATCATGTGATCAGCTGATCACATGGTAAGGGGCCGGGACCGGCCCCTTACACAGGTCTGTGATCACCCGAGTCTCAGTGACTTGGTGATCACAGCGCGTGCCCGGCAGGGGGGGGGGGGGCGTTGCGCGTGCAAAGGGGAGGACGTCTATTGATTTTCAGGTCGTCATTCGGCTATAGCGCGGGCCTCTAGTGGTTAACAAGTATATGTGCAGTATAGTCAGCGCTATCTTGGTGGATCGTGTATAGGTGAGTAGCAAAAACAAAAACTCCCAGCTGAACTTAGCAGCCAGCCTGCAACAAACCAAATTGTTCTGTTTTTAGGTTTAAAACGGGTTTAGTTTGCACACATTTGCAAATAAATGCATAGGTCACAACAAAGCACCCCAGTATTATCTGCAGTCATAACGCTATACATTTTGAGATCCTCCATAGTAGTAGCACATATATACTAATGGATAGAAAGAGGGCTTGGAGGGAGCCCACTCCTCCTCCTTAAAGGCACAGGGGCGCACTGGACACCCAGCAAAGAGCTCAACGGTAGTGAAGGTGTCCAGTATGCCCCCCCAATCAAATAACCAATGATACAAATGGCAACTGTCCAACCCTATAACTGGCTTTAACACGAGGAGCACTTGGAAGGGTGACACATGTCAAACAAAACAAAAAACTCCCAGCTCAACTTACCAACCAGCCTGCAACAAACCACATTGTCCCATCTAAAGCCTCGTACACACGCTTAGATTTTCAGACAACCGAACGTATGTTTTTGGGCCATGCTAGTCACATACTCACAATACGAAAGTTTTCGTATGACAGAATAAAACGTCAGAAGTGACATAATGTGTTTAATAGTTTTGCATTTATTCTTTCATTTTTGAACATGCGTAGTCTTGCTCTTAGGATTTTTTTTCTTACGAAAACCGTACTAATGAAACAAATTTGGATGTTGAGTTCACATCCGACAAAAATTTTATCGTCTGCACATCCAGCTTTTATCTGACGAAAAAGCGAAATCGGCTGTCGAAGGCACCGTACTAACGATCCGAAAATCGTCAGACAGCTCGTCGTACGAATTGTGTGTACGGGCCTTTACAGTTCACGTTAAATACAGGGGTTTTGTTTGTACACATTCGCAAATACATGCGTAAGCTTCAGAGACAGCGACATGGCTAGCTGGTAAGTTGAGCTGGGAGTTTTTCTGGAGTCTTTCCATGTGCCCTTTGCTGTTAAGGCCAGTTATAGGTTGGGGTTTGTACAGGGGAGTAAAAGGCTGGGAAGGAGTGCTGGGGCAGAAGAGAATACAAGTTATGTGAAACCGTTTTATACTTAAAGTGACACTCAAGCTTAAAAAAATAAATCCATTCAAGTATATATTCTGAACTCCAAAAAAATGCTGCTCACATCCTCCTCCAAATCTCAAAAGTTTGCTTATGTGATCCGACAACTTATTAGAGGGTGGCTACAACGTAGCCACCCTTTATTGCTTGATCTTATGATGGACTATGGAATATGGACTATGAGATTTGCATGGGCAAGTGTGCATAGAGCAGTGCACATGACCGTAGTTAACATGCACCGCTGATCCCAAACAAACTAAAGTGAGGAGGAAAAGGAGAGGTAATGGTTTGTTTACAAATAGATTTGTGTGGGATCGTAAGGGGCTGTTACAAAAATAAGTCCTTCCATTTGCCATGGAAGGTCCGCTTTATGGACAAGAATGCTCGCCCTTAAAAAGTTAATACAAATGTAACAATAACTGCCAACATTAAAAACTGACTTTTCCCAAAACGTTTGTTTTGAATAGAGCATGGAAAAATTGGGATCACTGCCAGGATTTTATTGCAGTCTGATTTACACTCACTTTCTGTCCTGTCCTAAAGTAGTCAGAGGCACAGAAAGTCACAGCCTGCAACAAAAGGCTGACAAAAGTCAGAAATCGGAAACAAATATTACATGAAAAAGGAAATTAGTTTTTTTAACGACCACAAGATGGTGGTAAAGCCATTGTTTTAAATATATATATATATATATATATATATATACATATATATACATATATATATATACAGAGGCGTTGCTAGGGGGGTGCGGGGGGTGCGGTCCGCCCCCGGGTGACACCCGCTAGAGGGGTGACACCCTCCCTTTTTTTTTTTTTTTTTTTTTTTTTTTTTTACAGCTGACCCATTCATTGATTAATTTCACCCCGCTGGGCTGGAAGCCTGGAACAACACCTCCAGCGCCGCGGCCGCGCCTGGTGTGTGTCCTCCGGCTCCTTATTCTTCCTATTCCTAAATTCCAATCCTCCTCCCTACCCTACAGAGCCAGCGAGCGACTCAGCCTGTCACATCATCACACTGCACTGTGATGATGTGACGACACGCACTAGCGTTGCTAGCCAGGTGCGGGGGGGGCGGGCCGCACCCGGCTGACACCCACCAGAGGGGTGACACCCGTGGGTAGCGCAGCGGCACCACACTGACATTGCCCGCTGCCCTGTGCCTTAGGCTCACGCTGCGGCTGTGTCCCTCAGCGGAGCGGAAGGAAGCCGCCGCCCCCTCTGCCTCCTCTCTGTTTACATCCACAGAGGAGGAGGAGGAGCCCGCGCTCGAGAGACACACCGCTGTGTGTATCTGCCGCTCTGTTCTGAGGTCTGTAAGGTAAGGGGGGCATCTTTACTGATGGGGGGAGGGGGTGTCTGTACTGCTGGGGTCTGCACTAGGGGGAGTTTGCACCAGGGGGGCTGTAACTGAGGGGGTGTCTGTACTGAGGGGGGTCTGGTACCAAGGGGGTGTCTGTACTGAGGGGGGTGTCTGTACTGAGGGGGGTGTCTGTAACTGAGGGGGTGTCTGTACGAGGGGTGTCTGGTACTGTGGGGGGTGTCTGTAACTGAGGAGGTCTGCACTGAGGTGGGGGTGTCTGTACTGATGGAGCGGTCTGTACTGAGGTGGGGGTGTCTGTACTGAGGGGGTGTCTGTACTGAGGGGGGTGTATGTACTGAGGGGGGTGTCTGTAACTGAGGGGGGTGTCTGTAACTGAGGGGGTGTCTGTAACTGAGGGGGGGGTCTTTAACTGAGGGGGGGTCTTTAACTGAGGGGGGGTCTTTAACTGAGGGTGTGTCTGTAACTGAGGGGGTGTCTGTAACTGAGGGGTGGTCTGTACGAGGGGGAGTCTGTACGAGGGGGTGTCTGTACTGAGGGGGGTGTCTGTACTGAGGGGGGTGTCTGTACTGAGGGGGGTGTCTGTACTGAGGGGTGTCTGTAACTGAGGGGGTGTCTGTAACTGAGGGGTGGTCTGTACGAGGGGGAGTCTGTACGAGGGGGAGTCTGTTACTGAGGGGGGTGTCTGTACTGAGGGGGGTGTCTGTACGAGGGGTGTCTGTAACTGAGGGGGGGTGTCTGTAACTGAGGGGGTCTGCACTGAGGTGGGGGTTCATACAGAGGGAGGCGGGTCTATATTGATGGCGGAGAGTCTGTACTTAGTGGAGCGGGTTTGTACTGAGGGAAGGGATCTATACTGTGGGAGGGGGGTCTGTAGTTAGTGGAGGGGGGTCTGTACTGAGGGGGGACTATAGTTGTTGGGGGGTGACACCATTTTTTTTCGCACCGGGTGACACCAACCCTAGTGACGCCACTGTATATATACACTTCTCACACAAGATACGTGGTTTGCAGATTTGAATAAAGTTAGATGTAGAAGTAAAAAATAATGTTTCATTATGGGAAGAGAGTGGTTTAGTGGTTTGCAATGCTGGAGTCCTGGCTTCAGATTTTTAAAAGGCATGCTATCTTTATAATGTCAGGAATAGATAGATGTTCTTTGTGGTTTCAGGAATAGATGGGAACGGCCCTGTGTCTCTGTGCCATTCTATTCAAATGCATAAAATAGTCATACACTATATTACAAAAACATGCTGCGTATATAATGCATTCTGTGTAGTACAATAAACGATTCTAACATTTGACAGACATCAGGATTTCATTGTTTACATTGTGTGTGGATGTACAAAGAATGGAGGACTTCCACCTAGCAGAAAATCCAGTTATTTAATTTGCAATATAAAACTAAATTGGTTGCTCTAGGAACGTTTTTTGTTTTACTTTGGTTCAGTTTTTGTATGATACGTCATAGTGACATTTAGACCCGCTTATCATGCAGCCATCAGCTGTCACATACTGTATATTTATCTTAAATGTGTGCAGAGGGTTAGTGGGTGAATGGTCACTGAAATCTGCTGACTGTAATCATCGATAGATTAGAGTTTTCCTTGGGTTACTCTTTAACAAAGTGAGGGGGTGCTGAAAGTATACTGTACCTGGCAAAATATGGAGCTAATTTATAAGTACAGTAAAACCTTGGATTGCGAGCATAATTAGTTCCAGAAACATGCTTGGAAGCCAAAGCACTTGTATATCAAAGTGAATTTCCCCATAAGAAATAATGGAAACTCAGATGATTCATTCCCCAACCATTTATTCATAAGTCCTTCAGTTTATAGTCCATATAAAAAGATTATAGCAATGTGACATATTTGTGCAACGATAAAATGTCCATCCACAAATGGAAGCCTCCACAAGGGGATTAGAAGGAAAATCCAGCAGGAGCTCCAGAGTATAAAAGAGAAGAGAGGCGCCTCTTGGCGTAGCAATATGTTGCTAAATGTTGTACCTTCAGTAAATTTAATCATATTGCTACACTTAGAGGCACCTCTCTTCTCTTTTAGGGCTCTTTCACACGGAGGGTCCGTTCAGGTCCGCCTGTCAGTTTTTTAGGCGGACCTGAACGGATACTCCATGTCCTCCTATGGAGCCATGGATGTCAGCGGCAGTGGCGTCACTAGGGTTGGTGTCACCCGGTGCGAAAAAAAATGGTGTCACCCCCCAACAACTATAGTCCCCCCTCAGTACAGACCCCCCTCCAACAGTATAGATCCCCTCCCTCAGTACAAACCCGCTCCACTAAGTACAGACTCCCTGCCATCAATATAGACCCGCCTTCCTCAGTATGAACCTCCCCCTCAGTACAGACACCCCCACCTCAGTGCAGACCCCCTCAGTTACAGACACCCCCTCGTACAGACACCCCCCTCGTACAGACACCCCCCTCAGTAACAGACACCCCCCTCAGTAACAGACACCCCCCTCAGTAACAGACACCCCCCCCTCAGTTACAGACACCCCCCCCTCAGTTACAGACACCCCCCCCCTCAGTTACAGACCCCCTCCTCAGTACCAGACCCCCTCCTCAGTACCAGACCCCCTCCTCAGTACCAGACCCCCCCCTCAGTACCAGACACCCCCCTCAGTACCAGACACCCCCCTCAGTACCAGACACCCCCCTCAGTACAGACACCCCCTCAGTTACAGCCCCCCCTGGTGCAAACTCCCCCTTGTGCAGACCCCAGCAGTACAGACACCCCCTCCCCCATCAGTAAAGATGCCCCCCTTACCTTACAGACCTCAGAACAGAGCGGCAGATACACACAGCGGTGTGTCCCTCGAGCGCGGGCTCCTCCTCCTCCTCCTCTGTGTATGTAAACAGAGAGGAGGCAGAGGGGGCGGCGGCTTCCTTCCGCTCTACTGAGGGACACAGCCGCAGCGTGAACCTAAGGCACAGGGCAGCGGGCGGGCGATGTCAGTGTGGTGCCGATGCGCTACCCACGGGTGTCACCCCTCTGGTGGGTGTCACCCGGGTGCGGCCCGCCCCCCCCGCACCTGGCTAGCAACGCTAGTGGTCAGCGGTGACATGTCCGCTGACATCCGACCCGCAAAAGTGTGACGGAGGAAAACCCCTTTTTTCCTTCCGTCATCGGATCGGATGACAACGGACTCTACGGTCCGTCGTCATCCGATCCCCCATAGGGGAGAGCGGCACTCTGACAGGGCGGTCCCTGCACAGTGTGCGGGGACCGCCCAGTCATCCGCCGGCTCAGCGGGGATCAACGGAGCGTTATACTCAGTTGTGACATGACACTACTTATATATCAAGACATCGTCAAGTCAAAATGTATTAAAAAAATTTGCTTGTCTTGCAAAATGCTCTCAAACCAAGTTACTCTCAATCCAAGGTTTTACTGTACTAGGTCAGCAAATATGGATGTGACTGATGTCTATAGACTGTCAGATAACAGATTTTTTTTTTTTTTCAAGGAAAGAGAAGCGAAACCCTGATTTGTTGCATTTGGTTTAGCTGGGCTGTGTACATTGAAGGGAAGGAACCCATAATAGAATCACTATAAAGTTTTTTTATGACTCTTTCATTTTTATTTTAAAGACCGAAGTTCATCCCTTTGATCTAAAAGAACTAAGACCTCTTTCACACTGGGCTGGTTTTCAGGCGCTTTAGCGCTAACCTTTGCAAAGCACCTGAAAACCGCCTCCCATTGATTCCAGTGTGTCTTTTCACACTGGGGCGGTGCACTTGCGGGACATTCCAAAAAGTCCTGCAAGCAGCATCTTTGGGGCGGGTTGGGAGCGCTGTATTTAGCACTCCCAAACCACCCTGCCCATTGAAATGAGTGGGCAGCGCTTTCAAAGCTCCTTAAAAGCGATTTTAAACCGCCCCAAAACCCTTTTTTTGTGTTAAAAGCACCCCGCTAGTGGCCGTAAAGCAGCGCAAAAGCGCCGCTTAAACAGCGCTAAAGGGCCGCTAAAACGAATGGCGCTTTAGCGCGAACGGATGGACAGCACAGTGTGCCTAAGCGATGTTGTGATAACTTGGCAGGCTGCCTGTCTTTTTTTTTTTTTTCTGTCAGCAGTGAGTGAATAACGGCTCTGCACTGAATCATGGAAATGCTGTTTTAAGATCGTGAGGAGGGTTGAATCGCGATCTCGATTCTTCGTGCAGCGCTACTATACTGATAGGCATGCCCTCTTTTGATAGAATTTGGGATGGTAACTGATTTCTCAGGAATTGGGCACTGCATTGTGGGAGGCCAGGGGAAGCATGCATTAGTAGTATAGGATACCCAGGGGACTGGAACACAGATCTAGGCACCATACAGAAGCACTTTCTAACTAAACTTATTTTCTGTTCCTGATTGGTGCCCCACTGAGGTTTTTTCTAGTTGAAAGGACATACTGTAACTTCTAACTTTCTTACATAGGAAACAAGCAAGCTATATATTCTCCAAAAATAAAAAAACATACACATTCTCTACTTAATGGCCCTGTAATCTGTTTTTTATTAAAGCGGTAGTAAACCACTGCAGAATAAAAAAATAACACCTATAAGACCTGCATTGCATACTAGCACATTATGAAATACTTACCTTAGAACGAAGCCCTTCCAGTGGCGCCCGGTCATCGCTGAGAGGGCTGACATCTTCTCCCGTCCATTCTTCTGGGCCTTACAAACTCGCTCATCCATGTTATTATGGACCTTGCTTTGCGCACTGGTGTGCAGTCATGTTGGAACAGGAAGGAGTCATCCCCAAACTGTTCCCACAAAGTTGGGAGCATGAAATTGTCCAAAATGTCTTGGTATGCTGACACCTTAAGAGTTCCCTTCACTGGAACTAAGGGGCCAAGCCCAACCCCTGAAAAACAACCACACACCATAATCCCCCCTCCACCAAATGATTTGGACCAGTGCACAAAGCAAGGTCCATAAAGACAGGGGTGAGCGAGTTTGGGGTGGAGGAACTTGACTGGCCTGCACAGAGTCCTGACCTCAACCCGATAGAACACCTTTGGGATGAAATAGAGTGGAGACTGCGAGCCAGGCCTTTTTGTCCAACATCAGTGTCTGACTTTACAAATGTGCTTCTGGAAGAATGTTCAAACATTCCCATAGACACACTCCTAAACCTTGTGGACAGCCCTCCCAGAAGAGTTGAAGCTGTTATAGCTGCAAAGGGTGGGCCAACTCAATATTGAACCCTACAGGCTAAGACTGGGGTGACATGTGTGTGTAAAGGCTGGCGTCTCAATACTTTTGGTAATATAGTATGTGTGTATGTATATATGTATATATGTATATATGTATATGTGTATATATATATATATATAGCTCGTGGGGATCACCTTTTTCTGAATGACAGTCCGCAAACGGGCACTTTCTTTAAAATCTGGCGGATGCCAGGTTTATTTACAGAAGGTTTGCAAATAAAGATAAACAAAACAGTAAATTAAATCCTTGCCGTCCGGCGCTAAACTAAACAAATAGTCTCCTCTCTATACAGTACGGGGCTGGTCCCTGTCACCCACAAACAATGCGGTAAAGCAAACCTTTAAACCCAACACACAGAGCTCCTCTCAGTCAGGTTCCTTTCTGAGTCTCCAGCCAGAGCCCTGCTGTGCTCTCTTCCTGGTATTTTAACCGCTTGCTGTCTGGCGCACGACGATATACGTCGGCAGAATGGCCATGGCCGCACAAAAGGACGTATATATATGTAGCGGGTATTTGAATTCAGTGGAGGTATCTGGGTGGTAGTGTAACCCAGATACACTGATTGTTAGGGAATCTGGGGCCCTTTTATGGTTCTTGGAGGACTCTGGTGGTGTGAGGTTCCCTGTGGCCTGCAGGTGGCGCTGTTGCCCTGGGCCGGAGTTGAACCCTCACCACAGGACTGCATCCTTTTTGTCCTTTCCCGGCGCTTGTAAGGCGGGGCGGAGAACCTGCTGTGACGCAAAGGGAGAGGAGATAAAGGGGGCGGATGCCCTGAACACGGGGTTCAGAGTCGGAGGTCACCGGCGCGCCCAGGCACCTTCAGCCTGGGTGCGGGCGTTCTGGAGTTCCGGGCACAGGGGCCCTTGACCTGGCCGGAGCGGGAGATGAAGTCCATCCCAGGCACCTTTAGCCCTGGGGTGAGGTACTATTGAGGAGGCCTGGGACCCAGTACCTTCGACTGGGTTCCGCAAGGGTGGAGGAGACCGAGGGGCCCTAAGGTGTTGGGCGCCCGAATCTGAGACGAGGAGGCCGGGAAGTGTAACCCTTCCGAACAGCCCGATGCAGCATTTGCAGGTGACAGTGGGGCCTCCGGTAACTCTCTCGGAAGGATGTCTTCCCTCTGACTGGGGCCACTGCTCAAAGAAGGTAACTCCTATTTCATGTTCGTCAGAGTTGCTGGTAGAGACTCAGAAAAGGAAAGAAGTACATTCACAGCCACTGTGCATTATAACCATTGGTGATATCTCAATGGTTTAGCTTGATTAAGGATTGTGCCTTGACCTACTCCCCACCATTACTGAACTGTTTGTTGGTCACAACCTGTCTGTGCTAAGTGACGATTTATTGCTGCTAAAGAATAAATAAGAGTTGGACCTTTTCAGTAGTGTGGAACTCTGGTTACTGGGAGCCAAGGGGGGTCAGTTAGTGAAAAGACTTGACCCTGGGTTATACACACGGCCCGATGGAAAACATATGTTCGGGCCTTCACCTCTATTCAGGAGAGGACATGGGCCGTGGTGTATCTCATCCCTCCCCCCAGGTTCCCCTAGACAAGACAGCAAGCCAAGAAGAAAAAGGGGGTGAGAGGGGTGAGCCCGCTACATGTGGGGGCATCGTGTCCGGGATGTGTGTTATACCGTCTGAATTTAAACTTTTCTGCCCGGAGGAGTTCCGAGTAGGTCTGCCATATTGGCCAATGCGCCACGAGGCACACCATAGCTGCGCAGTTCATGGGCGGGGAGAAGAGAAAGCCTGCAAACAAATACAGAGGATGGGAGGAGTCTGGCCATGTGGAAGGACACACGTGGAGATTCTGGCGCGGATTGGGCAGTGCGCAATGGAGCAGCAGACAGTCAAGATGACCTCAAATACTCTGTGGATTTCTGTTCCTTCTACAGCGGAGATTACTTATTTTGCTGCTCCGATTATGGACACAGGAATAAGGCTAAGGCCCCGAGGACGTTTGGCTCTGTACACATACAGAGACATAGAGGCCCTCGGTGTGATCTGTCCCGGCTGTTCGGGACTGGTGGTCCACTTGAAGCCATTCGGGCGATGTGAAGCATGCAAGGAATTCCTCTTTGAGGTGGAGTCATCCACAGAAAGGCCTCGCGCCTACCACCTCAACTACCTCACAGGTACTGCCACTCCGGAGGGAGAGATCGAAGCCTATGCGGGCATTCCTGTGCGCACTGACCAGGGCGAAGTGAAGGCCCCAGAGGAGACTGAAAGAGAGAAATCCAAGGATGCTGCCTCGGTCACCACAAGATCCCTGCTCCCACCGCCAAAGAGGAAAGTTGGCCTAGTGAAGGCATCCTATGGACGTGGAGGAGCTTCGCCCCGTTGCTTGCCTGGCCTAGATGGATCCGGAGGGAAGAGCCCTGGACGTCCTTGTTCTACAAAAGGCCCAGGTGAGCCAGGGGTTGGGACTGTGTGTGTGGTTGGAGGTGTCGGCAGCCCACAGTCGGTGGGGGCCATTCAGGGGAGTGATTCCGTGTCTACTGGGAATTATCTGCCTGCGGAGTTTTATGAAACCTCCGACCTGGATTCATTATCGGACACGGGTGATGGCGGGGAGATGGATGAGATCTTTCACAAGAAGGGATGGGACAAGATGCCGTTACCCTTGTCCCATGCCATGCAACAAGGGACCCACCCATGTCTACTGGGGATAGTACACCCCGGGTGGAGGCCTCAGGGCCTAGGGAGGAATCTGGTCCCCTGTCTACCTGTCTACTTCTTGAACCATCAGATGTTTCACCTGCTCCTGTTGTGGGAGTGCAACGTGCATCACTGCGGGCTCCTAAGCCCAAGTCTACAGAGGTAGTGAAAGTACCTCGTCACCCTGAATCCATCGTTCTGCCTGGAGAGGGAGACCGTGCCACAATGCCACCTTTGGCCAGGCTGCAGCGTCTTTTGCCAGAAGGTTGCCTGTGAATATGGGTGGGAATGTCCATATTTGCCGCGGGAATTGCTTTATGAGGTGGAAGTTTTGAGGCAGCGGTGGTACAATGAGTTCATCTGGACAAAACTTAAGGTACCTCACGCACGCAGATACCTCTCGTGTTCACCTACAGTCACCAGAAAATTCAAGGACTGTAAGGCGGAGTGGATGTTGGGGAGGCACATCCATGCTGACAGGGTGATTATCTGTCGCAAGGATGGAGAGAACATTGAATATAATGTGGACACCTTTGACAAGCATTTAAAGCCTTTGTTCCTGCCGCACCCAAAGTTCTACTTGTAGGAGAAAAAAAAAGACTCCTTTACATTCTCTCTTTTTGCTGAATACAGGGACTGTACTCTAACATATTTTGTTTTCCTGGGGTGTTTTACTCTTTGGAGAAATGGGAGCAGTTGTTGTTGGTTGTTCTCCCTCCTCCTCCATCCATCAAGGGGAAAAAAAAGAATCAGTGACTTTGGGGCATAGCCAGTATAGGGCCACAGCACAGAGAAGCAAAGTTCATCTGGATCTGACAAGTGTCTTTACCGCGGCATTGTCACCAGGTGGCGATGTTGCGCAACGATTGTTTGTTTTACACTCTGCACTATACTTATTGGAGCGAATGGGTTTCTTTACGGATAGACCCATTCCTTCCAAGAAAGCACATATATTATGATAGGATGTGTTTTTTTCTTTTTCTTCTTCCCCTCTGCAGGAGACTCGTCTGTCAAGGCTGCTGAGAATGGGGTGGTCCTTAGATAGCAAGAGGGGGTGGAATGTCAATGTGTGAAATGCTTGAAGTATTTTTTTTTTTTTTTTTAAAAAGGGTTCATTGTTTTATATTTCTGTTTTCCTTTCCCATTTTAGGTCCTGGCAAAATTCATGGCTAAGTTGTAGGGGTTTGATCCTACGTGTAGTTGGTCTCTGGGTTGAACCTATGTTGCCACTCTTTGGAGACGTAGGTTTGCACCAGACACTGGGGACCAGTGTCAAATTACGTCGGCAGAATGGCCATGGCCGCACAAAAGGACGTATATATATATATATGTAGTGGGTATTTGAATTTAGGGGAGGTATCTGGGTGGTAGTGTAACCCAGATACACTGATTGTTAGGGAATCTGGGACCCTTTTATGGTTCCTGGAGGACTCTGGTGGTGTGAAGTTCCCTATGGCCTGCAGGTGGCGTTGTTGCCCTGGGCCGGAGTTGAACCCTCACCACAGGACTGCATCCTTTTTGTCCTTTCCCAGCGCTTGTACGGCGGGGCGGGGAACCTGCTGTGACGCAAAGGGAGAGGAGATAAAGGGGATAGATGCCCTGAACATGGGGTTCAGAGTCGGAGGTCACCGCTGCGCCCAGGCACCTTCAGCCTGGGTGCGGGCGTTCTGGAGTTCCGGGCACAGGGGCCCTTGACCTGGCCGGAGCGGGAGATGAAGTCCATCTCAGGCATCTTTTAGCCCTAGGGTGAGGTACTATTGAGGAGGCCTGGGACCCAGTACCTTCGACTGGGTTCCGCAAGGGTGGAGGAGTCCGAGGGGCCCTAAGGTGTTGGGCGCCTGAATCTGAGACGAGGAGGCCGGGGAGTGTAACCCTTCCGAACAGCCCGGTGCAGCATTTGCCGGTGACAGTGGGGCCTCCTGTAACTCTCTCGGAAGGATGTCTTCCCTCTGATTGGGGCCACTGCTCAAAGAAGGTAACTCCTATTTCATGTTCGTCAGAGTTGCTGGTAGAGACTCAGAAAAGGAAAGAAGTACATTCACAGCCACTGTGCGTTATAACCATTGGTGATATCTCAATGGTTTAGCTTGATTAAGGATTGTGCCTTGACCTACTCCCCACCATTACTGAACTGTTTGTTGGTCACAACCTGTCTGTGCTAAGTGACGATTTATTGCTGCTAAAGAATAAATAAGAGTTGGACCTTTTCAGTAGTGTGGAACTCTGGTTACTGGGAGCAAAGGGGGGTCAGTTAGTGAAAAGACTTGACCCTGGGTTATACACACGGCCCGATGGAAAACATATGTTCGGGCCTTCACCTCTATTCAGGAGAGGACATGGGCCGTGGTGGATCTCATCCCTGCCCCCAGGTTCCCCTAGACAAGACAGCAAGCCGAGAAGAAGGGGGTGAGAGGGGTGAGCCCGCTACATATACGTCCCCTTTTAAGAAGCGGGATTGTGGATGCGCTCCGTGACTCCGACCGTGGGTCCCGCGGACTCTATGTCCGCGGGCATACCCACGATCATGTCATGGTGAGGAAGAATGGGGAAATGCTATTGTAAAAAAAAACCACAAAAAGCAGCGCTCAATGGAATTAGTATTAAAACTTTATAGTCTTGAAGTAAATAAAAATAAATTTGAATTGAATATTGTGCTAAAATGATGATATAACTACATCAGAGTTGAAAAATGCAAACAGTCATAGAAGCAGGTAGCTGATAGATAATATGGTATACAAATGTTAAAACGATACCACTGCAGAGTCCAGGATAGAAGGGTTTAACATCAGTCCAATGGTATGCAGGGGTCCCTTGGAAGGAACAGTCACGACTCCAAGTAATGGCTATAGGAACCCAGATGGATAGAGGGAAGTGCGGTGTATCTGCTCTGGCGTACGGCTGGTGATGGAATCCCGCCGGCCAACAGAAGTGTGGGCACAGTTGTAGAGCCCCAGGCATGGACACGGCAACAGCGCCGTGAGATGCAGGCAGACCGCTCAATGACCCAGGCCGTGCAGGAGCCAGTATGTGTCACCGCACCATGCAGGGGCCTCCGTGGTGGAGGTGCAGCAAGTGATGGAACAAGCCAACAGGGAGCCGGCCGCGCTAGTGTGACGTCAGTGTTGCCTTGGCGATGAGAAGAAACATTCGGACGTTGACAAAGCGCCGTAGCGTGAAACATGTTAGTCACGGCTTCCCCATGAGCTAACGACTTACTACTGCACAAGAGTCCTGCCTCCTTCTGTTTCTTCTCATCGCCAAGGTGACACGGACCTCATTCCAAGTAAGATGAATTGGTGGAGAGTGCAGTAACCAGGACGGATGTGGATCATTGGTTCATGCTCTTTTGAACCTTACCTTTGGTAAGTGCATCCCCAAAAGGGGAATTTTTCTTCCCCCCACGCGGTGAACATCTTGTGGTGAAAGAAAAAAATGGGGCACCTTATGTTATTGCAGTCACAGTCCTCTTTACCTGCACCTCTGTCTCTACCTATATTGAAAATATATAGAGGACTGTCAAAATACATCTGTTTGATGGAAGCGCTGCTATAGTATCATTGAGGACTCTGGGACTATTTATATGTTTTTAGAGTTTTTATACTACTGTATTTTAGATTGTATGTTTTTTAAGCGGCTGCTCTTTTAAGGAATCACTCTAATTACTGTGCAATATCTTTTTTAATCACATCCTAAGCGCTGAGCGGTGTTTTTAATAGAGGGCAATTTTTAAACACCTATCTATTTATACTAGGAGCTATGCAGGAGTCATGAGCCAAAGTGAAAAACTCTGATCATAGTCATCCCGCCCATTGATAGGAACTTCCCTGTTGCCACCAGTAATTAAGGGAATAGCTAAAACCCAGGGGATTCGCTAACCTTTCCAGTTACCTCAATGTGTGGAAGGATTACAAACAGTCATGAACAGTCATGGTACTCACAGACTGCAGACCAGGGAAATACATGATAGATTCTCCAGCAATCTGATTCTTCTCTGGGAAGAAAGTACATTGTTGTTCATACAGGCCAGTATCGGGATCTAAGTTACAACTCTTGGTTAGACAAGAATCTTCCACATGCTCCGGAACTCTGTAGATACCACTAATATTGACTGAACACCTGCAATTAAAAAAAGAAAAAGAAAAAAGAAGCACACTTGGGCTATTTATTACTTGATTTATTGTGCATGTTTTTTTCTTAACATTTGACTTCTAAGTGCAGTTTTTCAAGAAGAAAGTATAAAAGATACACAAGTTACTGTCAAGCAGATCACATATAATTGCATTACAGGGCAACATTTGCTTTACTTTTCAAAAGATTTTTAAGTAATTAATATCCAGATAGCAATTACCTTACCGTATCATACAGGTTTACATACCCTGGCAGAATTTGATTTCTTGGCGATTTTTCCGAGAATATGAATGATAACACAAAAACCTTTCTTTCTCTCATGGTTAGTGTTTGGCTGAAGCTATTTATTATCAATAAACTGTGTTTACTCTTTTTGTAAATCATAATGACGACAGAAACTACCCAAATGACCCTGATCAAAAGTTTACATACCCCAGTTCTTAATACCGTTAAATACCCCCTTTAGCATCAATGACAGCTTGAAGTCTTTTGTGGTATTTGTGGATGAGGCTGTTTATCTTCTCTTTTTTTTTTTTAATCAGATAATTTTTTTTCTTTTATTTTTATTACTTATTCCATACAAATTTTTATTTATTTTAAAAGTGATGATAAGTTTGAAAGTTATAAACATTTCATTTAGTTTCTAAGTGTACATATAAAAAATTAAGTCAATCAGACACTATATTAGATATGTATTTTACCAAAAACATCTAACAAAACAAAACAACAACAAACATACACCTCTAAGTTGGTTTCCGGTTACATTTATATTATACTATTTTCCATTTTTTTATTTTATTATAAGTCAATCTCCTCGACCTCCCCTGCCTATCCCCCCTCCTCCTCCTCTTCCTCGACCTCTCCACACAGTCCATCATAAGATAAATTGCTAGAGTCAAGCCAATAGGACCATATTTTATTAAATTTTTTGGGGGACTCCTCTGTGTTTATATGCTAGTCTTCCTCTTTTTAATATATAGTTTATTTTTTTGCACCATTGTTTATGGGTTGGTGGAGTTGTAGCGATCCGCTTTTGTAAAATGAGCTTACGAGCAAGATAGAGGGATCTAGTCCACATTATATACATCTCTACAGGTAAGGCTCCTGAATTATTCCCAATATTGCTATTTTAGGGGTACTTTTTATTTCTGTCCAACATATTGTATTCAGGGTCAGAAACACTTTCTCCCAATATCTATGGAGCTTGGAGCAGCGCCACAGCATATGAATAAGGGAACCGTTAGATACAGAGCATCGCGGACATAGAGGCGATGTATATTTTCCCCAGGCATATAATTTTTGTGGAGTGTAATGAGTTCTGTGTAGGATAAAAAGCTGGGTCAGTTGCTGAGATGGTGAGATAGATACATCAGGTAGGATCTCCATAGCCCATTTCCATTCCTCTTCAGTAAGATCTATCGGGTCTTTTTGCCAATGGGTAAGACTATTCGCCTGGCCATCTACCTTCTCTGCATTTAGCAGAATCAGGTAAAGGTCCCCTATTAATCCTTGTTTTATAGACCGTACTGAAGTTGCCTTCATCAGGATCTCTGATGGATTATATTGTAGTTGGAATGTTAAGGTCTGGCTTTGTACAATGTGTCATATTTGAAGATACTGATAGAAATTACTATTTGATAATTGGAAACGATCTTTCAATATATTAAAGGGCAATAGCATATCCCCTTCAAACAATTGATAGAGAAAGGTTAACCCTGCTTTTATCCATTCTAAAAATTCTGGTAGTTTATTCAACTCAGATAAGCATTAGTTGTCCCATATTGGCATGTGTCTTGTATAGCCCTTATGATGCGTAATAATGCGTATTGTTTCCCATAATCTATGGATAAAGTGAAAGGTTGGAATCTTTCTCTTCTTATAAAATTGGTGGGAGACTATTTGCTGTACCAATGATGATGGTTTAAATTGAGTCATTAGTATATTCTGTATGGGGTCTTGGTTATCTAACTCCTCCCATCCACACCAATGTTGAAGTTGTGCTGCCATGAAATATAATCTTGAATTAGGACTGTTTATCTTCCTCAGATGGTAAAGTTGCCCATTCCTCTTGGCAAAAAGCCTACAGGTCCTGTAAATTCTTGGGCTGTCTTGCATGACCTGCATGTTTGAGATCTCCCCAGAGTGGCTCAATGATATTGAGGTTAGGAGACTGAGATGGCCACCCCAGAACCTTCACTTTATTCTGCTGTAGCCAATGACAGGTCGACTTGGCCTTGTGTTTTGGATCATTGTCATGTTGAAATGTCCAAGTACGTCCCATGCGCAGCTTCCTGGCTGATGAATGCAAATGTTTCTCCAGTATTTTTTGATAACATACTGCATTCATCTTGTCATAAATTTTGACATAATTTCCTGTGCCGTTCTAGCTCACACATCCCCAAAGCATCAGTGATCTACCTCCACGTTTCACAGTAGGAATGGTGTACCTTTCATCATCGGCCTTGTTGACTCCTCTCCAAATGTAGCGTTTATGATTGTGGCCAAAAAATGTAATTTTGGTCTCATCACTCCAAATGACTTTGTGCCAGAAGGTTTGAGGCTTGTCTCTGTGCTGTTTGGCGTATTGTAAGTGGGATACTTTGTGGAATTTACGTACTAATGGGTTTCTTCTGGCGACTCGACCATGCAGCCCATCTTTCTTCAAGTGCCTCCTTGTTGTGCATCTTGAAACAGCCACACCACATGTTTTCAGAGAGTCCTGTAAACCACCTGAAGTTATTTGTGTTTTTTTTTTTTTTTTTGCATCCCGAACAATTTTCCTGGCAGTTGTGGCTGAAATTTTAGTTGGTCTACCTGACCGTGGTTTGGTTTCAACAGAACACCTCATTTTACACTTCTTGATTACAGTTTGAACACTACTGATTGGCATTCTCAATTCCTTGGATATCTTTTTATATCCCTTTCCTGTTTTATACAGTTCAACTACCTTTTCCCACAGATCCTATAACAAGACTTTTGCTTTCCCCATGACTCAGAATCCAGAAACGTCAGTGCAGCACTGGATGAAAGATGCAAGGGTCTGTCAGGAGTCCAGAAACTCATTGACCTTTTATATAGACACGCTAATTACAAGCAAACAGATCGCAGATGAGGACAGTTACCTTTAATAGCCATTCAAACCCCTTTGTGTGAACTTGTGTGCATGTTATTAGGCCAAAATCACGAGGGTATGTAAACTTTTGATCAGGGTCATTTTGGTAGTTTCTCTTGTCATTATGATTTAAAAAGAGTAAACACAGTTGATTGATAATAAATGGCTTCAGCCAAACACTAACTATGAGTGAAAGAAAAGTTTTTGTGTTAGTCATATTCTCTGAAAAATGGCCAAGAAATCATAAATTCTGCCAGGGTATGTAAACTTATGAGCACAACTGTAGGCTTACCTACAGGTACAAACAATCAATGGAAGTTTACTTCCACTTTAAAAAACACACTACAACTGGATTGCATGATCTGTACCATACAATCCCATGCAGGCAAACTGTCATGTACCTGGGTGTATTTGAACCGGGATCTTCCTGGTCCCAAAGCTGCAGCCTTACCTGTTGCGCTACTGAGCAGATCTAGACTTTTGGAAATGTCCTCTCAGTATTAAACATTACCTTGGACTCACTAGCCCCACCTACTGCCAGCTGTGGGCAATTTTCAATCAAAGCAGCCCTTAAAAAGGAAGTGATGCTATCTCTCAGCGCCCGTTTGTGTGGAATAGCTCCCTGGGTGTTGTGACTGCTTTTTGATCCTGATTTTCGTGTTTAACTTCTGCCTGAATTCCTGACTACTCTCCAGCCTGCTGATTTTGTACTTCACTGCCAGCTCGTGTATGACCTTTGCCTGCCTGACCACTCTCTGGATTTCGATCGTGTACCATTTTGCCTGATCTGTTGCCAACCTAATCTGCCTGACTACGTTTTCGCCTGAATCCTTAGCACACAAGTTCCACTTCGGACACTACCTATCACAGGTACCTTACATTACAAACGGGCCACAATGACAGTGGACCCTGCTGAGATTGTTAAGGCGATTTCACGTCAGGGACAATTGATTGGAGCTCATGAACAGCATCTTTCTTCCCTGGACGCCAAGTTAGATGAACTTTGTACTATGCTTAAATCTTGTTTGCCTGCTTCCTCTGCAACGGTCCAGACTCTGGATCCTACTCCTGCTACGATCCAACCCACCTCTTCTGTACCACCCAAACTTCCTATGCCTGACAAATTTGGTGGTGATACTGAGGACTGCAGAGGCTTTTTAAATGTTTGCCGTTTGCATTTCCGCAACAACCCTGGGACCTTTAGCACTTCTTCTGCCAAAGTGACTTTTGTAATTTCCTTGTTAAAGGGGAAGGCCCTGGCCTGGGTCTCTCCTTATCTGGAACGCAATGATCCTGTGCTGCAAGACGCTGACAAATTTCTGGCTTCTCTCCAGACTGTATTTGACAAGCCAGATAGAGCTTCTGCAGCTGAGTACTCACTCTTGGACATGCAACAAGGCACCAGGTCTGTGGCACAATATGCTATTGAGTTTCGTACCCTTGCTGCTGAGACTACTTGGGACTCAAGGGCATTACGTGCAGCCTTCCGAAAAGGTCTTGCAGATCGCATCAAAGACGAATTAGTCTATAAGGATTCCCCAGAAGACCTAGAGAAATTCATAGAGCTCTGTGTTCGTCTGGATGTCCGGTATCATGAAAGGTGCCAAGAGAGACTTGGAACTCGCAAGTTTCCTCGGCCAGTCTACCGTTTGGCCCCTAACTTCCAAGCACCACCTCAGCCAGAACCTGAAATCTCAGTTGAACCCCAGACACCTGTGGAACCCATGGATGTAAGCCGTCTCCACCTAACTGAGTCTGAGAAACAAAGGAGGCGTGCATTGGGCCTATGCCTATACTGTGGACTTAAAGGACATTTATTATCTGTCTGCCCTTCCCGTCCAGTAAAAGGCAGGGTCTAACCAGTGTTGGAGGAGCTGGCTTAGACCTTACAGGTATATCCTCCAAGACCAAGATTACCATTCCTGCAATTATCCATTTACCCTCTAAACTTGTCTCCTGTGAGGCTTTTGTGGATTCTGGAGCTGCTGGCATATTCTTGGACTACACTTTTGCTAAAAAAAATAATATCCCATTTGTTCCAAAATCTAGACCCCTGAACATTACCACCGTGAATGGACAACCCTTGGGAGATGGCATTGTAAAATTTGAGACTATGACAATCACCCTTCAGGTAGGCGTACTCCACAAAGAGGAAGTTGTCTTGTCTCTTATTGATTCTCCACTTCTGCCTGTTATCCTTGGTTACCCATGGTTACAACAACATAACCCTTCCTTTGATTGGGAAAATGGAGAACTAACCTCTTGGGGGTCGTTCTGTCATTCAAACTGTTTGTCTCAACCCAAAAGACTTCCTGTTTGTATGTTGTCTTCCGTGGCCGTCCCACCTACCTTGCCTCATGAATACCATGCGTTTGCAGACGTATTTTGCAAGCAAAAGGCAGAGGTTTTACCTCCACATCGTTCTTTTGACTGTGCAATTAAATTGATTCCTGGAGCACCTCTTCCCAAAGGAAGGACCTATCCCCTGTCTTTGCCTGAACAAAAATTCATGGAGGAATACGTAAAAGACAACTTGGAAAGAGGTTTTATCCGACCCTCTTCTTCTCCAGTAGGGGCAGGTTTTTTCTTTGTTGAAAAAAAAGATGGGGGTCTTCGACCATGCATAGACTATCGAGGGTTAAATCACATTACTGTAAAAGACTCCTACCCTTTGCCTCTCATTCTTGAACTGTTTGATGTACTTAAGGGGGCTGTTATCTTCTCCAAGCTAGACCTACGAGGGGCTTATAATCTAATTCGAATTAAAGACGGGGACGAGTGGAAGACAGCATTCAACACTCGTAATGGACATTTTGAATATCTGGTTATGCCATTTGGGTTGTGTAACGCCCCTGCTGTCTTCCAACGTTTCATGAATGAAATTTTTCATGATTTCAGCAACAGTTTTGTGATCATCTACTTGGACGACATTTTAATCTTTTCCAAGACTCATCTAGAGCACATCTCGCATGTAAAGCAGGTATTGCAACGACTGAGAGAAAACCATCTTTACGCGAAGATTGAGAAATGCAGTTTCCATCAAAGCCGTATTCCTTTCCTTGGATACATTATAAGTGCTGCCGGTTTCCAAATGGACCCTCAAAAACTTTCCGCTGTCTTGCAATGGCCCCAACCGACCACTTTAAGAGGGCTCCAAAGCTTTCTAGGGTTCGCAAATTACTACAGACGCTTCATCAAAGGTTTTGCCTCCATTGCGGCCCCCCTTACTGCTATGACTAAGAAAGGTACAAATTGCAAGGTATGGTCCTCAGAAGCAGAATCGGCTTTCCAGCAATTAAAAGACATGTTCAGCAAAGCTCCAATTCTTCAGCATCCAAATCCCGATCTCCAGTACATAGTTGAGGTTGATGCCTCTGAGGTAGGAGCAGGTGCCGTGCTCTCCCAGAGACAGCCTAAGTCTGGTAGAATCCATCCAGTAGCATTTTTTTCTAGAAAGTTTTCTCCAGCGGAGATGAATTACGATGTTGGGAATCGAGAACTACTGGCCATCAAATTGGCATTGTCTGAATGGCGACATCTTCTGGAAGGGGCTCCCAAACCTTTTTCTATCCTCACTGACCATAAAAACCTACTGTACCTTCAGACTGCAAGACGTTTGAACTCACGTCAGGCTCGATGGGCTCTGTTTTTCTCCCGTTTTAATTTTGTTCTTTCTTATGTTCCTGGGCATAAAAACAAGAAAGCCGTTGCTCTTTCCAGACAGTTTGCTACCTCTGAAGAAGACCAACCTACCGAGCAGTATATAATCCCACCTCACAAAATTGTCGCACAGATCTCTACGGCTCTTTCCCAACAGTTACAAGAAACCCAGAATTGTGTTCCCCAAGGCTTGAAGATACCACCAGGTCGCCTGTTCGTAGCCCCTAGCCTCAGAAAACCTGTACTCCTCTGGGCACATGATGGTGTTTTATCTGGTCATCCTGGTGTCACCATCACTCTTAAGACCTTGCAGCGTCATGTCTGGTATGCCTCATATGAAAAGGGATGTTACTGACTATGTGGCTGCCTGTCCAACTTGTGCTGCTAATAAAATACCCCGTACATTGCCTACTGGACTGTTACAACCACTTTCAGCACCTCGTCAGCCTTGGACCCATTTGACTATGGACTTCATTACAGACTTACCCAAGTCCGAGGGCATGACTGCTATATGGGTCATAGTGGATCGCTTTTCAAAAATGTCTAATTTTGTGCCGCTCCCGGGATTACCTACAGCGGAAGCACTGTCTACTCTCTTCCTTTCCCATATTGTGAGATATCATGGCATACCTACCAATGTCGTCTCAGACCGCAGATCCCAGTTTGTTTCCCGATTCTGGAGAGCGTTCTGCAAGAAACTGGGAGTAACGCTTTCACTCTCTACCTCACATCACCCTCAAACAGATGGTCAAACCGAACGCATGAACCAGACCCTAGAAACCTATCTTCGACATTATGTCAATGCCTTACACTCCAACTGGTCTGAGTATTTGCCTTTAGCTGAGTTCGCCATTAATTCCCGTTGGCACAGTGCTCTTCATACCACACCATTCTATGCAGCCCTAGGCTATCACCCTCAGACTTTTCCCCTACTTCAGCCTTCTTCTGGTGTACCAGCAGCAGATCAGCGGGTTAAAAATATTCTGCTACATTGGAAAAAGATTCGCTTATTACTACGGAAGTCAGCAGGCAAGTATGCACTTTTTTCCAACAAACGAAGACGCCATATACCTCCATATGTGGTGGGGGACAGAGTTTGGCTATCAACCAAATATGTGAGACTGAAACAACCTTCTACCAAATTGGGCCCTCGATTCATTGGTCCTTACAGAATTATTGCTCGAGTCGGGCCAGTCTCCTATCGGTTGAAATTACCCTCCTCTCTCCGGATTCATCCTGTGTTCCACGTTTCCCTCCTCAAAAAAGCAATTTTCAATCGCTACTCCAGAACGCAACAGCTACCTCCTCCTGTTCTTGTTGATGGACAAAATGAGTTTGAAGTCTCCAAGATTCTTGATTCTAGAAGACAGGGTCGTGGCCTTCGGTATCTGGTTCATTGGAAGGGATATCCTGTCACAGACCGTTCCTGGGTTCCAGCCAAAGATCTGCATGCCCCTTCTCTTATTCGAGACTTCCATGCCTCCTTTCCCACTAAGCCCCGCTAGGCCCCCGGAGGGGTCCACTGGGGAGGGGGCCCTGTCATGTACCTGGGTGTATTTGAACCGGGATCTTCCTGGTCCCAAAGCTGCAGCCTTACCTGTTGCGCTACTGAGCAGATCTAGACTTTTGGAAATGTCCTCTCAGTATTAAACATTACCTTGGACTCACTAGCCCCACCTACTGCCAGCTGTGGACAATTTTCAATCAAAGCAGCCCTTAAAAAGGAAGTGATGCTATCTCTCAGCGCCCGTTTGTGTGGAATAGCTCCCTGGGTGTTGTGACTGCTTTTTGATCCTGATTTTCGTGTTGAACTTCTGCCTGAATTCCTGACTACTCTCCAGCCTGCTGATTTTGTACTTCACTGCCAGCTCGTGTATGACCTTTTGCCTGCCTGACCACTCTCTGGATTTCGATCGTGTACCATTTTGCCTGATCTGTTGCCAACCTAATCTGCCTGACTACGTTTTCGCCTGAATCCTCAGCACACAAGTTCCACTTCGGACACTACCTATCACAGGTACCTTACACAAACGCACTGTGTTTGCAACCTGCCCAGATCACAATTGCAGTGCATTTTGAATGCAGCGCACACAGAATGTGGGTTTCCAACACTGCTTTCTTGTTTGAAGAGGCACCGAAAGCAGATCTTGTCAAACTGCTTGCCCTCTAATGTGATCAAACAACAGGCATTTCTAAGCTATTAGACATGACTGAACGTCTCTTTGAATGCCCGTTCGCAGCAGAACACGGCGCAGGAAACACATTTTAAGTGCCTGTTTTCTGCACCGTGTTCAAAATGCACTGTAGTTGTGTTCTGCAGCAGGTGTCAGTGTTAAGTTAATGACACCCCAAATGCAGGTCACAGTGCAGTGCGTTTGCCTGCATCGGATTGCTTGGACCTGAAATGAACCAGAAGACGCACAGGACTCGAGATGTGTAAACCGGCTTCATTGAGAGCCAGTCAAAATCTCCTGACATACGAATTGGATGCAGGAAAGCGCATCCAATTCGCAATAGTGTGAACCCAGCCTAAATGTTTTTTTTTTTACTTAGATGTAGTAGTCAGGTGAAGGACCTGCTGCACTGTGCACACTGGCAGCAAATGGGCATCCCATATGCTGTATGTCTTATGAGAAGTACATGGCAATATATTAGTGCACAGAGGAAGCCGGGGCCTGCTTTCCAGCATTGCGCACATAATGGCAGGCTGGTGGTCTGACTAGTCCTAAGTGGGTTTTAATGAGAAAGGTTAAAAAACAGCACCAAAGATAATGTTGGGAAACTAAGGTGCAAAAAAATAAAATAAACAACAGATCACAGCTGCCCTGAATTTCGAAGACCAAAAAAATGTGAAAAAAGAAAAAAAGAAAAGCAGCGCTGGTCTAAATTCCCTAAATGCACCCCAAAAAACTGATGTCTATTGCTGAGTGTGAAATAAATTCCCATAAACACAAACCTATATGGAATCAAACCAATATTATTAAAATAAAATGTAGAAAAATGATAAAAAAAATAGTCCATGAAATCCAAAAAATATTAATAGTAATAAGAAAATGTCATCAATGAAAAAATTGTGAATCTCAGTGACTTCTTAGATGTCAATCGAATATGTGAACTTGCCACCTAGTGTGATCTTCCACCAGTCATACTAGACAAACTCACCAGAATTAATGGCTGGTAAAGTGATTAACCAGCGACTGTGCCTTTTAAGCAATCTTACTCTTTATTCCACAAAGTTGTTTAACTGCAAAGTGTTCCCTCCAGATCCTGCACCTATTTTTCATTGATGAACTATTCTTATTACTATTAAAAAAAAATTATAATTTTTCTACATGTTTTTTTAATACTATTGGTTTGATTGCATTTATCACATATTGTCACCATATATACCTGTATTTTTTGGAGCACTTTCGCACTTTGCACTGAATTGTTGGAGATATTTTTGCACTCTATTTAGATTTCATTTAGGTTTGTGTTTATGGTAATTTATTTCACTCTCAGCAGTAGACATCCGTTTTTTGGGGTGTATTTAGGGATTTTAGACCAGCGCTGCTTTTCTTTTCTCTAGGTGGGTTTTCGTGGGGAAGCTTACAGGCAGGACTTTGGGGTCACTGAGGTACTTTTTCCAAATTAATATACTTTGGTAATGCACTGACTCTTGCAGTGGTTTATGGCTGTGTAGCAGAAGGAGATTGACAAAAATGTTCATGCCCCTGCCTGCTTTGTGAGCTATTAGTGAACATGGTGCACTAGTAACACTCATCCTGATTTTTGTCCCTCCTACCTAATTATCTAATTTTTCCAGTGTTCATTTTGGCAGCAAATTTAGATTTAGTTTTAGTCTTATGCCGCATACACACGATCGGTTTTTCTGATGAAAAAAGACCAATGGACTTTTTTCATCGGACAAACCGATCGTGTGTGGGCCCCAATCGGTATTTTTACCATCAGTATAAAAAAATAGAACATGTTTTAAATTTTACCGATGGGAAAAAAAAAGATAGCAAATTCCGATCGTCTGTGGGAAACTCCATCGGAGAAAAACCCACGCATGCTCAGAATCAAGTCGACGCATGCTCAGAAGCATCGAACTTCATTTTTCTCGGCTCTTCGGAATGTTTTACGTCACGGCGTTTGGGACGGTCAGATTTTTGACTGATGGTGTGTAGGCAAGACTGATGGAAGTCAGCTTCATCGGAGTTCCGATGGAAAAATCTATCGGATTTTATTCCATCGGAAATCCAAACGTGTGTACAGGGCATTAGTCTTAGGACTAAAATGGCATTTTAGTTTTATTCCCATTTTAGTCTTCTGCAACTGTTTTAGTTGTATTTAGTCGGCTAAATCTCCAGTAAAAAAATCTAATATGTTATTATTTATGGCATTGAGGTATGAACATGCACTACAGACCAGAGTTACCGTATATACTCGAGTATAAGCCGACCCGAATATAAGCCGAGGCACCTAATTTTACCACAAAAACTGGGAAAACGTATTGACTCGAGTATAAGCCTAGGGTGTGCCTCACTTTGCCTCACTGTGTCCATGCCTCACTGTGTCCATGACTAGACTGACATTTAACATGGGAGCCTATGGAAGGGGTGCCCGGCTTTGAAAAATCGGTGCTCCCCGGCCGTAGGTCCCCCGGACAAGAAACTTTTCTAACCTGTAGAAGAAGAGGGGCTGCCTGTGTGCCAAGTTTGGGGTCCAGAGGACCTAAGACCGGCCGGTACCGGGTCCCCAAAATCACCAGAGAAATTACCATTTAACATGGGAGTCTATGGAAGGGGTGCCCGGGTTTGAAAAATCGGTGCTCCCCGGCCATAGGTCCCCCGGACAAGAAACTTTGCACACTTATAGAGGAAGAGTGGGGCTACATGTGTGCCAAGTTTGGGGTCCAGGGGACCTACAGCCGGCCGGTACTGGCTCCCCAAATTCCGGGAGATCAGGCGCAAAAAGGTGACTCGAGTATAAGCCGAGGGGGGCATTTTCAGCAAAAAAAATTGTGCTTAAAAACTCGGCTTATACTCGAGTATATACGGTAATTTTGAAGTCAAATTTCTATTTATTTTTAGTCTAATGCCACGTACACGCGACCGTTTTTCATGACGAGAAAAATGCAATTTTTTAAATTGGTCATTAAAAACGATCGTGTGTAAGCTCCAGAGCATTTTTCTCGACGAGAAAATTGGCCATTAAAAATTTAGAACATGCTCTATTTTTTCTCGTCGTTTTTCACGTCGTCGTTTTTCTCATCGTGAAAAACGGCCGTGTGTGGGCTTTAATGACTGGAAAAAAACGTGCATGCTCAGAAGCAAGTTATGAGACTGGAGCGCTCGTTCTGGTAAAACTAGCGTTCGTAATGGAGATGGCACATTTGTCATGCTGTAACGGACTGAAAAGCACAGAGACTGAAAAGCACGAATCGTCTCTCGCCAAACATTTACTAACACGCGGTAACACGAAATCAGCCAAAGCAGCCCAAAGGGTGGCGCCATCCGAATGGAACTTCCCCTTTATAGTGCCGTTGTACGTGTTGTACGTCTCCACGCTTTGCTCGAGCATTTTTTTTTAACGATAGTGTGTATGCAAGGCAGACTTGAGAAGAATCACGTAGAGAAGAACGTTGTTTTTTTCAATGACATTAAAAACAGCCGTGTGTACGCAGCATTAGTCTTTTGACTAAAATGCCATTTTAGTTTTAGTCGTATTTTAGTCATCTCAATTGTTTTAGTTTTAGTCTACTAAAATAGTATTTGTTTAGTCTACTAAAATGTCCGGCGCCACTGATCTACAGATCAGTGGTGCCGGACCATAGATTCCAATGAGGCGGAGTGTTTTTTTTGAAGCACCTGATTAGAGCCAGAGGCTCTAATAGGCTTCAAAAAAGTGTGAGCTTGGAGCGCAGAGCATTGCTCTCCGAGCCCACCCAGTTGTGTGACCATAGCTAATTAATTTTTGCTATTCTCACACTAAAGTTCCTCCCTGCCAATCAGGAGGCAGGTCTGTGAGACCTGTTTCTCGATTGGCCAAAGTGTCAGGCGATCCTATTGGATGCCTAGCGCTTTGGCAGAAGACACACGACAGAGGAAGCTAGAGGAGCGGACACCGGAGCCGCCCTGCCACACGAGCAGGTAAGTGCCAGGCCAGACCGCCCGTGGGGGGTGCTGTGCCACACCAGGGGGGTGTTGTTTGCTTGCCGACCCCCCCCCCCCAAAGATGAAGAACCCCCCAGCTTCCACTGTCTGAATTGTTAAGGAAATGAAAATTGCATTTCTTGTGTATTTGGATACATTTGTATAATCCTTTCCTTACATCTTGTAGGAAAATAGATGAAAACATACCGTGTTGCCTCTACTTGAAGGTTTGGTGAAATGTAGAAAGGCTGGTCAGTGCTGTACTCCTCAAAGACTCCCCAACGAAGGCGAGCCCATTCTCGGACAAATAACTTTCCTAAAATTGAGAAATTACTGATCAGAATAGGCTGGATGCTCAGAAAAACATGTCAAGAGGGTTTGATATTCATTCAATGCAGGATTTTTTAAAAGGTATTTCAAATTTTATTTAAAAAAATCAGATTATGTTTAGTTATTTTCAGAATTTAGTGTTCGTAAAATTAGCTCAATGTGTTTGTTGGAATTTATTTCCAAAAACTGTCCAAAAAATATTAACATGGCTTCCTTCTTTTGGGGCCATAATTCACACAACGTATACATAATCTCCCCTCCCTCAGAAATGTAACTTTCTGCTCCTGTGATTGGCCCACTGCTGTTCTAAGCAGTTCTTATCTAGTTACCGCACTGGGACTGATCATGTGACTACAGGAAGACGCTGCCTTCTGATGTCTGTGTCAAGCTGTAGAAAACAGAAGCATTAAATATTGTCCCGTTTGCTTTAGCAAAAACTATCTTGCAGTATTAGCTTGTTAATACTATAGATTACATTTATACCATGATGCTGTATAGCTACCTTTTCCATTGGGCAGAATTTACAGATAACTGATTACTGATAATTGTGCTCACCATGAGTTCCATACAGTGAGATCAAATCTTCATTCATCAAGAAGTCTGGAGTCAGATGAATAAACCGTCCTTGTTCTCCGCAACCCCCATACTGCTGTGTGTAAGGACTATCCCCGATTTTCAAGAAAGTGTTGGCAATTAAAACATGTGCCTGGTAAAAGAGAATGAAATGGATATCTAATACAGTTGTGCTCATAAGTTTACATACCCTGGCAGAATTCATGATTTCTTGCCCATTTTTCAGAGAATATGAATGATAACACAAAAACCTTTCTTTCACCCATGGTTAGTGTTTGGCTGAAGCCATTTATCAATCAACTGTGTTTACTCTTTAAATCATAATCGCAACAGAAACTACCCAAATGATCCTGATCAAAAGTTTACAAACCCCAGTTCTTAATACCGTGTATTGCTCCCGTCTTTTGTGGTATTTGTGCATAAGGCTGTCTATCTTCTCAGATGGTAAAGCTGCCCATTTCTATTGGCAAAAAAGCCTCCAGTTCCTGTAAATTCTTGGGCTGTCTTGCATGAACTGCACGTTTGAGATCTCCCCAGAGTGGCTCAATGATATTGAGGTCAGGAGACTGAGATGGCCACTCCAGAACCTTCACTTTATTCTGCTGTAGCCAATGACAGGTCAACTTGGCCTTGTGTTTTGGATCGTTGTCATGTTGGAATGTCCAAGTAAGTAAACTTATAAGCACAACTGCATATATGGGTTTATAATTTCACAAGTACTCTTTGATTCTCTTTAGGTGCTTACCTAAGCTGTGCTATTGGATAAAACAAAAATAACTACTGCAGTTCCAGTACGGGTTTATGTATCTTATGCAGTTCGTGCTTCTCAGTTATAGTACAGCACCATCATGCAGTGCAATTAACACAATACATTTACTGAAGCATTACTTATGTATGGTGTTGTGGTGGTGTTTTCTTTTCTAAGAATATTCTATATTTTTTTGTTTCGATGAGAGAAAACTGTGTCTGAAACAAGCTACTTTTTCTGTATTGTCTACTCCGTTTTGGCAGCATTTGTGCATGCAACCAGAATTATATGGGGCAACTATTGCTGCCATCTTGGGCATAGGTGGTCCGTCTATATCCTGCAAGTGGCCATATCCCCCACCATGAGAAATATGGGGGTTTAGATCCCTCTTACAAGACTTCTGTATGTTGTCTCCATTATTATATCTCCTCCTGTATGAGAATGCTACCTTTATAAGACTAAGGCTGCTTTCACACTGAGGCGCTTTGGAGGCGCTATGGCGCTAAAAATAGCGCCTGTAATGCACCCTGAAAGAGCCGCTCCATTCTATCTAGTGTGAAAGCCTGAGGGCTTTCACACTGGATTGTTGCGCTGGCAGGAGGGTAAAAAAACTCCTGCCAGCCGCATCTTTGAGGCACTGTAGGAGCGGTATAATTACCGCTCCTACAGCGCCTCTGCCCATTGAAATCAATGGGCTAGCGCCTCCAAACCGCCCGCAAATCAGCGTTTTTGCGGGCGGTTTTAACCCCTTTTCGGACGCTAGCGGGGGTTAAAATCACCTCGCTAGGGCCCGCAAATCACGGCAAAAACGAAGGTATAGCGGCGCTAAAAATAGCGGCGCTATACCGCCAGCGCATCCAGCGCTTCAGTGTGAAAGTAGCCTTTTAGGAGAGAGTTCCTTCCAATCTGATGACGCCATTGTCCGCATTATGTCCGCAGCTGTCACCTTTGACCCTCTCAAAAATGGCCACTCTATACCATAAGTGGCATGCTGACATCCTCTCTTTAACTGATGATGATTGGGGGGACTGCTTACTTCTATTTCTGAAGAATATGATTTCCTCCAGGGACCGGTTTCTCCAACTGAAATGTATCCACCGTGTCTAATATACCTTCAACTTTTGTCTGTCATGTACCCGGGAACCCCAGATACCTGTTTTAGATGCAAGATAGATATTGGTACTTATTTTAATGTTTTTTTGGCTCTGTTCTCAGCTACAATGCTATTGGGGAGGGGTGGTGGACACTGTTATTGCCGTGGGTAACTACTCCCTCTCTTTGGATCCAGCCCTGTGGTTGCTGGGCCTTGTGGAGGGTGTGGTGGCTACTAAACTTGAAAAACTAAATTTGTATCCTGCTTATTATACAAGAAGAGAAATTGTCTGAAGATGGAGGTCCTCTGACCCACCTACTGTGGGTGGATACTGACTGTTGGTTGTATAATATCATATGTTTTTTGTACTTGTTTGTACATCTTGTAAACTACAATAAAAACATTTACTAGTAAAAAAAAAAGGTGATCTATTGTTCCAATTAAACATATTTGTAATTGATACAGTGTTGTATTATTACTATGTTAAATCGATTTTAAATCCAACAGTAAACATTTATTAAGGCCCAGTTCACACCATGAATTGCAAAGGTACACGCCCTACGTTCCTGTGCGATTCACATGCGATTTAAGTGCAAACTCACTCATCCGCGCTATATTGCCAAAAGTAATGGGCCCCCCCCTCCAAATCATTTGGTGGAGGGGGGATTATGGTGTGGGGTTGTTTTTCAGGGGTTGTGCTTGGCCCCTTAGTTCCAGTGAAGGGAACTCTTAAAAGAGAAGTATGGGAATTTCCCCCCCCCCATAATCATAATTACCTAGGTGGATGCAGCATTGGTCCGATGCTGCAGCTGTTCCCTGCTACCTCTGCACTGAGAACCAAGCTATCAAACATCACAGGTGGCTTGGTTTTCTCGGCTCCCTGAGCAGAGAGCTGCTGTCTATCAATCAGCAGCTCTCCTGCTCTGCTCCTCCACGCTCACTGGAGCGCTGAGCTGTGGAGGGACGGGGAGCAGTCGTTTCAGCCTCTCAGCGGCTTGCTGAGACGGCCATCAGTCTAGGCACCTGGCGTATCCAGACTCCCAGAGTCGGGATGACGCGGTGCCTGGACTGATCTGTGTGATGTCAGCAGAGAGCGGACTTAAGACCGCTGTCTGCTGAAAATGGGTCACAGGAGTGCAAAACAAATTGCACTCCTGTGACCCTTAGGAGAAGTACAGCCAACCAAGCTCAGGCTGGACTTCTCCTTTAAGGTGTCAGCACAATAAGACATTTTGGACAATTTCATGCTCCCAAATTTGTGGGAACAGTTTGGGGATGGCCCCTTCCTGTTCCATCATGACTCTGCACAAAGCAAGGTCCATAAAGACATGGATGAGTGAGTTTGGGGTGGAAGAACTTGACTGGCCTGCACAGAGTCCTGACCTCAACCTGATAGAACACCTTTGGGATGAATTAGGGCGGAGACTGCGAGTCAGGCCTTCTTGTCCAACATCAATGCCTGACCTCACAAATGCTCTTCTGGAAGAATGGTCAAACATTCCCATAGACACACTCCTAAACCTTGTGGACAGCCTTTGCAGAACAGTTGAAGCTGTTATAGCTGCAAAGGTTGGGCCAACTCAATATTAAACCCTACGGACTAATGCCGTGGATGAAAACAGTCCGATGAACTTTTCTCATCGGACAAACCTATCGTGTATGGGCCCCATCGGTCTTTTTTCCATCGGTGAGAAAAAATACAACATGTTTTAAATTTATCCAATGGGAAAAAAAACGATAGCAAATTACGATTGTCTGTGTGGAACTCCATCGGACAAAAAACCCACGCATGCTCAGAATCAAGTCGACGCATGCTCAGAAGCATTGAACTTCAATTTTCTCGGCTTGTCGGAGTGTTTTACGTCACCGCGTTTGGGACGTCGGATTTTTGACTGATGGTGTGTAGGCAAGACTGAGGGAAGTCCGCTTCATCGGATTTCCGATGGAAAAATCCATCGGATTAAAATCCATAGGAAATCCGATCGTGTGTACAGGGCTTTAGACTGGGATTCAATTAAAGTTCATGTGCGTGGAAAGGCAGGTGTCCCAATACTTTTGATAATATAGTTTATGTATGTGTGTGTGTGTGTGTGTGTGTGTGTGTGTGTATATATATATATATATATTTCTTTCTAATGTCTTTTCTGCTCAAAATAAATATGCACAATTATCCATTCTTTCAGTTATAAACAGCCTTGATAAAGGTTGCCTGTTCCCCACCAAAATGTCACCTTCATCATCAAACTAGTGTTTTTGCACTGTTCCTCTTGTCTGGCCCTGTAAGTACATTGCAGTTTATTTGAAATGGCCCTTTTATTTATATGTATATGTCTATATACAGTGGAACGTAGGGTTTGTTTTCGGTCTCATCCTTCTGTACTGTGTTAAATCAACATCTTACCTTCTCATAATTTTCTCTAGTACGTTTGCCATAAGTGGCTTTTGGTGACCAGGTTAAAGGAATTAAGATTTTGATGCTTCTGATAAATAGCCTTTGCTTGGTTGCATGAAATAAATCATGTGTAGCTTCCTTTATCATTAGCTACAAAACACAGAGAAAACAGAGTAACAAATTAGTACAGACAGTGACAAAAGCAAGTGCATTATACAATAACCCACAGAAACCAATTCGTTTTCATGTTTCCACCACAAAGCAATGCAAGAAATGGCAGATGATTACTGATTGTGTTGGTTTAGTGTACATTGCTCTCCATGTTTGTAGTCCTACCCCCATAGGAGCCACTAAATAGAATGGGTCCTCTGATCTTTTCCTCAACCTCCTCAAGAACATCAGTTTCTTTGACACATTGGGGTTGATTTACTAAAGGCAAATCCACTTTGCACTGAAAGTGCACTTGGAAGTGCAGTCGCTGTAGATCTGAGGGGAAGATCTGAAAGGAGGGGAAGCTCTGCTGATTTTATAATCCACTCATGTTGAAGCAAAAATGCTGTTTTTTTTTTCCTTGCATGTCCCCCTCAGATCTACAGAGACTGCACTTCCCAAGTGCACTTGCAGTGCAAAGAGGATTTGCTTTTAGTAAATAAACCCCATTGAGTTGAGTGTAGGGGCATGCAATGACAGAGGGGGTTATTTATGAAAGGCAAATCCACTTTGCACTACAAGTGCAAACTGCACTTGCAAGTGCAGTCGCTGAAAATCTGAAGGGTATATATGAAATGAGGGGAAGCTCTGCTGATTTTATTATCCAATCATGTGCAATCTAAAATGCTGTTTTTATTTTCCTTGTGCAGCGGCCTCACCCCTCTCTCCCCTTCTCATTCTCGGCTTGTCTTTCTTTGTCTAGGGGTGTTAGTGCCGGGGGGGGGGGAGGGATGAGATACACCACGGCCCATGTCCTCCATAGTGAAGAGGTGAAGGCCAGAAAGATCGGGCTTTGTGTAGGTGTCCTAGAGTCAAGTCCTGTCCTTCGTCCTTGACTCCTTTGCTCCTAGTAACCAGAGTTCCACACAATGAGTAGGTCCAACACAGTTTTATTCTTCTCAGTGAATAAACACACAGCACGGTTAAGTTGGATTCTTTTGCAACAACTTAGTAGTAATGGGAATAGGTCGAGGCACAATCCTTTCTCTCCTCTTGCCAACCACTGTGGTATCACCAGTGGCGAATAGTCACTGCCACTGACTATGTGAAGTAGAACGTGAATTACCTTTGTTAGCACGGCCCCTGTCAGGGGAAGGATATCCGTCCAAGGGAGATACCGGACGCCTCTCTGTCACCAGCGATGCTGCGCTGGACTCTCCAGAGAAGTTCTGCTCACCAGACCTCACAAACTCGACACGGGCACCCAAGGAGTTAGGGCCCCCTCGGATTCCTCCACCCTCGGGGAACCCGCTTTCCCTTTGCGTCACAGAGGGTTCCCCGTCCCGCTGTACCAGCTCCAGGGGAGGACAAAAAGGCACAGTCTTGCGGTGTGAGTTCACCTCCGGCCCCCGGCAACAACGCCACCTATAGGCCCAGGGAACCTCACACCACCAGAGTCCTCCAAGAACCATAAAAGAGTCTCAGATTCCCTAGAAATCAGCGCATCTGGGTTACACTACCACTCAGATGCTTCCCCTAAATTCAAATACCCGCTACACTCTCCCCCCGGTGATTTGACACTGGTCCCCAGTGTCTGGTGCAAACCCACGTCTCCCAAAAAGTGGCAACATAAGTTCGACCCAGAGACAAACATTTGCAAAATTCAAACTCAACATTTTCGATAAGGAATTGTGCCAGGACCTAAAACAGGAAAGGGAAACAGGAATATAAAACCATAAACTTTTGTAATAAAATACTTTCAATATCTCACACATTTACATTCTCTTCTTTCCCCCCCTGGCTATCTAAGGACCACCCCATTCTCAGCAGCCTTGACAGACGAGTCTCCTGCAGAAGGGAAAAAAAAACAATACACATCCTAACATCATATATGTGTTTGCTTGGAATGAATGGGTCTGTCCGAGAAGAAACCCATTCACTCCAATGAGTGTTGCATAATGTTTAAAAAAAATAAACAATCGTTGCGCAACACTGCCACCTGGTGACAATGCCGCGGTAAAGACACTTATCACTTCCAGATGAACTTTTCTCTCTTGATCTTTTCTCTGTGACCCTACACTGACTAAAAACCCCAAAGTCACTGATTTCTCTGAAGTGCAAGAAGTAGGGAGAACAAAACAGCAACAGCTCCCATTTCTCCAAAGAGGAGAACGCCCAAATACAAAAAAAAAAAAACTAGGGCACAGTCCTTGTGCTCCGGCAAAGGCACTCCGGAAAGTTCAGCAATGAGCTGCAAGAAAGAACACACAGGAGTCTTTTCCTCCTAAAGGTAAAACTGGATGCGGCAGAAACACAGGCTTCAAATGCTTGTCAAACGCCTCCATGTTATACTCAACATTTCCTCCATCCTTGCGACAAATCACCACTCTGTCCGCATGGATATGCCTTCCCCGCATCCACTTAGCTTTACAGTCCTGAAACTTCTTGGTGACCGTTGGTGAACAAGAAAAGTATCGGCGTGCTTGAGGTACTTTAAGTTTGTCCCAAACAAAGGTATTGTACCACCTCTGGCGAAAAACTTCCACCTCGTAGAGCAATTCTCGAGGCAGGTATGGGTACTCCCACCCATACTCTTGGGCAACCTTCTGGCCAAAGAGACGTTGCAGCCTTGACAAAGGTGGCATCGTGACACGGTCTCCTTCTCCAGGTAACACAATTGTTTCTGGATGGCGAGGTGCGTTCACCACCTCGGTAGATCTGGGCACAGGGGCCCGCAGTGACTGGCGTTGCACTCCCGCAACAGGAGCGGGTGAAATAGAAGTTGAATCCAGAAGAGGGATTGCAGACAGTGGATCAGATTCTTCCCTAGGCGCCGAGGCCCCCACCCGGGGTGTACTATCCCCAGTAGACATAGGTGGGTCCCTTGTGACACGGAACAATGGTAACTTCATCTTGTCCCATCCCTTTCGGTGGAAGATTTTGTCTATCTCCCCATCATCGCCATTGTCAGACAATGAATCCAGGTCGGAGGTGTCATAACACTCAGCGGGCAGATAATTCCCAGTCACGGAATCATCCCCCTTGACGGCCTCCACCGACTGTGGGCTTCCTCCACCTTTAACCACACAGACAGTCCCAACCCCTGGCTCACCTGGGCCTTCAGAAGAACAGGGATGTCCAGGGCTCTTCCCTCCGGATCCATCCAGGCCAGGCAAGCGGCGGGGCGAAGCTCTTCCACGACCACAGGAGGCCATCACTAGGCCGACTTTCCTCTTCGGCGGTCGGAGCAGGGAGCTGCTGGTGACCGAAGCAGCATCTTCGAATTTTTCTCTTTTAATCTCCGCTTGGGCAGTCACTTCGCCCTGGTCAGCGCGTACAGGAATACCTGCCATGGAGTGGCAGTACCTTTGAGGTAGTTGAGGTGGAAGGCGCGAGGCCTTTCTGTGGATGGCTCCACCTTGAAGAGAAACGCCTTGCAGACCTCACATCGCCCGAATGGCTTCAACTGAACCACCAGTCCCGAACAGCCGGGACAGATCACACTGAGGGCCTCTATGTCTCTGCAGGTGTACAGAGCCAATCGCCCCCGGGGCCTTAGTCTGATTCCTGTTTCCTTAATGGGAGCAGCAAAGGAAGTCATGTCCGTGAAAGAAGAAGCTGAAATCCACCAAGTGTTTGAAGTCATCTTTCCTGTTCGCTGCTCCAATGCGCACTGACCCACCCGCGCCGGAATCTCCACGTGCGTACGTCCACATGGCCAGACTCCTCCCACACTCTGCACTTGTTCGCGGGCTTTCCCTTTTCCCCGCCCACGAACTACGCAGCTATGGTTTGCCTCGTGGCGCGTTGGCCAATATGGCCGACCTACTCAGAACTCCTCCGGGCAGCAAAGTTCAGTTTCAGACACCGTACACATCCCAGACACGATGCCCCCACATGTAGCGGCCTCACCCCTCTCTCCCCTTCTCATTCTCGGCTTGTCTTTCTTTGTCTAGAGGTGTTAGTGCTGGGGGGAGGGATGAGATATACCATGGCCCATGTCCTCCATAGTGAAGAGGTGAAGGCCAGAAAGATCGGGCTTTGTGTAGGTGTCCTAGAGTCAAGTCCTGTCCTTCGTCCTTGACTCCTTTGCTCCTAGTAACCAGAGTTCCACACAATGAGTAGGTCCAACACAGTTTTATTCTTCTCAGTGAATAAACACACAGCACGGTTAAGTTGGATTCTTTTGCAACAACTTAGTAGTAATGGGAATAGGTCGAGGCACAATCCTTTCTCTCCTCTTGCCAACCACTGTGGTATCACCAGTGGCGAATAGTCACTGCCACTGACTATGTGAAGTAGAACGTGAATTACCTTTGTTAGCACGGCCCCTGTCAGGGGAAGGATATCCGTCCAAGGGAGATACCGGACGCCTCTCTGTCACCAGCGATGCTGCGCTGGACTCTCCAGAGAAGTTCTGCTCACCAGACCTCACAAACTCGACACGGGCACCCAAGGAGTTAGGGCCCCCTCGGATTCCTCCACCCTCGCGGAACTCAGTCGAAGGTACTGAGCCCCAGGCATCCGCCATAGTACCTCACCCCAGGCTAAAGGTGCCTGAGATGGACTTCATCTCCGCTCCGGCCAGGTCAAAGGCACCTGGGCCCAGAACACCAGAACGCCAGCACCCAAGCTGAAGGTGCCTGGGTGCGGCCGCATCCTCCAACTCTCGACTCTGAACCCCGTGGAAAGGGCGTCCGCCCCTTTTATCCCCTCTCCCTTTGCGTCACAGCGGGTTTCCCGCCCTGCTGTACCAGCTCCAGGGGAGGACAAAAAGGCACAGTCTTGCGGAGTTCACCTCAGGCCCCTGGCAACAACGCCACCTATAGGCCCAGGGAACCTCACACCACCAGAGTCCTCCAAGAACCATAAAAGGGTCTCGGATTCCCTAGCAATCAGTGCATCTGGGTTACACTACCACCCAGATGCTTCCCCTAAATTCAAATACCTGCTACACTTGCATGTCCCCCTCAGATCTACAGCGACTGCACTTCCAAGTGCACTTTCAGTGCAATTTCAAGTGCACTTTGCACTTGTAGTTTGCTTTTGTACTGCAAAGTGGCTTTGCCTTTTAGTAAATAACCCCCAGAGACTCACTGAAACTAGTACTTGGCAATCAGCAGTAACACTTTGATAAATAAACAGGCATTAGGCAAGCAGTAAAGTGACTTATAGCGCATCTTCACTGCATCTGATCACCACAATCCAAAAACACTATTTAAAAAATATTTTAATATTCAAAGCAAAATCCATCCATGTCTCCATGTTTTATTTTGTTGAAAAACACCCCCTAGCATTTCTGGACATCTTCAGTAAGGGCAATTGATTCATGTAGCCTTTACTTCCTGGATTTTGTCTGCCCTTAGCTCAGGAATGTATGCAGGAGCATGCGCTTAGCTGAGAAAACCTTTCCTTCCCTTCCTGAAGACTCCTGGGCTGTATGACATAATATTTGCCTAGGCAAGAAAGCAGCATGTAACTGAAGAAACGTAAAAAAAATAAAAATGTAAACAAGTAAATACAGTGCCTTGAATAAATATGCATACCCCTTGAAATTTTCCACATTTTGTCCTGTTACAACCAAAAACATAAATGTATTTTTTTTACAAATAAATATGTAAAAAGTGTGGCGTACATTTGTATTCAGCTCCCCTGAGGCAATACTTTGTAGAACCGCCTTTCACTGCAATTACAGCTGCAAGTCTTTTTGGGTATGTCTCTACCAGCTTTGCACATCTAGAGAGTGAAATTTTTGCCCATTCTTTGCAAAATAGCTCAAGCTCTGTCAGATTGGATGGAGAGCGTCTGTGAACAGCAATTTTCAAATCTTGCCACAGATTCTCAATTGGATTTATGTCTGTACTTTGACTGGGCCATTCTAACACATGAATATGCTTTGATCTAAACCATTCCTTTGTAGCTCTGGCTGTATGTTTAGGATCGTTGTCGTTGTCTTATGTCTTGCAGACTCTAACAGGTTTTCTTCTAAGATTGCCCTGTATTTGGCTCCATCCATCTTCCCTTCAACTCTGACCAGCTTCCCTGTCCCTGCTGAAGAAAAGCATCCCCACAACATGATGCTCCCACCCTATCACGGTGGGGATAGGGTGTTCAGGGTGATGTGCAGTGTTAGTTTTTCGCCAAACAGCATTTTGTTTTTAGGCCAAAAAGTTCAATTTTGGTCTCATCTGACCAGAGCACCTTCTTCCACATGTTTACTGTGTCCCCCACATGACTTCTCGCAAACTGGAACTCCTTATGGCTTTCTTTCAACAATGGCTTTCTTCTTGCCACTCTTCCATAAAGGGCAGATTTGTGGAGTTCACGACTAATAGTTCTCCTGTGGACAGATTCTCCCGCCTGAGCTGTGGATCTCTGCAGCTCCTCCAGAGTTACCATGGGCCTCTTCGCTGCTTCTCTGATTAATGCTCTCCTTGCTCGGCCTGTCAGTTTAGGTGGACGTCCATGTCTTGGCAGGTTTGCAGTTGTGCCATACTCTTTCTGTTTTTGGTTGATGGATTGAACAGAGCTCCGTGAGATATTCAAAGCTTGTGATATATTTTTTTAAACCCTGCTTTAGCCCAAGTTCACACTGGGGCTGCGGGAGTGAAGCTGTGCGAGTTCAGCTGAACTCGCACGATTTCACTCCTGCCTGTCAGTCCCGATTTCAGCTCGATTACAGAGACATCTGACACAGATGTCAATGTAAATCGCGGCTGAAATCGCAAAAAGTAGTACAGAAACTACTTTTTGAAATCGGTGCAGCACCGCAGATGTGGCGTTGCACCGATTAGGACGGTGCCATTGCCCGCAATTTGCGGTAAATTTTGCCGATTTGACATGCGATTTGACATGTCAAATCGCACCAGTGTGAACCAGGGCTAAAACTTCTTCACAACGTTATCCCTGACCTGTCTGGTGTGTTCCTTGGTCCTCATGATGCTGTTTGTTTACTAAGGTTCTCTAACAAACCTCTGAGGGCTTCACAGAACAGTTGTATTTATACTAAGATTAAATTACACACAGGTGGACTCTATTTACTAATTAGGTGACTTCTGAAGGCAATTGGTTTCACTAGATTTTAGTTAGGGGTCTCAGAGTAAAGGGGGCTGAATACAAATGCACATCACACTTTTCACATATTTATTTGTAAAAAAAATATGAAAACCATTTATTTTCCTTCCACTTCACAATTATGTGCCACTTTGGGTTAGTCTATCACATAAAATTCCAATAAAATACATTTAAATTTTTGGTTGTAACATGATAAAATGTAGAAAATTTCAAGGGGTATGAATACTTTTTCAAGGCACTGTATGTATACTTTCCTATCTATTTACTAATGCTATCAGCATGAGGATTAAAAATAGCCAAAGTTGATTGGGTGAGTAAGTTTCCACTTTATTATATTATCACTAACTAAAGCTGATAAAGTAAGCATAAGATTGCATCAACAGTGATGGTACCACTATTGGCATACAGAATGTGGAGTGGTAAAAACGAAGTATAAAAGTAACACTTGGTTCCCAGATCAGCATAAACAGCAGCAACGCCACCATAGGTGCAGCAGTGGGCGGTAATGAAACTTAATCTACCAAATGAGAGACTATCAATGGTGGATAGGATAGGCCTAGACTGACTGGTATACACTGCCTGCGAAAAAGTAGTAGTAAATGGAAAGAGACAGGGGGGAATGTGTGGGGTGATTCAACAGGAGGGGCAGTCTCTTAAGTGGTTCTTCTGCCAGCTATCTTTGGGGCTTTTTAAGAAGTCTTGGTGCACATTGGTAATCTTAATAAACCATCATGCAGTGTGGGGAAGTAAAGATGCAACAGATTAGACACGGAAACAGTTTTCAAAAAGGGGTAAGGTATAAATGCATGGTAGGTAATGCACAAATGCGATGTGGTACGCTTAATGTCCTGCTAACAGGGCATATAGTGGGCAATGAGCCCTCTGACTGGTCCCTGCGATTCAGCTGGATGCTTGCAGTAGAGATGGGGCACCACACACTGTCACTCTCTGATGCTTACAAAGACTTGGGTGGGAATCTGCGGGTGAGAGGTGTCTCCAGCCCCTCTACAGCAATGGCATGGCTCAATCACAGCGGCCTCTATTGTGCAACAAGGGCATCCCTTTCCTGCTGGGCCTTCCAACCTGGCCTTTCAGCAGCCAATCATTATTGCAGATGTGCTCTTCCCCCAGTCCCTGGTGCCAAGAGCGTGAATTTTCCCAGGCAGTCCAGTAAAAATTGTCTCGCCTCTCCTCTTGCTCCTGTGCATTGGGGAACTGTAGTCTTAAGAGTTCACCGGCCCATTGCATGGCTGCTATCTTGAACAAAAGCTCCCATAATTCACCACTCTCTGCATAGAAGTCTATGTTTTGCTTTGCTCTCCCCCAGCAGGTTGGAGGGAATGATGCGGCATAAAATCAGCATTACAGTATAAAGTAGAAGAACAGGGGGCATTGTCTCCTCCATGTTGCTGTAGCCCAGTATTTGGCTACATGTTATTGATTTAAAGGGTCAGTTTTTGGCAGATCCTGGAGATTTAATTCACTTGGCAATGTCATAACTTTTGGGAACCATATTGGTGAGAGAGATGTCTGTTTCTGGGTCTGCACGCCTGCTGTGGTCATTATCAGGTTTTTCAACAATTCTGCTGAATCTTTATGTTCTAGACTAAAACAGTAGTGGCAAACCCCTGGTGCAAAGGAAAGTCAGGAATTCTGGTAGGAAGATTTCATTTTTGTAGTATCCAAGAATATAGGCGTTAACACAACTCGCCCATTTCCACCTGCATATACAATATCACTTTTGCCTGGATTGATCGATCTAGCTACTAATCAATTTTATTTACATACTGTATAAAGGCAAAACAGTAGCTATGTGATTGGCAGTCTTGCCTTCATCTGGGCCCCATGATTGAATGTAACCTGGAAAAATATTTACCAGTATTTTATGTGTTCTCCATGTGTTTTTCCTCCCCGGTGTCATGTGACTCATTAGTGTTACAAGGTCTCAGGTGTGAATGGGGAGCAGGTGTGTTAAATTTGGTGTTATCGCTCTCACTCTCTCATACTGGTCACTGGAAGTTCAACAAGGCACCTCATGGCAAAGAGCTCTCTGAGGATCTGAAAAAAAAGGATTGTTGCGCTACATAAAGATGCCCTAAGCTATAAGAAAATTGCCAAAACCCTGAAACTGAGCTTCAGCACGGTGGCCAAGACCATACAGCGTTTTAACAGGACAAGTTCCAATCAGAACAGGCCTCGCCATGGTTGACCAAAAAAGTTGAGTGCACCTGCTTAGTGTCATATCCAGAGGTTGTCTTTGGGAAACAGACGTACGAGTGCTGCCAGCATTGCTGCAGAGGTTGAAGGGGTGGGGGAGTCAGCCTGTCAGTGCTCAGACCAATACGCCGCACACTACATCAAACTGGTCTGCATGGCTGTTGTCCCAGAAGGAAGCCTCTGCTAAAGATGATGCACAAGAAAGCCCGCAAACAGTTTGCTGAAGACAAGAATACTAAGGACATGGATTATTGGAACCATGTCCTGTGGTCTGATGAGACCAAGATAAACTTATTTGGTTCAGATGGTGTCAATTGTGTGTGGCGGCAACAAGGTAAGGAGTACAAAGACAAGTGTGTCCTGCCTACAGTCAAACATGGTGGTGGGAATGTCATGGTCTGGGGCTGTATGAGTGCTTCTGGCACTGGCGAGCTACAGTTCATTGAGGGAACCATGAATGCCAACCTGTACTGTGACATACTGAAGCAGAGCATGATCCCCTCCCTTCGGAGACTGGGCCACAGGGCAGTATTCCAACATAACAACCCCCAAACACCTCCAAGATGACCACTGCCTTGCTAAAGAAGCTGAGGTTAAAGGTGATGGACTGGCCAAGCATGTCTCTAGACCTAAAACCTATTGAATGAGCATCTGTGGGACATCCTCAAACAGAAGGCGGAGGAGCGCAAGGTCTCTAACATCCACCAGCTCTGTGATGTCGTCATGGAGAAGTGGAAGAGGACTCCAGTGGCTACCTGTAAAGCTTTGGTGAACCCCATGCCCAAGAGGGTCAGCGCAGTGCTGGAAAATAATGGTTGTCACACAAAATATTGACACTTTGGGCCCAATTTGGACATTTTCACTTAGGGGTGTACTCACTTTTGTTGTCAGTAGTTTAGACATTAATGGCTGTGTGTTGAGTTATTTTGAGGGGACAGCAAATTTACACTGTTATACAAGCTGTACACTCACTACTTTACATTGTAGCAAAGTGTAATTTTTGCAGTGTTGTCACATGAAAAGATAATACCATATTTATCCGCGTATAACATGCACACTAATTTTAAGAGGGAAGTTTCAGAAAAAAAAACATACATTTTAACTAAAGAATTTTGAAGCAAAATAAGGGTCAGTGCCCATCTGTAGCCTTGCTATTGTCCATCACTGCAGCCTAATCAGTGCCCATCTGCAGCCTTGCTCATCATTGCAGCCTGATCAGTGCCCATCTGCAGCCTTGTCCATCATTGCAGCCTTGCCCATCATTGCAGCCTGATAAGTGCCCATCTGCAGCCTTGTCCATCATTGCAGCCTTGCACATCATTCCAGCATGATTAGTGCCCATCTGCAGCCTTGGATCAAAAAACACAAAAATGGGTATATAGAAATCTCATCCAAAATATAATTTATAGTGGTGCCTAATGGAGTATAAGAATGTAATTGGTCAATAATCAGATATTGATTAGACCACCCAACTATAAAGGCTTATCGCACTTATAGAGCCTCTGAATAATGGAAGCATATATAGAAAAAAGGAGAAGGGATGTGGGGAATCAAAGTCCCCCACTGACAGTATTCTTCAATGAGGCTCAGGTAATTATATGTACTAAATGTTAGTAAACCGCAAGGATAGAAAGTTAAAGAAAACAATTTAATGATAATATTAATTGAAAAAAACACCACATCTAAACCACCTAACATAAAATAAGACTAGTCAAAAATGAACATTAAACAGGGGTGGCCACCCAATCGACCATACACACCATGCACATTCAACCGCTGCTGATCTTATGTAATATACCGATGTTTGCAATAGTCAATAGTGCTTATGAATCTCAGTATCTTGGTATGCAGAATTGCCTAACTGCTTACATGTTTCACCTTCAGTAAGGTTTCATCGGAGCATGCGCATGAGCCTGGTGCCTGTCCAGAAATAGTTTACCTCACAGGTGTTTTTCATTATCACAACTACTGTGTAATTGGATCAGTCATACCACCATTCGCGCTTGTTAATGCAATTCTTTTGGTACAGACTATAAAAAGAGTATTAAAAGTCTACCGTGGGGGGGGGGGGGGGAGAGAAGAGGGGGGGAAGAGGGAAAAAGAGGGGGGGTGTAATATATTTTCTGGGAACACAGACAAAAGTATCGGAAATTCACCACTAATTTATATAAATGAAAGATGACAGCACATGTATACATTAATAGATGAAAGAAGACATAGCAACAATACACAGGTCTGGCTGCAATTTTGATCGTCACCTGGCTTCTTTTTTTTTTTTTTCCCATCATTGCAGCATGATCAGTGCCCATTTGCAGCCTTGCCCATCATTGCAGCCTGATCGGTGCCCATCTGCAGCCTTGCCCATCATTGCAGCATGATCAGTGCCCATCTGCAGCCTTGCCCATCATTGCAGCCTGATTGGTGCCCATCTGCAGCCTTGCCCATCATTGCAGCCTGGTCAGTGCCCATCTGCAGCCTTGTTATTGCCGAAATAGACAGAGTCGGATCTCCTGTGTATTTGGCTTGGCTCGCAGTCACGCCCAGTCCCACCCCTTGGCCCGGCTCTTATGATGGACATAACATTGGTCCAAGGGCAGGACGTCAATGCTAGGAGGCGGGGACTGGGTGTGACTGCGAGCCGAGCCGAGTACACAGGAGATCACAGCTCTGTCTATTTTGGGAGCTCTCTTTCCCTCCGAGGCAACCCTAGCAGTATTTCAATTCATAATAAAGGGATAACCAACCCCCTTCTAATGTTCACAACTAGTGGCAGCAGGTTAGAACTCATGCAATTTCACATAAAATATCTTTGATGTTTGGTGTGTCGTTCATTTAAAGGTTGAAATGTAATTTTAAGTGGGCTGACCTCTAACAAAGCCACTTCAGGCGAAAGAGGGGGTAGTGTGTCAGAATTCAGTACTCCTCGTCTTCATTGCTCTCTGGTATCCCATTGAAGGTATACATTTCACCCTATCTATTGCTGTGTTAACATTGGACCCCATCACAATTATTTCTGCCTTTGTTTCTATGAAGAATGCACTAGAGCCGCCTTTCTCAACCTTTTTTACAATGAAGGAACCCTTGAAATAATTTTCAGGTCTCAGGGAACCCTTAACAATAAATACTATTTCTACAGATTACAATACATTAGCATAAGCAATAAATTGAAGTTAAGAATAAATAAAAGAACAAGGAATGTGGAGTACTGGAAGAGGAACTCCAGTCAATTTTGTGTTTTATTAAAAGTCAGCAGTCTGCTGACTTTTAATAAACAGCCACTCACCTGTCCCAGGATCCAGCAATGTTCTCACCCAAGCCATTCTTTCCCTCGCTGCTCTGTCCCCTGCGCTGGCATTTCAACTGTGGGCACCCGGCTTTGACAGCTTGCAGCTTCACAGCCATGTGCACACTGTGAGTCGGGCTGCACATTCTGAATGGTCCTGCAGCCTACTGGGACCTGTGATGTGTTTCAGAAGAGTGTAGGGTGGGGGAGAGGAGAACTTCCACTTGGATCGCATATGTGATATTTGTGGTATTTGTTGAAGAGGAGGGGGGAGTGGAACTTCCCCTTTTTAATGTATTTGACACCCAGGGCTGCTCTATATGGCAAAATTATTTCCAGTTATAATGAAATAAAGAAGAGAATGGGTAGGAAAGAAATAAAACTTCCCTCACAATGGTGTTCAGAAACATTGCCTCTTATTCAGATGGTCAGTGAAATGCCCACTTACAGTGGTGGTCAGTAGAGAAGTCCCCCTTGGGTTAGTGGTCCTTGGGAAATGGCCCTCTTATACTGGTGGTCAGTAAGTGAAGGGACCCTTTAACACTGGTAGTGGAAAGAATGTCTCTTATATTGGTGATCAGTGGGAAGCATGCTTCTTACATCAGTGGTTAGTAGGAAGAATCTTTCCCTTACAAATATAGCTGGTGTCATTGGAGGCTTATCTAAGAGGCAGAAATTGCTCATTGCCTAAGGATCCCCTAGAAACCCCTAGAAACTTCTGAAGGTACAATAGAGTTGCACAAATCCTTTGTTAAGAAAGGCTGCACTAAAGGATGCATTGCACAGAAGTTCTTTATCAAGTGTCCTTTAGCAGCTTCTCTTCTGAGGATATGTGGAGAGCCCCAAGGAAGGTGACACAGGTTGCTTGGCTGGAAAACAGAGCTTCTAGTTTGTCGTGGGATTGCCCTGGATAGAGGTCTTTACACCAATGTCCATAGACAACAGGGGATCAAAAACTGTCACCCCAACCAAGACAGAAATTAACACTGAAGCCCCGTACACACGATCGGATAACCTATGGATTTTCGTCCGATGGATTTGTCCATCGGAAATCCGATGAAACTGTTTTTTATCAGTCTTGGCCACACACCATCAGTCAAAAAACCGACCGTTCCAAACACGGTGACGTAAAACACTCCGATGAGCCGGGAAAAATAAAGTTTAATGCTTCTGAGCATGCGTCGACTTGATTCTGAGCATGCGTGGGCTTTTTAACCGATGGACTTGCCCATAGACGATCGGAAATTCCCATCGGTTTTTTATCCATCGGAAAATTTTAAAACAAGTTCTATTTTTTACAACCGATGGAAAAAAGACCGATGGGTACCATACACGATCGGTTGGTCTGATGAAAACCGTCCATCGGACGGTTTTCATCAGTCAAACCGATCGTGTGTACGGCGCTTTAGATTTGCTCCTTAAGACTCGGTTCACATGTATGCGAACAGGATGCGTTTTGAACCACATCTAATTCGCATACAATGTGAACTGAACGACTTTCAATAGAGCCAAATCAAATATATCTGGGGTGGCCACGGTCTGTTTTCAAAATGAGTTCTGTGCGCTGAAACCACAGCTGGATATATGTAAACAGAGTCTTAAGAGAATCTGTCCGTTTGCGTTTTTGTGTGGTGAAGCTAAGCTTTGGTATGTGTGGGTTGGTGGTCTTGCAAGAGAAGACAAAGTGACAGATTGTCTTTAAGATACAGTTCGTGATCTGAGCCTGTGCAATGCTCTTACCTGTATTTTTTCTATAATGATATCATTTTCAGGCACTGCAGGGTGGATTGCAATCACAATGTCGTCATATCCTCCATCGGTAAGTTTCACCGTAGAAAAAGAGCAAACCACAGGGCAGAAATGGAATCCCAGTAACATCAACACAGGCCAGGCCGCCATCCTGTGACACCTTCACCCAGCTCCTCTCCTCATTTATGTGTGCTCTGATATGCTATGAAAACTTTTCATAGAACTTTATAGTATTTTATTACTCCATGTTTCAAGCTATTGGTGGGCAGCGCAGTCCCAGGCAGTTGTATACATTTATAATACAGGTAATCACAGCTGAGAGAAACTGTCAACAGAGCAATTAAACAATGAAAATAGAACCAGCTATTGTCAGTGCAAAACTGTAGTTTGACGCAAGCAACCAATGTAATGTATTTAATTACGAGGACCCCATCCTCAAGTTCACACCATTTGATACCCTTTCTATGGAAAAATTTACATTTCTAATAGACAAATTTAAAAGTATTAAGCCCCGCGTGTAGTCAGTTTACCTTCTTAGTGTGCCATAGCTGAGAAGGTAAAATGCTATTAAAGTATAGAACCCTTGTTAAGGTTAGAACTCCTGTCAGGTTTTACTGCTTTACAGGGCTACCTAACAAGAGATTTTCCCTTACTCACTGTTCCCAGGAACAACCTGTTTACCACACAGAAAGTGAAGGAAACGGCAGACAGAAGTTCAAACTCGTTTTTTTTTTTACTTTTGATCGGGTATTGCATGTTAAATAAATGTATTTTTTAAGGTAAGTGGGGGAAGGCTAGAACCTCTGTCAGCTTCTTATTATTGTCTGTTTTCCTGTTGCAGATTTCCCCTCGCTTCCTGTCAGGTGAAATGGATTACATTTTTGGACCGGAAGTGAGGGGAAATTTCTCTGGCCTGACAGGGCTTTCTAACCCTTCCCTACTCTATCCAAAAATTAAATCTACATTTTGGCTAGAAATAGCCTTTTAAAGTGTAACATGTTTCTGCTGCTTTGTCTGTTTAATGTGTACCTAACTCCAGAAACAACATTTTGATATATTGCAGCTTACCAAGGATTTTTTGCTTTTACTGTCATGTGTGCTGACAAACCGCTACCCTTTTTATCTATTTTATTTTTAGAATGCCCATGTATGGTTTTTCCTTTATGATGCACACACCTGTACATATATTTTATATATATATATATATGAAAAATGTGTATAAAGGGCATAATCTAGTCAGCAAAAATACAATTAAAAAACATATGAAATTCATATATATATATATATATATATATATATATATATATATATATATATATATATACATACATACAATATCCTTTCTTTATATGAAAAATGTATTGTTTATATCCACATTGAAAAAACAATACTAATACATGTTCTCTTTTTATTTGTAGTCATGTGACAAAATCCATGTATGTACCATCTGACAAAAAATATATATTTGTGCAAAGCTCCTGAGGAAGCGGATAATACGAAAAAAAACGCGAAACATGTAGAGCATTTTATACAATATACTGTGGATGGTTTGATATTCTACTGGTAACAATAGGATGTTAAATAATTAGCTACTTGTTGTCACAACAAAATATTTTTATTCTATGAATATGTAAATGAATTTTTCTATTTTGTAAAAAAATCCTTTTGTAATTCTTAAACTCTTGACTGGTAATCAGTTAAACATACGGTACCATAAAAGTCCACTTTAGCCTCCCTCCAATTTCCTACCTACATATATATATATATATATATATATATATATATAAAAATGGGAAGAAATTCTGGACAGCCGCACTCCAAAAAAGTTTTTGCCTCTTATTCAAAAATGGACATCAAAAATACATGCCACAGCAGAACAGAACGGACAGAAGAGCTGATTAAGACTGGATTGTGCTCACAGAATGTGTCGAGATTTCAGGTGATCAATTGAATTCAATTGATCAAACAATCAATGAAGCAAATTTTCTGGTCACATGGTCCAAAAGGAAATAGTATTTAAGCATTATTCATTTCTGTGGTTATTAGCTATGACTAGGCACTGTTTGTTAGTGTGAAATGCGTCAGCTCTTCTGTCCGTTCTGTTCTGCTATGGCATGTATTTTTGATGTCCGTTTTTTGAATATAAGGCCAAAAAATTTTGGAAATGCGGCTGTCCAGAATTTCTTCCCATTTTTGCATTGTTACATGCTTTGCCAGAACCTGGGGCTTCTAATCTTTAGGAAAGGCTTTTACTTTTGCTTGAACTTCCTGGAGTGGTGATATCCCTTTCTCTACATATATATATTATATATATATATATATATATATATATATATATATATATATATATATATATATACACAAAACTTGACAATCAAGTACAAAGTTCATAGGTATAAAAAGTCCAAAAAACGTGAACAATTCTTCAGGTGATGTTTGCTATTTTGACTCCAACATCGTGCTCCTAAAATATAATGTGCTCCAAATGCCAAATGCAGCGACGTTTCACCCAAAGTGACAATAAAATGCACTCACCAGATGACTTCGGCCAGCAAGTGACCATAAAGATAATGATGATAATCAAGTGCAAACTTCATAGGTATGTCCACAAAACGTGAACAATTCTTCAGGTGTAGTTCCTGATGACGCGCGCTTGAGCGTGAAATGCATTGAAGCTAAGCCGCAAGCACATGCCGCTAGTCACATAGTGGTACAGGACGGGCTTCCACAAACCCTGGGCTGCTTTTTTTGTGCCGTTTGCACTCCTTACTGGACTATGCAAGTGAATTTTTTAAATAAAAAAAAAGCAATATCACACTATATTTGCCTTCTGTGATATTTTTGTTGGAACTCACTTTATAGAGTCCTGTGATGGGAGACGGAAAAACTGAGTAGAAGATAAACATATATCATTGGAGCAAGTTTTCATATTCTATTACACTTTTGATTGGAGTTCTACCACCCATATATGGAAGAATGATTGAAAGGAGATCTCTGAAGGGGTTATGCCTATGAAACAAGGAGTTTCTTAATCTGTATGCTTTATGGTCACTTGCTGGCTAAAGCCATCTGGTGAGCGCATTTTATTGTCACTTTGGGTGACACATCACTGCATTTGGCATTTGAAGCACATTATATTTTAGGAGCACGGTGTTGGAATCAAAATAGCAAACATCACCTGAAGAATTGTTCACGTTTTTTGGACTTTTTATACCTATGAACTTTGCCCTTGATTATCAAGTTTTGTGTGTGTGTGTGTGTGTGTGTGTGTGTGTGTGTATGTATGTATGTATGTATATATATTTTTATTGTTGTGTACTGTTTATGACCTATGAAATTCCTTAGATCGGTATTTTTGTAGTATACCAGCTTCAGATTCATATGATTTTAAATCATTTTAACTACTTCCCAACCGTAGGACACCCATGGATGTCCTTAGGTTGAAGTGGTTATACTGGGATGATGCCTACAGCTACAGGCATCAGCCAGCATTCCCTCTTTTGTATTAGCCATTGGATTGCTTTTAAAGGCAGCATGAGGGGACGTTACCCCCTCTCCCACTGGTGCTTCTTCAGGCTCTCCTGTGTGATTAGAGGGCACTGGGATCTGATCTAATGCTTCCCCTGGGTTACCACAGAGCCGTCCGTGAACCACATGGTCCCCGGCCATCTCCATGCTCCTGGGAGGCCAGAAGCGTCATGACATCAATTCCGGTTTTGGCAGATGTAAATACTGCCATTTTTTTTCCCCTGGAAAGCAGAGATGAGTTTTTTGTTTTCTTTATTTCGTGCTTTCCAGGGTAGAGGATAGATTTGAGGTCCTATAGACCCCAGATCTCTCCATAAAGAGGACCTGTCATGCCTTATTTCTATCACAAGGGATGTTTACATTTCTTGTGATAGGAATAAAAGTGCTTAAAAGAATTAAAGAAACCGTCTAAATAAATAAAATAAATAATAAAGAACAGTTTTAAAGCACCCCCTTCCCCTCATGCTTGCTCGCAGAAGAAAATGCATACGTAGGCAGAGCCGGCATATGTAAACGGCTTTTGCACTACACATGTGAATTGTGAAGTATTGCTGAAAACGTTATAGCGAGAGCAGTGTTTCTAGCACTAGAACCCCTCTGTAACTCTAAACTGTTAACCTGTAAAAAACTTTAAAGCAAAGTCTATGGAGATTTTTTAAGTACCATAGTTTGGTGCCATTCCACGAGCGTGCACAATTTTAAAGCATGACATGTTAGGTATCTATTTACTCAGTGTAACATCATATTTTATATGTTAACAAAAAATTGGGTTGTATATAGTGGGGTTTTTTTGCATTAAAATTCATTAAAGTATATATATTTTTTTAAATTGCACTTGAAAAATTGCTGCACAAATACCGTGTGACATAAAAAATTGTAACACCACAAATTTTACATTTGATGTGAATGTATAACTATACGTTAGACCTTTTAATATTGCATAACAATTTATTTTTATAAGTGGAATGCATTAAGGCATTGAGGATGCTGAACTATTGGTTTGCACCCTTCCACTAAGTCATGTATGCTTGCAAATCTGTTCCAGCAGATTAATAATATACTACTTCTATGCATTAGTGAACGTTTTTAAATCTTAACCTTAGGATGGGGTATTGCTGTGTCTAATTAAGCACTTTGAGAGTACATAAACTTCTTTCCCTTCAATCCCCTTGATTAAGCCCTGCTGTGGGTGAAACATGTTGGGTGAATAGCTTTGGGTGGGAGTGAACAGTGTTGTCATTGGGATAAACCTTGGCTGGACTTGACCATCTTTGCCGCACACAGTGTTTCCTGTAATGCATGTCAGTGGGAACAATTACAGTACAGCTGTAGCTCCCAGGCATCACAGCAACAGATGCATTTTATTCTGTATGGCTGTACACCCTAATGTGTGGTTGTGTGCCAGGTCATTGGCATGTGCAAGAGCCCTAACTTTTATACTTTATTTTTACTTGGTGCTCAAGCCAGTAACACACTTTCTGTCTTCCTGTCCTGACTAAACTTCGTACTCCACTCTACCTATGGAGACACAATGTAGCCCATGTTGGACAGCAGCATTGGCAACCTGCATAGAAGATATTGCTAGATGGACTAGTAGATTTAGATGGATAAGTAAATAATAAATTAAAGCCTAACTCAATCTAACTTTTTTAAGCAGTTACAGCAGCAGGTTTGTATATATTATTTTTATATAAATGTAATTCACATAAACATAGGCTGCTAACAATACATACAACAAATGTAAGTATGTAAATGTTAGTATTGTTGGCAGCCTATGTTTATGTGAAATAAATGTATATCAAAATAATATATACATACATTTGCCTTTTGAAGATATTTTCTATGTAATTAATGATTGTTATATGTCTACTTCTAGAAGCAAATATACAGATTATCCCCTGAGAAAGGAAAATAAGTCCGAAACATGCTGGGTTTCACCACTACAATTCACTTGGGCTGACCTGAAGTTTGAACAAACACAGGGGGCTCCTTGGATGGATTAGATGGTTATAGGGTATTTAGAAGCATTGGCTTATGAGATGTTTATACATGCATGTTTATATGTTGCTATGTTATTCTGTTGGGACCTCTGTCCTTTCTATTAGGGTCTTTAAATAAAATTAAAATATTTTTGTACAATTTCATATATGAGTCTGCCTCCAAAGTCCACAAGGGGTTTCCTTGGTGCACGATGTACGCATTCAATGATTGATGTTTAATCTATTTGGATGGTGGCAGACTACAATACTACACATTCCACCCTTGAACTATATTGTATATAGGTATATATATTTACTCAGTGCAACCTCATCTTTTATAGTTTACCAAAAATTGTGTTTGTTTATGTGCACATACAATGACTGATGAGATACCCAACAGGTAAAAACTTAAATTTGTGTGCTCCCATGAAATGGCAACAAAAATCAGTACCATATATTTTCCATAGGTGGCGCTTCAAAAGCCCCTATAGGTCATCAATTTAGTGTTACAGAGAAGGTCTTATGCTATCTAACATGTGTAGTGCAATTGATGGTTTAATGCGTAGGTGCCCCCCGTCGTGTGCATTTATGTTCATATGTGCGTACATGTGGGTGGCCTTAAAAAAATATAAAAAATTGGAGGGGGGGGGGGGGAGGGGAGGGTGTTATGTGCTTTGGTGTAACTTTATTTGTTTGGCAAAATTTATTTTATATTTTTTTACATAACTTTTTTTTTTTTTTTTTATCACACAGGGGACAAAAATCCCCTATGTAATGATAAAGCCAACAGATTGTGTGTGTAACCCCTCCCGCTGTTAGGTCTGTACGACGTATGAACCTGACAGCGAAAGGGTTAAACGAGTAAACACACAAGTAAATTATTGCACTCAAATGTAAAAAAATATATTTTTTGTTTTACTGCTCTGTATTCAATGCTGTATTACTAATCTTTACTCAGCAAAGTCCCATAGACAACAATGCATCTAATTTCAGAACAGTAAAACAACTCCACATTTTTTACTCTTAAGCTTTCTTTTGGGAAAGTGAAGTCTGTAACTTTAGTTCTGCTTTAACAAATAGTTGGATAGAGGATTTTTTTTCAGCCCCATGTCAATCTTTTTTTTTTTTTTTTTAAATCTCATTGGGTTCTATTAAAAATAACTGTCACTTGTGTGCTAGCTTTGCAATACCATTTATAATTGTTAATTTTAAATTACCCTATTTTCCGGCGTATAAGACGACCTTTTACACCTTAATTACACTGCTAAAGAGCGGGGGTCGTCTTATACGCCGGGTGCAGAGGCCGCCAGATGGATGTGAAGCCTGCCGGGTGCTCGGTATACTGTTAAATACAGTATGCGCTGCTCAGCCAATCCCGGCGGGCGATGCAATCTGTTGCTGAATACAGAGCTTGTTAAGCCTGCTCGGATTGGAGCGGCGCGGGCTGATGATGTCACAAGCCTCTGCCAATCCGAGCAGGCTTAACAAGCTCTGTATTCAGCACAAAAAATACTGTCACTGCCCCCACCTATGACAGGTCTTCACAGCAAGGAGCACTGGATGGGCGGACGCATGTAGACAAAAAACACAAAATATCCAAGCTCAACTTACCAACCAATCAGCAACCAAACAAATTCACCTGTCTAACAGTGCGTTTAAAAATAGGGGTTTAGTTGCACGCATTTGCAAATACATGTGTAAGCTGCAGGCCCCGTCAAGGCTCCCTGTGTACTGCAGTCCTAACTCTAAAATTTAAGGTCTCCTCAGTGGAAGCACATGTATGCTGATGGATAGATGAAGGGCAGGTGACTGGAGGGAGCCCCACCCTCCTTAAAGGGGCAGGAGCACACTAGACACCCAGCACATGGAAGCAAAGGTGCTAGTGCGTTGCCTGACCACAATGACATCAATACAAAAAATACTGTCACTGCCCCCACCTATGACAGGTCTTCACAGCAAGGAGCACTGGATGGGCGGACGCATGTAGACAAAAAACACAAAATATCCAAGCTCAACTTACCAACCAATCAGCAACCAACCAAAATCACCTGTCTAACAGTGCGTTTAAAAACAGGGGTTTAGTTGCACGCATTTGCAAATACATGTGTAAGCTGCAGGCCCCGTCAAGGCTCCCTGTGTACTGCAGTCCTAACTCTAAAATTTAAGGTCTCCTCAGTGGAAGCACATGTATGCTGATGGATAGATGAAGGGCAGATGACTGGAGGGAGCCCCACCCTCCTTAAAGGGGCAGGAGCACACTAGACACCCAGCACATAGAAGCAAAGGTGCTAGTGCGTGACAGTATTTTTTGTATTGATGTCATTGTGGTCAGGCAACGCACTAGCACCTTTGCTTCTATGTGCTGGGTGTCAAGTGTGCTCCTGCCCCTTTAAGGAGGGTGGGGCTCCCTCCAGTCATCTGCCCTTCATCTATCCATCAGCATACATGTGCTTCCACTGAGGAGACCTTAAATTTTAGAGTTAGGACTGCAGTACACAGGGAGCCTTGACGGGGCCTGCAGCTTACACATGTATTTGCAAATGCGTGCAACTAAACCCCTGTTTTTAAACGCACTGTTAGACAGGTGAATTCGTTTGGTTGCTGATTGGTTGGTAAGTTGAGCTTGGATATTTTGTGTTTTTTGTCTACTGTATTCAGCAACAGAGTGCATCGCCCGCCGGGATTGGCTCAGTGAATGTAACCCTTTTCTGCACTGTACTTGCCAATGGAGGCTAATAGACTGTGGAATTTAAATAATACCAAAAGTGGCTGCACCTAGAGGAGGAAGTGTCACCGTTTTCTGGGCAAACTGAGCCAGGAGAGAGGAGAGTGCAGACCTATAGATGGGGTCTGAGCTCTCAGCCTGCCGGGACCAGAGCCATCAGGAGAGAAGCTAAGGGGATCTGCTGCGGTGCCTGCTTACCTCTAGCATGAAGAGAGGATGGACCTGCATCTAAGTCTTCCAGAGCTGCCTTCAGACATTGGGCTTGGATCGGAGCTACGAGACTGCATCCCTGTGTGAGGTAGGGGGTAGTCTTATACGGCGAGTATAGTCCAAAACAATGTTTTCATTGGAAAATAGGGGGGTCGTCTTATACGCCCGGTCGTCTTATACGCCGGGAAAATACGGTACAGTTAAATGGCTACATTAAAGATCTTTATCTTTGTGCTATTAAAGCTTTGTAAATTGAGCCTACTGGGTTCTTTAAAGCGGAAGTAAACCCATCGATTTAACAGTTTCAAAAAGCAGTTACATTCCCGGCATGCCGGAAATGCCAACTTTGTCACATTGGTTGTGCTCTCAACCAAACTGTCAAACCATCCAATGGCTGGTTTCATAACTGATCACATTTGCAGCATCATGGCAGTTGAAGATTAAACAGAGGCCAAGATGGCAGCTTCCTTGCCTGAAAACGATAGGAGGGTTTACTTCCACTTTAAGGCTAAATTCATCCTTTTGTTAGTATTTGAATCCTTTGCAATGTACTGAAAATACATTGCTGCCAATGGCAATATTGTCGACCGATCAGTCATTCTAGTTGTCCTTGGATTCAGATGAAATTAACTGCCACATTTTTAAAAATAAGGCTCAACCAATCAATCAATGATCAGCTGAGTTCAACACAGTTCCTGGCAGTGTTCCATAGAATCGGATTGGCTAGCTTGGTCTTAGGTGACTCTATGTCTATGACATCATCAGACAGCTGGAGCTGGAGCTCAGTGTGGCAGTTTATCTTGGACTCAAGCAGTGACAAGACGTGCTATTTGCTCAGCGATTATACTCATCTTTAGCTCCTAATTTTTTTGACATACTTTAAATCTTTGTGATCAAGGAGATTTTCCTTTAACGTTATTTATTTTTTTCTTTGTCACATTTTACATTTTTTGGTGATAAAGCTTTAAAATGAGCCTCTTAATAGGAATGCTACTATTTATGTGCTTTCTGCACCTGGCAGCAGGTAAGTTTCTAATTTCAGTCTTTTAATGGAAATATCTAAATAAGTGGGTTTAATTCTGCTTTGGCACACGGAGGAGGAATGTTGTTTTCAGCCATATAACTGTTTTTTTTTTCAAATATCACTGACTGAAAATAACTGTCAAAATTGCAGCTTGTTTAAAAATAGGAATCCATGTCCTGGTGTGCTAGCTTTGTTAATTGAGTTTCAGCCCTGGTTCACACTGGTGCGATTTGACATGTCAAATCGCATGTCAAATCGGCGATATTTGCCGCAAATTGCAGGCAATGGCACCGTCCTAATCAGTGCGACGCCGCATCTGCGACGCTGCACCGATTTCAAAAAGTAGTTTCTGTACTACTTTTTGCGATTTCGGGCCGCGATTTACATTGACATCTGTGCAGAAACCTGTCTCTGTAACCTGTCTCTGTAATCGCGGCCGAAATCGGGACTGACAGGCAGGAGTGAAATCGTGCGAGTTCGGCTGAACTCGCAGGCTTCACTCCCGCAGCCCCAGTGTGAACCTGGGCTAATATTTTAATACAAAACAGCGTCTTCCCCAGTAACACACCTTTTGCCTTAGACTGGCTATACACAATTTGATTGTACAATCTCCTTTAGATCTATCATCAACTGCCTGATTTTATACTAATACTTGGTTGTTTAGGTTTGCCCTAGTATTATATAGGTGATAGATAAATTGTATAATCAGATTGTATAGTGTATGGCCATCTTTAGGGGGAGCTGGACTCTATCAATGGATGAGCAATGTAGCTACCCTTGACCAGCAAGTTTGTCACCCATCGGTGAGGGTAGTGTTACACAAACTGGTAGAAATTTTTGTTTTTTAATCACATTTGTGGACAAAAAGTCCCCAATGTGACGATTATTAGGTGACGGGTTTTCTCTGAGACATGCAAGGTCTAAAAGACCACCAATGTCTTCTCTGGGCTCCACTGAATTTATTGCAATGCACATCGCATTGCAATACATCTCTACCTGGCTATGATAGCCGGGGGAAATGACAGGTGACCCAGGAAGTGACGTCATACACTTTTTCTGGACAGCGTGGTCTGTGACAGGAAATGTAAAAATAACATCTACTGGCAGGATTACTAGGTGCAAATAAAAGGAAAAAAACGTAGAAAAGAAAAGGAATGCAGCCACATTTGAAAGATTTGCAATCTGCAATATAATACACTTTTGGTTGTGGGCTTAGATATGTTTAAGGCCACTTTCACACTGAGGCGCTTCTAAACTGCCAGTAAAAACACTGAGCGCTTTTGAAGAGCTTTCTATTCATTTTAATTGAGAGGGGAGTTTTTCACAGCCCTGCCAGCACACTGCCGCAGTGTGAAAGCATTCATTGATTTTAATGGAACAAGGTTTTCGTGAGCTTTTGGGGTGCTGTTTTTAGCGTGAAAGCGCCCGAAAATATGTTTTCAGTGCTGTGATACTTTCTGACAATTACTCGGTCATGTAAATCAGTCAAATACATTTTACAATATTTTTTTTTAAGAAAGAAATTCTTTGGTTGGCAATTACCGTATTTATCGGCGTATAACACGCACAGGCGTATAACACGCACCCTAACTTTAAGAGGGAAGTTTCAGGAAAAAAACTTTCCACAGCCCCCTGCATATAACACGCAGGCACAGTTTACCCTCTATTTTCAGGGTAAAAAAGTGAGTGTTATATGCCAATAAATACAGTAATACCCACTGAGTTTTCATACATATATACGATATATATACTGTATATATTTTACTATATAAAGGAAAAAAGACCAGACAATAAAAGGGAAAAAAAAAGAAAAAAAACTGTTCCCTTACTTTCTGGTATTAAACATATCAAATAAAAATGCCAGGACAGTATGAAAAATCCTAAATTTGCCCCTTTTGAAAGAGGTGGACATTCCAAGGTGACATTTTGTGGCACTTTTTGTTTTTGGAAATTAAATATATATGTTGGTATTGGCATGATTAAAAAAAAAAATGAAGGTGCACTAAGCCTTTAAGGCCCTGTTTACACCGGTGTGCTTTTGCCACACTAAAATGCACCTTCCCAGTGTGGCAAAAATATATGTTTGGGGGTTTTAACCACTTCAATACAGGGCACTTTCACCCCCCCCCCTTCCTGCCCAGTCCACTTTTCAGCTTTTAGCGCTGTCACATTTTAAATTACAATTGCACAGTCATGCAACACTGTACCCAAACAAAATTTGTATAATTTTTTTTCCCATAAATAGTTTTCTTTTGGTGGCATTTGATCACCACTGGGGTTTTTATTTTTTGTGCCCCACATAAAAAAGACAGTAAACTTTGAAAAAATAAAAAAGTTTTTCCTCGTTTCTGTTACAGAACTTTGTATATGCGTTTTCTCCTTCACTGATGAGGCAGTACTGATTGGCACTGATGGGCACTGATGATGAGGCAATTATATGCAGCACTGGCAGGAAGCACTGATAAGCAGTACTGATGTGCAATGATAGGTGGCACTAATATGCAGCACTGATGCGCACTGATTGGTGGTACTGATAGGCAGCACTGAAAGGTGGCACTGATGGGCACTAATGAGTGGCACTGATAGATGGCACTAATGGGCAGCACTGATCAGGAGGCACTGACAGGCACACTGATGGACACAGAGTGCCATACTAATGGGCACTGATTGGCATCCCTGGTGGGCTCATCTGGTGGTCTCCAGTGGGCATCCCTGGTGGTCTCCAGTGGGCATCCTCGATGGGTCTGCACTGATAATCAATGAGCTGATTATCAGCGCAGACCCCCCTCCCTATCAGGATAGCAGCCAATCGGCTCTCCTCTACTCGTGCCTGTCAGTGCGAGTAGAGCAAAAACCTATAAACAGCTCTTCCTGGTTACCATGTGATCAGCTGTGATTGGACACAGCTGATCACATGGTAAAGAGACTACGTCAGAGGCTCTTTAACAGGATCGGAGATGCGGTGTGTCAGACTGATTCGGGCACGTGCTAGCAAATTATCCTGCTAGACGTCATTTGACGTCCAGTCAGGATAATACAACCACTTTCCAGCCGTCATTTTGCAATATGGCGGACGGGAAGTGGTTAAGTAATCTTTAGGCCTAAAAAAAAGGTTGAAGGATCCAAACATAAGAATGTCATGTCCCCTTACGATCTCCAAGAACTTTTATTATTATTTTTTTTTATTGATTTTGATGTAATAAATTAAAAATGTTAAAATGTTTCACTAAGTATTCCTTCTTTCTGCAGCATTACCTCATGCAGAGCTTCCGTATCACCTTGTGGAGGCTAGAGTGGGCTCCAAATTGGTAATTCCATGTGAGCTTACCACTGACGGGCTGACTGGCCAGGAGCAGATCGACTTTGAATGGGGATTTACCCCAGATGCGACCAACAGATACAGGACCCTCATACGACGCAATGGCATCAAGCTGCGTCCAGGGTTTCACCATGACCTAAGAGTGCACATACGTCTGACTCCTACCACTCGAGAGGACTGCTCTCTGGTTATCAGTCCTCTCCTCATGGAGGACAGTGGGACATATGAGATCAACGTCGCCGTGAATGGTTTACAGAGTGAACCTATTAAAAAATTCAATGTTCATGTAATAGGTAAGTATTAGATACAGTAGATCCATTGGTTATTTATATGGGTGTGTTCTGTAGATACCAAATCCCGGTACTGTAGTGACATTATAGTCAGGTAACCAATGGTTACATCTATTTAATAATTCCCTGCTACCTATATTTAAAGAACATTCATTCAGGAGAGGAAATAGCCTAAAGGACATTTAATTTTTTTTGCCCAACTTTCACAGAACAAATGTACATGCAGATATGCAGGACAAATGGCTATGCAATTTTTTTAAATAAATAGAATTCTATATTAAGCCCACATTCACATGGGGCTGATTTGGCATGCGATTTGACTGGCAATGGCACTGTCCGAACCTTGCGGCGCTGCACCGATTCCTAAAAGTAGTTCCTGCACTACTTTTGGCGACTTCGGGGGTGATTTGAATAGACATCTGTGCAGGAACCCGCACAGATGTCTGTCAAAATGCCCCCCCGAAGTCGGACTGCATTGCTGGTTTGAAATTTTTGGTGAGTTCAGCTGTACTTGCACGATTTCTAACCAACATCAGTGTGAACCTAGGCTTAATTCAAAGGATACTTAAACTGGGGCTGGACCAATCCCAGGAACCAAGTAGCAATATGGCACCTATCGTTTGAGGCTTTCTCTAGTTGTGAATGGCGCTGGCTCCTAAAAAGAAATCCTGCTGCATCCTGGACTGGACATGCTGGTTCCTGAATTCCATATGAATTTGTCCACCCCGATCTAAACTCAAGAACCCACATTTTTTGTATATTGGTGGTGGCTGCATTCGATTTCAGAATAGGAACATTTGTTGCAAGTAGACAAAAACACTCTTTTTTTTCACCAGTGCCAGCTCTCTTTTGAAAACACGAGCACCTCCTCCCTATGGGGTAAAGAAGATGTGATGGTGAGGTGTTCTTTCCTATGGTAGAAACATAGGTATAGTGCAGTGAGTAAGCTTTTCTCACTGTAGGACAGGAAATGTGCTATTGGCAGGATCATTAGGTACAAAATAAGGTGGGAAAAAAGGCAAAAAATAAAAAACAAATGCAGCCACCACATCTAAAGCCCTGTACACACGGCTGGGAATCCCATCTGTTTGAAAACCGTCAGTTTTCCCGACGGGATTCCTGCCAAGCTTGCCTTGAAAAGCCATGTATACACACGGCCACACAAAAGACCCGCTGTTCTTTTGAATGGCAAGAACGCGGTGACGTCAAAGACTACAATGGGCCGGCTAAATTACGTTCTATGCTACCGCGCATGCGTCGAATTGTTATCGAGCATGCAGGGTTTATTTCCCCTTCAGGTAAGCATACAGACGACCGGTTTTCTTGGCAGGAAATACTCTGCCAGGAATCCCAACGGGAAAATAGAGAGCAGGTTCTAAATAAACAGTGAAGTTAGCCCAATTCTTTTTTTATACTGATAAAGATGTTGTTATACCGAGTAAATAGATACCTAGCATATCATGCTTTAAAATTGCGCACACTTGTGGAATGGCGCCAAACTACGGTAAAAATCTCTATAGGTGACGCTTTAAAAATTTCTACAGGTTACCAGTTTAGAGCTATAGAGGAGGTCTTGTGCTAATTATTGCTCTCGCTCTAACGATCGTGTCGATACCTCACATGTTTGGTTTGAACACTGTTTATATTTGCAGGTGCGACTTACGTATGCGTTCGCTTCTGCGCGAGCAGGGAGGGATAGGGCGCTTTTTATTTATTTAATTATTTTTACACTGTCCCTTTTAAAAAAAAATTCTGATCACTTTTATTGCTGTCCCAATGTAAGCATCCCTTGTGACAGTAATAGGCATATGACAGTTACTCCTTATGAAGGGATCTGGGGTCTATTAGACCCCAAATTCCTCCTTTGCACTTAAAAGCATTCAAAATGCAAAGTTTTGCAGTTTTGAATACTGTAATTTTTTTTTATTTGTCGCCTTTAAGTCTTTTGTCATGACATCGCTTTTGGGATACTAGATCCGAGACGCGATCAAAGCCAATTCCTGCTTTTTTCGGGTCTTTGGTCAGCCTGTGGACATGTTGGCTGGTCGCTCGGGTCTCCATGTGGTTCCCTCTTCGCTCTGGCCTCCCGGTGGTTCCCTCTCGTCCATCGTCCCCTCCCGCTGCTTGGGATAACAGCTGAGCTGCTTCTTAAATGAATTGGTTGTTATCACAAGAAAGCCGACTGTCGGCTCTAAACAAAACGGTACCGGGGTGATGCCTGTTGCTGCATGCATCACCCTGGTACAACCCTTTTAAGCCGAAGGCCGCATATTTGCGTTACGTGGGCGTGAAGGGGTTAAGCTAATTTCCTCTGTGGTCACTGGGACAGGAAGTGAAGGGAAAGCACCTTTAAAAAGACACAGGCAGCAATAAAAACCTAAAAGAGATTTTGATCCTCCCCCACTGATTGCACACCTAAGCAAGCAAAAGTTTGATCTGCTGCTTCACTGTACCTTTGCATGACCCCTCTTTTCATTTGTTTTATGCAGATTCCCCACTAATGACCGCTGGTAAGAATTTAAATGCAAAGCGTATGGCAATGGTTCACCATCCAGGCACTACCTCTGCGGACGAAGTACAAAAGGCATCTTTGGACAAAGAACAAACAGCGTTTGTAGACGAAGAACAAGCAGCGTCTGCGGATAAAGAACAAACTGCGACTGTGCATGAAGAACCAACAGAGACTATGGACAAGAAATCATTGCGGGCTTTCCAACCAGTAACGGAAACCCAACCATCAGTGGCCAACCAATATGAGACGGAAAGTCCAGTGATCCTGGATGAAGGACAGACAGCGACTGTAAGAAAAAAACAGCCATCAGTAGCATTTTCCAAACCAACTAAACCAACGGGAGCCAGGCCAAATAAAAAGAAAAGAAAACAATTTATTATTAAGTTTTCCCCGACTGTGGCAAACTATCTCCTACTTTTCGGTGTGGCCTTTACTTCTGCAGTCATGACCTTCCTGTTCGTATTTTGCTTGGCAAAAGCAACCTGCTTAAGGTAAGCTGATTTTACACTTTATATAGCACTTTAGCAGAGGTCCCTTTTCTACCAGCAGCTTGCCCTCTGTGTTCAGTCCCCAGATGTTACCACCAAAAGCTCCTGTCTGAGCATAATTATCTTTCACACACCAGCAATAGATCTGTTTTGCTTGTAATGAGTTCATTGTACAGCCTTAGTATGGCTGTGGGACACATGTGGATGGCTTTGAAGCTGCAGGTAAAAATAGTAAATGGGTTCCTGATATGTGATTTAATTTATTTTTTGTATGGTTTATTGTGCTGCACAATGCCTAAAAAATAGTTGTTTAATGAAACAAGGTCTATGCCAGAACAAATTCACAAATATACAAACAATATTCGCGCTACTAACACATATGAGCAGCTACAATACCTGTGGAAAAAAGTAAACAACAAACAATATACAAAAATGTAGCGCTATACGTAATAACAATAAATCATAACACCCAAGTGCTCGAAGTGTCTGGATCACAATGGATCTAGTGATATGTCCAAATATATGAAAAAGTCCAAATTACAAAAAGTCTATGAATGACCAAAACATAAATGTGGTTGTGACTTTCAATTCCAAATGGTGAATCTTCCAAAGTAAAGGAGTGACATGTGACGTGACCACCACCGTATGAAAGGGAGGCTTACCAGATGGAATGGACCCAATGCACGTACGTGTAGAGGGTCAAACAGGCTTAGTGTGTATGTATCCGTACACATGAAATCCCAGCCGGCACTGCACACATATGTATCCGAGATCCAAACTCGAGGATAACACCAAATATCCAAGCCCAATAAATGATGGAAATGGCTCACATAGAAATCATATAGAGAAAAGAAGGAGAGGGCACATAGCGTAATAACGTAAAGGATGTTTAATAAATGTAGGTAAGTACACTTACATTCAATCCAGAACAAATTCACAGTGGCAGCAGTATACAGTTAAAGAAGAACTCTCCCAAAATTTGTATCTCGGTCTCAAGTCTGATTTTCGATATCTCTAAAGGGGCATCAGTGTTGAGAGATCCAATGAAATATTCCCAGTTCTTGCGAACGTCAAAGCTAATACAACACTAAACTATGGTGTCTCATGCCGCGTATACAGGGTCGGAATTTCTGCCAGCAAAAGTCCGATGTGAGCTTTTCGTCGGAAATTCTGACCGTGTGTATGCTCCATCGAACTTTTGCTGTCGGAATTTCAGGTTCTCAAATTTTCTGACTGAAAAAATTCAGTTAGTCTGTAGCAATTCCGACGCGCAAAATTCCGACGCATGCTCAGAAACAATTTGACGCATGCTCGGAAGCATTAAACGTTATTTTCTCGGCTCGTCATAGTGTTGTACGTCGCCGCGTTCTTGATGGTTGAAAGTTCAGAGAACTTTTGAGTGACCGTGTGTATGCAAGTCAAGCTTGAGCGGAATTCCATCGGAAAAAACATCCAAGGTTTTACCGACGATAAATCCGATTGTGTGTACGGGGCTTCACTCTTCCAATAGTTTCCAATGTCAGAGCAAACAAAAATGAGATTTTGATCTGTAAAGGGGTGACACACAGAGTGTGCAGATACCTAAATTATTACAAATCTTCCCATTGCCGTGTCTATATAAGAAGACAAAATGACGAGTGCTTCTCTACTCAGGTGTCGATTTTAGGTGGAGTCAGGCTTTATTGCTGCTAATTTATGTTTGTTTATAAACAATGCTCATGTTGTTTTTACTTTTTTGTCTTTACAGTGAAGACTGTTGCGGCTACCACAGACAGGTGGAGTTAAGAATGGAAGAAGGAAGACTATAAAAAGAAATCCCATTGCTGGATGAGGAAACAGGAGAATCATCAATGGAAAGCAATGGACATGAAGAGGAACTTTCAGGCTGCATTCACACCTGAGCGTTTTGTAGCCTGAAGCCTGAAGCTACAAAACGCTAGAGGGGGAAAAAACTAGGGCTGTTACTGATTAAAATTTTCGTGTTCGATTAATCGTTTTTTTTTTTCATCGATTAATCGACTAATTTCGATTAATTATAACACACATACAGATCCAACTACTTTTAGCTGATCTCCTTGCAGGCTGATTCCCAGTGCAGCTACCAACCACTGGAAAAATGGATAGCAGCATACAAAAAACACACAAAGGCAGCGCTCGATGGGAATAGCATTAAAACTTTTATAGTCTTCAAGTAGGTAACAAAATAAATATTGCACTGGAGATAAAATCGATGTAGCTACATAAACTGTAAAAATGGTGCGAGTAATACCAAACGGTAGCAAAAGCAGTCATAAAAACATGTAGCTAAGTATGATACTGGTACAAAAATGTGTACAACGATACCACTGCTGAATCCAGATGAGGAGGGGTTAACATCAGTCTGTCGGCATGTAGATGTCCCGTGAAGGGAACTATTACAACTCCCAGTGGATGGCTGTAAAATCCCAGGTTGATAGAGGGAAGTGTAACAGCTCTTGCGTGTGGCAGATAGTAAGGTCCCGCTGGCATGCAGATATGAAGGCACAGCAAAGGAGCCCTTCAGATGGACACGGCAAGCCCCGCCGGTGTCCGTGGCATCACCGGATCTCCGACGGAACTCCCTGAAGACCCGGAAGCCAGGGGAGAGGTGAGTATGGAACAAAAGAATTTTGATCGATCAAAAGAATTTTGATCGATCAAAAAACTTAATCGAGGAATTAATAGTTAATTTCCACAGCCCTAGAAAAAAACATTATTCTCTATGGAGATGGTTCACATCTCCACTCCAAAACGCCTGTGGGTGGGGGTTGAGCTGTGGAGAGGGGGGGGGAGGGTGAGCAACCTGTGGGTGGGGGGTGAGCTATGTAGAGGGGGGGAAGGTGAGCTGTGGGGGGAGGGAGTGAACTGTGGACGAGAGAAGAGAAGGTAACCTGTGGGTGGGGGGTGAGCTGTGGAGAGGGGGGAGAGGGTGAGCTGTGGGGGGGAGGGGGTGACCTGTGGACGAGAGAAGAGAGGGTGTTTTGAGTTACAGAGGGCTAGAATTATTGCTCTCGCTCTAACGATCGCGGCGATACCTCACATGTGTGGTTTGAACACCGTTTTCATATGCGGGGCGCTGCTCACGTATGCGTTCGCTTCTGCATGCGTGCAGTGGGCCAGCGGGTGGTCCGTAAGTGGTTAAAGTGAAAGCATAAAAATAAAAAATTCCTTTCAATATAGTGCCTGAGGGGTCACCTGTAAAGTGTAAATGCTTCCCCTGTCTGTGTAATTGTAAACAGGGGAAGTGATGTCATCTCTCCTCGTGTGGGTCTTTTCGATTCCAGTGAGAGGAGAGAGGACATCTAAACGAGAGTTGCACAACACTACACTGACACTAGTACACAAAGGCACATATTTCACCCCCTGATCACCCCCCCCCCCAGTTAACCCCTTTACTCCCTGTCACAGTGTCACCAATTGCAGTTTTCATATTTTTCACTGATCACTGCATTGGTGTCATTTGTGACTGTAATAACTGTTAGGGCAGTTAGTGGTAGGCCCCATTAGGTCCAGGGTACCCCCCTAATAAAGGTTGAACCCCTTGATCGCCCCCGGTTAACCCTTTCACCCCCTGTCGCTAATAGATCTTTTTTCTGATCGCCGTATTAGTGTCACAGGTGACGCTAGTTAGCCAGTTAGTTGATTAGTTTTACCGTCAGGTTTTTATAGTGTCAGGTACTCCCATATACTACCTAATAAAGGTTTTAACCCCTCGATTGCCTCCTAGTTAACCCTTTCACCCCCTGTCACCAGTGATCACTGTATTAGTGTTACGGGAGACGCTGGTCAGTTAGTTTGTTTTTTATAGCGTCAGGGCACCCGCCGTATATTTCCCAATAAACGTTTAACCCCCTGATCGCCCGGCGGGTGAAATCAGTTAGGTTTTAGTGTCAGATAGGGTCTGCGTCACCCCAGGCAACATCAGATTAGTGCCAGTAGCGCTAACACCCACGCGCACACCTTACACCTCCCTTAGTAGTATAGTGTCTGAACAGATCAATAACTGATCTGATCAGATCTATACTAGCATCCCCAGTAGTTTAGGGTTCCCAAAAATGCAGTGTTAGCGGTGCAGTGTTAGCAGGATCAGCCCAGATACCTGCTAGCACCTGTGTTTAGCCCCTCGGCCCAGCCCAGCCCACCCAAGTGCAGTATCGATCGGTCACTGTCACTTACAAAACACTAAACACATAGCTGACAGTCAGGAGCTCTTTTTCCTGTGAGTCTTACTAGTGTACCAGTAAATTTAGAGACCAAAATGTCAAATCGAAGGTACACTAGTGAAGAGGCCTACACGTTTCTGAGCATGACAGATAGTGAAGAGGAAGTCACCCATCTGTCAGATTCAGGCTCAGAATACGATCCTCTAGACAGCAACGGCACCCTTGACAGTACAAGTGCCGCTCATCCTTCAGGTGAACTGGCAAGCACCAGCGGCCTAGTACACCCTGGTTGTAGTCAAACCAGCACTGCAGTATCACTTGGTGACGTGGCGAGTTCCATAAGTGCAGTTCAAGCTGGTGAGGTGGCTAGCATGAGTAGAGTCCAGCAGCCACCAAGAAGAAGACAAACACAGGCCCGTCGAGCCCATAGTGCCCTTTCTGCTGCATTTGCCAATCCGAATTGGGAGCCCACCACTTCTGCAGCACCCATACTTCCTGCATTCACTGGCCAACCCGGAATTCAGGTGGAAACAGTTGATTTTACATCACTTGATTTATATTCGCTGTTTTTCACGGAAGATCTCTATAGATCTATTGTGGACCAAAGCAATTTGTATGCTGGTCAATTCATCGCCGCTAATCCCCAGTTGACCCTTGCCAGAGAATGGAAATCAATTACGGTTTCCGAATTTAAGACCTTTCTGGGCCTATCCCTCCTCATGGGCATAACTAAAAAGAGCGAGTTGCGGTCATATTGGTCCACTGACCCAATTCACAATATGGCCGTGTTCTCTGCCTCCATGGCCAGGGCATGATATGAGCAGATCTTGCGGTTCATGCACTTCAATGATAATGAACTCTGTCTTCCTCCGAGTGACCCTGAATACGATCGGCTCTACAAAATTCTTCCCCTCGTAAACCACTTCAACTAACGTTTTGCAACCTTGTTTACTCCCGATCAAGTTGTCTGCGTTGATGAGTCCCTGATTAAGTTTTCTGGCCGCTTGTCTTTCAAACAGTATCTTCCCAGCAAGCGTGCCAGATATGGGGTCAAAATGTATAAGCTCTGTGACAGGGAAACAGGCTATACATATAGTTTTTTGGTTTACGAGGGAAGAGATAGGTATGTGGAGCCAGAGAACTGCCCAGATTACATAGGGAGGGGTACAAAAAAGTGTCTGTTTACTTATTCCAATTGGCTCTGCTGAACGCTTATGTGCTATACAAAGCTTCAGGATGAACTGGATCCTTCCTTAAATTCCAGGAAGAGATCATCACAGCCCTTCTGTTTCCATACGGTGCTGTGCCCCACCTTCCCAATGCAAATGCAGTAAGCCGGCTGCATAAGAGGCATTTTCCGTATGTCCTCCCTGGTACCCCTACCCAACGAGCCCCCCAAAGAAAATGTTGTGTCTGTATAAAGCGTGGATATAGGCGTGACACCTGCTATTGTCCCTCCTGTCCTGACCATCCTGGTCTTTGCATTGGTGAATGTTTTGAACGCTACCATACACTAGTGGAGTATTAGTGTAGGGTACAGCACTGCACAGACTAGGACACACTTTCACAAGGTTTCCCAAGATGCCATCGCATTTTGAGAGACCCAAACCTGGAACCGAATCCTTATGGTTACAGTTACAAATAAAAGTGTAAAAAAACATTAAAAAAAAATATATATATAAAAAAAAAAGTTGTTTTATTGTTCTCTCTCTCTCTCTCTATTGTTCTGCTCTTTTTTACTGTATTCTATGCTTAACTGCAATGTTTTATTGTTACTATGTTTTATCATGTTTGCTTTTCAGGTATGCAATTATTTTATACTTTACTGTTTACTGTTTTTTATTGTTAACCATTTTTTTTTGCAGGTACGCCATTCAGCTGCAGCACAGATTTATTTATCTTGACAGCAACAGCGTTTGCTCCCATGGTATGTAAATCAGCGACTCCAGCACTGTAGAAGGTGATTTCACCATCACAGTTAAAAAAAAAAGAGCATATATGCCGCAGCATGGGGGCAGGGGTGGAGGGGCGATTTGCCCCTAACATTGGGGGCGGATTGCCCCCATGCTTCGACATATATTTTTTAGGCACAGATTGCGTTATATTTTTTTATTTCTTACTGTTGTACTGTAATGTTACTTTGTTTTATTGTTAACCATCATTTGCTGATTTATTTATCTTGACAGCAACAGCGTTTGCTCCCAATATACGTAAATCAGCGACTCCAGCGCTGTAGGAGGTGATTTCATCACCACAGTTAAAAAAAAAATGGTGCATGTATGCCCATCATTAGAAGTGGGTGGATGAAGGGCGGTATTCTAATGGTGGGCATACCCACCGATCAATCTCTTTTTTTTTCGTTCAGCCCACAGGTTGCATAAAAAAAGAGCATTACAATGTATGCCCAACAAGGACCAGCAACATACTGTAGACACCGAAGCTATTTGCTGAGAGGCATGTTTAGTCCATGTAATATTTTATATTTTGTCACAAGTTTCGAGAAAATCTCTCTTTTGTTTGTTTTTTACACAAAGTCGTCACTAAATGATATACTGTTGAAACATGCCATGGTTATATGTGGAATTACACCCCAAAATACATTCTGCTGCTTCTCCTGAGTATGGGGATACCACATGTGAGATTTTTTGGGAGCGTAGCTGCGTACAGGACCCCAAAAACCAAGCACCGCCTTCAGACTTTCTAAAGGCGTAAAATTGTGATTTTACTCCACACTACCTATCACAGTTATGGAGGCCCTGAAATGTCCAGATAGCACAACCCCCCCCCCCCCTCCCCCAACTTTGTGTAAAAAAATAAAATAAAAACTTTGAATTTTCTCAAAACTTGTGGCAAAATATAAAATATTCCATGGACTCAGCATGCCTCTCAGCAAATAGCTTGAAGTGTCTTCTTTCCAAAATGGGGTCATTTGGGGGGGTTTTGTGCTATCTTGACATTTCATGGCCCCCGAAACTGTGATAGGTAGTGAGGAAGAGAAATCACCATTTTACGCCCTTAGAAAGCCTGAAAAAAAACAAAAACAAACATGTCATACTTACCTCCACTGTGCAGTTCGTGTTGCACAGAGTGGCCCCAATCGTCCTCTTCTGGGGTCCCACGGTGGCTCTCTCGCTCCTCCCCGCAATAGCTAACCCCCTCAGGAAGCTCTCTCCCATCTCATACACTCTGCGTCTATAGACACAGAGTGTATGTCTCGGTCCCGCCCCCCGGCGTCTGCATCATTGGATTTGATAGACAGCAGCGGGAGCCAATGGCTGCACTGCTATCAATCTATCCAATCAACGCTGAGACTCCAAAGAGAAGAGGACACCGGGGGACAGGCAGAGCAGGTAAACCGGCTCAGGTAAGTAAAACGGGGGGGCTGGGGGGCCCGTCATTGCCAGGTGTTTTTTCACCTTAATGCATAGGATTAACGTGACTTTTTAAAGTAGACCTTCAGTCATTTTTTCAACTTTCCATCTATTAAATCTTCTGCCCTTGTTGTTCTAACCTTGGATAGTAAAAAAAAAAATCTGCCAGTAAAATACCTTATACAGCCCACTTCCTGTTACTTGTCTGGTAAAAAGCCTAGGCTTATGACATAATGCACAGCTCTCACTCTTGTTTGCCAGGAAGGGAGGGGGGGATGAGTCATAAGAGGGCCAATGAGAGCTGCAGAGCTGGAGGTATGCCTCTGTGTGTCTGTAAATCCAGGAAGTGAACAGGCAGCAGCTTCAGCTGCCCACAGTTAAAATGGATGCAGCCAGACTCAGTGGAACTCAGTGGAGAAATCTCAGAAGCATATCTGGCAAGCACAGAATCACAGTATATATAAAATAATATGCAAAGTGGTTGGAGGGAAGCTTCAGAATGGCAAAGATGTTTTTATTACAATTATGTGAGCAGACTGCAGTTCCTCGTTAAGTCCATCAAAGGTTATTTCAACCTATTGTAAAAGGCAGTATATGTGTATTATGTTCCGGTACAGGCTGTAAAAGATACGCTGTACAACCCCACACCATAACCCCCCCTCCCCCAAATGATTTGGACCAAGTCCAAAGCAAGGTCAATAAAGACATGGATGAGCGAGTTTGGGGTTAAGAAATTTGACTGACCTGCACAGAGTCCTGACCTGCACAGAGTCCTGACCTCAACACGCTAGAACACCTTTGGGATGAATTAGAGCGGAGACTGCGAGCCAGGTCTTCTCAGTGCCTGACCTTACAAAAGCACTTTTGGAAGAATGGTCAAACATTCCCATAGACACACTCCTAAACCTTGTGGACAGCCTTCCCAGAAGAGTTGAAGCCGTTATAGCTGCAATGGGCGGGGCCAACTCAATATTGAACCCTACGGACTAAGACTGGGATGCCATTAAAGTTCATGTGTGTGTAAAGGCAGACGTCCCAATACTTTTGGCAATATAGTGTATGTGCAGAAAAGCAAAAACTGTTGGCCATAGCCCTTTATCAGGTCAAAATCGCATCTAATAGTCGTATGCATGCAGCGTCCATATAAATCTTAATTAATGGAGAAAGAATAGTTCTATTTTTTCAAATTCCCTTGTGCAGACCGGGTCCTTGAAGTGAGTAGATAATGTCCTCGGTGGAAATCGATTCCAGAGCTGCAAGACAAGAGTGCTAACCAATTGCCACCACAGTTAGAAAATTAGGGCTCTGTGATTGGCCCTCCTGATCACATGACGGCCGTGTCCAATCACAGCCGTCATGTGATGTAAATAGAGATCTGGTTGCTAGGCGATCGGCTCTCCTCTCCTTAAGCAGATCGCTGCAGCCGGCCGGTGATCAGTGAGTATGAGCTGTTTTTTTACAGCTTTTTATACACTGATCAAGAGCCCAGTGTCCTCACACGATGTCCCCACAGAATGGTAACACACAAGTCCCCAAAATAGTGTCCCCACACAGTAAAAACACCTGTCCCCTACATATGTAACAGTAAAATCATATGTCCCAATGATCATCTGCAAACATATGACTGTGATCACCTGCGTACATCTGTACATGATCATCTGCGTACATATGTCTGTGATCACACAAACCAAATATTATACACTTAACAGGATTTTTTTTTCACCTAAGACATGCAGCAGAATACATTTTGGCTTAAATTTATGACAAAATTCGATTTTATTGGATTTCTTTTAAAATAGAAAGAAGAATATATATATATATTTTCCCAAATGTCCGCTCTTTTTTTGCTTATATAGCAAAAAAATAATTTGTGAATAAATACCACCAAAAGAAAGCTCTATTTGTGTGAAAAAAATGATAAAAATGTTATTTGGGTACAGCGTTGCATGACCAAGCAATTGTCATTGAAAGTGCGAGAGCGCTGAAAGCTGAAAATTGGTCTGGGAAGGAAGGGGGCGAAAGTGCACAGTATTGATGTGGTTAAAGTGATACTATAGGCAGGCCCGGACTGGCCATAGGGCACGGCGGGCGTTTGCCCGGTGGGCCGCGGCCCCTGGGCTACATTTTTTAGGAAGAGCGGCTTCTTGATGACTGGGCCGCACAGCGGAAGGTAAGCTGCGACCGCGGTCCAGACAGGGTTAACACAGACCGTGGCCGCCGCTCACCTCCCGTTATACGGGCATTCCTAAAGCAGGGCCGGCACCAGCACACTTACGAGGTGCAGAAGGAGGCAGGAGAGAAGGCTCCTGTGACATGCAGATAGCGCCCGCACTGGACAGACACTTCGTGGGCCGGCCGCGCTGGAGGTATAGCTGCACTCAGACTGCGGCGACCTCTCTCCTAACACTGGCCGGGACACTGTGATCATGATGGCTGCACAGGGAGGAAGGTAAGCACACTGAGAAAAAAAAAAATGTTCCAGTGCGTTACATCCTGCTCTGTAGTGGCGGGGAAAGGGAGTGGATTGGGGCTTTCTACTTTACTGGTATGGGGCTGTCTATTACTGGTCTGGGGCTGTCTGTGTACTGGTATGGGTCTGTCTGTGTACTGGTATGGGTCTGTCTGTGTACTGGTATGGGTCTGTCTGTGTACTGGTATGGGTCTGTCTGTGTACTGGTATGGGTCTGTCTGTGTACTGGTTTGGGTCTGTCTGTGTACTGGTTTGGGTCTGTGTGTGTACTGGTATGGGGCTGTCTGTGTACTGGTATAGGGCTGTCTATTACTGGTATGGGACTGTCTATTACTGGTCTGGGGCTGTCTGTGTACTGGTCTGGGGCTGTCTGTGTACTGGTCTGGGGCTGTCTGTGTACTGGTCTGGGGCTGTCTGTGTACTGGTCTTGGGCCGTCTGTGTACTGGTCTGGGGCCGTCTGTGTACTGGTCTGGGGCCATCTGTGTACTGGTCTGGGGCCATCTGTGTACTGGTCTGGGGCCGTCTGTGTACTGGTCTGGGGCCGTCTGTGTACTGGTCTGGGGCCGTCTGTGTACTGGTATGGGGCCGTCTGTGTACTGGTCTGGGGACGTCTGTGTACTGGTCTGGGGACGTCTGTGTACTGGTCTGGGGCCGTCTGTGTACTGGTATGGGACCGTCTGTGTACTGGTATGGGGCCGTCTGTGTACTGGTATGGGGCCGTCTGTGTACTGGTATGGGGCCATCTGTGTACTGGTCTGGCGGGGAAAGGGAGTGGATTGGGGCTTTCTACTTTACTGGTATGGGGCTGTCTAGTACTGGTATGGGGCCGTCTGTGTACTGGTCTGGGGCTGTCTGTGTACTGGTCTGGGGCTGTCTGTCTGTGTACTGTGGACTAGTACGTTGCTGGACTTTGAGTGGTTATACCGGCATGATGCCTGCAGGTGTGGGTATCATCTTGGTATCGTTTTTTTTTCAGAGGGCGGTCGGCTTTCATTAAGACCTCTTGCATACTGCAGCTTGAAAAAGCTCCGTACAGCTTTTTTTTTTTTTACTGAGCTAAGATACAGCCCATTAATTGTAATGTGCCTATGCACACCGGCACGTAAACAAGAGCTTTGCATTCTTCAGTAAATAAAAAAATAGATAGAAAAATCTGCATTTATGGTCAGTAATTTAAGCCCTATTGCTCGCAAATATGTGCAATTTCGCACAAATGTACCCGATTGTGTGAAAAAAATTCCGTTTACATATTGTGGCGAACAGAAACGTGAGAATACGTTTTCACACACGTGCGCGAACGCATATGCACGAAAATGCATAGAATTACATAAAAAGTCTGAAAAAGTATCGTGTGTAAGAGGCCTTAAAAGTAATACTAGCGGCTTATTAGCTGCTAGACTGCTTTTACAAGCAGTGGGAGGGGATGCCCCCACCCCCTTCTGCGGCCTTCCACGGTTTTCTCGGGCTCTCCTGCCCCACCTGGTAACCCAAGAATGCAGCCGGTGGTTCCATCAGGTGACCATAGAGCTGATCAGAGACTGAACAGGTCCATTTATTTCTATTGCCTAAGAAATCAGAAGCTATTAGCATTTCATCACTTTGGTTTCGCCGGATATAAACAGCGCCATCTTTAAATCGGGAAACCATCTTATCACACACGATCTTCGTGTGGTCAGATGCTTTAAGGGCAGAGGAGTGATCTACAGTCTAATCATTGCTGGTAACCGTCAATATTTTTACTGGCAGCTAGTAAAAAATTGGCACTGTTCTCCTGCCAGTAAATGCCGGTGACAGGAAAAGGTTGCCAGTAAAAAATATGGCTGTGACACTTGGCCAAGACCATTTGAGTGCCTTCTACAATGTGTTCGGGCAGCGCTGGTGGAAGCAGTACCTGAGCATTTCATGTGATGTCATGGTGCAAGGGAGCCGAGCCGAGCATCCGGAACCTTGTGTGAGTAAGGCAAGCCGGGAGCGGGACTGTTAGTGCTGTTTGGACTGGAGTGGACTGAAGGGACCATCTGGCGTGGAGAGAGACTGTCACCGTGACTCGGGAGGGGACGTGTTGTGTGGAAAAGTGCAGGGTGTAGCAAGATGGCGGTGTTTCGTCCCATTTGGCTACCCATCACTGTTTTAGTGTGCTGTTTTGTCGAAAAAAATTGGACCGCATATGGCAGCGTCGCGCATGCGCAGTGCAAAATTTTTCAGCGGAATGTCACTTCCGTAGGAATCTGTGATGGGTAGCCATATGTGACGAGACACCGGCATTTGAGGTCCGCGCTGTAGCCGTCATTCGCTATAGCGCGGACCCCTAGTGGTTAAAACAACATACTCCACACATGTTTTTTTTGATCAATCAAAATTCTTTTGATCGGTACTCACCTGTCCGCCGGCTTCCGGGTCTTCAGGGAGTTCTGTCGGAGATCCAGTGATGTCACAGACACCGCCGGGGCTTGCCGTGTCCATCTGAAGGGCTCCTTTGCTGTGCCTTCATATCTGCATGCCGGCGGGACCTTACTATCTGCCACACGCAAGGGCTGTTACACTTCCCTCTATCACTTCCCTGTATCAACCTGGGATTCTACAGCCATCCACTGGGAGTTGTGATAGTTCCCTTCACGGCACATCTACATGCCGACGGACTGATGTTAACCCCTCCTCATCTGGATTCAGCAGTGGTATCGTTGTACACATTTTTATACCAGTATCATACTTAGCTACATGTTTTTATGACTGCTTTTGCTACCGTTTGGTATTACGTGCACCATTTTTACAGTTTATGTAGCTACATTGATTTTATCTCCAGTGCAATATTTATTTTATTACCTACTTGAAGACTATAAAAGTTTTAATGCGATTCTCATTGAGCGCTGCCTTTGTATGTTTTTTGTATCCTGCTATCCATTTTTCCAGTGGTTGGTAGCTGCACTGGGAATCAGCCTGCAAGGAGATCAGCTAAAAGTAGTTGGATCTGTATGTGCGTTATAATTAATCGAAATTAGTCGATTAATCAATTTAAAAAAAATTGATTCATTGAACACAAAAATTTTAATCAGTAACAGCCCTAATATATATATATATTATATATATATATATATATATATATATATATATATATATATATACTGCTCAAAAAAATTAAAGGAACACTTTGAAAACACAGCATTGTCGTGCACTAGGAGGAACCCAGGACCCACTGCACCAGCGTAGGGTCTGACAATGGGTCCAAGGATTTCATCCCGATACCTAATGGCAGTCAGGGTGTCATTGTGTAGCCTGTAGAGGTCTGTGCGTCCCTCCATGGATTTGCCTCCCCAGACCATCACTGACCCACCACCAAACCGGTCATACTGAACGATGTTACAGGCAGCATAACGTTCTCCTCGGCTTCTCCAGACCCTTTCACGTCTGTCACACATGCTCAGGGTGAACCTGCTCTCATCTGTGAAAAGCATGGGGCACCAGTGGCGGACCTGCCAATTCTGTTGTTCATTGGAAAATGCCAATCGAGCTCCACAGTTTCCGGCAGTGAGAACAGAGCACACTAGAGGACATCGGGCTCTCAGGCCACCCCCATGAAGTCTGTTTCTGATTGTTTGGTCAGAGACATTCACCCCAGTGGCCTGCTGGAGGTCATTTTGTAGGGCTCTGGCAGTGCTCATCCTGTTCCTCCTTGCACAAAGGATCAGATACCGGTCCTGCTGATGGGTTAAGGACCTTCTATGGCTCTGTCCAGCTCTCCTAGAGTAACTGCCTGTCTCCTAGAATCTCCTCCATGCTCTTGAGACTGTGCTGGGAGACACGGCAAACCTTCTGGCAATGACACGTATTGATGTGCCATCCTGGAGGAGTTGGACTAACTGTGCAACCTTTATAGGGTCCAAATATCGCCTCGTGCTACCAGTAGTGACACTGACCCTAACCAAATGCAAAACTAGTGAAAAACAGTCAGAAAAGATGAGTACCATTCCTGTTTTGGAGGTCGTCTCATTGTTGCCCATCTAGTGCACCTGTTGTTAATTTCAATTAACAGCAAAGCAGCTGAAACCGATTAACAACCCCCTCTGCTACTTAACTGACCAGATCAATATACCAGGAGTTCTCAGGAGTTCTGATTCAAAAGTGTTCCTTTAATTTTTTTGAGCAGTGTATATGTTTCCTGACAACCTCTCTCTAACCAAAGCCCTTTAAGAAGGCTGGTGAGGAATCTCTGTGTCCCCCCTTCTCATACAGACATCCACTGAAATAGCCACATTCAATTCAACATAAAACATAACATAAAAATATCAGCCGACAGAATAGGTCGACAGGTTCTTATTAAATCTGCTCTGGACAAGAATTTACCTGTCTTTGGTGGCTTGCAGCAGCAGACGGACCACGAGTGGAACCGAGGGTGACCGAGCCGGAATCACACAGGTAAGGAATATAACACTGGTCTCTTACCGTGTTTTCGAAGTTGATCAGGCCTTGTTCCATCGGTCACCCCACGATTCGCTGGCAATCATCTAGGTCGGCTGCTTCTAAACCACAATCCAGGGCCTCACGTTGGTGCACCAAATTGTTATGGATTTATTCCTGGTCCAATACCATAATGTATCTTCTATTCTGCCTCGGACCCTAATTCAATGTAATGTGAGTGCATGCATGCAAAAGGGATCACACTGGCACAAAATGGTCAGTATAAGCTCTTCCTCAGATCTGCCTTTATTCAAATTACAGCAGCTCCTTTATAGTCAAAGTGACATAAGCAAACGTCATCACACGTGTGTGTATATGATTGGTCCATCTGTATATCATCCTCTTCCTGTCCAACATCTGTTTCCCATGAGGCAGTGCATTCCAGGATATAGTAGCCAGCTTGTGATAGACGATAGGAGGAGGGAAAAAGGAGCGAGGAGATAGAACATCTGCTTGTCGTTTTGAGTAAGGAAATTTACTGCTGTTTGTTACGAGATTACTAAAGGATATGTATATATCACAAAAAGAGGGAAAAAGATAATAAAAATAGTAAGATATGAAAGAAAATAATAATATGAAGGATGAGACAGGTAAACATAATATAGACATTTTATCAGTTCCACCACATGGGTGGTCTGGGTAGGGGGCTCATTAATATCTCAGTTTTCATAGTGCATGTATGTGTCTGCCAAAATTTTCCTTTTTTTTAATATTATTTAGGCCTAGCGTGTTTATAAGGTAAGTTTTAATAGCATGTCTCTCCTCCTCATCTCTATGCCCCCCTCCCGTAGTAGAGAAAATAGAGATAGGGGAGGAGAAAAAAAAGGGGGTGGTCAGGGGCCCACCCCCCATAATCAACATATAACATTTAATCAAATACTTAATCCTAAAAATGTTGTAGTTCATTTCTTATCTGTCTTCCTAATTTCAGGTATCCCTTTAGAGGCATCAAAATATTCGGCAATATATAGTTTCTTCCTTTTCTTTCCCTTCCTCCCCTTCCCCTCCTCCTCCTCCTCCTACTTCTTGTCCATTTTAGTCTCTATCTATCTCTTGGGCATAATTTTTCCACCCTGCCCATGTTTTTTTAAATTTCTCCTGTTGGTTTCCGGTCTCATGCACCCACCTTTCTGCCTCCATTATTACCTCAACTTCCCTTTTCCATTCTGCTAGGATGGGGCATGTTACCTGTTTTCAGTACCTGGGTACCAGCATCTTAGCTGCATTTAATAGGTGTGGTATAACACTATTTTTATAAGATTTTATAGATCCAGTAGTCCCATAAAACAAGAAGTGCAATGGTGTTGGCTCTATAGGTGTGTTAGACATTTTCTTGATCCATGGGGCTACTTCTTCCCAGAATACTCTGATCTTTGGGCAGGACCACCAGATGTGAAGGAAGGTGCCCCTGTCATTACATCCCCTCCAACAGCAGTTATCTGCGGTTGGATATATCTGTGCTAATCACACCAGGGTCCGATACCATCTTGCCATGAACTTATATGACATCTCTTGGATAGATGAGCTTATGGATGACGAATGCATTACTTCTATTAATTATTTTTTTTGTGATAGGTTAAACGTACAACTTACCGTATTTATCGGCGTATAACACACACAGGCGTATAACACGCACCCAAACTTTCCACAGCCCCCTGCGTATAACACGCAGGCACAGTTTACCCTCTATTTTCAGGGTAAAAAAGTGAGTGTTATACGCCAATAAATACAGTAGTTCTTTTTCCCATTCTTTGATGAAATAAGTGATTGTGGTATTTTGTTCACTAAGAACTAGTTTATACATTTGGGACAATAAGTGATTAGGTTTTCACATCTTCATACACATGCTCTCAAATATAGTTAGGGAGTTCAAGGTCCTTACTTGGGGTTCTAGTTTATTTAAAAAAATCTGCATTTTGTAATATGTCCACCCCGCCATCTCCATATCCCCTTGAGATGATACCAGTTCCAATTGGGGAATATGGACTCCCAATGGGGCGTACCTTAGACACATTGTATTCCCAACTGATTCCCAGGGACCTAACGCTCTTTTTTCCTCAATCGGGGGGAACCTGCATGACTTATGCCTGATCCCTGCACTTTGCATTACACACTACTGACCTATTTCTGGGCCCTGCACTTTGTGTTGCATACATACTACTGACTACTACATTACTTGCATATACCGTATATATTCGAGTATAAGCCGAGTTTTTCAGCACATTTTTTTGTGCTGAAAATGCCCCCCTCGGCTTATACTCGTCACCTTTTTGCGCCTGACTTCCCGGATTTTGGGGACCCAGTACAAGCCGGCCGTAGGTCCCCTGGACCCCAAACTTGGCACACATGTAGCCCCACTCTTCCTCTACAAGTGTGCAAAGTTTGTTGTCCAGGGGACATACGGCTGGGGAGCACCGATTTTTCAAAGCCGGGCACCCCTTCCATAGACTCCCATGTTAAACTGTCATTTCTCCGGTGACTTTAGGGACCCGGTACCGGCCAGTCGTAGGTCCCCTGGACGCGAATGTTTTTTGTCTGGGGGACCTACGGCCGGGCACCCCTTCCATAGACTCCCATGTTAAACGTCAGTCTAGTCATGGACACAGTGAGGCATGGGCACAGTGAGGCATGCACATGGACACAGGCAAAGTGAGGCACACTGAGGCATGCAGATGGACACTCTAGGCTTATACTATAAGTTTTCCCAGTTTTTTGTGGTAAAATTAGGTGCCTCGGCTTATATTCGGGTCGGCTTATACTCGAGTATATACGGTAATCTTATTCTATGCATTTAAATTGGTTGTAAACCCACTTTTTAAACAAAGACCTACAGGTAAGCCTAGATTAAGGCTAACCTGTAGGTGCATGAAATATCTCCTTAACCTACACGGTTAAGGAGATATTTGTATGTAAATGCGGCGACGCTGACGTCACCCCATTCACAAATTCGGCTAGGTCGCAACATTCGACGACGTAGCCGAATTTGACAGCTCACGCGCGCATGCGCGGAGTCACGTCTTCGCCGCTCCGGCCAATCACAGCGCCGGAGCGGCGCTGTGATTGGCTGCAGCGGCGATACCCGGAAGTAACATTCCGGCTATCGCCGCAGCGATGGATGCGGCTAGAGGAGGGACACGGACGACTTCGGGGCCCCGATCGAAGGTAAGTGGTACATAATGAGCTAGTATGCTAATCATACTAGCTCATTATAGCTTTGTCTTGCAGGTTAGAAAAAAAACAAAACACAAAAGGGTTTACAACCACTTTAATGCTACTGACCTCTGAACTTGCTAGGTCATCACACTGTGCTCCACATCTCCAGGGCTGCCTACTCTCACTCTTTCTGTTGCACGTGAACGGTGTTCTTCTCACTGCAGTGATATGCTGTGGGGAGGCTCAGCTGCACTGTAGGAAGAGATAACGTTACATTCATAGCATCAGAATAAAAAAGTGTTTTGACCTGAATTGCTTATTGAGAAATACAACAAAGGGCTTGCTATATGGGTATAATAAAACATATTAGCTGTTCTCTGTATCTACAGGTGCAGGTGTTCTGTTGTGCATATATACAATGAACAGATGTTGTAGCGTATGGGAAAATCCAGAGGCAAGTGTTTGTATTGTATTTGCTCAATTGTGTACACATGTGTATAAACAAATCCTTTTCCACCCGAATCACATTTATTTTTCAAAAGAGTACTTTACATTTACTTAGTATATTTAAAGTGAAAGTCCGGACTTATTGATTAAAAAAACAATCCACTCTGGAGAGCTATGCACAAAATTGCAAGAATTGTAGCATAATTTATTACAAATTCTGTATTTTGTCCTGGAAAATTAGGAGGTCACGTGACTGGCCAGAACAGATCGAAGATAAGGTATTTACAGGCATCATTTAAAAAAAAATGCTTACACAGTTTAGAATAGATTATTAGAACAGAGGGGCTGGCAGTAATATTTCTTTACTTTTACTGCAAGCTACTAATAGCGACAGGAGGAGGGGGGGCAGAGAGGGGAGAGACACACACACAGGAGCTGACAGGCAGGGAGGGAGAGGAAGAGAGGAGAGCAGCAGGATGACAGAGGCACGTAAACTGACCACGGTAATCATGGATCAGCAGCCATGATTACCGTGGTCAGCCCACAGAGGGGGACACAGGAACAGGTAGGATCAATCAGTTTTTTCACAGCTTCGAAAGAGGCGGATTAGACAGCACAAGCACTGTGCTGTTTAATCTGCAATAAGCAAACAGGATCTCTTCCTTTCTTCTTTTTTTTTTTTTAGGGTTACAACTACTTTAACTGCACAGACCCTCATAGCTAGCAGTAGTTAGTCCTATTCAACTGGACATGCTTTATAATGTTAAATACACTTCCCTGCTCAGCCAAACAGATTCTTCAGTTCTAATGAGTGTCAGGAACACACCATAGCATTTATAGCCACACAGGTTACTGAATCATCTTGGTCCCATCACTAATAAACCCGTCATGGCAGATGGTGATTTGTTCCAAGAACAGGAAGAGAGATGTGAAAGTTTGTGAAATCACTGTGTTCTTATATCAAAATCCAATAACTATACTGTCATGTCTGGTGGGTGTCAATTGTTCAAGTCGCATGGCTGGAGGTGTGAATTGTTGTGAAATCGCCTCTACCCTTGTGTGAGGACAATTTCATACAATGCTAAAAAAATATATAATATAAAAAAAATAAAAAAATAAAATGGCACTCTATTAAATACACTGCCAATTACTTTTTTTTTTAAACATATGTAGCGGTCTCACTCCCTTCACTTGTTTATCGGTTGTCCGATAGCTCTTGTCTAGGGGTATCTTGACTGCGAGAGTGAGATGCGCCACGGCCCATGTCCTCCCCATGTCTCAGGGGAGGTGAAGGCCAGTACCTGTTGTTCTCCTCTGGCCTGTGTGTTTCTTTAAGAGCCAAGTCTGTTGTGCTGATACCGCCCTTTGCTCCCATTAACCAGAGTACCACACACCGATAAAGGTCCAACTCTTGTTTATTATAGCACAAGAATAAACAGTTCTTTGTCAGCCGACTGGTTGGGACCCAATAAACAGTTCAACATGGTGGGATGAGTAGGTCGAGGCACAGTCCTAACAATCAAACTAAACCACTGTGGTTTCACCAGCGGTTGCTAAAGCCCATCGGCTTGAAAGAACTTAAATCTTCAGAGTCTCTGCCAGCGACTCTAGAGAACAGGAACTGGAGTACCTTCGCAGCGTTGCGGCCCCTGACAGGGGGAAAGTGTCCCTCCAAGAGAGTTACCAGAGGCCCCTCTGTCACCGGGTTGATGCTGCTCCGTGCTCTTCAGAAAGGTAACCTCTCCGGCCTCCTCGCCTCAGATACGGGCCCCATCCACCTCAGGGACCCTCGGACCTATCCACCCTTGCGGAGCCCAGTCGAAGTCACTGGACCCCAGGCCTCCGGTGTAGTAACTCACCCCAGGCTTAAGGTGCCTGAGATGGACTCCAACACGGCTCCGGCCAGGCCATGGGCACCTGGGCCTAAACTCCGGACCGCCAGCACCCAGGCCGAAGGTGCCTGGGCGCGGGCTGGAAAAGAAAGACCTCATGGCGAGGGCGTCTACCCCTTTTATGCCCTACCCCGAGCAGACACAGCAGGTCTCCCCGCCCCGCTGTACCACTGCCAGAGCAGGACAAAAAGGTGCAGCACTGTGACGGTTACTCAAACTCGACCTGGGACAACAGCGCCCCCCCCCCAAAGTTCTCCACGACTTAAATGATTCAAATCTTCTCACAATTAGTGCAACCTGGATCATACTACCACCCAGGTGCTCCCCCTAGATTTAGACCCCCGCTACACATATAATAATAATAAATTGTATTTTATTTCTGATTTTAGGTATTTGATCCCCTTAGATTCTCTCCTGAGAATACCACCAAAAGACATTCACAAGCCTTCCTGCCCTTCTCTACTGGAGGAAGGTATCTCTGCGCTATCTTCATACAACTTACAAGCAATGATTTGAAAGATTAATCAAAATATCTGAAGAAAAAGCTGTTTTTCTTGTCCACCAATGAGAGTGTTCCATTTATTTTTTCATTGCAGTAAAGGAGAGTGAAGGGGAACATCTTATTGGATGCTTTAGAGTAGACAATACGTGAAGTTGTTTACGTTGACAGTTTAGTTTGAAGCCCTTTATTGCAGCTTTAATACACAGTAATATAGACATCTTTTACTTCCAGTAGGAAGGTAATTTGGGAAATACATAGCATATATTTACCACGGAATAATAATCATGTTATTTTAAAAAGAAATCACTCTATACATTCACTTTGAAACTCACAGCTTGACTTCCCTGACTTAGGGATCAGGTCTAATCCTACCCTTCACCCTGTTCAAAGTGAGTACCTTTAAGGCCCCTTTCACACTTGTGCGACTTGTCCTGTGACTTGGGACTGCAAAGTCACATGACAAGTCGTACCCCATGATTTCCAATGAGTATCATTCATATCTGTGCGACTTCAAGTTGTAGCGACTTAAAAGTAGTCCCTGCGTGACTTCAAAGTAGTCTGTGCACTACTTTGATGCAACTTGAGGTCCAGAGATCTCAAGATTACACAGGCATTGCTTCAAGTTGCATCAAAATTGCGGCAAAAATTGTGGCAAAATTGCACGACTTTCAGGTCGCACAAGTGTGAAAGGGGCCTGAGTTACGCTCTTTCATAGAACAGAGGAAAGGTGGGTGGGTGTGGCTTAGCTGTGAAGGTGGAACTCCTGACCCAAAGTTGGATTAGTCAAGCTGAGTTGAATGAAATTTAGATCAGAGGGACGGACACACAGAAGAAACTTTCTGACAGAATAAATAGAAAGCTACTTATGGTGGCAAGAGTTTAAAGGGTATCCTGTGGTTAAAATTTTAAATCCATATATTAATTTTCTCCTTGCGTTTCAATTATTTGTAGCCTTCTCCTATTATTCCTACTGATCTTAATAAATTACTGGTACTTTGTGACAGTCTTAATTTTTGCAGCAAATTTCGATTTAGTTTTAGTCTTTTGACTAAAATGGCATTTTAGTTTTAGTCCTATTTTAGTCTTCTACAATTCTTTTCGTTTTAGTCATATTTAGTCGACTAAATCTCCAGTACATTTTAGTCGACTAAAATAATTTTAGTCGACAAAGTCATTTTAGTCGTCTAAAATCTAATGGGTGTAGTTTAATTGTAATAAAGCATTTCTCTACAATTTCAAAACTCATTATATATTGCTGGAGTGAAAAATCGAATATGGTATTATTTATGGTAGGATGGTATGAACACGCACTACAGACCAGTGTTCATTTTGACTAAAATGCCATTTTAGTTTTAGTCGTACTTTAGTCATCTCAATTGTATTAGTCAACTAAAATAATATTAATTTAGTCAATGAAAATGTTTTAGTCTGCTTTGTGAAGACCCCCACACATTTTCTTCCTTGAATTCTGTGACACATACAGTGGTGTATTTAGGTTTTGTGTTGCCCTAACTAAACTTGCGCACCCCCTAACTTAAATATGACCCACCCCTTCCTGTCAAGGACACACCCCCTTCCTTTTTAAGACACACCCTGTCATCTTTATGGGAGGAGGACAGAGGGACGGCGTGGGAAAAGGACATAGGGACACCGCGGGAAAAGGACAGTGGGGGACGCCGCGGGAAGAGGACAGTGGGGGACGCCGCGGGAAGAGGGCAGAGGGGGACGCCGCGGGAAGAGGGCAGAGGGGGACGCCGCGGGAAGAGGGCAGAGGGGGACGCCGCGGGAGGAGGGCAGAGGGGGATGCCGCAGGAGGAGGGCAGAGGGGGACGCCGCGGGAGGAGGACAGAGGGGGACGCCGCGGGAGGAGGGCATAGGGGGACGCCGCGGGAGGAGGGCATAGGGGGACGCCGCGGGAAGAGGGCAGAGTGGGACGCTGCGGTAGATGGACAGAGTGGGACGCGGCATCTTTTAATTTGGGGGGAGAGGGGGGTAAGGGGATATGTGCTGGGGGTGCTTTGAGAGGGTAGAGGATATGTGATAGCAGGGGGGGGGGTCAGACCCCCCCCACTAGCACATATCCTCTCCCCTCCCAAAGAACCCCCAGCACAGATCCCCTTACCCTTCCTCCCCTCCCATCACTCCATGTGTGCATCTGTTATCTGCCCCCCTTCCTGGTTACTGTGTCCCCCTCCTCTGTAGACTATACACAGACCTCAGACGAGTAGCGCAGCTCTTGCACTGAAGTCGTGTCCCTCTTCTGTGGCTCCTCCTGGCTGTGTACACTTGAACATTGGAGCCAAGGAGGAGGAGCCAAAGAGTGTGTGCGGCTCTCAGTGGGAAGGGAGGTGTTGGCTGCTATGGAAAGCCGATCGCCGATTGCGGGACCCCGAGCAGCAGATGTTCTGGGTGCCCACACTAGCGCACCCCTGTCTGGCCAGTTATCGGAGCTCAGTGCTGGCACTTGTTGTGGCACTGGGCTCCGGGATTCAGCTGTACTCCCCTGATGGCGGCCCTGTGTGCGGGAGCCAGGAGGAGGGTGCGGGTGCTTTTTTTCGTGCGGGGGGGGGCGGCTTTTTTGCCCCCTGCAAAGTGCCGCCCTAGACCTGGGCCTTGATGGCCTAGGCCAAAACACAACACTGGACACATATTCACTATATCCTGTGAGTAGACACTGCTACCATGGAAAACAGCAGGAAAAAAAATGCAAAGCATGCAGGGATTCCAGCAGGAAGTTGTGGAAAGAGGTAGCCAGCATACAGGCAGCACTCACAACATAAAAATGATACATTTCAAGTCAAAAGTAACTTTTCTTTGTATTGCTATGACAATGATGATGGTATAAAAAATAGGATTTTTATAACAGCTTACCTGTAAAATCCTTTTCTTGGAGTACATCACGGGACACAGAGCGACATAGTCATTACTAATGGGTTATATAGATACCTTCAGGTGCTGGCACTGGCAACTTCCAAAACCGGAAGTACCCTCCCCTATATAAGCCCCTCCCATCCGGGAGCACCTCAGTTTTGTAGCAAAGCAATAAGTGTCCCTAAAGAGGGGCGGGAGCTCTGTGTCCCGTGATGTACTCCAAGAAAAGGATTTTACAGGTAAGCTGTTATAAAAATCCTATTTTCTTTTTCGTACATCACGGGACACAGAGCGACATAGTCATTACTAATGGGATGTCCTAAAGCAATGCCCAATGAGGGGGGGGGGGATACACCATACATAAGCTGAGCGCTATCAGACATGAGGATCTTTTGCGGCCTGCAACACACTGCGCCCAAAGGCGACAACCTCCTGACTTCTAACGTCCACCTGGTAGAATCTAGTAAACGTGTGTACTGAAGACCATGTTGCGGTCTTACAGATTTGAGCCAGGGAGGCCTGGTGATGCACTGCCCATGAAGTTCCAACTGCTCTCGTGGAGTGCGCTCTAACTTTGAACGGAGGCGGTCTCCTTCTCAAGCCATAGGCTTGCATAATGACCTGTCGAATCCACTTGGCTAAAGTAGATTTTGATGCTGCCTGACCCCTTCTGGGGCCTTCCGGCAGAATAAACAAAGTATCCGTTCTGCGAATCTGAGCAGTGGCTTTTAGATAAGCTTTAACTGCTCTTACTACATCCAAAGAATGTAATAACTTTTCCTCTACCGAGCTAGGTTTGGGGAAAAAAGAAGGAAGAACCACATCTTGGTTCGAATGAAACCTCGATACCACCTTAGGAAGAAAGGCTGGATGAGGACGTAACACTACTCTATCCTTATGGATAACCAGATACGGCTCCTTACAGGACATAGCTGCTAATTCCGACACTCTTTTAGCCGAACAAATGGCTACTAGAAAAATCAATTTCCTGGTGAGAAGAACCAAAGAAATATGCTGTAATGGTTCAAATGGTTGTTTCTGTAGAACCGACAGAACCAAGTTTAGATCCCATGGTCATATGGGAATATTAACCGGAGGACTAATACGCATCCCTCCTTGTATAAAGGCTTTGACTAGTGAATGCGAAGCCAAGGGCCTTTGAAAAAATATTGACAAGGCCGAAAACTGACCTTTGATAATACTCAAGGCAAGCTTCCTATCTACAGCCCACTGTAGGAAGTCCAGACTCCTACCTATTACGTACTTATGTGGATGCCATTTCTTGGCCTCACACCACGCGATGTACGCCTTCCAGATTCTATATTAGATCTGCCTGGATACCGGCTTCCTGGCATTGATCATGGTAGATACCACAGAATTAGAGAGCCCTCTCTTTTTTAGAATGTTGGCTTCAATAGCCAGGCCGTCAAACCTAGGGCTGGTAAGGAAGGGTGGTATATCGGTCCTTGCGAAAGCAGGTCCGGACGACGTGGGAGAGTCCAAGGACTCCCCACTGACATTTTACAATCTCCGCGTACCACGCTCTTCGGGGCCACGCTGGAGCCACCAGAATCACTGGTTTCTTTTCTACCCTGATTCTGCGGATTAATCGAGGTAACCATTGTGGCGGTGTGAATGCATATATCAGCTTGAACTGATCCCAAGGGAACACTAGGGCATCCGAGCCGCAAGCTAGGGGATCCCTTGTCCGAGAGACAAACCTGTCCACCTTTGCGTTGAATCTGGATGCTAGAAGATCTACATCCGATGTTCCCCACCGCTGACATATTGTCCAGAAAACCTCGGGGTGAAGGGACCCTTCCTCTGGGCATAATTGCTGGCGACTTAGAAAGTCCGCCTTCCAATTCTCCACTCCTGGAAAGAATACCGCAGATATGGCTGGGACATATCTTTCTGCCCATTTCAGGATGTAATTTACTTCCCTCTGGGCTGCACGACTCCTGGTGCCCCCCTGATGATTGATATATGCCACTGCTGTGGCATTGTCTGATTGAATTCTGACAGGGGACCCTTGGAGTTTGGATGTCCATGCTACTAGGGCATACCGGGCTGCTCGTATCTCTAAGAGATTGATGGGCAGGGCCTTTTCTGCATCCGACCATCTGCCCTGGAGAGACCATTGCTCCAGTACTGCTCCCCAGCCTATAAGGCTGGCATCTGTAGTGACCACCTTCCAAGAAATCGGACTGAAGGATTTCCCTTTTTCCAGATTCTGGGGAACCAACCACCAACGGAGGCTCTTGCGAACGGAAGGGGACAAGGACATTGTAAGTCTAGGGCCTGAACTGTTTTGTTCCAGGCTGACAGTATGGCCCCTTGCAAATTCCTTGAATGGAATTGACCGTAGGGTACTGCTTCGAATGATGCCACCATTTTTCCCAGCAGCCTTATGCACAGGCGTATGGACGGCTGTCTTTTTTGTACCCACTAAGTGGATCAAATCTTTCAAAGACAACACCTTTCCTCGAGGCAAGAATATTTTTCTCTGGCCTGAATCCAACCTTAGCCCCAAGTATTCCAGACTTTTGACTGTTTTTTAGGGCTGACTTGTCTCGGTTGATAATCCAACCGTGAGATTCCAGATACTTGATTGTCTTGTGAATGACCACGTCTAGTTTTTTCACTGAGTGGTCTATCAGCAACAAGTCATCTAGATATGCCATTATCATTACACCTTGTGTTTTTAGATTGGCCAATAAAGGGCCAGAATTTTTGTAAACACTCGTGGTGCTGTGGCCAAACCGAAGGGTAAGGCTCTGCTGAAAATGGCGCCCTTCTACTGCAAAGCGTAGAAATTTTTGGTGGACTGGAAAGATGGGAATGTGCAAATAAGCATCTTTGATGTCGATCGCGGCTAACCAATCCTCCCCTTGTAGGGCAGTGGCCACCGATCGGATCGACTCCATCGGAAAGTCCTGATATACAGGAATTTGTATAGCCCTTTTAGAATTAATATGGGCCTCCCGTCCGCGTTTGCTTCGGGACTGTAAAGAGGTTTGAGTAAAACCCGAACCCTCATTCTTCCAGGGGAACCTCCATAATTACTCCTTGGAGCAATAGTTGTTCTAGTGCCAACAGGAGGGACTCTCTCTTCCGGGGATCCCTTGGCGCGTTTGACCTCAAAAATGGGAAGGAGGAGAGTCTTTTAACTCCAAACTGTATCCCCAACATACTGCGGAGAGCATCTATCTGTCTTGATCGTGTCCCGCCCGGTCTCTTGCGAACAACTGGAGTCCTCCCCCCACCCGACTGAGTGGGGGCCCCTTCAATGAATTTAACTTTGGGGGAGGTTTTGTACCTCCCCTGACCCAGGGTTTCTCATTACCCTGCTATTGTCCCTGTTTTTTACCCCCGGGAATTGACCGAGGAGGCCGTCGGAACTGTTACACAGCCGATGCCCCAGGGACTGGAGAAGCAGGCCTCTTAAAGAGGGACCTCTAACTCTGTTTTTAACCGGCAAGAGCGTATTTTTACCGCTGGAAATTTTCTGGATATATTTGTCCAGGTTTTCCCTGAATAAGCGTTCACCATGAAATGGGACGCTAACCAGCCATTCTTTACAGGGAGCTTCAGCAGACCAGTTTTTGAGCCATAGAAGCCTACGCATATGTACTATAGACAGCGTAAGGCGGGAGGCCTGATGGACTGAATCCTTTATGGCGTCAACCGCAAAGCCTAAGGCTCTAGGTAGATCAGCTAGGGCAAGCGCCTGCTGATCTGTCAAGTCCCTCAAGACCTGTTTCAACTGATCCTTCCCTGCTTAGCAGACCCCAATAGCTGCTACTGCTGGTTGTGTCACCAAGCTTGCTGTAAAAAGAAGCAGACTTTCATAAGGACTCCAATCTTTTATCTATTGGGTTCTTGAACATTTGGACATTATCCACTGGACATGTCAGTGATTTATATATACAAGAGATGGCTGCGTCCACTGTAGGGACCTTCCATTTTATTTATTTTTTTGATGAACTTATCCTCCACGGGATAGACCACCGGAAATCTCTTGGGGGAATAAATATTTTCTCAGGACGTTCCCAATCCTGGTAAATAAGCCCTTTCAGTAAAGGGTGAAGTGGAAAAGAACAGACAGTCTGGGGGCTTCTAGCGACCCCAACGAGGATACAGTAGTGGTTGATGGTTCCGCAAGGTGCATTTTTAAAGAGACTGAACCCATAATCTTTCAGCTTGAGATGCTGAGAAAAGGTTCCCCCACTGTTGATTCCTCTATAACAGAATCAACCTCATCCTGATCCCCTTCAGGCAGGTCGATCCCTGTATGGGACTGTTGCTCTGCTAACAGGCACTCTGAAGGAGGAGACGGAGATCGGGCGTGCTTTCCCTGACAGGGAGGCAGCGATCAATGTTGACAATCTCTCTCTAATCCTCCCAGAGCTGAGGAAAAAACCTCCTCTGTTACATACACAGGAGCAGGTGAACTGAGGACAGCCACAGTACCAAGTACCCCTGCGGGGTCTCTACGGTCACTTACCTCTGAACTTCAGGGGAGACTGGTGCAGCAGAAGCATGCCCAAGATCCTCAGAGCCCGATGAGACCCCCTTTGCTTCCTGGAAGATTCAGTTCCGGAGCTTCTGGACGGCATATTTCCTAAGCCTAAAGCTGAGGTATTCCAGCCGTAATACACCACTTTTACTGAGAATAGTCTAGCACAATTGCTGCTATATCACAGTTGGTGTCTACTAATGTGCCTTTCTATGGGGATGCCTGCATCAACCGCTTGCTGTATGCCTTTTTTTTAAATGTTGCTAGCTCTGTCTCTGCACTCCATAGCCAGCTCACAACACATAATTGTGTTTTTTAACATGCTGGGACGCCCGCACATGCGCAGAAGCGCTGCGGCGCGCACAGAGCATCATCCCCCAGGCTCCGCCCCCTTTCCCGGCTCACCTCTATATATAGAGGCGCGTGCACGCGCACGCGCGCGGCCACGTGCGCCTTCGGCGCTAATTTTCGAAAAGGGAAACTAGGGACAAGAGCCAGGGCCCCTTTTTGCCGCAGGCCGGGGGATGGACGAGCATTGCAACATGGCAGAGGAAGCAGTTTCCCACAAGAGAACTCACCATCTGCCTGGACTTGCTCTGATGAAAAGAAACTAGTCCACATGACAAGAAACGTTCCACAGCGGCCTCTAGTGGATAAACACAGGTACCGCAGTCTAATATATTAAATATATATATATATTTTTTTTTTCTTGACCACTATTAAAAATACTACATTTTTTTAGTAGTTACAGGCATGCACAGATATTAGCGGGAATACCGTTAGGTAACAGACAGAAAGACAAATTAGGCTTGGGGGTCCCCCAATAGAACCAAGTTCCTGGGGGGCCCCACTTACCTGTTCCCCGCCGCAGGACTTTGTTTGGTCCACAAAAGCCCAAACTTCACCTATCACGGCAGGCATTGTAATCAAACCTTCAGGGACCGGGTTCCCAAGGATTCCACTCCCCTGGACCTGTATAGCACCCTGCACAGAAAACATCTTGGTCGTGGGTATGACCAGAGCTCTGGATCCCAGGGTCCAGCTCTCCTAAGAGAAGCATTACAGGCAAAACCTTGCTCTTCTCTGCAAGGCCCGGGTACCGACCGTTTAGCTATGAAGCTTTTTTGGTCGGATCCGGAATAGCTTACTGAGGCCCAAAAGAACCTGTACGCAAGCTCAGTGAAAAACACATGTTTCTTCTTGGCCAACACCTTAGACACTGGCAAAAAAAACTGAGGTGCTCCCGGATGGGAGGGGCTTATATAGGGGAGGGTACTTCCGGTTTTGGAAGTTGCCAGTGCCAGCACCTGAAGGTATCTATATAACCCATTAGTAATGACTATGTCGCTCTGTGTCCCGTGATGTACGAGAAAGAAAGAAAGTGTATACTGTGACCATAGAATTCCTATAACTTTGGAAAGTTTAAATAGTCAACAGGTTTTCTTTAAGTACAGTATATCATGATTCACCTCAGATCTTTGTGCTCTATAAATGCAATCAGTTTGCAGCCTTTTCCTTTTTATGGTCACCAAACTTTTGGTGACCCCTTTTCTGGCTTACAGGATAAGGCAGACTCGTTGTGATGACAGCTCTTATCCCGTGTACACACGACCATTTTTCCCGTCGAGAAAAACAATTTTTTTTCCATTTGACGAGAAAAACGATCGTCTGTGGGCATTTTGTCGTTTTTCTCGACGAGAAAAACGGCATTAAAAACGACGAGAAAAATTAGAACATGTTCTAATTTTTCTCGTCGTTTTTTCCGCGGCAGTTTTTCCATAGGGAAACACTGCCGCGGAGCCCACAGATGGTCGTTTTTCTCGACAAGAGAAAAAATGACGTGAAAAACGACCGTGTGTGGGGAACAAGCCATTCCCTCGTTTTTAATGTCATTATTCACGGCGGTTTTTTAACCGCCGTGAATAATGATCGTGTGTACGCGGCATTAGGCAAGACTTTTTGAAGTTACTTACAAGAAGTACAAAAGTCACACAAATCAAGAATGAAGATTTTTAAAGTAAGCTTATATTGGCTTCTCAAAAATAACTATTATTGGTGTATGTATAGTAAAATGTTATAAAACTATGTTTTATTATGAAAATAATACATTTGAAACCATCCATTCCATCTCCCAGAAACTGCATTGGACAGAATTTTGCGATGAATGAGATGAAGGTTGCTGTGGCGCTCACATTACAGAGGTTTAAATTGTACCCAGATTCCAGAAACAAACCCATAAAGACTCTGCAATTGGTTCTGAAATCCTTAAATGGAACCCACCTGAATCTGAAGAAAATAGACTGCATGAAGGAGAAAGACCGGTAACGTTAAAGACAGGTAAATTTGTACAAACTTCTCTGAACAATCTAAGGAGAGCTCAAATCATAGAAGAATTGTAATCAATACTGTGTACACAAATCATGTGCTGAACTGAGCTTTTAATAAAACAAGCATGCGTAATAACATATGTAGCACTACCCCCGTAGGAGCTGCTGTTTGTTTGATTTGGGTCTACGTCCTGCCTATCAACCCCTGGAAGTGGCTCAAGCCTTCCCTTAGCACAACTGATATGAATAAGGAGTGTGAGACCTATTGAGTATTAGGAGACACAATCCTGCATACATCACACAATAACCTGTAAATGTTATTACCTTTGCTGGTCACTAGTCCTTCTAAGTGACAGAGATACTTCACACAAGTTATATGCTTAATCAAAGGTACCTTTACTCAGTATAAAAGGGAAGGGTAAAGAATCACATTAATACACACAGTTGACTCTGCATGCGCATTGCAGAGTCAATAAACCAATAAGGATAGGTATCACTGAGATTAGGTAATAACAGGAAATAACATCAGCTATATATATGTACATGTATCTATATGTGTCTCTGCACGGCTAACTGGTTGCTCGCGAGCTCCCCCTTTGTTGCAATACCTTGCACGTGTTCATTCCCTATAATAGGTAAGCAAGGCCTATCTGCGTCCCACTCAAAGTTCCTTTCTCCAATGAAATCTTCGCTAGCCACCGTCGGTGCACAAGTTAAATTGTAATCCACAGGGTTTCAACAAGATGCTGTAATTATCCGCAATATACCTGAGTACTCGTGTGCCTGCCACCCACTAATGACGGATGCACCAATCTCTGATCACATAGTCTCCAGTGAGATACACTAGGCCGCAAGCTGTGGCGTGATAGGTGAAGTGTGGCTGGCACTAACTAAATCACTTTCCTCTAAGGTAGTAGTCAATTCTGGGCAGGTGCCCTTCTCACCAAACAGGCCCGACTTTCAGATAGTCTCCTCTGGCTTGTCCCGGTCACTCGATCTCCACGCTTCTGCTTCAGCTGCAGTCTCCGGACTCCGTCACTAACAGCATATGGTGATGGACGACTCCGGTCTCTGCTGGGCAATCACAGGACGCTGTGGACGATCCTCTGCTGGAAATCACTCAGGCACTCCCGTAATTTAGGCCCAGGCTTCTGGCCTAATCCTTAGGAAGCAGGCCTCCGTGCCAACTTCCTGCTTGATTGAGAGCTGGATCCAGAGAGAGAGAGCTGGCCCCTCCCCTGGTTTAAGTAGTCTGCCCAGAATGCTTTGCGGTGTTGCAATGCACCCTGGGTAATGTAGTCTGTCTTTTACTAAAAGCAACAAAGTCTTTTCTCCTAGCTGATATCTGTCCCAAAGTGCATTAGTTGCATTGTAACACTTATACCACCGGAGGGAGCCGGATTCCTTCTTACATATGGACATCCTGCTACACACTCCCCCCACTTAAAGTCTTTGGTCCCCAAAGAGGACAACAGTATGTAACCTAACACATACTTTGGCAATACCTGCAGGGAAATTTGTTAGTTTATGCATGACAATAAACAACTTGCCTTTTCATAAGCAGGATTTAAACTTAAACAGCTCATATCATAACACAGAGCCGACAGAGGAACCTCCCACCAATTATCACAAGGAGGGAGGTTGTCCTGTATACGGACCACCGACACTTGGGTGTCTGTTTCAGATGTGCTAGGGAGTGAGCTGGGGTTGTCTTCCACTGAATCTGAATCTGGAGTGGAAGAGCTAGACTGATCAATGGTTCTCTTAGAAGTGATGATGGCCTCCTCAGAGCATTCACCCAATTGGTCGTACGTCAGTCTTTTTGGGGGGTGAATTACTCTTCTTTCCCTCTGCTCTTTAGGTATCATATTCTCAAGGACATTGGGGCTGGCTATTTCTAGAAGCTCTTCAGGGGCTTCCTCATCTAGTTCAGGCATGTTGGGCTCCAGAACTTCAGGAGCGTCCCGCTCTCCTTCAGATAGAGACAACGACCCTTCTGCTGGGTCTTCCATTGACAAAGAGTCTGAGTCATCAGCTACCTCCTCAATGAGAATGTTTGAAGGCACGAATTCAGGAGCTTCTGTCCGAAGAGTTCCATTGTCAACTGTTTTGGGTGAGGTTTGGGAGGTGGTCATTGGTTCTGGCAATTGGGATGACCACAACCAGTCAGATTCTGCTTCTTCATCCTCTTGACCTTCATTGTCAGAGTCTCCATCTCTCACATCTGGAAGCACTGTTTGAGATCGGGTGATGGGTCTGGAACCTTGAGAAGTTGAAGGGGTTTCTTGTGAGTCAGATGCAGGAGGCATGCGAACTGCCTCGGAGAGGGGCAACAAGTGATTCCTGTGCCAGGTCTTTAACGGTCCCACGCTTCCTTCTGGCCTAATTTGGTACACAGGAAGGTTTTCCAGCTTCTTGCAGATAACATAAGGTTGGGATTTCCAACGGTCAGCCAACTTATGTTTTCCCGGAATTCCTAAGTTCCTCAACAGCACTCTATCTCCTGGCTGTAAATCTTGAATTCTGACTCTTAGGTCAAAGTTTCTTTTATTTCTCAGCCCCCGTTGGTCAGATGCTGCTTGGGCCTTTTCAAAAGCTGTCTTCAGACTCTTTCTCAATCGGTCTACATACCCCTTGTGGGATGCTGCTGAGGTATGATCCAGCGATATGCCAAAGGCCAAGTCCACTGGCAACCGAGCCTCCTGCCCGAACATCAAACGGTATGGGGAATACCCGGTGACATCACTGGCAGTGCTATTGTAGGCATGCACTATGGCAGCTACATGCTTGCTCCAATGCTGCTTTTTCTCTGAACTCAGAGTCCCCAACATATCCAAGAGAGTCCGGTTAAACCGTTCAGGCTGAGCATCTCCTTGTGGGTGATAAGGGGTTGTCCTGGTCTTCTGGATGCCTAACAGGTCTAATAACTTCTTTATTAATTTGCTTTCAAAGTCTCTGCCCTGATCTGAATGAAGGCGTTGGGGTAGACCATAGTGCACAAATAATTTTTCTACCAGTACTTTGGCTACTGTTGAGGCCTTCTGGTCTTTTGTTGGGAATGCTTGAGCATATCTGGTAAAGTGATCTGTTATCACCAAGACATTCCCTTGACCACTCAGATCAGGCTCCAGGCAAAGGAAGTCAATGCACACCAGTTCCATAGGTCCCTGACTTTGCAGATGGCCCATTGGGGCTGCTTGACGTGGCAAGGTCTTCCTTTGAATGCATCGGACACAGGAATGGCAATATCCTTCCACTTCAGCCCGCATGCAGGGCCAATAGAACCTATCCCGTACAAGGTGAAAAGTCCGTTCGGACCCTAGGTGACCATGGTTGTAATGGAGGGCAGCTAGGACCGCTTCTCGATATTTGGCTGGTAGAAACAGCTGCCACTTCTCTTCTGAGTCGTCAGAGGGGCCCCTTCGGTAGACCACCCCTTGACATATGTGTAGCCGATCCCACTCCCTGCGCAACAATCGGGCTTCTCTTGGGGAGTCTGTTTCAAGCATCTCGGGATGCTGGCTTTCCAGGGCCTTTATTAGGAGTTTCCCTAAAGAGTCTTCTTCTTGCTCCTTTCTCAAATCCCTTTTTGTCAGCTTGGGCAAGCCCTCCCCTTCGACTTGGGTCACACTGCAATAGCACTTCGGTACTCCAACAGCTGAGACCCCAATTTCTTCGGCTCTTGACCCACCTCTGGCTTGAAGTTCTGTCCCCTGATATAGGGCTCGCACTCCCTCTGGGTCTAGTTGGGCCCATTCTTCGGTAGGGTCGGTGGGGGCATGAGACCTCCTGGACAGGGCATCTGCATCCCTATTTCCCACTCCGGGTCGGTACTTCAAGCTGAAGGTGAAGCTTGAAAGGGCAGCCAACCACCAGTGTCCCGTTGCATCCAACTTGGCAGTGGTCAGAAGGTAGGTGAGCGGGTTATTATCTGTCTTCACCACAAACTCCGCCCCATATAGGTAGTCTCTCAGTTTGTCTACCACTGCCCATTTCAAGGCCAGGAATTCAAGCTTGTGGGTGGGGTAATTCTTCTCAGCAGGTATCAGACTCCTGCTCACATATGCGACGGGTCTTAGGTAACCATCATGTTCCTGGTACAGCACCCCACCCAGCCCATCTCGGCTGGCATCTACATGCAGTTCATAAGGCTTCTTTGGATCAGCATAGGCCAGGACTGGTGCAGTGGTAAGACTCTTCTTTAACATCTGGAAGGCTTCCTCGCACTCCCCTGTCCACTGGTCTTGAATCGACTCTTTGGGCCTTCGGGGTCCCATGGTGAGTTTCACTGGTTTGACCAGCTCTGGAACATCATCTTCCCCTTCGTTTCTGAGTAACTCGTTCAGGGGTCTGGCAATCTTGGCGAATCCTTCTACAAATCTTCTGTAGTAAGAACAGAACCCCAGGAATGACCGAAGCTCAGTCACGTTGGTAGGTCTCGGCCAAGAGGTGACGGCATCCAGCTTCTCTGGGTCCGTGGCCACCCCTTCTGCAGAAACGATATGGCCCAGGTAATGGACTGAGGACTGGTAAAATTGACACTTCTCTGGGGAGAGTTTCAGGCCCTCTTCACTGAGCCTCTTCAGGACCTTCTCCAGTCTCTCTTCATGCTCTTCTAGGGTTCTCCCGAACACGATGACGTCGTCCAAATATACCAGTACCTCTATTAGATTCATGTCCCCGACGGTTCTCTCCATTAGCCTTTGGAAAGTGGCGGGGGCTCCTGATAACCCTTGAGGCATACGGTTGAACTCAAAGAACCCCACAGGGGTGATGAAGGCTGTCTTCTCCCGATCCTCAGGGTGCATGGGGATTTGGTAATATCCACTTTTTAGATCCATTACACTGAACCACTTGGCCCCTGACAGACTCTGCAGGGCGTCTTCAATTCGGGGAGTGGTGTATTGATCTGGGATGGTCCTTCTGTTTAGTGTTCTGTAGTCGATACACAGTCTCAGCGACCCGTTCTTCTTTCGGACTACCACTATTGGAGAAGCGTAAGGGCTCCTGGATTCTCGAATAATCCCCGTCCTCTTCAGCTCAGCCAACTGTTCCCGCAAGTCTTCTAAGTCACCCAGTGGGACCCGTCGAACTCTCTCTCTAAAGGGCTTATCTTCTTGTAAGCGTATCTTGTGAGTGGCACTCCTTGCGCACCCCACATCGAACTCATCTTTAGAGAAGATCTTTTCCCACCTTGCAAGTTGAGCTTTGGCCCTTTTTCTCCATTCTGGTGGGAGGGCCGTGTCTTCAGAACAGAGCTTCTCTATGGTGACTTCACCCCTTTCTTCTTTCTTCAATTCACACGGGGCAATGGGGGTGGCTGGATTCACCTGGCCCAACAGCATTCTGGCCGGCACCTTCACTGGTGTATTAGCAGTGTTCCTTATACTCACTAAAACCCTCCCATGGCTTTTCTGTAGGGCCTTCAATGGGATCACTTCGGGGATTACTTCAATCCCTTTCTGTCTTTCCTGTGGGCCTGGTTCGAAGACAATGAAGGGGCCTGGCTGTTTCCATGTGAGCTTGACAGAAGCCCTCAGGCAAGTCACCTCTCCCGGTTGTAATACCTTCTCCGTCTTGTCTAGCTTCCAAATCTTGCCAACTCCCTCAGCTGGGGCCTTCTGCTCCAGTACCAGGCGCTGGTAGGCTTGCCTTAACATGGGGTGGACTCTTGTGGTCGGGGCTTCTTCCTGTTGGGCCAACGGTGTCAGCAGTCGCCTGACTAGATCAGTGTTGGTCCCTATGATGAGTGAGCTCTTGCTGGCCCCTGGTGGGCGAGGGCACACTACTGCCAGAGTATCGAAGGTCTCTGTCTCCCCAGCCACTGAGGGATCAAAAGTCAACTTGATTGGCAGGTAACCGTCATAGGGAAAGCTCTGAGTTCCAATACCCCATATTTCCAGTTCCTCTAATTTCTGTAGGGGCAGATGTTTAAGATGTTTATCATAGAAATCCCTATACAGAAGAGTCACTTGAGCCCCAGTGTCAAGAAGAGCCTTGGTGTAGATCCCTTCTACTTGTATGGAGACTACTGGAGAAGGCCCCACTAACTTGGCAGGGAACTCCTTCAACACAGACTTCTTGCTGGGTTCAGTTACCTGTACCCTCACTTCTTTTTTTCTTGAGTTTCCGGTGGGTCTCAGTCCCTTCTGGGTCTGGTGTGCACTGGCCTTCTGTTCAACAGCAGCCTGAGTTGTGGGATGGGGCCTAATTGGCAGAGGTTTAGGTCCCTGACTCTGATGTTTTGGATCATTGGACTTCTTGAAGGAGTTCGTGGAAACTGGTGGGCGCCCGGCTGACTCCTTCACCGGGGCCCTCTGAAGTTTTCCGCCGGCTTGCGATATCTGGATGCAACTTCATCTGGGCTGGGACACACTGCTCTAACATTCCCGATTCCCCCACAATTGAAGCATGTTATCAATCTCTTAGGCTTCTGTACTAGTTCCATATTGGAGCTAGGAGGTTTTTTTGGTTCCTCTGACGTGTTCTTGTTGTGTGGCACAGAGGCCTGGCTAGTCAGCATGGACACCATTTCTACTAGTTGTGACACCTGGGTCTTTAGGAGTTCAACTTCTGAATCACCTTCTTCTGCACTTAACATTCTGACTCGGGCAGTTGGTTCGGTGTGTTGACTCCTCCTTTTGTCTTCCAACATGGCCTCCTCCTCCCTGACTATCCGGATCAAGTCGGGGTATTCCAGGCTGCTCCCGTCCCGCCGGGTGCGTAGCAATAATGCGATGGGGTCCAAGGGTTGAACTCCCCTCAACACCTGCTGGGCACGGGCCTCATCCACTTTTCTTGGATCGATCCCTTTCTTCAGTAGGATCCGATGCAGGATCTTATCCAGGCGTCCTATGAATTCTGACAGCTTCTCTCCCTCTTTTTGGTAGCAATGCCCCAGCTGGTAAGTGAGTTCAGTGACGTTTTCCATCCCGCCGAACACATTCTGCAGAATATCCAGATAATCCTGTGCATTGCAGTCCTTCTTGCTTAACTTGAGGTTACGTATGGCCTCCAGAGCAGGCCCCTTTAAGCTTTCCACAATCCGTTGTTTTTTTTGTTGTTCTGGCACCTCCCATTCTTCTAGGGCCTGAGTGGCGCCATCTAGCCACTCTTCAAATCCATCTTCCACTGAAGGTACAGGTTTCTTCCCAGAAAAGGTCCTGAGTTTCCTGTATCCTGACATCAGGTAGTCTGGAGGGTCCTTTTTACACTTGGTCACAATCTCCCCCAGGACAGCGCACAATTCTGAGCTAAGGGTGGTCAATGGTGGTGAACCGGGACCCTTTTGTTGGGCGCTCCCTGAAGTAGTGGATGTGGGGCCATCTTTATTCTCTTCTGGGTGTATCAGGAGGAGTTCTACTTGGTTTGTAGTTTTTATGCTGGCACCCTTGAAGTAGTCAGAGATTCCGTTCCTCCACTCACATAATGCATAGGTGTGGGGATTTACAGTATCTGTCTTTATGTCAATCACCCATGGCTTCCTGTCCGTGGACAATGCTCTCAAGACTGGAGTTAGCTGCTCCTCTACCCAGGCCTCTCTCTGGATTTCAACCACCAGGCCATTTCCGGGTAGGATGCCTTCATCCCTGCACCACCGGGCTACGGCAGCAGGGTCCATTTCTGTGCTGTAAGGGTTCTGTCTAGGGGGAAAGTTGATTGCAGAACCGTAGAATATCCCGGACGAGCCCCCACGTGTAGCACTACCCCCGTAGGAGCTGCTGTTTGTTTGATTTGGGTCTATGTCCTGCCTATCAACCCCTGGAAGTGGCTCAAGCCTTCCCTTAGCACAACTGATATGAATAAGGAGTGTGAGACCTATTGAGTATTAGGAGACACAATCCTGCATACATCACACAATAACCTGTAAATGTTATTACCTTTGCTGGTCACTAGTCCTTCTAAGTGACAGAGATACTTCACACAAGTTATATGCTTAATCAAAGGTACCTTTACTCAGTATAAAAGGGAAGGGTAAAGAATCACATTAATACACACAGTTGACTCTGCATGCACATTGCAGAGTCAATAAACCAATAAGGATAGGTATCACTGAGATTAGGTAATAACAGGAAATAACATCAGCTATATATATGTACATGTATCTATATGTGTCTCTGCACGGCTAACTGGTTGCTCGCGAGCTCCCCCTTTGTTGCAATACCTTGCACGTGTTCATTCCCTATAATAGGTAAGCAAGGCCTATCTGCGTCCCACTCAAAGTTCCTTTCTCCAATGAAATCTTCGCTAGCCACCGTCGGTGCACAAGTTAAATTGTAATCCACAGGGTTTCAACAAGATGCTGTAATTATCCGCAATATACCTGAGTACTCGTGTGCCTGCCACCCACTAATGACGGATGCACCAATCTCTGATCACATAGTCTCCAGTGAGATACACTAGGCCGCAAGCTGTGGCGTGATAGGTGAAGTGTGGCTGGCACTAACTAAATCACTTTCCTCTAAGGTAGTAGTCAATTCTGGGCAGGTGCCCTTCTCACCAAACAGGCCCGACTTTCAGATAGTCTCCTCTGGCTTGTCCCGGTCACTCGATCTCCACGCTTCTGCTTCAGCTGCAGTCTCCGGACTCCGTCACTAACAGCATATGGTGATGGACGACTCCGGTCTCTGCTGGGCAATCACAGGACGCTGTGGACGATCCTCTGCTGGAAATCACTCAGGCACTCCCGTAATTTAGGCCCAGGCTTCTGGCCTAATCCTTAGGAAGCAGGCCTCCGTGCCAACTTCCTGCTTGATTGAGAGCTGGATCCAGAGAGAGAGAGCTGGCCCCTCCCCTGGTTTAAGTAGTCTGCCCAGAATGCTTTGCGGTGTTGCAATGCACCCTGGGTAATGTAGTCTGTCTTTTACTAAAAGCAACAAAGTCTTTTCTCCTAGCTGATATCTGTCCCAAAGTGCATTAGTTGCATTGTAACACTTATACCACCGGAGAAAGCCGGATTCCTTCTTACATATGGACATCCTGCTACACATATTTATACATTACTGATGTAAATGACTTATTCCGCGTACGCACGACCGTTTTTCATGACGAGAAAAATTTATTTTTTTAGATTGGTCGTGAAAAACGGTTGTGTGTATGCTCCATAGCATTTTTCGCAACGAGAAAACTGCTCGAAAAAAAATTAGAACCTGCTCTATTTTTTCTCGTTCTTTTTCACGTCGTGAAAAAAGGTTGTGTGTACGCTTTTACGAGGGGAAAAAAAACGCGCATGCTCAGAATCAAGTATAAGACGGGAGCGCTCGTTCTGGTAAAACTAGCGTTCAGAATGGAGATAGCACATTCGTCACGCTGTAACGGACTGAAGAGTCTGAAAAGCGCGAATCGTCTCTCACCAAACTTTACTAACACGAGGATCAGCAAATGCAGCCCAAAGGGTGGCGTCATTCGAATGGAACTTCCCCTTTATAGTGCCGTCGTAGGTGTTGTATGTCACCTCGCTTTGCTCAAGCGGTTTTTGTCATGAACGTGTGTATGCAAGGCAGGCTTGAGAGGAATCACGACGAGAAAAACATAATTTTTTTGCATGACATCAATAACGGTCGTGTGTACGCGGCATAAGGCTTATGTCTAATTCACATGTGTCAAACACAAGGCCCACAAGCTGAATCTGGCCCACCAGGCAGTGGCGTACCAAGTGGGGGGCGAGCCGCCCCGGGTGCCACACACTGGGGGGGGTGTCAGGTCGGCGCCCCCCCTCCGCAACGGAAGCGTTGACAGCGCCGCAGGGAGGGTTTAGGCAGCGGCGCGGTGACAGGCAGGTAAGAGCAGGACGAGGCGAGCTGCAGTGGCGTTGCGGGGAGTGCGGGTGGCACCACTGCACAAACCATCCCCTTCTCTCGTGGCTGCGGGCTGTCTGAGCGGTCCCGGATGTCACAGCCGAACAGAGTGAAGCCGGCTCCCCCTCCTCTCTGTTTATGTGTACACAGGGGGAGGAGACCTGCCGTGCTGATCTGAGGTACTGAATGGGGGGGTCTGCAGTGAGGGGCGGGTCTGCACTGAAGGGAGTGGGGTCTGTACTAAATGGGGGGGTCTGCACTGAATGGAGGGGGTCTTCGCTGAAGCGGGGTCTGTGTAACATGCAGGGGGTGCAGAGCTGTGGGGGGCTGTATAATGTAAAGGGGTCCAGAGGTGCAGGGTGCTGTGTAATGTAAAGGGGTGCAGGGGGCTGTGTAATGTAAAGGGGTCCAGAGGTGCAGGGGGCTGTGTAATGTACAACTTAGAGCCAGTGCAAAGCAGCCAGAAGCACCCTCATATCTCTAGCTTGGGACAGTAGTAGCCAGGTGCTTTAGTTTATCCAAGTTCTTCAGTTCAGTTCAGTTTATCCAAGTTCTTCAGGCGACGTGGCAAATGACAATCCGCAAATTGTTTCAGGTGACGTTGCAAATGACAATCTGCATCTGGTGGCAAGCAAATGACAATCAGCAAGGTGTGGCAGGTGACGTGGCAAGTGACAATCCGCAAGATGTGGCAGGTGACGTGGCAAGTGACAATCCGCAAGATGTGGCAGGTGACGTGGCAAGTGACAATCCGCAAGATGTGGCTAGTGACAATCCGCAAGATGTGGCAGGTGACGTGGCAAGTGACAATACGCAACGTGTGGCAAGTGACACACTCGGGGCTCCCACTAATTGCAGGCGACAGTGCCAAGTGACACACTCGGGGCTCCCACTGATTCTGCATTGAACTATTTAATTTTATATTACAATGTAATAATAGAAATAATGTGCTTCAATCATCCTGACATCATAACAACCATGGTGCCGGGATGATTGAAGCGCCGACACCAGCCATTTCCCCGATAAATTTCCCACAAAAAAAACATATTTTTTGGCAGTGCCCCTCCCGAGAAAAGACTCTGGATCCGCCCATGTCGCACAGTCAGTGTGACTGGTCGAACGCCGAGCGGACGGGCAGCTCGGCGGCTCACCCGCCGCCCACACAGTCACTTGCACGCCGACTCACAGGGCCCCCCTCGGCTGCGGGCCCCATAGCGCCCACGTGGGTCGCTATGGCGGTAGTTCCGCTGCTGCACAGAAGACTTCAAGCACAATATGGTGATTATACGTTCAGGCGTAGTAAGACATTCGAATGGTGTAAATGTTTCAAAGATGGCTCTACGTCTGTCAGTGACGATCCCGGTCATGGTGGTTCCCAGCCCACAGCAGTCATTCCTGTGAACATTCAGCACGTGGAATGCCTGATCCTGGATAATTAACGCAGAACCTTTCATGAAATTGCACAAGAGATTAAAGTGATACTAAAGGATCGTTTTCAGTAAGTAACAAACATATCATACTTACCTCCACTGTGCAGCTCGTTTTGCACAGAGTGGCCCCGAACACGACTTCTGGGGTCCCTCTGCGGCTCTCGCGGCTCCTCCCCGCAGCAGATAACCCCCCTAGGAGAAGCACTCTCCCAGGGGGTTACTTTGCGGGCGCGCTCCCGAGTCATACATTCGGCGTCCATAGAAGCCGAATGTATGACTCAGCCTCACCCCCCGGCGCCCTCGTCATTGGATTTGATTGACAGCAGCGGGAGCCAATGGCTGCACTGCTATTAATCTATCCAATCAAGAGCCGGGACCCCGTGGAGAGAGGCAGAGCATGTCACCGCAGAGTGACTTCCACGGCTCAGGTAATTAAAACGGGGGGGCTGGGGGGCTGGTGACTGCCAGAAGTTTTTTCACCTTAATGCATAGAATGCATTTAAGATTAAAGGGGTTTACAACCCCTTTAATCTTTCTGTGGTGCACTAATGACGAAGTGAAGCAGGCTGTCCTAGGATAGATCAGGCGTACTGACAAATCTTTCTATGCCAAAGCTTTTTGACCTCTCGGCGGCCAGGTCTTGGTGCAGCTTATTTGCGTGCATTAGCGCCGATAGAGCTATGCCAAGAGCAATCTCCCGGCACAGTGACCGGCGGCTCACGAAAAGCTCCCGATCGCGTCTTACGATTGGTTGTTTTCCGGTCATGTGACAGCCAATCGCGGCGGTCACTTGTCACAAGCGTCGCCACCGCCTTCCAGAATGCCAAACTTCTTAAAGGGTCAGTGGTAGTGATGAGCCGAACACCCCCGGGTTCGGTTCACACCAGAACCCGCGAACGGACCGAAAGTTCGAACGAACATTAGAACCCTATTAAATACAATGGATGCGAACGTTCGAATTCTAAAGTGCTAATTATAACAACTATTATGCATGTTATTGTCCTAAAAAGGGTTTGGGAACCCGGGTTCTGCACCAGGGGACATGTATCAATGCAAAAATAAGTTTTAAAAACGGTCGTTTTCCGGGAGCAGTCATTTTAATGATGCATAAAGTGAAAAAAAAAAAGTCAAATATTCCTTTAAATATCGTACCTGGGGGGTGTCTAAAGTATGCCTGTGAAGTGCCACGTGTTTCCCGTGTTTAGAACTGTCCCTGCACAAAATGACACTTCTAAAGGAAAAAAAAGCCATTTAAAACTGCTTGCGGCTTTAATGTAATGTCTGGTCCCGGTAATATGGATGAAAATCTTTAAGAAAAATGGCATAGCTACCCCATGACCCCCCCCCTACCCCAGCCCATTACCAGCCCCTTTGGGTCTTGTATGGATATTAAGGGGAACCCCGCACATAAAATAAAAAAGGCCCTATATACTCTGAACAGCCGTATACAGGCGGTGCATACAAGACAGGGACTGTAGGTTTGTTCTTATGTAGAATCTGTTTGTAATTTTGAACAGGTACATTGTTGAAGTGTAGCTCCAGACCAAAAATCTATTTTTAAACTTTTTGGAAAACATAGGTAAGGGTTATCACCCCTGTAACATTTGTTTTGCTGTCTGTGCCCCTGTTCAGAACATTTCACCTCACTTTCCGTCCTAATGACAACTGTTTTTGAAATGTGGTGTTTTTCTTGAAACAAGGATTGCTGATAAAGCATCAGTACAGAGGAGACACCTTTCTCCCATATTTATTCTTACAGGAGAGAATTTTCCTTCCTAGTGGTAGATTTCCTCTCACTTCCTGTTGTCTTCTTGCGTTTGCAAGTAGGAGTCGTTTGTAAGTTGGATGTTTGAAAGTAGGGACCTGCCGTATATACTCTGCAGAAATAGGCCCCTTAGTTGTTGGTGTTGGCACAACACTGTAAGCACTCACAGTTACTCTTGGTTGGTGCTGGAACGCCCTGCTGTCAACTATTATATCAGGAATTTTAATTACATATAATTGTTGAACAGTGGTAGTAAAAATTGGGCCTTTGATGGTGGTGCTGGTGCCACAACACTGTAAGCCCTGACAGTTACTCTTGGTGGGTGCAGCAATGGGCCCTGCTGTGAATTATTAGATCAAGAATTGTAATTACATGCCCCTGTTGAACAGGGGCTGAAAAATTGGGCCTTAGGCACTGGTGGCACAACACTGCAACCCTTCACAGATACTGTACTTGGAGCACAGCAATGAGCCCTGTTGCAAAGTATTGCTTCAAAAATTGTAATGACACGCCCCTGTTAAACAGGGGCTGAAAAATTGGGCCTTAGGCACTGGTGGCACAACACTGCAACTCCTCACAGATACTGTACTTGGAGCACAGCAATGAGCCCTGTTGCAAAGTATTGCTTCAAAAATTGTAATTACACGCCACTGTTAAACAGGGGCTGAAAAATTGGGCGTTAGGCACTGGTGGCGGCACCCATAAACAAAAATGATCTTCCAAGCTATCATCATCAATCGTACCATTGAGGACTCGGAGGAGGAGGATAGCCAGTCAACATAACAGCACAGGCACTCAGCATCAGCATCAGTCTTGAAGGGATGTGACATTTTAAAATCAATTAGTCTGTTATATCAGCATCAGGTGTGTGGTAGCTGGTGGTGATCCAAGACTGGTTCATCTTGATGAAAGTCAGTCGATCAACCGAGTCGGTGGACAGGCGCACCCTGTGATCCGTGACAAATCCTCCAGCAGCACTGAATGTGCGTTCCGAAAGAACGCTGGATGCAGGACAGGCCAGTAGCTCAATTGCATACTGTGCAAGCTCTGGCCAGTGATCCATCCTCAAGACCCAGTAAGCCAGAGGATTTTCGGTGGGGAAGGTGTCCAAGTCTGACCTTGCCCCTAGATATTCCTGCACCATGTTTATCAGACGCTGGCGATGGTTGCTGGAACCGATCATACTTTGGGGCTGCGGACTAAAGAATTGTCTGAACGCATCGGTCAGACGGCCACCTTCCCCACCGCTCCTTCTTTGACTGGCCGAAGCCTCAGCAACTCGTTGTCCAGGACCAGGAGTTTGCAACCTCCCAGTCTCTGGGAACGCGTTGCACAGACCTTTCTGCAAGGCCTCCCGGAGTTGTCTCATCCTCTGCTCCCTCTGCGACGGTAACATAAGGTCCGCAACCTTACCCTTGTACCGTGGATCAAGGAGAGTGGCCAGCCAGTAATGGTCCCTCTCCTTGATCCGAAGAATACGAGGATCCTTCCGCAGACTTTGCAGGATCAGGGAGGCCATGCAGCGTAGGTTTGCTGAGGCATTCGCTCCGGAGTCCTCTGGGTCACTAAGGACGACATGATCCGCAGCCACCTCCTCCCAGCCACGTACAAGTCCACTGGTTTCTTGGGACTGTAAATCATCCCTAAAAGACTGCTGCTGATGATGCTGAGTGCCAGCCTCCACCTCCATGCTGACACAATCCTCCTCCTCCTCCTCCTCCTCCTCCTCCTCCTCCTCTTCCTGTGCGATGGGTGGGACAGAAGGAACACTGTCTGGGTAAAGGGGGCCTTGAGAGGCAAGGAAGTCCTCCTCTTCCTGCCTCTGTTCTGCCTCAAGTGCCCTGTCCATTATTCCACGCAGCGTGTGCTCCAACAGGTGGACAAGAGGTACAGTGTCACTGATGCATGCACTGTCACTGCTCACCATCCTCGTGGCCTCCTCAAATGGTGCCAGGACAGTGCATGCATCCCTGATCATGCCCCACTGGCGTGGAGAAAAAAAACCAAGCTCCCCTGACCCTGTCCTGGTGCCGTAGTCGCACAGGTACTCATTGATGGCCCTCTGCTGCGTGTGCAGCCGCTGCAGCATGGCCAACGTTGAGTTCCACCTGGTGGGCATGTCACATATAAGGCGGTTCTTGGGCAGGTTCAACTCCTTTTGCAGCTCAGCCAGGCGAGCACTGGCATTATAAGATCTGCGGAAATGCACACAGACTTTCCTGGCCTGCCTCAGGACATCCTGTAAGCCCGGGTACCTGCCCAAGAAGCGCTGCACCACCAGGTTAAGGACGTGAGCCACACAGGGCACATGGGTCAGTTGTCCCTGTCGGAGGGCGGAGAGGAGGTTGGTGCCATTGTCGCAAACCACCATTCCTGGCTTAAGCTGGCGTGGCGTCAACCACCTCTCGGCCTGGCCCTGCAGAGCAGACAGGACCTCTGCCCCAGTGTGGCTTCTGTCCCCCAAACACACCAGCGCAAGCACGGCATGGCATCTTTTTGCCTGCGTACTTGCGTAGCCCCGTGAACGGCTACGGAGCACCGCTGGTTCATAGGACAAACCACAGGAAGAGGCCATGGAGGAAGAAGAAGAGGAGGGGGTGGAGGAGAGAGGTGTGTCACAACCAGTAGTAGCATTTTGGAGGCGTGGCGGTGGGACAACCTCCAACACTACTGCACCTTGTCCTGAATCCTTCCCAGCTGCCAAAAGAGTGACCCAATGGGCCGTGAAAGAAAGGTAACGTCCCTGTCCATGCCTGCTGGACCATGAGTCAGCGGTAATATGCACCTTACCGCTGACCGCCCTGTCCAGCGAGGCCAAGACATTGCCTTCCACATGCCGGTAGAGAGCCGGAATAGCCTTCCGTGAGAAAAAGTGGCGTTTGGGAACCTGCCACTGAGGAACCGCACATTGCACAAACTCACGGAAGGGGGCCGAGTCTACCAACTGAAAAGGCAGCAGTTGAAGCGCTAGCAATTTAGCCAAGCTAGCATTCAACCGCTGGGCATGTGGATGGCTGGGAGTGAACTTCTTTCGACGGTCCAGCAGCTGGGGCAGGGAAATTTGCCTGCTAGAATCGGACGTCGGTGTACTGCTAGCAGAGTGGGCGCAAGTACTTGGCTGTGACACACCTAATTCTACACCTTCATTCCTCTCAGTGCATGTTTCAGAGAGGACTGAAGTTATAGTGGGGTTGGAGATCCCAGCTGATGCGGTGCAAGGAGAGGTCCGCTTTGTTCTTTGGTGTGGGTCTTTGAGGTAGGCTTGCCAACGAGCTGCATGGCAGGTCAACATATGTCTGGTCAGGCATGTGGTACCCAAGCGGCTGATGTTTTGGCCACGCGATATACGCTTCAGACATATGTTGCAAACAGCAGCTGTGCGATCTGATGCACTAGCCTCAAAAAAGGCCCACACCAAAGAACTTTTTGAATGACGGGCAGAGGCAGCGCCCTGCACAGGCGGAGCTCTGCGGTGTGATTCCGTCGGTGTACTGCCCTTACGCTGGCCACCAAAGGGCATCCTGCCTCGTTGGAGATGTGCCTCCTCCTCCTCCTCCTCCTCTCTCCTATTAGGCACCCACGTGGAGTCATTGACCTCATCATCCCCTCCCTCCTCATCACTGGAGCCAATCTGGCAGTATGCTGCAGCTGCTGGAACATGACTGCCAGATTGGTGTCCTTCTTGAGCATCCCCTCTGTCTGCTCTCACGCTACTGCCTTCCTCTAGCTGGGTTTCATCATCAGACCCTTCGAAACGCTGGGCATCCTCCTGGAGCATGTACCCAACACTGTGCTGAAACAGTTCGGGGGACTCCTCAGGAGGAGGACATGGTGGGTCTAGGGAAGGAGTGACTGATGATTTGTCTGACATTGATACCAGGGAAGACGACGCTTTGGCAGCTGCTTTTCCAGTACCCTGAGCCTGGGTGAGAGAGGATGAGGAGGAGGAGGAGGGCTTGGTCATCCACTCTACCAAGTCTTCGGCATGATGTGGCTCAACATGTCCAGCTGCCGAAAAGAAGGACAAGCGTGTCCCATGGCCATGTGCTGATGACAATGCACCGCGTCCACGACCAGCACTGTTGCCCCCAGACACAGAGCCTGCTTGCCCTCTTTTATTGCCTCCTGACTGTCTGCCTCTCCTTGTTTGCCTTCCAGACATTCTAATAGATGGCCTGCAGGGAGATGGGAAAAAAGCAATAAGGGCTACCTTCAGGTGTCCTTCTCTGTCCCTTGAAACAAGGACTTTCACAGTGAAAGAAACTGACACTGTCCCTACCTAGAGTTTTCTGTCCCTAGAATAAATGTTTTTTTTAATCACAATATAGCACAAGGACAATTCACTCAATGTCTCTCCAGGTCCCTGGAAACAAGGACTTGCAGAGTGAAAGAAACTGACACTGTCCCTACCTAGAGTTTTCTGTCCCTAGAATAAATGTTTTTTTTAAGCACAATATAGCACAAGGACAATTAACTCACTGTCCTTACAGGTCCCTGGAAACAAGGACTTGCAGAGTGAAAGAAACTGACACTGTCCCTACCTAGAGTTTTCTGTCCCTAGAATAAATGTTTTTTTTAATCACAATATAGCACAAGGACAATTAACTCACTGTCCTTACAGGTCCCTGGAAACAAGGACTTGCAGAGTGAAAAAAAAAAAACACTCTCCCTACCTAGAGTTTTCTGTCCCTAGAAAAAATGTTTTTTTTAAGCACAATATAGCACAAGGACAATTAACTCACTGTCCTTACAGGTCCCTGGAAACAAGGACTTGCAGAGTGAAAGAAAAAAAACACTCTCCCTACCTACAGTTTTCTGTCCCTAGAAAAAATGTTTTTTTTAATCACAATATAGCACAAGGAAAATTAACTCACTGTCCTTACAGGTCCCTGGAAACAAGGACTTGCAGAGTGAAAGAAAAAAAACACTCTCCCTACCTACAGTTTTCTGTCCCTAGAAAAAATGTTTTTTTTAATCACAATATAGCACAAGGAAAATTAACTCACTGTCCTTACAGGTCCCTGGAAACAAGGACTTGCAGAGTGAAAGAAACTGACACTGTCCCTACCTAGAGTTTTCTGTCCCTAGAATAAATGTTTTTTTTAAGCACAATATAGCACAAGGAAAATTAACTCACTGTCCTTACAGGTCCCTGGAAACAAGGACTTGCAGAGTGAAAGAAACTGACACTGTCCCTACCTAGAGTTTTCTGTCCCTAGAATAAATGTTTTTTTTAAGCACAATATAGCACAAGGACAATTAACTCACTGTCCTTACAGGTCCCTGGAAACAAGGACTTGCAGAGTGAAAAAAAAAAACACTCTCCCTAACTAGAGTTTTCTGTCCCTAGAAAAAATGTTTTTTTTAAGCACAATATAGCACAAGGACAATTAACTCACTGTCCTTACAGGTCCCTGGAAACAAGGACTTGCAGAGTGAAAGAAAAAAAACACTCTCCCTACCTACAGTTTTCTGTCCCTAGAAAAAATGTTTTTTTTAATCACAATATAGCACAAGGAAAATTAACTCACTGTCCTTACAGGTCCCTGGAAACAAGGACTTGCAGAGTGAAAGAAAAAAAACACTCTCCCTACCTACAGTTTTCTGTCCCTAGAAAAAATGTTTTTTTTAATCACAATATAGCACAAGGAAAATTAACTCACTGTCCTTACAGGTCCCTGGAAACAAGGACTTGCAGAGTGAAAGAAACTGACACTGTCCCTACCTAGAGTTTTCTGTCCCTAGAATAAATGTTTTTTTTAAGCACAATATAGCACAAGGACAATTAACTCACTGTCCTTACAGGTCCCTGGAAACAAGGACTTGCAGAGTGAAAGAAACTGACACTGTCCCTACCTAGAGTTTTCTGTCCCTAGAATAAATGTTTTTTTTAAGCACAATATAGCACAAGGAAAATTAACTCACTGTCCTTACAGGTCCCTGGAAACAAGGACTTGCAGAGTGAAAGAAACTGACACTGTCCCTACCTAGAGTTTTCTGTCCCTAGAATAAATGTTTTTTTTAAGCACAATATAGCACAAGGACAATTAACTCACTGTCCTTACAGGTCCCTGGAAACAAGGACTTGCAGAGTGAAAAAAAAAAAACACTCTCCCTACCTAGAGTTTTCTGTCCCTAGAAAAAATGTTTTTTTTAAGCACAATATAGCACAAGGACAATTAACTCACTGTCCTTACAGGTCCCTGGAAACAAGGACTTGCAGAGTGAAAGAAAAAAAACACTCTCCCTACCTACAGTTTTCTGTCCCTAGAAAAAATGTTTTTTTTAATCACAATATAGCACAAGGAAAATTAACTCACTGTCCTTACAGGTCCCTGGAAACAAGGACTTGCAGAGTGAAAGAAAAAAAACACTCTCCCTACCTACAGTTTTCTGTCCCTAGAAAAAATGTTTTTTTTAATCACAATATAGCACAAGGAAAATTAACTCACTGTCCTTACAGGTCCCTGGAAACAAGGACTTGCAGAGTGAAAGAAACTGACACTGTCCCTACCTAGAGTTTTCTGTCCCTAGAATAAATGTTTTTTTTAAGCACAATATAGCACAAGGACAATTAACTCACTGTCCTTACAGGTCCCTGGAAACAAGGACTTGCAGAGTGAAAGAAACTGACACTGTCCCTACCTAGAGTTTTCTGTCCCTAGAATAAATGTTTTTTTTAAGCACAATATAGCACAAGGAAAATTAACTCACTGTCCTTACAGGTCCCTGGAAACAAGGACTTGCAGAGTGAAAGAAACTGACACTGTCCCTACCTAGAGTTTTCTGTCCCTAGAATAAATGTTTTTTTTAAGCACAATATAGCACAAGGACAATTAACTCACTGTCCTTACAGGTCCCTGGAAACAAGGACTTGCAGAGTGAAAGAAAAAAAACACTCTCCCTACCTACAGTTTTCTGTCCCTAGAAAAAATGTTTTTTTTAAGCACAATATAGCACAAGGAAAATTAACTCACTGTCCTTACAGGTCCCTGGAAACAAGGACTTGCAGAGTGAAAGAAAAAAAACACTCTCCCTACCTACAGTTTTCTGTCCCTAGAAAAAATGTTTTTTTTAATCACAATATAGCACAAGGAAAATTAACTCACTGTCCTTACAGGTCCCTGGAAACAAGGACTTGCAGAGTGAAAGAAACTGACACTGTCCCTACCTAGAGTTTTCTGTCCCTAGAATAAATGTTTTTTTTAATCACAATATAGCACAAGGAAAATTAACTCACTGTCCTTACAGGTCCCTGGAAACAAGGACTTGCAGAGTGAAAGAAACTGACACTGTCCCTACCTAGAGTTTTCTGTCCCTAGAATAAATGTTTTTTTTAAGCACAATATAGCACAAGGACAATTAACTCACTGTCCTTACAGGTCCCTGGAAACAAGGACTTGCAGAGTGAAAGAAAAAAAACACTCTCCCTACCTACAGTTTTCTGTCCCTAGAATAAATGTTTTTTTTAATCACAATATAGCACAAGGACAATTAACTCACTGTCCTTACAGGTCCCTGGAAACAAGGACTTGCAGAGTGAAAGAAACTGACACTGTCCCTACCTAGAGTTTTCTGTCCCTAGAATAAATGTTTTTTTTAAGCACAATATAGCACAAGGACAATTAACTCACTGTCCTTACAGGTCCCTGGAAACAAGGACTTGCAGAGTGAAAGAAACTGACACTGTCCCTACCTAGAGTTTTCTGTCCCTAGAATAAATGTTTTTTTTTAAGCACACTATAGCAGAAGCACAAAACACACTGACACTCTCCCTACCTATCCTTCTCTTTCCCTAAACTAAAGGAATCCAGGTTAAGCAAGAAAGAAATAACAGTCACTGTCCCTGCCTATGCTACTCTATCCCTGCTCCGGAACACACTACACTAGGCCGCCGTGCTGGCGGCCTTTTATAGTGTGGGGCGTGTACTAAACACCCTCAGCAATAATTGGCCACAGGCATCCTGCCTGTGGCCAATCATTGCTCTCCTCGCTGCCGGCGCTGTGATTGGCCAAGCATGCGGGGTCACAGTGCATGCTTGGCCAATCACAGCGCCTGGATGACACTGCGATGGCGTAGTGCATTGTGGGCCGTTCGCGTCACTCGAATTTGGCGCGAACGGCCCAAATCGTTCGATCTTCGTCGAACGATCGAACAGCCAATGTTCGAGTCGAACGTATGTTCGACTCGAACACGAAGCTCATCCCTAGTCAGTGGGAGCCGACGCAAAGGGGTTAATTAAACGCTGGGATGAGTGTATAAATTTAGCAGGTGAGTATGACGAAAAATAAATGCAGTTTCCACTCCTTGAAATTTGTTCTTTTATTATATAAACTTAAAAGTCCCGGTTTGACTTGAAATCCCCTCGTATATATAAATATTCTGATTATATTTTATGTAAATGTGACAGTACATGGGGGGCGTGGCCTGACATAGCATGGAGTAGGACGTGCATGATTTGAGCTCCGTCCATTACTCCTGTACAGCCCATCCTGACCTTCAGCGTCATCCTGCACCAGCCCAGCGGGACCCCCTGGGGACCCTGAACATCCGTGGCCGCAAATCCACCATCCTCCGCTCGTACGGCGGCCTCCGCAGGGCCGCGATCCCGATCGCGGGTGCCGCATTTAGGAAAGTCCGCGGCTTCGGCCTAGCCCTGGAAGTCGGCGGCCATCTTGCTCCACCCGACCTGCCGCCTGTGCTGCTTCCTGGCCCTCCTGCTCTCAGGTAACAGCCTGCAGGGGCCCACCGAGTCCCCCTGAGGACCCCTCACACCCACAGAGGCAGATACATCAGCCTCTGACTGCGCGGCCGCCGCGTTCAGGAAAGGCCCCGGCTTCGGCCTAGTGCTGGTCGGTGGCCATCTTGCTTCACCCGGCCTGCTGACTAGTGACTCTTCCTGGCCCACCAGCCCTGCAGCTCCCTACCATTCGGTATAGACTGAGCTGCCTGCTTTGGAGGGGGGAGGGATCACAGCGGATACCTGCCATGACTCCGCCAAAAACGCCAAAAGCCACCCTGGCGAAATTGGACCAGTACCGCCGCCAGGAGGAGGAAAGGGATGGCGGTGCCGCAGGCGGTGAGCAGGACGCTACGGGAGGCGACACAGCTAAACTGCTCGAGGCGATCACATACTGCCGGACGTCCCTGACGGCGCAAATAGAGGGGGTCAAGGTGGACCTTTCACTCATGCGACAAGACTTCCAGAAACTTCGTGAGCGTGTCACGACTGCCGAAACCCGCATTGGAGAGGTGGAGGACACCGTTACGCCGCTCCAAGTCAGCTCCGATCGAATGCAGCTCCAAATCAATCAGATTCTAAGCAAGCAAGATGATATGGAAAATAGGCTCCGGAGGTGCAACCTCCGTTTCATCGGGCTCCCCGAGGGAGCTGAGGGCAAAGATCCTACCACCTTCTTGGAGAAACTCCTTGTTGACACCTATGGCCGCGAGGCCTTCTCCCCCACCCTGGCGGTGGAGAGGGCTCATCGTATGCCTGCCAGATCTCCTCCTCAGGGGGCTCCCCCCCGCACGTTTATAGCAAAATTCTTGAATTACAAAGATAGAGATGCGGCGCTGCGCATGGCCAGGGAAAAAGGTAACATCCACCTTGGAAACTCCAAGATCGCTATCTTCCCCGACTTTTCTGCCGAGGTGCAGCGCCGCCGCCAAGGCTTCATGGAGGCGAAGAGGAGGCTCCGGATACAACATCTTAAATACTCTATGCTATTTCCAGCTCGTCTTAGAGTCGAAAGGGACGGCCGTTTGTTCTTTTTTGAGGATCCTCAGGAAGTCATTGCCTGGTTGGAGCGTCCGGGGCCCGCCAGAGGGGCGGCGGAGTGACCTGACCGAGCATGTTCATCAGCACTATTGATTGCCTGTCATCATCACCAGCACATTTTACGCCGCAGCGGGAGTCTGCAAATCCTGGAATGTTACCCCCCTTTTTTTTTTTGTCTCCCCTTTACTGCCCGCGGCGCATACCCTATTGCTCCTTACCCCTGGGACCCCCTTTTGCCTTCCCCTGCTATAATCCTCTTTCAATTGTAACCTGCAGAGGGGGTCTCCCATACTTAGGGCCCCCACTGACTGGTTGATCCATGTAACTACCCTGGAGACTGTAATTGCGGAGCACAATCAGTCCTACACTCCACATGCCTAACACAGCGAATTTTCGCCCCCCAGCAACCGGAACATGCATCTCTTTATTATGTGACTGCAGAACTTTCTATACCACCGACCCCGCACTGTACTTCTGGTTCACAGTACAAGAAGAGCCTGTTGCTCTTTATTTGCGGGCATTGGATCTTCCACACCTCCCATGTGAGGAGATCGCTGCAGATCTTTTACGTAACAGCAAGATATTTTGGTTTTATCTGCTACCGGTTGTTACTTTCTTTTGGTTTTGGGAACATACCCGCATCAGTTGGGGAAGATGCAGGGTGGGGAGGGGGGAGGGGGAGGTTCGTTTTTTCTTGATGGACTGCAATACAACGAAGTGCATGCTAACATTGATACTGCATAGATGGCAAACCTTGTATTCATGTAATGCTACTGTCCCACGATATGTTTTAATGTTTGAATTATGGCATCGATAAAACTGCTCACTTGGAATGTGCGTGGGCTTGGGGACAAGGTAAAGAGATCTGCAGTTTTCTCATTTCTCAAAAAACAACGAGCCGACATTGTGGTGTTAGTGGAGACACACGTTGAGGGTCGGCTCCAGATAGCACTCCGCCGGCCATGGATTGGGTGGGCATATCATTCATCCCACTCGTCCCACGCCCGCGGAGTCTCAGTTTTGATTGCCAAGACGGTACATTTTGAGCTGTGTGATGTTCAGTCTGACCCACAGGGGCGCTATGTCTTTCTTTCGGTTAAATTGTATGGTGAACCTTTCCTACTGATGGCATTCTATGTACCTCCACCATTTAATTCTACTATAGTCACAGAGGGCTTGCTATATATGACTCGTCATCCTTCGATTCAGGCGGTGTGGCTGGGGGATTTTAACGCTACGTTGAACCCTACATTAGACAAACTGTCGCCCTCGCCATTATCTACTACAGCTCCAACCCACACTAGATTCTCCCGACTTATCTCTTCCTTTAATCTCACTGACACCTGGCGTTTTAAATTCCCGCTCACTCGAGCTTACTCCTGTTTCTCAACTACCCATAACACCATGTCCCGTATAGATTTTATATTCATTTCTAGTACCCTTGCCCCAAGATTACTGGAAGCTGAATTTGCCCCCAGATTACTTTCAGACCATAGCCCATATTTCATTAGCCTCTCCATCCCATTAGACAAACCGCCCCGTACGTGGCGCCTGAATCCGTTTTGGCTCACCCTGTTGTCGGAGGATGACGAGCTTGGTAACAGTTGGAGAACTTACTTTTTAGAGAATGACGGATCTGCATCCCCAGACGTAGTATGGGAAGCCTTCAAACTGCATGCACGTATGACTCTGACCTCCTTTATCAACAGGCTGAAGGCTAATTCATCAGCCATGCTGGACGGGGCAATGCGGGATCTGTCCTCCTCTGAACAGGGGTACATGTCGAACCCCTCTCCTGATGGAGCTGCCCGACTCAGGTTACAAACCAGGGTGGTTAATCAGCTACAACACGAGACGGCCAGGAAAAAACTTTTCTTTGCCAGACAAAAATTATATGAACATGGGGAGAGAGCGGGTAAACTGTTGGCCTACTTGGCACATAGTGAGGATAGACCCCCTACTGTCATTTCCCTCACTGGTCCTAATGGGGAAAAGATTACGGAACCCCAGGCTGTCACTTCTGAATTTAGGGACTTCTTTTCTCAACTATATACGTCCCAGGTTTCTACCACTGACTCTCAATTGGAAGATCTACTGGCGGAAATCATCTTTCCACAGCTAGACGATGCCCAAATGGCTATGCTAGACGCACCTATTACACTCGACGAAATAACCACAGCGATTGGGAGCTTCGCCAGATCCAAGGCCCCGGGTTCAGATGGGTTGCCCATAGAATTTTACGCCCAATACATCGAGATACTTGCCCCCAAGTTATTGTCCCTCTTCAACCATCTATTTGACAATTTCACCTTACCCCCATCGATGGGCGAGGCGGTAATTATCCTCATACCTAAGCCAGGCAAGGACCCAGGCCTCCCGGAATCTTATAGACCAATATCGCTACTCCAGGTAGACATAAAGATTCTGGCTAAAGTACTTGCCCTACGCCTTAACCAAGTGATTCTAACCCTGATCCATGCTGACCAAGCTGGATTTATGCCGGGGCGTAACACCTCCTTCAACCTCAGAAAATTGTATATTAACTTACAAGCGACACATACTAATGTTGGGTCCCGGGTGGTGGTGGCTTTGGATACTGCCAAGGCCTTTGACTCAGTGGAGTGGCGGTACCTTTGGGGATGCCTCCGTGGCTTTGGTTTTGGACCTAAATTTATTAAGTGGGTTCAATTATTATATCTGGCACCCAGGGGTAAAGTAGTGGCCAACGGGAGGGCCTCCCAGACATTTGACTTATCCAGGGGCACTAGACAGGGCTGCCCACTGTCTCCGCTCCTCTATGCCTTGGCGGCGGAGCCCCTTGCAATCTCCATTAGAGGGGACCCCGAGATTCAGGGTCTCTGCCTTGGTTCCCTGACTGAAAAAATTAGCTTATACGCAGACGACACGCTACTATACCTGGCCGACTCTGCCACATCGCTTCAGAAGGCGTTGCATACAATTGAACACTTTGGTCAGTTCTCTGGCCTTAAAATTAATTGGGAGAAATCTCAAATACTGCCTATGGATAGTTTCCCCTCTCCCAAGCTACAGGCACAGTTACCACTCCAGCGAGTGAACACTATCAAATATCTTGGAGTATTGGTGAATAGAACACCGGCTGACTATATATCCCTGAACATAGAACCCCTTTTCGATCTCATCAAGTCTAGAACCCAGGTATGGGCGAGACTGCCGCTCGGCGTGTGGGGCCGTATTAACATTGTTAAAATGATATTATTTCCGAAAATATTGTATATACTCTGGCACACACCCGTATACTTACCCTTGAAATTTTTCAAGTCAATGGAGGCCATACTCAAGACATTTATTTGGGGTAACAACAGACACAAGCTGGCCTGGAGAGTCCTTAAGAACCCTACTGACCTAGGTGGAACAGCCCTCCCTGACTTAAATCTTTATTACCTTGCGTCCCAACTGTCTCAACTATACCACATAGATAAAACCGACAGACTCAGATTCCTCACCCTCCTCTGTCCACGGTGGGCACAACTGACCACTGACCCACTCACTGCAATTGCAGTGGGACATAGTGGGAATAACTCCAATAGAGACCGTGGGTCCCTATTATACCAATATAGGCGCGTATGGGACATCACCACTAAAACATTAACGACCCCTAAACACAACAACTATACCCCCTTATGGCACAATAGACTACTCTCAGAGTTTCTCTTGATCCCTGACACAGAGATATGGTGCGAATATGGAATATATTATTTGCACCACATAATTTCCGATGGCACACTTAAAAACTTTGAGGACCTCCAAAATGAGTTCCTGCTGCCCAATTCTATGCTTTTTAGATTCTTCCAGGTGCGTCACGCAGCCCAAGCTCAGTTTCCCCAGCCTTTGCCACAATCTACGCCTAATGTTATTATGGCTGTGGTTAAAGGTGTGGACCCGCGAAAGCTGATCTCTGATTTTTATGTCATGCTTCTCACCCCATCATCTACCACGCTAGCTTACAGCCTTAAACCAAGATGGGAAAGAGAGGTGGGCCCACTGGAGGATGAGGAGTGGAGTGAAGCCCTAGACTCGTGCAAGACTGTATCCCCCAAGCTCTCTGACAGGCTGACCCAGTTATACGTGGTGCACCGAGCGTATCTCACCCCCCTAAGAATCGCCCGCTTTAGACGACAGTTTTCTACCTTGTGCACAATGTGTAACCAAACGACGGGCACATTCTTCCATCTACTCTGGGCGTGCCCGGTCCTTCAGGGTCTGTGGAAGCAGATTGTTGACTTCCTCCATGATGACATGGGATCCCCATTGACCCTGGACCCCAAACAATGCTTACTGGGGATATTCCCCGACTCTGAGATGGACAAATTCACTAAAACATTCTTGCATGAAACATTGTTTAATGCTAGAAAAATTATAGCCAGACAGTGGATGAGACCCACTCCCCCCAGCTTCAACGATTGGAAACTAGATATAAATAACACTCTTCCCTACAAAAAGTTCATATACATCAACAGAGGTTGTCCAGATAAGTACTACAAAATCTGGGATCGATGGCTTGAGTCCGCAGACACATGCACTGATGGTCCGTAATACTATACATCCTTCTAGCGTGCAATTCCATGAATAGCGTGGACATAGGGTTTTCCACTTATTGATAGTCACTGAATCCAGTGTTCAATCTGAACAAGTTTTTTGATCTACTGTGCCTATATATGTATAAGCCACATTTCTTGTTTTATGCATTTCTCCAGTATTGCCTTGTAACTTGCAGAATTATGTTCCAAATGTAAATTGTTCAATAAAAAACTTTTTTCTCAAAAAAAAAAAAAAATGTGACAGTACATATTACGAATGCATTACTGTTTTTTTTTGGTCTGTGCTTAGTTCAGAGGTATATCAGGGATGTTGGTGCCAGATTGCGCAGTCACCGTAATTGACCATAAAATGCATTACTGTTTACGGGTGAGGTCTTCCCAGCTGCTGTACAATATTACACATTGCTCAGCTCCACCTCTCTCCCTTCTGATCCTCTCTCCTCCTCTGTACACTGTCCTCTGTCCCTGATGTCAGGTGCTTCCTGCTGTCACATTCACCTTCCAGTTTGCACCTGTCAGGGAATGTGACATGGCTATCACTGGACTGTTTGGCTTCCCGTCTCTGAGCTTCAATGATCTGTGTCACTGGACTGCCTGGCTCTGCCTCTTCTATGTTCTGTTCAAAGCCTCCAAGCTGTATGTGACATGGAGGGAGCTGAACAGAGCATTCAGCCCTTTCCCAGGTCCTAAACGTCACTGGTTGTATGGCAATGCCCACGAGGTAAGACGTTATCTGTGTAAATATACAGCAAGGAAAATGTATGTATGCATGTCTGGGATAATTCATCCAGAGTGAAGGGGAAAATTGCATTTTTCTGAATGTTTTTTTTTTTTTTGTAGCACAGTTAAAAAGACCCCATTGCCAGATCATTTATTTCAATACAAGCCTCCCTTGTGTAGACATCCAAAATCCATGAGACTGCTGCTGGGTGCCGCCATCGTAGATGTGATGTCTGTGGCCCCAGCAGATTCAGGTCTGTCACTCAAGGGACACTCTAGTCTATAGCATACCTCCCAACTTTTAAAAGTCCCCCCGCCGGACAATCAGTGCAACATTTTACCTCAACAGAAAATTTGTTGAGCGGGGGGGGGGGGGGGGGTCGCGGCGGGACATTTACATTTTTTTTATTCCCTGGCAGTAAAGTTGTTGAGCGCAGGGGGGGGGGGGGGGGCGATACGTTTGAAAAATAATTCTTCCCCGGAAAAAAAGTTGTTGAGCGGGGGAGGGGTTCCCGATCCCGATCCCGGGACATTGTTAGTAGCCTATTGTGGGGGGGGGGGGGGGTGTCTTACCTGCTCCGACTGGCTCGTTCGTCATCCCGCGCGTTCCACTTCCTGCTGTGCCTTCCTGCTCTGCGGGAAAAAATGAAGTCTCGCGGGTCTGCGCGAAAAACCCACAGAATCCGTGCCAGTTGGGAGGTATGCTATAGTATTGCTCTTCACTCCTCCCCTGGCAGCTACATAAAAACAGGCTGGGGCAGAGGAGCTGGGTCAGCAGTAATTGGCACGTACACACGACCGTTTTTCATGACGAGAAAAATTCCATTTTTAAAAATGGTCGTGTGTAGGCTCCAGAGCATTTTTCTGGACGAGAAAAATGTCCGATTTTTTTTTTAGAACCTGCTCTATTTTTTCTCGCTGTTTTTCACTTCGTTTTTTTTTAACGTTGCGAAAAACGGTCGTGTGTATGCTTTTACGAGGGGAAAAAAAACGCGCATGCTCAGAATCAAGTATGAGACGGGAGCGCTCATTCTTGTAAAACTAGCGTTCGTAATGGAGATAGCACATTCGTCACGCTGTAATGGACTGAAAAGCACGAAGACTGAAAAGCGCAAATCGTCTCTCACCAAACTTTATTAACATGAGGATCAGCAAAAGCGTCCCAAAGGGTGGCGCCATTCAAATGGAACTTCCCCTTTATAGTGCCGTTGTACGTGTTGTACGTCACCGCACTTTGCTCAAGCATTTTTTTCATGAACGTGTGTATGCAAGGCAGGCTTGAGAGGAAACACGAAAAAATCACGTCGAGAAAAACGTCGTTTTTTTCCATTACATGAATAACGGTCGTGTGCACGCGGCATTAGAGTAGTCAAATTTTCTAGCAAGGCACGTTGCTAGTGTATTAAAAAAGTAATTATTAAAATAAAAAAATTTTTACCTGCATTTTTTGAGCTGGTGACTTAAAGGCTAAGTTCACCCGTTGAAAAAAAAAATGCAGGCAAAAAATGTGCATTTTTTTTTGTTTTTTTTCTAAGGAGCCTGCAGAGCATTGCACCCGGGATCAGCAGATCACAGGTGTAATGTCCTGCTCCTGCAGACTCTCAGGATAGCTGTCTGCCCGTACCTCGGTACTTTAGTAGTCTATTCATTCACAGGAAACTGTAAATGAATGATGCGGCCATGTGGGCAGAGTGCCATATGGCTGCGCTGTTTTCACATTGTGACTGTGGGTGTGGGAAGAAGATACCCCACCCTCTGTCACAGGGATGGGGGAGAAGGTGCAGATGCTGGAACATGTTACATGTTCCACCCTAAAAACGGATGGAACATGTTCCAAAGGTGAACTTATGCTTTAAAGTCTGTGTTCCTAAAGCCAAATTTTCAGTATGTTTAGCATCATGCCTAAATTTTTTATTTTTTTTTAAACCACCTGTAAGAGAAAGGCATAATGAGCTAGTATGACCAGCATAATAGCTCATTATGCATCACTTACCTTAGATCGGGGCCCCCAAAGCCGTCCTTGTCTCCCTTTTCAGCCGCAGCCATCGCTGCAGCGATAGCCGCAAGGTCACTTCCGTGTATCGCCGCTCCAGCCAATCACAGCGCCGCTCCGGCGCTGTGATTGGCCGGAGCGGCGAAGACGTGACTCCGCGCATGCGCGCGGGAGCCGTCGAATCCGGCTAAGTCGTCGAATGATGGGACTTAGCCGGATTTGTGAATGGGATTAACCCCATGAATGCGCCGTTGTCTACGGCGCGCATGCGCTGTAGACACGGAGCAATGTCATTTTTAGCAAATATCTCCTAAACCGTGTAGGTTTAGGAGATATTTCTTGCACCTACAGGTAAGCCTTAATCTAGGCTTACCTGTAAGTGCAAGTTGCAAAAGGGGGTTTACAACCACTTTAAAGCAGAGCTAAAGTCAGCAATACTTAGCTCTGCTTCAACAGTCTGAGGTCCCTCACCGGCACAGGTATCTTCTACACAGCTTTTCCGGGTGCCAGCCTGCAGCCATCTTGATTGGCCAACATGGGGTGCTGTCCCTCTGGTGCATGCGCAGGAGTTCAGTCATCCCAGCAAATAGGATCTGTACCAGAATGTAAATTGGGCTGCGCATGGGGCACTTAACATCTATAGGCACTTGATCTTTAAATTATTGGTTAAGGGCATCGGTCGGTTTCTATTGACATTCGACCCATGTGTACGGCAGCCGGTCCATCTGAAGCAGGCCATTCGGCTGGCTTCTGTTGAAAGGGCATGACCAAAAAAAGATCTGTGGATCGGCACCCGATCAGCGCTCTCAGCCATTGGGGGGAAAACAATAGCTCATTGGGGTAGATCGCTGTACTAACATTGGATTGTTAGTACAGCGGCTCCTCCTGAGCTCTTCAGTATTTTTCGTTCAGCCCACTGGGTTGAAAAAAAAAAAAAAGTGTGTACTAGGCTTTACATTGAGAGCAGTAATATTTGTAATCTTTACACTTATCAGGGGTCTGGAGTTTGAACTCTGCTTATGATTTCAGGGATGTCTTCAATCTCATAATGTGTCCTTGTTATCTGTTGTTGTTCTGTATGGTCTATAACTCTATCACATGTATTTTAATAAGGCATAATAAATCACCACAACATTACCTTGAACGTGTTAGCAAAAAACACATTCTCTGTTTTAAGGTTGTAAGTGGGGTGCAGCGTGGTGCGGCGGCAATAATTCACACAGTCAGGTGCAATATAAAACTTGTATTGAAGTAATGCAGCAACAGTTAACAACAAACCTGGTGGAACAGCTAACCAGCCGGGCACACTTACAGTTTCCAATAACGTGAAGAAGTAGGTTCCAGCCAAACCGACAGTGTCTGTTGAGAGGGGACAGAATTCGGCCTGGCCTTCGAGTACCAAACCAGAAAGGTATCCAGAGAGATGCGACCCGATCCTTTTCCTTTCGCTAGTACTGTCCCTATTAGATGGGGTACCTTTCCCTACTCTACCCACTCGCACAGAGCACACCAAACCCATGGACTAGGGCAGGGGTGCCCAACCAGTGGCCCGGGGGACACATGTGGCCCGCGGAGCTCTCTGATGTGGCCCGCAACCTCCTGCTCTGGAATGGAATAGAATAGAATACTGTTATTAAAGGTAAGTTTATTACTAAAATCACAGTCTATATATGGGCATATGTGTTCTGCAGTGGTTACTGGGCTGCTTTCAACTAATCCACAGGTGCAGAGCAGTGCACCTGTGGGCTACCTGCACTGAGCCATAGACTTCTATTACCTGCGAGTTTGGTGTGGTTTCTGAAAGTGCACAACACCTACAGGATATAATAGCAGTCTACGGCAAAGTGCAGCTAACCTGCAGCAAAGCCACAGGTGAACCCGCGGTGCGGGTAAACAGTGCATCAGTGTGAAAGCAGCCTTAGGCCCCTTTCACATGGTCCATCTGATCTGATCGGACCCTCTATTCACCTCTAAGGAGTGGCAGATGTAAATGGACTTGTGTCCGTTTACAAACGCCTACCTCCAATCCGATCCGCAAAAAAGAGTTTAGTGGGCTCTATAGAGTAGGCTGCCATCCACCCGCTTATTGTGGCCCCCGAGCAGTTACCAAGTCACTTAAGTGGCCCCTGCTCTTCAAAAGGTTGGGCAACCCTGGACTAGGGCCTTCAAAAGACTTGGCCACACCTAAGATGTCTGCTGCAGTGATTCAGGAAACCATAGAGGTACCCTGTTCCCCATGACTTCCTCTCCCCCTGCATTGCCGCTGTGGTTGACTGCCACCTGCAGTGGAGACAGGAGACTGCACCTTCCTACAAGGTCATGACTGAATAGCGTCTTCAGTGTGCCTAAAATTTCCAGTACGGTTTTCTGATGCCCTATATATCCATTTACCATAGATATTTCTTCTTACTGAACAAACAGAACACTGCATAGCTGAAGCAAATATACAGGATCTGACTGGCTTGTCATACGATTTGCAAAATAAAGGACATACTCTTGTGACCCACCCACTTCTAACTTTATATGGAAACATAGTATGGTGGGGTGACAACAAATCAGAGCCTGTAATTCTGTACACTTCGTGCCATTGCCCCACCCCCTGACAAGTTGGACAACTAGACCTAGTGATCCACAGTGATGCAGCTCATTCTGAGCTCTCCTATAACCCCCCTAATTACACCAACTGCCCCCCAACACACAGAGCTGAACAACGTGGGTAGTTACAGATTTCTCCACCATTACTGACTGACAGAGGGCATTTAAATCATACATTTTATCTGCAATAACATTAATCGGTTATGGATTATCACATGTTTCTTATGTGAATGAGTGTACTCAAAATTTATGGTCTGTTGTGTATTTTTATTAATCTTAGTTCCACGGTGATGGAAAAGACATGGACATCATCATGCGTTACGCAGAACAGTACCCTTACGCCTATCCATTATGGCTGGGGAATTTCTTTGCATCTTTGACTATCTGTCACTCTGATTATGCGAAGGCCATTCTGTCCAGACAGGGTAAGAGCTCCCATTCACTACACTTAATGAATTACGTTCTATTCACTTCAATGCTGCCTTCTTATAGTAGTATCTTTTTCCTGGCAGATCCAAAGGATAATTTTGGCTATTACTTCATTACTCCATGGATTGGCAAGTAACATAATTTGAATACACACAAAGAAAATCTACATACCACAAATAAAAGCGATGTGATTTATGTTTTGTACATTCTAGATAGGGGAGTTGGGATGGACCATATCCCTTCTTGAACATGCCCTCTACATGTATAATTTCTTCTTGCTACCCCACATCCTGCCTGGCTTGGCCCTGCAGCTTCTCCTCTTCCTTTCAGGTGTCAATCTTTAATCAGAAAAATCAGTGCTGATGTCTAAGTCCAAAATCCCACAGAAGCCCAGAGCTCTGGAGGTCATTGAACCAGATAGTCCTACTATGATATTTCTGCAGGACTGAGTCTTATAGGCTCCTGCACCAGGATACATTTATATTTCAAGTAATTCTGCCTGCAAATAACATTCCAGCTAAGGAGATGTCATGTAAAAAATGTCTTAAATAAAATAAAATCATTCACACAAGAGCATATACAAACAGCTGAAGATGAGCATTCAATTATGTTTAAATGGGAATAGGAGATATGTTAGATGGGAGATTTCAGTGCAGAACCATTTGTGCTGGAAGAAATACATTACCCCAAGCCTCCCTACCCTAAGCCTCCCAAGCCTTTCATATAACATTAGCCCTTTCTGTAACCCTAGCACTAATCCTTCCTGTAACCATAACAGTAACACTAACCTTCCCTGAAACCCTAGCACTAACCCTTCCTGTAAGCTTAACACTAAAACCTTAAGAGCCCATTCACACAGGGGCAACTTTGGATCCGACTTCAAGTCGCCCCAAGTCGCCCCTAGTCGCCTCAAGTCGCGCTGCATGAGAAAATCAATGTAAGTGAATGGAGCCGTCTTAATGCACACTACTGCAGTCGCTCCAACTTCAGAAAAGGTTCCTGTACTACTTCAATCCGACTTCTAGGCAACTTGTACCCATTGATTTCAATGGAAGTCGCCTCAGAAGTCGGATCACTGTCTTAACAGAAGCAACAATACAGGAAGAGAACATACATTTCTCAGGCAAACCCCTCCCTCCCACAGAGCTGATTCTTGTTTGATGGACCACTGGAAAGCCTCCTGTCCTGGAGGCAACTTGAAGTTGCCTTGTAAGTTGCCTCATGTCGCACTGTAATTCATGCCCAAGTCGTGTCCAAGTTGCCTCCCAAAGTCTCGCTGCACCTGTGTGAATGGAGTCTTACAAGAATGTTTCCTGTAACCCTCAAACTAACCGTCCAGTAAGGCTCAACCTAAAACTCACATTAACCCTCACTGTAACAAAAACAGTAAAGCCTCGTACACACGGTCGGACTTCCATCGGACTTTTCCGTGTTTTTTTTTGTCCGGACGGAGTTGGTCGGGAACACCCATAGCATACACACCACAGGACTTTTCTGCAAACTTTCTCAAAACTTTTTGCAACATCACAAGGTTTTTCTGCTCTTTTCTGCTCTTTACCGCCACCCTTTGGTCAACTTCTGCTATTGTTGGTTGATTTTAACATTATTTGTTTTGTCCATCGGACAAAAGTCCGATGGTTTTCTGTACACACGGTCGGACTTTGCTCCATCGGACTTTTGTTGGGCAAAAGTTTGTCCGTTTGCAGACCCAACTTTTGTCCGATGAAAACACAAAGAAAAACCAAAAAAGTTCGTCCGATGGAGCGTACACACACGGTCGGATTGTTGGTCCAACTTGCTCAAAATGAAGTTTGTTGGCCAAAAGTCCGACCGTGTGTACGGGGCTTTACCCTTCCAGTACCCTAACACTAATCCACTTTGCAAGCCTATCACTAATCCTCCCCAGGGCTGATGTTAGAAATCATGGGGCCCCATACTGCCTACCTGACAGGGCCCCACTCCCCCACCCCCCAGAAAATATCAAATGATATTTTAGCTAAAAATACACTAAAATCATTATTATATGACATATTTACCATCCCGTTCCCCCGCTCTTCACCCTGAAACATCCCCTTGTGTGCCCACAGCAGCTGCTGGCAGGAGAGGCCCTGAAAGCAGAAGGATGGAGGCGTGGATGCTAAAATTGATCCCCCTGCAGCACAGCTGGAGGGAGAAAGCGGAGGAGGCAGCAGAAGAGGATCGGTGTCTGCAGTAATGCATTACAGCTGGCCCTTCTGCTCAGTAGGTGCCTGGGCCCCCCTTTTGAAGTGACAGGACCAGGGCCCAGTACAGGAGGGCTGGCTGTATTGCCTTATTAGCTGCCCGATGCTCCCTGTTCCAATAACATTAATCACTTAAGCCCCGGACCATTTTGCTGGTCAAAGACCGGGCCACTTTTTGCGATTCGGCACTGCGTCGATTTAACTGACAATTGCGCGGTCGTGCGACGTGGCTCCCAAACAAAATTGACGTCCTTTTTTTCCCACAAATAGAGCTTTCTTTTGGTGGTATTTGATCACTTCTGTGGTTTTTATTTTTTGCGCTATAAAGAAAAAATGCAATATTTTTTGCTTTTTGCTATAATAAATATCCCCAAAAAATATATAATTTTATACATTTTTTTCCCTCAGTTTAGGCCGATACGTATTCTTCTACATATTTTTGGTAAAAAAAAATCGCAATAAGCATTTATTGATCGGTTTGCGCAAAAGTTATAGCGTCTACAAAATAGGGAATAGTTTTATGGCATTTTAAATAATATTTTTTTTACTAGTAATGGCGGCGATCAGCAATTTTTATCATGACTGCGACATTATGGCTGACACATCGGACACTTTTGACACATTTTTGGGACCATTGTAATTTTGACAGTAATCAGTGCTATAAAAATGCACTGATTACTGTGAAAATGACACTGGCAGTGAAGGGGTTAACCACTAGGTGGCGCTGTAGGGGTTAAGTGTGCCCTAGGGAGTGATTCTTACTGTAGGGGGGATGGGCTGTGTGTGACAAGACAGTGATCACTGCTTCCGATTATAGGAAGCGGTGCTCACTGTCATTGTCACTAGGCAGAGCGGGGAGATGCTTGTTTACATCGGCATCTCCCCGTTCTTCCTCACCGTGAAACGATCGTGGGTATCCCCACGGCGATCGAGTCTGCGGGACCCGCGGTCGCGCTCACGGAGCTTGCGGCGGGTGCACGTGCGTGTCCACACTGCCGCTTCCTTAAAGGGGACGTATATATACGTCCTTCTGCCCAGGAGTGCCATTCTGTCGACGTATAAGTGCATGCGGCGGTCGGCAAGTGGTTAATACTACCTGTAACCTTAACAATAGCCCTAATCCTCTCTGCAACCCTAATGCCCCGTACACACGATCGGAAATTCCGACAAGAAAACCGTGGATTTTTTCTCACAGGATGTTGGCTCAAACTTGTGTTGCATACACACGGTCACACAAATCTTGTCGGAAATTCCGACCGTCAAGAACGCGGTGACGTACAAGATGTACAATGAGCCGAGATCAATCAAGTTCAATAGGCAGTTCGGCTCTTCTGCTTGATTCTGAGCATGCGTGTTTTTTTGCGCGTCGGAATTGCATACAGACGAGCGGAATATCCGACAAGAATTTTTTCCGTCGGAAAAATAGAGAACCTGCTCTCAATCTTTTGCTGGCGGAAATTCTGACAGAAAATGTTGGATGGAGCATACACACGGTCGGAATATCCGACCAAAAGCTCACATCCAACTTTTTTGACGGAAAATGCTATCGTGTGTACAGGGCATAACTTACTTAGGACTAACTTACCCTGTAACACTAACCTGACCTGTAAAAATAGCAGTATCTATTCCTCTAACTATAACACTAATCCACCCTGTACCTTAATGCCCCATACACACGATCATTTTTAATGTCATTTTTAAAACTGACGTTTTTCTCGTCATTTTTTTTCTTGTTTCCTCTCAAGCCTGTCTTGCGTACACACCATCATTTTAAAAAATGTTCAAGAAAAGCGCAGTGACGTACACCACGTACGACGGCACTATAAAGGGGAAGTTCCGTTCGAATGGCGCCACCCTTCATGTTAGTAAAGTTTGTTGAGAGACGATTCGCTCTTTTCAGTCTAGTGCTTTTCAGTCCGTTACAGCATGACGAATGTGATATCTCCATTACGAACGCTAGTTTTACCAGAACGAGCGCTCCCGTCTCATACTTGTTTCTGAGCATGCGCATTTTTTTTCACGTCGTTAAAGCATACACACTATCGTTTTTCACGTCGTTAAAAAAAACGACATGAAAAACGACGTGAAAAAAGAGAGCATGTTCGAAATTTTTAATGCCCGTTTTTCACGTCGTTAAAAATGCTCTGGAGCATACACACGATCATTTTTAATGGGCATTTTTTTTAATGCCATTTTTAACGCCATGAAAAATGATCGTGTGTATGGGGCATTACAGTAACTCTAACATTAACCCTTCTTGTAACCCTAACAAAAACCTTACCTATAACCCTAACACTAACCCTTCTAGTAACTCTAATGCCGTGTACACACGATCGGTTTTACCGATGAAAACAGTCCGATGGACTTTTCTCATTGGACAAACTGATCGTGTATGGGCCCCATCGGTCTTTTTTCCATCGGTGAAAAAAAAATAGAACATGTTTTAGATTTATCTGATGGGAAAAAAAACGATAACAAATTCCGATCGTCTGTGTGGAACTCCATTGGACAAAAAACCCACATATGCTCAGAATCAAGTCGACACATGCTCAGAAGCATTGAACTTAATTTTTCTCGGCTTGTCGGAGTGTTTTACGTCGCAGCGTTTGGAACAGTCAGTTTTTTGACTGATGGTGTGTAGGCAAGACTGATGGAAGTCAGCTTCATCGGTTTTCCAATGGAAAAATACATTGGAAATCCGATCGTGCGTACAGGGCTTAATGCTTACTCCGTTTTGTAACCCTGACGCTAATCTTCCTTGCAACCCTAATACCAATACTTCCTGTATGTCTAACCCTAAGGCTCGCACCATCCCTCTGTAAGTTTAATAGTAAGACTGACGTTAACCCTCCCTGTAGGTCCAACTCTAAAGCCCTGTACACACGATTGGATATCCTATGGATTTTCGTCCGATGGATTCTTTTCATCGGACAAACCGATCGTGTATGGGACCCATCGGTCTTTTTTCCATTGGTTTTTAAAAATAGAACATGTTTTAAATTTTTCCGATGGATAAAAAAAACGATCGAAAACTCTGATCGTCTATGGGCAAGTCCATCGGATCAAAAACCCACGCATGCTCAGAATCAAGTCGACGCATGCTCAGAAGCATTAAACTTAATTTTTCTCAGCTCATCGGAGTGTTTTACGTCACCGCGTTTGGAACGATCGGTTTTTTGACTGATGGTGTGTGGGCAAGACTGATGGAAAACAGTTTCATCAGATATCCGATGGACAAATCCATCGGACGAAAATCTATAGGATATCCGATCGTGTGTACGGGGCTTAAGCCAAACCCTCTCAACACTACATCAATAACTCACCCCTGTGTACTCTAGGATACCAGTGCCAGAATATGAGGTTTTGATAAAGAGATCAGACTAGGCCTATATGCATTTTTTAAGTAAGAGAATGACTGAGCTCAGTGGGGTATGACATTTGCAAAGTATGTTCAAATTAACGAATCACGAAATATAACGTACAAATGAATTGAATATTGCACAAGTGCTTAATAAAGGGAAAAGTAATGGGGGAACATAAATCCTTGCACAATTCTATAAATGTCATTCAATGACTCCTAAAATAATTTTTTATTTCAAAGTCTTTAATAATCTTTTTATCCCTCAGGTAAAGGGCTGCTGGTGTTATCAGGCCAGAAGTGGTTCCAGCACCGCAGGCTGCTGACTCCCGCCTTCCATTATGATGTATTGAAGCCGTATGTCAGGCTCATGTCGGACTGTGCGAATGTCATGCTGGTAATTATTTAAATAATGTGAAGTAGCGCTAATTACTTTAAAACACAATAATGTGTGAATATATGCAATCTAAAATAATATAATAAAGTGCATCACAAACAATTAATGAAATATACTAAGATGCATCATGATGAGATAAAAAAAAAAAGTCCATAAACTTGACACTAATAAAGCTAAAACAAGTCCATATAAAGTTGCTGCAATAGAGTACATCCAGAGAAATCCAATTATCTAAGGAGCAACTTAATCCTTGTCCCAGCAGGGTGATAACATGTATGACCAAGATGACCAAATGGATAAAGGAACAGGAATGATAATCCAAATCTATAAGATATACAGATGAAAACGGCAGATTCCTCGTATCCTCCCCCCTGTAGTAGTGGCCCCTTACCTCATAGGAAGACCCCACTGGGTCTAATGGAGCATGGAACGATATCAGTCAGGCCAACAGCGAGGGATCCTTTCTCCTCTGTAACTTCCAAGCAGGGCACCACTGCAATACTGCCTCCAAACACAGCACAGGTTTCTTGGAAGGTATATCTCCGGATTCAGGGTTTAAAAACAAGAAGGATCCCCATAGTGTAGTAGATTTAAAAGGTACAAACGTCCATTTATTAAAATAAAAAATTCACAATAAAAAGGCAAAAAATGCCATACAGATAAAAACAGCATAAAACTAACAGACTTCCGGTCACGGCTGTAAACCGGAAGAGGGCGCCACCTAAGCTATATACTTATTTTTAGCTCTTATTGCACCTTTTTTGCTCAAGCACCTTTTGTTGGCGCATTAGTACCTTTACTTGCACATGCTGGTAATTACACACCTTGCAAAAAAGGATGCTGAAGTTATTGTGTCTAATGCTGACGATACACATAATAATAAACAATAATCACAAAAAGATTCCACCATTTCAGTCATCTGTTTGTTCCCTAAAACTAAAGAAAGATGAGTTTGGTTGAATTCAATTGGATTTCCCACCAATGCCAATTGTCCTATTTTGATTAAATTTACGTACACCTGCATGTGGTCTGTTACTGCACACACATTAACATGTGGTATTTTTATTGTTAATGTGTCTTGCATTAAGGAAGCGTATTCATTTAGAATGAGCTGCCAACACATGGCAATGGAATGAAATCCAGACCTGCCCCTTATTCTTTCATATAGTGCACCATAACACACAGTAGCATATTTGCTTTGCAACCCGCTTCAATGTGAGTCCATCAGCATCTATTGGAGTGTGCATTGGGGGGTCATTCTAAATAAATGGAATCCCAAGTTACAGTTGGAATAGCAGTGCCCTGCATTGCTGTCCATTGTATTAACATGTGGTAAAACACACCTTTTACCACCATTTAGAGAACGCCTTCTATTTTTCTCTGTGAATTCAAAGCATTTTCTAATTGGATGAGGAGGGACAATGACGTCACAGTCTTCACCTCATTTAATTAGAGAATGCTTTGTGTTTGTTGAGAAAAGTAGAAGGCGTTCTCTGAATGGAACTTGTGTCAAGCGGGCAACTCCTTGTCATTACTATATTGCAGGGCAGCCCCTTGGCGTAGGACCTGTAGAATAGCGAGGATCTCTTTAGTAGCAGAGGCTACTACAGCGATTCTCTGCTTACATAGAGATTGGCCAGGTATTGGATATGTATACTTATATAAAATAACAAGGGCTTTTTTCAGACGGAATGTGAAAGAACTCCATTCTGCCAAATATAGCACTGGCCCTGTTCTTACAGCTTACTGCTGTCATTTGTAAATGCGAAGCCCATCTTCTGTGTTTATAAGTGACAGCGCACCTCTAGTGGCAGCTTCTACAGGACCATCCCTGCCCTGCACTGTAACAGCAGAGAGGAGGATCAAGGGAAAAGCTAATTCTTGTTCATGTTATAAATACCCAGTCTTCTGCAAATTAAATAAGTAAACAGGAATTCGTTTTTTACATAATTTGATATCCGTTGTTTATCATGTATTGTGTGAAGATCTTGTCTCCTTTAGTAAATCAGCCTCACAGTGAGTGTCTGCATCGCTCATCATTATTGAAACACAAGGCTTATAATTTCTACAGAATGACTCACTGCTGTAATATTTTCTTATATAATTGTATTTTTACCAATTGTATTTTCTTTTCATAGTCTTTTGTTATTTCAGGATAAATGGGAACATATCATCCCAGATAAGAATACAGTGGAACTCTTCCATCATGTCAGCCTCATGACTCTGGATTCCATCATGAAATGTGCCTTCAGTTACAATAGCAACTGCCAGAATGACAGGTCAGTATTAGGGAATTCCATTGTCCGCTTCCATTATTTAAGACATCTAACCCAATAAAACACATTGTGATAGAACTATGGGCAACATCAATTATTTATTTAATGCATTCTTTGAATAACATTGACACATCAGTTTTTGTTTCCCCCAATAACATTCATTTAAAACTACATATCCCTTGATGACTACACTACCCGTGGGGTGGCAATGCTGTGTGATTCCACTGTAGAATGAATAGGGTCCACTAGCAGGATCAACTGTCAACAGAATAGTATTACAAGTGAAAGGCTGCATAATGTTTGACTTTGCCCCTAATTTTAGTTTTATTTCATATTTTTAAATACATTTTGTGCTGTTGCTTACATTTTTATGCATTCATATTTATTGGTTTTTGCCTAATTTAAAGAAGTAACATTTATTTATATTTTTTACGGGAAAAAACCAACATTTCCACTTTTAAGTATTTGTTATCCTAACATTTCATATTCCTGATATGTGCCTGCTGTACCATGTATGAAAAAGTATCCTGTTCTCTTTGCCTTACTTTGTTTGTGTAAAATCCCTGGTGTTCCTATCAGTCCCTCCATTAATGCGGTCCCTATTAATAACTGACCACATTAACCAGGAGAGCACAGCGTGGTCAGTTCTCTAGCTGTGCTGAAAATTCAGCCTGTTCTCCTCTAATAATCAGACCTGTCCTGCCTCCCCCCCCCCCTCTTTCACTTGGAAGATCAGTGTGTTGCTGCTTCTCCTCCTCCCCCAGCTATGTGATCAAATTTTTTATATCTATACACAATTTTTTGGCCTTTCATTTCTATTTCAAACGGAATGGGTTGTTTTACAATGGGATTGTTTGCAACCACTTTAAACTAAATTGTATGCAAATTTTTCTGTGGGTAAAACACAAAACATTTGTTGGACCAATGTCAAAAGCATTTGCACAAGCTGACTGAAATGCCTCTGTAATTTTGGTAATAGATTAATTCCTCTATCATCAACTTCACCTAATGGACAATAAATAGGTATACTGTATCATTCTGAAATACCTCAATGAGAAAATATACCACATTTTGGCCATGAGATGGAGCTGACGATACAGCAATTAATAATGACTACTATGGGCTCCTAAGTCGGTCAGTGTTTGGGCCTGTAGAAATAAAAGAAACTTAACTTGGGTATATTAGCTATTGCACAAAATGCATTTCCAGTTAGTGATGGGAACTCCCTCACAGCTAGAAATGTTCACTCTGTGGAGTGATAACTACAATATAGAAAGTTGAGTGAAGTGCAACAAAATCTGTTGATGGCACTGTCTGGTAAATCTCTGCCAGGCTTTATTGCTTTTTGTGTCCCCAAAGGGCAGGTTTACCCTCAAGACCTGCACCAGAAACATAATGGGTAGTAAACCTGAGTTGTCAATGGAACAGGAGTCTTCACTTCAGATTTCTACTCCACTTCCTTTCAGGTGGCAACTGTAAAATGTTAGGTTTCCCCTCTCTCTTTGTGTTGTGGTGCAAACTGTCACCATAACAGGAAGTGAGAGTCAATACAATTAGACAAATGTTTTTTTTTTCAACTGATGATTTAAATCTAACAGGTAAAGAGAAACCCATTATTATGTACCTTACAGAATGTGTCATGTTGTAAGGTCCTAAAATAATAGCAGCTGTGAAGAATTTATCTTTCTGATTGGTTGCTGGAGGTAAAGCTGACCATAGATGGATCAAAAATTCAGCTAGTTCAGCAGGGACGAGCTGAATTTCAATCCATCTATGGCTGATCCCGTTCGAGAGTAGTTGATCTACTGCTCACGACTGGGCTTGCTGGAAAACTTTTGTTTGATCAGCACTGTATTAGTGCTATTGTAATAGCTTGCCTCTGGTCCAATACCAGTATACTATTCGCTATTCTGCCGCTGATCCAAATTTATGGTGTGAATATACATGCAGGCCTGCTTGAAGAATTGCACACTGAGAACAGACATGTCAGTATTGGTTCTTCCTCATCTGTGGCTCAACAGAACAGGAAGTTCTTTTATTCAAATTCAGCTTATATGGACAAAGTGACATAAGCAATCGTCATCACAAACGTGTACATATGATTGGCTGATTCCATATATGGTCGTCTTCCTCTTGAGTCTCTTTCTTCCACGTGTCTTCACATTCCAGGACTCTGCGCCCTATTGCTTTACACGGTGGGTTGAGCCGGAAGGAGTAAGTTGAAGAAGAGTGGACAGAAAATCTGTTCCTCATTTTCACTCCGGGATCAATATCTCTGTTATAACTTTTCAATCAAGGAAAATAATACTACTGTCCAGTTATAAGATTTACCCAAACACACACATAATAATACTCCTAACTTATATCCTTAGTTAGTGTACATTAACTTTCTAATTCCCAATATGAACATCAATAAGCTTCTTATTGTATAAATATATCTTGGTGTGTCTTTGTGTCTTGTTCCTTGCAAACACATTCTCAGAAGGATGCTAATTACTCTAAATTCCTGAGGGGTGGGCAGTGAAACATGTGAGCAGCTGAATATAAGAGTCATTTAACCTATACTAAATTTCTAAACCCATATTTGAGTAGATAATAGAGAGAAAGATCATTCATATAAAATAATCATTTTATAAACTCCATCACACTATTTGCACAGTTTTGTCTCTGTAAGTTGGCCCAGAAGTGTTTACAGTTTATCAATTTATTATATAAATCCCTTGGTCTTTTCAGGTAGTCACTGTTCTAATACATTTTAGAAAATTTAAAGTAGAACTATAGGCAAAACTTTTATTTTTTTGTCCATTTTGGCTAGAGTAAGGGAAGGGTAACCCCTGTCAGATTTTGTTTGCAATCTGTGTCCCATTGCGGAGATTTCCCTTCACTTTGTGTCCCATAGCCAAACAGGCAGTGACAGGAAATTCTTGAAAATTAAGGAAATTCCTTGGGCCCCCCCAGTTTACCAGAACTAATGTCCCCATTGCAACATTTCCCCCAAAATGTGGGATTTTCATTTACTTTGACCTTCAATGATAATGGTAAACGGGAGAAATAGAGAGGGTGAATCTCCCTAATGGAGGGGAACAGACAGCAATGCAAACGGACAGGTGTTCTAATTCCTCTCCACTCTATCCAAAAAAAAGTTTTACCTTTAGTTATACTTTAATGGCAAGCATGTGTTAGTATGATTTTGTCCTCAGACTGGTGCATACTAATTATCAACAATAATCAAAAATGACAACCAACAACAAATGAACATGAACAGGGCAAAGGTCCATACACACAATAAAAAAATCGGAAGTAAAATTTTGACGAACGATCTGCCGTTTTCTGATCGTTAGTACCTTGCTTTCGGCAGCTGATTCTGACTTTTTGGATGACAAAAGCTGAAGGGGCATGCTATAAAATTTTTTATCATACATGAACATAACGTCCGATTTTCGTTTTATTAGTACAGTTTTCGTCCATAAAAAAATCGTAAGAGCAAGACTACACATGCTCAGAAAAGAAGGAATACATTAAAAACAATTCTACACATTACATCACTCCTGAAGTTGAATTTTGTCGTACGAAAATTTTCATATGTTGAGTAACCTCTTCACTTTCGATATGAGACTAGCATGCAACAAAAAACGGACGAATATTCGTACGATAATCTGATCGGGTGTACGAGGCTTTAGTGTGGTTTCATCAAACTAGGGATCTGTTGTAGAAATGCAATTTACAATTCAACAATCAGGAGCCCTAGCTGCAGAGTCTTGTAAATGCGCTTAGCCTGCACAAAAGCATAGGATAAATATTATGACCCTCTCTCTTATAATGAATATACTATGCATGGTCAGTGGGTTTTTATTTATAAGTAAGGCAAGGTATACATTTTATGTTATTCAGCAATAGAGAAGCTCAATAAAATGTGAAGCATTTCATCTGTGTGTGCTTATTTTCTCTCTAGTGAAAGTGCCTACATCAAGGCAGTATATGACCTCTCCTACCTGGTGGATTATAGATTCACCTGCCTACCCTACCACAGCGATTTCCTGTTCCATCTGAGTCCTCATGGATTTCGCTTCAGGAGAGCTCTAAAGACGGCGCATCAGCACACAGGTCAGTCTGCAATTCCACTGGATAGTTATTGAATAACATTTACCTTACTGTTTTGTATTGATAGAAGACAAAATTGTTAAATTCATCCTGCCCAGGGAAGGCCAGTACAAATAATTATATATCGGACTGGTGGCCCTAAGTGGAGATAATGCACTATTCAGACCTTAATGAAAGTGGACCGACAGTGAATGAAGGCTGCTGGGTGCAGAAAAGGGACGTCGTCCTTCATTCACTTTTGTTGTAGCTGTGAGATGTTATGCAACCAAATGCAGAGTTGCAAAGAAAGTCACTACTAGAAGACTGCTGAACTGTTAAGTGTCGTCTATGTAATTTTCAAAAAGCAGCAGTTACCTTATTCAACTCCTAAAGTACTTCTGCACTTACAATTCATCCTTTACAGTCCCTGTTTATCGCTTATGCATAGGCGTGCGCACAGGGTGTGCTGGGTGTGCCAGGGCACACCCTAATCACCCTGTATGATACAGATTCCCCCTGCTGAACACTCCTACCCCCGTGGCAGCTGAGGCTACAGAGAAAGAAGCTGGGGAATCTCTGTCCTCAGTCCCTTTCTCTGCTATTTCACCAAAGCCCCTTGATGGGGCTTCTAACAAATTGTAAAAAAAAATTATAATAAAAAAAATAATAATATAAAGAAATAATAAAAAAATAAAACTATAAACAATAATAACAAAATAAAATAATAATTAAAAAAAAATTACTGATACCATCCACAGCTCTACTGACACCATCCACTGCACTACTGGGGTGCACACCCCAATGCAATAGGCTGTGCACACCTATGCGCATCCGACCACAGCACCTTCTTCCACATGTTTGCTGTTTCCCCCACATGGGACTTATTGCTTTCTTTCAACAATGGCTTTCTTCTTGCCACTCTTCCATAAAGGCCAGATTTGTGGAGTGCACGACTAATAGTTGTCCTGTGGACAGATTCTCCCACCTGAGGTAGGGATCTCTGCAGCTCCTCCAGAGTTACCATGGGCCTCTTGGCTGGTTCTCTGATTAATGCTCTCCTTGCCCGGCCTGTCAGTTTAGGTGGACGGCCATGTCTTGGTAGGTTTGCATTTGTGCCATACTCTTTCCATTTTTGGATTAGATGAATTGAACAGAGCTCCGTGAGATGTTCAAAGTTTGGGATATTTTTTATAACCTAACCCTGCTTTAAACTTCTCCACAACTTTATCCCTGACCTGTCTGGTGTGTTCTTTGGCCTTCATGATGCTGTTTGTTCACTAAGGTTCTCTAACAAACCACGGAGGGCTTCACAGAACAGCTGTATTTATATTGAAAATAAATTACACACAGGTGGACTTCACATATTTATTTAAAAAAAATGTTTTATCATTTTCCTTCCACTTCATAATTATGTGCCACTTTGTGTTGGTCTATCACATAAAATCCCAATAAAATACATTTACGTGTTTGGTTGTAACATGACAAATTGTGGAAAACCTCAAGGAGTATAAATACTTTTTCAAGGCACTGTATGACTGTGTTTGGCCTCAGCCAGCGTTGCTTTGGCCAAGTCTCCTGACATGTTTTGCCTTGTCTACCGGGGCTTGGTCACAGAGGAACCTCTGTGCCAAGCCCCAGTAGGCGTGGCAAAACATGTCAGGAGACGTTGCTGGAACAGCAATGGCTGAGGCCAAACACAGTCATATCCACATCTGAAGCACTGGGTCGGTTTTTAGAGGCGTCTTAACCCATATATTAATTAGACTGGGTTGGTGTATTTCTTTTACACATGCTTATTTTTTCAGTGCTGTCTATTGACTTTTCTCTTTTATAGTTTATGTTGCTGAACTGAATTTCAAATATGGCATCTTTTTTTTTTTTGTAATTCCTTTATTTAACAAAGAGCTGCATTGTACAAACAGGCTAACATACATACAAACATAAGGCTTAATACAGTTACAGAGATAATCAAATATCAATATCGGTGGCGAAACAATAGAGTGTGCACAGCAATAAAAACACACAAAATTAAACAGACTTTTAATCGGGCAATTGCTCAGAAAAACATAGAAATCTCAGAGAGAGGCAACAGAGAGGGATGTAGATAGCACAAATGTGGGAACACGGATTTGTAAAGGGACTGTGATGGCAGTCTTCTTTAGCAACGTCTCTAGAGCAGCATGTCCTCAGTCACCAACCACTTTCTTACAGTAGTATGTCTGTAGCCTCTTACAATTTCCTATATCATGTCTAAAATCTCTAACACTCCTCTGCAGCATTATCTATACTGAACATTATTTGCAAATGTTTGGTGATGTCAGGGGCCACACTTGAGATTGACCACTGCTGGCTTAGTTGTTTCTGTGCATGAATTGAAACATTTAAATACATGGAATATAATGTGGGAGGGGGGCAGGGCCGTCTTATCCAGCGGGCACACCTGGGCACAGACCAGGGACCCCAGATGCACATGGGGCCCCATCAGGGCCGGTCGGATCTTGAGCGAAGCTACTGCAGTGCTAGGGTGGAATTGTTAGTTAACTTTGTTAGCAGCGGCGCAGCATGAGGGGCTGGTATGTTATGGGACAGCCCACTCCCCTCCCCTGCACACAGGTGGCGTTGGAACAGGGTCGCTGAGTGGAGGAGGCAGGTCATCTGCTAAGGGGCCGTTCTCTTGCTTAGAATGACGCTGCCTCCCAACCCCCTATCCCCCCCTATCCATGCACCTCCGTGAGTTGGTCCCGCCCCCTCCGCGAATGGGTCCCGCCCCCTCCGCGAGATGGCCCCACCCCCTCCGTGAGCTAGTCCTGTCTCCTCCTCGCTGGTCTTCTCACCCCTTGCTCCAATTCAATCCCTGCTGATCTGTCCTGGCCTCGTTTTTTGCCCTCCCACCCCCCACCTGTCCTCAGTAATGGCGGGGGCTTCTATTGAAAAGGAGGGGGACTGAGACTTCCCTGGATTCCCCCTGGAGTGACAGGAGCCAGCATAGGGAGGGGTAAGTTCTGACCACACTGGGACTTGTAGTGTGCAGGCAGCATCGGGACCCCTGTGGACATAAAGGGACCCCGGCACTGGCATAGTGCTGGGTCCATGCTCCAGGGGCCCGTTCCACCTCCCTGTTACATTATGTCAGGGGTGCTTAGCTGCTGGCCTGTGGGCCACATGTGGGTATGGCTGGCTGGCTGTCCCCCCTGCCTTGGGGACAGCAGCAGCCGCCAGCCATACCCGCCCTGGAGGACAGCAGAGGCCGCCAGCCATGCCCGCCCTGGAGGACAGCAGCAGCCGCCAACCATGCCCGTCCTGGAGGACAGCAGCAGAAGCCGCCAGCCATGGCCGCTCTGGAGGACGACAGCAGCAGAAGCCGCCAGCCATGGCCGCTCTGGAGGACGACAGCAGCAGCCACCAGCCTTGCCCCCCCTGAGGACAGCACCAGCCGCCAGCCACTGCCCTACTGACACTGTCCACTGCCCTACAGACACCGTCCACTGCCCTACAGACACCGTCCACTGCCCTACCGACACCGTCCACTGCTCTACCGACACCATCCACTGCTCTACCGACACCGTCCACACACTGATCGTTCACCTGCTGACACCGTCCACTGCCCTACTGACACCGTCCACTGCCCCACTGACACCGTCCACTGCTCTACTGACACCGTCCACACACTGATCGTTCCCCTGCTGACACTATCCACTGCTCTACTGACACTGACACCATTCACTTCCCTTCTGACACTGTCCACTCTTTTTTTTTATTTTATTTTTTTTATAAATTCTTTATTTTTAGTCTTTTCATTCACACATAGAGAGATACAGCATTTTATACAAGGCATTTTTTACAACAATCTTATACCCTCTCTCCCTCGTTTCTTCATATTATTCACATTGGTCACTCTTTTTGACCTACTACCTGAATTCATTTTCCTTTTTCATTCTTATTAGTCTTGTTTAACCACTTCTGTACTGCTGCATTTCTCCATTATTTTCTCCCCCCCCCCTCCCTCCACCTCCCCCTTCCCGCCCATTTCCGAGGGTCTAAAACCTCGGAGTAGGCATAATCCCATTCCCAAAAAAAAAAAAAAAAGGTGTCATCGCCCTCCCCCCCCTCTTCTCCTATCCCCCCTGTTCTCTAAAGATGATATAGGGGGCCCAGGTTTGTCGATATTGGTCCTCCTGTTCCCTCATACTCATTGTAAGACTTTCCATTTGTTGGATTTCTGTTATTTTTTAAATCCATTGTGTTCTAGTTGGTGAGGCTGGGCTCTTCCAGAGTGCTGGGATACATGCTTTCGCTGTTGTGAGTAAGTGTCTTACCAGTGATTTTTTATACTTTTCTATTGAGAGCGGAATATCAAACAGAAGAAAAGTCGCTGGCATCTCTACAAGGGACACATTGGTAATTTCTTTTATTGTTTCAGCAACCATCTTCCAGAACTCTTTTATTCCCGGGCATTCCCAAAAAATATGTAACAAAGTGCCCTCTGCTCCTTGGCATCTCCAGCAAAGGTTAGATACCTGTGGATAAATGCGGTGCAATACTGCTGGAGTTCTATACCACCTACTCAAGATCTTATAGCCGCCCTCTTGATATCTAGTTACTATTGAGGACTTGTGCGTATATCTAAATATCTTGTTTTTCTGAGTTTCAGAGAAGGTGACCCCCAGATCTGTTTCCCAAGCCTGTATAAAGCCCAGTTCTCGTGGGGCCTTTAACTCATTCACCATTACATATAGCTTCGACAGCGCATGTCTCACTGCTATCCCCTTCAGGCATAGCTTCTCAAACTTAGTTAGTATAGTTATTTCTCTCCTTTGCTTTGATATTACCTGTAAAAAGGCATTCAGCTGCATCCGCCTGAATATATCTAATTCCTCTGAGAATTCTCGATCGATCTCCTCTCTTGACATCACTTGATTATTTAAAAAAAAATGTATTAATCTACGTCTGCCCTGTTGCTTCAGTTTTATAAACTTTTTGTCTTTTAAACCCGGCTCAAATCCTGGGTTGCCTACAATCGGAGTCATTGGGCTCAGGGGGCTAGCCATTTTAATTTTTTTCAATTATTTTTTTACCGAGTTTAGCGTGGCTCCCACTGTTACGTGGCGCTTTGCTGCCTTCAGTATAGTCGTATATGGAAGCCATGGCAACCCCTCTAGGAGTATCTCTGATATTGCCAGCTCCATCCGCACCCATGGTTTCTTTTGAGACGTACACCAATCCAATACCCTTGTAAGATGCGTTGCCTCGTAATACCCCACTGGGTCGGGGAATCCCACCCCTCCTTGTTCCTTTGGTAGGGTTAAGATATCTCTCCAAATTCTGGCTGGTTTCCCGGCCCAGATAAAATTCCCAAACTTTATTTTCAGGTCTCTCAAAAATCCAGTGGGAATCCTGATGGGTAGGGTCTGGAGTAGGTATAACAATCTAGGCATAATGTTCATTTTTATAATATTGATTCTACCAAACCACGTGAATACTTCCTTGTCCCATCGCTGTAGATCCAATTTTATCTGTCTTGCAAGTGGAGTGAAATTAAGTTAGAGTATTCTATTTAATCTCTTTGGTATTTTCGTCCCCAAGTATCCTATGTGGGACTCTGTCCATCTAAACGAAAAAAAAAGTGACTAACTGATGTTGCAGCCTAGCATTTGCCTCAATTCCCATTGCTTCTGATTTATTGTAGTTGACTTTAAAATTGGACAGTCTCCCATATTTACCAATCTCATCCAATATTGAGGGCATGGATATTGCTGGGGAGGTTACAAAAAATAAAAGATCTGCAAAGGCAGCCAGTTTTTGTTCCCCTTCCTTGATTACTATGCCTCCAATATCTGGATTCGCCCTTATTGTTCTTAAGAATGGTTCCAGGGTCAAAATAAAAATAGTGGGTGATAATGGACAGCCTTGCTGTGTTCCATTATGTATTGAGAAGGGTTCGGATAATATATCATTTACCCTAACTCTCGCTTTAGGAGAGGAATATAAACTCATAACCCAGTTAAGCATCCCTCTCCTCAGTCCTATATGTTGCATGGTGGCTTTCAAGAAGCTCCAGTCCACTCTGTCAAATGCTTTTTCTGCGTCAGCAGAAATAAGCACTAGTGGTTTTTGGTAATGTTGCGAAAACTGTATCGCACTTATGACCCTTCCTTCTCTCTCCGGTACAAACCCCACTTGATCTGGGTGGATCAAGGCAGGGATATACGGCAATACTCTATTTGACAATATTTTCGTGAGAATCTTCAGATCTACGTTTAATAAGGAGATTGGACGATAACTTGCACATTGTAATAAGTCTTTCCCCTCCTTGGGTATTACGGTTATGTGTGCCATCAATGTTTCCGCAGGCATCTTTTGCCCTTCTCGTATCGAATTAAAAGCCTCCAGAAATCTTGGTGCCAACCTATCCGCAAAGGTTTTACAGTAGAGTAGTGTGAACCCATCTGGGCCCGGGGCCTTCCCTGGTTTTAATGTTTGGAGGAATTCTGTAAATTCTTTCATAGAGATTGGGCCATCTATGTCTTCTACTACTTCATCCGGCAATCTAGGCATACCTGAGTCCTCTATGTACTTCTTGGCTTCCTCTCCACTGAGTATCCTTGGGGTCCGTTGCTGGTCCCCTAACTCATATAGGCTCTTATAATAGTCTCTGAATACCCTTGCGATTTCCTGAGATGAGTTAACTATTACATCTCCCTGTGTTTTCATCTTCTCGATATAATTTCGTGTTCTCGTTTCTCTGAGTGCATTCGCCAGAAGCCTGCTAGGTTTATTTCCGTATTCATAGAAAGCTCTTCTATATCTAGTCATTGTTGCTTTTGCTTTCTCCATTAATATTAAATTTAGTTCCTCGCGCAGCCGAGTTAGTTTTTCCTCAATCTGAATCGTTTGCGACTTCTTATGTGTCATTTCTAGGGTACGGATCTACCCCAGCAGGGATTCTAGCTTAGCTCCCATTCGACGTTTTCTACGTGCCCCTAATGATATCAAGATACCTCTGATATAACATTTGTGTGTTTCCCATAGGCATGTTGATGTCACTTCTTCAGACTTATTTAATGCGAAAAAAGTTTCCAATTCTTGGGCTATCTGTGTCTCACACTCTGTTTCTTTCAACAGAGTCTCATTTAACTTCCATTGCCATTCTCGGGTTGTTGCTTCTCCCCATTCTAATACACAATTAGTTGGGGCATGATCTGATAGCGTGCGTGTCCCGATGTTAGTTTCCGTTATATACTGCAGGGCATTTTGTGATATAAACACGTAATCTATCCTAGAATATGTTTTGTGTTTTGCTGAAAAAAAAGTATAGTCCCTGTCGTGTACGTGTAGAGTTCTCCAGCTATCCCTGACTTGCAATTCCTGGAGCAGTCTTTTTGCTTTTCGTAATTTAATATATGACAAGTGTGAAGTGACCCTGGAAACATCTAAAGTCGGGTCTAGCGCCATGTTTAAGTCTGCCCCCATTACCAAAATCCCCTCTTTATTTTGGGATATTATGGTAGTATATTTTACCAGAGCTGCCACCTGGCCCTCGTTGGGCAAATAAAGATTAACTAACGTAACTTTTTGATCGTATATTAGCCCTTTTACAATCAAGAGGCGGCCTTCCTCATCTTGGACTGTATTTACTTCTTTCCACGGTATCTGTTTCGATATAATAATCGAAACTCCCTTTGCATTTGATGTCTGTGATGCACTGTGATAGATCCTCGGGAATCTGTAGTTCCCCAGTCTTGGAATTTTGTTATTTTTTTTTAAATGTGTCTCCTGTAGAAATATTATATGCGATTTCATTCTCCACAATTCCGCCAGCAGCATGTTTCGTTTCTCAGGGGAATTCAATCCCTTAACGTTATAAGATGTAAACGTTATTTTGGTCATCTTGGGATTTACTTTCTTCCCTTTTCTTTTCTTTATTAACTCAGTCCCTTCTTGTCCTACGTTCTACAAAGTACCCCGCAGTTACCTGTATCTCAGGTCAGGTCGAGAGAGGTGGGTGGTGAGCGATGAGAACCAAAAAATAAGCACAGCAAGCGTCCGTGAGCGTTCCCACTTCCCCGGACCAGCCCACTATGCATATGTCAAAAAGCATAAAAAAAAAATTAAAAAGAAGAAAAATAACACCAAGAAAAATAAAATAAATAAATACAAAAAAAAAAAAAGATTTTTTTTTTTTTTTAAACGCCTCCGACTTCCCTCCCACTGGAGGAGAGGCGTATCTAGTGGGGGGAGTAGTTATGCTGCAATGGAGATTTGCAACAATGGAGATGGAGACTTCCCTTCCCATGCACCCTCTTTTTCCTGCACACTTTCCCCCTTCATATTAGTGCCCCCTAGTTCTCTCACTTGGGTTTATATGTACACCAATTCTCTCCAACATGTATTTATCTTCTTTTTAAAAAATAAAATAAAAAGGACAACTACCTCCAACTACATACACTTGGAATTTGTTTAGTTTAGATTAGACATACCCCTCGTAATTACATATAATTACACATTCAATAATCCCACATTAACTCGTACAGATCCATATCCCCAATCGTCAAAAAAAAAAAAAAAAGGGAGAAAAAGGAAAAGGAGAGATGTAGCCCATGTCGAGGAGATCCTACATAGTCCTACTGAATATCTATATCTATTTATTTATTTATTCCCCCCCCCCCCCTCCCCTGATCTAGACTTCTGTCTCCCAAACTTCCAATCTAGACAATCTAGAATTCTGTCCTATATCTTACTCCATATACTCTATCTATAATATATCTTCCTCAGGTATCCCTTATACACATTTTGGAGGGTGGGTATACTTCCTTCTCCTACCTCCTTTATCCAGCTAGTATTACTTGGTCCTCCACTTAGCTTTCCCCTATCTATTATATTAATCCCCCATTTGCCCTCTTTTATCCCTTCCCTTACCCCCTACAGAGCGATGCCCTGTTATCTGTGTAATAAACCAAAAACAAAAAAAAGAAAATAATTTGCATCTAGCAAAAGAAACATACACGTGTCATAGTGTCATATTGATATGTATATTGCCACCCCCTTAAGTTTCTTCCCTATGTAATAAAGAGGGAATAAAAAAATAAAAATAAAAAAAAATATTATATAAATAAAAAAGAAAACACAACACCCAACACAAACATTACATCCAATTCCCCCCTTTACGTGCAATATGTGACTTCTTTACCCTACTAGTCTCTTCCCATCCCTACCCATCCCCCCCCCCCCCAAAAACAGGCCAAAAAAAAAAAAACCCACTCCTGTGATCCAAAAAAAAAAAGGGGAGTGTCCCCTAAACTATATTATATGTGTATACTTGTGTACGTATATGCATATATTTCATATATTTATTGTTTATACATCCCTTCTCCTACCCCCCCACTCCTCCCTCCCCTCCCTATTTCTAAGTGTCTATGCTTCTGTATTATAGCGTATACCCCCCCCTCATTTTCTACCTCTCTTCTCATTAATGCAACACTGGAGATCCACTCTCACCCCTTTATAATACCATATTTGCCCATGAACACTTTTTCTTATATCCATAGATATCTATAAATATTTACACAATCATTTAGACATATTTCTCTATTTCCCTCCCATCCTTCCTCTCCCTCCTCCCCCGAAACAACAAAACCACCTCAAACATATAGGGGGGAGAAGGAGACCCCGCCCCCCCTCCCCCCCCCAATTTTTTTTTTGTCACAGCTCCCCTCCCCCACCCCCTAGGATAAAAGGATGGAAGGAGCGACAAAAAAAAAAAAAAACCCAGCCACAAAAAAAGGGGTTCCAAAAAAACAACCGAAAAAAAAAAAATCCACCACTGAAAAGGGAGAAAAAGAAATAAAAAAAAAATTGGGAGATGTACAAACGGATCCCCAGGAAAAATAAAACATTAACTTCAATTCTCCCTTCCCCTTTCTTTCTTCTTTATCCGTACGAAATAAATCCTTTTAATAAGCTACTTGGGTATATTAGTCCAACCTATTTAGGTTGTCTGTCAGGTCTGTCAGGTCTCAGTTCTTAGCCTGCTGTCTTCACTGTTCATCTCAGTTGTTGCAGGGTGTGGTAAAGGGTGTGATGCAGCTTCCATCCAGATTGGTAGACTTAACCAGTTAGGGACCTCTATGCCTTGACCCCCCAAAAATTTTAATAGCTCCGGGAGTTGGTCTGGCTCTCTTAAATTGAAACTTCGTCCTTCCTTTTTCACATATACTGACAGTGGGTGTCCCCACCTATATGTACCTCCATTTGCTACTATATGATCCAGGAGAGGTTTTAACATACGCCTCCTGATTTTTGTTTGTCTGCAAATATCGGGGAATATTTGTACCTTCCCTCCTTCAAATTCCAGGTCTCCCTCCTGCCAGGCGGCTCTAAGAATGTCTTCCTTAATTCTATAGAAATGGATCCTACAGAGTACATCTCGTGGGCTGGTCTGTGTATAGTTTACTTTAGTGGGTACCTTATGTACTCGATCCAATTCAATCGCCGTTTCTGGTGCTCTTTTTAGCAGGCGGTTTAAAATACTCGTCACGCAGTCTCTTAGTATTTGACCCTCCATATTCTCTGGGACCCCCTTAATGCGAATGTTATTTCTCCTGCTTCTATTTTCGTTTTCCTCTGACTGCAACTGTAGCATAACTAATTGACGGGATTGCTGGTACACTTTTTCTTCCAACAAGGCCATACGTGGTTCCATCACACTTTGCCTAGACTCCCACTTACAAAGTCTGTCCCCCATCCCTTCCACCTTTGTGCGGACCTCCTCTATCTCCTCTCTTAGTGTCCCTGTTACACTGATCATCAGGGTCTGCATGTCTTCTTTGGTGGGCAGTGCCTGTATTAACTGAAACAGTCTCTTTATGTCAGACTCGCCCCCCTGTTTCTGCATCGGGGTATCATGTGTAGCAGTTTTCCCTGCCTGGAGTCCCTGGGTATTAGACCGAGTTACACTGTGCGGTGCACTACCGCTATTAGGTACCTGCATGTCTGTGGAAGTTTTGATTTCTCTCCCTCCCGGCTGCTGTACCTTCTGCGGTGTGGATCTTGCTGCCGCTGGTGTAGACCTCTCCGGCAGGGGCTCACGAAGCAGAGCGGTTCTCTGTCCCCCTTCCTCCTCCTGTCTGCCCTCCTGTTTTGCCGCCCTATAGCGGGTTGGGTAATTGTGGATTGGGGAGTGCGGTACAGCTTCGCTCTTCCCCCGCCTCAGCATGAACGATGTCTTCCTGCTATCAAGCCTTTGGGGCCTCTCCCCTCTCTCGTCTTACAACAATCTCCGGGGAATCGCTGTCGTTCTCCTGGAGGGTGCACGTTCAGGAGCCTAGTTCTCTCCGTGCATTAGCTCACTCCATCGCGTCGTTGCCACTCCCCCCGGAAAGCGGAAGTCCTCACCGAAAGAAACTTTGATGTCCACTGTCCACTCTTGTGGTAGGCTAAGTTTATATTTTAACGGTGACATTTTGTTTTATTATATTTTTTCCTTACTTATTAGTTAAGCCTTGCTGGGTAATTTCTAAAAAAAAAAAAAAAGGGCACCAAACCCCGGTCTTCTTTTTTATTTTTTTCAGATAGAGCTGTTGCCTACCCCAGCTCCAGAGTATTGAAAATATTTTGTAGAAACTGTCCACATTTTAACATACTGTTCCTCCAAATTCTTTTGAATAATCCTCTCAGTGTGTAAATAAAGATCTGAAATGACTCTTTAGCCAATGGATTATCTTGGCATAAGGTGGAAGGTGGTAGCCCCAGGTCAACTTTTGCATTAACCTTTTGTTTAACCACGTCCATTAAGCCCCTCCCACTGTTGAGATTTTGACCACACCCACTTTTGCTGTAGTGCCATCAGTCGCTTTCTCCCGCAAGTGTCCCTCATTCTGAAGGTCAAAAGTTGGGAGGTATGTTGTTACACCCACTGGAGTTTTGCATTTTACCCTTGTTTATAACAGTAAACTGAAGTTATATAGTAAAATACAGTACTTACAACTCCGTCTGAATGTTTAGATGTTGAATTTTAAAAGCAGCGAACTTCTGTCAGATTAGCAAACATGTGAGATGACCAGGCTTGCCGCTGCTTTTAAAATTCAACATCTAAACAGTCAGTCTAAGTACTGTACTTCACTATATAAACTCAGTTTACTGTTTATAAATAAGTGTAACATGCAAATCTCCGGTGGGTGTAACAATATGTCCGCTTGTCCCTTCTCAGTGTATCCTTACAGTGGAGAAGTGTGGTGTTTAGCAAGATGGTGACGACGAAACGTCACTTCCATTATACCTTCTGACGGGTCGCCGAATCCTGGCTGGAGAATTGGTGAGTGTGTCTAAACCCCCCCCCCCCCCGTTAAGTCTCTGATTGAGGGCTAGAGCTACATGCACACCGGTGATTGGGGATGGTGTTCATTGTAGAAGCAGTTCCTCCTGCGGCTGTCAGCGGGTACATGCTGCCGCTTGCCCTGTTCACTATAGTGATCTCTGCTGCATGCACTTTGTGTCCAGCAACAATCACCATAGGTAATCGCTAGCTGCGCTGAGAGCAACGAATAGGTTCAGCCACCGGCGACCTGTAGTTATAGTGAACAGGGCCGGTGGCCGCACCTACCCGCTGACAGCCGCTAAGAGCTACAGGAGGAACTGCCGCTTCAATTGGCTCTGGCCCCAATCACCAGTGTGAACGTAGCCTAATGCACTCTATATGCAGTGAAGGATATTTTTACACATCAGGAACATTCGGGAAACAATTGTTTCCTATGTGTCCCATTCACACCGCAACGCAGCATATGGCTGCGCTTCAGCATGCTGCAATAAAATGCAGACATGCTGCATTTTATCGCAGCGCACGCTAGAGCTGCACGATTATGGGAAAAAAGAGAATCGCGATTCTTTTGCTTAGAATACAGATCACAATTCTCAAAAAATGCCTGGCAGCTGGCATCGGATCAATTCTGGTGCGCAGTGCGCACTCACAGCAGTGTTTCCCCGCAGTGTAATGCCTGGCAGCTGGCATCGGATCAATTCTGGTGCGCAGTGCGCACTCACAGCAGTGTTTCCCCGCAGTGTAATGCCTGGCAGCTGGCATCGGATCAATGCTGGTGCGCAGTGCGCACTCACAGCAGTGTTTCCCCGCAGTGTAATGCCTGGTAGCTGGCATCGGATCAATGCTGGTGCGCAGTGCGCACTCACAGCGGTGTTTCCCGGCCGAGAAATGTGGTACCGCCCACGACCAGGCATCCTCTCTGCTGACTGATGTCAGTTCCGATATCGGCGACATCGGCGCCATTTGCGTTCCACGGTGGTTCCGCGGCTTCTCCTCAGGGCCAGGCTACATCCCGGAAAATCTAGCTAATCCAGGTTGGAGATCGCGGGCGGTGAATCGAGATCGCGATTAATATACACTTAATCGTTCAGCTCTAGCGCACGCGCCGAATCGCACGCCAATGCAGTGCATCTCACTGCTGTACATTATCGTGAATGAAGTGTACGTTTTTTCAAATAAAATTTATACTAAAAAAAGGGAGCCATGTGATGCGCTAAGTTGCCCACCACACTGCCCCCACCACAGTCGGCTATGCAGAGCTGCCGGCGTGATGAATCATTCCGGCAGCTTTGCATTATGTGTGAATACAGCCTGAAAAAAGGCTGCCACTGCTCTGAAAAACAATCCACACATGGATTTCTTTTTAGAGACATTTGTCAGGCAGTGAGGAAGCAATGTCAGCTCCTCACCACTTGTTTTAACTCCCAAAATGCTGCATCACCCCACCACAATCCCATGCATTGCACACGGTTTTCGGGGAAGTTGCAGCACAGCTCTACCCATTCTAATAAACAAATAATCTGATAACAAATCTAATAAACGAATAATCTAATAATAAATCTATCAACTATTTATACTTTAATTCTTGAGTAGGTGCGAAAATTGGGACATGCTTGTAGGGGCCCCAGAGCATTACTTTGCCCGGGGGCCCATGATGCTGTTAAGATGGCCCTGAAGGGGGGCTGTTTTATTACTCCACTACTTTCTTCACCATGTCTTCTCCATGTCTGCAAGATCCCATTCATAAGAAATCTCAAACATCAAGTGTAGCGGGTGTTTGATTTTAGGGGAGGCATCTGGGTGGTAGTGTAACCCAGATGCATTGATTGTCAGGGAATCTGGGATCCTTTTATGGTTCTTGGAGGACTCTGGTGGTGTGAGGTTCCCTGCGGCCTGCAGGTGGCGCTGTCACCCTGGGCTGGAGCTGAACACTCACTGCAAGACTGCTTCCCTTTTTGTCCTTTCCTGGCGCTGGTACAGCGGGGCGGGGAACCCGCTGTGACGCAAAGGGAGAGGAGATAAAAGGGGCGGACGCCCTGACCTTGTGGTCAGAGCCGGAGGACGCAGCCGCACCCAGGCACCTTCAGCTTGGGTGCTGGCGTTCCGGAGTTCCGGGCCCAGGTGCCCTTGACCTGGCCGGAGCGGGAGATGGAGTCCATCTCAGGCACCTTTAGCCTGGGGTGAGGTACTATGGCGGAAGCCTGGAGCTCAGTACCTTTGACTGAGTTCCGCGAGGGTGGAGGAATCCGAGGGGGCCCTAACTCCTTAGGTGTCCGTGTCTGAGACTAGGAGGCCGGTGAGCGGAACTTCTCCGGAGAGTCCAGCGCAGCATTGCTGGTGATGGAGAGGCCTCCGGTAACTGTCTTGGACGGATGTCCTTCCCCTGATAGGGGCTACGATAGCGAAGGTAATTCATGTTCTGTTCAATATAGTCAGTGGCAATGACTATTTGCCACTGGTGACACTACAGTGGTTAGCTCTATCTAGAAGAATTGTGCCTTGGCCTACTCCCCACAAATACTGAAGTGGTATATGGGTCTCAACCTGTCTGTGCCGTATGACTATTTATTGAGAAGAATAAATACGAGTTGGACCTATTCAGTGTGTGGAACTCTGGTTACTAGGTGCAAAGGGGAGTCAATCCGAGGAGAGGATTTGACTCTGGGACACATACACAAAACCCGATAGTTCTGGCTTTCACCTCCACCCATTGGAGAACATGGGCCGTGGTGTATCTCATCCCTCCCCCCAGTGTTAACCCCTAGACGAGACAGACAAGCCGTGAATGAGAAGGGGTGAGAGGGGTGAGGTCGCTACACAAGGGTTTAGCAATGCAAACCAAAAGGCCCAAGACTTGCAAACAGCAAGAGATGATTATCACACTACATTGGTGGATAGTTGGTGGATGGTTGCTTTCAGGTAACTTTGTATTCTGCAATATTTCCTTATATATGGTTCTTTTCTTACTAGATGAAGTCATTAAGGAAAGGAAAGAATCTCTCAAAGAGGAGAAAGAGCTGGAGAAGATCCTTCAGAAGAGACATCTGGATTTTCTTGACATTCTTCTCTGTGCTAAGGTAGTTTAGGGGACCTATTTTATTATCTGCACGTGTCTAATGTTGAGCGGTTTGGCTAAAATGAATATGTTAAAACTTGTTATCTCGCTGAGGTGTATGAGTAGAACCATGTGAACCAAAAAAGATTGGTGGTGACTAGCTTTATCTTGCAGCTGCATTGCTAACCAGAAGTCTGTTGTGTGATACAAATGATCTATCCTCTTATTATATAAGATATTTTATTTTATGTAGGATGAGAAAGGTCAGGGTTTGTCTGATGAGGACTTGCGTGCAGAAGTGGACACGTTCATGTTTGAAGGACATGATACAACAGCCAGTGGGATCTCCTGGACATTATATTGTATGGCCAAATACCCTGAACACCAAGAGAAATGTCGAGAGGAGATCAGAGAGGTCCTGGGAGACCGGAAGACTGTGGAATGGTGAGAAGAGTTTTCTTTATATTTTTATCTTGTGTAGCACTAAACGAGGATTATTAAGAGAAGAAGTGGGATATCTTCCCAACAGAGCCACAGACAACAATACAAGCCAGAGAGCGGTACCAAAAATGTTTAGGGCGCCTTCACGCTTGTGTGATGCTTTACTGCATGCACATTAACGTTAAGTATATTGCAGGTTAAAATAAGTTTTTTATTAAGGCAGCACATTTATTTTGAATGGGCTACCAACATGCACCTAAAACTGGACAAGGACCTTGTTTGTTATACACTGCAAGGCACAGATGGTTAACGCATATGCTTTCGGGGTATGTTTCCAAGGATTTGCCTCCTTAATGACCAGGCCATTTTTTGCGATTTGGCACTGCGTCGATTTAACTGACAATTGCGCGGTCGTGCGATGCTGTACTCAAACAAAATTGGCGTCCTTTTTTCCCCACAAATAGAGCTTTCTTTTGATGGTATTTGATCACCTCTGCGTTTTTTTTTTTGTTTTTTTTTTAACTTTTTCCTATAATACATATCCAAAAGAAAATATATATAAAAAAACAAATTTATTCATCATTTTAGGCTGATATATATTTTCTTCTACATATTTTTTGGGGAAAAAAAAACACAATAGGCGTATGCAGCACCCTGGAGTTTAGGTAGGGTTGCCCCTAACAAATTTACTTGCCAGGAGTAGTTATGCCAGTTGATTGATAGAGATCTATTGATTCTCCCTAAGTTTGGCCTTGTTGCACTTTTCTCTTCTACCACTAGGTGGCCAGGTACTTGGTGGTGCTAGATATGAGAAGGGCAATGCAAGGTCAAGTTATGGGTATATGGGGTATCTCAAACAATGGGCAGAGGTTTTCTCGGATCCCTTGGCCCGCTGGGAGAGCCTATATATTCGGGTGGATCTAGGTTCTGTGCCATCTGAACCAGAAGTGCCGGTTCTGCCGGCCGGAGAACCTGTCGTGGTTGGAGGTAGAGGGGAAGCTGTCTGCCAGTAAGGGACGTTCCGCCTTATTACCAGGGACCACAGTGAGTAACTGAAACAAGTACCGGAGCAGTATTCTCACCAACCGGGGACAGTGAAGAATCAGGAAACTTCAGTGGGTATCAAGGCAGAGACCCAGCCAGTGGAGGTGATGCTTGCAGAGCAGCCTTGTGTGTCAAGCCAGGGACCGAGCAGAGAAGCGGGGGTGACGCTTAAGGAAGATACTACCATGAAGATTGGAGGAGCTCAAGGGATTCAGTGGCAGTGAATCAGTTGGTCTAGTGAGAGACTGGGAGCTCAGTGGGATGAAGAACTACAAGGAGCAATTGTAGTGAAAGAGTCTGTCAATTAATCTTGCAACTACCTAAGGGTCCAGGCCCTAACCCTCTCTCCCCCCAAAAAGTTTGTTAAAAGAAAAAAACTTTCTTTTGCATTCAAGAAGTGTCTGGTGCCCAATAACTTGAACTATTCTGCACCCACCATGCCTCAAAACCCACCACATACAGAAGGATGTCAGCTATCTCTGGCCCTGGATGTTCTCATTAGACCCAAGGAGGTCTGGGACCTTGCTACACGTATATTGATTGGTTTGCGCAAAAGTTATCGCGTCTACAAACTATGGGATAGATTTAGGGACTTTTCATTTTTTAAAATAGTTTTTACTGGTAATGGCGGCAATCTGTGATTTTTAGAGGGACTGCGACATTGCGGCGAACAAATCTGACCCGAAATTACACTTTTTTGGGGACCATTATTAGATTCATCAGTGCTATAAAAAGACCCTGATCAATATAAAAATGAAACTGGCAGGGAAGGGGTTAACACCAGGGGGCGATCAAGGGGTTAATTGTGTTTCCTGGATGTGTTCTAACTGTGGGGGGGATGAGCTGCCTGGGACATGACAGAGATCACTGCTCCCGATCACTGGGAACAGCAGATCTCTGACATGTCCCCTGTCAGAATGGGGATTCGCCTTGTTTACAAAGGCAGATCCCCATCCTGCCTCTGTATTAGGCAATTGCGGGCTGCCGGCGGACATCGAGTCTGCCCGACCCGCGGGCACTCTCCTGCAGCATGCAGCGGGCGCGAGAGCAAACCGCTGGCGGCGCACGCCGCCCGCAACTCCGCCTGCGCGAGCTGCCATACAATGACGGGGACAATGACGACCATACAATGATGGGGAGTATAACTGCAGCGGCTGGTCCTTAAGCGGATAAAAATGAATGTAACTGCAACACACTAACTTGACAGCAGCAGCCAGTAATTTGGATCTGCAGATAGTGGCCAGTACCCACAACCCCCTCCAGAGTCTGGGAGCAAGCAGTCATTTTAAATCGCTGCAATCTCAACCCCCCAACAAACTCAGTGTGCATGATCACACTGCATGCCAGGGGAAGATTGGAGTGTTGGTGGGCACACTCAACTGCTGGCCATTGTCTCTGCCTACTGCCTGTCAGACTTGCAATACAGAGCTGGGGAGGAGATCAGAGCACTTTCCTTGTCTCCATGCTGCAGGTCTGATAGGTAACGGAATAGAAAACATTTGTTTGGGGGCGTGGCCTGGCGGGAGCCCAGGCTGAGGTTGTCTCTCTCATACCGCCATAGGACTCCATGGATGTGCAGCACCAGGGATCTTTCCTCTCTTCCTTCCAGGGAATAGAAAACATACCGGGCAGTTGAGGGTGGTGTTGGGACCTGGGGCACACAGCAGTAGATTAGGGGCCCAACACAAGTTACGCCCCATATATTTATATACATATATATATAGTTAGAGAGAGTGAGTTAAGAGGTGTGTATATACATAAGTAAAGGAGTTTTTATTTGCCATAAAAGGTGCATGTTTTGTGTGTGTGATCAGGGATGATCTGGGTAAGATGCCGTACACCACTATGTGTATTAAGGAGAGCATGCGCCTGTATCCACCGGTGCCAGGAGTGGCTCGTGAACTTACCTCACCAATCACATTCTGTGATGGTCGGAGCCTGCCTAAAGGTCAGCAACTGTTTCTCTTTTCTCCACAATATTTCAGCTTGAATCTGTAATACCTGAAAAATTATTTATGTCCTTACTGTCTCCACAGGTATTAATATTCTGCTTAGTTTATTCGCTATCAACAGATGCTCTAGCTTGTGGGACGATCCAGAGGTACTTATCATTTTTATGGTATCTTGTGTCAAACAGAACAGCGCCACCCAGTGGCCAAAAAGAAGAAGACTTTGGTTCATATTTCGTGGGTGAAAATGACTGCAGACAATTGTTTGTTTTTAAATATAAGAAAGTTGGGGAACTGCTTTTCTATTGGGGACACAGCTGTCTTTCTGGGGACAATAACTGTCTTTCTTGTTTTCAGGTATTTGATCCATTGAGGTTTTCACCAGAAAATGCCTCCAAGAGACATTCTCATGCTTTCCTCCCCTTCTCAGCTGGATCAAGGTATTGCTGCTACAGCAAACTCTATCTAAAATATATTCTTTTTATCACATAAGCTGCCCATGCACATGACTGTTGCCCAATCTGGGTGACTGCTCTGGGGTGAGGGGACAGTCGGTCTACCACATTACCACATTAGAAAACCACATTGGACCACATTAGAAAACCTAGCTCAATAGTGGGACTAGCCGGGAATAAGCAGATGGGGAATTCTTTCTCGTCAGTTGGCCAAAACTGGTGAGTTTTATAAAACATTTGATAAATTCAAGATTAATCACTGCGCTAGTATTACAGAAGCAGCTGGAATAAATTGTATGGCGACAATAAAAAATGGGTGTATGCAGTGCTAGTAGCATAAAATTAAAGGTGAGAGTCCATAGTGTTTAAAGTAAAGTCTTTGTTCAGGAAAGGAAGCTGGAATCACCTACGGTGTAAACAAAGACACAATCAGGTGAGCATGAAATTATGCTCCCCTGAACATCAACACACCGGGCCTCTTACTAAAGAAAACGGACCACTGAATTACAGGCGGTCAAACAAGCATGATATGTCCACAGCACTACGAAACCACTTCAATTGGATCAGTTGGAGTGAGTTGGCCAACACTTGGGAGTTTTATAAAACACTTGAGCTTTGTTCTAAAAGGATCCTTCAATCCTCCCCTTTGGGAAGATGAAGAGCCTTTGGCTGAGGGGAGTTTGCCATGTGAGCAGGCTGTGTGCTTGGAGAGAGGCCCCTTTCCTGCAGCCTGGGACTAGAGTTTGTGACCCTCTCTGTAGTTTGTGTGTCTGGAGCCCATTCGTCCAAATCAGTCCTTGATAGGGTCAATGAGCTGGAATGGAGTTACACAAATTCTACAGTGAATACTGAGACCCACCTAAGGACTTCTAGACAGAGGAGATTTGTGTGCCTTAGAGTTTTTTGAATTCCATCTCCTCTTGACCTTCTACCTTTCTAGATTTGGGGCTGCATCTACAATAATGTATGTGCATTAATTTGCAAGATTAAATAAGGCATTCCTTTCAAGTCCCTCTTGTACTTCCAAATCATTTTAAGGCAGAGGCACTAAAAAAAAAAAAAAAAATCCCCAGGGACATTGCCCTCCCATCACCCACCTAACAGAGAATGTAACATGAGTAAGAGTATAGTTTACCTACTCTCACTACTAGTAGCACACACTAGCCAGCATGTGATTATTCTTTCCAACAACCAGAAAAAAACGAAATATCAGTTTTGGATAGAGTAGCCATTCAGTAATCATCTTTCAATGTGCCATTAGCTTAAAATGAACAAAGGGAATATCTGATTGGGTTCATGTGTAATACTGCTTCTTGTACTTCCTTGTTTACTATAGTGATCCTGATAATGTTTAGCTGTGTGTTGAATAACCGATGCCTAAGGTCCCCTTAGCACGGGGGCAGATTCCACTCACAGATCCCCTGGAAAGTGGAAAGATAGTGCTGGACCCGTATTTTTTTTTTTACTGGTATTGTTATCTTAAGGTATTATTGTTGGTGTAAATGATCTGGTTCCTGGGCAGGGGGCTTCTACACCCTAAAGGTTCTTCACAGGCTCCTTGGCTTGTAGTGTAATGTAAAAAGAGTTGAAATTGAAGCGACACACCACTGCTAAGAGGTCCAAAATACAACTTTATTCCATTAAAGGTCAGGGGTACAATTCAAAAAGTAGCCAACGTGTTTCGGGGGTTGCCAGTCAAGCCTTCATCAAGGCTTGACTTGCAACACGGTGAACAAACCAGAAGTGACCTGGACCTACAATGGTATTTTTTCCAGTGGGAATTCAATGCACATGCCTATTCAGCAGCTTGTTTGGCAGCAACCCCTGCTGATCAGAGCAGAGCGGGTGGATGGCTCATCTGTGTCTGCTCAATTTCTGCAAAGCGGACATTGACAGAGCTCACTCTGCTCTATGGGCGGCCAGGAGTAAACAGACTTTGCCATCTATTTACAACCGACTACCCTCCAATCCAATCTGCCTAAATGGAAGAGGACAGATACTCTTCTGTTTTTTTTTTTTTTTTAGTGGACAAGATCAGACCCAGAGGTAGGTGGGTGTAAACTGACACAAGTCCGTTACACCTGCCTGTGCATAGGGATGAATGGACCTTTGATCAGGTCTGCCTGAAAAACTGACAGGTGGACCTGATCAGATGGACAGTGTGGAAGAGGCCACATTGTCCTAACCTTCCTATCCTTTGTGACAGTGCCACCCTGCCCTTTAGAAAAAAACTTCAGAAGACTTCTGGGATTTGGAAGGTGGGCTCCTTCTTTATGTGACAATATCGAGTACCTGAGTGATAAATCACCAAGCCCAAGCACTGCCACATGTGAGGTGGTGAGGAGGTGTGACTAAAGCCTCGTACACACGCTTAGATTTTCAGACGTCCGTTTTTTGTGGCATGCTAGTCTCATGTCGAAAGTGAAGAGGTTACTCACAATACAAAAATTTTCATACGACAGAATACAACGTCAGAAGTGACGTAATGTGTTGAATAGTTTTCTATGCGTTCTTTAGTTTCTGAGTATGCGTAGTCTTGCTCTTATGATTTTTTTTGTACGAAAATCGTACTAATAAAACGAAAATCGGACGTTGAAATCACATCCGACAAATTTTATAGTCTGCACATCCAGCTTTTGTCTGACGAAAAAGCAAAATCTGCTGTCGAAAAACACCGTACTAACGATCCGGATATCGGCAGACAGCTCGTCGTACAAATTTTTCCATCCGATTTTCGTATCGTGTGTGTGTACAAGCCTATGCAAATCAAAACTTTCAGAGGTTGCTATTTGCATGACCCTATAGGGTACAGCAGCACTGTTAGAGGGCTTAATTGAATAAAATGTTTATCACTGGGCCCCTTTTTAGTACACAGCTTAACTTTTTAAGATTTACAGTATGCAAATAGCGCACACAATACTTCACTAGTACCACAGTATTACAAAAACCTAACACCTGTTTATTCTTCTTTTCAGAAACTGTATTGGACAGAATTTTGCTATGAATGAGATGAAGGTGGCCCTTGCACTGACATTGCAGAGGTTTGAATTATACCCAGATAAAGAAAAAGAACCCTTACTACTTCCGCAGTTAGTCCTACGGTCCTTAAATGGAATACACCTGAACCTGAAGAAAATAGATCCCTCCAAAAAGACAGATGTGTAATTTTTTTTAACTGGTAATCATTTTTGTAAATTTCTTAAATATTAAATGAAAATACAAGGAAAATGACTGTATTGAATAGTTATCTCTCACCAATATGATAAAGTGCACCTGTTTCAGTAAACTGAAATCTGACTGGTTCACAAGTATTATTTACTAGATAGTTTTGTTTGCTCTTTTTTTTTTTGTAAATCTGTCCAGTTGCTTGAAGGTATTGAGGTGTTGAAGCCCTAGGCCTAGAACATCTAACTAAGTCAAATAATTGTTTTAGTGTGGCTTTTCTCTACTGAATGGTAGTGCCCAAGTGGGGTTCCCAGAAGAATCGGGTTGCATGGAGTGAAAGTATGAAAGTGCCAAACCATAGGAATTGTTATAGGTATACAGTCATTTAATTTTTTCTCACCATAAAAAGGTCGATCAAAAGTTGTCAGCAAACAAACTTCAGGGATCATACACAAATCCCCCTCACTCAGGGTTGGATTTATTGTGCAAGAGCAGTTAGTTAATTCTGAATTTTAATTCATAGGTTGTATTTTTTGCTGTTAGAAAACTTTATTGAACAAGCTGTAAGCTATAGCCCATGAAGACTTAAAATCCAGGATTAACCAAATGTCACAATTGTTCTTACACAATAAATGATAAATTCAAGCCCTGAGAATGACCCCTGAAACATGTTGGCATTCAACTCTTGATAGACTTTTTCATTGTAACAAATAAATATTCATATCTGGATTAATCCCTATGGCTTGTCACTCGCATTCCTTCGCGCCATGCACTTTGTTGCTTGAATTAAATAGGTACTCATAATTCCTCTGAGTAATTGGGTTAAGAAGCTGGCTACATAAGGCCAGTATTCCCTTTCAATGGCCAGGCTCAGCGCCCTGCTTTAAACAGTTCTTGAATGTGTTTAAGTTATGTAATTACCTGTTTACCTGGAAATGCTCTTTAATTAAAAAGTTCATTAAATGATATGTTTGTTACTTCAGGCTATGCTGGGGCTTATTCATAAATCAGGGTGGTCAAAAATTAGAACTACATGGCAACCAACTAAACGTCATTGTTTTTAGATTATTCAATGGCTGGCCACAAAAATTACAATGTAGTCAGATGAGTATATAAGACAGGATATGCAAAGGGCCTACAGACTATAGATGGCCAAGTATTTACAATTTAGCTTCTGAATGGTCATTCTTTCAACATAATCAAGTTCACATCCGCAAATTTTATTGTTTTTGCCTACTTAAAGGGAACGCGGGGATTTGTAGTGGCTGCTGTCCTGGAGTAACACAATAGCGATCAGCCAAGAAAATCCATCTTGGATGACCCATTTTTTCCCCCCGAGCAGACCAGGGTAGGAGGCATCATGAGAAGCATACAGACATATGAACGTCCCTCAAAGTGGAACTACATTGTATTTGAAGCCCACAAACCAAAAACGCTATTCAATTAATTTTTCATATTCAAAGCAAACTCACTAATCCATCCTTGTCTCCATGTTTTATTTTGGTGAGAAATGACTTTGAAAAACAGCCCCCTAGCATTTCTGTCCATGGCCATCCTGGGTAAGGGCGGATGATTCATGTAGCATGTGCTTCCTGGAATCCATCTGCCCTTAGCTCAGGCATGCAGGCAGGAGGCTGTGCTCCTCTCTCCCTCCCCTCCTGAAGACTCCCTGTGCATGAAATGTGCCCACGTCTGGAAACCAAGAAATAACTGAAAAAAACGTATAAAAAAAAAAACAAGTAAATGTACCCTATAAGCCGACCCGAATATAAGCCGAGGCACCTAATTTTACCACAAAAAAATGGGAAAACTTATTGACTCGAGTATAAGCCTAGGGTGTCCATCTGCATGCCTCACTGTGCCTCACTTTGCCTCACTGTGTCCATCTGCATGCCTCACTTTGCCTTACTGTGTCCATGTGCATGCCTCACTGTGTCCATGCCTCACTGTAATCCTTCCGCCTCACTGTGCCCATGCCTCACTGTGCCCATGCCTCACTGTGCCCGTGTCTCACTGTGCCCATGCCTCACTGTGCCCATGCCTAGACTGACGTTTAACATGGGAGTCTATGGAAGGGGTGCCCGGGTTTGAAAAATCGGTGCTCCCCGACTGTAGGTCTTCCAGACAAAAAACTTTGCACACTTGTAGAGGAGAAAGGGGGCTATATGCGTGCAAAGTTTCGGGTCCAGAGGACCTACGAAGGGCCGGTACCGGGTCCCCAAAATCACCAGAGAAATTACCTTTTAACATGGGAGTCTATGGAAGGGGTGCCCGGTTTTGAAAAATCGGTGCTCCCCGGCCTTAGGGCCCCCGGACAAAAAACTTTGCACACTTATAGAGGAAGAATGGGACTACATGGGGTCCAAGAGACCTATGGCCGGCCGGTACAGAGTTCTCAAATTTCGGGAAATCAGGCGCAAAAAGGTGACTCGAGTATAAGCCGAAGGGGGCATTTTTAGGACAAAAAAGTGCTGAAAAACTCAGCTTATACTCGAGTATATACGGTAATATATTTTCCTATTTACTAATGCTAGAAGCAGACTGATTAAATATAGTCAATGTTGATTGAGGGAGTGAAGTACCGCTCTAAAACGGTACGTTCGTTTTAAGTGACTCCCCCCTTCCACTCAAAATATGCCCTCTAACTAAAATAACTATATAAACGTGTACATACCTTTCTTTCTAATGCCTTGTACACACGATCAGAATTTCCGATGAAAAAAGTCAGATGGACTTCACTGCGTTTTGGACGGTCGGAATTTGGACTGACAGTGTGTAGGAAAGACTGATGGAAGACAGCTTGAACGTAATTCCTATGGAAAATTCCATCGGATTTTATCCCATCGGAAAATCCGATCGTGTGTACAGGGCATAAAGCCCTGTACACACGGCCGAGATTCTCGTCAGCTAAAAACCGTCATTTTTCCTGACGAGAATCTTGACAAGAAACTTGTCCCGGCCGAGTGTACACACGTACGATTCAAAAGAACTGCCGTTCTTTTGAATGGCACGAACGCGGTGAGGTCATCGACTACGACGAGCGTGTGCTCGTCACATTCGATGCCGTCGCCGCCATCTTGCTACACCCTATGCCTAGGAAGCTACCGCGCATGCGTCAAAGTCATTTCGAGCATGCGTGGGTTTCCACTGCGACAGGTAAGTGTACACACGCTCGGGTTTCTCGTCGAGAAACAGGCCGACGAGATTCGACGAGAAAAAAGACTGCAGGACGTCTTTTTTCTCGTCTGGGAATCTGGCCAGTTTTCTTGACGAGAAAACTGAAACCCGCGTACACACAGCCGGTTTTCTCGGCAAGAAAGCTCTCCCGGCAGTTTTCTTGTCGTTTTTTGCAGAGAAAACCGGTCGTGTGTACGCGGCCTCAGAGTCTGGCTGGTCCAGTTGCATTTCTTGTCTTTCCTCTTGTGTGTCCCTCCTTTTGGCAGTGGGTATTTCTTAAAATTGCACTCATGCAATGACATATAAGCATTATTCAGTGCAGGAATACATTGAGCCCAGGCTGACATGATGATACACCCCTCTGGGTGGGTCCATGACAGCTTGGGCTAATATTAAAGGGTTAAGTGACATCGGCAATCTCTGAACTTGGAAGAGGAACGTCATCTGGTGGAAGAGTGGACCTTCAGCAAAAGACAGCATGAAGTGGAAGATACGCAGCAAAAGCTATTTTACCCCTAATACTGCTGGGCTACATACTTTTGATTCTTCACAAAAAACTGAAGTTTTTTTTAAATCCAGCCATATACAGCCGGAATGGGAAAATGTTCTCATGTCAGCAGGCTCTATCTTAATTTATTATTTCAGCTTATTAAAGTTTATAAAATAATCTCAATGGAGTGTGGAGCGAGCAGAAGAGCTGGCACTGGCTTATTAGCGGCTTATCGAAGGACTGTTCCCTTTAATAGCAGGAAGACAGCATGGGGATCACCCAAAAATATGAGCTGGTCACTGATTTTCATCTCTATGAGATGTACTCTGATGATGTTAATCCAGGCTACTGCAATCTAAATATCTCTCTTTACCTCAATAAAGCCTGAAAAAACAAATGTACTATAATATTCAATACGCATAATATAATATGCATCTTTTGACCTAAATCTGTGTGTAGGGATGAGCTTCGTGTTCGAGTCGAACATACGTTCGACTCGAACATCGGCTGTTCGATCGTTCGTCGAAGATCGAACGATTTGGGCCGTTCGCGCCAAATTCGAGTGACGCGAACGGCCCACAATGCACTACGCCATCGCAGTGTCATCCAGGCGCTGTGATTGGCCAAGCATGCACTGTGACCCCGCATGCTTGGCCAATCACAGCGCCGGCAGCGAGGAGAGCAATGATTGGCCACAGGCAGGATGCCTGTGGCCAATTATTGCTGATGGGGTTTAGTACACGCCCCACACTATAAAAGGCCGCCAGCGCGGCGGCCTTGTGTAGTGTGTTCCGGAGCAGGGAAAGAGAAGCATAGGCAGGGACAGTGTCATTTTTTTTCCTTTACTAATCCTGGATTCCTTGTGTTTAGGGACAAATAAGGATAGGTAGGGAGAGTGTCAGTGACAGTGTGCTTGTCATGGATATGCAGTAGTGTTTGTCTGTCAGCTTACCTTCCTTCCCATGTGTTCATCTTAGAGGCCTGAGCCCTTTCACCTGGCTTCCTTTATAATCTCCTCCCAGCCAGACTCCACCCCAGGCCCTATCACAGAACACTATATTAACCTGTGCACTGCAAGCCTGCTTTGCTGATCAACGTGTTTGTTAGGCATTGTGTGTTTGGGTTCCTGCCTGCCGTGTGCTACGTCTGTCTCTCTTACGTTATTGGCTTGTCCCCGACTATCCCTGTCTGCTCGTGACCCTTGACCTTCAGCTAGTTCTTTCGTTATCCTTGTCTGCTTGTGGCCCCTGACCTTCAGCTTGTTATTCGGTTCTCTCTTATCTCGTGCTGCTGCTTCCCCTCTTTTCCCCTTATCCTACAGGGCGTGAGCTAGGAAACTCCAGGGGCCGCGACCTGGTCCCAGCCTGCAGCATAACATCCTCACCACTAGAGGCCCTGGAGAAGACCAGCTGGGTCTTAGACTCCGCGCCCTGGGGAATCTTGGCTCTAGCTTCCGTTAGGATCCCGGTTGTGCTCCTCTGGTCCCGCTTTCCACAACCACCCAGTTTCCTATCCGCAGAAGCCAGCCATAGGGTTCACTACCTCGCGGTGCACTCCTGTCCCCCTACGGTGTGCATCTGTCACCTGGCCACAGGTGACCTTGACAGTTTGATCAGCCATGAACCCGGCTGACATCCCGCTACCCGCGGATGATCCATTGCAGGGCATAGTTTGCAGACTTGAAACCCAGGAATCGAATCAGACTCAGGTGATGCGATTCCTCCAGGATCTGGCTTCTCGCTTCGAGCAGCTTCAGGCCTCCTTGGGAACCCTGAATCCGCAACCTCAAATACAATCAGCGGCTGCACCTATTGCACCAGTCGCAGCCACACACTCTCTACAACTGCCAGCTCCGTCCCGTTTCTCTGGGGACTCCAAGGCTTGCAGGGGGTTCCTTAGCCAATGCACGATTCATTTTGAGCTCCAGCCCCAAAACTTCCTGTCTGATCGGGCTAAGGTAGCCTATATCATTTCCCTCCTCTCTGGTGAAGCTTTAGCCTGGGCAGCCCCTCTGTGGGAACTGAATGATCCAGTGGTTTCTAGCCTGTCTGGCTTCTTGAAACTTTTTCGGAATATCTTCGAAGAACCGGCTCGTGTCTCTTCAGCGGCCAACGCCCTTTTACGTCTCCGCCAAGAGTCTGCTTCTGTGGGACAGTATGCCCTTCATTTCCGCATACTGTCGGCTGAGTTGAGCTGGAACAATGAGGCCTTAGTCGCAACCTTTTTGCATGGCCTGTCTGATAGAGTGAAGGATGAATTAGCTGGAAGAACCATCCCCACTGATCTGGCCGGCGTTATCTCCTTGTGTAACCAGATCGATATTCGCTTTCAGGAGAGGACCTTAGAAAAGCAACGCCAGCACTCCTTGGTTCTTAGTCAGCCTGAGCTCCCCTCTCTTCGACCCGTAGAGCATCTCCTACCAGCTGAGGAACCCATGCAGCTGGGTCGGACCAGGCTATCCCCCGAGGAACGTGCTAGGCGCAGAACTCTTGGTCTGTGTCTTTACTGTGGGGGCAAAGGTCATTTTCGTGACACTTGCTCTCTTTGTCCAGAAAAACGTTCGGGTCCACTTCATCTGGAAAGTGGAGTATTGGACCCAGAAATATCACCTTCCCCTTCTCGTCTTCTGCTTTCTGTGTTCCTTCATGTTGGTGCTTCTTCTCATTCGGTCTCAGCATATCTGGATTCCGGAGCCGCTGGTAATTTCATGGACTGGGAAATCGCACCGTCCATGAGACTTACTCTTTTGCCCCTCACCACACCATTGGTGGTCTTGGCGATTGATGGTACTGTTCTCCCAGGGGGACCTATCCGCTTCCAGACCCTCCCTGTTAAGATGTCGGTAGGGACACTCCACCAGGAGTGGATATCCTTCCTTATCTTACCCAAGGCCTCAACGCCTATAATTTTGGGTCTCCCATGGTTACAGCTCCATTCTCCTCATGTGGACTGGACTACTGGACAGATCCTGGCTTGGGGTCCCTCCTGTTCCTCGTCCTGCCTACCCAAGGTTGCCCCCTGTGAATCTGAGCCGGTCATTCATTCCAGGTTGCATAACCATTTACATTTCTCTGTCCCTAACCACCCTTGGACGCACAGCCAGGCTAGCTTGTCTACAAGTCCTGCAGTCGCTACGTCTTGCGATGCGATTCAGGTAGTCGCTACACCTGACTCAGCTATTCACTCTGCCTCTGTACTAGTTATGCCAGTCCAGCCCATGCCCAGTGAGCCTCTTACTTTTTCTTGTTGGGACATTCTGCTTGTCCTTCAGCTATTCAGCTTGACTCCGGCGACATGTCACCTTCTAACCAACCTGACTTCAGGGTTCCACTGACATCTGCCCAGTCTGATGGTCCTGTGCAAGATGACCAGTTCCCCTTTAAGGGTCTAGGGGACCCTCCTCAGATTCCTGTTGATCCTCTCATGCCCTTGCTTATTCCTAGAGAGCCTTTGGTCCTCAATAGATCTTCTTGTCATCTCCCTACCTCGTTTTCGGTCTCTGAGGATAATTTTAAGTACGAGGTTAGACAAGTTCTGGATTCTCGGCTCTGCAGAGGCATTCTTCAGTACCTTGTGCATTGGAGAGGTTTTGGTCCTGAGGAGGCGTCTTGGATCGCTGCATCTGATGTCGCTGCACCTCATCTGTTGAGAAGGTTTCATCAGAGATTTCCCTTTAAGCCTGGGTCCAGGCGGGGGAGGGCCCATAAGAGGGAGGGTACTGTCATGGATATGCAGTAGTGTTTGTCTGTCAGCTTACCTTCCTTCCCATGTGTTCATCTTAGAGGCCTGAGCCCTTTCACCTGGCTTCCTTTATAATCTCCTCCCAGCCAGACTCCACCCCAGGCCCTATCACAGAACACTATATTAACCTGTGCACTGCAAGCCTGCTTTGCTGATCAACGTGTTTGTTAGGCATTGTGTGTTTGGGTTCCTGCCTGCCGCGTGCTACGTCTGTCTCTCTGTTACGTTATTGGCTTGTCCCCGACTATCCCTGTCTGCTCGTGACCCTTGACCTTCGGCTCGTTCTTTCGTTATCCTTGTCTGCTTGTGGCCCCTGACCTTCAGCTTGTTATTCGGTTCTCTCTTATCTCGTGCTGCTGCTTCCCCTCTTTTCCCCTTATCCTACGGGGCGTGAGCTAGGAAACTCCAGGGGCCGCGACCTGGTCCCAGCCTGCAGCATAACATCCTCACCACTAGAGGCCCTGGAGAAGACCAGCTGGGTCTTAGACTCCGCGCCCTGGGGAATCTTGGCTCTAGCTTCCGTTAGGATCCCGGTTGTGCTCCTCTGGTCCCGCTTTCCACAACCACCCAGTTTCCTATCCGCAGAAGCCAGCCATAGGGTTCACTACCTCGCGGTGCACTCCTGTCCCCCTACGGTGTGCATCTGTCACCTGGCCACAGGTGACCTTGACAGTGCTATTCTGTGCTAATCCTTGTTTGTAGGGACAGAGAGGTACAGTGAGGGAAAGTGTCAGTGTGCTATTCTGTTCTAAAACTATTTTGCTGAACCATATTTTCAATCCTTGAGTTTAGGGACAGAGAGGTACAGTGAGTGAAACTGACAGTGTGCTATTCTGTTCTAAACCAATTTTGCTGTTCCATATTTTCAATCCTTGAGTTGAGGGACAGAGAGGTACAGTGAGTGAAACTGACAGTGTGCTATTCTGTTCTAAAACTATTTTGCTGAACCATATTTTCAATCCTTGAGTTGAGGGACAGAGAGGTACAGTGAGTGAAACTGACAGTGTGCTATTCTGTTCTAAACCAATTTTGCTGTTCCATATATTCAATCCTTGAGTTGAGGGACAGAGAGGTACAGTGAGTGAAACTGACAGTGTGCTATTCTGTTCTAAACCAATTTTGCTGTTCCATATTTTCAATCCTTGAGTTGAGGGACAGAGAAGGACACTCGTAGAAATTATCAGTGTGCTATTCTGTGCTAAATCTTGTTTGTAGGGAGGGACAGAGTAGGACAGTGAGGGAAAGTGTCAGTGTGCTATTCTGTTCTAAAACTATTTTGCTGAACCATATTTTCAATCCTTGAGTTGAGGGACAGAGAGGTACAGTGAGTGAAACTGACAGTGTGCTATTCTGTTCTAAACCAATTTTGCTGTTCCATATTTTCAATCCTTGAGTTGAGGGACAGAGAGGTACAGTGAGTGAAACTGACAGTGTGCTATTCTGTTCTAAACCAATTTTGCTGTTCCATATTTTCAATCCTTGAGTTGAGGGACAGAGAGGTACAGTGAGTGAAACTGACAGTGTGCTGTTCTGTTCTAAACCAATTTTGCTGTTCCATATTTTCAATCCTTGAGTTGAGGGACAGAGAGGTACAGTGAGTGAAACTGACAGTGTGCTATTCTGTTCTAAAGCAATTTTGCTGTTCCATATTTTCAATCCTTGAGTTGAGGGACAGAGAGGTACAGTGAGTGAAACTGACAGTGTGCTATTCTGTTCTAAACCAATTTTGCTGTTCCATATTTTCAATCCCTGAGTTGAGGGACAGAGAGGTACAGTGAGGGAAAGTGTCAGTGTGCTATTGTGTTCTAAAACTATTTTGCTGAACCATATTTTCAATCCTTGAGTTGAGGGACAGAGAGGTACAGTGAGTGAAACTGACAGTGTGCTATTCTGTTCTAAACCAATTTTGCTGTTCCATATTTTCAATCCTTGAGTTGAGGGACAGAGAGGTACAGTGAGTGAAACTGACAGTGTGCTATTCTGTTCTAAACCAATTTTGCTGTTCCATATTTTCAATCCTTGAGTTGAGGGACAGAGAGGTACAGTGAGTGAAACTGACAGTGTGCTATTCTGTTCTAAACTAATTTTGCTGTTCCATATTTTCAATCCTTGAGTTGAGGGACAGAGAGGTACAGTGAGGGAAAGTGTCAGTGTGCTATTGTGTTCTAAAACTATTTTGCTGAACCATATTTTCAATCCTTGAGTTGAGGGACAGAGAGGTACAGTGAGTGAAACTGACAGTGTGCTATTCTGTTCTAAACCAATTTTGCTGTTCCATATTTTCAATCCTTGAGTTGAGGGACAGAGAGGTACAGTGAGTGAAACAGACAGTGTGCTATTCTGTTCTAAACCAATTTTGCTGTTCCATATTTTCAATCCTTGAGTTGAGGGACAGAGAGGTACAGTGAGTGAAACTGACAGGGTGCTATTCTGTTCTAAACCAATTTTGCTGTTCCATATTTTCAATCCTTGAGTTGAGGGACAGAGAGGTACAGTGAGTGAAACTGACAGTGTGCTATTCTGTTCTAAACCAATTTTGCTGAACCATATTTTCAATCCTTGAGTTGAGGGACAGAGAGGTACAGTGAGTGAAACTGACAGTGTGCTATTCTGTTCTAAACCAATTTTGCTGTTCCATATTTTCAATCCTTGAGTTGAGGGACAGAGAGGTACAGTGAGTGAAACTGACAGTGTGCTATTCTGTTCTAAACTAATTTTGCTTTTCCATATTTTCAATCCTTGAGTTGAGGGACAGAGAGGTACAGTGAGGGAAAGTGTCAGTGTGCTATTGTGTTCTAAAACTATTTTGCTGAACCATATTTTCAATCCTTGAGTTGAGGGACAGAGAGGTACAGTGAGTGAAACTGACAGTGTGCTATTCTGTTCTAAACCAATTTTGCTGTTCCATATTTTCAATCCTTGAGTTGAGGGACAGAGAGGTACAGTGAGTGAAACTGACAGTGTGCTATTCTGTTCTAAACCAATTTTGCTGTTCCATATTTTCAATCCCTGAGTTGAGGGACAGAGAGGTACAGTGAGTGAAACTGACAGTGTGCTATTCTGTTCTAAACCAATTTTGCTGTTCCATATTTTCAATCCTTGAGTTGAGGGACAGAAGGACACTCGTAGAAATTATCAGTGTGCTATTCTGTGCTAAATCTTGTTTGTAGGGAGGGACAGAGTAGGACAGTGAGGGAAAGTGTCAGTGTGCTATTCTGTTCTAAAACTTTTTTGCTGAACCATATTTTCAATCCTTGTGTTTAGGGACAGAGAAGGATAGGCAGGGGACATTGTCAGTGTCATTGTTGCTAAGCCTCCTGCACAATATACACCTGAAGGTAGCCCTTATTGCTGTTTTTCCCATCTCCCTGCAGGCCATCCATTAAAATGTCTGGAAGGCAACCAAGGAGAGGCAGACAGTCAGGAGGCAAAAAAAGAGGGCAAGCAGGCTCTGTGTCTGGGGGCAACAGTGCTGGTCGTGTACGCTGTGCATTGTCATCAGCACATGGCCATGGGACACGCTTGTCCTTGTTTTCGGCAGCTGGACATGTTGAGCCACATCATGCCGAAGACTTGGTAGAGTGGATGACCAAGCACACCTCATCCTCCTCATCCTCTCTCACCCAGGCTCAGGGTACTGGCAAAGCAGCTGCCAAAGCGTCCTCTTCTCTGGTATCATTATCTTCATTAGTCAATCCTTCCCTAGACCCACCATGCCCTTCTCCTGAGGAGTCCCCTGAACTGTTTGAGCACAGTGTTGGGTACATGCTCCAGGAGGATGCCCAGCGTTTGGAAGGATCTGATGATGATACCCAGCTAAAGGAAGGCAGCAGCGTGAGAGCAGAGAGAGGGGATGCTCAAGAAGGACACCAATCTGCCAGTCATGCTCCAGCAGCTGCAGCATACTGCCAGATTGGCTCCAGTGATGAGGAGGGAGGGGATGATGAGGTCATTGACTCCACGTGGGTGCCTAATAGGAGAGAGGAGGAGGAGGAGGAGGATGAGGCTGAGGAGGAGGCACATCTCCAAAGAGGCAGGATGCCCTTGAGTGGCCAGCGTATGGGCAGCACACCGACGGAATCACACCGCAGAGCTCCGCCTGTGCAGGGCGCTGCCTCTGCCCGTCATTCAAAAAGTTCTTTGGTGTGGGCCTTTTTTGAGGCGAGTGCATCAGATCGCACAGCTGCTGTTTGCAACATATGTCTCAAGCGTATATCGCGTGGCCAAAACATCAGCCGCTTGGGCACCACATGCTTGATCAGACATATGTTGACCTGCCATGCAGCTCGTTGGCAAGCCTACCTTAAAGACCCACACCAAAGAACAAAGCTGACCTCTTCTTGCACCGCAACAGCTGGGATCTCCAACCCCAGTATACCTTCAGTCCTCTCTGAAACCTGCTCTGAGAGGAATGAAGGTGTAGAATTAGGTGTGTCACAGCCAAGTACTTGCGGGCACTCTGCTAGCAGTACACCGACGTCCAATTCTAGCAGGCAAATTTCCCTGCCCCAGCTGCTGGACCGTCGAAAGAAGTTCACTCCCAGCCATCCACATGCCCAGCGGTTGAATGCTAGCTTGGCTAAATTGCTAGCGCTTCAACTGCTGCCTTTTCAGTTGGTAGACTCGGCCCCCTTCCGTGAGTTTGTGCAATGTGCGGTTCCTCAGTGGCAGGTTCCCAAACGCCACTTTTTCGCACGGAAGGCTATTCCGGCTCTCTACAGGCATGTGGAAGGCAATGTCTTGGCCTCGCTGGACAGGGCGGTCAGCGGTAAGGTGCATATTACCGCTGACTCATGGTCCAGCAGGCATGGACAGGGACGTTACCTTTCTTTCACGGCACATTAGGTCACTCTTTTGGCAGCTGGGAAGGATGCAGGACAAGGTGCAGTAGTGTTGGAGGTTGTTCCACCGCCACGCCTCCAAAATTCTACTACTGGTTGTGACACACCTCTCTCCTCCACCCCTCCTCTTCTTCTTCCTCCATGGCCTCTTCCTGTGGTTTGTCCTCGGAACCAGCGGTGCTCCGTAGGCGTTCAAGGGGCTACGCAAGTACGCAGGCAAAAAGATGCCATGCCGTGCTTGCGCTGGTGTGTTTGGGGGACAGGAGCCACACTGGGGCAGAGGTCCTGTCTGCTCTGCAGGGGCAGGCCGAGAGGTGGTTGACGCCACGCCAGCTTAAGCCAGGAATGGTGGTTTGCGACAATGGCACCAACCTCCTCTCCGCCCTCCGACAGGGACAACTGACCCATGTGCCCTGTATGGCTCACGTCCTTAACCTGGTGGTGCAGCGGTTCTTGGGCAGGTACCCGGGCTTACAGGATGTCCTGAGGCAGGCCAGGAAAGTCTGTGTGCATTTCCGCAGATCTTATAATGCCAGTGCTCGCCTGGCTGAGCTTCAAAAGGAGTTGAACCTGCCCAAGAACCGCCTTATATGTGACATGCCCACCAGGTGGAACTCAACGTTGGCCATGCTGCAGCGGCTGCACACGCAGCAGAGGGCCATCAATGAGTACCTGTGCAACTACGGCACCAGGACAGGGTCAGGGGAGCTCGGGTTTTTTTCACCACGCCAGTGGGGCATGATCAGGGATGCATGCACTGTCCTGGCACCATTTGAGGAGGCCACGAGGATGGTGAGCAGTGACAGTGCATGCATCAGTGACACTGTACCTCTTGTCCACCTGTTGGAGCACACGCTGCGTGGAATAATGGACAGGGCACTTGAGGCAGAACAGAGGCAGGAAGAGGAGGACTTCCTTGCCTCTCAAGGCCCCTTTTACCCAGACAGTGTTCCTTCTGTCCCACCCATCGCAGAGGAGGAGGAGGAGGAGGAGGAGGAGGAGGAGGAGGAGGATTGTGTCAGCATGGAGGTGGAGGCTGGCACTCAGCATCATCAGCAGCAGTCTTTTAGGGATGATTTACAGTCCCAAGAAACCAGTGGACTTGTACGTGGCTGGGAGGAGGTGGCTGCGGATCATGTCGTCCTTAGTGACCCAGAGGACTCCGGACTGAATGCCTCAGCTAACCTACGCTGCATGGCCTCCCTGATCCTGCAAAGTCTGCGGAAGGATCCTCGTATTCTTCGGATCAAGGAGAGGGACCATTACTGGCTGGCCACTCTCCTTGATCCACGGTACAAGGGTAAGGTTGCGGACCTTATCGTACCGTCGCAGAGGGAGCAGAGGATGAGACAACTCCGGGAGGCCTTGCAGAAAGGTCTGTGCAACGCGTTCCCAGAGACTGTGAGGTTACAAACTCCTGGTCCTGGACAACGAGTTGCTGAGGCTTCGGGCAGTCAAAGAAGGAGCGGTGGGGAAGGTGGCCGTCTGACCGATGCGTTCAGACAATTCTTTAGTCCGCAGCCCCAAAGTATGATCGGTTCCAGCAACCATCGCCAGCGTCTGATATACATGGTCCAGGAATACCTAGGGGCAAGGTCAGACTTGGACACCTTCCCCACCGAAAATCCTCTGGCTTACTGGGTCTTGAGGATGGATCACTGGCCAGAGCTTGCACAGTATGCAATTGAGCTACTGGCCTGTCCTGCATCCAGCGTTCTTTCAGAACGCACATTCAGTGCTGCTGGAGGATTTGTCACGGATCACAGGGTGCGCCTGTCCACCGACTCGGTTGATCGACTGACTTTCATCAAGATGAACCAGTCTTGGATCACCACCAGCTACCACACACCAGATGCTGATATAACAGACTAATTGATTTTAAAATGTCACATCCCTTCAAGACTGATGCTGATGCTGAGTGCCTGTGCTGTTATGTTGACTGGCTATCCTCCTCCTCCTCCTCAATGATACGATTAACGATGATAGCTTGGAAGATCATTTTGGTTTATGGGTGACGCCACCAGTGGCTAAGGCCCAATTTTTCAGCCCCTGTTTAACAGGGGCGTGTAATTAAAATTTTTGATGCAATACTTTGCAACAGGCCTCATTGCTGTGCTCCAAGTACAGTATCTGTGAGGGGTTGCAGTGTTGTGCCACCAGTGCCTAAGGCCAAATTTTTCAGCCCCTGTTCAACAGGGGCATGCAATTATAATTATTGATCTAATAATTCACAGCAGGGCCCATTGCTGCGCCCACCAAGAGTAACTGTCAGGCCTTACAGTGTTGTGGCACCAGCACCACCATCACCACCACCACCACCACCAAAGGCCCAATTTTTCAGCCCCTGTTCAACAGGGGCATGCAATTATAATTATTGATCTAATAATTCACAGCAGGGACCATTGCTGCGCCCACCAAGAGTAACTGTCAGGCCTTACAGTGTTGTGGCACCAGCACCACCATCACCACCACCACCACCACCAAAGGCCCAATTTTTCAGCCCCTGTTCAACAGGGGCATGCAATTATAATTATTGATCTAATAATTCACAGCAGGGACCTTTGCTGCGCCCACCAAGAGTAACTGTCAGGCCTTACAGTGTTGTGGCACCAGCACCACCATCACCACCACCACCACCACCAAAGGCCCAATTTTTCAGCCCCTGTTCAACAGGGGCATGCAATTATAATTATTGATCTAATAATTCACAGCAGGGCCCATTGCTGCGCCCACCAAGAGTAACTGTCAGGCCTTACAGTGTTGTGGCACCAGCACCACCATCACCACCACCACCACCACCAAAGGCCCAATTTTTCAGCCCCTGTTCAACAGGGGCATGCAATTATAATTATTGATCTAATAATTCACAGCAGGGACCATTGCTGCGCCCACCAAGAGTAACTGTCAGGCCTTACAGTGTTGTGGCACCAGCACCACCATCACCACCACCACCACCAAAGGCCCAATTTTTCAGCCCCTGTCCAACAGGGGCATGCAATTATAATTATTGATCTAATAATTCACAGCAGGGACCTTTGCTGCGCCCACCAAGAGTAACTGTCAGGCCTTACAGTGTTGTGGCACCAGCACCACCATCACCACCACCACCACCACCAAAGGCCCAATTTTTCAGCCCCTGTTCAACAGGGGCATGCAATTATAATTATTGATCTAATAATTCACAGCAGGGACCATTGCTGCGCCCACCAAGAGTAACTGTCAGGCCTTACAGTGTTGTGGCACCAGCACCACCATCAAAGGCCCAATTTTTACTACCACTGATCAACAATTATATGTTATTACAATTCCTGATATTATACTTGACAGCAGGGCGTTCCAGCACCCACCAAGAATAACTGTGAGTGCTTTCAGTGTTGTGCCAACACCAACACCTAAGGGGCCAATTTCTGCAGAGTATATACGGAAGGTCCCTACTTTCAAACATCCAACTTACAAACTACTACTACTTGCAAACGGAAGAAGACAACAGGAAGTGAGAGGAAATCTACCCCTTGGAAGGAAAATTCTCTCCTTTAAGAATTAATATGGGAGAAAGGTGTCTCCTCTCTACTGATGCTTTATCACCAATCCTTGTTTCAATAAAAACACCACATTTCAAAAACAGTTGTCATTGGGACGCAAAGTGAGGTGAAATGTTCTGAACAGGGGCACAGACAGCAAAAAAAATGTGACAGGGGTGATAACCGTTCCCTATGTTTTACAAAAAGCTAATAAAAAGGAATTTGCCATGGAGCTCCACTTAAACAATGCAGCTGTTCAAAATTATAAACAGATTCTACATAAGAACAAACCTACAGTCCCTGTCTTGTATGCACCGCCTGTATACGGCTGTTCAGAGTATATAGGTCCTTTTTTATTTTGTGTGCGGGGTTCCCCTTAATATCCATACAAGACCCAAAGGGGCTGGTAATGGGCTGGGGTAGGGGGGGGGGGGTTGATGGGGTAGCTATGCCATGTTTCCTAAAGATTTTCATCCATATTACCGGGACCAGACATTGCATTAAAGCCGCAAGCAGTTTTAAATGACTTTTTTCCCTTTAGAAATGTTATTTTGTGCAGGGACAGTTCTAAACACGGGAAACACGTGGCACTTCACAGGCATACTTTAGACACCCCCCAGGTACAATATTTAAAGGAATATTTGACTTTTTTTTTTTCACTTTATGCATCATTAAAATGACTGCTCCCGGAAAACGTCCGTTTTTAAAACTTCTTTTTGCATTGATACATGTCCCCTGGTGCAGAAGCCGGGTTCCCAAACTCTGTTTCGGACAATAACATGGATAATAGTCGTTATAATTAGCACTTTAGAATCCGAACGTTCGCATCCATTGTATTTAATAGGGTTCTAATGTTCGTACGAACTTTCGGTCCGTTCGCGGGTTCTGGTGCGAACCGAACCCGGGGGTGTTCGGCTCATCACTATCTGTGTGTAATCAAGTAGGATTATTTTCTTTTCAACTTGACATGAAATAAAAATGTATCCTAAAATATCATCCAGCTTTTTGTCTGACAATAGTAATTATGATTCAACTAAATGTGCAAGTCCTTCGCGCTACCAAATAAACAAGTGAAAAAAATAATAAATATGAGACGTGACAATTAATAACTAAAACTTGCTGCAAAATCTAAAGTGCTCACAATACAGGGAGTCCCCGAGTTACAAACACAATAGGGACTGTAGGTTTGTTTGTAAGTCGAAGTTGTTTGTAAGTCGCAACACTGCATTTGTAAGTGTAACTTCCAGTCGGAACACTGCATTCGTAAGTGTAACTGCCGCCTGTGCATGGATGCGGGATGTTCCGAGCACTTGTTATCTTGGCTGGGGCATAGTACGGCAGTGTGGGATGTGTCCGAAGGTGCTCGAAGGTATCCAGGACCAGCGTGGAGCACAAGTGGCCGGCATTTAAGGCCGTTCGTAAGTTGGATTCGTTCGTAACTCGGGTGTTCATAACTCGGGGACTGCCTGTACACAAGTAGTCAAAACAAAGCAAAGGGGGGTGATTCTGCGCAGTATTAAATTGTCGCAAACAATATATATATATATATATAGATACACAATAATGGTGCATCAAATAAAGTCGAAAAAACTGAAATCAACACAATTCTTCGTGATAGAGCTATCTCTAATATTCGTTCCATGCCTTCATACAATTGTTATGTGCTCCCAAAACTGTCACCTACAAGCAGTTAATATCAAGCCTTAGAGATATGGGACTATCCAGCCTTCAGGCTCCAAATAAATGTATCGCCAGATATGGTCCCCCTTTATTGTGTGTTAACGGCTTTTTGAGACACAGAGTAATGCCGATATCCGGGCTCCACAACGCCAGACTTTTAAACTTCCACCATATCGCTATAGGCTCCAGTTAATCATAGAAATCAGAAAGATAAAATGTCTTCCATAGTTTAGTAAATTACTTCACTTCCGGTCCGCGACTATCTCCGGCTACGCGTTACGTCCCAACATGTGACTCCATCCCCCGGTGAAGTCATGTGTCGGGACGTAATGCGTAGCCGGAGATAGTCGCGGACCGGAAGTGACGCGAGAAGGCGCTTAGACACCGTGATTTTTATTCTGATGCACTTTTAATACGTGTTTGATGTAAGAATTCATTTGTCTACAATACATTTTCACTTGATTTTAATTTACGACACTATGGAGGACATTTTATCTTTTAAAATGACTCCCCTGCGCAAATCGCCGATGGCTGCTTTAGGGTATAGGGGGCGCATCACTGAAGAGCCGATGCGCCTGCCTGGCGGCCGTGATGTCCACTGGGCACCCGCGATTGCTTGTGACAGAGCAGGAACATGGATCTGTGTGTGTAAACACACAAATTCTGTCAGGGGAGAGGAGACAGATCGTGTGTTCCTAGTATATAGGAACACAGATTGGTCTCCTCCCCCGGTCAGTACCATCCCCCCACAGTTAGAACACACAATGAGGGAACACATTTAACTCCTTGATCGCCCCCTAGTGTTAACCCCTTCCCTGCCAGTGACATTTATACAGTAATCAGTGGCTATTTTTAGCTCTGATCGCTGTATAAATGTCAATGGTTTTAAAAAAGTGTCAAAAGTCTCCAATCTGTCTGTCACAATGTTGCAGTCCCGATGAAAAATCGCAGATCGCCGCCATTACTTGTAAAAAAAAAAAAAATGCCATAAATCAATAACCTATTTTGTAGGCGCTATAACTTTTGCGCAAACCAGTCAATATAGGCTTATTGCAATTTTTTTACCAAAAATATGTAGATTACATATCAGCCTAAACTGAGAAAAAAAATTGTTTTTTTAAAAAAATTGGGGGTATTTATTATAAAAAGCAAAGCCCGAGAGGCTGAAGTTGCGCTTGAAAAAATACAGTGATGTGTGAAAAAATGCAAAATATAACATGAGAAAAGCTGCCAGCACCTTAAAGTCCAGTATCAAACTTAAAACAACAAAATTATCCAAAGTAGATGCAGCGCTAATCAAAAAATTATCAAATGCCAAATGAGGAATGAGGCATATATAAATGAAAAAATAAACAATGTGACAAAGTCCCAACAATGTTTCAATCCATATAGGAAAAATAAACCATAAAACAAATAGTGACCAAAAACATTCCTGTGAGAAACTAATTGATAAATGAAAAAGTGAATACTAAAGCAAAGCCTCATAGGTGGTTGGTTCTGTTAAACTTGGTAAATAAAGGAACACCCATCCATGTGAAGAGATGAAAACTGCAAGGGAGAGGTGCTAATCCACAACCAGATTCAAAAGATGGCCTGCTTACCAGATGGCGGTGACTACTGAACAGCAGTCTCGCCCAGCATAGGGAAATCGGTCTCCCCAAAACCATTTGCAGTCTCTGGAACAGCCGCTAGATACTATTGGTACTCGGAAACAGAGAGAAGGAAAACTTCCATAGTGCAGTATGTTCTTATAGGATTAATATCTGTGCCTGATGCCGCGTACACACAACCGTTTTTAATGACAAGAAAAATGACATTTTTTAAAATGGTCATTAAAAATGATCGTGTGTGGGCTTCAGAGCATTTTTCACGACATGAAAAACGGCCATGAAAAAATTGGAACATGCTCTAATTTTTCACGTCGTTTTTTACATCGTCGCTTTTCTCGTCATGAAAAACGGCCGTGTGTGGGCTTTAACGACGTGAAAAATAATGCGCATGCTCAGAATCAAGTATGAGGCGGGAGCGCTCGTTCTGGTAAAACTAGCGTTCGTAATGGAGATAGCACATTCGTCACTCTGTAACGGACTGAAGAGCACGAGGTTGAAAAGCGCGAATCGTCGCTCAACAAACTTTACTAACATGAAGGGTGGCGCCATCAGAATGGAACTTCCCCTTTATAGTGCCGTTGTACGTGTTGTACGTCACCGTGCTTTGCTCGAGCATTTTTTTCCACGATAGTGTGTAGGCAAGGCAGGCTTGAGAAGAATCACGTCGAGAAAAATGCAGTTTTTTTTTAATGACATTAAAAATGGTCGTGTGTACGCGGCATTAGATCACAAACAATCCTAAAAATCCCCATAGGCAACGCTTTAAACATTTCCACAGATTACCAGTTTAGAGTTAGACCCCTTTCACACTGGAGGCATTTTTCAGGAGCTTTAGCGCTAAAAATAGCGCCTGTAAAGCGCCTGAAAAAAGCCTCAGCTGCAATCCCAGTGTGAAAGCCCGAGTGCTTTTACACTAGGGCGCTGCGCTGGCAGGGCGTCAAAAAAAAGTCATGCTAGCAGCTTCTTTGTAGCGCTTTAGGGGCGGTGAATACACCGCTCCTAAAGCGCCCCTGCCCATTGAAATCAATGGGCAGCGCTGGCAAAGCGCCGCTGCAGCAGTGCTTTGCGGTTGCTTGTAACTCTTTTTCAACTACTAGCGGGGGTTAAAAGCGCACGCTAGCGGCCGAAAAGCGCTGCAAAAACGATGGTAAAGCGCCACTAAAAATAGCGGCGTTTTACCGCCGACGCCTGGGCGCTTTCAGTGTGAAAGCACTCTAACAGAGGAGGTCTAGTGCTAGAATTATTGCTCTCGCTCAGACATTCACGGGGATACCTCATGTGTGGTGCAAACCCCGTTTACATTTGTGGGTGATCACTTTTATTTCTATGGCAGCATGATAGGTCCTCTTTATGGAAAGATCTGGGGTCTAAAAGACCACAAATCTCTCCTCTACCCTTAAAAGAAAAAGATAAAAAAATTTTTTTTTTGATCTTTTGCTTTAAGAAAAAGAAAAAAACATTGCTCATGAACTGGGAGAGATGTCGAAGTTGCTAGGGTCCTCCAAGGGCATAGAGATGAGCGGTGGCCAACTTGCCATCACTCATCTTTATGTAAAAACCCCGCTGACGCTGAATGGTTCCCGGGCTCAGCGATCGGTCACGTTAGCCCAGGAACCATCGCCTCTAAAAGTGATCCCGCAGGGAATCCGCCTCAGGGAAAGAATGATACTGGGGTTAGGGCATCTAGCTGCAACCAAAACCCCACGTTTTTAACGTCAAATTTAACGTACATTCCCAGTTAGGCGGTCGGCAAGTGGTTTAACCTCCCTGGCGGTATTCCCGAGTCGGGCTCGGGGTGAGATTTCAGCACCATTAGCGGTAACCCCGAGCCAGACTCGCATCGCAGGATACAGGGAAAGTTACTTACCTTGTTCCCTGGATCCTGCGATGTCTCCCGGCAGTGTGTGCGAGCTGTCTCCTCGCTCGATTCACAGTGCCGCCGAGCTCCGTTCCCTGCGACGTTGCGGCGCAGGGGGCGGAGACTGGCGCCAAATTCAAAAAAGTAAAAAACACAATACACATACAGTATACTGTAATCTTACAAATTACAGTACTGTATAAAAAAAATGACACATCCCCTTTGTCCCTGGTGGTCTGTCCAGTGTCCTGAATGCAGTTTTATATTATAAATACAGTTTTTACAGTAATAAAAAATTACTGTAGCACACACACCCCTCCTCCTTACCTTTGGCTCACTTGTAGGAAAAGGGGCACACCATGCCACATGCCCGTACCCTCCTGTGTGAAGAGGTTGAGCGGTGTAATGTACCTGGGTCTCTATGATCAGGTTCTCCAGAGAATGGTTCCCGTCTTCACTGCAATAAAGACAAGTCTCTATTCCCCAATAACTCCAAGGTCCACACCAATTGCAACTCCAACGTAGAGTTTATTTTCTCTTATGCATATACATTTAGAAAGGAAAGGTTGGAGGAAGATCAGGACAGCAAGAGGTGTTGGAGTAGCTCCAGGCACAAACGAATACTTATTCACTACCCATATCTTCAGGTAGTCTCAGCTCATCCGGATAGTCTCCCATTAGAGTGGATCCTAGCAGCTGGAGTGATGCTCGAATTAGATTACACACAGTCTCTGCACAAACTCTGCCACAGATCTGGTAAACGTTAGGTCCCTGCCACAGACCTGGTGAACCTTGGGTCTCTGCCACAGACCTGGTGAACGATGGTTCTGGTATTAGGCCTCTATCAGGAAGATGACATCCCTCCAGAGAGTTACCGGGCCACTTCCTTCACTGTGATCTCTCACCAGTCCCTCGGAGCGGTCCTCCCCCGGCCTCCTCTTCTAGATACGGGTCTCCTCGCAAGGCAGCACCCTGAGATTCCTCCTCCCTCCATGGGCTCTAGCCGAAGGTGCTGGACCCAAGGCCTTCAGTTGCAGCCCCAGGGCTAAAGGTGCCTGGAACTGATCCACCAAATGTACCGGACCAGGAACTCCACCCCAGGGCTAAAGGTGCCTGGGGTGGCCACGAACAGAATCACACGCTCCCGGGGTCGGACCCCCAGGAACTCACACCCTACAGACAGGGTCTGCCCCTTTTATATCCTCTCCCGGGACGCACAGCAGGCTGACACACCCAGCATGCCACCGCCGAGAGGGGACATCCAAGGCACAGCACTGTACCAGCGGTTCAACCCTAGCCTCCGATGGCAGCGCCATCAACAGGCCACAGGGAACTATACACCAGCATCCCACCTGTAGTAAAATAATGGTTTTACAGAACCCTATCAAATAGAGTGTTTGAGTACAACTACCACTCAAACATTCCCTTTAAATTTAAAAGCCCCGCTACATTACCTAAATAGTGTTTTTGGTTTGTGGTGCTCAGATGCAGTGAAGGTCCGATTTAAGTGCAGTCAATATTGTGATCCAAGAAAACATATCCCAGTTGCACACTATGCAGCTCTTGAACCTTGTTGCAACAGTTGCTACAGCAACCCAACAGGTAGAACTGTCCAACCACATGCAGTGTTGAGAAAGAAGTAGACCCGGATTGTTTTAGAGAGCTGCCTCTCCCTCAACCAGTATGCGTGTTGCTTTATGAGGCTGATACCAAGTCATGAGATTCAAAAGTGTTTATGCTACTGTAGCGGGGTCCTCAATTTAGTGGGATACACCTGGGGGTAGTGTGACCCAAGTGTGTAATTATGTTAGGGTTCAGACCCCTTTTTGTTATTCGTGGAGGATTGGGTGGTGTGATATTCTCCTTGACCAGTGGGTGTCAGTGTACCTACTGGCTCAGGGTAGAATCACTACCACAGTGCTACCCTTTTTGTCCCTTTGCGGAGATGGTACGGCTGGGGCGGGGAACCCGCCGTGGTGTCGATGGGAGGATATAAAAGGGGGAGACGCCCTCGCCACGAGGTCGTCGTCGTCGTCTTCGGGGATCATCTCGTCACGCACCCAGGCACCTTAGGCCTGGGTGCGGGCGGTTCAAGGTTCCGGCCTAGGCGCCTTAGGCCTGGCCGGAATGAAGATGGAGTCCATCCCAGGCACCTTCAGCCTGGGGTGAGGTACTATTGAGGAGGCCTGGGACCCGGTGACTCCGACTGGGTCCCGCGAGGGTGAAGTTGCTCCAGGGCGCCCCTTGCGAGGGGACCCGCATCTGAGGTGAGGAGGCTGGGGAGGTCACCCGTCCGAAGACCCGGTGCAGTGTCAACCCGGTGACGGATGGGCCTTCGGTAACTCCCTTGGAGGACATCTTCCCCTGATAGGGGCTACAGCGCAGCGGAGGAGCTCTAATCAAGACTCCTGCAACCCCTGGTCATAGCACAGGGAGTGTAGGGACTAGGAACCTGTACAGTGCCTCGACCTGCTCCCCCATCGTATCATGCCGTTGCATTTGACTGTATGTGGAGATACGCAATAAACCTGAGTTTGGACTTTGATGGGTGTATGGACTCTGTTAATGGGAGCAAAGGGGGATTCTGGCACGGGAGGACTGACCCTCATAACCAGCACACGTTTGGCCCGAGGAAAAGATTGGTACTGGCCTTCACCTCACCCACAGCCATGGGGAGGACATGGGCCGTAGCGCACCTCACTCTGTCGCGTGACATACCCCTAGCTAAAGAGGACGGGGTGAGGTCGTTACACGTGGGGGCTCGTGAGTCCGGGATGAAATGTGTGTTGACCCTAAGGTTTGGAACTGCTGTGTTTGAACTTTGCTGCCCGGAGGAGGTCCGAGCAGGTCGGCCATGTGATTGGCCAAAGTGCGTCCCTGTCCTCGAAGTCGTGGAAATTTCTCTGAAAAACCGGGAGAGGCCCATGCAGAAAGAGCGGGAAGAGGGAGGAGTCCAGCCGTGTGACGAACTACATGTGGGGACTTTTGCTGCACTGCGCCACGAGGCACCCCGTGACTGTACAATTCGTGGGCGGAGGCTGGCGGAAGCCCGCGAAAGTGTGCAAGTCGTGGGAGGAGTCTGGCCACGTGTGGAGATACATGTGGAGACTCCGGCGCGTGGTCAGCGCGTGATGGAGCAGCAAGTGGTCGGAGTGAACTCAGGCTCCCAGTGGATGTCGGTACCTTATCCTTTCAAGATGACTGCATTTGCTGCTCCCCTGACAGACACGGGAATAAGACTTAGGCCCCGAGGACAGTTGGCTCTGTATTCATGCAGAGACACGGAGGCCCTCAGTGTGATCTGTCCCGGATGCTCGGGACTGGTGGTCCAACTAAAGCCATTCGGGCGATGCGAAGCATGCAAGGAATTCCTTTTTGAGGTTGAACCACACACGGAAAGGCCCCGGGCCCTACGCCTCAACTGCATCACAGGAACCGCCACTCCGGAGGGAGAGATCAAAGCCTCTGCGGAGGTTCCCGTACGCGCTGACCAGGGCGAAGTGACTGCCCAACCAGAGACTGAGAGAGAAAAATCCGAGGACACTGCTTCGGTCACCACAGACTCCCTGCTGCCACCCCCGAAGAGGAAGATAGGCCTGGTGCAGGCCTCCTGTGGTCGTGGTCGAGCTTCGCCCCGCTGCTTGCCGGGCCTGGATGGATCCGGTCGGAAGAATCCTGGACATCCCAGTGCTGAAAAAGGTCCAGGTGAGCCAGGGGCTGGGACTGTGTGTGTGGTTGGAGGTGTCGGGAGTTCACATCTGGTGGAGCCCGCAGGGGAGGGTAGTTCTCCGTCCACTAGGGACTACCTTCCCGCCGAGATGTATGACACCTCTGATCTAGAGTCGCTGTCGGACTATGGGGATGACGGAGAAATAGACAAGCTGTTTCACCGGAAGGGCTGGGACAGACGCCCGCTACCCATGCAGAGTAAGCCACAGGACTCCCCCATGTCCATAGATGACAGTACGCTCCGGGTGCAAGCCCCGGAGTTATTGAGGAAGCCTAGTCCTCCAAATAACCTTCCACATTCAACCACATCACCCGCTCTGATAGTGGGGATGCAGCGTGCTTCATTGCGGGCACCAAGAGCAAAGCCGCCTGAGATGGTGAAGGTACCTCGGGACCCGGAGGCCATCGTACAGCCAGTAAAAGGTGAGCGAGATGTGATGCCGCCTCTAGCTCGATTGTAGAGACTTTTCTCCCAGAGAGTCGCCCGTGAATATGGGTGGGAGTACCCCTACTTGCCTCGGGACTTATTGTATGAAGTCGAGGTCTTGCGACCACGGTGGTATGACGAGTTTGTGTGGGAAAAACTCAAAGTGCCCCATGCCCGGCGATACCTGTCATGTTCGCCGCTGGTGTCTAAAAAGTTTAAAGACTGTAAAGCTGATTGGAGACTGGGACGCCATATCCATGCTGATAAGGTGCTCATCTGCAGGAAAGAAGGAGAAGACGTCGAATATTCGGTGGAAGTATTTGACAAACACCTGAAGCCCTTGTTTTTGCCGGATCCAAGATTTTACTTGTAGGAGAAGTGAACTCCTATTTTGTTGCTGTTGAAACTTTCTGGAAGAGACATTCCCAGACGCCTAGAACTGTGCCCTACTTTTGTTTTGATTTGGGCTTTTCTTTCACTCACTGGAGACTTGGGAGCTGTTGTTTTTTTTTTGTTCTCCCTTTTCTTCATGTGCCAAAAGGCAGAGACATTTGGGGATAGAATTAGAGTAGGAGAGCAGGAAGAATAAAGACTTCGGCAAGTGTTGTGACCGCGGCGCTGTCACCAGGTGGCAGTGTTGTGCAACGATTGTTTGAAAATGTTACACATACATCACTTTACTTATTGGAGTGAATGGGTTTCTCGGCTGACAGACCCATTCATGCCAAATGACACAGATTGTTAGGATGTTGTTTCTTTTGTTTCCCTTCTGCAGGAGATTCATCGATCAAGACTGCTGAGAGTGGGGGTGGTTTTTGATTAGGAATGGGAGGGATTGTAAATGTGTACAAATCAGAAGTTTTATATGAGAGTTTATCGTTTTATATTTCCCTTTTCCGTTGAACAGGTCTTGGCATGTACAGTATTCAAAGTTTGGGGACAGCCTCTGGGGTTCACTCCATGTCACCATGTTAATGGGAGACATGGGTGTGCACCCGACGCTGGGGACCAGCGTCAAATCACAGGGGGGAGTGTGTAGCGGGGTCCTCAATTTAGTGGGATACACCTGGGGGTAGTGTGACCCAAGTGTGTAATTATGTTAGGGTTCAGACCCCTTTTTGTTATTCGTGGAGGATTGGGTGGTGTGATATTCTCCTTGACCAGTGGGTGTCAGTGTACCTACTGGCTCAGGGTAGAATCACTACCACAGTGCTACCCTTTTTGTCCCTTTGCGGAGATGGTACGGCTGGGGCGGGGAACCCGCCGTGGTGTCGATGGGAGGATATAAAAGGGGGAGACGCCCTCGCCACGAGGTCGTCGTCGTCGTCTTCGGGGATCATCTCGTCACGCACCCAGGCACCTTAGGCCTGGGTGCGGGCGGTTCAAGGTTCCGGCCTAGGCGCCTTAGGCCTGGCCGGAATGAAGATGGAGTCCATCCAAGGCACCTTCAGCCTGGGGTGAGGTACTATTGAGGAGGCCTGGGACCCGGTGACTCCGACTGGGTCCCGCGAGGGTGAAGTTGCTCCAGGGCGCCCCTTGCGAGGGGACCCGCATCTGAGGTGAGGAGGCTGGGGAGGTCACCCGTCCGAAGACCCGGTGCAGTGTCAACCCGGTGACGGATGGGCCTTCGGTAACTCCCTTGGAGGACATCTTCCCCTGATAGGGGCTACAGCGCAGCGGAGGAGCTCTAATCAAGACTCCTGCAACCCCTGGTCATAGCACAGGGAGTGTAGGGACTAGGAACCTGTACAGTGCCTCGACCTGCTCCCCCATCGTATCATGCCGTTGCATTTGACTGTATGTGGAGATACGCAATAAACCTGAGTTTGGACTTTGATGGGTGTATGGACTCTGTTAATGGGAGCAAAGGGGGATTCTGGCACGGGAGGACTGACCCTCATAACCAGCACACGTTTGGCCCGAGGAAAAGATTGGTACTGGCCTTCACCTCACCCACAGCCATGGGGAGGACATGGGCCGTAGCGCACCTCACTCTGTCGCGTGACATACCCCTAGCTAAAGAGGACGGGGTGAGGTCGTTACACGTGGGGGCTCGTGAGTCCGGGATGAAAAGTGTGTTGACCCTGAGGTTTGGAACGGCTGTGTTTGAACTTTGCTGCCCGGAGGAGGTCCGAGCAGGTCGGCCATGTGATTGGCCAAAGTGCGTCCCTGTGCTCGAAGTCGTGGAAATTTCTCTGAAAAACCGGGAGAGGCCCATGCAGAAAGAGCGGGAAGAGGGAGGAGTCCAGCCGTGTGACGAACTACATGTGGGGACTTTTGCTGCACTGCGCCACGAGGCACCCCGTGACTGTACAATTCGTGGGCGGAGGCTGGCGGAAGCCCGCGAAAGTGTGCAAGTCGTGGGAGGAGTCTGGCCACGTGTGGAGATACATGTGGAGACTCCGGCGCGTGGTCAGCGTGTGATGGAGCAGCAAGTGGTCGGAGTGAACTCAGGCTCCCAGTGGATGTCGGTACCTTATCCTTTCAAGATGACTGCATTTGCTGCTCCCCTGACAGACACGGGAATAAGACTTAGGCCCCGAGGACAGTTGGCTCTGTATTCATGCAGAGACACGGAGGCCCTCGGTGTGATCTGTCCCGGATGCTCGGGACTGGTGGTCCAACTAAAGCCATTCGGGCGATGCGAAGCATGCAAGGAGTTCCTTTTTGAGGTTGAACCACACACGGAAAGGCCCCGGGCCCTACGCCTCAACGGCATCACAGAAACCGCCACTCCGGAGGGAGAGATCAAAGCCTCTGCGGAGGTTCCCGTACGCGCTGACCAGGGCGAAGTGACTGCCCAACCAGAGACTGAAAGAGAAAAATCTGAGGACACTGCTTCGGTCACCACAGACTCCCTGCTGCCACCCCCGAAGAGGAAGATAGGCCTGGTGCAGGCCTCCTGTGGTCGTGGTCGAGCTTCGCCCCGCTGCTTGCCGGGCCTGGATGGATCCGGTCGGAAGAATCCTGGACATCCCACTGCTGAAAAAGGTCCAGGTGAGCCAGGGGCTGGGACTGTGTGTGTGGTTGGAGGTGTCGGGAGTTCACATCTGGTGGAGCCCGCAGGGGAGGGTAGTTCTCCGTCCACTAGGGACTACCTTCCCGCCGAGATGTATGACACCTCCAATCTAGAGTCGCTGTCGGACTATGGGGATGACGGAGAAATAGACGAGCTGTTTCACCGGAAGGGCTGGGACAGACGCCCGCTACCCATGCAGAGTAAGCCACAGGACTCCCCCATGTCCATAGATGACAGTACGCTCCGGGTGCAAGCCCCGGAGTTATTGAGGAAGCCTAGTCCTCCAAATAACCTTCCACATTCAACCACATCACCCGCTCTGATAGTGGGGATGCAGCGTGCTTCATTGCGGGCACCAAGAGCAAAGCCGCCTGAGATGGTGAAGGTACCTCGGCACCCGGAGGCCATCGTACAGCCAGTAAAAGGTGAGCGAGATGTGATGCCGCCTCTAGCTCGATTGCAGAGACTTTTCTCCCAGAGAGTCGCCCGTGAATATGGGTGGGAGTACCCCTACTTGCCTCGGGACTTATTGTATGAAGTCGAGGTCTTGCGACCACGGTGGTATGACGAGTTTGTGTGGGAAAAACTCAAAGTGCCCCATGCCCGGCGATACCTGTCATGTTCGCCGCTGGTGTCTAAAAAGTTTAAAGACTGTAAAGCTGATTGGAGACTGGGACGCCATATCCATGCTGATAAGGTGCTCATCTGCAGGAAAGAAGGAGAAGACGTCGAATATTCGGTGGAAGTATTTGACAAACACCTGAAGCCCTTGTTTTTGCCGGATCCAAGATTTTACTTGTAGGAGAAGTGAACTCCTATTTTGTTGCTGTTGAAACTTTCTGGAAGAGACATTCCCAGACGCCTAGAACTGTGCCCTACTTTTGTTTTGATTTGGGCTTTTCTTTCACTCACTGGAGACTTGGGAGCTGTTGTTTTTTTTTTTGTTCTCCCTTTTCTTCATGTGCCAAAAGGCAGAGACATTTGGGGATAGAATTAGAGTAGGAGAGCAGGAAGAATAAAGACTTCGGCAAGTGTTGTGACCGCGGCGCTGTCACCAGGTGGCAGTGTTGTGCAACGATTGTTTGAAAATGTTACACATACATCACTTTACTTATTGGAGTGAATGGGTTTCTCGGCTGACAGACCCATTCATGCCAAATGACACAGATTATTAGGATGTTGTTTCTTTTGTTTCCCTTCTGCGGGAGATTCATCGATCAAGACTGCTGAGAGTGGGGTGGTTTTTGATTAGGAATGGGAGGGATTGTAAATGTGTACAAATCAGAAGTTTTATGTGAGAGTTTATCGTTTTATATTTCCCTTTTCCGTTGAACAGGTCTTGGCATGTACAGTATTCAAAGTTTGGGGACAGCCTCTGGGGTTCACTCCATGTCACCATGTTAATGGGAGACATGGGTGTGCACCTGACGCTGGAGACCAGCGTCAAATCACAGGGGGGAGTGTGTAACGGGGTCCTCAATTTAGTGGGATACACCTGGGGGTAGTGTGACCCAAGTGTGTAATTATGTTAGGGTTCAGACCCCTTTTTGTTATTCGTGGAGGATTGGGTGGTGTGATATTCTCCTTGACCAGTGGGTGTCAGTGTACCTACTGGCTCAGGGTAGAATCACTACCACAGTGCTACCCTTTTTGTCCCTTTGCGGAGATGGTACGGCTGCGGCGGGGAACCCGCCATGGTGTCGATGGGAGGATATAAAAGGGGGAGACGCCCTCGCCACGAGGTCGTCGTCGTCGTCTTCGGGGATCATCTCGTCACGCACCCAGGCACCTTAGGCCTGGGTGCGGGCGGTTCAAGGTTCCGGCCTAGGCGCCTTAGGCCTGGCCGGAATGAAGATGGAGTCCATCCCAGGCACCTTCAGCCTGGGGTGAGGTACTATTGAGGAGGCCTGGGACCCGGTGACTCCGACTGGGTCCCGCGAGGGTGAAGTTGCTCCAGGGCGCCCCTTGCGAGGGGACCCGCATCTGAGGTGAGGAGGCTGGGGAGGTCACCCGTCCGAAGACCCGGTGCAGTGTCAACCCGGTGACGGATGGGCCTTCGGTAACTCCCTTGGAGGACATCTTCCCCTGATAGGGGCTACAGCGCAGCGGAGGAGCTCTAATCAAGACTCCTGCAACCCCTGGTCATAGCACAGGGAGTGTAGGGACTAGGAACCTGTACAGTGCCTCGACCTGCTCCCCCATCGTATCATGCCGTTGCATTTGACTGTATGTGGAGATACGCAATAAACCTGAGTTTGGACTTTGATGGGTGTATGGACTCTGTTAATGGGAGCAAAGGGGGATTCTGGCACGGGAGGACTGACCCTCATAACCAGCACACGTTTGGCCCGAGGAAAAGATTGGTACTGGCCTTCACCCCACCCACAGCCATGGGGAGGACATGGGCCGTAGCGCACCTCACTCTGTCGCGTGACATACCCCTAGCTAAAGAGGACGGGGTGAGGTCGTTACACGTGGGGGCTCGTGAGTCCGGGATGAAAAGTGTGTTGACCCTGAGGTTTGGAACGGCTGTGTTTGAACTTTGCTGCCCGGAGGAGGTCCGAGCAGGTCGGCCATGTGATTGGCCAAAGTGCGTCCCTGTGCTCGAAGTCGTGGAAATTTCTCTGAAAAACCGGGAGAGGCCCATGCAGAAAGAGCGGGAAGAGGGAGGAGTCCAGCCGTGTGACGAACTACATGTGGGGACTTTTGCTGCACTGCGCCACGAGGCACCCCGTGACTGTACAATTCGTGGGCGGAGGCTGGCGGAAGCCCGCGAAAGTGTGCAAGTCGTGGGAGGAGTCTGGCCACGTGTGGAGATACATGTGGAGACTCCGGCGCGTGGTCAGCGCGTGATGGAGCAGCAAGTGGTCGGAGTGAACTCAGGCTCCCAGTGGATGTCGGTACCTTATCCTTTCAAGATGACTGCATTTGCTGCTCCCCTGACAGACACGGGAATAAGACTTAGGCCCCGAGGACAGTTGGCTCTGTATTCATGCAGAGACACGGAGGCCCTCGGTGTGATCTGTCCCGGATGCTCGGGACTGGTGGTCCAACTAAAGCCATTCGGGCGATGCGAAGCATGCAAGGAGTTCCTTTTTGAGGTTGAACCACACACGGAAAGGCCCCGGGCCCTACGCCTCAACTGCATCACAGGAACCGCCACTCCGGAGGGAGAGATCAAAGCCTCTGCGGAGGTTCCCGTACGCGCTGACCAGGGCGAAGTGACTGCCCAACCAGAGACTGAAAGAGAAAAATCCGAGGACACTGCTTCGGTCACCACAGACTCCCTGCTGCCACCCCCGAAGAGGAAGATAGGCCTGGTGCAGGCCTCCTGTGGTCGTGGTCGAGCTTCGCCCCGCTGCTTGCCGGGCCTGGATGGATCCGGTCGGAAGAATCCTGGACATCCCAGTGCTGAAAAAGGTCCAGGTGAGCCAGGGGCTGGGACTGTGTGTGTGGTTGGAGGTGTCGGGAGTTCACATCTGGTGGAGCCCGCAGGGGAGGGTAGTTCTCCGTCCACTAGGGACTACCTTCCCGCCGAGATGTATGACACCTCCGATCTAGAGTCGCTGTCGGACTATGGGGATGACGGAGAAATAGACGAGCTGTTTCACCGGAAGGGCTGGGACAGACGCCCGCTACCCATGCAGAGTAAGCCACAGGACTCCCCCATGTCCATAGATGACAGTACGCTCCGGGTGCAAGCCCCGGAGTTATTGAGGAAGCCTAGTCCTCCAAATAACCTTCCACATTCAACCACATCACCCGCTCTGATAGTGGGGATGCAGCGTGCTTCATTGCGGGCACCAAGAGCAAAGCTGCCTGAGATGGTGAAGGTACCTCGGCACCCGGAGGCCATCGTACAGCCAGTAAAAGGTGAGCGAGATGTGATGCCGCCTCTAGCTCGATTGCAGAGACTTTTCTCCCAGAGAGTCGCCCGTGAATATGGGTGGGAGTACCCCTACTTGCCTCGGGACTTATTGTATGAAGTCGAGGTCTTGCGACCACGGTGGTATGACGAGTTTGTGTGGGAAAAACTCAAAGTGCCCCATGCCCGGCGATACCTGTCATGTTCGCCGCTGGTGTCTAAAAAGTTTAAAGACTGTAAAGCTGATTGGAGACTGGGACGCCATATCCATGCTGATAAGGTGCTCATCTGCAGGAAAGAAGGAGAAGACGTCGAATATTCGGTGGAAGTATTTGACAAACACCTGAAGCCCTTGTTTTTGCCGGATCCAAGATTTTACTTGTAGGAGAAGTGAACTCCTATTTTGTTGCTGTTGAAACTTTCTGGAAGAGACATTCCCAGACGCCTAGAACTGTGCCCTACTTTTGTTTTGATTTGGGCTTTTCTTTCACTCACTGGAGACTTGGGAGCTGTTGTTTTTTTTTTTGTTCTCCCTTTTCTTCATGTGCCAAAAGGCAGAGACATTTGGGGATAGAATTAGAGTAGGAGAGCAGGAAGAATAAAGACTTCGGCAAGTGTTGTGACCGCGGCGCTGTCACCAGGTGGCAGTGTTGTGCAACGATTGTTTGAAAATGTTACACATACATCACTTTACTTATTGGAGTGAATGGGTTTCTCGGCTGACAGACCCATTCATGCCAAATGACACAGATTATTAGGATGTTGTTTCTTTTGTTTCCCTTCTGCAGGAGATTCATCGATCAAGACTGCTGAGAGTGGGGTGGTTTTTGATTAGGAATGGGAGGGATTGTAAATGTGTACAAATCAGAAGTTTTATATGAGAGTTTATCGTTTTATATTTCCCTTTTCCGTTGAACAGGTCTTGGCATGTACAGTATTCAAAGTTTGGGGACAGCCTCTGGGGTTCACTCCATGTCACCATGTTAATGGGAGACATGGGTGTGCACCTGACGCTGGGGACCAGCGTCAAATCACAGGGGGGAGTGTGTAACGGGGTCCTCAATTTAGTGGGATACACCTGGGGGTAGTGTGACCCAAGTGTGTAATTATGTTAGGGTTCAGACCCCTTTTTGTTATTCGTGGAGGATTGGGTGGTGTGATATTCTCCTTGACCAGTGGGTGTCAGTGTACCTACTGGCTCAGGGTAGAATCACTACCACAGTGCTACCCTTTTTGTCCCTTTGCGGAGATGGTACGGCTGGGGCGGGGAACCCGCCGTGGTGTCGATGGGAGGATATAAAAGGGGGAGACGCCCTCGCCACGAGGTCGTCTTCGGGGATCATCTCGTCACGCACCCAGGCACCTTAGGCCTGGGTGCGGGCGGTTCAAGGTTCCGGCCTAGGCGCCTTAGGCCTGGCCGGAATGAAGATGGAGTCCATCCAAGGCACCTTCAGCCTGGGGTGAGGTACTATTGAGGAGGCCTGGGACCCGGTGACTCCGACTGGGTCCCGCAAGGATGAAGTTGCTCCAGGGCGCCCCTTGCGAGGGGACCCGCATCTGAGGTGAGGAGGCTGGGGAGGTCACCCGTCCGAAGACCCGGTGCAGTGTCAACCCGGTGACGGATGGGCCTTCGGTAACTCCCTTGGAGGATATCTTCCCCTGATAGGGGCTACAGCGCAGCGGAGGAGCTCTAATCAAGACTCCTGCAACCCCTGGTCATAGCACAGGGAGTGTAGGGACTAGGAACCTGTACAGTGCCTCGACCTGCTCCCCCATCGTATCATGCCGTTGCATTTGACTGTATGTGGAGATACGCAATAAACCTGAGTTTGGACTTTGATGGGTGTATGGACTCTGTTAATGGGAGCAAAGGGGGATTCTGGCACGGGAGGACTGACCCTCATAACCAGCACACGTTTGGCCTGAGGAAAAGATTGGTACTGGCCTTCACCTCACCCACAGCCATGGGGAGGACATGGGCCGTAGCGCACCTCACTCTGTCGCGTGACATACCCCTAGCTAAAGAGGACGGGGTGAGGTCGTTACACGTGGGGGCTCGTGAGTCCGGGATGAAAAGTGTGTTGACCCTGAGGTTTGGAACGGCTGTGTTTGAACTTTGCTGCCCGGAGGAGGTCCGAGCAGGTCGGCCATGTGATTGGCCAAAGTGCGTCCCTGTGCTCGAAGTCGTGGAAATTTCTCTGAAAAACCGGGAGAGGCCCATGCAGAAAGAGCGGGAAGAGGGAGGAGTCCAGCCGTGTGACGAACTACATGTGGGGACTTTTGCTGCACTGCGCCACGAGGCACCCCGTGACTGTACAATTCGTGGGCGGAGGCTGGCGGAAGCCCGCGAAAGTGTGCAAGTCATGGGAGGAGTCTGGCCACGTGTGGAGATACATGTGGAGACTCCGGCGCGTGGTCAGCGCGTGATGGAGCAGCAAGTGGTCGGAGTGAACTCAGGCTCCCAGTGGATGTCGGTACCTTATCCTTTCAAGATGACTGCATTTGCTGCTCCCCTGACAGACACGGGAATAAGACTTAGGCCCCGAGGACAGTTGGCTCTGTATTCATGCAGAGACACGGAGGCCCTCGGTGTGATCTGTCCCGGATGCTCGGGACTGGTGGTCCAACTAAAGCCATTCGGGCGATGCGAAGCATGCAAGGAGTTCCTTTTTGAGGTTGAACCACACACGGAAAGGCCCCGGGCCCTACGCCTCAACTGCATCACAGGAACCGCCACTCCGGAGGGAGAGATCAAAGCCTCTGCGGAGGTTCCCGTACGCGCTGACCAGGGCGAAGTGACTGCCCAACCAGAGACTGAAAGAGAAAAATCCGAGGACACTGCTTCGGTCACCACAGACTCCCTGCTGCCACCCCCGAAGAGGAAGATAGGCCTGGTGCAGGCCTCCTGTGGTCGTGGTCGAGCTTCGCCCCGCTGCTTGCCGGACCTGGATGGATCCGGTCGGAAGAATCCTGGACATCCCAGTGCTGAAAAAGGTCCAGGTGAGCCAGGGGCTGGGACTGTGTGTGTGGTTGGAGGTGTCGGGAGTTCACATCTGGTGGAGCCCGCAGGGGAGGGTAGTTCTCCGTCCACTAGGGACTACCTTCCCGCCGAGATGTATGACACCTCCGATCTAGAGTCGCTGTCGGACTATGGGGATGACGGAGAAATAGACGAGCTGTTTCACCGGAAGGGCTGGGACAGACGCCCGCTACCCGTGCAGAGTAAGCCACAGGACTCCCCCATGTCCATAGATGACAGTACGCTCCGGGTGCAAGCCCCGGAGTTATTGAGGAAGCCTAGTCCTCCAAATAACCTTCCACATTCAACCACATCACCCGCTCTGATAGTGGGGATGCAGCGTGCTTCATTGCGGGCACCAAGAGCAAAGCCGCCTGAGATGGTGAAGGTACCTCGGCACCCGGAGGCCATCGTACAGCCAGTAAAAGGTGAGCGAGATGTGATGCCGCCTCTAGCTCGATTGCAGAGACTTTTCTCCCAGAGAGTCGCCCGTGAATATGGGTGGGAGTACCCCTACTTGCCTCGGGACTTATTGTATGAAGTCGAGGTCTTGCGACCACGGTGGTATGACGAGTTTGTGTGGGAAAAACTCAAAGTGCCCCATGCCCGGCGATACCTGTCATGTTCGCCGCTGGTGTCTAAAAAGTTTAAAGACTGTAAAGCTGATTGGAGACTGGGACGCCATATCCATGCTGATAAGGTGCTCATCTGCAGGAAAGAAGGAGAAGACGTCGAATATTCGGTGGAAGTATTTGACAAACACCTGAAGCCCTTGTTTTTGCCGGATCCAAGATTTTACTTGTAGGAGAAGTGAACTCCTATTTTGTTGCTGTTGAAACTTTCTGGAAGAGACATTCCCAGACGCCTAGAACTGTGCCCTACTTTTGTTTTGATTTGGGCTTTTCTTTCACTCACTGGAGACTTGGGAGCTGTTGTTTTTTTTTTTGTTCTCCCTTTTCTTCATGTGCCAAAAGGCAGAGACATTTGGGGATAGAATTAGAGTAGGAGAGCAGGAAGAATAAAGACTTCGGCAAGTGTTGTGACCGCGGCGCTGTCACCAGGTGGCAGTGTTGTGCAACGATTGTTTGAAAATGTTACACATACATCACTTTACTTATTGGAGTGAATGGGTTTCTCGGCTGACAGACCCATTCATGCCAAATGACACAGATTATTAGGATGTTGTTTCTTTTGTTTCCCTTCTGCGGGAGATTCATCGATCAAGACTGCTGAGAGTGGGGTGGTTTTTGATTAGGAATGGGAGGAATTGTAAATGTGTACAAATCAGAAGTTTTATGTGAGAGTTTATCGTTTTATATTTCCCTTTTCCGTTGAACAGGTCTTGGCATGTACAGTATTCAAAGTTTGGGGACAGCCTCTGGGGTTCACTCCATGTCACCATGTTAATGGGAGACATGGGTGTGCACCTGACGCTGGAGACCAGCGTCAAATCACAGGGGGGAGTGTGTAACGGGGTCCTCAATTTAGTGGGATACACCTGGGGGTAGTGTGACCCAAGTGTGTAATTATGTTAGGGTTCAGACCCCTTTTTGTTATTCGTGGAGGATTGGGTGGTGTGATATTCTCCTTGACCAGTGGGTGTCAGTGTACCTACTGGCTCAGGGTAGAATCACTACCACAGTGCTACCCTTTTTGTCCCTTTGCGGAGATGGTACGGCTGCGGCGGGGAACCCGCCATGGTGTCGATGGGAGGATATAAAAGGGGGAGACGCCCTTGCCACGAGGTCGTCGTCGTCGTCTTCGGGGATCATCTCGTCACGCACCCAGGCACCTTAGGCCTGGGTGCGGGCGGTTCAAGGTTCCGGCCTAGGCGCCTTAGGCCTGGCCGGAATGAAGATGGAGTCCATCCCAGGCACCTTCAGCCTGGGGTGAGGTACTATTGAGGAGGCCTGGGACCCGGTGACTCCGACTGGGTCCCGCGAGGGTGAAGTTGCTCCAGGGCGCCCCTTGCGAGGGGACCCGCATCTGAGGTGAGGAGGCTGGGGAGGTCACCCGTCCGAAGACCCGGTGCAGTGTCAACCCGGTGACGGATGGGCCTTCGGTAACTCCCTTGGAGGACATCTTCCCCTGATAGGGGCTACAGCGCAGCGGAGGAGCTCTAATCAAGACTCCTGCAACCCCTGGTCATAGCACAGGGAGTGTAGGGACTAGGAACCTGTACAGTGCCTCGACCTGCTCCCCCATCGTATCATGCCGTTGCATTTGACTGTATGTGGAGATACGCAATAAACCTGAGTTTGGACTTTGATGGGTGTATGGACTCTGTTAATGGGAGCAAAGGGGGATTCTGGCACGGGAGGACTGACCCTCATAACCAGCACACGTTTGGCCCGAGGAAAAGATTGGTACTGGCCTTCACCCCACCCACAGCCATGGGGAGGACATGGGCCGTAGCGCACCTCACTCTGTCGCGTGACATACCCCTAGCTAAAGAGGACGGGGTGAGGTCGTTACACGTGGGGGCTCGTGAGTCCGGGATGAAAAGTGTGTTGACCCTGAGGTTTGGAACGGCTGTGTTTGAACTTTGCTGCCCGGAGGAGGTCCGAGCAGGTCGGCCATGTGATTGGCCAAAGTGCGTCCCTGTGCTCGAAGTCGTGGAAATTTCTCTGAAAAACCGGGAGAGGCCCATGCAGAAAGAGCGGGAAGAGGGAGGAGTCCAGCCGTGTGACGAACTACATGTGGGGACTTTTGCTGCACTGCGCCACGAGGCACCCCGTGACTGTACAATTCGTGGGCGGAGGCTGGCGGAAGCCCGCGAAAGTGTGCAAGTCGTGGGAGGAGTCTGGCCACGTGTGGAGATACATGTGGAGACTCCGGCGCGTGGTCAGCGCGTGATGGAGCAGCAAGTGGTCGGAGTGAACTCAGGCTCCCAGTGGATGTCGGTACCTTATCCTTTCAAGATGACTGCATTTGCTGCTCCCCTGACAGACACGGGAATAAGACTTAGGCCCCGAGGACAGTTGGCTCTGTATTCATGCAGAGACACGGAGGCCCTCGGTGTGATCTGTCCCGGATGCTCGGGACTGGTGGTCCAACTAAAGCCATTCGGGCGATGCGAAGCATGCAAGGAGTTCCTTTTTGAGGTTGAACCACACACGGAAAGGCCCCGGGCCCTACGCCTCAACTGCATCACAGGAACCGCCACTCCGGAGGGAGAGATCAAAGCCTCTGCGGAGGTTCCCGTACGCGCTGACCAGGGCGAAGTGACTGCCCAACCAGAGACTGAAAGAGAAAAATCCGAGGACACTGCTTCGGTCACCACAGACTCCCTGCTGCCACCCCCGAAGAGGAAGATAGGCCTGGTGCAGGCCTCCTGTGGTCGTGGTCGAGCTTCGCCCCGCTGCTTGCCGGGCCTGGATGGATCCGGTCGGAAGAATCCTGGACATCCCAGTGCTGAAAAAGGTCCAGGTGAGCCAGGGGCTGGGACTGTGTGTGTGGTTGGAGGTGTCGGGAGTTCACATCTGGTGGAGCCCGCAGGGGAGGGTAGTTCTCCGTCCACTAGGGACTACCTTCCCGCCGAGATGTATGACACCTCCGATCTAGAGTCGCTGTCGGACTATGGGGATGACGGAGAAATAGACGAGCTGTTTCACCGGAAGGGCTGGGACAGACGCCCGCTACCCATGCAGAGTAAGCCACAGGACTCCCCCATGTCCATAGATGACAGTACGCTCCGGGTGCAAGCCCCGGAGTTATTGAGGAAGCCTAGTCCTCCAAATAACCTTCCACATTCAACCACATCACCCGCTCTGATAGTGGGGATGCAGCGTGCTTCATTGCGGGCACCAAGAGCAAAGCTGCCTGAGATGGTGAAGGTACCTCGGCACCCGGAGGCCATCGTACAGCCAGTAAAAGGTGAGCGAGATGTGATGCCGCCTCTAGCTCGATTGCAGAGACTTTTCTCCCAGAGAGTCGCCCGTGAATATGGGTGGGAGTACCCCTATTTGCCTCGGGACTTATTGTATGAAGTCGAGGTCTTGCGACCACGGTGGTATGACGAGTTTGTGTGGGAAAAACTCAAAGTGCCCCATGCCCGGCGATACCTGTCATGTTCGCCGCTGGTGTCTAAAAAGTTTAAAGACTGTAAAGCTGATTGGAGACTGGGACGCCATATCCATGCTGATAAGGTGCTCATCTGCAGGAAAGAAGGAGAAGACGTCGAATATTCGGTGGAAGTATTTGACAAACACCTGAAGCCCTTGTTTTTGCCGGATCCAAGATTTTACTTGTAGGAGAAGTGAACTCCTATTTTGTTGCTGTTGAAACTTTCTGGAAGAGACATTCCCAGACGCCTAGAACTGTGCCCTACTTTTGTTTTGATTTGGGCTTTTCTTTCACTCACTGGAGACTTGGGAGCTGTTGTTTTTTTTTTTGTTCTCCCTTTTCTTCATGTGCCAAAAGGCAGAGACATTTGGGGATAGAATTAGAGTAGGAGAGCAGGAAGAATAAAGACTTCGGCAAGTGTTGTGACCGCGGCGCTGTCACCAGGTGGCAGTGTTGTGCAACGATTGTTTGAAAATGTTACACATACATCACTTTACTTATTGGAGTGAATGGGTTTCTCGGCTGACAGACCCATTCATGCCAAATGACACAGATTATTAGGATGTTGTTTCTTTTGTTTCCCTTCTGCAGGAGATTCATCGATCAAGACTGCTGAGAGTGGGGTGGTTTTTGATTAGGAATGGGAGGGATTGTAAATGTGTACAAATCAGAAGTTTTATATGAGAGTTTATCGTTTTATATTTCCCTTTTCCGTTGAACAGGTCTTGGCATGTACAGTATTCAAAGTTTGGGGACAGCCTCTGGGGTTCACTCCATGTCACCATGTTAATGGGAGACATGGGTGTGCACCTGACGCTGGGGACCAGCGTCAAATCACAGGGGGGAGTGTGTAACGGGGTCCTCAATTTAGTGGGATACACCTGGGGGTAGTGTGACCCAAGTGTGTAATTATGTTAGGGTTCAGACCCCTTTTTGTTATTCGTGGAGGATTGGGTGGTGTGATATTCTCCTTGACCAGTGGGTGTCAGTGTACCTACTGGCTCAGGGTAGAATCACTACCACAGTGCTACCCTTTTTGTCCCTTTGCGGAGATGGTACGGCTGGGGCGGGGAACCCGCCATGGTGTCGATGGGAGGATATAAAAGGGGGAGATGCCCTCGCCACGAGGTCGTCGTCGTCGTCTTCGGGGATCATCTCGTCACGCACCCAGGCACCTTAGGCCTGGGTGCGGGCGGTTCAAGGTTCCGGCCTAGGCGCCTTAGGCCTGGCCGGAATGAAGATGGAGTCCATCCCAGGCACCTTCAGCCTGGGGTGAGGTACTATTGAGGAGGCCTGGGACCCGGTGACTCCGACTGGGTCCCGCGAGGGTGAAGTTGCTCCAGGGCGCCCCTTGCGAGGGGACCCGCATCTGAGGTGAGGAGGCTGGGGAGGTCACCCGTCCGAAGACCCGGTGCAGTGTCAACCCGGTGACGGATGGGCCTTCGGTAACTCCCTTGGAGGACATCTTCCCCTGATAGGGGCTACAGCGCAGCGGAGGAGCTCTAATCAAGACTCCTGCAACCCCTGGTCATAGCACAGGGAGTGTAGGGACTAGGAACCTGTACAGTGCCTCGACCTGCTCCCCCATCGTATCATGCCGTTGCATTTGACTGTATGTGGAGATACGCAATAAACCTGAGTTTGGACTTTGATGGGTGTATGGACTCTGTTAATGGGAGCAAAGGGGGATTCTGGCACGGGAGGACTGACCCTCATAACCAGCACACGTTTGGCCCGAGGAAAAGATTGGTACTGGCCTTCACCTCACCCACAGCCATGGGGAGGACATGGGCCGTAGCGCACCTCACTCTGTCGCGTGACATACCCCTAGCTAAAGAGGACGGGGTGAGGTCGTTACACATGGGGGCTCGTGAGTCCGGGATGAAAAGTGTGTTGACCCTGAGGTTTGGAACGGCTGTGTTTGAACTTTGCTGCCCGGAGGAGGTCCGAGCAGGTCGGCCATGTGATTGGCCAAAGTGCGTCCCTGTGCTCGAAGTCGTGGAAATTTCTCTGAAAAACCGGGAGAGGCCCATGCAGAAAGAGCGGGAAGAGGGAGGAGTCCAGCCGTGTGACGAACTACATGTGGGGACTTTTGCTGCACTGCGCCACGAGGCACCCCGTGACTGTACAATTCGTGGGCGGAGGCTGGCGGAAGCCCGCGAAAGTGTGCAAGTCGTGGGAGGAGTCTGGCCACGTGTGGAGATACATGTGGAGACTCCGGTGCGTGGTCAGCGCGTGATGGAGCAGCAAGTGGTCGGAGTGAACTCAGGCTCCCAGTGGATGTCGGTACCTTATCCTTTCAAGATGACTGCATTTGCTGCTCCCCTGACAGACACGGGAATAAGACTTAGGCCCCGAGGACAGTTGGCTCTGTATTCATGCAGAGACACGGAGGCCCTCGGTGTGATCTGTCCCGGATGCTCGGGACTGGTGGTCCAACTAAAGCCATTCGGGCGATGCGAAGCATGCAAGGAGTTCCTTTTTGAGGTTGAACCACACACGGAAAGGCCCCGGGCCCTACGCCTCAACTGCATCACAGGAACCGCCACTCCGGAGAGAGAGATCAAAGCCTCTGCGGAGGTTCCCGTACGCGCTGACCAGGGCGAAGTGACTGCCCAACCAGAGACTGAGAGAGAAAAATCCGAGGACACTGCTTCGGTCACCACAGACTCCCTGCTGCCACCCCCGAAGAGGAAGATAGGCCTGGTGCAGGCCTCCTGTGGTCGTGGTCGAGCTTCGCCCCGCTGCTTGCCGGACCTGGATGGATCCGGTCGGAAGAATCCTGGACATCCCAGTGCTGAAAAAGGTCCAGGTGAGCCAGGGGCTGGGACTGTGTGTGTGGTTGGAGGTGTCGGGAGTTCACATCTGGTGGAGCCCGCAGGGGAGGGTAGTTCTCCGTCCACTAGGGACTACCTTCCCGCCGAGATGTATGACACCTCCGATCTAGAGTCGCTGTCGGACTATGGGGATGACAGAGAAATAGACAAGCTGTTTCACCGGAAGGGCTGGGACAGACGCCCGCTACCCGTGCAGAGTAAGCCACAGGACTCCCCCATGTCCATAGATGACAGTACGCTCCGGGTGCAAGCCCCGGAGTTATTGAGGAAGCCTAGTCCTCCAAATAACCTTCCACATTCAACCACATCACCCGCTCTGATAGTGGGGATGCAGCGTGCTTCATTGCGGGCACCAAGAGCAAAGCCGCCTGAGATGGTGAAGGTACCTCGGGACCCGGAGGCCATCGTACAGCCAGGAGAAGGTGAGCGAGATGTGATGCCGCCTCTAGCTCGATTGCAGAGACTTTTCTCCCAGAGAGTCGCCCGTGAATATGGGTGGGAGTACCCCTACTTGCCTCGGGACTTATTGTATGAAGTCGAGGTCTTGCGACCACGGTGGTATGACGAGTTTGTGTGGGAAAAACTCAAAGTGCCCCATGCCCGGCGATACCTGTCATGTTCGCCGCTGGTGTCTAAAAAGTTTAAAGACTGTAAAGCTGATTGGAGACTGGGACGCCATATCCATGCTGATAAGGTGCTCATCTGCAGGAAAGAAGGAGAAGACGTCGAATATTCGGTGGAAGTATTTGACAAACACCTGAAGCCCTTGTTTTTGCCGGATCCAAGATTTTACTTGTAGGAGAAGTGAACTCCTATTTTGTTGCTGTTGAAACTTTCTGGAAGAGACATTCCCAGACGCCTAGAACTGTGCCCTACTTTTGTTTTGATTTGGGCTTTTCTTTCACTCACTGGAGACTTGGGAGCTGTTGTTTTTTTTTTGTTCTCCCTTTTCTTCATGTGCCAAAAGGCAGAGACATTTGGGGATAGAATTAGAGTAGGAGAGCAGGAAGAATAAAGACTTCGGCAAGTGTTGTGACCGCGGCGCTGTCACCAGGTGGCAGTGTTGTGCAACGATAGTTTGAAAATGTTACACATACATCACTTTACTTATTGGAGTGAATGGGTTTCTCGGCTGACAGACCCATTCATGCCAAATGACACAGATTGTTAGGATGTTGTTTCTTTTGTTTCCCTTCTGCAGGAGATTCATCGATCAAGACTGCTGAGAGTGGGGTGGTTTTTGATTAGGAATGGGAGGGATTGTAAATGTGTACAAATCAGAAGTTTTATATGAGAGTTTATCGTTTTATATTTCCCTTTTCCGTTGAACAGGTCTTGGCATGTACAGTATTCAAAGTTTGGGGACAGCCTCTGGGGTTCACTCCATGTCACCATGTTAATGGGAGACATGGGTGTGCACCTGACGCTGGGGACCAGCGTCAAATCACAGGGGGGAGTGTGTAGCGGGGTCCTCAATTTAGTGGGATACACCTGGGGGTAGTGTGACCCAAGTGTGTAATTATGTTAGGGTTCAGACCCCTTTTTGTTATTCGTGGAGGATTGGGTGGTGTGATATTCTCCTTGACCAGTGGGTGTCAGTGTACCTACTGGCTCAGGGTAGAATCACTACCACAGTGCTACCCTTTTTGTCCCTTTGCGGAGATGGTACGGCTGGGGCGGGGAACCCGCCGTGGTGTCGATGGGAGGATATAAAAGGGGGAGACGCCCTCGCCACGAGGTCGTCGTCGTCGTCTTCGGGGATCATCTCGTCACGCACCCAGGCACCTTAGGCCTGGGTGCGGGCGGTTCAAGGTTCCGGCCTAGGCGCCTTAGGCCTGGCCGGAATGAAGATGGAGTCCATCCAAGGCACCTTCAGCCTGGGGTGAGGTACTATTGAGGAGGCCTGGGACCCGGTGACTCCGACTGGGTCCCGCAAGGATGAAGTTGCTCCAGGGCGCCCCTTGCGAGGGGACCCGCATCTGAGGTGAGGAGGCTGGGGAGGTCACCCGTCCGAAGACCCGGTGCAGTGTCAACCCGGTGACGGATGGGCCTTCGGTAACTCCCTTGGAGGATATCTTCCCCTGATAGGGGCTACAGCGCAGCGGAGGAGCTCTAATCAAGACTCCTGCAACCCCTGGTCATAGCACAGGGAGTGTAGGGACTAGGAACCTGTACAGTGCCTCGACCTGCTCCCCCATCGTATCATGCCGTTGCATTTGACTGTATGTGGAGATACGCAATAAACCTGAGTTTGGACTTTGATGGGTGTATGGACTCTGTTAATGGGAGCAAAGTGGGATTCTGGCACGGGAGGACTGACCCTCATAACCAGCACACGTTTGGCCCGAGGAAAAGATTGGTACTGGCCTTCACCTCACCCACAGCCATGGGGAGGACATGGGCCGTAGCGCACCTCACTCTGTCGCGTGACATACCCCTAGCTAAAGAGGACGGGGTGAGGTCGTTACACGTGGGGGCTCGTGAGTCCGGGATGAAAAGTGTGTTGACCCTGAGGTTTGGAACGGCTGTGTTTGAACTTTGCTGCCCGGAGGAGGTCCGAGCAGGTCGGCCATGTGATTGGACAAAGTGCGTCCCTGTGCTCGAAGTCGTGGAAATTTCTCTGAAAAACCGGGAGAGGCCCATGCAGAAAGAGCGGGAAGAGGGAGGAGTCCAGCCGTGTGACGAACTACATGTGGGGACTTTTGCTGCACTGCGCCACGAGGCACCCCGTGACTGTACAATTCGTGGGCGGAGGCTGGCGGAAGCCCGCGAAAGTGTGCAAGTCATGGGAGGAGTCTGGCCACGTGTGGAGATACATGTGGAGACTCCGGCGCGTGGTCAGCGCGTGATGGAGCAGCAAGTGGTCGGAGTGAACTCAGGCTCCCAGTGGATGTCGGTACCTTATCCTTTCAAGATGACTGCATTTGCTGCTCCCCTGACAGACACGGGAATAAGACTTAGGCCCCGAGGACAGTTGGCTCTGTATTCATGCAGAGACACGGAGGCCCTCGGTGTGATCTGTCCCGGATGCTCGGGACTGGTGGTCCAACTAAAGCCATTCGGGCGATGCGAAGCATGCAAGGAGTTCCTTTTTGAGGTTGAACCACACACGGAAAGGCCCCGGGCCCTACGCCTCAACTGCATCACAGGAACCGCCACTCCGGAGGGAGAGATCAAAGCCTCTGCGGAGGTTCCCGTACGCGCTGACCAGGGCGAAGTGACTGCCCAACCAGAGACTGAAAGAGAAAAATCCGAGGACACTGCTTCGGTCACCACAGACTCCCTGCTGCCACCCCCGAAGAGGAAGATAGGCCTGGTGCAGGCCTCCTGTGGTCGTGGTCGAGCTTCGCCCCGCTGCTTGCCGGACCTGGATGGATCCGGTCGGAAGAATCCTGGACATCCCAGTGCTGAAAAAGGTCCAGGTGAGCCAGGGGCTGGGACTGTGTGTGTGGTTGGAGGTGTCGGGAGTTCACATCTGGTGGAGCCCGCAGGGGAGGGTAGTTCTCCGTCCACTAGGGACTACCTTCCCGCCGAGATGTATGACACCTCCGATCTAGAGTCGCTGTCGGACTATGGGGATGACGGAGAAATAGACGAGCTGTTTCACCGGAAGGGCTGGGACAGACGCCCGCTACCCGTGCAGAGTAAGCCACAGGACTCCCCCATGTCCATAGATGACAGTACGCTCCGGGTGCAAGCCCCGGAGTTATTGAGGAAGCCTAGTCCTCCAAATAACCTTCCACATTCAACCACATCACCCGCTCTGATAGTGGGGATGCAGCGTGCTTCATTGCGGGCACCAAGAGCAAAGCCGCCTGAGATGGTGAAGGTACCTCGGCACCCGGAGGCCATCGTACAGCCAGTAAAAGGTGAGCGAGATGTGATGCCGCCTCTAGCTCGATTGCAGAGACTTTTCTCCCAGAGAGTCGCCCGTGAATATGGGTGGGAGTACCCCTACTTGCCTCGGGACTTATTGTATGAAGTCGAGGTCTTGCGACCACGGTGGTATGACGAGTTTGTGTGGGAAAAACTCAAAGTGCCCCATGCCCGGCGATACCTGTCATGTTCGCCGCTGGTGTCTAAAAAGTTTAAAGACTGTAAAGCTGATTGGAGACTGGGACGCCATATCCATGCTGATAAGGTGCTCATCTGCAGGAAAGAAGGAGAAGACGTCGAATATTCGGTGGAAGTATTTGACAAACACCTGAAGCCCTTGTTTTTGCCGGATCCAAGATTTTACTTGTAGGAGAAGTGAACTCCTATTTTGTTGCTGTTGAAACTTTCTGGAAGAGACATTCCCAGACGCCTAGAACTGTGCCCTACTTTTGTTTTGATTTGGGCTTTTCTTTCACTCACTGGAGACTTGGGAGCTGTTGTTTTTTTTTTGTTCTCCCTTTTCTTCATGTGCCAAAAGGCAGAGACATTTGGGGATAGAATTAGAGTAGGAGAGCAGGAAGAATAAAGACTTCGGCAAGTGTTGTGACCGCGGCGCTGTCACCAGGTGGCAGTGTTGTGCAACGATTGTTTGAAAATGTTACACATACATCACTTTACTTATTGGAGTGAATGGGTTTCTCGGCTGACAGACCCATTCATGCCAAATGACACAGATTGTTAGGATGTTGTTTCTTTTGTTTCCCTTCTGCAGGAGATTCATCGATCAAGACTGCTGAGAGTGGGGTGGTTTTTGATTAGGAATGGGAGGGATTGTAAATGTGTACAAATCAGAAGTTTTATATGAGAGTTTATCGTTTTATATTTCCCTTTTCCGTTGAACAGGTCTTGGCATGTACAGTATTCAAAGTTTGGGGACAGCCTCTGGGGTTCACTCCATGTCACCATGTTAATGGGAGACATGGGTGTGCACCTGACGCTGGGGACCAGCGTCAAATCACAGGGGGAGTGTGTAGCGGGGTCCTCAATTTAGTGGGATACACCTGGGGGTAGTGTGACCCAAGTGTGTAATTATGTTAGGGTTCAGACCCCTTTTTGTTATTCGTGGAGGATTGGGTGGTGTGATATTCTCCTTGACCAGTGGGTGTCAGTGTACCTACTGGCTCAGGGTAGAATCACTACCACAGTGCTACCCTTTTTGTCCCTTTGCGGAGATGGTACGGCTGGGGCGGGGAACCCGCCGTGGTGTCGATGGGAGGATATAAAAGGGGGAGACGCCCTCGCCACGAGGTCGTCGTCGTCGTCTTCGGGGATCATCTCGTCACGCACCCAGGCACCTTAGGCCTGGGTGCGGGCGGTTCAAGGTTCCGGCCTAGGCGCCTTAGGCCTGGCCGGAATGAAGATGGAGTCCATCCAAGGCACCTTCAGCCTGGGGTGAGGTACTATTGAGGAGGCCTGGGATCCGGTGACTCCGACTGGGTCCCGCGAGGGTGAAGTTGCTCCAGGGCGCCCCTTGCGAGGGGACCCGCATCTGAGGTGAGGAGGCTGGGGAGGTCACCCGTCCGAAGACCCGGTGCAGTGTCAACCCGGTGACGGATGGGCCTTCGGTAACTCCCTTGGAGGACATCTTCCCCTGATAGGGGCTACAGCGCAGCGGAGGAGCTCTAATCAAGACTCCTGCAACCCCTGGTCATAGCACAGGGAGTGTAGGGACTAGGAACCTGTACAGTGCCTCGACCTGCTCCCCCATCGTATCATGCCGTTGCATTTGACTGTATGTGGAGATACGCAATAAACCTGAGTTTGGACTTTGATGGGTGTATGGACTCTGTTGATGGGAACAAAGGGGGATTCTGGCACGGAAGGACTGACCCTCATAACCAGCACACGTTTGGCCCGAGGAAAAGATTGGTACTGGCCTTCACCTCACCCACAGCCATGGGGAGGACATGGGCCGTAGCGCACCTCACTCTGTCGCGTGACATACCCCTAGCTAAAGAGGACGGGGTGAGGTCGTTACACTACATTAGTGTAAAAATAAGTTTAATGATTTTTTTTAGCAATGGCAACCCATGTGTTTTTTTTTTATTCATCAGCTTGTGAAGCAGGAAACTGATGGTCAACCATAACCCAAAAAGACAAAATTTAAGTGCCGTTCAGGTAAAGAGGGGAAGTCCAAGTAGACCGCTGTGAGTGCAGGCAGGGACAGGGAGCTCATCCTAGCTCCAAGCTGCAATGTCAAAGGAAAAAGTCCATAAGCCTCACATCATGAAACAGACCCATGTGCATAAAGTGAGATAAACGGCAGTCTCAGCCCGGGCTCCAGCCAGGCCACGCCCCCAATGCATTTCGCTCCGCTCCTTGGCGCTTAATCATGAATGCAGGTTAAAGTATCTGTAAAATCAAACAGGGTAAGTAAACCCTATTGCCCCGTACACACGATCGTTTTTCATGCCGTTAAAACTGCCATTTTAAAAAATGGCCCTGAAAAATGATCGTGTGTATGCTCCAGAGCATTTTTAACGACGTGAAAAACGGCCATTAAAAATTCCGGACATGCTCTCTTTTTTCACGTCGTTTTTCATGTCGTTTTTTTTAACAACGTGAAAAATGATAGTGTGTATGCTTTAACGACGTGAAAAAAAAACGCGCATGCTCAGAATCAAGTATGAGACGGGAGCGCTCGTTCTGGTAAAACTAGCGTTCGTAATGGAGATAGCACATTCATTACACAGTAACGGACTGAAAAGCGCGAATCGTCGCTCAACAAACTTTACTAACATGAAGGGTGGCGCCATTCGAACGGAACTTCCCCTTTATAGTGCCGTCGTACGTGTTGAACGTCACTGCGCTTTGCTTGATCGTTTTTTTTAATGATGGTGTGTACGCAAGGCAGGCTTGAGAGGAAACATGAAAAAAAACGTGGAGAAAAACGTTGGTTTAAAAAATGACATTAAAAACGATCGTGTGTACGGGGCATAACACTGAACTTCCCTTATTTGCTCCCTAGTGGTCAGGATTGACACCACATGCTTGGGAAATTCAGAACTGTGTTGTTATGACAAAGAGGAAGGTAGGAGGATATGGTAGTTCCTGGCATATCAACAGATATTTTTCTATACTTGCAGTGTGTTTAAAGGGATAAAACGTAGGGAAATGTACACGTATTCCAGTGATGTACTAAATGTTTTTTTCTCAATTTTGCCCTAACTTTGCAGTAAATACATAATTCCAAAGCTTACACACTAAATATGCCTTGTAGGTGAAAATTATTTAACAAACACTCCAAATACTTTATGCTGTTTTCTTAGAGGGCCATTAAGTCCCCTCTTTTCCCTCCAACTCCAAGACCTGGGGGTGGAGTCCCAAAACAAAGCTTCCGCTAATGTCACAGATCTCAAGAACTGTCCCTGCTACATTGACAGCATTACCCCATACGTGATCCATTATCAATCTAAAGCCTGGAACACACTATGAGGCTTTTTTTTCATTCAACCCAGCGGGTTAATGCTAATGTCAGCCCAAAAAAATCCCTTTCATACACCTGCTTTATGTAAAGAGTATTGTGCGTTGCATTATTTTGGTCAGCATTCATGCTGTACTGCTAATGCTCCACCAGAGGGCCCCAAGCCATTGAAGTTTGAACTTAGCATGGACAAACAACTTATAAATTGGTGCAGAGTTACACAATGCAGAGCAAATGCCTTAAAGTGTATTTAAGCCGAAATGTTTATTTTCTAGTTTTGGATAGCATATGGAAATTATGGACTCCCTAGAGCAGGGGTACTGAATTAAAATTCAAGGAGGTCCGGTCGCCAAAATTTTCTTTGGGCCGAGGTCCGAATCTCAAGTCTGTGATATGACTCAGAAAGATTGTAGTCACAGGTGTCCCCATCACAGCGCTCTTTTAAATCAGGTATCCCCATCACAGTGCTCCTTTACATCAGGGGTCCCCATCACAGTGCCCCATCAGGTGTCCCCATCACAGCGCCCCTTTAAATCAGGTGTACCCATCACAGTGCCCCATCAGGTGTCCCCATCACAGCGCCCCTTTAAATCAGGTGTCCCCATCACAGTGCCCCTTTACATCAGGTGTCCCAATCACAGTGCCCCTTTAAATCAGGGGTCCCTATAACCGTGCTAATTTACATCAGGTGTCCCCATCACAGTGCCCCTTTACATAAGGGGTCCCCATCACAGTGCTCATTTACATCAGGTGTCCCCATCACAGTGCCCCTTTACAACAGGTGTCCCCTTCACAGCGCTCCTTTAAATCAGGTGTCCCCATCACAGCGCCCCTTTACATCAGGTGTCCCCATCACAGCGCCCCTTTAAATCAGGTGTCCCCATCACAGTGCCCCTTTACATCAGGTGTCCCTATCACAGTGCCCCTTTACATCAGGTGTCCCCATCACAGTGCCCCTTTACATCAGGTGTCCCCATCACAGTGCCCTTTTACATCAGGTGACCCCATCACAGTGCCCCTTTACATCAGGTGTCCCCATCACAGCACCCCTTTACATCAGGTGTCCCCATCACAGCGCCCCTTTAAATCAGGTGTCCCCATCACAGTGCCCCTTTACATCAGGTGTCCCCATCACAGTGCCTCTTTACATCAGGTGTCCCCATCACAGCACCCCTTTAAATTAGGGGTCCCCATCACCGCGCTAATTTACATCAGATGTCCCCATCACAGTGCCACTTTACATCAGGGGTCCCCATCACAGCTTTTTTTTACATTAGGTGTCCCCATCACCGCGCTAATTTACATCAGGTGTCCCCATCACAGTGCCCCTTTACATCAGGGGTCCCCATCACAGCGCTCATTTACATCAGGTGTCCCCATCACAGTGCCCCTTTACGTCAGGGGTCCCCAACACAGCGCTCCATTACATCAGGCATCCCGTCAAAGTGCCTCCTTACATCAGATGTCTCCATCAGAGTCCCCCTTAACATAAAATGTGCCCATCAGCGTGCCCCTTTACAACAGGTGTCCCCTTCACAGCGCTCCTTTAAATCAGGTGTCCCCATCACAGCGCCCCTTTACATCAGGTGTCCCCATCACAGCGCCCCTTTAAATCAGGTGTCCCCATCACAGTGCCCCTTTACATCAGGTGTCCCTATCACAGTGCCCCTTTACATCAGGTGTCCCCATCACAGTGCCCCTTTACATCAGGTGTCCCCATCACAGTGCCCTTTTACATCAGGTGTCCCCATCACAGTGCCCCTTTACATCAGGTGTCCCCATCACAGCGCCCCTTTACATCAGGTGTCCCCATCACAGCGCCCCTTTAAATCAGGTGTCCCCATCACAGTGCCCCTTTACATCAGGTGTCCCCATCACAGTGCCTCTTTACATCAGGTGTCCCCATCACAGCACCCCTTTAAATTAGGGGTCCCCATCACCGCGCTAATTTACATCAGGTGTCCCCATCACAGTGCCCCTTTACATCAGGGGTCCCCATCACAGCTTTTTTTTACATTAGGTGTCCCCATCACCGCGCTAATTTACATCAGGGGTCCCCATCACAGCGCTCATTTACATCAGGTGTCCCCATCACAGTGCCCCTTTACGTCAGGGGTCCCCAACACAGCGCTCATTTACATCAGGCATCCCGTCAAAGTGCCTCCTTACATCAGATGTCTCCATCAGAGTCCCCCTTAACATAAAATGTGCCCATCAGCGTGCCCCTTAACATAAAATTTTATATTAAGGGACACTCTAATGGGCAAATTTTATGTTAAGGGGCAGCCTGATGGGCACAATTTATATTAAGGGGCACTCTGATGGGCACAACAAAACGTGCCCCTTAACATAAAATTTGCCCATCAGAGTGCCCCTTAACATAAAATATGTCCAACAGCGTGCCCCTTAACATAAAATTTGCCCATCAGAGTCTCCCTTAACATAAAATTTGCCTATCAGAGTACCCCTTAACATAAAATATGTCCAACAACGTGCCCCTTAACATAAAATATGTCCAACAACGTTCCCCTTAACATAAAATTTGCCCATCAGAGTGCCCCTTAACATAAAATTTGCACATCAGAGTGCCCCTTAACATAAAATATGTCCAACAGTGTGTCCCTTAACATAAAACTCTACCCATCAGAGTGACCCTTAACATAAAATTTGCCCATCAGAGTGCCCCTTAACATAAAATTTGCCCATCAGAGTGACCCTTAACAGAAAATATGTCCAACAGCGTGCCCCTTAACATAAAATGTGCCCATGGGCACATTTTATATTAAGGGACACTCTGATGGGCAAACTTTATGTTAAGGGGCACCCTGATGGGCACATTATATATTAAGGGGCACTCTGATGGGCACAACAAAACGTGCCCCTTAGCATAAAATCTGCCTATCAGAGTGCCACTAATACAAAATGTGCCCATCAGTGTTGCTCTTAAAATAAAATATGCCCATCAGAGTGCCCCTTAACATAAAATAAGGGTCACGCTGATGGGCACCTTTTATGTTAAGGGGCACTCTGATGGACACATTTTTTTTTATGGGGCACGCTGATGGGTATATTTTTAATGTGCACGCTGATGGGCACATTTTATGTTAAGGGGCACTCTGATGGGCACAACAAAATAAATGTGTCCATCAGTGTGCCCAATAACAAAATATGCCTATCAGTGTGCACATTAAAAATATACCCATCAGCATGCCCCTTAAAATAAAATGTGTCCATCAGAGTGCCCCTTAACATAAAAAAGGGTGCCCATCAGCGTGACCTTTAACAACATATGCCCAGCAGTGTGCACAATAAAAATATGCCCATTAGTGATCACCAATTACCATGTGGCCCACATATCTTGAATGCAGGAGGGCACAACTGAAATACCAAAGGGGCGGAAGCTGTGAAATAAGGAGAGCCAGGACCCGGGAACCACAAGTAGCAGGGGGGCGGGGCGCACACGTGACGTCACACCCCTACTCGCAAGGAGAGGCAGAAGTGGACCCGGGAACCGCGAGCAGCAGGGGGGCGGGGCACGCACGTGACGTCACACCCCTACTCGCAAGGAGAGCAAGGAGTGGACCCGGGAACCACGAGCAGCAGGGGGCGGGCACGCATGTGACGTCACGCCCCTACTCGCGACCCATGAGTGCGAGCTGGTCTTCTGTCAACTCCGAGACCTGTGGTGAGGAGCAGGGGGCGGACGCACGCAGCGTCACTGGTTGCTGGGGAAACCCGCGGTCCCAGCAAACCAACGCTTGCTGACTATTCTAATTATACTGGCGGTCCGGGCAGAAGCGTCACTCGGTCCGGACTCGGACCGCGGGCCGCCATTTAGTGACGGCTGCCCTAGAGAGAGTTAAAGTGGTTGTAAAGGATATTTTTTATTTTTTTTAAATAACAAACATGTTATACTTACCTCCACTGTGCAGCTCGTTTTGCACAGAGTGGCCCCGAACCTGCTCTTCTGGGGTCCCTCGGCGGCTGTCTCCTCCCCGCAAGAACTAACCCCCATCATGCGAGCTCTCTCCCATGGGGCTTAGTTCTTGCGGGCGCTCTCCCGTGATACAGCCGGCGGCTATAGCCGCTCACTGTATCACTCGGCCCCGCCCCCCGGCTCGCCGCGTCATTGGATGTGATTGACAGCAGCGCGAGCCATTGGCTGCGCTGCTATCAATCAACCAATGAATGAGCCGAGAAGCCCAGCCGGGAAGCCAGCACGTTCATGGCGTGGGACTTTCGAGGGGTCAGGTAAGTAAATGGGGGCTCGGGGGAGGCTCTAATCCTCGGATGTTTTTTCACCTTAATGCATAGAATGCATTAAGGTGAAAAAACATGTACCTTTACAACCCCTTTAACCTCTCTATTTGTCATGGTGATCATTGAGTTATCACCAGAACAAGGAAAGAGGGGATCTGTCTAATGCCGCGTACACACGATCGGAAATTCCGACAAGAAAAGTCTGATGTGAGCTTTTGGTTGGAAATTCCGACCGTGTGTGACTCCATCGGACTTTTGCTGTCGGAATTTCTGCCAAGGTTTTCTATAAGGTTTTCTACGTTAATCCATTCTATGCAATGAGGCCGGGTTCACACTATGTGCGGCACGGGGCATAGGTGGGGACAGTGACATTTGTTTTTTGTCTTGTCGTCATTGTGGTCAGGCAACGCACTAGCACCTTTGCTTCTATGTGCTGGGTGTTTAGTGTGCTTCTGCCCCTTTAAGGAGGGTGGGCTCCCTCCAGTCATCTGCCCTTTATCTATCCATCAGCATACATGTGCTTCCACTGAGGAGACCTTAAATTTTAGAGTTAGGACTGCAGTACACAGGGAGCCTTGACGAGGCCTGCAGCTCAGTGTTGCCAACTGTACGTCTTTTTACGTACAGCCCGCGATTTAACCCCTTTTTCGGGCTGTACGTTAAAGTCCGTTTATGGGCACCGGCGCCCATAAAAAAGATGGCCGCGAGCCGGCTATACAACTGCGCATGCGCCGTTCCGAAGCCGGCCGAGCTCAGGGAAACTTGTTCGCGCTCGGCCGGGCGGCGCACACGCAGTAACGTGATGGCGCCGCTGGCGCCATTTTTGAAAAGGCCACAGCGGCTGGCGGCAGTGGCGGGACACCTGCAGTGAGTGCATGCCATGCACTCATCATAGGTGGAGTACTCAGAGCACTGACAGGGCCCAGCCAGGGGTGAGGAGGACTGAATTGAGGTCAGTCAGTGAAACTGGAGGGATACAAGGGGACAGCGTCATCAGTGTGCTGTGTCCTCCTCTGGTTCCTGTGTCCCTTTGTCCCTTTCACCTCTCCACAGGTCAGAGCAGCACAGTGCTGCCCTGACCTGTAGAGTGGTGAAAGGGGCACAGGAGGAGGACACAGCACACTGATGATGTACAGAAGTAATATGGTGGTGGACAGAGGAGGAGGCTACTGTGAGGGGGTGAGGAGGGCACCATCATGTCCACAGCCTGTCTCCACCGGCACCTCCTGTAGTATGTCTGCAGCCTCTGTCCCCCTCCTGTAGTGTGTCCGCAGCCTCTGTCCCCCTCCTGTAGTGTGTTCGCAGCCTCTGTCCCCCTCCTGTAGTGTGTCCGCAGCCTCTGTCCCCCTCCTGTAGTGTGTTCACAGCCACTGTCCCCCTCCTGTAGTGTGTCCGCAGCCTCTGTCCCCCTCCTGTAGTGTGTCCGCAGCCTCTGTCCCCCTCCTGTAGTGTGTCCGCAGCCTCTGTCCCCCTCCTGTAGTGTGTCCGCAGCCTCTGTCCCCCTCCTGTAGTGTGTCCGCAGCCTCTGTCCCCCTCCTGTAGTGTGTCCGCAGCCTCTGTCCACCTTCTGTAGTGTGTCCGCAGCCTCTGTCCACCTCCTGTAGTGTGTCCGCAGCCTCTGTCCACCTCCTGTAGTGTGTCTGCAGTCTCCGTCCACTTCCTGTATCGTGTCCGCAGCCTCTGACCATCTCTTGTCATGTCTACAGTCTCTGAGGGGATCCTAGAAAGGAGTCAAGAGTGGGAGCGCCGGGATGGGGGTTACGGCCCAGGAAGAAACAGACGTGTGGACTGGGAAGAGGAGATCAGAGCCACCAAGCTGGAGCCGTCTGACTGAGCCCCACACTGTGCACCTGAGAGGAGGTCAGTGACAGTGCCGCCAAGCCATTCTGAGGGGGGGGGGGGGTCACTGATGTAAGGAGGTGAATGAATACAATAATGTAAGGGAGCACTGATATAAAGGTTTCCCCCTTATATTAGTACCCCCCCCTTACCTTAGTGTATTCACTCTGTGGAAGGTGGTCTCTATTCACCAGAGCCCCCCTCCACATCAGAGTTCCCCCTTACATCATGAAGATCTGCAGCGTTCCCCTTTACATAAGAGTTCCCTTGCACTGTAAGGGGGCATCCTGCAGACTCTGATGTAAGAGGGAACTCTGTGCTGGCTGGGTTATAGTATCCTAACCTTCATGTGAATTGAGAAATATGTTTTTTTACTTTTGTTTAACTTAAACACATTGATAATAGCATTAGCTGTGTGTTTATAGTTGAAATATTGATATTTGCACTGTTTAGCACTAAAAACAGTAATTTTAGGTACTTTTTTGCAGCATCAGTAAAAAATGTGGCTCTGCCAGTAATCTTCATTATTTTTGCCAGTAAGAAATTGGTGCCGTACAGAAATTTTGGCATCCTTGCCAGTACATTTCACTTCAGGGGGTTGGCAACACTGCTGCAGCTTACAAATGTATTTGCAAATGCGTGCAACTAAACGCCTGTTTTTAAACCCACCGTTAGACAGGTGAATTCGGTTGGTTGCTGATTGGTTGGTAAGTTGAGCTTGGACATTCTGTGTTTTTTGTTTACACAGCAGGGGGTCTGGTGTGTCCCCATTCACCGTTTCAGGTCCAAATTAGGTCTGAATTTTTGCCTGAATTCAGACCTGAAACAGAGCCAAAAACACACAGGACTCTTCTGCTGTGCGCTGCGCAGCCGCCCCAGAGATATGTGAACCGGCTTCATTGAGAGCTGGTCACAGTCTCCTGCCATGCGAATTGGAAGCGGAGAAACCCACATCAAATTTGCATAAGTGTGAATTCAGTCTAAAGGATAAGTTCACCTTCTGTAACATGTTACAGATGCAGCAGCACCTGCTCCAACCCCACCCCCCCCCCTCCCAGGGTCCCCATAGTGACAGCAGCCTGGAGATCTTCTCCCCACATCTGCTGTCACAACTTTAAAAAAATGTGGTTGCGGGGCATTGCCCACCTGCCGCATCATTCATTCACAGATTTCTATTGTTCAATTGTGGCTGATGGCTTGTAGTTCTCAATGAACTACTAGGGCACTGATGAGCCCTCTAGGTTGTTCATTGATGCTTCCTGCATTCTGTAACTGCCTGCCTGTACAAGCAGACAGCTACACTGACAGTCTGCAGGAGCCTGAGATTGCACCCGTGATCTGCTGCTTTTTTACCTGCAAAAAGATGTGCATTTTTTATTTTATTTTTAAAAGGTAAACTTATGCTTTCACCACTTAAGAACCGGAAGGATTTGACCTCTCAATGACCAGGCCATTTTTTGTGATATGGCACTGCGTCTTTTTAACTGACAATTGTCGTGCGACGCTGTACCCAAACAAAATTGACGTCTTTTTTTCCCCACAAATAGAGCTTTCTTTGGTGGTATTTGATCACCTCTGCGGTTTTTATTTTTTGCGCCATAAACAAAAAAATAGCGCCGATTTAAAAAAAAACAATATTGCTATATCAAATATCAAATATCAAATATCCCAAGAAAAAAAAATGTCAGTTTAGGCCAATATGTATTCTTCTACATATTTTTGGTAAAAAAAATTGCAATAAACGTATGTTGATTGGTTTGTGCAAAAGTTATAGCGTCTACAAAATAGGGGAAAGATTTATGGCATTTTTTTTTCTTACTAGTAATGGTGGCGATCTGCGATTTTTAGCGGGACTGCGACATTGCGGTGGACAGATGGGACACTTTTGACACATTTTTGGGACCAGTGACATTTATACAGCGATCGGTGCTATACAAATGCACTGATTACTGTGTAAATGTCACTGTCAGGGAAGGGGTTAACACTAGTGGTGATCAAGGGGTTAAATGTGTTCCCTGGGAGGGGTTTCTAACTGTGGGGGGATGGGACTGACTGGAGGAGGAGAGAGATCACTGTTCCTAATTACTAGTCAGAACGGCGATCTGTCTGTTTACATTGACAGATCTCCGTTCTCGCTCTCTGTGGAGCGATCGCGGGTGGCCGGCGGACATCGCGGCCGCCGGCCACACACATCGGCTCCAGCGTCGCGGGGGGCGGGCGTGCGTGTGCACCCTATTAAAGCAGCCGACGTACACCTACTGCGATTCGCCCAGGATGGCCAACCTGCCGCAGTATAATGACAGCGGCTGGTCCTTAATAGGGATGAGCTTCGTGTTCGAGTCGAACATACGTTCGACTCGAACATCGGCTGTTCGATCGTTCGACGAAGATCGAACGATTTGGGCCGTTCGCGCCAAATTCGAGTGACGCGAACGGCCCACAATGCACTACGCCATCGCAGTGTCATCCAGGCGCTGTGATTGGCCAAGCATGCACTGTGACCCCGCATGCTTGGCCAATCACAGCGCCGGCAGCGAGGAGAGCAATGATTGGCCACAGGCAGGATGCCTGTGGCCAATTATTGCTGAGGGTGTTTAGTACACGCCCCACACTATAAAAGGCCGCCAGCACGGCGGCCTAGTGTAGTGTGTTCCGGAGCAGGGATAGAGCAGCATAGGCAGGGACAGTGACTTTTATTTCTTTCTTGCTTAACCTGGATTCCTTTAGTTTAGGGAAAGAGAAGGATAGGTAGGGAGAGTGTCAGTGTGTTTTGTGCTTGTGCTATAGTGTGCTTAAAAAAAACATTTTTTCTAGGGACAGAAAACTGTAGGTAGGGAGAGTGTCAGTTTCTTTCACTGTGCAAGTCCTTGTTTCTAGGGACCTGGAAGGACAGTGAGTGAATTCTCCTTGTGCTATATTGTGCTTAAAAAAAACATTTTTTCTAGGGACAGAAAACTGTAGGTAGGGAGAGTGTCAGTTTCTTTCACTGTGCAAGTCCTTGTTTCTAGGGACCTGGAAGGACAGTGAGTGAATTCTCCTTGTGCTATATTGTGCTTAAAAAAAACATTTTTTCTAGGGACAGAAAACTGTAGGTAGGGAGAGTGTCAGTTTCTTTCACTGTGCAAGTCCTTGTTTCTAGGGACCTGGAAGGACAGTGAGTGAATTCTCCTTGTGCTATATTGTGCTTAAAAAAAACATTTTTTCTAGGGACAGAAAACTGTAGGTAGGGAGAGTGTCAGTTTCTTTCACTGTGCAAGTCCTTGTTTCTAGGGACCTGGAAGGACAGTGAGTGAATTCTCCTTGTGCTATATTGTGCTTAAAAAAAACATTTTTTCTAGGGACAGAAAACTGTAGGTAGGGAGAGTGTCAGTTTCTTTCACTGTGCAAGTCCTTGTTTCCAGGGACCTGGAAGGACAGTGAGTGAATTCTCCTTGTGCTATATTGTGCTTAAAAAAAAACATTTTTTCTAGGGACAGAAAACTGTAGGTAGGGAGAGTGTCAGTTTCTTTCACTGTGCAAGTCCTTGTTTCTAGGGACCTGGAAGGACAGTGAGTGAATTCTCCTTGTGCTATATTGTGCTTAAAAAAAACATTTTTTCTAGGGACAGAAAACTGTAGGTAGGGAGAGTGTCAGTTTCTTTCACTGTGCAAGTCCTTGTTTCCAGGGACCTGGAAGGACAGTGAGTGAATTCTCCTTGTGCTATATTGTGCTTAAAAAAAACATTTTTTCTAGGGACAGAAAACTGTAGGTAGGGAGAGTGTCAGTTTCTTTCACTGTGCAAGTCCTTGTTTCTAGGGACCTGGAAGGACAGTGAGTGAATTCTCCTTGTGCTATATTGTGCTTAAAAAAAACATTTTTTCTAGGGACAGAAAACTGTAGGTAGGGAGAGTGTCAGTTTCTTTCACTGTGCAAGTCCTTGTTTCCAGGGACCTGGAAGGACAGTGAGTGAATTCTCCTTGTGCTATATTGTGCTTAAAAAAAACATTTTTTCTAGGGACAGAAAACTGTAGGTAGGGAGAGTGTTAGTTTCTTTCACTGTGCAAGTCCTTGTTTCTAGGGACCTGGAAGGACAGTGAGTGAATTCTCCTTGTGCTATATTGTGCTTAAAAAAAACATTTTTTCTAGGGACAGAAAACTGTAGGTAGGGAGAGTGTCAGTTTCTTTCACTGTGCAAGTCCTTGTTTCTAGGGACCTGGAAGGACAGTGAGTGAATTCTCCTTGTGCTATATTGTGCTTAAAAAAAAACATTTTTTCTAGGGACAGAAAACTGTAGGTAGGGAGAGTGTCAGTTTCTTTCACTGTGCAAGTCCTTGTTTCCAGGGACCTGGAAGGACAGTGAGTGAATTCTCCTTGTGCTATATTGTGCTTAAAAAAAACATTTTTTCTAGGGACAGAAAACTGTAGGTAGGGAGAGTGTCAGTTTCTTTCACTGTGCAAGTCCTTGTTTCCAGGGACCTGGAAGGACAGTGAGTGAATTCTCCTTGTGCTATATTGTGCTTAAAAAAAACATTTTTTCTAGGGACAGAAAACTGTAGGTAGGGAGAGTGTCAGTTTCTTTCACTGTGCAAGTCCTTGTTTCTAGGGACCTGGAAGGACAGTGAGTGAATTCTCCTTGTGCTATATTGTGCTTAAAAAAAACATTTTTTCTAGGGACAGAAAACTGTAGGTAGGGAGAGTGTCAGTTTCTTTCACTGTGCAAGTCCTTGTTTCCAGGGACCTGGAAGGACAGTGAGTGAATTCTCCTTGTGCTATATTGTGCTTAAAAAAAACATTTTTTCTAGGGACAGAAAACTGTAGGTAGGGAGAGTGTCAGTTTCTTTCACTGTGCAAGTCCTTGTTTCTAGGGACCTGGAAGGACAGTGAGTGAATTCTCCTTGTGCTATATTGTGCTTAAAAAAAACATTTTTTCTAGGGACAGAAAACTGTAGGTAGTGTGACAGCAGGAAGGTAAAGTCACCTGGTTGCATCCAGGGGGGTAGATATATTTCGCCCAGATTCAGGCTTTACGCCGATTTATACAGCTAGGTGGAGAGTTGTATAAGCCCAGCTGAGACTAGTGGGCTCATTGATGACTCATACCTCTAGGGAGAGGGCTGGGCGTCGTGCAGACAGGGAGTTGATGAGTCCAGCTGAACCTTGTCAGCTCATTTAGGCCTCTATAAGAAAGCCCAGCTTCATTAGATGTTAGCTCATGCCTGGAACCAGACCTGTGTGGACTGTCTAGGGAGAGTGAACCCCTGTGCGGTGAGGCAAAGCCTGTGTGGCTATTTGTTTGGACTTTTACTAAACCAGGGACTTAGGGACTAGGACAGCACTAGGCTGATCCCAGTTGTTAGTTAGGAAACCTGTATGTTTAGTCAGAGGTCAACTTGACCAGGATTTATTTTGTGTTTGTTTTTTTTTGCCTTGCTGTGTTTTTGTCACTGTAAATAGAAAATAAACCGCACCTTTTTTGATTTTGAAAACCACAACCTCCGTCTGCTGGGCCTGTTTTTGGGTGGGGAGCCCATCCCGGGGGTCACACATACCCGCTGCCGAGCTAGCCCCCTCACAGTTGGTGGAGAACCAGTGGCAGTTTTTTTTTAAGCCAGCATGGAGGAGATACTGAAACAGCTGGCTCTAGCAAATGCCAATCAACAGCAGACAAATGCAGGTTTGCAAAGGAGCCTTGCAGCCCAGCAGCAAGCTCATCAACAGAGCCTTGCAACTTTACAACAGAGTCTGGAGGCTCAGCAACAAGCCCAACAGCAATCTGAGGCCCGCTTCATAGACCTGTTGCAGAAGCAAGAGCAGAGACTACAACAACAGATGGAAGCAGTAATGCAGCAACGTCCGCAGACCGGTGAGGAAAGCCGTCCCACTAATACCGCGTCCTTTGGGGTGAGTCGTTTATTGACAAAAATGACTGGAGAGGATGATCCAGAGGTATTTTTGACCACATTTGAAAGGACCGCTGAAAGAGAAAAGTGGCCTGAGGAGCAGTGGGCTGGACTGGTGGCTCCTCTGTTAACGGGTGAATCGCAGAAAGCTTACTATGACCTAGAGCCTGACCAAGCAAAAGACTATGTGATGCTAAAAGCTGAAATATTGGCAAGGCTGGGTGTCACCCTGGCTGTCCGGGCTCAGCGTGTGCATAACTGGACTTTCCAGTTTGGAAAACCCCCCAGGTCTCAAATGTATGATCTCATTCACCTGAGCAGAAAGTGGCTACAGCCAGAGACTTTGTCCGCACCAAAGATTGTGGAACGTGTTGTAATGGATCGGTTTTTGAGAGCTCTTCCTACTGCCATCCAAAAGTGGGTAAGCCATGGAGACCCAGAGACGGCCGATGGTCTTGTGGATCGTGTGGAGAAATACTTGGCTACAGAGAACCTGACGGCCTCTTCCAGAGACACTCGGACTTTCCACCCTAAGACCAGACCATCCCCAGGGGCGGATAAGAGGATTCCAAGGGGTAAGGGTGGAGAGAGTGAGAGGGTGGGAGCTCTACCCCAAGTTTGGCGAGAACAGCCGGGGAAATCAGCGGCTCAAGAGGCGGCAAGAAGGATCATTTGCTACCGCTGCCGGCAAGCGGGACATATTGCAGCAAATTGCCCGGTTTTGGAGGAACCCATGCAGTGTGACTTTCTGACGGGCAGACGTCAGTCGCTGTGTGCGACAGTCGCATGCACTGCCATTCGGGGAACTGAGAAACATTTATGCAAAATGTGTATTAATGGTAGAAATGTTGTGGTATTGCTGGATTCAGGTAGCCTTGTGACCCTGATAAAGGCTGAGTTAGTTAAAACAGAGGTCTCTGGGAATAGCAAGGTAGCCGTTATTTGTGTGCATGGGGACACCCGAGAGTATCCAGTGACTACAGTGTGTTTCGAGACCCCCAAAGGTACCCTTTCTCATCCAGTGGGCTTAGTGTCTCAGTTACCGCATGACGCCATTGTGGGAAGGGATTTTCCGAAGTTCTGGGAACTGTGGGATGATCATGAGCCCCCCACTGGTGCCCCTATGTACCAGGAATATGATAGCCAGAACTCCTCTGAGAGTGGTGAGGACTCTCCCGAATTTCCCTTGTCAGTATTGGCAGGGGAGACTCAAGAAACTGGAGAGGAGCCCACCTCCTCAGACGAAAACCTACCGTCTGTGGAGTTTTCTGATCTTGAGGTTCACAGGGAAAACTTTGCCACAGAACAGTTGAAAGACCCCGCCCTAATAAAGGCACGGGAAAACGTAGTGAAAATAGATGGCGAGTTAGTGAACCCAGATAATACCTGCACTTACCCATACTTCAGCGTAGAGAAGGACCTACTGTATCGGGTGGCAAAAAGGGCAGAAGAAACCGTTGAGCAGCTGGTGGTGCCCAAACCTTACAGGAAGTTGGTGTTGGAGTTGGCCCATGGGCACATTCTTGGAGGTCATCTGGGGACAGAGAAAACCCGAGAGAGGGTATTACAGAGATTCTATTGGCCTGGGGTGATGAAGGACATAGAAAATTATTGTTCCTCCTGCCCTGTGTGTCAGAGGTCGGCCCCGATGCCACACTTCCGTAGCCCGCTGGTCCCTCTACCCATCATTGAGGTCCCGTTTGAGAGAATCGCAATGGATTTGGTAGGTCCTATAATCAAGTCCGCTAGGGGGCACCAGTACATATTGGTTATAATGGACTATGCCACCCGTTATCCAGAAGCGATCCCTCTCAGAAATACCTCGGCCAAAACCATAGCCAAAGAGCTATCTCTTGTTTTTAGCCGGGTGGGTATTTGTAAAGAACTGCTTACGGACCAAGGTACACCCTTTATGTCCCGGGTTATGAAGGAGCTGTGTAAATTGTTCAAAGTGACGCAATTACGTACATCTGTGTATCACCCCCAAACCGATGGGCTGGTTGAAAGATTCAACAAAACCCTAAAACAAATGTTGAAGAAAGTGGTGGATAGGGATGGAAAGGATTGGGACTGTCTACTTCCTTATTTGATGTTTGCTATTAGGGAGGTGCCCCAATCCTCTACGGGATTCTCCCCCTTTGAGTTACTGTATGGGAGACACCCAAGAGGGCTGTTGGATATTGCCAAGGAAACTTGGGAAAGTGAGAGTTCTCCCCACAGGAGTGTGATTGAGCATGTCGCCCTGATGCAAGATCGAATTGCACAGGTAATGCCCATCGTGAAGGAACATTTGGCCCAAGCGCAGTTGGCACAGCAGAGAGTGTACAACCGTGGAGCCAAGACCCGTACCTTTTCCCCGGGGGATAGGATATTGGTACTTGTCCCTACGGTTGAAAGTAAATTCCTTGCCAAATGGCAAGGCCCCTACGAGATAATGGAAAAAGTGAGCGAAGTGAATTACAAGGTCAGACAACCAGGAAGGCGAAAGCCCGAACAGATCTATCACGTTAATCTGTTGAAAGCCTGGAGGGATAGAGAGTCCCTAGTCGCAGACACTTGGTCACCAGCTCAAACTGGTTGCGTGATTCCTGAGGTTGGAATCGCAGCCACCTTGTCACAACCCCAACAACAGGAGGTTAAGGAGTTTGTGCTTCGCAACAAGGAGGTATTCTCTGAGCTGCCGGGACAAACATCTGGGGTAGAGCATGACATTATTACCCCGCCCGGTGAAAGGGTGAAGTTAAAACCCTATCGGATCCCAGAGGCCTGACGGGAGGCAATACGGGAGGAAGTACAGAAAATGCTGAACTTAGGGGTGATAGAGGAGTCCCAAAGTGATTGGTCTAGTCCCATTGTGTTGGTGCCTAAACCGGATGGGAGCTGGCGATTTTGTAACGATTTTCGTCAGTTGAACAAAGTTACAAAATTTGACACCTACCCCATGCCACGTATAGATGAGTTGATCGACCGGCTGGGAACAGCCCGATACATGACGACTCTTGACCTCACAAAAGGGTATTGGCAAATCCCCCTGGCCAAGTCAGCCAAAGAGAAAACCGCATTTGTAACCCCAGACGGGGCGTTCCAATATAAAAGAATGCCGTTCGGGTTACAAAATGCGCCGGCCACATTCCAGCGGAAAATGGACCAGATGCTGAGGCCCCATCGGAAGTATGCTGCGGCTTACCTGGATGACGTAATTGTCCATAGCACAGATTGGGCCTCACATCTGCCAAAAGTGCAAGCAGTCCTGGACTCTGTTCGGGAAGCAGGGTTTACGGCTAACCCCAAGAAGTGTACCATTGGGCAGGAGGAGGCCAAATATCTTGGGTACACCATTGGGAGGGGAGTAATAAAACCCCAACTCAACAAAGTCGAGGCCATCCAGAGTTGGCCACGTCCCAACAGCAAGAAGCAGGTACGAGCCTTTCTGGGAATCGCTGGGTATTATCGGCGATTCATTCCCCACTTTGCTTCTAAGGCTGTGCCCCTAACCAACCTGACGAAGGGGAAAGGGTCGGTCATGATTAAATGGACCCCCGAGGCTGAGGCAGCATTCCAATTCTTGAAACAAGCCTTATGTAGCCAGCCAGTGTTGTACTCACCCGACTTCTCTAAAGACTTTGTCGTACAAAGTGATGCGTCAGATGTGGGGTTAGGAGCAGTATTGTCCCAGGTCTGGAACGGGGAAGAGCACCCAGTCATTTACCTCAGCAGGAAGTTGAAGTCCCATGAGGTAAATTACGCCACCGTTGAAAAGGAGTGTTTAGCGGTGAAGTGGGCTCTAGATTCCCTTCGGTACTACCTGCTAGGTAGGCACTTTGACATGGTTACGGATCACGCTCCGTTAAAGTGGATGGCTCAAAACAAGGAAACAAATAGAAGAGTGAATAGGTGGTTCCTGGCCCTCCAGGAATTCAACTTCACAGTAAAGCATCGCCCTGGCGTTCAAATGGGGAATGTGGATGCTTTGTCTCGAGTACATGAATGCCTGATTGCTGGTGTTCCAACCCCGAGGTTAAAACAAGAGGGGGGGGTATGTGACAGCAGGAAGGTAAAGTCACCTGGTTGCATCCAGGGGGGTAGATATATTTCGCCCAGATTCAGGCTTTACGCCGATTTATACAGCTAGGTGGAGAGTTGTATAAGCCCAGCTGAGACTAGTGGGCTCATTGATGACTCATACCTCTAGGGAGAGGGCTGGGCGTCGTGCAGACAGGGAGTTGATGAGTCCAGCTGAACCTTGTCAGCTCATTTAGGCCTCTATAAGAAAGCCCAGCTTCATTAGATGTTAGCTCATGCCTGGAACCAGACCTGTGTGGACTGTCTAGGGAGAGTGAACCCCTGTGCGGTGAGGCAAAGCCTGTGTGGCTATTTGTTTGGACTTTTACTAAACCAGGGACTTAGGGACTAGGACAGCACTAGGCTGATCCCAGTTGTTAGTTAGGAAACCTGTATGTTTAGTCAGAGGTCAACTTGACCAGGATTTATTTTGTGTTTGTTTTTTTTTGCCTTGCTGTGTTTTTGTCACTGTAAATAGAAAATAAACCGCACCTTTTTTGATTTTGAAAACCACAACCTCCGTCTGCTGGGCCTGTTTTTGGGTGGGGAGCCCATCCCGGGGGTCACACATACCCGCTGCCGAGCTAGCCCCCTCACAGTAGGGAGAGTGTCAGTTTCTTTCACTGTGCAAGTCCTTGTTTCCAGGGACCTGGAAGGACAGTGAGTGAATTCTCCTTGTGCTATATTGTGCTTAAAAAAAACATTTTTTCTAGGGACAGAAAACTGTAGGTAGGGAGAGTGTCAGTTTCTTTCACTGTGCAAGTCCTTGTTTCTAGGGACCTGGAAGGACAGTGAGTGAATTCTCCTTGTGCTATATTGTGCTTAAAAAAAACATTTTTTCTAGGGACAGAAAACTGTAGGTAGGGAGAGTGTCAGTTTCTTTCACTGTGCAAGTCCTTGTTTCCAGGGACCTGGAAGGACAGTGAGTGAATTCTCCTTGTGCTATATTGTGCTTAAAAAAAACATTTTTTCTAGGGACAGAAAACTGTAGGTAGGGAGAGTGTCAGTTTCTTTCACTGTGCAAGTCCTTGTTTCTAGGGACCTGGAAGGACAGTGAGTGAATTCTCCTTGTGCTATATTGTGCTTAAAAAAAACATTTTTTCTAGGGACAGAAAACTGTAGGTAGGGAGAGTGTCAGTTTCTTTCACTGTGCAAGTCCTTGTTTCTAGGGACTGGGAAGGACAGTGAGTGAATTCTCCTTGTGCTATAGTGTGCTTAAAAAAAACATTTTTTCTAGGGACAGAAAACTGTAGGTAGGGAGAGTGTCAGTTTCTTTCACTGTGCAAGTCCTTGTTTCCAGGGACCTGGAAGGACAGTGAGTGAATTCTCCTTGTGCTATATTGTGCTTAAAAAAAACATTTTTTCTAGGGACAGAAAACTGTAGGTAGGGAGAGTGTCAGTTTCTTTCACTGTGCAAGTCCTTGTTTCCAGGGACCTGGAAGGACAGTGAGTGAATTCTCCTTGTGCTATATTGTGCTTAAAAAAAACATTTTTTCTAGGGACAGAAAACTGTAGGTAGGGAGAGTGTCAGTTTCTTTCACTGTGCAAGTCCTTGTTTCTAGGGACCTGGAAGGACAGTGAGTGAATTCTCCTTGTGCTATATTATGCTTAAAAAAAACATTTTTTCTAGGGACAGAAAACTGTAGGTAGGGAGAGTGTCAGTTTCTTTCACTGTGCAAGTCCTTGTTTCTAGGGACCTGGAAGGACAGTGAGTGAATTCTCCTTGTGCTATATTGTGCTTAAAAAAAACATTTTTTCTAGGGACAGAAAACTGTAGGTAGGGAGAGTGTCAGTTTCTTTCACTGTGCAAGTCCTTGTTTCTAGGGACTGGGAAGGACAGTGAGTGAATTCTCCTTGTGCTATAGTGTGCTTAAAAAAAACATTTTTTCTAGGGACAGAAAACTGTAGGTAGGGAGAGTGTCAGTTTCTTTCACTGTGCAAGTCCTTGTTTCAAGGGACAGAGAAGGACACCTGAAGGTAGCCCTTATTGCTTTTTTCCCATCTCCCTGCAGGCCATCTATTAGAATGTCTGGAAGGCAAACAAGGAGAGGCAGACAGTCAGGAGGCAATAAAAGAGGGCAAGCAGGCTCTGTGTCTGGGGGCAACAGTGCTGGTCGTGGACGCGGTGCATTGTCATCAGCACATGGCCATGGGACACGCTTGTCCTTCTTTTCCGCAGCTGGACATGTTGAGCCACATCATGCCGAAGACTTGGTAGAGTGGATGACCAAGCCCTCCTCCTCCTCCTCATCCTCTCTCACCCAGGCTCAGGGTACTGGCAAAGCAGCTGCCAAAGCGTCCTCTTCCCTGGTATCAATGTCAGACTCATCATCAGTCACTCCTTCCCTAGACCCACCATGTCCTCCTCCTGAGGAGTCCCCCGAACTGTTTGAGCACAGTGTTGGGTACATGCTCCAGGAGGATGCCCAGCGTTTCGAAGGGTCTGATGATGAAACCCAGCTACAGGAAGGCAGTAGGGTGAGAGCAGACAGAGGGGATGCTCAAGAAGGACACCAATCTGGCAGTCATGTTCCAGCAGCTGCAGCATACTGCCAGATTGGCTCCAGTGATGAGGAGGGAGGGGATGATGAGGTCACTGACTCCACGTGGGTGCCTAATAGGAGAGAGGAGGAGGAGGATGAGGAGGAGGCACATCTCCAACGAGACAGGATGCCCTTTGGTGGCCAGCGTAAGGGCAGTACACCGACGGAATCACACCGCAGAGCTCCGCCTGTGCAGGGCGCTGCCTCTGCCCGTCATTCAAAAAGTTCCTTGGTGTGGGCCTTTTTTGAGGCTAGTGCATCAGATCGCACAGCTGCTGTTTGCAACATATGTCTCAAGCGTATATCGCGTGGCCAAAACATCAGCCGCTTGGGTACCACATGCCTGACCAGACATATGTTGACCTGCCATGCAGCTCGTTGGCAAGCCTACCTCAAAGACCCACACCAAAGAACAAAGCGGACCTCTCCTTGCACCGCATCAGCTGGGATCTCCAACCCCACTATAACTTCAGTCCTCTCTGAAACATGCACTGAGAGGAATGAAGGTGTAGAATTAGGTGTGTCACAGCCAAGTACTTGCGGCCACTCTGCTAGCAGTACACCGACGTCCGATTCTAGCAGGCAAATTTCCCTGCCCCAGCTGCTGGACCGTCGAAAGAAGTTCACTCCCAGCCATCCACATGCCCAGCGGTTGAATGCTAGCTTGGCTAAATTGCTAGCGCTTCAACTGCTGCCTTTTCAGTTGGTAGACTCGGCCCCCTTCCGTGAGTTTGTGCAATGTGCGGTTCCTCAGTGGCAGGTTCCCAAACGCCACTTTTTCTCACGGAAGGCTATTCCGGCTCTCTACCGGCATGTGGAAGGCAATGTCTTGGCCTCGCTGGACAGGGCGGTCAGCGGTAAGGTGCATATTACCGCTGACTCATGGTCCAGCAGGCATGGACAGGGACATTACCTTTCTTTCACGGCCCATTTGGTCACTCTTTTGGCAGCTGGGAAGGATGCAGGACAAGGTGCAGTAGTGTTGGAGGTTGTCCCACCGCCACGCCTCCAAAATGCTACTACTGGTTGTGACACACCTCTCTCCTCCACCCCCTCCTCTTCTTCTTCCTCCATGGCCTCTTCCTGTGGTTTGTCCTATGAACCAGCGGTGCTCCGTAGCCGTTCACGGGGCTACGCAAGTACGCAGGCAAAAAGATGCCATGCCGTGCTTGCGCTGGTGTGTTTGGGGGACAGAAGCCACACTGGGGCAGAGGTCCTGTCTGCTCTGCAGGGCCAGGCCGAGAGGTGGTTGACGCCACGCCAGCTTAAGCCAGGAATGGTGGTTTGCGACAATGGCACCAACCTCCTCTCCGCCCTCCGACAGGGACAACTGACCCATGTGCCCTGTGTGGCTCACGTCCTTAACCTGGTGGTGCAGCGGTTCTTGGGCAGGTACCCGGGCTTACAGGATGTCCTGAGGCAGGCCAGGAAAGTCTGTGTGCATTTCCGCAGATCTTATAATGCCAGTGCTCGCCTGGCTGAGCTGCAAAAGGAGTTGAACCTGCCCAAGAACCGCCTTATATGTGACATGCCCACCAGGTGGAACTCAACGTTGGCCATGCTGCAGCGGCTGCACACGCAGCAGAGGGCCATCAATGAGTACCTGTGCGACTACGGCACCAGGACAGGGTCAGGGGAGCTTGGTTTTTTTTCTCCACGCCAGTGGGGCATGATCAGGGATGCATGCACTGTCCTGGCACCATTTGAGGAGGCCACGAGGATGGTGAGCAGTGACAGTGCATGCATCAGTGACACTGTACCTCTTGTCCACCTGTTGGAGCACACGCTGCGTGGAATAATGGACAGGGCACTTGAGGCAGAACAGAGGCAGGAAGAGGAGGACTTCCTTGCCTCTCAAGGCCCCCTTTACCCAGACAGTGTTCCTTCTGTCCTACCCATCGCACAGGAAGAGGAAGAGGAGGAGGAGGAGGAGGAGGAGGAGGAGGATTGTGTCAGCATGGAGGTGGAGGCTGGCACTCAGCATCATCAGCAGCAGTCTTTTAGGGATGATTTACAGTCCCAAGAAACCAGTGGACTTGTACGTGGCTGGGAGGAGGTGACTGCGGATCATGTCGTCCTTAGTGACCCAGAGGACTCCGGAGCGAATGCCTCAGCAAACCTACGCTGCATGGCCTCCCTGATCCTGCAAAGTCTGCGGAAGGATCCTCGTATTCTTCGGATCAAGGAGAGGGACCATTACTGGCTGGCCACTCTCCTTGATCCACGGTACAAGGGTAAGGTTGCGGACCTTATGTTACCGTCGCAGAGGGAGCAGAGGATGAGACAACTCCGGGAGGCCTTGCAGAAAGGTCTGTGCAACGCGTTCCCAGAGACTGGGAGGTTACAAACTCCTGGTCCAGGACAACGAGTTGCTGAGGCTTCGGCCAGTCAAAGAAGGAGCGGTGGGGAAGGTGGCCGTCTGACCGATGCGTTCAGACAATTCTTTAGTCCGCAGCCCCAAAGTATGATTGGTTCCAGCAACCATCGCCAGCGTCTGATAAACATGGTGCAGGAATATCTAGGGGCAAGGTCAGACTTGGACACCTTCCCCACCGAAAATCCTCTGGCTTACTGGGTCTTGAGGATGGATCACTGGCCAGAGCTTGCACAGTATGCAATTGAGCTACTGGCCTGTCCTGCATCCAGCGTTCTTTCGGAACGCACATTCAGTGCTGCTGGAGGATTTGTCACGGATCACAGGGTGCGCCTGTCCACCGACTCGGTTGATCGACTGACTTTCATCAAGATGAACCAGTCTTGGATCACCACCAGCTACCACACACCTGATGCTGATATAACAGACTAATTGATTTTAACATGTCACGTCCCTTCAAGACTGATGCTGATGCTGAGTGCCTGTGCTGTTATGTTGACTGGCTATCCTCCTCCTCCGAGTCCTCAATGATACGATTGATGATGATAGCTTGGAAGATCATTTTTGTTTATGGGTGCCGCCACCAGTGGCTAAGGCCCAATTTTTCAGCCCCTGTTTTACAGGGGCGTGTACTTACAATTTTTTTAGCAATAATTTGCCATAGGGCTCATTGCTGTGCTCCAAGTACAGTATCTGTGAGGGGTTGTAGTGTTGTGCCACCAGTGCCTAAGGCCCAATTTTTCAGCCCCTGTTTAACAGGGGCGTGTCATTACAATTTTTGAAGCAATACTTTGCAACAGGGCTCATTGCTGTGCTCCAAGTACAGTATCTGTGAGGGGTTGTAGTGTTGTGCCACCAGTGCCTAAGGCCCAATTTTTCAGCCCCTGTTCAACAGGGGCATGCAATTACAATTCTTGATGTAATAATTCACAGCAGGGCCCATTCCTGCACCCACCAAGAGTAAGTCTGAGGGCTTACAGTGTTGTGGCAACGCCACCACCACCACCACCACGAAAGGCCCAATTTTTCAGCCACTGTTCAAAAGGGGCATGTAATTACAATTCTTGATGTAATAATTCACAGCAGGGCCCATTCCTGCACCCACCAAGAGTAACTCTGAGGGCTTACAGTGTTGTGGCAACACCACCACCACCACCACCACCACCACGAAAAGCCCAATTTTTCAGCCCCTGTTCAACAGGGGCATGCAATTACAATTCTTGATCTAATAATTCACAGCAGGGCCCATTGCTGCACCCACCAAGAGTAACTGTCAGGGCTTACAGTGTTGTGGCACCAGCACCACCATCAAAGCCCCAATTTTTACTACCACTGTTCAACAATTATATGTAATTAAAATTCCTGATATAATAGTTGACAGCAGGGCGTTCCAGCACCAACCAAGAGTAACTGTGAGTGCTTACAGTGTTGTGCCAACACCAACAACTAAGGGGCCTATTTCTGCAGAGTATATACGGCAGGTCCCTACTTTCAAACATCCAACTTACAAACGACTCCTACTTGCAAACGAAAGAAGACAACAGGAAGTGAGAGGAAATCTACCCCTAGGAAGGAAAATTCTCTCCTGTAAGAATAAATATGGGAGAAAGGTGTCTCCTCTGTACTGATGCTTTATCAGCAATCCTTGTTTCAAGAAAAACACCACATTTCAAAAACAGTTGTCATTGGGACGGAAAGTGAGGTGAAATGTTCTGAACAGGGGCACAGACAGCAAAACAAATGTTACAGGGGTGATAACCCTTACCTATGTTTCCCAAAAAGTTTAAAAATAGATTTTTGGGCTGGAGCTACACTTCAACAATGTACCTGTTCAAAATTACAAACACATTCTACATAAGAACAAACCTACAGTCCCTGTCTTGTATGCACCGCCTGTATACGGCTGTTCAGAGTATATAGGGCCTTTTTTATTTTATGTGCGGGGTTCCCCTTAATATCCATACAAGACCCAAAGGGGCTGGTAATGGGCTGGGGTAGGGGGGGGGGTCATGGGGTAGCTATGCCATTTTTCTTAAAGATTTTCATCCATATTACCGGGACCAGACATTACATTAAAGCCGCAAGAAGTTTTAAATGGCTTTTTTTTCCTTTAGAAGTGTCATTTTGTGCAGGGACAGTTCTAAACACGGGAAACACGTGGCACTTCACAGGCATACTTTAGACACCCCCCAGGTACGATATTTAAAGGAATATTTGACTTTTTTTTTTTCACTTTATGCATCATTAAAATGACTGCTCCCGAAAAACGACCGTTTTTAAAACTTCTTTTTGCATTGATACATGTCCCCTGGTGCAGAACCCGGGTTCCAAAACCCTTTTTAGGACAATAACATGCATAATAGTTGTTATAATTAGCACTTTAGAATTCGAACGTTCGCATCCATTGTATTTAATAGGGTTCTAATGTTTGTACGAACTTTCGGTCCGTTCGCGGGTTCTGGTGCGAACCGAACCCGGGGGTGTTCGGCTCATCACTAGTCCTTAAGCGGCTAAGGTAAAAAAAACTTGTTTCACAGGTCTCCCATCAACCCCCATTATACTTACCTGCATCAGATTACTATAGCTGGTTTACATGAGTTGTACTTGCATGAATCATATAACTATTTCATAATCTAAAGCTAATGTGTTAGATGTAGAAGGAAAATAGAAAACGCCAATGAACTCTCACACAGTGACTGGGGAGGTTCCCCCTGTGAGCCTCTTCACACACATTCATAACCCTAGAAGTCATTCATGTTTTTCCAGTTGTGTTAGACATAGAAGACAGAACGTTTCAATGAACTCTCAATCACTGACTTTTATGCCGCGTACACACGATCGGAATTTCCAACAACAAATGTTCGATGTGAGCTTTTGGTCGGATATTCCGACCGTGTGTAGGCTCCATCGGACATTTGCTGTCGGAATTTCCGACAACAAATGTTTGAGAGCAGGTTCTCAATTTTTCGGACAAGAAAAGTTCTTGTCGGAAATTCCGACCGTGTGTAGCCATTTCCGACGCACAAAAGTGCTGTGCATGCTCGGAATCAATTGGAGGCATGCTCGGAATCATTGTACTTAATTTTTCTCGGATCGTCGTAGTGTTGTACGTCTCCGCGTTCTTGACCATTGGAATTTCCCGGCAACATTTGTGCGACCGTGTGTAGGCAAGACAAGTTTGAGCCAACAGCCGTCTGGAAAAAAAAAAACACGGTTTTGTTGTCGGAAAATCCGATCGCGTGTACGCGGCATTAGAAGCACGGTAGAAAGCTCCACTGAACTCTCACACAGTGACTGGGGAGGTTCCAGTCATTCAAGTTTTTCCAGTTGTGTTAACTTTTGAATGAACTCTCACTGACTGACCTTTAGAAGCAAGGTAGAAACTCCAAAGAACTCTCACACAGTGACTGGGCTTTAAAGTGACACTAAACAATATCCTTATTCTCCAAAAATAATCCATACCCATCCACTACTTAATGGTCCTGTAATCTATTTTTCATGAAATACCGTATTTATCGGCGTATAACACGCACCGGCGTATAACACGCACCCCAAGTTTAGGAGGGAATTTTAAGGAAAAAAACTTTTAGGAGGGAAATTTAAGGAAAAAAAACTTACATTTAAATGCAGCATGCAGCCTTGCCCAGTGTCCATCTGTCCATCTGCAGCCTTGCCCAGTGCCTTTGCAATCTTGTCAGTATCGGCGTTTTTTAAAATTTGGTGCCGATTTCTGTGGAGAGGAGCGAGCGGGGCCGAGTGTACTTCGGCTAGACTCGACTCCTCTCGCAGTCCCGCCCATCTCCACTGACTGCGCCGCTGACAGAGAAAGCCGAGTGTACTTCGGCTAGACTCGGCTCTGCTCACAGTCAGGGGCAGGACTGCGAGAGGAGCCGAGACTAGCCGAAGTACACTCGGCTTTCTCTATGTCAGCGGCGCAATCAGAGATGGGCGGGACTGCGAGAGGAGCCGAGTAAAGCCGAGTGTACTTCGGCTTCGGCTCCGCTCGCTCCCCTCGCTCGTTTCAGCAGGGGAATTCGACGGAGTATCGGCGTATAACATGCACCCACGATTTTCCCCTGATTTTAAGGGGAAAAAAGTGCGTGTTATACGCCGATAAATACGGTAGTTTCTTACTGTGATTTTCTACCTCCTTGTAAGGTCCTCTGTGAGCTCAGTCACAAACCTCTCCTTTCCCCAAAAGTCATCGGACTCTGACCCAAGGATGTTTTTTCATGATAAGAGTATTTTTTTAAAACGTCTGCCATATATAAACAAGTCAGACTTCTGTAATTTTACTAAATCGTCCCCTTTAAATACATCTTTTTTTTTTTTTATAACCCAATTTAGTAAATGATACGTTTAGTGCCAGTTCACACAGGGGAAACCTGACTTACAGCGCAACTTTGCAAGGCGACTTCAGCGGGACTTGGAGCAACTTACAACGCGACTTAAAGCGGAGGTGCAGCCGAAAAAAAAAAAAAAGTCAGCAGCTACTAACAGTGTAGCTGCTGACTTTTAATAAGGACACTTACCTGTCCTACTCGCCCGCGATGTCGGTCCCGCCACGGCGATCGATCGCTGCTGGCAGGTCCCGGCTCCTCCATCCTGAGTAAGGGAAACAGGCAGTGAAGCCGTAAGGCTTCACTGCCCGTTTCCTACTGCGCATGCGCCACTCGCACGGCGCTTTGTGAATGGGCGGCTTGCCTCCTGGGATACACACAGAAATATGTTTTTTTACTTTTGTTTAACTTAAACACATTGATATTAGCATTAGCTGTGTGTTTATAGTTGAAATATTGATATTTGCACTGTTTAGCACTAAAAACAGTAATTTTAGGTACTTTTTTTGCAGCATCAGTAAAAAATGTGGCTCTGCCAGTAATCTTCATTATTTTTGCCAGTAAGAAATTGGTGCCGTACAGAAATTTTGGCATCCTTGCCAGTACATTTCACTTCAGGGGGTTGGCAACACTGCTGCAGCTTACAAATGTATTTGCAAATGCGTGCAACTAAACGCCTGTTTTTAAACCCACCGTTAGACAGGTGAATTCGGTTGGTTGCTGATTGGTTGGTAAGTTGAGCTTGGACATTCTGTGTTTTTTGTTTACACAGCAGGGGGTCTGGTGTGTCCCCATTCACCGTTTCAGGTCCAAATTAGGTCTGAATTTTTGCCTGAATTCAGACCTGAAACAGAGCCAAAAACACACAGGACTCTTCTGCTGTGCGCTGCGCAGCCGCCCCAGAGATATGTGAACCGGCTTCATTGAGAGCTGGTCACAGTCTCCTGCCATGCGAATTGGAAGCGGAGAAACCCACATCAAATTTGCATAAGTGTGAATTCAGTCTAAAGGATAAGTTCACCTTCTGTAACATGTTACAGATGCAGCAGCACCTGCTCCAACCCCCCCCCCTCCCAGGGTCCCCATAGTGACAGCAGCCTGGAGATCTTCTCCCCACATCTGCTGTCACAACTTTAAAAAAACGTGGTTGCGGGGCATTGCCCACCTGCCGCATCATTCATTCACAGATTTCTATTGTTCAATTGTGGCTGATGGCTTGTAGTTCTCAATGAACTACTAGGGCACTGATGAGCACTCTAGGTTGTTCATTGATGCTTCCTGCATTCTGTAACTGCCTGCCTGTACAAGCAGACAGCTACACTGACAGTCTGCAGGAGCCTGAGATTGCACCCGTGATCTGCTGCTTTTTTACCTGCAAAAAGATGTGCATTTTTTATTTTATTTTTTAAAAGGTAAACTTATGCTTTCACCACTTAAGAACCGGAAGGATTTGACCTCTCAATGACCAGGTCATTTTTTGTGATATGGCACTGCGTCTTTTTAACTGACAATTGTCATGCGACGCTGTACCCAAACAAAATTGACGTCTTTTTTTCCCCACAAATAGAGCTTTCTTTGGTGGTATTTGATCACCTCTGCGGTTTTTATTTTTTGCGCCATAAACAAAAAAATAGCAACGATTTTAAAAAAAACAATATTGCTATATCAAATATCCCAAGAAAAAAAAAATGTCAGTTTAGGCCAATATGTATTCTTCTACATATTTTTGGTAAAAAAAATCGCAATCAACGTATGTTGATTGGTTTGTGCAAAAGTTATAGCGTCTACAAAATAGGGGAAAGATTTATGGCATTTTTTTTTTTTTTACTAGTAATGGTGGCGATCTGCGATTTTTAGCGGGACTGCGACATTGCGGTGGACAGATGGGACACTTTTGACACATTTTTGGGACCAGTGACATTTATACAGCGATCAGTGCTATAAAAATGCACTGATTACTGTGTAAATGTCACTGTCAGGGAAGGGGTTAACACTAGTGGTGATCAAGGGGTTAAATGTGTTCCCTGGGAGGGGTTTCTAACTGTGGGGGGATGGGACTGACTGGAGGAGGAGAGAGATCGCTGTTCCTAATTACTAGTCAGAACGGGGATCTGTCTGTTTACATTGACAGATCTCCGTTCTGGCTCTCTGTGGAGCGATCGCGGGTGGCCGGCGGACATCGTGGCCGCCGGCCACACACATCGGCTCCAGCGTCGCGGGGGGCAGGCGCGCGTGTGCACCCTATTAAAGCAGCCGACGTACACCTACTGCGATTCGCCCAGGATGGCCAACCTGCCACAGTATAATGACGGCGGCTGGTCCTTAAGCGGCTAAGGTAAAAAAAACTTGTTTCACAGGTCTCCCATCAACCCCCATTATACTTACCTGCATCAGATTACTATAGCTGGGTTGCATGAGTTGTACTTGCATGAATCATATAGCTATTTCATAATCTAAAGCTAATGTGTTAGATGTAGAAGGAAAATAGAAAACGCCAATGAACTCTCACACAGTGACTGGGGAGGTTCCCCCTGTGAGCCTCTTCACACACATTCATAACCCTAGAAGTCATTCATGTTTTTCCAGTTGTGTTAGACATAGAAGACAGAACGTTTCAATGAACTCTCAATCACTGACTTTTATGCCGCGTACACACGATCGGAATTTCCGACAACAAATGTTCGATGTGAGCTTTTGGTCGGATATTCCGACCGTGTGTAGGCTTCATCGGACATTTGCTGTCGGAATTTCCGACAACAAATGTTTGAGAGCAGGTTCTCAATTTTTCGGACAAGAAAAGTTCTTGTCGGAAATTCTGACCGTGTGTAGCCATTTCCGACACACAAAAGTGCTGCGCATGCTCGGAATCAATTGGAGGCATGCTCGGAATCATTGTACTTAATTTTTCTCGGTTCTTCGTAGTGTTGTACGTCTCCGCGTTCTTGACCATTGGAATTTCGCGGAAACATTTGTGCGACCGTGTGTAGGCAAGACAAGTTTGAGCCAACATCCGTCTGGAAAAAAAAACACGGTTTTGTTGTCGTAAATTGCGATCACGTGTACGCGGAATTAGAAGCACGGTAGAAAACTCCACTGAACTCTCACACAGTGACTGGGGAGGTTCCCCCTGTGAGCCTCTTCACACACATTCATAACCCTAGAAGTCATTCATGTTTTTCCAGTTGTAATGTGTTCCAGTTGTGTTAACTTTTGAATGAACTCTCACTGACTGACCTTTAGAAGCAAGGTAGAAACTCCAATGAACTCTCACACAGTGACTGGGCTTTAAAGTGACACTAAACAATATCCTTATTCTCCAAAAATAATCCATACCCATCCACTACTTAATGGTCCTGTAATCTATTTTTCATGAAATAGTTTCTTACTGTGATTTTCTACCTCCTTGTCCTCTGTGAGCTCAGTCACAAACCTCTCCTTTCCCCCAAAATCATCGGACTCGAGGATGTTTTTTCATGATAAGAGTATTTTTTTAAAACGCCTGCCATATATAAGCAAGTCAGACTTCTGTAATTTTACTAAAGCGTCCACTTTAAATAAATTTTTTTTTTTTTTTTTTATAACCCAATTTAGTAAATGATACGTTTAGTGTCGGTTCACACAGGGGAAACCTGACTTACAGCGCGACTTTGCAAAGCGACTTCAGCGCGACTTGGAGCAACTTACAACGCGACTTAAAGTTGCCTCCAGGACAGGCGACTTTGGTTGTGGTCAATCACAGAATAATCAGCTCTGTGGGAGGGAGGGGTTTGCCTGAGATAATTATTTTCTTTTCCGGTAAAATTACTTAAATTAAGATGGAGATCCGACTTGGAGGCGACTTCTATTGAAATCTATGGGTACAAGTTGCCTAGAAGTCGCCTTGAAGTAGTACAGGAACCTTTTCTGAAGTCGGAGCGATTTCAGTAGTGTACATTAAGACGGCTCTCATTGACTAACATGGGATTTCTGATGTCAAGCGACTTGGGGCGACTTGAGGTCTGACAAGTCGGATCCCAAGTCGTTGTAGTGTGAACCGGCACCATATTTCCTGAGATCAATAGCACTTAGATACACTTTTCTTCTACTGCAGTGTACTATCAATTATTTGAAATGGATGACAACATTGGCATGAGTTGATCTATGTTTAGGTTTTATTTATTATATGTATGTTTATTATGAATCAGATGACAGGTTATTGCGTCTGTATCCCTGGGCCAATGATTAACTAAACTGCAACTGGCTGTAATGCTTTCCTGATGTTACTATGAGTTCATCTGTTTGTATTTCCAATAAGCTGTCATGTTGTATCTGATGTAAGCCACCTGTCACATGGCATGCTATTCTTTATATTTTTTAAAAATTTTAGAAGGGTTAGAACCTCTGTCATGTTTTATGTTATATGTCACCATCAAGGGGCTATCCTCTTATTTCTTCAATGAAAGTCCCTGTCCCAGTCCCAGTGAAAGTGGTTACCAGACACAAAAGCAGTTAAAAGGATAAGGACTGGTCAAGTTTTTATTGCTGAAAGATTAAGGTTTTAGGTACTAGTAGCACAGCTTTTACAGTAAAAAAAAAAAGACCGGCCATGTGCAGTTACCTCTGGTCAGATTGATCCATTAATTCCTGTGGCTGGGTCAATACTCCTCTGGTTGGGTGCAGGCCACCATAAGTACAGACTTTCCATAATAAATGATAGGTTTGAACAATAGTTGCTGCTCATGGCGAGGATTTTTACTTCAAAGGCTATATATTGCCAGGCAGGGAGGCATCTGTACATACTCCATGACTAGTGTAGTCCAGATAACCCCACCTTTACCTATGACCTTTTAACATCACCTTATCCCACTTAAACCTCTATTAATGAAGAGACACACAGGTTTTTGGAGTATAAATGGCCATAACAGCCTATTTATTAAATAAATTCCATAATTAATTTATTAAATAATAATTTCCAATACTTTTAACTTAACATTTTAACCAAACAACTTCTTTTAACACCAGCCTGTTGGTCTTTGACAGCAACCCTGCTAAACTTTTTACCACCACTGCACTGTGGTACCTTTTTACTCTACCAGGCCTCCAGCCGTATAACCAGCTCGGAGACAACCACTGTTTTCCACAGTGCAACCATAACCGTATTCCAGCAGACACCGTTCCACTGGAATAACCCCAGAGGGGCCCATACCACAGCTGAGCCCCCCACCACTTCCATCTCATCTGTTATCTGCCACCATCAAAGACCAAGGACACCGCCACTCGCTGTTATGACGACCACCACCATGAAACCTGAAAGAAAAGAAAACAGACGCACAACACCACACATAACACAACAGGGAGGGTGGGTGGGAAAACCTGCCTCCTCACTGAATGCTGGGAGGCCCCCGCCTCCTTAATTTACACTGCTCCTCCCCTCCTCACCATTTTTCCTCAGCCACTCCCCCTACCATTCCATTTGATTTCTTAACCCCTTGTTGGCTTACTAAACACACAGTCATGCCCGGCCCTACGTTATTCTGTCACTTTGTTTTGTCACTCCGGGCCTCACTGGAGTGGGGCTGAAGTAGAATTCCAGTCAAATACTATCTATACTTAAACCTGCTCCCACCACATTCTACGCTTGTTTTAACTACCCTGTGAAGTGAAGATGTCTATAATTACTTATTCTGTTGGTGCTCCGGTCTGGCCAGTGGCCAGCTTCAGTGAAGAAGAGAGATTGCTGACAATGGTTGCAGAGCCTGGGCAGCCATGTCACCAATAGGATTACTATGGGGCATCTATTCTTAGCTTTCCCTCTTCTACATTGAAGTTGATACTGGGAACTGAGCATGTGACTGAACCAGAGCACCTTCATAATAGGTAAGTATAAACATCTTTCCTTTAAAGGTTAGTTAAAATAGGCTTGGAACGAGGGTTTGAGCAGGTTTAGGTATAGTTAGTATGTGGCTGGAATGCCACCTTAAGTATCTGACATATTGCTACCCTTTCAGGGTATGGGGGGAGGATTTAAAGCCAAACTTAACCTTTTGTGTAGTCTCCACCCCTACCCTACCCCCTTCTCTCCCAAAAGCCCCTTTGCTTCTTTTAAATTAAATTCAGTACATATTTAAAATCCTGAAGTCCTTTGGCTAGTCTGCTGATGCTACAGGTTCTTTATCTTCCTACTCAGTGGCAATGATGGATTGTCCTCCTGGACAGTATGATGCACTGCACTGTCCAGGAGTATTGAGAGCCCATGCGGGCTGTGCATAGGTCTGACACTCAAACAAGTATAGCCCTCCCTAAGCAGCAGGCCTAGGAGGTTAGCAACACTGACAGCACTCCTCCTCAGGCCTAAGCCTGGGGGGAAAAGACCCTCTCCTCAGAGTTGACCTAATTTTTTATACCTTTCGCCAGCATGCATCATGGACTATATAAAATCCTAGTAGTTGGCCAGAAAAGGAAACAAAAATGTATACCCCAGCCCTATTGCCTCTCTCCTATCTAATACCAGAGACACTCCCTCATAGGAGGCAGGAATAAGAAAAAAACTAAGAGAAGTAGCTACATCTATCAATTAAACACGAGCTGGATACCACCAGGCAGTACTGAATTTAATAGACACTCCTGCTTATGAAATGGTGACCACAGAGGATTTTTTGAAGTGCAGAATTTTTCAAATTTCATGTACATACATAGCTTAAGACTAAACCTGCAGGAGCAGAAGGGGAGCAGCTGCAGACCAGACCAAAAAAACCCCCAACACACCTGAAGATGTCAGATGTTCCATAGTTTACATTAAAATATTTTAGATAACAAGGTAATATTTTACGTTTAGGGGTCAAGACAGGTTGGGTGCATTACCGAATGCAAGTTAAAATGGAGTCATTTGCAAGTTAAAGTGGAGTTCCACCCTGAAAAAATAGGATTTTTTACTCACCGTAAAATCCTTTTCTCTGAGTCCATGGACCGACACAGCTTCTCTATTGACAAAGTGGGTATTATCCGTTAATTAGGAGTGACTAGGCAGAAAAACTTGTAAAAAGTGTTGCATCACACCTTCTACAGTACCGCCCAGGGGGCGGACCCTCTGGGTATACTCTCTCAGTCTGCATCTTCGCAGATCAGTTCGTCAAAAAGCAGTACAAACTTAAAAGGAGGGGTGGGTGCTGTGTCGGTCCATGGACTCAGAGAAAAGGATTTTACGGTGAGTAAAAAATCCTATTTACTCTTTCGTCCATGGGCCGACAATAGCTTCTCTATTGACAAAGTGGGACGTCCCAAAGCAGTGTCAGAGAAAAAACAAGGGGTGGTAACAGCATAAAAATAAACTTCACCCCAAACACAAAACAGCACTCCTCCAACGGAGGAGTTGCAACTCTAAACAGCCGCTTGCAAAACCTTGCGGCCAAAAGAGGCATCCGAAGATGCACCTACATCAATTTTGTAGAATTTTGTGAAAGTGTGAGCGGACGACCAAGTCGCCGCTTTACATAATTGGGAAACAGACGCTTGATGTCGGAAAGCCCAAGAGGCACCTATTGCCCTGGTCGAATGCACCGTGACAGGAAAGGGGGGCGCCTGACCCTTTAAGGCGTAAGCCTGGATTACTATCTGTCGGATCCACCTAGAGATGGTGGCCGATGAGACTGCTTGGCCCTTCTTGGGACCAGCCACCGAAACAAACAGTGAGTCTGACTTCCGGAACAGGGAAGTAGCAGATAGGTATACTCTCAAAGCTCGGACAACGTCCAAGGAATGCAACGCCGACTCCTTAGGATTCGACGGCTGAGGACACAAGGATGGAAGTACAATGTCTTCGTTGAGATGAAAAGCCGAAACGACTTTCGGAAGAAGGGAAGGCTGCGGCCGCAGCACCACCTTATCCTTGTGGAAAATCAAATAGGGAGCCTTGCAGGACAAGGCTGCCAGCTCAGAGACTCGTCTAACTGACGTAACAGCCACCAAAAAGACCACTTTCTGAGAAAGTGTCAACAGGGGAATATCTCTAATATTCTCAAACGGTGCCTTCTGAAGCACCGAGAGGACCAGGTTCAAGTCCCACGGAGGTAACGGGGGACGGACCAGAGGGGCCACATGTCGGACCCCCTGCACAAATGTACTCACGAGAGAGTGAGTCGCCAGGGGTCGCTGAAAAAAGACAGCCAGGGCAGATATCTGTCCCTTAAATCGTACTTAGGGCAAGCCCTTGGTCCACCCCATGCTGTAAAAAACAGCAGGATTCTGGAAACCAAATAGGTACGCGGATGCCATTTCATTTCCTCACACATGGAGATGTAGGCCCTCCAAGTGCGGTGATAGACCTTCCTAGAGGACGGTTTTCGAGCACTTCTCATAGTAGAGATTACTGAGTCTGACAGGCCCCGGTCTCTCAGTACCTGGTTCTCAACAGCCATGCCGTTAAAGCCAATGACTGTAAAGCAGGATGGAATATGGGACCTTGCGATAGCCGGTCCTTCCGTAGTGGTAGGCGCCAGGGGACGTCTGCTACCAGACGTACTAGATCGTCGTACCAAGGACGCTGAGGCCAATCTGGAGCGATTAGGATCATTGAAATTCCCTCTGCCTCCACTCTGCGGAGCAGAAGAGGAAGAAGCCTTAAGGGAGGGAAGGCATAGATTAGCCGATACTGACCCCACGATGCTACCAACGCGTCCGTTGCGTCTGCCCATGGGTTTCTTGACCGGGCCACAAATCTCAATACCTTCCGATTGAGTCGGGAAGCCAGAAGATCTACGTCTGGTGTGCCCCATCTTTGGCAGAGGAGTTGGAACACCTCCGGGTGTAAGGACCCTTCTCCCTGGTCCAGCATCTGGCGGCTCAGGTAGTCCGCCTGCCAGTTTTCCACACCCGGAATGTACACGGCCGACAGTGCCGGTACGCTCCTCTCTGCCCACTTCAGGATGCGAGCGATCTCCGATGTTGCAGCTGAGCTTCTTGTTCCTCCTTGATGATTGACATATGCCACTGCTGTGGCGTTGTCTGACTGGATCCTGACTGGACGCCCTTGCAGCCTCTGAGACCATTTGAAGAGGCACAGCCTGATCGCCCGGATTACCAGGACATTGATCGGCAGGAGGGCTTCCTCTGGGGTCCAGCGACCTTGCGCCGACTGAGCACCCCAGACTCCCCCCCAACCTGTAAGGCTGGCGTCCGTCGTGATCACTATCCAGTAAACCGGAAGAAATGACTTCCCGGCCATTAGAGCCGGTGCTGTCAGCCACCATACCAGGGATCTCCTGACTATGTGGCTCACTCGGATTTGATAATCCAGAGATGATGGACATCTGTTCCATCTGGACAGAACTTCCTTCTGTAACACTCGAGTGTGGTATTGAGCATATGGAACCGCCTCGAAGGAGGCTACCCTAAGGCCCAACACTCGCATGCAAAAAACGGAGTGACGACCAATTCCTGGAAGTCAGCTGCCATACTGCACCCCGGAGGGTCTGCAACTTCTCCACAAGGAGGAATACCTTTGCCTCTGAAGAATCCAGAATCAACCCCAGGTACCCTAGGCGTTGAGTGGGCACCAATACTGACTTTTGCGTGTTTAGTATCCAACCACAGTCTCGAAGAGTCTGACAGGTAATGGACACGCTTACCTCTAATTCTGAGCTTGAAGGGGCCTTCAGCAGAAGGTCGTATAAGTAGCCTGTGATAGCGATACCCCGCTGTCTTAGAAGTGCCAGAATCGGAGCGAGCACCTTGGTGCTGAGGCAAGGCCCAACGGGAGGGCCACAAACTGGTAGTGGTCCTTCCCGATAGCAAATCGCAGAAACCTCTGGTGTCTGGAGTATATGGGGACATGCAGGTATGCGTCCTTGATGTCCAAGGAGGCCAGAAAGTCCCCCGGATGGAGAGCTGTGACTACAGATCGAACCGACTCCATCCGAAAACTTTGTACCTTCACAAAGCAATTGAGGGCTCTGAGATCCAAGCTTGGACGAACCCCCTCCTTCTTCGGCACAATGAACAGATTTGAGTAAAAACCCTGTTCCAGTTCTGGAACTGGAATAACTACCCCGCGTTCCAGTAGACCCTGGACCGCCCCATACAGGGCCTCCCGACGGGTCGGTAGTAGCTGGAGATTGGAGGTGTTGAATCTGTCCGGTGGACAAGAGAGAAAACTCTATCTTGTAGCCTGAGGAGATTACTTGGCAAACCCACCTGTCGGAGATTAGTGCTGTCCACTGAGTCGCGAATTTGCGAAGACGTCTCCCCACCCGAGAGCTGGGTGGGGGTGGACCTTAATGCGGACGCAAATTTGTCCGCAGGCTTATTGGGTATGCGGGACCAGGGACGCTTTTGTCCTTGGGCAGGCGCTTTATCGGCCTGGGGTCTTTTCCCTGTCTCCCTAGGGGGACGAAAAAACCACTTGTGTGCAGTAAAGGAGGGCCCTTGCCCTTGGCGTGGCCCCTTACCCTTGCTAATTTGGGGAAGCAAAGTGCTTTTACCTCCTGTGGCATCCTTGAAGATGTCATCCAGAGAAGCCCCAAAAAGTCTGTCGCCCTTAAAAGGCAGATCCAACAGGGCTTTCTTGGAAGTCTGGTCCGCAGACCAGCCTTTTAGCCAGATCAGGCGGCGTATTGCTACTGCATAAACCAAAGTTTTAGACAGCAGGGGAATAGTATTCATGTCTGACTCGCAGACAAACCTAAGGCCCTGGACCAACAGGTCGGCCAATGTTATCTCATCAGGAGGAGCATCTCGCTCCTTAACCCCTGGAGTAGCAATCTTGCCCATTCAGTAAGTGTGTGAGACACTAGGGCCCCCGCCAATGCCGGGCGTACTGCCGAGCCTACCACTGAGTATAGGTAGCAAGCGAGTGCTTCAGCCTTCTTATCCACAGGGTCCTTGAAAACAGGAGCCCCTTCTACAGGAATTGTGGTGGCTCTATTAAGTCTGGACACCGGAGGGTCCACTATAGGGGGGAGAGGTCCATTTCTTCAGAAAACTCTCCTCAAAAGGGGTACCGTACCGCAAACCTCTTTGGGGCTGTAAAGACCCTCAGTGGGTTCTCCCATTCCTTGTATAAGAGTTTATCAAAAGACACACAAGGGAACACCTTAGCAGTGCGGGCAGGTCTATGAAACCCAAGTGGACCGGAGTCTCTGCTGCTTCTGCAGTATTTTCCAATTTTAGCATATCCCGCACTGCAGTAATAAGGTCAGATACCAAAGCCGTCTCGCGTACTGACCTGGACTTTGAGTCATTCTCACTGTCCGGTCACGGTCTGCAGTCTCTGATGCGTCAGAATCTGGGCCCCGAGCCGTAGCTGGACATGGTTCTGCACCAGAATTATCCCCAGAAGCTTGCAGGGGATGGGGCGTTTACTACCCCCTGTATTCCCGTGTGCTGCTTCCACCCTGGCAGCAAACGCCTCTAGGATTGCAGTCATAGCATTCATAGACACCTCAGGGGCACCAGCTGCTAAATCTGGTGTTTCAGGGGAGAGGACATCTGGCTCAGATGCCATGCTGACCACACGCTGACACTCACAGGGCTCCAGGCAAGATATCAATAGGCCACCCTCCTGTGCTGCAGAGAGGCCGGGTCACCCAGAGAACTCACCACCATGGATAGGTACTGCTATGCTGCGCCTGTGATGCTGTCCCACTGCTGCTGTGTCAGTCTGCTTCTTTTATCAGCACTTCCTGTGTGAATTTTCGTGCCAGTGTAATGTACCCTAGAGGCCGGAGGCTCTCGAAAAATGGTTGCCAAAAACGTCTGTATGGAAGATAATGTGGGCTCTAAGAAAATGGCCGCCGACAGAAGATAGAGGTCAAGCAGCCATAGCCCACAAAAAGATGGCCGCTGAACGGCAATATCTGCATTCAGGGTGGACAAACATGGCCGCCGATCAGCTGATCGGGGCCAGTGGGTGTGGCCGAACCACAGAAAATGGCCGCCGGGCAGTCACAAGAGGCCAAACTTGGCATGGACCACCTCAAAATGGCCGCCGACAGCATGGAGGAGGAAGGACACAAACACAGGTAAGAAAAAATGACATTTCTTTTAAATGTTAGTTACAGCCAGCCCCGCTCCAGTGGGACCCCCTAGGTGACCCCCAGCACCCAGCAACCTTTAGCTAGAAGCCCAGGGAGGAGGGAAAGGCAGGGAAAGAGGGAAGAAAGGGGCCACAACCACTTACTTGATCTCTCCAGGAATGTCCAGCTAAATCACCCAGCCGAGGCAGGGGAGTTTTACTTACCTATCCTGCATGTATTCTGCTGGAAGACATTCCAAACAGATCATCGTCCGCGCACGGAAGGTGACTGTTGGCCAGGCATGCTGTGATTGGACCCAGAAGGGACGATCATATGTATGCCCTGGAGCATGACGCTCACCGGACAGGCTGCTGCGACTCGGCCGTAAGGTCAGCCGAAGCTGAGCGGTCCGATGCAAGCCTTGGAGCGTAAGCTCACCGGCCAGGCTGCTGCGACTCGGCCGTAAGGTCAGCCGAAGCTGAGCGGTCCGATGCAGGCCCTGGAGCGTAAGCTCACCGGCCACCCATGGAGCGACGGGCATGTCGTGGAAAACCCAGTGCGTAGCTAGGGTCGGCACACGCTCGATGGCCGAAACTGGGGAGACTACAAGGATCGAGGATCCAGCCTGTCACCCAGTCGGCAGTTGATCGAAGATCGCAGGAAACAACAAATGTAGCAAAAAAAATAAAAATATATATATATATATATATATCTTTTTTCCCCGGACCAATGGGCCCGAAGGGAGCCATGTCCTACTCCTTGCTAGACAGAAAAAAACTGATCTGCGAAGATGCAGACTGAGAGGGTATACCCAGAGGGTCCGCCCCCTGGGCGGTACTGTAGAAGGTGTGATGCAACACTTTTTACAAGTTTTTCTGCCTAGTCACTCCTAATTAACGGATAATACCCACTTTGTCAATAGAGAAGCTGTGTCGGTCCATGGACGAAAGAGTAAAAAAATTTCACCAAAAATCTATAAATAAATAAAAAAATAAAATGGAAAAAAAAAAAAAAATTACTTACCAGAAATAGCGGTTGCTTTGCGGAAGTCCCTAATCTGCCTCTTCATCCTCTGCGGTGGATCTTCTTCCTCGTCCTACACTCGGTGTCTTCTTGTGAATGGGGCGCGCTGCCTTCTGGGAACTGTGTGTATCCCAAAGAGCAGCTGGCCCATTCACAAAGCGCTGCGCTGCTCGCGCATGCGCAGTAGAAAACGGGCAGTGAAGCCGCGCAGCTTCACTGCCTGTTTCCCTTACTGAGGATGGCGGCACCGGGAGCTGCCAGCGCCGAGGGATCGCCCTCGGGGGGGCTGACATCGTGGGCGAGTAGGACAGGTAAGTGTCCTTATTAAAAGTCAGCAGCTACGGTGTTTGTTTAAAAAATCGCGGGTGGAACCCCGCTTTAACGTGTAGTAGTATGACAGTCTAGTCATTCTGCAATATTATTCAGCACTGCTGTAAAGTACCTTTTACTTCATGGCATTATGACTAATAAGCAACTCTAAAGCCGTGTACACACAATGGACTGTTTTCATCGGACAAACCGATCGTGTATGGGCCCCATCGGTCTTTTTTCCATCAGTGTTTAAAAATAGAACATGTTTTAAATTTATCCGATGGTTAAAAAACCGATAGCAAATTAATATCGTCTGTGGGGAACTCCATCGGATAAAAAAACCCACGCATGCTCAGAATCAAGTCCACGCATGCTCAGAAGCATTGAACGTCATTTTTCTCGGCTCAGAGTGTTTTACGTCACCGTGTTTGAAACCATCGGTTTTTTGACTGATGGTGTGTAGGCAAGACTGATGGAAGACAGTTTCATCGGATTTCCGATGGAAAAAAACATCGGATTAGAATCCATAGGATATCCGATCGCGTGTACAGGGCTTTACACAAATCTATCTGTAATTAACAATAAAGTGCCACGCTAGAAAATAATATTACATAAACAATATTTGTGCTTAATGCTACATGAATACAGATTCAATGTTCATTTCATAAGTTAATTTAAAAACTCATAACATAAGTCATCAATAAAGTGCAATAGTGCTCAAACATAACTAAATATTGTGTATATAGCATAGCACACTCTCAAAAAAAGAAAACTGTCCCACAAAAACTGCAGCATTAGAAGTGAGACTACCCAAAAAACAATTCACTTTAAAACTTTTATACTTGGTGTGTGCTAAAACACACACACCATCTACAATAAAAAAAAAGTCCCAACAGTTTTTCCCAATAGCTGGTGGAAAATCCAGTGTAGAGTGATAATAAAGCCAGGAAGTGTAATCCCTCTTCAACGCACCACGTGTCAAGAAAAGACAAGCATATACTTTCACCGCGCCATGGACCTCCTCCACATCATAAGAGGTCTACTATGTGCCTGATGTACCGTATATACTCGAGTATAAGCCGACCCGAATATAAGCCGAGGTACCTAATTTTACCACCAAAAAATGGGAAAACGTATTGACTCCAATAAAAGCCTAGGGTGTCCATCTGCATGCCTCACTTTGCCTCACTGTGCCTCACTGTGTCCATGTGCATTCCTCATTGTGCCCATGCCTCACTGTGTCCATGACTAGACTGACGTTTAACATTGGATTCTATGGAAGGGGTGCCCGGCTTTGAAAAATCTGTGCCTACCGGCCGTATGTCCCCCAGACAAAAAACTGCGCACACTTATAGAGGAGAAATAGGGCTACATATGTGCCAAGTTTTGGATCCAGGAGACCTAAGACCGGCCAGTAATGGTTCCCCAAAGTCATCGGAGAAATTACCGTTTAACATAGGAGTCTATGGAAGGGGTGCCCGGCTTTGAAAAATCCGTTCTCCCCGGCTGTAGGTCACCCGAACAACAAACTTTGCACACTTATAGAGGAAGAGTGGGGCTACATGTGTGCCAAATGTGTGCCAAGAAGTCGGCCGGTACCGGGTCCCCAAACTACGGGAGATCAGGCGCAAAAAGGTGACTCGGGTATAAGCCGAGGGGGGCATTTTCAGCACAAAAAAATGTGCTGAGAAACTCGGCTTATACTCGAGTATATACGGTATATCCAAAAACTCTATGGCTCCAGTAGGCTCTGCACTTTTAAGCATCCATCTGGTGTTTCCCTTGGGCTTGAGACTCTACTTCCTCCTCCAGCACAGATAAAGACAGAGTAAAAGAAAGTTTTATTATGAGTTTATTTTTCTTTCACAGAGTAAAAAAATAAATCTGGAAAAGACGAAAAGTGACCGGCGCCCAATGTTATTTCATCCAAGCCTGGGATAATGTAAGCACACCCCAGGTGCTGGAAGTTTTCTTTCCTGCCAGGGGGTCACTAAATATATTTTAGAACTTTTTCATCAAGTTAATAATACCAGCAATTTTTTTTAAGTTTTTTTTATTGAATTATCCTGACAAGGTTATTTAGCCAAAAATAGCTGAATTACACATATTGATATATTTGTATACTACATAAAATAGAGTAACATCACACAAATGATATTCTTTTGTTTTCTGTGTTCTATTTTTTCTGTGGTAATTTCTTCAGATATACATGGACACCATTTACAGATCGTAGAACGAGCTGAGGAATTTTCTTTGGCACTTTCTCGGGGTCTGGGCTCAGTTCAAATCTCTGCAACGTCAATGCGAGGGCGACTTTCATCTCATTCATGGCAAAGTTCTGTCCGATGCAGTTTCTGGAGAATAGAGGGCAACAGTTATTTAATGGAGAACAATTAATTTAATGGAGAGCAATAGTGATGGCCATTTTGTCATATTAGCCAATATTCTCAAGAATGCAGTCTGAGGGTACCCCTAGATAATAGTTATCACCAATTGACATCAACAGTTTCGAGCTACAAGAGAAGCTGTGTGCACACAGTGCAGACAAATTATTGAATTTCAGTTAGGGTTCATTTACAAAAGCGGCTGGAGGGGAATAGGGGCGGTAAAACTGTGTGATTAGGCTGCGTTTTTACCGCTGCTCGACCACTCCTTTTTTTTGCTAGTAAGGCAATGGACAGGGGTGTATGCATGCTGCGGCTGCGGTGCTTTGCTTTGCAACCACAGCAAGAATTACCGTATATACTCGAGTATAAGCCAAACCGAATATAAGCCGAGGCACCTAATTTTACCACAAAAAACTGTGTAAATGAGGTCCTAAAGAGACAATGTTACCTTGCCCATGCAGGGCAAAGTGAAAGTGTCTTTGAAAAGAGCCCAACACCCAAGTAGCTTATACTCACTTTGCCCTTTCTCCCCCTCTTACCTCTGTCACTGCAAGAAAACCATGATGTCACACCCTCAGTCATGTGACAGTGCTTGAGCCTTACAACTGGCTGCTAGGTCCGATCACTATCACCGGAGAACAGGTAACATGCTCCCCAATACCCAGAGGCAGTTTGCGATGTTGGCAGGAGTGACAAGGCATCTCAAGGACAAGGCGACAGTGGGATTGGTTTACAAAATCTGGTGCAGCTGTGCATGGTAGCCAATCAGCTTCTAACTTCAGCTTGTTCATTTAGGCTGGGTTCACACTATTGCGAATTGGATGTGGGTTTCTCTGCACCCAATTCGCATAGCAGGAGATTGTGACTGGCTCTCTATAGAGCTGGTTCACACATCTCTGCAGCGGCTCCGGTGCGAATTGCACAGGAGTCCTGTGTGTCTTTTGGGCCATTTCAGGTCCGAATTCAGCCTAAAATTCAGGCTGAAATCAGACCCGATACAGTGAATGGAGACGCACCGGACTCCTGCTGTGAGCCGCTGCGTTCTATAGTGTGAACCCAGCCTTAAGCTTTGACAAATAAAACCTGGAAACTGATTGGTTACCATGCACAGCTGCATCCGATTTTGCACTCTCCAGTTTTAGTAAATCAACCCCAGTACCACTCTAGGTACCCCATTTATTATACCTCTCCATGGTCACATAGTATTGTGGCTGCATGTTTCTATACATCTCATATAATATAAATAAATGTATTCTCTATATAATACACCTATTATGTCATTCTTTGGCTTACATAAAAACTGAAAATTGAATTAAAATATTTACCGTAATTTTCCTTTCCTGACGAGCTCCACGTCAGGACAGCTGGGTGAGGCCCACCCACCCCTATGTAATCAGGACTTAACTATACATTTTTCACTCACCTCAGCCTCAGCGTTTCGTAACTATTACTACTTAACTGGGCGGGTACTGTGTTGACATGGAGCTCGTCAGGAAAGGAAAATTACGGTAAGTATTTGAATTCAATTTCCCGTTTTCCTGACGGCTCCACGTCAGCCCAGCTGGGAACTAACTAGCCAAAACAGGGGAGGGATAATGCTGCACACTCCACAATTCTGACTAAAACAGTAACAGAAGCCATGATGCCTCTGACAAACTCAATTGTCATTAAGCCATGAATATGAATATTTTGGTGTCCACATAGCTGCATTGCAGATAGTTTGAGACACCCGGCCTGCTGTCACTCTCAAGGTCCGGACCCTTCTAGTGAGAGTGCCGTGATTCTCCTGGCACAGCCAGCCCTACAACCTGCAGGCCAAGGAGATGAGGTTACCAACCAAGATATAATAATCTTGCTGGAAGCCGTAAAATCATTATGTGTTCCACCTGAAAATGACAAACAGATGCACAGACTTCCTGATGGCTGGAGTCACCTTGATTAAATATTTTAGAGCTTAGCCCACATCCGATGGGCTAACTTCTTGAGTATTCCCCAAAGGGAACGTAGGAGGAAAAACCTCTTGCGTGATATGAACTCTGAAGTTCAGTTCAGGCACAAATTCGAGCATTGACATGAGCACCATCTTGTCTGGGAAGTACGCGAGTATGGGTTCTCTAAACCCCAAGGACACCAATGCTGATGTAATTGCCACAAGTAAATCAGTTTCAGTGAGAGGTACCACAGGGTGTTTGAAGGCACCTGATGAAATAATTAAGCGAGTAAGCCCGCTGTATGCCGGTGAAGACAGAGATAGCCAAAATGCATGCCTATAGCATGCTTGCGCTAGAACTAAGTCAAGCCTTGCCTGTAGGCATTCGGAGCAGGCTTCTGAAGAGTCCAGCGTAAAATCTTGATCAGCGAATATACTGGGCATATATGCCATGTTCCACTATAGGTATGCTTAGCGTTGTCCTTTGTCTCATAAGATTATTCAAATCTTCACAGAGCATTCGACATCCATTAGCCTCTGCCTCTCCAGATCCTGGCCATCAGCCTGAGCCTGTCAGATGCCAGATGAAGGGGCCGGGAGAAGATTTGATCTACCAGGCAGAGGGAGTCACTCCTTGACACTCATAAGGATGATTAGCGGGTACCAGAACTGTCACCTTCCCTCGCCCCAGCCTTAGCTGGAAGCTGAGAAACAGAGGGGGCAGTAGAAAAAGGCATAAGCCGCCTTCGGCGATCCATTCTGCGGTCAGCACTTCCACTCTGAGAGCTTGTGGATCCTGGGCCCTGGAATGGAACTTCAGCAACTTAGTGCTGACTGGAAATGTAAGCGGTCTACCTCTGACAAAAGAAACACCAAGCTCTGTAAGTTCTCGGAAGACTTGCGGTAGCCTGGATCACCCATTGTCGTCCAGACTTGTCCTGGACAAGTAGTTTGCCTGAAGATTCTTCCGACCAGGCACAAAGGTCGCAGATCGTTGGGAGGATTGACTTGGGTGAATTCTAGAAATAGGGAACACTTCAGAAGTGAGAGACTGAGCCTTGTTTCCAGATGTAGGCCACAGTGGTTGTGCTGTCCAACTTTCCAAGGACAGGCTTATCCTGGATGAGGTGACTGAAGGCTGCCCTCAACTCCAGGACGGAGTCTTGGATCGTTGACACAAGGCCATTGGCCCTGAGCTCATCGTTCTTAAAGTAGGGCTCCCCTACACTGGCTGGTGTCTGACTGCACCACCAGGTCGTCTGAGCTGCTGGAGCTAGGCAATTTCTATGGCTCAATCTGAGACGTGAAGAATGAAAGAACTCCAAATATGGCCCAAAATGCTTGCCTTAGGGGACCAGGTGTCAATCATCAAAGCCGTACCCATGTCCACAGAGGAACCACATAGTGCCCCTAGGGCATGTATGGGTGGCCCAATCCCAAAATAACAGAAAGCATTCCTGACATGGAAGTTTCACTGACTTCTTGGTTTATACATTGGCTTCCCTGTCTTTCCTGGACTCCCAGCCAGAAAACACAGAAGCTAAGCTCTCTGGGGTGAGAGTGAACGTGGAAACTGACCCTTGAGTTTTCGGTTTTCTTTAATTCAGTAGACCTTCATCTTGAGGCAGGAAGCCAAACTGGCCACTATTACATTTAGGCTTGACCTTCTGCGATTAAGAAAAAATGTAGTGATAGCGTTTGTCCTTGAAGGTCACATCTTCTGATGGTAAGGTCATGTATATGGCCAATCCCACAAGGGACACATACTGACCAAAGGGGTGATCCCAACCCCTGGACCTCTATTCGTTCAAAAGGGCATAACTTTGACATCCTGCTGTGACGATATACTCCAATCTTGACGAACAAGCACCTGATCCATTCTACATCCAGCTGTCTTCTGGAAGTACTTAAAATACTTCCAAAGCTTCACCTCCTATATAAAGGCATTTCACCAACCTTACCAATCTGGACACAGGTCGTCCTCATCTTTCTGTTTAGGAGAGAATTGATTGGCCTGAGAAGGCCCTGAAAGAAGGCCGGACATTGCCAAACAGGTCACCGCACGAGACGAATCTAGTCATTCCTTTAGAGCGTCTTGACCATCTGCTTAATTGTGACAACTGGTTAGGTGTCATCGTCATCTTTATCCTTGGTTGCTTGACCTAGGCAACATCCCTGCAGTCCTATTCGTCTGTTTCTCTTTGGAAGGAACTGAAGTGGATCATTTGCTTGGGAAGGCTTGGAGCCTTCACAGGGTGAGTGGAAAACACTCTTTTAGAGTGTATTGACCACATGTTTAATGAATGCGACCCCTGTTAGGTGTCGTCATCCTTATCCTTGGTTGCTTGAACAAAGCAGAAGGTTTGCAGTCATGTTCATCCGGAAGTTTGTAAAATGGGCTGCTTCACCTGGTATGGTTAGGCGGCTTCTTACTGCCAGAGCAGATAACCCTTTCACAGGGTGAGCAGAAAACACTCCTTTAGAGTGTATAGGCAATGTGTTTCTTGGATGTGACAACCTTTTTAGGTATCACCTATATCCCTGTCTGCTTGAGCCAGTGGGATACATACTGTCATGCCCGTCCAGAAATTCGGAAAATGGGCAGCTTCATCTGGTATGGATAGGCAGTTTCTCATTGTCAGAGCAGATAACCCTTTCACAGGGTGAGCAGAAAACACTCCTTTAGAGTGTATATGCAATGTGTTTCTTGGATGTGACAACCTTTTAGGTGTCACCTTTATCTCTGGCTGCTTGAGCAAGTGGGATACATACTGTCATGCCCAACCGTGTATTCCTCTTATGGAGCCTGAAGAGGGATGTCTGCTTGGGAAAGCTATGAGACTGCTCCTTGCCAGAGAATTTTAAACCCTACCGAGGGTAAGTGGAAATAACTCTTTTGAGTGTATTGGCTACTTGTTAAATAAATAAGACAACCTGTCAGGTATCATCCTCATCTCTGGTTGCTTAATCAAAGCAAGATTCACACAGTCATGTTCATCCATGTCTTCTTATTAAAGGGCCTGAAGCATGTTCGCTCTGAGAGTTGGTAAACACTAATAGATAACCTCTCCACAGGGTTTGCGCACCATTCAGCAAACCAACCCATAGCCCCGGATCACACTGGTGCGTTATTGACATGCGACCCGACCAGCCAAATCGCATGTAAAATAGGTGGCAAACGCACCGCCCTAATCGGTGCAACGCTGCATCTGCGGCGCAGCACCAACTTGAAAAAGGCAGTTTCGTACTACCTTTGCGATTTCGGGCCGTGACCTATATTGACATGCGCACAGAGACTTGCACAGATGTCTCTGAAAATTGCGACCGGAATCGAGAGTGACCAGCGGGAGAAAAAATTGAATTGCACAGGCTCATTCCCGCAACCCAGTGCGACCCTGGACAAGTGAAAAAAAGGTTAAATGCAGTAAATAGACTGCTTAGTAACAAACCCTGAGGGGTTAACCACAGCTAGAGGGAGACAGAAGCTTCCATCTACAGCTCCGATCGACCAGGTGGAGGTTAATTAGCTCAACTCTAGTCCTGAAAGGAATCAGGACAAAGTTTGTTCAGAACAGCAACAAAAAAGGTAGGGATTTGTAACAAAATTACAATCATCTTCCGCAGTGTACACAAACCAAGGGAATTGTAGACATCATAAACATGCTTCTCCATGTTCTTTATTTTTTTCTTTTTTTTTTTGAGGAAATCCAAAGATCACATAGAAAAACAAAAGGATATCCCATATCGCAACAAGCCATGGCTGGCTCCAGTAGATGTCACAGGTGACTCCTCTACCTTCTCTGGAAATGAGGGTCTTTGGAGGGGGTTTGGCATAATGGCACAACAGTAAAGCAAACATGAGAAGCCACCAACAGATTGTTGCCATGTGTAAACAGACAAAGTATTACTTTGTGTACCTGTTATGCAGAGTACTCCCTGCCCAGCAATGCAGCATACATTTGAACACAAAGCATTTTAGCTCACCCAACCTCCCTCATCCGACCGCCGACACTGGCACAGCGCGGGTGTGCGTGCATAGGGGAGCACTGTGCCATGACCGCTGTCCATCTTGTTTGGACTGTGCGGACCCCAGACATGGCTGTTAGCCATGATAAAGCCGCCCCGAGCAGCGGGGCTCCCTGGATTATGGTCATTTAGGCGAGACACCACAGACTGCGTCCAGTTTAATCCACACGTATGGACGGCCAGCCCTTTAGACCAGCCAGGTAGAGGAGCACACCTACGTCCTGCACGTAGGAGGAAAGGAGAAGAACGCTGAGGCCGAGGTGAGTGAAAAATTTATAGTTAAGTCCTGATCACGTAGGGGTGGGCGGGGCCTCACCCAACTGTGCTGATGTGGAGCCGTCAGGAAAGAAAATTTGTGATCATTTCTTTAAAGCAAGAATCTGCTGCCCCCACCCCTCTTAAAGTGTTTGTCTAGCTCATTTTTTTTTTTACAATTTTGGATAAACAAGAATTTACAGTAAAAAAACCGAGACAGATTTTTTTTTCCTTTAGCAGAGTATGTGAAGACTTGAGTCACTGTCAGCGTTTTACTGCTGTGTCCCTATTTCAGATATGACCTCACTTTCTGTCTAATAATACCATTGTCATCAGACAAAAAAGTAAGGGGAAAACTTCACTAACAGGGTCCTGGATAGCCAGAGGAATAAAATACTCAGTTAGCTTCTCCACCACATCCACTAAACCTTTTATTGTATATACTGTATTTACTTCAGAATGCCTTTTATTGACCACCAGGGAGCAAATAGAAATACCTGTACTTCTATGTATAGAGGAAAATGTGACCTACTCCCCTTCCTCCCAAGTGACAGCACTGGTACTTGGTTATTGACTGCTCATGGACTCTGCACAGTCACATGGGGGCATGGTGAGTAGTATCCTCACTTTTTGGCCCCTTTCACACAGAGCATATTCCGTTTTAATCAGCAGGGGATCTGTCAGCTGATTACCTGCTGATCTGAGCAGAGCGGACAGATGACAGCTCCGTGTCTGCTCAGTTTACGCAGTGCAGACATGGACAGAGCAAGCTCTGCTTTATGGGCAACCTGGAATAAGGCCCCTTTTACGCAAAGGGTCTGATTAGGTCCACCTGCCAGTTTTTCAAGCAGACCTGATTGGACGGTCCATTCACCCCTATGGACCAGCAGGTGTAATGGACTCGTGTCCATTCATACTGCCTTCCTCCAATTAGATCTGGTTTGCTAACAAAAAAAAATGGAAGGTCATCAGTGCCTTCTTTCTAGGCAGGTCAGATCAGAGGGCAGTTGGGTGTAAACAGACAGCGGAGTCCTTAGTGTAAGCTCCAAGTTGTGACTTGAAGCTTAAACAGGGCTTCCTCTCTTTGCTACCAGCAGGTGAAAAGAGCAGTGGGGGAGCAAAAAAAAAAAGTATGGATGAGAAGGGTAGTAGTTAAGTTAACCTGTTGCAAAGCAAAGATTAACCTTAAACGAGAAGCAATGATAAATTAATTCAAAAGCAGATAAACTTTGTGGTATTCCAAACGCATATTGTGCGTATAATCTTATTGTTAACCAATGTGCAATAATCTACTAAAATAAGGAGAACTATGCATTATTAAATTATTAGAACACATGCTTGAGCAAGTAATTTTCACCACAATACTGCCTATGCTAGGGAAGTTCGGATTTCCAGTATAAGTCACTGCATTTTGCATTGGTTGGCACCAATAGATAAATATTTATTGATCTCATTCATTCCTATTAATATTGTAAATAATATTAACAGTTGCTTTAGCTTAGGGCTCTATTTATAAATATTTCCACACTAGATTTGCACAGCTTTCACTCAAGATTCACAGATCTTTCTAATTGAATTCAGTTGGGAAAATGTAAAAATACTCTCGGAAAGTTATTTGAATCTTGTAAACATTTATCAATAGATGCTTAATTGTGGGTGAAACTTGGAAATTAGCCATCAGTAATATGCTGATAAACTCATTGCTTCTTAAAGGGTCACTTACCCTAAAACAGATGTTTATATATAAAAAGACATGAAAAACTTGATCAACATTTATGTAAAATTTCCCACGCTGTAAAATTAAGACATATACCTTGATCCAGCTGAAAAAGGAACAAAGGCGTGCGAACTTCGGCCAGAGGAATTCTCTGGTGAAAATCTCAAGGGATCAAAAACCTGAAAGCAGAATCACGATGTGTGTATCAATTTACATTTATTTCCATGAAACATAAAATACTAATGGAACAAAAAAACTAGGTGGGAAAGCTTTAAGAGACCTATGTAGCACAAAAATGGCAATGTTTTCACAGTTTTTTTTATTGCTGTCCTGAGGGGGAAAGGGAGGTTACCTTATTTTGTTATTTGTCCTGGTCACCATTGTCACCATTGTCACCAAAACAGAAAATGATGGGCAATCAAAAATGTTACAGTTGTCACCAGAACAAGGTGAAAGCAAATTTTCCATGTTCATGTGACAGCTGTTTGAAGGGGGATTTCCTCTCGCGTTCTGTTTTGTGTCCATGACAGGAAGTGCAGGGAATGCTCTCCAATAGGACTCAAACAAAAATAAATAAACTAACAAAACTATATCCAAAGCTAAAATAAACAGTTTGGGGTATACAGGTCATACACTTAAAATGCTGTTGTAATGTTTGCCTATAAACTTCAATTTTTTATTTTTTTTGGTTGGGTCGTCTCAACACAAGCCACATTCATATACTTTTTAAGTTATATCATTTTTTTTTTAATAACAAACTTGTTATACTTACCTACTCTGTGCAATAGTTTTGCACAGAGCAGCCCTGAACCCCCTGCCAGTGCTCCAGGCTCCTCCCCCCTTCCGATTACCCCCCCCCAGCAAGCTGCTTGCTAATGGGGATACTCGTGCGTCCATTAACGCAGACAGTGGGGCTTTGTCCCACCCCCTGCTCCCTCTGCATAGGATTTGATTGACTGCAGCAGGAGCCATTGACGCCCTCTGCTATCTACCTGCTTTGTGAGGAGGGAGAGAGCCTCTGCTTTTATTGAAGGCGGTGGATCAAGTTTGGGCTCAGATAATTATAAGGGGGGTGAGAGGGGGATTCTGTGGCAAAAATGTTTTTTTTTTTACCTTATTGCTGAGGATGCACTATGGGAGTACACCAAGGAAATTTCCGTAATCACTGTGTTTCGAACACACTCCCAATACGAATTACAACCTTCATGTTTCATACTACTCAATTTGTAGGAGTTGGCCAATCACCTTTTGGATCTTATCTGCTATGAGGAGAGTTCTTATCCCCTGAAATGACTATAGGTTGCATGGACCAACCAGTTTGGATGGCTGGGTTGGAGTTAGGATTTCTGACACCAGCACATCATTCTGGTTGCAGTGAGTTCAAATACAACTTGGATGTCCTAAGTTGAGTCCATAAAAACTATTAGTAAGTCTCTTGGCTATTCTACAAGGCCCGGACAAATCATTTTGCATTTGCATGTAGCTCATCATGTATATTATCAGAATAAATAACTATCATCTTCCTACAAATAATATTTTGGACTTCTGACCTAAGAAGATGAGTGGTGCTTCTTGTAAAAAAAAAGAAGATGAGTGGTGCAAGCAGACAGTTTCATGCTTGCAATATGGGAAAACCTTTCTTCACTGCCAATTTATCTATTTGCCAGGTCTGAAGGATTATCTATATGTATATCTATATTTATATGAAATCCCTATACTCAAGATTTTGCAATAGTGCATGCAAGTGAAAATTCAAACACAACAGTTGTGTATCAAGATGAAAAATACAATATTAAAAATAGTGTGTCCCAAAAGTTAGTGCACCACTAAAACTGTATGAATCCTAAATCAAAGTCATTATAAACATGCATTGCATGTAACATAAAAGACAAAAATGGATGGCGCGCACACCTAGTGCATTACCAATGACATTTAATAACTGATAAAATTCATAAAAGGTGGGTACTCACAAACAGCAACTGTTATATGCCAAAGTGTAGAATCATGTGTTATATTTATATACCATCACGGTGTACAAACTGATGCGTTTCAGGGACGCACCCCCCTGATCAGAGCTAGGCTACTGATTGCCCTTCACTTTAGAAAACCCCTTAGCGCTGTATGTAACCCCTTGCATGTAACATAATCCACCTTCAATTCAGTGCTGCCTACAATGTAAAAATTGCTGTATTTCATAAATTGAAAACATGACTTGTTCTAATATGATTTTGCACAGAGCTTTTGCTAAATTACCGTAGATGTCACTGGTTAAAATAAATAATAATAGAACAATTAATTACATGTCATTAAGCACAGCAATGTTTCAAAAACACCAACCTTACCTCTGGATCATCCCAGATACTGGGGCATCTGTTCATGATATATATACTCATAAAAACAATAGAGTCTGCCAGATAAAAAAAAAAGAACAAAGCATTATAAAATTGCCTGTAAATCTTAGATAAGTATGTGTGTGTAGTAAAATGTATCAAAAAACCTAGAACTCATAAAAGTCCATAAGATAAAACAGCGCTTAAATATGGATAAGTGTCATCTTTGTGTCTCTTCCACCTCTTGACAAACTCTGGACTAAATGGCAGACTGATATCCCCACGTTGGATAATGATGACTGGGATGATGTGTGGGACCTCCCTTTCAACACCCTCGTCTCCATGCGTGACAGATTGGTGCAATATAAGATTGTTCATAGGGCTTATTTCACCCCACACAGACTTCACAAGATGGATCCTGCTCATTCCTCAGAGTGTTGGAGATGCGGCGCCTCACCGGGCGACTTCTCCCATATCTTCTGGCGATGTCCAGGGGTCCAGCAATACTGGGAAACAGTGCTAGATATGATTAACAGAGTTGCTTTAGTCGCAGTGCCTTTGGCAATGGAGGTGTGCCTTTTGGGGCTCATTGAGACCATTGTACCGTCCTCTGCCAAACGCACGCTAATTACCTTGCTGCTCTTCTATGCTCGTAAGAACATTGCTATGCAGTGGAAGAAGCATGCCCCCCCTCTTTGATGCAATGGAAACGCTTAGTGAATATCAGCCTTCCTCTATACAAGGATACATATGCTAATCGGGGATGCCCATTGAAGTACGATAAGGTCTGGCGCACTTGGTTAGCTGAGCCCAAAACGGCTTAGTGGGTTGGGGGTGACCCAGGTCATCGTGTTGGGGTTCTTGCCTTGCTCCTACACCCTCCTTTTCTTCCGTTGACTTTGGATAAGTTTTTTAATAGTTTAAATGTTTTATCATACTATTGCCCTCTTGGATTTTACCTGGGCGGTATCGTTATACCCTTCCATTGTTATGCATTCTATCGCTGGGTTCACATTGCGAAATGTATTATTTTTCTGTACATGTTCTTCTTCTGTACTATAGGTGCTTAAGCTGTGTGTGTTGTATGTGTTTGAAAACTTCAATAAAAAATAATTATAAAAAAAATAAATATGGATAAGTGTCCAGATACACATGAAGCATTTGAGTGATGACTTAGCAACAGTCAAAATTACAGTGATGATTTCTTCTATGGATACAGTCTTTAGTGCACCCTACACCAATCCCAGATCTTCACCACAAAATCCCTATTTCAAATGCATGTACATTTCATTCACTTGTTAAAAGCACGTAAAATATAGAGTGTATTTACCGCTATCCTGTCCCAAGAGGGCGCCCGCGTTGCAGGCGTGGCGCTGCAGCCTTCCTGCAGTCTTCCTTCCTAGTATGGGCCAGCTATATTTTGCGTGCTTTTAACAAGTGAATGAAATGTACGTGCATTTGAAACAGGGATTTTGTGTTGGGGGTTATTTTCATTAAAGCAGTATTACACTATATAGTGCCTTTGTGTTCCTATATGTTCACCTGAGGATTTTAACCCATGCTACCCTGGTGGTGATGACGGAGGTTGGAGTGAGACTACTCACTGATTAAATGCCTATTTTTTTCATCTTTTTGGTAAATTTGTACCCCGGAGGGTGAGCGTGCCTCACTTGTGGTGAAGATCTGGGATTGGTGTAGGGTGCACTAAAGACTGTATCCATACAAGAAATCATCACTGTAATTTTGACTGTTGCTAAGTCATCACTCAAATGCTTCATGTGTATTTGGACACTCATCGATATTTAAGCGCTGTTTTATAATATGGACGTTTATAAGTTCTAGGTTTTTTGTTACATTTTACTATTCTTTACATATATATATGAGTTTGCTCATTTTTATATATTTTAAATAGCTGCTGTTTTATACTATTTTATCATAGTCTTACCAACTCTGATATTTGTTTGGCTGTTCATCTTATTTCTATTATTCTTTTAGCTGCTTTTAGCTGAAGGAATTTTTATCAGGAATTGCAATATAGCACCTTAGCGCCGAGAAGTGCAATTTGGGCCTTTTTTTGCACCTTCTTTTACAAGTATGTGTGTGTGTTTCCAAGATTTTATGGACCATGTTCACACAAAATACAACTTAGCTTATATTTAAAGTGACCCTGTCACAACAGGATCAAAGGGGAAATAACCCAAAACTATGCTTAGCTTTCAGGTGACCTGTGTGTTAAAAGTCGGCTGTGTTGCCAATGCTCATCCTTGGCTGTTGCAGGTACTCCGCACTTCCAGGTGTAAATACGCGTTCCCTTGTCACCTACAGTGTTTCCTCCTGCCATCTCATATGCCCTGTAGTGATGGGAGGAACAGGTACACAAGCCCATGAGTGTCAAATAACTGCATTGGCTGGATATAGGCAACGTAGCAAAGTTTCAACACACAGGCCCCTGAAAAGGTAAGTATACAGCATCTTCTTTTACAGGCTGTGGTTACTTTACTTTAGGCCCTGTAGTGACAGAGTCACTTTAGGAATAATTTCCAACAGTCACAATTATGTATTACTATGTTATCAGAAGGAGAAAAATTGAAGCCGATAATGAAGAAAGAAATTTCGGGGCTAAACTTGAAAGTACTAGAGCATAGCACCTGTGATAGTTAATACAAAATGAAAACTAAAGTGGAAATACATTTTCAAAGTGGAGCATTTGCTTTTGAATAGCCTATGCACAGTCAACAGGCATTGTCTGGACACATTTAGGAAATAGTCATTGTAGCATGCTGTCACCATACTAGGAGCAGTTAGTTCCAATGATTTGACGGACATAGTATCAAATAACACTAGCACAATTTGGTGTGTTCACTAGGCTAGCATGATGACACCATAACTTTGTAACAACCACATTTTTGGAATGCGCCATGGGTAAAAAGCTTGCCCATGTGCTGAGTAGGGTGACCACATTTCCAAACTACCATTCAGGGACACCCTCCCTTCCCAAAAATCAGCTTGTGCTGTAACGAATCACAGCACAGTGATTGGACACAAGAGGTGGGATTTATGATTTCTCCAATCACAAGCAGGGGGCGGGATTGTGCTCCTCCAGACATTCCCGGCCAGGACAAGTACTGTCAGTGAGTAAAGCGGTGATGTGGCGGCCTTTTTTGGGGGCATCAGATTGGCCCGGGGGTGGCTGTGTCAGTTTCATTCCAGGACACTGTATTCTCCTGGAATGAATGTGCCGGGACAGACCTGCAAAATGCGGGACTGTCCCGGGCTATCCGGGACACGTGGTCACCCTAGTGCTGACACTCTAATTATGTGTTCAGAGAAATATGGCAAATTGTAATGGTATACTGCAAGTGCAATTTCAGAAAAGCATTCATTCAAAAATAAAATAGGTTTTAAAGACACAAAAATGTAAAATCTAAAATGTGAAGCTTTTGTGATAACTGACCTTTAGGCAGGCTCCGTCCATCAGGGAAGGTGACGGGTGAGGTAAGCTGACGACCCACTCCTGGCACTGGTGGATACAGGCGCATGCTCTCCTTAATACACATGGTGGTATACGGCATCTTACCCAGATCTTCCCTGATCACACACAAAAGTGAAATACTGTATATTAAAGTGATTGTAAAGTCATTTTTTTTAATAGCAAAACCGTCATACTTACTTGCTTTGTGGTCCTCCTCCTCTCAGTGGAACCCCATAGCAAGCCACTTTCTATGGGGGTTCCACCTGCAGACTTGCTTCTGAGTTGTATTCTCTCTGCGTCCATAGACACAGATAGCGTGGTTTGGCCCTGTCACCTGCTCCCTTGTCAGAGGACTTGACTCAGCAGAGCCTATAAGACCAAGAAGTGAGAGGAGAGAGCCACCACAGACAGGCACAGTGCTGGATCGAGTGAGAGCTCAGGTAAGTATAAAGGGGTTGAGGGGGAAATACTGTTACCTAAACATGTTTTTTACCTTGGTGCAGGCATGGGGGAAGCCAGACAAAAAAATATGTGTTTTCAAATATGTCACTGCCTGGGCTTGCAAATTTCAGAATACTAAGGTCTTGAGTTCTCGGAACTTATCTTTGCAATCAATTATTATTATTTTTTTTGTTTGAATGGATGCGAGGATGAAAGAGAATGGAAGATAGTGAGTAAATGTAGATATATGTTGTAGGAAATCTTGTTTTTAAAGGTAATGCGATTTATGGATATTTAACAAGATTCGGTATATTGAATAGGAATAGATACATAATGTGATAAGAATCTTGTTTTAATGTATATTTTTTGTATTTAAGAAAAAGATCAATAAAAATAAATTGAAAACAAATATGTCACTGCCTGGGCTTGCAAATTTCAGAATACTAAGTTTTTGGGTTCTCAGAACTTATCTTTGCAATCATGTATGGATCTACTGCCCTCATGTATGGATCTACACATGATCGTGGGCTGAATCGCTGCAATTCCGACCCGCGATTTCATATGGCTGCAAAACGCAGGATGTGTAACTGACAATTGCGCGGTCATGCGATGCTGTACCCAAACAAAATTTGCGTCCTTTTTTTTCCCACAAATAGAGCTTTCTTTTGGTGGTATTTGATTACCTCTGCGGTTTTTATTTTTTGCGCTTTAAACAAAAGAACAGCGACATTTTTGAAAAAAACACAATATCTTTTACTTTTTGCTATAATAAATATCCCAAATAAAAAAAAAAAAACATTTTCTTCAGTTTAGGCCGATATGTATTCTTCTACATATTTTTGGTAAAAAAAATTGCAATAAGCGTATATCGATTGGTTTGCGCAAATGTTATAGCGTCTACAAAATAGGGGATAGAATTATGGCATTTTTTTTTTTTTTTATACTAGTAATGTCGACAAGTGGTTAAAGGCCTTCAATGGTCACAGCATACACTTTCATTTTACAACTTTAGCATAGTAATAACAATAGAAACAATAATTATTTTTGGCAATCCAATATAGTGCATGCTGTCTGTCTACTGCCCGTCTCTTACCACAACTTCCTTGATTCCCTGCATGCTTTGCAGCTTCTCCTCTGCTGTTTACTTTCAATTTCTAAGGACTATATATCCCATGGTATCTGGCTGCCTGGAAGTAGTGACTCCTGACTCTCCTCCTCTCACCACCTCTGTGGTTCAGAAAGCAGGCTCTGTGAAATGTGCGACTTAGCAATGCCTACTCTCAGGATATAGTGAATATGTGTTACAGAATTTAAGGAAGTATGTATATGGGGATCTTCACAATGTAAGTTTACATACTTCAAGATTGTTTAGATCAGCCTTTTTCAATCAGGGTGCCTTGAGGTTACTTCAGGGGTGCCTTGGCAAAATGCCTGAAAATTGCCCAAAAATGTATACAAGCCAGCAGATGGATAAAGCCTGCCTTTTAGTTACACAAAGCCACAGGTTTTTAATGTGCACCATTTCAACCTTCCAGGAACCACCAGTGATGTCATCTGTGTTGATAAGAAGGGTGTTGATCGCCTGCACAGAATCCTTGTTTTAACCTACCCTGCCCCTCTCCGTCAACACTGGGGTCACATTAGCTGAGTGATGGAGAGAAACTGAGGGAGAAGAGAAACATTGGAATACTAGTCAGTACTAGTGTGCAAAAGTGTATTTGCTTTGGAAGAATAAATCACCTCTAATGTTTAGTTTCCTTCGTGTGTCGGTGCTGCCGCATTATGTAAAACTATTAGAATAGTTTTTTACATTTTAGAATGGTGTGCCTTGAGACTGTCTATAATTTTAAAGGGTGCCTTGACTGATAAAAAGGTCGAGAAACACTGGTTTAGATTAGTAGGAGTAAGCTACAAATAATTGAAAGACAATGTGGAAATTAATATAGGATTTTCAATTTTGACCCTAGATACATCTGAAGTTTTTATTGGCCTTAGCTATAAATAGTGCAGAGAAAGCTTTTTAGTAAGTCGTCATAATAAAGGTACGGTATATCCCAAACATTGAGATAAAATGTTCTCACCATTCTAAAGTGTTCCGACCTCCCAGAAGCTCTCTGATCTCCTCCCGACATTTGTTTTGGTGTTCAGGGTATATAGCCATACAGTATAATGTCCAGGAGACCCCGCTGGCCGTTGTATCATGTCCCTCAAACATGAACGTGTCCACTTCTGCACGCAAGTCCTCATCTGACAGACCCTGACCATTTTCATCCTGATGGTTTAAGGAAATAATATATTGGCAAACTTTCCAACATATTATAATAAAATCAGGGCAAGTCAAAAGCCTTTCCTTAGGTCATACAGGCTCCATCCACCCTGAAGTGATCAGATATGCCCATATTTGGGAGGGACTGGGTCAGCAAAGGCATCTATTTTTGCCCTTCAAAGGTTGACTTTAAAGTGGATGTAAACCCTCAAATATGCCCAGTAAAGTGAACAGCCTCAGATGATACACAGATGAAACAAATCTCCCTACATAAGTTTTACATGTATATCTGCTGTCTTCATCTTTATATACTGTTTAGAAAGTGCACATTGTGTTAGGAGATTTTCTCTTCCTGGTTAACACTGCAGTGAAGCCTGCGCATACAGCCAAGATAGCTGATTGGAGGAAAGGCACACACCCCTTCTCCTCATAGGTATAGACTTTCAGCTCTGATCGTTGAATCGTTCAGGGCTCTGCTACTCTATTTATAGCATCCTCCCCAACACAAAACTTTGGCTGCTTTTATCATATGTGACTTGTCAAGGGTTATCAGGCTGATAACAGAAGAACGGGGCAGGAGACAGCTATTGGACATAGTGCTTTGAAGAGAGATAACAAAACACTACAGATATATGTGCCCAGCCCAAATTTCTTGAGTCGGGTTTACATCAATTTTAAAGTGGTTGTAAACACAGATTTTTTTTTTTTAAAACCCTGCAAGACAAAGCCATAATGAGCTAGTATGACTAGCATACTAGCTCATTATGCATTACTTACCTTAGATCGAAGCCCCCGAAGCCGTCCTTGTCTCCCCCTCCGGCCGCAGACATCGCTCCGGAAGGTTACTTCCGGGTATCGCCTCTCCGGCGCTGTGATTGGCCGGAGCGGCGAAAACGTCACTCTGCGCATGCTCGCGGGAGCCGTAAAAGCGGGCACTATCGATTCATAAAACTGGCATTTACAGTGCGCCTGCGCCGATGTCTACGGCGCGAATGCGCCGTAGACATCGGTGTACTATTTTTGGCAAATATCTCCTAAACCGTGTAGGTTTAGGAGATATTGCAAACACCTACAAGTAAGCCTTAATCTAGGCTTACCTGTAGGTGCAACTAACCCCAGAGGGTTTACAACCACTTTAAGGCCTCCTTCACACAGCTGTGAAAAAACACAGTTACAGCCATTTCTTTTAACGGATCTGAGCGCAGCTGCATTGTTTTTAATGGAGATATTCACATAGGTGCCTAAACATGCACAGCATTCAGATCTGTAGCCAAAAATCTGCATCCAAAGACATGCGTATACACATATACCATTAAGAAGAAGAACATGACAATTTTACGCATACAAAAATGGATCTATTTACTGATCATTCATGCACAAACTTCTGTTCCTTGCCTTAATGATCAGTAAAAATTTTACAGCTGTGTTACGACCATATGAATGTAGCCTTGGGCCTCTACACATAGCCTAAAACCAGCCACTTATACAGGCATTTCTGCCTGTAAAAAAACCTCTACATTAGCCTATGTGGCCATACACACATAAGCATTTACTGGTGTATTTGAAGAGGTGCGTTTATATCCAGAAAAAAAAAGCGCCAACGGCACTTTCTGAGAGGAGCGGTTAAGAAATAAAAACATACGTCTAAACGCGTGCGTATGCACATAAATATATTCCAAAGGCCATAATAAGTAAATATTCTATCTAAATGAATACATTTATGTTCAAACGCCATACATGCATAAACACGCATACATATTTTAACAAAAGCATTTTTCCTGCCAAATTCTGGAAAAAAATACTGCTTAGGCTCCATTCACATGGCCATATAAAAAAAAAAAAAAAAAAAAAAACGCATTTACAACCATTTTTACTTTACAGATCTGAATACAGCTGCATTGTTTTCAATGAAGACATTTAAACAGGTGTGTAAACATGCACTGCATTCAGGTCCATAACACAGAATCCATGCATATGCATGTATGCCATAAAAAAATTATAAAAAAATCAGGACAGTTTATACGCGTTCTATTTACTGATCATCATGGTGGATCTTTTGTTCCTGTTTGGTCTCTTTATCGGCGGTGTGAGTGGGACCTTAGTTTCATAAGCCTGTGTGCATGAGGCCTTAATTTTGAATTCAGAAGACATTCTTACTGTAAAATAGCGAGGAAAGCTCTGTTAGGTCTTTATTACTATCCGTGTTGCTGTTGGGGAGATTTGACCTCACTTCCTTTATTAGTGACAACGTTGGCAGTAAGACATGACAGAAGTGGGGGTAAATATTCAAGGGGAGTACACAAACCAATAAAAATATGATAGACAGTCTAGCCTTTTCCATTGTACTAAAAAGTTGTTTGTTTTTTTGCGGTTGCTTCACATCACCTTGACAGGGCAACCAGTTCCCCTTATGAAATTTTTCTCTCGCCGTCCTTAAATGCCAGCAGCTAGAAAGTAACACCTCAATGGTCTGGCTATCAAGGAATCAACTCTCTAGGAAAAGGTACAGTAAGTGGTCTGTCAATGGCAGGTTGTCTTATGACATTAGCCTTAGGGAGAGTTGGGGAGAGTTCTTCCTTCCAGTAACAATTGGAGCAGGATATGCTTGTGAGAAGGATCTGTGTACTGTGTGGGCTACTGAGACACTGCTGAACTGTGGTGACCTTTTCTTTGGATCCCTGGAGCAGGCAGGGACTCTAAACCCTGTTATAGGGCAAGGTTTATGCTGGCGGTGAGCCAAAGTTTTGTTATATATCTGAGATTACGGATTGTTTTGTTTTGGTTTACATGCTGAAAGGAAGCTGTTTTCTTTTACGTTTTGAAATGTAAAGACTGCTTTTACCAACATGGCTGGTTGGTGATCCAAGCTCCCTAAACATGACAATATATACCCATGGGTGTTAAAATGTTTCTTTAATGAACCCTGAAATTATGTAATCTACAGTATATCATTTATGTTGCATGGTCCTTTCAGATTAGATTGGGTACCTTGGCATACAGAAGAATGTCAAGAAAGTCCAGGTGTCTCTTCTGCTTGACCTTCTCCAGCTCCGTGTCCTGTTTAAGGGATTCTTTCCGCCACTTGATCACATTATCTGTATTGCAAACATATTACAGACTTTTTTCAACTAATGTAAAATCATGATGTCATATTGTATTTGTTGTTACTGTCAATTGACACAATTCTTTAATTGGAATATATAATACCCTTAGGAAAAACAAAAAGTTGAATTTGGTGGGGATTGTTAGTGTAGAAGTTTAAGAGGAGCTACAATTTATTAACACAGGTTAGTTAATTAACTCCATTAAGTCCATGCCTGTATTTGGGTAACATGTTTCTATATTCATAAGCTTCAGGCCTTGGAGCCCACACCTGTTTCTGCCCTTCAGGCTGGGTTCACACTTGTGCGGTGCGAATTTCGGCTCTCTTATCTCTGCAAGGAGATAAGAGAACTGTTCAGCGTTTTGTGTGCGGTGGAACATGCAAACTTGTTGACCTGGGAGAGGGGGGGGGGGGAAGTGTAGTGAGCATTGAAAAAAGTCCTGTTCAGAACGGAAGACATCTGCGAATCAGGTGCGTGCCCATAGAAGATAATGGACCTGAATTCGCACCTGAGCCGCACCGCAATGTCTAGAAGACGCACGCGTTTTTTTGGTAATGTGCAGTGCGAATGCATCGCACATATGTGAACCAGCCTCATTGAAAATAATGTATTTTTTAATGTTATGCGAATTGGATGCGGTTTAAGCCGCAACCAATTCGCATAGGTGTGAACGGGGCCTTAAAAGTTGACTTTAAATGTTCAACTCAAAAGAAATTCTTAGTATAAAATGATTGAGTAAAGTTATACCTAACAAAATTTGAACACAGCTATTATCTAGAGTTTACATATAACCATTTTTAAAATATTGGATGGTGAATGTAAGGGTTAAAAACCCCTTCCAGGCTTTTTATTTTATTTGTACCTCTTGTGAAAATTCTCTTTACTTCCTGTTCCAGAGATGCAACAGGAAGTTAGATGGACTACCTCTCTTATGCCTCGTACACACGACCAGCAAAAAAACTGCCATGAGAGCTTTTGGCCGGGAATCCCGGCCATGTGTATGCTCCATTGCAGTTTTCCCGACAGGAAAACCGCCGGGAATCCCGGCGGGAAAAAGAGAACATGTTCTCTTTTTTCCCGCCTGGATTTCTGGCGGTTTTTATGGGGAAAACGTGTGGTGGAGCATACACACGGCCGGCTTTCCCGACCAAAGCTCTCATGGCAGTTTTCCTGTCGGGAAACCCGGCCGTGTGTAGGGGGAAAAAAGCTACCGAGCAGGTTCTCGGTTTTCCCCTCGGTTTTCCTGGCAGACTTTTTACCGCCGGGAAAACCGATCGTGTGTACAAGGCATGAGACAGTTGTCCTCAAAACAGGTGTCCTCAATGGGCCTTGTTCGAAGGACAATTCTAAAATTTTGGATTTCCTTTCACTGGTCACACAAACAGAGGGGGGACTCTCACTATTGGAGACATAAACAGCATTAAAAAAATTAACAGAAGGCCTCACTCTTCCCTACTGTATGCAAAAAAAAAGGGTTTGCCTAAAGTTACACTTTGAAGGATAAGTTCACCTTTTTAGAAAAAATAATAAATGCACATCTTTTTGCAGGTAAAGAAATGTGCATTTATTATTTTTTTTATTAGGAGCCTGTAAAGCATTGCACCCGCGTTCATCAGATCACAGGTGCAATTTCAGGTTCCTGCAGACTGTCGACGTATCTGTCTGCTTGCACTTCATAGGGGCAGGCAAATACTGAATTACAGGAAGATTTAATGAACTACCTGGAACACCCATCAGTGCCTGGTAATTCATTGAGAACTACAACCTGTCAGGTGCAATGGCTGAGGCTAGTTGTAGCTCTGTGAATGAATGAGGCGGTTGGGTGGGTGGAGCCCTACGTTTTTTTTTTTTATTGTGACAGGCAGAAGATCTCCAGCCCACTGTCACAACAAGGGATCGAGAGGTAGGACTGCTAGTTTAATGAAATGTTACAAGTTACACCCTAAATATGGGTGTAAAATGTAACATGTTACTAAATGTGAACTTATCCTTAAAGGCACCATTTTATATGAATTAAAAATGCATAACCTAGTGTGGGAGATTAGCTTGTGAGGGATCACCTTTTCTGAATGAAGGTCAGCAAACAGGCACTTTCTTTAAAATGTGGTGGATGCCAGGTTTATTTACAGGAGGTTTGCAAATAAAAATAAACAAAACAGTAAGCCCATTCACACAGGGGCAACACGACTTCCAGCGCGATTTTATGAAGCAACTCAGACACGACTTGAGAATGAATCACAGCGCGACCTGGAGCTACTTACAAGGCAACTTCAAGTTGCCTCCAGGACAGGAGACATTCCAGTGGCCAATCAAACAAGAATCAGCTCTGTGGGAGGGAGGGGGAGGGAGAGGTTTGCCTGAGAAATGTATTTTCTCTTCCTGGAGAGTTACTCCTATTAAGACAGTGATCCGACTTAAGAGGCAACTCTCATTGAAATCAATGGGTACAGGTCGCCTAGAAGTCGGATTGAAGTAGTACAGGGACCTTTTTTGAAGTCGGAGCGACTGCAGTAGTGTGCATTAAGACGGCTCCATTAACTTACATTGATTTCCTCAGCCAGCGCGACTTGAGGCAACTAGGGGCGACCTGGGGCGATTTGAAGTCGGATCCAAAGTTGCCCCTGTGTGAATGGGCTAAATTAATTCCTTGCCGTCCGGCGCTAAACGAAACAATAATGTCCTCTGGTCCCCGTCACCCAAAACATGAGAGTATCCAAACCTTTCAGTCCAACACACAGAGCTCCTCTCACTCAGGTCCCTCCCTGAGTCTCCAGCCAGAGCCCTGCTGTGATCTCTTCCTGGATATTTAAAGTCCACCTGATTGTGGACTCCAGTGGACCTGAACATCTGGACCAGAACCCAGCCTGCCACAGAGGCTGGAAAAATCGGTCCGGATTCTGGTTAAGTCCCTTACAATGGAACGAATGTGAGGTGAAATTTATCAATTATCGTGTATCTCACCTCGCATGCCATCACACTAGCTAGCAACATTTAAAGCAAAACTCTAGGGTTTGAAAAATGTATTCCTGTTTTTGCCTTTGAGATTTCTCCTCATTTCCTGTCCGTGACACCAAGGCAAGAAATGAGAAAAACAAGTGTCACCAAAAGAGGAATTTAGTAAACACTTCACATAGGCCCTACCTGTTTCCTATTTTGCTATCTCTCTCCATTGGAGAGATTTCCCATCACTTCCCGCCCTTGTGAAATTCTGTCACCGTAAGTGACAGTGAGCGGAAGTCTACTCAATGGGACGCAGATAATAAAAACTTGTTGGAATTTCTAACCTTTCTCCAATCTGTTAAAAACGAAAATAGATGCTTTGGCTGCAGTTAGGCTTCACAAATGATTTCCTGGAATTGATTTGTTGCTTGGCTGTGTCCCTAAATGTATCGCTCTCAAAACTGACCAAAAAGCACTATGTAAAGTTGGAAATAGAAAGACAACACCTTTACAGTGAAACCTCGGATTGCGAGTAACGCCGTTAATGAGCGTTTTCGCAATATGAGCATTTTTTTTTTGTAAAATCCCGACTCGGTTTGCGAGTGTTGTCTGGCAAAACAAGCAGGATTCAAGCCACAGAGGTGTGCAGTACCGCATTTGTCCTGAGGTGCGGGGGCGCTGGACCCGAGCCGATTGGAGCCGTTCGGAGCCACTTGGAAAAACTCGGAAATACCCCGTTCCCAAGCCTTTCCGAGTCATTCCGAGGCTCTCCGACACCCCCCCACCTCTGACCACATGCGGTATTGCATGCCATTGAAGTCAATGCGGAACAAATTATTTTCGTTTCCATTGACTTCTATGGGGAAACTCGCTTTGATATGCGAGTGCTTTGGATTACGAGCATTCTCCTGGAATGGATTATGCTCGTAATTCAAGGTTCTACTGTACTAACTATTTCTCTGAAGTTATGCTGTGGCATATGGCACTAAGCCAGTGATGGCGAACCTTGGCACCCCAGATGTTTTGGAACTACATTTCCCATGATGCTCAACTACACTGCAGAGTGTATGAGCATCATGGGAAATGTAGTTCCAAAACATCTGGGGTGCCAAGGTTCGCCGTCACTGCACTAAGCCATCAGTAGCAGATCCTTTAGGTCCTGTAGGTTGTGAGGTGACACCTCCAGGGATCAAACTCGTTTTTCTAGCTCATCCCACAGATGCTCAATTGAATTGAGATCTGGAGAATTTGGAGACCCAGTCAATACCTCATACTCGTTCTCATGTTCCTGAACAATTTTTGCAGAGTGGCAGGGCACATTATCCTGCTAAAAGAGGCCACTGCCATCAGGGAATACCGTTTGCACGAAGGGGTGTACTTGGTCAGCAACAATGTTTAGGTAGGTTGTATGTGTCAACGTAACTTCCACATGAATGGCAGGACCCAAAGTTTCCTCAAACCATTATTGACGTCATCAAACCAGGCCACCTTTTGCCAGTTCTGATGCTCAAGGTCCCATTGTAGGTACTTTTGGCTGTGGACACAGGTCAGCATGGACTGGTCTGCTGCTACGCAGCCAAATACTCATCAAACTGTGATGCACTGTGTGTTCTGACACCTTTCTATCTGAACCAGCATTAACTTTTTTTGAGCTACAGTAGCTCTTTAATTGTATCAAAATACACAGGCAAGCCTTCATTCCCCATGTACATTAATGAGCCTTGGCTGCACATGACCCTGTTCCTGGTTTGCTGACAGGCCTCTTGGGGGGGGCTTTGCCCCCTGTGAGGGGGTTAACTCGGTAGCGGGTGTGTGTGACCCCCTGGTTGGGCTCCCCACACAAAAACAGGGCCAGCAGACGGAGGTTGTGGTTTTCAAAATCAAAAGGTGCGGTTTATTTCTCTATGTACAGTGACAAAAACACAGCAAAGCCAAAAAGAAACATAAACAAAATAAATCCTGGTCAGTTTGACCTCTGACTAAACATGCAGGTTTCCTAAACTAACAACTGGGATCAGCCTGGTGCTGTCCTAGTCCCTAAGTCCCTGGTTTAGTAAAAGTCCAAACAAATAGCCACACAGGCTTTGCCTCACCGCACAGGGGTTCACTCTCCCTAGACAGTCCACACAGGTCTGGGTCCAGGCATGAGCTAACACCTAATGAATCTGGGAGTTCTTATAGAGGCCTAAATGAGCTGACAAGCTTCAGCTGGTCTCATCAACTCCCTGCCTCACGACGCCCAGCACTCTCCCTAGAGGTATGAGTCATTCATGAGCCCACTAGCCTCAGCTGGGCTTCATCAACTCCCTAGTTGTATAAGTCGGCATAAAGCCTGAATCTGGGAGAAATATATCTACCCCCCTGGATGCAACCAGGTGACTTTACCTTCCTGCTGTCACATACCCCCCCCCTCTTGTTTTAACCTTGGGGTTGGAACACCAGCAATCAGGCATTCATGTACTCGAGACAAAGCATCCACATTCCCCATTTGAACGCCAGGGCGATGCTTTACTGTGAAGTTGAATTCCTGTAGGGCCAGGAACCACCTATTCACTCTTCTATTTGTCTCCTTGTTTTGAGCCATCCACTTTAACGGAGCGTGATCCGTAACCATGTCAAAGTGCCTACCTAGCAGATAGTACCGAAGGGAATCTAGAGCCCACTTCACCGCTAAACACTCCTTTTCAACCGTGGCGTAATTTACCTCATGGGACTTCAACTTCCTGCTGAGGTAAATGACTGGGTGCTCTTCCCCGTTCCAGACCTGGGACAATACTGCTCCTAACCCCACATCTGACGCATCACTTTGTACGACAAAGTCTTTAGAGAAGTCGGGTGAGTACAACACTGGCTGGCTACATAAGGCTTGTTTCAAGAATTGGAATGCTGCCTCCGCCTCGGGGGTCCATTTAATCATGACCGACCCTTTCCCTTTCGTCAGGTTGGTTAGGGGCACAGCCTTAGAAGCAAAGTGGGGAATGAAGCGCCGATAATAACCCGCGATTCCCAGAAAGGCTCGTACCTGCTTCTTGCTGTTGGGACGTGGCCAACTCTGGATGGCCTCGACTTTGTTGAGTTGGGGTTTTATTACTCCCCTGCCAATGGTGTACCCAAGATATTTGGCCTCCTCCTGCCCAATGGTACACTTCTTGGGGTTAGCCGTAAACCCCACTTCCCGGATAGAGTCTAGGACTGCTTGCACTTTTGGCAAATGTGAGGCCCAATCTGTGCTATGGACAATTACGTCATCCAGGTAAGCCGCAGCATACTTCCGATGGGGCCTCAGTATCTGGTCCATTTTCCGCTGGAATGTGGCCGGCGCATTCTGTAACCCGAACGGCATTCTCTTATATTGGAACGCCCCGTCTGGGGTTACAAATGCGGTTTTCTCTTTGGCCGACTTGGCCAGGGGAATTTGCCAATACCCTTTTGTGAGGTCAAGAGTCGTCATGTATCGGGCTGTTCCCAGCCGGTCGATCAACTCATCTATACGTGGCATGGGGTAGGTGTCAAATTTTGTAACTTTGTTCAACTGACGAAAATCGTTACAAAATCGCCAGCTCCCATCCGGTTTAGGCACCAACACAATGGGACTAGACCAATCACTTTGGGACTCCTCTATCACCCCTAAGTTCAGCATTTTCTGTACTTCCTCCCGTATTGCCTCCCGTCGGGCCTCTGGGATCCGATAGGGTTTTAACTTCACCCTTTCACCGGGCGGGGTAATAATATCATGCTCTACCCCAGATGTTTGTCCCGGCAGCTCAGAGAACACCTCCTTGTTGCGAAGCACAAACTCCTTAACCTCCTGTTGTTGGGGTTGTGACAAGGTGGCTGCTATTCCAACCTCCGGAATCACGCAACCAGTTTGAGCTGGTGACCAAGTTTCTGCGACTAGGGACTCTCTATCCCTCCAGGCTTTCAACAGATTAACGTGATATATCTGTTCGGGCTTTCGCCTTCCTGGTTGTCTGACCTTGTAATTCACTTCGCTCACTTTTTCCATTATCTCGTAGGGGCCTTGCCATTTGGCAAGGAATTTACTTTCAACCGTAGGGACAAGTACCAATATCCTATCCCCCGGGGAAAAGGTACGGGTCTTTGCTCCACGGTTGTACACTCTCTGCTGTGCCAACTGCGCTTGGGCCAAATGTTCCTTCACGATGGGCATTACCTGTGCAATTCGATCTTGCATCAGGGCGACATGCTCAATCACACTCCTGTGGGGAGAACTCTCACTTTCCCAAGTTTCCTTGGCAATATCCAACAGCCCTCTTGGGTGTCTCCCATACAGTAACTCAAAGGGGGAGAATCCCGTAGAGGATTGGGGCACCTCCCTAATAGCAAACATCAAATAAGGAAGTAGACAGTCCCAATCCTTTCCATCTCTATCCACCACTTTCTTCAACATTTGTTTTAGGGTTTTGTTGAATCTTTCAACCAGCCCATCGGTTTGGGGGTGATACACAGATGTACGCAATTGCATCACTTTGAGCAATTTACACAGCTCTTTCATAACCCGGGACATAAAGGGTGTACCTTGGTCCGTAAGCAGTTCTTTACAAATACCCACCCGGCTAAAAACAAGAGATAGCTCTTTGGCTATGGTTTTGGCCGAGGTATTTCTGAGAGGGATCGCTTCTGGACAACGGGTGGCATAGTCCATTATAACCAATATGTACTGGTGCCCCCTAGCGGACTTGATTATAGGACCTACCAAATCCATTGCGATTCTCTCAAACGGGACCTCAATGATGGGTAGAGGGACCAGCGGGCTACGGAAATGTGGCATCGGGGCCGACCTCTGACACACAGGGCAGGAGGAACAATAATTTTCTATGTCCTTCATCACCCCAGGCCAATAGAATCTCTGTAATACCCTCTCTCGGGTTTTCTCTGTCCCCAGATGACCTCCAAGAATGTGCCCATGGGCCAACTCCAACACCAACTTCCTGTAAGGTTTGGGCACCACAAGCTGCTCAACGGTTTCTTCTGCCCTTTTTGCCACCCGATACAGTAGGTCCTTCTCTACGCTGAAGTATGGGTAAGTGCAGGTATTATCTGGGTTCACTAACTCGCCATCTATTTCCACTACGTTTTCCCGTGCCTTTATTAGGGCGGGGTCTTTTAACTGTTCTGTGGCAAAATTTTCCCTGTGAACCTCCAGATCAGAAAACTCCACAGACGGTAGGTTTTCGTCTGAGGAGGTGGGCTCCTCTCCAGTTTCTTGAGTCTCCCCTGCCAATACTGACAAGGGAAATTCTGGAGAGTCCTCACCACTCTCAGAGGAGTTCTGGCTATCACATTCCTGGTACATAGGGGCACCAGTGGGGGGCTCAGGATCATCCCACAGTTCCCAGAACTTCGGAAAATCCCTTCCCACAATGGCGTCATGCGGTAACTGAGATACTAAGCCCACTGGATGAGAGAGGGTACCTTTGGGGGTCTCGAAACACACTGTAGTCACTGGATACTCTCGGGTGTCCCCATGCACACAAATAACAGCTACCTTGCTATTCCCAGAGACCTCTGTTTTAACTAATTCAGCCTTTATCAGGGTCACAAGGCTACCTGAATCCAGTAATACCACAACATTTCTACCATTAATACACATTTTGCATAAATGTTTCTCAGTTCCCCGAATGGCAGTGCATGCGACTGTCGCACACAGCGACTGACGTCTGTCCATCAGAAAGTCACATTGCATGGGTTCCTCCACAACCGGGCAATTTGCTGCAATATGTCCCGCTTGCCGGCAGCGGTAGCAAACAATCCATTTGGCTGCCTCTTGAGCCCCTGACTTCCCAGGCTGTTCTCGCCAAACTTTGGGTAGAGCTCCCACCCTCTCACTCTCTCCACCCTCACCCCTTGGAATCCTCTTATCCGCCCCTGGGGATGGTCTGGTCTTAGGGTGGAAAGTCCGAGAGTCTCTGGAAGAGGCCGTCAGGTTCTCTGTAGCCAAGTATTTCTCTACACGATCCACAAGACCACCGGCCGTCTCTGGGTCTCCATGGCTTACCCACTTTTGGATGGCAGTAGGAAGAGCTCTCAAAAACCGATCCATTACAACACGTTCCACAATCTCTGGTGTGGACAAAGTCTCTGGCTGTAGCCACTTCCTGCTCAGGTGAATGAGATCATACATTTGAGACCTGGGGGGTTTTCCAAGCTGGAAAGTCCAGTTATGCACACGCTGAGCCCGGACAGCCAGGGTGACACCCAGCCTTGCCAATATTTCAGCTTTTAGCATCACATAGTCTTTTGCTTGGTCAGGCTCTAGGTCATAGTAAGCCTTCTGCGATTCACCAGTTAACAGAGGAGCCACCAGTCCAGCCCACTGCTCCTCAGGCCACTTTTCTCTTTCAGCAGTCCTTTCAAATGTGGTCAAAAATACCTCTGGATCATCCTCTCCAGTCATTTTTGTCAATAAACGACTCACCCCAAAGGACGCGGTATTAGTGGGACGGCTTTCCTCACTGGTCTGCGGACGTTGCTGCATTACTGCTTCCATTTGTTGTAGTCTCTGCTCTTGCTTCTGTAACAGGTCTATGAAGCGGGCCTCAGATTGCTGCTGGGCTTGTTGATGAGCTTGCTGCTGGGCTGCAAGGCTCCTTTGCAAACCTGCATTTGTCTGCTGTTGATTGGCATTTGCTAGAGCCAGCTGTTTCAGTATCTCCTCCATGCTGGCTTAAAAAAAACTGCCACTGGTTCTCCACCAACTGTGAGGGGGTTAACTCGGTAGCGGGTGTGTGTGACCCCCTGGTTGGGCTCCCCACACAAAAACAGGGCCAGCAGACGGAGGTTGTGGTTTTCAAAATCAAAAGGTGCGGTTTATTTCTCTATGTACTGTGACAAAAACACAGCAAAGCCAAAAAGAAACATAAACAAAATAAATCCTGGTCAGTTTGACCTCTGACTAAACATGCAGGTTTCCTAAACTAACAACTGGGATCAGCCTGGTGCTGTCCTAGTCCCTAAGTCCCTGGTTTAGTAAAAGTCCAAACAAATAGCCACACAGGCTTTGCCTCACCGCACAGGGGTTCACTCTCCCTAGACAGTCCACACAGGTCTGGGTCCAGGCATGAGCTAACACCTAATGAATCTGGGAGTTCTTATAGAGGCCTAAATGAGCTGACAAGCTTCAGCTGGTCTCATCAACTCCCTGCCTCACGACGCCCAGCACTCTCCCTAGAGGTATGAGTCATTCATGAGCCCACTAGCCTCAGCTGGGCTTCATCAACTCCCTAGTTGTATAAGTCGGCATAAAGCCTGAATCTGGGAGAAATATATCTACCCCCCTGGATGCAACCAGGTGACTTTACCTTCCTGCTGTCACACCCCCCACATTTCAGTGGAACTCTCCCTGGACCAATGACATTGGTAACAGGTAGTAGAGAGTTTGAAAGGTAGTGTGCAGCTTCGGCAGTGCCAAGGCAGCATGGCTACACAGTGCCCTGTATCTATTCACTGCACCACATCATTTGTTTCCATGGTGCAGGGCAGTAGAGCAGGAATCATGGCATCATTTGTTGCTAATTGTGAAGAGGGGACTCTGTTGTGCTGGGGGAATCGGGGGGGACCCTGTTGCAATGAGGGACCTCTGTTGTGATTGGGGGGACCTCTGTTGTGCTGGGGGACAGACTCTGTTGTGATGGGATGACGCTCTGTTATGATGGGTGGAACGCCATTGGGAAGGTAGGGAAACTAATAGGATTGGGGGTGACTTTGATTTGAAGGAGGCAATGTCATGAGGGTACTGTGATGTAAAGATCTGACTATAAAGTGATGGGTGGAATCTGATGTGAAGGGGGAACTCCCCCATGTGGTGCCAATGGGTGGGTGACATCATCATCCAGTGTAGATGGTAGTGTCCCTCAGCTCAATAAATACAGAGCAGGATTAGGGTGTCTTGAGATTTTGCATACTTTTAAAGGGTGCCATGACTGATGCCTCGTACACATGATCAGTTTTCCCTACAAGAAAAGTGTGATGTGAGCTTTTTGTCAGGAATTCCGACTGCGTGTATGCTCCATCACACTTTTTCTGTCAGAATTCCTGCCAAGAAAAGATTGAGAGCAGGTTCTCTATTTTCGTGACAAGAAAAATTCCTATCGGGAATCGCGCTCAACTGTATGCAATTACGACGCAAAAAAAAACGTGCATGCTCAGAATCAAGTAGAAGAGCCGAACTGCCTATTGAACTTCATTTTTCTCAGGTCATCGTACGTGTTGTACGTCACTGCGTTCTTGACGTTAGGAATTTAAGACAAGATTTGTGTGACCATGTGTATGCAAGACAATTTTGAGCCGTTTTCCTGCTGAACAAAAAACTACGGTTTTCCTGTCGGAAAAACTGATCGTGTGTACAGGGCATAAGAACAGTTAAGAAACGCTGACATAATAAATGTGCTTTTCATTGCAGCAACATGCAGAGAGGAGAGGATAGAATGATAGTATGTTGACATTATGCCCCCCCAACTTTTTTTTATCTGCACCCCCAAATCAGACAGGCTATTTCCTGTCTTTCCTGGTTTTCCTTTCTTGGACCACTTTTGGTTGCTCTTGATCATTGTAGACTAGGAACATCCCACAAGAGCTGCAGTTTTGGAGATGCAGTCTTCTGGCCATTATAGTTTGGCTCTTGTCAAAGTCGCTCAGATGCTAATGCTTGCCCATTTTTTCTGCTTTCAACACATCAATTTCAGGGACAACATATTTGCTTTTCCGCTTAATACATCCCACTCACTTTCAGATGCCATTGTAGCGAGATATCAGCCCTCATATTTATTTTGACAGGTGTCCTGTAGCATTCATAGGGTTTGACACTTACTTGTATGTTCATGAGCTGTTCTTAGTGCCCTTCGGAAGCGGTAGCCATGGGGGCTTAGATTGAAGATGAGATCACTATGGTATGGGAAAAAGCGGAATCGATGATTTATCAGATAGGAGAGATCATAGACAGCCTTGATGTATTCACTCTCACTGTAAGGGGACAAAATGTGAGACCGGTCTATGCCATGCAGTAATTTCTTTCACCAGGTTTCCTAATAGCAATAAGCCCAAAAAAAGTCAACATATTTTAGTACCACTCAGAAGATACTGACCTGTCATTCTGGCAGTTACTTTGGTAACTGAAGGCACATTTCATGATGGTATCCAGTGTCATGAGGCTCACATGATGAAACAGCTCTATAGACTTCTTCTCTGAGACCAGATGCTCCAATTTGTCCTAGCAAAGTTCAAAACGAAGGATTCTATTAATGCAATAATTTATTAAAGACTAAATTCAGCTACTTTTGTTTGCTATGGATAGAGTACAAAAAAATTAAAAAAACTTTGGTCTGGTTAATTGACTGCCTGAGACTACACTGGTGAGATTTTCTCTTACTTCCTGTCCCTGTTGTCAATGGAACTGAGGGTACAAACAGCACTAAAAATATTTTCATTTTTATTCCTTCTCCTCTACTATTTGTTGGCCTGTTCTGAAAGCAAGTGAAGGGATGTCTTCCCAGTAGGGACAAACCAATAAAACCCAGACAGAGGATCTAACAAAAAAATTAAATAAAAAAGTTCCGCATTCGTTTTTCGACCTTTCGCCGACAGAGCTGTTTTTGTGTTTTCTGCACACATTTAAAAAATTATTTTAGGTCCGAAGATTATGTAAACTACCAAACATTATATATTTTCTGAAAGCATACCCCCTAAGGAATAAAAAGTAGTGGTAGTAAAAAAATACACTAAAGTTAACTTTAGGGCGCACACATGCAATTACCGGTAGTTATAAATTTTTTGGGTAAAACCTAAAAGATGAGATTGCAAACAGATACCCAGCATATCAAACTGCGTGCACCCGTGAAATGGCGACAAACTTCAGTAACCTACAGTATATTACAGCACTGATTTCTCCTTACCAGCATTACATTAGCACAGTCTGACATAACTCTCACATATGGCTTCAAAACATCATAATGGAAACCCGGGGTCAGCAGCTTGCGGTGCTGAAACCACTTTGCACCAGATAATATCAATAACCCTTTCCCTGTATAACAAAAACATAGTAGAAAAATCTGAGAAAATTAGATATACCAACTACAGTTACATGTATATGGTCAGAGAACATCAAACGGAAGTTTCAGACTCCATTCAGTTGAATAATCCACTAGATTCTTGGATGTCCAAGAGTGCTGTATCAAAATTTCCTTGATGCATTATTTGCAGGGCCAGATTTACCTTTAGGCACAGAGGCAGGAGAGACATTTTCTTGTACAGCTTTTTGCTGCACATTTATGTTCCTTGATAAGCAAAAAAAAAACAGTCCTCTCATAATGGCTTATTAAGACATTGTCACAATATTGTAAGAGAGGTTGGGACTGGCAAAACAGCTGCTGTTTTGGTATACTGACAGCCGTAGCAGGAGATTCATCCATCCACACTAAATAGCTTGGCTGGGGAAATATATTACAATATATTTAGTCAGCCTGTCTCCCTTTCTGCCATTGAGTCTTATACTGCATTGTCACATGCAAAATAAATGTCCAACATAAAGAATGAGACTTCACAAGTGAATGGAGCTAGAAATTCAAGCGCAAAGATATTGGTGCAAAGATATATAAGTGGTTGATTTTAGGAGATAAAAGAATTTGAGGTGATAGGGGTATGTATTCGAAATATCAAATTTGGTTATGAGGACTAAATTTAGAAGTCAAGAAGCTGTAAACAATGTACAGAGGGTTAAGTAATAGTAAGAGCAAATGATAAATGTAGGTATGCAGATCTTAATCAAATATTAATTGATGACAATAAATTTGTTACATACCAATCCATGGGGTGATGAAGTAATAGGCAAAGTTATCCTTTGGATCTGTAAGAAATAACAGCACGATAGTTCTGTTTACAGGTCATACAGAGCACTGACATTTTTTAGACACCCCATTTGGGGTACAAGATGGCAAAATCTAAAATAAAGCAAACAGAACTGAAGTTGTATATTTGTATTCCTTTCCAGGTCTATCATAGAAATGACTTACAACTCTTTTTATAAATAGAATCTTTATCTTTATTTTAGAATGTCAAGCTACATGGATCATATTGCATGAGTATTAAGTATTACATCACAATTTGAAAAATAACAAGCTTTTTGTTTTGTTTTTAGTCCAACCGTAGGGTGGGCAACAGACCAAATAAAACGCCAACAAGCCCATTTTTAAACCAACTGGGGGACAGCAAGCAGCTTAAATAGCTGCCTGAAGAACCTTATGCCAAAGTTGAGATTGGGTGAGGCCTGAAGAGCCACCTAGTAAAACTTACAGAATGAGTGACCAGAAAACCATATCGCAGGCTTCCAAATCTGAGAAACAGATAATCTGACACTTGATAGTACTCAGAGCCAATTGCTGATCCAGCCCTAATTACAAAAAGGCCCAAGATTCATCCAACAGATTATTTTCTGAGATTAAAGTTTTTTCCTCACACCAACAAAGTAAGCCTTCAGTGTGCGAAGGTAGACCTTGCAGGGACTTGGACTTCAACAGCAAAGCTGCCAAAGCCAGTGGCCATGGAGCAGGATGATAAACTGGTCCTTGACCTGGTCAATCTGGAAGAGCCTACGGAGCTTCTGCCAGGAGGCTGATCAGGTCAGAGTACCCCATCCACCTGCCACTCCGGAGGGATAAGTATCACCAAAATGCCCCATCTTGATCCTTTGACTGAGACCAAGCAGAAGCTTTAGGGAAGAAAAGGCATAGATCAGGTTGTACTTATCCACACAGCCACCACAGTATTCTGCCAGAGGATCTCTGCACCTGAAAACAAACATGTCCAGTTTGTTGTTGAATCCGGAGGCCAAAAGGTCCAATTTCAGCATCCCCTACCTGAGGCAGAAGTTCTCAAATCCATTTCTTCTAATCCTAGTGCTTCCAAGAGAAAGCACTTTCCTTGTGGAACAAAACCTCTGGCTTAAACTGTGCCCAGGATTAGGCCTAAATACTCCAAGAGATGAATCAGCTTCTGTGTAGACTTCTGGAGTTTCAGGATCCAACCAAACCTTGAATTGTCCACACCACTTTGCCTGGATCAGCAATTGGCTCTGAGTACTATCAAGTGTCAGATTATCTGTTTCTCAGATTTGGAAGCCTGCGATCTGGTCTTCTGATCACTCATTCTGTAAGTTTTACTAGGTGGCTCTTGGTCAGAATCTGTGCCGATTGTTTCCTCAACGGAATATTGTCCATATATCCCACGGCGGAGATGCCCTTATAGTGTATCGAGGCAAGCACAAAGGCTAGAACCTTGGTGAAAACACAGGGGGCTGATGACAAACTGAAAGGTAGGCACATGATCTGGAAATGAGGAGGACCTACATCAAAGTGAAGAGATCGCTAATGTGCTGGAAAAAATAGACACATGCAAATGCACATCCCTGATGTCTACAGGGGTAGAAAGTATCCATGATAAAGGAAGGTTACGACAGACCCATTGGATTCTAAACAGAACCTTTTCGATAAAATTAAGACATTCAGGGCACCAGATGTCGTAGGCGCATTCTTCGGCGTGCTGGTGTTGCTCCTACCAACCGGGTGACTTTTCCCACATTTTTTGGGTTTGCCAGCAATCGAACATTATTGGAAAGAAGTACTCCAGGTGATTGCTAAGGTCACTAAGACTTGTGTTCCTTATGATCCTGAATATTGTCTGCTGGGGCTGGTGGAACAACTGTCAATGCTCAGAGCCAGGAAAATACTCATATCCCTGCTATTGTACTATGCTCGTAAGGCCATTACGATGAACTGGAAACAATCGTCTTCCCCCTCTGTCAGATTCTGGAAAAGCCTAGAGAATGCCAGTTTACCCCTATATAAAGCCACCTACTTGGGCAGGGGTTGTCCACAAAAATTTGAAAAGGTATGGACCTGTTGGCTAGATGATAATACCACGGCAACTGATGCAGTAACCAATTCCTAGATTAACACAACATCTCTAGTCTGTTAGTATATTGACCCAACTATTCTCATGTTGCATTATCCTGTCGGTACCAATTTGAGCACAGATTCTCCTGAACTGAACCTCTCCCCACATTGAGGTTATAGCTTTTTGTTTTGTTTTTAGTCCAACCGTAGGGTAGGCAACAGACCAAATAAAATGCCAACAAGCCCATTTTTAAACCAACTGGGGGACAGCAAGCAGCTTAAATAGCTGCCTGAAGAACCTTATGCCAAAGTTGAGATTGGATGAGGCCTGAAGAGCCACCTAGTAAAACTTACAGAATGAGTGACCAGAAGACCAGATCGCAGGCTTCCAAATCTAAGAAACAGATGATCCAACCCTTGATAGTACTCAGAGCCAATTGCTGATCCAGGCCTAATTGCAAAAAGGCCCAAGATTCATCCAACAGAGTATTTTCTGAGATTAAAGTTTTTGCCTCACACCAACAAAGTAAGCCTTCAGTGTGCGAAGGTAGACCTTGCGGGGACTTGGACTTCAACAGCAAAGATGTCAAAGACAGCGGCCATGGAGCAGGATGATAAACTGGTCCTTGACCTGGTCAATCTGGAAGAGCCTACGGAGCTTCTGCCGGGAGGCTTATCAGGTCAGAGTACCATATCCACCTGCCACTCCGGAGAGATAAGTATCACCAAAATGCCCCATCTTGATCCTTTGACTGAGACCACGCAGAAGCTTTAGGAAAGAAAAGGCATAGATCAGGTTGTACTTATCCACACAGCCACCACAGTATTCTGCCAGAGGATCTCTGCACCTGAAAACAAACATGCCCAGTTTGTTGTTGAATCTGGAGACCAAAAGGTCCAATTTCAGCATCCCCTACCTGAGGCAGAAGTTCTCAAACCCATTTCTCCTAATCCTAGTGCTTCCAAGAGAATGCACTTTCCTTGTGGAACAAAACCTCTGGCTTAAGCTGTGCCCAGGATTAGGCCTAAATACTCCAAGAGATGAATCAACTTCTGTGTAGACTTCTGGAGTTTCAGGATCCAACCAAACCTTGAATTGTCCACACCACTTTGTTGGTCAGAATCTGTGCAGATACCTGTAGTTCCCTCAACTGAATATTGTCCATATATCCCACGGCGGAGATGCCCTTATAGTGTATCAAGGCAAGCACAAAGGCTAGAACCTTGGTGAAAACATAGGGAGCTGATGACAAATTTAAAGGTAGGCACATGATCTGGAAATGCTGAGGACCTACATCAAAGTGAAGAGATCGCTAATGTGCTGGAAAAAATAGACACATGCAAATGCACATCCCTGATGTCTACAGAGGTAAAAAAGTATCCATGATAAAGGAAGGTTACGACAGACCCATTGGATTGTATACAGAACTTTTTCAATAAAATTAAGACATTCAGGGCACCAGATGTCGCAGGTGCATTCTTCTGCGTGCTGGTGTTGCTCCTACCAACCGGGTGACTTTTTTCACATTTTTGTGAACATTATTGGAAATAAGTACTCCAGGTGATTGCTAAGGTCACTAAGACTCGTGTTCCTTATGATCCTAAATATTGTCTGCTGGGGCTGGTGGAACAACTGTCAATGCTCAGAGCCAGGAAAATACTCATATCCCTGCTATTGTACTATGCTCGTAAGGCCATTACGATGAACTGGAAACAATCGTCTCCCCCCCCCTCTGTCAGATTCTGGAAAAGCCTAGTGAATGCCAGTTTAACCCTAAATAAAGCCATCTACTCGGGCAGGAGTTGTCCACAATAATTTGAAAAGGCATGGACCTGTTGGCTAGATGATAATACCACGGCAACTGATGCAGTAACCAATTCCTAGATTAACACTATATCTCTAGTCTGTTAGTATATTGACCCAACTATTCTCATGTTGCATTATCCTGTCCCACTTTGGTTTTGATTCTTGGAACTGTGCAATGATTGTATTAAAAAACCTTGACTCCTTTCTGAATTCTGATACAGGTATTGGGATGATAACCCCTTATTCTTGAAGACCCACAAGGAGGTCTGCTAATCTTCATGAGAAGTCAGCAATGGCAGCCTTAATTATTCTCTCTAAAGGAAACCTGTAGTGACAGAGTTAACTAGACTGTCATTGATGACCTCCTAAACACCCATCTTTCTGAGCTTATGCCTTCAACACTTTCTGAGTCACTGCCAAGACACAATTATACAAATGGAGAGTTCCAACTTCACTTGCTGCATACTCGCTCTGGAGCAGCAACTCATGATGTTGTTAGCAATAGCATTTTCAAGAACATTTCAATAAGACAAAGCTCAGCTGGCAAAGTATCCCACATTGCTCTATTCAGATCTGTAACAGAACATGGTATCATTTTAGCATTTGAAATTCTTTAACAAAACAAAAACCTTCTTACCTTGTCTTGACAAAATGGTCCTTGCATAGTCTGGATGATAGATAGTGAGAGAAGCCAAGTATCTTCCAAACCACATAGGAAATGCATATTCAAATTGTCTCCCATAACTAGACAAAGTGTCCAGATCAGTGCCATCTTGTTTTAACTGTAAAAAACAAACAAATTATGACAATGGAGAAAATAAAGCATGATAGTCATCCAAAAGATTTAATCTTTCTGATTTCTGACAAAGGAATATTTTCTGTGAATACAAGTAGCTGAAAGGCCCACATCAGACAAAAGATTGCAACTGAATCAGGTAGGTAAGGATGAACCCATTTATTGCAATAGAGTCTATATTCAGCTTCTGTTATTTTAGTTTATATTCAGCGTCTGTTATTTTAGTTAGCCATATCCCTTTAGGTCTGGGATTCTATAGTCAGTTTTAGTTTAGGGCTCGATAACCACAATTGGCTAGAGCCAAGTTAGGCATCTGATGGCCACATTTGACAAAAAAATGTGGAGAGGGGAAAAAGGGGTACCAACCCCCGGGACCTTTAACGGTGTTCAATTGATTGGGTATAAACACAGTAACAGCGTTGTAAGGTTTCAAATTTTATTATAAAAGTAGAAAAGCAACAAGCATAGATAAAAAAACATCCGTATATATTACATGAAGCTTTGCCAAACGCATATGGTGCTGCAGTAACATCGCTCTACATGTTTCGCTCAGTGAGCTTCTTCAGGAGCTTTCGATTTTAAAGCAGGCTATGCTGAAAATCACAAAGGAACACAAAACGGATGGAACAGCAAGTTAGTTTAGTTTGGAAATACAACATTCAAACAATAAATCAATACAAATATTGTTGGCATGATGACCAATTACAAAAATAATCTTTAAATATTAATAAACAAGGAAAAAATATATAAGGAGATAACCAGAATGCAAGCTTAGTCAATCTCACCAAGGTAGCCAGCCACAGTTAGTATATGGAAGGTCAAAGATTAATCTGCAGGGTCCCATAGAAATTCAAAGCCACGGTATCCCAAAGACGCCACTCACTCAAAATTGGCCACAGGAGGCAAAGAGCTTTTAGATCCCTAAGTGTTGTAAAATACCATGTAAGGGAGCTGCATGGAATAATGAACAATGTGGTATAACAGTTGCCCAAATGTTAGGCATAGTAAGAAAAAATATAAATTTTTACCTGGGAAAGGAATATGGGTATTGAATCAATAGAATTATCTGCATGGTCACAGTCAACTGAAAACATATGCGGAATAAGCGAAGATAGCAACATCCAATCAAAAAGTAGCCATTAAAATCATAGGCATCAAGTGGGGGAGCGGATTGCCATACTGCAAAGAGTTAGAAGAAATATACTGAAATACCAGCATAGTATATTGGAATTGGGGTTTAAATCATTGCATAAAGTAGACAGGACTTACCAGAGTAGCAGACTAGGAGGATCATGGACAGGGAGAGAGATATCAACTCTCCCTCTCTATCATGGGCCCTGACAGTGATAGCGGCCTCGGCTAGGCTCTTATATACCTCCCATTCCGGCAGCATCTGACGTCACCGCCCGAATGCGGACGTAATGTGGAGAACACGAGGTGCGCATGCGTGCACCATATAGAAACATACAGCGAGCCGCGCGCACAGCGGCACGCATGACCCGGTGGATCCGGCGCATGCCCAGGACTGCATCGAATCCAGCAAAAGGTTGCGCGGCGCCATGTTGATTAAGAGAAAGTCCCCCAATTAGAACGGAAAGGTGAGGGAGGAGCAACGCCTGATTGCTGAGTATAGATGCACTTGGCATACAACCCAGCAGAGCAAACAGTGATGGTATATGGACTAAGTTTGAAGTGGACACATGAATGTAACTCTTGACAGTTAGAGGTCTAGTTGCATTACAGATTAGAAACTACTAGGGAGGGACTAAAGCGCAGAGCAGATAAAATGACTCTGCATTCCAGTGCCACACCACTGTTTCTGCTGGTGAGAAGCTGCGTTCCACGCCGGTTGGACAACAGTTGGAGGATCTCCCCATCATCGCTGCTCTTGTCTTTAGATCTCCAAAACAAAGATAGATGTTGCATTGTAATCATCCTCAGGGGCCCTGCAATTAATCTTTGCTGCAACATTCATCTGGAGGTACAGTGCCTTGAAAAAGTATTCATGCCCCTTGACATTTTTCACATTTTGTCATGTTACAACCAAAAACGTAAATGTATTTTATTGGGATTTTATGTGATAGACCAACACAAAGTGACACATAATTGTGAAGTGAAGGAAAAATGATAAATAGTTTTCAACATTTTTTACAAATAAATATGTGAAAAGGGTGGTGTGCATTTGTATTCAGTCAAAACTTTGTAGAACATCCTTTCGCTGCAATTACAGCTGCAAGTCTTTTTGGGGATGTCTCTACCAGCTTTGCACATCTGAAGAGTAACATTTTTTCCCATTCTTCTTTGCAAAATAGCTCAAGCTCTGTCAGATTGGATGGAGAGTGTCTGTGAACAGCAATTTTCAAGTCTTGCCACAGATTCTCAATTGTTTTATTGGGATTTTATGTGATAGACCAACACAGAGTGGCACATAATTTATGTAAGACCGTCAAAAACGTACAACACTACGACGAGCCGAGAAAAATGAAGTTTAATGCTTCCGAGCATGCCTCGACTTGATTCTGAGCATGCATGGTTTTTTCTCCGTCGGAGTTCCATACAGACTAACGGAATTTCCGTTCTCTTTCTAACTCCGTCGGAATTTCCGACGGAAAAAGTCCGATGGGGCATACACACGGTCGGAATATCCGATGAAAAAATTCTGTCTGACTTTTTTCCTTGGAAATTCTGACCGTGTGTACAGGGCATTTTCGGGCCCTTTGCTAATCATATGTGTTTGGTATCTGTACATTGTATGTATGTATTCATTTTTCTTACATAAAGCTTGTATTATTTCCATACTGGTGTGCATCTATGTAGTTATGGTTAATGTTATATGTGGGTTGCAGTAGTTCCCTGCTTCCAATTACTTTGATTAGATTACTGAGTAATATTCCAGCAAGGGAATCCCCTCTGTTCACAGAAGCCCTGACCTGGGTGGAGGTACTGACAACTTTATTATCAAATCCACTCTTTCAGTTAGCGAAGGTTCTTGTTCTCTTATTTACCTACAGGTTTAGTGCACTACCCTGTTTGGGGAGGGTCATTTCTCATATACCCCCCAACAAATGGCTGCACATTTTATCTATAAAAGTTGGTCCAGAATGCTGCAAAATATTGCTTTCTAGTGTGTGAGCAACATATTTGTGGTCTGGACCCAATAGGAAAATGTAAGTTGCCAAGGCCAGTTAGATTGTTCAACTGACATGATCCCAAGGGCTGGGGATGGTGCTGGCATTGAAAGAGAACTTTTAAAGGATAATTAAAAAAGTTTAATTATCCTTTAAAGTGTGTGTATGGCCAAATCTTATTTTTTCATTCTGGATAGAGCAGGGAAGGGTTAAGAGACCTCGCCAGGTTATTTCTTGCTGTAGTTGTCCCATTGGAAAGATTTCCCTTTTCTTTCTGTCCTAGAGACTCAACAGGAAGCATGGGCAGTAACAGCTAATCAACCACAGAGGTAAGTACAGCGGGGCCCAGGTGGTTAGGGGGGGGGGGAGTGGAGGGTGTTAGTTCAACTTTTCATTTTTGTGAAAAGGTGAAGTTACACTTTATTTTGTTTGCCAAGTTCATATAAATCTACTAGTGCATCCAACACAACCCTCTCCCCAGACTGACTATGCTGCTGTCCAAAGGTGTCTATGTTGCTCATCTATCCAGAGTGGAGACACTCGACATGAATTGTATTACTGACCACATCATCAGGTAAAAATAAAAGGAAACGGGCTATAAAAGAAAAATAAAATAGAGGAAAAAGAAAATGAAATGCAGCCACCACATTTAAAGAGGAAGTAAACCGGCCCAATTTTTTTAATTTTTTTTTTAAAAACCTGCAAACTAAAGGCATTTTGTGCTAGTATGCAACACATTATGAAATACTTACCTTAGAACGAAGCCCTGCACCACCGCGCTGTGAGCTCTGACAGATGCTTCCATCTTCACCCAGTCTTCCTTTCGGGTTCGGGCCCTCCAGCCGTCTGATTGGCCGCGCCGCAATGACATTACTCCCGCACGTGCGCACGGGAGTCACGGATCGTGGCACGGAGCTCTGAAGGGATGGCACGAGTATACCGTCCCTTCAGAGCGCATGCGCCGGTGACATCACTGGCTGCATGAAGTGTGAATATCTCCTAGGTGAAGGTTTAGGACATATTTATAGTACCTACAGGTAAGCCTTATTATAGGCTTACCTGTAGGTACAAGTCTACAGAATAGCTTTACATCCACTTTAAGGATTGGTAAGATGCAATATAGTAACTTTTTGTTTTTAGGTTTCATATTGATTTAATGTGGGCAGATTTTCTTAACCCAATTACAAGTGATCCTGCAAATTGTTTATGGTCGGCATTATTTACACACACCTTTCACCCAGTATATGAGATCTCAAAGCACACATCTGGGTTCAGTGTTATCTACTGACTTTGTTTCTACCCGTAAACGGATAACAGCTGCATGACAAGTCTATTAACTTCCCTGTCTTATCCATGGCACACAAGGGTCAATGCATGTCACATGACACAGGGCCCGCTAAACTTATCAGTGGAACAAGACCTCTGGAACTGGAACTTGTATTGTGAGTTATTGAGTTACTGGGAATTCTATTATGTTACCGTATGTTATGTAAAGGGCTGGCAAAGTTACGTTACAATAGAAGCTACAGTATTTATGCCAAAAAGCGTACCAAATGCATTTAAAAGGTGAAAAGTATGCTTTGTCAATTTTCAATTTTTTTTAGATATTTGTTTCATTATTTGTATAAAGTCTGTGTTTATGCAGGGTGCATACATGACTCTACAAACCAAGAGAATCTTCTGCGGCATTGCACCGATTTCTGTACTAGAAACCTGCACAGATGTCCCTGTAATCGCGTCCGAAATCGGGACTGACAGGCGGGAGTGAAATCGTGTGAGTTCTGCTTAACTCGCACGGCTTCACTCCCCCAGCCAGTGTGAACCTGGGCTAAAAGAAATAGTATTTTTGGTACTGGATATAATAAACTAATAAAGAAAAAAATATAAAAAGCAGTTATGGCTGTTGTAAAACATGAACCAGACTGTGGGTTCTACACAATACAGCTTACAGCACAAACAGGTGGTATAGTCTAAAATTATGTATTTTACCTTAAAGGAAGCTGTACCTTTATTATATTTGTCCTTTCATTTATGTCCCACTGACTTGCAAAATATTTCAGTTTTTACAGTTTTAGCAATCTTCACTGTGCGATCCTGCTCAGTGCCCAATGAACAGGCCTGCCGGGTCCTCTCCTTTGTGAATGTGGACCCCTTACGACTACTGGGTGATTTGGGCCTATGGTAGCCTACAGCTGAGGCCAATGTATAGGCATGAATCGGACTTGTGCAGTAAAAAGAGGACCCATCAAGATAATTTTATTTGCAAGGGCCACACAGTAAAGTTTGCTTCCAGTGCCTTCCAGTTCCAGTGATGATTGCAGGCCCTTTAGTTATCTCAGGATACGAAGTGAGGGAAAAACTTCCAGATGGGTCACAGACAAATAAATCTCTCCCCACCCCATACAAAAGAAAAAAAGAAAAAAATTGGTTGGTGTTTGGCTTAAGCAGCAGTTGATAGTTGTAGTAAAAAAAGGGGATGGACCTATAAACTATATACCATGTTTCCCTGAAAATAAGCCTATATTAATTTTGGCAACAAAAGACCCAGTAGGGCTTATTTTCGGGGTAGGTCTTAACATATTCTCTCTCTCCCTGCCTGTCAGGAATCCCCAGTTTGAACAAACTTAAAATGCCCATATCCTTTCTTTTACAGTAGCACACAATACAGAATGTCTGTGCCCCTGCAATCCAGCAGTGCCAAACACCTCAGGTCAGCTCTCCTCCACCTCTCCCAGCCACCAGCGAGGGACCCCAGCCCCCCTCTCTCTGCAATGCTCAAAGCAGGGGAAAAAAGCACACCAGCATGTGAAGAAAAAAAAATCTGTAAATACCTTGCGGAGACAGGAGTATCCATGCTGCATACTGCACACAGTATGACATGTTGATTGCAGAGGCTCTGCACCGTACTTTCAGTGACCCGCCGAAGTTCTGCGAAGGGAGGGGGGGCCGAGATCCCCCGCAGACAGGCGGGATAAGAGGAGACCAGCGGGGCTGAGTGCCACTCTGTATCAAAGGCACCTGACACTGCTAGAGACAGAGCACACACACTGCACACCGCCGTAACAGGATTATACTGCATTTCCTTGAAAAGCACACAATCATCTCGAACTAGGGCTTATTTTCGGGGTAGGGCTTATATTGCAGCCCTCCTGGAAAATAGCGCTAGGTCTTATTTTCGGGGTAGGTCTTATTTTCGAGGAAACATGTGTTTGCCTATTAATGCTTTATAATGTAAGTCTATGAGCAGTGTCATAGCTTAGTATTTGGCACCATCTAGTGGCCAATACAAGAAATGGACTCTAAGTATTTTCCTTTTATATAGCACTAGAGATACAACAGGAAATGACTGTTCTGTTTACATTTTTGCTATGACCTATTTACCCAGAATGCCAGGTGACCTACCCATGAACACTCAGTACTGAATTGCATGCTGGGTAGGATATAAAAAGGCCCCGCGCGGCCATCTTAGGTCTCTTCTGGACGCATAGCCTGCCTGTAAGGACCTGTGAGGAGGTCTCCAGAAAGTGCGGCCTACTACCACTGCGGAACAGAACATTTAAAGACTCTGCCATTCATCTGATCGCTGGAGAAACTGAGTGACCGGATCAGGAAGGATCCAGAAACATCTGTTGGAGCCATCAGAGGGTCCGGTTCATCTTGCAGAGCGGAGCGGTGTGACGGAAGCCGGCCGGTGAGAAGCAAGACTGTGACCAGCGGAGCGGAGCTGTTCCATCCCTTCAGGCCCAGTTTAGTGAGAGGGCTGTTGCCCACAGTTTCCTACGCACTTGCATACACTTAGACTTTAACACTTATAAGGGGCCCATGTGTCAGTACTAAATATATTTAGTACTGACACATGGGCCCCTTATAATATTCGCTGAGGAAGTCCTTACCCACGGACGATACGCGTGCGGGGGGCTACATGATGTCAGGACAGCCACCTACCTGGTCTTTTATGCTACATGCTTTTGTATCCGAGCACTGGGTCTCAGTGCCGCCTTTGTAAGTAGCCTCTTTTTAATAAACTAGTGTTTTTTTGATTATACGGAGAGCACTATGTATTTCATTTGATTTTTACATGAACAACCATTTGAGAGTGCGCTTATGAGGCTTCTGACTGTGTGAGGAGACTGATTGGAGGACCATATGAGAAGACAGCCCACTCATCTTTACCATTACCCTTGCTAAGGGACTGTTCGAATTACCTTTCTGTTAATTCAGAGGTCCAATCGTTAAGGTGAGCAGCCAGTACCTCTGGTGGTGGAAACACTGAAGTGGATGCACAGTGATTGTTTTTCAAGCACCCTGTTCACTACCTAGGAGTTTCTCATCCCTTTCCTGTCGGTATGTCAGCAGCTGATACATCTTGGCTTTTATGAAGGAAAAAAGTTGCGCTAAACATGAAAAGAAAAAAGGAAATTACCCTATGAGTAAGGGTATAGTATGAAAACGTGAATCAAAATAACACACATAAATAATTATTGATAATACCACAATAACAGAATGAACAATAAAAAGTGATGCGTGAAATAAAAAATATGTGTAGAAAATAAAATGGCCACAGAACTCGCATCAAATTGACATTTGCACTCTGCCTGTGACACATATAATGATATCAACCGTCATGCAATATCATATAAAATAACGAAATAATAAAGAGCACAGCGGCTCTCCGGATGAACACTGTGAATAGGTGATATAAATTCAACACAGGGAAAAAAACACAGTATCAAAGTTCATAGATGAAATGCATTTAGATCCTTCAAAAATATAGTATGAAAACGTGAATCAAAATAACACACATAAATAATTATTGATAATACCACAATAACAGAATGAACAATAAAAAGTGATGCGTGAAATAAAAAATATGTGTAGAAAATAAAATGGCCACAGAACTCGCATCAAATTGACATTTGCACTCTGCCTGTGACACATATAATGATATCAACCGTCATGCAATATCATATAAAATAATAAAATGAACCATGCACCTTTCCACCATCTGTTACAAAAGCCTTTTGTAACAGATGGTGGAAAGGTGCATGGTTCATTTTAAAGCTACTGCCTTTAGAATTGTCAGCAAAGGTCTGAAGAAAACCCCAAAGGTTGGAGTATTTTTTGGACCTACTGTAACTGTGAAGGATCGGAGGTAAAAGGATGTAAGTGAATGCACAGCTTGGCTGGGGAATTAGCCACAGGCGCATCCCGATCCCCTGTCATAAGGAATCATCGATCTGCGGTAAGCGGCAGTGTGTCTATAGGTGAAGGCTGTCCTATCCATCACTTTATCTCTGGTGTTTATCCATTATGGACTGTACCGAACACGGTGGAGGACTTTTTTGAAGGATCTAAATGCATTTCATCTATGAACTTTGATACTGTGTTTTTTTCCCTGTGTTGAATTTATATCACCTATTCACAGTGTTCATCCGGAGAGCCGCTGTGCTCTTTATTATTTCGTTATTTTATATGATATTGCATGACGGTTGAGATCATTATATGTGTCACAGGCAGAGTGCAAATGTCAATTTGATGGCCATTTTATTTTATACACATATTTTTTATTTCACGTGTAGCGGGGTCTCCGTTGAGGCCCCATGGACTACGTTACCCAGAACCCCGTTTGGCACCCAGGGTGCATTGGGCTGCCGCAGAGACTCATGGGTGGGGTATAAAAGGGGAGGGCGAGGCTCAGCCCGGCCTCTTTGGACACCGCGCGGCTGGCAAGAGGACTTCCTGTGCAGACCTGCTGTGAGTGCAAGGCCTGAGGCCTGGGCCTTGCGCACTTCCAGAGAGCCTTCCACCTCACTGCGGAGCCTGTGCGGCGACATACATCTACCTGCTTGAGGGACGTCAGTGAACCGAAGATAAGGCGGTGGCAGATCCTGTGTGTGTGGACACAGCAGTGGGAGTCCCGGACTGGGATTGAGTCCAGAGGGGTGAGAGAGCACCTGCTCACAACCATACTTGAGTGCTTTACTAGGCCTATAGACTGCCTTGGCCCATCGGGTGATATTTCCCTTTTCCTGTCAGGAGACTAGTTGGAGGACTGAGTCACATAGTCTCCGGGGAGTTGTTCCATTACCTTAGACCTTGTTGGATTACAAGTATTGTTCCTGTATGTGCACCACCGATCATCTGGCATGCGAAGATTCCTTCTCTAGAGACTGAGTTTTAGCTAAGTCAGGGCTGACTGGGAGTAGATAGTAGATAGCCATATTGCTAACGGGGACCCAAGCTATATGTTGGTGTGTGTTAGAACTAAGTGCGCATTATCATTAACTACTGTTAATATTACTGCAGGGCTCTGCATGCATGTGTTATATGTAATATTAAATGTTCACCCCCTTTTATCTACAAGTAAACCTTTTACCTTTTCTCAAATCTGGTGTTGGAGTCCCTATATATATATTTTATCACTTGAAGAAAGGTATTGTGGGATTGTGTGTAAACTGCTATAGAGTTTTATGGAAATACCACCCCTAGACTAGCTGTGCCAGAGAAGGGCTGAGTAGATTGCCGGGGGTTGGCTGTGCTGTGTACAGGGCCCAAAAGCAAACCAGCGGCTCCCTTAGTCTGGGGGTAACGCTACACACGCATCACTTTTTATTGTTCATTCAGTTATTGTGGTATTATCAATAATTATTTATGTGTGTTATTTTGATTCACATTTTCATACTATACCCTTAAGCCCTGTACACACGATCGGATAACCTATGGATTTTCGTCCGATGGATTTGACCATCGGAAATCCGATGAAACTGTTTTTCATCAGTCTTGGCCACACACCATCAGTTTAAAAACCGACGGCAACAAAACGACGGCACGTACAAAACGTACGACGCGCTATAAAAAGGCCGAACAAATCTAATGGCGCCACCCCTTGGGCTGCTTTTGCTGATTTTGTGTTACCGCGTGTTAGTAAAAGTTTGGTGAGAGCCGATTCGCGCTTTTCAGTCTCCGTGCTTTGCAGATCGTTTCCTGGTGTTCAGTTTGTGCTTGTGGGTTTGTATTTGTGATTCAGTGCGTGCAGTCAGGTCGTTACTGCCTTGCAGTGCCTTCTTGGCCATTCGTTTCCTGTTTTTCAGGTCGTTCTTCTCAGGCCTTGCTGTTCCACAGTGCGTTCTGTTTGAGTGCGTTCTGACCAGCTGACCGGTTTAAAACCATGTTTGAAGTGTGTTCTCGTTCTCGAGCTCGTGCTGGCTTTGGGCTTGGTGTTGCAGTTAACACTGTAACCCGAGTTCAGTCTGTGAACAGGGTGAGGAGGAGTTCATGGACTAAGAATTGGTTGCTCCAGCGGGACCAATTCTCTCATATGCCTCTGCTGCTGGAAATCCATGAGAATAATCCTGATGATTTCAGGAATTATCTCAGGATGACGGACCCCGTATTTCACCGTCTGTTGGATTTGCTGTCCCCCTATATCACGAGGCAGGACACTGTGATGCGCCAGGCCATCACTGCCGAGCAGAGGCTTATTGCCACGTTGAGATACCTGGCGACTGGGAGAAGCTTGCAGGACGTCAAGTTCTCAACAGGCATCTCCCCCCAGGCTCTCTGGATCATTATCCCTGAGACGTGTTCGGCCATCATTCAGGTCCTGCAGAAGGACTATATGAAGGTAATTTTTCTCCTTTAACCTCACATTATATGTTTTGATTGTTTTTGAATCTTCTTATTTTTTCCCTCCTAACCCAAATTTGCCTGTTTGTAATATCCTGGTAATGTCCCCATTTTCCCCATGCATTTTTTGACCTGTAAAGGCCTTTTTGGGCCCTCCATGCCTATTTCCCTTCACTAACCTCTCCAGCATGCTATCGTGGGTGAAAACCCAGCTAGCCTTCTATTTTCCTTTTCCTTTTTGTGGGGTCATTGCCCGCGTAGTTTGACAACCCTCCCTCCCCCCCTAAAGATGTTACCAATTTTTTAGTTCTCAATCAAGCTCAGCAGAGTGGTCGAGCCTTTTTTTGGATCCCCCACAATCACCTTAGGCCCCCCCCCTTAGTTTATTTTAGAATGTCCACTCAGCGGGGGTGAGGCATCTGCTAAGTGGGCCTTTGTTTATTGGTAGGAAATACTCCCCTAAATAATAATGTTAGAATGATGTTGGTCAACAATGTTTTTGTGTGTAATCTGCTTGCACTGTAAACATAAACCGTACTAATGTCTTCTTTTTGTTTGACTCCACAGTTCCCTAGCACACCACAGGAATGGCTGACTGTGGCCTCCCAATTTGCCCAGCGGTGGGATTTCCCCAACTGCGGAGGGGCAATTGATGGGAAGCACGTCCACATAGTGCCGCCACCCCGTTCGGGGTCATACTATTTTAACTATAAAGGTTTTAATAGCATAGTGTTAATGGCGGTGGTGTCGGCACGGTACGAGTTCCTGTATGTGGACGTGGGGAAGAACGGCTGGATGTCCAATGGCGGAGTATTCACTGAGACGCAGTTCGCTCACCGTCTGCAGGCTGGGGGTCTTGCACTGCCTCCAGATGCAGAGAACGTGGAAGGGCTACCGTTCGTTTTCATCGCGGATGAAGCTTTTGGACTAGGACCACACCTCATGCGGCCGTTTCCCCAACGCACCCCCACCCCGGAGAGGAGGGTTTTAATTACCGGCTGGCCAGAGCCCGGAGAGTTGTGGAGAATGCCTTCGGGATAATGGCCAGCCGGTTCCGCCTGTTCCAGACAGCTATCAATTTGGCGGATTATAAACTGAACAACATTGTGTACTGCTGATGCTTGTTGCACAATTTTTTAAGAAAATACTCCACAAATTATGTGTCATCAGTTGGGTCTGAGGCCGGTCCCTCTGAACTGATAAATCTGACCGGCCTCAGCACTGCCCGTACTGGCTTGGCCCCCCAAAGTGCCCGTGAAGTACGTCAGAAATACGTAGAGTACTTCACGGGTAGGGGGGCCATCGCAATGCCAGACCACATCTGAACTTTGATGTTACCTTTTTTAAATAAACAAAAATATTTGATTTACTACAAACTTGTGTTGTCATTCTTTTATTTGTGGTTTATGTGTCTCCCAGGTTCTAGTAGTGCCAAGTGTATTTCTCCTTAGTAAATAGCCTCCAATCTCAGAGGTAAAAACACTCATTTTGCATCTTCAGAACTGCTATTGAGCATAGAAACAACAAGGCACACCTTTTTTCGACTTCCCCAATGTTTTTATTGATTGCAACACAGTTATTTTTTTTTTCGAAAGATTTTTTTGGGGTGTTTTGTGTGGCTTTTTTGGCAGAAACATGCATGGGTCAAAAGCCACATTTTTTTTCATTAAAAAGTAATAAAATAACACAGTGAAAAATACAAACAGGAGATGGGGTGATGTTACCCCTGATCCATCCCAAATGTGAAGAAACACACTTTCTTTTTGGGGCTCAAATGGGTATCTTCAACATGATCCCATGGCTAGGGTAAACATGTGTTATCTGCCATCATGGAGGATCAATGGACGTGCTTTGGGGGTGAAAACCCTTCCTCTCCCCTACTTGAGGAGGGAGGAAGAGGTTGCACCCCCAAAACAGGGACATAGATATCCTGTGACGGCAGATAGCACATGTTGAGTCTTCAGTGTGTGCATCTTCACATTTGGGCTGGTGGAAATCCCATAGAAAAATTCCAACACATAACAAAACACACAAAAAGGGGGGGGGGGTCACACTATTCTCCCCAAAATATCTATCATGTTTTTATATTTTTGCTCAATCACAATCATTCTCTTTCTCATAATGTCCATTTCGCTACTGCATTCCATGATTTCCTGAATGATTATTTTGGCGCTGGCACTCGAGAATGGCGGATTTGGACTTCCTGACACACCGCCACGTTCAGTCCCTAAAAAGAAAAAAATATTTTAAAACTATGCAGGCCTACATCTGTATTTACCTTGAAGTTGTGGTGACAGACACTGACCTGTTGTGCTGATAAGCTCCACCTCTCCTTCCTCCACCTCTCCTTCCTCCACCTCTCCTTCCTCCGCCTTCACTTTCTCCCCCTCCGCTTCCTGAACCTGCTGAACTTTGTCTGCTTTGGGATCTTCAGGGAGTTTCTGTGGTGTTGGGTTCCTCGTCTCATGAGCATGGTGTCCTCCCACTCTCCTCTCCCCTATGGGAATATAAAAAATAATGTATCCTTTAGCACACAGACTTTTTAGGCCTGAAAATGGATTCTCAATGTTTTAAAGTGGGGTCCAATTGATATTTGGCCCTGAGTTTCAAGATGAACATATGAGATCTTGCAAACTCAACAAAGCAACATGTTATTTTGGAGGACACTCACAAATTCACTTGGATAAACACCAAGGTATCCACTGGACCACCTGTGTGTGACACCGTTAAGAAATTTGGTCATGTGGCCCAGAGTATAGTATCTTGATGAAGAACAAAAAAGAGTACACAACTGCTGCAGTGTCATCTCCTTTACCCAGAATACAGTTTATTCTTTCATTCACATTCTAAATTTCCTTACAACACATCATCTAGCCAACAATGTGTAGATAAACATTGTTGAAGTAAAATGAGGCATCCCACATGTAGTTTACGTGGATATGTGCCAAACATGTTTGGGGGAAGAGCAGCAAGTTATTGGTCAAAACATTGGGCAAATAAGTGGACTCTCCACTTAACCAGAAGATGAGATTTCAAAATGTGAAACCAGTCAAGCCAAGCACATGGTGCAAAACATGGAAGAATACATATTACAATGTGAAAGAACACAGTAAAATAAACTTACTTTTTTCAATGCTTTTTATAAGCTTCTTATACTGCTCCGGCTCCCTGAGCTTCAGGTCTGACCACCTTTTACGGAGTTGTTCCTTGGATCTCCTGACCCCATATTTTTTATAGAGAGTCTTCGCAACTTTGTCCATAATTTGTGACTTCCGGAGATTAGGGGTGTCGTATGGGCAATGCTTGCCGTCGTAATCCTTCCTCCGCAGAATGTCCACCATCTCCGCCATCTCAGAAAAAGACATATTAGTCGCCTTGTATCTTTTTTGACTGGATCGGGACGTTTCCGCCTCCGGGCTTTCCTCGTCGGTAATTTCAAGTAAAGAAGCCACCTGTGTCTGCGACATGTCGCCGTCTCACACTGTGCGCCGATCGTTAAGGGGCGGGAAAATCCTGGAAAAGTCCGTCATGGGCGGGCGACGAGGGCGGAGTTACACGCATGCGCAGGGTATAAAAAGGGGAAAGAAGTTATTAGGGATGCGCGGAGTAAGGACGACCGGAAGTGAACCAACGAAGTGAACTAAGGTAAGAAGGGAACTCGGGCCTGCAGTGGCCTATAATGATTCATGATTGTAAAGGGCAATATTGTGATAAGTTGAGGAGAATCAATTCTGATCCTTTACTTTTTTTTCTTTTGTTTTTTACTTGTTGTTCAAAAAAGATGCAGAAACTACGAGAGCCGGAGGTGATGCTGATTTTTATAGAAAAATATAAGGAACAGCGCAACCTGTGGGAACTGAAACACTCAGCGTACCACAAAAGTGATGTACGTCGGGCAACTATTACCAAGTTAGCAGAGGATATGAAGCCATGGATCCCAGATGCAGACTACACTATGATCAATAATAAAATCAACAACCTGCGTAATTCGTATAAAAAAAAATACAAGGAAGTGCGCCAGTCAAAGAGATCAGGAGCAGCAGCCGACGATGTAGTAAAGCCCAAGCTGTGGTACTACAGACATCTTCAATTTCTGGATGACCAGATCGAGGCCAGGGAATCTATTTCCAGCCTTCCCTCAACCCTTCCTTCCACCCTTCCCTCCAGCGTTCCTTCCACCCTTCCCTCCACCCCTGCAGAGGCGGAGGAGGAGCCTCCCGAGCTAGAAGAGCCAGATCTTCACATCTTCAGCCCGGTATAGTATTTTTGATTATAATTATTGTCCACTAAGTAATACTGTGTTGAACTGTTTGGATTAGCCATAAATGATATCACCCCCCCCCCAAAAAAAAACAGGAAAGAGATCAAAATTGTGTGTGATAGATTCCCCAAATAATCCAATTTTTCATTTTCTTTTAAAAACAGGATGAGGCAAGCCAGGAGGAAGAGGGTCAGGAGTGTGGCAGGCAGGAGGAGGCAGGGCCAAGTGGGACTCAGCAGGTCCCCAGGCCTAGTGGCAGCACCGTCTCCCAAGTGGCTCCCCTCCACGTCAGACCGCCAAAACAACGGCGGATGACACAAGTGGAGGAGGAGTCACTAAAGATGATTCAGGAGGCTGCTGCTATCATGAGGGCCCCCCTCAACCCTACGGAGGGGTTTAGCACCTATCTGGCGGATAAGTTGCTCAGAATGGAGGCGGGACAACGGGCCCTTTGTGAGCACCTCATATATATGGCCGTACACATGGGGGCGAGGGGGCTGCTGACTGAGGCCACCCATATCTCGCAGCAGGCCAATCCCTCTCCTCCTTCTCCTCCTCCTCCTGCCACATCACCACCCACAGTGGCCCAGCCTGCAAGGGTGCGTGGACGGGGCCGTGGAGAGAACGCTGCAGAGAGGCGTGGAAGGAAGGCTACAGGGAAGAGCAGGAGGTGATTCCCTGGCCTCGAGCTGCTCATCCAGAAATTGAAGGTTGATGGAGTACCACAGCTTGGGATGATGTATGTCTTTGGCTGCTGCTCCTGATTTCATGCTGTTGTTGATTTTATTATTGATCATAGTCAGGTCTGCATTTGGGATCTAATGACTTTATATCCTCTGCTAATTTCTGAATAGTTGCCCTTCGGTTTTTGTTTGTTTTTTGTCCGAAATAAAGGGACATTTGATTTCAGCCAACATACATGCCTGATGTGTTTTTTTTGGAAGTAGCAATAAGATTTCATAAATACAATGTGTAATTAATAACAAGGGACACCAACCTCCATGAGTAAAAAATAAAAATAATATGTTGTTCTGAGAAATTGACACACCAAAAAATGCACAACAAATTTAAAGACAAAAACAAAAAAAAAGGTGTAATTTGTGAGGTTGGCCTTGAAGAATTAAACTAATTATTCCTAAGATCACAAGAAAGAAGAAAGACATACGTTTGTCAGAACTCATTAGAAAGATCTGCTGCCAAAATGACATTTTAAAGACCGTTCTAAAGCAAAAAAACATGCGCTGCATTAAACGAAGCAATAACTTGCAGAATGACGAATGTGCTCTCTCCATTAGGAACGCTAGTTTTACCAGAACGAGCGCTCCCGTCTCCTAATTCAGTCTAAGCATGCGTGGGTATTTTAACCGATGGACTTGCCCATAGATGATCGGAAATTCCCATCGGTTTTTTATCCATCGGAAAAATTTAAAACAAGTTCTATTTTTTTCCATCCGATGGAAAAAAGACCGATGGGTACCATACACGATCGGTTTGTCTGATGAAAAGCATCCATCGGACGGTTTTCATCAGTTAAACCGATCGTGTGTACGGGGCTTTACTCATAGGGTCATTTCCTTTTTTCTTTTCATGTTTAGCGCAACTTTTTTCCTTACTAAATTTCTTGGTGTTGTATAGCACTTATTGTTGCAGCTTTAGTCTTAGGTCTGTTCACGAATTAGCACCGTTTTTTTTCTTTTCCTATCTTGGCTATTATACCTTCAACTCTTTGGACTTGTTCATGGGACTTTTAGTTTTCTTTTGAGCACTGCACTGCTTTTTCACATAAGTTTTACTTAAGAATTTTTTTATTGACCTTCAGTGTCCAGCTGCTTTGTGTTAGGATTGATTTTGCACTGTCTAATTTTTTCTATCATAAAAAAAAAGAGATGAATCTCACCAATAGGAACACAGAAAATGTTTGCCTTTAAATACCGGTATATAATTTACACCATTTCAGATTACAAATTGTTAAAAAGTAAGCACACCTGGGAGTCTCCAGTTTATGCAACACAGTCTCACTTACAATTATTGAGCACCATCCTGTAACCTAAATATACTTTACTACTAAGGCTGGGTTCACACACGTGGCGTGCGAATTCCAGCTCCATTTTCTCTGCGAAGAGAAAAAACAGCTGTTCAGCGGTTCCTCTCCATTGTAGATGCGGATCGGCTGACCTGGGAGGGGGAGAGGGGGAGGTGTAGTGAGCAGGGAGAGAATTTGTGTTCAGAACGGAACACATCTGCGAATCAGATGCGTTCCCATAGAACATAATGTGCAGAGAATTTGCACCGCAATGCCTAGAAAACGCACACGTTTTTTCTGACAATGCGCAGTGCGAATGCAACGCACATATGTGAACCTGATCCATTTAAACTAATAGATTTTTACATGTTATGCGAATTGGATGCGGTGCATTCAATTCGCATAGGTGTGAACCCAGCCTAACAGAGTACAGAGGATTAACAATAGGCTAATCTTATGTACATTTAGGTTTAGCGTCATTCATACATGCTTGAGCCTTAGGGAATGGCTCAAGCACATATGAGAATTCATGAGAATGTTTCACCATTCTTCCAGAAGCACATTTGTGAGGTCAGACACTGATGTGGATAAGAAGGCCTGGCTTGTAGTCTCCGCTCGAATTCATCCCAAAGGTGTTCTATCGGGTTGAGGTCAGGGCTCTGTGCAGGCCAGTCAAGTTCCTCCACCCCAAACTCACTCATCCATGTCTTCATGGACCTTGCTTTGTGGACGGGTCCAAATCATTTGGTGGATGGGGGATTATGGTGTGGGGTTGTTTTTCAGGGGTTGGGCTTGGCCCCTTATGGCGCGTACACACAGTCGGAATTTCCGAGGAAAAAAGTCAGACGGAATTTTTCCATCGGATATTCCGACCATGTGTATGCCCCATCTGACTTTTTCCGTCGGAAATTCCGACGGAGTTAGAAAGAGAACATGTTCTCTTTTATTCCGATAGAGAACATGGTCGGAATTTCCATTCGTCTGGATGCAATTCCGACGGACTAAAAACCACCCATGCTCAGAATCAAGTCGACGCATACTCGGAAGCTCGTCGTAGTGTTGTACGTCACCGCGTTCTTGACGGTCGGAATTTGGTGTGACAGTGTGTATGCAAGACAGCTTGAACGGAATTCCGTCGGAAAAACCCATCAGAGTTTATTCCGACAAAAAATCTGACCGTGTGTACGGGGCATTAGTTCAAGTGAAGAGAACTCTTAAGGTGTCAGCATACCAAGACATTTTAGACAGTTTTATGCTCCCAACTTTGTGGGAACAGTTTTGAGACGGCCCCTTCCTGTTCCAACATTACTGCACACCAGTGCACAAAGCAAGGTCCATAATGACATGGATGAGCGAGTTTGGGATGGAGGAACTTGACTGGCCTGCACAGAGTCCTGACCTCAACCCGACAGAACACCTTTGGGATGAATTAGAGCAGAGACTGCGAGCCAGGCCTTCTCGTCCAACATCAGTGCCTGACTTAAGAAATCCGCTTCTGGAAGAATGGTCAATTCCCACAGACACACTCCTAAACCTTGTGGACGGCCTTCCCAGAAGCGTTGAAGCTGTTATAGCTGCAAAGGGTGGGCCAACTCAATATTGAACCCTACAGACTTAGACTGGGATCCCATTAAAGTTTATGTGCGTGTAAAGGCAGGTGTCCCAATACAATGTATGACAAGCAGATAATGGAACTGTCCCATATTCAGCTCTGGACTTTTTTTCTTTCAGAAAAATAATGACAGCTCTATATCATTGAACAGATTGCGAGATATTTCCACCGGCCAGCAAACCTAGCACTGGTTGTGCCTCTGTCCCTCAGTACCCATTTAGAAAACAATGAGGTTGATTTACTAAAGGCAGATATACTGTGCACTAAAAGTGCACTTGCTCTAGATCTGAGGGGAAGCTTTGCTGATTTCTATCATCCAATCATGTGCAAGAAAAAATTCTGTTTTTTTTTCCTTGCATGTTCCCGTCAGATCTAGAGCAACTGCACTTGCAATGCAAAGGCTATTTACCTTTAGTAAATCAACCCCATTGCCTATGATGGTGCTGCAGCCACTGCACAGGCTGTGCTCTGAATGGGAAAATTTAAAAGAGAAGAATGGCCAAAACTTTTTTGGTCATACTTCTTCTGTGGGTCACAGGAGCGCCCTTACTCTTGCTCTCCTGTGACCCAGAGTCAGAGTCTTCCCCATCAACTCCGGAGACATTGGAGATGATGGGGAAGACGTGACATGCTGTCCGGCGGCCCGCGGGCATTTGCCCGGTATGCCCTATGGCCAGTCCAGGCCTGTCATCAACCATGTAAATTGCTAAATGTTGTACCTTCATTAAATGTAACCATATTGCTACACTTAGAGGCGTCTCTCTTCTCTTTTATACTCAGTTGTGATATGACGCTACTTGTATATAAAGACATCGCTTGTTCATGAAGTCAAAATGTAATTAAAAAATTTTGCTTATCTTGCAAAACGCTCTTAAACCAAGTTCCTCTCAAACCAAGGTTTTACTGTATATCAGTGGGCCCAATCTTCTGATAAGAAATTGCTATCTGAGCCCTGGTGGTGGGTACATTATGGGCAAAAGCATAGTTCAAAATTGCCATTAGATTTGATGTACTGGATTTATAGTACAAGAGATATAACTATATGAACACATCCTAGCTGTATGGGAAGATAAATACTATGACTAAGAGACAACAGAAACATTTTTAGACCCAAATACACTGTACATTACCAGGCTCGCTTATGGTTTCCATCACATGTGCTCATTGATTGGGCCTCCATGAGATATTCCAGGTGGGGTCACCTCCTTTGTTTTGGGGTGCTGGGCTCAGTCCCTTAAATAAACTCTTTCTGCTCTCTTAAAGAATCAAGGGTGCAAAACACATCAAGAAAAGGCTGCTCCCCTTCTACCACTGCTTACATATTATGTACATTTTGTTAAAACTATATAGCAGTACTGTAAGGGGAGAGTGATATAGGAAAGCTTATTTGTATAGAACATTGTGGTATTGATATATAATGCGCTTTGATAAAGCTGCTTTATGAAGTTTTTATAATGTTATATAATAAATTCAAAATCTGATTTTATTATATGGATATTGCTTTGAATTTGTTTTTTTTATTTTGGGGCACCTTAAAAGTCCTGTTTTTAATCATTCTAATTTGCTGATGATATTTTGTGAGATATGGTGCTAGGATTCATCTCCCTGTCCAAAGTGATTGATTGAAATAACAGCGTCTTACCACATGAGCATTTCCATACAGCCAGTGTGTCTCAGGACCTGGAAAAGAACGGAAAATTTTCTGCAGCTGCTTCCTCTTCAGATGCAATGAATAAGCTTTATATAGGAAATAGAAGACACACAGCCAGGCAACCCAGTGAAATAGATCTGAGAAACTCAGAGAGGGCAATCCAAAGATAGAGGGCGCCATGCTGGAAGTGTACACTGCGCTGTGTACACTACATTAATATCTATACTGTATGACAAGTCACATAAATAGTGTAATGTCAGGAGAAGGCATGTCCTCACAAATGCAGTTGATAGGACAATGTACAGAGTAGGAGGACAGGATCTAAAGGAAGGTGTGACTTCCCTGACAATCATATACAGACACAGTCTAAAGTGTGCAGTAGGTCTGATTCAGCAGAAAAGAGAGAAAATATTTCTACAATAAAAACCTTTAAGCCCTGTTCACACGGTAGGGGAATCCCGTCTATTTGAAAACCGTTGGTTTTCTCGACGGGATTCCTGCCAAGCTTGCCTTGCCAAGCCCTGTGTACAGACGGCCATTCAAAAGAACAGCCGTTTTTTTGAATGGCAAGAACGCGGTGACATCATCGACTACGACGAGCCAGTGCTCGTCACATTCGATGCCGTCGCCGCCATCTTGCTACACCCCACACTAACCTTGTATGCTACCGTGCATGCGTCAAAGTCTCATTGAGCATGTGGGGGCTTACCTGGGACAGGTAAGCATACTCACAAATGGTTTTCTTGGCAGGAAAACTCTGCCGAGAATCCCGGCGAGAAAAATAGAGAGCAGGTTCTCTATTTTTCTCGTTGAGATTCCCGGCAGTTTTCCTGTCGAGAAACCATACACACGAACGGGTTTCTCGCCAAAAAGCTCTCCCAGCAGTTTTCTTGCAGAGAAAACCAGTCGTGTGTACGAGGCTTTAGTGTTTTACAATACATACTCGTGTGCCTATAAAAGTCCATTTCCCTTAGTTCTTAGCGACAACTATACCAAAAGAGCAGTGGTTCTCAGCCCTGTCCTCAAGCACCCCCAAAAGGCCATGTTTGCAGGTTTACCTTTATCTTGCACGGGTGCTTTAAATCAGAGTCAATGGCTTGGTATTTTGGAAAGCTATTTTACCTAAGAGAAATTCCTAAAACATGGCCTGTTGGGGGTACTTGAGGACAGGGTTGAGAACCACTGCAATAGAGCACCTTTGGGATGTGGTTAGGGTATATTCATACCAGATACAGTGGGATTGTGGTGGGTGGTAGGGATGAGCTTCGTGTTCGAGTCGAACATACGTTCGACTCGAACATCGGCTGTTCGATCGTTCGACGAAGATCGAACGATTTGGGCCGTTCGCGCCAAATTCGAGTGACGCGAACGGCCCACAATGCACTACGCCATCGCAGTGTCATCCAGGCGCTGTGATTGGCCAAGCATGCACTGTGACCCCGCATGCTTGGCCAATCACAGCGCCGGCAGCGAGGAGAGCAATGATTGGCCACAGGCAGGATGCCTGTGGCCAATTATTGCTGAGGGTGTTTAGTACACGCCCCACACTATAAAAGGCCGCCAGCACGGCGGCCTAGTGTAGTGTGTTCCGGAGCAGGGATAGAGCAGCATAGGCAGGGACAGTGACTGTTATTTCTTTCTTGCTTAACCTGGATTCCTTTAGTTTAGGGAAAGAGAAGGATAGGTAGGGAGAGTGTCAGTGTGTTTTGTGCTTGTGCTATAGTGTGCTTAAAAAAAACATTTATTCTAGGGACAGAAAACTGTAGGTAGGGACAGTGTCAGTTTCTTTCACTCTGCAAGTCCTTGTTTCCAGGGACCTGGAAGGACAGTGAGTGAATTGTCCTTGTGCTATATTGTGCTTAAAAAAACATTTATTCTAGGGACAGAAAACTGTAGGTAGGGAGAGTGTCAGTTTATTTCACTCTGCAAGTCCTTGTTTCCAGGGACCTGTAAGGACAGTGAGTGAATTGTCCTTGTGCTATATTGTGATTAAAAAAAACATTTTTTCTAGGGACAGAAAACTGTAGGTAGGGAGAGTGTTTTTTTTCTTTCACTCTGCAAGTCCTTGTTTCCAGGGACCTGTAAGGACAGTGAGTGAATTGTCCTTGTGCTATATTGTGCTTAAAAAAAACATTTATTCTAGGGACAGAAAACTGTAGGTAGGGAGAGTGTCAGTTTATTTCACTCTGCAAGTCCTTGTTTCCAGGGACCTGTAAGGACAGTGAGTGAATTGTCCTTGTGCTATATTGTGATTAAAAAAAACATTTTTTCTAGGGACAGAAAACTGTAGGTAGGGAGAGTGTTTTTTTTCTTTCACTCTGCAAGTCCTTGTTTCCAGGGACCTGTAAGGACAGTGAGTGAATTGTCCTTGTGCTATATTGTGCTTAAAAAAAACATTTATTCTAGGGACAGAAAACTGTAGGTAGGGAGAGTGTCAGTTTATTTCACTCTGCAAGTCCTTGTTTCCAGGGACCTGTAAGGACAGTGAGTGAATTGTCCTTGTGCTATATTGTGATTAAAAAAAACATTTTTTCTAGGGACAGAAAACTGTAGGTAGGGAGAGTGTTTTTTTTCTTTCACTCTGCAAGTCCTTGTTTCCAGGGACCTGTAAGGACAGTGAGTGAATTGTCCTTGTGCTATATTGTGCTTAAAAAAAACATTTATTCTAGGGACAGAAAACTGTAGGTAGGGAGAGTGTCAGTTTATTTCACTCTGCAAGTCCTTGTTTCCAGGGACCTGTAAGGACAGTGAGTGAATTGTCCTTGTGCTATATTGTGATTAAAAAAAACATTTTTTCTAGGGACAGAAAACTGTAGGTAGGGAGAGTGTTTTTTTTCTTTCACTCTGCAAGTCCTTGTTTCCAGGGACCTGGAAGGACAGTGAGTGAATTGTCCTTGTGCTATATTGTGCTTAAAAAAAACATTTATTCTAGGGACAGAAAACTGTAGGTAGGGAGAGTGTCAGTTTATTTCACTCTGCAAGTCCTTGTTTCCAGGGACCTGTAAGGACAGTGAGTGAATTGTCCTTGTGCTATATTGTGATTAAAAAAAACATTTTTTCTAGGGACAGAAAACTGTAGGTAGGGAGAGTGTTTTTTTTCTTTCACTCTGCAAGTCCTTGTTTCCAGGGACCTGTAAGGACAGTGAGTGAATTGTCCTTGTGCTATATTGTGCTTAAAAAAAACATTTATTCTAGGGACAGAAAACTGTAGGTAGGGAGAGTGTCAGTTTATTTCACTCTGCAAGTCCTTGTTTCCAGGGACCTGTAAGGACAGTGAGTGAATTGTCCTTGTGCTATATTGTGATTAAAAAAAACATTTTTTCTAGGGACAGAAAACTGTAGGTAGGGAGAGTGTTTTTTTTCTTTCACTCTGCAAGTCCTTGTTTCCAGGGACCTGGAAGGACAGTGAGTGAATTGTCCTTGTGCTATATTGTGCTTAAAAAAAACATTTATTCTAGGGACAGAAAACTGTAGGTAGGGAGAGTGTCAGTTTATTTCACTCTGCAAGTCCTTGTTTCCAGGGACCTGTAAGGACAGTGAGTGAATTGTCCTTGTGCTATATTGTGATTAAAAAAAACATTTTTTCTAGGGACAGAAAACTGTAGGTAGGGAGAGTGTTTTTTTTCTTTCACTCTGCAAGTCCTTGTTTCCAGGGACCTGTAAGGACAGTGAGTGAATTGTCCTTGTGCTATATTGTGCTTAAAAAAAACATTTATTCTAGGGACAGAAAACTGTAGGTAGGGAGAGTGTCAGTTTATTTCACTCTGCAAGTCCTTGTTTCCAGGGACCTGTAAGGACAGTGAGTGAATTGTCCTTGTGCTATATTGTGCTTAAAAAAAACATTTATTCTAGGGACAGAAAACTGTAGGTAGGGAGAGTGTCAGTTTATTTCACTCTGCAAGTCCTTGTTTCCAGGGACCTGTAAGGACAGTGAGTGAATTGTCCTTGTGCTATATTGTGATTAAAAAAAACATTTTTTCTAGGGACAGAAAACTGTAGGTAGGGAGAGTGTTTTTTTTCTTTCACTCTGCAAGTCCTTGTTTCCAGGGACCTGTAAGGACAGTGAGTGAATTGTCCTTGTGCTATATTGTGCTTAAAAAAAACATTTATTCTAGGGACAGAAAACTGTAGGTAGGGAGAGTGTCAGTTTATTTCACTCTGCAAGTCCTTGTTTCCAGGGACCTGTAAGGACAGTGAGTGAATTGTCCTTGTGCTATATTGTGATTAAAAAAAACATTTTTTCTAGGGACAGAAAACTGTAGGTAGGGAGAGTGTTTTTTTTCTTTCACTCTGCAAGTCCTTGTTTCCAGGGACCTGTAAGGACAGTGAGTGAATTGTCCTTGTGCTATATTGTGCTTAAAAAAAACATTTATTCTAGGGACAGAAAACTGTAGGTAGGGAGAGTGTCAGTTTATTTCACTCTGCAAGTCCTTGTTTCCAGGGACCTGTAAGGACAGTGAGTGAATTGTCCTTGTGCTATATTGTGATTAAAAAAAACATTTTTTCTAGGGACAGAAAACTGTAGGTAGGGAGAGTGTTTTTTTTCTTTCACTCTGCAAGTCCTTGTTTCCAGGGACCTGGAAGGACAGTGAGTGAATTGTCCTTGTGCTATATTGTGCTTAAAAAAAACATTTATTCTAGGGACAGAAAACTGTAGGTAGGGAGAGTGTCAGTTTATTTCACTCTGCAAGTCCTTGTTTCCAGGGACCTGTAAGGACAGTGAGTGAATTGTCCTTGTGCTATATTGTGATTAAAAAAAACATTTTTTCTAGGGACAGAAAACTGTAGGTAGGGAGAGTGTTTTTTTTCTTTCACTCTGCAAGTCCTTGTTTCCAGGGACCTGTAAGGACAGTGAGTGAATTGTCCTTGTGCTATATTGTGCTTAAAAAAAACATTTATTCTAGGGACAGAAAACTGTAGGTAGGGAGAGTGTCAGTTTATTTCACTCTGCAAGTCCTTGTTTCCAGGGACCTGTAAGGACAGTGAGTGAATTGTCCTTGTGCTATATTGTGATTAAAAAAAACATTTTTTCTAGGGACAGAAAACTGTAGGTAGGGAGAGTGTTTTTTTTCTTTCACTCTGCAAGTCCTTGTTTCCAGGGACCTGGAAGGACAGTGAGTGAATTGTCCTTGTGCTATATTGTGCTTAAAAAAAACATTTATTCTAGGGACAGAAAACTGTAGGTAGGGAGAGTGTCAGTTTATTTCACTCTGCAAGTCCTTGTTTCCAGGGACCTGTAAGGACAGTGAGTGAATTGTCCTTGTGCTATATTGTGATTAAAAAAAACATTTTTTCTAGGGACAGAAAACTGTAGGTAGGGAGAGTGTTTTTTTTCTTTCACTCTGCAAGTCCTTGTTTCCAGGGACCTGTAAGGACAGTGAGTGAATTGTCCTTGTGCTATATTGTGCTTAAAAAAAACATTTATTCTAGGGACAGAAAACTGTAGGTAGGGAGAGTGTCAGTTTATTTCACTCTGCAAGTCCTTGTTTCCAGGGACCTGTAAGGACAGTGAGTGAATTGTCCTTGTGCTATATTGTGATTAAAAAAAACTTTTTTTCTAGGGACAGAAAACTGTAGGTAGGGAGAGTGTTTTTTTTCTTTCACTCTGCAAGTCCTTGTTTCCAGGGACCTGGAAGGACAGTGAGTGAATTCTCCTTGTGCTATATTGTGCTTAAAAAAAACATTTATTCTAGGGACAGAAAACTGTAGGTAGGGAGAGTGTCAGTTTATTTCACTCTGCAAGTCCTTGTTTCCAGGGACCTGTAAGGACAGTGAGTGAATTGTCCTTGTGCTATATTGTGATTAAAAAAAACATTTTTTCTAGGGACAGAAAACTGTAGGTAGGGAGAGTGTTTTTTTTCTTTCACTCTGCAAGTCCTTGTTTCCAGGGACCTGTAAGGACAGTGAGTGAATTGTCCTTGTGCTATATTGTGCTTAAAAAAAACATTTATTCTAGGGACAGAAAACTGTAGGTAGGGAGAGTGTTTTTTTTCTTTCACTCTGCAAGTCCTTGTTTCCAGGGACCTGTAAGGACAGTGAGTGAATTGTCCTTGTGCTATATTGTGATTAAAAAAAACATGTTTTCTAGGGACAGAAAACTGTAGGTAGGGAGAGTGTTTTTTTTCTTTCACTCTGCAAGTCCTTGTTTCCAGGGACCTGTAAGGACAGTGAGTGAATTGTCCTTGTGCTATATTGTGCTTAAAAAAAACATTTATTCTAGGGACAGAAAACTGTAGGTAGGGAGAGTGTCAGTTTATTTCACTCTGCAAGTCCTTGTTTCCAGGGACCTGTAAGGACAGTGAGTGAATTGTCCTTGTGCTATATTGTGATTAAAAAAAACATTTTTTCTAGGGACAGAAAACTGTAGGTAGGGAGAGTGTTTTTTTTCTTTCACTCTGCAAGTCCTTGTTTCCAGGGACCTGTAAGGACAGTGAGTGAATTGTCCTTGTGCTATATTGTGCTTAAAAAAAACATTTATTCTAGGGACAGAAAACTGTAGGTAGGGAGAGTGTCAGTTTATTTCACTCTGCAAGTCCTTGTTTCCAGGGACCTGTAAGGACAGTGAGTGAATTGTCCTTGTGCTATATTGTGATTAAAAAAAACATTTTTTCTAGGGACAGAAAACTGTAGGTAGGGAGAGTGTTTTTTTTCTTTCACTCTGCAAGTCCTTGTTTCCAGGGACCTGTAAGGACAGTGAGTGAATTGTCCTTGTGCTATATTGTGCTTAAAAAAACATTTATTCTAGGGACAGAAAACTGTAGGTAGGGAGAGTGTCAGTTTATTTCACTCTGCAAGTCCTTGTTTCCAGGGACCTGTAAGGACAGTGAGTGAATTGTCCTTGTGCTATATTGTGATTAAAAAAAACATTTTTTCTAGGGACAGAAAACTGTAGGTAGGGAGAGTGTTTTTTTTCTTTCACTCTGCAAGTCCTTGTTTCCAGGGACCTGTAAGGACAGTGAGTGAATTGTCCTTGTGCTATATTGTGCTTAAAAAAAACATTTATTCTAGGGACAGAAAACTGTAGGTAGGGAGAGTGTTTTTTTTCTTTCACTCTGCAAGTCCTTGTTTCCAGGGACCTGTAAGGACAGTGAGTGAATTGTCCTTGTGCTATATTGTGCTTAAAAAAACATTTATTCTAGGGACAGAAAACTGTAGGTAGGGAGAGTGTTTTTTTTCTTTCACTCTGCAAGTCCTTGTTTCCAGGGACCTGTAAGGACAGTGAGTGAATTGTCCTTGTGCTATATTGTGATTAAAAAAAACATTTTTTCTAGGGACAGAAAACTGTAGGTAGGGAGAGTGTCAGTTTATTTCACTCTGCAAGTCCTTGTTTCCAGGGACCTGTAAGGACAGTGAGTGAATTGTCCTTGTGCTATATTGTGCTTAAAAAAACATTTATTCTAGGGACAGAAAACTGTAGGTAGGGAGAGTGTTTTTTTTCTTTCACTCTGCAAGTCCTTGTTTCCAGGGACCTGTAAGGACAGTGAGTGAATTGTCCTTGTGCTATATTGTGCTTAAAAAAAACATTTATTCTAGGGACAGAAAACTGTAGGTAGGGAGAGTGTCAGTTTATTTCACTCTGCAAGTCCTTGTTTCCAGGGACCTGTAAGGACAGTGAGTGAATTGTCCTTGTGCTATATTGTGATTAAAAAAAAACATTTTTTCTAGGGACAGAAAACTGTAGGTAGGGAGAGTGTTTTTTTTCTTTCACTCTGCAAGTCCTTGTTTCCAGGGACCTGTAAGGACAGTGAGTGAATTGTCCTTGTGCTATATTGTGCTTAAAAAAAACATTTATTCTAGGGACAGAAAACTGTAGGTAGGGAGAGTGTCAGTTTATTTCACTCTGCAAGTCCTTGTTTCCAGGGACCTGTAAGGACAGTGAGTGAATTGTCCTTGTGCTATATTGTGATTAAAAAAAACATTTTTTCTAGGGACAGAAAACTGTAGGTAGGGAGAGTGTTTTTTTTCTTTCACTCTGCAAGTCCTTGTTTCCAGGGACCTGTAAGGACAGTGAGTGAATTGTCCTTGTGCTATATTGTGCTTAAAAAAAACATTTATTCTAGGGACAGAAAACTGTAGGTAGGGAGAGTGTCAGTTTATTTCACTCTGCAAGTCCTTGTTTCCAGGGACCTGTAAGGACAGTGAGTGAATTGTCCTTGTGCTATATTGTGATTAAAAAAAACATTTTTTCTAGGGACAGAAAACTGTAGGTAGGGAGAGTGTTTTTTTTCTTTCACTCTGCAAGTCCTTGTTTCCAGGGACCTGTAAGGACAGTGAGTGAATTGTCCTTGTGCTATATTGTGCTTAAAAAAAACATTTATTCTAGGGACAGAAAACTGTAGGTAGGGAGAGTGTCAGTTTATTTCACTCTGCAAGTCCTTGTTTCCAGGGACCTGTAAGGACAGTGAGTGAATTGTCCTTGTGCTATATTGTGATTAAAAAAAACATTTTTTCTAGGGACAGAAAACTGTAGGTAGGGAGAGTGTTTTTTTTCTTTCACTCTGCAAGTCCTTGTTTCCAGGGACCTGTAAGGACAGTGAGTGAATTGTCCTTGTGCTATATTGTGCTTAAAAAAACATTTATTCTAGGGACAGAAAACTGTAGGTAGGGAGAGTGTCAGTTTATTTCACTCTGCAAGTCCTTGTTTCCAGGGACCTGTAAGGACAGTGAGTGAATTGTCCTTGTGCTATATTGTGATTAAAAAAAACATTTTTTCTAGGGACAGAAAACTGTAGGTAGGGAGAGTGTTTTTTTTCTTTCACTCTGCAAGTCCTTGTTTCCAGGGACCTGTAAGGACAGTGAGTGAATTGTCCTTGTGCTATATTGTGCTTAAAAAAAACATTTATTCTAGGGACAGAAAACTGTAGGTAGGGAGAGTGTTTTTTTTCTTTCACTCTGCAAGTCCTTGTTTCCAGGGACCTGTAAGGACAGTGAGTGAATTGTCCTTGTGCTATATTGTGATTAAAAAAAACATTTTTTCTAGGGACAGAAAACTGTAGGTAGGGAGAGTGTTTTTTTTCTTTCACTCTGCAAGTCCTTGTTTCCAGGGACCTGTAAGGACAGTGAGTGAATTGTCCTTGTGCTATATTGTGCTTAAAAAAAACATTTATTCTAGGGACAGAAAACTGTAGGTAGGGAGAGTGTCAGTTTATTTCACTCTGCAAGTCCTTGTTTCCAGGGACCTGTAAGGACAGTGAGTGAATTGTCCTTGTGCTATATTGTGATTAAAAAAAACATTTTTTCTAGGGACAGAAAACTGTAGGTAGGGAGAGTGTTTTTTTTCTTTCACTCTGCAAGTCCTTGTTTCCAGGGACCTGTAAGGACAGTGAGTGAATTGTCCTTGTGCTATATTGTGCTTAAAAAAACATTTATTCTAGGGACAGAAAACTGTAGGTAGGGAGAGTGTCAGTTTATTTCACTCTGCAAGTCCTTGTTTCCAGGGACCTGTAAGGACAGTGAGTGAATTGTCCTTGTGCTATATTGTGATTAAAAAAAACATTTTTTCTAGGGACAGAAAACTGTAGGTAGGGAGAGTGTTTTTTTTCTTTCACTCTGCAAGTCCTTGTTTCCAGGGACCTGTAAGGACAGTGAGTGAATTGTCCTTGTGCTATATTGTGCTTAAAAAAAACATTTATTCTAGGGACAGAAAACTGTAGGTAGGGAGAGTGTTTTTTTTCTTTCACTCTGCAAGTCCTTGTTTCCAGGGACCTGTAAGGACAGTGAGTGAATTGTCCTTGTGCTATATTGTGCTTAAAAAAAACATTTATTCTAGGGACAGAAAACTGTAGGTAGGGAGAGTGTTTTTTTTCTTTCACTCTGCAAGTCCTTGTTTCCAGGGACCTGTAAGGACAGTGAGTGAATTGTCCTTGTGCTATATTGTGATTAAAAAAAACATTTTTTCTAGGGACAGAAAACTGTAGGTAGGGAGAGTGTCAGTTTCTTTCACTGTGAAAGTCCTTGTTTCAAGGGACAGAGAAGGACACCTGAAGGTAGCCCTTATTGCTTTTTTCCCATCTCCCTGCAGGCCATCTATTAGAATGTCTGGAAGGCAAACAAGGAGAGGCAGACAGTCAGGAGGCAATAAAAGAGGGCAAGCAGGCTCTGTGTCTGGGGGCAACAGTGCTGGTCGTGGACGCGGTGCATTGTCATCAGCACATGGCCATGGGACACGCTTGTCCTTCTTTTCGGCAGCTGGACATGTTGAGCCACATCATGCCGAAGACTTGGTAGAGTGGATGACCAAGCCCTCCTCCTCCTCCTCATCCTCTCTCACCCAGGCTCAGGGTACTGGAAAAGCAGCTGCCAAAGCGTCGTCTTCCCTGGTATCAATGTCAGACAAATCATCAGTCACTCCTTCCCTAGACCCACCATGTCCTCCTCCTGAGGAGTCCCCCGAACTGTTTCAGCACAGTGTTGGGTACATGCTCCAGGAGGATGCCCAGCGTTTCGAAGGGTCTGATGATGAAACCCAGCTAGAGGAAGGCAGTAGCGTGAGAGCAGACAGAGGGGATGCTCAAGAAGGACACCAATCTGGCAGTCATGTTCCAGCAGCTGCAGCATACTGCCAGATTGGCTCCAGTGATGAGGAGGGAGGGGATGATGAGGTCACTGACTGCACGTGGGTGCCTAATAGGAGAGAGGAGGAGGAGGAGGATGAGGAGGAGGCACATCTCCAACGAGGCAGGATGCCCTTTGGTGGCCAGCGTAAGGGCAGTACACCGACGGAATCACACCGCAGAGCTCCGCCTGTGCAGGGCGCTGCCTCTGCCCGTCATTCAAAAAGTTCTTTGGTGTGGGCCTTTTTTGAGGCTAGTGCATCAGATCGCACAGCTGCTGTTTGCAACATATGTCTCAAGCGTATATCGCGTGGCCAAAACATCAGCCGCTTGGGTACCACATGCCTGACCAGACATATGTTGACCTGCCATGCAGCTCGTTGGCAAGCCTACCTCAAAGACCCACACCAAAGAACAAAGCGGACCTCTCCTTGCACCGCATCAGCTGGGATCTCCAACCCCACTATAACTTCAGTCCTCTCTGAAACATGCACTGAGAGGAATGAAGGTGTAGAATTAGGTGTGTCACAGCCAAGTACTTGCGCCCACTCTGCTAGCAGTACACCGACGTCCGATTCTAGCAGGCAAATTTCCCTGCCCCAGCTGCTGGACCGTCGAAAGAAGTTCACTCCCAGCCATCCACATGCCCAGCGGTTGAATGCTAGCTTGGCTAAATTGCTAGCGCTTCAACTGCTGCCTTTTCAGTTGGTAGACTCGGCCCCCTTCCGTGAGTTTGTGCAATGTGCGGTTCCTCAGTGGCAGGTTCCCAAACGCCACTTTTTCTCACGGAAGGCTATTCCGGCTCTCTACCGGCATGTGGAAGGCAATGTCTTGGCCTCGCTGGACAGGGCGGTCAGCGGTAAGGTGCATATTACCGCTGACTCATGGTCCAGCAGGCATGGACAGGGACGTTACCTTTCTTTCACGGCCCATTGGGTCACTCTTTTGGCAGCTGGGAAGGATTCAGGACAAGGTGCAGTAGTGTTGGAGGTTGTCCCACCGCCACGCCTCCAAAATGCTACTACTGGTTGTGACACACCTCTCTCCTCCACCCCCTCCTCTTCTTCTTCCTCCATGGCCTCTTCCTGTGGTTTGTCCTATGAACCAGCGGTGCTCCGTAGCCGTTCACGGGGCTACGCAAGTACGCAGGCAAAAAGATGCCATGCCGTGCTTGCGCTGGTGTGTTTGGGGGACAGAAGCCACACTGGGGCAGAGGTCCTGTCTGCTCTGCAGGGCCAGGCCGAGAGGTGGTTGACGCCACGCCAGCTTAAGCCAGGAATGGTGGTTTGCGACAATGGCACCAACCTCCTCTCCGCCCTCCGACAGGGACAACTGACCCATGTGCCCTGTGTGGCTCACGTCCTTAACCTGGTGGTGCAGCGCTTCTTGGGCAGGTACCCGGGCTTACAGGATGTCCTGAGGCAGGCCAGGAAAGTCTGTGTGCATTTCCGCAGATCTTATAATGCCAGTGCTCGCCTGGCTGAGCTGCAAAAGGAGTTGAACCTGCCCAAGAACCGCCTTATATGTGACATGCCCACCAGGTGGAACTCAACGTTGGCCATGCTGCAGCGGCTGCACACGCAGCAGAGGGCCATCAATGAGTACCTGTGCGACTACGGCACCAGGACAGGGTCAGGGGAGCTTGGTTTTTTTTCTCCACGCCAGTGGGGCATGATCAGGGATGCATGCACTGTCCTGGCACCATTTGAGGAGGCCACGAGGATGGTGAGCAGTGACAGTGCATGCATCAGTGACACTGTACCTCTTGTCCACCTGTTGGAGCACACGCTGCGTGGAATAATGGACAGGGCACTTGAGGCAGAACAGAGGCAGGAAGAGGAGGACTTCCTTGCCTCTCAAGGCCCCCTTTACCCAGACAGTGTTCCTTCTGTCCCACCCATCGCACAGGAAGAGGAGGAGGAGGAGGAGGAGGAGGAGGATTGTGTCAGCATGGAGGTGGAGGCTGGCACTCAGCATCATCAGCAGCAGTCTTTTAGGGATGATTTACAGTCCCAAGAAACCAGTGGACTTGTACGTGGCTGGGAGGAGGTGGCTGCGGATCATGTCGTCCTTAGTGACCCAGAGGACTCCGGAGCGAATGCCTCAGCAAACCTACGCTGCATGGCCTCCCTGATCCTGCAAAGTCTGCGGAAGGATCCTCGTATTCTTCGGATCAAGGAGAGGGACCATTACTGGCTGGCCACTCTCCTTGATCCACGGTACAAGGGTAAGGTTGCGGACCTTATGTTACCGTCGCAGAGGGAGCAGAGGATGAGACAACTCCGGGAGGCCTTGCAGAAAGGTCTGTGCAACGCGTTCCCAGAGACTGGGAGGTTGCAAACTCCTGGTCCTGGACAACGAGTTGCTGAGGCTTCGGCCAGTCAAAGAAGGAGCGGTGGGGAAGGTGGCCGTCTGACCGATGCGTTCAGACAATTCTTTAGTCCGCAGCCCCAAAGTATGATCGGTTCCAGCAACCATCGCCAGCGTCTGATAAACATGGTGCAGGAATATCTAGGGGCAAGGTCAGACTTGGACACCTTCCCCACCGAAAATCCTCTGGCTTACTGGGTCTTGAGGATGGATCACTGGCCAGAGCTTGCACAGTATGCAATTGAGCTACTGGCCTGTCCTGCATCCAGCGTTCTTTCGGAACGCACATTCAGTGCTGCTGGAGGATTTGTCACGGATCACAGGGTGCGCCTGTCCACCGACTCGGTTGATCGACTGACTTTCATCAAGATGAACCAGTCTTGGATCACCACCAGCTACCACACACCTGATGCTGATATAACAGACTAATTGATTTTAACATGTCACATCCCTTCAAGACTGATGCTGAGTGCCTGTGCTGTTATGTTGACTGGCTATCCTCCTCCTCCGAGTCCTCAATGATACGATTGATGATGATAGCTTGTAAGATCATTTTTGTTTATGGGTGCCGCCACCAGTGCCTAACGCCCAATTTTTCAGCCCCTGTTTAACAGGGGCGTGTAATTACAATTTTTGAAGCAATACTTTGCAACAGGGCTCATTGCTGTGCTCCAAGTACAGTATCTGTGAGGAGTTGCAGTGTTGTGCCACCAGTGCCTAAGGCCCAATTTTTCAGCCCCTGTTTAACAGGGGCGTGTCATTACAATTTTTGAAGCAATACTTTGCAACAGGGCTCATTGCTGTGCTCCAAGTACAGTATCTGTGAGGAGTTGCAGTGTTGTGCCACCAGTGCCTAAGGCCCAATTTTTCAGCCCCTGTTTAACAGGGGCGTGTCATTACAATTTTTGAAGCAATACTTTGCAACAGGGCTCATTGCTGTGCTCCAAGTACAGTATCTGTGAGGAGTTGCAGTGTTGTGCCACCAGTGCCTAAGGCCCAATTTTTCAGCCCCTGTTTAACAGGGGCGTGTCATTACAATTTTTGAAGCAATACTTTGCAACAGGGCTCATTGCTGTGCTCCAAGTACAGTATCTGTGAGGGGTTGCAGTGTTGTGCCACCAGTGCCTAAGGCCCAATTTTTCAGCCCCTGTTCAACAGGGGCATGTAATTACAATTCTTGATCTAATAATTCACAGCAGGGCCCATTGCTGCACCCACCAAGAGTAACTGTCAGGGCTTACAGTGTTGTGGCACCAGCACCACCATCAAAGGCCCAATTTTTACTACCACTGTTCAACAATTATATGTAATTAAAATTCCTGATATAATAGTTGACAGCAGGGCGTTCCAGCACCAACCAAGAGTAACTGTGAGTGCTTACAGTGTTGTGCCAACACCAACAACTAAGGGGCCTATTTCTGCAGAGTATATACGGCAGGTCCCTACTTTCAAACATACAACTTACAAACGACTCCTACTTGCAAACGCAAGAAGACAACAGGAAGTGAGAGGAAATCTACCACTAGGAAGGAAAATTCTCTCCTGTAAGAATAAATATGGGAGAAAGGTGTCTCCTCTGTACTGATGCTTTATCAGCAATCCTTGTTTCAAGAAAAACACCACATTTCAAAAACAGTTGTCATTGGGACGGAAAGTGAGGTGAAATGTTCTGAACAGGGGCACAGACAGCAAAACAAATGTTACAGGGGTGATAACCCTTACCTATGTTTTCCAAAAAGTTTAAAAATAGATTTTTGGTCTGGAGCTACACTTCAACAATGTACCTGTTCAAAATTACAAACAGATTCTACATAAGAACAAACCTACAGTCCCTGTCTTGTATGCACCGCCTGTATAGGGCTGTTCAGAGTATATAGGGCCTTTTTTATTTTATGTGCGGGGTTCCCCTTAATATCCATACAAGACCCAAAGGGGCTGGTAATGGGCTGGGGTAGGGGGGGGGGGGTCATGGGGTAGCTATGCCATTTTTCTTAAAGAATTTCATCCATATTACCGGGACCAGACATTACATTAAAGCCGCAAGCAGTTTTAAATGGCTTTTTTTTCCTTTAGAAGTGTCATTTTGTGCAGGGACAGTTATAAACACGGGAAACACGTGGCACTTCACAGGCATACTTTAGACACCCCCCAGGTACGATATTTAAAGGAATATTTGACTTTTTTTTTTTCACTTTATGCATCATTAAAATGACTGCTCCCGAAAAACGACCGTTTTTAAAACTTCTTTTTGCATTGATACATGTCCCCTGGTGCAGAACCCGGGTTCCCAAACCCTTTTTAGGACAATAACATGCATAATAGTTGTTATAATTAGCACTTTAGAATTCGAACGTTCGCATCCATTGTATTTAATAGGGTTCTAATGTTCGTTCGAACTTTCGGTCCGTTCGCGGGTTCTGGTGCGAACCGAACCCGGGGGTGTTCGGCTCATCACTAGTGGGTGGTTATTCCAGCACAGTCCCACCACATGACAAGGCAATGCCTCGTCTCTGGTATGTCCAGTTCACACCACTGCATTCACGGCACTGCGGCCAATTGAACTTTATGAAATGTCAGTTTGACATTGCAATAAAGTTTGTTTAAGAAAACAAGCACAGCATGTTGTAAAGCAGCAGCCGGGGTCAATAAACCCTTAGTACTTGTTTACATGGGTGCAATTTGTAATGGGATTTGACAGGCCCAGATCACATGGCAAGTCGCGCCCCATTGCTGGCAATGGAACCATTCATATTACCACGACTCATTTCATTTTTTGGGCTTTATAAACGCAAATATTGCTGCAGCAGCTTCTATACATAGTATAGCTGTGCCACTTTACATGTGGACTAATGGGACCCCCCAAAAACTATATTGAAAGGAATTTTAAATTTTTATGCTTTCACTTTATGCATCAATAAATCACTGCTCATTTAAAAATTGCGTTTTTTACAAACTTTTTTTTCATTGATACATGTCCCCCAGGGTAGTACCCGGACCCCCATAACCCTTGTATGCCCAATTACTTGCATATAAGAATTCAAAATTGGCACTTTTGATTTTTCAGGTTCGGGTCCCATAGACTTCAATGGGGTTCGTTATTCGGTTCCGAACTTTCGCGATGTTCTAAAGTTCTGATGCGAACCGAACAGGGGGTCGTTCAGCCCATCCCTAGTAGTCACACCAAATATTAACTTGATTTTGATTTTTTTTTTTGTTCCGTTTTCACACTTTGCATTTTGTAAATAATAAAAATAAAAAAATGTAATAATTCATTTTGAAAGCATTCCTACTTTAGTTTACAGCCTGTCTTCACACCTGCCTAAAACTTTTGCACCGTACTGTATAAGCTGCAAAACAAAACCATTGCGAAAGCGAACCAGTGAAAATAATAGATACATTGAAAAAGGTGTCCATCATAGCGTTCCACATCACTTCACACTCAAACACAAGAATAAATATGGTCCTAAAGCAGAACTAAACTCTCTAAATCCACATTAACTATTTTTATTCCTAATGCTACTAACATTAGTAAATAGATAGGAAGGTATATTATATTTACTTGTCCTAACTTTTTTTTATTTCTTTAGTTGCTTCCTTGTTTCTGGTCTAGACCAAAATGAAGTCATACATCCCAGGAATCTTCATGGGCATTTTTTTTCTTTCATCAGGAGGAGGGGTTTTCTCAGGTAAGCACACCCTTCTTGCTGCATACCTAAGCTAAGGTCAGATGGATTCCTTGTCAAAATATTTTATTGATTGGATCAACAAGTAAATACAAGCAGTTGTAATAAATAATACAACAGTAAACAAACCATGTTTAACATAAATGGTAGAATTTTAAGGTCCACTAAGTAGCTACTGTTAGGTATGTTATTTGACCATTACAGAAAAGAAAAGTAAATTACCGTATATACTCGAGTATAAGCCGACCAGAGTATAAGCCGAGGACCCAATTTTACCCCCAAAAAACTGGGAAAACTTATTGACTCGAGTATAAGCCGAGGGTGAGACTGCAGAGGGTCAACAATGCCCATTTGCAACCTCACTGTGCCTGTCGTCACTGTGCCCGTCGTCACTGTGCCCATTGTCAATGTGCCCGTCGTCACTGTACCTTGAAATTGAGAGGCTGCGGGTGTCCATTCATTGTTTAAAACTTGCGGTCTCCTCCTGGTCCCTTCCGTGATAGGCGTTTCTCAGCTGACACAGTTCAGCCTATCACGGACATTCTCGTAACCTCGGACTCATTTTCCCAGCAGACAGTGTGATCAGTGTTCTGCCAATCACGGACGTCCTCTTGTCCGAGGATGAAAAGGCATCCGTGATTGGCGGAACACTGATCACACTGTCTGCTGGGATAGGTGAGGATGAGAGAACGTTCGCGATAGGCGTTTCTTAGCAGACACAGTTCCGCCTATCACGGAAGAGACAGGAGGAGACCGCAAGTTTTAAACAATGGACGCCCGCAGCCTCTCAATATTTCCAGGTACACTGACTCGAGTATAAGCCGCGGGGGGCACTTTCAGCCCAAAAAAAAGGGCTGAAAATGTCGGCTTATACTCGAGTATATACGGTAGTTAATATAACTAAGAATAATTAACTAAAATTGAAATAATGCTACCATATAGAGTATTAGCTTGGACCAGAGCTGTTAAAATTTGTTAAATAGAATAATACTTCATTACTGTTCAGTAAAAGAATAAAAAATAGAGCCGAAGAGAAAAAAAATATATATATAAAAAAAAAAGAACACACAGAAAAAGGGATACACAAGAAAAGGAAGAATAGAATAGTGAGGAGAATAGAGAAGAAAGTGCAGGAGTCCACTGGATTAGCTCAGATCGTATGGCTTCCTGTCTGAGGGTGTAAAAAGCATTATAATATTCACAACAGAAGGTAGGGTAGCACCAAGGCTCTGAAAGTTTGGGTTTGGGATTGCAAATCACGTTTATCTGAGTAGGGTTGTCAGCTACCATGGCATGAGAATTGTGTTATCACAGAGTGATGGGGACTGTGTAAATTATCAGACGGAATTTACAGTTCTCAGCACAATTCTTATGATGTGAGTGTAGTGACCAAAACTTATTGATAAACAAAAAGATATGAATATGAACATGCAATTGCCTCAAGAAAGATGTGTATCTGATTATACACCCGGATACTGCTGCCTGCATACACTCTGTTCCCACATGTGACACTGACAAGCAAATATTATATTAGTTCTGTGCAGTATTAGGTAGAATAAACAATTAATGAACATACATAATGCTACAAATCATATATTTATAAAATAAATAAAAAATGCCAAGGGGAATAAAGTTCTTCTAAAGGAAAATGCATTTGTTCACTTTGAGCTATACCATTACACTACCTTATATAAAAATCCCATTCATATATAATATATTAGAAGGCCAGTATGCTGGCCTGAATTTATGGGAGGAGCCCGGAGGGTATTTAAGCTGACCGCTTCCCCTTCCTCTTTGTCAGTTCCAGTGCGCGATCCTACACGTCACTGGGCTGACTCCTCCCAGCTCACCTCATGTTCATGAGTCTGTTCGTTCGATTACACATGTTTTGCAGCTTCTCTGTTTGTGGTCTTCGTCTGTGGTTCTCATTTGCTGTTGCAGGTAGGGTTGAACCTTTTCGTTCATATGCAATGTTGCGATTTGTTATGTTTCCTATCCTGCATTCCTTTCGTTCTTAGCTGCCTCTGAGTTGTTGTCGGTCGTGTCCCGACATCATTCGGCACAGGCGTAGTAGATTCGCATGTTCCCTCAGCCTTGCTTGTCATCCCACCCACAAACATACGTTTCATTTGTAGATCCAAGCCTCCAAGCCACTGTAAGTCGTCCGATTTCACTCGTTTGTCATAGGATTCACAGTCTATGGGGTTGCCATCTAGTCCATTTGGATATGATCATATATTGTTTGCACAGGTTCTGTGGCTGATTGAGGTGGTAATTAGACCCACCTGCTGCCTTCTCTGCACTTGATTAGCCTGGGGGGCTGGGTGGTTGGTATGGGTTCGGTTTTAGAGTAAGGGGTGGCATACACTCTGCAACCGATTCATATTGGATTCACTTCATACTTTTCAACCAATTTCTTTTACCCTACTACCGATTCATATCAGATACATTGCATTACCTACCACATTCTGATTTGAACCTAGTCGCATCAGCGGCACAGCGGTTTGCATTGGACGCATCCCGCACCGATTCATACCACTCACTCTCGTACCCTACAAACGATTCATTGTTAGGTCATGTTACTTACTGATTCATATCACTTTCATGCCATACGCATCACTCCGATTCAAAACTAGTCGCCTCGGCGGCACAACGGTTTGCATGGATCGTATCCCAAACATCCTTTACCAGTATGGTGGAGAGGGTGGGCCCAAGCATTCTACAACAGTGGCTGGTCAAGAGATTTGCATAATGGAGCACCCAAGGTTTAGTGGTTCCGAGGTATGTGACCTTAAAGCCGCCAACAACAAATAGGACATTGGAACCTGTGGGTGATGTCACCTTTTCAGGCTTCACCATCCATTGCCAAGCACTCTCTCCTCTCCCCTGAAGCCACCGCTGACTGACACAGGGGATCATGTGACCAGACCAGAGCTAAAAGTCCATGGGTTAGACCCCTTTCACACGGAGGGCGTATTGCAGGCGCTATAGCGTTAAAAATAGCACCTACAATCCGCCCTTAAACTGCTGCTCAATTGTCTCCAGTGTGAAAGCCCGAGGGATTTCACACTGGAGAGTTGCGCTAGCAGGATGGTAAAAAAAGTCCTGCTAGCTGCATCTTGTGCCACATGATATTAATGCTTTGCCCATAACCACTCACCCCCTGATGAAGAGGATAAACGCTATAACTCGAAACGCCTTGGGTGTACTCTGTTGTGTGTGGCTCACCGAACAGAGAGACTGGTTTTATGTATGGTATTGAATTATATATAATTGGATGTATTTGCATCAATTGTAGTCCAACCACTACGCACTTTTTTCCTGCATTTCTAACTTTTCTAATAAAATATACTTTGTTTTTTATAAACAATTGTTACTTCTGATAAGGGAAATCTTGCCTTATAAAGTCCCATTAGAGGAAAGTTTTCCGTAGCTTGCTTGATTCAGGGATGTGGTCCTCATCTCCCATCCTTTAACAGACAGCATATCTTTAAATATTCTTCATAGCAATATGACTAATGCCGCGTACACACGATCGTGATTCACGGCGGTTAAAAAACCGCCGTGAATCATGACATGAAAAACGAGGGAACGGCTTGTTCCCGCACACACGGTTGTTTTTCCCGGCATTTTTTCTCTTGTCGGGAAAAACGACCGTGTGTAGGCTCCGTGGCAGTGTTTCCCTATGGGAAAACTGCTGCGGAAAAAAATGACGGGAAAAACGACAAGAAAAATTAGAGCATGTTCTAATTTTTCTCGTCGTGATTAATGCCGTTTTTTCCCGTCGGGAAAAATGACAAAAAGACCACACACGGTCGTTTTTCTTGTTAAAAAAAAATTAATTAATTTTTCACGACGGGAAAAATGATCGTGTGTACGCGGCATAACAATCGACTCTCTCACACATTTATCACTCAGAATTTTATTGTCATATTAACAAAGCAGGCAACTTTTATATTTGGGTCATAATGAAAGGTTTATTCAACTTGCTTCCTAAAAAAACAATGAATATCTAAATTGATATATTTGTATATTACACATAAAGTACAGTAACTGCAACAACATCACACAAATTATATTTTTCTGTGTCCTATTTTTTCTGTGGTAATTTCTTCAGATATACATGGACACCATTTACAGATCGTAGAACGAGCTGAGGAATTTTCTTTGGCACTTTCTCGGGGTCTGGGCTCAGTTCAAATTTCTGTAACGTCAATGCGAGGGCGACTTTCATCTCATTCATGGCAAAGTTCTGCCCGATGCAGTTTCTGGAGAGTAGAGGACAACAGTTATTGCCAATGATTATCTGTAAATCTAATCCAGTACATACAGTAGATGCCATTTTGTCATGTTAGCTAATATGTTCATTTTATTTTACAATTGTTTCCATAGCGCGGGTACCTTCATTATTAGTTACTTGAGATGGCAGTAAGCAAAATAATACTAAAAAGGTAGACCAGGCAATCCTAAGTAAAAAAATATGCTGCCTGCCAGGGTCTGGCAACATCTTCTACCCGCCATGTAGAAAAATCCTAGAGCGCCAAAAAATAAATGGTTGTACTGTAAAGGAATAAAATACCAAACCTTTCTAAAGGCACACCGGCAGACATAACAAAGGTGCATCTGAAGCAATTAAAGTGATACTAAAGGTTCGATTTTTTTTTTTTTTTTTTAATAACAAACATATCATACTTACCTCCACTGTGCAGTTCGTTTTGCACAGTGTGGCGCCGATCGTCCTCTTCTGGGGTCCCTCTCGGCTCTCGCGGCTCCTCCCCGCATTAGATAACCCCCTAGGAGAAGCGCTTTCCCAGGGGGTTACCTTGCGGGTGCGCTCCCGAGTTCAGCATTTGGCGTCCATATACGTCGAATGCAGGACTCGGCCCTGCCCCCGGCGGCCGCATCATTGGATTTGAATGACAGCTGTGGGAGGCAATGGCTGCGCTGCTATCAATCTATCCAATGAAGAGCCGAGAACCCCGGGCAGAGAGACAGCACATCCTCGCCGTGGTACATTTCAGGGCTCAGGTGAGTAAAACGGGGGGGCTAGGGGGCCGGTGACTGACAGAAGTTTTTTCATGCATTAAGGTGAAAAAACAGGAGGGTTTACAACCCCTTTAAAGGAGAAGTATAGCCAGAGCTCTTTTGGTTGTACTACTACTGTGGATCACAGGAGTGCAGTTCATTCTGCACTCCTATGACTCGTTATCAGCTGACAGCTGGCTGTTTTTTATTTTGAACATGTGACCAGTCACAGAGGACTAGAAGCTCCTCCTGCTTATGTTTCCCTGCAGACAGGCTGGGAAGGAGCTGGGTCATGTGACAGCTGTATATCGATTAGGAAAAGGGTACTTGGATGTTTTTTTTTTTTTTTTTTTTTAAATTACAGCACCATCCACATACAGAAATAGATGGGAGAATGTAAATTAAAGAGTTTGTATTTAGTATCACTTTAAGGTTTCAAGTAGAATTCACTACATGATACTGGTAGATAAAAATGTATGGTTTGAAATAGTAAATCATTCTCATGTGTGTGATTTGATGTTTCAATAAAACTTTTTGGTACATGTATCATGTTCCTAGGTAGGTGCTAGAAGAGAGTATCGTTTTTGGTCTTTCTACTTACCAGGAAGATGGCCAGGTAAAACCTAGAGTACTCTCTGCCTACCGGGGAGCAGGATCTATTGGTTAGGTCTGCTCATTGTGCTCATGTGCAGCCCAGTTTGTATGACTGTCCCTCACTGGTCCATAGGAAGGCATATTGGACAGTGGGAGGGGACCTGACAAGTGAGTGCACAGGCTTAGTTACAGTCCAGGCAACTGGCAGAGGAGAAGTGCTGCAATGCATGCTGGGATACTGTATTTAAAGCCCGGGGCACATGTGCTCAGAGTTAGTTGAGCCGGGGAACAGAGTCCAGGAGGGAGGTGTCGGCTGCCCTCTCCTCCATGGAGGAGGCCGTGCAGCCCTGGGTGGTTGACCCAGGGGCCTAGAGAAAGAGAAGCTGAACCCAGAGGTCCCGCAAGACTGACTGGAAGGGAGACACCAGGAAGGATCTGATTCTGCCTACTGTGAGTACAGATCTGTGTCTTTGGGCCTGTCGAGTGAGGGCCGCCCCCTTCAGCTAGAAGAGTCAGTGGATGGGAATCAGTAAAGGGGATGCTAGAGAGTGTCCTGAAGATAATGTAGTGCATCAAGTCTGCAGCTAGTGACAGCAAGAAGACTTAACCCTCCCATACATGTGGTTGTATAGTCAAAGCAGTGTGACTGCTTCCTCTACCAATCCGGTGAGGCCAAGTGAGAGTTGTCCTTATCCATTTTGAATAGTTTCCGTTTGAATATTCCACTAATCCCTTCTCCAATTCAAGTTCCAAAATAAAATACAAAAAACACAAATCCCCTGGACTGGTAATTGAGTAACGAGCAAGCGGGAGTAAGGATGGGACAAGTGGGAACCCCTAGCAACCAAGTGGGAACTATTAGCGACCAGCTGCAGGTGACCAGAGAGAGAGACCTAAGAAGTCAACACACAGCAAGCCCTACGGGGACAATGCTACATACAAAAAATAGTAAAACATTGATCTTATTCATTCCAATGTCTCTTGACAAATAACAATATTTTTTTTATTCGGTAAATGTATAAATGTTTTTACTAGGGGTGCGGAAATTAACGATTAATTGCTCGATTAATCGTTAATTTCTTTGATCGATCAAAATTTTTTTGATCGATTACGATCCGCGGAGTGAGCTCCGCGGTCTCGTCCATAGGAAAGGCCGCGGCTTCGGCCTAGCTCCGGAGCGCGGCGGCCATCTTGGTCCACCCTGCAGCAGCCTAGTAGCGGCGCGCTGACGTCATCATCAGCCGCCTGCTTGTGCTGTCCACTCTGCGGATGGCTCTGCCTGGATCTTAAGGTATGGGGGGGAGATGTGGACATTACGGGGGAGATGTGGACAATGACATTACAGTGGAAGCACATTTGGGCATTACATTATGGGGGGAGATGTGGACATTACGGGGGAGATGTGGACATTACAGTATGGGGGCACATGTGGACATTACAGTATGGGGGCACATGTGGACATTACAGTATGGGGGCACATGTGGACATTACAGTATGGGGACACATGTGGGCATTACAGTATGGGGGGAAAAGTGGACATTACGGGGGAGATGTGGACATTACAGAATGGGAGCACATGTGGACATTACAGTATGGGGGGAGATGTGGACAACTAACAAACTAATTTCTACGTTTTTCTTAAAGTTTAATAAAAAAAAATTCTTGTAAAAACTGTATGTGCGTTATAATTAATCGAAATTAGTCGATTAATCGATTAAAAAAAAAAAAAATCGATTAATCGAACACGAAAATTTTAATCAGTAACAGCCCTAGTTTTTACACAACTTTCAAACATCCAATCAGACTCAGTTGGATAAATGCGATATTCCAGGGTGAAAATTGCATGAATCCTATGTGAAAACCTTTATAAACAGACTCTCTGGTGTGTGTGCGATGATGGAAAATTGGTCATCAGTAACATGCTGTTAGAGCTCATTGTTTCTTAACCGCTTGCCGACCGTCTACCGCAGATATACTGTGGCAGGTTGGCTCCATTGTGCGAAACAATGTACTGTTACGTAATTTTGTGCAATAGACAGCAGGGGCACGCATGCAATATCCCAGACACGATAACTTTTGCGTAAACCAATCAATATACGCCTATTACCAGAAATATGTAGCAGAATACATATTGACCTAAATTGATGAAGAAATTCGATTTTTTTTATTGGATATGTTTTATAGCAGAAATTAAAAAATATATATATTTTTTTCAAAATGTACGCTTTTTTTTGCTTCTTGCACAAAAAATATAAACCGCAGAGGTGATCAAATACCACCAAAAGAAAGCTCTATTGGTGAGAAAACAGACATTTATTTTATTTTGGTACAGCGTCGCACAAACCACGCAGTTGTTAGTTAAAATAACGCAGTGCCGTCTCGCAGAAAACAGCCGTTAAGGGGGTAAAACCTTCCGGGACTGAAGTGGTTAAAGGGCCATTTACCCTACAATAGAATAGGACATAGAAAGAAAAAAAAAGGCATGTATAAATCTTGATGGAAATATATGTAAAAGACCCTGCACTGCAAAATCAGGCTAAACATATACCTTGATCCTGCTGAGAAAGGTACAAAGGCGTATGAATGGCGGCCAGTGGAATTCTCTGGTGAAAATCTTAAGGGATCAAAAACCTGAAAGCAGAAAAATAATAACAATGTGTGTATCAATTTAAAATGATCTCTAAAAATCTAAACTATCAATAGGACAAAAAAAAAAACAAAGTTTAATAAAGCAGTAATTAGGTTAACAGCATTATGCAGCACAAAAATGAGTTTTATCACCAGAGCTTTTTTCAGCTGGAACTTGGTGGAACTCAGTTCGACCACCTCTGGCTCAGGTCCTCTGCTCCCCGCTATCACTTGTAAACACAGAAGTCCGCCTTCTGTGTTTACAAGTGACAGCTTGTCTCCCAACAGCTCCCACAGATCTGATCTCCTGAGCGGCTCCCACGAGTGCAGGATGGAGACAAGTGGGATGCACGTGCCTGGGGTGCAGGGCAAATTCCGACACCCCCACTGGATGATCTCCCTGCAAGTAAGTGAGTCGGAGCCACCTACAGTGTGTGGGGAGGTACTAAAGCTGGCTGAGTGCTTCAGTTTAATAAGGCAACACAAGACATGTGGAAGATGGTGGAGCTCGTAAGGAGGGAGGGAAAAGATGGAGGCAGTGGAAGGAGGATTGCATGCAGAGGTCATGGCTGAAGAGGGGTGAAAGTGAGATGTGAATAAGGGATGCAGAGGTAAGTAGCTGTGGAAGAGGGCTGAACTCTGCACTCTGTGTGTAGTGCACCCTTGAACTTTGCACTCTGTACATAATGCACTCCTAAATATGTAGCACACCCCCCAACTCTGCACTCTGTGTAACACCATCCCCCCAGAACTCTGCACTATGTGCGTAATGCACTCCTTAATACGTAGCACACCCTACAACTCTGCACTCTGTAACACCCCCCCCCAGACCTCTGCACTATGTAAGTAATGCACTCCTTAATACATAGCACACCCTACAACTCTGCACTCTGTAACACCCCCCCCCCCCAGACCTCTGCACTAAGTAATGCACTCCTAAATACGTAGCACACCCCCCCAACTCTGCACTCAGTGCAGAGTTCTGGGGGATGGTGTTACACAGAGTGCAGAGTTGGGGGGGGTGCTACGTATTTAGGAGTGCATTACGTACATAGTGCAGAGTTCTGGGGGGGATGGTGTTACACAATGTACGTAATGCACTCCTAAATACGTAGCACACCCTACAACTCTGCACTCTGTAACACCATCCACCCCCCCCCCCAGAACTCTGCACTGTGTAATGCACTCCTGGTGTTTAATACCCCTTTATGACCCTTCCACTGTTAGTGAAATTTGACCACAACCACTTTTTGATGTGAGTTTGAGTGTGTGTGTGTGTGAGCGGGGGGGGGGGGGGGGTTGGGGGGTTTGGGGATCGTGGTCGAGTCCCTGCACCTATTTTCAGAGAAAAAAAGCCCTGGTTTTCACCATTAAAGTTTATGTATAGGCCAAACCTTTATTTGTTTTGGATGGAGGGTGAAAAAATGTAAACTCTGTCAGGTTTTTATTGTTCTCTGTGTTCCCATTGGAGAAGATTCCCCTTCTCTGTTTTTGCTGGTGACCATTGCCACCAAACCAGAAAATGATAGAAAATCCAACATAGTTTAGCTGTTACCAGAACAGGAGGGGAGTGTAAGGCCTCATACATACAGGACTTTTTTTGGCCTGATACGCTTTTATTTTACCTATCCTGGATACCTTTGATCCAGGGGAGAGAAATGCAGCTAAAAAAACACGCCTAAAGCCGATATCACTGGATAAAATAATTAAAAAGGGAAAGAATGATCAATTATATGCAATTATTATACACAACAATGTTAAAAGCAGACCAATCTTACCTCTGGGTCATTCCAGACACTGGGGCATCTGTTTATGCTATATATGCTCATTAGAACAATGGAATCTGTCAGATAAGAACAAAGCCTGACGTTGTAAATCGCAGATGAGTAAATTGGCATGATTAAATGTTTCTTTTTAATGCATTTAAAATGACCTTGTCAATACAGGGTTAAAAGTGAAATAACTTCAAAGTGTAAAAAATAAAAAATAAATGCAATTTTTTTACCATTCCGACAACCTGTAGCATTGCTGCAATGCATTGAATCTCTGTTGCATTGCGGATCCCTGGCCGCTGCAGGTATTCTACACTTTCAGCTATGTGAATACCAATTCCTGCACCACACACAGTGGTTTCTCTCACCACTTCATATGTCCTGTAGTGATGTATGAGCCGGTGGGAGGAACTACAGCATGAGGTTGGAGGTTTTCTATTGTGTTTTTTTTTCTTTTTTGATGCTTGAACTAGATGGACTAGTGTATTTTTATCAACCTGACAAACTATGTAACTATATAAAATAAAACTGTGCTAAACCCCACAAACAGCAAGTGTCATAGCTGCCAGCACACAAACAAACAAAGTAAATGAAAATCAAAAATAGGAAGTGCGGCGCTAAACTAGTGAAGGATATCACTATATGTGAGTGATAATCTAACATATAATAAATAGGATGCAATATACAGTGCATATATCAAACCACGAACTATGGTGTGGATGCTTCGCTGGAAGGAATCCACACAGTGTCAGTGCATGAATAAAAAAAAAAAAAAAACACAAAATGAAATAGTGTGGTGTAGGTGGTTCCACTGGAGGTGTCCACACCCTAAATGTGCTAACGTGAAAAAACAGAGGTGCATATAAACAATTGTATATGAAAGTCCGTATGTAAAAAATGTTTCCAATAAAGTCTCTGTAAGTGTGGTGGGTACACTTATTGGAAGTGAACTCAACACCACTGAGGATACAAAAACATTAAAATAAAACAAATGGGTGTAACAAGTCCAAGCATCTCAGACCCATTTCAAAGGCAGCTTCCCACAGAATGACCACATGGGAAGAACCAAAATGTTGTCTGATGAAATCGAAACATAAACACTTGAAACAATGAATGGTTGGGGTACTCTTACCACAGATGTTGGACTCAACTACCATACGACAGTGAGTCAGATAGACTTGGGGTCTCACAGACCATGGATCATGGAGGAGCAGTATGCCGTAGATGTCTCGAATCGTCCAGGAAAGGGTGATCCCATACGCTGAAACGCCAGTAGAAACTCCTCCAGCATACGAGTTCCAAGGAAAAAAGATGAAAAGAATGGAGACACAAGGGAAGGCTCCCAATGGTGCAGGTCAATAAAACCGTAGCAGGTTTATTTTCATAAAATTGTCATACAAGTAGTTGACAAATAATAAAAGTGATCACGATCCAAAAAGCAATGTGGGGTACAACAAGACCCAATACACATTATTTTAACGTCTGTTAGGAGACAACAGGTTCTAATCCCCTTTTAGTTTAAATTGCTAAATGACTTGTTAGGCTAGCTTTTGTCTCCCAATCAAAAGACTTTACACAATAGAAACCTAACCTAACGACCTTCAATACACATCTCTCAATGAAAGGATTTGTAGCCTGTCTGTCTGAGTACAATCCACACAAGTATAGAATTAATTATCCCTATTCACACTAAAAGGGTCTTCAGATGGCCTTCTAGATTCATTTACATTACAACTGGCAGGTAACACATCTCTCAATTAACCTGTCGAGTTCAGAATAACACAACCAGTATATATTTTGGACTAATATTACTATTTAAATTTTAAGCAATCCAAGCCATATTCTTAATGTCCATTGTTTCCTGGCTCACCCTGTGTCCAAAGTGACCCCCCTGTCACACATCTCCCCTTTCGGCAGGAGACTAACACAGGAGGTGACCCCAGACGGGTTGACTCCGAAGTTAGTCCATAGGTCCATTCTTCTAATGCCGGTATCCATACAGTAGCACAAATAAATTGCTCCAAACAGAGCATTACTTACCCAGCCAACCTCTGCCTCTCTCAGAGAACATACCCGCCGCTGGGGAGAAGACAGGGTGACTGGGCTCAGTCCGTCATGCTGTTGGGGATCTGGGCTGACTGCCCAGCATCCCTGGGGTATACAAGTGGAGACTGAAGTCCCATCCACTTGTGGTAGGTGAAAATCCCCCAGTGCTTGCAAAGCAAGGCTGACATCCTCCTGTCTCAGTTTCACACCATTTTCTGGGGATGTGTCAGTGAGGACCGAAGTCCCATCCAGTACCACAGGAACTCCCTCTTCTGTTAGTTGAGAGCAGAGGCCCGCGGCACTCTGCTCTGTTGCCAGCTCTTCTGCTGGGTTGCTGTGAGTGGAGACCACAGTCCAATCCACTGATATCAGCTCAAGTTGCAGTTGTGTGCAGCGGCCAGTAGCATTCTGCCCTGCTGCCAGTGATTCAGCTGGGGGTAAAAGCTTTACCACCTCAGCTTGTTGCTGGAGAGAGGGGCCAACTGCCCCAGCTCCCTGAAACTCCACAGTTGTTTCCGGTGCTGGGCAGAGGTTGCTATCACTCTGCCCTGTTGCCAGCACTTCTGCTGGGGACTCCACACCATCTGCTCTGGCTAACTGTTGGGGAGGGAAAAGGGCTGCTTCTCCTCCCTGCATCTCTGAAATCCCCTGGGAAAGAGGAACCATCACCTTCTCACCTCAGGCCTCCAAAACTGCCACGGGTGTAGAGCAGGGGTCTGCAGTACTTTGTCCTGCTGCCAGTACTTGAGCAGGTGATGCATAATCCATAACATCCTCTGAACAGTCCCTTAAGTCCATACCTTCTGTAATCTGTGGCTGGGGAGATGAGCCAACTGCCCTAGCTCCCTGGAACTCCATATCATCCACTTCGGCTTTAGGGATGGCAATCTTCAGATTTTGCACTGCCGATTCTTCAGCCAGGCTAGCTCCCTGGAACTCCTGATGGGTTAGCACCATATAATGCCAACCGCTCTCGAACTTGTTGCTGAAACAAGTCTTCAACTGACCTGGGTCCTGCATCACCATTCCTCTGATCCATCTCAGCTAGCTCCCTGATCAAGGTGACTTTGTTCCTTGTCCCACCGGTCCCTCCACAGCTCTCAAGTAAGTCTTTCAGCGTGGCTTTCCTGCAGGCTGCATAGCTGGTCATTCACTGTGGTGGTTTGGAGTGTCCCAGGAACTGGAGGGAAAATCCCACTGCTGCCAACCAATGTAACGACACCCCAAATATCAAAGGGGGTAACGCCGTTTAGATCTCTTCCCTCTCCTGGACACAAATTCACTGCCGATACTCCACAGCCATCCGACCCCTTCCCATAGGAATTAATCCTTCTGAAAAAACAAGACGCACTCTGTATCTTTCCAAGGATAGACTGACTTTAGTAAGAAAAACATTGTAACTTTTATACACATCCAATACTGCAATAACCTGAATGAACAATGGTCCAGCTCCACCCACAACATAACAAGACCCAATACACATTATTTTGACGTCTGTTAGGAGACAACAGGTTCTAATCCCCTTTTAGTTTAAATGACTAAATGACTTGTTAGGCTAGCTTTTGTCTCCCAATCAAAAGACTTTACACAATAGAAACCTAACGACCTTCAATACACATCTCTCAATGAAAGGATTTGTAGCCTGTCTGTCTGAGTACAATCCACACAAGTATAGAATTAATTATCCCTATTCACACTAAAAGGGTCTTCAGACACCCTTCTAGATTCATTTACATTACAACTGGCAGGTAACACATCTCTCAATTAACCTGTTGAGTTCAGAATAAAACAACCAGTACATATTGTGGACTAATATTACTATTTCAATTTCAAGCAATCCAAGCCATATTCTTAATGTCCATTGTTTCCTGGCTCACCCTGTGTCCAAAGTGACCCCCCTGTCACAGTACCCACCACACTTACAGAGACTTTATTGCAAAAAAATTTTACATACGGACTTTCATATACAATTGTTTGGATTGTTTATATGCACCTCTGTTTTTTCACGTTAGCACATTTAGGGTGTGGACACCTCCAGTGGAACCACCCACACCACACTATTTCATTTGTGTTTTTTTTTTATTCATGCACTGACACTGTGTGGATTCCAGGGAAGCATCCACACCATAGTTTGTGGTTTGATATATGCACTGTATATTGCATCCTATGTAACTATATGAAAAGTTTTATTAACAGAATTAGCAATACTCACATTATAGTTGCCTTTGTCTGACTTAGGATGCAGGAAGAAGATGTAATGCAACCACCAGGACCCCATACCTGGATCTCACATGATCTCTATTTGGATTTTTTTTTTTTAACAAAGTATCTTTTTAATGTATACAATATAATTTGTTATGAATTTTAAAAAATATGATGTAGCATAATATTTTTGTCTGAAACCTTAAAAGCCCCCCATTTTCTATTCCATGTGTATACCAGGGCCCCATAGTGGAAGCACTGATGTTCAGCAAACCTCGGTTAAAATAGCGCCAGACCCGCCTTTATTCCATTATGCCATATTATCAGTGGCGGTGCGCCCATAAGGGGCGCATGGGCGCCACCCCCTCTCTCCTGCCACCTGTCTATCACCATAGATAGATTCATGCATTGCTACCACCCCCTATTCAGGTGCCCGGCTCCTTTTCGGGTGCTGGGAGCCTGAATTACAGCATTGTGTTAGGAAAGCAAATTAATTTTCTCTTTCCTAACACTGAACCGATTCTCAGCCAATCAGGTGCTCGGGTCTGTTACCCGTCACCTGATTGGCTTAAACAACAGGCGCTGTGATTGGACATTGAGGAGCGTGGAGGACATAGCTGCCGTGACCCGCTGCCCCACCGAGACAGGTAAGTGCCAGGTGGGCGGGGGATGCACACTGGCAGCATTTGATGGGCACACTGGCGGCAATTGATGGGCACACTGGCGGCAATTGATGGCCACACTAGCAGCAAATGATGGCCACAGTAGCTGCATTTGCTGGCACAGTGGCAGGAATTTATGGGTACAGTGGCTGCGTTTGATGGACACAGTGGCGGCAATTGATGGCACAGTGGCGGCAATTGATGGCACAGTGGCTGCGCTTGATGGGCACAGTGGCTGCACTTGATGGGCACAGTGGCTGCGCTTGATGGACACACTAGCTGCCATTGATGGGGGGGGGTTTCAGTTTGTTTGCGCCCACCCAAAAATTTTGAGCACCAGCCGCCACTGCTTATTAAGTTTTAGTATGGTTATTCTGTGCCCCGATCTTTTTTCTTTTGTTTGCTTCTGCCTCTTTTGCTTACTTGTAATACAGCTAATCCTTGTAGTTCACCTTTTACATTTCGCTAAGCCCTGATCACATTGCTTTAACCTCCCACTCCTGTATGTTGTGCTTACATATAGCCGGCATCTCGTTCTTTCGAGCAGGCTTGACAAAGGGGGCTGGGTCCCTGAAACACATTGTTGCCCATTCTATCCCCTGTGACCTTGTGCTCTGTCTGTGAGGTGTACAGAACACACTTGTAGACACCATCAGCTGTTATCTTTTCGCAAGTGGGCCCCACTGTAACCAAGGTTTACCGGACATCAGTGCTTCCACTAAGAAGCCCCTGGTTGTTGCATTACATCTTCTTCCTGCAACCTAAGTCAGACATAGGCAATTATAATGTGAGTGATAATATTTCTGTTAAAAAAAAAAAAAACTCTACAGTTTTTAACTCACTCCTGTGCCCTTGCTGTTTTATCTTTTTACATGATCTAAATGGATTGTTCCCAGGATCTGCTACTGAGGAGCTGCAGGGTTTTCTTTTGCTCTTCATACCCATCTAGAAACTGTTCATGGACTCTTATATAATTTTATGGCATAAGTGGAGTTTTGGAGCACTGAGTGATTATGTGTACATATCTTGTACATATACTGTATATTTGGCTGCTTTTTCACTAGTTGTACACAGACCAAGAGGAGATATTTGCAGAGCGTGGTCAAGATTGCAGTGGATTGGGGGGGCAGGGCGGCTCCAGCGGAGACAGACATGCCCTGCTGAAGCTCCGTGACTCTCAGGACTCCACAGCCGAATAAAGCGCCCGTTCAGCTCGGTTCCCGGTGGAACCAGGTGTGGGAACAGCTGGTGAGACAAAATAGTCTATTTATGTTTAGAAGGGGTGCCCGCTTGAACAGGAAAACATCTAATTTCAAAGTCAGTCAGCCCAGAGCAGCATTGAAAATGGCACCTCCCCCTTCTCCTCACACAAGCACCTCACAAACTGCTAAACAAAGACAGCAGAAACAGCGGTCCCAGGCTGCTCTTGTGGAGAATGACACAGATAATGATAATGACTATGAATATACTGACCCAGTACAGGTCACCAACACAGATACCATTAACCCAAACATATTAAAGCAATTTGAAAAGATGCTTCAGAAGGCACTTAAGAAAACTTCAGACCACATCACAAGCAGTTTGTCAAAGGAAATTAGGGAATTAGGTCAGCGCACTTCTGACCTAGAAGATAGAGTAGATCACATGGAAATTGATGTACAGTCCCACCTGCATGAACTAGAGGATTTAAAAGCAGAAAATCTCATCCTAAACTCGCGTTTAGAAGACTTTGAGAATAGGGCCCGTCGTTCAAACTTGCGCATTCGTGGAATTCCTGAGGCAATTATTGATCTCCAGTCCACAGTAACTGCGCTATTTCAGGAGCTGCAGCCATCAATCACTATTGACCGCCTGGAGATAGACAGAATTCATAGGGCTCTGATTCCTCTCAAAGCTACAGGACCACCGCGCGGCATTATAGTGAAACTTCACTATTTCCGTACAAAAGAACAGCTTCTTGCCGCAGCCCGTATAAAAGACTCTCTTATATTCCAAGGCAATCCATATCAAATTTTTACTGACTTGTCTCCAACTACGGTTGCTAAAAGACGGGCACTGAAACCCCTCCTTCAGATCCTACAGCAAAACCAAATATTATATCAATGGGGTTTTCCATTTTCCATACGGTTTACACATCTAAGTTCAAAATATAGATGTAAATCTGCTGACGAATTGCAAAAGGTACTACAGGACCTTCACCTATTGGACAGATCATTCTCCTTGTCAGATACTTTACACAAGCAAACTGCATCCTACAAAGCAAATGAAACTTCTAACTCCAAAAGCAATGGAAATCATCACAGTCCTACTAAACGCTTTCGCTTCAACTCGCCTGACAGGAATCCTGCAGACACTATGGACTGAGAAACAACTTTTTTCATGTTTTATTTTGGAACTTCTCTCCACGGGAGCTCTGAGATTGCTCAATTTTCCTCCCCCCCCCCCCTTTTTTTTTGTGAAGGCCTATCGGCCATTATCAGCACTATTACTTATAGTTCATCCCTATTTAAGCAAGTTCGCTGTTACATAATTTTTTTTTCCCTTGAATCTACCCTACACCACATATATAATTTTTTTTTATATATAGACGGGTGCTAAAAGTTTTTTCTTCATTTTTCTTTTTTTCAATAAATGATTAAGTGGCTGTTGCGGTCCTGAGAGCTAGTTACTGCTCTCCCCACTACTCTGCCCTGGGTTTCTCCTCCTATCTGTTTTTGGAGGGGCTTCCTTGGATAGATTTTTGGCCTCTGGGTTTGTATTTTCTACTCGCCCAGTACGCCGTATTTTTAATTATTCTCTGCATACTTGATTTATCATTAAATGCTTATATGATTCTTCTTCCTATCTTTTCTTTTTCCATCTTTTCTATCTTTTCTTTTAGAACTCAGCTCCTCCCCGGGGTAAGTATATTTAAATATTTTGCATATATATTGTATGTTTATATTGATTTCTTGATATGTGAATGGCCCCCTTAAATGTCTTATCTTTGAATGTGCAAGGCCTCAACATACCTCAAAAGCGCACGAAAGCATTTCGCTCACTAGCTTCAACAAAGGCACATGTAATTTGTCTCCAAGAGACCCACTTTACTAAAAATTCCGCGCCTAAATATTTTGGCTCTCTATACCCTCAGGTTTTTACAGCCTCGGCTGACACAAAGCAGCGTGGTGTACTGATAGCGTTTCATCGCACAACTCCCTTCTCACTTCAGACAGAGATCAAAGATCCTGAAGGGCGGTATCTCATACTTACTGGGCATATAACTGACTCTCCAGTTACTGTGGTGTCATACTACGCCCCAAATAAAACCCCTTCATCCTTCCTCTCTCACTTGTTACAGGTAGTTGAAACTCATAAAACTGGCACGCTACTAATTTGTGGAGATTCGAATCAAGTCCTTTATCCATTTTTAGACAAATCCCCTATTCCTAGCACACCTATCTCCCGTAAAAGCACATTTCAACAATTACTCCAGCAACATCACTTATTAGATACCTGGCGAGAAGCAAACCCAGCTAAGCGACAATTTACTTTCTACTCACATCCTCACAATTCACTCTCCCGAATAGACCACATACTTATAAATGTACCTATGGCCCCTGAACTTCTCTCTTCCTCCATTATACCCTTCACATGGACTGATCATAGTGCAGTGTTAACCTCATTCACCTCTGCAATTCCAAAAGCACAAGACCCCACTTGGCAGATAAATAACTTCATGCTATCCCACCCATCCCACTATGCAGATTTAGAGACAGCCTTAAAAGATTATATTTCTTTTAATAAAACCTCTGATATCTCTCCTCTGACATTGTGGGAGGCTCATAAATCAGTGCTCCGTGGAGCATGTATTCAAAAAGCCTCATACCTCAAAAAGGAAAAACGGCTGCTCCAACATAAACTGGAGGCAGAATTTAACTCAACCCATGCACTCTTTCAGGCAAACCCTAATCCTACTACGAAATCACACCTGGATAGAGCACGTCTAGACCTTGACCTTTTTCTCTCAAACTCTGCTGTTAAAACGCTAAGTAAATATAGGCATTCATTCTATCTTAAAGCCAATAAACCTACGACACTCCTTGCCCGGGCCCTTAAAAAATCAATACACTCCTCCAAACCGATACGTCTAAAATTGTCCCACGACACCTACACCAGTAACCCAGTAAAAATTCTTCACACTTTCCAAAAACATCTTGCCACATTATACAATAAAGAAGAACCCCTAAATCAGGCCTCTGCAGATTCCTTTTTTTCCCACATCACACTTCCATCTATTCCCTTGGTCAACCGGGATAGCCTTGAAAGCCCTATAACCACTGATGAAATTAACATGGCAATAAAATCTCTTAAGCTAAATAAACGTCCAGGCCCAGACGGCTTTTCAGCCATGTATTATAAGAAATTTGCACATATATTAACCCCACTATTGACCGAAGCCTTCAATTCTATACTCTCTGGGCATTCCTTCCGACCTGAAACACTGACAGCTATTATTTCCATGATCCCTAAACCAAATTCAGATGAATCAGCTCCCTCCAATTACAGACCCATCTCTCTACTTAATTTGGACATAAAGCTTTTAGCGAAAGTTTTGGCAACACGTTTAAATAATATAATAGGATCTTTAATCCACAAGGACCAAGTAGGCTTTATCCCAAAACGCCAATCTGGTGATGCGGTACGTAGAGTGGCCTTACTTACCCATATTGCCCAAAAAAGACGGATACCTCTTTGCCTGTTATCCCTAGACATCAAAAAGGCTTTTGATACTGTATCATGGCCCTACCTCCAATTTGTCCTACAACGCTGGGGATTTGGCCCCAACTTCCTTAGTTGGATCTCGTCACTGTATAACCACCCCAAAGCCTATGTGAAATATGCAGGTTATAAATCCAACCTATTTAACATCCTTCGAGGAACCCGTCAAGGTTGTCCTCTTTCCCCAATTCTATTTGCCCTTCTCATTGAACCCTTAGCTCAATCTATCCGTTCTGATCCATCTATTAAAGGCCTTGAGATAGCTGGACATCAGCATAAAATTTGCTTATTTGCTGACGACATTTTACTTTTTATGTCCTCTCCCCATATCTCTGCTCCTAACTTAATACAGAAGTTAGACCAATTTGCCCGTATTTCTGGTTTGCACGTCAATCTGCAAAAATCCTCAGCACTCAATATCTCCTTATCTTCCTCAGAATTACAACAAGCACAGGTATCCCTTCCCTTTTCCTGGTCCACTACACGTCTACCCTACCTGGGAATCAACCTCACGTCTCATATTACAGGACTCTTCTCAGCCAATTACCCACCTATATTACGCCATATCACCTCTTTGTTAACACATTGGTCTTCTCTTCCTATATCGTGGATAGGTAAAATGAATATTATTAAAATGTCTATACTTCCCAAAATTCTGTACTTTTTTCGAGTTTTACCCATCTCTCTACCGGCATACTTCTTAAGAATACTACATAGTAGAATAACAAAATATGTTTGGGGTACATCTAAACCCCGTTTACCTAAACATACTCTTTACCTCCCTAAATGTAAAGGTGGTCTGGGATTTCCTAATTTATCTACCTACTACTACGCGGCCCAACTAGCACAATTAACCAAATACCATGCAACCTCGGAAATTCCTCTTTGGGTAACTCTAGAATCAATAGATTGTGATCCTTATTCTATCTCCAATCTTTTATGGCTGAGACCTTCTGATCATAAAAGAATCACTAACCCAGTTACCAAAAACTCATTAACTATTTGGAACAGATTTAAAATAACAAATGAGCTACAATCTCCTCACACTCCACTTTTATCATTTATTAAAAATCCCCTTTTTTATCCTGCCTGGAAATTCCCCAAATCTTTTAAAGCCTGGACTAACTCTAAATTAATCCATCTTCATGATCTGACGTCCCAGACTACCTTTATACCATTCCCAGATTTATGTGAAAAACATGGTCTTCCAAACTCTGAGCTTTTTAGATATCTGCAGATTAAAAACTTTTTTACACCCTGTATCCAAAGCAGAACCAAACTTAATAAATTATCACACTTCGAAACCAAATGTAAAAATGATCCCCATGCAATTGGACTGATCTCTAACCTCTATGCTCAACTCATCACTAAACCTGTTTCTGACCCTCCTTCTTATGTAGCTAAATGGGAGACAGATCTCAATCTTAATCTTGAAATATCTGATTGGGCTGCAATCTGGAATAATACAAAATCCTCCTCACAAAACATAACAGCTTTGGAAACTAATTACAAAGTACTCACCCGCTGGTATTTGGTCCCTTCCAGAGTTGCAAAATTTGCCCCCAATTACTCCTCATTATGTTTTCGTGGCTGTGGTGATCTTGGCTCCTATCTACACACTTGGTGGGATTGTCCGGTAGTTCAAAAGTTCTGGAGTGATATATTTCTCATACTCTCAGCCTTGTTTGCAATATCTATCCCTCCAGTACCTTCAATAGCACTCTTAAATCTCAAACCGGCAACACTCACCTATAAACAATTTAAACTTTTATTGCAGATCACAACAGCCGCGAAACAGACCATAGCTAAAGCCTGGAGAACTGACAATTTGGTATTAAATGAAACTAAGCATAGAATTAACCAAGCTATGGTCCATGCCAAAATGGAAGCCATGATTCAAGATAAAATAAATTCCTTTAAAGATATTTGGCAACCATGGATAACTCAGTTTTTGCCACCAAACTTTGATGACACCTTGTTGATGCCTTGATGTTTTACACTCTCTCGCAGTAACTATCTATAAGCAAATGGCTATTGATGCATTTATCCCCGGGGATTCTTCCTGTCACTTCCTCTTCTCCTTCTCTTCTTCTCTTCTTCCTGCTCTTCCCCTTCTTTTTTTCTCAACTTGTTTATATGGTCGTTTTTTTTTTTTTGTGTTTTTTTTTTTTTTTTCATGTATATATAGGTTCAACAAGTATACCTACATATGCTCCTCTCAATTTTTTTAGCCACAGATTCTTGATTTTTAAGAGTTATATAGTAGCGATCATTCTGTCTCATACCTTTTGAGGCTTTAATACATTTCTTTATCCTCCTTAGGTGTTTACCTTTAAGGCTTCAATTGTATTTCTCATTCTGAGTCTACACTTTATTTAGACTAAGTGAAGTAACTCACTCTGATTATTGAGTGAAGCAATTGTCTCTTGATCCATGATATATATATGATTTCATATGCTAATTTTGAACCTATTGTAGTGATTACTGTGATTGTTGCTTTATTTATTTATTTATTTTTTTATTATTATTATTATTTCTCTGTAATTTGATAAAATTCAATAAACAAATTTGAACAAGATTGCAGTGGATTATTGGGTCCCACATACAAGTTTGCAAGATATCTATCTGAGCTGTCTTCGTGAACGAACTGCAAATATTTTGAGAGATGGTATACATTCTTGCCATTTTTTTTCTCCTTACTCTCTTCAGGCAAACGTAAAACAATATGGCTTGGACTGAGATGTAGGCAGGTGCAGGTTCTCTTCCAGCCTGTAGGCAGGACTGTGCCATTATTCAGGGCCGATGCTACCACTAGGCAAACTAGGTAGCCGCCTAGGGCGCACTGCTGCCTAGGGTGCCCGGCCACTGGTGTTCCCACTCTCTTCTCTCTGCAGCAAGCAACTAAGTCTCAGCATCAGCAGGCGGAGGACTGTGTCCCGATTACCGAATGAATGGAAGCAAGCAAACATTAATTGATGGGCACTGGTAGGCTACATTGATGGGCGCTGGTAGGCTGCATTGATGGGCGCTGGTGGGATGCATTTGATGGGTGCTTCATTAAAAATGTGGGGTATACATGGGCAGGGCAAACGGGGTGGAGTCAGGTGTGGAGCAATGGGGGGGGTGGCAAAAATTAGGTTTCGCCTAGGGTGTCAAAAATCCTTGCACCAGCCATATAATGAATATGCCATTATACCAGTCATAATGGCATATTCTTGGAGTACACCATGGGAAAAACTGTTTGTACATGTGTCGAGACTCTATGTATTCAGAGAAATATGGCAATAGTAATGTTTCAACTGCAATTTTAGAAAAAGTATACTTTCAAAAATTAAAAACAGCAGTTGGGCTTTAAAGACACAGAACACACAATGTCAGTATACAATGCATTTGTGATCATTGACCTTTAGAAAGACTCCGTCCATCAGGGAAGGTGACGGGTGAGGTAAGTTGACGGGCCACACCTGGCACTGGTGGATACAGGCGCATGCTCTCCTTAATACACATGGTGGTGTATGGCATCTTACCCAGATCCTCCCTGATAACACAAAAAAGTGAAATATGCAAAACATTTAAAACCTAACTTTGGGGATTTATGAAAGTAGTCTCTGACTATCAAGGTTTAACCCCCCCCCCCCCCTGAAAAAAATAAAAAAAACTGCTCTGGCTGCAATACTCAACTCTTGCTCCTATCTCCTGCAGTGGTCCTATTGTGTGACTAGATGTCCTCAGTCTTTTAGGTTGAATGATGCTTAAAAAGACTGAGGGCAACTTGTGGGTACAAGGAAGTCACGGATTCTCCCACTAAGGGGGCACCACCGGTTCCCTGCATTCATATTGAGTGATGCAGAGCACAGTCGATGACTATGCATAAATGAGGACTGTCCATCACTGGAGAACATTTAAAAGATAAGAGAATTCTACATGTCTCACGATAGGACTGAAGATTTTGGTAAACTAACCAAAAAGAAAAAAAATGCCTGGGGGGCATACCGGGGGGAGCCCAGTACTGTTTTTTTAATGTTTATACCCCCTGCAATTTAAATTCAGCCCTGTGTGATGTTTGCCATACCATGTATAGTATAACAAAAGGGTTAAAGTACAACTAAAGGCTCCTGTATGGCAGTCTATACAAGTTCCAAATCCAGTTACTATGCATCTACATTACATTGCATCTACTATGCATGTGCAAGCCTCATAAAATTAGCAAAAAAATGTTTTACCTCCCCTGACTGAGCCAATTCCTACTTCATTTGTATCTCTCACACACCACCTTCCAGACACTGCAGCTCATAGTGGTTTTGGTAGTTTCAATACCAGAAGCAGTACTGTCAACCCAGAAAGCAGTGGGTGGAACTAGGTTTGGCCAGGTGCTGATGGGCCAGCTACAGGCTTGTGAATCTGCAGTGACAATGCTGATGGCCACACCCCCTGTAACATGTTTCCATCCCACTGTAGTGCAAGCAGACACAGCCTACATGAGAGTGACAACTCTGCTCTGAATTCAGCAGCTGTGCAACATTGTTGCCACTCTATCGCAGTAAACTGTATTAGGTGGACTTCACAGACAGGATTGACAGGAATATGTGGGACTTTGCAGGGGGGTCAAGAGAAAAATGCAAATGTAGATGCACTTATAATTAAGTGCTACAGTACATATTATTTTTTATTAGGAGATCACTTTAATATTAATACTGACCCTGTAGAATAACAAACCATACTTATTTTTTCTGGTCTCATTCTAACATGAGTAAGGCAGGGTGCCGTTTTAACCCCTACTTCCCACTCATTAATACAGCCCCAGTCCTACCAAAACTGATGTTAATGTCGAACGTGGACAACAGTGGGTTTAACCTCCAACTAGTCCCTTAGATATGGAATTCAGAAAATCTGGGAGACATTAGAAATTCTAACTATCAAGCACCCACACTGAACTGCTATTTAGGCTTTGATTGGATTTTAGACATGTGCATTCGTTTTCGTCCGAAATCCGAAGGATCCGACATAAAAAATGCTTTATTTTCGTTTTGTTGCGACAACAGTTTGATATAGATAGAAGTTTCGACATGACGGTGACAATAGCGACCTGTGTCTATCAAATCTGCGGTTGAATGTGGCTAACCTAACTCTATTAGTCCGAGATTATTCGACATAGAGAGAAAAGATTTGACATTATAGAGACGTGAAGATTCGACATAGAGAGAAAAAAGATTCGACATAGAGAGAAAAGATTCAACATTATTAAAGACATGAAGATTCGACGAAGCAGCTAAAAACATACGATCGCCATGAGCGGACATTTATGGTCAAATGTTCCGCCCATAGGCTATATAAGAATTCTAATGTTGGCTGACTAGTAATAATAATTAATATAATTATTACTAGTCATCCAACATTAGAATTCTACTATAGCTTGTGGGCGGAGCATTCGACCGTAAATGTACGATTGTGGCGTCGAACAGTTTAGCTGCTTTGTCAAATCTTCTGAGAACATTCAACAGCACCATAAGCCTTCAATGACAGATTCGACCTTAATTAATTCAGATTTTTGGACAAATGCATTTTTTAACAAAACAAAATAAATAAAAAAAACAATTTTGGAAGTAACTAAATTTTATTTTTCGGATGAAAACTAAATTCCGAAACAAAATATTTCAGTATGCACATGTCTATTGGATTTAGTCATTATTAGTGCACATAAAGCTATTTGGTAGCTCATCATATTAAAAGGACATTGAGATAATGTTCTCACCATTCCAAGGTGTTCCGACCTCCCAGAAGCTCTCTGATCTCCACCCGACATTTGTCCTGGTGTTCAGGGTGTGTAGCCATACAGTATAATGTCCAAGAGATCCCGCTGGCCGTTGTATCATGTCCCTCGAACATGAATGTGTCCACCTCTGCACGCAAGTCCTCATCCGACAGACCCTGACCATTTTCATCCTGATGGTTTTAGAAATGTATATATTAGCAAACCTCTGAGCATATAATATTAATAATAAAAAAAAAAAAACCAAGACAAGTAAAAAGCTCTGCACTAGTCTATCCAGGCTCCACAAAGAATTGAGGCTGCTTCTATTTTTCTGCCCTCAAAAGTTGCCTTTAAATTTTGAATTCAGAGGAAAGTCTTCGCACAAATTGCGAGTGAAGTTACATATGCATATAGAGTGAGGAAATCAATTATTTGATCCCCTGCAGATTTTGTAAGTTTGCCCACTTACAAAGAAATGAAGGGTCTATAATTTTTATCATGGGTGTATTTTAAATGATAGAGACAGAATATCAACCAAAAATCCAGAAAAAAACACATGATACAAATGTTATAAATTGAGTTGCAGTTCAGTGAGTAAAATAAGTATTTGATCCTCAACCAGAACATAACTTAGTACTTGGTGGAGAAACCCTTGTTGGCAAGCACAGAAGTAAGACGTTTCTTGTAGTTGGTGATCAGGTTTGCACACATCTCAGGAGGTATTTTGGTCCACTCTTCTTTACAGATCTTCTCTAAATCCTTAAGGTTTCTTGGCTGTCGCTTGGCAATTCGAAGTTTCCCCTCCCTCCATACATTTTCTATAGGATTGAGGTCTGGAGACTGGCTAAGCCACTTCATGACCTTAATGTGCTTCTTCTTGAGCCACTCCTTTGTTGCCTTGGTGGTATGTTTTGGGTCATCGTCATGCTGGAAGACCCATCCATGATCCATCTTCAGTGTTTTGGCTGAGGGAAAAAGGTTCTCAGCCAAGATTTTATAATACATGGCCCTGTCTTTTAGCCAGGGCTGGACTGGGACAAAAATTTGGCCCTGGACTTCATCCAGACTGTCCCACTTAAATTCAATAAAATGCTGCCCCCCACCGCCCCAAAAAATCACACCCACCAAAAGGCCCCTACATCCATCATTGTATATCATGAGAGGTGAGAGAGAGAGAGTTGAGGGAAATGGGATGAGAGAGGGGGGTGAGTGTAAGAGAGAGGGAGTGAGTGTAGGACCCCTTTCACACTGAGGTGTTTTTCAGGCGCTTTTGGGCTAAAAATAGCGCCTGAAAAATGCCTCCGCTGCAGTCCCAGAGTGAAAGTCCTCCAAGCAGCATCTTTGGGGCGGTGGAAGAGCGGTGATCACACTGTTCCTGCCCATTGAATTGAATGGCCACCGCTGCTGAAGCGCCTGCAAAGAACTTCGGCAGCAGCGCTACATGGGCGCATTTAACCTTTAATTTGGCTGCTAGCCGGGGTTAAAAGCACCTGCTAGAAGTCGAATAGCGCAGCTAAAACGACAGTAAAGTGCTTCTAAAACTAAGAGTGAATGAGACAGAGGAAAGGGCAGAGAGACAGAGGAAAGGGCAGAGAGACAGAGGAAAGGGCAGAGAGACAGAGGAAAGGGCAGAGAGACAGAGGAAAGGGCAGAGAGACAGAGGGGGGAGCTGAGAGACAGAGGGGGGAGCTGAGAGACAGAGGGGGGAGCTGAGAGACAGAGGGGTGAGCTGAAAGATAGAGGGGTGAGCTGAGAGATAGAGGGGTGAGCTGAGAGACAGAGGAGGGGAGCTGAGAGACAGAGGAGGGGAGCTGAGAGACAGAGGAGGGGAGCTGAGAGACAGAGGAGGGGAGCTGAGAGACAGAGGAGGGGAGCTGAGAGACAGAGGAGGGGAGCTGAGAGACAGAGGAGGGGGCTGAGAGACAGAGGAGGGGGCTGAGAGACAAAGGGGGAAGCTGAGAGACAGAGGGGGAAGCTGAGAGACAGAGGGGGAAGCTGAGAGACAGAGGGGGATCTGAGAGACAGAGGAGGAGAGCTGAGAGACAGAGGAGGAGAGCTGAGAGACAGAGGAGGAGAGCTGAGAGACAGAGGAGGAGAGCTGAGAGACAGAGGAGGAGAGCTGAGAGACAGAGGAGGGGTCTGAGAGACAGAGGGGAGCTGAGAGACAGAGGAGAGGCTAAAAGAGGGGGGACTGAGAGAGACAGAGGGGGAGAGCTGAGAGACAGAGGGGGAGAGCTGAGAGACAGAGGGGGAGAGCTGAGAGACAGAGGGGGAGAGCTGAGAGACAGAGGGGGAGAGCTGAGAGACAGAGGGGGAGAGCTGAGAGACAGAGGGGGAGAGCTGAGAGACAGAGGGGGAGAGCTGAGAGACAGAGGAGGAGAGCTGAGAGACAGAGGGGGGGTCTGAGAGACAGAGGGGGGGGGTCTGAGAGACAGAGGGGGGGGGTCTGAGAGACAGAGGGGGGGGTCTGAGAGACAGAGGGGGGGGACTGAGAGACAGAGGGGGGGCTGAGAGACAGAGGGGGGGACTGAGAGACAGAGGGGGCAGAGAGACAGAGGGGAGGGCTGAGACAGACCACATAGCACTGTCCCTTTCTGCAGTCCCTCCTCTGCTCACCTCCCCGCTGTCTCAGTGTTCTGGCATGTTTGTGTAGGATGCCAGGTACCTGATGGCCAGCAGCGGCAGCACCGAGTCTCCCTCTTGATCTGCTCTGCTCCTTACAGCGGCGCATGTTTTCCTCCTCCGGGCTCCCAGTCAGCCTGCCCTCCGGCCTAGGCCGCATTGTTCCTGGAGCAGAGAGGAGGTAGAGGAATCGAGGTTCTGGGAGCGCCGGGGTGGCCGCGCTCGCTACTGTCAGCCTCTTCGGTGGTCAGGGAGGGGGTGGAGCTCTTCTCCCTCCTCAGAATTTTACATCCAACTGCCCTCCTCGCTGGCCACCTTCTCCGAATCCCCGCCGCTGTTTGCTGCCACGCTCCCGCTGCTGCCGAACTGCATATAAAAACGGGCCAGTCCATCCCTGCCTTTATCAGAGACAGCCCCAAAGCAAAATGTGTATTTATGGTGTTCTTAGGGTCATGGGTCAGCACTTTTCTTCCTCCAAACATGGCGAGTCGAGTTAATGCCAAAGAGCTTAGATTTGGTCTCATCTGACCACATCACCTTCTCCCAATCCTTCTCTAAATCATTTAGATGTTCATTGGCATACTTCAGACGTGCCTGCACATGTGCTTTCTTGAGAAGGGGGACCTTGCAGGCACTGCATGATTTCAATCCATGGCGGCATATTGTGTTACCAATGGTTTGTTTGGAGATTGTGGTCCCAACTGTCTTGAAAAATCATTCACAAGTTGCTCCTGTGTAGTTCTGGGCTGATCCCTCACTTTTCTCATGATCATCCTTACCCCATGAGGCGAAATCTTGCATGGAGCGCCAGATTGAGGGCGATTGATGGTTATTTTGTATGTATTCCATTTGCGAATAATCACTCCAACAGTTGTCTCCTTCTCACCAAGCTTCTTGCTGATGGTCTTGTAGCCCATTTCAGCCTTGTGCAGGTCTACAATCTTGTTCTTTGACAGCTCTTTGGTCTTGCCTATGACAGTGAGGTTTGAATGGATGAAGGATTCTGTGGACAGGTGTCTTTTTATACACATAACTAGTTGTCGTTAGGAGCACCTTCTTAAAGAGGAAATAAACCCTGATGGGTTTTACTTCCTCTTTTGCTCCCTGCAAAGCCTGCCAATTAAAAGCATAATGGGCTAGTATGCATCACATACTAGCCTATTATGTGACATTTACCTGCAAACGAATCCAGCGTTGTCCCCTGTGCAGACTGCGTCCATCTTCTCGCCCCTCTTCCGTTCCGGGGTCACAGACTCCGGCTCTGTGATTCGCTGGAGCCACGTGACGTCACTCTTGTGCATTCGCGCGGGAGCCGCCGGAAGCGGCACAGTCCAACTGAAGCAACGGCACGACGTGCCATTGCTTCAGTGCGCATGTGCCAATGTCGTCGGCACATGCAGATACAGGGGTATATCTCCTAAACCGTACAGGTTTAGAAGATATCCAGGATAGCTACAGGTAAGCCTTATTATAGGCTTACAAAAAGTGGTATGTAAGGGTTTACAACCACTTTAAATTGATAGAACTAATCTGTGTACCACATGAGTACCAGTCTGTAGGAGCATACCTCCCAACTTTTTGAGATGGGAATAAGGGACAACTATTAGCAAAAGTATGTAGGCATAGGACACACCCCCTGCCACACCCCTCCCCTTAAAGGAGAATTGTACAAAAATAAATGATTGATTAAGTCACAAGTTTCTCTTATGCGGCGTACACACGATTGTTTTTCATGCCATTTTTTAAACCGACGTTTTTCTCGTCGTTCTTTTTCATGTTTCCTCTCAAGCCTGTCTTGCGTACACACGATCATTTTAAAAAACGTTCAAGCAAAGCGCAGTGGCGTACAACACGTACAACGGCACTATAAAGGGGAAGTTCCGTTTGGATGGTGCCACCCTTCATGTTAGTAAAGTTTGTTGAGCGACGATTCGCGCTTTTCAGCCTCCTGCTTTTCAGTCCGTTTACAGCGTGACGAATGTGCTATCTCCATTACAAATGCTAGTTTTACCAGAACGTGCGCTCCCGTCTCTTACTTGATTCTGAGCATGCACGTTTTTTTTCACCTCGTCAAAGCATACACACCATCGTTTTTCACGTCGTTAAAAAAAACCACATGAAAAACGACGTGAAAAAAGAGAGCATGTTCGAAATTTTTAATGGCCGTTTTTCACGTCGTTAAAAATGCTCTGGAGCATACACACGATCGGTTTTAATGCCCATTTTTAAAAATGGCATTTTTAACGGCATGAAAAACGATCGTGTGTATGGGGCATTAGAAAAGGCTTTCTCTGAAAGAAATGGATTTTGTTGATCTCTTAAAATTTTACTTATGTATCCATGGATGTTGTTGAAATCTTTTCTGCATGAGCTATTCAATGAGAATAATGTCTTCTATGACAAATGGACCTTTCAGCTTGGATTTAGTACCTTGGCGTACAGAAGAATGTCAAGAAAATCCAGGTGTCTCTTCTGCTTGATCTTCTCCAGCTCTGTGTCCTGTTTAAGAGATTCTTTCCGCTGCTTGATCACATTATCTGTAATGAAAAGAAAACATGTTACAGACATTGTTTTTACCAAACTAACGTCATGATGTCGTAACATATAAAACATTATTACCAGTGCCGGGACAAGCGCCCCCCCCCCCAAGATGTATGAGCATTATATGTCAAGAACCCCCCCCCCCCCCACAAAATCAAAATTGGGGACTAATCTGCATGCTTACCCCCTAAGCATAAATTCCCCCCTCCCAGGACAAATCCACCCCCCTGCTGAAATCCCCACTCCCAACACAAATCTTTGCCTCCCCCCATTCTCCCTCCTAGCTCAAATCCTCTCTCTCTGCGAATCAAAGCCTCCCCAAAAAATCACTCCTCCTACCACAAATCCTCTACCCTTCAAATTTACCTCCCGGTACACATCTTCTCCCCCCCCCCCACTAAAAATCCCCCTTCCCAGCACAAATTCTCCACCCTCCTAGCACAAACCCCCCCTTCTCCAAATTTCCCCCTCCCAATCATCCCTACTAACACAAATCTCCCCAAATCACGACTCCTAACACCCCCCCCATTTCCCCTCCTATAACAATTCATACCCCCTGCCACCACCCCCCAATTTCCCCTCCTAACACAAATCCCCCTCTCTCAATCTCTTCATGGTGCCCCCACCTCTCATGAAATCACATTGCCCAGGGCAGCTGCCCCTCCTGCCCACCCCTTGTCCCTGCCCTGGTTATTACTGTCAACTTACAAAATTCTGAACTTACACAGTGTAGGTCCAGACTCCCCACCCACCCCTATGTACTGCTGAAAGAGGAAGAAAGATTTCTTAGGCTACTTTCACACTGAAGCGCTGGATGCGCCGGCGGTATAGCGGCACTATTTTTAGCGCTGCTATACCGTCGTTTTTGCTGCGATTTGCGGGCGCTAGCGGGGTAATTTTAACCCCCGCTAGTGGCCGAAAAAGGGTTAAAAACGCCCGCAATTACGCCTCTTTGCGGCGTTTTGCGGGCGTTTTGGAGGCGCTACCCCATTGATTTCAATGGGCAGGGGCGCTATAGGAACGGTATTTTTATCGCGCCTCAAAGATGCGGCTTGCAGGAGTTTTTTTACCCTCCTGCAAGCGCAACGCTCCAGTGTGAAAGCCCTCGGGCTTTCACATTGGATAAAAAGTATCAGCTTTTTCAGAGCGCTTTGCAGGCGCTATTTTTAGTGCAATAGCGCCTGCAAAGCGGGCCGAATTTGATCTGCACTTTTCAAAGAGTGCAGAAAAGGGGAAGACAGCAGATATACATGTAAAACATATGTAGGAGGATTTGTTTAATTTCTGTGTATCATCCGAGGCTGTTCACTTCACTGGGTATATGTGCGGGTTTACATCCACTTTAAATTGTTTGCTAATGCACACTTACTAGTCATTGGCAGCCCCTCCAATATATTATGGCAGAGCACACTGTATATATCTTTTCCAAAAACGAGCATTGTAAATAGCTATTTAGAGCTGTCTTCAGGCCAGTCACATGACTCGCGGCCACTTTTCAACTCCGATGGATGGCTTCTGCAGGAGATCTCCCTCTGACGTCAGCAGGGGAGATCACGTGGCCACTCAGCCTCTCCTGCAGATGCCTTGTCTCGGAGCTGTACAGCAGCCGTGAGTCACATGACTGGCCTGAAGACAGCTCTAAATAGCCATTTACAATGCTCTTTTTTGGAAAAAACATATACAGTGTGCTCTGCCCTAACATATTGGAGGGGCTGCCAGTGACCATTCAATATTTTTTTCGATACGTACTAATAGCGGCGGGGCAGAGACGGAGACACACAGGAAGGAGCTGACAGGGAGGGAGGAGGGAATGAGGGGGAGAGATGAGAGCAGAGCAGGGCTGTGTATGACGGAGGGACGCACTCTGACCACAGTGGTCAAGGCTCAGCAGCCTTGATTTTCGTGGTCAGTATAGAGAGGGCATACAGGAAGTGGCAGGTTCAGGGAGTTTTTTTACAGTTTAGAGGGGGGCAGATTACACCGCATAAGCACTGTGCTGTTTAATCTGCTTTAAGGGACCAGGATATCATTTTTATTTTTTTTTCGTTTTGGGTTAACAAACACATTAAGGCCCCATTTTATATAAAGTAAATATGCATAACGTAGCTATCAACAATTAAAGCTGAACTCCAGGGATAAAAAGTAAATTTATCTTTGCAGTGATGTCTTCCCTCATATTTTTTTATGACAGTGTCTTGTAGCATTCATAGGTTTAGAGTTATCTGCAGGGATGTAGATAATTTTTTCCCCCTGGGAATAGCTCAGCCCAGGGGCGGCCTATTCATTAAGGGCACAGGGGCGCCGCTCCCCCTATCCATGCGTCCAGCCCCCTAATCTACATTCAGGGCGCCGGACACAGGGATTCCAATGGGGGGGGGTTTGTTTTTTTGAAGCACGCAATTAGAGCTAGAGGCTCTAATAGGCTTCAAAAAGGTGGGCTTGGGGCGCAGAGCACTGCGCTCCGAGCCCACCGAGTTGTGTGACAATAGCGAATGAATTTCTCTTTATCCTGTAGGTATTAGGGTGGGGCAGGCAAGGCAAAGGTTAATGGCAAATGCCGACCTTATGCAAGCCATATACTACACAACCTGTGTTGGAAGGTAGCGCTCAGAGGTAGGCCAAAGGGAGGGATGGAAAATGAGCCCATGTCAGGAAAAAACCTTACAAAGGAGGAATGATGGAGGAGCTGGTTGGCACCTCATGTTGCACTCAACATTACACTGTTAAGTGATGTGGAGAAATAGGCTATGCATGACCCAGCCCGAAGAATACTTGTACCCTGTTCATGTTCAGTAAAGCATCTAGAAAAACTGGCTTTGTGGACAAATGTTCGTGTGAAAAAGTGTCAAGACGTACTGTGGAAGCAGGCCTCAGGCTAAAAGTAAGTGAATAGCCAATATGGCAAAGGTGTCTCTTATCAAAGTATGTGGTACCCCATGTCATTCCTATTTCAGGAGAATGAAGGAAGGGGCCCCATGCCAGCATGGTCTTTGCTGGCAGCCAACCAGTGGCCTGCTTACAAGTAATTCTTCTGTAATCAGTCTCTGATCTACTACATGTGCGAGTGTCAGCCGACAAGAACTAGGGTTATTTTCACGGACTGCTAAGAAACAAACTTTTAGAAAATGGAAATGCTTCTTTATTTTTAATTATGGTTGTCAATAATGCCAGGTGGGGGATGTTTAGACCCCCCCTAATATCCCCTTTATCTACGCCCCTGCTTACCTGTGTGTTCATGAGCTGTTCTGAGTGCCCTCCGGAAGCGGTATCCGAGGGGGCTCAGGTTGAAGATGAGATCACTATGGTATTGGAAAGCTCGGAATCGATAATCCACCAAATAGGAGAGATCATAAACAGCCTTGATGTATTCACTATCACTGTAAAGGGAACAAAATGTGAGACCGGTCTATGCCATGCAGTAATCTCTTTCAGCCACCAGGTGCCTTGATAGCAAGAAGCCAAAACAGTCAAAATATGTTTGTACCGCTCAGAAGATACTGACCTGTCATTCTGGCAGTTGCTTTGGTAACTGAAGGCACATTTCATGATGGTGTCCAGCGTCATGAGGCTGACGTCATGGAACAGCTCTATAGACTTCTTCTCTGAAGCCAGATGCTCCCATTTGTCCTAATGAAGATCAAACAAGAAAGATCATAATAATATCATCATTTATTGAAATATAACTAAAAGGAAAAACTTTATTTATTTTAATTCTGAGAAGAGTGGAGAAGGATTAGAACACCTGTCAGGTTTAAATTGCTGCCTTTGCCGCCATTGTGAAGAATCACCTTCTCCATTTGGCTTGTGTACTGCTATCACAGAGAGTGGAAGTAAAAGAAAAACCCCAGTTTTGGTTTGTAAACAGAACCGGAATAGAGAGGAAGTCTTCCAATGGGGACACTGGTTCTGTAGATCCTGATGGAGGGATTTTCTCTCATTCCTGTTTTGGCTACGGGCAGAAGATGAAGGGAATTCTCCCCAATGGGACACAGATGGCTAAAAAAAACAGACAGGGATTATAACCATTCCATACTCTATCCAAGATAATAAAAAAAGTTTTGCCTTTGGTTCTAAATTCATTTTTTTTATATGTTTTCTTGGATAGAGTAGGATGGAAAAGCCAATACATCTGTCTGGTTCATATTACTATAGGTGACCACACTGATGAGATTTTATCTCGCTTCCTGTCCTTCTGATTCCAGGAAACAGAAGGTGCCTTTGTCACCAGAACAGGAAGGTACAGACCACAATAAAAACCATTTTAAGGACTATCCCTTCTCCACTCTACTATTCTGCTCACTTGCTCACGATCTACAAGGTCAGTTATCTCAACATTGATTGTTCCTTACCAACATCACATTAGCGCAGTCTGACATCAGTCTCACATATGGCTTCAGAACATCATAATGGAAACCCGGGGTCAGCAGCTTGCGGTGCTGAAACCACTTTGCACCAGATGATACCAATAATCCTTTCCCTGCATAACAAAAACACAGTGAAACGATCTGAGCAAAAGATTCATAAAAACCAGGGGTTACATGTACATGGTCCGTGGATACCATACTGAAATTTTAGTCTTGACTGAGCTGAATATTCCACTGGCTCCTTAACATGCACAGTATGTTACCCCATTAATTCATATTCTTGGTATGTGTCTGTTGTACCATGAACTTGTTTTTAAAAGTATCCTTTTTGTATGTCTTCCTTTGTGTTATATACCTGGTGATCCTGCCAGCCCCCCCACTTTTCAAACTGATGACCACACTAGGCATAGAAGCACATCCATACCAGTATAGAGAATATACAGAGCAATCACTACTGTAGAAATTATTTGCTCAATGGCACCTAGGTCCCAATATTGGATTATATAAAGAGGCCAAAAGAGGCAATGTGTGTGGGTCTTTGAAGGTGCTCATTGAGAGTGTTACCAAATCAAAAGAATAAGGCATAGATACCAAGAAAATACTTATAAATATAATATTTAATATATGAATTTCATAAGATAAAAGCAATGAGGAAAGAAGATACAACGCAGTGTATTCGTTCCTTATACGTCACATATTTATCGTCCTACATGTTTCGCATAAATAATGCTTCTTCAGGGACGCACATGGACCTTAGTTTGTCTAAAATAAACATAAACATTTTAGAATAGGGAATGATACAAATAGATTACAAGATTACATTTTCACAAAGAAAAAATCTCTATAATGATCTCATAACCATGGTTTATACAGGGTTAGTTCATTTATAATTAGAGACAAGTGTTTAATACCTCCAAACTCCGATGGATCCTTGTGTGTGCAGAGGGGATTTTTTTGTGTAGCCTGTCTGTGATCTTGCTACACGCAAAATATGAAGCTGGCAAAACACTCTCCTCCTATGCGTCAACAACCCGGCACATGCATGGGCATATCACAGGTGGGTCTCCGTGTGAGATATGGTGTATGTTAGTAGGGGATGACCTGGGTGTAAAAAGCAGTATTTTTTTGTGAGCAAGGTTTATATAAACATTGCTTATTATTGAGTATCAGAGCATGGTAAGTGTAAAACCATGTATAGAGCATACAAGATGAATAAATGTATATAAATAAACACGCTTACTATTTTAAAGTAGAATAGATCATATAGCCTGGGAGCTTGTTGAAACGCACGGCAGCAGGTGTTTGTATTGCTTGTGGTTATATAGAATACTGAGTATATCTATGGAAACAAGAATGTATATATGCCTTTAGATTCACTATGAGTCCATACTTGGACATGTGTAGGATATATATCGAATAAGGTAAGTATATATGGGCAAAAAATACCTGTAATTAACTTATTTTTTGCCCATATATACTTACCTTATTCGATATATATCCTATACATGTCCAAGTATGGACTCATAGTGAATCAAAAGGCATATATACATTCTTGTTTCCATAGATATACTCAGTATTCTATATAACCACAAGCAATACAAACACCTGCTGCCATGCGTTTCAACAAGCTCCCAGGCTATATGATCTATTCTACTTTAAAATAGTAAGCGTGTTTATTTATATTCCTTTCTTTCATCTTGTATGCTCTATACATGGTTTTACACTTACCATGCTCTGATACTTAATAATAAGCAATGTTTATATAAACCTTGCTCACAAAAAATACTGCTTTTTACACCCAGGTCATTCCCTGCTAACATACACCATATCTCCCACGGAGGACCACCCGTGATATGCCCATGCATGCGCCGGGTTGTTGACGCATAGGAGGAGAGTGTTTTGCCAGCTTCATATTTTGCGTGTAGCATGATCACAGACAGGCTACACCAAAAAATCCCCTCTGCACACACGAGGATCCATCGGAGTTTGGAGGTATTAAACACTTGTCTCTAATTATAAATGAACTAACCCTGTATATACCATGGTTATGAGATCATTATAGAGATTTTTTCTTTGTAAAAATGTAATCTTGTAATCTATTTGTATCATTCCCTATTCTAAAATGTTTATGTTTATTTTAGACAAATGTCCATGTGCGTCCCTGAAGAAGCATTATTTATGCGAAACATGTAGGATGACGTATATGACGTCCTCCCACTCGAGTGCCTTGTGCGCACCCAAGTGGGCCACACAGCATCATAATCTGTGACCCGCTGTGACTACCTGACACAGTGGAACACAGGTCATTGTGCCGGGTCACTTTGCGCAGCCCTGGTACCATGTAATTGCTGTTACCAATCACAGCGATCACATGTCAGTTGTAAATAATGGCTGTCATTTACCATGCTCTGGTGACAGTGTGTAAAAATAAATTGTGTAAAAAAAAATAAAAAAAATTCTACATACTGGCTTTAATCAGTGTCCCTGATCACCGCCACACCAGTCATATGGTAATACATTGCTGCTCTGGTATGCATTAAAAAAAGAATGTGGAAAAAAACCCCAAAAAAACACACATTTTATTTACTTTCATCGATTACAAAATGTTAGCAAAAAATTTCAATTTTAAAAAAAACTCACCATGCCTCTTACTAAATACCTCAGATCTAATTTCCAAAAAGGTGGGTTATTTGGGGGTATTTGTACTGTCCTGCCATTTTAGGGCCTCAATAAATTAGAGTCAGTACATCAGGATTGATAGATTATATATATATATATATATATATATATATATATATATATATATATATATATATACACACACACTCACACACACACACCATTGTTTATAGACGCTATAACTTTCCTACAGACTAAATATTATACACTTATTTGGATTGTTTTTATCAAAGAAATGTAGCAGAATACATGTTGGTGTAAATTTATGAGGAAAGATTATTTTTTTGCAACATTTTATAACAGAAACTAAGAAAAACAGGTTTTATTTTCAAAATGTTCAGTATTTTTTTAATATTGAAATATATATATATATATATATATATATATATATATATATATATATATATATATAATTAGTGGGTACGGAAAGTATTCAGACCCCCTTAAATTTTTCACTCTTTGTTATATTGCAGCCATTTGCTAAAATCATTTAAGTTCATTTTTTTTCCTCATTAATGTACACACAGCACCCCATATTTAAAGAAAAACACAGAATTGTTGAAATTTTTGCAGCTTTATTAAAAAAGAAAAACTGAAATATCACATGGTCCTCAGTATTCAGACCCTTTGCTGTGACACTCATATATTTAACTCAGGTGCTGTCCATTTCTTCTGATCATCCTTGAGATGGTTCTACACCTTCATTTGAGTCCAGCTGTGTTTGATTATACTGATTGGACTTGATTAGGAAAGCCACACACCTGTCTATATAAGACCTTACAGCTCACAGTGCATGTCAGAGCAAATGAGAATCATGAGGTCAAAGGAACTGCCTGAAGAGCTCAGAGACAGAATTGTGGAAGACGTTTGGTACGACCAGAACCCTTCCTAGAGCTGGCTGTCCGGACAAACTGAGCTATCGGGGGAGAAGAGCCTTGGTGAGAGAGGTAAAGAAGAACCCAAAGATCACTGCGGCTGAGCTCCAGAGATGCAGTCGGGAGATGGGAGAAAGTTGTAGAAAGTCAACCATCACTGCAGCCCTCCACCAGTCGGGGCTTTATGGCAGAGTCGCCCGACAGAAGCCTCTCCTCAGTGCAAGACACATGAAAGCCTGCATGGAGTTTGCTAAAAAAAAACACCTAAAGGACTCCAAAATGGTGAGAAATAAGATTCTCTGGTCTGATGAGACCAAGATAGAACTTTTTGGCTTTAATTCTAAGTGATATGTGAGGAGAAAACCAGGCACTGCTCATCACCTGTCCAATACAGTCCCAACAGTGAAGCATGGTGGTGGCAGCATCATGCTATGGGGGTTTTTTTCAGCTGCAGGGGCAGGACGACTGGTTGCAATCGAGGGAAAGATGAATGCGGCCAAGTACAGGGATATCCTGGACAAAAACCTTCTCCAGAGTGCTCAGGACCTCAGACTGGGCCAAAAGTTTACCTTCCAACAAGACAATGACCCTAAGCACACAGCTAAAATAATGAAGGAGTGGCTTCACAACAACTCTGTGACTGTTCTTGAATGGCCCAGCCAGAGCCCTGACTTAAACCCAACTGAGCATCTCTGGAGAGACCTAAAAATGGCTGTTCACCAACGTTTACCATCCAACCTGACAGAACTGGAGAGGATCTGCAAGGAGGAATGGCAAAGGATCCCCAAATCCAGGTGTGAAAAAATTGTTGCATCTTTCCCAAAAAGACTCATGGCTGTATTAGATCAAAAGGGTGCAAATACTAAATACTAAGCAAAGGGTCTGAATACTTAGGACCATGTGATATTTCAGTTTTTATTTTTTAATAAATCTGCAAAAATCTCAACAATTCTGTATTTTTCTGTCAATATGGGGTGTTGTGTGTACATTAATGAGGAAAAAAATGAACTTCAATGAATTTAGCAAATGGCTGCAATATAACAAAGAGTGAAAAATTTAAGGGGGTCTGAATACTTTCCGTACCCACTGTAATATATATATATATATATATATATATATATATATAATTTCATTAACTGGGAATTGCCTTGTTTACATAGGCAGTTCCCCGTTCTGCCTCTCCTCACCGCGATCGTGGGTCGCCGGTGGACATCGAGTCCGCCCGACCCACGGGCACCCGCCACTGCGCGAGCCGCCAAACAGGTACAGTGATTCACGCAGCGCTGCCGACCTACCACAGTAAATCTGCGTGAGCTGGTCGGCTAGTGGTTAAGGCGGGCGTGGCTGGGGGTGTGTCCTATGCTTACATACTTTAGATAATAGGTGTCCCTCGTTCCCATCTCAGAAAGTTGGGAGGTATGTGTAAGTGTCACCTGACAATAAGCAGTAAACAGGAATGTATAGAAGAGGAAGTGATAGGAGGAGCAAAATCTTATATTAATTGATAGGAAAGCTGTTACATACCAATCCATGGGGTGATGAAGTGATAGGCAAAGTTGTCCTTTGGATCTGTAATAAAGAACAGACCATGATAGTTCATACAGAGTACTGAAATGTTTCAAACACCTGATTTAGGGTACAAGGTGGCAGAACCCAAATTAGGGCAAAAGGAGAATGGAGTTGTATATTTTTATATCTATCCAGGTTCATCCTAGAAGTGGTTTAGAGACCCTTTTTAATATAATTGTAAGGATCTGCTGCCCCCTACTGTTTGTATTTATAGGTGTCTCTGCTACGTAAAGCCGATTTAAACCCAAAACCAAAATTGTAATATATTGCAGTTTACCAATCATTAGATGTGGTAGCTCCATTGGTTTTCCTTTAGGCTTTTTCCTTCTGTATTTATCTGGTGACCTGGCCAGTAACATATCTCCTGTATAAAGCCTCGTACACACGGTAGGACTTTGACAACAAACTTCAAAATGAGAAAGTTTTAAAAAAAAATCCTACTGTGTGTACGCTCCATCGGACAAACTTTTTCGGTTTTCATCGGACAAAAGTTCGCTCTGCAAACGGACAAACTTTTCAGCAACAAAAGTCCTACGGTGCAAAGTCCTATCGTGTGTACAGAAATCCATCGGACTTTAGTCCGAATTACAAATACGCATGCTCAGAACCAATGTTAAAATCAACCAACAATAGCAGAAGTTGACCAAAGGGTGGCGGTAAAGAGCAGAAAAAACACGTGATTTTGGGAAAGTTTGCTGAAAAAGTCCTGTCGTGTGTATGCATACCAAGTTCACGGCCAACGCCATTCAAAGAAAAATCCACAGAAACGTTTGTTTGAAGTCTGTCAGTATTACATGTTTTGTCTAATTCCTTTAACTGCAAGAGAGCTTGTTCTTTTGAAAAAAGAAAAAAATTAACTGGCTGGATCACCAGATGAAAAACAGAAGAAAGAAAGCCTAAAAAAGAAAACGAATGCAGCCATCACATCTAATCCATTACATCTGCAGAAGTATCACCCTGTTTTTTTTATTATCTTTTTTTATTTCCCCCAAAAAATGTCCGGCCCCACCTTCTCCATGCACGTCATCTGCTGTGCGAATGACACGCGCACTGCCCGATATGCCTCCTGGGATATGCATGTCACATATCCCAGGAGGCAAAGCCTTTTATTCAAGGAAAGGAGGAGGGGCGGGCCTATTGGCACGTCATCGATAGGCCCGCCCACTGAACCCAGAAGAGCCGGTGGGCCTCTCTATGAGGTTAGAAAGAACATGGCGGCACAGGATAAAACTGTGGCTGGGCATGAGAGGATCTCAGCCAGACAACGCTGGATCCACTGGATGGGTGAGTATTTAAAATGTGCAGATACCACCTTCAGGTATGGGGGGGCCCAAAAAAATGGGGGGGGTTCCCCAGAGGTCTGCTTTAAGGACAGCTTACTGACTGTTATGCCCCGTACACACGATCGGAAATTCCGACAAGAAAAGCGTGTTTTTTTTTTTCTGACGGAATGTTGGCTCAAACTTGTGTTGCATACACACGGTCACACAAATCTTGTCGGAAATTCCGACCATCAAGAACGCGGTGACGTACAAGACATACGACGAGCCGAGAATAATGAAGTTTAATAGGCAGTTCGGCTCTTCTGCTTGATTCTGAGCATGCGTGTTTTTTTGCGCGTGGGAATTGCATACAGATGAGCAGAATTTCCGACAAGAACTTTTTCCGTCGGAAAAATAGAGAACCTGCTCTCAATCTTTTGCTGGCGGAAATTCTGACAGAAAATGTTGGATGGAGCATACACACGGTCGGAACATCCTACCAAAAGCTCACATCCATCTTTTTTTGGACGGAAAATCCTATCGTGTGTACAGGGCATAATGGTACCAGGTGATTGGCAAAAAGCTAAACGCAGTACCAATATTCAAACAAGGGCTGTGATATACCGTATACCTGAGAACTACAGACCAGTGAGCCTAACATCAGTAGGATGTAAACTACTAGATGGGATAAGGTACCACATTCAAGAATTTGCTTTTTAAAGTAGTGTAATTAGTTGTAACTAACAATGGTTTGATGAAAGATCATTTTTGCCAAACCAACCTGTTAAGATTCTATGAGCAGGAGAGCTGTAGTCTGGATAGAGAAAGGCCTGTGGATGTGGTGTATCTGGATTTCGCTAAAACATTTGACAGTACCCCATAAACACTTAATTTACAAACTAAACGGTTTGATCTCAGCCAGTTCAACAGGTAACGGTCAAGATTTAAACCATGTATGGGCAGGCTGCATGTATCCAAGTTGAGCAATCAAGCAATTTGATTACAACAAGCCTGTCGGATTTTACATGCAATTATTGCTAGCGGCTATTACGTATAGCCGCTAGAAGTAATCACTGTGTTCTACCAGCGGGGACAGCTCCCGCTGCCCGGAGAACACCATAGCTCTGCAGGAGGTATTCCACCATTAACACTGGCTGTGTTGATGAAGGGAACGTGCAATTTTCTTTCCTGCAACCATAGGAAATCACTTCATCTATGGCTGGCATTAAAAAGACTGTTTGGACCTGGATAGAAAACTGGTTACAGGAGCACATCCAGAGGGTGGTGATAAATAGCATATCCTCTGAATGGTCTGGAGTTATAAGTTGTATGCCAAGACTCTGCCCTGGTACCAATTCTGTTTACCTTGTTCATAAATTATATTGAGGTTGGTATAAATAGTTAAATCTTGGTGTTTGCTGATGATACAAAGCTGAACAGGGTAATACCTTCACAACAGGACGTAGCTGCTTTGCAAGACTAGTTTCTATTAGCACCTATTTCTTTTCTATATATTTATTTAATATTTTTTTTCTCTTAGCCAGTTTCTTGCAGTCTATTAGCACCTATTTCTGTCCTAATATTAATTTTTTTCTTTGCCATTGGCGTTCATTCGAGACTATGCACATACTTTGGGAATATGCCAGTATCGGTCCTCATGATGTTCTAACACTTTGCATCAACTTCATTGTGTGTATACATATATACATGTTTTCTTTTTTTTTTGTATGTTGTTGTAACTATATGTAGCGGGTATGCACTTTCCTTGTGTGTTAAAACTGGCAGAGACACCAGTAATGTACAGTTCCCTGCAGCCCAGCGGGTGGCGCTGTCGCCTTGGGCTGGGGTTGAACCATTGCTGTGTGCCGGACCCCTTTTTGTCCTCCCTCGGCAGTGGTATGGTGGGGTGGGGAACCCGCCGTGCTTGCTGGGAGAGGGTATAAAGGGGCCGGCCATCTTTGTCATGAGGTGGAAATCCCAGGCACCTTCAGCCTGAGGGCGGTGGTCGGATGGAGGTCCTAGGCGGCCTAGGCCTAGAGGACAGTCGGAGGTCGTGTTCCATCCCAGGCACCTTTAGCCTGGGGTGAGGTACTCGGATGGAGGTCTGGAGCTCAGTGCCCACCACTGAGTTCCGCGAGGGAAGGAGATCCTAGGGAACCCCGGGAGTGGGTACCCGAATCCGGAGGCGTAATGGACCGGTGGGGGGTACTTGCTTGAAGACCTGGTGCAGCATATTGCCAGTGACAGGTGAGCCTCCATCGGAGACCGCCTGGAAGGAAATTCCCCCTCGCTCGGAGACCGCAACCTACTTTCAGGAAGGAAAGTGGAGAGTTCATTGTGTCTGGGCCTACTCGCATCCACACCCCCCTGTCTGTTCTGTTCTTTGAGGGGGTCCAACTGATTGTGTTCACTTTTGCATCAAGAAGAATAAAGGAGTGTTGGACTTTAATGGTGTGGGGCTCATTTTCTGGCAGACATTGCTCAAAGGAGGCTCCAGGTGCAGAACACCGACCCGAAGGTAAAATAAGAACTTTGCTCACACCATACAACTATCTGCGGTGAAGGCTTGGCGTGGTGACCCCGCTCTCTCCTCTCTAAGATACCCCTAGACAAGAGACAGACGAGCTGATGATAGAGTGGAGAGGGGAGGTCGCTACATATACAATGATTTTGACTGATGTGTCGAGTTTGCTCCGAGTTCAATTGGTGCATCAGATTTTTTCTGGCAGTGGATTCGGACCGAACTCTTTACATCAGATTTGAGTGTAAGTACCGTGTATTCTAGTCAGGGTTTCTTTGTAACACCAGCTGAGTACTAATTTTAATTGGTTAGTTCACCTGTAACCTAATGACACATTAGAGTAGTATATAGGTGATTGTGGTGACTAGTTCTAATAGGTAATGACTAATTCCTCTCAGTCCTCTCTGGCATGGCTCTCCAGTCCTCCCGATAGCACATGTCACTCACCAGCCCTCCCGGCTGCACACACACCAGTGGTTCCCTCCTGACGACTCGCCCGGCAGTACCAACTCCCGCTGTCCTCTCTGACTCCTCCCTGTGCCTCCTTTTCAGATCCTTCATGCGTTCTTGAAGGAATCTGTCTTGCACCCGAGTCCCAGGCCCAAGGTTACCCCCCCCCCAGAATGGGGAGCGCCCTTAAAGGCCCAGACAGCCTAGTACTCCATCCTCAGTTCTTCCACCTGACAACAACTCCCCAGCTAGGCTGAATCTACGTATTTAAGGAGGCCTTCCCCCTGCCAATCCAAGTTAGTGATTGGTCAGGGCTCCTTAGAACACCTCAGGCAGCTCCACCTCTCTTCCCCTCCTCTCTTCTAGAAGGCAGAGGGAGGTAACCGAGAAGTGATGCTGTCTGTGAGTCACCAGCCTACTCTGAGCCACTCCCAGCCCACACAAATCAAAACAAACAGGCCTAGCTTCCAGCTAGGCCTGCCTAAATTTACCTGCACTGCAAAAATACTAACTCTAGCACCTACCTAAGTAGAGGGTGCTACAATAAAAACCCAACAGAGGTTGTGAATCTTTAAAAATGTTCAGCAATGATCCTCTCTAAGCCTAGGTTCACACTGACAGCGGGAATAAAATAATGCGAGTTCAGCTGAACTCGCGCAATTTCATTCCCGCATGTCAGTCCCGACTTCGGGGGCGATTTCAGAGACATCTGCACAAATGTCTATGGAAATTGCACCCAGAATTCGCCAAAAGTAGTACAGAAACTACTTTTGGGAATCGGTGCGGCGCCGCGTCGTACCGATTCCAATGGTGCCATTTCTGGCAATTGCCACTGATTTGGCATGCAATCTGACATGTCAAATCGCATGCCAAATCGCTCCAATGTAGACCAGGGCTAAAGGAAATTTGTAGTGACAGAAGTATCCGGACTTGATGGCTGACCTCTCATGAAAATGTCAGAGCGAATGGCTTTAACACTTTCTGAGTCACTGACAATTATTAAGATTGGGAGTTCCAATTTCACTTGCTGCATACTTGCTCTGGAGAAACAACTCATAAAGTATTAAAATCATGAGCTCTAGCATTTTTTAAAACACTATTACCTGATTCAATAATGCAAAACTCAGTGTTGTGTTGTGTTGTGTTACTGCAAAGTAAGTAACCTACATTAACCTATCCGAATCATAATCACATAACAAGGTATGATTTTAAAATCGGATTTCTTAAAAAAGAAAAAAGAAAAACCTTCTTACCTTGTCTGGACAGTATGGTCCTTGCATATTCTGGATGGCAGATAATGAGTGTGGCAAAGAATCTTCCAAGCCACATGGGATATGCATATTCATATTTTCGCCCATAAGCAGCCACAATGTCCAGATCAGTGCCATCTTGCTTAAACTATAAAAAGAAAAAAAAAAACTGAAAAAAAGACAAAAAAACAACACAGTTATGGAGAATATAAAGCATGATAGTCATTCAGCAGATTCTGTCTGTCTGATTCCCACACTAGATAAAGGGGTTGATTACCGTATATACTCGAGTATAAGCTGACCCGAATATAAGCCGAGGCACCTAATTTTATCACAAAAAAGTGGGAAAATGTATTGACTCGAGTATAAGCCTAGGGTGTCCATCTGCATGCCTCACTTTGCCTCAATGTGTCCATGTGCATGCCTCACTGTGCCCGCCTCACTGTGTCCATGGCTCACTGTGCCCATGCCTCACTGTGTCCATGGCTCACTGTGCCCATGCCTCACTGTGCCCATGGCTCACTGTGCCCATGCCTCACTGTGCCCATGGCTCACTGTGCCCATGCCTCACTGTGCCCATGCCTCACTGTGTCCATGTGCATGCCTCACTGTGCCCATGACTAGACTGACGTTTAACATGGGAGTCTATGGAAGGGGTGCCCGGGTTGAGAAATCGGTTCTCCCCGGCCGTAGGTCCTCCAGACAAAAAACTTTGCACACTTATAGAGGAGAAATGGGGCTACATGTGTGCCATGTTTTGGGTCCAGGGGACCTACGACCGGCCGGTACGGGGTCCCCAAAATCACCAGAGAAATTACCATTTAACATGGGAGTCTATGGAAGGGGTGCCCGGCTTTGAAAAATCGGTGCTCCCCGGCCGTAGGTCCCCCGGACAACAAACTTTCCACACTTTTAGAGGAAGAGTGGGGCTACATGTGTAACAAGTTTTGGGGTCCTATTATGTGTGTAGCGCCCCCCCAATATTTGGGGGCGCTATGTGTAAATATAAGGGTAGTCTGAGCCAGTAGATAGGCTCAGACCAATTGATTGTTCTGGATTTGCTTCTGCTCTGGGTGTGATACTGCCTGGCAGTAGTGTTCCCTGTCTGCCGGTAGGTGGCACTGTCATCGCTGGGATAGGTTGAACTACAGGGGATATCACAACACCTTGGGTGTCCTTTCTCAGCAGCCATACAGTGGGCGTGGTCTACCCGCTGTGCATGCTGGGAGAGGGTACATAAGGAGCAGACGTCATTAATTGGGGTCCTGTTCTGGGGTTTCGCCCTGGGAGCCCACCCGTTGGTGTGCACCTCGTGGCCCTCATGGCATGCATGTGTGTTCTGGCCCCGGGCACCTTTAGCCCGAGGCTACATCGCTGCATGATAGGCCCAGCTCTGCTGGCTGAGGCCTATGCTTATCAAAAAGGATCCTCAGCTACCCACTTGAGGGAAGCCACGCTTAGGGAAGGAGGCCAGCGGAGGATCTGCCCCAGAGGAGACTGGCGACGGTACTGCTGTCTCGGGAGGAGGCCTGGAGCTCACCTAAGGAGGGATCCATCATTACAAGCCCTGCAATACGCCAATCCGGCTTAAAGGTTCTTCACCATTGCTTGGCTGGGAGGTTCAGGAATTTTAACAATCCTGTGGCAGAGGATTCCCGATCGTATCCCTAGAAACATTGGTTCGTGCTTCATCCCATCTGCTAGGACCACTAAAATGGGACTATCCGGGTGAGCAATACCCACTCAGGCTTGAGTGGCGATGATTGGGACTTTAGTGTTGCGTGCCTGAACCTTCCCCTGTGTTTCTCTTGTTTCCTACTGCCCTCTAAAGTTTTCCACTTCAGCAAAGTAAAATAAAGCCTGACTGGGTTTTACATTGTGTGGACATTGGCCTTTCTAAAGACTTTTCTCACACCCTGACACCGGAAGCCTTGGAGGTAGTTCGCAGACCCAACAAAACCAGCCGGTCCCTTAAATGGGGGTAAGTGCTACACGTGCAAGCAAAAATTATGTTTTGTCTATTTTTCTTGCATGTGATTGGGTATTCTTTACAAAGTAAAGCTTTGTCTCATTTACTAAACTCTGGAGCAACCGCACTTGCAAAGTGCACAGCCCATTTCCCTTTAGTAAACCAACCCCAAAGTGTGAAGATGAACACTAAACAGTTGCTATGGATTATGTAAAGTATAGCTGCACCCCTCACATTCTTATACTAATTGTATATATATATTCAATAGCTGAATACATTATCCAGCAGCTTGTAAAAAATCTAACAGGCTAGGCTTGTTGTGAGCTCTGCTATTCCATTCATTCATGTATTCCTGTGATTGACAGCTATGCTGGGCACATCCTGTACAGACTGGCATTCAGGAGAAGCTTTATATGCTGTGACAACCCTAATATGCCTCCTCCTCAATCATCATGTAGCCCTTTACAGATGCACAGGCTGACAACACTGAAGTGACTTTAATGTTGTTGCCCGGTAATAGGAATGCCTTTTCATTGGTGAGATCACAATGTATTCATTATTTGTCTTCCTCTTCCAGATGATGAACAATATCATGCTAGCTCTTCTATTGGATGGACTAACACACGCTATTGGCTCATTCACATGGCAAAGCTGGAGTGTGAACAGTCATCATCATCATCGCATACAATATCTCACAAAAGTGAGTACACCCCTCACATTTTTGTAAATATTTTATTATATCTTTTCATGTGACAACACTGAAGAAATGACACTTTGCTACAATGTAAAGTAGTGAGTGTACAGCTTGTATAACAGTGTCAATTTGCTGTCCCCACAATATAACTCAACACACAGCCAATAATGTATAAACCGCTGGCAACAAAAGTGAGTACACCCCTTAGGCCCCTTTCACCGCGTTTTCACGGTAAAAACAGCGCTGGAAAAATGCCTGAAATAATCCTGCCCTGAGGGCTTTCACACTGAGGCGTTTTGCTGGCTGTGTGTTGGAAAAAATCCTGCAAACAGCTTTTTTGGAGCATCTTTGGGACGCATAACATAGCGCTGTAAAAACGCCTATCCCCATTAAAATGAATGAGTACCGCTGTAAAAACGCGGTAAAAAACACCCAGAAGCTGAGGGAAGGTCACATGACCGCAGTAGAGTGGAGGATTGTGGGATACCAAATAATCATTTTTACAGCGAAAACGCGGTAAAAACGCATATGCGTTAGCGCTATTTTTACCGCGAACGTGGTAAAAAAAACGGTAAAATCGCGGTAAAAAAAACTCATAATTTTTTTGCGTTTTTTCAACGCCTCACTGTGAAAGGGGCCTTAGTGAAAATGTCCAAATTGGGTTGAAAGTGTCAATATTTTGTGTGGCCACCATTATTTTCCAGCACTGCCTTAACCCTCTTGGGCATGGAGTTCACCAGAGCTTCACAGGTCGCCACTGGAGTCCTCTTCCACTCCTCCATGATGACATCACAGAGCTGGTGGATGTTAGAGACCTTGCGCTCCTCCACCTTCTGTTTGAGGATGCCCCACAGATGGGTTTAGGTCTGGAGACATGCTTGGTCAGTTCATCACCTTTACCCTCAGCTTCTTTAGCAAGGCAGTGGTCGTCTGTTGGTGTGTTTGGGGCAGTGTTGCCAACCGTCCGTTTTTTTACGGACAGCCAGTAAAAACTGGCACTTTTCCACCCATCTGTAATTGTCCGTGCTAGCAGGAAAGAGCCAGTAAAAAATAGCCCTGACAGTCCTGACCGTTCCGACTTGGAACTGCGCATGCGCAGTTCCGGAGCGAGCCGAGCCGATCCTGTATTCAGCTCGGCGGGGGGCGTATCTCACAGAGGCTGTGCGGCGCGCTATGCTGACGAGGCGAGTGATGTAATAACACATCCCGCCACCGCCAGGAGTGCCAGTTTTTAAATTTGTAACCAGGAGCAGCCAGAAGGCTGAGCACTGTCTGCAGCATGCGGAACGGAGCCTACGGAGGAGCCCTGTATCCAGCTTCCAAAGTCCACAGGGAGTCGGGCACAGAGTGACAGGTCAGGCAGCCCAGTCTATGATGGTGACGGATGACAGCAGGTGATGGTAGCACTAGCAGGCCGCAGGGGGTGATGGTGGCAGAGGGGGGTGTTGGTGGCAGACGGGGATGGACTTGAGGCAGCAGGGGGTGTTGGAGGCAGGCCAGGGGTGTTGGAGGCAGAGCCCACAGGTGATGGTGACAGGGGGTGATGGAGGCAGGGGATGTTGGAGGCAGTTGGTGTTGGTGGCAGGGGGTGTTGGTGATGGAGGCAAGGGATGATGGAGGCAGGGGATGATGGAGGAAGGGGATGATGGAGGAAGGGGATGATGGAGGAAGGGGATGATGGAGGAAGGGGATGATGGAGGAAGGGGATGATGGAGGAAGGGGATGATGGAGGAAGGGGATGATGGAGGAAGGGGATGATGGAGGAAGGGGATGATGGAGGCAGGGGATGATGGAGGCAGGGGATGATGGAGGCAGGGGATGATGGAGGCAGGGGATGATGGAGGCAGGGGATGATGGAGGCAGGGGATGATGGAGGCAGGGGGTGTTGGAGGCAGGGGGTGTTGGAGGCAGGGGGTGTTGGAGGCAGGGGGTGTTGGAGGCAGGGGGTGTTGGAGGCAGGGGGTGTTGGAGGCAGGGGGTGTTGGAGGCATATAAAGGAAATAGAAAAATGCAAACTGGGAGCCCAATATAGTAAAGAACATGAGGGTATGTCCATAAATAATGGTATGGTGTGTTCAGAAAAACCAAACTGTCACAAAAGGGAAAATGAAAAATTAATGCACACCCAGGGGTTATCTCCTTATATCTGATTTATTGAAAAAATGAACAGCGCCACAATACACAGCTCTCCATCGTGAACCGAACCTTCCCCACATATACCCATCACACCCCACTTTTATACTGGCTGGATTGGATGCAATTATCCATGCTCTTATGTGACATTGATTGGTTGCATCCATATTGTGGGAACAGTCTCCTGATCAACCCCTGGGTGTTCTGGAGTGCCATGCTCAGCAGTGCCCTTTCATTTGAATGAGGGACTTCCCTTATCCAGCAACTTGTCTATCTTTATATCCCCTGCGGCAGTCATCCAGACAGGCTCATTGGGGACTTCCACATACCAGCACAGTTGGGATTAGGTTCTGTGACACATATAGGAGGCATTCCAACAGAGGTAGAAAGTACCACTCACCAGTCAAATTGTCTCCCAGAATTTCCTGTCACAGATAAGCCATTGTGGCTCTAAGGTGTAGAGTTTTCCTTTCAGGCTTCTGGGAGCATTTCGTTCTAGATAAATCCTTGGGTAGGGTCCTGGATACAGGTGCTATTATCAGGAGTACCACCTTAGGGGGTGTTCTGTTCCTGCTCCAAAGGAGAGGTTTTATAGTGGTCCCATCATGTGGAGGAGAAGGAAGGGGATTTTTATGGGTTTTTGCTTTTTGTAAATTGTAGGAGAGAGGGATGGTTAATTTATGGGGTGTGATGGGTATATGTGGGGAAGGTTAGGTTCACGATGGAGAGCTGTGTATTGTGGCACTGTTCATTTTTTCAATAAAACAGATATGAGGAGATAACCCCTGGGTGTGCATATATTTTTCATATTCCTTTTTGTGACAGGTGATGGAGGCGGGAAGTGATTGGACTAAATAATCCGCCCTTATATCGAAAATAACAAAAATATGTTTTTTTGCATTAATCACATTAAATCACATTGCTATTTGCCTAGGGTACTTGTTTGTAGCCTAAATACTGAAATTTGCACCTAAAAATGTAATTTTGTAACTTTTGCGAAATGTCAGTAAATTTTGGTTGTCGTGCCAGTAAATTTCAATCTGGTAGGTTGGCAACACTGGTTTGGGGTTGTTATCATGTTGGAATACTGCCCTGTGGCCCAGTCTCCGAAGGGAGGGGATCATGCTCTGCTTCAGTATGTCACAGTACATGTTGGCATTCATGGTTCCCTCAATGAACTGTAGATCCCCAGTGTCGGCAGCACTCATGCAGCCTCAGACCATGACACTCCCACCACCATGCTTGACTGTAGGCAAGACATACTTGTCTTTGTACTCCTCACCTGGTTGCCGCCACACAGGATTGACAACATCTGAACCAAATAAGTTTATCTTGGTCTCATCAGACCACAGGACATGGTTCCATTAATCCATGTCCTTAGTCTGCTTAGGACTTGTCCCAAGCTGTCTCTTGTCTTTTTTACCATTTTTTACACTTTTTTTTGGTGAAATGGTAGGGGTACAATGTACCCCTTACCAATTCACATAAGGGGGGCGGGATCTGGATGTCCCCTTGTTAAAAGGGGACTTCCAGATTCCGACAAGCCCCTCCCCCACCTGCAGACCCCCACAACCACCGGGCAAGTGTTGTGGGGATGAGGCCCTTGTCCCCATCAATATGGAGACAAGGTGCTTTGGGGTCAGACCCCAAAGTATCCTCCCCATGTTGAGGGCATGTGGCCTGGTATGGTTCAGGAGGGGGGGCGATCTCTCGTCCCCCCTCTTTTCCTGCAGCTTGCCTAGTTGTGTGCTCGCATAAGGGTCTGGTATGGATTTTTGGCGCAGGGTTCCCCTGACGGGTCTGGTATGAATTTTGAGGGGGACCCCAATGCCATTTTTTAAAACCAAAATTAAAAAAAAATTGGCGCAGGGTTCCCCTTAATATTCATACCAGACCCAAAGGGCCTGGTAATGGACTGGGGGGGGGGGGGGCATGCCGTTTTTTCCAATGAGTTTTATCTGTATTGCCGGGACCCGACAATTCATTACAGCCGCAATCAGTTTTAAATGACTTTTTTTCCTTTAGAAATGTAATTTTGCTGCGGGACTGTTGTAAACACGGGAAATTTTTTCTACTTTACATCATTGCAGTCTGCTCAGTGCCCATCTGAAGCCTCACTATTGCCCATTAATGCTTCCTGCTCAGTGCCCATTTGCAGCTTTGTCATTGCCCATCATTGCAGTCTGATCAGTGTCCATCTGCAGCCTTGTCATTGCCCATCATTGCAGCCTGATCAGTACCCATCTGCAGCCTCACCATTGCCCGTTAATGCAGCCTGCTCAGTGCCCATCTGCAGCCTAGACATTGCCCATTAATGCAGCCTGCTCGGTGCCCATCTGCAGTCTCGCCAGTGCCGGATTACACAGAGCCCGGATCACCTGTGTACTCGGCGCTCGCAGTCACTCACAGTCCCGCCTCCTGGCCCGGCTCTTATAATAGACATAACACCGGTCCAATGCTGGGACATGTGATGTCAATGCTAGAAGCCATGCCAGGAGGCGGAACTGGCAGTGACTGTGAGCACCAAGTACACAGGAGATCCCGGCTCTGAGTAATCCGACAGCGCTCGCCCCCCTCTTCCCCTCCGAGACAGCCAGGTATTTTCAGGGGGAAAAAAAGTGTGTGTTCTATGCGATTAAATACGCTAATTGTGAGTACTGTTGAGCCGAACACCCCCTGGTTCAGCTCACATTGCAAAAGTTCGGACCTGAACCCCGAAACCTATTAAAGTCTAAGGGACCCGAACTTGAAAAATCAAAAGTCCCCGTTTTGAAGGCTTACATGCAAGTAGTTGGCCATAAAAAGGGAATGGGGCTTGGGTACTGCCCTGGGGGACATGTATCAATGCAAAACATTTTTTTAAACAGGAGCAGTGATTTTAATGATGCTTAAAGTGAAACAATAAAAATGAAAAATTACTTTAAATATAGTGCCTAGGGGGTCCCCTTAGTCTACCTGTAAAGTGGCACATCTGTACCGTGTATAGAACCTGCTGCAGCAAAACTGACATTTATAAAGAAAAAAATATTACATTCTTCATTCTGTCAGCGGGGAAGCCCGTTGACAGCTGATGACTTATTCGTTGTCAAGGACGCAGCGGCCGCCATCTTAGCCCGCTCTTTAACAACAAGCTATTCACTGTGTCCTGATTGAAGCTGTGTCCAATCAGGGCTTAGAATGCACTGTGCAACACGCAGTGCATTGTGGGTCGCTCGGCGGACAAACATCCCGCCTAGCACCCCGCAAATTTGGGTGTTCGCCAAATGGGCAAAAAGGCGATGTTCGGACCGAACTTTTGCTCAGCTCGAACTGTTCACAAAACTCTAATTGTGAATAGTGGACAATCTAAGGCATCACAGCCCTTGAGACCATGAGGAAATCTTTCTGAACTGGCTAAGACCTCACAGCTGGGGACCATGGGGCAACTACTGGTAGCCAATGTGATTTCCAGAACACTGCAGTCACAGGGATCAATTTAGTGTCTTTACTCACAAGTTTCAGGACAGCTGCCACCTTCCAGCTACCCCCAGACATGTGCAAGTGAATGAAGGAAAAGTCCTTCTCCCTTGTAGTGAGGTCCTGCAAAAAGGTTCTGTGAAGATCCAATCAGGCCCTCAGCCCTGACACCGCGGAGGCCTGTAGAACAGCTACATGGGCTGCCTCAGGGCAGCAGCCCTTCAGGCTCTGGAACCCTCTTGGGGATAAAGAACCCCACATTCCAGTGCTTTGGTCCATTTTTCACCATTCCAGCCTCCTTTTGGACACGCCTCTCCATGAATTGACTGGAACCTCATAAATATTCAGTTTGGGTGTTTTGAATCTCCTGCCCTAAGCTCTGGAAGCTTCTTCCAAGAACAGGGACAAAATGATCACTGCTCCCTTGATTGCAGAAGGAGCCAAAAAATTAATTTATCTAGCATCCTCGTGTAGCGCCCTGTTCCCAATGACTGGGCGCTATGTTCAATTTAGAGGGTATCTGAGCCAATAGTTAGGCTCAGATGTACATAATTGATGTTAAATTAGCCTCTGTTCCGGCTATGGCTGTGTTGGAAGACTTCCCACTGTTTGCCTGGAGGTGGCGTTACCACCTCAGGCAAGTGTGGAAGATTGACAGGCCAAAGTGCATTGGGTTCAGAAGGTGGGATATGTGAAGGCTTCCCGCGGCCGCGGTCGAGGCCTACCCCAGTGTTTACCGGAACTGGACCCCGTGAGCGATGATATTCCCAGGACTTCCACGTCAGGAGCTGGTAAGAAACCTGGGGGAAAAGTAAATTATTTACCGGCAGAGGAGTAGCAGACTCTGATCTAGACTCTTTGTCGGATGCGGGTGATGACTATTTATTTGAACCAAAGCCCAGAGAATTACTATGGAACAACATGGGAGATGTTGCCTCCATTTATAGCTGCTCAGAGTGGGCAGATATGGACTCCGGGGAAACTACCCCCAGAGAGGGAATCCCGGACATTGCTAAAGTGACTTTGCCCGTAAAAAGGACTGTTCTTAAACCTACAAAGTCTATGGTGAAAAAGTCACTGGATTTGTGTGTTTGCCCGGGACGGGGAGTTCTCGGACATTGCCTAGACTCGCCCGTCTACAATGAGTGCTGATGAAAAGGGTAGCCACGGAGTACGGTCTGGAGTTCCCTTACATGCCTAAAGAAATAATGCAGGAAATTGAAGCAAAAAGGGAACAGTGGTGCAGTGAAGCCATCTGGGACTATCTAGAAGTGCCGAAGCCGTTCTGGAATCTGGACTATTCATTCATTATGGCTGATCGGTTCAAGGCGTGCCAGTTGAATTGGAGATACGGGCGGCATATCCATGCTGACCGGATAGTCATTTGCAGGCCAGGGAAGGACAGTGTTACTTATTTTATCACAACCCTGGATAAGAAAGGAAAACCTCTGACTTTACCGGATCCCAGGTTTTACCTGTGAGTACTTCAAGAACCCTTTTTGTTTCCAATTACATTTTTTTTCTTTGCTGCAGGAAGAAAAAAAGGATATACTTTCAACTAAGAGAAGGAATTTTTGTTTTGTCTTCTCATATTTCATGCTAACAGGACTTTGGGGAAGTTAAACAGTTAAAATCAGGGTTGCTGAGGACGTTGGGCTCAAGATGTCAACTGTTACAGCACCTGCTTTCAGAACTTTTGTGTGTTGCAGCTGACACTAGGTGGCAGTGGTCGATAGAGTAGGGAAAGACTTTTTCTACACTTATCACTTAAACTTTAAAATTTAAGAAGGAAAGTTCCACCTCTGACAGAGGTGTAGCTCTGCTTCTATAGAAATATTTTAGGATGGTTACAGTTATTTTTCTGTATATATCTGTGTATTGTTTTTCTCTTTTAGGTAACCAAAACTTATTTTAAGACCTCCGGAGAATGGGGAGGGCTAGATAGGTAGTGATGGGTGGTAGTGTATAATCTATATTGTGCTCTTATTTTATTGAAATTTTATGTCGTAGTCATATCTTGTCTTTTTCCTTTCTCCCCTTCCCCCATCCAAGTTTTTTTTGGTTCAGGTACCAAACCCTCAGGCTCGAGGTGTTGTTTTTTTTCCTCCCAGACACTGGGGACTGCGTCTTTGTGTAGCGAGGGGAGTATGTAGCGCCCTGCTCCCAATGACTGGGCACTATGTTCAATTTAGTGGGTATCTGAGCCAATAGTTAGGCTCAGATGTACATAATTAATGTTAAATTAGCCTCTGTTCCGGCTATGGCTGTGTTGGAAGACTTCCCACTGTTTGCCTGTAGGTGGCGTTTCCACCTCAGGCCAGTGTGGAAGATTGACAGGCCAGAGTGCATTGGGTACCTTCCCCCGGGAACAGTTCAGTGGGCATGGTCTACCCGCTGAGCATGCTGGGGAAGGGTACTTAAGGGGCAGACGCCATCTTAGGGGGTCCGTCCTTCGTCCCCTCACGGCCCTCCTGGCGTGAGGGGTGTATTGTGTGATTTTTAGCCTCGGAACCATGCTGGTCTGAGGCTGCAACTCCAACCAGTAGGCCCAGTTATGCTGACTGGTTCTGCACCTCGAAGGTGATCCTGGGCTGTCCGTCCTGAGAGGGGAAGCCACTCAATGGAGGAAACCAGGGGAGGGCCTGTCCTGGAAAAGACCAAGTGGAAGGCTGGTGTCTTGAGGAGGGCCTGGTGATTCTATTGGAGGATGCACCACAACTAAAATTTACCTTACAGTCTACCGGGTCAACATAAAGGCTCATAACTGTTTGGCTGGAAGTTCGGGCGTTAAGTCCTGTGGCAGAGGATCCCGGATTATCCAATTCTGTGCACCACCAGTCTGTGGCAGAGACTGGTCTTGATTATAGTTCGTGCATCATACCGGCTGCTAGGTCAGGTGAGAGGGGCCTATCCGGGTGAGCAATACTCCTTCCAGGGAGAGTGGTGAATGACTGTATATTTGAGAAGTTCTCCCCAGTGATCTGTACCGTGTGCCTGCCCCTTCCCTTCACCTTTCTACATGTTTATGCAAAAAGGAAAATAAAACCTAATTGTTTAAGGTTTTACATCTTGTGTGGATATTGGAGTTTCTACAGACTTTCTTCCCTTAGACAACGAATACAGAGGTAACGTGCAATGCCCAAAATTAAACCAGCAGCTCTTGCGGGGGTGTGCTACATGAGCTAGGAGGGTTTCTACATATTTATTTTGGGGAATTGTATATAGTCTGTGTTTGCAAATAAATCTTTTACATAAGGTGCATGTATGACTCTGAATCTCCAAACCAAGATAGGCAAGTGAATTTTGGCCAGTTCCTGATGATGGCTGTTCTGGTCAAATACATGCAGCTGCATATGAACGGACAACACAGCCTCAGATTCTGCAGTTCAAATTCACCTTTTCAGGGCATGCAGTGTTCTAAAAAACTCAACGACAAATCAGGTCAGCCTCTGAACTGCCATGTGTGTTGCTAATTATTTTCCTGCATTTACTGTGCATTCCAAAAGCGCATCAAATGCAGAAAAACAATGCTCATTGACATGAGTCTGATACAGAAAGTATCCAAAGTTGTCATGAGAGCAAGAGGTGAGCAGAAAGTGTTCTAGTAGGAACAAATGTTCTGATGACCGCTGTCTAAGATGGACTCCGATCACTTTGGGGAGATTTCCTCTTACTTTTTGTTTAGCCTTTAACCGCTTTGTGCCAACCGTACGAAAATATGCGCCCCCACTGGACTGGGCTTTTTTCCGTGGGGCCTCATATTTGCATAACTTCCATTGTGCTGGAATCGTACTAATGATCATAAATAAACAGGATTTATTCTTTATTTTTTTTAAATTAGTATCCGTGTCAGTTAGTATCAGTGTGTTTTAGGTAGGATAGAAAAAAAAAAAAAAGCAAAATGCGTAATATTGTGTCTGGGCTGCATTTCGGGTATGAACAAAAAAAAAATGTTTGTTTGCTTTTTTGGGCCAGATTTCCTTTGATAATAAAAAAAATAAGGATATGTCTATTACTATTTACCACCAAAGGAAAGCCCAGTTTGTCCTGAAAAAAAAATGCGGTATAATCCACCTGGATGCGCAAAGTAGTTGTGATGATGTGTACAGTTCTACTAACACGTCAAAGTTGTAAAATTATGCTTAGACATTTAGATTTGTTTTACCCTTAGGTGCGAAGGGGTAAAAGCAAGTAGTAAAGGGAAATTTCCCAAACCGGACACAGCGGGGGGGGGGGGGGGGGAGAAAATCCCCCCTACAAAATCTTGGCTTTACATACGTCACTATAGAGCGGGGGTCAGCAACCCGTCGATCGCGAGCTACCTGTCGACCGCGGGTAGGTGACACGTAGACTAGGAACAGGTCTGTGCCGCCGACCCCGCCTTCTACTTCTAGCTGCCGGTCCTTCTCTCTCCATCCTCAGTCTCCTCTGCCGCGCCTTCAGTCCCTCTCGCTTCCCCACCCCAGCCTCCTCCGCCGCTGTCATCAGTGAACAGCGGAGACCGAGAGGCAGCACAGCCCAGGGCAGGAGGAGGAGCTGGCCAAATCAACTTTTCAAGTTAACCCGCAGGTGATTGGTTGCTAGGTCCTAAGCAACCAATGACCAGCTTATTAATATGAAAAGTCACTCTGCCAGCTCCTGCCCCCTGACCAGAACTGTGCTGCCTTATGGTCTCCTGTGTGCACAGGTAGGATGCTTTGGAACACTGCAATGGGAGGGAGGGGGTCCAGAGGTCGATGCTATTGGGTAAAGGGGTGGAAGAGGACACTACTGTGTGTGTGTGTGTGTGTGTGTGTGTGTGTGTGTGTGTGTGTGTGTGTGTGTGTGTGTGTGTGTGTGTGTGTGTGTGTGTGTGTGTGTGTGTGTGTGTGTGTGTGTGTGTGTGGGGGGGGGGTGATGTGAAGGGGGCAGTGGACACTGCTATAGGCATGGCCACCCCATAGCAGTGTCCTCTACCACCATTCACATACTCCCCCCCCCCCCCCCATACCTGCATTCTGAGCGCAACACACTCCTGAACCTTGCACCCTCTTGTAATTTTTTTTTGTGTCCACTGCATTTGCAATCTACATTTGGGGTTAACAATGTATCATCACCCACAGTAGATCACAAAAGCCGTGCATTTTGAACACGGTGCAGGAAACACACATGGAACATGCCTTTCTGGCATCGGGTTCTGGTGTGAACCAGTTCTAACAACAGGACACTGTGCCCGGTGATCTTTGACTTCATCAGTGTTGTTCAAGTAGATCTCCATCTCTCAAAGTTTGCCTACCCCTACTATAGAGTGAAAAGTAAAATAAAGACACATTGTAAAACACAACCCAATATACTTACCCTTCTGATGTTAAAACTTCTCTGTTGATCTCCAACCATATTTGGGCTATGATGTCAGCCATGATCCCTGCCCATTTGTTTACATGGCCGGGGATTCCTGGCTAACAAATGAATTGGGTGAGGTGATGTCACTGGTTGCTAAGGACAAGAAATGTGCCAGCACGTGCTTCTTTCCTAACAAAAAATTGTCAGGAGATGGCAGCTGTCATATATGTAGCACACGGACCCTTTTCTCCTGCCTACCTTCACTTTGCAGAGATAAAGGCACACCGTGCCACATGCCCATATCCTCCTGGTATAAGAGGTTGAGCGGTGTTCTTACAGTTTTGGGTCCTGCAGCGAGTTACCTCCCGTCCATTGGTTCTCGTCCCCGGAATATAGGGAAAAGGGGAAAAGTCTGTTCTTTTCCCCAAAAGAAGGCCAATGTCCAGACAATGTTTAAACTCCAAACAGACGAGTTTATTTTATCTTGCTTGAAACTGATTTGGGAATAGGTTGAAGATAGTAACAAAAGCAGGTAGGGAGACAGGTTCAGGCACGCGGCACCAAGTTACCCTATTCTTTACTCAAGCCTGAGTGTGAATTGCTCACCCGGATAGATCCCTCATACAGTTCTAGCAGCCGGAGTGAAGCACGAACAGTTTCTTTAAGTTAGTCCCCTTCACGGACAAGTCTAAAGCCCCGTACACACGATCGGATAACCTATGGATTTTCGTCCGATGGATTTGTCCATCGGAAATCCGATGAAACTGTTTTTCATTAGTAAAAAATTATAAAATGCAGCGCTAGCGAATATAAATGTGCTCAATACAAACGTATGTGTGAATGTCAACCATCTAAACCTTTCGGGATGATGGTACACACTATTAGTGAAAAGATTATAGTTACACTAGTGATTGGTGTCACCAGAAATGCAGTGGGTGTAATACTAAATGTTACCACTAAAAAGTGATCAACTAAGTAAAACCAGAAAATATACTGTGCAAAACATTAAATGAACTGAACAACCAGGCAAATAGCTCTAGGAGTAATTCACAGTACTACAGATGGTTTTCAACATCAAAGAAATAATGTCCCATTTGCAACAGTGGTTGTAATATAGAAGGAAGGGAAAAAAATGCTTTAAAATAAAATAAAATAAAAGTCACCCAACATCCAACTTCTAGGACCAATAATGTTCGGTGAAATTCAACAGTTGGCTCAATAGCAGCAGAGATCAGAGGACCATGTGGGGAATAAAAAGAAAAAAGCAACTTGTGAAGTACCGCTTAGGAACAGATTAACAATACGCTGTTATTGGGAAAACTCACAAGCCTTCAATGATAACCGAGCGTCAGTGTGTTCCGGGTTCACAACGGCGTGCGTTCCACAAGAACCGGAAGCAGCGTCACTGGTTCTTAGTGTTGACCGGAAATTTGTCAATGCATTTCGCCCCTCCTCCAGGGCATCATCAAGGTCCTTGATGATGCCCTGGAGGAGGGGCGAAATGCATTGACAAATTTCCGGTCAACACTAAGAACCAGTGACGCTGCTTCCGGTTCTTGTGGAACGCACGCCGTTGTGAACCCGGAACACACTGACGCTCGGTTATCATTGAAGGCTTGTGAGTTTTCCCAATAACAGCGTATTGTTAATCTGTTCCTAAGCGGTACTTCACAAGTTGCTTTTTTCTTTTTATTCCCCACATGGTCCTCTGATCTCTGCTGCTATTGAGCCAACTGTTGAATTTCACCGAACATTATTGGTCCTAGAAGTTGGATGTTGGGTGACTTTTATTTTATTTTATTTTAAAGCATTTTTTTCCCTTCCTTCTATATTACAACCACTGTTGCAAATGGGACATTATTTCTTTGATGTTGAAAACCATCTGTAGTACTGTGAATTACTCCTAGAGCTATTTGCCTGGTTGTTCAGTTCATTTAATGTTTTGCACAGTATATTTTCTGGTTTTACTTAGTTGATCACTTTTTAGTGGTAACATTTAGTATTACACCCACTGCATTTCTGGTGACACCAATCACTGGTGTATAATCTTTTCACTAATAGTGTGTACCATCATCCCGAAAGGTTTAGATGGTTGACATTCACACATACGTTTGTATTGAGCACATTTATATTCGCTAGCGCTGCATTTTATAATTTTTTATCTCTCAAGGTGTTAGTGCCTTATGCTGTAGCAGCTGCGCATATAATAATTTCTTTTCACTTGTCATTTATTTTTGTATGTCTCCATAAGCGCGAGTTTTAGTTTTTGTTTATTTTGTTTTTCATTAGTCTTGCCCACACACCATCAGTCAAAAAACCGACCGTTCCAAACGCGGTGACGTAAAACACTCCGATGAGCCGAGAAAAATGAAGTTTAATGCTTCTGAGCATGCGTGGGTTTTTGATCCGATGGACTTGCCCATAGACGATCTGAGTTTTCGATCGGTTTTTTATCCATCGGAAAAATTTAAAACATGTTCTATTTTTTCCAACCGATGGAAAAAAGACCGATGGGTACCATACACGATCGGTTGGTCTGATGAAAACCATCCATCGGACGGTTTTCATCAGTCAAACCGATCGTGTGTACGCGGCTTAAGAGATCCTCTGCCACAGAATCCTTTAGTTACTGAGTTAGAACTTTGAAAACTCCCAAAGATTAATAGAGACCATAGGTGCCAATGGGACACACTACAGGAGCTATACTGCAACTCACGAATCCTTCCCTCTGATAGGTAACCAGGCCTCTCCTTCACTGTGAATTTCTCCACCGATCCATCGGACAGGTCCTCCCCCGGTTTCCTCTCCTTCAGAGCAGGCCACCCCCACACGGGTTCCCTGGGACTCCAGTGTGTTGGTTGTAGACCCAGTTGAAGGTACTGGGCCTACCTGGAACTCTGTAGCCTCGGGCTAAAGGTGCCTGAGACTCCTTGGCCAATTCACGCACCCCAGGCCAGCAGGCCAACGGGCGCGACTTTGCCACCAGGGGTCCTCCTGGGAATCCCCCCCCCGCACCACCACCCCAATGGGGCACACTCCTCCTAGAACATGGCGTCTGCCCTTTTTGTACCCTCTCCAGGCATGCACAGCAGGCTGAACTCTGCCCACCACACGGCAGCCGAGAGAGGACACCCAACCACACCAGAACGTCACCAGTGGCTCAACCCGAGACCTGGGCAACAGTGCCATCACAGGCCCAGGGGAACTATACACCAGGCAACAACATGGCAGAGCAGAGTCCATATTAAACAGAACTGTAGAATCTGAGCCATACTATTGCTCAGACTGCCCCTAAATTTACAACACAGCGACCCCATTTTTGGGGGTCGCGCTACACATATATATATATATATATATATTGTGAGGGGGTTAACTCGGTAGCGGGTGTGTGTGACCCCCTGGTTGGGCTCCCCACACAAAAACAGGGCCAGCAGACGGAGGTTGTGGTTTTCAAAATCAAAAGGTGCGGTTTATTTCTCTATTTACAGTGACAAAAACACAGCAAAGCCAAAAAGAAACATAAACAAAATAAATCCTGGTCAGTTTGACCTCTGACTAAACATGCAGGTTTCCTAACTAACAACTGGGATCAGCCTGGTGCTGTCCTAGTCCCTAAGTCCCTGGTTTAGTAAATGTCCAAACAAATAGCCACACAGGCTTTTTCTCACCGCACAGGGGTTCACTCTCCCTAGACAGTCCACACAGGTCTGGGTCCAGGCATGAGCAAACACCTAATGAATCTGGGAGTTTTTATAGAGGCCTTAAACGAGCTGACAAGCTTCAGCTGGTCTCATCAACTCCCTGCCTGTACGACGCCCAGCCCTCTCCCTAGAGGTATGAGTCATCCATGAGCCCACTAGCCTCAGCTGGGCTTCATCAACTCCCTCCCTAGTTGTATAAGTCGGCATAAAGCCTGAATCTGGGAGAAATATATCTACCCCCCTGGATGCAACCAGGTGACTTTACCTTCCTGCTGTCACAATATATATATTAGTAGTAGAAAAAATGCTACTATATATCATGTTTGGCAAATAACAACATGGCCTGGGGAATGCCCAGGGAAAAACCAAGCCTACTTACCGACCAGCTCGCTGACAACCAATTAACCTGTCTAACAGTATGCGTTAAAAACAGGGGTTTGTCCGCACGCATTTGCAAACGCATGCATGAGCCACAGAGCCACGCCAAGGCCCCCTGGAGTCTGTGGTCCTACACTAACATTGAGTGTCCCTACAATGGAGGCACATGCATTCTGATGGTTGTGTAGCGGGGTGTTTCCCCTTTAATTAGGAGAAAGAACTACGGTTCCCAGAGCTCCACTGTTCACCGGATGTTTTGGGTTATGCCCCAGAGACTCATGGGGGAAGTGATATAAGGAAGGGGCGAGGCCTGACTCGCTCTCTTTGGACACGGGACGGCTGAGACTGATCCACCTGTGCGGAGCTGTGCTGTGTGAGGGCCTGAAGCCTGGGGACTTCTTACAGCGAACCAAAGAGCCTTCCACCCTTTGCGAGCCTGGGTGGCATCCAACATCTCCTGCCTGCAGCCTAGATTGGATGGGAGACCCGATGGCAGCAACCGCTGTGTGCGAGTGACGACACAGCCGGTGGAAGTCCCGGACGGGTCGCGTCCGGAGGGTGAGCTGAGCGAAAGCTCATCTAATAACCTGTTTATAGTACTGTGCCTATAGACTGCCGAGGCCTACCACCTCACTTTAAGACTCTCACTGGAGATCCGCAGCAGGACTGATCCAGAGGATCTCTAGTGAAGTACGGTCAGTTGCTCAGATTCTCCCTGTTGGATTACAAAGTGTTTATTATTCTTATGTGCACCACCTCTACAGCAAGCCGGTGAAGAATCCATTATTCTTACAGGACTAAGTTTTAGAGTAAGGGATCAGGCCTGATCCGTTGGGTATACATTTAGCTGTTGTACCATAGGGTACCTAGTTAACGGTCGCCCCACGTGGCGTTCCTTTACCCCCCCCTTTTATTTCTTATGGTGCAATGTGACTGTGATTGCAGGGCCCTGCATACAAGTTAAAAATCATATTGTCATTGCTGTGTGTTTTCTTTGCATAACAAGAAGTAAAATCCGTTATCCCTTTATCACTGTTCTATGTTTGAATCTCTCTCTTAAAATATAAGGATATATGTGTGTATCCTTTAGACTAGCTGTGCCAGAGTGGGTAGAGCCGATTGCCGGTGGGTTGGAGAGCTGTACTCAGGGCCCAAATCAAACCTTGCGGCCCGCTTAAGCTGAGGGTATCGCTACAGTTGGATGAGGGCAATCATGTTTGGCGCCTGCCAAATGAGCTACAAGTTCTGTGTTTGGAAGAACTCTCAAACAAGCAAAATTCAATCCAAACCTGGAGCTCATCCCTAATGCATACCTCCCCAATTTACTAGTTCAACCAATAGAAGAGAAAAAAAAACAAAAAAAAAGTGATAGGCTGGACAGATGGAGAGGGCATTGGCTCTGCGTGTCCCTCCTAAATACACAAGTGATCGTGTTGGTGTATGTGACATCAAAGTTTACTAGAGTTCATTCATGTTTTTCATCCTCATGTATATGGCAGTGACCCTGTGCCTAGCGTAGCCCAGAAGAACCCACCCTGGGGTAAGTCACTTATGTGATCCTTGCTTAGCGCCCAACGATAGAGGAAGCATGGACAATGTGATGACCACCCTGTCACCCCCTTTACAATCAGATTAACACATGTGCACACATTCAAAATCTGGTGCCCGGAGTGAAGCTTTAATTATTGTCTAGATAAACATAACAGCGTCTTACCACATGAGCATTTCCATACAGCCAGTGCGTCTCAGGACCCGGAAAAGAATGGAAATTTTTCTGCAGCTGCTTCCTCCTCAGGTGCAATGAATACGCTTTATATAGGAAATAGAAGACACACAGCCAGGCAACCCAGTGAAATAGATCTGAGAAACTCAGAGAGGGCAATCCAAATATAGAGGGCGCCATGCTGGAAGTGTACACTGCACTAATATCTGTACTGTATGTCAAATCATATTCATATATATAGTTTAGTGACAGGCGAAGGCATGTCCTCACAAATGCAATGGGTAGGACAAAGTACAGAGGAGGAGGATACACCCTGGAGGAAGGTGTGACTTCCCTGACAATCATAAACAGACAGTCATAGAGCAGATGCATGACTCAGCAGGCATGTAAAGGAAAGAAAGCAAAACAATGCAGTCTTTTAAAAAAAACTTTTTCTAGTGGAATGATTCTTGTTGTCAGGTATGTGTTAGCCAAATTTATTAATTTTCAATTCATTTATAGGAAAGTGTTGCAGAAAAGGGAAAAAAACAAACAAATCAAAGCAAATAAATACACATTTTTATTTTCACTTAGGTTACATATGTAGCGGGGTCTCTAAATTTAGGTGAGGTACACCTGGGTGGAAGTCCAGGTGTGTAAGTATGGAAGTAATGGACCATTTGTATTCGTGGAGGATTGGGCGGTGTAATAATCTCTTTGGCCTGTGGGTGGCAGGTGCCCGCAGGCTCGGGGTAGATTCACTGCCATAGTGCTGTCCCTTTTTGTCCCTTCTCGGAGATGGTACGGCGAGGGCGGGGAACCTGCCGTGGCGTCACTGGAGGGGATAAAAGGGGGAGACGCCCTGGTCACGAGGTCTTGCTCTTCTGGGGGTCGATCATCACGCGCCCAGGCACCTTAGGCCTGGGTGCGGGCGGTTCCGGATTCCGGTTTAGGTGCCCTAGGCCTGACCGAAATGGAGTTGGAGTCCATCCCAGGCACCTTCAGCCTGGGGTGAGGTACTAAACCAGGAGGCCTGGGGCCCAGTGACTTTGACTGGGTCCCGCAAGGGTGGAGAAGTCCGAGGGTCCCTGAAGTGGATGGGGCCCATGTCTGAGGCGAGGAGGCCGGGGAGGTTACCCATTCGGAGAGTCTGGAGCAGCATCAACCCAGTGACGGATGGGCCTCTGGTAACTCCCTTGGAGGGACATCTTCCCCTGATAGGGGCCGCAGCGCAGCGAAGGTACTCCTATCTACGTTCTCTTGAGTCGCTGGTAGAGACTCTCAAGTTCTAAGTCCTTTCTAGCTAAGGCTATAGTAACCGCTGGCGAGATCGCAGTGGTTTAGCTGATAACCAGGATAGTGCCTCGACCTGCTCATCCCCTGTATCAAAATGTTATCAAGTCGCAACCAGTTGGCTACTGAAGCATTGTTTATTGTGAGATGTACAATAAAGCAAGAGTTGGACTGTGATTGGTGTGTGAAACTCTGGTTAATGGGAGCAGAGGGAAGTGTTGGCACAGCAGGAGTTAATCCTTCACAGAAGCACACAGGCCCGAGGAAATATCTGGTACTGGCATTCACCTCATCCATAATTATGGGGAGGACATGGGCCGTAGCGCATCTCACCCTATCGTGTGTGATACCCCTAGACAAAGAGAGAGAGGGGGTGGGATCGCTACACATATATTGAAAAAAAGATGCAAATATTACAAAAAAGAAATAAAACAAATCCCAAACGTGCTGTTAATTCAGAGTAAGGCAAAAGACCCTTATAAAGCATGATCCAATCTTCTCCAACAGGGAAAATATGTAAAATTGTACAGTTACCTATTGGTAATTTTTCTTTCCTGATATAAATGCATGGCATTGGCAACATATTTATGAATAACTTTGCCCATCCATAGGACCTGGGCTTTTTTTTCAGCGGGAACAGAGCTCTGGCCCCTCCAGTACTGAATGTATAATGGCAAATAAGGATGAGCTCAGGCATGTTCGCAAACCCCACGTGCAGAGCCCGCCAGGAAGTCAGCACTGCACTGCGCTAATCACAGGCAGTGAGACTATTCCCGATCTCTGCAGCCACGCATTGGGTCAATGTCTCACTGCTTGTGATTAGCGCAGTGTCGACTTCCTGGCGGGCTCTGCACGTGGGGTTTGCGAACACGCCTGAGCTCATCCTTAATGGCAAGAGGTGCTGGGGTGTGCAACATTGTCGATTGATGCTGGCTGCTGGGGGATCTATTGTTGCTGGAGAGGATGTACTTTTGTGTCTGGGGAATGGAGGGGGTGGGGGAGTAGTGTTACTGGGAAGGTTCATTATTACTGCCGGGGATCTATTGTCTCGGAAGGGATCTATTTTTGCAGGGGGGGTCTATGGCTGCTTTTGGGGGATTTATTGTAGGGTGGGTCTTATGTTGCAGGGTGGTCAGTTGTTGCTGGGAGGTGTCTATTGTAGCTGGCTGCTGGAGGGTCTATTGGTGCTGTCTGAGGGGAGATCTGTTGTTGCTGCCGGGATTTATTGTTGCTGGGGGGCGGGGTATTTGTTGCAGTTATCCATTGTTGCTGGATGGATCTATTGTTGCTAGGGGTCTATTGTTGTTGGCTGCAACGGATCTATTTTACTGCTTTTCTTGTTATTAACAAGGTCCACCTTGATACCACAAATGTTACTTGGTTCTGTATTCCCCCACGGCCCCACCACTGATCTCATTTCATCATCCCTATCCCCCTCATTAATTCTACAACAGAGGTGATGGGGGGGGGATAGGGATGAGATCAGTGGTGGTGGTACTTGAGGGGGGTGGTAGCGGTGATATTTGAGGGGGGTGGCAGCAGTGGTACTTGAGGGTGGTGGCAGTGGTGGTGCCATCCTCTCCCACCACCACCTGTGCCTCCTTACTGATCCCTATCCCCCCCACCACAAATTTCATCCCTATCCCCCCATTACTTCTACAACAGAGGTGATGGGGGGGGGATAGGGATGAGATCAGTGGTGGGGGATGGGATCAGTAAGAGGCACAGGTGGTGGTGGGAGAGGATGGCACTGCCACCGCAGCCACCCCCCCTCAAGTACAACCGCTGCCACCCCCCCCCCCCTCAACACTAGCACTTCCACTGATCCCATCCCTCCTCCCCACCAATACTGTTACTGATCCCATTCCCCAGGTCAGATTTAATTGATCCTATGATTGCTTCATAGGATCCGCAACCAATGTATTGCTTCATTTATGTGAAATCCCTGGTGATATGGCCAGTCCCTCTGCTTTCCTATTAAAAAAACTTACCACACTAGGCAGGAGCGCACAGCATGGTCAGTACTCTAGTTAGGCTGGTGACTCCGTGTGCTCTCCTCCAATGATCAATAAATGTTTTAATTTGTTGTACAGTGTAAAAAAAAAAAAAGTATCAAAATCATGCTTTTCGGGGGGGGGGGGGGGGGGGGGCCTTCATGATTTCTTGCACCGGGGCCCTGAAGTTTCTAGTTACGCCTCTGACCACAGAAATCTTCAGAGCTGCTGTATCGACCCTATAATGTATAAATAAACATAAGGTGCGCTTGCCCCTTTAAATAATAATAATAAAAAAACTCAATATGCGTAATTAAATAGTAAAATAAAAACACTAAATATCACTAATTACAAATAAACCATAGTGCTGTTGCATAAATAATCTGTGCATAAATAATTTGATAATTCATTTGCAAAGATTAATTAAAGTGACACTGAGACCCCATTCACGCAGGGGCGACTCGTCAGACGTCTCGCCATTCTGTACAATGGAACCGTTCTAAGCGGAGCGACTGAAGTAGCTCTGACTTAGAAAAAAGTTCCTGTACTACTTCAAGACGACTTCAAGGCGACTTCCATTGACTTCAATACAGAAGTCATTTTGGAAGTCTCCTTTGAAGTCGTCTGCAGATCGCCCAGCACAGTCGCGGCACGAGTCGTGCCGCACCTGTGTGAATGGGCTCTAAAGGTTCACTTTTTTTAATTTATTTTTTAAATAACAAACATGTCACAGGTCGATATGGGTTTTTCTCTGGCCGCTGCCGATATTTAGAAATCACGGCGGCCGATGGCCGATTTTTTTTATTTTTTTTCCCCCCTTCATCTCATAAAATCTAACAGTTAGACCCCTTTGTGTGCTTTCACACTGAGGCGGTGCGCTGGCAGGACGTAAAAACAAAGTCCTGCAAGCAGAATCTTTGGAGCGGTGTATACCGCTCCTCCACCACTCCTGCCCATTAAAATGAACTGGCACCGCTGCCGAAGCGCCTGCAAAGCACTTCTGCAGTGGCGCTACATTGGAGCATTTAACCCCTTCATCGGCCGCTAGCTGGGATATAAGGTCCCCGCTAGCAGCCAAATAGCGTCGCTAGACTGACGGTCCAGTGTGAAAGCAGCTGTTGACTTTTAATATATGGACACTTGCCTGTCCTGGGCGCCCACAATGTCGGCACCCGAAGCTGATCTCTCCCTCGGGCACAGTGTTGCCAACCGTACGTAGATTTACGTACAGCCCGCGATTTAACCCCTTTTTCGGGCTGTACGTAAAAGTCCGTTTATGGGCACCGGCGCCCATAAAAAATGGCCGCGAGCCGGCCATACAACTGCGCATGCGGCGTTCCGAATGCGCCGGCCGAGCGCATTCGGAACTCGGCCGGGCGGCGGCGGCGCACACGCAGAAACGTGATGGCGCCGCTGGCGCCATTTTTGAAAAGGCCACAGTGGCGGGACACCGTCCTGCAGTGAGTGCATGCCATGCACTCATCATAGGTGGTCGGTGGAGGACTCGGAGCGGAGCACTGACAGGGCCCAGCCAGGGGTGAGGAGGACGGACTCAAGGTCAGTGAAACAGGGGGGATACAAGGGGACAGCGTCATCAGTGTGCTGTATCCTCCTCTGGTTCCCGTGTCCCTTTCACCTCTTCACAGGTCAGGGCAGCACAGTGCTGCCCTGACCTGTGGAGAGGTGAAAGGGGTACAGGAGGAGGACACAGCACACTGATGATGTGCAGAAGTAATATGGTGGTGGACAGAGGAGGAGGCTACTGTAAGGGGGTGAGGAGGGCACCATCATGTTCGCAGCCTCTGTCCCCCTCCTGTAGTATGTCCGCAGCCTCTGTCCACCTCCTGTAGTGTGTCCGCAGCCTCTGTCCCCCTCCTGTAGTATGTCCGCAGCCTCTGTCCCCCTCCTGTAGTATGTCCGCAGCCTCTGTCCCCCTCCTGTAGTATGTCCGCAGCCTCTGTCCCCCTCCTGTAGTATGTCCGCAGCCTCTGTCCCCCTCCTGTAGTATGTCCGCAGCCTCTGTCCCCCTCCTGTAGTATGTCCGCAGCCTCTGTCCCCCTCCTGTAGGAAGGGGACAGAGGCTGTAGGAATTGCCACCAGAAGTTGTTGAGCGGGGGGGGGGGGTGATGGTTGCCGCCGGAACATTTAGCCTCATACTACCCCTCCTGTAGTATGTCCGCAGCCTCTGTCCCCCTCCTGTAGTATGTCCGCAGCCTCTGTCCCCCTCCTGTAGTATGTCCACAGCCTCTGTCCCCCTCCTGTAGTATGTCCGCAGCCTCTGTCCCCCTCCTGTAGTATGTCCGCAGCCTCTGTCCCCCTCCTGTAGTATGTCCGCAGCCTCTGTCCCCCTCCTGTAGTATGTCCGCAGCCTCTGTCCCCCTCCTGTAGTATGTCCGCAGCCTCTGTCCCCCTCCTGTAGTATGTCCGCAGCCTCTGTCCCCCTCCTGTAGTATGTCCGCAGCCTCTGTCCCCCTCCTGTAGTATGTCCGCAGCCTCTGTCCCCCTCCTGTAGTATGTCCGCAGCCTCTGTCCCCCTCCTGTAGTATGTCCGCAGCCTCTGTCCCCCTCCTGTAGTATGTCCGCAGCCTCTGTCCCCCTCCTGTAGTATGTCCGCAGCCTCTGTCCCCCTCCTGTAGTATGTCCGCAGCCTCTGTCCCCCTCCTGTAGTATGTCCGCAGCCTCTGTCCCCCTCCTGTAGTGTGTCTGCAGTCTCTGCCCCCCTCCTGTATCGTGTGTCCGCAGCCTCTGACCATCTCTTGTCATGTCTACAGTCTCTGAGGGGATCCTAGAAAGGAGTCAAGAGTGGGAGTGCCGCCGGGATGGGGGTTACCGCCCAGGAAGAAACAGACGTGTGGACTGGGAAGAGGAGATCAGAGCCACCAAGCTGGAGCCGTCTGACTGAGCCCCACACTGTGCACCCGAGAGGAGGTAAGTGACAGTGCCGCCAGGCCATTCTGAGGGGGGGGGGTCACTGATGTAAGGAGGTGAATGAATACAATAATGTAAGGGGGCACTGATATAAAGGTTTCCCCTTTATATTAGTACCCCCCCCCTTACCTTAGTGTATTCACTCTGTGGAAGGTGGTCTCTATTCACCAGAGCCCCCCTCCACATCAGAGTTCCCCCTTACATCATGATCTGCAGCGTTCCCCTTTACATAAGAGTTCCCTTGCACTGTAAGGGGGCACCCTGCAGACTCTGATGTAAGTGGGAACTCTGTGCTGGCTGGGTTATAGTATCCTAACCTTCATGTGAATTGAGAAATATGTTTTTTTACTTTTGTTTAACTTAAACACATTGATATTAGAATTAGCTGTGTGTTTATAGTTGAAATATTGATATTTGCACTGTTTAGTACTAAAAAACGTAATTTTAGGTACTTTTTTGCAGCATCAGTAAAAAATCCGGCTCTGGCAGTAATCTTCATTATTTTTGCCAGTAAGAAATTGGTGCCGTACAGAAATTTTGGCATCCTTGCCAGTAAATTTCACTTCAGGGGGTTGGCAACACTGCTCGGGCATACCTCCCAACTTTGTAAAGTCCCTTCGTTTGCGGGACGTTCTGATGTCCCCTCTCCCCTGCCAGCCAGAGTTGTTGAGCGGGGGGGGGTGCGAGACATTGGCAAAAAAACCCGCGGGAATTGCCACCAGAAGTTGTTGAGCGGGGGGGGGATGGTTGCCGCCGGAACATTTAAAAAAAAAAAAAAGGACTTGCAAAAAAAAATTAAACGTGGGGGGCGTTTGGGGCGCGGCGGGGGGGACGCCGCTCGGGGGGGGCATACTAGTACGCCGATCGCGGGGGGGGCTCTTACCTGCTGCTGCTGCTCCTCTTCTTCTCTTCATGTTTTCTGCTGTGCGGAAAACATGATAGTCTCGCGGGAGTGCGGGAAGGAGCCTCTGCGGGTAAAACCCGCACAATCCGTGCCAGTTGGGAGGTATGCCCTCGGGTTCCTGTGCCGCCATCTTGCGGCTTCACTTCCTGGTTCCCTACTGTGCATGCGCGAGTCGCGCTGCGCGATCCCACTGGTCCCCTTTGTGTTCTGGGACCTGTGTTTCTCCCAGAAGACAGCAGGGGGGGGGCAGAGTGGGCGCCAGATGTGGCGTAGGTCACCGCAGTGATCTATGCCTGGAAGAGGGAACAAATACCTGGATTATACATTTTATTTCCTAGGGTTTCTGCTAAAAAAAATATATATAATGTTTGGGGGTTCTAAGTGATTTTCTAGCAGAAAATACAGGATTTTTACTTGTAAGCATCAAGTGTCAAAAAAGATTTAGTAAATAAAATGGTTAAACTGAGAACTCCTACTCAAGGAGTTCAGTCCATTTAAGTTTAAACATTGTATTATTTTCTCACACTTGGCAGGCTGCCCAGGAGGGAGAAGTCTCAGAGAAACTTCTCAGGCAACTTGCATTGACTTCTATTACAGAAGCTATTTGCAAGTCACGCTGAAGTTTAAATCGGCTTTTTTTTTTTAAACAACCGGCCGATGCCGATTAATTAAACGCCAAATATCAGCCGATATATAGGGTGACCTCTAGTCACACTTACCTCCACTGTGCAGTTTGTTTTGATCCTCCACTTCTGGGGTCCCACGGTGGCTCTCGCGGCTCCTCCCCGCAAGAGCTAACCCCCTTTGGGAAGCTCTCTCCCGAGGGGGTTACCTTGCGGGCGCACTTCCGTGTGAAACAAACGGCGGCCGTAGCCGCCGATTGTGTGACTCGGGGCCCCCCCCCCCGGCGCCCGCATCTTGGATTTGATTGACAGCAGCGGGAGCCAATGGCTGCGCTGCTATCAATCTATCCAATGAAGAGCCGATCAGCCATGGGGAGAACGATGCAGGATCGCGCCCACAGAAATTCGGGGCTCAGGTAAGTCAAATGGGGGCTCGGGAGGGTTGGACACTGCAAGGTGTTTTTTCACCTTAATGCATAGGATGCATTAAGGTGAAAAAAAACAGAAGGTTTACAACCCCTTTAAGAACCAGCCCCAATATTAAAGTCCAAAAAATTGTGACGGCAATAGTGAAATAGTTCAAAGAATTTCTTTGGTAACAAATACAGTAAAAAAGTTTGTTGCTCAGAGCCGGAAAACTACTCAGGTACTAAGATAGGGCAATCATTCAAGACATCTTACCAAACTCATAGATCTCAACGCAGGAGATTTAAAAGTGCTTGTAAAAATGTGTCCTCCAGCCTGCTCAGACAACCATCCATCCACTATGTATCAAAGCCCCAGAGCTCCGTATCAGGCTCGGTTAGGGTTGCCACCTTATCCCTTTAAACCCGAACACATATGAATTACACAGGTTCTGTAGCTGATTAAGGTGGTAATTAAACTCGGTGCCTTATCTGCATTAAATTAACCAGAGAATCTGTGTAATTCATATGTGTTTGGGTTTAAAGGGGTGAGGTGGCAACCCTAGGCTCGGTTCACACTGGTGCGATGCGGGGGAACCTGTGTGATTCCTGTTAGGGTTGCCACCTTTTCTTCAAGTAAAACCCGAACACTTTAGCGGCGCACGGCATGGCACCCAAACCGCGGTGCGATTTGAGAATCCCCAACCGCGGTGAGAATTGTGGGATGCCTGTCATCCAAAAGAAGTTTTGCTTTGCGATTGGGGTGCCATTATCCCCATCCCCTCCTATTACACATTTTCTTCTCCTACCAGCACAAATCCTCCCCCCTCCAATACCCCCATGGCAGCTGACAGAGGGTATCATGAGGCCCCAGCACACAGGGGGGCCCGGACAGCAGGGGGTTCGGATCGGCGGGCGTGGGGGGCAATTACAGAGGGGGGACAATTACAGAGGGGGGGACAATTACAGAGGGGGGGCAATTACAGAGGAGGGGGGACAAATACAGAGGAGGGGGGTGCAAATACAGAGTTGGGGGGCAATTACAGAGGAGGGGATGCAATTACAGAGGAGGGGGTGCAAATACAGAGGATGGGGGGGCAAATACAGAGGATGGGGGGGCAATTAGAGGAGGGGGCAAAAACAGAGGGGGGGTGGGAGCAAACACAGAGGAGTCAAAACATAAGGGAGAGAGATAGGTAACAGGCTGGTGCAGACGTTTTTAATAAAATAAATGCTTAAAAACAATCCACTCACTCTTCATGTCAGAGCTGTAGGCATGTCAGCCTGTGAAGTCGGCTGTCCCATTCTCCCCTCCGATTCACGCTGCTGTTATTACTGGAGGCAACAGAGAGCCGCGGGAAATTCATGTGAACTGTCAGCCTCTGATGATGGAGGCGTGGTTAAGCCTCGAACGCTCTGATTGGTCACAACGTCCCAGGCTGACAGCTCACTGCAGATTTCCCGCGGCTCTGTATCCTTGGCTTCCTCCAGCGATTCAGTGAAACAGCAGCGTGGATCGGAGGGGGAGAATGGGACAGCGGAGTTTACAGACCGACATACCTACAGCTCTAACATGAAGAGTGAGTGGATTGTTTTTAAACATTTATTTCAATAAAAACTTTCGCACCAGCAGCTGCCTGTCGCCTCTCTCTCCCTTTGTTTTGATTGCTCTGTAATTGCTCCCCCCGCCCGCCGCTCCGATCCCCCTGCTGTCCGGGTCCTGCTGTGTGCCGGGGCTCGTAAAAGGAGGCCCCATGGTACCCCCTGTCAGCTGGAAATGGTATCCGGGTGTGAGGCAGAGGGAAACCCGGGCACAGCCTCCTAAACCGTACAGTCCGGGTCAAAACCAGACAGGTGGCAACCCTAATTCCTGTGTGGGTTCACGCATCGCATCTGACTCGCAGACAGTTCACACTGCTCTCTGCGAACCACTGAGAGTGTTAATAGAAAGTTATTGACACCCCCAAATTGGTTTGCAGAACGCAGTGCGAACTGTGGAATCTGATATCATAGGTCTGAACACCCATGCGATCAAATTCCAGTGTGGACCAAAAAAAAGAGACCTGCACCATTTTGGTGCAAATGCCATGCGATTTCAGCCATTCAAACTCTATGGCTGAATTTGCAAGCACAGACATTGCATGTGATGTGCACAGCAATGCGGTGTGAACCACATGCAATGTCTGGTATCACATAAGTGTGTACCCAGCCTCAAAAGCAGTTCACAGCCACAGCTACCGATTATGGAGATAGAAAAAAGAGAAGCTTCATGGTGCAGTAAACCTCGATAACATATAGTATAGTCTATAATGTACCAGAAATGCCCCAAATAATGATCATGTCGCTGACTCTCATATCTCTTCTCAAAAAACCCCTAGGTGCTGTCAAAGAAGATTCCATAGCTCTCGTAGAGCACAGTGATGGTTTCTAGAACCAGCAGACCTTTTCAGGTTGTTTTCTGCATCATCTTCACTAGTGTTGCCAACCATCAGTATTTTTACTGGCAGCCTGTAAAATACAGACCCTTTTCTCCTGAAAGTAAGTGCCAGTGACAGGAGAAAGGTTTCCAGTTAAAAATATGGCTGTGACGCTCAACTTGGAACTGTGCATGCGCAGTTCTGGTCCAGAGCCAGCCCAGGCCATTCCAGTGCCTACTACAGTGTGTTCGGCCGAAGCCTCGTTTGTGGGTCTGAGCGACGGGAGCAAGGCAAGCTGGGAGGAACTGTCAGTGCTGTTTGGACTGAATGGACCACCTGGCGTGGAGAGAGACTGTCACTGTGACTCAGGAGGGGATGTGTCCTGTCGTGGAGGTGTCATCACCATCTGTGCTGCTGCACACTGCTGTCAGTGTCACTCTGAGAGTCAATTTCATGCCCTCCTGAGTCCTGTCCCTGAGCTACTTACTTACTATACCAAAAATAAAAAATAAATTGCCTTAATGTCTACCTTAAATTACATTGCCAACTGCATGTTGTACTTGTTTGTAGCCTAAATACTGAAATTTTCACTTTGAAACTTTTGGAAATGGGCGTAAAAATTTGGCCATGCCAGTAAATTTTGGTTGCCGTGTCAGTAAATTTCAATCTGGTAGGTTGGCAACACTGATCTTCACCAGCCATGAGGAGCAAGGCGTTTGATTCGGGCATCATTTTACAGGGGGGGGCGGCGACACATCCCCTCTCCGGCAGAAAGGACACTAGAAAACAATCTGCTCGCCGAAGAATGCAGTGAACAGGGGCGGGCTGGGGCGCTGATCTCATGCTCCAAAAATAGGCCGCTGCAGAGGCGCAGATAGACTAGACTGAGAGCCCATTTACTTTAGAGACCCGGCTATAGCGCTGGCTCCACCTCCACCGCTGGCTGATGCTCTACTGGCCACTGGTTGCTAGAGCCACCTGGTGTCTAGCAACCAGTGATGTCACGGCCGCGACTCCCCACCATAATGCAGAGGGAGCCAGAGGCGGTCCCAGCATTCAAAGAGGAGGAGGATTTACCTCCCTCTTCTCCGCGCCTAGGGTTCTCTACGGTACACCCACCTCCTCTATCTTCTCAGGGCCTCTGGCATGCTCTGAGGAAAGAAGGGAACTAAAGTGTAAGGTGAGGCTGGGAGCAGGTCAGATTGATTCAGTGTGTGCAGTGTCATTGTGATGGACCCGGGCACAGTCACTGCAGAGCCAGAGACCCATACAAAAAGGGGGGGGGTGTTCATGCTGGGACTACAACTATTGGACCAGTCCTCCCATAAAATAGGGCAAGGAGCAAAGTGCTCATTGCAATACAATAAATAACTAATTGGAATTTATTGTTCTTGTTTTAATGATTGGATAGTGGATTTTGCCCTTTGTACAATTTCACAGAATTTCAAGCTGGCCAAAATGAAATATCTTCTTTCACGTGGTTGCAGTATAATGCACTCAATGTCATCACTCTTACAATTGTCCCATCCTTTATATGTGTGTAGCGGGGCCTCACCCCTCTCTCTATCTTTATCGGCTGTTGTCTAGGGGTACCTGGGAGAGAGGGATAAGACACACCACGGCCCATGTCCTCCATAGCTAAGAGGTGAAGGCCAGCAAATTGGGTTTTGTGTAAGTGTCCTAGAGTCAAGTCCAGTACTTCGTCCCTGACTCCTTTGCTCCTAGTAACCAGAGTTCCACACAGTGAATAGGTCCAACTCAGTTTTATTCTTCTTGCCAAGCAATAAAACAGTTTCTTTACTTTGGAAAATGGGGACAGATCGAGGCACAATCCTTTCCCTTCTGCTGCTGACCACTGTGCTGTCACCAGTGGCGAATAGTCACTGCCAC